>CM050166.1:375459387-378029387 GCA_027410445.1 Discoglossus pictus | reverse complement strand
TAAAAAATTCTCTAAGCGAGAGAAAAAATGGCTGTCCGAACAAAACGAAAACAAGGCTACAGCACTCTAAAACGTAAAACACCACAAACACACTCGCAAAACACCACAAAAACACTACGAATATTCCGTACAGACGTTATCCACACATTACCCGCCATTTTAGAACAATGCGGAAGTACAAAACTTCGCTAACGGTTTTGTCTCGCGCACGCACACTATTACACTGCACACATTCAGCATGCTTACACAGCAGCTCCACACCACTAATGCTGCAGCAACATCAAAACAGATTGTCTGCTCTTCAAACACATGCTTCCTGCATATATTACTTCAAAATACGGAAAGTATATTAATTTATTAATCTATCAGTTATTTATTTATTATACACCAAATAGATTAGCTCACTTACAATTTGATTGCCGTCATTTTTTGACGGCAATTCGCTAGTCACATATATAGTTGTGAGCATACGGGCGTTGCTCACGCTTGCGGGCTCGCTGCGGCCCTCAGTTGCTGGGAGATGTGATCTAGACCGGGGACCCGCGCCAGGCCCACAACCCACCACACAGGAGTCCACCAGCCACCCGGACAGGCCTCCGACACCCACGGAGGAAGGCTGGGAACCCCGACCCCAGGGACAGGGCCGAGCCCGACATCCACGGCCCCCAGGACACGGTGAGCCTGCGGCCTCGCATAGCGAGGGCAAGGGCCTCAGCTGCTGGGATGGAGCGCCCCATGCCAGCAACTGAGGCACACACTGGCTGATTATCCCACCGTCCGTGTACTTGCAGTGATTCCCAGTGTGACATATGTGTAGCGGGCAGGAGAACAGCAGCCCGAGTCTGATGCTGCCCTTGCTCTGAAATTGCTCCATGCCCTCTGGGGGTCTCATGCTGCAGGTATAAGGGCTGGAGAGAGGCCTGTACTGTCAGAGTGCCTATGAATATGCACCAGCAGCCGGCTCCAAGCCACGCCCTCTGGAATAACCATGCCCACCTTTCCATTTAGGTGGATTAGCACAGTTACACTTACCATTGATAAACTAATTACACTCAGAGTTACACATTACCATTGATAAACTAATTGTTTTACTTATACACTGATCATTTACACCATTCTTATCCAGTGATATATAAAAACAATATTCAATATTACTTTTATATATATTTTATATATATATATATATATATTTTATATATATATAAATAATGTGTGTGTGTGTATATTGTGTGTGTATATATATTATGTGCGTGTAACGGCCCGTATGCTCACAACTATATATGTGATATATATATATATATATTATATATTATAAATAATGTGTGTGGTGTGTGTATATTGTGTGTGTATTTATATTATGTGCGTGTATATATATAATGTGTGTGTATATTGTGTGTGTGTATATTGTGTATATTGTGTGTGTGTATATTGTGTGTGTGTATATTGTGTGTGTATATATATAATGTGTGTATATTGTGTGTGTGTGTGTATTGTGTGTGTGTGTGTATTGTGTGTGTGTGTGTGTGTGTATATATAATGTGTGTGTGTACATAATGTGTGTGTATATTGTGTGTATATTGTGTGTATATATAATGTGTGTGTATATTGTGTGTGTGTGTATATATAATGTGTGTGTATATTGTGTGTGTGTGTATATATAATGTGTGTGTGTACATAATGTGTGTGTATATTGTGTGTGTGTGTGTGTGTATATATAATGTGTGTGTGTATATTGTGTGTGTATATTGTGTGTGTGTATATATAATGTGTGTGTGTACATAATGTGTGTGTATATTGTGTGTGTGTGTATATATAATGTGTGTGTGTACATAATGTGTGTGTATATTGTGTGTGTGTATATATAATGTGTGTGTGTATATTGTGTGTGTATATTGTGTGTGTGTGTATATATAATGTGTGTGTATTTTGTGTGTGTGTGTGTATATTGTGTGTGTGTATATATAATGTGTGTGTATTTTGTGTGTGTGTATATATAATGTGTGTGTATATTGTGTGTGTGTGTATATATAATGTGTGTGTGTACATAATGTGTGTGTATATTGTGTGTGTATATTGTGTGTGTGTGTGTATATATAATGTGTGTGTGTACATAATGTGTGTGTATATTGTGTGTGTGTGTGTGTGTGTATATAATGTGTGTGTGTGTGTACATAATGTATGTGTATATTGTGTGTGTATATATAATGTGTGTGTGTACATATTGTGTGTGTATATTGTGTGTGTGTGTGTGTATATATAATGTGTGTGTGTGTGTACATAATGTGTGTGTATTGTGTGTGTGTGTGTGTATATATAATGTGTGTGTGTGTGTATATTGTGTGTGTATATTGTGTGTGTGTATATAATGTGTGTGTGTGTATTGTGTGTGTATATTGTGTGTGTGTGTGTGTATATAATGTGTGTGTGTATATTGTGTGTGTATATGTGTGTGTGTATATATATAAAGTGTGTGTGTATATAATGTGTGTGTGTGTATATTGTGTGTGTGTGTGTGTATATATATATAATGTGTGTGTGTGTGTATATATAATGTGTGTGTATATTGTGTGTGTGTGTATATATAATGTGTGTGTGTGTGTGTGTATATAATGTGTGTGTATATTGTGTGTGTGTGTGTGTATCACATATATAGTTGTGAGCATGCGAGCCCGCTCGAGTCGTTGCTCATGCTTGCGGGCAAAGCGAGGGCCGCAGTTGCTGGCATGGAGCGGCGAAGGCGCTCCTTGCCAGCAACTGCGGCCCTCGCAAAGCAGTGGCAACCCTCGCAAACTTTACATCGCAACGCAAACAACATACGAGACACGTTAACACACATTACGGACTCGCAAAAATCATCCGCAACACGCGGACATGAAAAAATGAAAAACACAATAAATACACACAGCACATACATAAAAAGCTCACCTACAGCAAGAGGGAGCACCCAGGACCTCAAAAAATGCAACTTACACCTTCATTTAACTCAAAATAAAAGAGTTTAGACACTAAAAAATTCTCTAAGCGAGAGAAAAAATGGCTGCCGAACAAAACGAAAACAAGGCTACAGCACTCTAAACACGTAAAACACCACAACACACTCGCAAAACACCACAAAACACCTACGGATATTCCGCTACAGACGTATACCACACATTACCCGCCATTTTAGAACAATGCGGAAGTACAAAACTTCGCTAACGGTTTTGTCTCGCGCACGCACACTATTACACTGCACACATTCAGCACGCTTACACAGCAGCTCCACACCACTAATGCTGCAGCAACATCAAAACAGATTGTCAGCTCTTCAACACAATGCTTCCTGCATATATTACTTCAAAATACGGAAAGTATATTAATTTATTAATCTATCAGTTATTTTATTATTATACACCAAATAGCATTAGCTCACTTACAATTTGATTGCCGTCATTTTTTGACGGGCAATTCGCTAGTATAAAATAAAATGGAAAAACACAGAATGTACCCGTAAAAATCTTAATAATATAATATTAGAAGCCAGAGAGCATAGACCTGGCTTGTGCGAGTAACCATGAATATAATTCTTTTAGTGTAGCCTGTGTTCACCTGAGGGTTCTGGAACAAGGTGAATAGCTTGCTGTTTTACTATAAAGTTGGCATAATGTTCCATCAGATTGTGCTGCTGACAGCAATACATCTGAATGGCGAGTCAGAACAATTTCCTTTTTTGTCTTCCAGATAAAGACATTTGTATTCAGCTTTCGATTTTACTCTTAAAACCAGAATAAACTCATAATAATGTTGACAGGTGAATACAGATAAAATTCACATAATGTGTGATGTATCCTATTAATTTGTGTTATTTGCTTTCTCCTACAGAATTTCATAAGAAAACATAATTTTACCTCAACTGACCTGTCATTTTAAAATATTACAATAGTTGAATTGTTTCCATAGGTATTTTAGCACTGTAACATGTTTAGTGACACAGTCTGCGCATCATTGCCTGCTTCATTGATAGATATTCTACAGTTTATAAAATACTTAGGCCCCCATTTAATTCCAAGCCCGTAATTACCTTCATACTGAACGTTTGTCTGTGGGTTTCAAATTTGTTACATATATAGATGTATTTAAATGACTCAAGCCTTTAATTACATGCTCACAGCCTCAAAACGCAAACCATGATCCTGTAAGTAGCATTTCAGGGCATGATCAATTAAACAAGCCCGTAAGTTACATTTTAGACAGAGCCAATAGTAAATGAGATGACATCATGACATCAGTCAAACATGAAGTTTAAACTACAATCAATTAGTGTTTAGAAGTACAATTTACAGTCGGACTCGCAATTCAGAAATGTACAAATCAATAAAAATCAATAAAGCGCCTTGATTCCCGGGAAATATATAACGTGGAAAAAAATCATTACAAAAATCTTTTTTTATTCGCAGATGTTTTTATTTGCTTCTGCAGTGTTATGAACAGGTATTTTACCCACTTGCGGGTCCTATCTAGGTCTTGTATAATTTTTTGATACATTTGCCATTTACGAGTGTGAAGACAATTGCGGGCTTGTTGAATTGTTGTAACTGAATATGGATTTTGCGTCTTCAGCACTGGTAACATTTACGGGCTTGAAACATCAAAGGAGGAGATAGGACGGAGTTGCGTTTTTGACAATAGCAGTGATTTTGAGCCTGTAACTCAGTAACATTTACGGGCTACATTACGGACTCAAGTAATTACGATTTTGACAATTAAATAGCGGCCTTAGTCTTGAAAAGAGAATGGTTCAAATTAATTTAAACATGAGATAAGTGTATATTACTAAAGTATCAATTAATCCAGTTATTTAATGTGTTGCATGTTCCTCCATTTTTGTATCAAATCAGCCCAAGAATTTAATTTTTTTAAATTAAATATCTGTGTTTGTTTTATCTTTTGCATATACAGTAAGTTTGGGCCTTGTGTGTGACTGTTTGCGTCTGATTTGCTCAGACAAGTAAAGTATGTTTATTCCCTGTGTGCAGTGATTTGGTGCAGGTGAGAGGGGAGTGTTTTTACCTGGGTTATTGCATATATGTTTGGGCTTAGTGTCTGACTGTTTACAGGAGGGAGTTCAAAGAAAAGGGTCAAATTGTAGTATTTTGTTTTTTTAATTCTGAGTCAATCCAGTGGCGACCTCACTCAGTGTACATCCTGTCATATTTTTGCACTACTGAAACAGATGATCCAGAGTCCATACCTCTGTGAGAGGCGTAAGCATGTGGCCTCACTGGAAGCTCAGATTGGAGAACTGGAGAGGGGAATTGCAGCACTTAGTGCTATTTCTCCACTGGAAAGGGGGTTGGTTCTCACAGAGCACAGTTTAGCTTGGCCTAGCATGGAGGGTGGAGCTGGGGCTAGTGAGGATGTCCAGGGAGGTAGCTGGGTTACAGTTAGAAGGGGAATCAGGGGGAACTGGAGGAGGCAGGCCAGTTCTGAGTTGACCAACAACAACAGATTTGCCAGATTGAGTAAAACTGTTGGGGGTGTCCATTCAGGAATGGCAATGCCAGATAGAGCTGTTCCCTCTAACAGCCGGGAAAATTGTTCTGCTGGAGGAGTGGGAGGGGAGAATAAGCAGAGCAATAGACAGGTTTTTATGGTAGGGGACTCTATAATTTGGAAGTTAGCAATCAAACAGTTTACTGTCTCCCGGGTGCTCGGGTTCGGCATGTTGTGGATCGGGTAGATAAATTATTGGGAGGGGCTGGAAATGAACCGGCGGACTTGGTACATATTGGTACCAATGACAAAGTTAGGGGAAGATGGAGTATCTTAAAGAATGATTTTAGAGAATTAGGGAATAAGCTTAAGGGAAGGACCTCCAATGTAGTATTTTCTGAGATACTATCAGTGCCACGTGCTAGCCCAGGGAGACAGAAGGAGATTAGGGAGGTTAATGCGTGGCTAAAGATGTGGTGCACTAAGGAGGGGTTTGGGTTTTTAGAGCACTGGGCTGACTTCTCACTTGGGTACAATCTCTATAGCAGGGATGGAATGCACCTTAGTGATGAGGGAGCTTTTGTGCTAGGGGAAAGGATGGTAGCTGGGGGAGATTTTAAACTAATACGTGGGGGGAGGGGCTAGATAGAAGTAAGGGGGTAAAAAGTGTAAAGTGGAAAAGGGATGAATTAACTACTTATGGGGGAGGAGATGGGGGAGGGTTAGTATAGTCAATAGGGAGGTAGTACTAAGTAACTCAAGTACAGTGGCAGGCACTTCAGAACTACAGACTCATAACATAAGATGTATGCTCGCTAATGCTAAAAGCTTGCCAGGAAAAATGAGAGAGCTCGAATTATTGGCAATTAATGAAAAATTGGATTTAATAGGCATTACCGAAACATGGTGGGATTAATCTCATGTCTGGACTGTTAATATGGATGGTTATAACCTATTTAGGAAAGATTGGGGTAATGGTAAAAGAGGAGGAGGGATTTGTCTGTATGTTAAGCCTGAATTTAAGTCAGAGAAGATATTTATGCTGGAACTAGCGGTAATGTTGAATGTTTGTGGGAAGAGTTAAATAGCGGAGCAGCAAATTCCAAAAGAATATTGGTTGGAGTATGCTATAAACCCCCAAATATAATTGAAAGTGAGGAAATACAATTATTGTTACAGATTGGAAATGCAGCTAAGCATGGGCAAGTTCTAATAATGGGAGATTGTAATTACCCTGAAATAAACTGGATAAATGAGACCAGCAGTTCAGCTAAGGGGAGCAGGTTCTTGAGTACACTCAGGGATCATTATCTGGCCCAGGTTTTACAAGAGCCTACTAGAAATTAGGCCATCTTGGATTTAGTCATCACAAATAATATCAATATAGTATCAAATGTTGGAATAGGGCAACCTTTGGGAAACAGTGATTACAACACAGTCTCATTTGAGATTGAACTAAAAAAACAAAACTGTAAGGGGCCAACAAAAACTTAATTTTAAAAGGGCAGATTTTAACGGACTAAGGGTAGCAATGCAATGTATAGACTGGGACAAAGAACTGGCAGGTACAAATACTGAACATAAATGGACAACGTTCAAATCCTTACTAAATATACATACACATCAGCATATACCGTGTGGGAATAAAAGTAAAAGGAGTAAATTACATCCAATGTGGCTTAACAATGATTTAAAGATCAAGATATGGAGTAAAAAACAGGCATTTAAATTATACAAAAAAGAGGGGACAGAGACTGCTTTACGGGAGTACAAGGAAATCAACAAGGCCTGCAAAAGCGCTATTAGACTGGCTAAAATAGAAAATGAAAAATTAGTTGCAAAAGAGAGTAAGACTAACCCTAAAATATCTAATAAATGGGAAGGGGGCCAGGATGGAAGCTATAGGAACATCACAATGTGACACAGGCCGTCTGACAATTAGTGACCAGGAAAAGGCAGATGAGCTAAATAGGTTATTTTCTTATGTATATACAAGGGAGGTACCAGTGTTTGAGTCACTGCACCATAATGGGGCTACACTACCTTCACCAAATAATTGGTTAATGCAGGAAGAAATCCAAGAGAGGTTGGAAAAAATAAATGTCAATAAATACATCCATGGGTACTGAGGGAACTGGGTTCTGTAATAGTCAAACCATTATATCTAATTTTTCAAGATTCACTCAACACAGGGTCACTACCAGGTGACTGGAGAAAAGCAGAGGTGATGCCTATATTTAAGAAGGGGGCAAGAGCAAATCTGGGTAATTATAGACCTGTAAGCCTCACTTCTGTAGTGGGAAAGCTTTTAGAAGGGTTAATCACATATATAGTTGTCAGTAGCGTGGGCTTGCCAAAATCCGCTGGTAACGCAACGGGGCAACTGCGGGCTCGGAAGGAGCGCCGTAGGTGCTCCTTGCGCTGGTGGAGATGAGCGTCGTAGGCGCTCATCCCTACGACCCCGTGCGACTTAGGCAGGGAGCGCCAAAGGTGTTCACTGCGCTGATGGAGATGAGCGCCGTAGTTGCTCATCCCTACGACTCCGTAGCACTTAGGCAGGGAGCGCTCACATCGCTGGTGCGACACCCGTAGCACTTGGAAGAAATCGTATTTAAAAAACATACGGTCCGTAACAGTTACAAAAGGAAACCTCGACTTAGAGGGAAAAAAATACGAACCGCGAAAACATATGAACTTAACGGCCGAACTGCGCATACCGAAAAACACACAAAATACAAAGAAAAATAAAAAAAAACATCACACAGAAAGTGGGACGTCTGGAAGTGAGGTTACACCTCAATTTAAGTCCAATTTCAGGAGTTTAGGCACTCGAAAATCCCCTAAGCAAGATAAAAAAATGGCCACCCAAAAACCGAAAACGAGGCTACACGTCCCCTAAACCCGCAAAACACCGCCAGGCACATACAACTTTTACACAACCCCGTACAAACTACAAAATACACTATTACGAAGGACGCAAAATCATCCACACCCGCGTACCAGATACACAATTGCCGCCATTTTACAACACTAACTTACAGAATGCGGAACTACACAGCCACACAAACGGTTTTCCCTCGCACACGCAGCCTATTTACACTACACACTTCACACATTGCTGACACTTACACCTCAGCTCACCAACACTAAAAATATACATTGTATGTTGCAGGAACATCAAAACAGATTGTTAGCTCCTCAGCATATTGGTTGCTGCATATATTCATTACAAATAGGTAAAGTATATAGTTCAGTAAAGTATATAGTTCAGTAATTAATTAATTATAATTACAAAAATACATATACAGAAAAAAATTACAAAACACCACACAACAGTATCACTATAAACACCAAAGACCTTGCAATCAGCGCCAAGGGGCTCTGACAACCAAAAATACACCAACCCAGAGGCTCGCAATGAGCGCCAAAGCGCTCAGCACGAGGCTTGCAATGAGCACCGAAGGTACTCAGACAACCAAAACACTTACTTTGTGTGCCAAACAGCATTCCCTGACTTACAATTCTATTACCGTCATTTTTTGACGGGCAAGTCGCTAGTAAGGGATAATATACAAGAATATGTCTCTTCAAACAGCATTATAATTAGGAGCCAACATGGATTTATGAGGGATAGGTTGTGTCAGACAAATCTAATTAGTTTCTATGAGGAGGTTAGTAGGAAACAGGATCAAGGCAACTCAGTGTATGTAGTCTTTTTAGATTTTGCAAAGGCTTTTGATACAGTGCCACATGGGAGACTATTGTGCAAACTAAATGATACAGAAATTGCAGTAAATATCTGCTCATGGATTGAGAGCTGGCTGAAAGACAGGAAACCAAAGGATGTTGTAAATGGAACATACTCAAATTGGACTAATGTGGTAAGCGGGGTTCCTCAGGGCTCAGTATCAGGTCCTCTCGTTTTTAACATTTTTATTAACGACTGGAATTGGAAAGTAGTGTCTCCATTTTTGCTGATGACACAAAGTTGTGCAAGGTAATTAAATCAGAAAGTGATGTACTTTCCCTCCAAAGGGATTTGCATAAGTTAGAGAAATGTGCAATTAAATGGCAGATGAGATTTAATATGAATAAATGTAAGGTTATATATCTGGGAAGGAAAAATAACCATGGAATCTATAAACTTAATGAACCAAATCTAGGGGTATCTGATATTGTAAGGGATTTGGGAGTGCTTGTGGACAACCACCTACGTAACAGTTCTCAATGCCAAGCAGCAGCTGCAAAGGCAAATAAACTATTAGCATGTATGATGATGGGTATAGAAGCAAGGGAGGCGGATATAATTATACCACTATACAAATCCCTAGTATGCCCTGATTTGGAATATGGAGTACAGTTTTGGGCACCAATTCATAAAAAGGACATTTTAGAACTGGAAAGTACAGAGAAGGGCTACAAAACTAATAAGGAGAATGGAGGGGCTAAGTTATGAAGAAAGACTAACCAAATTAAACGTATTTTCTCTAGAAAAAAAGGCGTCTAACAGGGGATATGATTACCCTATATAAATACATCCAGGGTCAGTATAAAAATTTGTCAAGGGAGCTTTTTGTGCCAAGAGTTTTTTAACTTACAAGAGGACATCCTTTGAGGTTAGAACTAAAAATATTCCACCTTCAAGAAAGAAAAGGGTTCTTCACAGTAAGGGGGGTTAATCTGTGGAATTCTCGACCAAGGGAGGTGGCGACAACAGATTCAATAGATAACTCTAAGAAGGGATTGGATATATTTTAAATTAAAAAGGGCATTCAGGGTAATCCTGGTTAATTAGAGAGGGATTATTGATCCAGGGAGGAATCCGATTGCCAGTATCTGGGGTCAGGAAGGAATTCATTTTTTTCCCCTTTTGAGACAACTAGCAGTTTCACTGTTTTTTTTGTTTGTTTTTTCCTCTGGATCAATAAACAACTAATCCGCATACTGCAGATCAGAGGAGATCTTAAAAGGTTGAACTTGATGGGCTAAAAGTATTTTTTCAACCTCAATTACTATGTAACTATGTAACTATGATAAGGGTTCGGGATTGGGTAATGAGGGTTGGTGTGCATTAAGTATTGGAAGCACTTGCCATAGTACGTCGGATATAGATTGTAAGTCTTATATATATTATAGTCTTATATAAATACTCCATCTTCTGTACGTAGCAATGGTTCATTATGTATGTGATATGTATACAAAAATGTTAGTTTATAAACTGTACTATTTACCTTCTTGTTGGCTTAATATATTTTTTTCTAAATTACTAGAATACCACTGTTTTTGACAATAATTTAAGAAAAAACTTGACATTAATTGTCCATTCTTTTTTTTCCAGCACACAGATCTATGTCAATATATGGATAAACATCCAGGGGGTCTGCATCCAGAAAATGTGAAGGTAAGAGTTTCAGTAACATAATATCATATTTTCAAGGCAAACATTACCAAACAAATAAATACAATTAAAATATGTATATTTATTGCATCAGCATGGCCGATTTTGTGTATGCATGTGACGTTGCTCAAGGTTAAATCGACACTGTGAATTAAGTTACATTATCTCCGACAACAGAGTAAAGGGAATAAAAGTAAAGTATCAAATCTAGTAATATGCCACTGTAAAGTGTGCACAATTATTATTACATAAATTTATCTAAATCCATGCAAGTATTATAATACAAGTGCATGTTGAAGAGAGCTCAGTATACATAAGAATGAATGTACTTTTGCAATAAAAAGTAACCAAAGGGGTATGCAAATATTACTTATATTTTAATATTAATGGACAAGCCTCCATTTTCAAAAAAATCTTTAAGATGAAAAAAACAATGGTCTTATAATGGGGAAAAAAAGATGCTATAAATTAAATATTCACCATAGTGTCACAGTCTCTTTGCAGGATCTTGAATGTAGTTAAAACTAATATAGCTTGAGTTTCTATCAATGATTTATTAGGATTAGCATGTTTGTGCAATAGTTTACTGAATGACAGTAGCATCAGATAAATCACATCAATTGGATCTTCATTACCAAGGCAGACACCAATAATGGCTCTTATTCAGTTTGGAGCACAGCTTTATTAATTATGTGGCCCACACAACATCTCTATTACAAACTCAACTGGAGGGGCAAGCAAAAACCCCCTAATAAAAGGCCGTCTGTCTCAATACTTACTGTCAAGGATAATATATCCCAACCACAGTTCTTCTTTTTGACTTTCCATTTCTTTTAATGAAATAATATGCCAGTGAGTTTCTTCTTTTCTCCTGTCTGACTTTACTGCACAGTTGTCCATGTTCCAAAGTTACTGCTACACAATAAAATTAATTGTGAAAATGTTATGCATTCTGGAAATATTTGAAATTTGCAACTGAGACCTTGTGTTTTTTAGGAAAGGTTGGATTCGTTTTTGAGTTTTGGACAATATCCATGTTTACAAGGATTCACTGATTATACAACAAAGCCACATTTGTATAGGTTTTATTTCTAAGTGTAAATAGACACACATGTATCTCATGGATTTTGTTACAAATGTCAGAGATTGTGAAACCGGTGTGCACTACACTGACTATATATTGTCAGGACAGTATATGTTCAAGGGTGAGGTCAATAAACTATTGAGACAACATGAACTGTATCAGCATTTTTGTGTTTAGTGTTTATTTGCGCCATCCTGCTCTTCCTTTTTCCTAGATATAATGATATATATATATATATATATATATATATATATATATATATATATATATATAATATATAATATACATTGAGAAGTGCCTTTCGGATAAATAGTATCAATTTACTCAAGAGATTTACTGTTTGCTACTTATCTTGTGCGTCAGAATACTTCATCTTAATCAGATTTGATTACTTCAAAATATGTGCAAGGATGTACTTAGAACAAATAAGAGGAAAAGAATTGAGAGTAAGGATACAAATTGGTTGGTTACCATTTTATTATACTCTAATTATCCTTCCTTGTGTGGTAACATAATAGGATTTTTCTAAATCCTAGTTAGTATCCATGCACAGTAATGTATATTGTATTGCCTTCAGTTTGATATGTATCTAAAGCTGGTAAGAGATAAGAGTCTCTGTTTTCTTTATATTTAATTTGAGTGATAGGAATCAGAAGCTGGTAGTTACAAGTTACAGAAGTTGGGTACACTCCTGGAATAGCAGAACAGCTTTTCCTTATATACAGCCTTATTAAATTGCAATTTGGCCAATTCTAAAGGGCTCTATATAAGCACAGATCATATTTTTTTACAGAGGATTTTAGTAAAAAATTCTGTAAAAAAAAAATGCTATGTGCTTATATAGAGCCCTTTACAATTGTCCAAATCACAATTTAATAAGGCTGTAAGATGGTTCCAGTTTAAATCGTGATGGGGCCCGTCTCTGGTAAAAAGTGACAATGTGAGATGTGAAGTAAACTCTCAGTGAAGGGGCTACATCTGGTGCAGCAGATGCAAAGCACCCAGGGCCTACTACAGGGTAGGGCTCAAAGCTACCAGCAGCTGCTTCGGGTGAAGGGGGACTATTATTTTTTAGGGATTTATTTTTAGAGAATGTGATCTGATCACCCTGGGATAATCAAACCACCTACATATATTGACCCACAAGGGCACCTACATAATAGATGTGGGGTTCCCTAATTATTTTGTACTAGGCCCTATAATCACTACCAATTCTCACTTAATGCACTATTTTTTAACCCTTTTTTGAAGGTGAGAACTAACATAAAAAAAGTGCGTTGATTACGATCTAAAACTATTCAAAAATACTCAGTAGTATATCTTAAAGAAATACACTACTGCATTTATTTATTTAAGTATCCACTCAATGGTATAAAGATTTTAAGAGACAAAAAATCAAGTAATCTTGTATCTTGGCTGAAAGGATATGTATCACTCTGCATTTCTCTCTTGCCATAAAATCACTACAGACTTCCCTTTGTTAAAGAAAGCAATAACTATTTCTATGGACGTTCTGGAAAATGGTCATCATAGTCTGGCAGATAATGGATTAATTAGTGGTGAGTGATGTTCACAAACTCTCAAAAGTATTGTGTATAGTGTGTCCCAATTTGTTACCAGCCTTTTACTTATGGCTATACTAAAACTAAAGCTTTTGGAAACTTTGTATAAGGGTCCCTGGCTCCTTACATCTTACTTTCTCTTGCTGTTTCTATCAATATTCTTAGCTCCTGCACAGGAAGCTCTCAAGGATGGGATTTACTGAATATGCTCCTTTGCCATTTATTTTCTCTTCAATTTTATTTTATTGAGAAATGGGGGGAGTTGAGCTCACAAATTCAAGCCATGGCCTGTTATGCATTGTGCTGTTAAGGTTAATTTTTTATTAATTTAAAAAATATACTCAAATATTTAGAATAAAGCAAAATATAGCAAAACACAGCAAGATGCTTACAGTGTGCACGTTGAATGGTCATTAGCTCATTACAAAACATAAAATTCACATATTCATCTGTCATGCAGGTTTTAAACATCACAGTAAATATGTATTGCATAAATATGAAACATGTAATAAAATATTTTATCCTACATATGTAACAATGTTAAGATGTTTTTGATATTAAAATAAATATCTTTTGTTAATGATAGATTATTATCTTTTATTTGCGCTATACAGGGGTTAAGGCAAAAACAATATTAACACATTGTAAATGTACATAGCGCTTGTTTCCAAATCACCTTACAAGACTGTAACTTTCAAACTTACAATCGAAACGCCATTGCCATTAGTTACAGATAAGCCCCTGAGGTATTTGGTCCTTTATCTTCATTGTAGTAGCCTGTACATTGAGCATGCTTGGTCTATAATGAGAAATAATTGCCATTAATTACTGATGCGCCGCTGAGGCCTTGGGTCCAGTCATCTGCACAAAGAGTCTATGGATCCATTGACTCAGGGGTCAATGCTTCAGGGGAAAATGGGACCCATGGATCAGAAGTGTATCAGTAATTGATGCCAATGATCTCTCATTATAACAAATATATAAATCTCGGTTTGTGGGTGAATAAGAAAGACTTAGCGTCAGCTCAGCATGTCAAGCTTCAAAGTTATTTTATTGTACAAAAGGCAGATTTTTTATAGCATTCAATTGAAAAGTACTTGTTATTATCTATAATTTAAAATGATTGCATTATAACTTAAAACTATAGGCAAGGAGCTACTAGGATGCAGTACTATAGAACGACTGCATTTCCAGTAGCTTTCTTAGCCCTTGCAGCACTCTTTTATAGTGCAAAAAGCAGTGCCTTTCATTATATTTAAAGCTTAAGCTGTACACATGCCATGTTCCTTCAAATAATTGAAAGAGCATTGTGGGTGATTCAGTTTCCCATGAAATAACTTAATCAATAACTATACAATATGGACCCTATTGCACATAGTTGAATACAGAACTGCAAATGCATTCAAGAACCAGGCTGTTTTGCAGCCAATATCCAGCTTGAAAATGTTATATATTCTTTTTTTATGGATACTAGAGTATGGCTTTTCAATGGAGTAAATGTTATTATGCAAATCAGAAAGCGCAGGACCTAATTGCCTTTAAGAAGGTAATATTTTTTGTTCACAGTCCAGTGGACAAGCAGGTGTGCGAAAAACCAAGCAATATTACGCCAAATTAAGGTTGCCTGTCACAGATGCCATAGAGAATCAATTATCAAAATAGACATTTGTTCATTATGTATGCCATCATCTTACCCTATGGCATGTCTGGTCTCTAAACATTAATGTGCTATATGATGTATATAAAGGAGCAAAATGCAGGCAGGAGATTAAACAAGATTTATATGCTTGTGCATATTACATTGCAAGCTAAGGGCTCGCTTACATGACTCTCGTAGGAAATCTTGCGAGCACTATTACATTCCTCCCGCAGTAAACCCTGCTCTACAAGAGATTTTACCTTTAATGCTTGACTATAGCATCGGCAATATGGATTCCCCTCAGCATGAAACCCCACCACCATTACCGGGTTCCACTCTGGGCAAGCGACCCGTCCCCGAGCTGTCACAATACATGGAAAAGTTGCGGTTGTACAAAAACCTTAGGCCAAAGCTTGCAGATCAAGCTGGTGGCGGGGGAGTTGGGGACGGGGGTGCTACGTTTTCTTATAAGACAAACATACCACCTGCAACAGCAGACAATACCCACTTATGAGACACTTAAGGAGCTACTAGTGTATCTGCATGAGAAAAAAAGAGCATAAAGTAGGATTTTTCAGAACTCTAACTTAATAAAATGTAAGCATACACATCATAAACGACAAGAGAAGCGTTTCTAATTCTGATTAATCCAGCCCTATTCAACAATACTAATCAAATAAGTCACAATGTCAATTACAATTACCTGCTCGCACAATTGAACACTGGCCGTCATATAATGCTAAGAAACACTTGATTAATACAGACCCCCAGGGGTTGACATATATATATATCCATGTGCCCCACAAAAGCATTTACAGTCGCCATCAACAATAGATCTATTATAGAATTCAATGTGAATCCCTGACATTTAATACCATGTAAATAATTGTGAAATTAATATATAACTTGATGTGTGCAATGTTCATGTACAAGAATAGCAAACCTCAAAGTGTAGTCAGTGTTTGAGTGGGAAACATGCAGCAATGCTACAATCTTTACTTTATCTTTACTGCAGTTGTTACGTGGGTTTATTACCTCTGACTCACAACTTCATACTTACAGCTGTTTTCCTAACACGTAGTGAGCACCCACATGTTATTTCCCTTACAATGCCCCTGGCTACATATCAGTTTAGCCATGTAATAGCTATATAAATTGTCTTGTAAGACCTCCCACTGTTTTGTATCAGCCTTACGGGAGATTCTACGGGAAGCGTTTAATGGATTCTAGTAAATAAAGTGATTCAGATGCGAATGTTGAAGCATGTTCAAATAAAGGGAAGGGTTCCTTTTCAGGGAGTATTGGGACATATCTCTTACATACATGGACTGAGGTGTCATATTTATAGCATGCTCTCAAGAAGAGTCTGACTTACTAATGTGCAAAATCTAAAATAAATAAATACATTCTTCACTTTTGCTTTATTGACAGCAGATATGTTGCCTTTATTCAGAATTAGAAACCCAAAGGGAATGGATGGATTCAGATAAAATCTAAATAAAGTTTTTTTTGTTTTTTTTTAAATATGGCCTCCATAATAAGCCACTTGGTAACAAAACTAACTGGAAGTATAAGTCCATTAAGTTATCCCCCTTCAAGCTACAGAAACGCTACCAGTCCAAGACATAATCCACCATGACACCTCCAGTTACTGTTATTTAAATTTTCTTTAAAAATATTTTTTCTTTCGCTCTTGGCTTAAATACTTTGCGAATGTGTGGATTTTTCACAAGTTATTGTGGTTCTTAAAATTGGTCCTGCATCAACTCTCTTCGATACACAATGAAAGTTATGGGCAACCTATTTCATCCACAGATTAGCCAGAGCCACCAAAATGGGCCGTACATTATGTTTTTGGTTGATGCAAAGAAGAATATGTAAATCTCACCATGCAAAAGAGAAAGGAAAATTAACTGGGAAAGAGAAATGGATAATGGGGAAATGTTTTGTGGGGCAAAAGAGAATGATAAGCCAATTTTAGGGGTATGTTGTATTCTGTGGAGGAAACCCAGAGGTTTCCTACACCACAGAAAAGGTTGGCCATTTCATCAGAAGCCCTCATGCCACTTGTTGGCCACAACTGCTGTATGAATTAGGACGCTACCTCCAATTAGGTTGGCATATTGTTGTACATAAAGGGGATAAGCTGAAGCAGCACATGGGAAAAATAAGAAGTTTTCAAGACCCTGTTTATGAATAAAGATATATATCTTGTGCTTGTTTCATCACTTCCTCAGTGGTTGTTTGTTTTGTCTATCAGTGAAGAAAGGAGTAGGGAAAGAGGGAACAGAGAGTCTTTATTAAGGTAGATGGATAAGACTGAATTAAACACAATGCTCATTCCCTCTCACTGACCCAGAGGCAGTCCCCTTGCATCATTCAATGCAACCATAGCTAGTGTAAATATCCTCTCACCCACACAGCTTCCACCAATGTATCACAGATACCTCTAGGGCCCTGCAGAGGTATCAATTTTTTTTATAATTAAGAATTAGGTGTATGACGTTATTCTTGCTTAATTATGTTCGGAGTCAAGCTCAAAATGTAATGTAATGTATTTACAAGTAAAGCTCATATGTTTGTTTGCTGTGCATATTAAAGAGAGTATTCAGTTTAAACTAAATAAAAGCTAACATTAGGGTCCTGCCCAGCTCTGCCTATGTGCTGGATTAAAAATAAAGTCTGACCAGTCTAGGTTCTTTTTCAGACTGAGGATGCTCAGTAAAAGGGGCGGGGCTTTGATGGCTCAAGCACTATCAATGGGCAGGGACTGGTCAGCTTATGTAAAAGGGATAGGAAACATCAGAATAGGGAAGGGTTCAAGTATGGCTGTAAAACGGTCCCAAAACGTCCCAGCCTAATTAATGGGGTGACTACTGTTCGTTAATATTATTTTCAACCTTTTCCTTGCAACCAGTATACCACATCATCCACCAACAGTTTTCAGGGGCACCCAAATTAAATAACTGAGACCCAGAAGCAGTAGGGGCATTTCATACACGTTTGAGACATTGCCACTCGTCTGCTGCCTAACACAGACATGGCACCAATAATAAAAGTCTAGGCGCTGAATAAATTTGCTACTTTTTGAAATTCTACAAAGGTAACAAAACAAAAAAAAAATGATGCTGGCTTTAGTCTATTAAAGGAACATTGACGGAGGTATTTAAATCTGGCTTAAACTTTGCAAAACTGGTGTTTCGTATTCAAATGTAACAACATTTTTGAGAATTCCATAGAATTAATTTGTTAAAAGTTCAATGGATTGAAGAGTACTTCAAGGCATTACTGGGAATTAGTGGTCTACCAGTTATGAATAGCAGCACAAAACCACATACAGTATCGACAAAGATATTCAGCTTCCTGCTGCTGGGAGGACTCAGAACTATAATAAGATCTGAATACTCATGCAGGAAACATGCACAAGGAAAATATAAATGGAGGGTCTTTTTGTACAGTCACTATTATTTTGGATACTTTAGCTGTGAATGTCAAACATGAAAGAAGTTCTTCAGCTGTTTTCGTATATACTATTGATGCCAATATGAAATTGTATTCCAGTGATGCATATAGTCAAATATGAAACTACATCATAAGTCTTCATTTAATGTGCTCATAGTGTTTATATCTATATATGCATATAACGGTGCTAATAATTGCGGGGTTTAGAGGGTTTAAAGCTTTCAATCACTCTGTGCCATTTTTATTAAAGAAAAATTAGCAGTTGGTGATCTATGGCTAGGAAAAATATCCACTATAATATTTAGCAATGAGTCTGTGATGTCTGCGCAGTAATTGAAACAAGGACGCAAAGAGTTTACCACATGACCCACCAACATTTATCAGGGGACCCAAATTAAATAAATGAGACCCAGAAGCATTAGGAACATTTCATATATGTTTGAGACATTGCCATTCGTCTGTTGCCTATCACAAACATGGCTCCAATGGGGTTAATAAAAGTATTAGTGGTGAATAAATGTGCTACTTTTGAAATTCTGCGCAGGCGCTAGACAATGCTGTTAAATATCTGTGCATGTGCACTCCGCCAGTTGACGGCCGGGAGGAGCGCATGCACATTCACGACGATCCCGGGACGTGCGCATGCGCATTGTCAGCTTGGGACAAGAGGGGGAGAGAGAGAGACAGGAGAGAGATAGACACAGGGCATAGAGATAGGGGGAGAGAGAGGGAGAGAGCGAGAGAGGAGAGAGAGACAGGAGAGAGACAGAGACCGGAGAGAGAGATATAGAGAGAAGAGAGAGACACACAGGACAGAGACTGAGAGAGAGACGGGAGAGAGCACACAGAGAGAGAGAGGAAGAGACTGCGCAGGGAGAGACTGCACAGAGAGAGACTGCTCAGAGAGAGACAGCACAGAGAGAGAGACAGCACATGCAATTGAAGATAACATTATATGATACTAGTTACTAGTATATGAAAATTAGTAAACATGTTGTATTTATAATAGTTTAAAGTTGACTCCCTCTGTGAGTGTGAAATGTTGTGAAATGTCAGTTAAAAACGGCATGGCACAGGCTTAATCTAAAACTGGTAGGTGTGATGTCTACTAACCTCTGTATTTTTTGTCATGACCTAGATGTCAACCATCTTGTAACAATGCAATAATGACCTCAAATACATTTTCTTCAAGAAGCCAAAACAAACAGTATAATAATCCATAAACCTATAAATCACATACTGAACCAAATGTCATAATCCTTAAAGCACATCTCCTGTCTATTGTAATAGTCACTGGAGTTGGCAGTCACATGGGGTAGGGTGTCAAGAACAGAGTCCATGAACCTAGGGGTCTGTGACAGTACTGTCTTGGGCCATAAAGGGCCCTTACTTGTGGGGTTCAGTGGAGTTCTACCCTAGTCCCAAAAGTGGGTCATGACATTTTTGTAATAGGATATTATTATTTTTGGTTTGTGCACTGCATTGCTTCACAACTGCACATTTTTCTCTTCTGATAACCGAGAATAACATTTATTAAAAGTCAGAACTGTTGAAGACCTTGTTTATAATTAGAGGAATCCATGCTATCATTATAACATCACTTCCTAAGAGTTGGCTCATGAGGGTGTGTTTTTTTATCAGTAGAGACAGCGATTGGAGAGAATGGAACAGAGAGAAGTAAGGAAGCATTATTAGATAACTGAATCTAAATGAAATTGTCACCTTACCTCCATCAACTTTCACCAAGGTGTCATGTATACTTCCAGAGACCAGCAGAAGTCTTAAAATGTATTTGTTTCTCTTTAGAATCTAGTTTTGTTTCTTTTTGTTTCATTATGATCTTAGTCTGGCTCAAGGTTTTCATACACTTTCTTACATTGTACAGTCAGCATTTAAACTATGACAAGTATGCAGAGAGCATTTAATAATGTAAAAAAAGCAGCTAAAGTTTTCCAATGATGAACACTACTTTTGGTGAATATAGTTGTACACAGATCAATTGCAGTTTTGCTCAAGCTCCAAGTTTTAAAGTTAATGTGGTCTTCTGGTGAACCTACTATAATTGTGATCTGGAATCATAAAGAAAAATAGAAACACAGTTAGGGTCATTGGTGAGGATGGCATGTCAACCTATCTGATTTCCCTTGTGGTTTTTATTTCACAAAGATGAAAGATGAAAGAAAAAAATAATGTGTAGTGGGAAACAAATGTCATTTTTTGCTCTTCAAGCTTTTATTTTTTCCCAGTGGGAACAAAGTAATCAACTACAGTATTATCACAATATGATCATTCTAGAGTGTAGTTATTTGCTTGGTTCCTGAGGAAATAACGTATATCGTTGCTCAATTCCATCTCCTCAGGTAAATATATTTATGTATAGAAACGTCTAGATTGTAAGCTCTTCCAACATTTACATTGTATTTGTATTTTCAACTTACTTTAGAATTTATAATTTGCAATTTGTACCCACTGTACTTATCACGATTTCCCTGACCATCCGTCCAGAATAAATTAAGATTTTTAAAACAGGCCATTACTCTGGCTGCATAATGACTTGAGGGAGCTAACAATATCTGGACTCTTATTTATGTGGTTGTGGAATGGGGAAATTATACCTTGTTTGACCCACCTGCGTAGGCACTGGGCTCAGCAGTTATCTTATAGTTATTTAAGATGTTTTTATGTTATGTTGATTCCCCATGATGTGAGATGCTGTTTTTATTCTCCTTGCAACATTGTTTATATTCAAACTGAAAGTTCCACTTCTTGTCAGTTTTGCTCCAGACTTGATAAAGTGAGGTATCAAATATCACTGTCTCTGACTTGATAAATATGTATATGGAACGAGATATCCTCAGGGAAGATAAGAGCTGCCCTGGTTCTATACGACTAGTGAAGTGGATGTTAGGATGTTATGATAGCTTGGTGAAGGGACCAAATAGAACCTGAAAGATCTGGTGGGTAGGTTTGGCCATAACAACCTTATCAAGCCCAACTGAAGAAAGCAGATCGCCACAGTACTTTATTCTACTTTGTAAATATCGTCATTGAAATACTGTTGCTTTATAAAAAAGAGTAATAATAATAATGTAGAATTGGAAGTTTTTGACATTCTAATTAATGGAAATACCTCTTTATGGGTATACTTATATTATATTTTTATATTCCAAATCAAAAGTTACTTGTGTGTATGATCAGCGCTTGAACATGGAACCAAACATTTTTTTATTAATCATTTAAAAGAGCATATTTAATAATTGTAAAAGTTGTTTTCTGAATAAAAAATATAATGTAAACAAGTTTTTTACTTTATTGAAGCTAACAGGAAATGCAGAGAGCATACTTTAGTATGTAGATTTCACTGGCTGACAGAGGACAAGCCACCAACAAGAAACAAGTGAGAATTTTACCATCAATAGTGTTTATAGGGTATATTGTACTTAAAGATCTAGTGATACACACACACACACAAGTTGGTTTTGTGTTAGTTTAAAAGGCAAAGGCTTCGGGCTTAAAATTCGGCTGCGTTACAGAGCTATTAAATTGAACCATGCTTTGAGTTACCGGCCAGAGACGCAAGCCCTTAAACCATTCTTGCGCCGGTTGGATGTGCGGCCTTGAACATGATCAATTAGTCAAACCCGTTGTTATGGGTTTAGATGGAGCCAATAGCAAATTAGATTTTCAGCATTATGTCACTGAAAAATGGAGGTTAGATTTCAAAGCCCTATGGGTTTCAATTATGAGTTTTGATCGGACCTGCATGCCAGAAATAATGAAATATTAATAAATCAGTAAATATGATGTTCTAGTCCATGCGAGTTCAATTATACGAATTAACACATTGATTGCCAGGACCGATACAACACGGAAAATAAACATAAAATAAAGTATTTTATATTGTAGATTTGTGAGCTTGAGAATGTTGTGCTGTTAATTTGAATACCTAACATCACTTTCCCTTTCATTATTAGTACAGTAGTGTGTGTATATTGGCAATTACAGTGCTACGGATAGGACTTTAACCCCCTTGCGGGTCCTCTCTAGTACCCATTGGCTTTTTGGCTCCATTTTCGGGTTACAGGCTTGAACGCCAGTGGATTTGTTGCAATTTAATAGCATGATTGGAACGTTGCAGTTATGGTCTTGAGAGAACAAATGATTTGCGGGTGCGCAGTTCAAATTTCCACGTCCCATCGCCTTTCTTTGTCCTTAAGCCGCAAGGCGTTGGCGGGTTGCTTTACAGGGCCAATTTAATAGCCGCAAGTCTTGCGGGCTACATTACGGTCTACGGTTTTACATGTTCAGGGAATTTAATAGGACGTTATGTCTTGCACTATAAACAGTATCCATGGCTGTCAGTTCCTATTTTATTTAGAAATATACTGATGCTCCTATTTACACTGTTTCCAACATATATTCATAAATGTGCTGACTTGCCTTATTTCAGCTATATTTTATTTATTTTATGCAGGTGTTAAATGGAGCCCTAGAGCTACACAATATGCTGGCACTCTACAAATAAAAGCTAATACATAGATAGATAGATAGATAGATAGATAGATAGATAGATAATAAGATAGATAATAACCCCCTACGTTTCCTGTAAAGACTCCAATGTTCCCTATGCTTGGGATATTTTATTTGTATTACATTATACGTATTAATATATCAATATGAGAGTCTATAGGGTTATTGATGGAGTTTCAATCATTCAAGAAGAAGCTAAGTTCGATAAATCGGAGTGCTTTATATAGATATAACAAAGCTTGTATTATCACTGGAAAAACCCTTATTTCATACTTTTAAAGTTACTAAAAGTTGCTCATTTGTTCACATATGTGCTTTCATAATACAGTGATAATCTCCAAACTGAACTATTTTTTCAGGTTTTTTTTTATAGATAATTAGAGCCTATGAATAATGTGCCACATATTTTTCATCCCTGTTGGATGTCACACATGTGTCATGGGTAATAGTCATGTCCTAGAGTTTTTTTTTCTTTAGTTTCAGACATCTGTATTTATAATTCTTTAGTAGTTTCACCAAATTAGAATACATTGAGGGCACTGCATCCATACAATTACTTGGTTCCAAATGTTAACATATTCAGCTACTTATTGTATCTCTTTGCTATTCAAATTTATTGAGGACTTGGTTAATATAAGAAATCCTACAACATGGCAGTGGAAAAGGTTGCCATTGTCAAACGAATGGTAATTGCCAATTAGCTACAATATATACTGCACTTTTCTTTGCACCAGAACCGATTCATTGTACCTGTAATGTAATTATAACTCAGAAAATCTATACCAGACTAAGACTATGATAGTCAAGAAATTCACAACTTGTTCATCTAAACAGAAACTGTGTTCTTGCTTTGTGTGTGAAGTGTATTCATGTAAAATATTGTTTAATAGACCACAAAGTATAAATATTACTATAAATAAGACTGAACACTATTCCTTTGAAGCCAATGTTCTCGCTATCTTGATTAATAGTTGCAATACACAATACTCCCAGACACCAGGGACATGACAAACATATTAATGATGCGGTAGAATGAGCAGGGAACGATATATTCACAATCTCTCTGTACAAGGCTTCTCAAAGCAGTAAAAAATTTACAGAATCATTCAACAATATTTCGTATTGTTCTCAACTTTGTCTATTTTCTAAAATTAAATCCAGATTATATTTATGTTGAGATATGTTCTAATATTAGCATTGGATATTGTGGAAGTCGTGAGATATTTTGAATGCTGTCTTGTGAAAAGTTTTTGGTTAATATATTTTACTTAATATATCGGGAAATAATTCTATTGCATGTGGGAATAAAATGTAATTAACAAGATATAGGGCCTCATTCAATTGTGATTTGGTCAATTGAATAGGGCTCTTTAGGTTGTCTGCGAGTTTCAATCCTACAAGGTGCTTTAGGGAAAGCACTATGGACACTATGGATTTGGGACTCAAAGACGGGGCCCTCCTTGCCTTGCTATATTTCAATTTGTATGTATCTTTGTCTTGAACTTATCTGATGTACATTGCTACGGAATATGTTGGCGCGGTAATAATAATATAAGCACAGAGCATATTTTTTACAGAAGTTTTTAGTTAGTGAACTTCTATCCAAAAGCAACGTTTTCACTAACTAAAAACTTCTGTAAAAAATATGCTCTGTGCTTATATAGAGCCCTATTCAATTGGCCAAATTGCAATTGAATGAGGCCCATAGTTTATTTATACTTTCGTAAATAACTAAACTATGTCTAGTGGACTTCATAATGCTGAGAATGACTCTAGCTCGGTTTCCCAAGCTTCTATTCAGTGTTATGAGGCAGTCTCTCAATGGTAGACAAGCCTACTTGTTGCCCCATTTGTACATAGTTCAGACTCTTTCCTGTGTGGAGAAGCAGCTTAGCCATCTAATTGATAAACCTTATTAAAAAAAACAGGCTAATTATGAACATTTGTAATGTCCCGCTGACCACTCTGACTGCAAATGGCTTAAGACATTTCTTAATTACATATTAAGGGGTTTGCAGAATGTATACAAATAGCAGAGGGCCTCATTCTAATGCGATTTGGCCAATTGAATAGGGCTCTATATAAGCACACAGCATTTTTTTTACAGATGTTTGTTGTTAGTGAACTTCTATCCAAAAACAAGGTCTTCACTAACTAAATACTTCTGTAAAAAAATGTGCTATGTGCTTATATAGAGCCCTATTCAATTGGCCAAATCACATATCAATGAGGCCCATAGTATTTATCTTTGTTTCTATCCCAGGCTGTATTGTTAGCAGAACATGTTACGTTAGTGACGCAGATATCAAATAATTGAGTATTGTAGTATATATCAATATATAAAAAGTTAAATGATTGGGAAAATATACAAATGAATTCCTCTTTCATGTCACAAGAAACAATCATCTATTGGATTATATTTATAAATTAGACAAAAAGCATCAATGGAGAGGCCATCGTGTGTTTTTAAACCCCAACCAGTATTTCGAAAGAATAACTAAAACTATATATTTTGAAGTAAATATCTTCTATGTATAAGCAGCAGGTGAATTTTTTTTTTATTACAATTGAATACATTTATTAAAAACTTACTTTCAGAGGGCCTCATTCAAATGCGATTTGGCCAATTGAATAGGGCTCCATATAAGCACATAGCATATTTGTTTTTACAGAAGTGTTTAGTTAGTGAAGACCTTGCTTTTGGATAGAAGTTCACTAACTAAAAAATTTTGTAAATATGTGCTTATAATTGGCCGAATCACATTTGAATGAGGACCAGAATGTTTAGCCTTTTAGATTGGAGTATCTACACCCATTACTCTCGCTGATTTAGTTTATCTAATTTATGCGGTTTTGTGTGTACAACATGATGCTCCAAATGCAAAACTATATTGAAAAAAGAGATTATGTCTACATAGTGCTATTTTACCAATACAAATTTTTGTTACTCCCCTTTGTATGAGTGAGATGTCCTCCTATGTGTTGTTTGACAGTCTATATAGTTAGTATTGTATACTTTAATAAAAATAATAAATAAAAATAGTTTTTTACATATTTAATTAAATATACTGGAGAAATACAAATTTGAATATATGATTTGTAAGCTCTATCAACAAGATCCATACTTTTGTAGTCTGTAAAAGATGAAAAACCTTTTGTTTTGTATTATCTCTTTAACATTAAAAGTTAGTCCAAGACCATACTCCTGTGCCTTATGTTAGTTTTAGAACAATTATACATGCATCTACATGCCCAAGAAAATGGTCCAAGCACACCTCATTTAAATCAATATTATTGTCAGTTAATAATGAATGTGATATAAAAATGGCACATATAGTGGTATCATTCTTGTATTTTACAATAATTGTGGACATCATACCAGCTGCAAGTATGATGTATGAAGCAGTGACTCTGGGCCAACTAACACGGTAGTCCTCAACCCAGTCAAGTTAAAAAAACTTCAGTAACTATCATTACTTGATGGGCCCTCATTCAATTGCAATTTGGCCAATTGAATAGGGCTCTAAATAAGCACATAACATATATTTTTTAAATAAGTTTTTAGTTAGTAAACATCTATCCAAAAGCAAAGTTTTCACTAACTAAAAACTTATTTAAAAAAAATATGCTATGTGCTTATTTAGAACCTCATGTTTCCCACACAAATGTTTACTGTACCATGCTGTGAAAGCTAAAACAGAATTGTTGTTAAGGGAGGGCTGTAAATGCATTTGTAGGACAGGTAGACATTAACCCCTGGGGCTCTGTGATAACTAGGTGTGACTTAGCATTCTTTCAGTGTTAGTGTTTAATTGTGTGAGCAGGTATTTGTATTTGTCATTGTGATTTAATTGATTGCTACTGGGTTCTTAATATATCCCGTAAGAGGTTTAGCTGCTTTTGCCACTCCGAGAACACAAAGCACTTTCCATAAGTTCCTACAAGAGCCAAGTAATCTCACTTTAGGTAAAAACCACACATAGAGCAGAGAATAATTATGTATGTATGTATGTATATTCTATCATAGCTGGTGCAACTTCTTAGATATTACACCGGGGATCAGCATGCAGAGAATATTGGGGGAGCATGGCACAGTGCGGACAAGTTTGTATACACATTTACCGTATATACTCGGGTATAAGCCGACCCAAGTATAAGCCGAGTCACCTAATTTTACCACAAAAAACGGTAAAAAGGTATTGACTCGAGTATAAGCCGAGGGTGGAAAAGAGGGTCCTACTCTCCTAAACATCCTCCTCCTTCCCCCCCTTATCATCCTCCTCCTTCCCCTACTTATCATCCTCCCCCCCTTATCATCATCATCCACCTTCTTCTCCTCCTTCCCCCCTTATCATCATCCTCCTCCTTCTCCTCTTCCCACCTTATCATCATTCTCCTCCTTCTCCCCCTTATCATCATCTCGTTTCCCTCATAACCTCCTCCTTACTACACCCTCTCTAATCCCTATCCCCCTTCCTCCTTACTTGCTACTATGCTCTGATGAGCTGATGCTGATCCTGACGCTGAAGCACGTCTTCCGTACCGGCATATGTTAATGACTTGAAGCGCATGTGACTTCACGTCATTAGCATATGCCCGTACAGAAGACGTGCTGCGGCATCAGGATCAGCATCGGAGCAAAGTAGCTCATCAGAGCATAGCAGCAAGTAAGGAGGAAGGAGGATAGGGATTGGAGAGGGTATAGTAAGGAGGAGGTTATGGGGGAAACAAGATGATGATAAGGGGGGAAGGAGGAGCAGAAGGAGGATGATGATAAGGGAGAGAAGGACGAGAAGGAGGAGGATTATTGGGGAAGCAAGATGATGATAAGGGGGGGAGAAGGAGAAGGAGGAGAATGATGATAAGGGACGGAAGAAGGAGAAGGAGGAGGACGATGATAAGGGGAGAGGAGGAGGAGGATAACGGGGGGAAGGAGGAGGATAACAGGGGGGAAGGATAATGGGGGAAGGGGGAGGATAATGGGGAAAGGAGGAAAATAAGGGGGGAAAGGAGGAGGAATTTTCGTTTGACTCGAGTATAAGCCGAGGGGGGGGCTTTTTCAGCATAAAAAATGTGCTAAAAAACTCTGCTTATACTCAAGTATATACGGTACTTCATTATTCTACACCTGCGCACCTCAACGTTGTCTCAGTCATTCTGATTAGAGTAGTGTTTCTCAACTCCAGTCCTCAGGGCCCACCAACAGGTCACAGTTTAGGTATATCCCTGCTTGAGCACAGATGAGCTTATGAGAGGCTCAGTAATTCTGTTTAACCACCTGTAGAGCCTCTGATTAGCTTACCTATGCTCCAGCAGGGATATACCTAAACTGTGACCTGTTGGTGGCCGCTGAGGACTGGAGTTGAGAAACACTGGATTATAGCCACCAGCATTCATAAAAGGAGATGCTCAAACACTGACTTTTTGGTCAAAGCAAAGTTTAAGAAGAAAAACCTTATTGCTGCATTCATATTATTTTAAACTTGTAGCATGATGTTTCCCAAAGGATATACATTTTTGTCCCTTTAAAGGACCATGGTGGTCACATATGTATACTTAAAATATACTATTGTTTAGGAACACAAAAATATCCAAAATATTGTTAGAATGGAAAATATAATAATGCAACCTCTAATATCTTACCTTTCATGTGCAATTATGCTGCTAAGGGACCTACTATTTTGGTTTCTGCTGATCGACTCTGGGGATGAGACTGATTGCACAAGTTTCCTTCTGAACAGTTGGAATGTAATCTACAACTGCCTGCGTTTTCAGTAACAGTAATAAAAAGCTCATTAGTATACAGGGACACATACATATGAGAAAGTAACAGACAGAATCAGCTGACAAAAGAAAATGCATACTTACATTAAAGAGTAGTCTGCTATAAACGATAACAATGCCAAGGCTGTGATTATTTTTTTTTTTACTTTACTAACCATTTTTTAAACATTTGCCCATTATCACGTTTAGTTATAAATAAATGACCACAGTGGTCCTTTAAGATTGTTAATATAAGCTAATGTTTTATTTGCTACAAAACCATTCCCCTGCAACAGGAAATAGTCTAAGTACATGTATAAGTAATAAACACCCGGTACTTCTGTTCTGGTTTACCTACGGAGCTGTACTGAGCGATTGTGTGGATGGGCGGCATGTTTTTACAAACTTTTCCTCCTTTACAAAAAAATATGTTTCCTGAAATGTCGATTGGCTGCGACACTAATACTTCTAACAATGCAAAAGTGATCTGAATCAGTAAATACAAGCTTCCTGTTATTTTTATAACAATAAATCAATTGCTTATTTGACCAACACATTGTTAATAAAACACATTGTAATGACTCCACCATAGTATGTAATGAGCTCGTAACTAAAATAAAAAATGGAATAAATTCCCTTTCTTTTCCTGCATTGCAATCCCCCCCCCCCCCCCTTTTCTTGAAAAAATCCTTCTGTTCCTCCCAGCACTCCAAATGTCCCTCTTTTAAAAGGTTAGTCCCACATTAGAGGATATATCTCTCTATTTTACCCATTATCTAGTTCTTGCCTGGTTGTTTATTCCATAATTTCAGCAGCCTGAAGGACTCCGGTTTGTGTCTGTTCTGCATAATAAGTGTATATATTGAGCACATATGCAGCCCTATTAAATTCGAAGCCCGTAGCGGTATCTGCACACCGGATACAGGCTTGAAATTTGGCCGCGTTACAGAGCTATCAAATTCCACCATGCCGTGAGTTAATGGCCGTAGACGCAAGCCCGTAAACCATTCTTGTGCATGTTGCATGTGCGGCCGTGAACATGATCAATTAGTCAAACCGTAGTTACGGGTTTAGATGGAGCCAATGGCAAATGAGATCAACATCATTATGTCACTGAAAAATGGAGGTTAGATTTCAAAGCCTTACGGATTTCAATTACGAGTTATGATCGGACCCGCATTCCAGAAATAATGCAATATTAATAAATCAGTAAATATGACATTCTAGTCCATGCGAGTTCCATTATATGTATTAACACATTGATTGCCGGGATCGATATAACACGGAAATTAACAAAGTGTTTACTGATTTATTAATATTGCATTATTTCTGGAATGCGGGTCCGATCAAAACTCCTAATTGAAGCCCGTAAGGCTTTGAAATTTAACCTCCATTTTTCAGTGACGTAATGATGACGATCTCTTTTGCCACTGGCTCAGTCTAAACCCGTAACTACGGGTTTGACTAAGTGATCTTGTTCAGGCCGCACATGCAGCGTGGCAAGAATGGTTTATGGTCTTGCGTCTACGGCCCGTAACTCGCAGCATGGTGGAATTTAATAGCTCTGTAACGCAGCTGAATTTCAAGACCGCAGCCTTTGCGGGTGTGCCGATGCCGCTACGGGTTTCAAATTTAATAGGGCTGTAAGCGGCACAGGAGGATTTTGTCTGAAAATAGAGACATTTGGGAGATATGATACTTTTATGGAAGGTTTATATGTCACATTTATTTATAAAACATAACAGCAATTTTCATCATTTTAATAAAAAAGAGAAATTGGAGTAACCAAGAAATGAAATTGGGTAGCCACAGTTAAATTGTCCAACATAATTGTCTGGGTTTACTTTAAGAGCTAGATCATAATTCTGGAATAAAGATAAAAGAATAAAAGCAGCGCACTTATACAAGCTGAAAACTTCTAAAATGCTTTATCCTAAGAAGAAATCATGAACTTTCACTGTGTGATCCATAAATTTTGAGTAATATCTTATTACTTTGTCATGCTCCGTTTGATCTTGCTTAATGCTTTTTTTGAGCAATATCTACTCCCTGACAAAGTGATGGATGTCACTAGGCTGTATGCAGCCCTTTTTAAACTTCTGAAAGTCAATGCAGCTGCAACCATATTCCAATCATTTTTTATTGTTAAATGTTATTTTGACAAATCTTGATAAATTGGTGTAATTGATAAGCTTAAAGCTTCAGAAACTGAATTCAGTAAATTTACATTAAGAAAAGCAATGTCACAAAAACTGACAATTTTTTCCTTTTATTTTCTTTCAGTTGTTCTTGTTCCAGTTGCTGCGGGGCTTGTCTTATATTCACCAAGGCCACATTTTGCACAGAGACCTGAAACCACAGAACCTTCTCATCGGTGATACAGGGGAGTTAAAGCTCGCTGATTTTGGTATGTAGACACTTAATTACAATGCTTTGCTTCAAGGCTTTATTGATTTTTTTCCCCCTTAAATAAAGATCAGCCCTTTTCCCATTATTGTTCTTTTTTTTTTTTTTGTTACAAAATATCCTGAGGTCAAAATCAGAAATAATATATTTTCTCAAGAATAAAATCCAAAAAACATTTGATTTTCAAGACATATCTAGTAAAGCATAGTGCTTACAAGTCTTATTCCTACATAATATGCATGCAGTATATTACTTTATATATATATTGTGTATTTTACTTAATAAGCTAATTGAACTAAATATCTTTATGATTGCATTTGAAACTATACATTTATTTATTTTATTTTTAGATTGCAATATATTTTATCATATGAACAATACATTCAAGAAGGGTCAGATATATAGATCCATTGAGTTTAACCTTTTTAAATCTCCTCTAATCCTTACAATATGTGGATTAATTAATCCAGAGGAGGGCAAACAAAAATTCACTGAAACATTGCCTATTGTCTTATAAGGGTTAAAAAAAAAAATCCTTCCTGACCCCAGACATTGGAAATCATATTGCTCTCTGGATCAATACTCCTCCTTCTGTTTTTAAAGTTATTTATCAAATCTGTTGTCATAACCTCCTTTGGTAGAGAATTCCACAGTTTACCAACTTTACTGTGAAGAACCCTTTTGTTTCTTTAAGATGGAAGCTTTTTTTCGTCCTCTTGTCAGTTGAAAACCTCTTGGCACAAAAAGTTCACTTGACAAAGCTTTATATTGACCCTGGCACCCTGGATATATTTATATAAGGTAATCATATCCCCTCTTAGATGCCTTTTTTTCTAGAGAAAATAAGTTTAATTTGGTTAGTCTTGTCTTCATAACTTAGTACATCCATTCCCTTTACTAGTTTTGTTGTCCTTCTCAGAGGGCGTACTAGGGATTTGTACAGTAACAGAATTATATTTGTTCCACTTGCTACTATACCCTTCTTAATACATGCTAATATTTTACTTGCCTTTGCGGGTGCTGCTTGGCATTGAGCACTGTTACCTAGATGGTTGTCCACAAGCACTCCCAAATCCCTTTCTATCTCTGATACTGCTAGATTTGCTCCATTAAGATTATAAATTGCATGCTTATTTTTCTTTGCCAGATACCTAACTTTAAATTTATTTGTATTAAATCTCATCTGCCATTTAGTCGCCCATTTCTCCAATTTATGTAAATCCCTTTGGAGGGAAAGTAAGTAATTTTCTGATTTAATTACCTTTTACAACTTAGTGTCATTAGCATTAATAAATATGTTAAAAGGGACAGAACCTGAGGAACCCCACTTACCACATTAGTCCAACCAGAGTATGATCCATTTACCATAACCCTTTGCTTCCTGTCTTTAAGCCCGTTCCCAATCCATGAGCAGATATTTACTGCAATTCCTGTATCCCTTAGTTTGCACAATAGTCTTCCATGAGGCACTGCATCAAAAGCCTTTGCAAAATCCAAAAAGATTACATCCACGGAGTTGCCTTGATCAAAGTTCCTTTTTACCTCCTCATAGAAACTAATTCAATTTGTTTGACATGACCTATTCCTCATAAATCAGTGTTGACTTGTACTTATAATCTTGTTCAAATGGACATAATCTTGTATACTAACCCTTATTAACCCATCTAAAAGCTTTCCCAATACAGAAGTGACACTTATAGATCTATAGTTCTACTATAAGTATATAGGTTAACATTTACTTACTTCTCCTTTGCATTCAGTACAGAAAATCGCAGAAAGCACAGAAATTAAGCATTTACCCAAAGTCTTTTGTTGAATACTGACAGATGAGTAATAATAAACATTTATAATATATATATATATATATATATATATATATATATATATATATATATATATATATATACATATATTATTGTCTGGCCTTTTATTTTTTAAATAATTATCACACTTTTTATAACAATTCTTGTAGCTATTTTCTGTATATCTGTTGCTCAATGTATTTTATTTCTGTCACAAGAAATGTCTATATGGGAAAGCAAAATGGGTCAGATTTGTGCAATTACAATGCCAGTCAATAGGTTCTGTGATTGCATTCCAAGACCAGTAACACATTATTGTGTGCTAGACAAGACAATAGTACAGGCTACATCTGTATTAACATTATTGATTTATTTACAGACAATGAACATTGTATAGGCATGATCCTTTTACAGCTCATAGACAACTAAACATTTTCTGTCTCTCTATATTCTAATTTTGAAGATTCTGACAGAAGTTTTGTCTATTGAAGCAAATAATTAAAGATGATTAATGGGCATTTTAGATGATATCGCTGTTTAAACTAAAGTATCAACAATTCATTGCGGAAATATAACTGGTGCAAATTTGTTTCTTTATATAGATAAGTGATATGACACATTATTTCACTGTACTTCTATTCTTCACTGGGATCTAAGTAAATACATGCAACATGGCTGTGCATGGTTCTATATATGTATATAAATAATATAGTATGGGCCTCATTCAAATGCAATTTGGCCAGTAATTAAGGCTCTATATAAGCACACAGCATTCTTTTTTCAAATGTTTTTAGTTAGTGAACATCTATCCAAAAGCAAGGTCTTCACTAACTAAAAACTTTTGTAAAAAATATATGCTATGTGCTTATATAGAGCCCTATTCAATTGCCCCAATCGCATTTGAATGAGGCCCCATGTGTGCTCATTCTTGTCTTGTATTTGTTCATTAGTGAATTGTTCTTCTAGTTATTTTCAATAATACATTGTAGGTTGGTGTCATTTAGAGTCAAATGTATTTGGGAAATTAGGAAGATATAGACTTAATTGGGCAGTATATTTTGTCAGCCTCTTCACTTTAAAATCAAAGGGGCACTTTTCAATATTCCTACTCCTCAGTCTGTCTATTGCTTTCAACACAGATGATCGCCATCTTCTCTACTCACTGGACTCCATAACACCACTAGCACAGTTCTCTTCTTATCTAACCAAACCCTTTTTTAGTGCTTCATTGTCTGCCATCTTGTATGTTAATCTCCCTCTCTCCTTGGTACTCCCCTATTCTCTCTATATTCAATAATTTGGCTTTCATTGTCACATTTACTGTCTCCCTTTTTTGCTTTTTTTTTCTCCTTGGTACTCCCCTATTCTCTCTATATTCAATAATTTGGCTTTCATTGTCACATTTACCCTGAAGATACATACGTTTAGATTTCCTCTACCAATATCTAGTTCACCTATCTTGTCTCCCCAACTGACTTTTTACCATCTCTCTTTAAATGTTCCACCACTACCTGCTCCAAATTAAACCAAATATTCTCTCCCAGCAATAATCATCAAAATCAGCCATATCCTCGCCATTGATAATATCACTGTTTCATCTGCTTCTCAACCCCTTGACTTAGGCGATATCATCAGTTTTGTGAACTTCGCTTGCGTAAAAATGTCTGTATTATGGCAATTTCTCAATAAAGTTTTAAATGAATGGTAAGTTATTCATCAGTTCTTCCATGATGTGTCCCTTATTCTAGAAATATTGCCTTCAACAGCACAATAAGACATTACCATTGATCCATAAATAACACAACCTCCTCTTCTGCTTTCTTTCCCCACTCGCTAAATTGATTGACTGCCTTGTTAGCTTTATAATTGGGCAATCAAAAAACCTGAAAGAACTATTAAATGGAGAATCCAAAGTATCCGAATGGATAATAAAATGTAACCTTTAATAATAAAGTGCGAAAAACTGAACAAAAATAGTTCTGGGGTGATGGAGGTCAAGTAACTAGTTACCTTGTAATGGGAATATATCAAGGTATTTTTCCACTAAAAAGAAGGCGCTACAGAGAATGAATGTGTATTGGTTTGCTTTGAAGTAGGGCCCAGGTCAAATTTTTACTGTCTCCCTTTTTTGCTTTTTCATTTTTCTCCCATACGTTCTCATTATTTTTTCTGTCATTATTTTTCCCTGTGCCTTTTTTGTTTTTGGCCTTTTAACCTCTGTAGCATACAGTATTCTTTATGTCTTGTATGTCTTTTATGTCCTCCTTGATACAGTACGTTGACACATGGTGTATATACAGAAGTTGTCCTTGGAAAATGAATTTAGATAGTGACAGGTATCTTTTAAATACTTTTAAACTATTGTCTATTTTGGTTTTTTTATGTCAAAAGGAAGTTTAGAACTGGCTGAAAAATACAATGTGTATTGTTATTATATCAAATATAGTGTATATATATATATATATATATATATATATATATATATATATATATATATATATAGATAGATAGATAGATAGATAGAGAGAGAGAGAGAGAGAGAGAGAGAGAGAGAGAATTTATCTTAAATGTAGTATAATATTGTAATTCTAATATATTTAATTGTTCCATGTGCAATTATTCCATAATTTGCAAGAATCTATAGATCTAAAACTTTAATAATTGATTACACTAGCAATGATTTTGTAACATACATTATTTTCAGTCGGAATATATATAAATGATAGTAATGATAGTAAAACGTAAAGCCATATTTGCCCTCCAAAGAAATGTAATATTTTTACTTACTTTTTTAGACCTTTCCTGTTGGCAACCCGTACGCAAGTGCTGCCCATCGGCCACAAAGTGGAGCGGCCGAGGGGTATGTCTATTTCTTATGGTTTAGTGTTAGGGTGAGGGGTGTTAGGGTTAGGTGTTAGGGTTAGGTGTTAGAGTGAGGGGTGTTAGGGTGAGGAATCTTGGGGTGAGGGGCGCCACTCCACATGACCAACGAACAGGAAAGATCATATGCTCATCTTTGGGGTAATCTATTTTCATAACCTCCTGTACTATTTACTTCTGGGGTGGCTAGCACACTTTTGTAATGGTTCAGTGCAAATAATGCATATGGAGCTTTGGGAACAAATGAATGCTGTCCACCCGCAGAAGTAAACAATGTAGCACAGTTTGGTGTAATAGGTGAAGAATAATGAAACAAGCAAATACATTGAACAATGAAGAATAAAATTGTTAGAAAAAATATTGAAAACTTAAATTTTTGATGCATTTACTCTAATTTACATTCAGATTGAAAATAACTTCTAATACAGTGGCCCTTTAACAAAGGAAAACATATTTCTGCAGTACAATACATATAAATAATCCCTGGATTGAAATCACATTTTTAACATTCTATAAAAATGCTGATAACTTTATTATTTTAGAGAAAAGTAGACAGCATTAATGGATGTTTTTCTTACACATATTCAGTTACAGAAGGGATGAATACGCCAGTTGAAATTCTAATTCATTGTATGCTGTGTAAGCCAGAAATCTAAATAGATTACCCAGAGCAAAATGTTCTAAAATAATCAGCTTTTTGTTAGTTGAAAGAGAATGAAAGTCCCAGTTGTGTATATAAAAACACATTACTCTTACTTGTAGAAAACATTTTGTCAAGAAAAAAAGAGTTAAAGGCATATAGAAGTTCCCTGGATTATGAATGCATCTGAAAAAGGAGAATCAGTAGTGTAGGCAAACATTTTCTGCATGAGAAAATTCTCAAGAAACTTCCCCTAACGTGACCTCATGGGCAGTAACACACCATGCTGATCCACTTGGGATTCATGGCAGAGATTCTGGAGTTGGTTGCCAGTTCATTCTCCAGTGGGCTACAGCATAGAGCTCCTGATATACCAAGGTGGTCTCCTATCCAAGTACTGACCAGGCCCAATTCTGCATGACTTCAGGGTGGCATGACCTCTTGGTTCCCTGACTGAAACTGGACCTAGGTCGCAGCAGTGAAAGCACTGAATCCTAACCACTGGCCCACCAGGGAACCTAACTTCCATATTCCTTTAAGCAAACATTGTTTAAAATACTTGACATTTTCAGGAAGCAGAACTTGAAGGCTGATGTTATACATTCATATTGCTGGATTAATGCTCATTGTCTGAGAGGGCCACTCCAAGACTATACATCGGTACCACTGGTGGTTCAAGCCTGGACTTAAAATGAGAGTTTGATGAGACTGAATTCATGGATTCTGCACTACACCATCATGAATAACATTCAAAATCAAGTGCTGAATTTGCAAAACTATGTTATTTGATTCCCTTTTTACTATTTTATAATTGCTTTAAGTGCTGCATTAGCATTTAAGACCCTCAGCATTTATATACGGTACATTTAGTATTATTAGCTGGTAATGCTGATGTGTTTAGTTGATAGCGGTCATGAGAAAGCACTCTCATGGGTGTGTTTCATCTTAGGCCCATGAATCCCATGATGCCAAGGCCTAGGGCAGCACATTTTCAGGGGGCAGTATGCTGCCTGAAGTTGCTTTTGCGATGCCATGGAATATGTACAGAAATATATATAATATTCTGCCTGTTAAGTGTACCCGGCACTTTCTGACTTACTATATACAGTACTTACACAGACACATGTACACGTATGATTTCCCATCAAGGTGTGTAATTGGGATTTAGCAGGAGTAAATGATGGGTAGTAACTGGGTTGTTGTGGGGAGGGGGAACACACATCTGATCGGACTTAAGGCAGCATAAAACCTAAATGAGCCCCTCTGCCCTCTAATGCTTATCTATGTACATTTCAGGAAAGGGCTGAGTATTTAGTTTTTGTTTCAGCAAACTGCATGCATCAACATGTGCAGGGAGGTTGTGGATTACTGCTATAAACAATTATGCAGTACTGAATGCAAAATCATATGAATATACAGTGGAACCTCTATATTCCCCTATATTAGGCAAATCCAATAATAGTCACATTGGATCTAGTCTATTTCGTAGCCCTATCCCGTCTGAACAGTGGGGTTGAGTGCTGCGCCACAGCACCACCTGGTGGGGCAAAAAATGTATTGCGGGCAAAGAACTATTTCCACCTCCGACGTAACACAACTCGAACATCACTGAGTCGACAGCGAGGCCATCTCTATGTTCAGCGCGGGCACTTGGCCCCCCAGCGCCTCGGGCGCGCCTCTCATAGCTCAAGTCCTCTTTTTTCGGCGCACCATATAAGCCAGATCGGAGGTGGAAATAGTTCTCTGCCTGCAGTACATTTTTTGCACCACCAGCCAGTGCTGTGGTGCAGCGCTCAACCCCACTGTTCTGATTGGATGCGGCTATGAAAAAGAAATGGACATTTTTAGGCAAACAAATGCTCCTTTTTTCATCAAACATTTTTTGAATACAGTCATTTTTACGGCCCGCAATACTTCGGCCAATCGCATAACTCCGAAGACCCACAAAAAAACACCAATTCTATAATTAAAAAAAAGGTATACACTCTCAGACAACTCACGGGGAGAGCCAGGGATCCTGTGAGTGAGCTAGCAAGATTATTTGAACCATATTTGGAGTTTTTGAACACTCTAAAATTGGTTAAGCGAGAAAAAAAACGGTTGCCGAAAAAACGTAAAAAGTCTTAAACATGATGAAAACAAGGCCGAAACACGTAACACTTACTCGAAACAACGGCAGCCACGTCCGACTTGCAAAATATACGATTACAAAGGCCGTAAATTGCTAGCGAGACACGTCAGGAATAGATAATCGCCGCCATTTTTGCGTGAACTAGAGTAACTTGCAAATAACAACATTACAAATCTAAAATGGCGGTTTTCCTGCCAAAAATAACGGCTTGGGCTCGCACACGCAGGTTATAAATACTGCACAGTTTGCTAATTTATCACACTTTCTCCTCAGGTGATGAATAGTCTCACTGTTTATTTTCTGCTGCTGGAAAATCAAAAAAGATTTGTAGCTGTTTAGAATATTGATTGCTGAATATATTGATTCTGAGGAGAAAGTGTGATAAAGTATGAGGGACGCAGTTGCGGGGGTGGAGATGAGCTCCGCAGGCACTCATAGCAAGGCCCGCGGGACTCAGGGACTGGGAGTCAGCGGGACACAGCGCATAGCAGTTTGGTGCTGGTCACGAGCCACGCAATACTTCATGGCACGCAATACTTTCGACTTTAACGGCTGAACCACCAAACTCAAAAGACCACCAAAAAACGCCAAATACTTTAAAAAAATACATTATACACTCACACATGGCACAGGGGGAGAGCCAGGGAGCCTGTGAGTGAGGTTGCAAGTTAATTTGAGCCATATTTGTCGTCTTTCGTTGATATGCGATTAAAAAGCGTAAATGAATGAAAACAAGGCCGAAGGCAGGAACAACTACTCCAAAGTCATTAACACTTAACCAAACAACGCGACCCACGCGAAACTGCAGCACAGACACAGAGGAGAAAGACACAGGGGAAGGAGAGGGGGGAGAGGGTGGAAAGAGACATAGGGCTTTGAGACGGATGAAAAGAGACACGGGGGGGGGAGAAAAAAAATACCAAAGCACAGAGAGGGGGAGAAACAGACACAGGGGTCAGAGACGGATGAAAAGAGACACGGGGGGGGGGGGGGGGAACCACAAAGCACAGTGGGGGGGGGGGACAGACACAGGGATCAGAGACTGGGGAGAGGCTCTCATTTCAGGGCTCGCAATGAGCGCTGAAGGTGAACATTGAGAACCACAACAGTTGTGGGTTGCCAAGGCCTGTAATGAGCGAAGCTGCTCATTGCGGGGTTTGCGATGAGTGCCAAAGGCGCTCATAGCAACGCTCGTACAGTAGACGAGGGAGAGGCTCTCAATGAGCACCAAAGGCACTCAGCGTGGGGCTCAGGAGGAGCGCCGAAGGTACAGCATTCCCAACCATAACATTTTATTGCCATCATTTTTGACAGGCACGTCGCTGGTGTACAGTATGTATATTGAAGCTATTTTACGGCCTGTATATACAATGAGTTGTATCCCCCCGAGAATTATTCTGGTTTCTACACCCCTGCATAATAAACACAAGGCTGCGCCTTTCAGCCACTGGAAATGTGGATCAAATTATCCCATTCACTCTAAATATAACCAATTAATATTTTAGGGCTAAGAAGTGATACCTGGGCCTTTGATTTATATTTATTTTCGGGGAAAGCGATTTGTAGCCATTATTTCTGTATTCGTCGTCTTGGCCAAGGTACTGTAGTGGGATGCAAGTTTCATCTCCAGTCTGACCTCTCTACTATGACCTTCCCATCTTGAGTGACCCTACATGGTTTAGCTCACAGCTTCATTGATGTACACAAGCCCCTTCACCACGAAAAGGTAGCGATCCAGAAGGGGAATATGGGACTACAGTTTCCTATTAAACATAAAACTGTTTCTATTGGTCATGTGCCTTCATTAATTAAGCCCTGATAAGTCTTTGATAACATATACATGTTTATATTGGTGAATTGTAGGAAATTATTATGTTTCAGATCTACTAAATTAACTATACAAATGTTACCTTTTTTCTTTATTCCATGAATTGTGTTTTGATTGACTGCTTATAAACAACTTTGCTTTCCCTATCTACACCTACTGTGGATGCTAATCAAGCTTTGACTCCATCCTATGCAATTGGAGGTGCACCCAAGCTCCAGACTTCTTTTTCCATTCATGAATGTAATTTGACATATTATGCTCTTATTGGCAATTTTACAATTAATTTGTCGTTTTAGTCTTTTAATTACAACAACCGTGATTAACAACTCTATGTGCTTGCATCAGAGGGAACAATTAAATTGGGCTTCAGAGAGCTACAATCCACGTGAAGCTGATTGTCTTGCGGTCTGGAAGGCAGTTAACGGAAATATAAATATTTCACAAATTGGCCTGATGCTGTGTTAAGAAATGTAAATTCAAATTCTAGTTAAATAGCTAAAGCTTGCTATTTTATCTTATAGAATACATAGAGGCAAAGTAAGAAAATATATTGAACAAAAAATGATTAAATTACGTGATTTTCCCAGTCATTTTCCATTACAATCTAGCAGCCTTATTAAAATGCAATTTGGCCAATTGAATAGGGCTCTATTTAAGCACATAGCATATTTTTTACAGAAGTTTTAAGTTAGTGAACTTCTATCCAATAGCAAGGTTTTCACTAAATATTTATGTAAAAAAAATATGCTCTGTGTTTATATAGAGCCCTATTCAATTGGCCGAATCGCAATTTAATAAGGCTGTAAATTAGGTTGTTGAATACAACCTGAATGTGAAATATTATAAATAAATAATATGGGCGAGTGCAATATTTTTTTACTTTAACTTTTTAATGTTTTTTAATCAACACTGTTTTCATTAAAGTTATATATATATATAAATAACCCACTTTTGTTTTATATCCAAATCTGTAGTGTTAAGCACTAATGGGACCATTTCCCTAATGATATCATTTTTACTTTAATGGTAATTCTAAGATTTTCTCTATACATGCTTTTATGCTCATGGCTTAAATAGCTGCTAATGTTATTAGTTTGTTACATACTTCACAAACTTGCATTTTTTACCAATCTATAGTGGTGCATTCATTCTCACCATTCTTCTGCATTTTTATTTTTATATACTGCACTTTATACAAGATGAAAAAAAATTAGAAATATAAGTAGCATTGGGACATGGGAAAAAGACAAAATGCATTATAATAATGAAATTGCTATTTTTGTATTAAATAAAATGTTCAGTGGGTCATTTATCAATAACTCCTATGAGACAAATGATTTATGCAGCTCACAGATTGTATTCTATGTCTATTATGTGAAAGATCTATGTCAGATGTAATGACCTCCGAGACTAGTTGGTTGCAGATCTGTCACTGTATTACCACCATTACTTAAGATATGATGCAAATTAATGGAATGCCAAGAGGAAGATTGCTGCAGTCTAGTGACTGTTAGACTGCCATTACCTTGATAAGTGAGTGCTTACATTGTGATTACTCAATGTATGTACATAACTGATTAGGTGAATCAATGTGCAGTGTAAACCACAAAGGGATACAATCTATTCTGCAGACTCGTCCGACTGATATGACCAGGCCCCGAAGAGGTCTTTAGACCAAGGGTCAGCTGGTGAATTAGAGTGGCTGTATGCCTATAAAAGAACAATGGATTCCATTTATCAATGTCATACACAGGGGTGGGATGGGGTTGTCCAGCAATTCTAATAATTTAAATCTGAAATGTCTTATTGGAATAATTCATACAAACTATAGTCTAATCAAAGATACATTTTTGTTTTTTATATGTGTTTTATATGCAATTCTTCTTTTTTTGTTTCTGAGCTAATTATGTCCTTGTACACTAAGGAGATTCCATTTATTTTAATAAAAGCTCTGGTTCGTTTAGCTAACACATTCATATTGTGCAGATATAAATTTCCTGTTTGTCTTCAACCACTTCAGGAAGTAGATCAGCAGAAACAAAAATGGTCCTCTGCACAGCAGCTTCATTGCATACACATATGTATAAGGTAATCAATTAGATGCATGTTTTAAAGTGAAGTTCTTCAGGCAAGTATATAAATATAAGACATTAGCAGTCCATTAAATCCAATATTCACATATTTTAATATGGATTTTACAATTTAATAAAAGTTAAGTTTTATTATTTAGTTTATTCTCTTTTTTGAGATTAGGATAAATAGGTGTGCCCTACAAAATGATCTTTTTTTCTCTTCAAAATATGGCATTATCACAATAACATTAATAATGTAGTGTCCACAACCTAAGCAGATGCCCATGCAATGGTACTGAGTGTTTCATGATGGCTAGAAATAGGTTTTCTCTACCACTGAAAACATTCAGTATTACCCTCGAGGTTTGAACAACTTGGAACTAATTTAAGCAAATAAAATTACTTTAAGATTGCTTAAAGGCTCACAATCCAGTTTCTAAAATGAGGTCACCAGATGTTTACAGTGAAGCTCAAAAATACCACGCACTTCTGTTCCCCCTAACCATGAGCCTGATTCATTTGAGCTCTCGCTCAATTAGGTAGCCCGTAAGTGAGGTTGCAAGTTAATTTGCTGTTCAATTTGTGTCTTTTTGCGCGCTCCCAGCGGGTTACGAGTTACGGCCTTGAAAATATTGCGATGGTTAAAACCCGTAACTTGCAGCCTCCCGAAGCCTTTGATATTTCACTTTCGCAAGAGTTAGGATGGCTAAAATCGCAAATCGCTATTTAATTGCTCAATTTCCCCAAGCCCGCAAATATTTTCACACCCGTAAATTGCAAAAAAAGGAGAAAATCCTACGAGTGCATAGAGAGGAACCGCAAACCTATTCATAGCACTGTAAATACAAATAAAAAATCAATACTGCATTGTAAATAATGAGTAAAGTCATGATAGACATTAGAATTAATTGCATAACAGTCTCAAGCCGCAAATCGGCAGGAAATTAAACTTACTTTTATGTTTCATTTCGGGGTTAAATCTATCTCGGGTATCAATGAGTTAATACATATCAGTATTGGCATTCATTTACACATTTTTTTATGTTGCGGGTTTGCGAGTCTGATCACATATCGGATCCCCAAACCTAATTGATTGATATGTAACCTGCATGTTCTACTGCTGTAATAATGACATTTTGTATTGGATGATTCTAAATAGGAGGTTACGGGCTTGCTTAATTGATCATGTTCCCGCCCTGCACTGCTACGAACCAGGGTATGGTTTACGGTTTCAGCTTTTAGTCCAGTAAATTGCGGGCTTGAGCAATTAAATAGCTCTGGATACGGAGACGAACGGGAGCCCACAGCAGGCCTGGAGTATACTTGATAATGTTCATTGATTTATTTATTTACTCTTTCAGTTGTAAGAACATTATATTTTTCATTTAGTTTAATCTTCCTACAGCTCTGACTCTCATAATAATATTTCAATTACAAAGTAGCAACTTTTTTAAATAAGGGGCAATTCTGTATTGCTCCTGGTTCAGTTTACATGCTGGCCATCTGTGAATCTGTTTGAAATTAAGGACAGTCTTAACTCAATTTTTAAGCATGCCTTTTTGATCCTGTCTTGACCACGGAATCCTAAAATTGACCATGCCTTTATGGAGCATTCTTTATAATGTTCACAGATTATTGACTTTTTTGATTTTTCATCAACTTTTTTTTCTGAAGAACATTACATATTTCTATTAAATGTAATCTTACTACAGTCCTAGCATTATTTGCTAAGTTCGTCGTGAGTGGGTTGTTTTGCAGTCGCCAAAGCATGGCACTTGTAATAGCATATCTATTTTCAGAGTAGCAAGTAAAGGACAATTCTGTATTGTTCAGAGCATGGTTACTTGTTGGCCATCTGTGAATATATGTTTGAAATTAAGAACAGTCTTAACCATGCATTCTTTTAATTAAGAATAAAAAGTGATTTTTTTTTACCTTCTGCTATATATCTCTTTAACATTCCTAGGAGATTGTGGTTCTAATGTAAACTATAAGGGCAAGAATGATTCATATGTGAAAAACAATACTTGTGATACTGTATAAAATATAATGTTCAATCCCATAACAATTTACATAAAAGTATTCCCACAAATACTATGTGTGAAGCCATGTGCTGGTAAAAGGTAATTATGTAATTTGTCCCAACATGAACAGAACACGTCCATACAATGCTAAATACAAACACCCAAGCCTGTGAAATTGAGTCTTAGAAGGAGAATGGTCAGCCATATATCACAAACTTCAGGAAGTCAGTTATATAACGCAAACTGTTAGGAAGAGCAGGACACAAGAGCAGGGAAAACATTTTGTGAAATTGTGTTTGCGCCAATGATGTGACTCATTTATTGTTGTGTAAGTCTCGGCTTGAGAGTATGGTTGGTTATGATTCAGTTACTGAGTGGAACCACATTGCTTTTTGTTTGTTGATATGACTGTATTGGACAGTTTTTGGTTCTCCAGTTGTTACTGTGTTGAGTGTCTATGAGAAGCACAGTCTTTTAGTTATTTTTAAAACATTATCATTTATTGGGTTATTTTAGGAAAATAGTGGGGGAGATAAGAAAATGGAAAAAGGTCTGGAGAGATAGATTAAATAGAGAACTGGGAAAATGCCATTAGTAGTAAGAATCCTTGTGACTTAATTGGTGTGAAGCATGGATATAGGATGACTGAGGAGAGTAGATGAAGAGCATACTAGTGCCCTATCTAAATGTGACCAAAGAAAGGATATGCAGAGTAATACTCTTGTCAGTTGACGTGTTATTTAGAAGATAAGGTGCAAACACAGTCTACACAGAATTCTCCTTTTAGTATAAAATGGCATATTTTGAACACAAGATGATATAATTATCACATAGAACTACTTTCAGGACATAAACAAACATTGTTTATGAATAATGTAACTAAGTGGTCAGTATATCATATCAAACTCTGATTATTTTCATAGTATATTTTCTTCACCCTTTTGAACATCACAAGTATATCACACATTGCCCAGAATATGGTATCTCCTCTAGCAACCTGTGCAGCTTAGAGAAGCACCGTTTTTTTGGCATTCCATGTCTTGTTTCATTACTCCAAGCAAACTAGGACATTCCTTCTTTTTTATTTCTTATTATGTTTGAGTGGTTGTTTAATCCAGTATTCTCATTTGGTTAGTTCTAGCAATAACTAATTTCTGTATTAAATGTTATGCCAAATTGTAGCTTTGATAGATTAAATAGAACTACAAATAAAGTGATATTTAAACTTAAGATATTGCTATAGTTTGGGGAAAACATTGCTTTTGTGAAATATGTCATCAGTTAATAACTTTAGCAGATATGTAATAAAGAAGGCTGACCACCGTAAAATTGATGCCTTTGAATTGTAGTGTTGTAAAAAACTGCTAAGAGTCCCTTGGACTGAAAAAAAGATCCAATCAACCAATACTATAGAAAATAAAGCCAAACTGTTCACTGGACGGGTTTGATCATGAGGTTAAAGCTCAAATATTTTGGCCATATCACGAGAAGACAGGATTCCCTAGAGAAGACTCTGAAGCTAGGAAAGATTGAAGACACAAGAAGAGGGGGACAGCAGAGGCAGAGATGGATAGAAGAGGACACTGATGCAATGAGCATGAACTTGATAGAACTCAGAGGGGCAGTGGTTGACAGATATCCCTTGCATGATGTGGTCCATAAGGTCATAACAACTAAAAAACGACATAACGACTAAAGAACAACAAGTAATGATGATAGACACAATTATAGAGAAAATCTTCATGGTATCAGAAGGATTTTAAATTAGACTTACAGAGCTCTACTTGTTGGCCAGGAGCCTAAAGAATATAATAGTTATGTCTCCCTCCGGTAAAGCAAATATGCTTTGCCGATTATCAAGTCAAGTTCTTCAAGAATATAATACATATATGACACTTCGGGGGTTCTTTAAACTTAAATAGATGTGCACCATTGCCTGCCTACCCACAGTGAGAGTTAATTCATGATAACCATGATTCATGTACCTTGACTAATACTTTCCTTTAAACTACTTGTTATGCAAGGTATTCTAAGTGTGAAAGATGGCATACTAATGAACAGATGGCCCTCAAGGTTTAGCACTGCAGTATAGTCTCTGCTTCTAGAGGAAATGCAAAAGCTTGACACCCTAAATGTCTTACCTGCAGTTTTGGAAAATTAAAAAAATACAGTGTTTAAATCATTGTATTTTTTCTTTTCTTACTTTATTAAGGGGAAGCCATGTTATTAGTCCCTTACATAATTACTTACCTGGGAGGGACTGTGGATGTAAATTAATTTAAATTAATTTCAGCTTAAAGGCTTCCATTTTGTTTGGAAAAAAAACATACCCACAGAACACATTTTACTACGAAACGAAGTCATGATACCAAAAAAAAAGGGGCCTCTGACAATTTTCTTAATATTAGATGTTATTTAGACAAAACGTGGATCAGCAAAAAAAAGCATCCATAAATGGCTGCTGTTGCTCACTGACTCTGCAGAAATATAAACAACATTGCTTTTTATAATCGTTTACAAAAAGCCAATGGGATAATCCATTCCCACCTTTTAGGAACATGGTATAACCCACCAACAACCAATGAAAGATTATTGATATTAGTAGATCCAATTATAATTTAACATGTATTTAGGCTAAATGTGCGTACATCACCCCTGTACTTTTCCGATCCTATGCAGTCAATAACGTGTTTTTTTTAACCTTCTGTCTGATTTAACAGAACATATTGTTTAGCCTAATATAATTGTTTATGGCTTTAGCTGAAACTGCTAGGTCATGGGACATGCAGATTTAACTATTTCATAACTTATATCTTACAAAATGAAAAAATACTGGTTCTGAGCTAAAATTCACAAGTGCTGCAAAAAGTGATAAATGATATATATATATATATATATATACTCAAAAATGTAAGGATATGTATTTTACCACAACAATTTGAATGTCCCAGTTGCAGAACCTCAGGCTGCAACCAGCAATAAAATATGTTATGTCCCACAGAACCTTCTAAGATTAATATTTGTCTTTGCAATTTTGCAATTTTTTTTATGTTGTTGGCTTACATAGCTCTGAATGTTATTTATTTCACACATCCAAAATATGTGATGTTTTTACTGAACTACAGTGGTCCTTTAACATAAAATGATCCCAACATCACAAACGGTCTGGGGTGTTGAAACAGATTCGAAAATTGTCCATCTCAGTGAAAATGTATGTGTCCATTGCGCTCTTTCCTTGAAATGAACCCTAGCATGATCAAGTTCCAGTTCCATTTGACATGAAATCTTAAAGTTTAAACGTTGGGCATTAGGACTGTCAAAGCTGAAGATGCAACTCAGGAACACATTTTGTTCTAGGAATGACACTAGGACACACTGCAATATATTAAGTAGCTTTAGGTCAGTGGAGGATTGAACTCATGCTGTCAAAACCTAACATCCCACTCTGTAAGCATCATTTTATTTATTTAGGCTTTAAAAGAACTTGAAAACATTTGAACTGTCTAGCTGTGAAATGGTCTTCACTCTGTCAAGATGAATGCGCTTGTCATGAGCACACAAGAAGTAATAAATGAAAGTCATCATGAAAAATATGTATACCTGTGTTTTGGTTGTATGGTCATTTCTTGGGCATTTTTTGAATGAAAACATACAAGGTTTTTTTTGAGCTGTGATTTAAAAATGTTCTTCAATTAACGAATAAAAAGTTGAATAGGGATTGCTAACGTTTTCTGTGGACCCCCTATTGAATATTCTGCCTGATTCTTTACTATTATAATGTATTGTGCTACGTTGCAAATATACGGATGTGCTAAAGAGCAGTTTTTTACCAGTGTGGTATCCCATCTGGTAACCATCTCCATTAACTTGAACGGAAAGGGTGATGGTAATCAGTTGCTTAATCCAGTAGAATGATAAAGCATGTGATTTAGCACATCGATAGCATGTATATTAATAAGCCATCAAACTGGTTTCTTCTGTACTGCCTTTTATGCATTTTTATTATTTGTTTATTTTGTTTATTAATTGGTTTGTAATCCCATTTGTACCATGGGGCATCTGATTGCAGCTCACATAGCACTCCCCCTTATTTTCTGTGATTATTTCTGCATTACTTATGGTACAGCACCCGATCCATTCGACATTCTTAAGATATCATTCACCATCATAATATCACAGTATAGAACATTGCAGGACTAGACCTTCTGATGTCATTGGCTGACATCATATTACAACACAAGATAAAACGTAAAATATCAAATCACAGGATTTATATCTAGTGTTGTATCATCTGGTAAATTATTTCTAGGCTTTAATTTATAGTATCATTCACTAGATTCAAAGGTTGTTTTACATACTTGATTAATTCTTCATTTGCTTTTCGTAAATGAACACAGAAAAAAGCCAAGAAGTTAAAAGTAAGCACATAAAAATTATTGAAATGGGTTATTAAAACAATTAAGTAGAATTGTTAGACAACTGAGCTTGAAATTTAGTTTTTTTTAAGTATAAATAGCCTGTAAAGATCCTCCATGGCTATAACTACATATATTTAGGACAATTAATTAACTCTCACAGTGGGGTTTGAAAAAGAAAATGAGGACTCCTAGTTCGCTAAGTAATAGTGGTCAAATACACTTTTTAATGTTTAAGGACCACAACAAAATGAAAAAAAAAAATGTATATAGTATGGTGTGCTACCAATAGGTATGAAATATGTGTGGTTATCTGGGGACGGCGTCAGAAAATCTCGTAAACTTGTCTTTGTTGCTGTGTCATTCAATAAAGAGAGAACGGATAAGGAGATGTGTCCAGATCATGTTCTAGGTGTTATAGCTCTAATGGAGATTGGGTTTTGCTGGTAGCTCTAGCCAACTGGTGTAAGCTGAGAATCATGGTGGCAGATCACATGGTCTAACCAGGAGCAATTCCAGCTCCGCTGACTCAATTCCTTCACACCTGCATATTAAATGGCCACTACAGTCCAAGAAAAAATACACTAGTTTTTCAAGTAGGTGCCAAACTAACAATTTTAGGAGCTGTGTAAGCCTTGAACCTGCTTCTAGATCACAAGCTTGTTGTGGTGACAAGTACACAATACCTCACTGAAGCTGTGAGCTATACCATGTAGGGTCACCCAAGTTGGGCAGGTCATGGCAGAGAGGTCAGACAAATCACAGTAGAAGAAACTGGCAAACCACTCCAGTGTCTTCGCTAAGAAACCCATAGATAGTTACATAGTAATTGAGGTAAAAAAAAAGACTTTTAGACCATCAAGTTCAACCTTTTTAGATATCCTCTGATGTGAAATCTGCGGATTAATTGTTAATTGATCCATTGGAAGGCAAACAGAAAAAAACTTTGCCAGTTGTTTCAAAGGGGGAAAAAACATGTAATTCCTTCCTGACCCCAAATACTGGCGATCGGACTCCTCCCTGGATCAATACTCCCTCTCTAATTATCCAGGATAACCCTGGATGCCCTTTTTATTTAAACAATATATTCAATCCCTTTTTAAAGTTATCTATCAAATCCACTGTCACCACCTCTTTTGGTAGAAAAATTACACAGATTAACCACCCTTACTGTGAAAAACCCTTTTCTTTCTTTAAAGTGAAATATTTTTACTTCTAGCCTCAAAGGATGTACCCTTTCAGTTGAAAACCTCTTGGCACACAAATTTCACTTGACAAAGCCTTATATTGACCCTGAATATATTTATATAATGTAATCATATCCCCTCTTAGATGCCTTTTTCTAGAGAAAATAATTTTCCTCATAACTTAGCCCCTCCATTCCCCTTATTAGTTTTGTTGCCCTTCTCTTACATTTTCCAGCTCTAAAATGTCGTTTTTAAGAGGTGGTACCCAAAATTGTACTCCATATTCCAAATGGGGGCGTACTAGGGATTAGTGGCAGAATTATATTTGCTTCCATTACTTCTATGCCCTTCTTAATACATGCTAATATTTTACTTGCCTTTGCAGCTGCTGCTTGGCTTTGAGCACTGTTACGTAGGTGTTTGTCCTCAAGTACTCAAATCCCTTTCAATATCTAATACCCTAGATTTGCTCCATTAAGATTATAAATTGCATGGCTATTTTTCCTTCCCAGATACATAACTTTATATTTATTCGTATTAAATCTCATCTGCCATTTAGTTGCCCATTTCTCTAATGTATGCAAACCCCTTTGGAGGGAAAGTACATCATTATCTGATTTATTTACCTTGCACAACTTAATGTCATCAGCAAAAATGGAGAAAAAAAGGTCACTGAGAGTCGGACATGACTGAAGCACTGAACAACAACAAAGCCTTGAACATAAAACCTTTTTGGGCGGATCTTGTGTTTGTTACATCACATCCTTAGAGCTTGATGTTGTGGGTTTTTGTTTGTAGTTATTAGCAAAGAGCGGGCTTGGGAGGTAACTGAATAAAATTGAAATTGGATGGGGGGCAATCTTACAATCGAAAGGTTTTGGGTGTGGTACAAGAGGGTGAGAGAAGTGATGTGTGTGTTAGGGTGGAAGGTGATAGGCTTCTTTAAACAGATTAGTTTTTAGTGAGGTTTTGAAGGTATTGAGGCAGGAAGATAGTCTGGTGGATTGAGGCAAGGAGTTCCAGAGTATAGGGGCAGCACAAGAGAAGAACTGAAGGCGGGAGTGAGATTGGTGGAAAGAAGAAGGTCGTTAGCAGAGCAAAGAGGGCGCGTTGGGCGGTATTTGTTGAGGGATTTGAAGGTTAGGGTCATGATTATATTATGATCCCTCCAGGGTCCTGCAGTGAAATTTATATTTTTGTGATTAAAAACTACCTGTATGCCTTTTTTCCTGCTTAATCATGCTCATAGAGTTTTCAAACATATATTTTTTATTTATGCAGTGGTTCTTTAAATATAACAGTAGCAGTGCATACATAAAAAAAAATAGTTTGTGGATTTTATGATGAAAATCACTAATGACTAGGCATTTTAACTTAGAAGATAGACACAATCTTTGGTCTCCATTATGTGAACCATTTACAGGTCTAATGTAACCATTATAATAAAAGGCTTCTTAGAGCAAGGCTGCAGTACACTCCTGAGCATTAAAGTAATGGAAATGTTGTAAAATGTTTTACAAATGTAAGGTACAATACAAAAATATAATCATATTAACTGAGCGCTTACTTGATACAGCTTTTCTTCATCTATGTGGTGAATTTTGGAAATCCAATGTAATTTATTTTTCCAATAAGATACGTATCTTATTGTGTTATATGCTTAATGATAGCTCTTGCAGATAATTCTTGAAGGATGATGCAAATGAGGCAATATCCAAAGCAACTCCTGATGCACTGATACGCCCGCATCCGTTCCACAATGTCCTTGATGCACAGATACTATAAAAAGTACAATTACAATTTGTCACTTGTGTTGCTTTTATCCATCACACTATAAATCTCATAATAATGGCTACGGTTGTTTTTATTTCCTGTAGAATATATGTTTAATTAAAATTTGACTCAAAAATCGGAGGAGGTTTCTCTCCTACACATTCATTTTATTAAACTTAATTCAAATAGAAATCTTGACACAGAACAGAGGGAGATAGAAAATAATAATTTTAGGGAATAATATAAAATGCACTTACGAAATATTGTTTAAAAATGCTTAAAGGGACATTGGATACATTGTTTTCAAATGAGCATGTTTTAGATATTACAAAATAGTTTTTTTGCATTAAAATATCAAATATATCCTGTTTAAACATCATTGAAACCAGGAAAAAACGTATTGTACTCATTGGTACATCTCTATACGTTAGCTGGCATATACAAGCCCTCCGGAGAAGTTATCTGAGAGCGTCATTTGCAAAAAGAAAAGACACCGACACATTGACAGGTGCAATGAATAGAAAAAAATATTTCCATGTCCCTTTATTGTACAATTTAATGTAAAATGCATTGCCAGAAACCTTACAGGGTAACACATAAGTGTGGCCAAACAGTAATAGTTACTAAATATACCCTATTCTGGATCATTGCCTTATTCTGGTGAAGGGGCTTGTATATCTCAGTGAAGCTATGTGCTATACCATTTTAGGTCACCCAAGATGGGCAGGTCATAGATGAGAGGTCAGACAAATTGTGGTCCATTTAAGAGAAAACTGGCAACCCACTCCAGTATCTTTGCCGAGAAAACTATATGGATAAGCACTACCAGAAATACAGATAGATGTGTCCATATGGTCACTGAGAGTCAGGCATGACTGAAGGATTGTACAACAACATCCAATACCTTATTAATATAATAAACACATTTTAAGTAAGATCTGCATTGCCACATTTAATTTGTCTATAAAGCTGCAATTTTTACTGAATGGATTTTCAATGTTTAATAAATTGGCCATTTAAGGCTAGTGGTAATTGTATACATTCAATTATTGATTTATTGTCTTGACATTATGTTTAAAAAATACTATAAAATATTTATCAGCGTCATTTAAATAAATATAAAATATAGTTCCAAATATCTAGTCCAGTTGGCATCAATTTAACTATTATTCAGGTTCCTGGATGAGCAGCCAAATGGACCTGTATGCAATATCTTACTCAGATATCCCCTTCTTACAAAATGAATACAATGTATGGACTCTGACTATTTAAATGGAAATTGACTGTAGCTGTTGCAGAGTTATTTTTCGTGAAACATATAATTGCTGACCAGTCATATCAGGTAGAAGCAGGCTGCCCTTTTCATTTATTCTTCTTATTACAAAGAAAATCCCCTTTTCTCGTTTAAAGAATGTAGAGAAGTAGATGGATAGAGACTTGGCAGGGTCAGACGCTTGGCTTGAACTGCAATCCCAGCATGTTTAAAATTGAAATTTAACCCATCTATGATAAATGCCACTTAAGTTGTTGTAAACCTTAGAAGCAGAGCCAATGTTTCACATAAAAGGAACTCTCCACTTCAGTCACTATTGAATATTTGTCAAAGAACATTCTTTCTCACAAAGTGACAGTATGTAATGGCCACTCTATAGAGTATTTCTTATTCCTATTAAATGGAAATCACATTAAACTTTCAGAACTCCTGCTGTTTCAGAAAGTATATTGCATAGAAATCCAAGGTCTTACCTGACCACAGAAGCTTTCTGCAAGATTGAAACCCATTACATTGTAGGTAAGGAATTTAAATCTACATGTAAGCTTATCTTCAAAAGCAAATGTAAACCAATTAAGAAATAACGAAGAACACTTGCAAGTTATATGTTTTTGATTTTGAAAGCCCTCAATATGTAGTATAAAGAGTTATTTTGTTGCTCAACTAAAAGACAAAAATGCCTTAAAAGGTCAAAAAGATAAATAAAAGATAAAATAAAGATACTGTAGAAGAAGTTGGAAATATAAGATACCAATAAAATAATATGGTATATCTTAGAGAATCTAACAGGACATTTTAGTGCTTATGTAGCAACTAGATCCATAGATTCCATAAAACTGTTCTTTTAAAACAACACTTAAAGGTATATTTAAGTTTCCCTGTTTGTAAAATTTTCTAATCACATAAATAGTTGTGAGCAATACGGGTTGTTGCTAACACAAAGGCGAGGGCCGCAGTTGCTGGCAAGGAGCGCCGAAGGCGAAGGCGCTGGTGGAGATGAGTGCCCTTGGCGCTCATCCTTACAACCCCGTACGAGTTAGGCAGGGAGCGCCGAAGGCACTGACTGTGCTGGTGGGGGTGAGCGCCGTAGATGCTTATCCCTACGACCCGCGGAACTGAATCTCAATTACACCATTCACAATGCGAGACCCCTGACAGTTTTAAAAAAAAATGCGTGAAAAAATTACGGCCCGTAACACTTGCAAATAGGAAAACGGCACGTAACAAAAAAAAAACGACCCGCGGTACTTAAAAAAAAAAAAAAAGACGACGTAATTACGAAGGTAACGGCCGAACCGCACACATACTAAAACAACAACACCACCAAAATTAACAAAAATACAAAAATAACACCACTCACAGCAGGGGGGACAGGCACGGCATCTGGTTGCACGACAATTTAACCACAATTTGCTGAGTTTCCACACACGAAAAAAATGTTGTCCAAAAAAAACTAAAACGAGGCTACACGACCCCTAAACACGAATAACACCACCGAGCACATAAGATATTTACACAGGCACGTACGAGTATAAAATACACTATTAGGGACAACGGAAAATGCTCCACACCCGCGTAACACATAGCCATTTTACAACACTAACTTACAACTAATAACATTACCATTACAAAAGGCCCAATTACACAGCTAACCAAACGGTTTGGCCTCGCGCCTGCAGCTTATTTACACTGCACACTTCACACATTGCTGACACTTACACCTCAGGTCAGCAACAGTGCAAATCTACATTGTATGCTGCAGGAACATCAAAACAGATTGTTAGCTCTTCAGCACATTGCTTACTGCATATATTAATCACAAATAGGGAAAGTATATTAATTTATTATTTCATTAATTATTTAATTAGCATTAAAATATATATATATATATATATAGAAACAAAAAAAAGAACCAGGGGAGAGGATCGCAATGAGCCACAAAGGCGTTCAGCGTGGGGCTCACAATGAGCGCCGAGGGTGCTCAGAGGAGCAAAAGTACACAAGGGGAGAGGCTCGTAATGAGTGCTAAAGCCAATCAGCGCGCTCCTTGCAATGACTGACAAAGGTGCTACACAAGCGGAGAGGCTCGCAATGAGCTCCGAAGGCGCTCATTGCGAGCCACGCGATGAGTGCCAAAGGCGCTCAGCGCAGGGGTCATAATCAGCGCACAGGGTGCTCAGATAACCAAAAGTAGAGCAGAGGAGAGTATCGCAATGAGCGCCAAAGGCGTTCAGCACGGGGGCTCACAATAAGCACCGAGAGTGCTCAGAGGAACAAAAGTACACAAGGGGAGAGGCTCGCAATGAGCACCAACGACGCTCAGTGCAGCCCTTGCCATGAGCACCAAAGGTGCTCACACCAACAAAATTACACAAGTGGAGAGGCTCGCAATGTGCGCCAAAGGCACTCAGACCGGGCCTCACAATGAGCGCAAAGGGTGCTCAGAGGAGCAAAAGTACACCAGGGGAGAGGCGCTCAACGCGGGGCTTGCATTGAGCGCCGAAGGTGCTCAGACCACCAAAAACCTTACATTGTGTCCCAAACAGCATTCCCACCCTTACATTTTTACAATTTTATTGACCGTCATTTTTTGACGGGCAAGTCGCTAGTCTAATACATATTGCTTATATCAGAAACATACATTACATTGAGTCATTCTATTCACATACAGATATATTTTATTTAAATATTTTTTCACACCTCCAGAACTGCTTACATAGGAACCTGGTACTAACCAATAAAAACACTGCGTTTGGGATTACAGATTTTAACTCGTTATTAACCTTCAAGCAAACCACAGCTCAATGCAGAGATCTACAGAGCAATTCCTGTGCTCCTCCTTGTGTCCTTTTGCAGAAGACTACACATCCCATGGTGCCTTCCTGCACAAACTGTCATCGCATATTGATACAATGTATTAGCTGCCTGTGATTGGTCAAAACCAATTATGAATTATATGCTAATTTTATCAGGGATTTCTAAGGGTGTTAACTTTGAAATTCAACTGTTTGCAAATTCGAGATTTAGCAAACTTTAGGGTAAGTATAATACTCTATTGTTTAATTTGGTATTTTTTGCAAAAAAAGGTTTTCATACACTACTGATTATCCTTTATCAAATGCATTCATAATCCATGTAACTTTAATAAAAGTCTCTTATTTATTCATTATTCAGTTGAGGCTTTCGGGAGTTCTGGGCTCGAAAATGGAGCCTGCAAGTTACTTTGCTATTCAATTGGCGTCTTTTTGCAAGCTCCGATCGGGTTACGGCTCCAGCCTGCGATTCATTGCGATTGTTCTAATCGCAAGTTAATGCCTCTTCAAGCCTTTGATGTTTTACAGCCGCAAGAGTTAATAATCGCAAATCTCTATCCAATTACTCCGATTCTCCCTCGCTAACCACTCCGTCAAGCCCACAAATGGCAAAAGTTGAACCACAAGTTACTGGTACCAAGGAGGTCTCGCAAAGGGCTTAATAATATGTTACCAAGTGCTGCAAATGCACATATACACAAGCTACTGTACTTTCAGTAAAAGGGAAAGTGATGTTAGGTCTTAGAATTAATCCTCAAGCTCGCAAATCAGCTAAAGAAAAATACTTGATTTTATGTTTAATTTCTGTTATATCGATCCTGGCAATCAATGTGTTAATACATATAATGGAACTCGCATGTAATAGAATATCATATTTACGGCTTTATAAATATTGCATTATATCTGGAATGTGGGTCCGATCGTAATTCATAATTTAAGGCTTGAACATAATCGATGACGCAAGGCCGTATGCGATTGTAACTCATAATTCAAGCCCGTAGAACATCAATGAAAAATGGATGTTGGATTTCAAAATCCTACGGGCTTGAACCACGAGTCACGATCGGATCCACATTCCATTTCCTGTTTCCAACCCGCGAGTTACGGCCTTGTGTCAGCGATCATGTTCAAGCTCCCAAATGCTACTTTCGATAGCATGGTTTGTGATGTGCGCTATTGGGCCCGGACCTGCACGCCTGGCCAATTGAATAGCACCATAAGTTAAGTTGTGGTGGCTGCGGGCTCGCAGCAGGCCCGCAGACATACATCCCACTCCGATCGAGTTGCGGCCATGCAATTGAATCGGGCTCTATGTCTTCATATGCTCTTCTAAGACTGTAATATAGTCAATTAAAATGTACAGTGAATATTTATCATTGCATAGAGCCAATTCAGCAAGCTGTTTTAAATGTTTAAATAATTGGCAATCTATTTTAAGGAAAACAAATTTCATCAGTATTTCAGTTTTTGGAGAGTATTACTAATCTCTGCCAGAGTTCACACCCTAATATATTAAGCTTGCAAATTAGTTCTGCTGCATTTTTTTTCTGTTCATGTTTATATTGAAAGCAAATAAGCTTATTTGCTATCAATTAGTGATGTTCCAATATGTCCAAAGCAATTACTGCATATCTGTACAGAGAAGACTGACAGTGATGTGTGTTGTGTTGAATTGGTAATTTTCTCTGGTGCAGAACTGCAGCATGTCATCTGTCTTTGTAGGTTAAAGGTACTGCATTTTGGGTCTGGCTTAAGTAAAAAAAAAAAATAACATGTAATAAAAACATAATTTTTCACACAACAAAATATTTTATGTGACATTGGTTATTTTTTACAAGCATTCTTCCATGTGTAGCATAGTTTGCCTAAAATTGTACAATTGGTATGAGCAACATTTTAAATAATAATAGCAGTGTGAGATGGGTGGGCTTTGTACATAGTACAGAGGCCTCTTTTGTTGAAAGGACTCCTGGAGTCTATACCAGCTGTTCGTATTACCATGTAAATGAGCACAGCCACTGCCAATGAGTAAGAGCGTATAGAACGTGTCTCATTAGCGAGTTGAATTGTGCCTAAGCTTTCAATAAGCTATCATTTCTGTAAATGCTGTTAACCAAGCAGACAACATTGCCCAAAAGACTGCATGAACTGGGTGCCTTCCACTCAATGTATCAGGGCTCTTCATAACAATGCACTTATTGGATATCTTCTGAACAATGTACGTATCAGGTCTCAAGGTCTCCTACCCCGCAGTTGTCCTATTATATAAATTTCAAAGAAACTCTGCGCACACAAGCCCAAGGAGATACAAAAAAGGGGGGGAATGACTAGCAAACCACTGCCACTAGTGATATCTAAGTGGACAGAAAACAGATGGTAATAAAATAAAAAAATCTGTTCTAAGAGCATAGTCAATATAATTTCAGAGAAAATGTTCTGTAGAGCATATATTACAAAAGTCTGATAAAAAATATACCAGAAAGATATGGCTTATTTGGCTCAAAAAGCAGGGATCAAATCACAAGCATTGGGACATATCAGGGACGTAATTAAAGGCATATCTAAGTTTCCTGGATTATGAGTGCATCTGATAGAGGAGAATCAGTAGTGTATGAAAAATAATTTGCATGAAAAAATACTAAAATAAACATTTAAACACCTTGAAGTTTCTGTAATTTCTGACAGTTGAAAATTTAGCCAGGCTAAATTAGCATATAATTCATCATTTGTTTTGGCCAATCAGGAGGAGGCTCAGGCAGTTGATACATTTGTATCAAGCTCTGTGGTTCCTGGCTGTGCTGTAAAGTCTCTCTTCCAGAAAGGTTAAAGGTATATGTAAGTGAGGTGGGTTATGAATGCATCCTGTAGAATGCATCATAACCCACCTAGCAAAAAAGTTTGCATGAAAACATGTAAACCGTTTTTGCAATATAATCAAAAAATGTGCTGGGGGTGATTTAGACACCCCCAGCAACTGTGATTTGCATAAAGGATATCTTATTTTTAATGAGATATCCATTATGCAGCACATGATGCGCATGCTGATTGGCTTTTCAGCCAATCAGCAAGCAGCTGTGACACTGGATGGCAAAAGAGAGTTGGGGGAGGGGTTGATAAGCAGTGTAGTTAGGTCTGACCTGAATAAACACATATAAATCTCGAAATAAGCTTATGCTTAGACAAAAGAATGATAAAGCAAGAAAAGTTGAACACAAATAAATATATTTTGATTTGATGTGACAGTCAAAGTATATCACAAACCTTTTTATAAGCTGAGATGGTCACAGACTCTAAAAATATAAATTATACAATAGTCTCACAGACAGCTATTGAAATTATAACACAGCATTACACAATACTCAGACAGAACTATAGAAATGCTATCATAGGATTACACAGAGCTCACAGACAGAACACAAGAAATAACACTGCATTAGATAGTGCTCACTGCAGAGCTTAATACATTATATCACAGCTTTACATATTCAGTAAAGGAAGGAAATTACACTAAAGGAAAGGAAAGTCCCCATAGTAGGGCAGACTTCAGGTGATAACTGAACATTTCTGCAAAACCTCAGGAAAAAAAGAAACAATGTATAAGATATGCTAATAATCCATGCAAATGTCTGGGTTTGTCAACATTGAGAGAAAACTCTTTGCTAAAGCAAGAAAATCAGCAAACTTCAGGCTAACGGGTTTAACTGTTTACTTTGGAATTTTGAAACCCAGGAAACTTATATATATATATCCCTTTAAGATTACTTTGTTCTAGCTTTTAGATTGTGCTTTGGTTCTAATATTGTTGTTTGCTTGTTTTTTTGTAGTGCTAGGCTCTCAATTTTTCAGATAAAGCATATGTATATATATATAGGTTTTTTAACTTGCTTTAGACATTCAAATGTGAACACAGATGTACTTTTTATTTACTGTACTACTGTACGGTGGAGGGCTTCTATCACTCTTTTGCCCACCATATTATAAATGATTGTTGTGGTGAACTACCTACTCATAATTTCCACAACACAGGCTGAGATCCCGCTCCATGCTGATGATAGCCAGTAAGCTTGAAACAGCTGTACATGGATTGGATACTCAGCCTGTGTTTATTCCAACCTTGGCTTTGCATTAAAGCTGTGTAATACAGCATGCATAAGCTTAAAGGAAGCCATGATTGATAATGGCTAAGGAATGAAGAGTGAGGCATTTGTGGCCATGTTTGTGTGTCCCAGCTCAACTTCCCAGAATGCAGTGTAATAACTGTTTTTCTTGGAACTCTGAGCTGGAAGCAGGTTTTTTAACTTGCTTTAGACATTCAAATGTGAACACAGATGTACTTTTTATTTACTGTACTACTGTACGGTGGAGGGCTTCTATCACTCTTTTGCCCACCATATTATAAATGATTGTTGTGGTGAACTACCTACTCATAATTTCCACAACACACGCTGAGATCCCGCTCCATGCTGATGATAGCCAGTAAGCTTGAAACAGCTGTACATGGATTGGATACTCAGCCTGTGTTTATTCCAACCTTGGCTTTGCATTAAAGCTGTGTAATACAGCATGCATAAGCTTAAAGGAAGCCATGATTGATAATGGCTAAGGAATGAAGAGTGAGGCATTTGTGGCCATGTTTGTGTGTCCCAGCTCAACTTCCCAGAATGCAGTGTAATAACTGTTTTTCTTGGAACTCTGAGCTGGAAGCAGGTTTTTTAACTTGCTTTAGACATTCAAATGTGAACACAGATGTACTTTTTATTTACTATATATATATATATATATATATATACATTTATATTTATATATATATTTATATAATAGGAAATAGATATAAAAAAAAGTTTCTTGACTCATCCTTTTTATCGAGCACTTGTAAAGTTTGCACAAGAAATGGATAGTTGTCTGCTGAACTAAATGATAAACTAACACTTTGGACAAACTGCTTTGATGGGTAGTATTTTGCCATGGGGAATGTTATTTTACAGTATCAGTAATATCTTGCTGGTCACCTGAAATGATTAGCTTATTGCTATGTATAATGTCTACAGTTCTTTGATGAATGACATTTGGATGTGTGGATGCAATATTATAAGTTCAGTTCTTTCCATCCGCTATGCTACACCTTTTAATCATAAGTCTAAGAAATATATTTTTGAATTATTTAGTTTATTTGTTGGTTATTTAGCTAAAAAATATATTTTAATCACCTTTTAAAATGTAATCATTATTCGAAATGGATACTAAATATCATTAATATAATTTAACCAGCACCATTTTCGTCAATTCACAATGCAAAATAATTGCCAAAATAACAAATATTTTATGACGAAAGCAACAGATTCAATTAAGAAAGTAATGGTCCTGTAAATATTTAAAGTCTAATTAACTTATACACTGCAAAAAAACAAATTCTACCTTCCAATCTGAATCACAGTAAACAGGTGAATATAGTCCAACATATTAAAATATCAGATATATTTTGATGTAGAAACAAAGATATTATTAAAGATAAGATCTTGGTCATCAACATAGATCTAGAAAAGTCATTCTCTTTAAAAAGAATCTAGCAAAATCAAACCCCCATTTCTTAATGGAGTATCTGATAACTAATCAGTTTATTATCTCTTTATGTAACAGTGATATGGTTTAATGGTTGGTTCAATCTCTACACTTATTTGTAGCAATTTAAGCCCATTTCAACAACATCAATTCTCAAAGGACAATACCAGTCCAGTTTGTAAACGATGGGAGAGACACAAAGTCTACAGGTAACTATTTTTAAAGTAAAGTTACTCACAAAATACAAACGTTTTAACCATAGTAAATTTAAAAAGTTGTTTATACTTATGTTTCCTACTTAAAAGGTAAAGATGCATGACCATTAATAACATTGGAAAAATTATTGAGGGTATGAACCCAGAGCACTCCTCTGTTTACTGCATTACTAATAATTTATTTTTTAGATAAGTCAATAAAAAAGCCAACTAGATATGAAACCGTTGATAAGCTTGAACTAGAAAGAATGTATAAATAATCTCATTTGAAAATTGGGATATCATTTTATATGAACAGTCACACCTAGAAAGACAGACAGAATACAGCATTATTCAGTAGATGGATTTATGGCTTGTTGCTTCAGATTCCTAACTACTGTGTGCCGTTACTTTTATACTCACCTAGTAATCTTTTCATGGTACATACCACTAATTACCGTAAGGAGCTTTGAAGATGGCCCACAAGCATTTTCTGTTTAAAAGTCAGTATGGATTCCCCCGTTGTGTAACTATGGAAACACAGCAGGTTACCAGACATAAAGCTGACGTACATGCTGTGTTAATTAATGCTAAATTATAGTTTTTTCCTGTGTTTAAATATTGATATACCTTTTTCATGAATAAGGACTGGTTAGTTTCATTGTATACAAAGCACAAAATAATGAGTGAACTTTTCCATTGCCATATATGAGGAATACAGGTTTATCTTATTATCATGCTTTAAGGTGTCAGGCAGATATGATTTATTAGGCTTAGTGAACTGAAGGTTGTTTATAGAGACAAGAAACCCTACTGTATTTACTAATGGATATCTCGGTATTTCCAAATAAAATTTATCTTGGTTTCTGGGGAAAAAACAGCTACTATTATTTTAGGTAGAATTATTTTATGTAGCTAGATAAATAGATAGATGGATAGATAGATGGATGGATAGATGGATGGATAGATGGATGGATGGATAGATGGATAGATAGATAGATAGATAGATAGATAGATAGATAGATAGATAGATAGATAGATAGATACATGGATAGACAGATAGATAGATAGATGGATAGATAGATGGACAGATAGATGAATAGATAGATGGATGGATGGATGGATGGATAGATGGATGGATGATAGATGGATGGATGGATGGATAGATGGATGGATGGATGGATGGATAGATGGATGGATGGATAGATGGATGGATAGATAGATAGACTGATAGATAGATAGATAGATAGATAGATAGATAGATAGATAGATAGATAGATAGATACATGGATAGACAGATAGATAGATAGATGGATAGATAGATGGATAGATAGATAGATGGACAGATAGATAGACAGACAGACGGTCAGACAGACAGATAGATAGACAGTAGATTCAATGAATTGGTGGATGGATAAATCAAAGGTTAGGTGAGCAAAAGCTATTACAGTGGAGTTTTGGGCTATTACCTTCTTTTTTGTCTCACAGCATGGTCATGTCTGATCTACAAAACATGTGGTAGAGGTGGCATCAGTTACTAGTAGTGATGTTATGACCTTAAATGGACTCTCTGGGCAAAATGTTTTTGTTTCATATACATGTTTTAACTAGATGACTTAATTCATTGTATCCCCCTCAATGAAATATACAATTCACTTAATTCTTTAACAGTTTCTTACTTTTTGGAACCTCCTCATTTCTTCCAGTTCTCGCTCATGTAGGGTGTCATGTTTCACTGCTGTAACACATACTTCCTGCTGTCTATTATATTATTAAGTCGAATGGTCTTATTGGATAGTTAGTAATGTGAACTATGACATTGTAGCTTGTTTATGTAAACCAGGCATACAGTATATGAGAGAGGATTAGGATAACAGTAGTAATATCAGGAGAGTGCTCTTTTAAAGGAGGGTAGTCACATTTTTATTTATTTATTTATTTATTTTTTTAGGGGGTGGGGGGGTTCTAATTTGTTTTTCCTGACCCGATTCATATGTTATGATAATGTTTTGTTATGTTTAGTAGTGTTTATATATTTGTATTGTGTCACATGGAAAGGGCTACTCTTCTTTGGGCAAATCACATGCACTAACAGTTAATCCTTTCAAGGATGCCTTTAGGTGCTAAATAACTAAGGGCATTTTTTGGGTAGTAAGGCCTGTGCCACATGTTTTATTTCGCTGGGGTATATATAATCCTTGGAATTTCTTCTGTGTGGGGCTATAATACTTCATTTTTAGTACAATACTGATGTAATGGATACCTACCTGAAGCTGTGTTGTAAAGAAATAAAGTGAATACATTTTATACAAACATAGAGTGTGTCCTTGTAAACTACTATGCTTTCTATTAGAGCAAAATAATTGACTGGCAGTTCTTAGTGCCATATTCCCATTGTGTAGATGCAAAATTCTTGTCTATCCAAAATCTCCTCCCACCTCAGGTAGTTGGTTACTGGAAACTAAAATGCTGGACTCCACAGCAGCATAATTAAATAAAAAAATAATAAATTAGAAATTTAAAAAATGTGATGCCTATTTTCAAGTGTAGTAAATTGGGGAAAATGATTGTGAAGCACACTAGCAACATTAGCAGCTATGTAAGCCATTAGTAACCAATAAACATAAAACATTTTTAGAGAAAATTTAGAAAATTATATTTAGCAGACTCTGCTTGTGTAATAGGTATTTCCATCTTGTACTGCTAGTCTGCCTGTAGCCTGAGTGGGAGGAATGTCCTACTGGGACTAGTCAAGTAGTACTTTATAGAACTGAATAGAGGCATCCAAGGATCTTCGCATATGTCTAATGTTGTTATGAACAAAAGCAAATGTTTGCCACCATTAAATATACTAAACATTAAAAACTGTATTTAAATTTTCTAAAAACATTTTGCCCAAAGTTCTTCATAAGAGCATACTATAAATATGACACTTCAGTGGCCCTTTAATGTCATAGTGTTACAGTCTTTGAATTGAATATTTTATGTTTCATTCAAAACACTTTGTTGACAGTTTTGCCGTTGGCAGAATTTGCATAGATTGTAATGCAACTGTGTCCAAACCGCTGAAATGGCAGGAAATATTTGAACAAATAGCAAACTCTGCTGAAACTCTTCCAAATGGCAGCCACTATTAATTATTATTATTACACTTTATTTTTAAACCCGACAAATTTTTTCGTAGTTGTTTACAAGAGTACAGAAAAGTGGGATTATTAAATACAATGAGAGAATGAATTATAAGGTAGACAGAAAATGCATTATAATAAGACATTAAATATTTTGATTTAACAGAATTGAGATTTCTAATATCAAGAGCTTGAATTCTAGAAGAAGGAATATGCAACCTGTATAGTTATATACATATACCATTTTTCAGTATACCAGAACATTGATATATACTTAGTTTACATGTACGTGTCTGGATAGATGGGAATACTTTTAAATAGTGTACTTTGAGTTTTTATTGGCATTTCTCAAATTGCAGTGGACTGAGTGGGTGCTAAATTGTTCATTATTGATTGATAACCAATCACACGATGTGGTTTTGAGACTGTTCCTAATGAAAATAATTGTTGACACTAAAGGACATTTTAAATAACATTTACATTTAATTTATCTTAGTTGGTTGGAATTTACAGCGCAATCTTAGCGCAATGTAAAATAAAGAGAAATCACGTATAAAATATATTGATTTGAATTAAGCGCAAATATTAAACATAAATGCCAGTGTCTTGTGATCCAGCAAATCCTTTCCCTGTCGCAATCCCAGGGTTTTAAAAGTTACGCCCACCTCTACCTTCAGTGCCCTGTGCTCAATCACATTTCATCAATGCCATCGCAACCAATTGTTAGTAAATTCCCCCCTAATATGAACAAGCATTTTAAATAAACATTTTAAAATATATATGGAATATTAGATAATATGTAAGTAAGAGGGATACCCAGTGTAGTATGAATGCATTGGTTCATAATTATCTTGGAATATTCTTGTTTTTTCTATTATTATTGTATTCTATTTTTTGTGTTTTCAAAATTTGTAAAAATAAAATAAAGTATAAAAAAATGAATACTGAAATATTCAATAAATAAGCATCCATCTTTATTAATAATTGGGGGAATTTACTAAACATCTTTTCACAAGAGATGAGATGAAAAGGGCCGTAGGCACAGTTCATATAGAATCAATAGGAACACAATATGAAAAACGTTATTAATTTGATCTTATCCATCACATATCCCACATAATTTTTTACTCCAATAGTATTTATACTTATTTTGTTAAATTGTATGTTCCATATAATGATGATTATACAGGATGGCACACATATATTCAAATCTAATGAAATATAAGTATTAATCAGTAAAATGCATACAAATTCCAGACAAAAAATAAATACTGTGTGCTATAAGACATTTATCACAACATACTCTATTCTAATGTTGGATTATTTTTCCTGACAATATCAGAGTATAATGAATAATTCCCCAAGTAAGGGGTAGAGAAATTTTGTGCAATACTGTTTATAGCATTGTGGGAGGGGGGTCAAGATTTTGAAGAGGATGCAGGAGGTCCAAAATTGGTGAGATGATTGCAATGAAAGTTATTTGAATCCATGGGTAGATAAGGGTATAAGGAATCCAATTTAATTTTTGAGCTTAAAATGTAAAACTGTTAAGTTCTGCAGTCTAACTTACTCAACCAAGTTGTCATCTTGGCTACACTCCAACTCTGAAACTTACCTGAACCTGTGTAGAGCCATTGACAGAATTGCAGACTAACCCTTTCTCAACCTTACCAAGGGTATCTTGTCAACTGGAGGTTATGTATGTAGTTATGGGGAATCGCAGAATTCTGAAAGGAGAGATAGAGAAAGCATTAGCTAATTCATTGTACATTCTTATTTACCTGCCCAAGGGCTGCAACGTTTATTTATCCTTTGAATCTACTTTTTCTGGCTTTTGCCATAAACCTATGCCTTCAGATTTCATATGTACCTGACTGCTATCCTTTCATTGTTGCCTTCCTATACCTGGCCATTACATATGGTACATGCATCTATGATTATATTATAACTGTCTTTTCGTTTTGAAACTACTGTAAAGTAGTTATTGTAATACATATTTTATTAAAACACATTTCTTTCTGTCTGTGTAATTCATATACTTGTATTTGAATCCTTTAAATGCCCAATTGAACTATATATATATATATATATATATATATATATATATATATATATATATATATAGCCTCATTCAAATGCAATTTGGCCAGTTGAATAGGACTCTATATAAGCACAGAGCATCTTTTTTTTACAGAAGTTTTTAGTTAGTGGAGACCTTGCTTTTAGATAGAAGTTCACTAACTAAAAACTTCTGTAAAAAAATATGCTATGTGCTTATATATAGCCCTATTCAATTGGCCAAATCGCATTTGAATGAGGCCATCATGACAAACTGCTGATTGAAGCATTTTCTTATGCTCATCAACCACTGTTATTAATGTATATTATAATAATTTTTTTAAGCATTTTTATGATGTATGTCTTTTACTCTGTTTGTTCCTCAGGTCTTGCCCGAGCCAAGTCAATCCCAAGCCACACTTACTCTAATGAAGTGGTAACACTTTGGTATAGACCCCCAGATGTCCTGTTGGGATCAACAGAATATTCCACATGCCTTGATATGTGGTAAGTAAGCCAACTTTGACCTTAGTTGTAAATCTTAAAGGTATATGCAAGTGAGCTGGGTTATGAATACATCTGATAGAGGAGAATTAGTAGTGTATGAAAATATTTGTTTGCATGAAAACATCCCAGAATAAACATTAATTAGCTTACCTTGAAGTTGGCAAAATTTCCTATGTTTTTGGCATTTGCATTTTATTGTGTACACATCTAGAAAACGACACCGCAATTAGCATAACATTCAAATTCAGAATCAGGATAATACATTGTATCATTCTTCACCCCAGTGGCTTCTGGCATGTGCTCAGAACAAGAACTGCAACAGTTACTTCCTCTGCTCTGTACCAGAAAGATCTTGCTGTATTTCCTGTGGGTACACTGCTGTATTTCCTGTGTGTACCGAGCTAATGTAAGCGTCCTGTGGGTGTGAACCACTGGATTTGACTTTTGTGCAAATAACTTTGTAAGTAAAGATAATAAGAAGGGCAGGGGAAAGACAGCGCGCCATCTCCTAGTGCAACATGAGTGTATAATAATCACGTCAAAACATCAGTCATATAGTGTTTCACTCACATGTGGTAACCCCAAAGTTATGAGGTATCTGTATGGTTTAAACAGGATAGCTCTGGAAGTACCCGATGTCCAATCCTTAGATCTCCATCCCAGGCTCAGGATACGATCCAGATGGTTTGGTAGCAGGTACAGTTGGATCACCAATGCTATTTGGTGTTATATAGTGTCTACAGAACAAAATATGATTCCAACTCCTTATGTCTACTATAGGGGACAATTGAAACACACTAATACAAACAATAGTGTGTTTATCATGTGTTTATTGCATCATATAATCCTCAATACATGCCATATATGGCCAATAGGATAGGCACATTAAAATGAATAAAATCAATAATCTAAAAACATTAAAAAAAATATGAAAATCGTTTCGCCCAAAGGCTTCCTCAGTGATATAAAAACAGTGTATAAATATGTATATAAGTACTGCTCATATCAGCACTTACCAACATCAAAAGTAAGTAAACTGAACTTTTCTATATAACACATGTTTTCATACACTGCTAATTCTCCTCTATCAGATGCATTCATAACCCAGCTCACTTGCATATATTTTTAAGGACCAGGGCACAATGAAAAAACAAAGTCATACAGCAAGTTTTTAATAAGAAAACAAAATAATTTTGATGCCTCTGAAGACCCTAGAGAGATTCATGACAGATTAGTGAAAGTTGTATGTGTGATGACAGGTTCACATCACATAGAGGAGTTTTAAGTTTCCTTCTTGTACAAGCTTACCATTCGGGGGAAAAATCTAATATTTAAGATTTGTATTGTTTTCTTAATATTCTGCTTGCTTGATGGAAAGACCCAAGAGATTTTAAAAGCTCTTCACACTTTAATTCAAGATATGAAATACTTATGATATTTCTCCAGAAGACATCACAAACTACAATAAATTTAAAAAAAGTAATAAAACAAAATCCAGTTTTAGATTCTTTTTGCAGAATGTTATACAAATTTAATGTTACAGCTTGAGGATCCAAACTGAATAATAGATCATATTTGCTTGTGAGACTTACTAGCAAATGCTCTAGATTTCCTTGACATTTGGAGCTGGCAGCCAGATTAAATGCACCTCTTATGTTTCGATAAGAAAACAAAACAAATGATCAGAGTGGATTGTCCAAGGCTTTGATGAATGAGATTTAGCAGGGGTTCCACTAAAAAAAATGGTCTACGACTGAGCGGAGCACCAGCTGCACCAAATGAGAGTGCAAATATTGTCTTTTGGACAGAGCGGGGAAGCAGGTGTTACTGTCTGCAGGTTATTTTTACACTTCATTTGCCATTGCTGGGCATTAGGATTGTAACTAAGAACTAATGATCAACATGCAGTATAACAGCCTCCTGTGTTCTGTTAAAAAAACACTTGGCAGCAGACACTATTAATGGAGATATACTACATACACATTAATTGTGTAGGTAGTGATGACAGCCCATAAAGGATACTCCTGCAGGCCAATACTGTGTGGTATGGACTACAGAGACAGGCTTTGAAATATATAATCATATTTAATATCATTAGAATTGTTTAATTTTTTAGTATGTAAGCTAGGCCATTGAGATTTGTACACCTCCATGCCGCTCTTGCAGCTCCTCTCCCCTTTCTATATCTCAAATCATACGTTTATGTATATACTAGTAACTTGCCTTGTATTATATAGTATCTTGAATTGACTGTTCTGTCTGTCTCAGTGCTGTCTCTCTTGGTGTGCCCTCTCCCTCTCTGTGTGCACACTCTCTCTGTGCGTTCCCTATCTCTCCCTTACCCTCTCTATCTCTCTCTCCGTCTCCCTCCCTCTCTCCCCCTCTCTCTCTCCCTCCCCTTCTCTCCCTCTCCCTCTCTACCCCTCTCTCTCTACTCCTCCCTCCCCCTGCACTGTTGCCCCAAAATTAGCGTTAGTAGCTTGTGAGTAACGCCTGTGCAGAACGCACCTCACAGGTGTTATTCACAAGATAATAACTATATGGTATGCCAGAAAGTGTCAAGTACACTTACAGATAGAAATATCACAGTATATAGATATTTGTGTGCATATATAAACATATCCTCTGCCACTACCCTAGCCCTGTACCCTAACCCAACTCTGACCCTAATCCTAAGAACAAATTGAACAAGGTCTTGGCATGCCACCTACTGGCTGTTTAACTCCTCTGCAGGCTGGGGCAAAACAGGAAAAGTCCAAGATTACAATGTACTGCACTGCATTTTCAGGCACCTATCCCTCTATTATCAGTGTATTATGCAATTGTATATAGCGCTGTCTAAAATATCAGTGATTTATAAATAAAGATTAATAACACAATGTGTACATTTTTCTTAGCTACGAATATTACAATGGTTTTTTGGGGGGGTTTCTAAATGGAAATTGCCAAAAGGTCAAAGGCTAATGACACATACAGGGATGTGACCCTCTCATGTTTTGTTTTGTGTTTCGAACACTTGCATTTATAGATTACTAGGAAATTTCCCGTAAGAAATGACGGGAATAAAATTGTAAGGCTGGCAATGCTGTTTGCCACACAATGTGAGGCTATTGCTTCTCTCAGTACCATTTGCGTTGCGCGCACTGACTGCCGTTGGTTTTATTTTCTAAGTCCCGCGTGCCTGGCGTTGTTCGTGTAAGTGTTACTGTCTTCGGCATTGTGTATTTTGTAAATTCTGCGTGCCTGGCGTTGCTGAGCCTCGTTTTCATCCTGTTTCTGAATTATTATTTTTTCGACCGCCATTTTTACCCTTGCGTAACTGATTTTATGGCTCCAATTAGTTTAAGACTTCACTCCCAGGCTTCCTGGCTCTCCCCCTGTGCTGTGTGTGAGTGTGGTATTATTTTTTTTTTTTTTTGGGTGGGGGGGTGGTTTTTCTGTGTTTTCGAGTTAAGTGTTTGAACCAACTTCGTGCTTTCCGATCAGCCTAAGTCCTGCGTGCCACAAGGCACTAATTGTGGCCTAAAATATGCGTGCGTCAAAGGCTCGCCTTGCTTCGCGAGGCTTGTGGTTGACGCAAAAGAGTGACCAACATCGCAAACGTTCCCAACACTGACAACTATATATGTGATATTAATCTATTAATATAATATAAACATTGTTTTTCTTTTTTTTTGCGTTTTTTTGTAATACAATAAAGAATTCTCACTTACGTTGCCTTGGTTTAAATGATTCCTGAAGTGTCATATTTATAGTATGTTCTCATAAACTTATTTTACTTTTTAAAATGTTTGCCATAAATAAATATAGTCTTTAATCTTTAATTTTTGTATTTAAAGTCAGCAGACAATTACTTTTGTTACTCACCAGATTTCACACTTATTAAATTGCGGTTCGTCAAATTTAAAAGGGCTCTATATAAGCACAGAGCATATTTTATTTACAGAATGTTTTAGTTAGTAAATACCTTGCTTTTGGATAGAAGTTCACTAACTAAAAACTTCTGTAAAAAAATATGCTATGTGCTTATATAGAGCCATTTTAAATTTGACGAATCGCAATTTAATATGGCTGTATATGTGGAATCTTGGATTTAGATAGCATCTCTATTCATTTCTGTTGAAAGATGTTCAACGTGCATAGCCACTTAACAATAGAGGAGTAAATCCCAGTAAGATAACCCTCCTTCAGCCGGCGGACTGAATGTCCGATTTGGAAGATCCTAAAAACATATAGAGAATGCTAATGCTAATTTTGTTTTTCTCTAAATATAATTTTATGTTTATAGTTGCTAATTTCTTGTCATTAGATTGTTACATACATTACCAATGCAAACTTTTTCCCAAACTACATAGGGCCCTTACTATAAAAAAATATATTGTATGTGAATTATTCCAAAAGCAAAGAGTCATTACCATCAATGATTCTGTTTAATTAAAATATTTAAAATTAAAAAAAAATCTATTTTTTTTCTTCATTTTACCAGATGCAAAATTGTATAAATGTTTAGCCCATCTGTGCAGCTGTTAGGAAGAGGAGGCATGGAGGAACAGCAGGTAGCCTCGGGTCTCTTATGTGCATGGCACAGGACCAGTTCTTGGGGCTCCTTGGCAAATAAGGAAAATGTGAAGATCCACCATTATTTTTCGGATATATATCTCTGATTTGACATTTAGAATTTTTTTAAACAGATGCATATTTCACTGTTTTATAGAATTTGTATATATGCAAATTAATCTTCAAACAGCCCCCCTCCTAACAACTGCGTGTAGCTTCCTAGACTCTACAATTTCTGAATGGACCAAAAGTCATGAGCATCATCAAATTGCAATGTATATTTATGTATTTAATTGATGTACTTTATTTTGAGAAGTTAATTTTGTTTTGTCTAAAATCATACAATTTGTACCTGTTTGGGTCTGCCCTCTTGAGCTCACGCAGCTCATGAATCCAATCAGTAACCTCACTGTTGCAGAATGTTGCCACTTATTGGTTACTAAGAGACTGCACACCATGAGCCTCATTCAATTGCAAGCCTGTAATTACCTGCAAACCGGACATTTTCGCTGCAGGTAACAGTTTTTCGTAACATTTAGATGTATTCAATTGTCTTTAACCCGTAAGTACAGGCTCAAAGTCTCCACACGTGAAGCATGAACTCGTAAGTAGGATTTCAGGGGGCATGATCATGTGATCTTGCAATAATTAAGCAAGCCCGTAAGTTACTTTTTAAGCAGACCCAATAGTAAATGAGAACATCATCATGACGTCAGTAAAACATGGAAGTTACAATTAACCTGTAATTGTAGGCTAAGCACTAATATACGCAAATAAGTAATGTTTGCCGATCGGGTTGCACTCAAGCAATCTTGAAATACATTAAAGCATCTATTTAAGTCCACATGGGTGGCCTGATATGTATTAACCCCTTGATTTTTGGGATCAATATAACACAGAAATAAAGGTTACAAATAATTTATTTTTATTGCATATTTGTGAACTTGAGACTGTTGTGCAATTAATTATAATGTCTTTCATTGCTTTCCCAGTATTTTAAAGTACATTAGTGTGTGTTTATTTGCTGCTGCAGTTATACGAACAGGTGTTTATCCCACTTGCGACTCTAATCATTTTTTTTATTTTTTTTTTTATTGATTTTTATTAGACAGGTCAGACATATAACATAGTACACCAAAAACATTAGAAGTGATAAATAGGAATTAACAATAAACGTGTTTCACATATTTGGTTTCCAGTGTGTCCTCTGCCTGTCCAAAACTCCTCTCCCTTTTCCGTTTTTCTGGTATTATAATAGCTGATACTAGCTTTTAAATAACTTAAGGCTAACGAGAAAACTATATTTAATGAAGTCCCATAATTATGGGAAAAATGTGATGAACTTGGATTCCTGACCAACTGTTGTTTTGAGCTTGGTTGGTAGCATCTAATAGAAAGATTATTCTGTGTTTAGGTTACTGTGTGGGCTAATGATGTTGGGTAAATTAAGACCACTACTACTATGGATCCCTTAATAGCTCCTTTGTAGGGAGAAGTGTCACTCACCCTATTCATCTGCCGCGTCTTGTCTCCCAGGCGGCCCAGCAGGAGGCCCAGCGCTTGTAGTTATGATCAACCTCTGCGGACAAAACGCTCATGGATCGAACGAACTCAATTTTGTTTAAGACTACTTCAAATGTTGGGGTGGGTGATTTCCAATGGGCGGCTACTACTATCCTAACTGCTAGGAAAATTTGGTTAGTTAGGAATTGTTCTGAGTTGGACATCCCTTCTACCGGTAATCCCAGGATGGCCTCTTCTGGTCTCATGGGATAGCATTGACCCCATAGTTTCTCCAGGGTTTTGTAGGTGTCCACCCATGTGTGTCTAATCATAGGGCATTCCCATAATTTATGGATTAGAGTCCCTTTTTGGTTGCAGCCCCTTTCGCATATGTCACTAATTGTCTGGTTCCCTATGTGCATTCTTACTGGGGTTAGGTACCACCTCATAATAACTTTATAGGAGTTTTCTTTCATAATTACGTTAAGTGATGTGTTTTTGGCTTGTTTCCGAATACTATTCCATTGGTCTCTGTCTAAATTTATGTTGAGGTCAGCTTCCCATGCTGATTCATAGTGAAATTTAGGGGGAGTGATTAACTCTCTTAAATGGTTATATATTATGGAGATGTTTCCTTTCCCTCCCGGGAATTCAATGCAACATTTTTCGAATAAGGATATATTTTGCCCTCCTTTATTCTTAGTGATGTGATTTAATCTTTGGTTTATAGCGATTAGGTTAAGCCATTCCCCCGGAGGAAGGGGTTTGTCTTCTAGGAATGCGGTGGTGGACCATTTTTGATTAACAACCGGTAAATCTGCCGCAATTGAGCAATTATTATCAATCCACCATCTGTATTGAACATTAGAGTTTATTTTGGGGTTAGTTGAAAGTGGCCATAGAGGGCTGAGCCCTGACTCCGGGCCCAGCAGTCTGTTCCTCTTATTTATATCTTTCCATAGGGACATTGAATGCCTCACACTTGATGGAATTGATTGGGGTAACTTGAAGCCCTGCTGGGTTGAGAGCCATAGCAACTGACGCATGATTAAATCATTGGACCCTAGTATGTGTTTTTCTAATTGAACCCATACCGGGTAGGAGTCCCTGACATACCACTTAACTAGTTGTGCTAATCTAGCAGCTTTAAAGTACCTGGAAATGTCTGGAAATCCGAGCCCACCATCCTTCTTAGTCGCAGTAGTTGTTTCTCTGTTTATTCTAGGTTTTTTATTGTTCCACAGAAAACTCATTAGTAATTTCTGTATTTTTTTCAAATCTATCGCTAAAATCGAGATAGGTAAGGTCCGAAAAAGGTAGAGCAGTTTGGGGAGTACGTTCATTTTGACGGCATGTAGCTTTCCTAACCACGAAATCTTTAGTTCTGACCACCTGTGCAGGTCCTTAGTTAATTGTTTAATGAGGGTTGGGTAGTTTGCTTCATATAGGGTCTTAGTTGATTTTGTAATTTGTATGCCTAGGTAGTTGATAGAATTCGGGGCCCATTTTATTGGGAAGTTATTGGCTAGTAGTTTTTCCGTGGTGGGAGGAAGTGATAGATTAAGGGCTATGCTTTTACTTGTGTTAATTTTGAATCCTGACAGTGGGCCAAATTTAGACAAAAGTTTGAATAGATTAGGTAGACTAACCAGGGGGTTTGATATTGTTAGTAGGATGTCATCGGCAAAAAGGCTAATTTTATGATCTGTCGGGCCGACCCGTATACCCGATATGTCAGTGTGCTGACGAATGGCAATTGCTAGGGGCTCTATACTGAGGGCGAACAGCAATGGTGATAGAGGGCACCCCTGTCTTGTCCCCCTTGTGATGTTGAATTTTAGTGAATTGTGTCCTTGGTATGTAACTTGTGTGGTTGGTTCCGAGTATAATGTTGCGATGCTTCGCAGAAAACCTTCCGGAATTCCGAATTTGGTCAGTGTGGCGTTCATAAATGTCCAATCTAACCTATCAAATGCCTTCTCGGCATCAAGCGCCAACAACATAGCGCGGCCTTCATTACTTTTGGTTATGTCAATAAGGTCAACAATTTTTCTGGTATTGTCTGGCGCTTCTCTCCCCTTAATGAACCCTACTTGGTCTGGATGTACCACTTCAGGTAATAGATTCGCTAGTCTCGAGGCTAAGATTTTGGTGTATATTTTTAAATCTGTGTTGATCAGAGATATTGGTCTATAGCTAGCACATTGGGATGGGTCTTTCCCTGGTTTAGGAATCAGTATTATTTTGGCTTCTAAGAATTCCGGTTTAATTTTTTCACCAGCTAAGAAGCTGTTAAATAGCTTATGTAAGGTGGGGCTAAGTAGATCGCTCATATGTTTGTAGTAGAGGTTGGAATAGCCATCTGGCCCTGGGGCCCCGTGTGCCTTTGTGGATTTGATCGCATCCTGTATTGCTTCGACCGAGATGGGCTCTAAGAGTGATTTAGCTTTGGTAGAGTCTAATTGGGGTATATTTAAGTTATTTAGTGTATTTTCAATTTCTAGTTTGTGGGTTGGGGTGCCTGATTCTGGTGTTTTGCTGTAAAGGTCCGCATAAAATTGTCTGAATTCGCTTACTATTTGATCTGGTTTAAAAACTGTCTGCCTATTTTTGGTGATTATTTTGGCTATGAATGAGTTTGCTCTTTTTTCTTTTAGTCTCGTGGCCAGCATTCTATCGGGCTTGTTTGCGTATCTGAAGAATTTAGCTTCAGTTCGCTGTAGGATATTGACCATTTTCCCTCTTAAAATAGTGTTTAGTTCTTGTTTGTAACTTAGTATCTTCTCATGGGTATGTCGTGATTTATCTTTAACAAATAGTTTCTGTGCTTCTGCAATTTTCTGGTTTAGAATTAAGATTTGTGCTTGGTCTTTTTTCTTTTTGATTGAACTAATTGGTATACAGACTCCCCTGATCACTGCCTTGTGAGCTGCCTAAATTCCATCTATGTCTATCTCCCCTACTGTATTGAGGTCAAGATAATCTACGATTGCAGTTCTGACCTTATCTCGTGTGATAGGGTCGTTCAGTATACTGGGATTTAATGACCACCTCGTGTTATTTCCTTTCGTTAGGAGATTATTCATGGAGATTTTGACTAGATCGTGGTCCGACCATGCTATGGGGCAGATAGAGGCCTCAGTTAGGTTCCCTGTAACGTTCTGTGGGATCAGGATATAGTCTATTCTGGAGAGCGAACCATGTCTGGCGGAAAAAAATGTGTATTCCCTTTCTGTGGGGTTCATGTTTCTCCAGGTATCAATCATGCAGTTTGATTTTAGGAGTTTTTTTAGAGCTTTGGTCGCTGTGGGGATTTTTTGTGAACCTAAATCGTTTGACTTGTCTTTGAGCGGGTCTAAGACCGCGTTCATGTCTCCTCCTATTATCTTAAGTCCGTCTTCCCAGCTATCTGTGAGTTTCTGTATTTTTTGAAAGAATGGCGTTTGATCTGTGTTCGGGGCGTAAATGTTCAAGAATGAAACCTTACGTTCGTGTATGGTCCCATGTACTGCTAAAAACCTGCCATCTTTATCTTTTTGAATTTTACTTAACTGAAAGTTGAGTCTTCTGTGGAACAAAATCGTGACTCCCTTTTGTTTGGTATCTGCGGTCGAATGGAATGCCTGAGTAAAGACTCTCCCCCAATATTTTGGTAGTGCTTGTTTTCTAAAGTGAGTTTCCTGAATCATTACGATATCAAGATTTAGTTTTTGGTAATTTCTCAAGGCTACCCCCCTCTTGATTGGTTCGTTCAGACCATGAGCGTTGTGTGACGCAATGACAATGTCCATATTTCTTATTGAGGTGTATGACCCTTTGGTGTGTCTAAATGGCTATCTCACCTTTCTGGAAGCCTGTTACTTCGTTATCCTGTGCCCCCTGCTGGTTTCCGCCCGAAGACTGCTTAGCAGCTGGCTGTGTGGGAGAGTATCTGTACTCAAAGGAAAAAAGACAATAGAGTATGAGCCAAATTGCTTATACTTAACTTTTCGGAATTATAAAAACCTGGCTCAGTAATTAAGCAAGTTCCTAACTTTCCTCTAGTGGGGATCCCTAAGGTAATCCTGGGTAAGAAGTCTAAGTACGTGAGTCTGTTTGTGTGTCTTACTGTTGGTCAGGAAGGCTTTTAGTATGTTTGAACTTAATTGTGTTCCTTACTTAAATAAAGTGTGGTAATTTAAACTACTATGAGGAGAGCGTTTGCTGTCCTCTTCGTATTTTACTGGTGGGCCAGTTAGTGTCTCTAAACTGACACTGAATTGGTCCGCCTAAACTTTCCCTACTTTAGGGGGTTTTGGAAGTCTACGTGTTAGCGCCCGTAGGGACGCCTTTTAGGTGTGTGTTGCTTTTGCCTTTACGGCCTGGGTTAACTGTCTATAGTGTGTATTAGAAATTTCACTGGTGTGGGTGCTACCTTATTGGATCTACTCGTTTTCAGATTCAACTAGCTTTGGTTGTCAGGTTAGCATGAAAACAAGGAGAGAGAAAGAAGAAGAGAGAGGAAGAAGAAACAAAAAAAGACAAAAACAACAGAGAAACAAAATAAGTGACAACTCATTGTAGTAAGTCTTTTTCTCCGTTCATGGGAGGACTCCTTCCTCTCGGGTTTTCTGTTGGTTGTAACTGCTCTCCGACAGTGACCTTGATGTTCCATTCCGCCAGCAAGTTAATGCCTTCCTCCAGTGTTCTGATAGTGAAGAATTTTCCCTCTTTGGATATATTGAGGCGAAAAGGGAAACCCCATGTATACCTCCATCCTTGAGCCAGGATACAGTCCAGAACCGGTTTCAGTTGTCTCCTTTTGGCAAGGGTAGTCGGGGCTAGATCAGAAAAAAGCAGCGGTGTGTGCCCCTCGATGGGAGGGATGCCTTTTCTTGCGGCCTTCATGAACAGTTCTTTGGTGGAGTAGTAGTGGAATCTGGCAATGATGTCTCTTGGGCGCTCCTGTGGAGATGAACGGAATCCAAGTGCTCTGTGAAACCGATCCATTCTCAAGTTTTCTGGATGTATGTTTGGGAGGAGAAATTCACATAGATCGTTTAGGTATGCGTGTAGGTCCTTGACAGACTCCGGCACATTCCTCAGCCTTATGTTCTGTCGTCTAGATCTGTTTTCTAGATCTTCCTGTTGCAACTGTTGTCTAGATTGTTCCTCCTTCAAAGCCAAGATCTCCTCTGTTAGCTTGTTGTTATGTTGCATTATTTCCGAAATTGTAGTTTCCAGTTTTGTTGTTTTATCGTCCACCTTTTTAATTTCTGTGGTTAGTTCTGTTGTCACCTTCCGGATGTCTGATTTGACCTCCTCTCTGAAGTTGGATATTAAGTCTTTAAGGTCCTGGATGTCACTTTTAGTGCCGACTCTAATCATTTTTGATACATTTGTGATTTATGGGTTTGAAGGCAATTGTGGGCTTGATGTATTTTTGTAATTGAATATGGATTTTGCGTCTTTAGCACTTTTAACATTTTACGAGCTTGAAAAATCAATGGAGGAGATAGGACGGAGTTACGTTTTTGACAACCGCAGTGATTTTGAGCCTGTAACTCGCACTTGGATTGCGAGTAGCTAAATGTAAGCAATTGAATATCCGTTACATTTACGGGCTACATTACGGTTTCAAGTAATTGCGATTTGGCCAATTGAATGAGGCTCCATGTATTTAAAAATACACCATCTTCATGAGCTGCAGAGGGGAGACACAATTAGGAACCAACTGTATGATTTTAGGCAGCAAAAAAGAGTTTTAAGCATATTTTAATAAAATAAACAATTTAAATCGATTTGATTATTACCAAAAGTCCAGCTAAGATTCACTGTAAATAAACTGCTTGTGTGCTGTAAAAGCTAACACTTCAGCATTTAAAACATTTATAAAATATTGAAAAGACCTCTAAATAAAATATTTTATACCTTATCTACTTGATTTTGACTGCTTTACATGGAGTATATACAGTGCAGAGCAGTAAAGTTCCTTTAAAAGGAATGTGTATACATTTACTTAGCTTATATTAGAAAAAGAAGACTTCTCTTCACATAGAAAAACCCGTTCACCCAACGGACTGCCTGACAGTGCAGTATGATGTCTGCTGTCATGGCGGATGGGAGCTCCCCATGGAAACAAATGTCAGCCAGACTGACAAGGGCATTTCTACATCAGATTTCTGAGCAACCTGGAGCTCTCCCTTAGCGGAGCTGGGGGTAGGGAAGTTTGGAGAACATTATCAAGGACACTTTGGTTTTACAATGAAGCTTAAAAGACTTCTGTGGTTTAATAACTAAAATTGATAATTTGCAATGTCTTTAATTAAAATTAAATAAAGCCTTTACATTGTTAGATTTATATGTAGTTATTCTTTAATGGAGTTCCATTTTCTGTTATGATCTGATTTTGTCTGATGTTTGGTGTGTCCTTGTATGGCAATGAGCTTTCAATTAGTCCTGTTGAAAGCACTGGCATTTGTAGCTGTCATATTCCATTATGTAAACTGAACCTTCCTTTGTATTCAGTTTTTCCTCCCATATAACAAAGCAGAAACCAAAATGGTAGATTTCAAAGCAGTAGAATTGCACATATAAGGGGGTTAATTGAACAGTGCTGCTAAATCTGGAGATTTTGATTCAGTTTATAACTTTAAAAGCTCTGTGTAAATGCATTTAAACCTTAATCCTGAAAATAATCCTGAAAATGAAATAAAACTGGACAACTTTGTAAGAGCTGCACTCCATTTAGATAAAGTTTTCACTGGTATATATATATATATATATATATATATATATATATATATATATATATATATAATCTCAAATAAATAGTACAATTTGTTCTCACATTTCAATGTCTAAAAACAAGTTAATACGTTGTATTTCCTACTCATAATCCTGAGAAAGACAGTTATTGTACTGCACTCTGGGAAACTGGGCGGAGACATGCAAATGAGTCCACAATGCATCTTAATGTTACGATGCTAGAGAAATAAACAAGCATTTTCCTACTCTCAGTGTCATTTAAAAGGGTCACTTAACCATACAGTTAAAATATAAGAAATAAAATATAAAAAATAATACAGCTTTTAATTTATTACATTTTAAATACCATTATGCTACTGTGTAATGTAACATTTTGTCTTCTGCTGATCAACTTCCTGATGTGGTAGGAGACTTTGGATACACAAGACATTTCTTTCAGCAAAACTTGAATGTGACAGCTACAACTGCCGGTGCTTTCAATAGGAAGGTGGGAAAGCTGATTAGTTTATAAGGACATGCAACCTGCTGAGAAGTAGATGACAAATCAACACAGAAGATAAAATGGAATCTTAAAGTAAAAATAAATAGTTGCATATAAAAAAAGGAAGGGTTGTGATTATTTATCATTAATATATTTTTATTTTGTAAAAACATTTTGTCAAGTTTATTTATTTAAAAGCCCAAAGAGAACAAAGATGGACCACAGTGATCCTTTAAGAACACAATATAGTATTGCTCAGAGCTGCAGTAATACTTTTTTCTTTTAAGATACTCATAAATAACACACCTGGCATGCACATCTGCCAATGACGGGAGCCTGGTAGTCAGATTTATTATGAGATTACCAAAGCCACATTGTAGAATTGTCAGATTTAGGGCAGATTAGAACTGGAGAATCAGTGAGACTCGTGATTTCCACCCCAAGAGATTCTAGTATTCCAAATTTTGTTTTTAATTAAAGACTCAGAAGAAGTAATGAGTTTATTTTTTCCTAGCTCTCCCAGTAGAGTATAGGTTTAGGTTTCTATAGCAACGTAGTGAGCACTGACGAGTGCTGATATACCTGACAGCCTCACCAAACCACTACATGTATCTAACATCAAACCTCAGGGCAATATAGGGAGATATACATCGCAGTCTAATAAATCAAACTTTAATGATGTTCACACAAATGATGGAAACAAGAAGTGATCTTTGAATGTGTCATTAAAGGGATATTGAACGTAATTCCTTTTTTATGCATGTAAAAGAGCATGGCCAAAGTAGTATTTTGTAAAATATTTAGTGCAATCTGTTTCAACTTTATTGAAACTAACGGGGAATGGACAAAGCAAAAGCATAAATACGAGTCATTCTGCTTAGAGGTGGAGCTACCGGGGCCCTGCACCTTTTAGGCCTTCTCAGCCCCCCGCAACAATGCTTTGCCCCCCTGTGGCCCACTGCGCCCCGCCGCGCCTCTCAGTGTATATATATATATATATATATATATATATATATATATATATATATATATACTGATTGAGGGGGCAAATTTTATTTCTTGAACCGGGGCCCTCCATTGTCTAGCTCCACCTCTGATTCAGATATATTGCTGTTCATTGGCTGACATGCCCACAGATTAGATAAACACTTTTATCAGTTGTTTCTGATTTCAAAAGCTTCATTTTTTTAAAAAAATTGGAACATTATCCTCTTAAATGAACAATGTAGTTCAGGAAACAAATTCAATTTTTGAAAGTATGAAGCAAACTAATCAGCATCTTTGTAAATCATAAAAACATTGCAAAAATAGGGAAATCTTACATTTGTTTATACAGTGTCTTGTTTCTGTATGAGCTTGGAGCATGAGGGTGTGTGGGTATCTTATCTATCAGTAGAGAAAGTAGAGAGAAAAGGGAGGGAAATTTGCGATATCATTGGAGATTTTAGTATTTGTCACCTACCTCCTCCACGTGCACATGCTCGCCATTATAGCCATATATAAATGTAAATGCCCATTCATAGAGTCAGTCTTCCCCAAATTACATTGGATATCTCCATGGACAAACAAGCTTTATAAAATGTTTACTGCCTAATTATGTTCTTAGACAAAAAATATATAAAAACATTGAGTCGTATACTGGTCCTCTTAAAACGTCACTGTCATATTGCACAATCTTGTAAAGTTATTGAACAATAGACCTAAAGTTCAGATATGTTCAAATTCTAGACAATTTAGCATACAATACATACCATATTCTTTTTTTTTTAATAGTCTGGATCACAAATGAGGGCCTGGTAGCTAGCAATTGTAAGATTAATCACTCCTTGTATCTCATATATTGAAGAACTCTCTCACAGGTTTAATACTTATCAAATGGATTATGGATATAAATATGCATGCAACACCCTAAATCATCTTATAGCTGTATTGTCAATTAGCATTAGTAAATATTTTATATTACAGTGTTCTTCTGTCTGTTCACCATTTCAATAGTGAGGTTAACCTGTCTATTTCCATTTCCTATGTCATTCTATGAAGCCTTTTTTAGGTTGGAGAGATCTCACTCTATTAAGTGTGTAGAGCCAACAGAATAACAGTAATTGTTGCAAATAAACTTGGCAATTTCATACCATTAAGTTGAGCAAATTATTCAAAATACCATATAAGGTTGCATTATATACTCAAATTATATCAGTGTGATTTTCTAGGGTCATAATAGCATTCAAATATTAATTGAACACCATTAACGCATTTTTGTCATTCTGTTCTTATTTTGTTAATTTTCTTAGATTTTGTTCTCTTCAAAGTCCCCAATAAGAGTTCTGAGAACAATATACACCTGTGTAATAGCACATGCTCACTCTACCCATTATAAGACGTCTGAGCACAGAAAAACAATTCCCATTTTGTAATGAAACTTACAGAACTTCATTTTTAACTTCACTTGCTTTCAATCCTGGTTATATGATCATTTGACTAAGATATATTGGGCTCCTCGCTGTGTAATGGAAAGCTAAGGAGGGTAAATGATGAGTGGCAGTTTAATCAATCCAGCTTCTTTAGTAATCAACCAAGACAGATGGAACATTATGTCTAATCACCTACTTTTCCAATTTACTTTATTTCTAGCAATCGATTAGTAAACTATTTTTCTGCAATATTTCACAATTTCAAGAAAAAAAAGTATTTTCATATTCAAACAACAAATGAAACTGATAGTACTCCACCGGGAGACAAAATGTTCCATCTTGTTTTTGTGAATGTGCTTGCATAAGAATAGATCTTATTGAAAAACATTAGCGTTCTATAGTCGTGTTGGATTGATGCCAGTCTTCTCTACTGGGAAAAGGGGGTTGTCTGAAAATTAACTGCTTTAAGGGATTCTGTACATCTGGCGTGAATGCGGTAGAGAATCATTTTCTTTCTTTTTATTGTGCTTTGTTTTTTGTTGGTTTGATTTATAAGAAAGTGAAAACGTGTTTATTTCAATCTCTATACTCTTGTGTATATGTGGGCTTGTGTGCATTGGTATGCTTATTTTCCATTCTACATATTTCTGTTAATATGATTCACAAATACAGTGCCTTGCAAAAGTATTCACTCCCCCTTGACTTTTTGCCTATTTTGTTACATTACAGCCTTATGTTCAATGTTTCGTTAATCTGAATTTCATGTGATGGATCAGAACACAATAGTCTAAGTTGGTGAAGTGAAATTAGAAAAATATATACATAAAACATTTTTTTAGAAATAGAAAACAGACAATTGGCATGTGCGTATGTATTCACCCCCTTTGTTATGAAACCCATAAAAAGCTCTGGTGCAACCAATTACCTTCAGAAGTCACATAATTAGTGAAATGATGTCCACCTGTGTGCAATGTAAGTGTCACATGATCTGTCATTACACATACACACCTTTTTTGAAAAGCCCCAGCGGCTGCAACACCTAAGCAAGAGGCACCACTAACCAAACACTGCCATGAAGACCAAGGAACTCTCCAAACAAGTAAGGGACAATGTCGTTGAGAAGTACAAGTCAGGGTTAGGTTATAAAAAAATATCCAAATCTTTGATGATCCCACCTGAGGCTAGGACGGAGCTTCACCTTCCAGCAGGACAATGACCCCAAACACACTGCTAAAGCAACACTTGAGTGGCTTAAGGGGAAACATGTAAATGTCTTGGAATGGCCTAGTCAAAGCCCAGACCTCAATCCAATAGAAAATCTGTGGTCAGACTTAAAGATTGCTGTTCACAAGCTCAAACCATCCAACTTGAAGGAGCTGGAGCAGTTTTGCAAGGTGGAATGGGCAAAAATCCCAGTGGTAAGATGTGGAAAGCTCATAGAGACTTATCCAAAGCGACTTGGAGCTGTGATTGCCACAAAATGTGGCTCTATAAAGTATTGACTTTAGGGGTGAATAGTTATGCACATTGGCTTTGTTATTTTGTCCTATTTGTTGTTTGCTTCACAATAAAAAAAAAACATCTTCAAAGTTGTGGGCATGTTCTGTAAATTAAATGATGCAAATCCTCAAACAATCCATGTTAATTCCAGGTTGTGAGGCAATAAAACACGAAAAATGCCAAGGGGATCAGCAAGGCATTGTATGAAAGGTGTATTTGTGTATACTGGGTTAGGGGTTCTCAATGTTTCTTTCCTATACTAAAATATACCTCTCATAAGACCCAGATAATGTTGAACAGCATGATGAACATTTGGGGTATCACATTTTCTTGCCAGTTTGAATAGGATACTTATTTAAAACCAGTTCTTCAAAAATGTATCAACAGCTGACAATAATGGCAGTGACAGTTTTTTTGCTGTAAGTCTTCCTTTTCATCCTATTTTCTCACCACATTTCTTATACCTCTTATTCATGTCCCTCTCTTATTCCATCCTTCACATTTACTTCTTATCCAAGTCATTGTCTCTATTTTTCATGACATACATGTCTCTCCTAACAACATTACTCATATGAGGAGGTGACAAGCAATCAGTCTTCCTTTTCATCACTTCCTCTTATGCATTCCTCATACCTATTCCTTATATCCCTTCCTTACTCCATCCTTCATATTTCCTTCTCATCCAAGTCCTTGTCTCTGATTTTCATGACCTAAATCATGTCTATCTCACAGCATTCCCTATGTCTCTCCTAACTCCATCCCTTAAACGCAGTGGTGGCTGGTGAGCTTCTAGGCAGGTGGGGCTGCAGGCTCCTGCTAGACCGCACACACTGCCCCCCACCGTTGAGGCATGGAAGGCATGGAAACACGCAGGACTTGAAAATAGTGCCAAAGGCGCTCCTGCGAACCTCACAAAGCGAGGCGAGCAGTTGAGGCATTGAAGCACGCACGACTTAGGCTTCAAGCAGTTGAGAAACACGGGACTTACTTAGGCTGCAAGCACTTGTGGAACACGGGACTTAGGAAAAAAAATCTGAACTCGGAAAAATACGAATGTAATGGCTGAACTGCGGAAATCGAAAAACACGAAAAAAAAAAATTAAACAACACTCACACACAGCACAGGGGGAGAGCCAAGACGCATGGGATTGAGATTGCAATTGAATTTAATCCCAATTTGCCGTGTTTCGTCATTCGAAAATCGGCCAAGCAAGAAAAAAAAATGGTGGCTGACGCAAAAAAATCTGAAAATGGAATGAAAATGAGGCTAAGCACCCAACCTAAAAACCCAATGGAAACATTCAGCAGAAAGAAACACACAGGGAAGGGACAGGGGGAGATGCTGGAAAGAGACACTTGGCATTTCCAAGCACAAAACTTGCACGTTAATGAACCCTGCAATTTGCGGCCAGTACAGTAGGCAGGAGGAAAGGTTCGCAATGAGCGCCGAATGTGCTCAAAGCGAGGCTCGCGATGAGCGCCGAAGGTGCTCAGAGGGCAAAAAGACACACATTGTGTGGCAAACAGTATTGCTTGGCTTGCAATTTTATTGCCAACATTTATTGACAGGCAATTCGCTAGTACATATATGTTATATGTATATGTATATATCTTCACACATCTATGGTCATACACTTCTGGCTCAAAACCATGTGTGCAGAGTTCACATGTCAAAACTGTTTTTGCAAATACATTCATATGTGTGAGTAGTGTGGAATATAAATACAAACGTTTGTCAGCAGAGAGAAGTATATACATTTGGAAAGAAATAATTAGTATTAGATTAAAATAATCAGGAGAAGTATTTAGGAGTATGTTGTTTAGTCATTCAGTTGAGTCCGACTCTCTGTGACTCGCCAACCACACCATGTTTCCAGTTGTGCCAATCCATAAGTTATTCATGCCAAAGATACTAGAGTAGGTTGCCAGTTCCTTTTCCAGTGGACCGTGATATGTCTGACCTCACTTCTATGACCTGCCCATCTTGGGTGATCCTACATGGTATAACTCAAAGCTTCATTCAGGTATACAAGCCCCTTCACCATGACAAGGCAGCGATCAAGAAGGGGATTTAGGAGTATAGTATATTTACTAGTTAGAGAGAGATCAATGGACTGTGTATTGTGAAGATGCTCTCTCACTCCAGAGTACAGGCTTGGGGACGCATGGGAAGCCCCGAAGAACCACATAAAAGCCCATGGCCCCCTGTTGCACACCACTGTTCTAGAATATTTATACTATTATTGTTATAATTAATGAAATTTCTCCTTATTTATAAAGCACCAAAAAATGTTTATATAATATTTGTGAAAAAATATTGATTTTTAGGCAATATCCCCGTACACATTTCCAAACATAATATTTTATGCAGTGAAATGGTAGATATTTTAAAGTTCAAATATTGTTTCATTGGCTCAGCAAGTCGCTCTCACACATTTTTTAGCTTATGTTACAATTTCTCATTCTTTATGAAGTTCTTCTCATTACGTCTTTGTCATACTCTTCTGCTGTTACTTATTTCTGTATATCACTGTTTCTCATATACTGTCACATTATCTCAGTCGAAGGGTTAATAAAACCCTACGTTTTAGGCAGATGGAATGGGCAAGACAAAATAAGCATTTTGCTCATTATCTGACTACTAATCTATGTTTACCTCTTTCATAGGCTGCCTCACACACACATACCCCTTAATATATGTCTCCCCTGGTTCTCTTGTTTGTGCCTGTCTCTCTCAATACATAGTGAGTCAATTCCATTCTCACAGCCTGTCTCTTTTCTCTTGCATATTATATATTTCCCCATTTCTCTCTCCCTAAACATAAAGACAGTGAAGGGGTTTATTCTCTCACAAACTATGCGTCTCTGTATTATGGTAGTTCTCCCTTGTAACTCATTCTCTCTGTATATATATAATGACATTGAAGATGTTAATTCACACACTGTCTCTTACTCTCACAATGTCTCTTATGCTTATTATTTCCTGTGACCGCCACTCACTCTATACATAAAGGTGTTAATCCTCTCAGGCTGCCTCTTCCTCTCTCACATAGGGTAATTCTATTACTTCCCTATATGTCCCTATCAAGCTCTCTTTCCACTAATCCCAGCAAGTTCACAACTTGTAGTGCAAAATGCTCACATACATGAACATGCAAACATGAACATGCAGAGCACACCCTGAGAACTTCTCTCTTCTCCTTAAATAAAAAAATTAAATTGAGCACCCCACGAGAACACCATTTCCAAGCACAGCATCTTCAGAATAAACTAAAAAAACAAACACATCCATCAGGGCGCTTCTTCCCTCCACAGAGAAAATATATATAAAAAATATATATATATATAAAATGTTGCTGCTGGTTAGTGCATTGCCCCTTTTGCCCTAATGGACCAGTCATCCATGTCCATACATCTTTCTCATCCCATTCCTCATGTCTCTTTCTTACCTCACGGCTCCTTCCCTTTCTACATGCAATCTTCATATGTTTCTTACCCAATTACCTATCTTGTCTAACATTTACCATCATACAGACCCTCTATCCTAGCCCATTCATTGTGCCTCTTTCCCAATGCATATCTTAATTTTTTTCTCATGTCATACCTCAAATCTCTGATTCACCTCCATTCCTCATATCCCTTCCTCAAATCTTACCTGATCCCTTTTTGTCACCCATGTCTCTTTCTTACCCAATTCTTATATTTGTTCTCCCCATATTCCATCTTATTCTCTCACCATACATCATGCCTCTCTTACTTCATTCCTCATTGTCTCTCTATACTTCATGTACCTTCCACCCAACATATCTCTTTCTCCGTATACCTCATATCTCTCTGTACCTCTTGCCTCTTCCTCCATTCATACCAAATGTCTCTTTCTTACTCCAATCTTCAATTGCCTTTATCATCGTGGACCAACAGATCCACCAATGTTCCCCATACTATTGAGAACAACCATGACAGTTAAAATGCAGATAAGAACATACAGTAAAATTTATTTCAGATAATGTTTCAACGAATATTGAATACTTTGCTAAATGGAAACGCACATAAAATAAATTAATACAGAAAACATTTTTGTGTTGTAATACCTTTTTGTAATAAATATTTTCATTTTTTTTTACCATCTTCTACAGTGGTTATGTAGGACATCCAATGAGTGTCAGTTTCGTATTTTTGTTCCCATCCTTGTTGATAGACAGGAGCATTAATTTAGAATTTTTCCTATGAATGATTGATTGACAGTTTTACTACTGTACTGAAAAAAAAGGCAGCTAAACATAACAGGGAAGCACAATTGCATAACTAAAATCCAAGACTCTATAATATATCTGTCTCAATGTATTGATTGTATAATCCAGTAACACTTTCTCTCTATACATAATGCATGACAATACATTTATTTTCCTCTTTCATCTACAGGGGCGTAGGATGCATATTTATAGAAATGATCCAGGGAGTTGCTGCTTTTCCAGGAATGAAAGACATACAAGACCAATTGGAGCGAATATTTTTGGTGAGCTCGATTTTATTATGTGTCTTATTATTCATGAGTTATTCTATGGCTGAAAGCAGCTGAGATTGACAACTTTATAATATTATGCTGTGACATTTCCATATGCAGCTTGGTCTTAATAAAGCTATAATAATACAATGCATTGAAAATAATGACAAGTTTAACTGTTTGTTTTACAATCAAATTATAATGGACATATATCATATTATCATTATAACATTCATTTTGTCAGTTATATTGTGTCAACACTTTATATTTCCACTACTAAGATGGACAAAAGTTTGACCAGACATTTGAGCAATAAATGAGAAGGGTAGAACGCCAAGGAATGGCTGCATATGAGGTCCTTGACCATAAAGCTGGGTGATTTTAGTAGATAACCTGAAAATGTTTGAGATATTTCCATGCACATTAAGCAATATAAAACTGTCCATGAGTTACAACACTGGGGGAGACATGTCAACGTATTATTTATTAAGTTGACATAATGCATATTAAATTATAGGGCATAATGCATATTAAATTATAGGGCAAGATGGAAGTGGTAGTAATTGGAGAAATTCTGCATATATGGTATAATAAAGAAACATGCCAAATCTGACATTAATTGTACATGTGAAGTACAATACAGCATTGGTTTAATTGGCACACCTATTATGTCCAGTATTAAAAAAAAATCATATTTTATATTCTTAAGGTCATAGACATATATACCTTATAAATATAAGTGCTGCAATACAAATTTAAGTCTAATACCCTCACTTTATGTGTGAGATTTGGGCTCGGAACTGGTTGAGAAGGAGTGAAAGGAGGGTTTTCTGGAAGTTGAAAATCCTCATTGATTGTGACTTCTCTTAAAGTTCTTCATATGACTTATTTAGTGACAATTAGATTGCATTTTTAGTTTCCAATTATATATTATTTAGTTTTCAATGAATTATTATTTAGAGGTTGTGGTATAGGAGTGTCATTTTATCAGATATTGTATTATAGAGATGCCCTGTAAAAAAGGCAGTGTCTTATGTGACATTGGATTAATATATGAGTGTAGATAGTAAAATGTATATACCCTGAATGTGTGGGTATTTAAGTGATATCTTGGTAACTGGAGAATGTTAAATCTCTTCTTTAAGGATTTGGTTGACACTTTTCTTTGGATTTATAAACTAAAATAGACTTACAGAAATCAACTTCAAGTCAAGCTCAAATGTGACATCACATATATAGTTGTGAGCATATGAGCCATTGCTCATGCTTGCGGGCTCGCACAGCGAGCCTGCAGCCCTCGCAAAGGGAGGGCCTCAGTTGCTGGCATGAAGTGCCGATGGCGCTCCTTGCCAGCAACTGCAACCCTCGCAAATTTTATGTTGTAACGCAAACAAAATACGAGACACGTTACGACCCATTACGACCTCGCAAAAAACGGCCGCAACACACGCACATCAAAACATGAAAAATACAACAAATACACACAACAAATACATAAAAAAGCTTACTTACATGAAGAGGGAGCATCCAGGACCTCGAAAACTAAAGTTACACCTCAATTTAACTCAAATTAAAAGAGTTTAGACACTAAAAAATTCTCTAAGCGAGAGAAAAAATGGCCGCCGAAAAAAACAAAGACGAGGCTACAGCAGTCTAAAGATGCAAAACACCACCAAACACCTACGTATTTGCCGAAAAAACACCTACGAGATTAGAAAACAAGGACGCAACCCGCACAACCCCAAAAACATTACAAACACAACAAATACAAACAACAAACCCTTAAAAAGGTTACTCACAGCACGTGGGGGCAACGAGGACCTCTGCAAGTGAAGTTTCACCTCGATGTAACCACAAATTTCGGAGTTTAGAGACCCGAAAATCACCTAAGCAAGAGAAAAAATGGCCGCCGAACAAAACGAAAACGAGGCTAAAGGTCCCTAAACACGCAAAACACTACCATAAACACGCAAACCACCACCAAACAGCTACGGATATTCCAAAAAACTCGCACGACATTGAAAACGAATATTACGAAAAACTTGCACGACATAGAAAACGAACAACGCTACATCAGCCACATTATATACACCAAACACCCTTAGCTCACTTACAATTTCATTTTTTGAGGGGCAATCGCTAGTTTTAAATAGTCTTCTGTAGTAGCATTTTTGTTTGCTTGGAAATGAGTAAATAAATTCATAATAATAAGGACCACTGAATTCTGAAATAATTGTCAATTTAATCAAAAATTCTACGTTACAACATATTTTCCTGAATTAAAATATTGTTAAAATAAAGGGATGGCAATATTTACTAATCTGTTTATGCTTTCTGTTTTCCATTTTGCTATTAACAAACGGCCCTTGATAGCAGTACTTCTGTTTTGCTAATGCAGCAATTGCAAATTATTTTGCAACACATCACCATGCATGGAAACATCCGTGTAATTTCACTTGGTCATGCAATGCCTCATGTAAAAAAATACAGCCACTAGTGATATCAAACAAGCACATGCATAGGACTGCCATTTGTTGGCCTGTGTTGCAAATTAATTTGTAATTGCAGCATTAGCCAAATGGAGGTCCTACTGTAAAAGATAACAAAATGGCAGCACCCTAGTGGAAAATCAAAAACCTAAATCACAAGTAATTAGTGATATCCTTTTATTTAACAATATATTGCTACAATAAAATATGTTATAAAGTAGAATACTGATTAAACTGCCATTTTTCAGACTTCCATAGTCATTTAAGTGTTTCCGACACCTTGGGGCTGCAGTGATTTATGTTCAGTGTCTCTTTACAAAATGTTTTATCCTTGATTTACTGAGATTTCTGACCTACAGAAATCAGGTTATGTTTGCATTTTATTTTCCACAGTCCATTTGTCTTCTAACCAGAGTCAGGAGTGTGGAACATCCAAAATACAGAAATGATTGATGTTCGCTAAATGGTTTAGAAAATGTCACATTCTTGTTGACCTTATAACCATTAAGTGTTAAACAGGGAAGTAAGCAATATAGTAATTGAGATTAAAAAAGTATGCTCTTGTCCGTCAAGTTGAAACTTTTTAGATCTTCTCTGATACTTATAATTTGTAAACTGTTTGCTAATTGATCAAGAGGAAAACAAACAAAATATTGTCAATTGTCTCATAAGTGGAAATACTGATAATCAGATTACTCGTATAATCGGATTACTACCTGGATCAATACACCTATTTCTCTAGTTATCCATCATTATTACCCTGTATGTACTTTTTATAAAAAATATATCCAACCCCTTTTTTAAGTTATTTGTTGAATCTGCTACCAGAACCTTCTTTGGTTGAGAATTCCACAGTCTGACTGCCCCTTACTATCAAGAACCCTTTTCTTTCTTTAAAGTGTTTTTTTTTATTTTAACCTCAATTCATGACCCTTTGACAGCTGAAAACCTCTAGAAACATCTAGAAAAGGTACCAAAATTGTACTTCAAACTTGTGTGCAAGTGATGTATATAGTAGCAGAATTATATTTACCACATACCACATTAATTCTGAGTATGTTCCATTTACAACCACCCTTTGCTTCCTGGATGAGCAGATATTTACTACAGTTCTTGTATTCCTTATTTTGCACAATAGTTTCCCATATGACACTTGGTTCAACTTTTTACTCTCCTCCTCATAGAAACTAATTAGACTTGTTTGGCATGTCCCATGCCTCATAAATTTGTGCTGACTTTAGCGTAATATCTTCTTCACATGGATATATTATTGTATACTATCCACTAGCAAGCCTTCTAAGAGCTTCCCACTACGGAAGTAAGGCTTATAGGTCTATATCTCTCTGAATTTCCTCAAGCGCACTTCTTAAATAAAGGTATCCAATTTGCTTTCTCCAGTCATCTGGTACCAAGCATGTGTAGTGAGAGTATTACCAATCTATATATAATGGTTTGGCTATTACAGAACTGAGTTCTCTCCGTATCTTGGGATATATTCCATCAGGACCTGGTACTTTATAAATATATATTTTTTAATCCTCTTTTAGATCTCTTCCTGAGTTAACAAATTATTTAGTGAAGATAGTGAAGCCCTAAAATGTACATTTAGATTGTGTACACCATATATGAGTGATGGGATGCACTATATTTAATAAGTTGCACTCCATTTTCAGCCCATATGGAGCTTTATATCCCTAAGTTCAAATAAACCAGCACTCCAACAATAGCTGTGGAAAGGTAAATAGTGGAGGTATAGACGTGCATACCTCCCAATATTAAAATGGTTACAGAGGGCTAAAATTATTGGATCGGTAAAGATGATAGAAGCTTGAGAGATGCCTGTATTCTATTATTATTAACTTATATTTGCAATGAGCCAACATATTCCGTAGCGCTATACAGGGGATTAGAACTAGGAGAAATACAATGTTAACAAACTGAAGAAAATGGAGGGACATGTTCTGAGTTTCCAAAGCACCCTACAAGACTGGAAACTTGCTACTTACAATCTAAAAGGAATGAAAGATATAATCCTTAACATATGTACACTACTTGATGCACACACACAATGCAGAACAGGTACACTCATTGAATCTCTTGAAAACAATCAATGAAACAATCAAAGAAAGAAAAAGGGACATGGTTATATAAATGGAGATATTTATCCTTACACATGGGTCTGACTCTTTAAACATGGATATTTGGGGCTAGTAGGGACAGAGGGGTTGTCCCACCAAAAGAGGAACAGATGCAAGGTATACACACAAGATAAAAAGTGATTGTCATTGGTACACTTGTGGGGTTGCAGGTCTGTTAAAACACCAAACAAGTACATCCCTAATGTATGGGTACCCCTGCTATATAATATAGCATACGATTACAAGAACTTATAGAGGATCAAAAACAAGACTTCTCTGAAGGTACACTAGTAAATCAATAACAGTGACTAAGTACAACATGATACCCTGGGATTAACACATGAGGAGCAATGCTGCCTACGCCCGTTATTGATGGATTTTTATAATTAGCTGTAAAATGAAAGAAGTTACCATAGGTACTGATTGAAAAGACTTTTTTTTTCGCAGTTATGGCTGATCACTTAGAGAAAAAAGCATCATCAACCCAAGGAATGAGGCATAGTTATGATGCAAGTTTTTTTCCAAGTACTAAATATATGGTATATGGTACATCCAAGCATCACTCAGAGTGACATGAGAACACAAATAGGATAGTCAAGCTTTCCCTATTAATGCCCTCATGGTGGTGCCAAAGAGAGGTGCCACCATAAACTATAACTGTACACTCTTCTCCACCCCCAGGTCTAACTGATTTTGCCATGATCAGGCTAGTTGTTGTGACCAAACAAACTAACTTTTAATAAATATATTTTAAAAAGTTAACATATTTTGAATTATTGTTAGATCATTTTTAAGATGTTTATTATATTCCATTTCAACTTAGTAAATTAGAAGAGAAAGATGATCTGACATTACATAGAGTAGAATGAGCAACCAAGATACCTGAAGGTATTTTAATAAATGTGAGAATCATGTTATGCCAGCCACATCTCCAGGGAGAGAAGGTTATAAAAAATGCACTTTCATTGATTCATAGTTGGTTTTTAATGAGAAAGTATTCCAGGGAAGACAAAAATAGTTATATCCATAACTATACAGTATATTATGAATTCCTTCAAAAAGCAGGAAGCGAGATGAACTTTATAAGAGAAGTTCACATCACAAAACTAAAGATGACTGATCATTTGATATGGCAAAATTGCCACTGGTTATTATTGTGATTTAATTGAACAATTACAGTAAATGTGAATTTTAAACCCAAACATAACATTCATAGTGAAATAAGCATATTTATACATTTTTATTTTAAACTAGCGACTTGCCCGTCAAAAAATTACGGCAATAAAACTGTATGGCAGGTTTGCCACAGAGAGTAAGTGTTTTGGTGGTCTGTGATCCGTGTGCGGTCATTGCGAGGCTGTTTTTTTTAAAGTTGTATTTTCTTGTGTAAGTCCGTAGTTCGTAAGTCCTGCTTGTGTGGTCGTTTTGAACCTGTTGTGAGTCGCCGTAGGGCCTCAACCTCCGCAAATGCGGCCCCTTGCTTTGAGAGGGTCCGCATTTGCGGCCTGCAATGAGCCATCGGCTCATTGCAGCCGACGTGGGAGCCTGCACCTCCGCGAGGGTCTGCATTTACGGCCTGCAATGAGCCATCGGCTCATTGCAGCCGATGTGGGAGCCTGCACCTCCGCAAATGTGGCCCCTCGCTTCTCAAGGGTCTGCATTTAAGGTCCGAAAGTCGTAGGGGGTCGTAGGGATGAGCGCCTATGGCGCTCATCTCCACCAGCGCAAGGAGGGCCTTTGGTGCTCCTTGCCAGCAACTGCGGCCCTCGGTTTGCGAGGGCCGCAATTGCCGCGGGCTCGCTATGCGAGCCCGCAAGCGTTAGCAACAACCCGTATTGCTGAGAACTATACATGTGATAGTAATATATATTTTAAATAATAATGCTGAATACTACATAAATTCTGACATTGAGGGGTTAATTAATTTTTACAAGTTAATAAAAAAACTGCAATCATTAACTCAGTGATAAACCCGTCATTCATGTACCAGCTATCAAGAAATGTTGAAAGGTGATAAGGTGGAACCTTCTGTATATAAATTATGATTTTCACACACAAAAAAACACGTATGCTCATGGTTTACACAGGTGGTAATGTTACTAGCCTGTTACATACTTCAAACGTGTGCAGTTTTGTTTTAATCAATGTGGTCTTTTAATAATACTAATCCATTAATATCAATATTTATAATGCTATGTTCAATAAAGACACCCATACGTGGGTTAATGTACTGCTAACATTGCATTCCATTGAATATAATCAGTGATGAAATAGATGAATGACATCTCACAAACATCTGCTTCATGCATCTGTATAATATCAACCAGATGTTTCCTGGTTCAGCTATTCCATCTCCAAAAGGCACAATTACGTTTCATCACTTTATAGATAACACAATGAGGAAGAAATGTAAATATGTTTCAGCAATATCTCACCTCTCCTCTCCCTATAGAAGACATGGACGCATTGTACAGTCTTATCACATTAGTGATAAGAGCCACAATAACAAGCTGTTGAAATTGAGGTTTCTTCAATAGGTCTTTATTACTGTACATGTAGAATTTACTGTGTGGAAGGACATATTGATTGTCTAGGCTTTCAGATGTAATCCTATGTATTCATTTTCATAATTCATATTATTCCTTTTAAAGGGATACTGTCGCCCAAAAAAGGAAGTTGAATTCATATTAAATTCCATTAATGTCTTTACACAGTATTGGACATTTTTTGCTACAGTAAATAATCCCTGAGATATTAAGCTCTTTTTCTGCAGCTCCTGTATGCTAATGTGTGACTAGGTTGCAGTGCATGATAAGGGTGGATGATGGGATCTAACTGCATGATAACATAGTGGGTATTGTTTTGGCCACCACAAAGACTGTGATGCTAAGTGGCACATGTTATCAACTAATTAATAGTCAGGCACAGCTTAAACAATCCTGGATAAATCAGTAATGGTGTAAACCCTTTAGAAAAAAATAGCTAATAAAATGTATAGTGCTCTTTAAGAATAACTTTAAAAAACTAGATTTTGGGTTGACAGAATTCCTGTAACAGAAAACAAGCTTATGTAAAGGAGACAATATTTTGGTTTGCATGACAACAGAAATATTATATCAAATGATAATTGCTTCAATAAATTATTTTGCATATGTACAAATGGGATGAATCTTAGTCTTAGTGCTTGGAATTTTTTTTACTGGATTAAGTGAACACATTTTTATGTTTTTTTATATGAGTTACTATTATTATTATTATTTAAAGCAGTGGTGGGGAACCTACAACCCACAGGCTAGATGTTGGCCTTTGACTCTACCTGCTCTTGGTATGCTTTGGCTCATGATATGTGTACATCTCTATTTATGTGCAACCATTACTGCCTCTTATATACCAATTAGTAACTTGCCTGTCATAAATGACAGTATCATATGTTATGTTCAATTGTCTGTTCTGTCTCTCTTTGTGCTGTTTCTCTTTGTGTGCCCTCTCTCTGAGTGCTCCCTCTCTCTATCTGTTCTCCCTCTTTGTGCACCCTCTTTCTCTCTGTGTGCCCTCTGTCTCTCTCTATCTCTGTGTGCTATCTCTATGTACCCTCTTTTTGTGTTTGTCCTCTGTTTCTATTTTTGCCTTCTCTTCCTGTGTCCTCTGTCTCTCTCTGTGCCCTCTCTTTGCGCTCTGTGTGCTCTCTGTCTCTTTCCCTCCCCCTCCCTTTTGCTCTCCTCTCTCTCCCTCTCTCCATCCCTCCCTCTGCCTCTCTCCCTCCCTCTGCCTCCCCTCTCTCTCTCCCTCCCTCTGCCTCCCTCCCTCTCTCACACAAGATGACCAGGAGAGATTACCATGCTCGGTGACCAGTTTGGTCAGTTGGCATAGCACAGCGGGACCATATATTACAACTGATAAGCTCACTTGTAAAGTTACCAGGTATATTGAGTCAGGGATAGAAAGGAATGATTAGGGAGAGAAAGTAGCAGTCGGAGTAATCTCAACTAACAAATTATAAATGTGGCAAATTCAGATAATATCATTTAATTAACACACATTTTTGACTGAACTCCCAAATAATTATTTCTGTGGGTTAGTGACCTGCTAATATGTTTTGTCTGAGGTAATGTATCCTTTAATCTGTTTTAGGATGTATACTATATGCTATTTAGACTTTCTTTAAGACGTGGTGAATAAAGCAATGCCGAGTTAAACATGCATGTCTGCAACTTCACTGAATGCTAAATAACACAATAATAATAATTTGTTTATTTAGCACTTTTGTCCCAGAAGGTTAGAAAAGAAACAAATAGAGAGAGACTTGTAGCTTATTGGAAGGTCAGGGTGAAGAGAAGGGTCTTCAGACGATTTTTGATGTCCAAATTAGAGACGTCTCTGATTGAGCGTGACAGAGAGTTCCTCCATCTTGTTGCACATACATAAAATCTCTGGACCGTGAGGTTTTTGTAGAGGTTTTCACCTGCAGATCTCAGAGCCCAAGTCCAAACATAAGGAGTGAGGAGCTCCTTCAAGTAGCATCCAACACCATGGTCTATTACTTATTAACTTCCCCTTGGTTTTGTTGTGGAAGGTGTGAGACCTTCCGTCCATATGCTTTATTTAAGATGTAGAATGAAAAATAAGCCAATGCAATGCTTTGTTAATCATACTGTAATTAGTTTGAATAATACATTTGAATATAGTATCCTCATTCCGATTTATTGTTTGTGAATTCCCCTTAGGTTATAGAAATATGATGATTTAATAAAAGGAAGATACACCTAGTCTATACACTGGTATGTTAGTGATTTGGGATTTTAGCTCTTAAAGGGACATGGAACACATCTGCTTTTTACATACATTTAAGAGCACATTTTAAACATTACAAAAGTAATTAACATTAAAAAATGTATATATTTAATTGAAACTAAAAGGAAATGCTGAGAGCATCACTCATTGGCTGGCAGAGGGCAAGCCCCCAAGAACCATACTGTGACACATTATCAAATACTCTCTTTTTGATGTAACAACAATTAAATGTCTCTTTAAGGTCAGTTTAATTTAGTCAGCAAACAGAAACAACTTTTTAGCTTTGTAGTGTACCAATAGAGATGTCACACAGAGCCACGTGGCTAGATAACAGGACACAGCTGCTTTGTGCACTCAGAAATATGTATATAATATATTGCACCAATTTGGTAAAACTGCTGCTTTAATAGCTCTGTAAAGAAAACAATTAATAACTATTTTGTTCACCACCAGCATTTTCAGTATAAATGATGCTGATCTCTAAAAATTACTGAGTAAAAGTGCTGACTTTCAGTATGGTTTTAACTCAATTCCAAACTGCTTAGATTATCAAAATGTTAATCTCAAATCTTACAAATTTTGCTTGGCTTTCACTTGTGTGTATTTTAGGCATATGTTTTTATTAATCTTTTTAACTGTCAATTGTGCTGCCGAGGTTTTGTACTTTTCTAAAATTTACTCTGTAGTCCTGTGGGAGAAAAAGTACAAAACTTTTAATATTATGACTATTTGTCAGCCCGGCATGTGTTTATTAAAATATTTTTTTTCATTGGTAAATCATTGTAGGAACAGAGAATGCTGCTCATTGTCCACGCAGAATATATTTAAGGCCCATATAATGTTCTGATACTTGACAATTTTACATTGGACTCAGGCGATATATAGGAAGTCTCATATTGTCTGACCTCAGCCCTTCCTGATAGCTTGGAGTATGAGATAATTACATTTCACAACGGAGGAAGGAGTGGAGGAAGATTATATATATATATATACAGTGGATATAAAAAGTCTACACACCCCTGTTAAAATGTCAGGTTTCTGTGCTGTAAAAAAATGAGACAAAGATAAATTATTTCAGAACTTTTCCCACCTGTGACCTATAAACTGTAAAACTCAATTGAAAAACAAACTGAAATCTTTTAGGTGGAGGGAAGAAAAAAATAAAAAAATAATGTGGTTGCATAAGTCTGCACACCCTCTTATAACTGGGGATGTAGCTGTGTTCAGAATTAAGCAATCACATTCCAAATTGTGTTAAATAGGAGTCAGCATACACCTGCCATCATTTAAAGTGCCTCTGATTAACCCCAAATAAAGTTTAGCTGCTCTAGTTGGTCTTTCCTGAAATTTTCTTAGTCGCATCCCACAGCAAAAGCCATGGTCCACAGAGAGCTTCCAAAGCATCAGAGGGATCTCATTGTTAAAAGGTATCAGTCAGGAGAAGGGTACAAAAGAATTTCCAAGGCATTAGATATACCATGGAACACAGTGAAGACAGTCATCATCAAGTGGAGAAAATATGGCACGTTTGTACATTTAAATGTCAACACAAATTTACTATTTATTTGCTGAACTACTGTATGGTGGAGGGTTTCTACCGCTCTTTTGTCCACCATAAATTAAATAATTATATATATATAAATAAACAAGCACCCATGTTTCCCCTGGGGTAAGACGGGTTAGCGTCTAGGTCATGTGAAATGAGGGCAGAAGAGAGTCAATAATTGTAATGATTTATGAAAGCTACTTGTTTTTTCAAGAAAACTTAGCGACTGCAAATGAGGAATTAAAGCGACTTGGTTTTCAAAATGGAGTAAGGACTATGATGTGTGACACGGAGAGCTGTGTTATCAATCATCATAGTGAGTGATGGGGCGCTATGATTATGTGCATCAGGACAGGAAGACGCTGAGCTGCGGCAAGGCAACTTAGGGCTTGATAAGGCCAAAAACTGCCACATAGGGCTTGACAAGGGCCAAAATCCGCAAGGGAGGACTTGCAAAGAGCCATTAGGAGGTAGAGGCTGTGGTATGAGTCAGCCTAGTGAATGATGGGGTGCAATGAGGATGTGCACTGTGTGTGTGAGGCTGCTGAGCTACGGCAATGTAGGGCTTGAAGAGAGCCAATTTGGGATGGGTGGAGGCTCACTAATAAACCAGTATATTAGTGTGTTTAAGCACATCAAACATAATGCTTACAAAAGGTGAGAGTAGAAGTATGCATGTGTGAGGGACATTTGGATTCTTATTCTAATATAAAAAATATATTTATTATTAATTGTGCGTGATAAGCGTTGGAAGTCTATCTAACTGCCTAATAAGACTGGGGTAGGTTGTGCTTGCTTGGTTATGTGTTTGCAATAATATTGAGCCACAGCATATCAAACTAGTTAATTAGTATTTTTGATCCACACAAACTTTGCTGAATATCTCAACTATCATTTACTTTAGAACAATAAATGATTGCACAATGGCTTTAAGAGTCCATTTAAACCTTAGGAATCCTATTTAAAGGAGGAGATGGTGAAGAATTCTGAGCAAACCACAAATTAGAATTAATTCCACTCAAACCATGTTTTGTCTTGGTGTCTCCCTGGTGATCTAGCATGGCAGATTGCTCCCTTCTTACATTAGGGATGTGCAGTAGGGATCTTATGTGCTGTTGCTTTCATTTTATTTAATTGCTGTTACAGTAAATGTCTCAGATCGCTTCATGTAAACTGAGGTGTTTTGCTTATCAGTCCTACGACAGCTCGTGATCTAGCTCAGCTGTCAGATGCTCAGTGATAGTAAACCAACATGACATACATTTACATAATGAGAAAACTGGATAGATGGCTCCCAAGTGATAACAACTGTGTTGTATGACTGAAGTGACATATTTATAGTATGCCTGACATGATATTGTGCAAAGTGTTTTTAGAAAATTTACAAGAAATAAATACAGTCTTTATTTTTTTGTTATTTCATTAAATTTTGCTTAGGGGGGGGGGGTGATAATGTAAAAATATCAATATATCAAAAAATGTAATAAAATTCAGGAGGGAAGAGATCAGCATTCCAGTGCAAGTAGTATGGTCAAAAAGCCACTTAATTTGGACCAAATCACAGTAAAGCTCTCCTAAAAGCATGTTGAAATAGTTTTTGAATTGTTTAAATGTGTGCATTTCTCACAGAGAAATCAAATCTATGTTTACATGCGCCATTGACATGCCCCCAGCCAGAACCACAGCTACAGCTCCGTGTAGTGAGCAAAAGCAAAAGAAAAAGAAGGTTAACCCTTACATCATCTATCGGTGCAGAGCATGGAATGCTGGAATCACCTAAATAGGTGCAACAGTCAGTAGGCAGGAGAACCTTTGTTATGTAAACAGACTTAAAATGTTAGATTTTATTGATGTTATTAATGTAATTAAAGAAATAGGTTATTTTAACATACAATCTTTTGCTCTTTCACACCATGGAGAGCACTTGTTGTGAGGTAAATGGCCCTTTAAGGAACTTGAGCATGCCTGGGATAAGCATGAGGCTATCTTGCTGGCTGAATGGGCTTTTTTGGTTCTTATCTGCTGTGAAATTTTAATTTCTATGTTTAATAGGAGCAGACATTTTGCCTTTTTTCCCAACACGAATAGACCTCAGAGAATTTAGAGATTTTGTGGATTCAGATAAATTCTTTATTCAGTTCTGTTGAGAGACTGTCACTTTAAGTAGCCATGTGACAATAGAACTTAATAGAATAGTAAGACACAATAAGATAATTCTCCCCTTAATCCTTCTGGAGGAGGAACAGATTTTCTCTAAAAATCATTTTATGCTCACGGTTTACACAACTTGTGGCAAACAAAGATGTGAATATTTTCCAAACCTAAAGTGACCCTGTGAGGTAAAATGAGAATAACTGGATTTATTATTTTTCTTCTCTTATTTCTTTCAACTGACTCAACTCTATTTCGAATAACTTCATATTTGGAAGATAAGTAACCACATGACAGAAAGATAAATAGCAGATATTGCCCAGACAAAGCAAAGTATGTTACAGTCTTTAATTTATAGTTAATGCACAAATTATTGGTTAAATTAAAAGAAAGGGTATTGAAGGTCAAACCAAATAATTGCCCAGATTTTAATGACATTCTGTGTGGTTCTTCAAAATAGTACATTTTAAATTTAAAAGATCACTTATCTCAGAAAACTGCACATTTGGGAAATAGATAACACCACTGGAAGCCATATATCCATAAATATAAATATTTTTGAAGACATTTGAATTTTAGCAGACTTAGCTTGTTTCTGGGGGCTTCCATATTTAACCTGTAGATTGCTCATGGAGCATGGGGGAGAGGGTGATTTTACTGTAAGTTGCACATCTGGATGCAGAATATATTTACATCTAAGGTCTCTCATATTCCTGCTAAGGAAAAAAAGCCTGTTTAGTTAAAAATCAAAGGATTATGTAATTATCATATCTACTGTTTAAATGAATTATACTTTCCTTGTTACATTGAGGATTTAGAAGTTCTGTATTATAAATATATATCTGTGGTTTAAAAATCAGTGATAAAACCCCAAATAGTTTAATCTGCATAAGAATGCTATAAGATAATAATGAAATAAATATAAAAAAAAAACATTTGTTGCCTAAATGATATAAGACCACATGAAAACAAAATAAAAATGTTGGTTGATATCAACATGATCTTGCACCAGCACTAAATGGTTAAAATATACCATATAGCAGGGCATACCATATAGCAGGGCAGTCCATATCCATATAATATGTTATTTAGGATTTAACCTCATTGAATTAAAATTGGGCTTTTAAAGTTTTTTTTCAAAAGGTTACAATACATAAAAACAGTCTTTATTTTGCTTTAATCAGATTATTCTGGGCAGAATGTGAAGAACCACATACTTGGATAAGATCTCTATTCAGTTCTTTGGAAATGTTTCAATTTTACAGAGCTGTAAATGTGAGTTTGTTACATATTTTACAAACATGTGAAGTTTTTCCCAAATGGCAGTGGTCCATTAAACAACAAAAAACGGAGGATGTATGATTGGTTTGTTAGCCAGAAAAATACTTGTGTATACGGCAAGACTGGATTCTAAATAAGACATGGAATTGGGATTTTATGGATGAGCAGAAATATAATAGAATGTATTTATATTGAAAATAAATAGACAATCCAGGCAGAAATGTAGATATGTAATGGATGAATGTATTTATGTACTTTATTAATTCATTGGATGAAAAATGATAGGCTTTGTACACTGAATTTTTAGTAATAATAAGAAATTAAAATACAATATTTGGTGAAAAAAAATTGCTATATTTGTTTACATATTTCCGCCTCCCCATGGGTAGTTCTGTGGGAGTTGGCTGCCACCAACGGTCATCATCCCTTCTTGTAGACCTGGCTGTGCATTAGTGAAAGCCGGAGGATGGTGCCTCTAGAACAATATATGAGCAGATGCTATTGGATCAAATACTGCCGCGACTCAATTCAATGGAGTCGGTCTCTTGTACAAGCTCCATTCTTCACGGTACGCTGCAGGTGCCCGCTCATGGAGATAAGTGGCTGGATTGCAATTACTGGGGATAATGACATCCACAAATTACAGGATTTCTTTTTTGTCCAAGCAGTACAAAATATATCCCTTTTATATAAACCTATCCAATGCGATAACATTATGATCTTGTATTGATTGAATGAATGTGTGCGTTATGCATTAGCAATGTGTTCAATTTAACTTCTGACCTTTACAAATACAAATGGCCGGCATTATCTACTACTTTGATTTATCTTATTTCTGCTTATTTATATTCCTACATTATTAGATATATTTAATTTGTTCAATGGTGACTAGTGAAATTCAATTTCAAAATACCAGGCGTCAAATACCAGGCGTCAGGACCACTGAAAAAAATGCATTGGCAAGTTATTGTGATTGAGTTTACAACAAAAACATTTATACTGAATTGTATTCATGATCTGTATACGGAAACAGCAACTATTAAAGCACTAACAACAGTTCAATGTTCCTTTTTATTTATACTTTCTAAAAAAGATTTTACTGTTGCCAGTTATCTATACTAGCGTCAGTTGTTCAAAAGAGCATAATATTACTTTCACCTTAAAGCAGGGGTAGTCAAGAGCTACCACCCACTTTTTATGGTAAAATTCCCTTACCGCCCTATGTTATTTCTGGTTACACCTATTATATGACCCTAGCTATGTATCACCCTGTACTTACTAGATAGTGATCTGGTCCTGACTGCTGTCCCTAGCTATGTATCACCCTGTACTTACCAGATAGTGATCCGGTCCTGACTGCTGTCCCTAGCTATGTATCGCCCTGTACTTACTAGATAGTGATCTTGTCCCGACTGCTGTCCCTAGCTATGTATCGCCCTGTACTTACTAGATAGTGATCCGGTCCTGACTGCTGTCCCTAGCTATGTATCGCCCTGTACTTACTAGATAGTGATCCGGTCCTGACTGCTGTCCCTAGCTATGTATCGCCCTGTACTTACTAGATAGTGATCCGGTCCTGACTGCTGTCCCTAGCTATGTATCGCCCTGTACTTACTAGATAATGATCCGGTCCTGACTGCTGTCCCTAGCTATGTATCGCCCTGTACTTACTAGATAGTGATCCGGTCCTGACTGCTGTCCCTAGCTTTGTATCGCCATGTACTTACTAGATAGTGATCTGGTCCCGACTGCTGTCCCTAGCTATGTATCGCCCTGTACTTACTAGATAGTGATCCGGTCCTGACTGCTGTCCCTAGCTATGTATCGCCCTGTACTTACTAGATAATGATCCGGTCCTGACTGCTGTCCCTAGCTATGTATCGCCCTGTACTTACTAGATAGTGATCCGGTCCTGACTGCTGTCCCTAGCTTTGTATCGCCATGTACTTACTAGATAGTGATCCGGTCCCGACTGCTGTCCCTAGCTATGTATCGCCCTGTACTTACTAGATAGTGATCCGGTCCTGACTGCTGTCCCTAGCTATGTATCGCCCTGTACTTACTAGATAGTGATCCGGTCCTGACTGCTGTCCCTAGCTATGTATCGCCCTGTACTTACTAGATAGTGATCCGGTCCCGACTGCTGTCCCTAGCTATGTATCGCCCAGTACTTATTAGATAGTGATCCGGTCCTGACTGCTGTCCCTAGCTATGTATCGCCCTGTACTTATTAGATAGTGATCCGGTCCCGACTGCTGTCCCTAGCTATGTATCGCCCTGTACTTACTAGATAGTGATCCGGTCCTGACTGCTGTCCCTAGCTATGTATCACCCTGTATTTACTAGATAGTGATCTGGTCCTGACTGCTGTTCCTAGCTATGTATCACCCTGTACTTACAAGATAGTGATCTGGTCCTGACTGCTGTCCCTAGCTATATATCACCCTGTACTTACTTGATAGTGATCCGGTCCTGACTGCTGTCCCTAGCTATGTATCATCCTGTACTTACTAGATAGTGACCCAGTCCTGACTGCTGTCCCTAGCTATGTATTGCCCTGTACTTACTAGATAGTGATCTGGTCCTGACTGCTGTCCCTAGACTCTCACCAGCTCTCCAACCAGCCAAGCAGGGTGCTGCGAGTCTCCTGTGTGTGACATCACTCGTCAGCGACACCACCTAGAGATTATCCCAGCGCCCACCATGAAAGCTTGAATCGCCCTTGAGTTTACAAGCAGTGGATTTTGAGAATTAAAACCCCTGGATAGCCCTGCTAAAATTAGCATACATTTCATATTTTTGGGGGCCAAACACAGGCAGCTAATATATTGTATCCATCTATGATGGCAGTTTTTGTAGCAAGGAACAATGGGATATGTAGTCCCCTGCACAAGGAAACAGAAGGAGCTAGTGTGGATCTTTGTATTGTGTTGCTGTTGGCTTGAAGGTTAATAAAGTGTTACAATTCATACCCAAATGCAGTGTTTCTATTGGTAGGTACACTGTGCCTATGTAAGCCGCTCCAGGGGTGCGCAAACCAAATTTTATTTTTAAATAAAATAAATGTGTGTGTGTATAGAATGACTCAATGTAATAATGTGTGTGTCTGATATAAGCAGGATGTGTTAGGTTAGAGAAAGGTAAAAACAGGGAAACATAGATATGCCTTTTATTGTTATTGGAGACTCATTAGTGCAAATGAATGATGGTGCACAATTCTTATTTGTTGCTTTTGCCTTCCCTGCTATTCAGAGTTGAGAGATGCGAGTCCCTCTCTAGATTTGCATGCTCATGAGATTATTCGGGCGATTTCCACAATGAAGCTTCTCATAGCCTCTCCCCAATCTCAGGCTTTCTAGAATAATATCCTTTCCCAGTATGTGTCCCAGTTTGACCTGAAACAAATCCTATTCAATGCAGCTTATCAACTAGCCTGGGTCGGCCATTAAACACTTGAATTAGGCCTGGCAGCCATTGCTTGCAGGTAAACCCAATAACACAACATTCCACTCCACTCCTTACTGCTTCTGGCTGCTATTTAAACTCCTTAGATTAGTTGCAGGTGCTGTGTTCATCTGGGCACAGACACAACATAAAACCTGACGTGGATTTATTTTCTAGTCTCTGACTGCTATTTCATTTTGATACCTTTTTTTGTGGGGCACAATTACACCCAATACCTCAGTGTTTTCTGGTGTGCTTCTCGCAAACAGACTTTAATAACACATCATAAGCCCACCAGATTGCCCAATTTAAAGGCATAGGGAGGTTTCTCTTTTTTTTTTATATGAAATTAAACAACCTAAGTGTGGGTTTGCATATCTAAATATAATTTTATTAACAAATGCTCTGTTTTTATTTACTCAAATCTTCCAAAAAGTCCCGGCAAAGGTCTGGCCCAACAACTCATGCATGCAATGTTTTTGTTGTTAAGTGATGTACTAGCCACATATGGACTGTTTCTCAACATAATTATTTTAAATACTCCTAAGAGACAATCTATAAGAGGCTAGTACATATAGTACCAATTGCATGCATGAGCCTTGGGGGCAGACCTTTGCAGGAACTGTTTGGAAGGTTTGAGTTAGTAAAAATAGAGTTTTTTAGCACTATCTAATAAAATTATTTTTAGATCTGCAAATGCATGCTTCATTTATTTTAATATTAAAAGCAGGTACGCTTCCATATACCTTTAAGGGAAATTCATATAGCAGGGCTACACACAGGTTGATGAGAACTTTCAGCCCTTAAATATGATTTTATCATAACCATCCCTCCCTAAAGAAGAGGCTTGGTCACTTAGATACGATCACTTATTACATGCACACTACTTTTCTAAAGTTTTATAGCTTTTAAAGGACCACTGATAAACAGGGAAAAGGTCATAAAGTTAGCACTTAAATATAAACAATATATTAATTGCTTCTGCTGTTCCCTGGAACTGGTCAGAGGGATGAGGGGGACAAATCCCCCCAGATTAAATGAGTAAGGAACACAAAAAATTGGAAAATTAAACTTAATCATGCATTACCACACTTGGCCATTAGACCATAGTGCCAGCGCTATGGAACAGTATGTCTTTCCCATGGAAGCTTTTACCCATAATTTATATATATATATATATATATATATATATATATATATATACTGTATATATATATACACACACACACACAAATTAAGTTGGCATATAGACATACATTATATATACAGTATATATATATCTAATTATATTGGGGGACTAGGACCAATGAGAATTTAAATACATTAAAAAAAGTCTTTGAGTGGCACTGCAGCAATGGGGCCCCCAAGAGCAGGGCTCTGGTCCATCGAAGATGCGCCCCTACTTCCGGTCCTGGGAGTAGAGTTGAATTACCCCCCCCCCCCCTAGATTTTTAGAGGAGGGGGGAAATGAGACACAAGGGAGAGCGAGGAGAGGGAAAATGAGACACAAGGGAAGGAGAGGAGGGGGAGATGAGACACAAGGGAGGGAGAGGAGGGGGGAGATGAGACACAAGGGAGGGAGAGGGGGGATGAGACACAAGGGAGGGAGGGGTGGAATAAGACACAAGGGATGGAGATGGGGGAATGAGACACAAGGGAGGGAGAGGGGAAAATGAGACACAAGGGAGGGAGAGGAGGAGGCAAAGGAGACACAAGGGAGGGAGAGGAGGGGGAAACGGAGACACAAGGGAGAGAGACGAGGGGGGAAATAAGACACAATGGAGAGAGAGGAGGGGGAAATGAGACACAAGGGAGGGAGAGGAGGGGGGAGATGAGACACAAGGGAGGTAGAGGAGGAGGAAATGAGACACAAGGGAGGGAGAGGGGGGATGAGACACAAGGGAGGGAGGGGATGGAATGAGACACAAGGGAGGGAAATGGGGGAATGAGATACAAGGGAGGGAGAGGGGGAAATGAGACACAAGGGAGGGAGAGGAGGAGGCAAAGGATACACAAGGGAGGGAGAGGCGGGGGAAAAGAGACACAAGGAAGGGAGAGGAAGGGGGAAATGAGACACCAAAGGCGTTCAGCATGGGGCTCGCGATGGTCGCCGAAGGTGCTCACATTTGATGGCAAACAGCATTGCCAGGCTTAAAATTTTATTCCCGTCATTGTTGACAACCAAGTAGCTAGTTCATTATATCTGTCTGTCTGTCTGTGTCTGTCTTAACGTATGAGAGAGAGAAACAACTCATACACCACAACGATAAGTGAGGTATCCATGTTGTAAATGACTATTGCTTCTCTCTTACTACAGTATTTTCGTTGACTGAGCCATGCAAGCAATTGCAACATGAGAGATATTAGGCCATTTTGTTTCCATGGTTTCTTTTAAAAATGTGATAATTAAATATTATTGCTCTATTCATATATATTGTGCTTGTACTTATTGTGTCGCTCTGCGAGGTGGAAATGGTTCATGTGTTATTAAACAGTTATACAAGTCGATTTTGAGCAACACAATCTGCATTATTTTTTATTGTATTCTACTGTATAATGTATGGAATCAATCAATGGAACTGTCTTGTTCACAGCGCAACATTCTCATATTTTTAAACATACTAAATCTCCCTCTGTAATACATTTACAGTTGTGTTAAAATACAGTGTTTCCCCGAAAATAAGACCAGGTCTTATATTAATTTCAGCTCCAAAAAATGCAATAGGGCTTATTTTCAGGGGATGTCTTATTTTTTATTGTACAACATTTATTCATGTACAAAAATCTTCATTTCTTGAAATACAATCATGTCATCTTCTTCTGGAAGATCGTCATAACTCTCCAAACCCCGAATTCCAGCCTGAGGTTATCATACTCTGCTCGCCATTTGCGGACCATACGGAGATCCAACTTCCTTTGCAGAAAGCTGTAAGATTTTTGCCCATGGAGTCCTCCACTATTCCTTTCTTGTACTCAACAGAATAGCTCTTTCTTTTTGCACTCATCTTGTCTTAATAATTTATATTATCATTTACGGATGTCTAGCTGACGATCAGAACTGGGGCTTATTTTTTGGAGAGGGATTATTTTTGGAGGAAACACGGTAGTAATAGGTATCTATTTATTTTGTTAGCTTGGAAATCCATTATATAATCATTATAATTTATTGCACAAAATATTTTGTATAGTACTTAGTGTTCTTTTTGTGTTATATTTTTTATTGTGTTTGATTACCCTTTGCTTGAGATTGTTGGTGGCTTTGGGATGGTTCCTTTTTGGTGGACTATTTCAGTGCTTACTATTTTTATACCTTGTTGAGAATAAATTAATATAATATTTTATTTATAACCAGATAACATTTGTTGACAATAGAAACTATATAACTATGTATTACATTACTGCACATGTATTTCTTTGGTATCACTTCTTCAGAGTCTGATTCTTGTAAATTACTTGTAATTTTCTGTTCCATCAACAACATTGTTGATTCAGGTTTTCTTAAAATATTTTCACACTTTCATCTCCAGTATTTTCTTCCAAGCTTCTGATGTCCAATCTGTAAGCTCTTTCTTTATCAATGTTTATCAAAGTTCAATGTTTGAGCACTTTTATTATTGACCGTATAATTAGAGCATATTGAAGAAAATCAGGGGAGTCATCAGCATTTCCTATATGGCTGAACTCATAGTTTTGTTATTTTTTCTCAGTTGCAGGAAGCTTAGAAGCTTCTATTCAAAGTCAACGGGAACTTTTTGACAAATAGATATTCAACGCCTTAACGATAGTCCTTCACGATTCATGAATCGGTCATACCTGCCTCTTGTTGCGTTGACAATTCTTTAATCTATTCCAAGTGCTTCTGCAATCTCTCTTGCTTTCAGTTGCATTGCATGACATGAGACAGGCAATCCTTTTGCACCTGCGTCTTTCACAAAACCTAAAACAGGTTCATCTGTTTGTGTGTGTCTTCCTTTCTTAGGTCCTTTAGAAGACTTGGTTGGTACTTTTACAAAAAAAAATGAAATTTCTCCACAAATTAATATTCGCCTCACTTAAATCAAATTTGCAACCTGCTACTCTGTTTCCATGCTTTCCATTGTTTGTACAAAATATTTTTTTGTTTCAATACAGCATCATAATGTGCATACTGACAAATACCTAGGTATGTCACAAGTATGAAGATGAAAGACTGAAGATAATGTAAGCCTCTACTTCCTACCAACTGACAACACTATTCACAACCATTTCTTCTTCTCTTTTGATCTTCGTTGTCACAATATTGCCTAGTCAACAGCTATTGTAAGATGTCATTGATTGTAAGACACCATTGATTGTAAGCTGCCATTGATTGTAAGATGCCATTGATTCTAAGACGTCATTGATTGTAAGACACATAACAATGTTAATATGTGACAAAAAAAGCATGTTAGAATGAAGGAAATACAGTAGTACTTCCACAAAATTACTACTGCATTTCCTACCATCCAGCTTCCTGTCAAAACCGCACTTTCCAACTCATGAGCATAATAGCATTTTATAGTCTTTGCTTGTGTCTTTGTGGGTTCCTACTTAGACTACTAGCTCACCTGCAGTCTGATGGGGAGGATTATCTGATCTGGACGTGCTTTTCCATTTAGTTCGGTTTCCAAGTGGCTATTCGTTGTGGCAGTCTTAATATAGCTGAAAGGGACATTTTCTGAATGCAAATTTCCTTCCATTCCTCCCATGTATATAATTCTGAGAGGGACAAAAAACAAATACAGCTATATCTCGTTTTAACGCTGTAGATAGGTTCCAGGCAATAGGACTGCTAAGAGAAAAAGCTCTAAACAGGGCAGTTTAACATGGGGAAGATAGGGATAGTAGAACTCATGAAAAAAACACACAATTTCAAATGAAATTTAAACATTTTGGGTTTTATATGAACTTCAAACAAACAGCATAGCACTAACACAAACTGAACATTAGAAATATAAACTCTAAATTATTGATGTTGAGGCTTTTGTCACATTACAGCCTTAAGTTCAATGTTTTGTTAATCTGAATTCTATGTGATGGATCAGAACAAAATAGAGACTGGAGTATCTGTACATAGGACGACAATAAGCCATACACTCCATAGAGTTGGGCTTTATGGCAGAGTGGCTAGAAGAAAGCCATTACTTTCATCAAAAAAAACAAAATGACACGTTTTGAGTTTGCGAAAAGGCACTTGGGAGACTCCCAAAATGTTTCGAGGAAGGTGCTCTTGTCTGATGAGACTAAAATTGAACCTTTTGGCCATCAAAGAAAACGCTATGTCTGGAGCAAACCCAACACATCACATCACCCAAAGAACACCACCCACAGTGAAACATGGTGGTGGCAGCATCATGCTGTGGGGACTGGGAAACTGGTCGGAGTTGAGGGAAAGATGGATGGTGCTAAATACAGGGATATTCTTGAGCAAAACCTATACCACTCTGTACATAATTTGAGGCAAGGACGGAGGTTCACCTTCCAGCAGGACAATGACCCCAAACACACTGCTAAAGCAACACTTGAGTGGTTTAAGGGGAAACATGTAAATGTGTTGGAATGGCCTAGTCAAAGCCCAGACCTCAATCCAATAGAAAATCTGTGGTCAGACAAAGATTGCTGTTCACAAGCGCAAACCATTCAACTTGAAGGAGCTAGAGTAGTTTTGCAAGGAGGAATGGGGAAAAATCCCAGTGGTAAGATGTGGCAAGCTCATAGAGACTTATCCAAAGCGACTTGGAGCTGTGATTGCCGCAAAAGGTGGCTCTACAAAGTATTGACTTTAGGGGGGTGAATAGTTATGCACATTGACTTTTTCTGTTATTTTGTCCTATTTGTTGTTTGCTTCACAGTAAAAAAAAAAAACATCTTTAAAGTTGTGGGCATGTTATGTAGATTAAATGATGCAAATCCTTAAACAATCCATGTTAATTCCAGGTTGTAAGGCAACAAAACACGAAAAATGCCAAGGGGGGTGAATACTTTTGCAAGGCACTGTAATAGTTAAAAATTAATGTTATATTCTCTTCTTCAAAAATGCATAAGATAATTATGACACTTCAGTAGCTTTTTAAAGGTTTCTGTCACCCATTTATTTGTCTCTCACACTATGTAATTTATTTTATTGTCATATAAATAGAAGTGTTGAATTTTCATTGTATCATTTGCACTTGCAATGTGGGTTATCACTGGCTTTGGTGATGTAGAAACTGCACAGTTCTCTCTGTAAATGAATGACGTGACCTTTTAAACACTCCCTGATATGATGGTCCATTAAACTATTTCACACAATACAAAGTGATGCCTTATTATTTATACCTACAGAGACATATACCACATTGTACAGTTGGGAAGCAGTTAGTGAGAGTAGTGGTGGCTGTACTTGTGCATTTGCAATCTTAAATTTAAAGAAAAATAATTAATGTCAAGTTTTATAAATAGGGATCAACTTAGAAGGACAGAACAAAAATTTCAGTGGAAGGTCGATAAATGAAAACAATGAAAGAAACCAATTTTTATTGTCTTTTGAAATTCAGATCTATTGACAGTGTAAATTTATATTTTAGAGTAAAACATACAAATCATATATTACAATAATACTAGAAGATGAGAGAATGTAATACACTCAACTGGTCAAATTATGCAATGGTGCTAGAAGATTAATCATTGTTAGGGGAAATTCATAAAAGGCAGTTCTTTATATGCTTCCAACCAGCATACATTCAGTATACCTAACATATCAGAGTAAGGCGTTATGGGGTTAAGTATATCTGTTTATTTTACTAGCATGGCCATTAATGTTTTAACTGAAAATTGAATGTTACATTGTTCTTAATATAAAAAAAACTGAGAGCAGCAAAATCTACTACCTAGTACTGCTTGGTGCAAAACTCGCCAGGAACCTTATTACCATCTTTATGACCTTGTGTAATTATTTAAAGAAGAACATTTTTTATTTGATCTTCTTTGCCTATCTTGAGCTGTGGATTGAATATTTTACTGGCAGATTGGAGGTTGGTGAAACCCTTGTACCCGGCGAAATGTGCAATGTGTTGACCAATTGGACAGCATTGTTGAATATGCTGAGGGCTGGAGTGTCCATATAAGGAGCTTGGAGTAGAATATGCAAAGATGATATTCAGTAGTCCTATAATACATACAGGTTTGCAGACTGTAATATCTTGGGGAGCCAAATATATACTTTGTTTAGAACAGTTGGGCAAACCCAATATAATGGCAGTTCATTATTACATGCAACATAAAATTAGTGTTTAGTCCAATGAAAGGGGTCAAGAATGGAGAAAGCCCTGAAATTAGATGTTGCACCCAGTATTCTTACTTTTTCGATACAGCAGTTTGAATAACTAAACTTGTATATGTAATTATATTTTAATTTATTTAATTTCCTTTTCTGATTCAGCTAATGTCTCAGGAGAGCTTTTAATTAGTCCCATTGAAAGTACTGACAGTTTATCTGCCACATTCCAATTTTGCAGAATAATGCTTCCCCTGCGTTCATAAGGACCCCCAGTTTACAGAAGTAGATAGGAAGAAACCAAAATGATAGATTTCACTGCAGCATTATTGCACACAAAAGGTAATCTATTAAAGGCAGTATTTTTTACATTCTAAAGACAATTTGACAGTATTCAAGAGTACTTCCTCAGAAGTCGACTTCCAAAAGAACTGTGAGGTTGAGTGGGTTTTGGAGCATAATAAATATCTTGAAACACTTATGAAATTAAAAGGCCACTTTAGTGGTCTTAAAATAAACTCTCGTAGTTAATTTGGCCTTAAGGACATATGTAAGATTCCTGGATTATGAATGCATCTGAGAGAGGAGAATTAGCAGTGTATTACCAAAATAAACATTTACACACTCACCCTATTGCTGAGGCTTTTGTCAGTTGGCACTCCTGAAAATCCCTACTAAATTTAGCATACCATTCATAATTCATTTTGGCCAATCAGGAGAAAGCAGATACATTTGTGTCATACTCTGGGGTTTATGTGTTGCAAAGCAGCCTGGGATTCCTGTGTTGCAAAGCATCCTGGGATATGTAGTCTCTTTCTCTCTATATCCTTGTGCGGATTCAGTTGTAGGCTCATACCCCACCCAACCATGTGATTCCATCCTGCAGCAGTAGTACTTCCTTTGAAAGGTCAAACTCCATACCTAGCTGCATTTCCTATGCATACTTGGTTATTTAAGCTCCCTGTGGGTGTGCAAAGCTAGAATGTACTTCCCTGCCTATAACTTTGTAAGTACACTGAACATTTCTATACAACACATATGTTACTGATAATCATTGCCTGTTTTTTACAAAACATTTGAAACCCAGGAAACTTATATATACCTTTAATAATAAAAAAAAAAAAATATATATATATATATATATATATATATATATATATATATATATATATATACTTTTACTATGAATTTAAACAATGATTTACTATTTCTCAAGGATCACCCAGGCTCTCTAAGCTCTGATTTTCTCCATTGCTGAATGTAAGTATTGCGGTTAGAGTGGCGCTGCCCCAGTGGAAGTTCCAACTAAACTGGCTTACCACAGCTTTTGTATGATAACGGGTGGTGACTAGAAAGTGTGTGTGTATACATGGCTAGCAGCTCAGGTTACACTGGCCTCTGCTACTAATCTGTGTTTCAGAGAGTCGTTTTCAATTTAGCATGCCCCCTGGACGGCTTGACTACACCCCGAATACATCCTTCAGGGGATGGAGAGAACCAGATTAAATGCAGTCATTAATAACAGCCTTATTAAATTGCAATTCGGCCAATTGAATAGGTTTCTATTTAAGTACATAGCCTTTTTTTTTTTTTTACAGAAGTTTTTAGTTCGTGAAGACCTTGCTTTTGGATAGAAGTTCACGAACTAAAAACTTCTGTAAAAAAATATGCTTTGTGCTTAAATAGAGCCCTATTGCAATTTAATAAGGCTGTTAGTGTTTAAATGCACAGTACTATTTTAATTTACTTATCAAGCCCTACCTAACAAATCTTTATGGAGTACTTTATAAAACCATTAAAGTAATCCTTTAAATACTACAGCAGGTGAACTATATGACTGTGTCTTATAAGTAAGCTACTATTACAGTGTTTTGAAAATATTAATAATATATTTAATAGCACTTACAGCAAGTGTATATATAACAGTCTCAACAGTGGCAAAGCCTGTGTTGGGGCCGCAGTAATTCATGGACGTGTCTAGACTTGTTCATGGGGGATTACACAATATAAATTTCAGCCTGCTGATGGAGCAGGAAAATACATGGTAAAATGGATGGGTATCAAATGTTTTAGTCACCCTTCCATACTAACTAGCTGTGAATTTGATGGCATTTGCCATAGCAGACATTGAGATACCAGCTTTATGTTTGCATCTCAATGCATTAGAGACAGTGACTTGATAATGTGAGATTTACATTGGATATTAAGAGACCAATTTGGGCTTACATTTAAAATATCCTCTTTTGGAAAACTACACTTGAAAATAGATGACATATTTTTAGAATGTAAAAAAATAATACAGCCTCCAATATATTTCTCTTATATACAATTTTGCTACGGTTTTAGTTTCAAGTTATATCCTTCCTGAGATTTGCGATGCAGAGAGGTAGCTTCAGTCTTCACTGTGAGAATGTGGGAGCTACAACTGCTTGTTAATGCAAAGCTGATACATTTACAGCGACCTCCCTGTTGAGAGGGAATTTACATGAAGGCTGCATTAGAGAACAATTATCAATTATTGTTACTCAACAGACCATGCTGAGTACATTGAATGCAATGTTCTTTTAACATATTAATAAAGCTTGCAACTCAAAAAATATTTTACTATTGTCAATTCTAACTGTTTAAAAGATCATAAAATGGACATCAAAATGGCTTTAATTTTTAATGGGGTCTCATCAGTAAACAATGAATGATCATGAACATTTGATATTTATTTTTTAACTTTCTACATTTGTTTTAACTCATGATCAAGTTTAGTTATTCAAAGCACCATAGAAAAAAAATAATGGTACTTTAAAGGATATTCCAAAGTAAACTACCCCCCCCCCCCCCCACTGTTGTGTTTAACTTAATTAAAGTTCATATCATCGAGGACCAACAAGTCACTGTTATTTTTTAGATACAATTACTCTTTACTGTGTAATTCAATGTTTTTCTCTCAACTGATTATGTACGTTAATCTCTCAGGACAATGTGTCCATGTATACTAACAACCCACTGAAAACACTGACAATTATAGCTGCCACGGTCACATTGTTCAGATAGAAGCTTCCTGTCCTCTTATCACATAGCAGCATAATTGCATATAAAAATAATACAGTAGAGGCTATATATTTTTTTTATATTCAAAAACTATTTTCCTTATTTTCAAGTATATTCATTCAAAATAATATGTTTTAAATATATTACTACAGTGGTCCTTTAAAGCTTTATTAAAGGTCCATTTACCTCACTGTAGGTGTTTTTCATGGTGTGAAAGAGCACAACATAGTATGTGAAAATTATTAAAAAAATTATTATACTAATAACAGCAAAAAAATCTACAATGTTAGGTCTGTTTACAAACACAATGTACCCTGCCTCCTGACTGTGCCATGATTAATAATATATGCAGAGACTGTACAGTGAAGACAAAGATTTATAGCAGTTTTCCCACAAATGTCCTATTTACCTGATTCCAGCATTCCTTTCTCTGCACAAATGCATTTGTGAAGGGTTAACTCTTTTTTTGCTTATTCTCACTGAACGGAGCTGTTGCTGTGGGTCTGTCTGTGGGCATGCCAGTGACACATGTAAACAAAGATTTCATTTATTAATTTCTTAGTGAAAAATTCAGGTATTTAAAAAATGAAAACATATTGCAACATGCTTTCAGGAGATGTTTACAGTGGTGTGCTCCAAATTTTACTGAATTAAGTGGCCCTTTAACTATATTACTAAAATAAACAGCAAAAATACCAAAAACACATCGCTCTTAGACATGTGCTAATACATTATATTCCTATAGCAGAGCAATATTTCTAAATGGTATTGTTCACTTCTATTCTCCCCCATAACACCTTAAAGGTCATTTTGTACACTATTTCAAACATATCAGTCTTCAATAAAAAGCACTCAACCTTTTCAGTCTCATTCCAGGAAATAGAAATAGATAAACTGAGAAAAATATGGGATTGAGAAATTGGCAAAATAATAGCTGTGTGATGCTTTGAGACTATTGTTGCTGTCAAAACATTCTGTTTAGGATTCACATTTGATCCTTTCCCTTACAACCCAACTGCCTTTTTATTTTTAACTGACATTGCTCTTTATTCCTGACACCCATGTGCTTTCATCGTCCATCAGATATAGGCAGAAATGCGCCATGGCCTTCTATAAAATGGAATTATCTTTACTGTGACAGGTTTCGAGATAGAATTGCAAACAGTGGGGTGAACAATCAGGGGCCAGAGATGGTTTCTCAAGGTTTATTTTTCAACATATTACTTTTCTTAACTCTTTTAGTTCCTTAAGATCTCAAGGTTTATAACTAGGATAGGTATGACTTTTATCTAGAATATAAAATAAAATGCCATTTTGCCCAAGGAGTCATTTTTCAAAGCAAGATGATTTTATCCAGATTTAACTTCTTTTTAAACTCTTTCTGAACCTTTATATTCTCATTCATTTTGCACACAAAAAAAAATTAGCCTTTCCTGGAGGTTGTGTGTGTGATCTGGGAGTTGATATAGCTTTATTTGCCCAAGGTTAGCAAGATATGTTGGCATTCGGACACCATATCATATCAGGATTATAACCTGGTCAACATATGAGCAGGTCAGTGAGGTATTCATAAGATTATTTTGATTAATATTTCATTTTAGAATGAGGTAGCACAGAGTCAACTACAAACTCTTTTATGCTTGCATGGCTGACTTGATGATATTCATAGATATCTATCAGAGTTTGCAAATATATCAGGATATTTAAATTGGAATATGTCATTTTACATTTTATTTCAAGGCAAGTTCTTTTTAATCACCTTGATAAAAAAAATAGGATTTAATAACTCACTTTGTTTAGTCGTTCAGTTGTATCGGAGGCTCCATGACTCTATGGACTGTATCACATAAAGCACATCTATCTGTCTCTGGTTGTGCTTATCCATAAGGTTTTCATGGCAAAGATACTGGAGTGGGTTGCCAGATCCTTCATCAGTAAACCATGATTTTCCGACCTCTCTGCTATAACCTGTCCATCTCGGGTGACCCTACATGGTATAGCTCAGAGCTTCATTGAGGTACACAAGCCCTTTCATTACGACAAGGTAGCGATCCAGAAGGGGAGTTAATAACTATAAACCTTTTAGTTTTTTTTTTGTTTTATATAAATGTTTTAACCAAATGGCTCAATTAATGTTTTTCTCCTCAATGTAATTGTCATATAAAATTTACACTTCACTTACTTCCAAGAAGCTCCCAGTTTATCAGCTTGTGGGACCACACCATATATTCCAGTTCTCTCTCATTTAGCATGCCATGTTTCATAGCTGTGGCCTAAATCCACGACTACAGGGAGGGGTTTCACTATATGAGTGTCTCACGATGCTCAGAGACACATAATGGCACTATTTCCTTGCAGCAGAGAATACGATACTGGTTAAAGATCAGGAAGTGAGCCCTGATTTATTTGCCCAAGTGCCACAATAAAGCAAAAGGCAAAGAGAAGTTAGCTGGTCCAGAGAAATTATTATTCAGTTATTTTGAAACTAATTCAATAAAAAATAAGTACTTTGCAAACCTTACATTATTGTATATATTATGGAAGATGTATAAAATAAAAGTATTGGGTGAAATTAGGTAGAACAAGTAACACAGGCAAAAAAATATAAAAAATCCTATATGTGGTATTCTACCTAATTGAATAACAAATCAATGCAAATAACTATGAGCATGTGCTAGTTCAGCGACCACTATTTGGAATGATAATGCGTATCAAAAACAGATCAAATGCAGACGTAGTAAAGTACAATGAGGTTGGGGCATGACCATAAAATAACAACTTCAATTTAAGATTAAACCTGATAAATTATTTTTAATTTTTAATTTAAAATTACTTGTTTTCCATGATACCAAACATTAAAGGTATATTTAAGTTTCATTGATTATGAATGCATCTGATAGAGGAGAATCAGTAGTGTATGCAAACATTTTTTTGCATGAAAAAATACCAAAATAAACGTTAACAAACTCACACTGATGTTTGCTAAATCTCTTGAGTTAACACCCCTTAAAATCCCTGCTAAAATTTGCATTAAATGCTTAATTTGTTTTGGACAATCACAGGCAGCTAATACATTTTAATACATTGTAATAATCAGTGATGGCAGTTTGTACAGGAAGGAATCGTGGGATGTGTAGTGCCCTTGCTGAAGGAAGAGCTAAACACTGATCTGTAGATCTCTGTATTGAGCTGCTGCTCGCTTGAAGGTTAGTAAAAAGTTAAAATCAATACCCAAATGCAGTGTTTGGGAGGTACACTAACAGCCTTATTAAGTTCCCCCAACGTGTAAAGCCATAGCCCGTAAGACGTACAGCTATTAAAATGGCCTCTTATCGCTACCCGCAAACGATCGGCGGGTTACAGGCTGAGAAAGCCTATGAGTTGTTGAAATCTGAACTCCTTTCGCCGCAAAACCTTTGATCTGTCAAGCCTGTAACTGTTACATTTGAAAATCAATATTAAATTACTAGGAATTAATTGGCGTTCAAACTCGTAACCCGCAAATGGAGCCAAAAAGACCAACGGGTACTAGAGAGGACCTGCAAGGGGGTTAAAGTCCTATCCGTAGCACTGTGAATGCAAATATACACACACTAATATACTTATAATTAAAGGGAAAGTGATGTTAGGTATTAATATTAATAGCACAACATTCTCAAGCTCGCAAATCTGCAATATAAAATACTTTGTTTAATGTTTAGTTTCCGCGTTATAACAATCCCGGCAATCAAAGGGCCATATTAAATTCAAAGCCTGTAGCGGCACCAGTACACACGCAAAGCCTGCAGTTTTGAAATTTGCTGGAATTACAGAGCTATTACATTCCATCATGCCGCGACCAACGGGCCGGAGACGCAAATCCGTAAACCATTCTTGCACACGTTGCATGTGCGGCCGTGAACATGATCAATTAGTCAAACCCGTAGTTACGGGTTTAGACGGAGCCAATAGTAAAAGAGATCATCATCATTACGTCAATGAAAAATGGAGGTTAGATTTCAATCCCTTACGGGTTTGAATTAAGAGTTACGATCGGATCCGCATTTTAGAAATGATGCAATATGATATTCAAGTCCATGCGAGTTCCATTATGTAGTAACACATTCAGCCCTATTAAATTCCCCCAACATGTAAAACCGTAGCCCGTAACGGAGCACGCAAGACTTACGGCTATTAAATTGGCCTCTTAAAGCTACCCGCAAACAATCTGCGGGTTACGGGCGCAAAAACCGTGATCAAGAATGGTTTACGGGTTTGTGTCTCTGGCATGGTTGAATGTAATAGCTCTGTAACTCTGGCTTCAAATGTAATATGGCCCTTTGTCTATGTAATTAGCTCTGGGGGTGTGAGAAACACGTTTTATTTTTAAATAAAATAAGTTTGTATGTGTATAGAATGACTCCATGTAATCGAGTGGTTTTGCTTTGTCATCAGACACAATAATGGGATTTTTACTGGCGTTTCGATGTTATATTGCTGTATATGTTTATTACATGCTGCATAATTATTATGAGAACTTTAACAAAAGTAAAATGAACACAAGTGCAGTATCAATTATGTTAAAAGTTTCTTGATAATTCTTCCTCGGGACACACTTTGCTCATTTCATGTTTTATATTGATACTGCTCAGCCAAGCTATAAAACTAAATAGAAAACATATATCCTATGAAAAGCTATGGACCCAGATACTCTACAATGCACTAGTAGAGAAGCCGAGGCTTTTTACAGCTTTTTTCTTGGCAAATTATCCTTGCTTCCAATAAATTGCCAGTTAAGCCGTGACCTTCTTTATAGTTTAGTTTTACCTCTGGCTCTTTAATGGCCATAAATGTACTTTGCTTATTAGTTTGATATATAATATAGGAAACTTCTGGAGTAAGTATATAGAACAAAGTATATGTACCTTATGATGTATGATATTAAAGGGACACTGTCACCCTAACAGAAAGTTGATGTCATTAATAACTGACTGTTCATTTTACTAGCAGATTTTCTCTATGGTAAATCATTTCTGAATTATTTAGAATTGATTTTGCGGCTCGGTATGTTAATGTGCGACTCAGAGTAACTTGATAAGGGTGACAGTATAGTCTAACAAACAACCAAATTTAAAGGTGACTTTATCAATTGTATTTGCCAAGTCGTACAAATAATAGATTATTTATTGTTATAGACTTGATATAGACAGTTTATTCTGGTTTCTTTCTAGAATCCGATCTGCTTGAGTCACTATATTAACAAATAGCAGCCAGTAGTGCTGTGAAACTCTAAATATATTAATATAGTTAAGGCTTAAGAGTGCAGAATATGAACCATAAATATTTATAAACTAGGAAATTGGCCATCAAAAATGATGGGAATAAAATTCCCCTCCCCTGTGTCTCCTTTCCCCCCTCTCCCTTCCGTGTCTCTCCCCCCCTCCTCCCTGCCCCATGTCTCTTCCCCACCCTCTCCCTCCTTTGTGTCTCCGTCCACCCCTCTCCCTCCATTGTGTCTCCTTCCATCTCCCTCCCCTGTGTCTCCTTCCTCCCTCTCCCTCCCCTGTGTCTCCTTCCCCCCCTCCCCTGTGTCTCTTTCCCCACTCTCCCTCCCCTGGGTCTCTTGTCAGACCTCTCCCTCCAATCTCTCTCTCCCCCTCTCCCTCCCCTGTGTCTCTTCTCCCTCGCCTGTGTCTCTTCCCCAATCTTTCCCCCTCTCCCCCTTATCCTCCTCCCTTTCCCCCTTATCCTCCTCCCTTCTTCCTCTCATCCTCCTCCTCCCTCCTCCCGCCTTATCCTCCTCCTCCTCCCTTTACCCCTCTCCGATGACCTCCCTATCCCCTTTCCCCTCTCTTACTGTGATCCTATGAGCTCCTGGTGCTCTGTCCCCTGCAGCGCATCTTCTGGCTGTGCCGACCGGCATATGCTAATGACGTATGTGAGGGACGCAAAAGCGTGACCAGCAATATTTCCCCCAGTTTAATACAATGCTTACATGAGATACATGAAGTGCGGCGACAATGTTAATTTATATATGCAATAGAAAAGAATTTGAGATCTAGGCTTTTGAGAGTTTACATTCTTGAAGATATGATCGGAAGAGCTTGAGTCAAAAGTTTAAGTAGATGCTTGCTGCACGGTGGTCTACACATTACACTCAGTCTGCTGCAGGAGGTGCCTCTGTGTTATAATAACATTTTAGCCAACCTGACAATTGATCTATGGTAGGCGTACGAGGTGTAAGTGTTAAAGGTGATTGGTAATGGGGACATTTTCAAAGCTGTGTTGAAAGCTTAGACCACTGAAGAAAAGTCTGACAGAGTGAGACAGGCTGTGCAGTAACGTAGCTCCTTCAAGTAAGGCATAGTGGGTAATGGGGGCACCATTTTAAAGGCTTAAAGGTAATGATTTTTGTGAATATCTGAAAGCCAATCGAACCCTTAACTGACGGGTGCTTGAAATGAGTGGTACATTTTGTGGATACCTTTATGTATTGGACTAGGAATGGTTAGTTGGTTGTGAGGCTCATAAAGGCGCAGTTAAGTGCAATATAATTAGGGAGTAGATCTGAATTTTTACAGGGTATTATATGAGAAAAATGGCTGGTCCTGGATATTTTTTTAGGTGATTAACTTAAATGTACTCTTAAGAAGAACTTGACTTGATAGGGTACAACATTTTTTTAGAAAGTTCAGAGTAAACAAACGCATCCTATAATTTTTAATGATTGACCATACATTTATAAGGAATGGAAGATACTGTGAATAGTAAGCCCCAGTATACTAATGCTCCCCCCTCAGGCTACAGGCAGAATATCAATTCAAGAGAGAAGCAAACAAAGTACTAGCAGAGTTGGGTAAATTTAAGATTTTCTCTAAAAAAAATTCTATACTCATGGCTTACATAGCTGATAATTCTGTTAGTTTGTTATAGCACTATAGAATATGTTGGCGCGTAAAAAAAAAGCATAATAATAATAATAATAGATACTTCACAAAAGTATTTCCTAAATTGCTAAATTTAATGTCAGAAGGGGAGGATCCTGCCAAGTAGAATATGGCAGGTTGGAGTGATAATGAATTGTCAAAAGTAATTATTTTAGGTGTGAATGTTGTGTTTGGAACAACATAATTATTATTATTATTATTATCTTCAATTTTCACCAATAATGTCAAGAGCATGAAACTATCCAGGAGAATTAGACTTTTTCCATGAGTAAGTCATTTGTCACATTATTGAGTGTTCCCTCAGACAAGTGTTGATGTCAGCATCTTACCTGGATACAGTTTAAGTATCAAATGTGTAGTTGTCGTAATTGCGAGTTTGTTGGTAACGCTCACTACGAGGCCCGGAAGTTACAGCTTTGACAGGGGCTGCAATGAGCGCCGAAGGCGCCCCTCACGAGGTCCATACGTGAATGGCTTGACGGGGTTGCAATGAGCGCCGAAGGTGCTCATTCCGGGGCTCGCGATGAGCACCAAAGGTGTTAAACGTGAGCCCCGTACGTGACTGGCTTAGTTACAGGCTTCCAAAAAATTATTTTTTTCTAATTCCATAACTTGATGGAGAGATTAGCATTGTGTGGCAAACAGCATTGCCAGGCTTCATATTTTATTGCCGCCACTTCTGACGGGCAAGTCGCTAGTATTCTTATATATATTCTTAAATAAATAATTTTCTATCTGGCATATTCCTATATTTATTTAACTATTTACTGACTGAATACATTGTAACAACCTTATCCAAGTCTAAAAATCTCCTGTTTAATGAATAAATAAATGAATAAATAAATAAATAAATAAATAAAGCTTAAAAAAGAAAAAATATATTTAGTAGCTCAGCACCATTACACACAGTGGGTGCACTGAAACTTTTACAGACACTCACAGTAGTTTGTTAAATTGGTATTAGATTATAATGAATGCTTTAAATTATTTTTAAAAAAAAGCATAAACATAATTAAAGCATACCCATTGTGTTTTAGATCTAGGAAGAAACCATGCACAGTTTATAATGTAGGGCAGAGAATGTACATTTGGTATCCATCATATTTTACATAGTTTAAATAAACTAACACATCTTTGCTTGCTTTGACTGGCAGCCAATGTTAGCGGATGAGGCATCTATGCAGGTTCATAGTGCTAGAGCTCCCTCTGCTGGTTCCTCTGCACACATTCCTAACACTGCTATCAATTGCATAGTAATAGATTTATCCACTTTATTTTTGAAGATGTACAACATTATATTTGTTGTTTAGAAGGGTTCTTCCCAAACTTGTTCCCCTTAACATTGCTGCTGTGGGTGTTTCAATGACTCCCTCTTGACACATAGTGCACTTCTGTACAGCTTTGTAATGTATGGATTTTTATTTATTTTTTATGTAGTTTCATATAATTTTGCAATCCTACAGGCCATGGTAGACCACTGTTTGGGAACTGGTTTAAGTATAGATTTAGTTCATATTATTAGTAACCAATCAGTTTCCAGAAGCTTAACAGTGCAGTTGTTAAACAAATTGGTCCAAAAGTCTTTATTGAGCCATAATTGTCCCTGACACTTAGGGCCTCATTCAATTGCTACTTTTGTGAGATCCGGTGCTGCAAGTGGAGAGATCAAGTTACTTTGCTATTCAATTGCCTCCTACTTGCAGGCTTCGATCTGGTTACTTGCTGCGCGCTACTTTCCATTGCGATTCTTCAAATCACAAGTTACTTGCGTCAAAGCCTTTGAGATCTTTGACGGCCACAAGAGTTACGGACGATAAAATCACAAATCGCTATTCAATTGCTCCGATTTACCTTTCCGTCAAGCCCATAAATGGCTAATCTCGAACCACAGGTTACTGGGACCAACGAGGTCTCGCAAAGGACTTACTGACAAATCAGAGCACTTGAAATGCAAATATAAAATCAATCCAGCACTGTAAATGACGGGGAACACAATGGGTGACATTAGAATTAAAATCTGGCACATCGCCAAAATATAATACTTTATTTCATGGTTAATATCTATCCAAAGTCCTAAGTTTTAAATAAAACTTATTTAAAAAAAATATGTTATGTGCTTATTTAGAGTCCTATTAAATTGGCCAAATTGCAATTGAATGAGGCCCTAAAAACTTTTATAAAAAAATATGCTCTGGCCCTCATTCAATTGCGATTTGGCCAATTGAATAGGCCTCTAAATAAGCACATAACATAGTTTTTTTTAAAGAAGTTTTTAGTTAGTAAGCATCTATCCAAAAGCAAGGTTTTCACGAACTAAAAACGTATTAAAAAAAAATATGTTATGTGCTTATTTAGACCCCTATTCAATTGGCCAAATCGCAATTGAATGAGGCCCCATAGCTTTCATGGCTTCATAATTTCACATGTTTTCAAGTGTGAACTACATTGGAGCCCGTATATTATGCCATGCTTCTCCAGGACAGCCATTTTGCCCATATAAGGTTTGGTGCAGAGATAGTAGTGAGAAGACTCTCCCTATAACTGATCTTATGTGCCAGGTAAATTTGACTAAAAGTACATTTTCCTTTCCTAAAACTAAATGAATATGCATGCATTATTATTCTAGTTAACCAATTTTGCTATCCTCATATTTGTGAATGAGAATTGATTGAAAATGTATGATTAAAAAAAAAAAGGGGGGGAAGCTAAAATGTTTTTTTATTTTGCTTTTATTTGTGCATATAACATATAATTATGTCCTTCTTTTGTTATGTATTGATATCCATAATTTATAGCGAGGAGAGTCCGTGTAATCCATCCAAGGAAATAAGGCAATAATTATGTTGGAAATTCCCAAATCACCACCTAGTCTATGCTGCCCATACCAGATTTTGTTACAGCTTTTTCTTTATATAAAATTCCCATTATTCTGGGTTATAATAAATGTGTTCTATGTGTGTTTTCCCCTGTAAAATGTAAGATTAATAAAAATTAAATAACAGGACAATTATAAAGAAATATATTATTCTATTTCAGATTCTTGGAACACCCAATGAAGATACGTGGCCTGGAGTTCATTCATTACCACATTTTAAACCAGGTAAATGATATGTGAATAAAATTCAAAGTATAAATATTTGCTGAAATAGTATTAAAAACATTAATTGTATCAAAAGTTATATATTTGCTTGCTTTTAATATTAAAATAATTTTGGTAGAAAAAAATACATAACTATATTTTAATTATATTTGTTTTAGGTGGCTGTTGTGAAGTAGATGATTGTACCCAGTGTTTTTCTAATGTTATTATGCCCCATGTACCCTATATTCTATAAAAAAATACATCTTAAAAGAACTAGTCATTTCTTGTGTTTTATGTAAATCAGGTTAATTCATTCATTTTATCCTCCTCAGTGCAATAATGCTATAAAATATACACTTCACTCACTTCTAAGAAGCCCGCAGACTCTGACATTCTGGGTCTTCTCTCTTTCTTCCTGTTCTCTCTCATAGAGGATTCATTTTCCATAGCTTTTAACACACTAATGGTGTAATGCTGTTAGCAAACAGGCACGTGTGTATTTATTCAGCAACATTAGAGTGATAGTGTGAAGCCCTTCCCTGTAAGCATGGCTTTAGGTCACAGCTGTGCAATATATCATCCTTCATGAGAGAGAATAGGAAGAAGAGGAGGTTTAAGAAGGTTCAAGAATCTATCACTCTGAGGGTAAGTAAAGTGTAAATTGGATATCACAATTACTGTAAGAAGGATAAAATTAACCTAGTTGCAACATTTATATAAAACAAATAAATGTATAGAGTCACTATATGCAAATCTTCTCTTTACATTACAGTTGTCTTAAAGGGAACTGGATCTTTTACGCTCAAAAGTGTTTGCACAAATCTTCCATTGCTGAATAATTTGCTGACCTGTGGTTTGGTTGTAGGAACTGGGGAGAATGAGGAGGACATAGGCCATGGTTATCAAAACATTTTTTGGGGGAAAATTAATACTTTTAATCCATTTTGTATTTCTTACATTACGTTTGTCAGTGGAGGGAGGGATAGGGGAGAAGGGAACAGGTAGAAGTCCAGAGTATTTGTTTTATAGTTGGATAACATTGAAATTGACATTCCCCATCCCTTTATACGTCCAGAAGCAGGAGGTTGTACCAGCAGATATAATCACAGCTCTATAGAAATGTAAAATCCCACCCACAACTTCCACCTACATATCATGAATTCCTCCAGGGGCCTGAAGAGGCATCAAATATGCTTTTTAGTTAGACTCAAAGTTTTCAAACATAATTATTATTTTCATTGCAAGGTGGTCCTTTAAGTACCAAACAAGTGAGGGTTAGTATCTCCTCTAGAAAGCTCTGTCAGTAACTAATCAGTTAAAAATCTGAAAATATTGTCGTTAGTTGCACAAAAAAAGTAGAAAAATAATGCACCAGACCAAGGAAAATTTGTGGATTCTTCAATTATTACAAATTCTCAGCGTCTACAAAAATCCAAACACAAATTGCAGTTGTACTAAGGTCAATGTTGTAAATGATAGGTAGGTAAAGCTCAGAGTTTTTAACACATAACCTCTAATAATATATGATTAAAAGGTACACTGATTTAAATACATCCTTAACAATGTTGCTATTTAATTTATCCAAAATATATCTCTTTCTTAGAAGAAAGTATTATGAAGCAATATATAGAAAAGTGCCAGCAGCCCATTAAATGTGATAGAGCAGCATCAATATAGTCAGGATGTCTACAGAAATGCTTAGAGGTAACATATAATGTATTTCTTTGATGTAGCGCTGGGCTGGTAATGTCATAGTGCAAAGCAGACATCTTTCATATGAGTTACATATATATATATATATATATATATATATATATATATATATATATATATATATGTTATGTTAGGGCGCAGAGAGGAAAAGGCGCACAAGAGTTATTTTATTTGTCTCTCCTCTCCCCCAAGTTACCTCTGGCTCTTACAACCCTTCTCATGGAAGTCCGGAGGTCTAACAGGTGCAGGTGTGAATAGGACTAAGATACCATCAACTCAATATAATACCCTTATGTTCCTTCCTCCTTTGCTTACTGTATTCTCTATATCTTCCTCTCCTATATCCATACCTCTTTCTCATCAGTGCTCACCATCTCTGTCTGTCTTGTTTTTACCATCTTTTTCTCCTTCTCTTCCCCCATTTCTTCCTCAACAACTTTCACTTTGATCTTTCCTCCATGCTCCATTTATGTCTCTTGTTAAGCCACCTTTAAGTTCTCTCCCTCATGCCTTATTTGTCTCCTTTCACCTTCCTCTCTGTCTCTCATATAAACAACCCTCTATTCCTTTCCTGTATTCACCTAAACCACATATCGATAGATAGATACTGTAGATAGATAGATGGATAGATAGATAGATAGATAGATAGATAGATAGATAGATAGATAGATAGATAGATAGATAGAGTAGATATTGCAATAACATGTGGATCTCTGCAATATGTGTTGATTAAATGACTTCTGTAATTCGGGAACAACTTCAAATATTGGCGAACTATGTAACAAACTAACAAGATCAGCAGCCATGTAATCCATTAGAATAAAGTATGTTTATATTAAATAAAGCATATTCTGCTTGTGATATGAGTGCTTCTGTCTATGACTGCTGGTTCCCCGGAGCCTTAGAGAACTGAACAGAGATGATATCTGCATTTAAATTTCCATCATTCTTCCCAGGTGTCGAAGCTTATGTTAGCTACAAAAGCAATATTTGCAGCCATTAAAGCAATGTTGAATATCATTGTTAATCATTATTATATTATAATTTAATATTGTGGTAGTTTATTTTTTTTAAAAGGACATTATGAAGTCAAGTTCTTCATAAGAACACTTCAGTGGTCATTTAATGGATACTTTAGACACATACTTTAACAGACTAGCAGGGAATGGATTCGATTGAATTCTCTTTCGTCGCCTCATTTGGTCACATTATTCTATTATCGGCTAATGTATTGTTTTCCATAGGCGCACCACCAGCATTTAGCACTTCGGCTTGATATCAGTTTCCTTTATACATTTGTTTCCATCCATAAATCGGTAAACAAATTAACTTAAGATAGCTTCAAATAGCTTCCTTGGTAGTAAGCAAGTCCCCCCTGTGATGGCTTATAATATCCCTTTCAAGATGTGGTACTGTACAAGTCTATTTAAGCTGTTATATTTAACACTTTTTTGTACTTTACAGTTTATTAACTGTTAAATGCTTCTTAATAAATCATAAAACATTAGAGCTCACATAATAGGGTACTGGTATAACAGAAGGTCAGCACATATTGATCTTATAGAGTAATACATAGGATGAATTGTTTTAAGAACTTTAATCCGCAATATCATAATGGATACAAGTGAGCACTGTGCTTCCTTATTGCTCCATCTGAAGGAAATTTGGGAAAATACATTCAGTGTTTACAGTATGCAAGTGAACACACTTAAATACTTTATATAACATTTATTTTGGGGACTGTCACATGTATCAGTGCTCACTGATGAGGATTCTTTTAAAGAATCTCTGAAGTGTCATATTTATTGGGTGCTGTTTTGAAGAACTTGACTAGATAAAGTGCAAAACTTGTGCATAAGCTGCAGTTTAAAATAAATAAGTAAACAAAGCTTGCAGGCAATACTTTTAGATAAACCTGCTGATAAACATATCCAGAGTAATCACATATTATAATTGTCAAACTGCGAGTTGTTGTCAGGCTTTGCAACCAAAAAAATGGCGGAGAAAAAAGATGAAAACGAGGCTAAAGGAGACAGTGCCGCGAAAATCACCACCAGACACGTACGAGTTACACAGGAACATAGGAGGTACACAATATACCATTACAACAGACAAAAAATGCTTGCAAGCCAAGTAACATATAGAAAAAAAACACGAGCCCGCAAGCGTTAGCAACAACTCATATGCTCACAACCTGCATATATTACTTCAAAATAGGTAAAGTATATTACTTTATTAATCTATTAGTTATTATTCCCATCCAAACGCACACAACCTTCATGTCCCGACGAGAGCCCTCATTCAATTGCAATTTGGCCAATTGAATAGGGCTCTAAATAAGCACATAGCATATTTTTTTAAAGAATTTTTTACTTAGTAAACATCTATCCAAAAGCAAGGTTTTCACTAACTAAAAACTTATTTTAAAAAAATGCTATGTGCTTATTTAGAGCCCTATTCAATTGGCCAAATCGCAATTGAATGAGGCCCTAGGGCACTTTAGATATTTTTTCTTACTACTACTCAACCTTAAACACATACATATCCAAGGCCTCCTGAAATATATGAATCTTCACCTATGTCAAAAGACTTTGTAGGACTGGATACACCATTAAGGTTCTACCAAGTTCCCACACACATCTGCTACACAATATATTTTCATGTTACCTCCTCCATGCTGGTTCTTGTACCTTCGTTGGTGCAAACAAAGGAAATAGGGATGAGATAAATCATTGGTGAACCTGCTCTCCCCAATGCAATACATCCAGCCCTCTGAATACATCTAAACTATACTTCTCCAAATATCATATACCTTTACCTCACTAAAAATATATATATTTCCATAGAATGTTCCAAATCCTTATTCATTACAAACCACACCAACAAATATACAACCCAACTGCCTGTTAACCTACTGTATAATTATAATAGTCTGTCAGTTAATTAATATATTATCTCCACTTGCCTCTAAGTGAAGTCAAATTAATCTGGATATTTGTTGAACAAACAAATACTTATTCCTGGTTTAGATTTGTCGGCTTCATTATGACACTTCTTACCAATTTTAGCCTAATAGTCCTAATTAAAATAAAAAAAAGCCCATTAAAAGCAAAATATAATAGGAATTATAATACATGGGCCTCATTCAATTGCAATTCGGCCAATTGAATAGGGCCATAAATAAGCATATAACTTATATTTTTTAAAGAAGTTTTTAGTTAGTAAGCATCTATCCAAAAGCAAGATTTTCACTAACTAAAAACTTCTTTAAAAAAAATATGTTATGTGCTTATTTAGAGCCCTATTCAATTGGCCGTATCACAATTGAATGAGGCCCCATATGTTTTCCTCATTTTGAACGTTCAGGTATTCTAAGGGCCTTATTCAATTGCGATTTGGCCAATTAAATAGGACTCTATATAAGAACGGAGCATATTTTATTTACAGAAGTTTTTAGTTAGTGAAGACCTTGCTTTTGGGTAGAAGTTCACTAACTAAAAACTTCTTTAAAAAAATATGTTATGTGCTTATTTAGAGCCCTATTCAATTGGCCGAATTGCAATTGAATGAGGGCCATAGAGCCCTATTCCATTTCTCAAATCGCATTTGAATGAGGCACTTAGTAAATTGTGATTCTGACAATTGAATACGGCTCTATTTAAGCACACAGTATACTTTTTTTACAGAAGTTTTTAGTTAGTGAAGACCTTGCTTTTGGATAGAAGTTCACTAACTAAAAACTTTGGTAAAAAAAATATGCTGTGTGCTTAAACAGAGCCCTATTCAATTGTCCGAATCACAATTTAATAAGGCTGTAGGTTTTATAGATCACTATAAATAAAGTTTTCTGATGAGTTATGCATACATTCAGACACTAGATGGCAGTGCAGCCATTGTTTTTCTTCTTTCGCATTTATTCATATGACGGTTTCTGTAAGGGCTGAGCACAGAGTGATCTTGTAAACTAAGGTTAAATTACCCTGACGTTTTATATCAAAGGGTTGTTTTCATACACGTAGATAGCTGCTACTAGAATAATTACTTAACTCACTACTAGTATTAGTAAAACAATCAAGTACTTCTGTCTTTAATTGGACTTAAAGAGACACAGCAAAGGCTCCAAACATGATCAAATTTAAAACTATAAGCAATGTCAAGTAGTTTATCAAGTTTTCAGTGTTTATCTATCAATGAGCTTTTCTGATCACCCCCAAAAATATTCATATCTCTGCTAACGAACAATTCTCAGACCCCAGAGAGTTATTTATCTACTCCACCTAGTTACTCCCTGGGGTCTCAGCAAGGCCAGGCTTCACTCTTTCCTTAGTGGGTGGATCAGAAATGCTGATTGGCAGGGAAAATATGAATCTTCAATATAAGTTTAGATTAGGAAAATATATATATTTTTAAATCATATTCAATTCACAAAAGTATTTCTCACTACTTATGGCGTTAACTCATATCTCTGCTATGTCACTTTAACATATATCCCTCTCTTCTTGCTCCCTTACTCCTTACTCATCCGTTCATATATTTTTATGTCTCACTACCTTCCTCAGAACTGTACAATTGGTGTAAAATGTTATTTTACCAAACATTACGTGTTAACGGCCCTGCTCTGTGATATAATGTCAACCTAAAGTATAAATATTAAGTTAATTACCTCAGACATAAACGTTTCTCTTTTCCCTCATATTTACATTTACTTTAAAATCAAAATTATTTATGCAAGAGCTATTAATTTGCCATATAATATGTTTTCCATCTCTTTTCTGGATATATTTACATTATGATATTTTTTTATGAAGTGAAACATTTACATTAAGTGCTACAATTTGGTGTTCACTTATATTTTTCAAAGCCTGGTGCCATTTGCTTTAAGTATTTAAGGAAAGTTGAAATCAGCAGTAGGTCCCTGTGGTATATTTTAGTTTCTTTTGGTGAATAGACTGATTCAGGGCTAAGACTCATTTCTTCCAGAGTATTCTCTTTGGGGAGTTATACAGTAAGCTGTAAAATGTATAGACTTCACCAAATCTGAGAAATGTCATATTCTAGTGATCAATCTATTCACCTCCTATGCACATATGGCATGTTTATTATTTTAATAACAGAGGGTACTCAGGCACGGTGTAACAGACACACCCTTATGGAGAGATCATGCTCACGCCAAGAAACATATATGAAATGAAGCTCTTTCTACTGCTTGTCCAGATGTCCTACTGCTTCACTGCTCAATGGGCTACTCAATAATGTATTGTCTACATTGCTTTATGGATCTTATTATATGACATGAAAGTTTCCCTTTTTTTAATATTAAACTTAAGGGGATATGTAAGTGAGCTGGGTTATGAATGCATCTGATAGAGGGGAATTCGTAGTGTATGAAAAGTTCAGTTTACTTACAAAGTTATTTGCAAGAAAGTAAAATCCAGCTGATCACACCCACAGGACGCTTACATAAGCCGGGTACACACAGGAAATATAGCAGTGTACCCACAGGAAATACAGCAGGGCACATATTTTGACCCTTCTGGTACAGAGCACAGGAAGTAACTGTTGCAGTTCTTGTACTGAGCACATGCCAGAAGTCACTGAGGTGAGGAATAATACAATGTATTAGCCTGATTCTAAATTTGAATGTTATGCTAATTCAAGTGGGAATTTCTAGGGGCGTACACAATCAAATGCTAATGCCAAAAAACAGGACATTTTCCCAACGTCTAGGTAAGCTAAATAATGTTTATTTGGGGATATTTTCATGCAAAATAAGTTTTCATACACTACTAATTCTCCTCTATCAGATGTACTCATAATCCAGCTCACTTACATAAATCCCTTAATAAACTTATTGAAATCTTCCAAATAGTCCCTGCAAAGGTCTGCCCCCAGCAGCTCATTCACACAGTGTCTCGTTCAGTACTAGCCACCAAAAGACTGTTTCTCAACCGCATGTTTTGAAATGCTGCTAAGAGCCAATCTGTGTGCATTAGTTACAGAGGGGCAGCCCTTTGTTGCGACTATTTGGATCTTTCAGTGAGTAAAAACAGAGCTTTTAAGCACTTGTTAATAAATAATGTTTAGATATGCAGACACTTAGGTAGTTTATTTTAATATTAAAGCCAGGGAACCTTCCATGTCCCTTTAAAGGAAGATCTTTGGGGTAATCATTATGGCCATATTTGTAAAATATCCTATTTTGGAAGAATCACACTTTAAAATACGCAACATGTTTTTAGAATGTAAAATATAATACTGTTTCTAATTGGTTACCTTTTATATACAAATATGCTGCTCTGCAATCTACCATATTGATTTCTCCAAATCAATTACCTGCAGTGAGAGGAGGCTTTGAATGGACAGTTTTTGCACTATGGGAATCTGGCAGCTAAAATTGCTGGTGCTTTCAGTATGACTAAAAGGAAGCTCATTAGTTTACATGGACACATCCTCCTGAGAAAATAGCAGGCAGCAGACAAGAATACAAAATGAACCACACAATAGAGGACAATTGCCTATAAAAGTTACAAATGTAAATGTTTCTTTCTTATTAAAATCTTTTTTCAAACAAAAGACTACAGTGAATCTTTACATGCCTTTTTATCCATGTTGTGTCCAGACTAATAAAGGGGCCATGTTCAACCATGGACATTTATTTTAAAGAAAACAGGACTACAGTATAGTATTTTTATGGATTTGTGGCACTAAGCATTAATTTCACGGTATGAACTAACTGATTATTGTGGAATAAACCAATACATTTTTATTTAGACTAACATCAAAGAACCACTGTGGCTCCATTTTATCTGTATGGTCTTTTGAATAACTAAAATGTATAATGAGAACGTGCTTTTAGAATGCAATAAATAAATAATCACAACCTACACATTTTTAACTTTTATTACAAATTATTATTTATTGTGAGTTTCCATTTGCTTTTCTGGCTGATTATTTCTGCTGCTCTATCAGGAGAATGTGTACCATGGGTGTAGGAACTAAAGAAAATCTGGGGGGATATATTGGGGCATATAGTGTACAAATACCACACAACTGCTTCTCTAAACATTGAAACATTTGCACCCATGCTGTAAGCGAACAGCTTTCATTACTTCTGCTAAAAGAACTGGCAGTGTTATCTGCACTGTGCAGATAGAAGCTTCATCTTCATTCAAAGTCTCCTCCTATTTTAGGGAGGAACCACAATAGATATCAGATCAGTTTAATTGCATGTGAAGGAAATAATTAACTAAAGGTATTTTCATCCTAAAAATGTTACTCTTACTGATACATTTCACTTGTGGTAATACTTTCAGACATTTAAAGACTTTTCCAAAAGCAGATCCATTAGCCTTCCCTATATGATAGCTGTGACACTTTAAATTGCAAATCTAATGACCTTACACTGTGAGAAGAAACGTTTGAGTTTCTAAGTAATTTTTTTTTTTTAACCATTGCATTAAACAGTATGAATTCAAATGTAACTGAACATTCCTATAAATAACAGGTTTGCATTCATGCTGTCTTTAACTTCAGTGACCTACTGGTAGCTTCCTGGCATGTCCTATATAATAAAACAAAGGCAGTTCACAAATGGCAAATAGTTAATATTACAACATTGGTGGGGAATAGGAGGCCCAGGGGGCTCATACAGGCCTCAGACATTTCCCTTGTGGCCCCCAGTCTGTTCCATAGCGTAGGGGAGCAAAACCCTCTTTAATAATACAGAGTATGTTTTATCTCTGTACAGCTAGCAAATTACTCTCTCCAAAACAGACATCATCATTATCTATACCTCTATTGCCAATTCATCCAATTCTAACCCTCTCCCAACATTGATTTTACCATTTTTCTACACTTAAAACAAACAGCTAAAAAATATGTATCCTTTTAAAGGCATATAGAAGTTTCATTGATTATGAATGCATCTGATGGAGGAGAATCAATATTTGCATAGTTTCTATAAAGATTTTTTTGCATGAAAAAATTCCAACATAAACATTAATAAACTTACCCTAGAGATACCATAATTTCGTCAGCTTTCTGTTAGTTTATTTTGAGAAGCAATGCCACTGAAAATTCAAGCTAAATTCTCATAAAATTCATAATTCATTGTATCCAATCACAGACAGCTACAACATTGTAGCAGTATGGGAATTCAGTCACTGCAGCAAAGTATCAGGGAATTTCTAGGCTTTTTTCCCATCACACACTTGTTTCTCCACCCTGGACGGAAGCAACTGCTCTGGATCTCTGCATTGTGCTGCTACTTGCTGAAAGATTAGTATAGGGTTCAAAACATAATTGGATGCTGCGTTTTCTGTTGGTAGATACCCCGTGCCTATATAGGCACCTCTAGGGGTGTGGAAACGCATCAAAATAAATCTGTATGTGTAAAGAATGACTCAATGTAATGTGCATTGCTGATATAAGCAAAATGTGTGAGATTAGAAAAAGGTATGGAGTATGTTAAAGGTCTGTTGTAGTGCAGATACAGTTAGGCAACAGATTAGCAATTCCATCTGTGTTTGAATCAATGTAACTTCAATGTAGCTTTTATAACATACATTTGTACTTTAGTGTTTCAGGGACTAGCACAGCTGCTTTTCTCCACCCCCACCCTATAAGCCCAGCAGGCTTTGCTCATTTTCTTTTTACTCTAATAACTAGCAGCCTCATTAAATTCGGGGACCGTAAGTCCAACGTAAAGCTTGCAACGGCTGCGGGCTTAAAATTTGGCTGAGTTACGTTGCTATTAAATTAGAATGGGCTGTGAGCTACGGGATGGAGACGTAAATCGTAGCTCGTTTGTAGAACACTGGATTTGCGGCCTTGCGGACAATGAATTAGTGTAGCCCGTAGTTACAGGTTTAGATGGAAGAAGAGATTGTTAGCGTTGCGTCACTGAAAAAGGAGAGGTTAGATATCAAAGTCCTACGGGCTTCAATTAAAGTTTGAGATCAGATCCACATTCCACAATAATGCAATATTAATAAAGCCATAAATATGATATTCTATTACATGCAAGTTACAGTATATGTATTAACACATTGATTGCCGTGATCAATATAACACGGAAATTAAACATGAAATAAAGTATTGTTTTAGGCCAATTTACGGGCTTGAGAATGTTGTGCTATTAATTCTAAGACAAGACGTCACTTTCCCTTTTAATAAAAGTACAGTGGTGTGTTTTTATTTGCACTTATGGGGCTACGTATCGGTCTTTGCCCCCCTTGCGAGTCCTCTCCAGCACAAGTGGGGCTTTGGGCTCAATTTGCATGTTACGGGCTAGCTCGCGGGTGACTTTGTTGCAATTTAATAGCATGATTTGAATTGTAGCGGTTACGGGCTTGACAGATCAAAGGATTTGCGGGTTGCGATGTTCCACGTTCACGTCCTGTAGACATTTTTCGGCTGTCCTGCGGCTTACCCCGCACGTCATCTTCGGGGACGTTTACTGGGCTAATTTAATAGCCGTAAGTCCTACTTTCTACGTTACGGGCTATGTTCTAACACATAGCTCGAATTTAATGAAGCTGTAGGTATACTTATAGTGGCCACAGCAAGGAAGGACCATATAAAGACTCATATAAGGGCAGAGTCCCGAACAGATCCTAAACACCTAAAAAAAGCATATGAAAAGAAATATGAAATATTCAAGTTCAAATGCTACAATATTTTTATCTATAATGTTATTGCTACTCGGTTATTAAGTAATCCAGTTAAACAATTCAGTGCTATTTTATGAACACCACCATGGTCTGTAAATGACATACTGCTTCAAGAGATGATTTCCTAAAAATACATATTAAAACTGCTTAGAGACTTGTTTAATAGCCAACAATCACTTTATTAAAATGCAACATGGTTTTGTTCTATCGTCTAAAAGCAGTTCTCAATGAATAAAGCAGCTATCCTCAATGCATTGCTATCAGTGGTTGCACAGTATTTAAGGAACGGGTGAGCAACCAGAGCATAGTGGGCAGGATAAGGTTTGTGGTTCACATGTAAGTAAAAGCTGGTCATTATAAATAAGGGAATCTCCCCTGGGCAGACTGTCTAAAAGAAGCACGAAGAGGAAATGATATTCTAAGACAACTTGCCAAAAGGAAGCCAAACAGCCAAGTATAAAATGTTAAGGATATATACAAAATAGCTGAATTTCATGATTTTTGCCACAAGTCTTGTCTGAAACGGGTAGGTCTGGTAAGACTGGGCACCAAGAAAAACAAGCGTGTTTTGTACCCACAACTCCACTCTGCTAAATTATGTCAGATGTGGATTATAAGAAAAAAAAAATCAATAAGCAGAGTCTTTGGCAGAAATATCTGCAATGTGATCCCTTCAGCACTGCACCGAATAATGAAATCTCTTTGTTTTTTAATGCACAGGAAAAGTTTGAATTTATATCGGGTAAAGTATTTCGGTAAATGACAGGCCCCCCCAGAAATCCAAAATATGTTTCTTGTGCCAAAATTGAGCTTAGCTTTCTATGTGAATATTTTTTCACACAAGCTAACCTTTATAGCATAGATTTATATGAATATGTTAGGTTATTTTAATTGCTACTAACCATATTTTTTACCTGTGCCACAACTAAAAGTTTGTACTCATTTTTATTATTTTATAGTATCCACTGGATATTAAACACATTTATATATATATATATATATATATATATTTATTTATTTATGCCGTATTTACGCAAATCTAGTGCGCAATCGAATCTAATGAGCACACCAAATTAGGTTTGTCATTTGTACAAGAAGTACCCAACAGTGTGCCACTGTGTTGGGCATCTCTGGGTGCCAGGCTCTGCGTGACAGTGTGCGTGGGACTCTCTGTGTGCTGGGCTCTGCGTGACAGTGTGCGGGGGGGGGGGGGGGGGGGTCTCAGTCTCTGCAGAAAGTGCACAGCATTCTTAATACCAATCTTTGAGGAGCCACTTCCTCTGGCGGTGATGACCAGGACCCACGCTGCCGTCTGCCCATCTTAGAGCATCAGTCACCAACTCTAGAGAGCCGGGAAGCGAGAGATGGTGGTGTTGCGGTGTTTAACGGTATGTCCTGGTCTGTGCTTTCCTTTTGGCTATTAACGGTAATGCAATGTTATCGGTGGCGCACTAGATTCAATGTTTTAACCCAAAAAAAGGGGTTAAAACATAGAATCTAGTGTGCCATCAATTCTAATGCTCACTCCACATTTGGGATCGATTTTCCAAAAAAAAAGGTGCGCATTAGATTCAAGTAAATACAGTATATATATATATATATATATATATATATATATATATATATATATATATATATACAGTGGATATAAAATGTCTACACACCCCTGTTGTTAAAATGTCAGGTTTCTGTGCTGTAAAAAAATGAGACAAAGATAAATCATTTCAGAACTTTTTCCACCTTTAATTGAAAAACAAACTGAAATCTTTTAGGTGGAGGGAAGAAAAAATATAAAAATAAATAATATGGTTGCATAAGTATGCACACCCTAAAAATAACACTTTGTTGGCACATTTTGGCTATATTAAATTCCAGCCTCGTAAGTCCAACGTGTAGCACGTAAGGGCTGCGTGCTTCAAATTTGGCAGACTTACATTGCTATTAAATTAGAAAGGGCTGCAAGCTATGAACAAGAGACGCTATTTCGTAAACCAGTTCACGGCCATCAGGTTGCATGCTCGACCGCAAACAATCAATCTCGTAGTGACGGGTTCAGGTGGAGCCAATGGGAAAAGAGATCGTTAGCATTACGTCATTGAAAAAGAGGAGGGTAGATTTCGATGTCCTACGTGCTTCAAGTCCAGTTTACGATCGGACCCACAATAAAGCAGTAAATATGATATTCTATTACATGCGCGTTACAGTATTTGTCGTAACACATTGATTGCAGGGATCGTTATAACACAAAAAATAATCATGAAATAAAGTATTTTTTGGGGCTGATTTACGGGCTTGAGAATGTTGTGCTATTAAGTCCTAACATCACATTCACTTTTAATAGATGTACAGTAGAGTGATTTTATTTACGTTACAAGTACTATGTACAGGTGCTCTAGAGCACACGTTGGCCTTTGGGCTCCATTTGCGTGTTACGCGCTTGCTCGCGAGTGACCACATTGCAATTTGATAGCTGAATAGAACAATTAGCAGTTACAAGTATGAGAGATCAAAGGATTTACTTACGCCAAGTTCAACATTGCTCTCCACATTGCCTATTCTCGCCCGCACGCAAAGTTCGCTGCAAGCAATGTTCTGAGGCATCTTAGCACACAAATAGCCATAAGATAACAGTTACCAGCTACCTTTTAATACGTAGCTCCAATTTAATAGGGCTCTTAGTCGGCTAATTTTTCGTATCTATTCTAGAATGGAAGGAAGAGGATGGATGGATGGGTAATCATTAGCATTTAACATCTGTATCCTTCCCTGCACGTCTTCAGTAAAAGGCGATTACAAGTAAATTTGCAAGACATTCTTGCCCTGCTCTGTAGCCACCCCTCATGCCTTAAAATATAAGTATTATTGTTATAGCTTCCATGCATCATGTGTGCTAAAATTAGGAATTGTTCTAAAACTGTTCTATTGCTTACACAGCTGTTAGTTTTTTGGTATATGTCACAAACATGTGAGGTTTTTCCTAATCTAATAGAGAATTTGCAAAACAAAACATTTTCTTTAATTCTGCAGTAATGGGGTATTTAGTTTAAATTCTGGACAGTGCCTTGTAGATAAATTGACGTTTTCTATGCTCAGACAGTGGTTTGCAGACAGTGTAACACAGATCATGTTTGACTCCAGAGTAATCTTTTACACTGTCTGGGAGCATTTATTTATATTTCTGTTTGTGCCAGAGGCTCCTCATGAGATCTCTACTCACGTGATGCTAAAGGACTAAACTTCTCAACCGCCGTTGGCACAGCAGTGGGAAAGACAGACCTAGTCATTGTTTCATGTCTTACAGGGTTTGCCAAGAAAAATGCCAACTGGCATCTGTGCAGACCACACATTAGAACTCATGGTAAAATGTAAACAGCAAAAAAAAACACACACTGTAATGGCTATTTTCCCACATAACAAATAGCAAGGCTATAGGATGCCACAAGGAAGTGGACTCTCATTGCTGTGTTATATAGTGTACTAGCCACTTGCCCGTCAAAAAATGACGGCAATTAAATGTGTATGCTTTGAATTCTGTTTTGCACTTAATATGAGCGTTTGACACTTTTAACCTTTTTCTTATCTATAATGAAGTACAACAATTATATTAAATGTGTTTATTTTTTTAACATGCAACTTGTAGGTGACCAACTGGTAAACAATTTTTTTTTTAACAATATTAACATTTTAATGTAAGAACAGGTCAACGTTGTATGAATGAGTATTGTTAACAATACATAATGGTTTGTAACATGCAACTTGTAGATCAACAACTGGTAAACTACATAAGTATTGAAATCAGAGGAAGGCAAACAGTAAAACCCCCCATTGAAACTTAGCCAGTTGTATCAAAGGGGGAAACATTAATTTTTTACTGACCCCATTAACTGGCGATCGGATTACTCCATTGATTAATATTCTCCATTTAATTATACATTTAAATTGTACAACAAAAGCTCCTCCTCCTCTTAAAATGAAACCTTAAATATATACAATGAAACATGTTAGCACACTTGTTTTTAAAAAAAATAGTAACAATACAAACAGTAACTTAATGTAGTAAAATTTAAATTTGAATTGTTATAAAATGCAACCAAAGTGTTTTGTGGGGCTAATCAAGCTAAAAGGCCACTTCCAAGAAATTTCAATATGTTACTTTGTATTTGTTGATTTTTTTTTTCACTTTTTGTTGTTATTCTTGTAGTTCTTGAAAATGGCACATAGAGTTTCCTAATAGAAATAGTGGTCCCCTAAAAAGAGACCGCCAGACATAAAAGTTCGTCCGTGGTGTATAACCACTGTTCTCTATGGTTATTGCCATTTTATAGAGTTTCTTAGTGAAATAGTGGTCCTCTAAAAAGAGTCTGAGTGACATAAAATGTTGTTCTCAAAATAAAACCCACTGTTCTCTATATTTGTTTGTTTTTTTGTTGTGAATTTTTTCTTGAGATGAAAGCATTGTTGGAAAATGGCACATAGAGTTTCCTATGTGAAAGAGTCGCAGAGACATTTAAGTTCGTCCTGGAAGTAAAACCACTGTTCTCTATGTTTTTTGCCATTTTAAAGAGTTTCTTAGTGAAATAGTGGTCCTCTAAAAAGAGTCCGAGTGACATAAAAGTTCGTCCTCTAAATAAAACCACTGTTCTCTATATTTGTTGTTTTTTTCTTGTGAATTTGTCCTTGAGGTCAAAGTATTTTTCTTTTTTCTTTTTTTTTTTTACATGTCTTGTATTGTTATCCTTTTTTTAATTAACATTATAGTACCTCATAGTAGACAATTTTTTTTTTAAAAATGAGGCCATCATCTAATAAATCACTTTGACTTTGGTTGTTTTCAATATAAACTTTAATTTCTTCTGGATTCTTGCATCTTGAAAGTGCAACATACAGTTGGCCATGTGCAAAAACTGGTTCTTCTAAAAAGATACCCACCGATTTGTAAGTATGTCCTATAAGGTTATGGCAAATGCCATGATGATGGGAAATTATCTCCTTTGAAGTACAAAAGGGAGGCTACTTTCACTTGGTGCCAAATCTATTCTTGGTATGAAAACTCTCTCCTTTATGGGTACCAGAGGTTCAACATCTATGAAATGGTCCTTTAATTATTGAACAATTAATCTGGACTCATTACATAGTCCGTTTTTGGGGTTCATATTTCGCAGTAACATGACAATTGCACCTTTCTTTAGCTGCAAAATATGGGGTGGCATTGCAGAGGGAGTTAATGAATTAATGAATTCAGTTGAAAAGTTTGTCAGCACTGTGATAATTTTTTTGTGGTGCATTTTTTTTTTTTAATATTTCATTATTGAGAAACAATGTATCCTTATTTTTGCATGTTAGTATTACTTTGTTTGCAAGCTCTGCATAATCCTCATTATTTATTATATTTTAGAATATAGCTGTTATGAGATCCTGTTTTCAAATCATATGAGGTGGAATTTCAATGGTATCATTGGGTACATTTTGTATTCCCTCTCTATTTCCTTCTCCAATTTTAATGAGCTAATCATTGAATTCATTTTCTTCTTCTGATCTCATATTTTGTTGTAATTGAAGATGGGTAAATAATTTCCATAGTGTACTTGACTTTATACATGTTTCAACAGTGTCTGTTCGATTTCCATGTACAACGACAGGTAATGTTTGTCTAAAATCTTCACCTAACAACATTACCTTTGCACCAAATGGCAAATCATTATCCATGACTTCACGTAGCAAAGGGTCAATACATTGTAGTGCATGGCATGACATCATTGTAGCTTCATCTATTATAAATAATTTACTGTTTTTAATTTTTTTTGCTTGTAATGATGTCATTTGAATATCAGAGAATGGGAACTGGAGTTTAAATTGACTATGCACACTTCTTCCACCTTCTAACAAAAGTGCAGCAATTCCAGTGGTTGCAAATGGCAGTGCTATTTGACTTTGTGCTCGATCAAAACTCATCAATAAATTATACACATACGTTTTTCCTGATCCGCCAGGTCCATCTAGATAGAAATAACGCTCTTTGAACATGTCATCATCTAGGGCATTTTTTATGGCATTAAATGCTTGCAATTGTAATGTATTTAAAATTGCAAGTCTTTCTTCTGTACTTTTCTTCTGTACTTTGTTTTTGAAGCTGAGTGTCATAGTCTTCAAAGTTTATGTCGTCTATGAGTCCTGGATCTGGCAGATTAAAACTTGCACAACTTAATCCATGGGAAAGAAATTTCAAGTAATGCTTTTAATTCTGCAATAAACTCATTGTATCGTTGCAAAAAGTCTTCAGACATATTTGTTTTAAATTTGTCCCACAAAGCTAATGCATTTGGAGCATTTGAGAAGATGCAAATGAATGCCAATTGTTCCCTCATCTGCTGTGGCATTTGACATAGTGCTGCTTCTTCTAGATATCTTTCCCATTATTTATCATCAGCCAGGAAGTTTCTGTGTTGCACAGAATTTTATTTTCACTGCTTTTTTGTTTTCACCATAATCCATTAACGAAAACATAATGGTAGGGAATGTCAATATATAACAATTCCCTTGCCTCAAAGTTGTTACAATTTAATTCAAACCATGCAGTTAGTGTAGTCTGTCGATGCTCACTTTGTGCCAAAGCATTTCTTTCATTTCCAACATTAAAGTAAACTAAGTGTCTTTGGGGCAAATGTACAGCTAATTGATAAACTGCATGTGAGCGATCATGCATTTCAAATTTGAGAAGACGCCACATTGTTTCTGGTGCACATATTGAGCAACTACATGAGATGCAAGTTCATTATGTAATAACTCACTTTGTTCTGGATTTTCTGCACTTTTGACCACTACAGTAGCTGCATCATAGCCTTTGTAAATATATTTGTAGACATATTTAATGAATTTTATAGAAGTGCAAGCTTCCACATTCATGTGTGCATTATACTTCATGAGCAAATGTGAATTGTATTGTACCACATACAGTGCCTTGCAAAAGTATTCACCCCTTGGCATTTTTCGTGTTTTGTTGCCTCACAACCTGGAATTAACATGGATTGTTTGAGGATTTACATAATTTAATTTACAGAACATGCCCACAACTTTGAAGATGTTTTTTTTTTTATTGTGAAGCAAACAAGAAATAGGACAAAATAACAGAATAAGTCAATGTGCATAACTATTCACCCCCCTAAAGTCAATACTTTTTAGAGCCATCTTTTGCGGCAATCACAGATCCAAGTCGATTTGGATAAGTCACATCGTACCACATCTTACCACTGGGATTTTTGCCTATTTCTTCTTGCAAAACTGCCCCAGCTCCTTCAAGTTGGATGGTTTGTGCTTGTGAACAGCAATTTTTAAGTCTGACCACAGATTTTCTACTGGATTGAGGTCTCGGCTTTGACTAGGCCATTCCAACACATTTACATGTTTCCCCTTAAACCACTCAATTGTTGCTTTAGCAGTGTGTTTGAGGTCATTGTCCTGCTGGAAGGTGAACCTCCGTCCTAGCCTCAAGTCACGCACAGAGAGGTACAGGTTTTACTCAAAAATATCCCTGTATTTAGCACCATCCATCTTTCCCTCACCAGTTTCCCAGTCCTGGCTGCTAAAAAATATGCCCACAGCATGATGCTGCCACCACCATGTTTACTGTGGGAATGGTGTTCTTTGTGTGATGTGTTGGGTTTGCCCAAGATTAAAGCATTTTCTTTGATGGCCGAAAAGTTCAATTTTAGTCTCATCAGACCAAAGCACCTTCCTCCATACATTTTGGGAGTCTCCCAAATGCCTTTTTGCAAACTCAAAACTCTGCCATAAGATCAACTCTATGGAGAGTATGGCTCATTGTCGTCCTATGTACAGATTCTCCAGTCTCTGCTGGGGAACTCTGCAGCTCCTCCAGAATTACCTTAGGTCTCTGTGCTGCCTCTCTGATTAATGCCCTCTTTGCCGGTCCATGAGTTTTGATGGGCGGACGTCCCTTGGCAGGTTTGCTGTTGTGCCATGTTCTTTTCATTGGGTTATGATAGATTTGATGGTGCTCCTGGGGATCATCAAAGATTTGGATATTTTTTTATAACCTAACCCTGACTTGTACTTCTCAACAACATTGTCCCTTACTTTTTTGGAGAGTTAATTGGTCTTTATGGCAGTGTTTGATTAGTGGTGCCTCTTGCTTAGGTTTTCCTCTGGGGTGTTTCAAAAAAGTGTGTATATGTAATGACAGATTATGTGACACTTAGCTTGAACACAGGTGGACATCATTTCACTAATTATGTGACTTCTGAAGGTAATTGGTTGCACCAGAGCTTTTTATGGGCTTCATAACAAAGGGGGTGAATACATATGCACCTGCCAATTTTCTGTTTTCTATTTCTAAAAAATAGTTTTATGTATATATTTTCTCATTTCACTTCACCAACTTAGACTATTGTGTTCTGATCGATCACATAAGATTCAGATTAACAAAACATTGAACTTAAGACTGTAATGTAACAAAATAGGTAAAAAGTCAAGGGGGTGAATACTTTTGCAAGGCACTGTATCTGTTATCTACCTTTTTTTCCATGAATAATGGCATTTTGGCCTTCTCTTCTTCTATATAACGGATAGCCATCACAATTAGCATATGTTTTGTCTCTATAATCTTTTGGAAATCATTTAGTACATTTCTTATTTTCCATACATGGTGACTGGATTAATATCTCCACACGGTCCATGAATCATACGATGAGTGACAATCTCATATAGTCTACCATTTATTTCTGGATCTGGAAATTCAGCAATAATCACTGAATCCACTGTTTTACCAGTATCCAATGTATCTTTCTCTTGAAGGATTATAAAAATATGTCCATGTGGAATGCCTCTTTTTTTAAATGCTATGGTATAAACATAAGCCAGACATTTGCCAAATAACTGAGTTATGGTTATGTCACGTATTAATTCAGTTAATTTGATAAGACTCTTGTCACTAAATTTGATAAGACTCTTGCCACCAAATCTGATCTATCGGAAGCAGTTTGTCCAATTAGCAGAATCTGTACAATCTCTGGCCATTGTGGATTACATATAAATGTAATAAATAAATCTGGTTTTCCAAATTTAGTTACAATAGCCATAGCCTCATTGTATCTTTCTCTCATATTGCGCGGAGATCCTTGGAAAGAAGATGGTAAAATGATGGCTTTGCCAGCTGCAAGCTCTCTGTTGTAGCAACCTCAGCAACATAATCTGTCAGTCCACAATACTGTTCTATACGTAGTTTATCTTGTTGATATTTTATGAAGTTTAAATTATTTGCCTCAACTTGCAAATATGAATCAATGATCCATTGTTGTGTCAGTTTTCCTCCACGTAAAATGGGATTGAATCCATCTCGAATGGCAGTTTGACCCACTTTAAATTCAAACATTTAAATATTATTTCTGAAACGTACTTTTGAATTTGGGTAATTGTCAAGTGTTAATTTGGGTTGCCATCCGGCTTCCCCATTGAGAAAAAAATGGGATATGTAATTGGATCTAAATTAGTACATAAGATACTTATGTTAATGAAAGGTTGCTCATCATTTCTGGGATATATTCTAATATCCCTCTGAAATGGTGGTTCTCCCTCGTCATTTTGAAAGATCATTGCAACCTCATTTGATGTTGGCAAGTTATAACGGCGTTTATCAGTATGGCGATCTCTTTTAAGCACCATATTGACTTTTGGGATTGGTAATTGATGTATTGCTGCATGAATTCGTTGTTCCTTTTCTACTTCTGACAATTTTTTATAAGCTTGAGTGTATGGGTTTTGGGCCATAATTTTATCAAGCTCTATAAAAACAATGGGTAAGCATTTTTTATCTTCTTGAAGCTGCATACGTTGTTCAATAGCTTCCATTGTATCCATTGAATCTTCTGGATGTAAATGAGAAGTACAATGGTTATGAGGTTAGGCTTAGAGGGTTAGTTAGGTTGCAGTGCGTTTACACATTGGCGCACAGCAAACAGGATAGATCCTTCCATTTTGTATGAGTAAGCATTTCTTGTCCTATCCTGTTTGTTGCACGCCAGTGTTGTCATTATGGGCTTATGTTTATGAGTTTAGGCTTAGAGGATTAGTTAGATTACAGTGCATTTTGACATTGGCGCACACCAAAAAGGATTGATGCTTCCATTTTGTATGTGTTAACAGCATTGATTGTCCTATCTTGTTTGGTGTGTGTCACTGTTTGCATTATGGGGTTATCTTTAGAGGTTTATTTATATTGCAGTGCTTTTCCACATTGGCACACACCAAACAGGATAAATCCTTCCATTTTGTTTATGTTAACAACATTTGCTGTTCTATCCTGTTTGGTGTGCACCACTGTTGGCATTAGGGGTTTAGGTTATGGGGTTAGGCTTAGAGGGTTAGCTAGGTTGCAGTAGGTTTTGATATTGGCGCACAGCAAACAAGATAGATTATTTTTCTTTTTTTGTACTTGTTATATTGTACTTGTTGTCTTGAATTTGTTGTGTATAAATGACAGAGGGTCCTCTGCTGTCAATCTTCCTGCAACACTCTTCAGGCAGTGTCTGTTGAAAATTAGAAACAGAAATGGAGATGTTGAAGTAACTTTTCCTTATTTTTTTTATTTTTTTGACTAAGAACATAGGCCCTCATTCAATTGCAATTTGGCCAATTGAATAGGGCTCTAAATAAGCACATAGCATATTTCTTTTAAAGAAGTTTTTAGTTAGTGAAAACCTTGCTTTTGGATAGATGCTTACTAACTAAAAACTTCTTATAAAATATATGCTATGTGCTTATTTAGAGCCCTATTCATTTGGCCAAATCACAATTGAATGAGGGCCATAGTATTTTTGTTAAGCAAAAGTATTTTTGTAGGTTACCTGTGTAATTTATTTTCTGTAAATTTCTGCAGAGTTTACAGGTGGTGTTACACCGTGCAGTGCTGCAGATCAATCAGTGACACTCATCAGGCAGAGTCTGTTGGAAATGACAGAAATATGCAAATGTTGAAATGCACTGTAAATATTAATGATATTTTCTTTTGCTAAGAGCATAGATTATTTGGTAAAATCTGTGTTAATAAAAGGTATTTTTTTATAGAAGTGTCTCCTTTTTTTTTTGTTTCTAAATTTACAACATTTTACCCTACGGAAACATTTATCTGTGATTTAAATCTTGTCGACCTGTATAATGTTGGTATTCGCAATATTTAAAATATTTTATTTTTTTGTAATTATTAATTTATTAATTGTAATCATTTATGTATCTTTTCCATCTTACTATACATGAATAATATATTGTAATTACTTCTGTACATGAATAATGTTATTCTTATCAATATTATTATTATTTATTTATTTTTTTGAAATTATTAATTTATTAAGTTATTATTAATTAATTATAGCTTACCTTTTTGGTGTAATTTGCAGGTTTTCATGTGATAGGCAAGTTGCTTCAGAAGTAACACCACCAGTGAAATGTCCGGTCACACTGTTCATCACCTGAGGAGAAATTGAGAAAATTCTAGAAAGTCTCCAGTAATTATAGACTGTCAGCTCCAGTAGAAACTGTTAAAATGTAGTGTGCATGCTCAATTTGCGTTCTATCCTCCATTTTGTGCAAGTTATGTGCTTGGAAAATGGCATCAATGTTGTATGTCTTACGTGCCTCGCAATGTGTTACTGGCTTTGTGTAAATGTTGTGAGTGCGTTGTTGATTTTTACACGCTTGGGCCTTGTTTTGGGTTTTTTCAGTCGTCATTTCTTTTCTCGCTTTGACAATTTTCATTTGTGAAAAAAGGTGAAATATGGCTCAAATTAACTTGCAACCTCACTCACAGGCATCCTGACTCTCTCCCTGTGCTGTGTGTGAGTTTTTAAGTTAATTTGTGTCATATTTGTGTTTATTTTTGTGTTTTTCGAGTGCTGCGGTTCGTCTGTTAAATTTGTATTTTTGCAGGGTCTGGAATTTTAGCAAGGTCCGGATTTTGTGCTGGGTCCGGATTTTTGCAAAGTGTTACTGGACGTATTTTTTTAAGTCAATGTTTTCAAACAGCTGCGGGTCTTGCACTGGAAATTGTATAATTGAGCTTCCTGTTCATATGTAGACCCGCGTGTCGTAGGGAAGATGCGTATGTGGTGCGGGGTCGTAGCGATGAATGTTTTAACGCAATTTTTTCTAAGAGCTATGGGGCTCGCATTGTAAATTGTATAATTGAGCTTTCTGTTCATGTGTAGTCTGGTGGGTCGTACAGGGTTGTAGAGATGAGCACCTATATATTGTAGAGATTAACTATATATGTGATTATATTATATAATATATGGCACTATTCTGTTTAGCTCCAACCTTTTATCGCTTCAAGACCTCTATATAAAAGTTGTTGTGATTTGCCGAAAAATACAGAAAAATGAATGTAATTGTCACCGTATTCTGATTAGCTTTGAAATGACTCTATTGTCTAAGGATAAGTGGCAGAAATAGGACTTCTAATGGTGGATTCCATGCTCCACCAATATAAATGAATAATGGCCAACTGGGCAAGTTGTCCTCTTCTGGATTACTAACTTGTTGTGGTGTAGGGGCTTTTGTACTTCAATGAAGCTGTGAGCTATTCCATTTAGCGTCATCCAAGATGGGCATAGCAGAGACATCAGACAAATCGTGGTCCACTGGAGAAGGAACTGGCAACCCACTCCAGTATCTTTGCCAAGATAACCCTATGGATAAGCACAACCAGAGACATAATGATAGATGTGCCTGGTGTGCTGTGGTCAATATGGTCATGGACACGACTGAAAAACTTAACAACAACTAGGCAAGTTTTATAACTGAGATAGATTGTAAATCTTCTCTAAGAATGCTCTTTAAATAACAAAGATGTGAACTCATCCTATCTTGTGCAATAAGGAAGCTTGATGTGCCCCTGCTTGCCAGTGGTATTTGAAGAGTGCTTCACCGAGCATTAATTTCATGATCTATAGTATAGTTCTCATTCCTTAGTAGAATACCACTTTGCAAGATCAAATTGAATAATGAAGGACTAGTTTCTAAGATAGGAAGTGTGATTTAAATGGGATGGGGTTCTTACTGATACGACTTGTGATGTAAGCTGGGAGAGGTTCTTACTGATAGGACTTGTGATGTATATGGTATGGGGTTCTGACTGATAGGACTTGTGATGTAAATTGGATGGGGTTCTGACTGATATGACTTGTGATGTAAATTGGATCGGGTTCTGACTGATATGACTTGTGATGTAAATGGGATGGGGTTCTGACTGATAGGACTTGTGATGTAAATTGGATGGGATTCTTACTGATACGACTTGTGATGTAAACTGGATGGGGTTCTGACTGATAGGACTTGTGAGGTATTTGGGATTGGATTCTTACTGATAGGACTTGTGATGTAAATTGGATGGGGTTCTTACTGATAGGACTTGTGATGTATATGGGATGGGGTTCTGACTGATAGGACTTGTGATGTATATGGGATGGGGTTCTTACTGATAGGACTTGTAATGTATATGGGATGGGTTTCTTACTGATAGGACTTGTGATGTATATGGGATGGGGTTCTGACTGATAGGACTTGTGATGTCAATGGGATAGTGGGGTTCTTACTGATAGGACTTGTTATGTATATGGGATGGGGTTTTTACTTTTCCCACTTGTGATGTAAATTGGATGGGATTCTTACTGATACGACTTGTGATGTAAATTGGATGGGGTTCTTACTGATAGGAATTGCGGTGTATATGGGATGGGGTTCTTACTAATAGGACTTGTGATGTAAGTTGGATGGCGTTCTTACTGATAGGACTTGTGATGTATATGGGATGGGGTTCTTACTTATCGGACTTGTGATGTATATGGGATGGGGTTCTTACTGATAGGACTTGTGATGTAAATTGGATGGGATTCTTACTGATAGGACTTGTGATGTATTTGGGATAGGGTTCTTACTGATAGGACTTGTGATGTATATGGGATGGGGTTCTGACTGATAGGACTTGTGATGTATATGGGATGGGGTTCTTACTGATAGGACTTGTAATGTATATGGGATGGGGTTCTTACTGATAGGACAGGTGATGTATATGGGATGGGGTTCTGACTGATAGGACTTGTGATGTAAATTGGATGGGGTTCTTACTGATAGGACTTGTGATGTATATGGGATGGGGTTCTTACTTATACAACTTGTGATGTAAATGGGATGGGGTTCTTACTGATAGGACTTGTGGTGTAAATTGGATGGGGTCCTTACTGATAGGACTTGTGATGTAAATTGGATGGGGTTCTTACTTATATGACTCGTGATGTATATGGGATGGGGTTCTTACTGATAGGGCTTGTAATGCAAATGGGATTGGGTTCTTACTGTAAATGAGGGGTAGAGCAAGCGTTGTTCATGTTTGTTTCTGCTTTTATGCTCCAGGAAATAACCCATAAGATAACCATATACACGGGGATATATATTTCATTTATGACAGAATAAATCTCCTTCTTTTTCATGCTCCTACCATTTCACTCCTTCTGCCATTTTCCTCATTCAATAAGAGAGTAATTATCATACTCCTCCAAATCATATTATTTTAGAATGTGTTACAGGACTTGTGTGATCCCTCTCCCAATCCAATTCCTATATAGTCAGGTAATTATTAAACACTTATACAGAATAATATTCACTAGTTCTTTGTTGCATCTGAAAGAGAGTGTGTGATATTGTTTATCAATGTGTTTTTGATTTTATTTCCTCTGTATATGGACAATACAACAGAATTGTCCATCCTCAGATTGATCATCCTTGACATATATATATATATATATATATATATATATATATATATATATACCAGCGACTTGCCCGTCAGAAATGATGGCCAAAAAAATTGAAGCCTCACAATGCTGTTGTTTACCACACAATGCGAGGCCTTCCCCTCCTCTAACTAGCGGGCCTCGCAATGAGTGCCTTTGTCGCTCATTGCGAGCCTACCCCCCCTCTATTTTACGATAAGCGCCTTCGGCTTCGCTACTCATTGCTGTGCACATGCACAAGCCCTCCCCTGTCTCTTTCCCCTCTCTCCCGCCCATGTGTCTCTTTGCCCCCTCTCCCTCCCATATGCCTCTTTCCCCCACTCCCTCCCATGTGTCTCTTTCCCCCTCACCCTCCCGTGTCTCTTTGCCCCCACTCCCTGCTGTTTTTTCCCCCTTATCTCCATCCCCTGTGTCTCTTCCCCCCTCCCTCCCAAATGTATATTCCCCCTTTCGCCCTCCCCTCTGTCTCTTCCCCCCTCCCTCCCCTGTGTCTCTTTGCCCTGCTCTCCCTCCCCTGTGACATTTCCCCCTTTCTCCATCCCCTGTGTCTCTTTGACCCCCTCTCGCTCCCATGTGTCTCTTTCCCCCACTCCCTCCCCAGTGTCTCTCCTCCCCCTCTCCCTCCTGTGTCTCTTTGCCAATTGAATAGCAAATTAGCTTTCAACCTCCCTTATGCACTCAGGGAGAGGCAGGGAGCCCATAAGTGAGGTTGCAATCTAATTTCCTATTAAATTGGCGTCTTTTGGCAGCCTCCCAACTGCTTCTTCTTCTGAGTTACGGGCTTGAAAAAAAAATAGCGTCCATTAAAAACGTAACTCGGAAGCTCTTTGCGGGCTTGGGGAACTTGATCAATTTTTTTTTCAAGCCAGCAACTCGGAATCTGTTTGGAGCCTCTCCCACCTCTACTTTACGGGCCTTGCAATGATATATATCCCCTTTTGGATCTCTACCTTGACGTGGTGAAGGGGCTTGTGTACCTCAATGAAACTGTGAACTATACCATATAGGCTCACCAGAGATAGGCAGGTCATAGCAGAGAGGTTAGACAAATTGTGATCCACTGGAGAAGGAACTGGCAACCCACTCCAGTATCATTGACAAGAAAACCATATGGATAAGCATGACCAGAAACTCAGACAGATGTGCCTGGCATACTGCGTCAATATGGTCACTAAGAGTCGGACACAACTGAAGGACTCAACAACAACAATATATACTTACAGTATCTCACGAAAGTGAGTACACCCCTCACATTTTTGTAAATATTTTATTATTTCTTTTCATGTGACAACACTGAAGAAATGACACTCTGCTACAATGTAAAGTAGTAAGTGTACAGCCTGTATAACAGTGTAAATTTGCTGTCCCCTCAAAATAACTCAACACACAGCCATTAATGTCTAAACTGTTGGCAACAAAAGTGAGTACACCCCTAAGTGGAAATGTCCAAATTGGGCCCAAAGTGTCAATATTTTGTATGGCCACCATGATTTTCCAGCACTGCCTTAAGTCTCATGGGCATGGAGTTCACCAGAGCTTCACAGGTTGCCAATGGAGTCCTCTTCCACTCCTCCATGATGACATCCCGGAGCTGGTGAATGTTAGAGACCTTGCACTCCACCACCTTCCTTTTGAGGATGCCCCACACATGCTCAATAGGGTTTAGGTCTGGAGACATGCTTGGCCAGTCCATCACCTCGTTTTGGAGTTGTGTTTGGGGTCATTATCACATTGGAATACTGCCCTGCAACCCTGTCTCCGAAGGGATCGGATCATGCTCTGTTTCAATATGTCACAGTACATGTTGGCATTCATGGTTCCCTCAATGAACTGTAGCTCCCCATTGCCAGCAGCACTCATGCAGGCCCAGACCATGACACTCCCACCACCATGCTTGACTGTAGGCAAGACACACTTGTCTTTGTACTCCTCATCAAGATGTCACCACACATGCTTGACACGATCTGAACCAAGTAAGTTTATCTTGGTCTCATCGGACCACAGGACATGGTTCCAGTAATCCATGTTCTCAGTCTGCTTGTCTTCAGCAAACTGTTTGCGGGCTTTCTTGTGCATTATCTTTAGAATAGGATTCCTTCTGGGACAACAGCCAGGTAGACCAATCTGATGCAGTGTGCGGTGTATGGTCTGAGCACTGACAGGCTGACCCCCACCCCTTCAACCTCTGCAGCAATGCTGGCGGCACTCATACGTCTATTTCCCAAAGATAACCTCTGGATATGACGCTGAGCACGTGCACTCAACTTCTTTGGTCGACCATAGCGAAGCCTGCTCTGAGTGGAACCTGTCCTGTAAAACCTTTGTATGGTCATGCCCACCGTGCTGCAGTTCAGTTTCAGGGCAATCTTCTTCTAGCCTAGGCCATCTTTATGTAGAGCAACAATTCTTTTTTTCAGATCCTCAGAGAGTTATTTGCCATGAGGTGCCATGTTGAACTTCTAGTTACCAGTATGAAAGAGTGTGAGAGCGATAACACCAAATTTAACACACCTGCTCCCCATTCCCGCCTGAGACTTTGTAACACTAATGAGTCACATGACACTGGGGAAAGAAAATTACTAATTGGGCCCAATTTGGACATTTCCACTTAGGGGTGTACTCACGTTTGTTGCCAACGGTTTAGACATTAATGGCTGTGTGTTGAGTTATTTTGAGGGGACAGCAAATTTACACTGTTATACAGGCTGTACACTTACTACTTTACATTGTAGCAGAGTGTCATTACTTCAGTGAAAAGATATAATAAAATATTATTACAAAATTGTAATAATTACAAAAATGTGAGGGGTGTACTCACTTTTGTGAGATACTGTATGTGTATATATATATATATATATATATATATATATATATATATAATATATATATAATGTTAGACACTCACCTTTGGAAATTAAACAACCTTGGTACATGTTAGAATGTAACTGTAAATAATGTAATACTATATATATATATATATATATATAAATATATATATATATATATATATATATATATATACACAATAAATATGTATATTCAGATCCAGTTGCTTATGAGCTAATGAACTACAATGACTTATTAAACAGATGACAGCTAGCTCTCCAGCTGGAAAGTCAAAATGTAATCCACATTTTTTCGTTAGGTGGCTCTCCTCCGCCACCTTCTATTGCCTTCAAGGACCAAGTAAATAAATGGCACAGGAAAAGCTGCTCATCTGGTTTGTGGCTGATGAAAGAAAAAAAAAATCTCTTCTTGTTTAATGTTACTTAAAATGCAAGCACTTATTTTTTCAATTCTCACAGCAGACCAGTAGCTCCTTCAACAGTCTGCTAATAAGCTCACTGGTGAGTTCAGCTGAATTCCTCTTCTTTTTGAACCTGTCCTTGACACAACACTGTCAGATATAGCCTATTTATTAAGCAGATAATGATGTTTGGAATAGAGATAATTTAGGAATATATGCGAGCACACATTGTAAATGTTCATATAGGAGCACTTATACAGGACTGGCTATTTTACATTTTAATATATATATTTATATATCAGGGTGTAAAATAAATATCCTAAGGAAGGTACATAGTTTATACAATTCTATCTAATGAATCATATAATGTATGTTAGGTTTTTCGCTAACATTAATCTAAAGATAACAGTTAAAATAAATATATACATCCATTATTTTTTAAAATATTTTATGCATTTCTTCTTTACTGTGGGCAGCCATCATTATTTTCTTGTCTCTTATTTTTCACTTGGGAGGGTGCTTTGAAGTCTGAAATATATGCATCCAGATCTTTTTATAAAAGTGCGGCAAATAAATCTAATTTATAATAGGACCTAATGGAGCCATAATGGAATACAGCTTACAATAGTATAAAATACCCATGAGACAAATCAGGCAAACAAAAACAAAATACAGTGGCACACACAGAAAAGTTTAACTGCATAAAATAAGTAAGTAATTAAAGGCTGTATATTTTTTGTATTACTTTTTAAAAACATTTACTTTCATGATGAATTATTTAACCCTTACACTGGCCGACGGACCAGCTATGCAATATATGGCATACTGTACTAGAGAGTTCTGTAGTCCAGGGGTCAGCAACCTACAGAACTAGTCTCTGGAGCGGCACTTGGAACATTTGTAGTTGGCACTCGAGTGAGGGTCCAGAGCTGCTGATGGTTTAATATCATTTTATTAGATGGAGTCTGATGAAGGTGAGGTCATTAGATTGGGATGAGTGGGATAAGTGTGACCTGACTTAAGGGGGAGAGAGAGCAAGAGATGGGGACATGTAATTTAGATGGTGGTGGGTTATGGATGATGTATTTTGTAGATTTTTTAAGGTGGGACTATAGTGTATATGACTAGGTTGATGGGATGAGGAAGGAATGATGGTGACTCAATTACATATGATAAAAGATATCTAAAAAATCTGTGTGGGGTTTGAAGCACCCAAAAAAAATTGCTGTATTTATTTTATTTAAACTTTCTAATATATGTATGCACGTTGTAAATAATGTGCTTAACAAATCAACATTTAAAACAATGTATTTGTAACACTTTTTATCATTGCTTTACCTGGCATGTTAGCTTTTATCAATGTATCTCTAGTCAAGGCCTAATGGATGTTTTACCAACAGTTTTATGAGACTATGCCAGAGTTATGCACTCTGTTCTTAAGAATTATGTTTTACTCCTTGTAAAAATGAATTTCTGATCTGAAGATTGTTTCAAAGTGTGTGGAATAGTTATCTGGCCTCCTGCATAATGTAGGGCATGGGTAGGCAAGTGTGTTTCACGATATTCACCAAGTTTGGAATGTACTTATGAAAATGATATGAAGGTTATTGACTTTTGGATACAAATGCAAAAACATGTATAATTACATTCAGAAGGGTACATCAATGAAGTTTACTTAGGGGGCTTAGGAAAAGAACAGCTGAGAATTGTGAATCCTCAATTTAGATATATGATACATTTAATAATCCAGTGGAGGTCTAATAGAAAAAGACTGGGGATCCTGATTCGGACCCAGCTTCGCCTATTGACTAATCTTACTGTAGAATGTGGGAGCAAAAATACACAATATTCTATGTGGCAGATATAAGAAATAGGGCAGAGTCCCACACGAACATGTTATTAAGGTTCAAGAACCTAGTAAGTGATTCTTTAGCATTCAATGTTGGGAATTATAGTCTGTTGGCCTCAGGCGCGCTGTGTGCAGGCAGCTAACACTAGCTGTAATTGACATGCTGAGCAAAGCATCCATCTTCCCTATTCTAACTATCTATCTGCAGTAAATAAAATAAGATAAAGCATTCATGTGGCATGGAGCAGGAGAGTAGTTATGTGATTTTATTGCATATTCCATTTCAGCTTTAACAATTTAAAAAAAAAAAAAATTCTGGACAGGTTTACATTTTGAATTGAGTAGAAGATCTTTATTGCTTAAAAACAGACCATGGGCCTCATTCAAATGCTACGTTTTTGGCATAAGTAGCTACTTATCTTACGGCCTCCGATCTGGTTATGAGCCACGAGCTGGGATCCCTTGCAATTGGCTCAGCTTACTACTTTGATCTTGCTCAGCCTCGAGAGTTGCGGCCGCAGGAAATCCCAATTCGCTATTCAATTGCTATGATGCTACGATCACCCTTCCGTCAGCTTACTTACACCAAAGAGGTCCCGCAACGGTCTTACTTTCAAAACATAGCACTAATTAAGCAAATAGAAAAGCCATCCTGTACTTTTATTCGAAGGGAAAGTGATTTTAGGTCTTAGAATTAGTAGCACAGCATTCCCACGCTCTCAAATCAACAAATAAAAATAACTTATTTCATGTTCAATTTTCGTTTTCTATCCATCATGTAAGTTCCACGGGCTTGGAGCTTGAAGTGCAACGTCAGACCCGCAACAGCTGCTGATTTAGCCTCCGTCAAGTCCGTAAAAGGCTAAAATCGAACCACAGGTTACTTGGGCCACAGAGGTGTCGCGAAGGTCTTACTTACAAATCGTAGCACTAATTAAGCAAATAGAAAAGCCATCCTGTACTGTAAAAAGACCTACGGGCTTGGAGGTCATTCAATCTCCAAGCCCATACGGGCTTGAATAACGAGTTATGGTCTTGGAGGACATTCACCCTCCATATATATTCCGTATTATGTTCCCCATCCTTTACAGTGCTTTACGGTGCTGGATTGAATATATACTGTATTTGCATTTACAATGCTTCGAGTTTGCAGGCTTCTACCTTCAAGCCCGTATGGGTTTGAACAACGAGTTACGGGCTTGGAGGTCATTTGGACAGAAATGAAACCTGAAATATTTGATTTTGGCGATGTGCGAGCTTGAGAATGTTTTGCTATTAATCCTCATGTCCCCCATTGTGTTCCCCATCATTTACAGTGCTTTACAGTCCTGTCTTGAATTTATATTTGCATTTGCAGTTATCTGAGTTTTTGGGCTTGAAACACAAGTTATGGGCTCGCGGCAAATGCTTACTGCTGAAAGCATGGTTTGCGATCGGCCATGAAGGGGACTTCCTTGCGGCGCCGCCCAATTGAATACCAGCGTAGACGTATCGCTATGCAGGGCCGTAACCCAAGCGCAAGGAAGTGCAGACTTGCGGCCAATTTACGGCCCCGATTTGAATGAGGCCCCATATCTTGGAAGTGTTCAATTGCTAACACCTGAGATCTAGTGTCCCTCTCCACTATGTATAGCAAGATTCTGATCATGCCGATAGTGCTTTATGGGTACAAGGGTGCTAGGATGGGATGACAGGGCCCACAACACCTTCTATTCTAGAACTAGCAATTATAGGATTCCTTATCCTCTGATAAATCACAATACGGGAAAAACCATAACATCTCCTTTCATGAAATCTGGTGTTCTGGAGTGGTGTTGTAGTTAAAGACTCACTGTAATACCCTAACATGATCTTTTAAACAGCTAATTCTAATTCGTGTTAACAAAATTCATTTTTAATGATTAAAAATGCAGTATTCAATAATTAACTTTATTAGCAATTAACAATAATGACTTTCAAACATTCTTAGTTTTCAGTTATGCTTGTCTCCACCCACTCAGGTAACCAAGGCAGTTGGAATTGTTCTAAGAGTTTTCTGAATAGATGGAGCCAGGATTAATAAGCTGCTTGTTGCTAATGGAAACCACTTTAAAACAGCAAGTATCCAGCCAATGGAAATTACCACTGCTTCTGACTAGACCTAATATAGCGTCAATCTCTTCTTTAGACCTGCCTCCAATGCTGAGACTCTCCTCATGGTCTTATAGGGGATAGAATCAAAAAGCTTGACTAGCAGATGGGAAGCTAATGTTTGAAAGGAAGTTACATGTTGAATATTACTTTTTTATATAACTGAATTGAGATTTCATTAAGGATTAATGGCTAAATTAGACATCTAGCTCCTGTTGTTAGGGCATTACATTGCCCCTCTAGTCTGTGAATGATCTGTAGGAGATGGGTTACTAGTAACAACAATAATCCATAAACTATGTTCATTATTTATCCTTATATATATAGACTGTACTTGTTTATATTTTTAGCTTAGCTTTAAATTGTTGATTTAATTATTTTTTACAATTACAATAATTAACTGTGTTATTATGAATTTGATAAATAAGTAAGGGGTCTTATAAATAAAATAAAAAACTTGCAAACCACTAACCATAGGTGTTCCTCTAATTATCACTAAGGAAACAAAATGACTGTAAGTTGCAGAATGGATTCAGCATATTAAACAGTGGTGAATGATAAGAAATTAATTGTACGGCATTAAATGATAAGAGGCATTTTACAAGCATGTGTGGTAGATTTGCTCACTTTGTTCCTGAGTATAAGGACACATTTGAAAAACAGTTCCGGAAAATGTTCTGTGGTGGAAAATATGTGCATTAGTTGTGCTTATTGTTCTATACCACGGCCAAATATGCGGCCATGAACGTTTTTTAAGTCACCATGACATATCAAAATCTTTCTATTATATATCAACACAGTGAATTAATATCATGTATAAATGTAAAATATAATACTACATATTATGGAAATAACTGATCAATAATTTATGCAAAAGAGGTTATACATATTTCATTGGTCAGGGGTCAGTGGTCTGTAAATATTATATATGAATAATAAGATTATTATAAAGTGTGTAGTTACAGGGGGGACCCTGAAGCCTGCCCACAAGCTGTTATATGGTCTTATAAACCCCTGTTATTTTTTATTCTTACCCTCTCCATGACTAATGGTAAAGTTTTAACCCTTCATGGCAGAAGAGGAATATGCAATGTCATAAAAAAATACCAGCATATACTGTATTTTTTACCGTCATCATGCTTCAGAAGTGGGTACAAGGTTTCCTCTGGGGACTCAATGATCTCCCATATATTAAATATGTTGTAGCAATTTGTGTGCATGCTCAGTAATCAATACTACAGGGGAGCTGGAAAGGTGGGAATTTATAGCCTTATTCTATTAGCTACTAGCAAATGCCTTGAACTCATAAATGTGGCTTCACTGTTTTTTTAATAAATGTTTATATGCATTCTATTGACTTATGAATTAATTAGTGCCAATAAGTAACATTTGCAGAACATGTAGCAATATAAAGTGATTTTAAATGTGTATAAATTTCCGAAATTGGGCAATAGAATAGGGCACTTAGTAGGTCGAGACCTACTATGCTGTCACAGCACATTGATGGCCTATTTGAATAAATGAGTATTTGAATAAATGAACGGTAGTAAAATACTGCAATGAGCAGCAATCCATTGCTGCCCATCCACCTATTCTTAATTCATCTCTGACAAAGTCCCTTAAAAAGGAATAATAAGAGTATATATTTATTATTATTATTTTATATTATTTTTAGATCACCTATATATTCCATAGCTATTACTATCTGTTCACTTTCATTGTTTTTGGTCTTCTGACCTGTCCCTTGATAGTGCTGAAGATGTAGCAGCATGCTGTATGTTTAGTATGTTCCTATGCCTTATAATACACAAAAGGCGCTATTCTGTGCAAGATGACTGCTGAATTGAGATATTCCTAGTTTTATGTAGCAGTTCAGTATTCACAGCTGACAAGTGTGTGGCTAAAGTCAGCATGCCTGGGGAGCATGATACGCTCCTATTTACCCGTACACTTGTCGTAACTTGTTGTGACAAGCACAGGAGAGCATATTTGTTCCAATATTTCTCAATTATAGTTGAGCTAACAATGAAGATATGATGGCAGCATCCAATTATGGGCACCCATAGTCCACCAGCTGATATATTTAGACTGTAACTGAGATAGAATGAGTTCAGAGAGATACTATACATGTCAGTCCAACATATTTCACTTCTCTTGCTCCTCTTCCAGTAGCAAACCACAAGTGGTCCTTTGGATAATGATCAAATATTTAGGGGGCTTTGATCATTGTTTAACTCATGTATCTTTTTTTATAACTTAGCACATGAAAATATTCAGTGCTGGCATTTTACAATCAATGGCAAAAGCATCTAAGAAATACTGCAAGGGTTTTAAAAAGGCAAATATAATTGAAGTGACACACGAGAGGTTACTAATTTGGGGCCTCATTCAATTGCGATTTGGCCAATTGAATAGGGCTCTATATAAGCACGGAGCATATTTTTTTTACAGACGTTTTTAGTCAGTGAAAACCTTGCTTTTGGATAGAAGTTCACTAACTAAAAACTTCTGTAAAAAAATATGCTCTGTGCTTATATAGAGCCCTATTCAATTGGCCAAATCGCAATTGAATGAGGTCCATGGTATATTATAAAACTGTAGGTAATAACAAGCACTTTATCAATTGAATGTACGGTAATTTTTTTTATGCATTTTCTTACCGCAAATTAACATTGAGGTTTTCCATTTTAAGCTGTCAGTCAGCCTTTCAGATCCAAAACAAGATTCTTTTGTCAATAAGAGATCATTGATATAATAACTACTGATATGAACATGAGACACTGTATGAAATGTCTTCTATGCACAAAAAGACCAAACATGCATTGTAAATGAGCAACCTTTGTGTATGAGATCTGCAGAATATGTTTGTGTCTGATCGGCATAAGTATGAGTTATACCTGATCCAGGATATATTAAATTTTCTGAACCAAAAATACAAATCCAATGTAAAAAAAAAATTATTCTATATCATATATAGAACAGTATTGTGTAAGTAAAGGCGAAGGAACTACAAGTCATGTAAAGGCTCTCTAATATTGTTCCTCCAATATAACTATTGCCCCCTGGCTGAGACCCCCTCCCCATACTAAATAAAATAACAATTAGGATCCCAGGGATTGTCTTTATAATCAGAGGGGCCAAAAGGTCCCCCTTTTCCCCACCATCTGATGAGGGTTATGGAGCTATTAACTAGCCTCCATTGGGGTTAATATGGAATATTAAAAAAAAATTAATAATCCATTACTGAAAATAAAAAAAAAGTTAAAAATTTAAATCAAACCTGTGGAAACATCTTTCAATTAATCAATACATTACTCGCCTTGGATTCAGGAAAATCAAGCAACACTCTGGACCCTCTCTTCATTCCTGGTATGCAAGCTTTCCAATGAAGATAACTCTTACTTGAAGCCAATGTGCCTCATCTTTGGACCCTTCTGAAAATGGCCTCTTCTTTTTTTTTATTGAAGACCCGTTCAAAAAGTACCCCTCTAAAAATAAGTTAAAAAAAAACAGAAACATTTCTGTGCATATGCACACATTATTCTATGAAGCTGCACCAGCATCATCAAATAGCCTGCTGCACCCTTAATATAATAATAATAATAATAGCAATAATATTAATAATAATAATAATAATAACAATAATAATATAAGCTGCCCCAGGCTTGGGCCTCATGAGCCTTGGTCTAAACACACCACAGAGTGACAAATTGCAGATCTCTTTACAGTTGTATGTCACATCAGTTTGTATGAGCAAACACATTATATATCTGATATTTGAACAGGGAAATTCTAATTTCGTATACATTTTGCAAATTGAAAGTGGATTATATGGAATGGAATTGTGAGTACAAATAGATGCGAATTTCCAATTTTCTCTTCACCAAACTCAGTGGTGGTGGCGCAAGATGACCTGACATACATATTGAGTTAAATAATGCAGCAACCATCCTCTTAAGACATATACTGGGCCCCATCTATAATTTCATTTCATATCATGATCTTTTATAATCTACAACTGTTGTTTGCTAGCCCTAACAGTTACCCTCTCCCCTCTAACCTCTCTCGTTCACCTCTACACCATGATAATGATCAGGTTGTATTATATAATGATTCAGGGTTATCAGCAACTTACACCTCATAATGATTCTACCTATCTATTATACAGACACTGCACCAGATAATAAGGATCCATATAATGATAAGAACAACAATTTTCTTCTGTATAATGATGCTGAGTATCTTTACAGTGCTATTGAACCAGTACCATTGCATAACGATGTTGACTATCTATAAACTCTTCATAAACAATCACACTACATAATGATAAGTATCAACCCTTGCCGCCTGATTGCTAGTCGCAATGATTTGCAATTTACCGGTGGGTTTTTCATACCCTTCTAGTATGTTTCCTCTTAATATTATAATTATTATTATGTAATATTCCTTTTCCCAGGCCTCATGCCATCTCTTAATAATGATAAAATAATTGCAGTATCTCACCACGTTTACCTGCATATTCTTCTGTATGAGTATAAATATAGGTACACAACCCCAGCACGTTAATGTCGCACAGTAGGATCCAAGTATTGTATACTTTTACATTATAGGTAATATAAAGTACTTTACCATTTGATCATTAAAATATACATTTTGTCTCAGAAAACTTACATTTATGTTTGTAATGTATGTCTGTCCATCAGCATTTCTAATTTTCTTGTGTCAAATCACTGCTATTTATTATTTGGGCCTTACACGTGTTCAGAGAAGAACTGGTCATTTAAATGTAAGTTTACTGTAAGAAAATTTACTTTTTGATAACATTTAACTGATAAAAATGTTCTGTAAATTAAATGATGCAAATCCTCAAACAATCCATGTTAATTCCAGGTTGTGACACAACCAAACACGAAAAATGCCAAGGGGGGTGAATACATAACTAGTTGTGTAAGCCATAGACACAAACACAGTTTTTCAGAAAATCTGAATTTTTAAAGACTCTCTTTATGTGCAGAAGGCTGGATCATTTGGGTGTGTGTGGGGAAGAGGAGGAAACAGAGAGGTTGGAAGGCTTTGTTAGATCATTGGATCTTACTGAAATTGACACCGCACCCCTGACCCCTCACAGATCCAGAATCAGGCTGCTTGCATCAGGAGATACAAGCATTGCTCTCCCCTCTCACACACACAACATCCAGCAGTTCTTTAAAATGACACATAAACATAGTTGCAGTTTGCAGGATATTTATCCTCAGAAGCTTTGTTTAGGATCAGCCCTCACTATCGTTTTTTACGTCACAAAATTAAACACTAGTTTACACCGGATTCAGAGCCCATCAGTGTCCTAAAGCATAATTTACTATATTCATGTATACAAACACACGCATAAAGTATGTATGGTATGTATGTAACATAGTGTAGTCGAAGGTAAATAGGTTCCTTTGTTTCATTAACTTGCATCGGGTCCTAACCTTTCTTTATTTATTGCCATCTGGTTCCCCCTAGGCCAGGATCAATTTGAGCCTGGAATTATGTCTAGTCTGCTTTGTTGAAATGGATAATAGTCATCACTGGGCTTTTGGGCTAATCTTCAGTACTGAACAAATGAAGCTCTACTTTCTCACATACGTTAATATCAGTATTGATTTCAGATTGTACTCTGTTTGTACAACTGTCCTTCTAATGTAATTCTTTAGTCAATCCGGTTGGTAGCTGCAGCTCTCGCTATTTGATGTGCATGGTTTTAACATGCTAACAATAGCATTGGCAATACTAAGGAGACTTGGCAGCAGCAATCACTGTTGCAATGTCTCTGTTTTTTCCAACTACAGGGCTTTTTCTTAATACTCTTTGTATAGAGAGTTGCATTTTGTCTGGCTTCAACCCTTCCTGCAAACTTGAAGCCTGACCAGTTTGGGTAATCTTTGGATTGAAGGAAAGAGGGGGAGGGGGAGTTGTTATCACTGGATCTTTTAGAATTTGATACCTACCCCCTTCCCACACATGCTCAGAAGCAGGCAGCTTGCAAGCCCTTCTCATACAGATATGTAAATATAATTCACACACAACTTCCAATGATTAACAGTGGCATCACAATTAGTTTTTGTTTCCAATTAAAAACTAGCTTTATTAAGATGTCCTGCCTAATTATGCTCTTTAATTTCAAATATATATATATATTTTCTTCATACAGTGATCCTTTGAAAAAATGTGTGTTCTTTGAAAGGGTTATCTAGGTTACAAATATATTTTGAATATTATTAAAGCTTTTTTTTATTTTTTTTATTAATTTCCAGCTTGGTTTATTTGTATCTTACAGATCGTTTCACACAGTATGGGCCCAAGAACCTTAGACAAGCTTGGAATAAGTAAGTATCATATTCATTACAGTTTGCATTTGACATAATAAAGAACTGCTATTGCTATGTCTCATTTGTTGCTGTTTTCTATTATTAGTATTCTTTATTTCTAAAGCTTCCTTAGCAGTTATGAGGTATATAGATATATAAAAAGCTGACAATCTAGCCACATCTATAGACTAGGACAGGGGTCTCCAAACTTGGTCCTGGAGGGCCTCACCCAGGCCTGGATTTTGCACAGGTGAGTCAATCAGGATGACTGAAGAAGCAATAGTCTCACGTGCTTGCAGCAAGGATATCCACAAATCCAGGCCTGGGTGTGGCCCTCCAAGACCGAGTTTGGAGACCCGGCACTAGGTCAATGAAATTAAAAATGTGGAATGCTTCTCCAACTTGATTCAAATTTACCGAATAAGTATGTCCAAAATAAGATCTCAGGAACCCCTTGAAATGCATTGGTGCATCACGCTGCCAGCCACAGAGGCTACCTACTCACAGTTAACTCCTTGGCACATATAGTAGCATTATGCAGCATTCTGCTTCACTCTTCCTTATCTTATATTATATGTACTGCAAATATGGCTGCTTAAATGTTTCATTGCAACATACTGTACCCTGCTCAAAGTTGAACCCTATAAGGATTATCATTCTTTGGATTAAGAGAGGCCTTTATAATGGTTAACCCAGCCTTAACAACTATACTAAAGAAGAATTAACTAAATTACAATGCCCATTGCTCATACAATTAAACACTGCCACCCAAATAATGCTGTCATACTTGATTAACAGAGAACCCCAGGGGTTAACACCTACCCAACTACTACCCACCCTCTTGTGTATCCCTTGCCATTTAATACCATGTAATAAACTGAAAATGAACACATAATATGATGAACTGCTATGTTCGTGTACAAGAATACTAAACTTTATGAATGTGTCAATGTTTCAGTGGGGTATACACAGCTATAATGTTGCAACATTTACTGATGTTCTTTAATTTTACCGGGGTTTGCTATGGGAACTGTGTTTCTGGGATCTGACTCAAAAAGGACCACAATAGTTCCCATATGTGCTCTGCGCCATTAGTTAGAGGGTGGAAAATCATGGTGGAAATTGTTTTACATTTTTAAAATTGACCAAGAATTGACTTAGATATTGTCATTTTAATTTAGCCCTTGAAGCTGTCCAATAAGAATCTGCATAAATAATATACAATTAGTATGGAGTCTGTAACTGTTGTATTAAAGATATACGCTGTGTTTAAAAACAGAGTATGCTGGTGTAGTGGTAAGTGTTCTAATTTAAAGTTTTTTCGTTGGTAAGTCATAGGTTCAACTCCCCTGACTTCCATTTTTTTTTAACTAATGTACTTATATATATAGGATCAAGTCGCATTATTATCATCACCACCTTTTTCTGTTGCCAGCAGTGAGTAGCCAGTGAAATACGGCATATGTAGTGAGCTGGCTTGGTGGGTATATAAGGTGACATGTAGGCATTCTTTAAACATATCATGGCTAAAACATGCAATTTATCTAACTTTGGAAAGGGGATGATAATTGGCTTTCAGGCCAATGGTGGCAGTGTTTCTGAAACAGAGCAGTTTGCAAACCTTTCACGTGCTACTGTGGTAAAAGTGTACCGTGACTGGACAAGCGGCACCATTGTGAATAAATGGCATGGAAACTGTGGAGCACCACGAGCAATTTATGTCAGAGATGAACGTCAGCTGTGAAGGTGTGTGAGGGCCAACCGAGACGCTACAGCTGAGCAACTCACCGTCCAAAAGAACCAGGGGATGGTGAAGTGTCTAAAATGACATGTCAACATGTCTGTTGTGTATGGGGCCCTGGTGCAAACTGCTGGTCACTGCTCCCATGCTGATGAGGGTTCGTAGACAGAAACAGCTTATATTTGCACAACTGTACCAAAATTGGCTTCTCTGTTGAGTCATGTTTTCTGCACCATAAACTGTACATGTCAGGTGCGAAACCTCAGAGAACAAACCTTCTGCAACCATTGGTGGTGGCGGCAGCGTTATGGCCTGGGAATGCTTTATTGGCATTGTCTGGGTCCACTCATACCTCTGGAAGGCACTTTAAACCAATTGGGTTATCTATCCATCCTGGAGCCAATGGGATTTTCCAGCAGGAAAATGCAACATGTCAATGTACTTTCTGGGCCTCCATATTCCCCTTACTTGAACCCTATCAAGCACCTGCGGAACCACCTTGATCTCTATGTTCGCCATATGGGTCTTCCACCACACACTCTTCAGCAGCTGTCAGATGCACTGCAGTCAGCATGACTCCAGATACCTTGCCAACCTCCCAGTATCTTATTTACTCACTACCACACCGTCTAGCTACGTCTGTGCTGCACACAGCGTTTATTCAAGATATTATATATAATAATGTGACTCGACTGTGCATTTATCAATCATATATGTACTAATAACTACATTAGTCAATAAAAAAAAAAGGCAAGTGGAAGGCATTGATTTAGAACCATACCAATGAAAACATTATAGGACACACTTGCAGCTACACCAACGCAGTCTGCTTTAAAGGGTAGATATAAAAGTTTATATATATATATATATATATATATATATATATATATATATATATATATATATAGTAAATAAATAGTACATTTGTGTTCACATTTGAATGTCTAAAACAAATGAAAAAACTTGTTTCCTGCTCAGAAATACAGAAACCAGTGTCTGATTCAAAAGCCTCTACACCTGATTTTAGTTAATATGCATTACACCCCACATAGGGCAGAGCTCATTACTCATTCAGGCAGAGGCAACACTCTGAAATAGACTGGCTTCTATTGACCATACCATGAAATATGGGGGCTTCTGTTGTCCTTTAAGTGTTCTCGTAAGGACCCTTGCAAGTCTTGTAAGCTATTTTCCCTGACAATACCCCTGGTTACATATCAGTAAGTTCTTAAGTCAAATAGCCTATGGGAGCCATCTAATTAGGATTTACATTTTTCTGTAAAGGTGAAGCTACAAATCAACTTGTGATTCCATAGTCGTTAATATAGCAATCCTATTGTGACATTGCAAAAACAGTTAAAGGTATATGAAAGTGAAGTGGGCTTTGAATGCTTCCTGTAGAATGCATCATAACCCACCTTGCAAAAAATGTTTGCATGAAAAAATGCAAAAAAAAATTGTAGAAAAGAAAACATTGTATTGGGGGTGATGTAGACACCCCCAGCAACTGAGATTTGCATATTGGATGAGATATCCAACATGCAGCACATGCGCATGCTGATTGGCTAAAGGAAAGGAAAGTGTCACAGTAGGGCAGACTACAGGTGATAATTGAACATGTCTGCACAATTTCCAGGCAAAAAAGAAACATTGTATAAGTTATGCTAATTATCCCTGGGAATTTCAGGGGATGTCAACACTGAGAGAAAACTCTTTGCAAATGCAAGCAATTCAGCAAATTTCCGGCTAACGGTTTAACTGTTTACTGGAATTTTTACATGCAAACAATTTTTTTTCAGACACAATAAATTCTCCTCTATCACAGGGGTCCCCAACCCCCAGGCCGCTGCGACCCAGCACTGGTACGTGGCCTCTGTCCACCCGGGCCGTGTGCTGCGGAGCAGAGCTTGGATAAGAGCTGTGACAGCTCACATCAGGTTCAGCTATGCCTCCCCATGCGGAGACTGTGGAGGAAGGAAGGAAGGAAGTGAACAGGGCTCTGCTTCTGGTGCTAAACAGCTACCAATGACAGCAGAGCAATGGAGGTCTTTTCTGCATGTAATAACAGGGAGCAGGTCAGGAGAGACAGAGAGGCTGCCAGTTCACACAGGACAGGAATCAACAGGGTGGAAGTTAACCATTGTATAATGTTCAATATAACTTTGAATATGACCTGTGTGTGTGTATATGTATGTATTTGTATGTATGTATGTATGTATGTGCATGTGTGTAGATGTATGTATAAGTATGTGTGTATGTATGTACATGTGTCTGTGTATATATATATGTATGTGTGTATATGTACAGTGGATATAAAAAGTCTACACACCCCTGTTAAAATGTCAGGTTTCTGTGCTGTAAAAAAATGAGACAAAGATAAATCATTTCAGAACTTTTTACACCTTTAATGTGACCTATAAACCGTACAACTCAATTGAAAAACAAACTGAAATCTTTTAGGTAGAGGGAAGAAAAAATATAAAAATAAAATAATATGGTTGCTAAGTATGCACACCCTTAAACTAATACTTTGTTGAAGCACCTTTTGATTTTATTACAGCACTCAGTCTTTTTGGGTATGAGTCTATCAGCATGGCACATTTTGACTTAGCAAGATTTGCCCACTCTTCTTTGCAAAAACACTCCAAATCTATCAGATTGCGAGGGCATCTCCTGTGCACAGCCCTCTTCAGATTTTCAATCGGATTCAGGTCTGGGCTCTGGCTGGGACATTCCAAAACTTTAATCTTCTTCTGGTGAAGCCATTCCTTCGTTGATTTGGATGTATGCTTTGGGTCGTTCCTCTTCATGTTCAGCTTTCTAGCAGAAGCCCGAAGGTTTTGTGCCAATATTGACTGGTATTTGGAACTGTTCAGAATTCCCTCTATCTTAACTAAGACCCCAGTTCCAGCTGAAGATAAACAGCCCCAAAGTATGATGCTGCCACCACCATGCTTCACTGTGGGTATGGTGTTGTTTTGGTGATGTGCAGTGTTGTTTTTGCGCCAAACATATCTTTTGGAATTATGGCCAAAAAGTTCAACCTTGGTTTCATCAGACCATAACACCTTTTCCCACATGCTTTTGGGAGACTTCAGATGTGTTTTTGCAAAATGTCGCCTGGCTTGGATGTTTTTCTTCGTAAGAAAAGGCTTTCGTCTTGCCACTCTACCCCATAGCCCAGACATATGAAGAATACGGGAGATTGTTGTCACATGTACCACACAGCCAGTACTTGCCAGATATTCCTGCAGCTCGTTTAATGTTGCTGTAGACCTCTTGGTAGCCTTCCAGACCAGTTTTCTTCTCGTCTTTTCATAAATTTTTAAGGGAGCTCCAGTTCTTGGTAATGTCACTGTTGTGCCATATTTTCTCCACTTGATGATGACTTCACTGTGTTCCACGGTATATCTAATGCCTTGGAAATTATTTTGTACCCTTCTCCTGACTGATACCTTTTTAACAATGGGATCCCTCAGATGCTTTGGAATCTCTATGTGGACCATGGCTTTTGCTGTGGGATGCGACTAAGAAAATTTCAGGAAAGAGCAACTAGAGCAGCTGAACTTTATTTGGGGTTAATCAGAGGCACTTTAAATGATGGCAGGTGTATGCTGGCTCCTATTTAACACAATTTGGAATGCGATTGCTTAATTCTGAACACAGCTACATCCCCAGTTATAAGAGGGTGTGCAGACTTATGCAACCACTTTATTTTTCTTTTTTTTTTTCTTCCCTCCACCTAAAAGATTTTAGTTTGTTTTTCAATTGAGTTGTACAGTTTATAGGTCACATTAAAGGTGTAAAAAGTTCTGAAATGATTTATCTTTGTCTCATTTTTTTACAGCACAGAAACCTGACATTTTAACAGGGGTGTGTAGACTTTTTATATCCACTGTATGTGTGTATGAATTGGTTTATATTTATGTATGTATGTTTGTATAGGTGTGTATGAATGTATGTGTGTGTTTATGTATATATGTATATGTGTGTATATATGTATGTTTGTATGTATAGATGTGTTTTAATGTATTTGTGTGTGTATATATACATATATGTATGTGTGTATATGTACAGTATATATATATATAATGTCTCTCTGTCTCTGTATATAAAATATATATATATATATATATATATATATATATATATATATATATATATATATATATATATATATATACATATACACAGACACTTCTGGCTCATATATTATTGATTTAAGTATTATACCCCCACCCGGGCCATGAAATGTTTTCTTCAGCAGAAACAGTCCCCAGTGCCCAAAAGGTTGGGGACCACTGCTCTATCAGATGCATTAATAACCCAGCTCACTTTCATATACCTTTATCTTTGGTGATAAAAAATTGTTGATTCATTTGATAATTTGATTTACACAAAAAGGGAGGGGAAACATGTGCACAAACAATTCCTTGTGCAGGTTACACCGGTAGCACGTGTGAGGTATATGTATGGCTCCACAGGTTTTCCACCAGGTTCTTTTCTACTTGTTGCATGATGTACCGGTAGTCCCCAGTGTCTTGTCAATGTAGTGGCCCCACAAGTTCTCTGCCTGCAGGGCTCTGTTAGTATGGATTCAGGTTGGCCCTTTACGGTTCTGGTCCTTTCCAAATTCTCTCTCTATTTCCGATGTTTGGTAAATGAGTGGTTAGAATCAAATAATGTACACTGCTATTGAGTTTAATGGGGATTCCAATATTTATTAATACAATGAAATATAATGAAATCTATCCAAATACATATAAAAATTGGGAATAAGATAACTACTAAAAACCAGAGTTGTTTCTCCAATCTGTGTAGCTTTCTCAATGATGTACAATGTAAAACACTGCACTGCTAGTACAAAAAGAAGTTTGTTCAGCAAATCATCATTTTGGATTTACATAAGTTTTTAGATTTTGTCTTCTTCCCCTTCCCTTCTCATGCACAGCAGAACGCAGTTGCCAATACACTTGCAAGCCTTTCTTACTACCTCCTCATGCCTTGAACATAAAATATTTTTCTCATGGCAGCCTCCATGCACTAGCAAGTCTGCTGTTATGCCTGAGGCTAACACAGCTGCTAATATTGTTATTTTGTTGTACATTTCACAAACTTGTTCTCCTATTCTACAGTTGTCCATTAATGATAACATAAAAAAGAAACAAACACATGATATTTCTATTTATCACTCTTTTGATCAGATTAGTACATTCTAGCCCTGTAAACAGAAAGCAAAAATATGCCAGATATGTTTTATTTGACAGTACAAATGCAAAAAAAAATAAAGCATAGAAATGTTGAAGATTTCATCATTTTGCCTTTTTCTTAACCGCAATAAAGAGCTCACTTTATAATCACTTTGAGTTTAAGAAACAGAATTCAGTTCTGTGCTTCTTCAAAAACAGAAGGAATAGATCTAAACTAACCAGAATAGTAGATTTTTGTGCCTACTGTTTCCTCCTTAAGAGATTTTGTGCTCATTACACATTATTGACAACTGAGTTATGGTCCTGGCTGTGTGAGAAGCAATAGGAGGATTGTACTAGGATTCAAAGCTCATACCTGCTGGTTACCATAGGTTTTTATATTGTATAACATAACAAAGCTACAAATTATATGTGTCATGCACAGTATGATTACCTATTGTATGGATCTGCCATGTCCCACTATCACTTTAATATAAATGTTCACTTGACAACATAATTAGGTAATGTGGTGAAACACCAGAAACAACTTTTCTGTGTATATTGTTTTAAAATGTATTATTTATGCTATGTATTTTCGAAGAATTTGATAATGGGCAAAATGTTTTTTGCACTTTCATTTTTAAGTATGATATTTAATCTTGCTTTAGACCAGACAGATGTGTGCTTGTGTTCATAACAGGATTAGTCAGCTGTGAGAGACATTGGATGTAGATTACATCTCTGTACAATTCATCAATGCTGTGGCACTAGCCCGTAGGATTAAACAGAAATGTAACTCACGGTTGGATAACGCTTACCCTTGGACTCCATTGAAACAAGACGTGCTCTAGAGGCTTTGATATGTTTATTTATTATGGCAAAAAATTATATATCCCAGCTACACATTAGCATATTGAAGCCACACCTGAAAATTGTGTATAATTGTCGAAAATTAGCTAGTACAATATAGACAGATGGTTACTATATTCTGAAAAATAAAATGTACTGTATATGTGTTTGAAAAAAATGAGTCAGACCAGGTGAATAATTATACATGCAAAATGTCATAAATCTAAAAAGATTTAATGTCTCCGCTAATCTCTGTAGACAATGATAATTTGGTGAAATTTGCATGCATGAGAGGGGCATTTATATCTTAGCAGGAGCCGAGCTTGTAGTTATACTTGCAAGCAGCCTGTTTCTGTGGGGATAACTGATAAATACCAAGGCTGATGATGGAGAAGAGGTGTGGGCTCAATTTCAATCAGATCCAATTATAGCACAAAGTCAATTTATCCCTGCTTCCTCCTCCGCTTTGCTTGAACTACAATGGTGTTTTAACTATTGAGCGACAACCATCCTCACTTTTGAGAAACAATCAGAAATGTTATGTTTCGACAATGTAGAGATAAAGCTTGTTGGATAAAGTTTATAATCTCTTGAAGTTAGATCATGTTGATAAGTAAGCGAAAACAATGAATCTGATTCTAATTTAGAACTCTGAATTTTGGTAGCTTTGCCTATGTGTAGTATAAAATCAGATCTTAATAAGAGATACTACACCTCTGTTCAGTCCACATAGGAAATGCTGCATAATAATAAATAAATACAGTGAGAGACAGAAATGATAGAAATAGATACTATTTGTATGAAAGATATGGTATGTATGATTCACCATACCTAATTCTTACATTTGTAATCTGTCAGTGATCCTTTAAAGGGCCACTTAATTCAGAACAATTTGGACCACATAACTGTAAAGATCTCCTAAAAACATGTTGAAACACATTTTTAAATTTCACTGAGAAATCAAATAATCTGTGTTTATATGCATGAATCACTGCCCACAATCTGCTCCATGGCTGCTTCATCACTGCAACCAATCAGGTTGCAGGGGTCTGTCCCCTATTCAAGTCAATGGTACAGTTTTTTTCAGACTGCTTATATTTCCAGTTTGAAGGGAACATATCTTGTAATGGGTTTATTTTTTCTTACCAGCAGAGAATTAAGGTTTCTGTAGTCTATGAAATTTGAGCTTTGCAGACCTAGAGGGAGGGGAGGTTATCTCAACAAACAAAATGCGAACCCTTACCACATCTCAGGTATAGAAGACTGTTACTCACCTAAAACAGGAAAGCTATGGGTTAACTGGTCAGTGTAGTGTATCAATCTCAGCCTGTCCCACACACCATACATTGCACTCGACACTCTGCTAATTACTCATGCTACAGCCAGTGGGCAGAATAAAAAAAAAGATTTAAAACCTAAGACTTTTTAGCTGTTATTAGTATAATTAAAAAAAAAAAGAAAAAAAAAAAATATATATATATATATATATATATATATATATAGATTATTTTAACATATAATATTGTGATCTTTCACACCATGAAGATCCCTTATAGTGAGTTCTGTGACCCTTTAAGCTTCACCAATGATCCCTCGGCTTAAGGAACCCTTGTCATTGAGTAATGTCATTCTCTGAATATTGGACTATAGGCTCCATGTATATAATTTTGTTAATTGCCAAATTGAAGTACTGGAAATGTTTTGCTATTATCTACATGTAATTAAATGTAATCCCATAATAGAACAAGTTCAAACTTGTTCTCCAAGTGCTCTTTTGTGTCTGCTAAATTCTTTCTCTAGAATAGCATGGAGACAAAGAATTCCATGTGTATGTTTCACTGACTCATCTAATGTTGATGTTATGATCACTTGGTTCCATATTTGTTGAAAATGACACTATGTAACCTGCAATAAACTTGGCATGTCCACCATTAATATTGCGTAACATATAGTGGAGATAAATAAGTCTACACTACCTTATTTAAACCAGAAATCAAGATAAATCATGTCAAAAAATGTTCCATCTTTAATGTAATTTTTCAATCAAAATATTCAAGAAAAAATATAATAGATGATTATTAGGAAAAATAATTGAAATGAAAAAAAAAAAAAACTACAAAACCTTGGTTGCATAAGTGTGTAGATTGGTGTTGTTGGGGAGATAAAGAACGGAGGTGAGGGCCACTGACAGAATTGAGAGAGGTTACTTTTGTGAGGGTCCAGTCCTAGAAGGGGGGCACCATTTATATTATGTGCGGCTATGCCTGTCATATGCGAAGTATATACGTGTTATATTAATCTCGGTAATCAAGGAGTTAATACATATCGCATATCGGACTTCTAAACGCTAATTGATTCACGTTTAACCTCCATGTTTTACTGACATCATGATGATGGTCTCATTATTGGGTCTAAATCGGTAGTTATGGTCTTGCTTAATTGATCATGATCATGCTCTGAAATGCTACTTACGATTGCATGGTTTACGGTTTAGGCTTTCAACCAGGTAGCTGTGGACTTGATCAATTGAATCGCTCTGTAACTGTTGCAAATGTCAAGCCCACAGACTTACAGCTTGCAGATAATCATATACAGCTTTCACCAAAGTATAATGGATGACTCCAATGATCAACAGTTATAAAACTAGCTTTATGACTTATTTTTAATTATTCTCTTAGTGAGTCTGAATTTTTTTTTTAAATGCACACAGCAATCATTTAAGATGTGTTTTTTTTTAGGAAGTCATGAGCCTTGGGACTAAATATTAACTACAATCCTGAGCTGTACCAATTCTCAGAAAACTGCTGTAAGCTGTACAGAATATTGAAGACAGCATGAAACAGTCAGGTGAAGCAGGTTGCTGAGTTAATTACCATAATGTAATTGTTTTGGAGGATTAGCATTTGAGAAATGGGCTTTATATTGTTTTCTTGGTTTAATTCAATACAATGTCATAATGGTGTTTACTAAGTTTATTACGTATATACTCGAGTATAAACCGACCCGAGTATAAGCCGAGGCACCTATTTTACCACAAAATACTGGGAAAACTTAGTGACTCGAGTATAAGCCGAGGGTGGGAAATGTGCTGCTACCTGTGTCCTTCTTGTGCCCTCTGTGTGTCCCCCTCTTGTGTGCCCTCTGTGCCCCCTTCTTGTGTCCCCCTCTCTCTCCCCCCCTTTCCCTCCCCTGTGTCTCTTCCCCCCTCTCCCTTCCCTGTGTATCTCCCCCCTCTCACTCCCCTGTATCTCTTCCCCTCCTCTCCCTCCACTGTGTCTTTTCCTCCTTCCCCCACTCCTGTGTCTTTTCCTCCTTCTCCCTCTCCTGTGTCTTTTCCTCCTTCTCCCTCTCCTGTGTCTCTTCCCCCCTCTCCCTCTCCTGTGTCTCTTCACCCCTCTCCCTCTCCTGTGTCTCTTCCCCCTCTCCCTCCCCTGTATCTCTTCCCTCCCTCCCCTGTATCTCTTCCCCCCTCCCTCCCCTGTGTCTCTTCCCCCTCCCTCCCTCCCTCCCCTGTCTCTCTTCCCCCTCCCTCCCTCCCCTGTCTCTCTTCCCCCTCCCTCCCTCCCCTGTCTCTCTTCCCCCTCCCTCCTCTGTCTCTCTTCCACCTCCCTCCCCTGTCTCTCTTCCTACCTCCCCCCCTCCCCTGTCTCTCTTCCCCCCTCCCTCCCTCCCCTGTCTCTCTTCCCCCCTCCCTCCCTCCCCTGTCTCTCTTCCCCCCTCACTCCCTCCCCTGTCTCTCTTCCCCCCTCCCTCCCCTGTGTCTCTTTCTCTCCCCCTCCCTTATCATCCTCCCTCCTCAACCCCCCTCCTCATCCTCCCTTCTCATCCTCACCCCCCCCCCTCATCCTCCATCCTTGAGGGTTGAGGAGGGGGGTTGAGGATGAGAAGGGAGGATGAGGAGGGGGGTTGAGGGTGAGAAGGGAGGATGAGGAGGGGGGTTGAGGAGGGAGGATGAGGAGGATGATAAGGGAGGGGGAGAGAAAGAAATACAAGGGAGAGGAGGGGGTGTTGAGGATGAGAAGGGAGGATGAGGATGAGGAGAGGGGTTGAGGAGGGAGGATGATAAGGGAGGGGGAGGGAAAGAGACACAGGGGAGGGAGAAGGGGGGGAAGAGACACAATGGTGACTTGAGTATAAGCCGAGGGGGGTTTTTCAGCCTTAAAAAAGGGCTAAAAAAACGCAGCTTATACTCAAGTATATACGGTAACTGGAGAAAATAAGTATACAAAATAAGATGCCTGAGAAATATGTCTATTGATGTATATTTAGTGTATAAATGTTCTATTTTTGACATTATTTCTCAAATGAAAATTGACTGTGATGGTAAGTTTCCCTACAGATAATAGACATTGCAGCCTTTGCCAAACTGTTTTGGGGACCCTTTGAAGCTTAGTTAAAGGACCACTGTAGTGCACTAACAATAGGATCTAGATGTTCAATTCATAAAATTCATATTCAATTATTTAAAAAGGAATAGGAATCATTAAACTTCTAAACTCCCGATTCAGCTGCTGCTGCTGGTCTTTGTCAGCTATAAGGCAAATAAATAGTACATTTTATGTTCACATTTCAACATCTAAAATAAGTTAAAAAAAAATGTATTTCCTGCTCAGAATTCCGCATATTGCAGATCGGAGGAGATCTTGAAAGGTTGAACTTGATGGACTGAAGGTCTTTCTTCAACCTTAAATACTATGGGCTTCATTCTATTATTGGCCGTAAAACGGCCGCAAGGCTGCGATTCCTTGCGAGGGTTCCGTTATCTTGCAATTCAATTATACGGCAAGGATCTCCCCTTACGGCCGGCCGTATATCTTGTAACCGGCCGTAAGTTCAGAAAACTTTAAACGCAAAAATAAATTCAAGCCTGCACTGTACAGCTCTGTTAATGCTAGGGATCATATTGGGGGACATGAGGATTAATAGCAACCCCCTCTCAAGCTTGCACATCAGCCCAAATCCGAGTTTACATTAACTGTTTATTTTCCGGCCGCAGCGTGGGCGGGTCTGAGGTGCTCCAAGCCCTCGGGACTTTTTACATGGATTTTTGACATAAATTAAAAAATAATTTATTTACGAATTTAAGTGTAGGGGAATGTTGTGCTATTTTTGCTAACACCTACAATCACTTTATAGTCTCCTCAGAGTGCAGGACGGCTCTATTTCGGCTTTATAATGTGCTTAATTGGTGCTAAGGACCTTTTTCCTGCAAGTAAGCTGCGGCTCGTTTTTAGCCTTGCAGAGAGGGTTCCCGGAGCAATTGAATAGCAACCGGGATTTTCTTGCGGCCGAAACTCTTGCTGCCGTTTTAGATCAAAGGCTTTCCTCCGGCGCGAGCGGATAGCAAGGCGCCGGCCGCAAGCCTGCCGGAATCCCCGGCCGGAGGGGAATAGAATAGGCGAATAGCTTGCGGCCGGTCCTTGCGGCCCCTCATTTCCTACGGCCGCTAATAGAATGAGGCCCTATGTAACTATGTAAATACAGTTATTGCACTGCACTCTGGGAACCATGGCAAAGACATGCAAATGAGCCCACAAAGGTTTACTGTACATCTATACTCTAATACCATTTTAAACATGGCTCCTTTTATGCATATGTGCACAGGTTTAAAGAATAGTATTGGACGAATTATGCAGGAGTTAGGAGACCTACCCACGGACAGCTGTTTCAATCTTAAACGTATCTCATCACTATAAGGTAAAATACAGAGGTGGCTTTTTTTAGCAGAGAGCTCCTAATATTCAGATTATACCAACAAACTGACCTCCACTGGCTAGAGACATGCGGAGTAAATATGTAGTCCCAAGTCTCATGACTTCATGAAAAAAAAAAAAAAACACATCTTAAAGGATTACTGTGTGCATCTGAAAACAATTTAGACTCACTAAGAGAATAATTAAAAATAAGTCATAAAACTACTGTAGTTTTAATTATAAAATAAATACTTTGACCCCTCTGCTGGTCATTGAAATCATCCATTATACTTTGGTGAAGGATGTATATGTGTGAGGTGAGGTCAAATCACTGCAGCAGCAGAAAGGTTTGCAGTTAACCTTGCAAGCTGTTGGCTTCTGAGCATATGCAGGGGAAGCAGGACCGCCATCAGGTATCCTGGGACCCTGTACTAATGTAATAGCCAGGGACTCCCCATCCCAACAGACACCAGTTTTCGACACCAACCATAGATGCTGGTAATGAGCTTTTGCTGTTGGCCAGCCTATCTATTGTTCTTAAAATAAAATCCTTTAAACGTACCTTAGGCACTTTGTGTGTGTTTGTGGCGCTCACTTGTGTCCAACTCTCCGTGACCTCATGTACTGCAACACTTGGTATTCATGGCAGAGATACTGGAGTGGTTTGCTAGTTTCTTCTCCAGTGGGCCACAGCATACAGCTCCTGGTATTCTTAGGTGGTCTCCCATCCAAGTACTGACGAGGCCCAACCCTTCATGGCTTCAGGGTGGTGAGACCTCTTGGTTCTCTGACTGGAATCAAACCCAGGTCGCAGTGATGAAAGCACAAAATCCTAACCACTGGACCACCAGGGAACTATCAGTCACTGTAGTCCTGTATGTAAAATAGACTCTTGAAGAAGTGCACATGATAACAAACAAATAGAAATTAAAGTAAATAATGCAACATTTTATTATCTATATTACCAATGGAAAGGTTCCACCTTAAACTACCGTTGCTTGCATTATACTACAAAGCACATTAGTTTACATGCCCTACCTCAGAAACAGCAATAGAAAATAAAGCTGCATAAAAAAAATGAAACTTTACTGTAAATAATAATTGAACATAAAAATAAAATATTTAAAATCTGTGTTTTTTTTTTTTTTTTTGCCCTTGTCCAAGTTTAGCTATTCAAAAGACCAAACTGAGCACAGTGGTCCTTATAAATACAGATGCATCCATGTATATTATTTACATACATTATAAAGGCGCAGCATTAATACAGGGGGAGATAAAGAGACTGAGAGACCCAGGCCTGTTGCATGGAAGTAAAGTATATATAATATTCACAGTTAAACGACTGGTTTATTTGCTAGTATATTTATTTATATATATAGATCTGATATACCCGCCGCTGCTGCAGGGCAAATAGACAAGTGAATCCAAAGGGAACTAACCTTTTTCTCACAGGCACCCAGTCTATTTAATATCCTAAGGCACAAATTCTATGTCAAAATTACAATATGCCACATGAACAATAGCCTGCATTATGAGCTCTACAAAGAGGCTGTAAGATTATTTAAAACCAAAGCTTTTGCAGTATAAATGATATAATTTTGAAAAACGGATACTGGGTTAGCCGCACGGGTCGTTGATGTTAAGTTTTAGAGTTAATTTAAGTTAAAAGTGATGTTTTGCTAGGAGGTATTTGCTTAGTAGCTGCCAATTATATTCACAGTGCCAGACTGGCATTATAAATAATAAGTAAATAGCCATGGTGAGATCTCTGAGCATTCATTTAACCTTTTCATGTCACAAGCTTGTTGCACAACAGCAAAACACATTCCAGACCTTGGGTCGAAGGGATAATACGGCCGTGCATAGCAAACCTGCCCTGTCTTTGTATCTGGTCCCAAATGGTTTCATTCTAAAATATAATGCCAAATACAGACACTTCCCATTAAATTATTTAAATCTCACAATAATTGATCTTGTGCTGCCCCTGCACGGCAGAACATTTGATTAGGAATTCAATACAATCAGGTATCTTTTTTGTTATGTTTGTCCAACTAAATCCTTCAGTGACTAAACAGACGCACAACACACAAAAAATGCCAGCTGTGTTTGTTTTATGTTTTGTCAATGTAGATTTAAAAGAAAGAATAAGAAGCAACTGATTTAATTATGTGCAATGAACCTTAATTGCATTCAAAAATGATTTCTTCACAAAAGCAAAAAAATATTTTAATTTTATTAAATAAAAGAAAATCAGAAATATTTTTTATTTTATTTTTTTTATATGTAGATCATTTCTCTGCTTATTATAGAGCAAATCATCACACAAAGTAACAAAAGCAGCTGTGTAAGCCATGGGTATGAAAGCATTTTCAGAGAAAATCTTCATTTTAGCAGACTCTGGGCCTTATTAAATTGCAATTTGGTCAGTTGAATCGGGCTCGATATAAGCACATAGCATTTTTTTAAAGAAGTTTTTAGTTTGTGAACATCTATTCAAAAGCAAAGTTTTCACTAACTAAAAACTTCCCTAAAAAAAATATGCTATAGGCGTATTTAGAGCCCTATTCAATTGGCCAAATCGCAATTGAATGAGGCCCTCTGTGAGTGCATTAAAGCTTCCATGACAGTAACACTTCATTTTCAAGGAACAAATAGGCGGTAACAGAATGACAAGTATACTTGCAAACTGCCTTCACCGAACCTATGGGAGGGAAGGAGAAGTTGTCTAATGCTGAAATCTTTACTGAATCTACCAGTTAACAAATCTCTTCCTTCCTTCATCCTTCCACTTTTAAATAGATAATACAAAACTCTCAGAACACACCCACTGGGCTTACAAGCCAAGAGAAAGAGTCAAAGGCAAAAAAACGCATTCTTTAGGTACAGGAAATAAAGATTTTACCTTAAAATACTTTGATGCTCAGACCTTAAGGGTGTATAGAAGAGAAGTTTCATGGATTATGAATGCATCAAACAGAGGAGAATCAGTAGTGTATGCAAAAAATCCCCAAATAATCATTATTAGCTTATCCTAAAGTTTGCATAATGTCTTTGGCTTTCTGGCAGTTGATTTTGAGAAGGAATCCAGGCTAAATCAGCATAAAATCCAGGCTAACATAGCATAAAATTCATAATTTGTTGTAACCAATCAGAATCAGCTACAATATTGTAGCCATATGGGAATTCAGTCTCTGCAGCATCCTCCATCACACTCCTCTCTCTCCTACCTTGCATGATTGCAACTGCTTCTACTACTACGTGCTGTAAGGTTAGAGTTAAATAAACATACTCAAATGCAGTGTTTCTATTGGTAGGTACCTGGTGCCTATGTAAGCAGCTCTGGAGGTGTGGAAACCAATTTATTTAAATAATATAAATCCATATGTGTATAGAACAAATCAATGTAATGTGTGTTTCTGATATAAGCAGTGTGTGTTAGATTAGAAAAATATAAAAACAGGAAACTACCATATACCTTTAAACAACACAGCTTATAAACTTTACAAACAACTGATGTTTTTTCCAAACTACAATGGCTCTTTAAAGTGATTTACTCCAGACAGTAGAGCATGCCAGGCATATTCTAGTGTATCTGATAGAAATTGATCCCAAGGTATGGCAGTTTGGAAACAGGAGATGTAGAGAAGCAAAGAAAGTACTTCAAAGTCAGAGAAAAAAACATATTTCTTGCCAAATCTTGACTTTAGAAAAGAGTACAAACACCAAAAGGAAAGAAATCCAGAGGATGATAGATTGGATTCCCCAATTAATACATTTTTCTTTCAAGTACTGTCTTTGGGAATGCGTGCAAGTTGGCTGTTGCTTGCTAAGGAAGAGAACATGACAGAATGTCTCTGTTTTCATCCATACAAATATACTTTCTGTATAACTTTCTTTATTATTAGGGATTTCATTTAAATAGTATTTATTTATGCAGTTATTCACAACACTTTGCAGTTGTTTCATGGAAGAAGAGGTTTCCTTTATTTTATTTTGCTTTTTGTATCTGGGAAATGTAAAGACGTTATCTATCCATCTATTTCAAGACACAAAATTGTAGCACAAACATTGACTCCTCAGAAGACATCACCTTGTATCTATACTAGCCACTGGTTCTGCATCACTTGCCACACACAGTTTGGCAGTTGTATGTACTGGGGTGTTCACTAAAATGTCATATTGTAATATGCTCTTTTGAAGAGCTTGATAAGATGCAAAATATTTAACGTTTAAACATAAAATAAATATGGCCTTTAATTTGTATTTGCTGTATTCAATTTTGCTTTTTTTCATAACAATTTAGAAACATTTGAAGAATTGGATGAAAAGTGGAGTCATATATGATCTCTACTCAGTTATGTTGAAGGACTGCCACGTAACAGTCACTTGAGAATAAAACTTAATAGAAGAGTAAATCACAGTAAAATAACCCCAAGCTATAGGTGGGCTAGAAGTCCAAAATGAAATCCTCCATGTTACAAGCCAAAACTGTTTGGGCCTCATTCAATTGCGATTTGGCCAATTGAATAGGGGTCTAAATAAGCACAAAGCATTTTTTTTTTTAAAGAAGTTTTTAGTTAGTAAGCATCTATCCAAAAGCAAGGTTTTCACTAACTTAAAACTTCTTTAAAAAATATATGCTATGTGCTTATTTAGAGCCCTATTCAATTGGCCAAATCGCAATTGAATGAGGCCCTTTATATGTCCCTGTCTTAAATAGCTGATAATTTTGTTAGTTACATCTTTCATAGGCTTGTAAAGTTTTTAACAAACTACAGTGATTCTTTAATAAATAATAATTTGGGCCTCAGTATACTAGGTTCCCTGGTGGTCCAGTGGTTAGGATTCAGTGCTTTCACCACTGCTACCTGGGTGTGATTCCAGTCAGGCAACCAAGAGGTTACACCACCCTGAAGCCAAACAGGGTTGGGCCTGGTCAGTACTTGGATGGGAAACGACCTTGGAATACCAGGAGCTGTGTGCTATGGCCCACTGGAGGAGGAACTGGCAACCCACTCCATTACCTCTGCCATGAAAACCAAGTGGACCAGCATGGTCTGTTGCGGTCCAAGGCCTGTCACCAAAACCTTTTGGCCCAAAATCAGTTCCAATACCCATGACACATTAATAGCCTCTTTTGGATTTTCTTGAGAATCAAAATAGAATAGGTCAAGAGCCAAATCCAGTATGTTAACCCCAACTTTGGCAGCATTTTGGTCTGTTTCGGTTGCTGCGTCTTTTCTGCTATAACTCTTAGAGGATATGATTTATTGTGTGTTCTACCAGTAATAGCATGGAGAATGTTGTTATGCACCTAGATCCGGACAACTAATGTAATGTCCTACTAAGACTAGTTAGTTATTTTATCCATTAATAAAATATAATTTAAGGATTTAGAAAAGCAATGTTGAATATTAAATTTACTTTCAAATATAAGAGTATTAGCCTCCAGTTGAAATATATGCCTTCACCCTGGTAAGTTCATTAAAGGGGAAGTGTGTGTGTGTGTGTGTGTGTGGGGGGGGGGGGGGGGGATAAGTGACAGGTTTAAAGACAATCTGCATAGATTACAGGGCCAACAATACTTTAAAGTTTGCCCCCTCATCAATAGCTCATTGCCAATGGAAACCACTTGAACACAGCATGTCTCCAGCCAATAAGCAAAATTGTATTGATGCAACTTTGTCCCTAGAAATTTTGCACAGCCTGCTAGACAAAGCTGCCTCAACACATTAATAATATTGTGGGCACGGGACAACAGTTAGCTGAGTGTGATCTTGAAAAATAAGGTAAATACTGAGGACTGCTTTTTTGATCCACCCTTCAACAAGAAAATCTTGGCCTGTTGAAGTCCTTCATATGTCCAAGTTGCCTAAAGATTCAAAGGACATGGTGCAAACTCTTGTACTGATATATATTTCTATATATGTGCACATATGTAAATACATCTAACAAAATGAATATCTTGTGTATTACTCATTTTATTTAATTTTTTTCCAAAAATGATAAGTAATTTGATGACTATTAAAAAAATACCAGATGCCAACTGTACCTCCTTTTATCACCCATAATTGAAGTGACACTATAGTCCCAAAATATTTGTTGTGCATTTTAAACTCAATGTTTAAAACATTTCAAAAGTTGTTTTATGAAATCTAACTGACCAATATTGTATAAAAAAAATTATATACTTTAGATTAGGAAAAAATTCACATGTTTGTGATGTGTGCAGCAAAATAACAATGTAAGCAATGGGCATAAAAGGATTTTTTGAGAAAATCTTCCTTTTAGCAGAGTCTGCTAGTGCATTGAAGCTGACATGATAGGCAGGCTTACTTTTCAAGGCACAAAGATGCGGTACCAGAGCAGGACAAGTAAGGACAATCACATTAAGGATGATACAAATACATTTAATTAAATTAGCTAAAAATGTATATAAAACAAAAACAAAAAATTCCTAAAGATATTCTTTATTTATAGCTTGTTTTTTTGCCATTTTTCCGTACTTTTCTTCTAACGTGTTTTGTTAATTGATTTAACTCATAATATCTTTGTAGTATTTACTATATTTTTACTAATGTAAGCATGTATAATATACAGAATATTTCCACTTTTACTTTATTCCTGTAACTCCATTAGAGGGGAGATCAGGACTAGTAGCAAAATTGTATTTGCTCAATAAATATATTTTAGCAGAATGTGGGGCATAGCGTGTTTGTTGTCTATTTCTTACTAAGCAATCCTTTCAGTTGCAGCGAGCTTTTATCTCCCGCTATTCATCTGCAGCACCAGATGTAAACAGAAAGAACAAAGACCATCTAGCATGCTAAAATCTGAGCAAAACTTTTTGTATTTACTTTTTTATTCTCTTAGGTAAAATCTATATATAGTCGCTCACTACAGGCTTCAAAAATTAAAAAAAAAAAGATTGTTGTTTTTAAAATTCTGGAGCAGTGGCCTTTTATAAGACTTTACATTAAAAAGTGATTTAATACACAATGTAGTCAGGCTCCTTTAGGAATATCAAATGGTTTGAAGATTTCAAGCGGCTGATGGATTAAAGGTTTTTTTAAGGCAATGCGGTAATGTGGATGTATATTATGGTCCGTTTCATTTCTTGGGTGAGCGATGGAGAGGCAGCCAGATGCAGGCCGTCATTTACTTTTAGACGGACTAGTCCTGTAGGGGGCGCTATGTTTTTGCACTTTAAAGGGACAATGTAGTCTGATATTTTTGTTATGCTGTTTTGATAGAAGTAGTATTGATAATGGTTACATTCTTTGTAAGGTTAACAATAAAACACATTTACAAATACAACCTTTATATGTATTTATTGATTGAGTCGCTCAGTCGTATCCTACTCTGTGTGACCTCATGAGCTGCAACACACCATGACAATCCACTTGGTATTCACGGCAGAGATACTGGAGTGGATTCTCAGTTCCTTCTCCAGTGGGCTTCATCATACAGCTCCTGGTATTCCTAGGTGGTCTCCCATCCAAGTACAGACCAGGCCCAACCATACATGGCTTCAGAGTGATGTGACCTCTTGGTTCTCTGACTGTAATTGAACTCAGGTCACAGTGGTGAAAGCACCAAATCCTAACCAATGGACCACCAGGGAATCCTTATATGTATTACCTATTATTATTATTATTATTATTATTATTATTATATGCTGTTCTGACCATCTTAATTATTATCTCGTAATAGCTTTCCAATCAGTGAGGATATGTTTCTTCTCAATTGAGGAGGCTGATATTAGGTCATTGACACTTATTATATTGCTGTTTGCAATTTTATACCACAGACAATTGACTTTGCTTATCTGCCCTCCAAGATGCCTGGGAACTTGAGACATAAAAGATATGACTACAATGGAGATGACCAAACCTGCATATACTTGCATATAGTAGGTGGTAGATTAAAGCCTCTTCTAACAATAATTTAAGTATTATTAATTCTAGTTCTTTCAAATAGAACACTGAAAATATGGTCCTACATATATTAAGATTGGGAGAGACATATTTTTATCACACGATTAATTATTATCTTTTATTTGTATCGCGCCAACATATTCTGTAGCGCTGTACAGGGGACAAGAACAGGGGAAATACAAGTTTAACAAATTCAAAAGTTGAAGGGCCCTGTTTTGAGCTTAGAATCTTAGCAGAAAGTGCTTTATCCCAAAGCACCCTACAAGACTAGAAACTCGCTACTGTTGTGATCTATAAAACCTTGTGTGTTCTTTTTACCGCCTATTTACCGCACAATTTTGTTTCAATCTTTTTTTTATTGAAGACATAGTATAAAAAAATAACAGTTTATATAGCACATCAGAACAATAAATTACATATTAATTACCGCATAATGTTGATGGCACAGTGTACATTTTTTTTAATTACTTTCCTCTGCAGAAGTTTCCATTTAAAATGTTTCCATTGCACTTTAGGAATTCTGGGTGCTGATATGCAAATGCATAGAATGTGAGTAAAACTACATAGGGCATTAACTCACACATATATACAATCCTATAAGATAGCATTGCATACTCATATGAACATCCACATACAAAATTGGATTACATTCCTCATTTAGAGTTTTTTGTATTAATGTATTAAGTATTTAACATTAAATACGTGTGTGTCTCTTTGGATGAGTGAACTCCTGAGAAATAAATACCTAGGGACATCTCAGATGTAAATCTGGTCTTGCAGAGGTTTGCTAGAAATCATGAATCATGGGATCAATGTTAATTAAGATAATTATCACTGGTACCCAAGAAACTTGTTCTATAAAGATCTTGCTTCTCATGTCTGCATCCAACTGCATCCAGTTGTAGTATATATCAAGAACAAACGCTACTTAAAAAGAAGTTGTTCTAGTGTAGCCAGTGATTGGCTACATCGTGTATACAGGTTTTCCTAAACCAGAGACAATGGGGGATTACAATGCTTCATCAAGTGTTCCTCAGGGCTTAAAGGGCCATCACAATAGTCTAGCTTTTAGAAAATAATAATAAGATCAATATAGCCAACTTTTCAGTTTATTATAATTCAAAAGGTCAATGTTTTGTGAGAAAACATTAACTGACCATAACTGATATTTAGGCCCCCATTATCTTTTCCAAGTTGTGAAAAAGTATGGAACACAATTCCCAGTAGCGACCTAATATTGCACAGCTTTGGTGGTGGTGTAAAGAAATGTGCTCCACATTCTGCCACTGTTTGGAATATATGAGATATGCTGCTGCCTAAATGTAGGGAAATTCAGCTAATTTCAGGATTTTTAATAAAATGAAAAGTTTATACTGAATTTTAATTCCATTAAGAAAGCTGAACCAGTACTATGGCCATATCGGCATCCCAGGCTAGCTGCTTAGTTTATCTAATAATGAACACAGCCCTGGATACTGAAAGTATGAGGCAGCAGTGGTAAAACAGAGGATTTGCTCTCTTGTCTGACGCGGAGGCTGCACAGGCTTCCTGGGTCAGCACGTAGCGTCGCGTGACCCAGCGGAGCCTGTGAGGCCATTCAGCCAATCAGCTGCGTCGGGGCGTGTCGTGCCTCCGCGTTTCGCGCTGTTTCTCACAGCAGCGCAGTCTCCCGACTGAAATCCCACCCACCCACCCTGTTAATTTGGTTGTTTGTAAAAGTGTAAAATGTAAATAGTTTTATTAGAAAAAAAAAAGAAGAGGTTTTTGTATTCAAGGAATTTTTGGAAAAGTGGCAATTTTTGTGTATTTTGATATGTTTTATGGCTTGGCGGGAGGTGAGTTGCCCGGCCCACTCGCCTAAGTGGGCGTTGGCCCTACCTCACAGGGCGTGCTTAATATAAGCATTGGGGCTTTGGGCAGGGCCTAAAGCGTGAGGTCACTGTCCGTGGCCAGGCTCCTCCCCCGGAAAAAGTATTACCGTATTTTGTGTAAATAAAGTTATGTGTTGTTATATACAAATTGTTTATAAATAAAGCTGTGGCCCGTTGTTCTCTCATTTCAGTCGTCGTGTCCTTTATTCATCATCTTAGCCTAAATGGATCATGCATGGGTCATGATTGATTCCCCGGTATATCTGGCATTGCTGCAATATATTATTCAAGTCAAAGTGCAAAAAACCCTCCCGTTTTCTGTAGCAGATCATCCAAATACATTCTGTTTTATATTTTACTTTGACAGTAAAATGCAATTAGGTGTTGCTCAATATTGAATGATTCTGCCATATTTATGTATTTTTGCTGCTAGATCACTTCTCTCCGAGCATTGCAAGTGAGAAAGGGCAATTTTATCTTGAGCTGTAAGTACAATATCCAGTTTCATTTTAAAATGCAGCCAACATATTTTGGCTCTTGCAGACTTAATCCTCCTACAGGATAAAATCAAGAAACACAAGCTGGTTGAAAAGGGCAGCATTCACTTGCATAAGGATGTTAGACTCTCTGGGCCTTGTCTGCTAAAGGGCGAAGGGTTGATGAACTATATTAGTATATTGGCCTTTTAAGAAACACTGTAGTTTGGGAAAAAGATCAAACGTTTTGTGAAGTATGTAACAAACTAATAGCATTAACAACTATGTAAGCCATGATATATTCAAGTAAGCAGTGAGCTTGATGGATGTGTTTGCTGCAACATATTCTGCATTTTAGCTCCCATTGGTTTTAAGTTAAGAAACCACAGTTAACAGGGTCTCTGAGTCGTTGGTTACACTTCCTCTTATCTCACTGGTGAGATAAAGGTGGATCAAACACGTTGTTTTTTTATCTGCCTGTCTGTTGTTTTGGTGTTATTTTTTGTTAACTAATATATTTTCCATGGAGAAAATATATATATATATATATAATATATATAAAACATGTTCTTTTAAAATTATGAAGGAAAGTTTTAGACCAGTGACCCTTTAAACTGCTAGTTTACCTGCAGCATGAGAGGGGATCACCCCACTGGGGCTTGCACTTCTTTTTTTTCTTCTGTTGTGTTGCTTGGTAGCTTTTATTTGGAATAAAGACATTGGGCCTCATTCAATTCCAACCAGTAATTACATGGAATTTTTCATTTTTTTCTACATATCTAGATGCATTCAATGGTCACTAACCCATAATAACAGGCTCACAGCCTCCACACGCAAACCATGAACCCATGCGTAGCATTTCAGGGCATGATAATGATCAATTAGGCAAACCCGTAAGTTATACTTTAGACACAGCCAATGAGAACATCATCATGACGTCAATAAAACATGACGTTTAAACTACAATCAATTAGTATATTGATTGATTAGAACTACAATTTGCAATCGGACTCGCAATCCAGAAATGTAAAAATAAATAAAAATAAATAAAGCAACTGTTCTAGTACATGCGGGTTCCATGATATGCATTAACACATTGAATCCAGGGATCGGAATAACACGGAAAAAAAACTTGAAATAAATATTTTTTTTATTGCAGATTTGAGAGCTTGAGACTATTGTGAAATTAATTCTAAAGCCTTTCATTGCTTTCCCAGCATTTTAAAGGACAGTAGTGTGTGTTTATTTGCTTTTACAGTGTTACAAACAGGTGTTTAACCCACTTGCGAGTCCTATCTAGTACCCCTATAATTTTTTGATACATTTGCCATTTACCAGTTTGAAGGCAATTGCGGGCTTGTTGAATTGTTGTAATTAAATATGGATTTTGCGTCTTTAGCACTGGTAACATTTGCAGGCTTTAAACATCAAAGGAGGAGATAGGATGGAGTTACGTTTTTGACAACCGCAGTGATTTTGAGACTGTAACTCACAAATGGAATGCAAGTAGCTAAATGTAGCCAATTAAATATCAGTAACTTTTACGGGTTCAAGTAATTGCGATTTGAACAATTGGATAGGGACCATTGTTTTTTTTTTCTGCCTGTTTGTTGTTTTAGTGTTCATTTTCTTCAATTAATATAAGATATTTTCCATGGGGAAAACGTATGTAATGTATAAAACATGCCTTTTAAATTTATAAAAGGTAGTTTTAGATGAGTTGCCATTTAAACTAGTTTACCTAGAGCCTCAGGGAGGATCATCCTACTGGCACTTCTCTTTGTGTCTTCTGTTGTTGTGGTGCTATATAGTGGCCAGCTTTCATTTGAAATAAAGACATTGGGCTATATTCTATTAGCTACTTGCAAATGCATTAAACTCATAAATTTGGCTTTGGGTGTTTTTTTTAAAATAAATGTTTATATTCATTCTATTGACCTAAGAATTAATTAGTGCCAATAAGTAATATTTGCTGAATATGTAGCAATATTAAGAGTGATTTTAAGTGTGTATAAATTTACGAATTGGGCAATTGAATCAGTGATTTGTTTAAGACTAGTAATTTTCTAGAGGTTATAGCGAGTCTAAGATACAACTCAATGGCAAAAGCAAAGACTAATGATAACAAGCAATGCCAAGGAAATTAAACATGTTTATTAGTAAAATCAAATCAAAATGTTATATATAATAAAAAATACAACCAGCAATTTGCTGATAGATTTTGGAACTGAAAAATACTTTTTACAGATGTCATGGAACACTGGGTTCCTCTTTAAAACTGATCATTAAAATTCTCTAATTATGTTAAAAATAACCCACAATGTTCATCCTGCATGTGATACGTGGCATGTAGCGACCCAATTCCTGTTATATACTATGGCTTAATAAATTAGGAAATCTTATATATATATATATATATGTATATTGGATATCACATTTCATTTCCCATTGCTATTCCATTGGCTGCCATATTTGTTTATAATATTTATAGGGAATTGCCCTTTTTTGTCTCAAGTCAGTTACTTATGTAGCACCACTAGAAATCATAGGCCCATTACCACTTTTTCTATATGGTGCCCTTGCAGTATTCTTTTGTAGATTAAGCCATTTTCGCATACATTTGTGTATGCAATGTAATACATGTAAATCTATACATTTGACCCAATACAATATATTATTTGTCATATCATATTAAATATAAAAAGTAGTTGAAATGTTTCAAGTCAAGACAGTGATGTTTTACGGAAGGGCCATTGTAAGTGCTTTTCATGTTAAATCATTTATTTCGTTTGCCATTAGTTAACATTAAAATACATGTGCAAACAGAAGCAAAGCAAAGCTTTAGCCAAATAATCTAATAAAAAAACTAATTTTACATTACTAATATTAACTGTGCCTGACTCATTGTCCATAGCACTATTGGAAAGAAAACAAAAATTAATTAGTCAGGGTAGTAACCTGAACCATGATCTGTAGGATAAGTGGGGTATAGTTACAATCCCATAATCCCCTGTGTCCCCAAAGTATGCATACTCCAGGTTACTCACCCTGCCTAATTAATGTTTTCTTGGTAGAAATGTTGTATTATTTTCAGTAGTGCTCAGGACAGTGATAGACGTTGGACGAGAGGGTACAGAAGCAGCCATTAATGAGGTAATCTGTATTTTTAAAATATATGTTCTGTCTAAAGCTTTGCTGAAATATGCAAATGTATTTGTAATGTTAATTAGTAATGAACGAAAAAAAACAATTTAACATGAAGAGTGCTTACACTGGCCCTTTAAACTGATGTTATAATTCTAGGATATAGGGGGCTTGTTGCCTCATGGCACCGACAGAAATCTCCAAACTAAGCATTATACTATGTGTGTAAGTTTCATGTTAAATGCATATCTAAGGCTCCCTGTTGTTCCCTTTTTCTAATCTAACACATGCTGCTTATATCAGACACACACATTACATGGAGTCAATCTATTTATTTAAAAATAAAACTGGTTTTCTACACCCCAGAGCTGCTTAAAGTGAACCTCCCAATAGAAACACTGCATTTGGGTACATATTTTAACTCTTTACTAACCTTCAAGCCAATAGCAGGACAGTGCAGAGATCTTACAGATCAGTGTCTGACTCCTCCTACTTCCTTCTGCATCCCATGATTCTTTCTTGTACAAGCTGATATCACAGATTGCAGCAATGTATTACAATGTATTAGCTGCCTCTGATTGGCCAAAACGATTTATGAATTTTCTGCTAATTTTAGCTACACTACTGATTCTCCTCTATCGGATGCATTTATAATCCAGGAAACTTAAATATGCCTTTAATGTGCTATTTAAAGTGGTGTCATAAATAGACATGAACTAACAAAAAAACAATTTAAACTGTTGGTGACGAAATAAGTGAAAAGAAGTGAAGTACATGTACATCTAAACATGCTCAATGTGTGATTGATGCTAACATGGTGCAGCACACCTTCATACATATCTAGCTATACTGGAAAACTATGGGCCATATTCAATTGAGGTTTCGGGCGATCCGGTAGCCCGTAAGTGAGTAGCAAGTTAATTTGCTATTCAACTGGCGTCTTTTTGTGGGCTCCAAACGGGTTATGAGTTACGGCCTTGAAAATATTGCGATGGTTAAACCTGTAATTTACAGCCTCCAGAAGCCTTTGATCTGTCACTTTTGCAAAGCAAAAAACGCAAATCGCTATTCAATTGCTCAATTTCCCCAAGCTCGCAAATGTTTTCACACCCGTAAATGGCAAATGAAGGAGAAAATCCAACGAGTGCTAGAGAGGACCTGCAAGGGGGTTGAACACCTGTTTGTAGCACTGTAAATGCTAATACAAAATCACTACTGTACTGTAAATAACGGAGAAAGCAATGACAAACATTAGAATTAATTTCACAACAGAAAGTTTGCGAGTTTCATTTGTGTGTCCGTGTCTTGGAAACAAGCACTATGTACATTTGATTATATGCTCAAAAACAGGGCCCTCCATTCTTTAAGGTGTTAAGTTTGTTTTTTGCCATGTACTAACCACCTGTACAGCGCTACGGAATATGTTGGCGCGATATAAATAAAGATAATAATAACAGTCTCAAACTCGCAAATCGGCAGGAAATAAATTTTATTTTTATATTTCATTCCGGGGTTACATTGATCTTGGGTATCAATGAGTTAATACATATCAGGCCACCCATATGGACTAGAACAGTATTGGCTACGAACTAATGCATGGTTTATGGTTTTGGCTTTGGGGCAGTAACTTGCGGGCTTGAGCAATTTGAATAGCATTGTAATCTGAGATGAACAGGAGCCCGCAACTCACCCACAGACATACGGCTGTCTTCGATCGAGTTGCGGGCTTGGAATTGAATATGGCCCATTGACTGCAACAAAACCAGACAAGCAAGTCAATAATTTTACTAATGATTTCCTACATACTACATATTGAGAATAAAATATATATTTGTAATCCATTCAGCTGTACTTACATGTTTTCACATCAGATATATTCTGACCATTCTACCTGTCCAGAAAAACTTTGCTGAATAAATCCTCCAGATCGCCTTATGTGTGGCCCATGTAAGCATATACATAAAGTCATATTTCTATCTGGACCTGTATGTCTTCTTCAAACTGAAACATTTAAAAAGTAACTTTTTAGGGAAATGTTGCACAATTGCAGTTATTCTCAGGTTTAGACCACATACAATTACATAGCCATAGCTAAATATATTATAGTTGGTATATTTGCACAAGATGTCGTCATTGCTTTTAATAGCTAGAGATGCTCTGTCCCTGTATCTTCAAGTAAGTTCACTGAAGGGGCAATTTGAAAATGGCAAATAATTGCTCGGTCTCTTGTTCAGAAGCAATATATAAATACAGAGTCGTATTCTCTTATTGCCTTGGCTTAACTGACAAATGATGTACCGTTTTCCTATATAAACATACGTCATCCAAGAACAGTACATTCCAGATGTTATGACAACATTGGTGTACACAATGCAGTGGTTTATTCTTTCCCATGATCACTGTACCAATATAAATACACTACCCTAATATATATGTGAAATTTATTTTCACGACTTTCTTACTGGGATTTAAACTCTGTGTTATATTTTGAAAGCTCTAGGGTGCAGAAGGCAGCTGTATTTTCTTTAGTAGTTATTTAATAAGGATGGTCTTGCCTACTACCCGCCAGCTGCACCCAATCGGTTCCTCATAAGACAAACTTCCTTTTTTAGGCTTGGTAAAATTCCTTTTGAGATCCTCAATCCTCGTTGTTGACTAAAAAACACCCTGACCACATGGCGAGCCAGAAGATTTTTCTACTTCTTTCTTTTTTTCCCTTCCTTTTTGTTAGCGTGGCTTTGCTCCAGCAAGCAAGGAAATAAATATGTGAAGAGAGAATGCTATGGAATGTTAACTGCACTGGTGCATTTACTTTCCTTTTATCATGTGCCAAGATTCACTGACGATGATATAAATTCACCATGCAGTCTGCTAAAAAAGCCTAACAAAAATGTATTTTTCATTTAAGAATCGTACTGTAAAAGGTGATTTTCTCTTCACTCAGTTCAGTTTAAGCCTGTAAAAAGCATTACATGAAAAATCTGATATGTTTGTTAAAACATTTATTGCACCACTATCTCGTATTTTCAGTTCCCAGAGAAAGGTTTATTGAGAACATAAACCTTGAAGGGTTTTGCTATAGGATTATGTATTATACTTTTTTTTTATTAATTTCTAAAATAAAAGTGAAATACAAAATGATATCAGGAAGGCTGTACCTGCCTTTGACACCGATTAGAAAGCTGACAGGTGGTGTTTTTTTTTTATTTAATGTTTTCTATTTGATTTTTTTATAATATTCCAGACCATTCTCTAAGGATGTTTCATCTAATCTTTTGCACCTAGTGTGTGATTAATACAGAAAAACCTGAATATAAAATAAACTGAAAATGATATGCTTGCTATAGAGTTTAAAAAAGCACACATTAGTCACCTACAAAGCCTGCGGGCTTGAAATTCGGCTGCGTTACAGATCTATTAAATTCCACCATGCCTCGAGTTAGGGGCCAAAGACGCAAGCCCTTAAACCATGGACATGATCGATTAGTCAACCCGTAGTTACGGTTTTAGACAGAGCCAATGGCAACAGAGATCGTCATCATTACGTCACTGAAAAATGGAGGTTGGATTTCAAAGACTTACGGGTTCCAATTACGAGTTACGATCGGACCCGCATTCCAGAAATAATGCAATATTGATAAATGGGTAAATATGATATTCAGGTCCATGCAAGTTCCATTATATGTATTAACACATTGATTGCCGGGATCGATATAATACAGAAATTACACATTAAAAAAAGTATTTTATATTGCAGATTTGCGAGCTTGAGAATGTTGTGCTGTTCATTTTAATACCTAACATCACTTTCCCTTTACTTATAAAGGATTTGCGGCCGCAGAGTTCAATTTTTCGATTTTCGTTGTTTTTTTTCGCCCTTACCCTGCAAGTCGTTGGCAGGTTGCTTTATGGGGCCAATTTAATTGGCACAAGTCTTACGGGCTACAGTTTTACACGTTGAGGGAATTTAATAGGGCTGATGGATTATATATATTTTTTTATTACAAGATTTTTTAGAAAATGCTAATATATATTTCCTTTCCAACTCTAAATATATTCAGAGATATTATTTATATTATATTAGTTAGCAAGAATAATACCTAAAATATAAATGTAAAAATGAACTATATTTTTAAATTTTACAATATATCACATATTAACCTCCTCATTTTATGCATTAACAGGCATCTATGAATGCAAATGTCTAGGTCAAATGTATACACTGTTTATCACCTGTGTAATGCATGTGGTTTCTTATGTTTTACATACCTCTTTTTGTCAATCCTTTTTTTCCAGCTTAGCCTCCCAAATGTCCCACATTTGAAGGAAAAGCCCACATTTACCAAAACCCATTTTTCCACCTGGACCATATTCACTTTCTCTGGTTCCTCCTGTAGTTTTCTATCAAAGTCTGGTGTCATTTCTACAGAGCATCTGCCTGTAATGATATAGTTGGCACATTAGAACTGGTCTTAGAGTGGTGGTTTATTCATCTGATTCCTGTGGTTACATTGGCTGGCATAAAGGAAATCTCACTATCTACACTGGAATCATAACAGTCTTGGTACTTGGATTATCTACCTAAATACAGTGTCTATTTACTATTTCCACACTCTGTATTATGTTTCATAGTTTATTTTATGTGGTTTTTTTTAGTCTTCGTAAGGCTAAACTTTATTTAACATTTTATCTAGTTATTGGTCAAAACTAACTAAGCGTCTTAAAAGTAATTAAAATGTAAAAAAAAATATCTTAACACATGTTTTGGTAGTTGATCTGTGATAGAGATCTGTCCATAAGCTTTGTAAAAATATTCGATGGGTAGAAAGTTACCTCTTACTTTTCTAGATTTGACATCAACCTCTGATTATATTATAAGTGATAAATGCATTGAAAATGTCAAGTCTTTTTGCCATAGTTCTGAACTGATGCAAAATAATTTCATAAGGCAAATCAAACTATCATTATATGGATTATTATTCCTTTATTTTTCATGTGCCAACATATTCCGTAGCGTTATACAGGGGTAATTCAAGTCCAAAACAATAATGATATTAATACAGTGCAAGAGAATGGAGGGCCCTCCTAGGTTTCAGTGATAGCTAGTACGTTGAAGGAGTTGGAAATTAACAAGTCATGAATGAAAGTAAGTTTATTGCATTCCAGAGGGCACACAAGTAGGGCAAGTTAGATGGTTTGCTGCCCTGGATTAGGCCCCACCGACTCTCAGGCCCTTAAACTGAGTTCCAGTCCTGCTTATTCCCTAAGCCTCGGATTTGCAACAAACCTTTGGCATCCCAAATGCATATATGTGTTTTTTTATAATGTGTAAATGTTTTCTAATCTCCTGTTTGTGTACTCTATATATACTTAGGTTTCACAAGCATTTAAAAAAATGATTAGTGTATGTGTTTGTGACTGCCTTGTTTAAAATCAATATATGATTACTGGTAAAGATAGAAAGTTTGGGTGGGTAGAAAGTAATGGCTAGGAACAGGGCTGGTCTTTGCGTCAGGAATCTGAGGCACCCACAAGGCTAGGAGGTGGGAGCACCGTGGCCCTGGACTACAAAATATTGAGCACTAGTAATCTAAGACCCTGTAGGGCTCTTTTATTCATTGAGAGGCAGTGGTGATTTAGCGTTATTTCTTAATATATATCTGCAGTGCAGCATTTACATACTTTAATGGATAAACAGTGGAATATTTGTTATGCTATAACCATAGTTTCTATTTAGACGTCAGAGCTTTGTTAAATGTTATTGGTCATAACTGTGTCAAGTTTTATTAACATAGACCTCAAGATCATTTCACTTTAAAATGCCTGATCTGCGACCAATAACCTTTTTTATGTCTTGCAGTTAGAAAGTCTCAAGGACTGAATTAGTTAAACAGGGCTTTAAACTGTAGCTCCCTAATTTACGAATGTGAAGGTGATTAAACAAATAGATAGCGAATGAACCAAGACAGCATGTGTCTCCAATAGTGTCATGCTTTCTTTCCTCAAGAATGACAAATATTGGCCTTGGCAAACATAGGTCAGGTTTACGGTAAATAAAAACGGACTAAAAAATAAAGAGACTTTGTGCTAATCTGTTTTCTCCTATTAATTAAAATATACTGAAATGAGTATAAACCATTTTTATAAGTTAGTCTTTCATTTTAAAATTGCACTTCTGGATACAGGTATGCTTATAATTAGGGAATGCCAAAACAAGTATATGCCACCTATCTAACTTTATCTAAATACATCTTAGGGACGTTCTGCCTTATACAGAATAACTTGGAAAATACAGGTAAAGCACACATCTCAGTTTGGCATTGCATGGGTGGGATTAGCCCTAATAATGATAGTCACAATTATTCATTAGTTAATTAAAGCAGTATATAGTTCTGTGCATCATACATATTAAATTATTTACTTTAAAAAAACTTTATGCTTAGATGATATAAAAAAGCTGTTCTGAATTACTATCCACTGAAGTCCCACATTTTCATTTTGATTTGTTCAAGAACTGGACTTCATGATGGACATAAAAGTTATTAGAAAGTATATAAATACAGCTTTTCGTGTGTAACTAGTATATGCAATTATGACATTGCCTTATTTTGAATAAATATTCTTTTATTAGAAGGTATGCAAAATCCAAACATAAATAAAACATTCTTAACAGTCATAAATATCAGTTTTATCAAGTCATAAAATTATCATTTTGCAGCATGTAACTGACTAAACCTTCTTGTTTTTTTAATTTTTAGTGAGAAAATTTTCTAGTATCTAAGCTGGTTTTTTCAACCATATAAAAAATACAAGGCAAAATGAGCTAATTTAGTTCTAAAGTACACCGTTGATAGGAGAATACAATATAAAATGTATTACCTATCTATGTTAACTAAACTATCATAAACCATATCCCCCCAAAAGAATAAAAAGAGAAAGAAAAAAATAATAATAAATAAAAAAAAAGGAGTAAAAAAAAAAAAAAAATTAAAAAAAATAATCATTGGCCCCTCATGTCGACCATGAAGCAATCCCGACTGGTTTCTCCCTCTTACCTCAAATCCTCCTTGCCATCTGGCACCACTGAGAGATCTCCAAAGCTCCCCCACTCCAGTCCACTCCTCAGAATCGCTTCAAGCAATTACAGACATTATACTAGGGGAACGCTAAAGGAGGATGTTATCCAAGGGTCCCAAACTATCTGGAATTGGGGCATCCTATCTAAAACAATATGGGTTAGCCTCTCATTAATGAGTAAATAGTTAATCTTCCTGATTACCTCTTGAAAGTTTAGATTCATGTCCTTCCATCTACTGGCTATGTGAATCTTTGAAGCTAATGCCATTATTTGAAACAACTTGTTCTGGGATTGCGACAAGTTTTTAATATGAACCCCCAGTAAACAGGATTCAATTGAAGAAGCTACTTCTTTTTCAAAAAGTGTGGAGGCTAAACGGGTCAATCGTTCCCAGAGATTCTGGGCGCGTGGACAGGCCCACCATACATGTATATGATCCCCCACATCCTGGCATCCCCTAAAGCATTTGTTACTCTCCTGCGGCCTAAACTTCTGCATTTTATCGGGAGTACAATAGGCCCTGTGTAAAACTTTGATTGATGTTTCTAATAAAGCCGAATTAAGTGATCCTTTTGAAAGATTGGAGCAAGATTCAGTCCATTTGTCCCAGTCCCACTCTACCTCCAGATCATTTTCCCAATGCAGCATAAACTTGGGTTTCTGGCCCCCCGTAGTGCCCAGAAAAGTGTTATACAGAGAACTCAGATTACCCTTGGCAAGTGGGAGATTCTTACAGATAACCGATAGCCAGGAGGCTCTGGGGGGTCCGGAATCCTTAACCATCTTGGTAACCCAACTTCTAATTTTTAAGTAATTATATAGTTCCGTAGTTGGCAAGTCGTGAGTCGTGCGAAATTGGTCATAGGTCAGTAGTTTGTCATTGGCGAACCAGTTCCCTATGCGATCCAAGCGTCTGGAGGTCCACCAGAATTTAGACATAGAGCTTGAGTCTGCTAGAATTTGTGGAAAGGACATAACTGATAGAAGAGGTGATAATTCCGTGCTAAGTCGATGCCTAGAGTTAGCCCATCTCCAGGCCTGAAGCGTTAAGGAGATCATGGGGTTTTGATGAGTTATAAAAGGGGCAGAATCCTCAGGAATCCAAACCAACTTATCCCAACTATGTGGAGACATTTGATAATTTTCCATAAACACCCAAGATGGATGGTGTTTCGTAGAGTGAGTTCTAGGCAAAGGGGCCAGAATTGCGGCTTTAAGATAAAGTCTTAAATTCGGCGTCGCGAGGCCACCTCTATTCTTGGAGCGAAACATCACCTGCCTGGGAATGCGAGGACGTTTATCGTCCCATATGAACCGGGAAATGCTATTCTGGAATTTGTCTAGATCTTTAAGGGAGAGGGGGATAGGAAGGGATCTAAATAAGTATAGTAATTTAGGTAAGATATTCATTTTCACAGCCGCAATGCGGCCTGTCCATGAGATCTTAAAGCTCCTCCATTTCTGCATATCCAATGTCAGAGATCTATACAAGGGGGGAAAATTTGCCCCGTACATATCCCCGAGCTTGGAGGTAAGTCTGACACCTAAGTATTTTATAGACTGTGCGGGCCAAGTAAACTGGTGATTAGCTTTGAGAATGTCAGTCTCCCCCTGCGGCAATCTTATCCCCATCGCTTCAGTCTTCTCAACATTCAGCTTGAGACCCGAGATTCTGCCAAAGTCCTGAACAGTGGACATGAGTGCAGGTATGGATGTAAGGGGATTGGTCAGGGTGCAAAGCATGTCATCCGCAAAGAGAGAGCATTTAAAATGCTGGAGGCCTACCTGTACCCCCTGGATGCCTGGGTTGGCCCTAATCGCTTGCGCAAGGGGTTCTATGGCAAGAGCAAATAACAGTGGGGAGAGCGGACACCCCTGCCTGGTCCCTCTTTGAATGTGAATGTCGGCTTTGTGATCCCCTGGGAGTTTTAGGTTAGCTACTGGGGAGTCATAATATCTCTTAAGTAAATTAATAAAGCGTCCCTTGAATCCAAATTTGTCCAGAATCTTATATAAGTATGGCCATTCTACCGTGTCAAAAGCTTTCTCTATATCTAAAGCTAAGAGACAGACTGGTATATTAGACTTCTGAGCCATGAACTGAGCGTTCATGACCCTCCTAACATTGTCCCCGGCCTCTCTAAAAGGAACAAACCCAGTTTGGTCCTTGTGGATCAAATCTGGTAAAAATTTAGAAATGCGGGTGGCCATAATTTTCGCCAAGATTTTGACATCCCCATTAATTAGGGATATAGGGCGGTAATTTTTCACCTCTAGAGGGTCCCTGCCGTCTTTTGGGAAAATCACTAAATCAGCCCGGTTCAGCTCCGGGGGCATAGGCTCTCCGTTTAATATGGCATTAAAAAGAGATGTCAAGTGGGGGGTAAGAAGGGGTTCAAATCTTTTATAATACAAATTAGTAAAGCCATCCGGTCCTGGGGATTTGCCCAACTTAAGGTTCTGGATGGTAAGTTTAACCTCCTCCTGTGTTATTTCTAAGTTCAAATCATCCAGTTGATAATCCGGTATTTTAGGAAGATCGCATAAATTTAGGAAGGAGTCTATATCTGATCCACTGCAGTGGGGTTGCGAGGAGTATATTTTTTGGTAATAATTTTGAAACGTTTTTTGAATATCATTGGGGCTGTAGGAGATTTGACCGCCAGGTATCCTGATTTGAGTGGTTCTAGGTTGGGAAAATTTATTGTTTAGTCTTTTAGCCAAAAGGGAGTCAGGTTTGTTTGCCTTCCAGTAATAGAGGTGCTTCATTTTTCTCATAGCCCGTTCAGTGTGATGGGACAAAATAGCGTCCAGCTCCAGCCTAGTCTGGTCAATTAACTTACGCCCCTGAAGAGAGGGACACTGTTGGTTTTTCTCCTCTAGCCTCTTTAATGAGGTTGAAAGCTCTGTCTCCTTCTGCCTAAGAAGTTTCTTATGTATAGAGGACAGCTTAATGCAAGTTCCTCTAACAAAAGCCTTATGGGCGGCCCAGAGCCATCCAGCCCCAGTTTCGGGGGAGTCATTAGTCTCAAAAAACAGCTGTATGTCCTTGGATATGGAATCCACACTACTCGGATTAGACAGAAGGGATTCGTTCAGAACCCATTTATAGGGAAGTCGAGGGTTAGGACCCAGATCCAGCTCAACTAGTACCAGAGCATGGTCTGACCAGGGGCAAGGGACTATCTCAGAATGTATGGTAGAGTCGTACAATGAGGAAGTGATAAGTAGAGCGTCAATCCTAGAGTATGTCAGGTGAGTCTGGGAGTAGAAAGTGTACTCTCTCTTGTCTGGGTGCTTACCCCGCCAGGCATCAACTAACCCCAAACCATTTAGTAAGGACTTAATCTGATTAGTCTTGTTGGGAAATCTGATGGTCGGTTTTCCAGATCTGTCCAGGGTCGGGTCTAAGGTCAGGTTAAGGTCCCCCCCAATAATCAATTTCCCCAAATCCTGAGCCTCTAGTTTTTTCAACAGGTCTATGAGAACAGAGTAGGGGGAGTTCGTAGGAGAGTACAGAGATAACAGCGTCATTCTTTCCCCTCTTATAGTCCCAGTTGCCATAACGTAATTGCCATCCCCGTCTACCCGAGTGGATTCTACCTGGAAGGGGAAGGTTCTATGCAATAAAATTGCACACCCAGCTCTCTTAGTAGGAAGAGAGGCCAGATAATAGGTGGGGTAATCCCTATGTAAGAATTTAGGTTTATTGCCAAGGGAAAAATGGGTTTCCTGCATGAAAATGACCGAGGGAGTGTATTTTTTGTAAAATGCAAAGGCCTTCCTCCTTTTAAAAGGGGAGTTGAAACCCTTCACATTATGGGTCACTATGGAGTATTTAGAGGTAGCCATTGAGAGTTGGGAGTGTAGGTGTATGCAACCTTACCTAAAAGCTGAGCACGTGAGCGACGAGGAGTGGAGGAGCCCGGAAAGCAGACAGAAGTCCCAGCGGATATGCTGTTGGCGGCGGAGAAATCTCTCTTTTATCAAGAGGGCTGAGAGCAATGAAAAGGGAGAAAGACAATTTAATATCGGAGAGGTAGATAAATCTGGAATAAAACAAACCAGCCAATAATGGAACAGAGAAAAGAGACACAAAATTAAGAAAAATAAAAAATCAGAGCAGTAGAACAGCAAGTATACAGTACGTCTAAACTTCAAGCTGCAATTTCAAGAATATAACAGGATAAGCATAAAACAGTACACATAATCCTTCTATCTCTATTTATAGTAAATAAAGTATAAGTCAAATCCACGTAATGTGGGAAACTAGTCTGGCAAACTATATTAATTCTAAATGGCAATAGTTCGAACTATTCTATCAACATTCTATCTGGATTGTAAACAGCGAAAAGTAAACATCAAATACTCAGCAAGGTGTTATCAAAGTCCAGCTAGGTAGGAGGCCTCTCAGGTCGCGGGCCCAGCTTTGAAGTGGCAGAGTGTCCAGAGTCTGCTGAGTATACCAAACTCTTGTCTTGCAGATCGCTTATATAGTCCCGGAAGCCGCTGGGCCCCTCCAGGATAGGGGCTTGTTTTCCATGAACTTGTGCCGGCTTTGGAGACTGCTGCCTCTTAGGGATAAGCGAAACCAGGTGCTCTTGGTTTGCTTCCGTCGTGGGCTCCAGGCATAACTGTAATCTTTGCAATACATCTAGGCAGTCCTCCAGGAAGCGGGTGGTATAGGTCTTGCCATGATAAGAAAAAGTCAGAGCAAACGGAAAGTTCCAGCGATACTGGATCCTGTGCTGAAGAAGAATGGCAATAGCCGGTTTCATAAGTCTCCGCTTATGCAGGGTATCCGGGCAGAGGTCCGCATAAAACTGCAGGATTGAGTCATCCGGCCCCTTGATTGTATGCAGCTTCCTGGTGGCCGATAGTATAAGATCTCTGGCCTGCTGCCTTAAAAATCTCACAATAACATCCTTGGGAGCCTCCAAGCTTCTCGTACCTCCCAAGGCTCTATGGGCACGCTCAATCTCCCACACACTTTCAGGCTGATTGGGAAGGATTATAGGGATTGTATCCCTCAGATAGCCAGACAGGTCCTGTATCGCTCTTGGTATACCACGGATGCGGACATTGTGTCGGCGGGACCGGTTCTCCAGATCCTCTATCTTATCCGTGAGATCAGAAATGTGAATGGAGTTTTGAGCAATAGAGGATCGGTCTCTTTCTTGCGCCTCGGCCAACCGATCCGACGTGTCCTCCAATATTTGAGTGCGTTGCCCCAGGTCCTTCAAGTCTTGTCTTAGAGGATCAATAGCTTTTGCCAGGAGCCGCTCAATAGTAGCCACTGACCTGGCCGAGAGGTCCATATATTGGCTAGGAGCGTCAGGAGAACCTTCCCTGTCTGAGCCATCCGAGTGTTCTGAGGCGGATTCCGCAGGAGGGGGACATCTGACAGTTTTCGGTGTAAAGTGCTCCCTTATGCCCTTCGCCGAAGCAGTTCTTTTGGGTTTCGGCATTTTGGAATACGGGCCTCAGGAGTCAGCAAAGAGTCTGTTATGGAATCAGCCAGGTATAGAATAGAGGGAGGCTATACCCCAAGTGGTCTGAGTGAAAGTCAACCGGCCCAAGTAGTAGAGTTTGTCCAGATTACAAAGTTGAGTTGAGGTAGGTGATAGCTGTGCTGCCAGGCCAGTTCCCCATTCGTCTCTTTATCCCATAATTAGAGTGTAGTCCCCAGCCGGGACTCTGGAAAGCCTTTGGAAATCCGGCCCAACAGAGAGTAGTTCCTTGGTAGACAGGTGGCACAAAAAATTGTACCCTCTTCGGGTAGTCTGTCTGCAGATGTTGACAGGGGCCTGCTAAGTAGAAATCAGCGTAGATTAGAGCAGTACAAACAGTAAGCCGCAGTGAATGGTAGGAAGACTTCCACTCTTACATTATTCGCATAAAGCCAATGAAGATCTGCAGTATTACAGACGGCCACCGGGTGGCAGCATATGTGCTAATGTTGTAAGAGATTAACACAGTCCATGTAACTGGCAGTAAAAGCACAGGTCTCAAATATAGGTAGACACAATATTTTTGTTTGATGCATAAAAGTTCCAAAAAAGTGCCTAAAGACAGCGTCAGATTCTGAGACCAGGTACAGCCTCTGTGCTCCCAAATAGTATGCAATTCAGTCTCTGGCAATGCTGCGAGGTAAGTCAGTATTTCAAAAGCTTAGCACTGAGAGGGTAGCTTAAAGAGTTGATTCACACCACCTTAACCCCAGTTCTCAGAGTTGTGTGGGGATATGGCAATAAATAGAGCATTGTGTGCCTTGCAATCTGGGGAAAATTCAGGCAACTTCCTCCTCCTGCCCCACCATGCCTCTTTGATAACAGCCACAGATCCTTACATGTGGGGAGAATGCTAATCACCCACTTTTAGCTTTGGTTGCACTGCTCCCTCATTTGGGGATACCTGGGGAGTTGTAACCCTCTGGGGAAAATCCCCCCTACCTGCAGCCGCCGGGAGCGTGCACAAGATGGCGGCCTCGCAAGATGGCGGCCGCGTTTCGCGGGCTTTCTGCCCCGTCTTCAGTGGCCCCACTCTGGCCAGAGGGGTCACTCTGGGATCCCGGCCGGATCCAGCCGCCACCGGGATCTGCTGCAGGACAAGCCCAGGAGCTGAAAAATGGAGCCCCGAAGTCTTCTGGGGCCTCAGGCGGCGCCCCACAGTCGGAGACCTCCTGCACTGCTGTGGCCGCCAAATAAGCTCCCAGTCGCTCCCCGGGGGATGAGGGCAACCTCCGGTGGTGCCCCTGATAGCAGGCAGGGCACAAGGAGCCGCTTCAGGGTTAATAACAGGCCCTATTTCGGAGCTCAGCGCGGAGCTCAAAGAAACACGTCCGACCTCGTCAGACGCCAGCTCCGCCCCCCGACATTGCCTTATTTTAATAGCTTTATTGTAACTTACTTGAATTGCCACATTTTAAGTAAAGCAGCTAAATGCTTATTTGAGTTGAATCAAAAATGGCAGGTCCCACTACAGAATAATTGAGTGCTTTAATAAATTAAAAACTGTATTTACTCAATCATTTTTTTAAAAAACATTTTACTCATGACTGAACCATTTCCTGTAAGTCAGCATATATTTAATGTACAGTCAACCCTCGACATTCGCGGGTTTGACACTCGCATATCCAACATTTGCGGATTGGTTTTCCTCTCACACTTACAAGAGAGGCCTCTGCTGAGGGATGGGGAGGGATGCTGAGCCCCACACACTTGCCTGGCCCTAAAGAAGGCCCTGAATGCTGCATTTCCCCTGCTGGTAAGTGACTCCCCCGCTGGGTGAGTTACCCCCGATCCCTCTCACCAATCCTGCAGGCAGTTACCCCTGGTTGTAGTTATTTATGGATTTTGTGCAATCGCGGGATAACCGGGAATGGAACCCCCGCGAATGTCAAGGTCCGCCTGTAGTTTCTAACTCTTTGAAGTGTATTTAATTAGAAACTCACTAAAACACTCACAAACAATAGCAACATTTTAAATTGTATTTTGCACATCTCAACCTCTGTATTGCATAGATTTGGTTCTCATTACAGTGAAAAAGAACAAGTTATATAACTTATGTAATTCTGGTAGCCATGGCCAATATCTGTAGCCATGAAGAATGTTGACCTTGACAGAAGATCTAGCAGATTACTTTTTGTTACAAAACCAACGTGGGTACACTTTGCATGCCAGGTTCCAATAACCAACCTTGTTATTCTTAATTTAAGTTAGTCACTTTTGTGAATTAATTTTTTATACTCTTGGAACTTTATTAACCATTTTGTGCATTGGGCTTATTTCTCACTTCACCACTAAGATCATCTTCAACCTGGCAAGAAAAGATTCAATTAACCTCAAGGACAATTATATTTGGTGAGAATAAACTGTGTTGAAATTGACACAACAGGACTGTGTAGTTTATAAAACAAAAAGTATGTGCAAATACAAATTTCAGCAAACTATTTCAACCCTCCAACACACCGTAGAAAAAATTCTAAAATATAATACCAAACCAAGTAGTGTGGTAGGGAAAATATCCAGTAATGGTGGGGGATATGATCACAGGTTTTACTTTTATTTAAGAATTCTGCTGATCAGCATGCAATCACACCATGATACATAATTCCTCCAAATGTGCTGTAACTCATGAGATTTGTATATTCAATTCAACTTGAGTATTTATATGCTAATGTATCTGGATGCTATATACTGCAAATGAAGCATATTCACATCAAAGAAGGCATATTTGATTGAATTTGCATTGAGGTACCAATTTGATTTGAAACAGGTCTAATTTAATTTGCAGTTTCCCTATGTGAATTTTATTTAAAGAAGTCTCAATTCAAATAGATTTTCGATACACTTCTGAAGCGTCAGAAGCCACTTGCCTCCTTGGAGCAAAATCCACATGCAATATGGGTGTTGGAGATCATTCTCTGCCAGTTACAAATATACATAAATAGAATCTGATTATTGATTTTATTTCCAATCAGAAGAAAAAATACTATTTTTAATCAAAAGAAAGGAGTGCGATTAATCCAAATATAGGCGGTTGCCCTCTTAATTAGAATAGTTGGCCATGTATTTAATTTAAAATGCAACCATGGGTTAACTGTTAAAACAACCCAGTCAGAAATATAAAATGTTAAGGGGTAAAAGGTCTTTGTTGCTCTGCTCTTTCTACAGTGTATTTAAAGTAGAAATTAAATTGTATTAATTTAGTAAATTTATGAAAATTAACACAGATGTATATAAAAAAAACAGTGTGTTTAATCCATTTTAGCCACCCAGTGTAATAAAGAAGCTTAAGAGGAAATGTAAACAAGGACTCATGGAGACCAAGTTATCTGTGTTTTCTTATCTTGTTTTTAATGTGCATTTTCTATGTTATGTAACACTAATATTTCATACAAACTTGTAAAATGCTCAACACATGATATTTTAAATATATTACTGAATAATGTGGACTACAACGGCCCTTTATGTTATGCCTCAGTAGAGTTCCCGCTGAGTCCTGGATTTATAGGATTTTTAACGATTATATGCAATTATTTTGTGCAGGGAGATTAATTGAACTGGATTTTTTTATTTACCTATGTTGGCTATAGGGAGGGAAACTAGTATGTTTTTAAGTTTTCAACTTATGGAAGACTGCAACTGCTTATTGAACTGAATAAAATCTTATATTATTTCAAAGCCCTCAATTAACAAATCTGTTTACAAGAAAGGGATTTCTTACAAGCAACATTTGGAATTTCTTACAAGCAACAACTATCTATCTATCCCCTTGGTGATGGGGAGCCCATTAGCTCCTCCTTATATATAATATACGCCATTAGGATCCCAACGGACCCCCATGTTACTTCTACCTATTTCCCCCCATGGCACTTAAAATTCACACCCTTACGATGGAGGGTCCCTATAAACCCCATGTTACCTAAAAGTAACTCTATATCATGGGGATCCCTATAGATCACATGGTTGGTATGCTAACCTGTAATCATGGGGTCCTAATAGACACTCATGGCACTTAAAATTAACCCCATACCATGAGGGTCATTATAGATCTTTTATGGTATGCTAACCTATAACAATGGGTGTCCCTATGGACCCCCATGGTATACTATTCTATATGCATGGGGATCTCTAAGGAACCAATTGTACCTAAGCTTAACCCCATACTATGGAGGTCAACTGCATTGTATTTTATTAATTTCTTCACTTCTATGATCGAGGTAAGGAATGACGTAGCTTTAAATGTAGAGAGAGCTGTTACTTATAATATATATATATATATATAATTGCTGGTGCTGAGGGAGATAAAGTATACGCTTGGGCCCCTATTAAATTCTAAGCCCGCAGTTGCCTTCATACAGCCTGTAAGTCTGCTTGAAATATGCATATCGATTAAAATGAACAACTATATGGCCAAAAGCCCAAACCGTAAACCATGTAACCGTAAGTAGCATTTCAGAGCATGATCATGATCAATAAAGCAAGCCCGTAACTACCGATTTCAGAAACAACCAATAGTAAATGAGACCGTCATCATGATGTCAGTGAAACATGGCGTGTAAACGCAATCTAGCGATTTAAAAAATCAATAAAAATGAATGAAATTTTTTTTTAAGTCCATGTGGGTGACCTGATATGTATTAACTCCTGGATTCCAGAAATATAACAAGGTAAATAAATGTCCCAAAAGTTTTTTTTATTGCAGATTTGCAAGCTGCGTGGATCCCTAACGGGAATGTTTACTCGTAACTTTTCTTACTGGAGCCATGTAATTAAACTTTTGATTGGTAAATCTCAAATGACCAACATAAGTTTTTAAAACATATATAAAAGATACATGTAAATGATGCTATTACTAGCGCTGCTAATAATATAGGGTTCTAACAAAATTACCACCAATTGCAGTGATACAGCAGAAGCTGCAAAGAGTATGTGTCATTTAAAACTATAGGTAATAAAATACTTGGATATGGATTGAATGTTATTTTAAAAACTGCATTTTTTTTTACAATAAACTTACATTAGAGTGTGTAATGTTTGCCCTTCAGTCATTTTGATCTACCTACTGAGCCTGTGGAGTTTTCTAATTCTAGGTGATGATGGATGGATCAGAATAAAATATAAACTTCTGTTTACTTTTAATCTGAGAAAAGGCATATTTTTAAATACCATTCAATTAAATTGAGCAATCGTAAGTTACCGAAGCCCATAAGTGAGGCCGTAAGTTAATTTGCTATTCAATTGGCGTCTTTTTGCGGACTCCAAGCGGTTTACAGGTTATGACCTTGAAAACTTTGTGATGGTTAAACCCGTAACTTACAGCCTCCTAAAGCCTTTGATCTTTCACTTTCACAAGAGTTACGATGGCTAAAATTGCAAATCGCTATTCAATTGCTCCAATTCCCCAATGGCAAATGCAGGAGAATGGCAAATGCAGGAGAAAATCCCACGAGACTGTAAATGCAAATAATAAATCAATAATGCACTGCAAATAATGGGGAAAGCGATGATAGACATTATAATTAATTGTACTACAGTCTAAAGCCCGCAAATAGGCTGTAAAAATAAGTTTATTTTTATGTTTCATTTCAGTGGTTATAGTGATCTCGGGAATCAATGAGTTAATACATATCAGGCCACCCACATGGACTAGAACAGTATTGACATTCATTTTTATTATTTTTAATTTTGAGGGTTTGCGAGTCTGATCGTATATCAGACCCCCGAACCTAATTGATTGACATGTAACCTCCATGTTTTACTGACGTAATGATTGCGGTCTCATTTTCTATTGACTGTTTTGAAAGGGGAGGTTACGGTCTTGCTTAATTGATCATATTCCCGCCCTGAAGTGGTACGGACGAGTGCATGGTTTATGGAGTCGGCTTTCGGCCTGTAACTTGCGGGCTCCTTCAATTGAATAGCACCGGAAACGGAGCGCACCCGCAAACATACGGCCACAATCCCGCGAAATGCGGGCTTTCAATTGAATTGGGCACCATATTTTGAGAGTCTTTAAAATAACTTAGAGTCACATGGAAAGTTTCTACATTTTCACTAGGAATATAATATATATGTGCATTATAAGCTCTGTTTTTGTCTGCCTACAATTATACAATTTGTACCTGTTTAGGTCTGCCCTCTGTATCTCAAATATTTCATGAATACACAGGCAGTTAAGTGTAGTTTTTCAAATTAGCCAGTCAACAACCTGTCTCAAGCAGCATGTTGCAGAATGTTGCTACTGATTGGTTACTATGAGACACTACACATCCTGTCTTTATGAGCTGCAGAGGGGGGAACCAATTAGGAACTATTTATAAGATTTTAGCCAGAAAAAAAACAGAACTTTTAAGCACTTCTTAATAAAATAAAGTGCACCAATGTAAAGAGATACACTGTTATGTTATATTCCTAGGGCCTCATTCTATTAGCGGCCGCAGCCGTTGCGGGGCCGCAAGGACCGGCCGCAAGCTATTCTGCTATTCTATTCCCTTACGGCCGGGGATTCCGGCAGGCTTGCGGCCGGTGCCTTGCTATCTCTTGCGGCCGCTCGCGCCGGAGGAAAGCCTTTGATCTAAAACGGCTGCAAGAGATTTGCAATTCAATTGCTCCGGGAAACCTCTCTGCAAGGCTAAAAACGAGCCGCAGCTTACTTGCAGGAAAGAGGTCTCGCTAGCACCAATTAAGCACATAAAATAGCTAAAATAAAGCCATCCTGCACTTTGAGAAGACTATAAAGGGATTTTAGGTGTTAGAAAAAATAGCACATAATTATCCTATACTCAAATCCGTAAAATATTTTATTTTTAATATCCGTAAAATATCCATGTAAAAAGTCCAGAGTGCTTGGAGCACCTCAGACACGCCCACGCCGCAGCCGGAAAATAAACAGTTAATTTGAACTCGGGTTTGGGCAGATGTGCAAGCTTGAGAGTGGGTTACTATTAATCCTCATGTCCCCCGATATGATCCCTAGCATTTACAGAGCTGTACAGTGCAGGCTTGAATTAATTTTTGAGTTTTTATATTTCTGAGATTACGGCCGGTTCCAAGATATGCGGCCGGCCGTAAAACGAGATCCTTGCGGGGCCGTATAATAGAATCGCGAGTTAACTGAACCCCCGCAAGGAATCGCAGCCTTACGGACGATTTACGGCCGATAATAGAATGAGGCCCTATGTGAATTAAAGAAACCTTCCATGTCCCTTTAAGCAGACAAGTGTTTTTGCACCGTATAGTGTTAAACCTGAACCTCTTATAAAGCTGATCGTCTGTTTACTGCAATGCAGAGACCTTGTTTGTTTTGCAAAACTTGAAAAGTACACAAGACATATGATAGATTTTCTATAAAATTACAGCTGCTGCTTGGAAAGTGATGAAACACAAGCTGTTTACTTTGGGATGGATTCACCTGGATAATCCACACACACTGCTCAGATATGCAGAGACAGGACTAATCTCTATTTATTTAAAAGACTCCGTTCCTAATGATTATGTGAAGTACAGTCTTGCCGTTGAGCCCCGCTAACAAGCAGAGCGAGTTCACAAGTTCACGGCACATGCCTAGAACGCTCCACTTTCTTTCCCATTAGACCTAAACCAAAGAAAGCCTCAGTGATGCCTGTGTTCTGCTTGACCAAATACTGACCTTCTGTTACAAAATAATGAAATATAAGCCTATTTTCTCAAATTAAATCAAATTCTTTTAATTCAAATAACTTGTGCAGTAATGCAATTATCCTGAAGGACTTTTAACTTTGAAGTGCAATGGGTTTAAACATTTTTTTCTGTCTGTTTTCAGTAATGGAGTTCTCATAATAAAGATATCCAGTGTAACAAATATTTTTTTCATAAACAATATTTTTGTGATCATGAACTTTTGAGATTTTTGAAAATCTGATTATGACAAAAAAAATTCTAATCTTAATTCTATTTGTACAGTTATTAGGATTTAAGTTAGTTCTTTGCGTCAGAACTAAAAATACAAAAGGTATTGGGATAATTTACTAAAAATGCTGTTTTTCCCCATAGAAAATAGTGTATAGCAAATCAAGAGATGACGTTAGATGCACTTGAGATGCTCAGTAAATTCCTGACAATCCCCGCTCCCTATTCTATTGCCCAGATCATAATGTTACACACACTTAAAATCACTCTTAATATTGCCACATATTCTATTAGCTACTCGCAATCCGATTATGAGTTTCCCACCCACAATCAAAACTGGCCTTCAAAGACTCAATTTCAGGCTTAGAATTCCACCGATTTTAGCGGAGCTTGAACATTACGAGAGAGTGAAAGAATTAAAGTTACACAAAATCGATATTCTATTAGAACTTTATGTGTAGCTCGCAAATTAAGTCTGGCCCACAAATAGAAAAATGATCAGGTTTCTGATAAAAATATTACAAGTATCGAATAGGACTCGCAAGGGCTTTTTAAAACAATTATTAGAGCTGTAACGGCAATTAAGCACACAATACTGTACAATAAAAGCACCAACGCACTGGAAGGCATAGAAATACATTAGAATTAATTGCACAATAGTCTCCATCCCACAAATATGCAATGAAAAAAATGTTTTTTAAATGTTATTTCTGAGTAATATCGATCCTGGGACTCAAGGGGTTAATTCATATCATGAAACCCACATGGACTAGAACAGATGCTCTAATGCATTTTGTAGATTGCTTGATTGTGAGCCCCATCTGAAGATATTATTTATTGGCTCTCATTCATTTGTAGCCTCCAGTTGCAGGTTACATCTAACTTCCATGTTTTACTGATGCTATGATGACGGCCTCATTTACTATTGGCTGTGACCAAGAAGTAAATTACGGGTTTGCTTAAATATTGCCAGATCATATGATCACACCTCTTGAAATCTTACTTAAGAAGGCAGGGTTTACGTGTGGAGGCTGAAAGATGTAAATTGTGAACTTGAGTCAAAATAATACATTTAAAGATTTAGAGAAAAAAACAACCACAGCCAAAATTATGGGTTAGTGTCACTTACAGGCTTCTAATAGAATATGGCTCAATGTGCACATTTACAAAACATTCACTTATTTGTATTAAATACAATATTCTAGATTGCATTGAATATAGGGTTTTAGGATTCAGATTATTGCCAAATGCTGCTTTAAAATATCAGCTGAATAATTATTTCTATTGAAGCAAACATAGGAATTTAAAATAATCATTGAAAAGGAAAACAATTAGCCCAGATCACACCGGAAAATTGTTAGCTCAGCGTTTGATGGGGTTAGAATGAGGATATATGAGCAACTGGAGGTATCCTGCATGAACAGCATTTGGCAACTAGTGTATATAAGTGATGGGCCTACGTAGATATGGATTTACAGTGCCTTGCAAAAGTATTGACTTTTTACCTATTTTGTAACATTACAGCCTTATGTTTTGTTAATCTGAATTTTATGTTATGGATCAGAACACAATATTCTAAGTTGGTGAAGTAAAATGAGAAAAATATATACATAAAACTATTTTTTAGAAATAGAAAATAGAAAATTGTCATGTGCGCATATATTCACCTCCTTTGTTATGAAGCCCATAAAAAGCTCTGGTGCAACCAATTACCTTCAGAAGTCAAATAATTAGTGAAATGATGTCCACCTGTGTGCAATCTAAGTGTCACATTATCTGTCATTACATATACACACCTTTTTTGAAAGGCCCCAGAGTCTGCAACACCTAAGCAAGAGGCACCACTAACCAAACACTGCCATGAAGACCAAGGAACTCTCAAAACAAGTAAGGGACAATGTTGTTGAGAAGCACAAGTCAGGGTTAGGTTATAAAAAATATCCAAATCTTTGATGATCCCCAGGAGCACCATCAAATCTATCATAACCAAATGGAAAGAACTGGGGAGGTCACCGGGCAGTTCACTGGGGCTGGAGGGCAATTCATTGGGGCTGGGGGGGTTACAGGGGCAATTCACTGGGGCTGGGGTAGATCACAAGGGCAATTCACTGGGGCTGGACACCAATTCACTGGGGCTGGGGGAGGTCACAGGGCAATTCACTGGGGCTGAGGGAGGGGATGGAGGCAATTCACTGGGGGCTGAGGGAGGGGATGGAGGCAATTCATTGGGGCTGGGGGAGGTAGCTTGTGTATAAATAATGTAAAGAAAGGTCATATTCATAGACTGTACATTGCATATTTGTGATCTAGTGATTTTGGGTGTGCTGCTGTGTTAATATAAATTATCAACAGAGCACATGTAAAATAACATGATCTCAGATTCCTTTAAGAAAGCTGAATAATTGCTAAGGTGTGTAATTTTTTATCATGTAAGGTTCAAAAGTGATTGAGATGACATAAAGCATTACTATGTAGTCCTCTGGTGAGCAGATTGTGGTCATACTGATGTCTAACAAGAATAGAGAAAAGCTTTACTAGTACAAGTGTTAGCTCCGAAGACACATCTATGTGCCAAAATACTGAATGATGGTAAGCCTAAGAGAAACTGAGTAATTGTATTCAGATGCCTTTGGGCCAATGTACAGAAATAGTATATCTACACATTTACAGACTAGAACAAACATGTGGCTGGATAGGTTAAATTATCTTTTCAACAAGGTGTCAAATATATATACTACTTGTATTAGCTGTTGCTAGATTTAAAGGATTACTGTAGTTCTGTATTTAAAGGCTAACAGCCTTATTAAATTGCGATTCGGCCAATTGAGTAGGGCTCTATATAAGCACATAGCATATTTTTTTACAGAAGTTTTTAGTTAGTGAAGACCTTGCTTTTGGATAGAAGTTCACTAACTAAAAACTTCTGTAAAAAAAAAAAATGCTGTGTGCTTATATAGAGCCCTATTCAATTGGCCGAATCACAATTTAATAAGGCTGTATATGTCTATTAGGATTATAAAACAGCATCTAATATTTAATGTGCAATAATGCTGCTGTGGAATCTCCAATGTTGGTTTCTACCTATTTACTTGCTGAGGTTGGAGGAGACTTTTAGCCCTATTAAATTAGAAGCCCGTAGCGGTGTCGGCATGCACGCAAATGCTGCAGGCGTGAAATTTGGCTGTGTTACAGAACTATTCATTTCCACCATGCCGCGAGTTACTGGCCAGAGATACAAGCCGTAAACCATTTGTCACACGTTGGATGCACGGCCGTGAACATGATCAATTAGTCAAACCCATAGCTACAGGTTTAGATGGAGCCAATGGCAAAAGAGATCATCATCATTACGCCACTGAAAAATGGTGGTTGGATTTCAAAGTCTTACGCGGTTCAATTACGAGTTACGATCGGACCCACATTCCAGAAATAATGCAATATTGATAAAGCCATAAATATGATATTCTAGTCCATGCAAGTTCCATTATATGTATTAACACATTGATTGCCGGGATCAATATAACACAGAATTTAAACATAATTTTATTTTATTTTATATTGCCGAATTTGCAAACTTCCGAATGTTGTGCTATTTATTTTAATACCTAACATCACTTTCCCTTCACATATAAGTACAGTAGTGTGTGTATATTTGCATTTACAGTGCTACAGATAGGACTTTAACCTCCTTGCGGGTCCTCTCTAGCACCTGTTGGCCCTTTGGCTCCATTTGTGGGTTACGAGCTTGGACGCCAGTGAATTTGTTGCAATTTAATCGCATGATTGGAGACTTAACAGTTACGGGCTTCGAATGTGGGGGAATCTTAATATATTAGGAGAGAGAGAGAAAGATAATTGTTTTTATGATGTAATCACCCTATATTTTTGGCTTTTTTATTGTTCCCTGCCGACACTTACCATGTATAGAAAAGTTGCAAGGAGGACCCCCAAATTATTTTGCATTCACTAACTTTGTCAATGACAAGGACACATACGTCTATAATCTAATAATCAGCTAAGAAAACAAAATGCAGTAAAGAAATATAATTTCATATAAAACGTAAAAACATCAAGGTTGTGTTTCTTTCTAAAAAATAACTATTCCTAGGTTTAGTTATTCCCGAAGACCATATAGACAAAATGACTATAGCTGATCTTCAAGTGCATTACAATTATAAATTGTATTATTATTATTATTATCATCATCATCATTAATTATACTTTTTATTTATAAAATGTCAACATGTCCCTAAATGCTATTAACAAAGGTACTGTAATGTAAAGTGGGTATAGAAAGAACAAATTGGGATCTATACAGAAAATACAAAAGTTATTGCAATGAAATAAGATATGATTGCAAGTTGTACTCTTCAGTTGGGTTCTTTGATTTAAACTTTTTCTTTTGAACCAGTAAATATCTTATTTTAATGTACATTTTATAAAATATTCAACTTATTTGTTGCTGTATCAATGTGCACTATCTTGCAGAGCAATGAGTCTCCTATTCCTAGGTTCAGTTATTCCAAAGACCATATAGATAAAATGTGACTATAGTTGATCTTCAAGTCATTATATTTGTGATATGTATTATTATTATTATAATTATTGTTTTTATTGTTAATGGTACTAAATGTCCCTAAGTGCTATCTACAAAGGTACTGTAAGTGGGTATAGAAAGAACAAATTGTGAGCTATACAGAAAATACTTTTTTATTTTTTATTTAAACTTTTTCGGTTGAACCCGTAAAGATCTTATTTAAATGTAAATTTTATAAAATATTCAGCTTATTTGTTGCTATGTCAATGTGCACTATCTTGCAGAGCAATGAGTCTCAGGATGTAGTACAAGTGTAGCTCAGGACCGTACAATAATATATCCAGTTGTTACATTGCATTTTATATTTATTGCAGTGTTTTTCTCTTGCAGGCTAAGCTATGTGAACCATGCTGAAGACCTGGCCTCCAAACTACTCCAGTGTTTCCCAAAGTACAGACTGTCAGCACAAACTGCTCTAAATCACGATTATTTCAGTGATCTTCCCCCACGGCTATGGGAGCTAAGTGATAGTGAGTACTCAAGAATATTCCATATTTACTGCTTGATACAGGGATTGCAAAGCTCTTGTTTTTGGTCATGGGACAACCAAAGGCCCAATTATGTTGAAGAACTAGAAGTAATAATGCATGTGTAATTAAAATAGGAAAAGGACAGTTCAGGCTGTATAATTCCCTGTAATGGTGCTTGGCACCTCTAAACGTCAGTCTGAAAAGGGATTAGGGAGTGAAAAACCGGACATAATTTTATTGTTAATCCAAGACAGAGATGATTAAAAACAACTAAAATTGTTAAAAAGAAAACACATATGAATCTCTATGAAATCAAGTACATATATGGGATATAATATTAGCAATCCCTGTGGCCCATGAAGGGCATATCCTAAACTGGAAGGCACAGCTCATTTCCTGATGTACTGAATAGTGTCTAAATTACAGTGCCTTGCAAAAGTATTCACCTCCCTTGACTTTTTACATATTTTGTTACATTTATAGCCTTGAGTTCAATGTTTTGTTAATCTGAATTTTATGTGATGGATCAGAACTCAATAGTCTAAGTTGGTGAAGTGAAATGAGAAAAATATATACATAAAAATATTTTTTAGAAAACAGAAAATTGGCATGTGCTTATGTATTCACCCCCTTTGTTATGAAGCCCATAAAAAGCTCTGGTGCAACCAATTACCTTCAGTCACATAATTAGTTAAATGATGTCCACCTGTGTGCAATCTAAGTGTCACATGATCTGTCATTACATATACACACCTTTTTTGAAAGGCCCCAGAGGCTGCAACACCTAAGCAAGAGGCACCACTAACCAAACACTGCCATGAAGACCAATGAACTCTCCAAACAAGTAAGGGACAATGTTGTTGAGAAGTACAAGTCAGGGTTAGGTTATAAAAAAGTATCCAAATCTTTGATGACCCCCAGGAGCACCATCAAATCTATCATAACCAAATGGAAAGAACATGGCACAACAGCAAACCTGCCAAGAGACAGCCGCCCACCAAAACTCATAGACCGGGCAAGGAGGGCATTAATCAGAGAAGCAACACAGATACCTAAGGTAACCCTGGAGGAGCTGCAGAGTTCCACAGCAGAGACTGGAGTATCTGTACATAGGACAACAATAAGCCCTACGCTCCATAGAGTTGGGCTTTATGACAGAGTGGCCAGAAGAAAGCCATTACTTTCAGCAAAAAACAAAATGGCACGTTTTGAGTTTGCGAAAAGGCATGTGGGAGACTCCCAAAATGTATGGAGGAAGGTGCTCTGGTCTGATGAGACTAAAATGTAACTTTTCGGCCATCAAAGAAAACGCTATGTCTGGCGCAAACCCAACACATCAAATCACCCAAAGAACACCATGTTTTTCAGCAGCCGGGACTGGGAAACTGGTCAGAGTTGAGGGAAAGATGGATGGTGCTAAATACAGGGATATTCTTGAGCAAAACCTGTACCACTCTGCGCGTGAGGCTAGGACGGAGGTTCACCTTCCAGCAGGACAATGACCCCAAACACACTGCTAAAGCAACACTTAAGTGGTTTAAGGGGAAACATGTAAATGTGTTGGAATGGCCTAGTCAAAGCCCAGACCTCAATCCAATAGAAAATCTGTGGTCAGACTTAAAGATTGCTGTTCACAAGCACAAACCATCTGACTTGAAGGAGCTTGAGCAGTTTTGCAAGGAGGAAAGGGCAAAAATCCCAGTGGTAAGATGTGGCAAGCTCATAGAGACTTATCCAAAGCCACTTGGAGCTGTGATTGCCGCAAAAGGTGGCTCTACAAAGTATTGACTTTAGGGGGGTGAATAGTTATGCACATTGACTTTTTCTGTTATTTTGTCCTATTTGTTGTTTGCTTCACAATAATAATACAAAAAAACATCTTCAAAGTTGAGGGCATGTTCTGTAAATTAAATGATGCAAATCCTCAAACAATCCATGTTAATTCCAGGTTGTGAGGCAACAAAACCCGAAAAATGCCAAGGGGCTTGAATACTTTTGCAAGGCACTGTATTTTAATTTAATTCCCAAACCTCTCTCCAAAAACCCACAGAAAGGTCATGATTTAGATATGAACACAGATGAGTCAATTAGTATTCAGCAGGCTATGGAGCCTCTAGTTGCTTCACCTGTATCCAAACAGTGTTAAATCTAAATCACGACCAGTCCGGGGATCCTTCAACATAGGACTGCGATAAAATGGCCTAGAAAAAGCTTCTTTAAATGACTAATAAAATATTGCTCTCAAAATGTTTCTCGATTTTTCTTTTCATTTAAAGACCAGAAAATGCAAACTGTTCAAAAGCTAAGTTCTGCCTTTCCAGAGGATGATGAAAAAAAAAGTTTAGTTAATTTATTTAAATTGCAAATCAGAGACTTCTTTAAAATGTGTGAAAAGTCAGTTATATCCTTAGAATATGTGCATAACATGAAGGATATGGCAAGGAAAACAATTTGGAAGCAAAACAGTTTTGTTGCTGGAATGACATTTGTGAAGTGCAGTCTGATTATTCAGAAGTAAATGGAAACTCTTGTATGATATCCCTCAAGCAACAGAAAACACAAATATAGAAATAAGTATCAAGCATTTGAGATTCTTTGAATTTTCAATGAAGAATCGTATCCCTCTTGATTTAACACAGTGTGACATCCAGAAAATGTAAAGATATTTCAAATGTTTTTTTTAAGCTCTTCTGTACTTGAAATACATTTTTAATATAAACAGCTCTCTAGCTGTGGAGTAAAAAGAATCTCAAGAGTTTGTGACAAATACATTCATACACCTAATGAAATTAATTATTATGTATATTAGGGTCTCGGGATGCTTTCCATTCTGTAGTTCGATTGCAAGCACCAAGGAAAAGAGTGCTGTTTTATATTATATTCTACTTAAAAAGCTCTTGATCTCTCTCAATTTTCTTCTTCCGTGCTTCTGGTCCTTTAAATTATCTCCTACACCTATTGCCTTGGTCGTTCCCATTGGTTTCCTTGAGTCATCCTATGTCCTTCAGTTATATGTTGGTGCTATGTAAATAAAAGATAATAATAATACCCTTTGGACTGATTTGTTTGGATAAAAGCACTGCATATACTACATTTTTCAACCATGGCCCTCAAGACCTCTTGTTTAAATATTTATTGTCACAAACCTTCTAATATGTGTTGTGATAAGCCATTTAAATCTCTATATATAAAGTCACTATGAAATATGCAACATAAATACTACATGTTTATATTCCCATTGTTTGTTACTGTATCTTTTCCTTATCCCATTCCGCATCGCTACCTTGTCGTAGTGTAGGGTCACACAAATTGCCTGGTCATAGCAGAGAGGTCAGACAAATCACAATCCACTGGAGAAGGAACCTGCAATCCAATCCAGTATCTTTGCCAAGAAAACCTTATGGATAAGCACAACCATACAGAAGATGTGCCTGGCGTGCTGCTGTCCATAGCGTCATGGAGAGTCGGACATGACTGAATGACTGAACAGCAACACATTTTGCTAATGGTTACAGTTTATAGGGTCCCATGTTCAGCATACAGTACAGAGTAGTTGTCTGGGCCAAGTTAAACTAACTGTACCTTTTTTCATCTGCTGATACTAAACAATACTTACATTTATATCAGATTTACATAGAACTGAGTACTCACAGCTAACTGGTATTCATCTGTAATTGTAAAAAGTATTACCTGTGTAACTAGAATTAATTACGAAGTTGTCAGTGTAAGTAACTGGTTTGTAGAACATGAGATGGATTGGCAAATGCTTATTTCCTCCTATTGTTAAAAAAAAATAACCTTGCGTTTTAGATTCAAATTGTTTATCAAATTGATATAATTTAGTGGGCCAAAAAATGTAAATATTCCAAAATTAATTCATGTATAATTTTTTTCATAGGATATATCATTAGACTTCGATGAAATTTTCCAAACTGAATAAATGTATTAATATTTTTTTTAATAGAAAACATAATTTTTCAATGAAAAGTGAATAAATGTATCAATTGTTCTTTTCATATGAAATATCATCAGAATTCAATGTATATTTTCTGTGGGAAAGGGTAGTACCTGCTACAACATTTCTCTGAGGTCGATACTACAACCTGACTTATTATACCGAGCTAAACAAATACAACCATCTACACATATATAATTATTGCAATGGTTCCATATCTTAAAGACTCACTAAACTCCATTTCCGAGCAGCGTCTGATGTACTGTTTAAGAAATCTAATTTCCCACAAAGAAAAATAAAATTAATTCATGCTATTTTGCCCAGCATTGAAGCCAGACCACTCCACTGTGATCATTTCCCATTCATGACATCTCAATCCGATCTGAATGAATGATTAAGCACAGCTAGGATTTTGATAGTCTCTGAATTCTGTATTCTCTAGTAGTACTTTTCACTTAATATAGAGTTATTACTCAGTTGCCACTTAGTTTATCAGTCAGTGGTTAAATCCAGTTCTATCAGTGAAGTAAATGCCTCCACATTATCACTCTGCAGCAGCCTGCCAGCCGAGAGAGTCTTGTCCTAGTCATTAAGAAGCACAATGTATGCAGAACACCAGAGGGGAATTAAAACCACAAAAAATACCTCAGGGTGGTATTTTTAATATGAGAATTTAATTTGTAATTTCACAGATTAAGAATTTTGGCTGCATTAATCCTTTTATCAGCTCACAGCAGGTTATTTGCAGAAGCATAACCATAAGGCGATATTCATTGGCAGAAACACGTCTTTGCATAACGTTAAACATCAGGAGCAGTGAAACCTTTTGAAGGGGGGAGAATAAAGATGAAAAATCATTATATTTTAAAGGAAGGTTTTCGTTAAATGCCTCCAGTGAAATTTTCAAGTTACAGAAATACGGTTTCTGTGTCTGGAAGATAATCATTATAAAACGCATATCTAGCTGCAGAGGACGCATACTCCAGTCTCATATGCAGCAACTCTGTTTAAAATGTGAATATACTTGTAAACACATCCACCAAACAAAGATACTGAACAGAGCTGGGATCCACGGCCATGTAGTGGAAGTTTCCATTGCTAGATGGTATGGTGCTTTGCTGTTCAACTTCTTTGGGAAGATTATTTTGCTTTTGAGTCAGATTTGGAATGGTTAAAAACATATATCGAGTCTCAGTTAACCAGCACCCATGGGGATTGGTAGATGCCGGATAAATGTTGTTTCTTTTGCTTGAAAGTTACTTTTAAAAGAGGCCTAACTAATACTATACTCTATACTATACCATAATTGAATTGATATTAGTATGGAAATACAGTAATTAAAGCAAATCATTCTGTAGATCCCCATAGATAGATTGTTATGTTCACACACGGCGAAGAATTAGGAGAGTTGAGAGTTTTCGGTTACCGGCGTTTGGTGCCAGTTGCTTGGGAGTTTCATGCAAAGCACTGGAGGCCCACTACAGGGTAACTCTTAATTTATTAGCAGTGATGAGGTATAAACCTGTCCAGGCTGTGTGTACTTAAGCTGGAAAATCATATGGATAGTTTGCTAATCAAAATGAATAATAATGTATTATTTTCCAGCAGATTTGCATCTTGGACTTTTTAATGATGCCTATTTGAGAAGCCACTCCTCCTTGGAAGGCTCAGTACCACATTAAACTACTTTGATATTCTTGATTTAGTGACAAAAAGCTGGAAATGTGATACTGTAATCAATCATTGGCGTGCTATGTTTGGATATGATTTAAGTAAATAAATAGTAAATTTGTGTTCACATTTGAATATCTAAAACAAGTAAAAAAAACGTATTTTCTGCTTAGAATTCCGAAAAATACAGTTATTACACTGCATTCTGGAAACCTGGGCAGAGACATGCAAATGTGCCCACAAAGGCTTTGCTCTTGTAATCCGTTACCATTTTAAACATGGCTTTTTTTTTGGTTGTTTTTTTTTAATATTGTCTTTTTCCCCACAGTGTCTTCCATATTTTCTGTACCGAATGTGAAATTACAACCTGAAGTTGGAGAGAGCGTGAGAGTGTTCGGGAAAAACAATAGTTTCAGCAAAGGTCTAACAAACAGCAAGCACTGATGGTGATGAGAGGTTGGGTGTAAAATAAAGGTAAGACCCTATCATTATATTCATTTAATGTCATTGCTGTGAAGCCTGTTATTACTTATAGAGATACACTGGTTTAAAAGGAATACAACAATTTGCCTGGAATTTCTTTCACATTTTTTTCTTTTATGCTTTTTAACTGATAGTATTTTATATACCATGTGGTCATCTTGGCTATATGTGGCAAGAATACCAATGGCCACTGTTGAGCTTGTTAAAATATATTTTTAAGACCACTATAAATTCCTAGCAAGAAGAGATGTATATTCTAATTATTCATTGGTAAATAATAACATTATATTAACATTATTTTTTAAACATTAGCCAATCTGCGTCCAGCTGAGTGTTTATCTTCACCCTGATAAAGTCATTAAGGAGGGGGTGGGCATTGGCTGAGAGACAAGTCTAAAGGGTTTTAAGAAATTATAAGAGAATAAACATTCATTGATAGGTTGTCCTCACAGCAAAAGCTTGATGCCAAGAGAAACATCTAACACAACATGACCCAGGCATGATCCATTCAGGCTTTGATAATAAATGATGGACATGACCACTGAGTGGGAGAAACACGGGCCACAACTTTATTAACATATCCAAATAAACACAACATAAATACTGTATATATATTTACATAATTGCAAGGGGGAGGAGCCTGGCCCTGGATAATGACCTGCCCAAGGCCCCAATGCTTATGCCAAGCATGCCCCGTGAGGTAGGGCCACGCCCACTTAGGCCAGTGGGCCAGGCAACTCACCTCCCGCCATTACCCAATACAAATATAACATAGATAAGGCCACACTCTCCAATTAAAACAATGTTCTTTCCTTATTGCTCTTTTTTTTTTTTTTTTAATAATTCCTTCAATAACATGGTACATAAACAATCAACTATGTTAACACATGTAACGCTACGTAACGTCACAACGCCTACAGGCTCCGCTGGTCACGTGACGTGATTATGTTGGTGATACACTTTGTTTCTGAAAATGTAGTAACTACCTGCTAGAGCCACCTAAAAGGCCCTTTGATCTTAAAGTGGGTGGAGAACAGAAAACAGTTGCTGAGTCTGAACTTTGACAGTATGTTGATATTGAATATTGCTTTTTAAATCATTGAATTTGAGTCTTGTTAATGACCAGTGCCTAATTACAACTACTAGTTCATATTGTTAGGGCACTACAGTGATCCTTTAACTTATTTTGACTCAATCAATAATACCATTAATAAGACTACAGTATTATACTAAACATTGGCTACTTTGTATTGTCTCTGTTGGCTACATTTACAAGTCACTCTCTATGGGGTTTTCAGTATTTACTAAACTTTATTACCCTTTACATTCTCAATCTGTCATGACAAATGCATGTGTGATAAACTTAAAACACTAGATGTGATGTCCTTCACATTATTCACCAATCACTTTTCTCTTCCTAAAATCACTGCAAATATGCAATACAACTCATTTATAGGATCACGAAGTGCCTGTTCCAGTAATTATCTAACTTATTATCCTTTTTTTTGTAATGCGCCAACATATACCATAGCAATATACAGGGGTTAAGTACAAGGCAAAAACAGTATTAACAAATTGCTAAATAGTTTTGGGCCCTGTCTTTGAGCTTAAAATCAAACTTACATAGTGCTTTCCCTAAAGCACCTTGCAAGATTGAAAACTCATAAATTTACAATCTAAAGTGTATCCATCAAGTATTATGCATTATCTGCAAATATATGTTGCTTAATTATATATACCGTTCGCCTAGTTATTTGTATCATAATAGAATATCTTTTTTTTAAATATTAAAACACTAATGTAATAACCCGTCTATAGAGGTTGAACATCTTGGTAGGAGTTTGATTGTTGAAATTACAATACTTGATGGAAAATGACAGTGGATCAGGCATTATGATGTTAGGATATATTGATTGACATAGAGCAACATAACGTTGCACAGGGGAAGATGGACAGAACCAGGCAAAGGAGAATACAGGATTGGGGAGACATTAACAGAGGAGGACAGAGGAAGAAAGGAGCTGAAGAGGATGGAGAGAGAAACAGAGGAGGGGGAGAGCATGACAAATGAGTGGGAGAGAGGGATCAAGGGCTGGAGAGAGGGATAAAGGAGGGGGAGTGAGGGAGGGACAGAGGTGAGAAACAGCAAATGAGTGGGCAGATGGACTGGGCAGGGAAGGAGAGGGGGAGTGGGGAGAGGGAATGAATGGAGGACATGTAAATGCTGCTCCTCTCTTGCCTTTGACAACCCATGACTCTGCTGTTCCCAAATGCTTAATCTGACCCAACCTCGTTATCCTCCCTTTCCCCTCTGTTTCCTCCCACCACCGCTCTACTAGAATTGTTTGTGTAATGCTGGGGTGTGAAGTAAACCTCCAGCAACCAATCCCTGCCTCGTGTTCAGTGGTTAATAGAGTAGTTTGTCCGCATCTATGCCCCACGTCAAGTACACTGCCTTGCAAAAGTATCCCCCCCTTGACTTCTTACCTATTTGTTTACATTACACCCTTAAGTTCAATTTTCTCTTAATCTGAATTTTATGTGATGGATCAGAACACAATAGTCTAAGTTGGTGAAGTGAAGTGAGAAAAATATATACATAAAACTATTTTTTAGAAATAGAAAACAGAAAATTGGCATGTGCGTATGTATTCACCCCCTTTGTTTTGAAGCCCATAAAAAGCTCTGGTGCAACCAATAACCTTCAGAAGTCACATAATTAGTGAAATGATGTCCACCTGTGTGCAATCTAAGCGTCACATGATCTATCATTACATACACACACCTTTTTTGAAAGGCCCTCGAGGCTACAACACCTAAGCAAGAGGCACCACTAACCAAACACTGCCATGAAGACCAAGGAACTCTCCAAACACGTAAGGGACAATGTTGTTAAGTACAAGTCAGGGTTACGTTATAAAAAAAATATCCAAATCTTTGATGATCCCCAGGAGCATCATAAAATCTATCATAACCAAATGGAAAGAACATGGCACAACAGCAAGCCTGCCAAGAGACCGCCCCTTCCACCAAAAGTCACGGACCGGGCAAGGAGGGCTTTAATCAGAGAAGCAGCACAGAGACCTAAGGTAACCCTGGAGGAGCTGCAGAGTTCCACAGCAGAGACTGGAGTATCTGTACATAGGACGACAATAAGCCGTACACTATGTCTGGCACAAACCCAACACATCACATCACCCAAAGAACACCATCCCCTCAGTGAAACATGGTGGTGGCAGCATCATGCTGTGGGGATGTTTTTCAGTAGCCGGGGGGAAACTGGTCAGAGTTGAGGGGAAGATGGATGGTGCTAAATACAGAGATATTCTTGACCAAACCTGTACCACTCTGTGCGTAATTTGAGGCTGAGACGGAGGTCACCTTCCAGCAGGACAATGACCCCAAACACACTGCTAAAGCAACACTTGAGTGGTTTAAGGGGAAACATGTAAATGTGTTGGAATGGCCTAGTCAAAGCCCAGACCTCAATCCAATAACAAATCTGTGGTCAGATTTAAAGATTACTGTTCACAAGCGCAAACCATCCAACTTGAAGGAGATGGAGCAGTTTTGCAAGGAGAAATGGGCAAAAATCCCAGTGGTAAGATGTGGCAAGCTCATAGAGACTTATCCAAAGCGACTTGGAGCTGTGATTGCAGCAAAAGATGGCTCTACAAAGTATTGACTTTAGGGGGGTGAATAGTTATGCACATTGACTTTTTCTGTTATTTTCTCCTATTTGTTGTTTGCTTCACAATAAGTTGTGGGCATATTCTGTAAATTAAATGATGCAAATCCATGATAATTCCAGTTTGTGAGGCAACACAACACAAAAAATGCCAAGGGACTGTACAGACAGGCAGTCTTTGACACTGCCCTACTTATACAGACAGCCAATCTCTCACGCAGCGCCACTTCCCATAGTCTTGTGATCATGACCGCAATAAAAATCAACCAATAGCTGAGAGCAGCCCTCATCTGATTGGCTGGTGAAGGTTGAGACTGAGCATTACAAACAGGTTATGGACCTGGAAACATACAATTCCACTGTAATCAGTGGGAAGTGTTCACCACTTTGCTCATATGCATGTACTCTCACACTGAAGTAAGAAAGTGGGCACTTGATAAATTAATAACATTTAAATATTGTGCTATTTTACATTTGCCATATAGGATGTGGCACAAGAATGTACCCCTTTGTTTGTATAAATCCATATCATGTCTTTTGGCTTTTACATTGATGGTGGGGCATTTGCGCCGCAAATAAGTAAAAATAAATAAATCATTTATATAGGCAAAAGTGTAAACATATTCCGTATCGCTGTACAGGGGATAAGAATAGGGAAAATACAATATTAAATCTTTATAGAAAGTGCTTTTTCCAAGAAGCATTGCAAGTGTTTAAGAAGTACGGTATATTACAGGCTTGCTTTAATATTGCCATAGGATATAATTATGCCCCCTGAAATCCTACTTACGAGTGCATGGTTTCTGTGAGGAGGCTGTTAGAGGGCAAGTGCAAGTAAGCGACAATTGAATGAGTTTAAATGTTTAGAACAAATGTAACCTGCAACCAAAATTTTGGGTTACAGGCAATTACGGGCCTTGCAATTGAATGGGGCCCATAGTGTTTTTTTTATTAAGCAACTTAAAGATCATCATTGCTATGTACAATTAAGTATTACACAGACCATACTAACGACCATGTTCACAACACTGACATCAAGGACATAAATTGCTGAGCAGGGGGTGGATAAGGGGCATGCACATGGCACATTCATTTGCTAATTATTTTGATTCGTGGAAACATATCAATCAGAGCAATAATATTCTCTATGAGCAGAATAGCATTGCAGTTCTCATCTGTAAATGTATGTATATGTGCAATGAGCAGAACCAATAGATGCATCTGCTCTGCCTTTTGTAGCAAACAACTACTATGGTTTCTATGCTACCCAAGACAGCCTTTGTATGTCCCCGGTATGCTTGGATTCCTTTGAGACATTTCTCCCTGTCACCTTTGCTAGAGACCACTGTGCCTAAAAAGTAAAAGAAAACAATTATTTTGGCTTTAGCAGTTCTTCTTTCTTAGGCTGGAAGAGATTTTGAATACCCAAATCTTCACACTGAGAATGTGTCAGTTGCATCTGCCAGTTTAGAAGGACATATCCTTCGGAAGAAATCAAAATGGAGCCATGCAGTACAAAAATACTGCATATGAAAATGTGAAAATATAAAGCTTGTGGAGATTGTTTTTAGAAAGCAAAAAATCTGCCAATTATGTTTATTTATTAAAAAACAGTATTGAATAAATTGACCACAGTGGTTGTTTAATAAAAGTAGGTGTCGTGTTTTAGGGTATGTGCCCCACATACCACCTCCCTTGCCCCATAGAGGTTCATAGCCCTGACCTCTCCACATGCTTTCACAGCAGCCACTTTAAGCAGCTGCCACTATAAGCAAACTATTGGCTAATTGCCCCTTGGAACTTGAGATGTCAGCCTCTTGGGAGGTAAAGGAATTGAAAAACGATTCTGGAATTAGGGCTGTTTAGCTATTAGCAAACTTTGTCACAGCAGTTTGTTTTGGCATTAAAGTACTTTTCTCTATTGACCACCTAGTGTTAAAGACATTTAAACACCCAAACTGAACCCATTAGTTTATAAAAAGACATTTTCTAAAAAAAACTGTGTGAATAAAGATATTGTTAGACATCACTGAAGTCTCCTATATTCTTTTGAAGAACTAGAATTAATAATGTACAATATATCGAGGAAAGGGGGAGAAAAGCAATTTAATTTAGTAATTACTTGTAGCTGTCTATTATGCTTCAACTTCCAAGGCTCCTTCCTGCGTTGGAAGGCACGCAAGCAGAGACAATTGACTCTGTTATAAAGTATTTTCAGGTAACTATCATTAAATGAAATAAATATAGATGAATTACAATTACATTTGTTATATATATATATATATATATATATATATATATATAGTAAATAAAAAGTACATCTGTGTTCACATCTGAATGTCTAAAGCAAGTTAAAAAACCTGCTTCCAGCTCAGAGTTCCAAGAAAAACAGTTATTACACTGCATTCTGGGAAGTTGAGCTGGGACATACAAATGTGCCCACAAATGCCTCGCTCTTCATTCCTTAGCCATTATCAAACATGGCTTCCTTTAAGCTTATGCATGCTGTATTATTACACAGCTTTAATGCAAAGCCAAGGTTGGAATAAACACAGGCTGAGTATCCAATCCATGTACATGTTTCAAGCTTACTGGCTATCATCAGCATGGAGCGGGATCTCAGCCTGTGTTGTGGAAATTATGAGTAGGTAGTTCACCACAACAATCATTTATAATATGGTGGGCAAAAGAGTGATAGAAGCCCTCCACCGTACAGTAGTACAGTAAATAAAAAGTACATCTGTGTTCACATCTGAATGTCTAAAGCAAGTTAAAAAACCTGCTTCCAGCTCAGAGTTCCAAGAAAAACAGTTATTACACTGCATTCTGGGAAGTTGAGCTGGGACACACAAACATGGCCACAAATGCCTCACTCTTCATTCCTTAGCCATTATCAAACATGGCTTCCTTTAAGCTTATGCATGCTGTATTACACAGCTTTAATGCAAAGCCAAGGTTGGATTAAACACAGGCTGAGTATCCAATCCATGTACATGTTTGAAGCTTACTGGCTATCATCAGCATGGAGCGGGATCTCAGCCTGTGTTGTGGATCTTATGAGTAGGTAGTTCACCACAACAATCATTTATAATATGGTGGGCAAAAGAGTGATAGAAGCCCTCCACCGTACAGTAGTACAGTAAATAAAAAGTACATCTGTGTTCACATCTGAATGTCTAAATATATATAGTTCTGCTTGCACATTACAAGAGACTGGCCTTGCATTATTATCTTTAAGCCATCATGTTTTTTAGTTCAAATACTGGGGGAAACTTACTAAGCATCAGAAGTTACTGAAATGTTCATCTCTGTATTTACTATACTCTATTTCCTATGCTGTCCGTTTTATATATTAAATATTAAAGAGACATGGAAAAAAAATGCTTTTATGCATTTCAAATAGCATTCTTATATATCACAATAGTTCTTTTTAGGCATTGTTATGCAATGGAAAAAGTAGAAGAAACTGACAGGAACTGCACAGAGCATTATATAGACCCTCATTCAATTGCAATTTGGCCAATTGAATAGGGCTCTAAATACGGTAAGCACATAGCAGATATTTTTTAAAGAAGTATTTAGTTAGTGAAAACCTTGCTTTTGGATAGATGCTTACTAACTAAAAACTTCTTTAAAAAATATATGTTATGTGCTTATTTAGAGCCCTATTCAATTGGCCAAATTGCAATTGAATGAGGGCCATAGTATGTAGGTCTTATTGGCAGTGAAGTATGGCATGTGCATCTATATTAATGCTTATTGGCTGACCAAGGCAAGCCCCTTAGAGCTGTTTAACATTTGAATCAATTAATTATGCTCTAAGAGCATCATTTAAAAAAGACAACAAACTGTGGCAAATTTACAAGTACCCTCTTTTATATGCAACAAAACAAATTATACTTCCATTTGTTTTTAAATATATGCAGAAGAGTGTAAGAGAATAAAGGTTACTTTTGCATTTCTTAATGTGTATTCTTTTGCGTATATATAGCTTTAAATATTTTTCCATGTAATAAAATATGATCATTATCTGTACCTATTTAAATATTAGTGTTAGTCAGTAAACAATGCTCCATGGTGTTGCCTATATCTTTAAAAGATTTGTTCACTTGGAAAAAAACAGTACTTATAGAAGATAATGGTCTAGTCAACCTGGTCACTACCACCCACTAGTGGGCAATTAAACCTATCGTAATGGACGGCAGGGTAATCGATAGGTGGCGTCGCTGACGAGTGATGTCACTCTTGGCTGGTTGTAGAGCTGGTGAGAGAGCCCAGGGACAGCAGACAGGACCGGATCACTATCTAGTAAGTAAAGGGCGATACATAGCTAGGGACAGCAGTCAGGAGCGGGTCACTATCTAGTAAGTACAGGGTGATACATAGCTAGGGACAGCAGACAGGAGCGGATCACTATCTAGTAAGTACAGGGTGACACATAGCTAGGGACAGCAGTCAGGACCGGATCACTATCTAGTAAGTACAAGGTGATACATAGCTAGGGACAGCAGTCAGGAACGTATCACTATCTAGTAAGTACAGGGTGATACATAGCTAGGGTCAGCAGTCAAGACCTGATCACTATCTAGTAAGTACAGGGTGATACATAGCTAGGGACAGCAGTCAAGACCTGATCACTATCTAGTAAGTACAGGGTGATACATAGCTAGGGACAGCAGTTAGGAGCGGATCACTATCTAGTAAGTACAGGGCGATACATAGCTAGGGACAGCAGTCAAGACCTGATCACTATCTAGTAAGTACAGGGTGATACATAGCTAGGGACAGCAGTCAGGACCCGATCACTATCTAGTAAGTACAGGGTGATACATAGCTAGGGACAGCAGTCAAGACCTGATCACTATCTAGTAAGTACAGGGTGATATATAGCTAGGGACAGCAGTTAGGAGCGGATCACTATCTAGTAAGTACAGGGCGATACATAGCTAGGGTCAGCAGTCAAGACAGGATCACTATCTAATAAGTACAGGGCGATACATAGCTAGGGACAGCAGCCAGGACCGGATCACTATCTAGTAAGTACATGGCGATACATAGCTAGGGTAATATGATTTATGTAACCCGTGGGCAGTAAGGACATTTTACCATCAAAAGTGGGAGGTAGGTATTAAAAGGTTGACTACCCCTGGTCTAGATCATGGTTATCAAAATAAGACTCAGTGGCCACAATGTGGCCCTCCAGAGCATTTTATATAGCTCCCAATTGGCCCAAATTGAACACCGTACTGTATGTGTTTGGAATAAAAATGTCTATGGTATCAAAGTGGGGTAATTGAAACTTATGTAAGCCACAGTAATGTCAGATTTTCTTACAAAGTCAGTAAACTAATAAATTATGCATATTTTTTTCAACTGAAACTATTCCTAAAATGTGTTTATTGGTAATTTGTGTGAAAAAGCACTGGTAGAGATTCACTAAAGGGTTGGATAAGGGGTGGAGATGTCTGTTTTTATGGAATATGAAGCGTCTTTGGATTGACTATCCTATGTTCTCCTTTGCCTCTCTACCGCATTATTCTACAAGCATGGGGGTGTAAATATTTGGTTGTAAATACATAATACCAGCAATCCACCCACTGTATTCTCAATTGCCCTAAAAAAGTCAAGTGACAGAGAGGCCTATCCAGAAGCTTATTATTGATAGTCAAGTGGCCCTTCCATAATAGCTGATTTTCAAGCAATTTATTATAATAGCAATTGGTGAAAATGCTATTTTTTTACATTTATATGTAATTTATCTATGATTTCCATTGAGGTAAAAATCTAATATAGAATATAAATACTCATTAAAACCAAACATTTGGCTTAGTATAGAGATCACGGTGTAAATATTGAATTTCTTTTTTTTTTTTACCTTCCTTTACTTATTAAGATTGTTGAGTTGCAACACTGTATGAATACACTTTTTATTGAAGATTTTCTAAAAGCAACGCTGATCGATGGAAATGACCTTGTTATGTTAAGCTATTGGAATGGTTGCCTGTAAGGATAAACAGGGCACAGTTAGTAACCTTTTAAACCCTTAACTGGTGTTTGCTCACTTTGATCTTAGAAGAAATTTAATTTTTGTTTTTTTTCTTTTGCACTAAATGTCAGCATTGATTTCTACCATGTGTGCAGAAGGCACCTAACTATGAATTAATGTATAATAGTATGGTATTTATTATGTTATTGTTATGTTATATTTTTAAAGAGCCATCAGATTTGGTAGTGTAAGAAGTACATTAAGCAATGGATAGACATTTACTTACATTATAAGGCAGATAAAAGAAGACATCACATTTGTACATACACAATGTTACATTAGGAGATAAGGGCATTGCATTCAGGAGACATTACAATCTAAGACGTGATAGGGGAAAGAAACATGAGGCAAGGAGTTTGCTGGATGGATTAATGATGAGGGAGAGGTATGCACGAACAGGTTGTTATTGTTCAGTCCTTAAGTCATGTCCAACTCTCGGTGACCAATTGGACCACAGCACCCTGGCACATGTATCGTTATGTCTCTGGTTGTGCTAATCCATAGGTTTTTGTTGGCAAAGATACTGGAATGGGTACCAGTGGACCACAGTTTGTCTGACATCCCTGCGATAACCTGCCCATCTTAGGTGACCCTACATGGTATAGCTCACAGCTTCATTGAGGTACACAAGACCCTTCACCACAACAAGGTATCGGTCCAGATATGATACCCACATTTAAATTGAACATCTAAAGGTTTCTCTTTATTCAATGCTATATCCCACTTGTAAAAGCAGATAAATAATAACAAAAAGACAGTCAACATGTTATTTCAGTGACTTGTTATTTGCCACTAAGAGGGGAAGACAAACTGAAATGAATATAATATAAGAGGATAAGCCTCAGAACCTAACATACATATTTTTAAAAATGTTAATGGAAATTTGGTACATTAAACTTAAAAATAAATGTCAATAAATTAGTTTCTGAAAAGTTAGCTATTTCTATAAATTAGAGTAATTAAATGAACACCCAACTCCTGCTGTGTTAGAAATAGGATCAGTGATTTCTATAATGACTATACACATACTTGCTTGCTCATAGGCTAGACAAACTCCATTTCCTCTGGGCTAAAGAGAACTAATAAATATAATTTAAATATTTGCTTTTGGCAATTTGCACCTAAGGGGCGAACTTTAAATACATGAATGTGATTAAAATATTAAATAGCAAATTTGCATAAAATAGGTTTTCAATTATTGCACACGGAAATGTGGCTAAAAATAAAAGAAATTACAATTGCAAATTGCTATACTTGCAATACAAATGAGAACCGTGTACCGGTTGCAGCAGAACAAGTGATGCAAAGTACCGTTTACAGGACTGAAATTAACGCAAGAATAATTGACAAAACCTTTTATTTTCCTTGAGCACACTTTTAAATTTGATATTTTATTTATATATTTCTGTATATTCATTTCTTTTCATTTATATATTTTTGGCTGTTCCATAGTGATTATATGAAATGTATTAGAGCTTTTTAAGTATATTGCTAGGCTAGAACTCACTGTTTGGTCTTGAAATTGTTGGTTGCACTTTGATATCGTTCGAGATATATATTATTTTTTAGATGAAGTGAAAGAACCACTGTATTTTAGGAGAAGTGTCACATTTATGAAGAACAAAATAGCAGTATTAGCAGCTGTGTAAGCCAATGAGCATAAAGCATTTTTACATTACTATGTTAATGTATAGAGGCTGGCATGACTGTAATCATGATCAAGGAATGATTGGGTGGGTAGAGAACAGGGAAAATCTTATAAAAATAAATTTTGAAATAATAGTTATGGTAAATGATGATACAATCCAGTTTTTTGATTCATTTCAAGGCATACTAAGTTACTTCTTTTTTGATTTTTTGATGAAAGTTTAAAAAACATACAGTTGTAATACTTGTTGTTACATGTATTGGAATTGTCATAGAGAACTTAGTACCTAAAGTTACATTATGAAAATTGTCATTGTTTGCTATATATACTTGCCAATAAAGATTAAAACAAATTATAATAAAACATTTTCTTCTAATATTTTCTTTTTTCTTCGTCCTTTTTTGTTATCCAAACTTATTGATAGCGTTTTTCTCCACCTCCATACCAACACCTCCAAGTTATGTTGGAATATTAGGGTGACTTTTGGCAATAATGTGGGAATTATTTATGAATATTTATATATAGTAGATAATGGAGTTTAAGAAAAGACCTTAGGATATAATGCTCCCTGGATGTCGTGAGGTTATACAACATATTTTTTGTTTCAGTTGTTATCATGTATCCCTTCATTTGGGAAAATAATGCAAGGGAATGTATTAGGAGGAATGTGAATGGAGGAATTAGAATGTATTAAGATGTTTGGGTAGTATGAGATATAGATATAATTATATAAAAGAAGCACAAAATAAATTAAGGAAGGAGAACATATAATAGGGGAACAACTTTTCCTTGTCTTCAGATTTGTGTTTATATTTCTTTTTGTGTCTTACCTCCATTTCCATCCACAGGGTCAGGCGCCCGGGTACAATTCCCCCCGGCCAGTTCACTCTATGTGAATTATTTTATGTGTAATGTGCTTGTGGTGCCTAATTTAGGATAATACTGTAGGATGAGGCTAGCCAACGTTCCCATTGTTTAAGAAATATGGCCCTTATGTCTTTGAAGATATGGGTATGTCTTTCATTTATAAATATAACGTTTAGCTTAGTTGTAACTGCTTGGATGTTCAGTGATTCTGATTTCCGTTGCTTGACAATATGGATTTTGGTTACCAACATTAGGAATTGTTGTTGTCTATTATGGGGATTGGGGAGATTATGTCTTGAAATGCCTAGGAGACAAGATCCCATGTCTGGTTCTAGTTTTGTGCTAAATATCTCAGCTGCAAGGTGCATCACATCTCTCCGTAACCTTTCAGCTTCAGGGCAGGTCCACCAGGTGTGGATAAAGGTACTAGTTTTGTGACAGACTATGAAGCATAGCGGACTTGTGGGATTCCATTTATTAAGTTTCTCTGGGGTAATACAGACCCTGTGGAGTACTCTGACAGAGGTTTCAAGAATACTATAGTTTAATGTGCCCCTTGAGAGGTTCGACCAAGTTTTATCGCAAGATTCTTGGTCCCGTTTTGAACACAATGTATGCTTTCAATCTAGTATTCAGAATAATTGTAAAAGGAGGTTCCCTAAGAATGGATGTGGACAATGTACTACACACAATTCTGTTGGTCCATTGTTTTGTCCAGTTTATTATTGTGGGACTTTTGTTGCCTAATACTGGCTTCATAATGAAAATGTATAGCACATCAAGCCAATACACGAGGGGCAACAGCAGGGTTCTACCTTTGGTATAATTAAAACTATAGATAATACTCTATCAGTTGAATCAGTTGAAAAATGCATTTTTCTACAAAAAAAACAAACACTGAACTTTGTGATTTTTATCTGTCAGTCAGCATTATCTTAAACCCCCAATAAAGATTAACATCTGTTGTTGAGGAAAGATGATTACCAATAATTCCAACCTAGGGTTGTTGGTCCATTGTCTTCAGTGCAAGTCACCTGCAGAAAAAAAATGACAGGGCTCCTTTAGCAGAACAAAGACTGTCTGAAAAATGCAAACTTCGGTATATGTTTATAGTAGAAAAATAAATGATTTAATAAAATTCAAATAATAAAGTACAGTAGAGCCTCCAATATTCATCATTAATTTGTTCCCAAAGGATGGCTGAATACTGAATTGGACGAATATAGAATCACATTATCATATTTTGATTACCATGTGGTGGGTGACTTTTCATGCTGAAAATTGGATCTTTGGATGAGTATTGGAGCATTTTTTACCTAAATGGTGAATATAGTGGCTGGCAAACATAGAGGTTCCACTGTACCCGTTAATACCAACAATTTTACATAGAAGTTGAGGTTTTGTGTAATATTTTATTCGAAGACCAGAAAGCTGAACAGAATTTAATGTAATATAAAACAGGATATTTTGAAATAAAAAACTGAAAGTTTACTAAGTTTACTAAACAGACACATTTCCTGTGAGAAAATTAAGTAATACAGGTTGGTGGTTTAAATGACTTTTGTGGTAATTTTTCTATACAATATTTTGTTTATAATCATTTATAAACATAAATGCTGCCATTTAATCTTCCATTTCTGTTTTTGGTGATCTGCTTCCTGAGGTGGGCGGAGATATTGAATGCAAAGTAAGATTCTAGCTACAAAATCAGAATGTGTCAACTAAAACTGCTAGTGCTTTCTATAGTACAAAAGGAAAGACAATTAGGCCCTCAATTCGATTTGGCCAATTGAATAAGGCTCTAAATAAGCACAGAGCATATTTTTTTTAAAGAAGTTTTTAGTTATTGAAGACCTTGCTTTTGGATAGAAGTTTACTAACTAAAAACTTTAAAAAAAAAAAAAAAAAATTTAAAAAAATATGTTATGTGCTTATTTAGAGCCCTATTCAATTGGCTGAATTGCAATTGAATGAGGGCCTTAGTATACAAGGACACATTCTTAAAAAGTAGCAGAAATCAACAGATCAAGTAAAGAAAGTTTGAATACAACCGAAAAGATTAAAGAATGATTACATATAATAGTTACAAATGAAAAAGTTGTGCATTTTTGTAATTTTTAAGTTTAGTTATCCAAAAGACCATATAGAACAAAACTGATCACCGCCGTCCTTTAATTTGGTTTAAGGGTATATCTTATTTGTCCTGTTTTTACTTTTTTCTAGTTTAACACATGCTGCTTATATCAGACACACACATTACATGGAGTCATTCAATACGCAGATTTATTTTATTTAAAAATAAAACTTGTTTTCCACACCTCAGAGCTGCTTACAAAGATACAGTGTACCTACCAATAGAAACACTGCATTCAAATACAATTATAACCCCTTTACTAACCTTCAAGCCAGCTCAATGCAGAGATCGACGGATCAGTGTCTGACTCCTTCTACAAGGGGACTACAACATCCCAAGATTCCTTCCTGCACAAACCGCCATCATTGATTGTTACAGTGTATTAAAATGTATGAGTCGCCTGTGATTGGCCGAAACAAATTATGAATTTTATGCTAATTTTAGCAGGGATTTTCAGGGGTGCCAACTCACAAAAGCTGCTGCTTGCAAACTCAAGAGATTTAGCAAACAGGGTGAGTTTGTTGATGTTTATTTTGGTATTATTTCATGCAAAAAAATGTTTGCATACACTACTGATTCTCCTCTATCAGATGCATTCATAATCCAGGAAACTTAGATATGCCTTTAAATTATATACAAAATCACAATATCTACAATATATTCCTGTAAAAAGCTTCATATAATGTAACAGCCTTCCCTATTTACTAAATCATCATATCCTTGTACTTACATTCTTTAGCTGCTTGTTTATTAATGTTGCTGTTCTTGTTTGTTTTGACCTGTTTTTTTACAAGGTGTGGATTATAGTGTCCTGTGTGCATTATTAATATCAGGACAGCAGCCAGATGCCTCTAGACAGTCTTTGTGCTCTTCTGACGCTCTAAGAAGTGTCTTAACATAAAAGCCTGTTTGAGCTGAAGTGGCTGATAGCCCAGGATGACATTTGAATGCACACAGGACAATGTGAAAATGACAATGACTGCAATGAAGGCAAAAGAAGCTCTAAACTATCGGTTTTCTCCCATGGATCCTCCTTGCTCCTTCAGGAGCTTTCAGCCACATGATCTCCATTTAGCTTTTGTCTGAAGAAACTGGAACCACTGAAGGGAGACTGCAAAATAAGTAGACAAAGAAGTGTTTTTGGCCGTGTTGCCTGGTCTGGAATCTAAAAGGACATCATGTTAAAAATAGTATATTTATCACTACTGACGTATTTCCGTTTTTTTATTCTTTTTTTCCTCCCTAAAGCATTTTATATAAAAAAAATGGTAATTTTATAAAAAACTGAAATAACCAATAGCAGACTTTCAAAGCTGAAGCTTAAATATAGTGCTACACGCAATAATACAGAATGACTGTTTATATGAAAATATCCCTTCAGGGGCTTGTTTGGTCCAGATTTCAAAGGGAATTAATACAAATAATGTTTTGTTTGTTTATTTATTTTTGTTCCTATATTTGTTTGTGTTTTCAAAATATTGTATCAGGAACTTTTTTTTACCATTCCTACAGTATTTTCATGTCAAAAACACCCAACAGGTTATACAAAGAAAATACATATTTCTATGCACAGTTTACATTTATATTTATATATATAACAAATTATATTTTGACAGGGCCGGAGTAAATGTTAGTGAATGCAGTTTATGAATGTGCATAGCAGTAAATAGATTTTAGTAGAGAATCCTATCATGCCTTTGATCCATATTCATCATTTCAATCCAATATCTATATATACATTTTTCAGTAATTACAACCACCGTTTGCTTTCATAAGGAAAACATATAATCACATATATAGTTGTGAGCAGGCGGTTTCTTGCTAACGCTGCAGGCTTGCGTAACGAGCCTGCGGCCTTCGCAAAGCGAGGGCCTCAGTTGCTGGCAATGGAACGCTGAAGGTGCTCCATGCCAGCAACTGTGCACTTTGCAAAATTTACGGACTTACAAGAAACAAATACGAGACGCGGGACTTACAAAAAAAAACATTACGACTTCGCAAAAATACGACCTTACCGGCCGAAACCCGTGCACATGAAAACATTAAAAACACAATAAATACACACAACAAATACATACAAGTCTTACCTACTGCAAGGGGGGGGCACCCAGGACCTCAAAAACTGAAGTTACACCTCTATTTCACTCGAAATACAAGAGTATAGACACCCGAAAATCCCCTAAGCGAGAGAAAAAATGGCAGCTGAAAAAAACGAAAAGGAGGCTACAGGACTCTAAAGACGCAAAACACCACCAAACACCTACGGATTTTCCGAAAAGAAGAACCACCGTCCAAGAACGAGGACGCCAAATGAGCCAAAGACGCGTATCACACATTAGGCGCCATTTTACAACACTAACTTACACAATGCGGAAGTACACAGCTACCCTAACGGATTTGGCTCTCGCACGCACACTATTTACACTACACACTGCACACATTACTGGCACGTACACAGCAGCTCCACAGCCCTCAAAACACACATTGTATGCTGCAGCAACATCAAAACAGATTGCCAGCTCTTCTGCACAATGCTTCCTGCATATATTACTTCAAAATAGGTAAAGTATATTTATGTATTATTTTATTAATTATTTCATTCGCATTAGCAAAAAAATACAATGCTCATAGCACACAAACAACCAACAACCTTGCAATAAGCGCCGAAGGTGCTCATTGCTAGCCACGCAATGAGCACCGAAGGCGCTCAGTGCGAGGCTCGCAATGAGCGCCAAAGCATCTCGGAACACCAACAAAATTTACCGGCTAAGTGGGGATAAGAGAAACATACACATAGGATACCTCCTCTTCAGTGGTGGAGCTACTGCAGGTGCAAAGCACCAGGGCCCACAGCAGGATAGGGGCCATTTGCAGTCGCTCCTCTTTTAATTTATTATAGGAGGGCAGATTATTATTTTATTAAAAGGTGATGTGATCACCCTATGGGTGATCTGACCAATTCCATATATTTTCTGCTATTTACTGACCCTTATGGGGTGTACAGATATGTGCAAAGGGCCCCCAAAATTACTTTGCACCGGGGCCTGCCATTCACTAGCTCCGCCATGGCTCCTCTTCCAGTTATTTATCAAGTGGCGATAACGTTTTATTCCCACTTATATCCCCTAATAATAAATATATTCCTTTGACTCATTAAATAGTTTTAATCTGAACTTAATTTTAAATATTCATCATTATTTATGTATGTATATATATATGTGTATATTTTTATATATATATATATATTTATATTGTTTATATATATATATATATTTATTTATTTATTGTTTTTTATGTGTATATCACATATTATAATTGGCAAACCGCAAGTCGTCATCACAAGAAGCAAGGGACGCATTTGCGGAGGTGGAGGCTCCAACGTCCGCTGCAATGAGCCGAAGGCTCAATGCAGGCCGCAAATGCAGACCCGCAAAGCGAGTGTCCGCATTTGCGGGGCTGAAGGCTCTATGGCGCCTCACTCTCGGTATCAAAAAACCCACATAAGCAGGACTTTCAAAAAATTAAATACCGGTCGTGGGACTTAGAAAAAAAAATATGAGTTCGGAAAAATACGAAGTTAACAGCCGAAACGCGTACATCGAAAAACAACAAAAACACAGCAAAATAATAAAAAAAAACATTAAAAAAAAACACACAGAGCACGAGGGGACAGCAGGGACGTCTGGGAGTGAGGTTGCACGCAAATTTAAGTCAAATTTAAGCATTTTCGGCACTTGAACATCCGCTAAGCAAGAGAAAAAAAAGGGCGGCCGAATAAAATGAAAACGTGGCTACGCGACCCCTAACTACCCAAAACAACGCCAAGCACATAAGACTTATACCCAGGAACGTACAAGGTACAAAATACACTATTAGGAAGGACGGAAAATGATCCACAACTGCGTAACACATAGACAATTGCCGCCATTTTGCAACATTAACTTGCAACTAATAACATTACCATTCTAAAATGGAGATTTTACAAAACTAAACAAACGGTTTGCCCTCGCGCACACAGCCTTTTTACACTGCACACTTCACACATTGCTCACACTTACAGGTCAGCAACAGTGCAAATGTACATTGCATGCTGCAGGAAAACAGCTTGTTAGCTCTTCAGGATATTGATTGCTGGAAATATTAATTACAAATAGGTAAAGTATAGTAATTTATTATTTTATTAATTCATTTATTATCATAAAAAAAAAAATATATATATATATATATATATATATATATATATATATATATATATATAAAAAGCAGGGGAGAGGATTGCAATGAGCGCCAAAGGCACTCAGCGAGGGGCTTCCAATGAGCGCCGACGGTGCTCAGACGACTAAAAGTACACAAGGTGAGAGGCTCGCAATGATCGCCGAAGGTATTTAGAGGACCAAAAGCCTTACTATGTGTGCCTTACAATTTTATTGCTGTCGTTTTTGACGGGCAAGTCACTAGTATATATATATATATTTATATATATATGTGTGTAAAAAATTAAAAAATAAGATATTTTATGTGCTGAGACATAAGACTATGATACTAATATTATACAAGAATATTTAATGATTTGACTTTTACAGATATGTATAAGTACATTAGATCATGGACTGGTTACAAACATATACATTGCAATCATTACAATATCTTTTTGGCTGAATAATTTTTTTAAAATCTCATAAATAAAAGAAAATGGATGACGTTAACAGCAGCATAAATTGTTAAAATTAATTACCATACTATAAGTGTTCCTCCTGGGGATTTTTGCTCTGGATTACATCTAAATAAGCAACATTATAAAATCTGTATTTGATGGCTTTATAGATGACTATTTTCTATTTATATGTTAAAATGTGCTGGTGTTCAGTAAAAAAATATATATTTCAGCATCTCAGAGGTGTTCCTGACAGAATTATCTCTGTATGGGAAGAAATCAGTAATTACTGAGCCAGGCATTCACCGCTGTCCTAATTTTCCCACCAGTTTTCAGTGTTTCAGCTGCCTCAGAGACTAAAGTATTCTCATTAGGTAGCTGCAGAGGCAGCTTGCTTTGCTACTTCTTATTCTGTCTCTAGCTTTCCCTTTCTATTCTGCCTAGGGAGTGACTGTGAAGATCATTTGCAGGAATGATTGGCAGGTTAGAAGATTCGATCAGATGAGTTGCTCTTAGTGTGGGTCAAAAAGGCTAGTTAGCAGGAGCTGTCGAAAAATGCCAGCAGCATTCGAAATGGGAAATGTCATGACTTCCAGGCAGGGGGTGCCACCTGCAACAGAAAGCCCGCAGCTCATTAGCAAGTTGCAGGATGCAAACGTAACTAGAGGGAGCAGGAGAGGAAAGATAATACCCAATAGGGAAAATTATTGTGAAGTGGAATTGATTTCATGTATAATTTGTTTATCACTAGAGGGAACAAATGCTGTCCTTCTGACATGTGCACAGGAGCCTGGACTGTGAATGAAGCAGTTTAACATAATCCTCAGGTTGAGTTTGGGATTCTACAAATCCAGCCCTTTTCCCTTCTGACTGTGCAGATGATCTGTTCATGTTGTATTAATTAGTGCTGACATCAGCTCCAATGGTTTCACTAAAACCCAGGACTGCTGCCGTGAAACCAACACTGTTTTATCTTCATACAATAAAGAAAACCAAGATTATTGTGATATTTGTCACACTATAATGCAAATTTAATGTGTGATACATTATTTTGTTGTTCTACTGGATTGTGGGGTAGAATTCTATATACAAAAGTAGTATGTATAAGGTATTACATACTATACTAATTGAATGATTGGGCCTTTCTTGAGAACCAGGACAAGTGTGTATGTACTGGCTGAGGACAGAATCATTTATGTTTAATATTCTATACCACCATGTGACATGTCCCTATTTTATATTACCACTGATACTGAGATTCAGTGCTGATAACACATAGATATATGGAAAGCATTGTAGAAGAGACTGTAATAATAGTGCTTAATATTATTGCTATGAGTCGTATTCTATCGTATTCTATCTATCTATCTATCTATTCTATGAGTTGTGCTCAAAAGTTTGCATACCCTGGCAGAAATTGTGAAATTTGGGCATTTATTTTGAAAATATGACTAATCATGCAAAAAAAAAATGTTTTTATTGAAGGATAGTGATCATATGAAGCCATTTATTATCAGATCGTTGATTCTCTCCTTTTACATCATAATGATAATAGAAATCACCCAAATGGTTGTGATCAAAAGTTGACATACCCTTGAATATTTGGCCTTGTTACAGACTCACAAGGTGACACACATGTTAAAATGGTAATTAAAGGTTAATATGCCACACCTGTGGCTTTTTAAATTGCAATTAGTGTCCGAGTATAAATAGTCAATGAGTTTGTTAGCTCTCACGTGGATGCACTGAACAGGCTAGATACTGAGCCATGGAGAGCAGAAAAGAACTGTCAAAAGATCTGCGTAACAAGGTAATGGCACTTCATAAAGATAGAAAAGAATATAAAAAGATATTCAAAGCCTTGAAAATGCCAGTCAGTACTGTTCAATCACTTATTAAGAAGTGGAAAATGTAGGGATCTCTTGATACCAAGCCAAGGTCAGGTAGATCAAGAAAGATCTCAGCCACAACTGCCAGAAGAATTGTTCTGAATACAAAGAAAAACCCACAGGTAACCTCAGGAGAAATACAGGCTGCTCTGGCAAAAGACGGTGTGGTTGTTTCAAGGAGCACAATACGACAAACAAAAATGAGCTGCATGGTCGAGTTGCCAGAAAAAAGCCTTTACTGCGGCAATACCACAAAAAAGCCCAGTTACAATATGCCCGACAATACCTTGGCACGCCTCACATCTTCTGGCACACTGTAGTTTGGAGTGACGAGACCAAAATAGAGCTTTATGGTCACAACCATAAGCCCTATGTTTGGAGAGGGGTCAACAAGGCCTATAGTGAAAAGAATACAAACCCCGCTGTGAAGCATGGGGGTGGCTCACTGATGTTTTGGAGGGGTGTGAGCTCTAAAGGCACGGGGAATCTTGTGAAAATTTATGGCAAGATGAATGCATCATGTTATCAGAAAATACTGGAAGACAATTTGCTTTCTTCTGCATGAAGGCTGAGCATGGGATACTCTTGGACTTTCCAGCTGGACAATGACCCTAAGCACAAGGCCAAGTTGACCCTCAAGTGGTTACAGCAGAAAAAGGTGAAGGTTGTGGAGTGGCCATCACAGTCTTCTGACCTTAATATCATCGAGCCACTCTGGGGAGATCTCAAACGTGCGGTTCATGTAAGTCAACCAAAGACTCTGCAAGACCTTGAGGCATGTTGCCAAGACGAATGAGCAGCTATACCACCTGCCAGAATTAGGGGCCTCATAGACAATTATCACAAAAGACTGCGTGCTGTCATTGATGGTAAAGGGGGCAATACACAGTATTAAGAACTAAGGGTATGTAAACTTTTAAACAGGGCATTTCATTTCTATCTTTGTTGCTATGTTTTGTTTTATGATTGTGCCATTCTGTTATAACCTACAGTTGAATATGAATCCCATAAGAAATAAAAGAAATGTATTTTGCCTGCTCACTCATGCTTTCTTTAAAAATGGTTCATATATTACCAATTCGCCAAGGGTATGCAAACTTTTGAGCACAACTGTATATCACTGTTAAAGCATTACAATATGATAATATGGGATAGGAGACTGGGAAGCGTGTTTGTTTGTCTATTCATCTAATTTTCTACCAGCTATCTATATGGTTGCAGCCAAACGCCAGTGTAAGTGCTGACCATGGGTGTCTAGTGCAAGAGAAGTGTGTGCAAAGGCATATTAAATAAAAATAGTTTCAAGGTTAATCTTATTAAACTAAGGTCTAACTTTTTCTCCACCTGCATATTGTTGTTTGATCAATGCTGATAGGAGCTCTTATAATCTGATAGGTATCTTAATCATATATTGTTTAGAAAACCATGCAACAAAAAATATTAGATGACTAATAAGATCATACAACGGAGTGGCCTCACATGCTTCCGGTACACGGAGAGAAGCCACAACCCCTGAATAGTTAAAACACCTATTTGATGAAATGAATGTCTGTCAACCTGACTCCCACAAAAAACAATTTAAGACATGTGCAAGGAGGGAGATGGAGATATCCACAGCACCTAAGGCAGATAAGATTCATTTTAAAACTTTAGATAGACATTACTTGAATTAAACATAATGGAATAGATGTACACAGCCCATCACCTGGTGCGTACACTGGTCCTTTAACCCATGCTTACAGCTTTAGCAGAAACAAATATATGTATATTCAATACATACATACATGTAATGAGCATTTGTTTCCAAGTTCTTGTTGCTGATAGTATTCTGCTCATGTTCATCGTACTTGCATGAAAACCAATAAAATATTTTTTATATCATTGTATATATTCCATTTTGTTCCAATCCAATTGTTTTGCTTGCTGATTATGTAGTTGCATATTACAGATAAATCATTGGAATTTAAATATATATAACTTTTTTGAACTACCAAAATGATTGCCTTTTCATATTTCACTCATCATTGTTGACCTGACATTTATGCTTATTTAGCCTTCTATTACCAACGTTTTTGAACACTGTTAAAAATTGCAAATAAAAGGAAACCTCCTAATGTGGTTTTGCAACCGCAGTATGTGCACTGCAACCTCTGCACTTTGTGCAAAAACAATTCCACCTTAGCCGAGCTCAAATTACAAGGAGTGGAGAGAGGGATGGCCCAGAACCTTTCATTATTTTGTAAAGGTACAATGCTGCTCTTCTATTTAATTGAAAGGCACCGTGCGCTCTGTTTTGACATCCTTATCTCTTAGTGCCAGGCTAGAACCTGTCAGAAAGAGCTACTGACTAAATAAGCAGTTTCCTTGGCATCAGAAAAATCTGTTTCTGGTTCAGAAATATTATTTTTGTGCTGCATGTTATTCAGCCTTCCTCATGTGGGAGGATTGTAACAGCAGGATGGCACCTTTCTGTGGATGTGCTGCAGTTTTATATTGGTCAGAAATGTGCTGGACTTCAGCACTAGAGGGCGACATATTGCGGGGGGTAGATATTGGAAATAATGTAATACTTCTTTGATATTTTTGAATCCATGAGAATTAACAAAACAATATTTCTAAAAGAAATATGATAACTGTATTATATTGTTATTGTTGAATTGTAAAAGCATATGCTTATTAATTATTCTATCTACAAAGTGATCATATAATCAGAGACATATATAATTGTTCTGCTCTAGGCTTGTTAAGAAATATTTGCCCCCTGCCAATTACTAACAGTTATTACTTTTGACTCACTGTCTCCAATCTTACACAGGTAGATTTGTCTTTTATTGTTGTTGTTCAGTCGTGTTCAACTCTCCATGACCTCAGCCCACCAGTCACATCTATCGTTATGTGCTTATCCATTTGTTTTTCTTAGCAGAATTACTGGAGTGGGTTGCTAGTTCCGTCTCCAGTGGACCACGATTTGTCTGACATGATCATCTTGGGTGACCCTACATAGTATAGCGCACAAGCCCCTTCACCATAACAAGGTAGTGATCCAGAAGGGGTGTCTTTAATTACCGTATATACTCGAGTATAAGCCGAGTTTTTCAGCCCTTTTTTTAAGGCTAAAAAGGGCCCCCTCGGCTTTTACTCGAGTCACTCTCCCCCCGTGTCTCTCTAACCTCCCCGTGTATCTCTAACCCCCCCTCCTCCGTGTGGGGGTTGAGGATGAGGAGGGGGGTTGAGGTTGAGGAGGTAGGTTGAGTAGGGGGTTGAGGATGGGGGGGTTGAGGAGGGAGGTTGAAGAGGGGGTTGAGGATGGGGCGTTGAAGCAGGGAGGTTGAGGATGAGGAGGGGGTTGAGGATGAGGAGGGGGTTGAGGATGAGGAGGGAGGTTGAGGATAAGGAGGGAGGTTGAGGATAAGGAGGGAGGTTGAGGATAAGGAGGGAGGTTGAGGATGAGGAGGGAGGTTGAGGAGGGGGTTGAGGATGAGGAGGGGGGTTGAGGTTGAGGAGGGGGTTGAGGATGGAGAGGTTGAGGATGAGGATGGGGGGCTTGAGGATGAGGGGGTTGAGGAGGGAGGTTGAGGATGAGGAGGGGGTTGAGGATGAGGAGGGGGTTGAGGATGAGGAGGGGGTTGAGGATGAGGAGGGAGGTTGAGGATGAGGAGGGGGTTGAGGATGAGGAGGGGGTTGAGGATGAGGAGGAAGGTTGAGGATGAGGAGGGGGTTGAGGATGAGGAGGGAGGTTGAGGATGAGGAGGGAGGTTGAGGAGGGGGTTGAGGATGAGGAGGGGGATTGAGGTTGAGGAGGGGGTTGAGGATGGAGGGGTTGAGGATGAGGATGGGGGGCTTGAGGATGAGGGGGTTGAGGATAAGGAGGGGGTTGAGGATGAGGATGGAGGTTGAGGATGAGGAGGGGGTTGAGGATGAGGAGGGAGGTTGAGGATGAGGAGGGAGGTTGAGGATGAGGAGGGGGTTGAGGATGAGGAGGGGGTTGAGGATGAGGAGGGAGGTTGAGGATGAGGAGGGGGTTGAGGATGAGGAGGGAGGTTGAGAATGAGGAGGGAGGTTGAGGATGAGGAGGGGGTTGAGGATGAGGAGGGGGTTGAGGATGAGGAGGGAGGTTGAGGATGAGGAGGGGGTTGAGGATGAGGAGGGGGTTGAGGATGAGGAGGGAGGTTGAGAATGAGGAGGGAGGTTGAGGATGAGGAGGGGGTTGAGGATGAGGAGGGGGTTGAGGATGAGGAGGGAGGTTGAGGATGAGGAGGGGGTTGAGGATGAGGAGGGGGTTGAGGATGAGGAGGGAGGTTGAGAATGAGGAGGGAGGTTGAGGAGGGGGTTGAGGATGGAGGGGTTGAGGAGGGGGTTGAGGATGGAGGGGTTGAGGATGAGGATGGGGGGCTTGAGGATGAGAGTGTTGAGGAGGGTGGTTGAGGATGAGGAGGGAGGATGAGGAGGGAGGTTGAGGATGAGGAGTGGGGTTGAGAAGGGAGGTTGAAAATGAGGAGGGGGGGAAGAGACACAGAGAAGGGAGAGGGGGTAGGAGACACAGGGAAGGGAGAGGGGGAAGAGACACAGGGAAGGGAGAGGGGGGAAGAGACACAGGGAAGGGAGATGGGGGAAGAGGCACAGGGAAGGGAGAGGGGGGAAGAGACACGGGAGAGAGAGGGGGACACAGAGGGCACAAGAGGGACTCAGGGGGCAGCACATTTCCCACCCTCGGCTTATACTCGAGTCACTCATTTTACCCAGTATTTTGTAGTAAAATAGGTGCCTCGGTTTATACTCGGGTGGGCTTATACTCGAGTATATACGGTATATATATATGTAATTACATATATAAAAATTATGTTTCAGACACATATAAAGACATGTGCAGAGATGCATACCAACATTTCTTTACATATTTTTCTACATAGCAGAGGTTTCAGATGTATATTTTAAAACTGTAGGTAAAAATAATGAATTTATTAATAGAATGTTACATTTGGGAACCTCTTACATATATTAATCTAATTACATTGCAAGAAATATATCCTAAATTTATTTTGTAATCCATATATATATATATTGAATAACCTGCCCATACAGATTTTTTTTTTCTGTTGAAAGGGCGCTATATTTAAGGAATTTATGGTACCTGACATACTGGAGACAAAAATTAGGGCTCCCCAAAAAATCAAAATGCAAAAAATATTTATTAATCCATGAACACCAAGGTTTCCGTGGCAAAGATCCACTATCATCAGGGACCCAAACCACCACATTTTCCGTTTTTGTTTAGATGGTGTTTTGGCGAGCTAATATAGTGAGTCGCTAATAACTTTTTGTTAGCAACTATTCTGCCAGCCTGTGAAAGTATTGGACCCCTGGTCCTTCTATAGCCCCTGACTATATGCTGAAAGTATTGGACCCCTGGTCCTTCTATAGCCCCTGACTATATTCGCTCGGTTTGTGTCTGCAGGCCTGGGAACTTGATTTCAGGAAGTAACACAGATGGAGACAGTTGTGTTGTGAAACCAAGCTCTGTCTTTATTGTGGCTCGTGTACACTTATATAGCATAAAAGTGTAGTCGTGTTGCACCATACCATAATACATGTAACAGGGTATGTATAGAAACTACCATATAAGGATATCTTTAGGTTGTATAGAGTCTGAGTTCAGTATGACTCAGAGGTTACACAAAAAAAGGAACTTAGGTTGGGTTACAATCATGTACACACATTAGTACAAAATGGAGTAGCATAAAAAATGGAGTATATACAGATTAGGTTCCCTACCGTCTCCCACAATCCCCTCTTAAAATCATATAACCTAAATGATTTTTTTATATTATTATTCTCATTGGAAGTTGGGTTTATGAGCATTATGAATGTCATCAAGGGGCGCAAAGCCTCCCTGGAATATAAAACATGACTGGCGGATAAACCCTTGTATCCCTGTTAATTAAAGGACCAAGCTACGCCCATTCTTAAATGATGAGGTTCTTTCTTTTCTTTTGCTTATGTTTCTTAACATATTCTGTATATTCATCGGGGTCAGGTGTTAGAGGCACCTGGCATTCGGGGATTGAGTGAGACAGCATGGTTACATTTTCAATACTTTTGTTTAGCAGTTTCTTAAAGCAAGGTATAATACAACATACTACTATACTAACAACAAGTAGGATTACACAGATAATTATAGCGAACTGAACTAAAACATGTTTCCAGGAAGTGAACCAACCAAAGTATTGATCCCAGGGGTTATCAATACCAGAGTTTTTCTTCAGTTCTACGGATAAATCCTCTAATCTCTTAATGGCCAAGGTTACTTTGCCATTTGGGCCGGTATTATCAGGGATCCAAGTACAGCAACCTTCTGTTTTACCTATGTATACACAGGTACCTCCTTTCTCGGCTAATACCATGTCTAGGGCCATTCGGTTCTGGAATACCATTTGGGAAGTTGGCTCTAGTTGTTCAGCTATTCCTTTCAGGGCGTCTCTGGTATCATTAACAAATCTCTGTTGGTTGTAATAGATTAATTTATCCAGTCTACATTTTTATTGATAGTTATCATAGGTATTAAGGACTCAAAGCCTGCAGCTACTTGGTCTCTGGCTTTGAATTCATTTGGGACCCCTCTTGGTACCCCTATTGTATCTATGTAGACATGGGGGTCGAAGCTTCCTCCTGGGGCTTCCCTCCTTGCTCTCCTGAGTATATTGCTTGAGTTATGGCCCAGGGGAGGATCTACCTCTGTTACAATATGGAGTGGCATAATAATCTTTGCTAGGGCGCACTCTCCTTTCCATGAGCCCTCTAACTTGGTTCTAATTTTCATATCACCACAAATCCAGTAGATGTCACCTAGGGACTTAGTTTGGTTGGCAATATTGGTTGTTCGGTTCTGTCTACAGTACCCTGGGGGGAATTTCTTAAAAATCCCTTCCGCTATTGTTAGAAATGTAACAAGTGTAATTGCCAGGGTAAATAGTGATATGGCTTCCTGGATTCTGGTTTTTTGATAGGATGGGGTATTTTAGCATCCATTCACTACATCCTGTGATATTGGCAGGATTGGCAGTAAATAGACTCAAAAAGCAATCTTCTACATTCTCTGGGATATTAAGGGGTACAGTACCCAGGTGTGGCCTTGCTTTGCCACACACATAGCAATTGCTTCGGTTAAGGGATATAGCATTGTATTTCATCCATTCTAGCCAGTAATTGGTATCAGAGAAACCCGTTTCTATAGCTAGGGTGTCCTCATACGTGGGGTCTCCTATAGCTATCATTTCTTTGAATGTGTGGAGAGAGGGTTTGAGAGGGTTGTCTGCTGTAACAGGGGCATTTAGTTTGAACCAATCATTAGATTGATACATATCCTTTAGTAGGAATCTTCCTTGTTTTCCCCCTGCAGCGCCTGCTGCCCAGGTCCCTAGTATGTAAGTGCCAGCATCACTGGGTCTAGGGTTTTCAATGGTTAGGGTAAATTTCATACTTTGGCCTGATTTTCCATTGTTTAGGCATGTGCCTGTTTTTAATAAGGTCATTCTGCTGATTAGGGATTTTCCATTGTGGTCCTTTTTACTCAAGGCACTCTGTGGCTTATACCCCCAATCTGTCCCTGTGTTCCACCCTACAGATCCCCAATAGTCGCAGTTCTGTCCCCAGTAATCATCTGTGACACAGATATAGGTGGAACGAGACTTGGGCGTGTCACGATACAAGTTACATTGCCAGGGAACTGGGGGACAGGAGACTATATTACAATAGTCAAAGGAGAAAGCGGCAACATGTGTGTTGGATGAGTTATACCAGAATGTGGTCACCAGGTCTTTGTCCTGTGTGATAGCCACTTGTTGTGGGGTAGGGTTAGCAGGGGGAGTGTTCCTTCTAGTCCTAGGGGATTGTTTGGTGGCAGAGGCACTGTTGCCACAAATAGTTTGCAAGCTCCCTAACTCATCTGGATCGTAAATACAGTTAGAGGTGATCCATACTATGCAAAATATAGGTATAGCAATGAGTCCTATAAATGTCCAAGATTTTCTAGAATCTGGTGATAGTAGAGTTGGCATGGCTTGTTTTGTTCGAGGTCAGGGCAACTCAGGTTGCCCTCGTTAGTACCTCTCTTTCCTCTGGATCTTCCTCTTCGAGGTCAAGGCAATTTGCCTCCGTTAGTACCTCTCTTGTCTCTTGGTCCGGGTTTGATTCTGGGCTTGGACCTTTCTTTACCAGCTTTACTCGGGTGGCGTGGATCCAGGTAGGACTGTTTTCCGTTAGGACTGCTGTTCGGGTTACTGCAACGATGGTGGTGGGAGGTCCATAGGTGAAATCCTGTTGTTTCTTTCCTTTAGGATGTAGTTTTACCACTACTTCGTCTCCTTCCTGGAAGGGATGGGTGTTTTCCTGTGAAGAAAAAGGACATTTGCGAGTAACATCTCCCTCAGTGCTGACCAAGGTTTCGATCAGCTTTCTCACATATTCATCTCTTACATTATCTAGATTGTCCATGGTCATGAATGTTTTCCTAGCCCATGGGGTGGGGAAGGGCCTACCAAACAAGATCTCAAATGGTGAGTACCCTAAAGCCTTATTAGGTGTCATCCTAACTTCAGCCATAATGGCTGGCAGGTACCTTTTCCAATTGGTAAAGGTTCCTCCTGTTGCCTTCCTGATTTTATCTTTAATTGTCCTGTTCATTCTTTCTACAATTCCAGAACTTTGGGGATGGTATGGGATATGGAACTTCCACTCGATCTGCAATGTTTTTGCTAATTCTTTACAAATTTTGGATGTGAAGGCGGGGCCTTGGTCTGAGTTAATTTGTAGAGGTACTCCCCATCTGGGAACTATCTCTCTGGTTAGGATTCCTACCACTGTTTTAGCATCTTCTCTTTTAGTGGGGAATGCTTCTGGCCATCTACTAAAGACGTCTATTATGACACAAACTGGTTGTGTACCTCCACTTGTTACTGGGAGATGGGTGAAGTCAATTTGCAGATGTGTGAATGGTGTTGTTGGGTAGGGTAGGTGCTCATGTTTGACCTTGTGTGGGTTGTTGGGGTTGTTTCTAATGCATGTGATGCATCTTTGTACAAAACTTTTTACCATGGGTTCTGCATTAGTAATGTAAAACATTGTCTTTAGCTGTTGTAATGTGGCTTTCCAACCTATGTGTCCTATACCGTGGACGTGTGTGATGTAGATTGGTGCACTATGCTGTGGGATACAGGGCTTCCCCTCTTTGCAAATTAGTCCAGATTTAGGACTCTTTTGCAACACTGGGTAACACCAATCTGCAAGCTCCTCCTCTGTAGCGGATGCCTGCAGATCAGTTAGCAGCTGTGTCTCATCTGGGAGGAGAGGTAGTAGGGTTGCCATAGATAGGAAAGTTGGTGTTGTGGATTTAGCAGCGGATTTGGCTGTCACATCCGCTAGGGCGTTCCCTTTTGATATGTCATCTGTGCCATGTGTGTGGGCCCTGCAGTGAATGATGGCCAATTCAGATGGAAGCTTTATTGCATTTAGCAATTGAGAAATCAGTTGGGCGTGGGATATACGTTTTCCGTCTGCTCCCACATAGCCTCTGACTGACCATAGGACGCCGTGGTCAAAAACTACGCCATAGGCATATTTAGAATCAGTGTAAATGGTTACTGGTTGATTGGCGTATATTGTACAGGCTCTAGTTAATGCTATTAACTCGGCGGCTTGGGCTGATTGGTAGTCAATAGGCTTTGCTTCTAAGATTATATTGGGTAGCTTTACAACCGCATACCCTGCATGGTAGGTATTGTCATTTGGACGGGAGCAGGAGCCATCTACGAAAATCACATCTCCTACATCTAGTGGGGCCTTTTGCATGTCTAGCCTTGGAGATGTCATTACCTCTATGGAATCTAAACAGTCATGATCTTCAGGTATGTGGTCATTTGGTGACTTTAAGCCTAGGAGGCCATTTAGAATCATTGCTGGCCCTGCAGTAGTGGAGTTGTATTGGACTCTTAGCTGTGGGTTACTTAAGAGGATAATTTCGTAACCACTTTGTCTCTGAGCTGACATATGCTGTGTGTGAATGCCCTTTAGGATGGCTAGTACATCATGTGTAGTGTGTAGGGTAGTTGGGTGTCCCAGTGTGAAAGTGGTAGCCATTTCAACAACCATGGCACATGTTGCCAGTGCCCTAAGGCAAGAGGAAAAACCCTGGACTTGGAGAGGCATGACTTTTGGAAAAAAAGGCGACAGGTTGCATTTTCCCACCGTGTTCCTGGCCGAGAACGCCCGCCATGGTTTTACAATTGTCTCTAGCATATAAATGGAACATCACATTATAATCAGGGAGGCCAAGGCCAGGACTTGTCATCATTGAACATTTCAATGCCTTAAATGCTTTCAACATATCATCTGACCATTGTACAATTTCAGGAGAATCCTTTAGCGTGGCTTGTCTTAAAGTGTTATCATAGAATGAGCAATCACTTATCCATTGTCTACAATAGTTTACCATTCCAAGGAAAGATAACATGTCTTTCTTGGTACGTGGGGTGACCAGGCCCACAATGGCATCGACTCGTGATTTGCTCAAGCTCCTTTCTCCCTCTGAGAAGACAAAGCCTAGGTATTCTACTTTCTTTAGACACCATTGTAACTTTTGCTTTGATACTTTGTAACCACATTCTAATAACCATAGTAATAATGACCTACAATCTTTCTGGCTGGCCTCATCTGATTCGCTGCAGATCATCAGATCATCAACATATTGCAGCACTACCGAACCACAGGGGGGGTTCCATGGCCTTAAAGTGGACTGTAGTACAATACTAAAAACCACGGGGGAGTCCACATATCCTTGCGGCAATCTTGACCAAGTCATTTGCCGTTTTCCGTCAAGGCTAAATGCAAAAATGGGTCTCGTCTCTCTGTCAACAGGGATGCTAAAGAAAGCATTCTTTAAGTCAATGACTGAAAAATGTGAGGCGTCATGTGGAATGGTTGCCAAAAGGGTGCTAATGTCTGGGACAATGGGTGCTATCGGGGTCACAAGATTATTAATAGCTCTTAAATCTTGGACAAAGCGGTAAGTGCCATTAGGTTTCCTCGGGTGTGTTGTGCGGGGAGATACAGTACTCTAGTACCCCTTCTTGGAGGAACTCTTCTACTAATGGGGTTATTCCTTTTATCTTTTCTAGTGACAAAGGATATTGTTTTTGGTAGACCGGAGTGGCTAGGGGTTTGAGGGTGGCCCTATACGGAGTACAGTCTATCAGACCGGTATCATGGTTTCCCTCAGCCCACACCTGCTCTGGTTTACATAGATAAGGTCGAGGTTATCAGGGCCTATACTTTGATTGGGTTTTAGGTCAAAGAAGGGTGAGTCCACAATTAGGCCCCCTCCATGTTTGTTCACGGTGAGGGTCAAATTGAGCTTTTCAAATAGATCCCTGCCCAGTAGATTTACAGGGCAGCCTGGTATGATGCTAAAGGCATGGAAACAAAGTAGTTTCCCTGTACAGTCAGTAATCTTTAAACGGGTGGTTTTAAAAGTGGGGGTTGATATCCCATTTATTCCCATAGAAGGCGATGACTTTTCCTTTTTACCAGAGTAATTAACAGGTGATATTACACTAGTGGTTGCCCCTGAATCAATAATAAATGATAATTTATCTTGGTCTATGATTAGATCCACAAGGGGTAACTCCTTCCACGTTTCTGTAATTTGTGGAAAAGTCGGGATATCAGCCTCCGGGCAGCATCAGCGTTGTTGCTGCTGGTTGGACCAATCAATGGGGAATCTATTACCTGCGGGCATGGCTTGGGGGGTCTGCTGTTGTGGCTGTGGTGGCGCTTGATTAGGAAATTGAGGGTTCTGGGGTTTACGGGGGTTAGGGCAGTCCCTGGCCCAATGATTTTGGTCACCACAGTTATAGCAGGTACCCGGGGGGTACCTGGGTGCATTTCTCTGACCTGTGCCTCTCCTGGGTCCTCCTCTATTTGAATATCCTCTCCCTCTTCCTCTATCTGTACTTTTGTCATATTTGGGTGAGGTGGCTTTATCAGTGAAGTTGTGTGTACTGACGGCGGGTTTTTTAAAGTCAAAGCATCCTGCAGCTTCTTTTTGCATGAGGTGTGTTTTAAAATTTTCCACTGTGTCACTTGGCCATGATGATACCATTTGCTTAATAGGGATAGTAAGGTGTGGCAGGGTGTTGGTGAGGAAAGTAGATATGAATAGGCTATCATTATTCAATATTTTTAACCCTGCCTCTTGAATCCAACAGTCATGGAACCTTTTCCAATAATCGGGGATGGATTCATCTTTCTTTTGTTTGCATGCTAATGCCGTGGACAGTGAAGAGGTTTGTTTGAAAATTCTAATTACTTCTGCTTCTATTTCTGTCCACATTGTATCCTGACCTGCTTGTGTATTTAGGGTGTATTCAGCTGCAGTAGGGTTTGTAGGAGGTGGGGATGCTGCTCCATCGGCGGCTGGTGCGGGGTTTATAATCTGTATAACGCTGATAGAGGCTACTTTAGTCCAATCCCACCCGGTATGGTTTGTACCAATGATCTGGTCTATTATAAGACGCATGTCTTCTTGAGTGTAATTTCTACCCTTACAAGCTCTTTTCAAGTAGGTGACCATTCCTAGCGGGGCTACGGTGGGCTTGGGACAGTGTTTTACAATTCTGTTTATATCTTCTATCTCAATGGGTTAATTAGGTAATAATTGGTCCCACTAACTCTTGCTACATAATCTTTACACGTCTCTCCTACCTCAGGAGGTGGGGGTGGTTTACTTCCTTCGTGACCCATCTGTTATATCACTATCAACTGTTACTATCAAATATGTATATCTATTTAATTTATTTTCCTCCCAGGGAAAAATAAGTTGTTCTAGGGGTCTTTTTGTATATTTAAATTTAAACAACTTGTATACACATATATTAATCAGGTTATGGAATGTTCACAGTGCTCAGCTGCCACACCGATCGCCCAGTGTGCGCTTTCCCAAAACGTGAACGAGTCACAAGTGTATTTCAGCCGTGCTGACAATACGGAGCGGTTCGAATGCAGTGTGACTATTTCTGCAATCTCATCAGAGAAAGGACATTCAGTAAATGACTCGAATCTGTTCACTTACCAACCAGATTCATTGAATCATACAAACAAATAATCTTATACTTCTATGCGATAGGAAGAAAGCAAAGAAAAGTATTTTCAGACACAAAACGAGCGTATTTACGTATTAACTTCTCTAAGTCTCCCTCAGACTAAATATTTCCTTGAAATATTTTACTCCGCCTGACTATATTCCCGGAATATGTCAGCGTATACGGTTCAATGGGATCCGAACTTAGTCAGTGTCCCCCGGCATCTCATTTCATTCGGCCATATAGAAAAATAGCATTTTTTCTACTCACCGAATGAATGGATGTCCGCAGGAGTGACTTTCGGATCCCGGACAGAGCCCCCAGCTGAAAGTATTGGACCCCTGGTCCTTCTATAGCCCCTGACTATATGCTGAAAGTATTGGACCCCTGGTCCTTCTATAGCCCCTGACTATATTCGCTCGGTTTGTGTCTGCAGGCCTGGGAACTTGATTTCAGGAAGTAACACAGATGGAGACAGTTGTGTTGTGAAACCAAGCTCTGTCTTTATTGCGGCTCGTGTACACTTATATAGCATAAAAGTGTAGTCGTGTTGCACCATACCATAATACATGTAACAGGGTATGTATAGAAACTACCATATAAGGATATCTTTAGGTTGTATAGAGTCTGAGTTCAGTATGACTCAGAGGTTACACAAAAAAAGGAACTTAGGTTGGGTTACAATCATGTACACACATTAGTACAAAATGGAGTAGCATAAAAAATAGAGTATATACAGATTAGGTTCCCTACCGTCTCCCACAATCATAGCCATTTGATATATTTTCTACTGTATTAAGAATGGTGTCATCCAATTAGACACAAGTTGGCCGTCTCTCTGCTTCATCATCTGGGACTTGAAGTTCTAATCAGAGGTCTACATGACAAAAAGATAAGTAGCTGCTTGCATTCCTATAGTGCACGCCATAATCAAAATTGTCCCCGTATAAGAGGCAATTCTATTATGTGTTGGGCATATAGACCTATTCCTCATTGTCCCTTTCATGTGACTTCTAGATTTATTAAAGGTCTTAGAAATGTGAGCACAAACCTGGTGATATCAGTGGAAAAGTGCATGTGGCATGGTAAACTGCTTTGTTCATCCACATGGTAAATTACTGATTATGAGTAGATGATACATGTATAAAGTCATATTAAAATCACATTATGATAATATTGTTTATTTATATACAGAGGCTGTTGTTTGAAGCGATATTGTGCAATAGTATTAAGTATATTTATATTTAACACAAGAGGGTATAGAGGGGAGAGTAGCACACACCATATCCTAGTGCAGATAAAGACACATTTATTGATTGGAGATAAAATATACAAATCAATCCACTCACATTTGTCTACCTCGTGAACAGCGGTGAGTTATTAACACTCTTGGATATCAACTTGCATGGTGGTCCACTTCAAAGGTAGAACAGATGAATGTCAAGCACAAATTTTAAAAACAATCTTGTAGTTAACATGATATTTGTTTTTGACATATATTAGATATATTATCTCTGCCATGAAAACCAAGTGGATCAGCATGGCGTGTTATGGACCATGCGGTCACAGAGAGTCAGACACAACTGAAAAACACAACACAACAGTATATTTGTATGTCACTGTGAATGGAGCAACATAAAATGTTCTTAAAACGCAAGTGTCACGATGTGCTTCTTCAAGGGGGCTTGATATGAACCTAGTTCAAACCTACCCCAGCAGAATCGTGTAGTTCCTGTTCTCTGTGGCACAGAAGATGGCTCTTGAAGAGGGCAAGGCCCAAAGATACAGGCAGAGAATACTGCATACAGGTTACTAGTGGCCCATGGCAAGACCACTCCCCAAGTCAGGATACAACACACAGAAATAGTCTCACACTGTGGATATGTGAAAACTATCTCACAACCTTTATTGAATGATCAAAACAACATATTTATACTCTCCAATACCACACCCTTGTGTACATTTGTGTATGTGTGATGTCAGCCCATCTGGCTTGCAACCTTGGGCTATCAAAGCTCTTGAGATCAACTTAACCAGATATCTATAGCTGGCTAGTGAAAAAAACTTTATGTTAAACTCAAGTGTTTGCTTAGGACTACTTGAAGTACATACATCTGTCTTGACCCAAGGTCTGTATGTGTGAGTGTGCAACGATCTGCAGCCAACTTCTATGCAGAGCATTTTTACCAATTCCACATATGTTATATATAACATTTTCCCTCTTATAATATATTATAACTAGGATACATAATAACCATGTACAGGCAACATATAACCACACAATAACACATAATCCCAATGCAACAATGTCATGCTCCCTTGGCCATATTCATAAATTACTGGCAATATGAGTCCTTAAACAATTAAATCATGACAACCAGTAACAAATAATAGTTGAACCATGGTATTATATGTGGGTTAGAAAATCTCATAGTTACCGATACAGTAACTTGTGCTTGAGATCTTATTGCAGGAGATAAGGGAGTATTGAGATGAGTAAAGAAAATGGTGCATACAAAACTGGATAAAAATCATTAACAAAAAGAAAAAATAATGTGATTATAATGAGAAATGAGCTTGTATGGTGGATGTACACTATATAAACAAACTCGTTTAAGTCGAAGCAATGTATGACATCTAACTACTTTCAAGTTCTGGTATTCTGAATCTTGGGTCATTAGAGATAAGCATGATATTGTCGACTTTTGGGTTTCTGGGCAGAGAATATTTTAACAACAAAAAAGCTTATTCAACCACTGCAAAAGTGCTGTAACTATTTTTGATAGTTTGGAGATCATGGTTGCCTTAAGGCTAGTGTATAGCAGATAAAACTTTGCTAATCATCTGGGATTTTTTAGATTTGAGTTTTTCCAAGCATACATTGGAGGGGTGAATGTTGATGCCTCCAGTATTTAGATGGATTTTGAAGATGCTTTTCTTAGTATGGCTGATTAAATGTTTAAGAGCTATGTATTTAGAGAGCATGTAAGGTTACATAAGGAGATTTTTTTCTGTAAAGGGTAAACACAGCTAGAAAAGTATTATACCAAAATCTATCTGTATATACAAATGACTATTCACAATATAAATGACTCTCATTAGTGTGTCTCTGCTTGAAACAAAAAAGAGGCTTATTTCTCGGAGTATTGGGAATAGGGAAGTGATGCGCCTGCATGTGTTTTGCATATAATTTTTTATTATGATTGACTCCGCTTCTGTGTCGTACACAAAAACATTTAGTTTTCGTTGTCTTTTGAACAGTCAACACATTTATGTTATTGTTGACACTCTTGATCCGAGCTTCCATTCCACTCCTTTGCCTGCAATGTTACCAGGGAGGAGGCAAGCAGGAGAAAAAGTAGGACTGCTGTGAAGAAAGAAAAGAGAAAAAAAAGGTTTAAAAAGAACCAGAATGAATGCTTCAGTTGTTGCCTTTTAGCACAATTACCATACCTTTGGGAATATACAGAGAATGGTTAATTATGACTAAATGAGTTCTTTTTAGAATCATAAGAAGGCCCCAAGATCCAAGTGTCAATGCTGTGAATGATATTGAATTGGAAGGCTGGCCTCCTTGTCAGTCAGTGGGATGGGCTGCTTGATTGCAATAGACACTGAAAAGATAGCTAGAGAGTTCAGAGCCATTTTTCAGACAAGGCAGCGATATACAGCATTTGCATATTTATCCTGCAAATGCAATTCAGTCTGGCAAAGTGGATTCCCTTCTTAATACACTACACTTTATTCTGAGTGGAAAGTAAAAGGAGATATGATCTGATAAGATTTCTCATTTAAAACATGCTTCATGTACAACTGTTAGAATTTTTATTCTACTAAAACAAGAAGTTCCACTTGATTAGTTGTCAATAATGTATTTGTATAATGCAAACTCCTTATGTAGAGTATTCTAAGTGTATATAAGTGTAGGTTCATTGATATTTGCGTAGTATACAGTTTATACTTATGTATATATAGTAAAAAAATATTACAGTTGCGTTCACATTAAACATCTAAAACAAGTAAAAAAAAATCTTTCCTGCTGAGAATTCCAAGAAATACAGCTATTACACTGCATTCTGGGACCCTGAGTAGGTGACATGCAAATGTGCCCACAAAGGTTTCTCTCTTGTAATCCATTACCATTTTAGACATGGCTTCCTTTAAGCATATGCCTGCTGTATTACACAGATTTGAGCAAAGGTCAGGATGAATATTACACAAGCTAGGAATCCCACCCACGTACAGCTGTTTCAAGATTACTGCCTCTCATTAGCGTGGGGCTAGCTCCTAGCTTGTGTAGTTTTTTTTGAGGAGGTAGTTTACTACAACAATCATTTAATTTATGGTGGGCAAGAGTGATAGAAGCCATTCACCGTACAGTAAATAAATAGTACATTTGTGTTCACATTTGAACATCTAAAAAAAGTTTTAAAAAAAACAATGTATACATTGGGAGTGTATATATAGTTTTAGTTTCACTGATATATACTTCTGTGAGTGTTTGTGTATATATTCTTTGGGCTCAATTACTTGGTTCCCATAGAAAATCTTGTGAATCATTTATGGTGGGCAAAATATAAATATAAATAAATACTTTTACTCACATTTGACATAAATACATATATCTACTTTTACCCACATTTGTCTATTTAAAGTATATCTATATTATTATGTATGTAGTTTCAATCACTTTTACACATATAGGCCCTCATTCAATTGCAATTTGGCCAATTGAATAGGGGTCAAAATAAGCACATAACATATTTTTTTTAAAGAAGTTTTTAGTTAGTGAAATCTTTGCTTTTGGATAGATGTTTACTAACTAAAAACTTCTTTTAAAAAAAAATGTTGCGTGCTTATTTTGACCCCTATTCAATTGGCCAAATTGCAATTGAATGAGGGCCTTAGTGCCTATTACTGTATATCTTTGTATATGTAGTTTGTCACATTCCTACATTGAAAGTTTGCATATATTCATATAGTTGAAGTATCTTCTCACATCCACACATTGAGAGCCTATATATTGGAATCGACTTCAAACTTTTCAACTTGAATTAAAGTTTTCACACACACAGAAATTCCCAGTGTCCCCTTTCTGCATTCTTTCATTGCAAGACGTATAGCTCTAGTATAAAAGATTATCATAACAAAAGAGGACCACTTCAGTAAAGTTGTAATGAATTTGGAACAGCTTTTCTTTGAACTAAAAACACATTTCTATTCTAAATACAATGCTTTAATGTCTGTATGAATAATACTTATACTCAATAGGGGTTATGTATCAAAGCTCCTGCCTCCAAAACTGGACTAAAAAAGTAGCACCAGTTTGAACAAATTAAAAAATCCAACTATTTTTCCATGTGGTTTCTTTCTTTAAAAAAATCTAGAGATTTTTTTTCTTATTATTTTCCACATATTGACCTGTTTTGCACTGAAGGAACTTTGATAAATAGCTAGTCTATCATAACTATTAAACCATTTACCCCACCTATGTTATTTGAGTCTCCTTACAAATAAGTGCGCAGTAAGTATACTTAAAGTGTGAAGAAAATTATTGTATTTGTGATATCATCTAGTAATTGTAGTGTCTCAGTTTCTGATAATGATACTGATCAAATGAATAAAGTTTTGCCTTTCATTACAATTAAATTAGATTCAGTGGGCCTCATTCAATTGCGATTTGGCCAATTGAATAGGGATCTAAATAAGCACATAGCATTTTTTTTTTAAAGCAGTTTTTAGTTAGTGAAAACCTTGCTTTTGGATAGATGTTTACTAACTAAAAACTTCTTTAAAAAAATTTTTTTATGTGCTTATTTTGACCACTATTCAATTGGCCAAATTGCAATTGAATGAGGGCCACTATGTTTTGGAAAACGTATCTTTCTAACAGCCAGATCTTTTTTGTCATATTGACAATTTTTAGAGCTAATCATTCATAATTCAGAAAAGAAAACTTTGGATTATGACATAATCATTTTTTCTGCTTCCATTTTCTACATTATATTATTTTCATAAACATGTATGCAAATTTATAATCATGGAATTTGCTCATCATTTATTCTTCATATATTTTATATGTAAATAAGTAATATTTCCAGAAAATGTCCTAATTTAATTAAATCTTTATGTTATAATATCAAAGGAACCATAAATGCTGTTAAAGAAATAAATACAAACAAGATTTTCAAAAGAAAGCAGCAATATCAGTTCTCAAACATTCTTAAAGCTTATTTTTCAAATTTAAATTATTATTCTTTGAAAAAGACCCTCAAAATATTTTTTTCCTGTGAAAGCTTTGTCATTATTTGGATAAATTAAATATACTTCATTGTTGGTGAGATTGTCAGGCACCAACCTACATGTTCTGTCCCACCAGGAAGGTCAGATTGCTGGGGTCTTTCTTTATTTTCTGAAATGATCTCTATGGTTGGTCATTGTTGTCTGACAGATTGTTGCAACAACAGATGCCAAACATCTATCTTTTTGAATAGTTTAGCCATTTTCACATATAATAAAACAAGTTAAAAATATATATTTTGATATTAAAAATTATTATTACATTAATAAAAAAATATGTAATTTTATTTATTTTAATACACATTAAATTACATTTAAAATAAAATATATTAAATTAATTTTATTTAACTTAATTTTATAAAAATGAAATATTTATATTCCATATATGTTAATATTTCATAATAGCCCTTTCAAAATAAATGAGCAAATGCAATTTTACTTGAAATCTAACACAGACAATAAAAAAAAGTATGATATAAGTTTTCAAATACACTTTTGAGATATCAATAAAATCTAAATAAATTAGTACTTTAAGAAGTGTAAAACTCTCTTGATAATTGAACTAATTAAATCTTTACTTACATTAACACAACTCTAGCATTCCTTGGACAGTGGTTAATTATTGCATGAACATGTCAGGCTTAAACCAAACAGATGAAAACAGAGTCTTGTGGAATGGGTATTGAGCTTTTTTTTCTTTATTCATCTTTTGATAAGGTTTAATTAAAACTGTCTCTCCATTGTGGTGAGAATGAATGTGCTTGTTTTCCTAGTGAAAGCCAAATTATTCACTTCAGCTATGGTTCAGTAATCAAAGCAATTGAAAAGTTTGGGGGTGCATTGTAATTTCGGAGATATAATTACCAACATTCTGTGTGAAGGTTTTATCTTAATGTAATTTCACTGCTAATGTGAACCATTCAAAACCCTTTTTACACCGAAAGTATGTAGCAAAATATTGAACTTGCATAGCTTTAGTTCTTTAATTAAAATAAATAATATTGAATTATACAAATTGCATTACCACTTAACGTGATTATCAACTAGCCTGTCCATAGAAAACATTGTGGATACGCAAAGAACAAATTGTACAATAGATGCCCTGCTAAACATTGTTATTTAGCTGTTAATGAACCAGTAAATTCAATTTAAATGTAATGACATAGCCAGAATATGATTTTTACTAGAGTTCTTTTTGTAAAACAACATTTCTTGTAGCTATTAGTTAATAATATCATGGGCTTGGTAACTATAATAGGAAAAGTATAGCAGTGTAGTGGTTCCCAAACCATTACGTAAAACATAATTGGTGACCCTGGTGCACCAATTGAATACTGCTGAGAGTCTTTGGGCCTCATTCAATTGCGATTTGGCCAATTGAATAGGGCTCTATATAAGCACATAGCATATTTTTTTGCAGAAGTTTTTAGTTAGTGAAGACCTTGCTTTTGGATAGAAGTTCAGTAACTAAAAACTTCTGTATAAAAAATATGTAAAACTATGCTATGTGCTTATATAGAGCCCTATTCAATTGGCCAAATCGCAATTGAATTAGGCCCTTTGTGATATATACTAATTTGTTTATACTTACCCATACTAATTTATTTATTTTATATTCTCTTAATAGTTTTTTATTGTAATTTCAGTTCTTCTGTGGAACACTTTAATTAAACCCACTCACTAATGGATATCAGTAGACCACCATTTGGCAACCACTGTACTAGTACTTAGTGCATTATATGTTTGCCTGTGACAAGGTGATCCACAATAAATATCCCTCTAAAAATGATGTAGAAATGAACCATTATGGGAGTTGTAATGTACCCATTAACAATTAGGGGATCCAGGAAGAAGTTTTGTAACTCTGAGAAAGAATTTCAAATATCTGGGATTCTGTCAATTCTTTTGGCACCCTGAAATTATTCCTTAGGTTAATACATTTGGGATCTACTAGTACTGATAATCTAACTTTGTTCCCATGTTTCTTTTCATGCCTATCTTTTACCTTTGTCTGACATGGAAATGCTTTGTAGTTAACCATCCTTGCATAGTGAACTACGGGTCCTATAAATTATCTCATAGACCTTATATTTTGATAATGAAATCTATTAAAATTAAATTTAGACCGTCTTCATCCATGGTGTGCACTTCTTTTGACATCTTCTAAACTAGGGAAAGTACTTATGTCCATCAACTTAAATTAGTAATTTGCCTCACGTATGTTAGCTCAGGCTTCGTCATGGGTTACGTGACTGACGCCTCGCTGCTCATTGGACTTTTGGTTTGTTCATGTTATTCTGATATTCATGCTATTTGCTTATGTGAAATGTGTGACAGAGAGCAAAAGTTTCAATACCCTTATTGGCCGATGATCCCTAGCCACCCCTATATGATGGTTTCTGCGGTTCTGTGTTGACAGCTTTAGAAAATAAATTCTTAAAATAACTGTTATCTATCTGAGAACTTCCCCTGCTCCATGAAATCCAATACATGTACACACCGTAATTTAAGAGTCACAAATAGCTTTCACCCATTTCCTTGAGATCCACTCACCATGTTGGGTGAGTTGAGGTGAGAAGAGCTGAGATAATGTGAGAAAGGCTGTTTTTCCCCATAGGAAACAATACATAGTAGGTCAGAAGAAAATGTGAATTAATAAATCCCCCCTCATCTCTTGCTTTTGCATGTTTATTGCCAGTAATTGTTAATAGTCCCTGGGGTTCTGGCTGCATTGTTTTCAGTCTAAAGCCATATGAAACATATAAGACTATGTGTAGACCCCAATGGGTAAATAGCCTAGTCATTTGAGTTAGTCCCTTTAAGAAAATGTGTTTAATTTCATTCATTTGATAAAGTATTACCTATTATTTTAAACGATACCACAATTGGAACCTCACTGTGGCCTTTTGATAAAGATGTTCCAGCATGCTAAAATTGTTAATATGAAGAAAATGACAACGCATTATTTTTTTATAAAAGTGAAAGGTTTGAAGGCAGTGTGTTTAAATAGTTATTAGATAAATTACACATTACATAAGAAACTTTAGAACAAAAAAGTGTAACAATGGATTAACGTTCACTTCTCGTATTTCTTTGTTTACTTATGGAAGAGCACTGGGAACTCTTTCTACCCACAAAAAAATATGCTTCCTGGATTTAAAATTCAGATCAAACCAAGTAAACGATGTAACCAGGCTTTGTAAAGATCTGAAACAGTTGAATGTCTCTTGTTCTCATGTTTGGCAGTCTAGAAGACTAGAGACAAAGCAAAATGTAATTCAATGTGGCCTGATTAGACATGCACTAATGCCTGATGGGACGTAACAAAAGCATTCCCACTGCAGTGTGCTACTAGTCATCTGCTTTACAAAAAGGGTTTCCAAGCACAGCTCCACCAGCAATAAAAAATATAAAAATAAAAAATAAATAAAAATGGATTTCTAGTATAACAACACAACAGAAATAATAATAAGGGGACATGTAGGATAGGGTGGAAAAATATAAACAGGCTCTTTTAGATTTATATTTAAAGGGACATATTTGCATGGATTGAAAAACTTTGGTAAATCATTACAAAATGTTTTTGTGACAAAAATCCAAAGTAAAATCTGTTTAAACTACATTGAAACAAACAGTAAGTGCACAGAGCGTCTTGTGGATCTCATTGATAGACAAATATGACTGATACAACATTAATACTGCTTATTGGGTGACAGAGGCAAGTCCCAGAATGCAAACTGTAACATATTAACCAAGAAAAATATATTGCCATGTATCTTTACGTTTTTCTACTTTGCTTTATTTTCCTTAGTCATTTGAAACTTGCGTTGGTGAACCAGGTTGATTGACTTAGAAAGTAGAGCATTGCAGTGTAATGATTTCACGCTCAGTAGTTGGCTAATAAGGACCATAGTTATTACTGAGTGAGCCCCACTTGCATAAAATAAAGAACTGTCTGAGGCCGAGCAGCCAAGGTTACAGAGCAAGCAGCTTAAAGGGTTTCAGTGTCCCAAGTGTGAAGAGAATTGTCTCTGCTCAGCAGGTACAGAATACATCCAGACGTAGTATGTTTTGTGCAGTGTGCTGACTGGCCTAAGTAATTCATAAGTTCCACAAATTACAACATTCCTCTTCTCATAAACAATAGAATCAGACACAGATCTTTTTAATTAACCACTTTCTATGCTCTGTACTTAATTCTTCTTGACATTTCCTTATGGTAAAAGACTTCATGTTCCATCTTGTATAATATGACTTGGAAATTGCCAATGTTTGTCAGCCTATGTATGACTAAGCACTTTACTTCCTAAATACTTGTTTATTTTGACATGACTAGAAAATGATGTTTATCAGTAGCATGTATAAGTTGAACAGTATTAAAGGTATATCTAAGTTTCCCTGTTCTTTATCTAATCGAACACATGCTGCTTATATCAGAACCACACATTACATTGAGTCATTATATACATGTACAGATTTATTTGATTTAAAAATAAAACTTGTTTTCCACACCCCCAGAGCTGCCTATATAGGCACAATGTACCCACCAATGGAAACACTGCATTTGGGTATGGCTTTTTAAACCTTTATTAACCTTCAAGTCAACAGCAGCACAATGCAGAGATCTACAGAGCAGTGTCCCAGCTACTCTTTCTTCCTTTTTCAGGGGACCACACATCCCATGATACCTTCCTGCACAAACTTCTGTCACTGATTGTTACAATGTATTAGTTGCCTGTGATAGGTCAAAACGAATTATGAATTGTATGCTAATTTTAGCAGGGATTTCTAGGGTAAGTATAATAATGCTTAATTTGGTATTTTGTCATGCAAATTTTTTTTTCAAACACTGCTGATTCTCCTCAGATGCATTCATAATCCATAAAACTTAAATATGCTTTTAATATGACAGTGTTGAAGCTTTATCTCTAAAACACTCACTATTGGTATTGCCTAGTGTATGTTTTTAGGTGTTCAGATCATGCGCAATATAGTTCATTTTTATATGATTTTTAAAATTCATACAGAAAATGCTTTCTTTAAAAATAGTTTAAAATAAATATTATTAGAACAAAAAAAGCTGTTTCTCATGCTCCAGTAGGGTATCACATTTTCTGCAGTCACACTGATCAATACCATGATTACCACTGTAGTTTGTGGAAAAGTATGTAACAGACTTACAATATTATCAGCTTTTCAAGAAATGAACATAAAACATTTTTAGATATTTTTTTTATATTTGTTAGTGTATAGGGGATGACATGCCAGCAATACTTCCTGCACAGCGCATGACGGAGCAGGTACAGATCACGGAAAAGCAGGATAGTCATTTAATGCTCTGATTGTCTATATCTACGCCTGGGCAGGCAACATGTTGGTGTTGAATGCTAAAACTTAATTCATTCACCAATGGGAAATGTCCCTTTCTCCTCCACTTCCACTGCTAAATATAAAAAAGAGAAATGCACATCTCTTCCAGGGAATGGAAATTGGAGCAAAAAACACAATCAGAGGCTGCAAAAATTATGATTTTTCTGTAAAAAAAAATATTTTATGTTCTTTGTTTTTACAAGTTAAAGTGGTCCTTTAACTGGAGTTTTATTGGAAAAGAAACTGGCTGTGTTATTTACAAGGGAGGAAAAGTTAATTTATAGGTTAGGCAGTAACATCCTTCAGTTCAGTGCAGCATGATGGCCAACAAGGCAACTGAGAAATGAGACCCTTTGAACTGTAAGGGCTTAGCTGATCTGCAGACGGCAACACAACCTGTTTTTCAGGATCTCGCTTGTTTTGTTCTTTTTTTATTTTAGTGTTTATAGTGGTAGAGAGTATTTATCCATTTTTGGTGATATATCAAAAATGAGGGTATTCAAACCTGAATTGAAGTTACTTAGGGAAACTATTTTTTGTTTCATATAAATGTTTTAATTGATTAATTTTATACTCCTTAATGTAAGTGGGGTATATAGTTTTATTTCACTTTCTTCTAAAAAGCCCCCAGAGTAAAAAGTTTCTCAACTTCTGGACAAACTGTCAAACTTCTTATTCTATCTCTGCCCAGCTGTGGCATAACACCAAGTGCAAATTTACCAGTATAATGCTGTTAGCAATCAGAAAGTGACAGACTGTGTGTCTAAATGGAGCAACATTACATTGATAGTGTGAAGACGCCTCCATTATGGGCGTGGCTTTAGGTCACAACTGTGTAGGATGCAAGCTCTTATGCAATAAAACAGAAAGACAGGAGGCTCTAGAAGGTACAAATTTGTTACTCGGGGGCTTCTTAAATATGAAAATATATATCACAACTACACTGAGAAGGAGAAACAAATTTGCCCAAAGACTCCCTTTAAAGTGTAACCGGTCAGAGATATATCAACAGTTTTATCTATTGGGTGCTGTTTATTGCCAACCCTATATTTAAAATATTCTAAAAATACTAATCTAGTCTGCTTGAGTGACACTGAACATAATAACACTAGTACCTAGTACCCTGTCAATTTACAGATATAAGGTATAAAAAATATTAACCTAATTTTTACACAATAGCAGAAGAGAGTTTACACAAATGAAAGAGTGGGTAAATAATTTACAAACTTCAGATTATTCCTTATAATTTTTCAATTTATAGTATTAACAATGAGGCTATAATAATCTATTAAAATCTAGTTGTTTGTTTACTTACTATAGTAGGAATTGATCATACACATTTTCTATTAATTGTGAATTATATTGATTTTATATTTATATATTTGCACTGATCAAGTATGGAAAAATGTGGTGTAATCTTAAATTGATAGACTATGATTTGTTTAGTTTATATTTATTTATTGGCTTAGAAGATAGAAACAAATGAAAATACATGGGGGAAGAAACAATAATGAGTAATATAGCTCTTTTTTAGTGGACCACTAAATAATTGCACATCAAAGTATAGGATTAAAATGATATATGATTAGTCATGAACAAAATAAATAGTATGAGAAAAGCAGTAAGTGTTTGATGGTGGATCTGCATTATTCTAAGGCTTGTGTGGACAGATGAGTTTTCTGTCTCTTTATAAATATTTCCAGTAAAAGGACTTTGTGGATTATTCAGAGGATTTCTACAGAACTGAAGCACCATGGCCAAAACTTTGTCACTAAATGTTATTAAGTGAAAGCTTGGTACATGAGTTGGCCAATTAAAGCAAGTAAGTGGGAGTATAGAGGAATAGTCACAGTAGGGGAAGAACTTGATGGGGTTACTGCAGTATGAAGAAATATAAGTCTGACTAAGCATAACTGAGCAAATAAATGAGTAATTAAAAAAATAAAAGTAAATTAATGTTCATTCATCTGGTCATCACTAAAAGTATCCATGATACTTTGGATAAAACAGCATGTATGACAAGAGCAGTTATATTTTGCAGATGTTTTTACATATGTGTACTTATTATTATTATTATTATCATTGTTTATTTGTAACGCACCAGTATATTTTGTGGCTCTATACGAGGTTTAAGTACAAGTCAAAAATAATTTTAGGTGATGTAAAGCACAATCTGCTATAGAGGAAAACAGAACCAGGTACAAAAGCCCTAATAATGGTTACATTCAGTTATTGCTAATAGTTAATCAATGAGCTCTGATCCTGGTGATTACTTTGAGTCATAGATTGTCCTTTCATGAAACCAGTGCAAATTTACTCTAGTTTAAGATAAAATCTGAGCTTGGTAATTAAATTTGTTAAATGTCAAGGTACCCATTTAAATTCAGGTGGCTGTGGATTTATGGGTCTTTAGTAAATTATGGTAAATGCTGTAAGAGTGTGAGGCACTTTTTACACAGCCCATCATTTTTACATTTATATAATTGTAAATATGTTACCATTTTTGTTTGTATTAGTTTTGGATTGGGATTCCACCAGCTTGTTATGTTGTTGTTTGCAAAAAGAAAAAAAGACAAAACATAATTATAAAAAAGTTTTTTTCTGTTTTAAGGTATTGTCAGTTCAGCCTAAGCAGTCTTTCCGGTGCCTTAAGAGTTAAGAAACAAAATAAATCCATCTTCTTCCAGTGCTCAGTCGGAAAAGTCAGCAGTGCTTGATAACAGAGTCCAGATCTCAACCTGCTTGACAGGTAGCAGAGGTGAAGATATCCTCTTAGATACAGATAAGGTGATTCCTTACTAATGCAAAGCCTTGTCAGAATAATCACCATCACCTAACTATAATCATTACTATATCACCAAGAATTCTATTTAATTAGAGAATTTTTTTATTTGGAAACATGGACTATGTTTAGGAGAAGAATATTACTTTTATTAGTGGAGTAATTCATTTGGCCTATCATGGAGCAGTAAGCCCAATGTTTGGATATAGTCTGAGGAAGCACCACTGGGTATAAAATGTGCTAATTTTATATGTCACCCGCTATGTTAAATCTGGGCAGGACTTTTGGTAAGAGTCCTTAGTTTCACTCGGTGGCAGTGCTTTCTTTAATATGGTTTCCTTTTTAAATTTAAGAAATAAAACAAAGCAAACAAAACATCTAAGGAATAAACAATGCAGTGGAATAAATCCATAAAGCTTTGCAAGGCCCAAAATAGTCAGTGGATAGATAGAAAATACTTCAGCTGTGCACCCCCGTAAAAAGCGGAACAATTGTAGCATAACATATTGAAGCTTTTACAGTATATAGAAGCATATACAAACTGCAAATTAATTTAATTACATCTGATATGTTGCTAAATTGTGTGTATCAACTAGAAATAAAGCAAATGCTACTGTTACACAAATATTAAAGTATAACAGAATTTAATAACCTAATTATTACACATTTATGCCCACATTTTCTTCTAAATTATTCATAAGTGATCCATATTGAACAAAAACCATACAAAAAAATGAATAATAAAAATAATGAAATAAAAATATAAAATTAATAATGCATGTCTGATTTCTCGGTCTTGTAGATTTCTTATTTTTATAATGTGTAACATTCCCAGACTATCTCAAATAAAGCCTCTTAGGCTCTGGCAGAGCTGACATCTGTTATACACGTTTAGCAGGGCTTTACTTAGAAAGTGAACTTTCAAGCTCTTCACCCATAAAATGGCAACATAATCTAAAAATGCTTCTGTGTTTAGCAAATCATATTACAGCATTACTAGAGTGCTGCGCTTGACATGAGAAATAAATTAAAGATGTATCTTTATCCTAAGATGGTAATGAAAGCTACTACTGCGCCATGTGTCTCGAAGCCCACTAGATTTCCGGGATATTTTACTTGGCAACCAAAAACTTGTTTCAAAACTGGAAAACAAAACTGGATTAACGTCTGAATTATGAAATATTTCAACCACATGAACTGTTCTTTGTGCTACCTATTCGTACGTCGAAACTGCAAACTTGCATAAGCTCTGAGAGAGTTAATCTTCTCATTACTGTATTGTAATCTCTCTTCTGCATTGCAAGGGTTACTGATTCCTTTGTCTTTGCAGTCAAGACAGTGGGAAAAAAAATTGTGTGAATTTCTTCCACAAATGTGCTTTGCTAATCCTCCTAAATTTGTTTCCGGAAAAATGGATTTAAAATGTGGTGTATTATTTAAAATGACTGAATATAGTTTTTATATTCTTCATCAAGCCTTATATTTAATTTAGCATGAAATGTCACACAAATATATATCTTTTAGCAGTGGCGGATCTAGTGAATTGGTGGTGGTGGTGGTGGGGTACTTCCAGCTTCTCTATACAATGTAGATGTTCATAGTAGCAAATAAAAATCAAAAAATATATGTAGGGTGATACTATCACCTTTCTCGAAACGTAATTATATGTCCATCTGCCCATTAAGTTAACTGTCTACCCTTTATTACTGGTAGCAGAGGAACCCCTAATTAGGTGTGGTCCCTAGTACTTCCGATCTGCTGCACCTTCAGCAGGCCCACCATTTTCTTTTAGCATGACTACCAATGGGCTATGAACTGTTTCCCACTATAGATTTAAGCCATACATTTATTTGAATTTAGACTCTAAAAAGGGGTCTTCAACCACTTGTTCATATTTCGGTTCTTTTACCAAAATGTAAAAAAACAACCTGTACAGTCATATAATAGTCAACATTATATAGCATCAGATTTCAAGCACATCATGGCAGAGTAGGTTTCTTATGTTGGGTGTTAAGAAGTTATCGCCACCTCTGAGGAGCTAGCTACTAAGGTGGAGCTGGAGAATTACTCCTGAGCAAACTGTTGGAAACCACTGGCCCCCAAGTGTGTACAGATCTCTTTATCTCGCAAAAGAGAATCTACATATACATTTGGAAATATTTATTTTCTAGTATTATTAGTGTAATAAATCATACACATAAATCACTAACATGTTCATCACAGTGTAAATAAGGTGAAATATACAATCAAGCAATACAATCAGACGTGTTCTTGTGTTAGTACCAGAGTAGGTTAATACTTAGGTTCGCTTCTAATTTAAGAGATGGTTATGGAAAACAGAAAACAGAGATTTTCAACAACATGATGTTATCAATTTTAAATAGCTCATCCCTTTACATTGTGAGCTTGCAAGAGCAGAGCCTTCTCCATATAGCCCTGTGCACAATCTCAGCACTTTATAATACTCAGCTATAATCATAATAATATCCCTAAGTTAACAACAAGGCTTGGCTTGTGAAAACTTGTTTGTGAAGTATGAGACAAACAAAAAACATTAGCAACTATGTAAGCCATTAGCATAAAAGCATTTTTAGAGAAAATCATAATTTTTGCAGTTTATTTTGTGTATAGATTGATCCATCTTGTCTGGCTTCAGCAAATCCTACTATCCTTTTAAGTATCTTGTTATCTACTAGAGGATGGAGTGGTGAAGAGGTAGAGGGGAGGGAGAGCTGTAATTTCACACCAGTAATTGACATTACCGACTTTTGATGTTTATGCTCACAAGCAGGCAATGGCATGGTAAACTGCAAATCCTGGTCTTGCATAGATGTAAATGCTCACTGATCACATTTATGCCACATTCAAAAAAGCATCATGGCAGACCAGAAGGGGGGCGGCGAGGCCGAGGTATCCCAAGGGGTATGGGCCTGAAATAAAATTTAAATATAAAATAAAAAAAATTGATTGCACTGGCCAAATGACCCTGGTTTATTGCAACTCCTAACATGTGCGGTAGCTCTTCCCTTGTTAATATGTCTGGATGTGCAGTGTAGTGTCCTAGCCTATGAGGGACCACGTCTCAGCAGCATGTTGGAGCCTGTTTTTTTTTTGTTTGTGCATTTCTCTTAACTTTTCACGTTTCTTAGACAAGTTTTTTTTACAGATCTCACATAGAATTAGACAAGTCGGAAGATATTGCAGTTGTCAAGCCCAAAATGTTTACTGAATTTTTTAATCACTATCCTTTTTGAACATACTATTTCCTCCACCAGGAAGAAGATTAGTTATGCCAATCAGATATGGTAACACAGGATTGTACAGGATGAGGTTTGGGGCCGAACAATCATGCATGTTTAGTCCTCATTTGCCTATAAACCCCTAGACTCATTGGCTCACATTAACTTTTAATGTTTCTCAAAAACATTTCACTAAAGTAATACTTTATTTTTGTTTATTGTCAAAAAATGTGCACATAACATGGATCAAACAAATTTATCTATGGGTCAAGAAATAGCTGCATATAACATTCATTATATGTGGCCAGAAAATAGCTATTATCTACTCTGCCAATGAGAAAGTATATTTATGTTAAAATTATATGGTTTAGGGCTGTAATTAAAATAAGGTTGTAAGCTAAAATTACTATAGTCTATGACTTATTTCCTACTGTATGTAGTTGTAGTGATTATCAGTTTTATAGCACAATGGTTGGTAATAATTTTCCTTGCCAGTTGGGATCCAGAACAGCTGTACTGCTCTTTCACCCCTTTGTATTGATATTGGCAGCTGCCTGCCATGTGGGTGGGAAGTCCCATAAACTAATCATGAATGTCATAAAATATAATATTCATTTCAATCACCCGCATCAAAATCCTCTGCTAAGGTTAATTTGTGTAACTGAAGATTTTCAGGCAGTTATTTGATATAACTTAGAAGTTGCTCTACTAGAAATCCAACTGATTAAGTCTCCGTGTTGTATTGCCGCAAGGTGTTCTCTTCTATCAGGAGGGTTTATATTGTAAGATTTAGTCAATTTCCCCTTTCTTAAGTTTCTTTCGTTCACTGCTGTACTTTGCAATTTTATTTAAGTAGGGCACACAAACTTTTCTTTAAGTAAACAATTGATTCTCTGCAGATTGCTGGATACTTATTGGTCTTTTTGTTCTGAAACAAATGCATTGATTAAGCGAACATAGTTTAAACTCTTTATAAAAAGGAATTAAGGAGATATACTGTTGATGCATCCATCATACCTGATGCACATTTCATGACCTATAATATTAAGGGACATTATAGTCTTAGATTTAGAATCTGATAACCCTCTTGTGCATATTCAGGAAAGCAAAGGGCAACACAGCCTGGAGAAGCACATATTTAGGGGCAGTGGGCTGCCTCAATTTGCTTTTAATGCAACAGGCTGAGGAAAGAGATTTGATATAACTCAACTAACATGGTAGTAGTGGAGAGGAGGCGTCATTGTATGAGATGCCGAAGAAGTGGTTCAATAGATATGACTCATATAATTAGAGGGCTGTGCTATCAAGGCCTAATGAGTGGCAAGCTAGCAGAAGTGAGTGAGTTCTCTGTTGTGTCAAAGGTAGAGAGGCCAAGGTAAGAAGAAATGTCTCTTTGGTTTGGCATTGAGCAGGTGTTTGTTGCCTTGGTAGGGGTCGTTTCTGTGGGTCAGATTGCCTGATTGCTGTGGTTCAAGTAAGCATTTGTTGAATAAGAAGTTAAATTATTGATTAACAATCTTTTTCCACTCTCCACCACCGCCCCCATATATTTAGACTTTATACTTTCTTAAAAAAAGGAAAAGATATATGGAAGTATTGTATATTACCATTTATATGGCTGTGTAATATCAGCATGGTTGTAAGACAGTATATAACTGTCTGTGCAGCAGAGTCACTCTTTCATAATAATAATAATAAAGAGAAATGTAAAGGGCCACTTAATTCAGCACATCACAGTAAAGATCTCCTAAAAGCATGTTGAAATACTTTTGGAATATTTTAAATTCATGCATTTTTCACTGAGAATTCAATAAAGGAATGCAAAAGAAAGTCTCTGTTTACATGTGTCACTGACTGCCGACTCCCAGACATGCAGCTACGTGTAGTGAGCAAAAAAAAAAAAGAGTTAACCCTCAATAAATCTTTGTGTGCAGTGCATGGCATGCTGGAATTACCTAAACAGGTCAGTTGTGGGATAACTTTATTTTTTTCAGGGAAAAACTGCTATCAATCATAATTCTCACCATGTGGTTTTACTGTCTGTTATTAATCAGTGGGCAGGACAGACTGTGTTTGTAAACAAAGACAAACGTTTAGATTTTTTTAGCTGTTATTAGTGTATTTAAAAATCATCTTAACATACAATCTTGTGCTCTTCCACACCATGAAGAACACTTACAGTGAGGTAAATGGCCCTAATACCTGCCATCAACTAACATACTATATATATATAAATATATATATATATATATATACTTATATCTATATATATATATACTGTATATAACTATATATATATATATATATATATATATATATATATATATATATATATATATATATATATACTCATGGCAGGATTACCCATTAGGCCAACAAGGCAGTTCATAGACTGGCTGCTAAAGGGTAACCACCTAAAACCAGACCGTTTCACGTACAAAAAAAGCAAAAATGGGTCTGTGCATACCTTGCATACTCACTCGCAGGGGCTCTTCTACTTCACTGCCTAGGGGCTCCAAAAAGGTAGATACAGCTCTGTGTGTGTATATATATACAGAGCTATATCTACCTTTTTGGAGTCCCTAGGCACTTCTGTTTTTACATACACTTCTGTTTTTATATATGCAAGCACAAGAGGAAAGGAGGAAGAGCAACATGGGGCACACAAATCTAAATGGGCCTAGGACAGCAATAAATCCTAAATATGCCCCTAAATGGATATACACAGTAAGGAAATTATATGTAACAGTTAATAAATTAATTGGCTGCATTTATTTGTTTATTTTTAATTCTAAAATAATTGTTTTATTATTAAGACTAGTTCAGCAAAATAGTATTTATAAAGAATATAAATGATTTAAAATACAGTGTAAAAAGATTTCCAATCTACAGATTCATACAATAACACTCAGAGAATAAATCTAAAGGAAATATTTAACATGCACCTGCAGACTGAAACATAAAGCTGCTAAAACTACTGTGCAGATCAATATGCCACTCTTCATTGTACTTTATGCTAATTCATTCTGTTCACATACTGTAGCCTGAGTTATCATTGCTAATGTTTTCCTGTGGCGCTGTCATCATGTTTTGTCTAGCTGTCATAGTATTAAATTGATGCCTTCCACATTTGGGTAGAGGTCATTATCCTGTTGCCTGGTTGCATTGCCTCCACTGAGCAGGTTAACCGCTTGTGGTCTTTCATCTAGATAAATGTTTCACTAGTACTTTTGCTTTGTGATGACACAAGGCTTTCCTCAGAGATAAAATTTAGTTGAATTAGTGGCTTGTTTCTTGCACAATCACAGGGAACCACAGGATCCATGTTCTAAACTTCTTATCAGAAAGAAAAATAGTGATAAAAGCAAACAACAGGGGAAACTTTCCAGCAGCCGCTTCTTCACAATATATACTCATGCATTTTTAGAATGCTTGGTAGTCTTTCTTATCCAAAGACCCTGCATTATTATTTCTCAGAACATGTTGTAAATGCCTCAGCTGCATTCCTACTATTATATATCTAGAAATGTTCCTAATTATATCTAAAAAATATGTTTGCTAAGTGTTGAGTAGAATACAATTTTTCTAAGCAGAAACAAAATACAATGTATCCTCAAATATAGCCCCTTTGCATGTATTTCCACTCATGACACCTGGTTTACAGGACTTATATGTGGTGACAGCAGCAGATGACATCAATACAATTTTCCATATATGGTATAATTTCAAAGTATAGGCAGTAAAAGTAATTTATCAGTTGTTTCAGTCATCCATGCTTTTTTGATCTTTCCACTTAAAGTGCAAAAGCACGGACATTGTTCTCGGCCTCTATGTGATTGCCGCAATCAGTTTGTGCATGTAAAACTTCCAGTCAATAATTGGTAATGAATTATTAATCTCTAACACACATATCAGAACATGACCGAGTGTGAAGAATGAGAAGGATCAAAAACCTCAAAAAATAAGACTTTGTGTATCTACTAATTTGTGCTACTTGTTTATACGGTATAATAATTGTGTTTCATGATTTTTTTCTAATCCACAGCTTGGAAAAGGTGTAAGTGTATTTACAAGTTTCTAATTTTTGGGACTTTTTCAGTAGTTTCTGGGATGTTTGACACCTACTTAATTTTTATGCTGGGCATCACTTACAAAGAGCCAAGGCCTCAAATTACAAGCCATGAACGTGCAAAGATTTTGTTTCAAGAAAAGCTGTTTTAACGTATCTCAGCATGCAGCAACTGTGTATTTGTTCATGGGTGAAGGAACGGGGGTTGATGGGGGGACAAATCCCACCCAGATTTTTCTATGTTTGTATGTACGTATGTATAAGCTATTTTACAGCCTGTGTATACAATGAGATGTATCCCCCCCAGAATTATTCTGGCTCCTACACCTCTGTATTTGTGCACAACTTGGGACTTGTCCCTGTCTACCATTAAGCAGGGTTTTTTTATGCTAATTCTCAGTCAGGCAGAACTCATTCTCCACATCGGTGAAATCCCCCCATAGTTATTAAATATTCACACTTTGAAACACTATTGCATAGTTTAGTAGATGTTCTAATATCTTATCTAGATACAACAACTACAATATAGGTTTTTCATGACCCTTTGAATATATTTGTATCTACATATATTTAACGTTTTTTTAATCACCTGTATTCTTTTCTACCTAATTAAAGAAGGATTAGATTTCTTGCATAGACGCCCCCTTCCCCCCTCCTCCCTTACACAAATAAATATAGAATTAACTTGTATGCCTTTTGGAGCCTTACAGATGTTTGTGTCGCTTGTGAAATAGACCAAATGAGTCCTCTTTAATATTGATAGCTTAGTAACTTTAATTAAAGTCACTTGAACCTCAGCTTAGTTGAGCTCAGATCTAACAATACCAGTGTGTGATCTATTATTTACATAGATTTCATACCCCATTTTAAATCTCCAATCACTCCCAAAGAAGGAAAATCATGTATTATTGATTTTAAAATAATAAATCTGCATTTATGATTTTTTTATCAGCCATTTATAATACTCTTTGTGCAGTTCTGAGTCTTTTGAACAGTTGTTAATACATTTTAGCTCTAATTTCTGAAAAAATTTCGCCCAATAACTATTGAATATTATTGTTCTGATGCATAATAAATTACTTAAGTGACAATTTTGCTCACTATTTTGTGATTGGGTCATATTGAAATATGCAGATTAATCCATAGTAACAAGCCTTATAGAAATAATAAAGTAGAGAAAAGTAAATAGAAAAAAATAGAGAAAACTAAAATAACATTAAATGCAGAGATGTAGAATCTTATATGAAACATAAATAAGGGAAATACATAAGGGAAGACAGTATCTGTATCTTTACCAATTCTCTGCAATGAAGTCCAGCAGATCCCCATTATACACTGGAATGCCTCTACACTGATTTGTATATTCTGCCTCAGCACATAATAATGGATTATATATCAAGTTGTCAATTACTTAGTCATGTAGCTAATTTGAAAATGTATTCAGAGTAATTTACTGTTATAACATTTTTACTCAAAAGTAATCTCTATAGTTTCATTTCAGGTAAAATTGTTAATTCATCCACACAATATATTATAGGCCTTGTTTTTTGTAAATTGATTTAATTCATGTCCCATTTATATGTTTCAACAAATACTACTAAGTTAGGTCTTATAAATAATATTAAGAGTCCCTATAATGATAAAACAAATCATTACCCCTTAAAAGTATGCCTACAGCCAAATTACAAAGGGCCTCATTCTATTATCGGCCGTAGGAGATGCGGGGCCCCAAGGACCGGCCGCAGGCTATTTGCCTATTCTATTCCCTTCCGGCTGGGGGCTCCAGAAGGCTTGCGGCCGGCGCCTTGTTATCCCTTGCGGCCGCACTCGCCGCCGGAAAGTCTTTGATCTTAAACGGCCGCAAGAGTTTCGGCCGCAAGAAAAGCATACTTGCTATTCAATTGCTCCGGGAACCCTCTCGGCAAGGCTAAAACCGAGCCGCAGCTTACTTGCACCAAAAAGGTCCCGCAAGCACCAATTAAGCACATAATAAAGCCATCCTGCACTCTTATGAGACTATAAAGTGATTGTAGGTGTTAGCATTCATAGCACAACATTCCCCTACACTCAAATCCGCAAATAATTTTTCTTTTAATTCATGTCAAATATCCGTGGACAAAGTCCCGAGGGCTTGGAGCACCTCAGACCCGCAAAGGCTGCGGGACGGAAAATAAACCGTTAATGAAATATCGGATTTGGGCTGATGTGCAAGCTTGAGAGGGGGTTGCTATTCATCCTCATGTCCCCCATTATGATCCCTAGCATTTACAGAGCTTTACAGTGCCATCTTGAATTTATTTTTGCATTTAAAGTTTTCAGACCTTGCAGCCGGTTGCATGATATGCGGCCGACCGTAAGGGGGATATCCTTGCGGCGCCGTCTATTTGAATTGCAAGGTAAAGGTAGCTCTACACGGGGCCGTAAGACGGCCGCAAGGAATCGCGGCTTTGCGGCCGTTTTACGGCCGATAATAGAATGAGGGCCAAAGAGTTTTGAACTTTCATTTAGTCGGCACTCAAGGATTGCCATGTTGCCATTCTTCACTTCTCCTATCCTTATAGTGAAGTCCTCAGAGATTGTTACCGCTTGATGGAATGTGCAGCAAACTGTGAAATTCCATGTTGCAGTTTGCGGTGCACACACTACCAGTGGTTCCCTATTTGGTGTATGGAGCGCTTGCTCCTGCACTAGGAACTGCAATATGAAGCTTCACAGCTTGTTACATTTTCCCTCTCAAAAATGACATGCTTTGAAAATTGGCGGTGGGTACATGGAGGCAAACATGGCATCCCTCTAAAGACAAGCAGTGGGAAATTCCAAAACTAGTAATATTTCATAGCTCTATATATTTGTGCTGAAAATGCTGTCTTAAAATGTCTTTAATGCCATGATACTATAGTATCCTTTTAGACGTATACCTGCTAAATAATTTAACATCATTACTGCATTAGATTCTACACAACACATTACTGTATTTGCAGTTGTGCTATTCATCACCTTATTTTTAACAATAGACCAACAAATTGTTTGTGATCTGAATTTAAGTTATCATTTTACCCCTTAGTGTATTCAAATGTTTGCTTGAAATATTCATTATTTTTTAAAATACAACTTCTACATATCTGTTTTAGAAAACAGCACTTGGAAATCTTTACCAGAGGCCCCAGCCTTTGTATTCTGCTTCTTAATGAGGGAGCCTACAACTTACTCAAGGCTTCCATCTGGGAGTTGTCACTTCTTTCCTTTCTGCTGTATGAATGAGATGTCTTAGTCTCAGTAATTATGTCTTGTAGGTGGCCAACTGACATATCTATTTTAATATGACATTTTACAATATTAAAACCAGCACAAATGCTGCCATTTTCTCCACCTTCTGAACTCATTGGCATCAAAATACAAAAGATTATTATTTTAACAGTGGAAGATGATTCAGCAAACTGTCCTGTAATTGATCTAGTGCCTCTTGACACAATACCATTTAACTATTTCCACAACTGCAATCAAAAACATACAGCAAATGTGACTATTCACAAAATAACTATGGTTATAGTTTAAGGCTAAAATCTATTGGTGTGTATCACATATATAGTTGTGAGCGTACGAGTTGTTGCTAACGCTGCGGGCTCGCGCAGCGAGCCGAGGCCCTCGCGAAGCGAGGGCACTGCCCGAGGGTCTCAGTTGCTGGCATGGAGCGCCGTAGGCGCTCCATGCCAGCACCTGAGGACCTCGCAAAGCGAGGGCCGCAGTTGCTGGCATGGAGCGCCGAAGGCGCTCCTTGCCAGCAACTGCGACCCTCGCAAACTTCACGTCGCAACCCAAACACTACGACACACACATTACGACACTCGCAAACAACATACGACACACGTTCACACACATTACGGACTCGCAACACTCGGACGCAACTCGCGAACATTACAAAATGTAAAACACAATACATACACACACCACATACATAAAAAACTTACCTACACCAAGAGGGAGCACCCAGCACCTCAAAAATACAACTTACACCTCGATTTTACTTCAAATAAAACAGTTTAGAGACTAAAAAAAAAACGAAGCGAGAGAAAAAATGGCCGCCGAACAAAACGAAAACGAGGCTACAGCACTCTAAACTCGCAAAACACCACAAGAAACTCGCAAAACACCACAAAACACCTACGGATATTCCGATACAAACGTATAACACACATTACTCGCCATTTGACGCCAATGCGGAAGTACACGACAACGGTTTGGGCTCGCGCACGCACAGTGTTACACTGCACACATTCAGCACGCTTACACAGCAGATCCACACCACTAATGCTGCAGCAACATCAAAACACATTCACAGCTCTTCCACACAATGCTTTAAAATAGGTAAAGTATATTCATTTATTAATGTATTATATATTTCATTATTACACACTAAACAGCATTAGCTACCTTACAATTTCATTGCCGTCATTTTTTGACGGGCAATTCGCTAGTCAATATATAGTTGTGAGCATACGAGCTGTTGCTCACGCTTGCAGGCTCGCATAGCGAGCCTGCGGCCCTTGCGAAGCGAGGGTCGAAGTTGCTGGCAAGGAGCGCCAAAGGCGCTCCTTACCAGCAACTGCGACCCTCACAAAATTTACGTCGTAACGCAAACTAAATACGAGTCACATTACGACCTCGCAAAAATCGGCCGCACACAACAAATACATAAAACGCTTACTTACAGGAAGAGGGAGCATCCAGGACCTCGAAAACTAAAGTTACACCTCAATTTAAGTCATATTAAAAGAGTTTAGACAGTAAAAAATTCTCTAAGCGAGAGAAAAAATGTCAGCCGAAAAAACTAACACAAGGCTACAGCAGTCTAAAGATGCAAAACACCACCAAACACCTACGGATTTGCCGAAAAACACCTACGAGATTAGAAAACAAGGACGCAACCCCAAAAACATTACAAACACAACAAATACAAACAACAAACACATAAAAAGGTTACTCACAGCAAGGGGGGGCACGGAGGACCTCTGCAAGTGAAGTTACACCTCCATTTAACCACAAATTTCGGAGTTTAGAGACCCGAAAATCACCTAAGCAACAGAAAAAATGGCCACCGAACAAAACGAAAACGAGGCTAAAGGTCCCTAAACACACAAAACACTACCATAAACACGCAAAACACCACCAAACACCTACGGATATTCCGAAAAAGCCCACCCAACAGCCATGGATATTCCGACAAACTCGCACGACATAGAAAACGAATATTGAGAAAAACTCGCATGACATAGAAAACAAACGACGCTACATCAGACACATTATATACACCAAACACCCTTAGCTCACTTACAATTTCATTTCCGTCATTTTTTGACGGGCAATTCGCTAGTATTATATAAGTACATATACTGTTTTGAAATATTTTTTAGCTGTATAAGTTGTTTACATATTCTGTATGTTCCTACAAGGAGATATAGGGCCCTATTATATTGCCAATTTGTAAATTTATTTGCCAGCAATGCAAGCTATAGTTCCATACAAAGGGCCATATTTTATTGGCCAATTCTCAAAGTTTCACACACTTAAAACTTCTCTTAATATTGCCACATATTCTATTAGCTACTCGCAATCCGATTATGAGTTGCCCGCCTACAATCACTACGAGCCAGCAAAACCCGGCAAAACCGGCCTTAGAACTCCATTGGTTTTTGCACAGCTCAAATATTACGAGCGCTAAATAAAGTTACACAAAATCAATATTCTATTAGACCCGTAGCTCTAGCTTGCAAATAAAGTCTAATCCGCAACTGAAAAAAGTTTCAAGTTCTGTCAAAAATATTATGAGTACTAAATAGGACTATCAAGAGCTTATTAAAGCTGTAAGAGTTATTAACCGCACAATACTGTACTTTAAAAGCATGGGACGTCATGAAAAGATATTAGAATTAATTGCACAACATTCTTAAACCCACAAATATGCAATTAAAAAATATTTTATTTAAATGTTATTTCTGAGTAATATCGTTCCCGGGCCTCAAAGGGTTAATACATATCATGAAACCCACATGACTAAAACAGATGATCTAATGCATTTTACTAGATTGCTTCATTGTGAGCACGATCTGCAAATATTACTTCTTGGCTCTCATTAATTCATAGCCTCCAATTGCAGATTACGTCTAGTTTACTAATTTACTGACATCATGATTACAATCTTATTTACTATTGGCTGTGTCTAAGAAGTAAATTACAGGCTTGTTTAAATATTGTCAGATCATATGATCACGCCATCCTGAAATCATACCTAAAAGGGCAGGGTTTATGAGTTCAGCCTTGAGGTCGGAATTTGCGAGCTGGAGTCAATAGAATACATCTAAACATTTATATTAAAAAAAACACCCACAGCCAAACTTACGGGTTAGAGGCATTTGCAAGCATATAATAGAATATGGCCCATAGTGTGCATTATTTACTGTAAGCTATATTTCAACCTTCATACCCTATATTTGGACTATAGGACTGGATCTACAGTGTATACTTAGTACCTCTAAACAGGTGCCACCACCATCTCTCTTTACCCCACATCTGGACTCCAAAGGGCATATATGTTACTTGCATGTATGTGTATTTATGTATATATGCATTGTGTCAGACAGAAATATCACAAGCACATGTGTACATAGACTTAGATATTATGCATACTTTTCTATTTTGGCTCTTAAAAGAATGTGGTTGGCTACTTGCACACCTGGCTAGCTCTTACATTTCATATAATTTTGTCAAGCTATGTGCTAACAGATAATTATTTATACCCATCCATCCAACCAAGATAGGTAATATTTTCAGATTTGAAATAAGATGTAGAACACAATTTCTTTATTTCATGCATTTAAAACAGCAGGTTTAATCATTAGCAAAGTTGTAATTTGCATAAAAAATATTACGTAAAACATTTTATTTGAAAATAACAGGAAATGCGCAGAGTATATGTAGATTTAATTGGCAGACAAATATGGCTCATCCGTCTATATTACTGCTCATTAAACATTTGATTAATTAATTGATATGCATTAAAAACATTATTTGAAAGAAGAAAGCACGTAGTGGCACATTATCAAATACCCTCTTTAAGATGCAAGAAACAGAACAATACTTTCAATGCCCCTGTAATGCTTTTGTAACATGTTGGCAGATATTGACATTTGCAGAGCTGGTGAATAGAAGGTCTAAGTGCAACATAATGTCTGGCCATTCACAACTTTTCTCTCCTTCTCTCTGTTTATATATTTCTATCAACTGGCAGTGGGGGTAATAAAAAAAGGCAACAAATGAAACTACATTTCTACTGCTCTCTGCTTGACTTGGTAGGACCCAAAGTCCCTGACCCCCCCAAAATATACAAAACAACTGTTGGAGGCACAACTGGCCGCAGCGAGTTTTATTATCATGATATGCAAACGGCATATGTAAATTCATTACAACGGGGGAGGAGCCCCGGGCTTAGCAGTAACCCCAACCCTTGAGCCCATGCTCAAGAGGTCAACCTTTGTGCCGTCGTCACCCCTTCCCAGGGGTAGGGACGGCCCCTTCTCACCATTGGCCCGGGCAACTCCCCCACCTGCCCCAATCCAACTACTAAAACTCTGCTGCAACAAACCACGAAAACACAGCCATAAGCTCACCACGTGATGAACCAAATCTTACTGAATCTTACTGAATATTGACTTACTTACATTACATATTTTTATATATGTATATATATGTTTTTTCTTTATATAAATATAAACTTAACAATCTCAAATGCTTTTATAAAGGGGTGGGTGGGTGCCGGGTGGGTGCCTGCTTCCCTGCCTGCCGTGGAGTGAGGCATAATGGCGCCCGGTCTGGCCTAAGGGGGCGGAACAACCGCAACCTCTCGCGCGAGGCCCGCCCCACCGGCACTTGGTCCCCCCAAGTCAAGGGACCCCCACTGCGGATACCAGCACGCTGGTTCCGCCCTAGGGGTCCTTCATTACTAAAAAAAATAGTCCCCCTTTACCCCAGACTGCTGCAATAGGAGTAGGCCCCTAACCTATATTAGCCCCCTGTGCTTTGACCAGCTGTACCTGCAGTAGGTCTGCTACTTGTTATTGCTGCATCTAACAGCTAGATAAGTCCTAATTAGAAATGTGATAAAGGTTTATAAAAGCTATCACCACCATATTACTGAAAATCACATGTAGCTGTGCTAGTTATGGAGCAGCACATTCAATAAAATATTTCAGATTTATTATGGCTGATAATTTTGAATGCAAGAAATACATCTTCCCAGATTGATTTATACAACATTTTTCCTCCTGGAAGACAAATATGTGGTTTACACAATTCAGTTCATTTATACTATGCAGTGGAATGTATATGGTGACTTGTTATGCTTCCCAGGGTGCACATATGAAAGTCATTTTGAACTTATGTTTAACGTGCCCAGACCTGCATAAGATATTTAGTCTGTGCTTTGAGGACTCATATGGATTAAAACAAGGCATATATTTAAATCCTGTCAACTTCGCATGACAAGAAGCAAGTTATTAACTCCACTAACAAACAATTATAAGAGACACTGTATGAGTGCTGAGGGAGCATTAAATCCAGATTAGTGTACTGGATGTAAATGTGATTTCCATGGTTGTGTATCCTGCAAAGCTTATACTGAATTGGTGACTCAGCTACAATTCTACAGCCTTATATTTAGCTAGTGAAAGCACAAATTTAATTAAAGGACCAATGTACGAGTGGTGTGTTTAGGTATAGGCCTATGAGGCCCAGGCCTAGGGCAGCACATTTTCAGGGGGCAGCAGGCTGCCTGAAGATGTAGGCAAAGTGTCATGAAATAATGTGTTCATATGCACAGAAATGTCTATATACAGTGTGTAAGTGTGCCTGATATTTTCTACTACACATTTATATGCAGAAATCTAACTGGGAGTAGAGTTTGCAGGCACAAAAGTGACCGGGGCATGGAGGGCACAAATTTCTCAATAGGCTTAGGACCACATACAACCTAAATACACCTATGCATTGTACAATGAAACAAAATATATATTTGGTAATTATGTGACTGAAAAAGTAATAAAGCTAGTTTTTAGTTAACAAAACAATTAAAATATGCTGCTAGACCCTGGAGACATCCATGGACCTACATTGGTGAAATTGTGTTTGTGAGAGTAGTGTTTACATTTCTTGAGAACAGTCTTTGCAAGTATTGATGCCAACTTTCCTGTTTCTAAGCATGTGCGAGGGAATAGGGTTGTTGTTCTTTTTACTGAGATCCAATTCCTAATACATTCCCCTCACCTCTCCATCTTCTCTCCTCCCCACCAGTTTCTCAGCTAATCATGATCCACGTTTTCAGGAAGTGATGCAACAAGATTGGTTCTTCCATATATAAACAAAATTAAAATTTTCTCTAAAAAATTTTTTTTTCATTTTATGAGTTAAATGGCTGCTAATTTTAGTCTCTTTGCAAACAAATGGCATTTTTCTTGAACTACAGTAGTCCATTAAAATTGTCAATTTGTTGTATAGGGCGCTGTTTGTCCTTTACATACATTTATAGTCCACTGATGTACTGTCTTTTATCTATAATATACAATTTAATTGTCAAATATTTTAAAGCTGTAAAGCTTTACTGATTGCATTTTAAAAAGCTGTATCACTAGTGAAACGGTTGTTAGGTTGTAATCTTGTAAAGGGTTCACCTGCTATAATACTGGTCATTTATGAGGTCATCCAAGTGGTCACAGGAATAGAGGAGTTTACTTAATTTTCCTGCTGTTACAGCCTGTAAGAGGATCCAATATATCATGAAAATGTAGGGGATACTTTCCCAAGAAATTGACATTGTATAGTGTTAATTTGATTTTATTGTACTTCATGGATTTAGATATACATAGTCCAATTTCACATATTGTAATTTATATAGGAACAGGAATTTGAATATATCTATATCTATGGTAGAGGCTTCAGGCAGATTTGGGACAGCTGTTAGAGAGCCTTCCAGGTAGGAGGACCCACCGAGGTCACAGGCCTGATTTACTACTTATCCCTTTGCCTAAGATGGGATATTGGATAAGTGTGTACATATGTTAAATGTTTAATGAATACAACATGATTTGAGCAATAAAGATGACAAATTAGAATCTTCAAAGTATATTTATTACATTTTGCAAAGCTGTAAAGCCTCTTAAATGCCAGTTAATGAAAGGCATTGTTATATTTAAAGGACCACCCTAGTACAGAAGTTTCTAGCATCCATTTAAAAGATCACATTTTAATCATAAAATGAGTTTATTTAATGAGAAATAATTGATATAGTGTTAAAACATGTCATTAAATATAGACTATGTGGCATTTTCTCCTCCTCTTTTCTAATATGTTAAAGAAAACAGAGGGCAGTGAGACTCTTGAATGTCTTAACTGCTACACATTGGTTTTAATGTAAATCGGATAAGAAAGCACAATAAACAGGGTCTCTATGAGTGCTTGTTGACACCTACTCTTCACTCACTGGTAAGATGAAGGTAGATTAAACACACTGTTTTTCCATCGACCTGCCTGTTGTTGTAATGATCATTTTCCTCAGTTAATATAATTAAATTTCCATGGGAAAAAACACTTTTGTAATGTATAAAATACGCTCTTTTAAAAGCATGACTAAAAGTTTTGGAATACAGTGGCTTTTTAATAAAAGGTTTTTGTATTTTAAAAAAATGGGCACATCAGATATAATTATGAGTTTATTGTAGTATTTGACAGTTTGCTACAAAACTACATACTGTAATCTTTAAAATATGTGGTTCAGTATAAAACAATAGTATAGGATATAATGTAATAAACATATGGTACATCATAATTAGTAGAATATCTATAGCTTGGTGGAGTTTAATATTTGATAAATATTTGTACTTGACTATGTATAAGTAGAAAATATGGTAAGTAATTTTCCATAAAATCAAGCACATATACTGACCCTCCTAATACATAATAATGATGAACAAGAATATTATTTGCTTTACTTTTTATTTTTATAATGTTTTTGTTCTTACTTCCCCCACGATAGATCATTATTAGCTGTGTGCAAGCGTACAAGAAAACATAGCTTTTTTAATTTGCTAACTTATCAAAATGTAGTGTATTAGCAAATTATGTCTATAAAACAGTAGAGAAGCTAAAAAACACTCAACAAGGATAAAACATAATAGGCCCAGTGGGACAGAAGAGGCAGGATAAGAGGGCATCGTGAATAATATCAATGGTCAGGAGAAATATGTAAGGAGTGTGGGGTGAATGTACAAGGTCAGAGAAAAATGTGAAAACAATAATCATGAAAAAACCTATAATTACCTATAAACAATAAAAACATAAATGAAACATGACAGTTTATGTAACATATTTCTATATTACAGCAGACCAGGTGTATGCTCACATAATGTATCATTCGCTTTGCCCACCAATGTTTATGCTACAAACATATAACTTAAATGTTTTTTTCTTTTTCATGAGCTAGATGAAAACAGGAGGTGTCCCATAGACTCAATGTTACCCTTCATCAAACAAAACTGACATGCATGTATATGTTATAGATGCTTTGACTTCTTTAAGATGAGGGTGACACTGGGTATCAATGATTTACCGTACCATTGAAGTCATGTGTTTGCACTTGGATCCCTACTAAATATTTTCATATACCAGACTAAGGGCCCTATTCTATTAGAAGCCCGCAAATGCCTCAAACTCATAAAGTTGGCTGCTGAAGTTTTTTTTCTCTAAATGTTTAGATATATTCTATTCACTCAAGCCAGCAATTTACATCCATAAGCCTAAACTTTTAAACCTTTTGTCACGATCTGCTTCTTCAAGGGGGCTTGATATGAACCTAGTTCAAACCTACCCCAGCAGAATAACCATGCACAGGCAACATATAACCACACACAATAATACATAATCCCAGTGCAACAATGTCATGCTCCCTTGGCCATATCTATAATTACTGGCAATATCAGTCCTCAAACAATGTAATCATGACACCATTCCTTTTTAAGTCTGATTTCAGGGGGCTTGATCATATGATCTTGCAATATTTGAGCAAGCCCGTAATCTACTACTTAGACACAGCCAATAGTAAATGAGTCTGAGTCATGAAGTCAGTAAAACATGGAAGTCTGACGTAATGTGCAATAGGAGGCTACAAATAAGTAATATTGGGCATACAATCTAACAATCTATAAAATGAATTAGAAAACTAGTTTTAGCCCATTTTGGTTTTATGATATGTATAAACCTTTTGAGTCCCAGGATCGATATTACTCAGAAATAACATTTAAAAAATATTTTCGAATTGCATATTTGTAGGTTTGAGACTGTTGTGCAATTAATTCTAACGTGTTTCCATGCCTTCCCATGTACAGTATTGTGTGTTTAATAGCTGTTACAGCTCTAATATGGGTTTGAAAAAGCCCTTGCTCATCCTATTTAGTGCTCATAGTATTTGTGACAGAAAATGGATACCATTTTCAGTTGCTGGTTATACTTTATTTATGAGCTAGAGCTACGGGTCTAATAGAATATCGATTTTGTGTAACTTTAATAAATTTGAGCTTGGCTAAAACCAATAGAGTTATAAGGCAGGTGTTGTGGGTTTGGCTGGCCTGTAGTTATTGTGGACGGGGAACTCCTAATCGGATTGCGAGTAGGTAATAGAATATTCACTGTAAAAAAACTGGTAATAGCTGCAATTTCTATAGAAGCTCTGTCTAGTGCAACAACCTTGATGTTAATCTCCAGTGTTTGCTTAGGACTCCTGACGTGCAGTCATCTGTCTTGGCTGCTGTTTATCAAGGCATGTATGTGTGAGGATGCAATGTTCTGCAGTTAAGCTTATGTGCAGAGCATTCTTACCTTTTCCTCATGTATTCTCCTGTTCTATATCACATTTTCCCTCTTTAACATATTATAACTAGTATACATGATAACAATATACAAGCAACATATAACCACACAACACTAATACGTAATCACAATGCAACAATTTCATGCGCCCTTGGCCATATCCATAATTACTGGTAATATTACAGTCACTAAACAGTGTAGTCATGTCACAGTCTTTTATTTTTAAAATATTTATGCCTTTCATTCTGCATCTAAATATTTCCCATAAAATTAAGAAAAATTACTCTTGTGACCTGTAAGCTGAAACCACCCAAACACTTTCTAATGATCACTTTTTTTTTATAAATCCTTCTAACATGGCATACTGGGTGAAATATGTTGATGTAACCTCATACAAAAAAAGGTTGAACTTGCTGGCATGAAGTCTTTTTTCAACCTTAATTACCATGTAACTATGTAAAACGGCTTCCATTTGTAAGGCTTTTGTCAAGTTTCCTTCCAAAGGTAATTTGACTATCCCTATATTATTCTTGCATTGAATCATCCAATATCCAATAGAAGTCATTAATTACTTTACTGAACAGAAATGAAAACAGAAAAGAAATGAGTTTACTTGTTTAAACTCACATTGTATAATGGTACAATGGGGCTTTATGCTTTTTAATACCATTTAAAACCAATTTACTTCCATGCCTGAAATTTAATTACATTCCGCACCTGTCATTCTTATTAGTAATAAAGTTTTATGCATATATATAAGCTTATAATTGTTTTTATCCACAATTAAATTAGAGCCTTCTACATTCAGTTATTGCACTAAACCTTCCTTAAGAACGTGTTATATTAAGTGTTTTATAAGATAATTTAAAGAAACAATTTTGCAGAATACAATATTATTCCAGCATTTTATGCAGCACTGTGTGCAGGTAACAGTGTGTTACAAAAAAAAAAAAAATGGATAAAATAAAAAAGTAACATTAAATATATGTAAAAATCATAATTTTCTATAGTGTGCACACCTTCCCAACATAGCCATAGTAGACATCGCTGATGTGCTTAGGTAAAGCACTCTGTTTGTTTGATTTTAAGCTCAAAGACAGGGCCTTCCGTTTTCTTTTGCATTGTGTTGATATTGTTTTGCCTTGAACTTACCCATGTACAGCGCTACAGAATATATTGGTGTGTTACAAATAAAGGAAATAATAATAATGATAAGCTTATTGGAAATTGATGATATTTACATAAGGACTGGGCAGCCTACTCGTTTTTCGATGTTGCTTGTTTCTTCATGTATCACCCCACAAGGACCGTTCAGAACCAACAATTTGGTTACAGTAAGTATAAACAATGCTACCATACATACTACTTGGTATGCCAACGAACTTGACTTGATAAAATGTTAAACGTTTTAAGAGAGTTTAAATAAATAAATACAGCATTTCAGAGCATGAACATGATCAATTAAGCAAGGCCGTAACTACCCATTTAGAAACAGCCAATAGAAAATTAGACCGTCATCATTACGGCAGTATAAGATGGAGGTTACATGTCAATCAATTAGCGTTTAGGGGTCCGATATGCGATCAGACTCGCAAACCTGCAAAACACAAAATAATAAAAATGAATGCCAATACTGTTGTAGTCCATGTGGGTGGCCTTATATGAATTAACTCATTGATTCCCGAGATCGATATAACCTTGAAATGAAACATAAAAATAAATGAGTTTTGATTGGCGATTTGCGAGCTTGAGACTGTTGTGCAATTAATTCTAATGTCTTTTATCGCTTTCCCCGTCATTTACAGTGCAGTATTTGTTTTTTACTTTATAATGTCTTCAAGCCCTTTAAGGGTCCCATCTGGTACCCATAGGATTTTCTTCTTTGCCGTTTACGGGTATGAAAACATCTGCGGGCTTGCGGTATTGTAGCAATTGAATATGCGACTCTTCCGGACGAAAAAGTTTAAAGGCTTAGATGGGGTGTAAGTTACGGTTGTAACAACCACAGGGATTTTCAGCCTGTAGACCGTCTGCGGCTCGCAAAAAGACGCCAATTGAATAGTATATTAGTTTATGGGCTTCAGTAGCTTACAATTGCTCAATTGAATGAGGCTACAGGTTTTGGATAAGACACCTGGGAGGATCCTTGCATTTAGATTGCATATTCTATACAGTTTTATTTGCAGACCACCCTCTATAGCCACTTGACAATAGAACTGCGTACTATGGCTGGTTTTGCAGGTTTGGCTGGCCCATAGTGATTGTAGGCTGGGAACTCGTAATCGGATTGTGAGAAGCTAATAGAATTTGTGTACAATCAAAGTGGTTTTAAGTGTGTGTAACTTTGAGAATTGGCCAAAAGAATATGGCCCTGTGTATGTAACTAAGGCTTACATAGCTGCCAATGTTGTTAGTTGTTGCATACTTATGAGAATATGTGAAGTTATTTACTAACTCCAATGATCCTTTAACCTATGGCATTAATGTGATAACCAGTGTATGTATCCTGTTTACTAGTATCTGCATTGTGCTCTGTAAGAGAATATTTTCTGTGCTAGTTTCTTATGTATTTACTCTAGAATGACCCAAGGGGGGAATGAAAATCTGCATTTTTTAAAGTGAGACATAATAACTGGCAACTCTGAGATACAGCTAGTTGGGCTCTTGTGGATTTCTGCTTATATAATTGAGTTCTTACATTTAATTATAGGGGTTTGATTGGTGTGCAAAGTCTTAATTTAGGTTAAAATTGGAGATGAGTGAAAATGACAGTTTTCATGCTGTTCAAAAAACATTTCCTGATCATTTGTGAATTTTATAAATTTGCAAATAATTAGAACAAATGAGTTTTGCAGAACATTCACTACTGCGAAAACAATGAAGGTTTTATTTTCAGAGTTTAGAATTAGAGAAGAATCAATACAGAAGTTTTTACTGTCTCTATAAAGAGTTTGAATGCATCTTGATTTTATTGGTCCATTGAGGTATGCAGGGCTTCACAATCATATTTAAAAGGCCACTGTAATGCGCCAGCATTAATCTATAGTGACATGAACAACATTAACATCACTATTTTATATGTGCATTGAGATATATGCAGTGAAGTGTTTAGACCTATCACAAGACGCCCAGTCATAGCGCAGCACATTTTCTGGGGGAAACAGGCTGTCTGAAGTTGTCAATGCACATCCATAGAATAAAGCGTGCATATGCACAGGAATGTCTATATGTAGCGTAATGTATGTCTGTAAGTGTACCTGACACTTTGTGGTGTATATAAATACACGTAAACCTATGGTTTGTGATATATGAAAGGGGTAGGAGTAGTAGTAAGTGAGGCATGGAGCCTGGGTCTGTACAAGTAACTGGGAAGTGTCGGAGCAGACATCTGAATGGGCCTAGGGCAGCATAAGACCTAAATATACCAATGGATATTTAATACATTTTATAAAGCAGTGGAGGTCTGTAAGTAAATGAGTCGGAGGTCCTGATTAAGACCCAGGTCCAACTATTGACTACTCTTGGCCAAGGCCAAGACAATGCATTTTAATTGTTCAGACGTAGGCAGAAAATTCATTAGATAGTCTGCAAAGACCCAAAGCAGTATTTAGGTAGTCCACCAAGACTTTGATCAACTTTTTATGGCGTATGAAAAAAAAGGTTAGTCACTGCTGTAGCATATTAGATTCTCCCAGTGTATCATCTTGTATCATTATTAAGACAGTCGGATACTATTCCCAACCTTACTAAAGACATGGTAGACATCACTGATGTGCTTAAAAAGTCATATGGTTTAAGGACCATTAAACAATGAAAATAAATATACGTCTGAAAAAACTTCAAGGTCACTTCAAGGAATAGGTTATTTTTTAAATAGAAACGTTGATACCTCTGCTGGTCCCTGGAGGCATCAATGATACTTTGGTACAAGTTGTATGTGTGTGTGAGTGGGGCATTTACATTTCTAGAGAGCAATACTTGCATTTCCTAATGCATTTTGTCTGCTACTAGGCCTGTGAGGAGGAAGAAGTGGTGTGAATGTTAGTCAGATCCAATTAGCTAATAAATCCTTATTATCTCTCCCACCACACCACCCTTCCTTCCACATCCCTCATGATCCAGCACTCAGAAAGACAACAAAGAAACAATGGATCCTACTATTTATTTATTGTTTTTGGTTTGGTGCATACTTCACAAACAAGTGCTGTTTTTCTTGAACTATAGTGGTTGTTTGGCATCTGAAAAAAATTATAATTCCCTCTTTGTTTTACTTTTTAAATCATTCACAATTGCTGTGATTTCACTGTGGGGATAAATGCCCTTTACAGCTCTTAGCTCAAATAAATCCAGATGAATGTGTTCCATTAAGATGATTTTATATTGCTCCAAAGATATAAAGCTTATTTTACTCTAGCCCTATACCCACTTCTACTTCCGCTTACTATTCTAAAATGACTCTATAAGGGTCATTCAAATTATATACGGTTTTCAAATATAAAATAAATGTCATAAACACAATTAAAATGTGTAGAAGACAAAGTAGGGATAAGTCTTGGTCCATTCATTATACTCAGAACTAAAATAAATATCCATGGATGACACCTAAGTCTATCGATCTCTAAGGGGGAGTGTCTTGTTCCTAAATAAGAATGTTTTCATAGGATAACTGGTTAATTTTCATGTTGCCAAGGTGTGTTCACTAATAGAGGGCATTAACCACACTAGTTTGATTAGAAACTTCAGCATTCATCAGAACAAAAGTAATAATTTAGCGTTCTTGTGTCACTTGGCTATACCTATGCCAGTGATTTTAATCTTGCTTCATTTTCTATTACTATATTTAAAATCTTACAATAAAATCATTAAATCAGAAATAACTAATATGCAGGAACGGTATTTGTGTTTTCATTTATAAATATGCTGCAAAATACTAAAACAACAATTATTAGAACAAGAACAATAATTCACTGCATTGCTATTTCTCTTTCCTGCAGTATACAGAGTGATTTTTTTATATTCCAGTCTTTTAACAGTTTGGATCTGGGAGATTTTGATACCTCCACAGAGAACCACTGAGGTCTTTTACTAATAAAAAAGGAAAGCTACACAAATGTCAGTACTATTGACAGAATGCATTTCATTAATGTTCAGCTTTGCAGCCTGTGTCTCTAAAGAAGTAGAAACCCTATAGGCAGATGCATCTTTTAGGATGAAGGGGTTCTTCTTCCTTTTTAGCAAGTATAATAACCCTGCTGTAAGTTGCAAGCAGACGTGTTTACAATATTCCAGCAGAGCAAAACCAGTTTCATCACGGTAAATCCTGGTACTTCAAGGAAGCAGAGCACAGCATATATACAGAAGTCAACAGTTTACATTACAGGCTGTTTGTCAATGTTTTAATGGGAGCATACAAGATATTTCTATGAAGAATAAATACTGAAGTCAGAAAAATATCAATTTAATTAATATTTAACTTTATAACATATTGTTTTGTATTAAGGAGACACTGTAATGTCTTAAGAACAGGAAGAAATCATTTTAATTAGTACAATTCTATGTAATAATTTACAATAGCAATATTCAATATAATATTCAATTTTAAATTTCTTCTGCCTCCAGCTTGGAGTTTGTCTTCACCCTCACAAGGTAATTGAAGGGAATGTGGCTTTTTTGGATGAGAGGTAGTTCTAAAGTTTTAAATATAAGGGAATAAACAATTATTGATACTCTACCCCATTTGCAAAAGTTGTTGCCAAGGCAACCTCTAACCTAACCAATCCCCAGCCAATGGAGATCATTGTATTGGTGGTAAACATCAAGTCTGAAAATTTAGTAGCTTCCTGGTAGACAAAGTAACCTCCTCGCTTCTGACCTGATGGTGGGTAAATACCAGCAGCAGCTAAATCTGGACTTTGACAGTAGTTTAATATTGAATATTGCTTTTTTAAATCATTAAACATTAATTTTATTAATAAAATGAAATGCCTAGTTAAAACACTTAGCTCATGTTGTTAGAGCTCTTCAATTAAATGTCATTTCTTTTTCTCCATTATAGTGCGGCCATTTTACTATTAACTGACAATTTCACACAAGCAAAATATTTGTAGGAAGTTAAAGAAATAGACACAATTTTTAGTTTTTTACTGTTATATACAGTAAAGAACTGTTGATGCCAAACAAGGTGGAACTTTCCAAAGAATCTCTACAATTAAGATTTTCTATAAAAATGTTTTTTTTTTTTTTGCTCATCTCTTACACAGCTGCTAATGTTGTTAGTTTTATACATACCTCACAGGCATATTAAATTTTTCCTTAACCACAGTGGTCCTTAAATTTGCATCCAGTTGAAATTGAATGCTATTGTGGTATTCTCTGTGTGATCATGCCTGCATATGCAATGACAACTCACACACTTGTACATGACCAGGCTACCTCCCAGATCCTCCGAGTGATGATATTTTGCTGATTTTATCAAAGTTGAATCACCACCCGCTTCTTTGATCACCTTTCTTTTGGAGCCTGATTTTTTTCAGAAACCTGAAATGACAAATTGTGTTGTTGCTTCATTGCTGTTCAGGTCCAGTAAATTATACTGTTGTTTCTGATTTTGCGTGTGTACACCTGGGATCGCATGAAAAGTTCCTTCAAACAAAATATTCCCACAGGTTTTGCATAAAAAAGGTTCTGACAAAATGCTCCGCATACTGTATATTCTTTGATGCGAATTTCTAAAGTTAAACATAGCATTGCATTTTTGTTTTCAAATTCCAATGTCAAGCAGACAAAGCTAACTTTAACTATCTGTTGAACGGTTCAGCCTGCAAAAATGTATAATGTACAGCAGGGTCCTTTGGGGGCTGACATTGTGTAAATCTTTGTTTGAACAATAATGTCCTGCTGAAAACTGGTAGTGAGTAATATGGTGAGAACATCTGCCTTTGAGATCCAAGCCATTATTTAAGAGGACAGTTCTACATTCATCGTTTTACTGCTGTGTCATTGACACAGGGTCGATTTCTTATCTTTATCACCTTTCCTTATGTCATTCATCATACTTTCTCAACCCACCTCTCATTTTCCTTTCTTATCTAAACATCAGAATGCAGTGTAATAACTGTTTTTCTCGGAAATCTGAGCTGGAAGCAGGTTTTTTTACTTGTTTTAGACATTCAGATGTGAACACAGATGTGCTATTTATTTACTGTACTACTGTACGGTGAAGGGCTTCTATGGCTCTTTTGCCCACCATATTATAAATTATTGTTGTGGTGAACTACCTACTTACTCATAAAATCCACAACACAGGCTGAGATCCCGCTCCATGCTGATGATAGCCAGTAAGCTTGAAACAGCTGTACATGGATTGGATACTCAGCCTGTGTTTAATCCAACCTTGGCTTTGCATTAAAGCTGTTCAATACAGCATGCATAAGCTTAAAAGAAGCCATGTTTGATAATGGCTATGGACTGAAGGCCGAGGCATTTGTGGGCACATTTGCATGCCCCGGCTTAGCTTCCCAGAATGCAGTGTAATAACTCATTTTCAAGGAAATCTGAGCTGGAAGCAGTTTTTTTTTTACTTGTTTTAGACATTCAAATGTGAACACAGATGTACTATTTATTTACTATTTTATATGTGTTGAGAAACACTGCTGTAGAGCATGGGTGCACAAACTGGAGGACAGATACACCCTACAAGATACTAAAAGATTTCCATTTGGGATCCTGAAATGAACCTGAAAAGGGAAAAATGTGCGACATCCATCCACATACCTTGCTAAAAAAAACATGGAGAAGGAGCATAAAAGTCCTTTAAATGCACTGTAGTCCAAGCATCCATCTACACTGCAAATGAAATATGGAGACAGAGCTCAGAAATGCCTTGGCTTGATAGAGAGTACGGCTTGAGAAAAAAGAACTGAAGTATAAAAGGGATTTAGTTTGCTGTATGGGAATAGGAGGTGGTACAATGGGTGACCAACTTTCATTGATGGAAATTAGGGGCTACTTCAAAAAGTTTGCTCGCCCCTACTGTAGAGGAGAAACTGATGATGATATGCAGTGCTTTTCCTAACTTCATTTTTAGTTGCAAAAGTTAACTGCAAAAAAGAAAAACAAACAACCTATTAGCATTTGGGAGTTATAAAATATGTAATTATCTTTTCCTCTTTTGTGATTTAGATCTTAGTATAAATGTATATACTGCCTTAGAGTGGGTATCAATAGGTAGCTGTTGATCCATTTATATCAGGGGTCTCCAAATTCGGTCCTGGAGGGCCGCACCCAGGCCTGGATTTGAGGACTTCCTTTTTGTGCACAGGTGAGTCAATCAGGACGACTGAAGAAGCAATAGTCTCACCTGCTTGCGGCAAGGATATCCACAAATCCAGGCCTGGGTGCAGCCCTCCAGGACCGAGTTTGGACACCCCTGATTTATATGGATTTGTTCTACCAGGCAGTGCATTGTACACAAAATCTGTTGGAAGTGAAGTGCAGTGCTTCTAATGTATTTCAATATTTAGGGAGCACTAGATAATGCCCCACAATTGAATGTAAGAGAATATTACATTTCAATACAGTATGGGTCTCTATCAAAGTAGTATCTACTGATGTTGCCATACATTTTCCTATGATGGTTCATCTCAGATTACACATGGGACAGTACATATAATTTAATATGGAGTTTTGGCTTTAATTAAAAGCATAGCAAATGTAGCAATGCATTATAATTGGTCAGTAGTCAATTTACTGCTGGGCTCCTCCAAAGTCAAGGTCACCTTTTCTTTTCAAGCAGCACAAATTAATACATCTTTAGTGTCCATCTCATGATTATCTGGGTTTTTCTACCCATTACATGTAGTTTCTTATTAATACACAGTGTGATTTTAGTGATAGGTGTGTGAATATTCAACGTGGTGTCAAGTGTGAATATTCAGCACTAGTGCTCAGTGTATCGGTTCACTAAACCAGTGTACTAGCTGTGAAAGGTTTTGAAGGGCCGCAATTTCCCCTATGGAAATTAGCTATTGCTGCCTTTGGGATAGCACATCACAGACCTGCAATGCCTAGTGGATCTATGGGGATATTATGCAAAGTTAAGTAAGCACACTGCAAGTGTGGGCATTATTCTTTGTCCTGATTCGGCAAGGAAGAACTCTCTTTGCTTTCTAAAAAAAATATTCATTTTGTTGTCTATTTTATAGTGCTTGAAAATATTATTATATTTGATTAGTAATACCTTTAAAAGTCAGAAAATGGGTGACACGTGTAAAAGACAAAAATACGTTTTGCTGGTGCTAAAAAGGTTTCTTAAAACTACAAGTAGATGTTCTCACCTACTTAAAGCCTCCCACTGGAAGTGTGTGTGTTTTAGTCATACAGTTATATACTGGAATCCTCCCCAGTTCTTTGTGTTATGAAAGCTGATTCAAATGGTAATTGCAAAAGGCATGGGAGACTTTGTTCTTTGCACAGCAAATCTCCTTAGACAATGTAGGGGTAAGAGAAAGGTTTTGCTTGAGTGTCAAAGTAAAAAGAGTTTAGAAAATAAATTACAATATTCTCTAGAGAGTAAAAGGACTGTGAAAAAATTGCAGTATACAGCAATTCTCAAAGGTGTTAAATATGTATTAATGGTGCCGTGCTTTATAGTAGAAGAACAAGCACTGCAGAGACTCGGTTATGTTTTTTGCATTTATTTTATATGGATGAAATATAGGCATAATAAAATGATCTTTATATTTTGCATTATACAGTGCCTTGCAAAAGTATTCACTTTTTACCTATTTTGTTACATTAGAGCCTTAAGTTCACTGGTTTGTTGAACAAAATCTTGTCACTTTCACGTCAAAAACATATCCAAAATACACCACTACCTTACACAAGACACAACTAAAATTCGTATTCACTCTCTCATCATATCTCACCTCTATTACTGCAACTCTCTCCTTGCTGGCCTTCCTATCTCCCGTCTGTCTCCACTTCAATCCATCTTGAATGCATCCGCTAGAGTCATCTACCATACTAAACGATCAGTGTCTGCAGCACCTCTCTGTCAGACACTCCACTGGCTTCCCATAGCGTCTAGAATACAATTCAAAATCATAACCCTAACATATAAAGCCCCTCCACAATAATTCACCCTCCTACATCTCTGCTCTCATCCCAAAATACACTCCCACTCGCCCTCTTCGCTCTGCTAATGACCTTCTACTCTCCTCCTCTCTCATCACCTCCTCTCACTCCTGTCTTCAATGCTTTTCTCATGCCCCTATTCTTTGGAACTCCTTACCTCGCTCCACCAGACTATCTTCCTGCCTCAAATCCTTCAAAATCGCTTTAAAAACACATTTATTTAAAAAAGCCTATCATCTTTAGCCTCTTCATTCACTATGCATCTATCACTCTCCTGTACCTCACTCACACTCTTTAGAATGTAAGTTTGCGAGTTTCAACCTTGTAGGTGCTTTAGGGAAAGCACAGTGTATATCAGATTGAAAGCTCAATAACAGGGTCTTCCATTATTTTTCATTGTGGGCTATGGTTTATACTTTTACCTAACCCCTGTATTGCGCTGCGGAATATGCTGGCGCGTTATAAATAAAGGATTATAATAATAATATCATAACCAAATGCAAAGAACATGGCACAACAGCAAACCTGCCAAGAGACGGCCGCCCACCAAAACTCACAGACCGGGCAAAGAGGGCATTAATCAGAGAGACAGCACAGAGACCTAAGGTAACCCTGGAGGAGTTGCAGAGTTTCACAGCAGAGACTGGAATATCTATACATAGGACAACAATAATCCGTACGCTCCATAGAGTTGGGCTTTATGGCAGAGTGGCCAGAAGAAAGCCATTACTTTCAGCAAAAAACAAAATGGCACATTTTGAGTTTGCGAAAAGGCATGTGGGAGACTCCCAAAATGTATGGAGGAAGGTGCTCTGGTCTGATGAGACGAACTGTTCGGCCATCAAAGAAAACGCTATGTCTGGCACAAACCCAACACATCACCCAAAGAACATCATACCCAAAGTGAAACATGGTGGTGGCAGCATCATGCTGTGGGGATGTTTTTCAGCAGCCGGGACTGGGAAACTGGTAAGAGTTGAGGGAAAGATGGATGGTGCTAAATACAGGGATATTCCTGAGCAAAACCTGTACCACTCTGTGCGTGATTTGAGGCTAGGACGGAGGTTCACCTCCCAGCAGGACAATGACCCCAAACACAATGCTAAAGCAACACTTGAGTGGTTTAAGGGGAAACATATAAATATGTTGGAATGGCCTAGTCAAAGCCCAGACCTCAATCCAATAGAAAATCTGTGGTCAGACTTAAAGATTGCTGTTCACAAGCGCAAACCATCCAACTTAAAGGAGCTGAAGCAGTTTTGCAAGGAGGAATGGGTAAAAATACCAGTGGTAAGATGTGGCAAGCTCAGAGACTTATCCAAAGCGATTTGGAGCTGTGATTGCCACAAAAGGTGGCTCTACAAAGTATTGACTTTAGGGGGGGGGGGGGGGGGGTGAATAGTTATGCACATTGACTTTTCTGTTATTTTGTCCTATTTGTTGTTTGCTACACAAAAAAAATAAAAAAACATCTTCAAGGTTGTGGGCATGTTCTGTAAATAAAATTATGTAAATCCTCAAACAATCCATGTTAATTCCAGGCTGTGAGGCGACAAAACACGAAAAATGCCAAGGGGGGTGAATACTTTTGCAAGGAACTGTATATATATATACTGTATATATATATATATATATATATATATATATATAGTCATTATTTTACTTTTTTGTTGTTGTTCCATATGGGGAGTTTTTTATATCGGAGACAATATAACCATGCTCCAATGGTCAGCCAGTTATCTGTGTATAAGAAGTAAGATAGTGATAGAATAGTCAGTTTATCCTTGAAACAGGTTTACTTTAAATTTGCTTTGGAGTCTGAGGGGTATTGTAAAGGAATAGAGAATGGATGAAAGATAATGTTGATGAAAGATACAAACAGGGATAGAGAAGAGAAGGCCATGGAGTAGAGATAGAAAAGAAGACATGGAAGGGGAGGCAGAGAAGATATATAGCCCTCCATAAGAACATTTTGAAAATTTGCGGAGCTTTTCTATGGCTCCCCAAAAAGAATCCTATAAAACTTATTGACTCACCTCCAGGTGAGTTTGCCTGTAGCTCTCAAGCTCTAACGTGTGCTAACAGCCTGCGAGTCTGATTCTCTGCAGTGTCCATAGCAATGCTACGGAATGGGACCCACTCATGCAAACACACTACACTAGGTTGAAAGTATTCGTAGCCTTTTCTAAAATTTCTGGTACTTGGAAAAATTTACGACCTTTCCTGCTTTGCAATGATCCCCTTCGGGGCTCATTGCGACCCCCACGATGAGCGCCTTTGGCGCTTATTGCAAGCCTTTCCCTCTGTGTACTTTATATGCCGGTGTAGTTTAGGGGCCTACTGCCTTTCGGTTAAGTTTTACTGCCTTGGGTTTAGCGTTATTGTCTTGAGTTAAATGATACTGCCTTGTAGTAAGTGTTACTGGTTTGCGTTAAGTCTTAGTACTTAGGGCTCATATTTACGTCATTCGGCCTCGTTTTACGTCCTTCGCCCTCTTTTTCGTCGTGTTTACGTTTTTCTGACAGCCATTGTTTTTCTCAATTTGGCAATTTTCAATCTTGAAAAAAGGCAAAATATGCCTCATATTAACTTGCAACCTCTCTCACAGGCTCCCTGGCTCTCCCTCTGTGCTGTGTGTGAGTGTGTAAGTGAATTTGAGTCATATTTCTGTGTTTTTGCATGTTTTTCCAGTTCAGTGGTTTGTATTTTTCCGAGCCTTGCAGTCCATCTACGTGCTTCGGGTCCTAAGTCATACGGCCCGTAATTATTGCCAAGTCCTGCGTGTCTCGGGATGAGCGCCAGCTCATTGCAGCCTAAGTTCTGTGTGCCTCAACTGCTCGCATTGCAGTTCAATACGCCTTCGGCGCTCATTGCAGCCTAAGGCCCGCGTGCCTCAACTATTATATGTGATAATAGCGACTTGCTCTCCAAAAATGACGGCAATAAAGTTTGTGGTCTGGCAATGATGATTGCCACACGTTGCAAGGCTCTCCCCCCTCTACCTAACTGGCCTCGAGATGAGCGCCTTTGGTGCTCATCTTGGGCTGCACAACTGCGAGCCTCTCGCCCCTCTACCCGCTCGACTTGACGGGAGGCGTTTATTGCAAGCCTCCCCCTACTTTACTGGCCTTGCAATAAGCACGGGCCTCGCAATGAGCGCCTTTCTTCCCTCTCCCCCCTCTGTCTCTTCCCCCCTTTCCCTCCCCTGTGTCCCCCCCATGTGTCTATCCCCTCTCTCCCTCCCATGTGTCTCTTTCCTCCCTCTCGCTCCCTTGTGTCTCCTTCCCCATCGCCTTCCCCTGTGTCTCCTTCCCCCATTGCCCTCCCTTGTGTCTCCATCCCCTGTGTCTCTTTCCCCCTTCTTCCTCCCCTGTGTCTCTCTCAGTCTGTCTCCTACCCCCTTTCCCTCCCTTGTGTCTCTTCCCCCATCTACCTCCCCTGTGTCAATTACCCCCACTCCCTCCCCTGTGTCTCTCCCCCCTCCTGTGTCTCTTCCCCCTCCTCACTCCCCTGTGCCTCTCTCCCCTCCTCCCTCCCCTCTGTCTCGTCCCCGTCTCCCTCCCCTGTGTTTCTTCCCTCCCCTGTGTCTCTTCCCCCTCAACTCTCCCTCCCCTGTGTCTTTCCCCCTCCGCCCACCCCTGTGTCTCTTTCCCCCTCTCCCTCCCTTGTATCTCCTACCCCCATCTACCTCTTCTCCCCGTCTCTCTCCCCTGTGTCTCTCTCCATCTGTCTCTTCCCCCTCCCCTGTGTCTCTTCCCCCTCCCCTGTGTCTCTTCCCCCTCTCCTGTGTCTCTTCCCCATCTACCTCCCCTCTATCTCTTCCCCCAGTCTTACTCCCCTGTGTCTCTTCCCCATCCTGTGTCTCTTCCCCCTCATCCCACCCTGTGTCTCTTTCTCCCCTCTCCCTCCCTTGTGTCTCCTTCCCCCATCTACCTCCCCTATGTCTCTTCTCCCATTCTCCCTCCCCTGTATCTCTTACCCTCCTTCCATCCCTGTTTCTTTCCCCCTCTAGCTCTTCCTTGTGTTTCCTTCCCCCATCTACCTCCCTTGTGTCTCTTCCCCCTCCTCCCTCCCCTGTGTCTCTTCCCCGTCTATCTCCCGTGTTTCTTCCCACACTCCTCCCTCCGATGTGTCTCTTACCCCTCCTCTCCCTCCCCTGTGTCTCTTCCCCCTCCATTTCCATCTCCTCTGTTTCTCTCTCTCCCCTCCTCTCCCTCCCCTGTGTCTCTCCCCCCTCCCGTGTTTCTCCTCCCCCCTGTGTCTTTCCCCCCCTCCTCTGTGTCTCTCCCTCCCATGCATCTCACTCCCTCCTATGTCTCTCTTTCTCCCCCTCCCGTGTCTCTTCACCCTCTCTCCCATGTGTCTTCCCCATCTCCCTTCCCTGTGGCTCTTTCCCCCGTCTCCCTCCCCTGTGTCTCTTTCCCCCCCTCTCCCTCCCATGTGTCTCTTTCGCCTCTCTTTTTCATGTGTCTCTTTCCCCCCCTGTGTCTCTCACCTGCTCCTCCCTCCTGTGTTTCCTTGTGCACGCACCTGCTCGTGCGTGCACACCCTGATGTGCACCTGCTCATGCGTGCACCCTCTGATGCGCCTGCACTCGCACACTTGTGCGTGCCCTTGTCGCAAAGCGCAGGCGCCTCTAACGCCGCGCAATGCGCATGCACAGAGTGGGAAGCATCAGTGGGGCATGGGGGAGGCAAGTGGGGACAGAGGGAGCATCAGGGGGGTGATAAGGGGAAAACCCGTTCCTCGCTTTAGTGTCGTGCAGGCCTCGCGATGAGCGCCTGCGGCCCTCATCGCCCAGGCCTGCAATGAGTGCCTGCTCCGCTCATTGCAGCACCACAACTGCGTGTTGCGCCCGCAAAGCGTGACGACAACTCGCAGTTTGTCAACTATTATAGTTGATAGAAGCAACTCAAAGTGCTATGACATCACCATTATAATTAAACACAGTACTAAGAGACAACCCACTGTACACATATGATTGCGTTTCATGTCTGCAATAACTGGGACCTTTGCAGCCATAAGTGAAGTTAAGACATATAATACCACCATTTTCTCTGTGTTCTATGTGACTTATTTTTCAAGTGGGGAACACTTCTACTGTTTAATAAAAAACTCACATAGAAAATATAGCAGATGGGGATATTTTCCTCCACTTTTTTTAACTCCATGTATCTCCACTCTGATATATATATCCCAAAGATGTTATAGGTTATTGAATATAAATAGAAGAGAGATAGAAGAAGTAGTTAGATTAATTTATATATATATATATATATACTGGATTGAAGAAGCACTCATTTTATATAATTGATTACATTTAGCAACAAGCATACAAACTAATTATTGTGTACTATGCATTGCAATCAAGAGCTTTAATTAAGCTTTAAAGCAGACAGCATTCGTAATAAAAGCTGAAAACAATGTTAATAAAATGCTATTACAATGCGCGCTGGTGAGTGCTGTAGCCCGGGAAGCAGTTTAACCAGGTCTGTGTCCAATTGTTAGGTCAGGTTACAGTATCTTGAGCATGTCATTCTATCTTCATTTCCTTTTAACAACAAATAATAGATTGTATGTTTAACAATTCAAGAACCTGAGTCGCCAGATTGTATATACAGTATTGTGAGTACCGCAGTACAGCATTTAAAGGGCACCTGGCTGGCCTGTCTGAAGCATTCATACACTGACAAGGTTGATTGTGTCTCTATGGGGAGCTTGATCCACTCTGATAACAGTGAGACTATGATACTTCTCTAGGACTTGCCTGGTGCATTTTTACAGCCAACCCCTATGGCACCTGGAAAAAAAAAAAAAGACCGGTGAAAACATTGGCTCACATTTTTACTGTTTCATCAATCCATTAGAAAAACAAATAAAAAAATATCCACACATATATAGATAGACATATATATATATATATGTTGTAGGTGTGATTTGTATGGTGGAACTTAATGGAAGATTGTAATTATACGTAGCAAGTAGATCACAAAAGATGTATCATGCTAAACATCAGAATATATTTACAGTACGAAATAGAGTAACAAGTTACTTAGACTTAGATCTAATGACATCTAATAACCTAAAGACCCATATAACGTGCCCATTTTATTTACATCAAGATAGACTTATGTTTATCCCACACATGCCTACATGCTTATCCCGAGCATTGTTATGCACATTCTAGTAATGCCTGAATTTCTTTACTGTATTTGCCCCTGCAACTGTGGATGGAAGACTGTACATAACAACTGATCTTTCGATAAAACAGACAATACCCGTAAATTCATCATCCCACTACAAATTTTAACACCTTTCTCTTGCATTAATCTTATTCTAGGAAGATACCACTTAGCTCAACTCTCTTAAATTCTTTGATATTAAATCCTAATTTTGCAATGCAGCATGGGAGTTCCATATATGCCTCTTACCATAAATTCATAATAAAGTAAAATTATATAATGGATTTATATATCATGGCTGATGCCCCACTGGCATATTCCCCATTGTACTGGAAATTGCCTTTAGTAGAAACATGCACTTCCGTAAAAAGCACCTCAGTCATATATAAGATTAAAAAATAGTATTCATAATAGTTTATATGTATTTCTACAAAGTTTTAAACATTTTAGAAATAATATTTTTGTTATCAGTGCTTCTTAATTATGAAATAATGAGTACAATATTTGAGAGATTGGTGGCATGATTTAAATTATATTGTAGGATTTACAATGTTTTTTGGAGTTTTGTAACATAACTGTCAATAAAATTATGCAATTAAATACAAAATATAAATGGTCAACCTTAAGTGACACATTTCAATATTTACTTGAAATAATAATATCGTGTTTGATCAAAAACAATAAGTAACCAATATGTAATTTATGAACCAGCTCAATACTTTTGTCATGGAGTTTTATTTATTCACTTTTGGAAGTATATAAAATATACACTTTCAAAAATATAAATGCCATATTAACGTGATACTTGATATGTTTTTTTCGGAGATGTTTTCAACATAATCGAAATTCCTTTTTACCTTTTTCTACTTCCCTGATTTTGTGACATTACATTTTAGTTCAATAGTTATTTTGTTTGTTTTTGTTTTTAATACTTAAAGTGAATGTATACACATTTTTGATGAATTGCTGCCGAACAAAAATATGACAGCAATAGGATCATGATGGCATTTTCTATATCACATATAATAGTTGTCAAACTGCGACATGTCGTTACGCTTTGCGAGGTGCATACGACTAATGCTCATCGCTTGCGAGACTCACGAATCGAGGCGAGCCCTTAACACGTAGGACTTAGCCGATGAGCGACGAAGGCGCTCATCGCTGCGAGCCTCGCAAAGTGAGGCAAGCCGTTAAAGTGTAGCACTTAGCCGCTGCGAGCCACGCGAAGCGAGACGAGCCGTTAAAATATGAGACACGGGACTTAGAAAAAAAATTATGAGACGCGGGACTTAGAAAAAAAATCTAAGAGATGCAAAAATTTACGAGATTAGCGGCTGAACCAAAACATGAAAAACACACTAAATACACCACAAAAACATCCAAAAACATCACAGACAGCATGGGGCAACAGCCAGGACGTCTGTGAGTGAGGTGAAACACAAATTTAACTTGATTTAGGTGATTTTCGCCATACGAAAATAGCCTAAGCAAGAAAAAAAATGGGAGCCAGAAAAAAAAATGAAAACAAGGCTACACGACTTCGGCTTTACCTCGCGCACGCAGCCTATTTAGAATTCACAGTTCAAACATTCATTACACTTTATAAGCAGGGCACTAACACTCAAAATGTATATTCTATGCAGACGCAAAATACAAACAGATTGTTAGCTCTTCAGCCTATTGCTCGCTGCAAATATCAATTATAAATAATGAAAATATATTAATTTATTGAATAAATAATTAATTCTTACTTAATTAATTAATTGAATACATCATTAATTATTACTTATTATTAAATATATATCTCTCTCACAGGACCAAAAGTACACGACAGGAGAGGCTCGCAATGAGCGCTTATTGCGAGGCATGCGATGAGCACCGAAGTCACCCAGCACAAGCCTCGCAATGAGCGCCAAAGGTCCTCACAGTACAAAACGGTTTCAATTATGTCTCAAACAGCATTCCCATGGCTTTCAAATTTTATTGCCCCGTCATTTTTGACGGGCAAGTCGCTAGTTGTATATATTTTCTATATAGAATTTAGTATATATCTATTCAATATAAAACATGCAATTTTTTAACAAATACTATAATTATATAGTTATACTTAGATTGATCTTACTAAAATTCATCTCCTTTTACAAGTTTCTTAAAAGCTACCGAAATGAACATAAAAACATATAATACTGCTCCAACCAAAACTCCACAATTTGATATGAGAAAATATAATTTTTTTAATTGTTTGCTTTAAAAAATCTATTCTTTACTTAAAAATTATTATTTCTTTTTGATTCAACATTTTGGAATGCATTTGTATTTTAGTGGTTACCTCTTTTTAAAGATGAATATTTTAAGTTATTTATTATTTATAGTAAGTTTGCATCTACTACTATTTAAATCCTTTTTAAAAGTATGGCAGCATTTTGCTTTTTTTTTTTTTAACATTTAAGTCTTCGATTTGGGACTTTGGTGAGACTATAAAATGAATAATAACAAATCTATATTTTTATTAATATTCTAAATGATGCGTCTTAGTAACTTAGCATCAGTGAATAAAGTGTATATAATGGTAGTGATGGAGTCCCTAGCTAGTTTAATTCATATGTGTATTTGTGTGCATTGCTTGGAAATTCATTGTTCTAGGGAGAATGATAAAGCAGCCCAGGCTTATGTCTAAATTCAGAAATGCATGAAGTGCAGCTGCACAGATAATACATTCTCCCCAAGGGCTTTAGCTGAGCAAATTAGGTGTCAATGGGGTGTCTGTGCAGGCAGTACTTCCTCTAATTAGTCTCCTGAGCCTAGTTGGTGGCGGGTATAAGATGATCTAATCAATTGCTCTGTGTCTGATGGAAGCGATGTGCAGAAATCCTAGCAGGCACAGTCCACTCCCACAGGTCATTCACCTGCACAGCAGGTGTTCTCATTTTCATTTTTTATCTTTTATACAACATAATGCTAGTAGCGGGTTTTAGGAATTCAGATTTCCCCCAAACATCCCTTTTGTCCTGTGCGCCAGATCAAATGCTGTGTTATATGGCTCTCCAGCATGCATTTTTGCATATTGAAATGTTGCCTCAGTGCATGTTTACTGGTGATTACATGGAACGTGTTGTGAGTGCCAGGAATAAAATGTATAGTCAGCAAATATCTGTTAGGTACTGTGAGACTTAAATTGTGGGCATAATCAGATACAGCAGTAGGACAGTGCAGTGAAGACTATCATTTATTTATAAGATGGTAAGATCTACAGCAGATCTGTGTTCATGACATATGCACAGAACAGTGAGCAAGATGAGAAGGGATCCATGTGAGAGATTACAATTATAGGAAACAAGTGGGAAATGTAAAAGAAAAGCTATATGGAAAGGTTGTATATTTTACACGGTTGGTCCTTCGTTTCCTTTTGTGGTACAAAAATAATAGGTCTTGGGTAGGTTTCTTTGAAGAATAAGGTGAACCTCAAGTTTCCCTTATTAATCCAAAAATGTGAATGTGGGAATATTTTATTTTATAGTAACATTGGCCTTCTTGTTCCTACATGGGCTGCCAACAGTCCAGGATTTCTCTATACTTGTGTATCCAGCTTCTCTCTGCATTAGTCTATCATAGTCATTTATTCTGACTGATTCACCTGTGTAAATACTGAGATAATGTAAATTTGTTTTGATTATCCTACAGCATATCATGACATTGGTATCCAACAAAGACATGTTCACCTTTTTAATACCAGAATATTGTTTTAGATAAATTTGATGTGCTCCAGATAAATGTCCAGATTAGTGAATAGGGATCCATTATGTAAGTAGATGGTGTAACGATCTGCTCGTCTTATAGGGCTTAAGAAGGCTTAACAGAGCTGACCCTACCCTGCAGTATCGTTTGGGGTTTGTTTGGAATCCCCTATGTACGTCAGCAGGACCTTAGCCAGACACTCCCCAGTAACCTCAGACCTTTTGTGGCAGCAGGAATACAGGTAGTTGACTAGAGTCACACAATCCAGATACAGTTAGAAAATATCTCAAGGATCCACAACATTATCTATGTGATCCAGAAGCAACTGTTATCTAAAATATAAACATAGCATAGTTTGCCACAGAAATGAAACTCCTGTTCACAGCATATGGATTCCATGGAAGACATTTTGGGAAACACTAATTTACTTTATGCTGTTAAATATATTTTTATCTTTCATTGTTTTATTTTGTTTTAGATAAACCAAATACATTAAAATGTACATGGTCTATAAAACAAATACATATGAATTGAATTAATCAAAATATGAATAAATGTCAAGATACAATAAAAAGAAATATATATATAATGATTAATAAATAAATAAATGAATTGAAACAAATATGTTTTTAATAACAATGTGTTAAAGAGTTTTGTCTTTTCTTTTTTAGGCTACAACTTCAATCAAAATAAAAGAAAAACATGAAATGGGATACTTGCCTTATGGAATGGGAGTTTTGGTCTTCTTGGCCAACATTCCACCATCTTGCTACTGCAGAAAACCCAATCTGGCAAGACACTATTTCAACCAATAATTTACTTTGCACGCAATTTGCTACCTTGTGATTTCTATGAAGATTAAACTGTAAACTTTACATGGCATACATTTTTATCTTCCATTTGAACTATTTTAGTTTTTCTCCAATACACATTTCTGGAAATGCATCTGCTGATCATTGGAATGCTTCCGAATTTAATTTTTATGCATTTTAATTTAACCTAAGGCTACACACATTGTATTTGACTGGAGTGGTTTTATTTGATTGTGAGCTGTTTTTTGTTTAAACTGAAGAATTCTTGCCATACATTTTAAAGACAATCGTTAATATCTTAGCATTAAATTACATACATACACACATTGTTTTGAACAGTTTTGTAAGGTAAGCTGTATTATCTTAATATTGTATTGGTTACTTATGTTAACATAAAAAAAACATACATGACTTAGGGGAAGATGCTATATTATGTACTCAGTAAATGAAGTCCGGCAAGGTTTATAACCCAAGGAAACTTTCTTTAAAACCGTGCATTACAAACTAGTTTGTAACTATTTACTTTAACTGTTAAATAAACAGCATCTTACTCGTGCTCAGGTAATTGACTGTTTGGTTGAAGGGACACTATCAGGTCCCCAGAATTTTAAGGTTTTTCAGGCTGTATTGAGTCTTGCATCTTTACTGCCTTCACCCCAAGCCATTGGCCCAACATCATATTTAAATGCGAGCCTTGGAGATTTTAAGACATCGATTGTAACACAATGTCGCCCTCCTCTTTTGCAATATATAAGTGTATCAAACTGGGTGCAACTTAATAGATCAGTTCTGTAAATAGAAATGAGCGTGGCCACAAAGAACCTGTGCTGATCTCAAGAGGATCATTGGAAACAAACTAACTCCAACAATTATATAGTCTTGTTTAAATCAAAAATTGCGGTTCATAGGTTTGTTTTTATATTTTTGAGATGTAAAAAAATAACCTGTCTTTGGGAGATTATAGTATCTTTTTGATTAGTATTTTTACATGACTTCTTATAATCTCAATCCGTTCCTAACATTTGTAACGTGTGTCTAGCTACTAACAAGTTCTCATTACATTTAACAAATATATAAAAAGTTTGATCAAATTGAATGCCATATATCATTTATACCCATAATGTCATTTTATTTCCTGAGTAACAAAATGCAGGGATATTTAACACTGTAGAAAGTTTGCAATCACATACCAAAGCACTTTTCAATTTCCTTTTCTTACACATTCCATACAGATTAACTAATACCCCTGTGCACATTTTGTCTTTTCTTTGGCTCTCTTAAGTGAACTATTCAGATGCAAACCTGAAGTAATTTAAGTGCAACCTTGAACATAGTTAGCCTTTCTTTGATATAGCAAGTTTGAAATGGAGGCCTCTTTCTCCCTTCAATATATGACATTTAATTACTAAATTAAGTAGAGCCAAGAGTTTTCTTGCTTAACCTCATATTACATTCTGAATGGTGCTGGAAACTCGAGAATGCTATAGCCATCCTTAAATGTATAGCCTCCTCTGTATACCAGTTTTAGACAAGTTTCTGGCTGCTGATCAATTTCCTTGTTCACTTATGCATTTAAGGGAATGGGTATTTTCCACTATGGTAAAAACAGAGGGTGGCAACTTCCAAGGGGATTATTCTGCTACCATATAAAATGACTTTCCATACTTCAAATGAATGTGATACATATATTCTAACACAAATAAATTCAATAAAATGCTAAAGTTTTTTCACACCAATTTGGATTTAGGAAGAAACATAATTCCATAATATGTATGTGTGTCCATATAAATTAGTGTCTATGTATATATATATATATATATATATATATATATATATATATATATATATATATATATATATATAGTAAATAAATAGTACATCTCTAAAACAAGTTAAAAAACCTGCTTCCAGCTCAGAAATTCGAGAAAAACTGTTATTACACTGCATTCTGGGAAGCTGAGCTGGATTTGCAAATGTGCCCACAAATGCCTCGCTCTTCAATCCATAGCCATTATCAAACATGGCTTCCTTTAAGCTCATGCATGCTGTATTACACAGCTTTAATGCAAAGCCAAGGTTAGATTAAACACAGGCTGAGTATCCCTCCCATGTACAGCTATATATATATTATTGTGTGTGAACATTTAAAACTAGCCCCACTGATATGATGCAAAAGTTCAAAATGGTGGCCACATGTGGGTAATCTAACTGCTGCATGTCCATCCTATTTTCAAAAAGCTGTGTTATAATGACAAACATCTTAGAATGTAATGAGAAAATCATATTTCTTGGAATTTTGTGTTGAAACAATTTTTCTGATTTTAGACATACACCTGTCCACACTATCTATCTATCTATCTATCTATCTATCTATCTATCTATCTATCTATCTATCTATCTATTTATCTACTTACCTATCTATCTATCTATCTATCTATCTATCTATCTATCTATCTATCTACCTACCTACCTATCTACCTACCTACCTATCTATCTATCTATCTATCTATCTATCTATCTATCTATCTATCTATCTATTTATCTACCTACCTACCTATCTATCTATCTATCTATCTATCTATCTATCTATCTATCTATCTATCTATCTATCTATCTATCTACCTACCTACCTATCTATCTATCTATCTATCTATCTATCTACCTACCTACCTACCTACCTATCTACCTACCTATCTACCTACCTACCTATCTATCTATCTATCTATCTATCTATCTATCTATCTATCTATCTATCTATCTATCTATCACAGATAACTGGTCGTTACAAAACTAATTTTGATGATTAGTGACCATGTAGGCACTAACGTTTCTAATTTCTCAGCATCCCATGAGTTCCAGTCATTTGCACCCAGTCAATGTATTCTGGCATTTTGTATGTATATGCAGACAAACATACACACATGCAATAATATATATGCACATATATATTGCATAAAAAATGTATTTACATGTCAACAAATTTATGAAACACAATTTGTTTTACTACCATTGACCCTGAGAAGTTTACCTTCATTTGTTTACTGAAAACATTGTGCATAAACAATATAAAGCCATATTAAATACTGCTATGAAGCTGTTACTCCAAGTCAGGCTCAGCTAATATAGATAGGCCTCAGAGACTGTTTCCTATCACACTGAATAAGGAACAAAGAATGCCAAACTGAGTGTTTTCCAGTGAAACATTATAGTGTGTTCGAGCATTCAATACAACAAAAGTAATGCAATAATGTGAGCATTTGGAGCATGCAGTGGTTAAATTGTCAAAGATTTTTTTTCAAGACCTTTGCCAGCCAAGCTTTTACAAGACTCGCACCTTAGCATCTGGTAAATTGCAGCTTAACACTTCACTGTAAAATGCATGAAAATGACTGCAACTTGAGCTCCTAAGTGGATTTATCAATCTGCAGAAAAGGCATAAAACTTTTGAATGTATTTTTTATAAAGCAGTGATTTAACCATATCACTGCCAGTGGTCATTGTCATTCCACTATCTGTAGAAGGGGAATAATCCAGACTATCGGAATGGGGTTCATTACCTTATCACTGTGATATTACAAATATCGCATGACCTCATGTTATAGTGGGTCTATTTTAAGAAAGAGAAACATTAACCACTTAATCTTTTTAAATATTTGACACGCAACTGAGAGAACTTTTTAATTATTTTCTAAATGGACATGTTAATTTCGAATCAGTAATATAAATGGCCATCTGTGAATAATATTGTTTTTTTTTAACTATATTAATTTCCTTAGAAATAATAGAGGGGCAGAAATCTAATGCTCCAAAAGTTACGGACATAATGTAAGTGAACATAGCATTCTCCTCTATGGCTTTAGGTGGAGATAACTAAATTGTTCACTAACTGGTGCACTTATTAAAGTATGCATCTGGGCTCTACTGCATACGACACATCTGTATACATATGCTTTAAAAGTGCGTTTTGTATGATGCTTTCTTTTTGAATCTGGTTTGGTACATTAAAACACAAACTTAGTGTAGTATATAAATAATACACTTCAGTACACTATAGCTTCATGGTATCGTAGGTTGCACAGTATACTGTTGCTTTACTTGTTACAATGTGTATTTTGTGCATATAAATAAAGATGTAATTGTGCATCACATGTAACTGTTTTCTTGTAATATGATATTAAATAAAGTGGAACAGATTCTCTGTTTAGCATATTTTTTTTTGTTATATGTTGCAGAGGGCTAATTAATATTATTATTATTAATATCTGATTTATTTGCATGGAAATTGAAAATGTTAGAGCCACTTGTTTTATATTTTGGCGCTGTAAAAAAAAAAACAGTAGCTCTTTTTTTCTGATTAAAGGTGATCTGATTAATTAATCTTCTGGAATTCAGTGGAGGTCTGGTTCATTCTCTTATGCAATGCGTGTTATTGATTATTATTATTAAAACAAAGGTAAAATAGAATTAAGTAATAGAAATGCAATACTTTACAATGCAATAAAGCAGACAATTTGAGGTACCTACCCAGAAGACCTTACAATCTACTGTTTTATGGTGTTAATATTTATTTCTGAGGCTTGATATAATATTAATGGCTACTTATAACACAATAGCCTGTATTCAATAAGGTGTGAGGCTCATGAGACCCTACTAATTACTCAGGGCCTCATTCAATTGCGGTATGCCCAGTTGAATAGGGCTGTATATAAGCACATAGCATATTTTTTTACAGAAGTTTTTAGTTAGTGAACTTCTATCCAAAAGCAAGTTCTTCACTAACTAAAAACATCAGTAAAAAATAAAGCTCTGTGCTTAAATAGAGCCCTATTCGATTGGCCAAATCGCAATTGAATGAGGCCATAAATATGATATTTGATTTAAAAGCTTTAAGCAAAAAGAGGAGAAAGCAATAGCTGTCATTTTCCTTCAGTTTTTCCTGCATAACATAATAAAGTAATTTAAACAGAACAATTAAGCAAGACTCATTCTGTTCTGTAGCCTTTCATCATTGCCTACTAATGTAAGGAACATGTGTTTATTGTGTACAACATGTGTTTATGCTTTTGTGTGTTCACATATTACCAAAGCAATACTTTTCATTATTGCCTACATTTTCAATTAAAGAGACTCCATATACAGAACATATGTGTTCATTGTAAAGATAATTAAAACTAGCTCTAAGTTAGTCTGGCTATCTCTCCTGCAGTAAAGCATTCTTGAGATATATACTATTGACTGTGTGGTTCCAAAACACTTGTTTACGGCACTTAGTGCTTGATTGGTGTAAATAGGGGAACCAAATAGCATTATCTCACAGGTCAATTGTGCCATCATAGAAAAAATACAACACTGTATCACAAAATAGCCCATTGTATGTATGAATTGATGAAATAAACATTACACGTGTGGTTTATATTATAATAGATATTCATGTTTGTACTTATTGCTGTAATAAGACAGCAAGGCGCTTTAGCGAGGCTAACTGTTAACTTCTGGCTAAGGGAATACAATGAAGTGACTTGTCGAGACGCATGCAGAGGTAGACAGAGAGAATCAAAGACTGAGACCCACAATGAGACGGGGAGAAATTCATTGAAATGCAGAGATAAAGATATAGAAGCACCCAAAGACAATAAGACAGATAGGGTCAGGCAGAAAGATAGTAAGATAGAAAGAGATACAGAGAAAGCAGATGAAAAATGCCTGTCTATAAACTAAGGCACTGTAATTTCATATGGTGTTCCAGGTATATACCGTACATACTTCCCCACACAAGCCATTATATTTCATAGCTGCACTAATCAAAATACTATATAGAAAGGGATAGTGTATAGTAAGAAACTAGTACATTGAAGAGTGCAATCATCTTTGAAAGACACAAATTGGTTTACACAACAGAGAGAGACAATAGGACATAGAGTGAGAGCAGAAATGAAATTCAAATCCAAGAATCCATAGAAAAGAGCTCTTTCTGGAACTAGTGGAAGAATAACACCTCAAAATTAAAAATCCCAATTCAGGATGGAAAAATATGGGCTGATTATGTCAAACAACTATATAAAGGCTTGAAACCTGAATACCTCAGCTAGATGCAAATGTTCCAAAAAACGATTTCATTGGGAAATGCCGTTAAGGAGTATCCCTGGACTTGCTTCACGTTGAAGGAAATTACAAATTGCCAACAAACTCTAAAAAAACATCCTGACCAGAATGAGATGCTGATACACAGCAACCAACAGCCCAAGGAAGTGCTCATAAAATGATTCAATATAATACTCCAGTCTGGACATTTCCCTGAAACATGGTCAGAAGGAATGATCAGTCCAATCCACAATTATGGGGAACCCACCAACCCAAATAATTACAGAGAGGTATTGGTAAATCGTAAGATCAGCAAGCTTTTCTGTTCAGTCTTCTTCAACCAGAGGATATGGAAACACCCAATGGAAAATAACAGTCTTTACAAGAGTCAAATCTAATTCCTTCCCAATCACAGACACATTTTAACATTTCAAGTAATAAATATTTGAAAAATACTCTTTTAGGTAAAGTATTTGCATGTTTCATGGGCTTTAAGAAAACTTTTAACACACACTGGCACACAGGTCCAAATACAAAATTATTGTAGAATGGAAATGGGGGGAAAATATATGATATAAATATATGTATTCATCATCAGCTGCAGAGTACAAATTAACAACATGCAGACAGAAAGTTTTAACCAAAAGAGAGGAGACAAGGATGTGGCCTCAATCCCACTCTATTCAACGTCTACATGAATGATCTACCCAGGGTGTTGGACAAATCCAAAACCCCAGGTCCTATATTAAATAGGACAGATATCCATTGTCTGCTCTATGCACATGACCTGCTCCTTCTCTCCCCCACTACACAGCGTCTTCAAGAGCAACTAAACATACTACAATCATACTGTGACCCCTGGGCCTTGGAAGTAAACTTAGACAAAACCATAATCATGATCTTACAAAAACGACCAAAAAAAGAATAAATTAATTTTACACTAAGTGTATCAGGAAGCTTTAAACAAGCCATAACTAAACTATAAGAAAAAAAAAAACACATGCAACCCTTTTTGCTGTTTATGGCAATAACTGTATCGTTATTGTATATCAGGTCCCTTCTGATTGTTTCTGTGAATGAAAATATTACATAGACTTCTGATTGAGGTACATTAGTGAAAAAAAGAAAATTAGTACTTGTCATTTTCCTGCTCTCATTCTCATATTACATCCCTAAGTCATTCGTGATCTAGGTAATTTCCCAAGCTCTCCCCCCAGTAGAAATTTTTTTTCAGAGAGCAAAAGAATTTATGCTGGTGCCAGCGGTAGAGGAGACGTTGCAATATTGCTATTTTGCCCGGTGTTGGCTGCCATAAGAGTCGGCATATAACAGCTCTAAGAACAAAGTGGAAACAATATGCAAATGCTAAACTTCCAAGACAACTAAGGCCAATTGCTCTCCATGGACGCATACTCTTGAGTCTACATATATTTTACACATTTAAATCACCAACATATAGGGCTAAGCTATTCTAAAATGTGTTCCTGTTGTGTAAGGGTTCTGCAAAATGGTATAAATTAAGTTCTTAAGGTCTCAGAAACATGCAAGGTGGGTAGCTTTATACTTAACAGGACAGGATATTAATATTAATTTCTGTCATTAGTAAATGTGGCAATTAAATCCTTTATGAGTGTACTTGGCAAGATCATTACATTTGGTGTAAGGGTCACAATTGGCCATAAAAGTCCATAGCATTGTGGTTAACCAACCTTACTTCTGCAAATTCAGGTTGATTGGGTTACATTTTTGGTGAGTCCCACTCCCTGTTGGAGTCATATATCTGCATTGAAGCCGTTTGAGTAACCAATTCTGTTAAAGGTGTTGAGGCTGACAATGTTAAGTGTATGCAGAATCATTAATGTCTGTTCTCCTTTTATGAACCATCACAAGCTCAGTAACATGTATTTGTGGAGGTTCATGTGGATCCATCATCTCAGAGTGTAAGCAATTCATGTTAGATATGTTTGCATTTACTGATGCTGACTATTTGACATACATGTATGTGTGCATGTGTACTTTTTGTCATACGTATATATGTATTTCTTCTTGATTTCTAACTACAAGAATATTAGTCTACTCGTAATCTGATTTCTAAATCTTTTACAAAATAAGATAAATTGTTTAAAATAATTTTAAATGTAAATGCTGTAGTATACCTAGTTTATAATGCTCTTTCACCCAGCTAAGACTCGAAACGCATTCACATTTAGCAGGAAGTAAGTTAAATTTATCTTTTAGAGCACTCAACACTGTTTTATGGATCGGGCAGTTAGAGAGTGAGATATATTTCCCAATGCAATAAAGCTGGCAATGTCACTTAGACATAAAGCTGTCCAAACACAATTTAATGAGACATTGGAACAAGAATTTTCTTGACGTTTGTTTTCACATTCTTCTGGGGCACAATGATCAAGTTGTCAAGGAAAGAAAATGCAATAAATAAAAAGAGCAAATGTAATATTTTCATACATATTATTTTATACTATGATGCCATAAAAAAAGGCCATCTTCCACCATCATTGTGTTCAGATTTTGTTTGATGCCATCCACAAAAAGTCTGAACATTAAACTTAAACTCTTTGACAGTGAGATAAAATTCAGAGCCTGAGTGGAAAAATCCAAAGTTTTATTTATAGCATGTATATAAAGTTCACCCTAGAAACCAATAAAATTCTCTCTTGCAAAAAATAATACTAGTCTTCTCTTCCCAGGTTATAAGGGACATGAGAAAATGCCTGAATGATTCCAAGATCAAAGAGAAAATGGATAAACAAAGCCATTACATAGTATAGTGAAAAATCATATGGTTGTACTAATACCTGAAAACATGGGGCAGAATGTACTCAAGGGTGTACTCAAGCCGTTTTGTAAAGAATTATCATGCAGTGAAAAAATATATATATGTTTGAAAATGGTGTCTGACTAAATATGCATTGTATGACAACATATATTTAGGACCAAAAGATGTATTACTTATGTATCACCCCAAATAATAGATCAGCAGAATATCCCCCATCCCTCTATTTATAAACAAAATTCTTATTTTCTCTGACATGGTCTTACATCCATTGCTTACACAGCTGCTAATGTTATTTATGTATTATGTACTTTACAAACAAGTGTATTTGTTTCTTGAAAACCTCTTGCTACAAAAAAATAAATACAAATAGAGATAATTTGGTTAGTCTTTCTTCATAGCTTAGTCCCTCTATTCCAGTTTTTAATCTATTGCCCTTCTCTGTACCTTCTCTAGCTCTACAAATGTCCTTCTTTGAAGTTGTATCCAAAACTGTACTCCATATTCCAAATAAGGACATACTAAAGATTTATATAATGGCAAAATTATATTTGCTTCCCTCGCTTCTATACCCCTCTTTATGTATGCTAATATTTTACTTGCCTTTGCAGCTGCTGATTGGCATTGAGCACTGTTACATAGGTGGTTGTCCACAAGCACTCCCAAATCCCTTTATGTCTCTGATATCACTCAAATTGTTCCATTTACATTATAAAATGCACTCTGACTTTTACTTTTCAAATGCATAACTTTATATTTATTTGTGTTAATTCTCACCTGCCATTTAGCTGCCTATTCTTCTAATTTATATACGGTAAGTCCCCTTTGCAAAGTACATAATTTTAAAGCCCCTACCAGCAGTTCAATTTCTGAATAAGCTCTTGTATTCTGAGACATTTATTTGATAAAAGAAAATGCACCATATCCCATTAGGATACACCCTCTTTCTGATGCAACACAGAATAAAAGTACCAAGTTTTTCAGCCCTTTTTTTAAGGCTGAAAAGGGACCCTCGGCTTATACTGGAGTCACCATCCCCCGTGTCTATCTTACCCCTGTGTCTCTCTTTTCCCCCTGTGGCTCTTTCCCTCCCCCTCCCTTATCATCCTCAACCCCCCGATCCTCAACCCTCCCCATCCTCATCCTCAACCCCCCATCCTCATCCTCAACCCCCACATCCTCAACCCCCACATCCTCAACCCCCCCATCCTCATCCTAAACCCCCCTCCTCATCCTAAACCCCCTCCTCATCCTTAACCCCCCTCCTCATTTTACCCCTCTAATTACCTCTCCCTTTCCCCTCACTTACCTTTCATTTGCAGCTGCTCCTCCGCTCCTCTGTCTGCGTCGGAACCCAGCATATGCTAATGACGGGACGTCACATGCGCGTCACGTCATTAGCATTGACCGGGTCAAGACGCAGCCAGAAGGAGCGAGGAGAAGCGGAGGAGCAGCTGTAGATGGAAGGTAAGTTAAAGGAAAGGCAGAGGGGGAGGTAATTAGAGGGGTAAAGTGAGGAGGGGGGTTTAGGATGAGGAGGGGGTTTAGGATGAGGATTGGGGTTGAGGATGAGGATGGGGGGATGAGGATGAGGAGGGGGTTGAGGAGGGAGGTTGAGGAGTGAGGTTTAGGATGAGGAGGGGGTTTACGATAAGGAGGGGGGTTTAGCATGAGGATGGGGGGGTTAAGGATGAGGATGGGGGGATGAGGATGAGGAGGGGGGTTGAGGTTGAGGAGGGGGGTTGAGGATGAGGAGGGGGGTTGAGGAGGGGGGTTGAGGAGGGACAAACCTGACAAACCTGTGTTTTTTCTTGAGCTGCAGTGGTCCTTTAAGCCTTGCCATACCACTGTGCAATGTTTTTCAAGCCTAGTGTCTATTCCCATAATGTCAACTAACATTTAATCCATATAAGCACATTGCATTTTAAAGTGAATCACATATATAGTTGTCAGCAATGTGGGCTGTTGCTAATGCTTGTGGGCTCGCGTGGTGGAGAGGAGCGCTATAGGCGCTCATCCCTAAGACCCCCTGCGACTTTCGGACCGCAAATGCGGACCCTCGCTAAGCGAGGGGCCGCATTTGCGGAGGTGGAAGCTCTACAGCGCCTCACAACCCCTAACAAACGACCACACAAGCTAGAGTTTAAAAAAGAAACACAGAATCACTAACTACGGACTTACACAAAAAAATATGAGCCGCAGGACTTAAAAAAAATCCATTACAGACTCCCCTAAGCGAGAGAAAAAATGGCCACTGAAAAAAACGAAAACGAGGCTACACGACCCCTAAAGCCGCTAAATACCACAAAGCAAATATGGCTTTTACAAATACCCGTACGACCTACATCATACACCTTTAGCAAGGACGCTTCATCATACAAACCCACCTACCACATACACATTCGCCGCCATTTTACAACACTAACTTACAGAATGCGGAAGTACCCAGCTATACTAACGGCTTCCCCTCGTGCACGCAGCCTATTTACACTACACACTGCACACATTGCTGACACTTACACCTCAGCTCCACAACAGTGCAAACCGACATTGTATGCTGCAGGAACATCAAAACGGATTGTCAGCTCTTCAGCACAATGCTTTCTGCATATATTACTTACAAATAGGTAAAGTATATTAATTTATTAATTTATTACTTATTGAATTAGCATCAAAAAATACATATACACAAAAAAAAAAAAAAACACTATTGCAATAAACGCAAAAGCCATTCACTGCGCGCCTCACAATGAGCGCCAACGCTGCTCATACCACACAAACTACACCAGGGGACCTTACAATAACAGCAAAAGCCCCAATGATAAAATAAAATACAATAACCAAGAGGCTCGAAAGGCGATCAGCGCGAGGCTTGCAATGAGTGCCAAAGGATCTCAGACCACCAAAAAAATTTATGTCTGTGGCAAACAGCATTACCTGCCTTTCAATTTTATTGCCCCGTCATTTTTGACGGGCAAGTCGCTAGTTAAGAATAGCAAGTTGAATTAATAAAATAGAATCTCTCCAAACAAAAGACAAAAAAAAAAAGGTTTATCATGCCATGTCAAATATCCATCATGTGACTTGTTTTTGAGAAAATAATAATAAATATTTACAATATAGTATAATACAAATTTAGAGCCCTATTAAATTAGACAAATTGCAGTTCCAGGAGCCTGTAAAGGAGCTCGCAAAAGTTACGGCTATTAAATTGGCTTCTTTTAGATACCTGCAAATGATCTGCAGATTACAGTCAAAAAAAACCTACGCGCTGTCAAAATCAAGGCCACAACTGTTTTCACACCCGTAAATGGCAAGTGTAGACAAAAATCATACGGCTACAAGAGAGGACCCGCAAGGGGGTTAAACCCCTGTCTGTAGCACTGTAAGAGCTAATATAAACACACCACTGTATTTTAAATTACAGGAAAAGTAATGAAACATGTATTAAAATGAATAGCACAACATTCTCAAGCTCGCAAATCTGCAATAAAAAATAATTTTGTAATGTTTCATTTCTGTGTTATATCGATCCCGGCAATCAATGTGTTAATACATACAATAGAACTCGCATGGAATAAAATATTATATTTATTGATTTTTTCATATTGCTTATTTCTGGAATACGGGTCCGATCGAAACTCTGACTTCAAAACCGTAAGTGATTGAAATTTAACCTCCATATTTTTGTGACGTAATGATGACGGCCTCTTTTACTATTGGATCGGGTTAAACCCATAACTATGGGTTTGAATAAATTGCTACGTCGGTGAAGCATGGTTTATGGATTTGGATGCAGGCCATGTCCTTGCGTGCTTTTCAGATTGAATCGCTTTGTAAAATTACAGACTTTTTTAGTCTCTAATTTTATAATAATAATAATAATTATTATTATTATATTTTAAACCACTAGTATAAGTAGAAAAAAATATCCATTAATGTCTTAGGGCCTCATTCTATTATCGGCCGTAGGAGATGCGGGGCCGCAAGGACCGGCCGCAAGCTATTTGCCTATTCTATTCCCTTCCGGCCGGGGACTCCGGCAGGCTTGCGGCCGGAGCCTTGTTATCCCTTGCGGCTGCATGCGCCGGAGGAAAGCCTTTGATCTTAAATGGCTGCAAGATTTTCGGCCGCAAGAAAATCCCGGATGCGATTCTATTGCTCCGGGAAACCTCTCTGCAAGGCTAAAACCGAGCCGCAGCTTACTTGCAGCAAAAAAGTCCAGCAGGCACACAAATAAGCACATAATAAAGCCATAATAAAGCCATCCTGCACTCTGAGGAGACTATAAAGTGATTTTTATTTTAATTTATGTCAAATATCCGTGGAAAAAGTCCCGACGGCTTGGAGCACCTCAGACCCGCCCACGCTGCGGCCGGAAAATAAACAGTTAATGAAATCTCGGATTTGGGCTGATGTACAAGCTTGAGAGGGGGTTGCTATTAATCCTCGTGTCCCCCATTATGATCCCTAGCATTTACAGAGCTTTACAGTGCCGTCTTGAATATATATTTGCTTTTAAAGATTTCTGAGCTTACGGCCGGTTTCAAGATATGCGGCCGGCCGTAAGGGGATATCCTTGCGGCGCCATCTATTTGAATTGCAAGGTAACGGGAGCCCCGCAAGGAATCGCAGCATTGAGGCTGATTTACGGCCGATAATAGAATGAGGGCCTTAGAATTTTAAATTGATTTTCTTTACCAGTTTTAAAGATATTTTTTTAAATTTACGTACTTGAACCTGAAATATCAAATCTTTAGTTATAATGGACGATTTATATACATGAACACAGGGAAGTCAAGTACATTACCATATAATTTAGTTATTGCCCTTTCTGGAGTATTAAATGAAAAAGGCTTTGTTTTCATTATAACGACTTTCCTTCTGAAACAGCAATATCATTTAGTTTAGTCATATGCTATTAACATATACTGTAGATCCACAGCATACACCTTGCTTCCTCCCAAACACAATATCCAACATATAACAACACCATAACTGACCAAGCTAAACACTTATTAGTGAACTAAGACTGTTTTATTAAGCACAGCACACACAATCAATGCACATAACTTAATCCCTAGCCTTCAAGCCAAGAGGTATTAATAAAACAGCTGGAGATGGCTCGCCTGCCAGTTACAATTCTAATCTGCTAAAACCCAACAAACAAATCATCGTAAAGTTAATGAAAATACCAAACACTTCATTGTTTCATCCATGCTGGGGCAAATAATTATACAGAGAAGAAATGTTTTTGACAAGTACCTGTTGTTTTACCTATATCTGTAAGATGTTAGGGAATATAAAAGCACCAAAACAAGTATTGCTCATGTTACCAACAACCATAGGCGGGTTTCCATGGTAAGGATTCGGTGCTTTAGCTCCTGCCACATGGGTTCGATTCCACTCAGGGAACCAAGAGGTCACACCACCCAGAAGCCATATAGAGTTGGGCCTGGTCAGTACTTTTTGATTGGAGACCAGCTAGGAATACCAGGAGATGCATGTTGTGGCCCACTGGAGAAGGAACTAGCAACCCACTCCAGTGTCTCTGCCATGAATACCAAGTAAGTTGTGGTCCATGAGGTCATGGAGAGTCGGACACGACTGGACCATGCAAACACATAAACACAACTAGAACCAGAGTTTGGGAAACTAATTTAAAGAACATTAAAAAAGATGTAAAATATTGAATGCAATAATCCACTTTAGTGCAAAAATAATTCCCATCAAGGATTGTTTTCCATCAAATAGTTTCAGTTATGCAACGGGGGGAAGAAGTAGCAATGAAGCACAGGGAGGAGTTAAGTGGGAGCACGTATCTAAATGCACCCAGACAGTGGCGTAGCTAGAGCTTTTGCCGCCCGGGGCTATCCCTGAGTTTGCCTATACAGTGGATATAAAAAGTCTACACACCCCTGTTAAAATGTCAGGTTTATGTCCTGTAAAAAAATGAGACAAAGATAAATCATTTCAGAACTTTTTCCACCTTTAATGTGACCTATAAACTGTACAACTCAATTGAAAAACAAACTGAAATCTTTTAGGTAGAGGGAATAAAAGATATAAAAATAAAATAATATGGTTGCATAAGTATGCACACCCTTAAACTAATATTGAAGCACCTTTTGATTTTATTACAGCACTCAGTCTTTTTGGGTATGAGTCTATCAGCATGACACATTTTGACTTGGCAAGATTTGCCCACTCTTCTTTGCAAAAACACTCCAAATCTGTCAGATTGTGAGGGCATCTCCTGTGCACAGCCCTCTTCAGATCACGCCACAGATTTTCAATTGGATTCAAGTCTGGGCTCTGGCTGGGCCATTCCAAAACTTTAATCTTCTTCTGGTGAAGCCATTCCTTTGTTGATTTGGATGTATGCTTTGGGTCGTTGTCATGCTGAAAGATGAAGTTCCTCTTCATGTTCAGCTTTCTAGCAGAAGCCTGAAGGTTTTGTGCCAATATTGACTGGTATTTGTAACTATTCATAATTCCCTCTATCCTAACTAAGGCCCCAGTTCCAGCTGAAGAAAAACAGCCCCAAAGCATGATGCTGCCACCACCATGCTTCACTGTAGGTATGGTGTTCTTTTGGTGATGGGCAGTGTTGTTTTTGTGCCAAACATATCTTTTGGAATTATGGCCAAAAAGTTCAACCTTGGTTTCATCAGACCATAACACTTTTTCCCACATGCGTTTTGGAGACTTCAGATGTGTTTTTGCAAAATGTAGCCTGGCTTGGATGTTTTTCTTTGTAAGAAAAGGCTTTCGTCTTGCCACTCTACCCCATAGCCCAGACATATGAAGAATACGGGAGATTGTTGTCACATGTAGCATACAGCCAATACTTGCCTGATATTGCTGCAGCTCCTTTAATGTTGCTGTAGGCCTCTTGGTAGCCTCCCAGACCAATTTTCTTCTCGTCTTTTCATCAATTTAGGAGGGAGCTCCAGTTCTTGGCAATGTCACTGTTGTGCCATATTTTCTCCACTTGATGATGACTGTCTTCACTGTGTTCCATGGTATATCTAATGCCTTGGAAATTCTTTTGTACCCTTCTCCTGAATGATACCATTTAACAATGAGATCCCCCTGATGCTTTGGAAGCTCTCTGTGGACCATGGCTTTTGCTGTGGCATGCGACTAAGAAAATTTCAGGAAAGACCAACTAGAACAGCTGAACTTTATTTGGGGTTAATCAGAGGCACTTTAAATGATGGCAGGTGTATGCTGACTCCTATTTAACACGATTTGGAATGTGATTGCTTAATTCTGAACACTACAGCTACATCCCCAGTTATAACAGGGTGTGCAGACTTATGCAACCACATTATTTTTCTTTTTTTTTTCTTCAATCCACTTAAAAGATTTCAGTTTGTTTTTCAATTAAATTGTACAGTTTATAGGTCACATTAAAGGTGGAAAAAGTTCTGAAATGATTTATCTTTGTCTCATTTTTTTACAGCACAGAAACCTGACATTTTAACAGTGGTGTGTAGACTTTTTATATCCACTGTATATATATATATATATATATATATATATATATATATATATATATATCTTATTCCTCTTTATCTTTCCTCGCCTTTCCTACCTACTCACTCTCTCACACTCCATTCTCTTCCTCCCTCCCTTCACTGTTTGTCACCTTTCATCCTTCCTCTACCCCCTCTCTCACTCTCCCCCTTCTTTGTTTCCCTCTTACCCTTCTCCCTTCTCTCTCTCCCCCTTGTCTCTCTCCCTCTCACTTCTCACTCTCCCTCTCATTTCTTTCTCTCTCCTTCTCCCGCTACCTCACCTTTCTCCCTCTCTCTAACCATCTTCTCTCTCTCCCTTCTCCCTCTCCCCCTTCTCTCTCCTTCTTCTTTAGCCCTCATTCTTCTCCCTCTCTCCCCCTTCTGTCTCTCCCTTTCCCTTCTCTCTTTCTCCTTCTCCCTCTCCCCAGACACAAGCTGGGCATAGTGGGCTCTACAGACACAAGGCTGGGCACATTGGTACTTACATAGACATGCTGGCCATTAGCAGGTACAGATACAGGCTGGCACCTTGGGCACTTACATACACAGGATGGGCACATTAGCTGGTACAGACACAGACTAGGCACATTGGGCTCTTACATACACAGGCTGGGCACATTAGCTGGTACAGACACAAGGCTGGGCACATTGGTACTTACATACACAGGCTGAGTACATTAGCGGGTACAGATACAGACTGGGCACACTGGGCTCTTACATACACAGGATGGGCACATTAGCTGTTACAGACACAGGCTGAGCACATTGGGCTCTTACATAGACAGGCTGGGCACATTAGCTGTTACAGACACAGGCTGGGGACATTAGCTGGTACAGACACAAGGCTGGCCATATTGGGCTCTTACATACACAGGATGGGCACATTATCTGGTACAGACACAAGGCTGGCCATATTGGGCTCTTACATACACAGAATGGGCACATTAGCTGGTACAGACACAAGGCTGGGCCTATTGGTACTTACATACACAAGCTGGGCACATTGGGCTCTTACATATACAGGATGGGCACATTAGCTGGTACAGAAACACGGCTGGGCACATTGGTACTTACAAACCCCTGCTGGGCACATTAGCTGGTACAGACACAGACTGGGCACATTGGTACTTACATACACAGGCTGGGCACATTATCTGGTACAGACACAAGGTTGGGCACATTGGTACCTACATACACAGGGTGGGCATATTAGCTGTTACAGACACAGACTGGGCACATTGGGCTCTTACATACACAGGTGGGCACATTAGCTGGTACAGACAAAGGCTGGGCGCATTGGTACTTACACACACAGACTGGGCACATAAGCTGTTCCAGACACAGACTGGGCACATTGGGCTCTTACATGCACAGGTGGGCACATTAGCTGGTACAGACGCAGGCTGGGCATATTGGTACTTCCATACACAGGCTGGGCATATTAGCTGGTACAGACACAGGCTGGGCACATTGGTACTTACATACACAGACTGGGCACATTAGCTGGTACAGACACAGGCTGGGCACATTGGTACTTACATACACGGGCTGGGCACATTAGCTGGTACAGACATAGGCTGGGCACATTGGTACTTACATACACAGGCTGGGCATATTAGCTGGTACAGACGCAGGCTGGGCACATTGTTACTTACATACACAGGCTGGGCATATTAGCTGGTATAGACGCAGGCTGGGCACATTGGTAATTACATACACAGGCTGGCATATTAGCTGGTACAGACACAGGCTGAGCACATTAGTACTTATACAGGCTGGGCACATTAGCTGGGCACAGACATAGGCTTGGCGCATTGGGTTCTTACATACACAGGATGGACACATTAGCTGGTACAGACACAGGCTGGGCACGTTGGTACTTACATACACAGACTGGGCACATAAGCTGTTCCAGACACAGACTGGGCACATTGGGCTAATGTGTCTATCACAGGATGGACACATTAGCTGGTACAGACACAGGCTGGGCACATTAGCTGGCACACACGTAAGCTGGGCACATTGGTACTTACATACACAGGATGGACACATTAGCTGGTACAGACACATGCTGGGCACATTGGTACTTACATACACAGGATGGACACATTGGCTGGTACAGACACAGGCTGGGCACATTTGTACTTACATACACAGGCTGGGCACATTAGCTGGTACACACATAGGCTGGGCACATTGGTACTTGCATACACAAGCTGGGCACATTTCTCCCTCTCTTCCTCCATGCTTTTCTTCTCTCCCTGTCTCACACCTCTGCCGGTGGCACCTCCCCCTGGTGGCCCTTCTTCTTCTGTGTCAAAGGACTCCGAGGAGTGAGCAGGAGGCCTGGGGAAAGGAGAGAGCAGCTGCCTGTGAGAATGAGAGAGCTGAGGGAAGGGGGCAGGAGGGCAACTGGCGGTGGGCAGCATTTGGGAACATTTTTGCCCCCACCAAAAAGCTTCCACCCCAGGCGGCCTAACACCCTAGCCCCCCCCCCCCCCCCCTTGCTACACCACTGCACCTAGGGCATCAGAAAGTTTAAATATGCTGTGGTATATGTCTTTTTGTCAAATAACTTTTTTCAAGTTTTTATTTTACGTACATTTAATATTTATTTACACCGACTAGCATCCCAGCAGCTACGTTTGTTTTTTTATCAGTTTCAAGAGCTTACTGATGCTTTCTACCCCAGAGACTTACCATCTATAGCCTGTGGACTACACCAGTGGTCTGTGATCTTCATAAATGCGGTCAATAAGAAAACTGGGATTAAAAAATAAATATGAAAAAATATATAACGAATATGGTTTACAATGAGTGGGAAGTGCAGTATAACTGCCGTGACTAGGCTGAACTAGGCAGCTGAAAGAAAACATTAGAAATATGTATATATAAAGTAATTGTTTTTTTCTATTTATTATTATATTTTAATATTAAAAAGATGACTATTGTATTTATAGGTTCAGTAAATAAAGATGTGTTTATTTTGTGACAAAGTATTAGAGTGTTTGTTCCTAGGCAACATGATTTTGTGACGTGTATTAACTCCTTGAGTACTGGGTTGTTTGTATTTTGTATCATAAAACAGCTTAATACCAACATATTTTTTAATTACACATATGTTGATATTGGATTGTTAAGTGTCAAATAATGTTGAAATGTCAGCATTTTGTACTGCTTTTTGTTTTATACTGAAATACTTTTGGGAGACTCAGCAAAGGTTTTAAAACCACTTGTGAGTGGTCTTTGGTCTTCTGCTTTTTGCAGATACGGCAGTGCCCTGATTTGCGATCAGTAAAATCTTATTAGCATAGGGTTGGGTGTCAGGGTGTTAGGGAGTAACTCAGTGCAAAACGTAATGGAGATTTATGCCTTGCTTTTTGGCTGTGTCGTAAAGTTAGGTAGGATTTACTCTGCAGTTAAGGCACTCGTGCTTTCTCAGGGATTATCATAGGGCCCCATATACTTCCTGAAAAACAGAGCATTAACTTTAGCAGTTGCACAATCAGATGGGAAAAAAAACACCTATACATATGCTTTGCAAATAGCTGATACTGGCTATATAAATATAAAAAGTCTAGAAAATCCTAAAATTCTGGATAGCAGAAAATAAACTGGGATCTCTTTTGTTCCTCAGATTATTCGAAGATATACTGTATATAGCTCCCATGCACCTTGCATTGTTATTGTCCTTAATTTAAAGTGAAGTAAGGTTGAATAGGTTATACAAGTAAATGAGAGATAATACAAAGTAGTGGCTGCTCTCATGCATGCAGAATGTCAGAAAATAGCACTCCAGTCTTACGGCTCCTGGTACATATACAGCAGTATCAGGATGGAGCCAGATTAACCTGCTGACAGGGCAAACTATAGGAATTAAACTTCATTCAGGTAATGTATCCTGAAACTCTGGCCTACTAAGGGAATTGTACACACTAATTAGAGAACCATCAATTTAGACAAAATTTAAATACTGCACCTGAAAATAGACATGTTTTTAGAATGTAAAAAAAATAATAGTTTCAAACTTATTGCTTTTATATGCAAATATGCGGCTACAGAGTCTCCCATTTTGTTTCCAGTGATCTACTTCCTGAGATTGGAGGGTACTTTGAATGCAGAGAAGAATCTGAAAATGTGGCAGTTAGGACTAATGCAAGGCTAATTAGTTACAAGGGCATGTCCAGTTGAGACAGAAGCTGCAAGAAGCAGCCTGGTTTACCTGTGGTAAAAAAGAATTGCATATAAAAGTGAAAAATGTAAAGGTTGCATCTATTCACTTTCTAAATACATTTTGTCCATTATAATGACTATTTATACAAATGACCAAGTGGCCATAATTTGACCACAGCATTTCTTTAATTAAACAGTTTAACATATAAATATTTTGTATTTTACACATATAACTATCAAAATATGTATGCCTCTGTAGTTAACTAATATGAATTTGATGACAAAAAAACCCAAAAAACTATAAAGCTGCAAACAGTGAGAGTATAATTCCTTATAATATGCCAAGCAGACTCTTTCTCAGTATTTAATATAAGATTGGCTAGCATTAACCTATTCCAGTAGAGCCTTCCAGAAACTCTGTAGTTTTATTTATAGTTCTTATATCCAAGTAATGAAAGTATAGTTTCTGGAAAAATGATTATATGTATGATTGAAATATAATAAAAAGTAGATATGGATAGACCTGCATAAAGAATTTAATGCAAAGTGATATGTTATCAGTCAACCTGTAGGACAATGCCCCATTGTTCAAGTCGCAAGTCAAAAGTAATTTAGTCTCTTCAATGATAGGCTGATGCATACCATGCTCTTTTAGAAGAAAATGGAAATCATAATCTTCATTCAGATCAGAAAACTGTGCCCTAGATTCCCTAAAGTCAGTGAAGCAAGGGACAGTAATATGATATTAGTAAAAAGAAAACCGGTATACATCCACAGACACAGTTATATACATATTATTTATGCACTGGTGTATAGCACTTGAATATACACACTAATTTATTGCAAAAATGAGTTTGGAGTTTTGCACACTTTATAATAAAAGGGGTAACCTTTTATATTTTTTGTTCTAAGTAAATAAATGTATTTTATATGCCAAAACATACCGCAGTTCTCTCTGCATGTTAATTTGAGTGTATATCTCTAAAGAAAAAAAAATACTTTTTAAGGAATCAGATAGTTTAGACAGGGAGGTTTCCTGTTGCATGGATGTTGTGGAGGAGTTAAATTGTTGCTGCAGCTTGGTAGTTAAAGGGATATGAAAGTTTCCTGGATTATGAATGCATTTGATAGAGGAGAATAAATAGTATATGGAAAAAATGTTTGCTTCAAAAAATACCAAAATAAACATGTCCAGTAATCTAGCATGAATAAATTGGGAGCACCTTCCACCACACGAACTTCACCACAGCCACTGAATTAAATGGCAGATTTCTATTCTGATTGTCAGACTTGGCCTGGTGGGTGGGTTGCCAACATTTTTAGTAACCTTATATATTATCTATAATTAAAATAGTAAAAAAAAATGTCATCATCAGAATGTGCAGAATTCTCTAGTGGCGGAATAGTCTAAGAAAGCATGGCTGCCCTGTTGAACTTCCTTTGGGCATGTTGAGACAAAATGGTCTATTTTTGATTTGGACCTGATTAACATAAGCAAGGGATTAAAATTGTAATAATTATTTTGAAGCCTTAGGTCATAATGACTGGTAACATAAATAATCCAGTTGTTGTTATACTGTTCACACGAGGAATCAGATGAATAAGAAGCAAGTAGAGGATGCACATATTTAGATGCATTAATCTGAGAAAAATGTTATGTTACTAGTAAATTAGCTGCTCAAATTTGTATATTAAGTTCTCACTGTTATATGAAAAGCAATAAGAGTGAAGCCACGCTTATTCACTGTTTATGGTCTTGTCCAAGTACTGTATAATTTTGAGAAAATTACTTTCATTTTATGCAAAACCTCATACTGTATATAATATTTTCATAAATATCTCCAGAATTTATTCTAGGTGGCATATTTCATATGTCCTAGCACAGTTATCAATGTATTAAATCATATCATTCTTATTGCTCTTGAATGTATTTTGTACCACCAATTTTTGGACAGAAACGGTTACTTTATATTATATACTGAATGACTTTTAGCTATAAAAGATAAAGAGTTTTCAGGTTTATTGTTTATAAAAAATGGGTACCATGTATTCTTACTCTTTTAAATGATTAATAAAACAAAAATAATTCAAAGTTTTTTGATATATCAAATTAATGACTATTACAAAATATTGTAGTGGTAAGTGGCAAATTTGAATTGGTATGTCTTAACTGCCAACTATCATTAGATTCACTACAATTCTTGGGAATGCGCATGCACTACGAATTAATGTTATTTAATATTTTTTAGAATTATATATATATTATATTGTAATGGTGACAATTGTGGTCCCCTAGGCCCATGGACTGTTGTAAATACCGCCAGTCAGCTGTTTGTACTGGCTTGGCTGGGTGAGTCCCCAGGATTACCCCAGATTTGTTCATTGAATGGGCCAGTTTTCCTGGATTTCCACAGAGGATACTCCAGGGTGTGATTTGTCACCTGGCCTCTCTGCATTGTCTCCCCTGCAGCGGCCCAAAGACACTGTTTGTGTGCCTTTATCACTGGAAAGGAGGGGCCACTGGTCAAGATCATTGGCAAGGGGGAAGTTGGGGTCTTCTATTTTACCAAGGATACCTGGTACCATCCCAGAATCAGCAGGTCATTAGGTCTCCCCCTTGCCTGGAAGGAAAGGGTTTTGCTGGGGAAGGACCCTCCCAAGTTTTTGCTGGACCCACTAGCCTAGATTTACTGTTACCTCTGGACTGCCTTGAAGGGTCCTCCAAGTGAGTGGTCTTTGTTTCCCCAGGGGCTTCGGAAGGTCACTACACCACTGGGAAGGAGGGAGAATTCACCCTGGACAGGAGGAGGCTGGGTGCCCAGAGAGCCATCAAGTTTATCACTTGGATTGATTTTTACTAGGGAGTTGTATAGGTGGAGCAACCTGGCAAGCCCCCAGTGCAACCGCAGGATTGAGCCACAGAAAGGGGGCGTAGGACTATGGACGCTTCCTGCACTCCCTAGACTTACAACTACCAGCTGGGACCGGGTTCTTGGACCCTGCAGATTGTTGGGACTGTGCTATGGCTTAGACCTCAGAGAACAAGTAGCATCCGTGTAGCTGGAAAGCAACCTGGCAGGATAGCTTCCCAGTCTCCACTAGAAAGAAGGGGGAAGGAGTTGTCATGCCCAGGGCCTGACTGGACTGTTTTACACTATGGCCTGAACCTGACTGGCCAGAGTTACCCCGTTTTTATTATTATGGTTATATATTTCTTAGTGCTTATGGTTAAAATATGATTACACTGTTATACTGTATGTATGTTGGTTTATGTATTATGTTTCATGTTATAGGAATTGTTGTAAAAAACATATTAGATATTCTGCAGGCTATTGCACCGGCCAAACGCCCAAGACCATAGTCTCATAGATAATCCTTTGTACATACACTTGAGATTAAGACCTGAGCTCCTCAGATGTACATGATTTCCCAGTAAGCAGGGGCAGCCTATTATGTTACAGTGTTGTTATCTGGTGATAACTCATTCAGCCCCACCTAAATATAATCACCAGGATAAGATTAAGGCCTGTCCTCATCAGAAGTACAGGGCTTCCCAGTAAGCAAGGGCAGCCTATTATTTAGGGATGTGTTTACTGTGGTTGGCCAGCCTGTGTTATTTAAAACTGTATAAAATGTGACAATTAATAAAGAAAGGTATGGCTGTTGTGTCTGTACTTACATAAACAAGGTGAAAGTGTCAATATGTGGATTATTCCTAAATCTAAAGGATCACATGGTGTTCCTGAGGTCCTGGTCTGTAGAAGCAAGCTCCTAGGTGTGGTTCCTGTGTTTGGTCCATCTTCTGCTATCAGAGGTGTACAAGGACCGCATGATTCTACTGGATAGGTTTGAACCAGGTTCTTACCAAGTCCAATTGAAGTAGCAGCTTGTGACACTGTGTTTGAAATGTTGCAGTGGAATATACTATTTTGTTTTCTGTGGAATTGCTTCCTGAAGTGGATGGACACCTTGAATGCAGAAAAGGCTTACCTGCACGGTGGAAATGTGTCATCTAAAACTTCCAGTGCTTTCAATAGGACTAATGGAGATCCCATTCGTTTACAAGGACACACCCTCATTAGATAGTAGCTGGAAGGATCAGTTCAGTAAAAAAGTACCAAACAGTAAAAAATAATTAAATATACAAATTCAAGATTTTGTTTATTTTTTATGCTTTATAAAAATATTTTGCCCATTATCAAGTTTAATTATTCAAAAGACCATACGGAAACATGGTACAACATTGGCCGTTTAACATCTGCTCTGTGTGTCCATAGAACAATACTTACATTTTTGTGACAGTTTGCAAATTTCCAGATTTTTTTTTAAATGATATTCAGTAACTTGTATTGGTGAATGGTGGGTATAATATATATCAGCATGTTTTATAATAAAGCAACAATTCCCATTGCATTATTAACTACCTTTGTTACAACAAGGTTTCCAGGTGGAATTACAGTAAGCCCATTTTTATTAAGTAAATCACAACCACACAAAAAAACGTAGTGTTTTAGCGACATAAGCCTTTCCTTGTCAGGTTTGTACCAGCTAATAAAGTATTGTCTGCTGTAATAATGTATGTCATCCTATTATAAGACCCAACAAAAATTGTTTTATGATTTTGCACTTTACTTGCTTTTCCCAAAGCTTATGGTTATTTAGAAGAATAGTTGTTGAGTAAGTAGAGATTGCATTGATTTCTCTCTTCTCCGCTTTATTCCAAGACAATACCAGTATAGTGTTACAAACACATCAAGCAAATGAAGATGAAAATGACATTTTAGATTTGTTAAAAAGCTAGAAAACAGATTTCCCTTTCCATGACATAAACTCCTAGGACAGAAGGTATTTTAGTGCTTTAGGAATATGTCTTAAAAAACAAATGAGGTTAGTTTATCATTTCTGGGCTGAAGGTCAAGGCCAGATTTACATATTTGCTGAACTAATTCTAATCGTATTAGTATACAGAACATTCTCATGATACGCAGAGAATGTGGGGTCTATTGTGCATACAGTGGATATAAAAAGTCTACACACCCCTGTTAAAATGTCAGGTTTCTGTCCTGTAAAAAAATGAGACAAAGATAAATTATTTCAGAAATTTTTCCACCTTTAATGTGACCTATAAACTGTACAACTCAATTGAAAAAATAACTGAAATATTTTAGGTAGAGGGAAGAAAAAATATAAAAATAAAATAATATGGTTGCATAAGTATGCACACCCTTAAACTAATACTTTGTTGAAGCACCTTTTGATTTTATTACAGAACTCAGTCTTTTTGGGTATGAGTCTATCAGCATGGCACATTTTGACTTGGCAAGATTTGCCCACTCTTCTTTGCAAAAACACTCCAAATCTGTCAGATTGCGAGGGCATCTCCTGTGCACAGCTCTCTTCAGATCACCCCACAGATTTTCAATCGGATTCAGATCTGGGCTCTGGCTGGGCCATTCCAAAACTTTAATCTTCTTCTGGTGAAGCCATTCCTTTGTTGATTTGAATGTATGCTTTGGGTCGTTGTCATGCTGAAAGATGAAGTTCCTCTTCATGTTCAGCTTTCTAGCAGAAGCCTGAAGGTTTTGTGCCAATATTGACTGGTATTTGGAACTGTTCATAATTCCCTCTATCTTAACTAAGGCCCCAGTTCCAGCTGAAGAAAAACAGCCCCAAAGCATGATGCCACCATCATGCTTCACTGTGGGTATGGTGTTCTTTTGGTGATGTGCAGTGTTGTTTTTGCGCCAAACATATCTTTTGGAATTATGGCCAAAAAGTTCAACCTTGGTTTTATCAGACCATAATACATTTTCCTGCATGCTTTTGGGAGACTTCAGATGTGTTTTTGCAAAATGTAGCCTGCCTTGGATGTTTTTCTTCGTAAGAAAAGGCTTTCGTCTTGCCACTCTACCCCATAGCCCAGACATATGAAGAATATGGGAGATTGTTGTCACATGTACCACACAGCCAGTACTTGCCAGATATTCCTGCAGCTCCTTTAATGTTGCTGTAGGCCTCTTGGTAGCCTCCCAGTTTTCTTCTCGTCTTTTCATCAATTTTGGAGGGAGCTTCAGTTCTTGGTAATGTGTTCACTGTTTTCCATGGTATATCCAATGCCTTGGAAATTCTTTTGTACCCTTCTCCTGACTGATACCTTTTAACAATGAGATCCCTCTGATGCTTTGGAAGCTCTCTGTGGACCATGGCTTTTGCTGTGGGATGCAACTAAGAACATTTCAGGAAAGACCAACTAGAGCAGCTGAACTTTATTTGGGGTTAATCAGATGCACTTTAAATGATGGCAGATGTTTGCTGGCTCCTATTTAACACAATTTGGAATGTGATTGCTTAATTTTGAACACAGCTACATGCCCAGTTAAGAGGGTGTGCAGACTTATGCAACCACATTATTTTTTTTTATTTTTTTTCTTCCCTCCACCTAAAAGATTTCAGTTTGTTTTTCAATTGAGTGGTATTATTATTATTATTATCGCCAACATATTCCGTAGCGCTGTACATAAGATATGTTCAAGACAAAGATACATACAAATTAACACATAATAAAACAAGGAGGGCCCTGTCTTTGAGTTTGGAATCCAGTGTCCATGGTGCTTTCCCTAAAACACCTAGTGGGATTGAAACTCGCAGACTTACATCCTAAAGGTATTGTGTGAGGAAAAGGAGGGAGAGAGATTTGAGAGTGTGTTAGGGTGGAAGGTGATACGCTTCTTTAAAGAGATGTGTTCTTAGAGAGGATTTAAATGTTTTGAGGTTGGAGGATAATCTGGTGGAGTGAGGCAAGGAGTTCCAGAGAATAGGGGCAGCACGAGAAAAGTCCTGAAGGCGAGAGTGAGAGGAGGTGACAAGAGTTGTGGAAAGAAGAAGGTCATTAGCAGAGCGAAGAGGGCGTGTCGTGGAGTATTTGGAGATGAGGCCAGAAATGTATGGGGGAGTGTTCTTGTTGAGGGCTTTGAAAGTTAGGGTCAGGATTTTAAATTTTATTCTGGAGGCTATGGGAAGCCAGTGGAGAGATTGACAGAGAGGTGATGCCGACACTGAACGTTGTGTACGGAAGACGAGTCTAGCAGAGGCATTCATAATGGATTGAAGTGGAGATAGTCGGGTGGTGGGGAGGCCAGCAAGAAGCGAGTTGCAGTAGTCCAGTCGAGAGATGATGAGAGAGTGTATAAGGATTTTAGTTGTGTCTTGTGTAAGAAAGTGGCGAATTCTGGAGATGTTTTTTAGATGGAGAAGACAAGATTTAGTTAGTGATTGTATGTGAGGGATGAAGGACAGGGCGGGGTCCAATAGAACCCCAAGACAACGGGCTTGGGAGGAGGGGGTGATGATGTCTTTGTTGACAGTGAGAGAGATGTGAGGAATTGACGCTGTGGGAGAGGGAGGAAAGATTAGGAGTTCAGTTTTAGACATGTTAAGTTTGAGATGGTGGGTGGACATCCAAGAGGATATACTAGAGAGGCAGTTGGAGACATGTGTTAGAAGAGAGGGGGATAGATCTGGTGCTGAGAGGTAGATTTGGGTGTCATCTGCGTAGAGATGATATTGCAGCCCAAAAGAGTTTATAAGGGTACCAAGTGAGGAAGTGTAGATGGAGAAGAGGAGCGGGCCTAGGACAGATCCTTGGGGTACACCAGTTTATAGGTCACATTAAAGGTGGAAAAAAGTTCTGAAATTATTTTTCTTTGTCTAATTTTTTTACAGCACAGAAACCTGACATTTTAACAGGGGTATGTAGACTTTTTAGATCCACTGTAAATACAAAAGTATTGTTATGAAAATGAGGCACTATAGAAAGGCGCCCATATGCAGCTGCATTTTTGCATAGTTACAAATTTGGCCATGCAGGTTTAGCCTAATCATATAATCCATAATAATGTACATGATAGAAGTAAATGTTCGCTAATGATGATTCCAGATGTCACAGGAAGCTGGAGAGGAAAATGTAATTAATGAAGGTGCAAATGTGGGCGTTCCAATAATTCCAATATTGTAAGATTGTACTTGTGAGATAAATAGAACTAATTACACATATATAGGAATGGTTTTATTAACTCAAAGTGTATATATAGTGGGAAAATAAAATAAAAGAAGCAAACACTTCTTTTGCAGAGTGTAATTAGATACATACTTACAAAGCACCGCTGGATTGCCATTTAAAGTATTGAGCCAGATTCAAGCTTCTTCACAATGGGAAGAGAATGAAGTCATTGAATGAGGCTACATGATAGAACAGATAGATGGGCTGACAGAGGGACGTGGGCTTTATTAAGATCAATTAGCTGCTTGTGTATAACCTGGAACAGACATTATCCATAGTAGGTGAATATTAAAGTATACATTTTATTATATGGTCTTTTGAATAAAAACATTTTTTATTATTTTTTACACTTTAAAAGCGTGTTACATGTTCAAAATGTTTTTATCTGTTACTTTCTTTGGTGGATGTGTCCTAGTAGTCTAATGAACTCCCATTTACTCCTGCTAAGAGCACTGATAGTTGTAGCTGCCTTACTCCAATTGCAAAGACAAAAACTTCCTCCTCATTCAAGCCTCCTTGATCAGGAAATTGATCTACTTAAAGGACCACTGTGGTCATTCTTTTCAGTATGGTCCTTTGAACAGCAAATTGTGATAATGTGCAAAATGTGGGAAATTATAAAAGCTACACAGCCTTTACATGTTTCACATTTATATGCAGTTTTTATTTACTGCAGAAATCCATTTTCTTTACTAGGCCCTTGTAAACTAATGAGCTAATGTAAGCATTGGCAGTTGTACATGCCTCCATTTGATTGTTCAGGTACAAACTTTCTGTGTATTAAAAGTTTCCTCCTACTTTAGAAAAGTAATGAAGAGAAACCAAAATGTTAAATTCCACAGCAGCATAATTGCATATTCAAAATATAATAAATAATTAAAATAAAGTATAATAAATATAATATAATAAAGTAATAATTTAGAGGCTGTTTTCATTTTACATTCTGAAAACATATTGCATATTTTAAAGTAGGTGCATATTCTTTAAAATATTACATTTTAAAAATATGACTGCAGTGGGACTTTAGATAAGGATATAGTTTCTTTAATATGATGTGTGACCTACACTGCACACAAGACAGACATTGCCTGATTTTCAATTAGCAGATCATATGCCCCTGGGACTGAGTAATGTCTTTATCTGTGCCCTGTCTATCTTACAGAAATGTCTTTAATAATTTTGAATGCAGATTTCATTTCCATGGAATGATTTGCATGATAGAATAATTCAGTCCTATGCCGTCTACCTCCCATAACGCTGTTTTGGAGTCAGCATTGCCTGTACTGTCTGTAATGTTCTTATTCTCTCACTGTAAGAAAATCATCACTAATAGAATTGTGTACCAAGAACATTGAGGGCCGCCACTGTGAGCTTCGCAAAGCGAGGCGAACAGTCGACTGCAAGCCTCACAAAGCGAGACGTTGACAGCACCACGTGACTGCGAGCCTCGCAAAGCGAGGCGTTGAAATACGCAAGACTTAGTATGCAACGAGCGCCAAAGGGCTAATTGCAGGGCTCGCCCATGGGACTTAGCGAGGGCCGCAAAATTATGGCCCGTAGGACTTAGGACCAGAGGCACGTATATGGACTGTGGGCCTCACAAAATTTTGAATCACTGAACTGTAAAAACCTGAAAAAAAAACAAATATGCCTCAAATTAACTTACCAACACATACACACATGCCACAGTGGGAGAGGCAGGGGCCTGTGAGTCAGGTTGCAAGGTAATTTGATGCATATTTTCATTATCGAAAATCGCCTAAGCGAGAGAAAAAATGGCCCCCGAAAAAATTAAACACAACGAAAACGCGACAGAAGGACGTTAAACTATAACATTAAAAACGAGTCCTAAGCAGTAACACTTCAAGCAAGCCAGTCACACTTAAACCAAGGCAGTAACACAACGTATGACAGTAACACTCAAGCGCGCCGCCTATAAAGTACACAGGGTGAGAGGCTTGCAATTAGCGCCAAAGGCCTTCGGAGCTCATCGCGGGGCTCACTAGGAACACCAAAGGTGATCATTGCAAAGCAGGAAAGTTGCGGCTCGCAATGAGCAGTGCAGGCCCTCATTGCGAGCCACGCGATGAACACCAAAGGCGCTCAGTGCGAAGCTCGCGATGAATGCCAAAGGAGCTCATAAGGACCATAGCCGTGCATAGTATGGCAGCATACCAGGCTTACAATTTTACTCCCCTCATTTTTGACGGGCAATTTCCTAGTAGCCTAATAAAGAGGAATCACATAACCAGTTACATTCTGCATTTTAGACACTCCTGCTTCAATGCCATTTTTTTAATTGGGGGTGTTAAAGCAATTGCGTTCAAAAAATTTAATTCCCTCTGTTTGTAGAACTACAGTTAAAAATAAGCAACATGTTTTTAGAATTTAAAAAAGTCTGTAAGTTGCTATTTTTTCCTGCAATTATGCTGCTCTGGATTCTTCCAGTTTGATGCTTGACTACATGGCTCCAGTATCTATTCCCGTAAGACTGACTTGGCCCTACAGGAGTTTTCACAAGTAAGTTTGCAGAGCTATTATATGGCTCCTGTAAAAGAAATTATGTAGACGTTACTGACTCACACTCGGGAGGAATTGCCCGGAGCTCTCTAGATCTAACATGTGCTCATAACCTGCCTTATGTATACCCATAGGAGAATCTCAGCAGTCTCCAATGCTACAGAATGGTACATACTATCTAATGTAGACATGCCCTAAACCCCCTCCCATGCCATAAATAATAACAAAAATGGGTTAATCAACAATGTACCCTGATAGCACATTTGAGCCCAGGTATCCCATGGGACCTCCCAACACCTAGGGTCTATCAGGATTCCTCTCCCCCAACCCCTTGCAATTTGGGGTGAGGGCTCATTAACCTCTCATTAACCGCCTTACCTACACCCAACTGACCCTATATAAATATTTAATGGCCCATGAGGTCCCGGTAAACATTAATATTCCTGTTTTAATATGGGGTTCCTATGGGTCCTGTCATTATCTACCATGCTCCCATACACAATCTACCCCATGGAGGTACTATTAACCCATTAACAAAGAGGCCTTCAGGGAAAACATGGCACCAAATATTAACCCCATTTACCATGGGGGTCCCTACTGGCCCTCATGGCACCTCTCAGTAGCTATGGACCCCCATAGTATTCTATTTTATAACCATGTGTGTCCCTATGGAGTTCCATTGCATCCTAACCCTTACATTAGGAGTCCTTGTTGACCCCATGATCCCTACCCTCATGCGGTCTATAAGGACCCCTATAATCCCTAACGTTAAATCCATGATAAACTACCTACACTACATTAAATAAAGGGAAATAAAAAAGTCAAGCCAAGAAAAAAAGTTACCTAAAATATAATAAAAATATAACACTACAGAAAATTACAATTAAAATAAAATAATTACAGTTAAAATAATAAAATGTTGACATTGACTAGAGGTACTGCTATCAACCCAACTGACCCTTGATGAGGAGATGGACAAATTGCATTGTGATCTTTACAACATTAAAGATAATGTCCGCATCTTGGGGATTGAAGAACCAGCCCCCCTCCTCTTTCAACAACAATATTTGGATATGGAGTTGTGGATGATAAAGGCACGCCAATGTTTTAACACCCATATTCAAGAGGCCTGCTCCTCCTATGAAAAATCATTAGAAAACAACTACATACCACCAACCAGCAACATACCACCAACCCAGGAAAATATATCTCTAAGTGAGGGGTGTGGTGAAGTAAATAAAATCAGTGAATGTTAGGAAGAGATAGAACAATTACGCCAAGAATTAAATGCAAACAATTCTATGAAGAAAAAGAACTCTGGTCGATTTTGGCCTAAATAATCTAAACATAAAATCAGTGAATGTGTGGAAGAGATGGATCAATTACACCAAGAATTAAATACAAACAATTCTATGAAGAAAAATAACTCTGGTCGATTTTGATCTAAAAAATCAAAAAATAAAATCAGTGAATGTGAGGAAGAGATAGAACAATTACACCAAGAATTAAATACAAACAATTCTATGAAGAAAAATAACTCTGGTCTATTTTGGCCTAAATAATCCAAAAATAAAATCAGTGAATGTGAGGAAGAGATAGAACAATTACACCAATAATTAAATACAAACAATTCTATGAAGAAAAAGAACTCTGGTCGATTTTGGTCTAAAAAATCAAATCAGTGAATGTGAGGAAGAGATAGAACAATTACACGAAGAATTAAATGCAAACAATTCTATGAAGAATAGTAAACACTATAATCGAGACTCCACCTAGGAAAAATCATTGGGATAAATGGACTTGGGTCTCACTTAAAAATAATGTTTACCTGTTACATTCTTGGGGGGTTAAGGTTTTATAGTTTACAATGTTTAGTTCACTTTGTTTGATCAATAAATAAAAGTTTTAAAAACATTATAAAATTATAAAATGATAATTAAACCGGTAAGAAAAAAAATATTTATTAATACATTACAACCCTTGTTGTCCCTTCAGGAGTAATCATTGTTGCCCTGGTCTTCAGTCTACAGCCCTGGTTAAGCAGACACACTTCGACTAAAGACCCTCAAATCGTCAAAAAAGAAAATGCACCTCTCTAAAGAACAAAATACTACAGTGGATATAAAAAGTCTACACACCCCTGTTAAAATGTCAGGTTTTTGTGCTGTAAAAAATGAGACAAAGATAAATCAATTCAGAACTTTTTCCACCTTTAATGTGACCTATAAACTGTACAACTCAATTGAAAAACAAACTGAAATCTTTTAGGTACAGGGAAGAAAAAATATAAAAATAAAATAATATGGTTGCATAAGTCTGCACACCCTTAAACTAATACTTTGTTTAAGCACCTTTTGATTTTATTACAGCACTCAGTCTTTTTGGGTATGAGTCTATCAGCATGGCACATTTTGACTTGGTAAGATTTGCCCACTCTTCTTTGCAAAAGCACTCCAAATCTGTCAGATTGCGAGGGCATCTCCTGTGCACAGCCCTCTTCAGATCATCCAACAGATTCAGGTCTGGGCTCTGGCTGGGCCATTCCAAAACTTTAATCTCCTTCTTGTGAAGCCATTCCTTTGTTGATTTGGATGTATGCTTTGGGTCGTTGTCATGCTGAAAGATGAAGTTCCTCTTCATGTTCAGCTTTCTAGCAGAAGCCTGAAGGTTTTGTGCCAATATTGACTGGTATTTGGAACTGTTCATAATTCCCTCTATCTTAACTAAGGCCCCAGTTCCAGCGTAAGAAAAACAGCCACAAAGCATGATGCTGCCACCACCATGCTTCACTGTGGGTATGGTGTTCTTTTGGTGATGTGCAGTGTTGTTTTTGCGCCAATCATATCTTTTGGAATTATGGCCAAAAAGTTCAACCTTGGTTTCATCAGACCATAACACCTTTTCCCACATGCTTTTGGGAGACTTCATGTGTTTTTGCAAAATGTAGCCTGGCTTGGATGTTTTTCTTTGTAAGAAAAGGCTTTCGTCTTGCCATTCTACCCCATAGCCCAGACATATGAAGAATACGGGAGATTGTTGTCACATGTACCACACAGCCAGTACTTGCCACTGTATATATATATATATATATATATATCACTTCTGACTTGATAAAGAGATGTTCATCTCTTGAAAGCTCGTCTCTATAATTATGAATACGTTTGTCGAATAAAAATGGTGTCACTATATACTACAATACTCTGATTCTTTATCTAGATTACTGGATAATAACTGCTACCTCAATCTTATATGTATGTATATATATATATATATATATATATATATATATATATACTTTAAAAGTAAAAAAATATTTTAATCATTAATCAGCACTATAATTTAATACACTTTAATACAGATTTCATGAGGTATGTGGTATTGTTACTGCTAGCAATGCCAGTATTTATTTTCTTACCTTTATTCTTAGTTTTGCCACCTGTTGAAAACTAAATAGAAACAGTAATATCAGATTTACACACTGTGCAGAGAAACAAAATGTTATCTATTTCTAGGCATATATATGAATGATAATAAAAAACAAGCATTTGAAGTGTTTTAAATATACTTGAAGGAAAGTTGGAGGGAAATAGAAAGGAGGGGAAGTGAGGACCCAGAGAAGGGCACAGATTGGCACTGAATAGGAGTCTCTGTATGCCTTCTCCCCTGCAGACAAACCTAAGACAATGTACCTGCAGTTTTAGTACAACCTCCTGGGCAGATCCTCTCCAAACCCGATGGCATCTAATAAGTGATAGAAAGAAATAAACGAGAAACAAATGTGAATCCAGCTGCTATTTGAAAGATATTTTGTGATTTTATAAAGTTTCTATTGTATTACTGCCATAATTTACATCATATTGCTTACTGCACATACAGGGTAGTTTTGAGTGACACAATTTAAGAGTCTATCTCAATAATTGCATTTTTAAAAGCAAAAGTAGTGATCGGAATGTGGGTAGGTGTGAGATGTGAGCTGTATCCTATTTTCTTGCAGATCTTGAAGGTCATGTTAAGGACGTATTGAAATGCAAAGACAAAGATAATTGTGATGAGGACAGTTTAAGTTATAATAGCAGCTTATCTATTGTTAGGTAGCTTGGGGTTAGACTAAATGCTTGTAAATGGCATTATCATATCATAAATCACTAGAATAGTAGTTGCTTTTTTTTTTTTTTTTAAGGTTCAATGTATAAAATGTTGTTTAAGCATTGTAAGCATTATGGCAAATAATCAATATTGAGCATATTATAAAAAATAAATAAACTAACTTATTTTGAGTTAAATTTTTTATGCATTATGGCAAATAATCCACATTGGGCATATGGTAAAAAAAAATGTATTAACTTATTTAAATTTTATTTTTTTTAATCATTATGGCAAATAACCCACATTGGTCATATTATTAAAAAAATAAAACAATTTAATTTCAGTTAAAAAAATGTTATGCATTATGGCAAATAATTCACATTGGGCATATTATAAAAAAATACAAAATAAATAACTTATTTTAAGTTTACTTTTTTTAAGCATTATGGAAATAATACACATAGGGCATATTATAAAAAAAAACTATTAAATTTACTTATTTTCAGTTTTTAAGCATTATGGCAAATAATAAACATTGGGCATATTATAAAAAAATAAACGAACTTATAAAATGCTTAATTTTTTTTTTTATTCCTTGTAACTCCATTTGCAGCTCTGATCAAGCACTACATTACTCCTTTGCTCATTCAAATATGATTTGGCCAATTGAATAGGGCTCTATATAAGCACATAGCATATTTTTTACAGAAGTTTTGTAGTTAGTGAACTTCTATCCAAAAGCAAGGTCTTCACTAACTTAAAACTTCTGGAAAAAAAATATGCTAGGTGTTTATATAGAGCTTTATTCAATAGGTCAAGTCGCAATTGAATGAGGTCCATAGAATCCTTCGTAGCAAAGGAGGAATGTGGTGCTTGATCCAAGCTGCAAACGGAGTCATAGGGAATAAAAATTCTAAAACTTTAAATGTATTTTAATAATATGCTCAAATTTGATTCTTTAGCATACTGCCTACATGTGGTCCTTTAAAGGGCAACTTAATTAATTTAAACTTTTCTGCAGCAGCATGTAGATCACCCATAATAAGGGGGTGCAGGGGAAGAGGAGGAAAGAAGAATTGCGAAAATCGGGGCTAATTAACACGCCACGTGGTCGAGGCCTGGTGCATCTGGCCTCCCCGGCGATCAGCAGCAGCAGCAGCAGCTGCACAGCAGAGCAGTGCTGCAGGGGCGACCCAAGCAGCCCAGAAGCCCACTTTTAACCCCCAACGAGCATCACCTACCACTGGATCAAAGTAAGTGGTTGAGGCCTCCACCACCTGGTCCCCCACTGAGCTTGTGCCAGAGACTGAAAGTGATGCCAGACTCCAATGAGAGGCTACTCTGGGAGGTAAGAGGGACACAGTACACCAGATCCCTTCCTCACCATCCCTACACAAGTAGTGCATAAGCAAAAATAAGCAAAATAGAGGCAGCCTAGACCCCAACATCTAAAGTGGCACAACTCTATTTACTTAAAGGGGGCAGGAGGCCATCTTGAGACACATACACCAAGAGGGGCGCGCCCCCAGACAAGGCTCCAAAATGGGGCCCAGACAGCACTAACAGCAGCCTTTTTAAGCCCCACAGGGGAGTCCCCAACTGGTCAGCCTACAACAGCACAATTACTGCCTCCAACGCATCTGTGCAAAGATTAAGATTAAAAGGGGTTAAAAGATTTAAGAGACAGAATCACAACCCAGCATCTCTCCTAACTTAATAAATGACAACAAGTTGTGAGAAGCATGTCACAAATAAGCTGGCAAGACTTATCTAGACAAGTTTCACTAGGATTGTAAATATGTTAAACAATTCAAAAAGCAAGATGCAATAACTCACTGAATTACGCAAGTCACCTACATGAGCCGGCTACCAGAAAAGCTCTAGCCCACCTAAACTCTCATGCTCAACTAAGCAAAATCCCTAGCCTGCTTCACCTACAGCACAGAGTCAGAAGACGGCAACCTCTATAGATCACACCCTCAGGACAAGGCGGCATCATGGCGGCTCGCAGCAGCACCAAACCCAAAAAGAATCAAGCAAATAGAAACATCCAGGAGTTTTACAAAGCTCCAAACGATGCGTCATTATTCCCGCACAACTCAAACTCGCCGGTCAGAGAGGGAGAGCCGGAAGTAGCACATGCTCAGGTGGAACTAACAGACAAAAACATGGAAAAAATAAAACTGATGTTCCAAGAACTAATGACGACTGCTATCACTGACCTGAAAAGGGAGCTGCATGGCCTGGGACAAAGAACTCTAAGCTGTTAGAGGAGCAAACAGACCAGATAGTAGAAGCCCAGATGCATGATCAAGAGGTAATGGCGCAACACTCCACACAGATAAAAGAGCTGTCTGACAAGGTTGAAGATCTTGAAAACCGCTCACGAAGACATAACATAAGACGGAGAAATGTCCCAAACAGCATCTCAGACATACTGCAGTACTCAAAAGTAGTCATACTTGGGATCATTCCCACAAGCAGCGAAGCAGACTGGGCTATTGAAAGAGCGCATAGGGCCCTTGGCCCAACAAAAGCTAACAACCAACCTAAGGATATAATAATAAGGTTTGCCAAACAAAGCGCAAGAGACTTGATACTCACAGCAGCGAGAAGGCTCAAAGAAATCAAAGGCCCGGACAACTCATCTATACAAGTATACATGGACTTGGCTCCGGCCACACTGCAGAAAAGGAAGGAGATGAAACCCATGCTGGAGATATTGTCCAGCCACAAAATCCTCTACAAGTGGGGTTTTCCATTTTCACTAATTTTCCAGCGGGGCGGATCCTCTTACAGAGTACACACAGTAGAAGAAGCTGAGATCCTCCTGAGAAAGCTGAATTTACTAGCAGAGGATAGAGACGCTGAAAGGAGAAGTCCAAGACCCAGACCCAGTCTTGCCAAGATGTGGCAAGTATCGGCCAAAAAAACAAAAACAGCAGCCTTCAGTAGGGGGCCTCTCATGGAGCAAGCTACAGGAGGAGGTCTGGACACCGCTCCGTCAGCCGACTGCGAGGATCCTGATGCTGATCATTGAGAGAGTATTGAACACTTTTTTTTCCCCATGAGCAGGTTGAGCCGAAGAAATTGCAGCAAATAGCTAAAATGTTTAAGTTATGTTAGAGACAGATAGATTGTTATATACAGATATGCAGATCTAGCTGTAGCGGAGCTCTTGAGGTGACTTAAATGATTTGGAGGGATGAAGATTAAGGGGAGTTTTGAGCCCTTAACAACTCCCCAGGTAGAACCCCCAGGAGGGAGTCCTCTCCCCAAGAGGTCAAACCCAGTAATGGGAGCAATAGCTACTGGCCTCAAGGTATGGAAACAGGTAGGGAGACAGGGAAACTACCAAATTGTTAGGAAAGTTAACCAGTTTATTGAAATGTTGAATCTAAGCTTCTGTATCTCTTTTGCTTTTCTTCTTAGTCTATCCAGTTTACAGGTGGTCTCGGCGCCCAAGACACCCAAGGGAGGTTCCCGGCTTCAGCCTTCCACTAAAAACAATTCACACACAAATGAGGGAGTTAGAGTTGATTGATGCCTGGAGAGGACTACACCCCTCGGAAAAGGAGTATTCTTATTACTCCCCAACTCACAATTCCTATTCCAGAATAGATGTTCTCCTAACTCATACCTCGCTATTTAACCACACAGTGGATGCCCAGATCCACCCTTGCCCTTGGTCTGACCACGCAGTAGTTAGTATCAAAATTCAACTGGGACTTAGTCTCATAACCCCTGGGAAGTGGAGCTTAAACGAGGCACTTCTAACCAATCCCGGATCGCTAGCACAAATAGAACATGACATTCAAGATTACTTCACGTTAAACATGGTCCCCGAGGCAAATATAGGTTGGGTCTGGGTAGCGCACAAAGCATACATTAGAGGCACCATAATTAAACTGGCAGCTGCCAGAAAGAAACAATGCATTCAAAAAGAAAATGACTTATTTAAAAAACTGCAGTACTTGGAAAAAGCAATTCAGGCCAAAGCTCCTGGGGTCTCTAGAACCCAGCTAGACAACGCTAGACTAGAACTAGATGCGGTACTAGCCGCTAAAACTGAACAGGCCCTTAGGAAAACTAGGCATAAGTTTTACGCCCAGGGTAACAAGCCCTCCCCTATGCTTGCATATCACCAAAATTAAAACGGAAAGTGGAGAAATTACAATGAACCAATCGGAAATAAAAAAGACATTCCACAAGTGCTACCAAGAAATCTACTCGGCAAAAACAAAAGCCAATAACTTCACAGTGCAGGAATTCCTTAACAGCCTAGACATTCCCAAAATCTCGGAGGGGGAATTAGACTCCCTAAATGCAGAGATAACCCCGTCCGAAGTTATTGACACTATAAAAACGCTTAAAGCAGGAAAATCCCCTGGCCCAGATGGCTACTCAAACTTATACTATAAAAGCCTTGCAAAACACCTTGCCCCACACCTAAGCAAATTATTTAATGAGATGCTATTAGGAGAGCCAATGCCAGCCGAGCTAAACCAGGCAGATGTAATCTTTATCCCTAAACCAGGAAAGGATACTTTAAATCCAAGGAACTATAGGCCAATATCCCAGTTAAACGGGGACATTAAAATCCTATCTAAGCTAATGGCAGCAAGGGTAGCCAAATCCCCCCAAAACTAATACACAAAGACTAAGTGGGCTTTGTGCCGTACAGACAAGCTGGGGATAACATACGACGTATTCTAAATGTCTCCCACATAGCTAAAAAGGCGAATATACCTCTCAGTCTAGTAGCCTTAGATCTAGAAAAGGCATTCGACTCCTTTGAATGGCCTTATTTACATGCGGTTGTAGATAAATTCGGCATCAGAGGCAAATTTACAAATCTAGTAAATACATTATACAAAGCACCGACGGCAAGCCTTAGGCTTCCAGGGGCTAATAGAGATCTTATAAACATCCAGAGAGGTACGAGGCAGGGATGCCCCCTGTCCCCGCTACTATTCGCTCTAGCCATCGAACCTCTTGCTCAGGCCATTAGGACATGCCCCACCATACAGGGTATTGAGGTGGGATGTCAACAAATGAAATGCAGCTTGTTCGCAGATTATATCTTGTGCACGCTTACAAAACTGGTAACCTCAATAGCAGCCCTTATGGACTTAATGTCCAGGTTTGGGAACTTGTCAGGCCTCAAAGTTAACGCAGATAAATCTGAAATAATATGCATGAGAGTGCCCTCAGACCAGGTACAAGCCCTAAAAGAGGGACACTCGTTCTCATGGCCAAAGGGAAGTATCAAATATCTAGGAGTTAACCTCACACCAGAGTTGTCAGCTTTATACAAAGAAAATTATATCCCCCTTTACAAAAAATTACAAGCAGATCTATTTAGGTAGAATAGATACAACCTGTCATGGACAGGAAGAATAAACGCTTTTAAAATGAACATGTTACCCAAAATCTTATACTATTTTAGAACACTCCCGATTGGAATACATAGAGGAGATCTAGATGGCTTCCAAAAAGCGGTATTCCGATTCATCTGGCAACATAAACACCCGAGAATCAACAAGTCCCTAATGTATAGAGACAGAGAAGCAGGGGGTATGGCGTGCCCAAATTTGATACACTACTTTGAAGCAGCCCAGATTTCCTTCCTACCACAAGCCCATTCCAGTGAACACCAACCAATGTGGGTATCCCTAGAGAACTATCAAATGAAACCCTACAAATGGGATAAAATCATTTGGTCCCCGACACTCCCCCCAATAGCAAAATCAGACTACAATAATCCAATCATTAAATTATCCCTGCAGGAGTGGAGGGGGGCGAACTCCAAGCGGCAGTTAACACACTCCCTTTCATCTCTCACGCCAGTCCTTTCGGGGTCCCAGATTATGAAGGAATTAGGGGGGGGGTCTCAAAAGCGTGGTGGCTCTCGCGGAAACTAGACCTGCTAGGCGCATGGTTCCAAGACGGCAACCTTCTAACCTCTATACAATTCATAAATAAGTACAATCTACCAGACAGGGAGATATTTAACTATAACAAGATATGCCACAGGGTCCAAGAACTGGTCAAATCCTGGGGTCCCCCACAGGACACCTGGTTTGCGAAAGTATGTGCGCAGAATCCCCTAGCCAGAGGAATAATTGGTACCCTTTACTCGCTTGCCAACAAGCCACTTAAAGACCAAAAGCCTAAACATGTCCTACAATGGGAACAGGAAATGGGAGTAGAATGGGACACCCAGAGATGGGGAAAAATACACAAGGCACTGACTAAAGGCTCCCTCTTCTTTAGCTATTTAGAAACAGCAACTAAAGTACTACACAGGGTATACATGAAACCTGACAGGCTAAATAAGATAAATCCGCTTTCCCCTCCTGAGTGCTTTAGGAACTGCTCAGATAGAGGAACCTTTGGCCACATCTGGTGGGACTGCCCAAAAGTACAGGCCCTGTGGCGAAGGGTAACTGCAATGATCACTGAGGTATTAGACAGGGAAATACACCCCTCTAGGGAGACATGCTTACTGGGAATGCCAGTACTGAACGTTAATAAGAACCATAACAAGTGGATACAAATGGTCATGCTGGCAACCAAAAGCCACATTGCAAAGAATTGGAAATCACCCCATTTAGACGCCCAAGAGGTTATAAAAAAATTAAACCACATCATGATTTATGAAAAAATGACGCATTCAATAAACAACTCCCTCTCCACTTTTAGTCAAATTTGGGACAGATGGGTGGAGTCGGACAAAGCTATTTTAATTTAACAAAAACTTGATTTAGAGTGGAAATTAGTACAATAGGAAGGGAAGGCGTAATCGGATGAGGCGGAGACTCCAGGCCAGGGTGACGGGTGTCTTGGGCGTTGACAACTATTGGCGAATTGAGTAAACTGAAGAAGATAGACAGGAAGAAGGAGAAAAAAAAAAAAAAAAAGCAAGGAAGATACAGGTAATAAGTTCATTGACTTGTTTATTCATTGTTTGTTCGATGTTATACTTCCCATATACTAGGTGAATAATGTAATTCTCGAGCTATGCAAAATTGAACATCTATATATATCTACATGGAAAGACAACAAGTTAGCTCACATGTAAGAATTTGACAAGTTTAGTATTGAGAAGTCAATTGCTAGGGAAGGAATAGCTAGCAGGCGTTTCCTGCAAAGTTGAGAAAATGGAAAAAGGTTATGGTGGACACATAAAGCAGACACCCAATATTGTCAGGACAGGATAATCATTATTGACAACAAAGTTGTACAAGATATCTAAAATGTTGTTAAAAAATCCTGTTTATGCAAAATTGTGTTGGACCTGCGAGTCCAACAATATTGTGTCATTGAACACTGCTTATGTGTCAATAAAAAGATTTAAAAAAAAAAAATGCTATAATGTTAGTTTGTATTGTACTCAAACTGTTTTTGTTATCTGATTGTTTTTCACTTATCTGATTGATAATGTAGATTGGTATTAATGATTTATGTCTTTTAAGTTAATGTATCTCTATAAGTTAAACAACAATCATACATGAAATAGGTTCTTCCATGCATAACCATATTCAACAGAGAGTGTATGAAGATAAATGTAACATTACATAGTGGAATATTCATTCTATTAAAACATTAACAGCTATGGGCCTTATTCATTTGCGATTTGGCCAATTGAATAGGGCTCTATATAAGCACATGGCATATTTTTTTTACAGAAGTTTTTAGTTAGTGAACTTCTATCCAAAAGCAAGGTCTTCACTAACTAAAAACTTCAGTAGAAAAATATGCTGTGTGCTTATATAGAGCCCTTTTCAATTGGCCAAATCGCAATTGAATTAAGCCCTTCGTAAGCAGTGGGCATAGAAGCATTTTAGGTACAATCTTTATTTTAATAGGCTCTGCCTGTGCCAGAAGGGTGCCATATTTGTGCACCCCACACCTGGTATGGAGTCTGAGTGGATGTGTCCCCTAAATGTTAATTACATATTCAAAAATGGAAAGAGGGAGGAAGGAGGACCCACCAACGAAGGGAAGTAGACAATAACATTATGAGTTTTCTTAATTGAGAAGTAACAAACCAACACCATGAAAATATTTTTCATCATAAAGAGACATCATTACCAGATCTCAGACATTATAATGCTCCCCCTTATTGTGTTTAATGTTTATAATAGGTCCAATACAGGTTGTTTGCTCTTCGCCTCTGAGACTGCTCTGTTGTTATTTACTGCTATTGACACTTTATCCATAGTGACAGGTTTTAGTAGGGTGTGTAGGGTGAGATATGTATCAAGTTGGAGTCTGTCTGATTACTTAAATATACTTAATGTGCTTTAGGTCTGTGATGAGCTCACCATGCAGAGAACTGTTGTCACAATGCTCAGGTAACAACTGACAAATGAAAGAGTCCTTCCTTGAGAACTCTTGTCTTGTTTGTTTTTTCCTTGTGACATAGTAACATGATAACTGAGGATGAAAAAAAACTTTCAGCCCATCAAGTTCACCTTTTTTTAGATCTAATCTGATCCTTTTATTATGTGATCTAGTGATAGATCCATAAGAAGAGGAAGCAAAAAAAACTACAAAAACACTGAAACATTGCAAAGTGGAACAAAATCCTTCCTGATCCCGAAAACTGGAAACTAGATTACTCCCTGAATCAATACCCCTTGTAATCTGTTTATGCAACATAACATTGTATGCCCTTTTAAATTAAAAATTCATCCACTACCAACCACTACATCCAAAATGTAAGAGATCTGGCTGCTTATATTTTTAGATAAAAGTTGCATATATATATATATAATATATATATAAAACAAGTTAAAAAAACTGTAATTACTTCTTGCTTCACACTCATAAAAATAGTCAAAAATCCAACCTTAATGGCAAGTGTTTATTTCAAGATGTAAAATGGCTACACAGATCAGTTTATGTAAGCAATGTTAAATACAACTATTTGTTATAGTGATAAGGATAGTATTGGGCTATAAAAATGAATCAAAGGTAGGGCTTCTTCAGGGTGAACATGGGCTTTTTATGTGACTCTTATCTCCTATGGGTGAGGCTTTTGTTACGGCTATGTATTATATGGCTTTTTTAGGAGCAAATGGCCACTATACACACTTTTCATGTTAAAACTATTTTTAAGTTCACCATTAATAAACATTAAATTTACATGCGCAAATAAAATCTTTAACCAGAAAATATCATTTTAAAACACAATATTCACTCATTAATGGCCACTGCTGTATCCCTTCCCATCTCTTGAGTACTACTGAAAGGAATTGAAATATTTCAACTGAGATACCATTGACTAAGCTGTTTTGTTAATGATTAAATAATATTATCTCACTTCCTTTCAATAGCACTAAGGAGAATGAGATAAGAATAAGAATCACAGATAAGAATCACTGGTACACTGTAAAGTCAGGTTTTATTACTCTTTAAAATGAAAATAATTGTTTTGTGGTTTTCTAAAGTAAACTTGCAATGATAATATTACTTGTTATATATGTGAATGATTCAGATGAATTAATATATGATTGCAGGAATTAAATAAGCAAAGTCATGGTTTGAAGAAAATCTCCACAAAAGTCTACCTACATATCAAAGTTTCATTAGGGCCATTTTCACATTAAAATTAAGTTCAAAGAGCATGTGTCTTTTACACTTGATATATCAATGTATGTTCTATTTCTTTTTACTACCTTGTACCAACAAGCCTAACAGGGAGTGGAAATTTCAAGCAATATAAGGAGAGGAGTGACTTAATCTTGTCATTTGCTCATGTTTCATTCATCAGTCAAACCAACAGGTCTCAGCGGGTGTAAACCATGACTGCATTGTAATCTCATAGCTAAAGCTTCAATATTGCCACATATTTTATTGCAATTAATAAAAACATGACTTAAATTTGTAACTGTTCTTCGTACTGTGAGAAATAAACTAAGCAGCATTTAGAGATCACTCAAGTGCCATACTTACAGCACTATATGCTCATTGAAGAACTCAATATTGAGTAAAAACCATAAATACAACTTTTATTTCGTAATGATGCACTCTTTTTACTACAGTAATAAATCGCAGAATTGTTCCATTGAGCATTGTATGTCTGGAGAAGAAACAGAAAAGTGTGTTTTTGTTGTTGTGCTGCTTGCATAATCCATGGATATTTGTGATTTCTATTTTTTTTTTTTCAGGAACAGGAGAAGCAAAGAGCAACTTATTATACAAATGTTACATTTTAAACATTCAAAATGTGTTTTTTTCACTTATTTTTCAGTGTTCTGATGATGTAGAATTAAGATGGAGCCTTTATAAATAGCAAAATAACAAATATGGAAAATATCCTTGTGAAAACATTAGTTTATATAGAACCCAGTTTGTGGAATTGTGAATTAAAAGGTCACTCTAGTCAAAAACATTAGCATGTATTTAAAATATCATATTTTAAACATTACAAAAATAGTTTTAGAAATAGTTGAAATAGTGGTGGGGGACAGGCACTTCCCATGTGGCCCCAGTTTGATCTCCACAACAATACACAGTTCATGAAATCTCTCTAAATCTAGCAAATAATAACCATTTGTACTCCTATATACACCTTATCATCTATACCTCTATTATTAATTCCTTTTCTACAGTGATTTTGCTTTTACAAAAATAAAAGGATATAAAGCACCGTGTGACTATTTTATGAACTAAGGGGCTGGATATGAAGGCCTTCAATTTACTATGGCCCTCATTCAATATGATTTGGCCAATTGAAGAGGGCTCTAAATAAGCACATAGCATATTTTTTTTAAATAAGTTTTTAGTTAGTGATAACCTTGCTTTTGGATAGATGCTCACTAACTAAAAACTTCTTTAAAAAAATATGTTATGTGCTTATTTAGAGCCCTATTCAATTGGCCAAATTGCAATTGAATGAAGGGCCTATGCATTCACTGAATAGACCAACCACTCCTATGAACAAAGCAGACATGGACCAGGGAGATGTAGGAGAGCGCTTCTTAATAGCAAACTGCTGAGATTTATCTAAACCTTGCCCAACCTTCCTAGATTACTCATACATTCATTAACATAATGCCAATAGAGAAACTAACAGCCCTATTTAATTGCAATTCGACCAATTGAATAGGGCTCTATATAAGCACAAACCTTTTTTTTTTTTACAGAAGTTTTTAGTTAGTGAAGACCTTGCTTTTGGATAAAAGTTCACTAATTAAAAACTTCTGTAAAAAATATATGCTCTGTGTTTATATAGAGCCCTATTCAATTGGCCAAATCGCAATTTAATAAGGCTGTATATGTTAACAATTCATTCACACTATCTGCAATTGATGTGGTACATTATGGAAATAAGAAAAACATTTAGTTTATGTGCATATTAAACTAAATACTCATAGTTCAGTTAGATAATGCTGTCCAATCATCCTGTGCACAAAACATGTATGTGCTAGAAATTAATGGATGGTATATTTAAGGATCAATTAGCACAAAACAATAATGCACATACATAGTACACTGTTAACAGTTCTATCATAAATCTACAGTCCATGCAAAATGTTCTCTTGATCCTCTCTGTATACATGGATTTATATATCCAAATATACTGGCTAAACATTCAGAAACTATTTTTTTTCTCCCAAAACAAAAGTAAACCATTGAAATAAACACATCTGATACATAATTTAAAACTTTTAATTGAAGCAAAGCATAGTCATATAATTAAAGGCCACTAAAGTCTTGTAAGCTTGTAAGTCTTACAGATTGGTATAAACAACTTTTTAGTTAGAAGCTGTGCATTGCAGAGGATTAACACACATGAAGTAATAGTGATACTTTTTACTTGCTCATTTCTTTTTTTGTAAAGTCCAAGTTCAATGGTGGGAAGCTCAGTCTTACAATGGCAGCCAACAGTCCAGAATTTCTGGATGTGTCTGCTTGTGAACTCAGTTTTTCTCTGGTCTAGCACGCCAGAGTTACTCACTTTCATTCACAAGAAAATATATATTAATGTAATTGTCTATAATGAGACCAAGATCCTCTGTCCCCACAAGCATGCTGCACTTGAGTTTCTCCGTGACATCACAATAGTAAAAATGGTAAATTTTATAACAGGCGACAGAGAAGTTAATTATGGTACAGTAGGATGATTATTGTATTGTGAGGAATGTGTCATACTAGTTGTCTCAAAAAAAAGTTAAAAAGAAGAGAAGCATGCTCAATCAAGAATGGAGACCATATGGAAAGTGACTGATGGAGGCAATATATTACCAATCAATAGTGTCGGTTATCAATCTCTTTGTTACGCCATATAAAAAGTATTTTGTATATTTATTTGTCACAAATTTATTATACTTTTCTCTGACTTCATCCATTGATTTACCTTTTCTTGTTTTCTTCATTTGTACTTTGGAACTACATCTTGAATATGTAGACAAAGTGGGAGCCAGATACACTTCTATGCCTCCCGCCCAGTCTGAGCATTTGTATAAATCCTTCAACTGCTATTGTTACAAGGAAGTGCTCCTTCACTGTTTCTTGTTAGATTACCTTGCAATAGGATTTTGGTCTGCTCATATAAGTCAAACCAATGTTTTACCCAGGGAAAGAAGGAATGAGTGCTAATAAATGGAGACCAGAGAACTAATGTAGAGTCTCCGATTTTTAATTTAGTAATCTTATGTTTTGTCTCCACATTCATTTTCCAGACCACACAAGACTCGGGAAAATTGCCTGTTCCTCTATTTCTCTGACAGAGGCATGACTGCATATAAATTCAGTGAGGATTTGCCATCTGGCCTGTTTCATCCAAGGTATTTTCGGACCCACAGTGTAGAGCCCTGCTAATTGCCAGGAGGCAAAACAAAGCCAAGAGGACAGGAGTCACTGAATGAAATGTATTGTTGCTTCCTCTAAAGCTGTGTCTGACTGTGCATTCAATTGAGAACTCTGGAAACACAGCAAATAATGTACAAAATAAATCATATCACAAATAACATTCTAACAAATATAAAGGCTGTTAAATAGGCTTAAAGTTCTAACAAATTAAGCTGTGCTTAATTGTCAATGTTATTACATTTTGTATTGAAAAAAAGTTCACTTGCTTAAATCTGCAATTTCTTTCAGTATTTATTTAATTACTATTTTAAACTTTTTTTAATACAGATACTCAATCAATTAAGAGCTGCCTTGCCCACATGCCAGGGTGCTTTAGGGATGAATGGGGAGACTAACTAAACATCGGTTTCAATGTGCTCTATTTTCTACAGGGAAAATTACAGCCGTTCGCACCTCATCACAGGTACTGTAATGGCTTAATGAGTAGTATCCAATGAAATTGAAATTAAATGTATAAAGCTGTTAATTTTAAACTGTGTTTAAACTGTGGACTAATGTGTTATGTTTTGCCCCTAAAAGGTTTAGACATTATTATTATCCCTTATTTGTAACTCTAGCGACTTGCCCGTCAAAAATGACGGCAATAGAATTTGAAGGCTGGCAATGCCACACAATGCAAGGCTCTGCCCCCTCTAACTTGTGGGCGTCGCGATGAGCACCTTTGGAGCTTATTGGAAGCCTCACCCTTCTCTACTTTTACTCAGTGCTCATTGCAGAGGACTTATGTGGCTTGCGCTGAGCACCTTTGGCGCTCATCACAAGTCCAGCGATGAGCTCCAATGGCGCTCCTTGCAAATCTCTCCCCACTCTCTGTCCCCTGTGTGTGTTTCCCCCCTCTTGCTTCCATGTATGTGTTTCCCCCTCTCTCACTTCCTCTCCCTGCCCTGTGTTTTTTTTCCTCCTTATTTCCACCTCCCCTGTGTCTCTTTTACCCCATCTCTCACTCCTGTGTCTCTACCCACCCTCTCCCCCCTCTCCCTGCTCTGTGTCTTTCTCCTTCCTCTCCCTGATCAATTGTTGCATGGCTGCCGTTGAGCGCCTATCTATCCTTTTTTGTGTTGCGTGCCTTGTAGTGAGCAAGGTTGGTTCGTTTTTTGAAGTCTTGTGTGCCCCGCGGTGAGCTGTTTAGGTTTTGTGAGGTACAATACATTGTACAAATCAAGGCTGAAGGTCTTGAAGTATTTAAGGCAGGAAGATAGTCTAGTGGTCTAGTGGAGCAAGGCAAGGAGTTCCATAGAATAGGGGTGCCTGAGAAAAATCCCGAAGGTGAGAGTGAGAGGAGGTGATAAGAGAGGAGGAAAGAAGAAGGTCATTAGCAGAGCGACGAGTAGAGGGTGGGGAGTATTTTGAGACATCTGGGATGAATGGGCAGAACTGTGCAGGTAAGAACTCTATTCAGTTCTGCTGAAAAACTACCACTAAGAATATTGACTCAACAACAAACTAATTATATGATACAAGGATAACCTTCCTGAAACTACAGGCAAACTAGTAGAACATTTGAAACCACTGAGAAATAGACATGTTTATTTGTAACAATTGTTCTTTCATCAAATTTATTTCAAATGTCAACTATATTTTCAACAACTTTTATTTGTAATTAATAAAAACAAATTAAAAAACGTAGTTTAAAATTATTTAAAAAACATAGACTTTCCACATTATATGTATTGTAATTTTACATTAACACTACAGATAACGTCACAACCCATCGCCCGATAGACGGAGCAACAAACGGTGGCAGTTCGGGAGCCTCTACTATGATAGAAAACTGATTTAAAGATAAGATAAGAGATTTATTAATATTCAAAGACTAAACCCTCATTGTCAATTTGTATGTGTGATTTGGGTAATATTACATGCAGAGTATAATTATGAATATCACTAGGATTTGACAATATGGGAAACATATAGCGAGATATACCAAAAGTCCCAACAAGTTGTCCATATTAGGTGAACCCCTTATTTACAGTTGTCAAGTGGGTCAGGAATTAAGATAGTTAGAACAGTCAGATCAGAGGATATCTTAGGTTAAGGGGTAAGTGACAGTCCCCCAGAACCACCACATTAAATCATTTTTTCACTAGATTAGAATAGGCAGTTGCACTTTAAGAAGGTGAAGAAGTGGAGGTTTCCCAGTCCAGTGTCACAGGCAGCACAGGGACTGACCCATTCATTCTCCCAATATCACAATTAATTCAAAAATGCACTTTTAGCATTTTATATAGCGCATACATAGATTATTTTTGTATATATTCAACACAGCACCAGAATACAGCACATTTATTACACATAAACTACCTCTGCTCTCCTTGTTATATTCAAGAAAGATTTCAATGACATTCAGTGCTATTCGAAACCAATAAAAAGGGAAACAATGGGGATGAATTTATTTAGTTTGTTAGATCATCTGCATTATCTTGAACTCTCATGAACAGTTACATTAACTGCATCTGATACAATTAAATATTAATATTGCATATTTAAAGACGCATCTACTGTACTTTATAATGTAGTTTTGTTATATGCCTAAAACACTTTTTAATGTAAAATTACAATACATATAATGTGGAAAGTGTATGTTTTTTAAATAATTTTAAACTGCGTTTTTTTTTATTTTTAATTAATACCAAATAAAAGTTGTTGAAAATATAGCTGACTTTTGAAATAAATTTGATGAAAGAAGGTTTGTTACAAAAAAGTTGTCTATTTCTCAGTGGTTTAAAATGTTCTCTAATTAACATCTTCTAACAAATTACCTAGAAGTAATAAATGAGACAAAAAAATATTCAGATCATTTTCTAAATACACATCTAGGTGTTCTTTCTAAAGGTCTCATTCTATTAACGGCCGTAGGCGTGGCCGCAAGGACCGGCCGCAAGCTACGTCCGAATTCTATTCTCTTGTGGCCGAGGGCTCCGGACGGCGCCCTGTTATCCCTTGCGGCTGCCCCCGCCGCAGGGGAAAGCCTTTGATCTTACGCGGCCGCAAGAAAGCCAACGTCGCTATTCAAATGCTACCTGAATCCTTCCGTCAAGGCCGCAATTAGCTAAAACCGAGCCGCAGATTACTTACTCCAAAAAGGTCCCGCAAGGTTTTTACTTACAAATCCAAGCACCAATTAAGCACATAATAAAGCCATCCTGCACTTTGATGAGACGTGAAAGTGATTGTAGGTGTTAGAATTCATAGCACAACATCCCCCAACACTCAAATCTGAAAATCATTTTTATTGTAATTCATGTTCACTTTCCATGTCCAGAGTCCCGAGGGCTTCGAGCACATCAGACCCGCAAAGGCTGCGGGATTAGCCTTCGTCAAGTCCGTAAATGGGTAAAATAGGCCCACAGGTCGCAAAGGGCTTACTTACAAATCGTAGCATAGAAAAGTCATCCTGTACTTTTATTAAAAGTGAAAGTGATGTTTGGTCTTAGAATTAATAGCTCAATATTTCCCTACTCTCAAATCTGCAAATAAAGACATTTAATTTCATGTTCAATCTTCAATCTTCTTGGTCATTGAAGCCTGTGGGACTTAAACCTAAAATCAAAGATTATAATTTGGCGATGTGCCAGCTTGAGAATGTTTTGCTATTAATCCTCATGTCCCCCATTATGTTGCCTATTATTTACAGAGCTATACAGTGCTATCTTGAATTTATATTTGCATTTACAGTTTTCCGACTTTGCGGCCTTGAAACACGATTTACGGGTGCGCGGGAAATGCTTGCAGCCGATTGCATAATTTGCAACCGGCTTGTGGCGCCGTCCATTTCAATAGCAGTGTAGCAGTAGGCCGTAAAGAAGGAATCGCAGCATTGCGGCCATTTTACGTCCGTTAATAGAATGAGCCCCTAAGTAAGGTATTTATCTCAAAATATCTGTTAAAGGCAAACTAGTAGTTCAAGATGGAAACTCCCATTACACCAGCAACAATTTAAGATGTCCTCTGAAATGTTTGTGCTTACATGCAGTAGTTACTAATGCTGCTAGGTTGTTGCGTACTGCACAAACATGTAGCTTTTTAACAAACTATAGAGGTTTGAACAGAGTGAATAGATACTTGCGAACAGACATCTATCTCTAGGTCATTCAATTACTGCCTTCTACAATGCTCTGCATGGGCTGTAAAGATACATTGCAATACCAGAAACCATTTTGCCACCATTTCAAAGTTCTATGAATTGTAGGACTTATACAAAGGCCAGTGGTATAATTATTTATTTTGTTTTTCCCAGTTAAGAGTCTGAATTGAATAGGGCTCTATATAAGCACACAGCATATTTTTTTACAGACGTTTTTAGTTAGTGAACTTCTATCCAAAAGCAAGGTCTTCACTAACTACAAACGTCTGTAAAAAAATATGCTCTGTGTGTCATGAATCAGCCAGTGGCCATATTGGATTTGGTGTTAACTATGCTGGGGCCATTTTGTGACTGGCAGCAGTGGCCATTTTGGGCTGGGTTATCTTCCACATGCTGTTGCCATGGGGAAGAACAAAAGGTTTGGGGCCCACTTGTTATGGATATATTGTTATGTTGTGGTCTAGGGGATAAAGTATTATAAGTTTATCCCTTAGCATATTCCCATCCCTTCCATGTTTAGGCTCATTGTAATGGGTGTCATGTGAAGGAGCTGGTGGGATGTGTTGGTTGTATGTGTGTGAAACATTGTGTGTTGTATTTGTAAATATGAATGTATGTTATTATATTAGTATGTCATTATATGGTATAGGGGAAGCCATTGAATACAGCCACGCCTCCTTTGTTCCCAAAGGCCTGTTAATCCCATTAGCTAGTGTCCAGCAGAGAACTAACAATGGGAAGCTCACAGCTGGAGAGCAGACAGGCAGGCGCCCAGAAACAATGGGATGGCCTGAAGGCTTCTCAGCTTTCATAGCCTGGGCACAGGAGAGTAAAAGACATGCTTTGCCCTGGAGAGTCAGAGTCCAAATGAATTAGTTGGCCTCGCCTAGTGGGCGGACCTGGGAGGGGACTATTGGTTCACACACAGTTCCCCTTCATGATTGGCCAGACGTCATTTGGGGCTGGCTAACGGTAACCACTTCCCCCATTCTTGTGTGATGTGGTTAAATATGCTGTTCTAAAATAAAACATGGTTCATAATTTTCATCAAGACTTTGTGTGCAGGTGTATTATTGACCCAGCGGCATATGCTGGCAGAGGAGATCGTTTCTGACTCCCTTCCAGGTCTCCCAGGCACACTACCAAAAGCTGGGACTTATGCTCTTGCATCCGCAAAGAAGGTCCATTGGTCTGAGTCACCCAAATCTTAGGTCTAAAACCTACAGGAGATAAGAGGACTAGGATCCTCTATACTACATCATCATTGTAGGTTGTGACACTGTGCTTATATAGAGCCGTATTCAATTGGCCGAATTGCATTTAATTGAGGCCCTGTATCAGCAGTATTTTTTTTAAATCTTCTTTTATTTGTTTTTTCAAAAAGAAACATACAAAATATAAAACATTCTCACATCACATATACTATTGCAGGATACATATTAATAACCAACATATATGGCCCTCATTCAATTGCGATTTGGCCAATTGAATAGGGCTCTAAATTAGCACATAGCATATATTTTTTAAAGAAGTTTTTAGTTAGTGAAAACCTTGCTTTTAGATAGATGTTTACTAACTAAAAACTTATTTAAAAAATATATGTTATGTGCTTATTTAGAGCCCTGTTCAATTGGCCAAATTGCAATTGAATGAGTGCCATAGAGATATAAAAGACAGTATAGAGTTAATATACATGGATCCCTTTATAATAGCCATAAAATATCATTCAAAAATGTAAATCTACACACTGTATCAGCAGTATTAGTACTGAATGTGCAGGTTTATTTGTATTTGCCTCTGTTTGTCAAATCCTATATAGTCGTGAAAGATACCGACACAAATTGGATGGATTTATAACTGAGATGTTTGTTCACACATTTTCTTACAATATGTTAAATCATTTAATAATTACATATAATGTTATTTAATTATTTTTTTCTTCCTTCCCCCAGACCATTTTGCTTTCAATTTTACTTTTAAATGCTTTTATTTTCACTTTTAAACGCTTTAATTTTCTATAAAAAATTTTTTATACATTGATAATAAAAGTTACGTTGTAGCAAATAAGACATAATATAACAATGGTGTTGAAAAAGTGTCTTTTCTTTTTTCCTTATTCATCGAACATATAAGACTCTAGAACACCCCTTGGTCTATAATGATGTTTTATTATTGTCCATACTGGGGTGTACTGTCTATTTATTACGTATTTGTTTTGGTACAGCTCCATCCTCCTCTTCCTACATATAATGTTATTTCAATTGTTTCAATGAAAGACATACATGGGAAGCATTGTCACAACATTGTGCATAGAGGCATAATACACCAGTCCTAAACCATGATTAGGCAAACTGCACAGGTTCATTGATGATTTCATACAGTGCCCTAGAATGATTTGAATTTTGTTTTTTAATAAAAAAAAAACGATTACTATTTCTTTGTTTGTGTACAACTGACAAATAAAATAGTTAACTTTTTTCTATCAATTCCCAGGGGTCTCTAACATTATATATAATTTTACAGGTAAAGCCATTGGATGAGCCAGTACTTCTCTTTGCAGCTGTTCTGTGTCCTTTATAAGGAACATTGCATTCTGAAATTGTCTCTAATAATTCTAAAAAGACATATATAGTTTCACTGTAAGTTAGTGGTTTATATTACAGAAAACTTACATTAAAGTGGGACTTGGGAACTTGCTTTCTCCTACTTTGTCCTGACCTGTTACATGATACCAAGACGCAGGAAGTACATATACATTCATAAGATGGTGATTTATCAATATTCATTTGAATGAACAAATAGTTAAGTAAATATTCTGGTTCATAAGATATCTGCTCAAGTTTGGCCATGTTGGAAAAAGATAAATTCACTAAGGTTTGCAGGTGTTGCAACGCCTGTGATGGCTTTTTTTTTTTTTTATTTGTTATTGCTGTTGACATGTGTAAAACTAAACCTCTTAAACAATGATAGAAAACTGGAGACTAAACTAAAACGTCCCTTTAATGTAGATTTTCTACATATTAGATGAACTATCATAAAAAAGCTATGTCATGTCTAAAACATGCAAGCATTATGTATTATCTAAAGTGATCTGCTCACTGGATTAACTAGAGAAGTAATATAGCACAAAATAAGTGGAATTGTATCCTGTGCAAAACAGGTTTTTAGGATGATTCACAAACAAAACAATGGATGGTTTGGTTTGAAGTATCTCAGACTAATCCACTCCACATTCAGCAGAGTATCAGCTTTTTATGTTGTTTCCTGTTCTAAATAAACGGCAATACATTGTTGATCTGACCAGTGCTTTAAAGGAATATCAACAGTAAATTGATTTGTGGAAGTGAGTTTTGAACAGTAAACATATATCTCAAATCAAACACTTACTTTAAACCATAAAAGTCCTGCTACTGAAGTGCTCTCTGCTGCAATAAGGAGCACTGTTCTGTAATCACTCCTTGTTTCCAAGGACATAGTGGGCCAGATGTACTAAATGCACTTTCACTAGAATGAGGGTCATAAAGCGTTCCTCGTCTGCATTTTATGTCCCTGGTGCAATGCTGTGACAAGGTCATTTACTCCTTGTCTATGTTCCATATCTTTCTCCTCCTCTCTGTTCCAGCTATTCCTGGTCTTGATCTTTGCTCTCTTATGCCAATCTTTCTCACTCCCTCTTTCTAATCTCTCCCTAAATCAGACCTTGGCTTTTCCCCAATCATCAGCCTTATTAAATTGGGGCTACGTTATAAAATGTAGCCCGTAACTCTAAATAAAAACGTATGTAAAAAAAATATGCTTTGTGCTTATATAGAGCCCTATTCAATTGGCCAAATCGCAATTGAATGAGGCCCTAAGTAGGGACATCCAAGGATCATCTTTGCCCTGGCGCCATTGCATTTAAGATATTATATTAGAGTATTATCGAAGATCCATATTTGTTCATATACTACAATTTCTTTGCTCCAACACTTCATATTATAGTACAAATAATCCTATATAAATTTTAAAAAAATCGTATTGAATCATTACCAAAGTGAAAATATATTCAGTTCTTAACACAAATTTGTCAGTGATGAAGATTTTTTTCTACCAGTTTGTAGACTCATTTAACTTTTTAACATAATTCCATATATAATTGGAATCTGCTCAAAACTAGTTAAAAATTTAGTAGAAGTCTGAAATGACCTCTTTCATGTGTATGTGCAAATTTGATATCATGCAAAGGCCTAAAAACAGATTTCTGGCAATGGACAAGGATCGACATTAGAAAATGGCTTTTTTTTTAGCCTTAGTTCATCAAAATGCATTAAATATATTAAGTTAATCAGGGATTTTAATCACTACATTTTGTGCCAGTTCGTCTTGTTTCTTTTATGTAAAATGATAAAAAGTATTCAGCGTTAAATCCTCTGAGCACGTGGACTGCCTGCAGTGAGCTAACGGGGGACAGATCTCTAAAGAGCTTCTATTGGTGTCAATACTAAACTTTACAAAGTTGACATGTTTCTACTCAAGGGTGGAAAATACATTACTATTGTGGGTCCATTTTTTTTTTCTATATGGTCTTTTGAATAACAAAACTTGATAATGAGCAAAATGTTTTAGAAAGGAAATAATAAATTTAGTTTTTATAATAAATTTAGTTTTTAAATATTTCACTTTTATGTACTTTTATGTTCCTTATTGTAGAACCCCATTCCTTTTAGCCATCTGCTTGTCTCTACTGCTGTCTAAGGAGCCTGTGTCCTTATAAACTAATTGTCCTTTCCATTAGACCTAATGAAAACACTTGCAGTGTCTCATGGTGCAGATAGAAGCTTCTTTTGCAATCAAAGTCTACTCGTACTTCAGAAAACAGATAATCAAAAATTAAATATAAAAGGTAATAAATCAGAGTCTTTACTTTTTTGTACTTTATAAAAAGTTTGCCCATTATGATGTGCAGTTCATCCAAAAAATTTATTGTAACTAGTGGACAACCGCAGCCCTTTAAATGTCCACCTATAATAGCCACCAGTTATGCACTTCCTACTATTATTTAAAAAAAAAAAATATTTAGTATGTATTATCTTGTGCTATGAAGATAAATGCATGCTAGGTACAAGAGCGAAGGAAGTCCAACCAACCAAGTAATATTGTAAGCTAGTAGGAATTCCAAATTATAGATGCAAATCAGGAAACAAAGCGCACCATATGAACTAAAGGCTGAAGTGTTAAAAAATATTGAGCAATCTCCATTCCCGTATTATTTTAGGTGACATATGTACTAATTCCTAATTTACAGCCTTATTAAATTGCGATTCGTCCAATAGAATAGGGCTCTATATAAGCACAGAGCATATATTATGTACAGAAGTTTTTAGTTAGTGAACTTCTATCCAAAAGAAAGTCTTCACTAGCTAAAAACTTCTGTACATAATAAATGCTATGTGCTTATATAGAGCCCTATTCAATTGGACGAATCGCAATTTAATAAGGCTGTTAATCTTTAGTATACATGGCCCACTCCTTCATTCCTTACCCGTTAAGGTTTTCTTCACAGCCTGTTTCTGCTGCTATATCTTGGCTTTTAAAGGAATATTACATTACAATAATGATGTTATGATTTTTACTAAACTAATCTTGGACTATTAGTATCTTTAAAAAAATTAAGTGTAGATAAAATTTCAGGCAATGCAAACGTAATAGTAATAGTAGCAGATGGGAAATATTGAAATACTCATCACAGGAGAAGTTTACACTTTAAGAAAATGAAAAATAATCAGGTAAACCAAGGGTATCCGCAATTATCCTGACTCACTTTTTTAGTAAGATGACCAGACTTCCTCTTTAGATTATAAATACATACTGTAAGACTATTCCCTGTTTGGTGATACCCTGCCATAGCAAAATAGCACTACAGTATTGATTTGGCATAGCCCCCCCCCCCCCCTTAAATGGGAGGTCTGGTCAGTTTATTACACAGGCCTCAATATAGCAATTTGTACTTTTATATACCCCTGTTCTGTAAATAAAATCTTATGTTTATCAGATATTAGCTTGGCAACATAAATAAGTACCATGTAGGCTTTTGGCAGATATAAGATCAATTTGTAAGGTCATTCACTAGTTGGAATGTAGAAAGTAATTTAGTACTTACATTACATAATCAACATGCTAATTATTAGCAATTAGTCAGGGGTGTGCTGGAGCCAGGGTGTAACAGACCTCAGGCCTGGAACTTATTATAGAGCCAGACTTTACTTTGCTGTTAGCCCAATGTGCTTGTAATTGATTCCCTGCTATTCTTCCTTTTAACACATTCCCCATGTTGTCTAATTTTAGCCCAGCTCCCCTGGCTGTTGCAATCTCATGCACCTTCTAAGAATAATACATTAAATATGCTGTATAGCAGTTCTTATCCATTTTTTGTAGTATTTATTATTACTTAAATACTAAAATAAGGCAAAGAAAATAATGCAATAAAAATCATAAAAAGAGTATAAATAAAATGTAGATTTGATGTATTTTCAGCAAAATATAAGCAGCTATAGATATTTGTATATATTACAAATGCATAGAAGTAAGTGTGTATATGCAAAATAGAATATTTACTTCATATGAGATACTGGACAAGGTGGCAGGTATATAGCAGACTTGGAGGGGGGCCCAAGCAATTCATGAACTCAGTATTGCCCCTCTCCACACACCCATGAATACCATCATCCGGGTTTTCATGGGTATTCATCATTCCACATTGCCTCTGGCTAGGTAATTTCCGGTCAATGCAGCACATGTCAGGTGCCTATAGTATTCTGAGCTTGTTGATAAACAATATATATATATATATATATATATATATATATATATATATATATATATATATATACCATATATATATATATATATATATATATAGTGCCATGCAAAAGTATTCACCCCCCCCCTTGACTTTTTACCTATTTTGTTACATTACAGACTTAAGATCTATGTTTTGTTAATCTGAATTTCATGTGATGAATCAGAACACAATAGTCTAAGTTGGTAAAGTGAAATGAGAAAAATATATGAATAAAACAATTTTTTAGAAATAGAAAACAGAAAATTGGCATGTGCGTATGTATTCACCCCCTTTGTTATGAAGCCCATAAAAAGCTCTGGTGCAACCAATTACCTTCAGAAGTCAAATAATTAGTAAAATGATGTCCACCTGTGTGCAATCTAAGTGCCACATGATCCGTCATTACATATACACATCTTTTTTGAAAGGCCCCAGAGGCTGCAACACCTAAGTAAGAGGCACCACTAACCAAACACTGCCATGAAGACCAAGGAACTCTCCAAACAAGTTAGGGACAATGTTGTTGAGAAGTACAAGTCAGGGTTAGGTTTTAAAAAAAATATCCAAATCTTTGATGATCTCCAGGAGACCCATCAAATCTATCGTAACCAAATGGAAAGAACATGGCACAACAGCAAACCTGCCAAGAGACAGCTGCCCACCAAAACTCACGGACTGGGAAAGGAGGGCATTAATCAGAGAGGCAGCACAGAGACCTAAGGTAACCCTGGAGGAGCTGCAGAGTTCCACAGCAGAGACTGGAGTATCTGTACATAGGACAACAATAAGCCGTACGTTCCATAGAGTTGGGCTTTATGGCAGAGTGGCCAGAAGAAAGCCATTAGTTTCAGCAAAAAACAAAATGGCAAGTTTAGAGTTTTCCAAAAAAGGCATGTGGGAGACTCCTAAAATGTATGGAAGGAGGTGTTCTGGTCTGATGAGACTACAATTGAACTTTTCGGCCATCAAAGAAAATGCTATGTCTGGCGCAAAACCAACACATCACCCAAAGAACATGGTGGTGGTAGCATCATGCTGTGGGGATGTTTTTCAGCAGCCGGGACTGGGAGAGTGATCAGAGTTGAGGGAAAGATGGATGGTGCTAAATACAGGGACAATCTTGAGCAAAACCTGTACCACTCTGTGCGTGATTTGAGGCTAGGACGGAGGTTCACCTTCCAGCAGGACAATGAGCCCAAACACACTGCTAAAGCAACACTTGAGTGGTTTAAGGGGAAACATGTAAATTTGTTGGAATGGCCTAGTCAAAGCCCAGACCTCAATCCAATAGAAAATCTGTGGTCAGACTTAAAGATTGCTGTTCACAAGCACAAACCATCCAACTTGCATAGCCATTGCAACCATCCACAGTCCCTTTCTCACCACCACTCTATGTTTCCAAGCAACCCACTTTCAATAACCCACACCAAGACACTCTTTTCAATCACACTTTAACAATGGACCAGCTATAATGATGCTACTTATGTTTAAACTGATAATACACATCATTTCCCTTCGATCTCTACAAAGACTCCCATTGAGAACTCCCCTTTTATATAGTTTACAACCATAATGGTATATTTCCATGTTTTATCTTCACTCTACACAAGATCAGAAATCTACCAGAACCCTGCTAACTGGCTATGGTTGTTTAGAGCTTTTGCTAATTTACCCACTGAGCAATGGTAGACCATTTGCTGATGTCTGTTTCCAGAAGGGAAGAAATACACCGCAGTCATTCAACCATAGACATTTTCATTAACTTCCACAGAGAGGAAATTTTGTTTGCCAGGAAATGCATGATTTAGCAACATGAAATTATTTTCTGTCTGTAAGAGATACTAGTCTGGCACACATATTAACTATTTGTCTTTTTAATAAGCTACACTTTTTGCTCATTTTTCTCTAATGGTATTCTTACCCTTGACAGCTGGATTGCCTAACCTTTAATTTCGGTTGCTATATTCGGCTTACTGGAGTGTTAACACTTTCCATTCTGGATTGTAAAACAAATATTTTGGTTTTCCTCCATGGAAAAGCTTAGGATGGATGAAGTTGTGGAAAATGTTGTGGGGGCGCCACCCAACCTAACTGAGAACATAATTTCGACCACAAGTTTCTGTACTTGAAGCCCCTTTTTATAGCAGTGTGGTCTGCAACACTTTAAACACACCTCTGGCAGCAAATAAATGTAAATGAAATTCAAACACAATCATATTCATATTCCCTTCTTCTTTTAATGAGACAAGATAAGAGGTTAAGAAGTATTAGACAAGTGGAAGCAGAGTTAAGTATTGGTAATAAGCTAAAAGTGTGAATATTTCTCTATTTTTTTCTGACTACAGCTCGGCCAACATTCGCAATTCAATTTCTGTATATGTTCTTGAGGCACGCTATTGTCTGGGTGTTACTGATAAAAATTAGAAAGAGACACTTTATTGGATCTCTAGAAAGACAGCGTGCAAGATTGTAATGTTTGGTGATATAAACATAAACAGTATTATTATTATTATTACTATTATTATTAAACATAGGTTAGTGTGATGAAAAGGTAGAGTTAATAATCATACTTCCTATCTGTTCTAAGAAGTGTATTTAATAAACAGCCAATATGCTCCATAGTATAGAAAACATATGGGAGAGGAATTTTCTAAGCATGTCAAGTGCATCTCAAGCGATCTCTTGATTTAGTATGTAACATTTCATATAGGTAAAAAAGCCGCTCTTATCCTTTTTTAGACCTTCTTATCTCATTTTAGGTTAAAAAATGCTTAGTAACCCCCCCCCCCCCCCCAAGAGTAGCTAAGTTTTTAACCTCACTTAACTCCACTTTTTACCATCATTTGATAAATAATCCTCAAAGGGACCAGACTACCATGGCTGTTTTCTCTTCACTTTCTCTATGGCCACATCAGTCTCATAAAACGACTTTGCAGCCCCTAAGAAATTAATGGAAGAAATATCGCAAGTGCATCTAATGCTGTACCATGTATTATTTCCTATGGTGGCAGGCTGGAGAGTCATTAGAGTGCAGTTCTCGCCGCCCTGATGACTGCGCACTATTCAGCTGTAAGCGCAGGTCAGGGTGCGATTTCCTATGGTGAAAAAACAGCCCTTCTCACCTCATTTAAGCTCTTCTCATTTTATCACCCTTCCTAGCTTAATCCCAGGTTAGAAAATGCTTAGTAAATCCCATTAAGAGAAGCTATGTTTTAAACTCACTTAACTCCACTTTTTACCATAATTGTATATATAATCCAAAGTCATAAAATGACTTTGCAGCCTTTAAGAAATTAAAGCATGAATTTACTAGACATCTCAAAGGTATCTAATGCCATTCCTTGATTTACTATGTATTATTTCCTATGGTGAAAAGCAGCCCTTCTAACATCATCTAAACTCATCTCATATTCTCACCCCTTCTAGCTTAATCTCAGGTGAGAAAATGCTTAGTAAAAATATAAACTTCCCCATATGATTTTCAAGCTCTCTGATGCAGCAGTTTTGGTGAGTTTCATGTCCCTTCACTACATTCCAACAGCTATAAAGTCCTGTTTTTATACAATAATGGTTAAAATACAGGCATGGGCCCATAAATACGAGTAAATACTGTTTGCTGTTACTAAAACAAAAAGTGCTGTTCAATTTAAAGCCATCTCTTCTACTGCCATAGTTGCATTTATAAATATATATATATATATACTGTCTATAAATACGTAATATTAAACTGATAAAATATGCTTTTAGTTACCCTTTGAGAGGGGGAGATCACCAGGGAAATGTGGGAGAAGGCACAGATCAAGCTAAACTGTGTCAAACCCCAGGCAAAGAAGTGTATTGATTTAATATGCTTAAGTATAAAATCTTGTTTGTGTGAGGACACTGAATACCACAGTAGATTGCCATAAAAAGGTTCATATGGTTGCTTGAGCATTAAAAGCAAGGCATTTTTGTAAAATTGTCTTTTTGAAGTACATAATGTAATTCACTAAGCATCTTAAGTTTCCAGTCTTGTAGGGTGCTTGGGGAAAAGGGACTTTCTGCAAAGATTCTAAGCTCAAAACAGGGCCCTTCAATTTTTGGAAGTTTGTCAATACTTTATTTTCCTTGTTTTTATTCCCTGTACAGCGCTATAGAATATGTTGGTGCGTTACAAATAAAAGCTAATAATAAATAATAATAATAAATAGTAGTATTTACTATACATTATTTCCTATGGTCAAAACTGAGGTTATAACTCTTCTCACTTCATCTCAGTCACTGGAGATGTTTAGTAAATTCCTGCATTGTGAGCGGGTAAGACTTCTGTCATTATTGCTTGAAAATGAGCTGAATCTATAAGAACAGGAAATAATACTGTACAGTCTGGACAATATGTAAGAGGTTTATCCATAAAAGCTAACAGTAGTCAGCTTTAAATGTACCTACAATATACATGCAATGGCTACGTACTGTAAATCTGTCCAGTGTTATCTTCAGATGATATGCGTGTATGAAAAGCTAAGTTAGTAAGCAACAGATAAAGTAGTCATTATAAAACCAAATATTTAATTATTTTTATTTGGAAAGGGGGAGAATCTGTCTATATCAGCAGCAAATAGCCTAACAACTGGAATAAATATGTTTCACTCCTTGAAAAGCTTCTAATGAATTGCTGCGCTCAAAGAGTTAATGGTCCTGTGTCTTCCTTGTTTCCCAAAAATATATTCTCCTCCGGGCCAGCCCCCAGATTTATTTCCCAGCCCCTGTCTTCTCTCAGCCAATGCAATGTGAAGTTATAGGGATAGGGATTAAACTACCAAGGGAGTGTGTGCATTTTACTATCACAGAAGCAGCACGTCCCAAATCTGTGCCGATAACATTACAAATAGTTGTATTTATTTGTTTACAAGTCTGCATTGTCCTGCAACCCAGGCATACACGTAATAAATAATAAATACTGTCACCAAATAGCTTTGGACAGTATACTAAACGACATAAACACAAAGTAATTGCAGTATTTCACATATTTATGCAATGATACAGATATTTTAATGTGCTCTCAAGGTCAAGCAAGTTTTACACAAAAATGTAGTTTACTATGTCCGAATAGTTTTCATTTTTTTCTTTAGCCATGGAATGTTTTTTTTTTTTTTTAGCAAATATTTATGTCCTTCAGAAGTGAAACAAGAGCTCTACAAATAGCCATAAAAGTCAGTATCTCTTATTTGTAGACCTTTGCTATTCAAACAACAATACAAAGTTGTCAGTTAAGTGCAGTTAACAATTAGAAATATAGATCCCCTTCAGATTCACTAAAGTTTGCAAGGTGTACGAAGCAGATTGGTGAAAGATGCAATGGGGAGATATATTAACATGACAGAGCCTGCAATGGGCACTGTTAAAGACTGTAGTGACTGGGGAATAAGTGCCATAGTATCAATGACTTCATAAATCTTCCCCATGCCTGTTTCCTGTGGGGAACCTTGCCAGTCATGGTGAAGCTTAGTGAATCTATCCCACTATGGTGCGAAACATATTATTATTAAAATACTAATTTCACCAGCTATCCAACATGTGTAATAAATTCACAATCCAGAGCTTTTGCATCATACCGGTATACCCCACTTAGCGCTACCCCTTCTAGTGCTCTTTAACTATAACGCAGTTTTGGCTTGTAATTCCCCGTTTAATGTTATGTCCCGCTATAACTTGACTGTAAAATCCATTTAAGGTCTCTGATTAGCTATAACACAGTTTTTTTCTCCAAAAAAACATAGAATCCAGGATGAGCCTGAAGCTTCAATGTCACCAATTTAAAGTTTATATTTCTGCTAATGTTCAGTTTGTGCTGTGTTTGCTGTTTCTTTGAAGTTCATATAAAACAAAAAGGGTTTAAATTTCAATTGAAAATGTGTATTTTGTTTTTCCATGAGTGCCCTTATCCCTATATTATAATGACCCCATTTAGCGATGTTTCACTTAGCGCTTCATCTTCCACGCTCCTATCTATAGTATTAAACAAGGTATAGCTGTACTATCTTATCAAACTGCATTCCACTTTTTATCTTACAAATCTGAGAAAAAAATATTTTAGATGCTCTATTATTGGTGTGTGTATATAAACGTGTATATTCATTAAAAAACAATATTGCAGTTTTTATTTAGTATATTTAGTTGTTTATTTATATTTGTAATGCAGTGTTTAGATGGTAAATTGAATTTACTAAGCATCTCAATTGACGGACATGAGGTAATCTCAATTGTTCCCCATGGAAAATAGTACATAGTAAACACAGGGATGCACATTGCAGCCATCTGAGATGCTTAGTAAATTCCCACTCCCATGATTTGTATTTTGAGGGAACTGGCAGAAATTCTTAATAGATTAATATAAAAATGCAAGAAACCATTCATAATAATTATATATATATATATATATATATATATATATATATATATATATATTTATATATTTATACAGTGGTACCTTGGCACTCGTCTACCACAAAGTTTATCAAATTGGGTATTTAACGCATTTTGACAAGGAAAAAATGCCTCAGCACTCGTTTGCTTGGTACTCATCACGCTTGCTAAGACCTGTATGAGTCAATTTACATTACTCCTTATGGGAACTTTGGTACTTGTCATTTTCACCACTCTTTGTGTCTTCTAGAACCAATTAATGACGACTACTAAGGGTTCACTGTATTCATAAATATATTATGAAGTTTCTTGTATCCTATGACAGAATATATATTAGATAATGTATTTCTAGTAACCAAGACCGATTATCCTTTGTTTAAACCTGTGCTTTGTTGTACTTTCTGGTAATCTGCCATTGGACACACATACACAACAATTGAGGTGCATTTTCCTGTCATAACAAAGCACACTCATCTTGAGGTGGCCTCTAAAGATAAATAAGTATATTTCTGGTTTTGTTAGCAGTGTGACAAGGTGTTGACGTTCCTTGGACTCTTTTATCTGTGCTAATTCGGTGCAATTATAGAAAAACAGAAAGTTTAGACAAGCTGTCAGGGAATAGTGGTAGAGGATGCCTTGGCTAACAAGTTTATATCTGTTTCAAGGATCCTCCCTCTCAGTAAAGAGGCGGGCAGCGGGGAGTCTGGAAACAGCCCTGAGATGAGTTGAAGGATTGACACAAATGGCCAGAGTGAGGGAGCTGCTGCGAGTTGTATTCTTTCCCTCATAGTCAGTTTGCACATGGAGAAGGGGCAAGGCAGAGATAAGAATAGAGGAGGCCCTGGGAGTGAGGTCCCCAGATACCAGCGACTTGTGCAGGAGCCCGAGCCTCTATCACACACAAGTGGCTGTCTGAGACTGTGACTTGTGAATGTGCTGGGGACGCGCACACACAGAATCTCTACCTCCCTCAGCTCTGCAGGTCCTGAAAGCAACGTAAAGCACAATCTTTGTATAAATGCCCAAATATTCCAGCTACTTTTTTCCACAAACCTCTTTTATGTGATATTTTAAATGAAAAATGAAATTACATTCTTCTGTCAGCTTACAATATCAACAATATTTAAATATATATATATATATATATATATAATATATATATATATATATATAACAAAAAGAAATATATATATATATATATATATATATATATATATATATATATATATATATATGTAGGTCATATATCTATCTGCCATTGTTTGTAAAATATGCGAAACACTCAATCCAATGTTTTTCCAGAATATATACTATATTGGGCATTAAATAAACAAAACTAGATAGAAACATGAACAAATCAAGATAATCAAACAAAATAAAACATGGCGTTTAAATAGGATTTAAACAAGATTACTCTGATGGCTCCACAATAGTGCAAAGAAGTTATACATCATATACCAAATATTAACCTAATCACACAAAAAAACCAACCACAAATTGGAAGTACATTGTTTAAACAAATCAATGAAATGGTCTCTAATCCAAGTAATCCTACATTTTTCTTGATCAATACACATTATACACACATACATCAGACTGCTCCTGTTTCATCTATAAATGTGCCGCAAGTGGTTTATTAGAATGGCCCTTTCTGAAGTCGTCCTTCATATATGAGCTATGTCCTATTTATTACATTTTAACCGACACAGGAGTTCCCTGGTGGTCCAGTGGTTAGGATTCAGTGCTTTCACCTCTGCATCCTGGGTTCTATTCCAGTCAGGGAACCAAAAGGTCACACCACCCAGAAGCCAAGCATGGTTGGGCTTGGTCAGTACTTGGATGGGAGACCACCTAGGAATACCAGGAGCTGTATGCTGTGGCCCACTGGAGAAGGTACTGGCAACCCACTCCAGTATCTCTGCCATGAATACCAAGTGGATCAGCATGGTGTGTTGCGGTCCATGAGGTCACGGAGAGTCAGACACAACTAAATGACACACAACCCACAAGGCAAGCTGCTCCCTGTATAGTGTATTCAGCAGGTTGTACCAATATAAATGTTACTGATACAGTATCTCAAGATTATTATTCTTCCTTACTGCATGCAGCTACAATAAGCCCCGGAAAGTCTGGAAACCTTCATGTGTTCTTAATTAGCAGCTCATCCCTGCAATGCTATATATTCATTAAAGAAGGACAATCAATCAGCAGATCAATCAGGAATTAAACATGCTAATAAGGAATATTTACTAAGATCGCACAGATCATTGGGAATATTACCATACAACTTAGTGGAATCTATCAGTATCTTCTTGACTAAAAGTCCTATTATTTCTATTGATACTTTGGACTCTAATCAAGGTAGACCATGAAGTCTGTGATGTATCTACACGTTGTCACACTACCAGTTGATGGCACTGTAGGTCCGTATGGCGGTGGTAGTGGTGATTATTGTGTATTTTCGGTAAAGTGTAAATGCCAGCTTGTTTAGAGTTTATTGTACAATACAGGTTGCAAATTGTCTAGCAATACAGCCTGATACCACTATATAGTCTATATACCTTTGTAATCTGCTCAGTAGAATGACCCTCTAAAGCTGGGTGAGTGCTGATATGTGATAAGGTATATATATATATATACATATGATAACCCATAAGTACACTGGGCTCTTCTAGTCAGTAGTATCAATCCTTAGAGAGATAATACTTACTTTGCATTAATGGTGATACTGTAGATACAGAGACTGCTGATCTTTGTACATCTTATCATTACATTTGTAGCCTCCATATTGTATATGGATGTAAAATATAAAAAATACTAATTTATAGCAAAGTACATTTACCCAAAAAGTAAAAATGTAGGAACCATTCCTTGCTCCCATGTCTAGTTATTAAAGTACTAGTCACTCGCCCGTCAAACATGACAGTATAATATTGTCTTAAAAATTGTGTCTTCTGTCTGTGTACCCTCTCTCTCTGTGCCCCCTCTCTCTCTGCGCCTTCTCCCTCTACTGTGCTCACTCTCTCCTTTCTCTCTCTCTCTGCATCCTCTCTACACCCTCTCTCTCTCTGCCTCCTCTCCCTCTTTCTGTGCTCATTCTCCTACTCTCTCTCTCTCTCTGCACCCCCCTCTCTCTCTCTGCACCCTCTCCCTCTTTCTGTGCTCACTCTCTCCTCTCTCTCTCTGTGCCCCCTCTCTCTCTGCACCCTCTGCCTCTTTCTGTGCTCTCTCTCTCCTCTCTCTCTCTGCGCCTTCTGCCTCTTTCTGTGCTCTCTCTCTCCTCTCTCTCTCTGCGCCTTCTCCCTCTCTCTGTGCTCACTCTCTCCTTCTCTCTCTCTCTCCCTCCTTCTATCTCAAGATCCCTTCTTCTCTCTCTCTCCCTCTCCTTCTCTCTCTCTCCTTCTCTCTCTCTCTTCCTATACTTTTCACTCTCTCCCTCTCCTTCTCACTCCCTCTCCCTCCTTCTATCTCTCTCCCTCCCCCTCCTTCCTTCTCTCTCCTTTCCTCCTTCTCTTTCCTGCCCTCCTTCTCTCTCTCTTCCTCCTTCTCTCTCCCTCTCTCTCCTTCCCTCCTTCTCTCTCTCCCTCCTTCTCTCTCCTCTCTCCTTCACTCTCCATCCCTGCTTTTCTCTCTTCCTCCCTCCTTTTCTCTCCCTCTCTCCCTCCCTCTCTATCCTTCTCTCTCCTTCCCTCGTTCTCTCTCCTTCCCTCTCCTTCCCTCCTCTCGCCCTCCCTCTCCCCCTTTGGCACCCATTGCTAGCCTCGCAATGCGCAGCGTGCATGCGCAACTCACAATTTGCGAGTGTTACACACAAACTCTCAATACAACTATATTGGTGATGATTGACTTGTTATAGGTATGATGGACAAAATACAATAGATTTCACAGGCATCAGATAGGCTGCCTTTAAGAGGTAGGGACCCTCCTGGATCGCTACCTTGTCGTGGTGAAGGGCTTTGTGTACTTCAATGAAGCTGTGAGCTATACAATGTAGGGTCACCCAAGATGGGCAGATCAAAGCAGAGAAGTCAGAAAAAATGTGGTCTATTGGAGTAGGAACTGCCAACCCACTCAAGTATCTTTGCCATGAAAATCTTATGGATTAGCATTTGCCTGGCATGCTGTGGTCCACAGGGTCATGGCGAGTTGGCCACGACTGAACAACTAAACAATTATACTTTGGATTTTTAAGTTGTGACATTTTTAGAAGACTCATATTAACTTATAGTGAATTATTCTACAGTTAAAAAACAGATATTTGTAACTTCACTTTCGTTCTTCCATCTACAGTAAAATACTGGTTATCCGGCACCCAGCTCTCAAGCAACCGGCACCGGCATCAATTCCCCATTTTCAAAAAACTCCTGCTAAACCGGTATAACCTGCACTATCCGGAGTTCGAGACTGCAAAAACAAATGCTAACTTTTTTCTATTTATTTTTTCTGGGTCTAAATGGCCCAGTTTAGGTGCTAATTACTTTTTAAAGGCGTTTTGAGGTGTTTAAGGGTTGTTTAGATTCTGGGACTCCCGACTAACTGGCAACTACACTTATCCAGCAATAGGGAGTCCCTGTGGGTGCCGGATAACTGGGGTTTTACTGTATTTATATAAATATATCAGTACTTTTATTAAATAAAGATTTATTTTGTGTTGCATGCATACATAAATTACTAGCTTTATTATCATATAGAGGGGTTGCTTTTGTGGCATGTAGGGTAGGATAAATCTGTAATTTAATGGCATTGCAACACAAGGGATAAAATGGAAAAGTGGCTGACAGTCAAAGAAGTCTTGGCACTTATACAGAGCTTCTGGTTTATAGTCCTTCCAGGACCTGCGGAGCAGAGGGAGTGAGTGAGCTGGTGTGCCGCTCCCGAGCTCATTTGAAACTCAGAATCTCAGACAAGACACTTGTGCAGGACAGCAGCAGCTTGTGAGGCTCATGCTGCACACACTCAACTTGTATGCCAAGGGAGAGAGAAGCGAGGAGGGATCCGAGAGGGGCAGCAGCTGGTAGCATGGCACAGCCGGGGCTCTTCCAGGATGGCTGGTATAAACTTTCTAGTCGTGTGATGCTGCTGCTGCTCCTCACTAGCTGCCTGGCAGTGCAGGGGCAGTACAATGGAGAGAAGGGGATCTCTATCCCAGACCATGGGTACTGCCAGCCCATCTCCATCCCTCTGTGCACAGATATTGCCTATAACCAGACCATCATGCCCAACCTGCTGGGGCACACTAACCAGGATGATGCAGGGCTGGAGGTGCACCAGTTCTACCCCCTGGTGAAGGTGCAATGCTCCCCAGAGCTCAAGTTCTTCCTGTGCTCCATGTATGCCCCAGTGTGCACTGTACTGGAGCAAGCTCTGCCACCCTGCAGGTCCCTGTGTGAGAGGGCCAGGCAGGGCTGTGAGGCTCTCATGAACAAGTTTGGCTTCCAGTGGCCAGATACCCTGCGCTGTGAGAAGTTTCCAGTGAATGGAGCTGGGGAGCTGTGTGTGGGGCAGAACACCTCTGATAAGGGCACCCCAACCCCTGCCATCCCTGAGCAATGGACCAGCATCCCTAACAGCAGGACACAATACAAGGACAAGTTCACCTGCCCCAGGGCACTCAAGGTGCCACCTTATGTCAACTACCACTTCCTAGGAGAGAAGGACTGCGGTGCCCCCTGCGAGGCTGGCAAGGTGCATGGGCTCATGTACTTCTCCCCTGTGGAGCTCCGCTTCTCCCGCATCTGGATTGGCATCTGGTCCGTACTGTGCTGTGCCTCCACCCTCTTTACAGTGCTTACCTACCTGGTGGACATGAAGAGGTTCAGCTACCCAGAGAGACCCATCATCTTCCTATCTGGTTGTTACACCATGGTGGCCATTGCCTACATTGCTGGCTTCCTACTAGAGGACAAGGTGGTCTGCAATGATAAATTCGTAGAGGATGGCTATAAAACGGTGGCACAGGGCACTAAGAAGGAGGGCTGCACCTTTCTCTTCATGATGCTGTACTTTTTCAGCATGGCAAGTTCCATCTGGTGGGTTATCCTGTCTCTCACTTGGTTTTTGGCAGCTGGTATGAAGTGGGGACATGAAGCCATAGAAGCCAATTCTCAGTACTTCCATCTGGCAGCCTGGGCAGTGCCAGCCATCAAAACCATCACCATCCTGGCAGTGGGGCAGGTGGATGGAGATATTCTCAGTGGGGTTTGTTTTGTTGGTATCAATAACGTGGATGCCCTTCGTGGATTTGTACTGGCCCCACTTTTTGTCTATCTCTTTATTGGCACCTCCTTCCTCTTGGCAGGTTTTGTGTCCCTTTTCCGGATAAGAACTATCATGAAGCATGATGGCACCAAGACTGAAAAGCTGGAGAAGTTGATGGTGAGAATAGGGATATTTAGCGTCCTCTACACGGTGCCAGCCACCATTGTGATCGCATGTTATTTCTATGAACAAGCTTTTAGAGAACAGTGGGAGAAGAGCTGGGTGAGCCAAAGCTGCAAGAGCTATGCCATCCCATGCCCTAGCACCAGCCACCCACAGATGGCTCCGGATTTCACTGTCTTCATGATTAAATATCTCATGACCTTGATTGTAGGCATAACCTCTGGGTTCTGGATCTGGTCTGGTAAAACTCTCAATTCCTGGAGAAAGTTCTACACAAGACTCACCAACAGTAAACAAGGAGAAACAACAGTGTGAACTGAATGGGAACTTGTACAGACTCTGCACATACTGTAATGCTTTCTTGTAAATAACAACTGTAACATTTTGTAAGTATATTTTGTATTTAAAATGACAAAAGATCATACCTTTTTTTATTGTAGGTTGTTCTAACTATTTGTGGGAATTAGGGTTTGCTGAATCTAGTAAAAAAACCAACAACTTTTAGTTTTATGATTTCCTTTCGCTTGGAGCTAAATGCTTTTGAAATCCTTTAGAAATAAGGGACTTAATAGCACTTGTGATCAGTCTTTATCTTTATTTTACTTACAAAAAAAACCAATGGTGCCTTGGTACTCATCGTTAATTGGTTCCAGAAGACACAACAAGCTCCAAACTCCAATAAGGGGTAATGTAAATTGGTTTTAGCAAAGAAGACGAGTTCCAAGGTATCAAATTTTTTTGCTCATCCAGACACGTTGAGTTCCAAAATCTTGAGTTCTGAGGACGACGAGAACCGAGGTACCACTGTACTTCTTTATGTCTCCGCGCTCTCCACCCACCAACACCCAGGCACCTTCCTGATACTATAGTTGTAGTTTCTACTGATCACTATTCATTAGATCACTATTTATTTAGACATATGATTTAACTATTGTAATATTTGTTTGTGCTATAAGGGTTGTACAAGGAATTGTGCTGTATTTAGCACTTCTTTTGTTATACATTGATCTACCCAAGCACACCGAGGATTTATCCTAACCACATATACACTCATTAATTCCATCTCCCAAGTACAGCCTTTTGTCCAGATCTTCTAGAAATACAACGTTGCTCCAACACGCCCAAAGTATAGGACACACAGCTACAAGAATGTTTTTATAGCCTTTCCTACAGACTGAGCTAGCTGTTTCTTGGCAGAATGTCTCCACTTATTGGGCTGGATTGCACATGTTTGCTTTTCTGTAAACTGTGCCGTGATTACTCACTAAATGCTTTTAGAGACCTGTCTGCTGTTAACTGACCAGCCCCCCAAATAAATCAAGTCTGACAATAAGCAATAGACAAACAAAGCTGTCTTAAACTAATTAACTACCAAAAATGGACAGTTCCTCGTAAGTCGGCCCATTTTCCGTTTAGTAACCTAAATATAGAACTGTATCTGATTCAATGGAGCAAATTGATTTTTTATTTGAATTTAGACATCACACACAATTCATGGTCCTATAAATCAGAAGCATGCAGTCCATACTAAGGGAGAAAATTATGGGCGCACATACACTTCCCCTCATACACTTTTCCAAAATAAAAATATGAACAAAAAATTAAAAGCAGATTTTACAAAAAAAAAGAAATTATTGGCATATTAATATTCTTTCTGAGCAGAAATCACTAACTTTCCCTCTTTTAATTTCATTTGTCTCTTCAACTTTCTTTCACCAAACATTCAAGATGCTCTAGTGGTCTTCAGATTTCAATATGTATGAATAAATCTGGCTTTAGTTCCTAAAAATGTATATTTTTCATTCTCTGAAAATGGATTGCTTTTTTTTTTTTTTTTGCTTTTTCAAATAATTATGCATTTATTTCTGTTTGCTTTCACAAAAATTGTTTATATTTATAGAGAAATAGTTTATATATACATATATCATTTTTAATTTCTTTGCAATAAATTCAAAATCAAGGACTGGTTCAAGGTGCTTTTATTTTTGCAGTTTCCACACCTTCTGCCCCCAAGCATGAATTCTTCATATTCTTTCCAGAGACAATAATAGACATAACATTGTACAAAATATTACTTCATAATTCAGTTATCTGTCATTTACCTTACATTTTAATGTTAAATATTTTTTCTAAAATGTGATGTTTGTATAATTTTTTTCTGGGCCTGTAAGTTTAAGAAAACCTTTTTTTTTCCTTTAAATAATTGCAACAAAAGAGTATTTACTTAAGGAGTAGCAGTGCTTACCAGAAAAAGAAACACACAGCACTCTTGCCTATTTCTTCTAATTCTTCTTTTGATAAGCATGTACAGAATATTATCTTTTGCCATGGGTACTTGTTTATACTCTACAAATCTATATTTTAATATATATGATAAATTGCAATTTATCATACATTTCTAATAAATATTCTTTATTCTTTAATTGGCTTTTTACATTTTTGTATCTGTATCTGAATATTTTTTTTTAAAGAGAATATTTTCCATGTATCTTTTTAATAATATTATTTGTATAAGATAATACTTTTAATATTAAATAGAAATAAGGTGGAATGCAATAACAGGTTAAAGCTGAAATAATCATTTTTATATTAGAAATATTTTTTTTTGAGCTTGGTATTTTTATATATGCATTTTAATGGTGTAAATTAACTACAAACCAACACAAAAACTTGTTTAAAATAAACAAAGTAATTATTAGGGATTTGCTTCAATATATTTAATATATGTTGGTTACTCTTGCCTACAAAGAAATGTATTGCAGAAAAACAGCATTAAGTTACAATGCCACATTGGAAACCCATTGGTGGTATATATAAAAACTCATGGTGTGTATATTTTATATCAACACTCTTAACCATAAATCACTCATGTACACTACACATATACAATAGGTTATTTTGCAAAAACACCAAATATTTTTGTTATGGCATAGCAGGTTGTAACCGCTTCTACTGCTCTAGGGGCCTTCTGCACATTGTTCTGAAATTTGTGCATGGCCCCATTAGCTCCACAGGCATTTCCTAAGTCTTGAATGTCTGTCAAAATTACAAAAATACATTTAGTTTGAGTGTCAGCAACATACAGTAAGTCAAGATTTTTTTGTGTGTGCAATTTCCATCCAAAATGTTTGTTACTTATTTGCTTTACAAAGTGTCATACTCTTTAAGATGTAAATATTTGGCTTTTCCAATGTCCAATTACTTTATCGGATTTCATATTCCATTTCATACTATATATTTTAATATATAAAATGTTTAAATTAATTGTACCACCATTGCCTGTTAAAAGTCAACAACCCAGGCCTGCTTGTTGTATATGTGTAATAATATTTCCCTAAATTTACTAGCTCTAAACTGAGGTTGTGATAGCAATTTCCCCCATAAAGGTTATTGCAGTTCTCAGTGACACACTTTGCAGACCCTGTTGGGGGCTTGTGCACTTACTATGGTCCTCCAGCAAAACCTGCATGAAATTTGTATTGACTTAAATCTGAGCTTGCGAACAGAGCTTAAAATATCTATACTATTTTAAACAAATAGAAATTAATAATTATTTTGATTGAATTAACAAAATTATTTGATAAGGGGCTAGAGAGTTAATTCTGCAATGGCAGAAAACATTGGGAATTAAGTGTAAAAATCACACTTCAAATATTTTGCATATAAATGCCTATATATATATATATATATATATATATATACATATATATATATATATATATATATATACATATATATATATATATATATATATATATATATATATATATATATATATATATATGTATTTATAAAAAAAAAAATATATATATATATATATATATATATATATATATATATAATGAATTTGAATACTATATATAATTTACCTTTTTTTTATAGATTTCTACCAGATATGTTGTATTTTGTACTGTTGTCGATTGCATGTTGTGTGTCCTCAATACCCACCACCACACACACATGGCCTTGAAGCAGTGTTGATAAGTATGCTGGTTAAATGTAGCAATAATAAAATGCTTTCAATGGCACATCATAGATAGGTACAAACATAGCACAGTATCTACAGTCTCTGAAGCCCTATACATTGTCCCCCACAATGTTCAGAAAATTAGTTTTTCTCTTTAAAAATATTTGGTTCTTTTTAAACGGGCTATAAATACTACTAATTATTTTATCACATAAAATATTTATTAGATGTGTATTATTCACAAAGAATTTCTCAGCTCCTGCAAAGCTTAGTAATGTGAGTAAGATAATGTATTGCACAGTGCCAATCAGTTTAGAAAACACTATGCAATAAAAAATAAAAATGTTTGAAACTCAAGACTGACAAAGAGCAGAAGTAAACATGGAAAAAGTCATAAAGCTAGTTTTTAATTAAAAAAAAATATTACATTTTTTATACTGGACCCTGGAGGCTTTCATGATACCTTGGTGAAAGCTGTGTGTGTGTATAAGGGTTTTTACATTGTGGGAGAGTTGTGCTTGCATCCATTAGTGCAAGCTGTCTCATTCTGGGTCTGTGAGAGGGAGGGGTGGTGTCAATTATCTAACAAATACTCCTTACTTCTCAAACCAATCCCGGACTTTACTGATAGATAATGTATTCCTCCTAATTGAGCTCTCAGAAAGTGATACGATAAAGACAATGTGGAACCCTCTATTGTTAAACAGAGTTTTCACAAATTATTTTTCTGTGTTTGTAGCTTAACACATATTGTCGGGTTGTTACATACTTCACAAATGTGTCCCTTTTCTTAAACTGCAATAAGTGGTGATAACAATGTTCAGACACTACTATGCAGTTCAATTTCCTCTTGTATACTAATCAAGCACACTACTACACCTTTGCATTCAGAGTCAAACATTAGCATATCGATCCAATCCACAACATTTTTAAAGCTTTATCATGATTTCATTTAGGAAAAATGGATAACCAGGACCTTTCCTAATTGCTGGCCGCAAACAGTGGCGGCCATTGGCCACTAAGTGGCATGACCACTTTTTCAGTGATTTGTTTAGGGTTAGGTATTAGGGTTACAGTTATGTGTTAGGGGCTAGAGTGCTGGCAGATTATAAGCTTTACACTGACAAGAAATTGACTGACATCTTGTCCGCGCCACCTAGTGGCCAATGGTCACCACTGTGTTCGGCCAGCCAGCAGGAAAGATGCTATAACCATATTGTAATGCAAAGTAATTAAAAAATAATTCAATGTCTGAATAAATACATCCTGATATTCTATCCAGACAATAACTGATAAAGATGGGCCATGTAACTATTCATGTTGGACACATTTCAGATAGGAATATATCCATTAGGATTCATAAGGCAAATCATGTTTAGAAATGACTGTGGTAACAGTAAGGCTCCTATTTTTGAAATCATCAAAATAGCAGAAAACAATAAAAACAGTATGTAAAAAAAATGTAGTACTGATAGTCTATAAACTATGACATTTATACAGTGACGTTAATGACCATTAATGTCAAATTATGTTCCATCAAGTAAAGATAAACAAAACACTGAAATAGTTTTTTTTTTTATTCATAAATAAGCTCTTTTTATGCTGAAAACATGTTGTAGACCAATATAATATACCATTTTCAGATGAAGACTATAGAACATTAAAGACACACCAAATAGTTACTTCTGAAATGAAAAGTACACATACAAATATAATTGGTTGTTATTAAGTGGATATAATTATAGTTTTTGAGCGGAACCCAATTGGCATGCTCTTCCTGTTTTCTGCCCACTGTCAAATGATGACGCAACTGTTGAGGACAGGGATTTGTGAGTTGTATGCTTTATACAAAATATGGATGTATTGGTAGAAGAATAAGAAGCAGCAAATAGTGATCATTTATAGATCCTAGGTAGATCTAACCTAGAATATTGTGTCCATTTCTCATTTAAGGCCATGTTCCAGTCACTGGTGCACTCCCGTATCTGGGCATAGTGGCCCCTGGCTTTGACCACTGGAAGGGTGTGTGAGCTTACCTCCCAGTGGGCTGTAGATGGAGTACTCTCAGTATCCCCCACCAGTTTTCATTTGAACTTCATATCTTTATTTACAGCCTTATTAAATTGCAATTCGGCAAATCTAAAGGGCTCTATATAAGCACAGAGCATTTTTTTTATACAGAAGTTTTTAGTTAGTGAACTTCTATCCAAAAGCAAGGTCTTCACTAACTAAAAAATTCTGTAAAAAAATATATGCTCTGTGCTTATATAGAGCCCTTTAGATTTGCCGAAATGCAATTTAATAAGGCTGTACGTTTTTAATTTATTTTGCAGTTGATTCTCTACCACTAGGTGGAGATATTGAGTATTGTCTGACTGGCCCTTTAAAATGTCAGTCATGGGAGAACCTTGTTGTTTAATAAACTATGTCCATTCCTCATGTGAGGCCGTGTTCGGGCACTGGTGCGTTTCCATATCCCGGCAGAGTACCTCCTGGCTTTGTCCACTTGGAGGGTGTCAGAGTTTATAGTACTCTACTCGGTATCCTTACACCAAGATTCGTTTTCTCTTACGCTCCTAATTTGATTTAATTTATTTTGCAGTTTACATTTCCTTTTTGTGGTTTGACAACACAACCAGGTGAAGCTGTTACTAACAACTCCAGATTGGACCTTTAAAAGGCCAGTCCTTGTCAATCCACAGCCTAATACACTGTGGGCCTTTTTCTATTAGCTGCTCCCAAATGCCTCAAATTCACAAATTTGGATGCAGGTGTTTTTTTAAATAAATGTTTAGATGTATTCAATTGACTCCAGATTGCAAATTCTGACCACAAAGCTGAACTCGTAAAACCTACTTCTTAAATACTTGCAATACTTCTTCTTAGACACAAAGGGCCTCATTCAAATGTGATTTGGCCAATTGAATAGGGCTCTATATAAGCACAGAGCATATTTTTTACAAAAGTTTTTAGTTAGTGACGACCTTGCTTTTGGATAGAAGTTCACTAACTAAAAACTTCTGTAAAATAAATATGCTCTGTGCTTATATAGAGCCCTATTCAATTGGCCGAATTGCAATTTAATAAGGCTGATCGAGTTTATATTTAAACTTCACTCAGAGACTACGAATTAGTGTCGAGAAGTAAATTTAGCAATCAGACTCGCAATCCAGCATTGTAGAAATCAATAAAATTTATGAAAGCAACTATTCTAGTCCTCAGCTGTACTATTTTAATTTCAAGTTCCCCTTAAGTCCCGGAATTCATTTCACTCTCCAAAAAAACATAAAAAAATATTATTTAAATGCAGATTTGAGACTGTTCTGCAGTTCATTCTAATGTATTTCTATTCTTTCCCATATTTTTTACAAATCTTTAATAGCTGTTAAGCCTCTAATAATTGATTGAAAAATGCCTTGCAAATCCTCTTGAGAAGTTGTATTATTTTTGACAGAAACTTCATACTTTTTTCATTTGCAAGTTTGAAAATATTTGTGAATTGGAGCTGCGCTTCTAGTAGAATATTGATTTTGTGTAACCTTAATTGGGCCCTCATTCAATTGCAATTTGGCCAATTGAATAGGGGTCTAAATTAGCACATAACATATTTTTTTAAAGACGTTTTTAGTTGGTAAACATCTATCCAAAAGCAAGGTTTTCACTAACTAAAAACGTATTTTAAAAAAATATGTTATGTGCTTATTTAGAGCACAATTCAATTGGCCAAATCGCAATTGAATGAGGGCCATGGTTAGTGCTTGTAAATCTTGAGCTGTGCTAAAACCAATGGAGTTCTAAAGCCAGTTTTGCGGCTTTGGCTAGTCAGTAGTCATTGTGGGCAGGGAACTCGTAATCGGATTGCGAGTAGCTAATAGAATCTGTGGCAATTTTCAGAGTGGTTTTAAGTGTGTGTAACTTTGATAACTGTCCCTGTGTTCTTTTCTAGAGTCTGTATTATTAAATGGACATTACCAAATTAGAAACAATTCAACAAATGTAAGGGGCAAAATGGCGGCCCCTATACTGAACAATTTGAATGGCAAAATAAAGCAAGTAAGCTAAAAATATTTCATATATTTCACTAAAACAGTTACAGAAAGTAAAGAGGAGCAATATTTTGAGTTTAGTGTCCCTTTATTCCGCTAAGATAAGTACGGTAAGCAGGGAGGATCATCTGAAGTAATTTATGCTGCAATACCCAACTTTCACTCTCAGTTTTCTAACACTTCAACTCAAAGGAGATTTATTAAGGGAGGGGGGATTTATCAAGCAATACGTGATTGAAATGTGCATCCCCACATTTACTACACCTTATTTACTATTGGGAACAAATGAACTCACAGCTCTTCTCACCTCATCTCAGCCACTAGAGATGTTTAGTAAATTTCCCCAAACTTTCAATATCCTGCAATCACAATTACCCTTTAAAGGGACACTGAATTTACACATGTTACAAAGCACTTATAATGCATGTTTTACATATTACAATTTGTGTTCTTTGATAGCAAAATAAATCCAGTGCAAATATCTGAGTTATGTCCAGTGTAAAAGCCATATGCATCTAAAAAGACTGAGCATGCCCAGACCCCGTGGAATATTACCCTAATCAGCAAAGTTACTCTCTGCCTTGTTTTCAATTCCACATGACTTTGCACTGAAAACGCAAGAGCCACAGAAAGTTATAGGCAATTATTGGCAACAACCACACATTAGAAAGAAAATCTATGCTTAGTTGGCTGATCTAATGGCTCATTAACAGATTAACAAGTTCAAAGTTAGTTACTGTAAAAAATAATAGTTTTTAAATAATATTAAATGTATAAAGTACTTGTTATAAGCTATAATTGTAAATTATACCATATATGGAACCTCAGCTGTCCTATTTTAATTTCAACGCCTTAGATCCCTGCATTAACTTAAAAAAAAAGAAAGATAAATGGTCCACTCTTACTGAAAATGTGTTTACATTCTTGTCCAGTTTTCTTCTGAAACAGGGATTTCATTTTCCAAATAACTAATAACATTCTTGTAATTGCAATATCTGAACAATTTATTCATAAAACACCACATATGGAATTAGAATAAAAAATAAAATAAAACTAGCAGTAGAGTTTTTTTGTCAATATTTGCGCTTTAAAAAACAGCTAAACAAACTTAGGTCACTCTTCAGCATTCTGTATATAGCCTGGTTAGTCATCCTTCAGAGTTCTATGTATATAGCATAATTAGTCAGGCTAAAAATTTCTTTATAGGCTATTACTTACTTGCAAAGGACGTCCACTGATATTCTGTATTTGTGTATTAGAGCAGAAACAAACAACTTGAACATGATGTAAACTGATGCTAGAATCAGCAGCGAAGCTAGCGAATGTAGGGTCCTGATGCAAAAAAAATGTTCGCCCCCCGGTACCCACTCACTCAGTGCCCCTCCTCAAGACCGCTTCCCAAAAAAGCTCCCCTCCCCAAGAATACTTCCCATAACAGCACCCCTCCCCAAGACCCTTCCCCATAGCTTCTACCCTTGCCTTTCCTCTTACCTGCACAAAGCTCCTCTACCTGTAGGGGGTGTTGTGGCTGGTGAGGCAATGGGGGCCAAAGGTGGGGAGGCCCCTACATTACACTTCAGAAATATTTATATAGCACCCAGTCCTTGTCAACATCCATCCCTTCTCAGCATCCATCCCCACATAACACCAAAACCGTCTCAGTACCAACCTTACATAGCATCCATCCCTACTGTTCTTTGCTATCATCAAGGCCTCGCTCTCTTACCTCTTCCCTAACACACATCCCAAATGTGCTGAACTGCCCCACACTTCCATCTCTTGGAGCATCAGTAGAAATTCTCTTTTTTAAACAAGCACGCAACAATTCCAGGCTGGTGGTGCAACCAAGGAGGCCAAGGGGGATCCAGGGGGCAGCTTTGGCTGGGCTCCACTACATAATAAAAATAAATAAGCCCGGTGGAGGGCCCTGGAGCATTGCACCTCCTCCACCACTGGTTGCTCTGCCCCTGTCTAGAATACATCTAATATCTTTCCATGTCCTACTTTTATGACAGTAAAAATCATGTTTTCTTATTAGCCAATCACAGGTTATATGCCAGGAGGTTCTTCTCTCTATGGTAATTGGTGGATAAATCTCTCACTGTACAAGAGACCTGACACAAGGGTGAGTAAACATTTGGACCTTACATCATTGCCTGGCAGCTTTAAAATGACTTCACAAAATATATTTGTTTGTTTTAGCATGTTTTTAGGCTACTATTGATTGGTCAGTTGAGGGTGGGGCATATAAGAGCCTGTTTAAGGCAATATTTTATCCCACATATTTTACATTAAATTCTCCTGAATTGTCTTTAAAGTTACAAATTACAGACCACGCTTGGTAACACAAGGTTATGGATCCTCAATCTATAAATTCTAGTTCGGGTCATTTTTTTGTAATGCTTTAGCAGTGGATCAGAAAGTTTCATAGACAGGTAAAAAAAAATACAAACTTCAAAGTAAGTGTACTGTAAGAAAAATGCATTTTTATAACAATAATAATTGATTTTTATTTGTATTTATATATTTTTGTTCTAATCTATAGTTTCTTTATACATATTTGAAACCTCTGCGGTGCCCTTTTTAATAAACAATCAGTTCATTCAAATTACAAGCTCGTTTGCATTTTCATGTAGTAACATGTCAAAATAAGGCAAAACCACTAAAAGTGAGACCACTGACAGTCACCATTGTGTAGGGTGTAAACATGGAACCTCATTGCACAGTGATCAATTCCAAGGAGTGATGTGATGAAACAAATTCATGGCAGTCGGACATAGTGTGACCTTGGGAAGAGCCCAGTGTCACATGCACATCACTCGAGTGCAAGGAATGTGTGTGGGTGAAAGAGTTAAACCCAAATTAGCAAGTGGGTTTGCCTGAGCACTAAACTGACTAAACGTCCCATAATAAACTGTCATTCACCGCTTCTTTCTGTCTCCACCAGGAATTTCTTTTAGGGCTACATATATCTGTCTGAACTTTAGTTTATCGAGCAAAAGCCCAGAAGTAATGCTTAGCTTTGCTTAGAGCTAAAATAAAAGATATAATAGAATATACTTTTCAAATTGCGAAAAAAGTTGAGTTGATCACTACATACCATTAGCCTTATTAAATTGCGATTTGGCAAATTTAAAAGGGCTCTCTTTAAGCACACAGCATATATTTTTTACAGAAGTTTTTAGTTAGTGAAGACCTTGGTTTTGGATAGAAGTTCACTAACTAAAAATATGCTGTGTGCTTAAATAGAGCCCTTTTAAATTTGCCGAATCGCAATTTAATAAGGCTGCAAATTTTCTTCTAGGGCATGCGTTGTATTCACCCTGCTTGGGCTTTGTAGACTAGCGTAGGAAGTGCCAATTTGACCATCACTATTTTATCCAGCTTATCATTCCACTGGATAAAAAACTATCCCATTAAGGTGTAAACCGGTCTAAGGAAGTAAAATTAGAGTTAATATTTGTGTCTATGCCATTCTTTGGCAACAATTTATAAAATTTCTACATATTTATGTTAAATAGGGTTATAGTAGTTGGATAACCAAAACAAATGAGGATTAAAGCTTTACCCAGTGACATGCTGAACAGATTTTGACATAAATGTGTTGCTAATGTTTTTATGATTTTTTTTTATTAACTACACATTAAAATCACCTATTTTAGTAAACTTAATATTTTCCAATATTAGTTTGTGGATACCTCCCTAAAATGCACTTGCCAATTGTGCCTTTTTTGTCTGTGAAAGCTTCATTTTTTTAAATCTTGTATCTGGTATAAAGGGTTCCCTGGTTATCCATTGATTAGGATTTGGTGCTTTCACCGCTGTGACCTGGGTTTGGTTCCAGTAAGGGAATCAAGAGGTTACAACACTGTGAAGCCAAGCAGGAGCCTGGTTAGTACTTAGATGAGATAACGTCTGACTGACACAAAAATTAATTGCTATAAAATGTCCTGAAAGATATCATACTTTTAAAGGACATCATAAATATTGTGCATTTTTGTTTATTAAGGTTTTTCTTTTACAAAGTGAGCTCTTATGTTTTCTCTGGAATTTCACATCCAACGTTCGACAGATGATTTACAATGGTTTGCCTCTCCATCTCGTAACTCGCGCCCTGTTCTAATTTAATAACAACATAACTCTGCAAAATTTCGAGCTCGCAGCCGTTGCGGATTACACATTGCACTTACGAGCTTGGAATTTGATGTGGCTATGTGTCTCTGAAAACATTTCAAAATTAGAAAAGAACTACAGAAACTATAAAAAAATAAATAAATTATAAAAATAATAAAAATACTAAAATATAAAAAGCCCAATTATAAAAAAATTACCATTGGGGGAAATTCTACTTACCCTTCCATTGACAACTCTTCAGCGATGATCCGTGATGACTCATCTTTCGCCCACAGAAAAGGCATCCATGTAAAAAAAAAACTAGCTTTTTCTCTGAGGAGCTCCGTTGCCGACTAATGGCTTTCCTATGGTGCCCTTGCCTTATATATTCATTTGTATGGCTTCTGATTGGCTAAATTATGTTTCAGTCAGTAAGAAATCCGAGAGGGCTATCACCCCTTTTCTGATCATTTAAGATTTCATCCAATCAGAAAAAATTGCCCATTCCTATTGGTTAACCTTTAACCAATCAGATGGCTTTGTGTTCCCCTATTGCGATACGTTGAAATATCAGCCAATCAGAATAGTGTTTCGTTCTAGGGTAAACAGCCAATTAGAAAATAGAATGTTAACTAATATATGGTATATTGGTTAATATTTGGTGCCATAGGGTTCATAGGGACCCCCATGGTAACGGGTTAATTTGAGGTACATTGGGGTCCATATTTTAGATTATCACTTGAGTCTATAGGGAACCCTATGGTAACAGGTTAATTTTTTGTGCCATGTGGATCCATGGGGACTTCCATGCTTATGGTTAGAGGCCCAAATAGGGCCTCTGTACCCAAAATCAAAAGGGAGAGGGGGTCTGATGACACCCTAGCATATGAGGGGGGGGGGAGGGGGTCCCGTGGGCTACACAAGCTCATAGGGGTTGCAGGTATTGAAGAAGATCCCGGGGAATACCCTGGTTCATAGCGGATAGTGGGTATTGAGGGAGGATCCTAGTGATACCCAGAATTATAGGGCTAGTGGGTTATAGGCAGAGAGGCATAAACACCTGCATTTTTTTTGTTTTATTATTTATCTAATGCACAGCCATGGGAAGGGGTTTAAATAGATGAATATATATATATATATATATATATATATATATATATATATATACACACACACAGTGGGGGAAAAGTATTTGATCCCCTGCTGATTTTTAACGTTTGTCCACTGACAAAGAAATGATCAGTCTATAATTTTAAATGGTAGGTGTATTTTAACAGTGAGAGACTCATGCTAAAAAAGTTATAAATTGATTTGTAGGTCAATGAGAGAAATAAGTATTTGACGCCTTCGTCTTTGTACTTGGTGGCAAAACCCCTGTTGGCAATCACAGAGGTCAGACGTTTCTTGTAGTTGACCACCAGGTTTGCACACATCTCAGGAGGGATTTCGTCCCACTCCTCTTTGCAGAGTTATTAAGGTTTTGAGACTGATGTTTGGCAACTCGAACCTTCAGCTCCCTCCACAGATTTTCTATGGGATCAAGGTCTGGAGACTGGCTATGCCACTCCAGGACCTTAATGTGCTTCTTCTTGAGCCACTCATTTGTTGCCTTGGCTGTGTGTTTTGGGTCATTGTTGTGCTGTAATACCCATTTTCAATGCCCTGGCTTAGGGAAGGTCGTTCTCACCCAAGATTTGATGGTATATGGCCCCGTCCTTTGTACCTTTGATGCGGTGCAGTTGTCCTATCCCCTTAGCTCTGCAGGATTTCAGTCCTTCACGGCGAGGTGTGTTACCAATTGTTTTCTTGGTGACTATGGTCCCAGCTGCCTTGAGATCATTAACAAGATCCCCCCGTGTAGTTCTGGGCTGATTCCTCACCCCTTCTCATGATCATTGAAACTCCACAAGGTGAGATATTGCATGGAGCATCAGACCGAGGGAGACTGGCAGTTTTGTTTTTCAAACAATTTACAATTTTGTTTTTTTTCCATTTGCGAATAATCACACCCACTGTTGTCACCTTCTCACCAAGCTGCTTGGCGATGGTCTTATAGCCCTTTCCAGTCTTTTGTAGGTCTACAATCTTGTCCCTGATATCCTTGGACAGCTCTTTGGTCTTGGCCATGGTGCAAAGTTTGGAATCTGATTGATTGCTTTTGTGGACAGGTGTCTTCTATACAGGTAACAAGCTGAGATTAGGAGCACTCCCTTTAAGAGAGTGCTCCTAATCTCAGCTCGTTACCTGTATAAAAGTCACCCGGGAGCCAGAAATCTTGCTGATTGATAGGGGATAAAATACTTATTTCCTTCACTGACCTGCAAATCAATTTATAACTTTTTTGACATGCGTTTTTCTTGTTTGTTTTTTGTTATTCTGTCTCTCACTGTTAAATTACACCTACCATTAAAATAATAGACTGATCATTTCTTTGTCAGTGGACAAATGTTCAAAATCCGCAGGGGATCAAATACTCCCCTGTTCAAAATCAGCAGGGGATCAAATACTCCCCCCCTACTGTGTATATATATATAGGAATATGTGTGGATAATGAGGCTAGTGTACTGTGCTCAGGTTAGGTAGTGGGTACCATTCCATAGCATTGTTTCTGAGAATCAGACTCAAAGTCTCCTACGGGTATACTTTGTTCAGGCTGTGAGCCCACGTTAGAGCTAGAGAACTACAGGCAAATCTCCTAGTATGAGTCGTTAAGTTTTTTGGGATTATATGTGATATTTCCTCAAATTCGCTTATAAAAACATCAAAGCTATGCTTGAGCCTTAGGGGAGCTCACACAAAAGTAATGGGATAAAACCCTAAATTAGGTGATAAAATAATTGCTAAACCAAAATTGGGCCTCAGATTTCCCAATCCTTTAGAGCCTAAGATGACCAAGCTGCACAAAGATGACAAGATGACCAAGTCTTATGACTGCTCAGGGATATGAATGGAAATCTTTTGGAAATGTAGGAATTTATGCCTAAAATGGAAATCTTGATAAAGTAGTAATCATCTGCATCAGACTTTGTCGTTCCTAAAATCCCCTATTAAAACATCTGTGGCGCTAAATATAGGTTAGGCCTATTTTCTGCTTTATCAGCAAGTTATGTCATTTCATGCTTAAAGTTAGTTGAAATAGAAAAATAACATTAATCATTTGATGAAAAGTTTTTAACGATTTATGGCAATTGTTTTCTACTCAACGTATATGAATGATATTATCTACATATATATTCTTAATTTCTCTGTATTTCTAGAATATCACTCGTGTGTGACATATCTTTGTACACTATCGAACTGATCACACTCCATTTAGGAGATCAGAAGTAACATATTGAAAACTGGATAATGGTTTCATATTCTAACACAGGTTCATCGTTTTTCTTTGGAGTATGAAACATTTTTTGGGAGAGTGTGTGTGGGGATGGGAAATATACACTTTTGGTTGTTTCGTTCACAAATTAAAACTATTCTCTAGCACTGGTTGATTTGCAGTCAGATAATGAAGTTGCATCAGGTTGATCATGTGAGATAATCATATACAATAATTAAGTGATCCACTTTGAAGTGATCCACGTTGAAATGTAAAAATATATTTATGTTTGAAAAAGGCAGATAAGATTAAATGGACACTTCCATCCTAATTATATATTTGTTTCCACTTTAAGAGCAAATCTGGCGACAAACTGTACCTGCTGTTTTAATCTACAGTAAATCATTCATCATTGTTTGTGCTAATGTGCATAAAATATACTATTTTATTTTAAAGTTTATTGGAGATGATAAAGGTGTGGTAGGAGATTTAGCTGCATAATAAGTACTTGTGGGAAACTATGCTTCTTTGTTTATGTGTTTACAAAAATAGTATGTCACTAATGAATAAATAAAATGAGCTGATTAGTATTTTTGAGCCATACATTTGCATAATACTGCAATAACAAAAATACAGAATATTTTAGCAATGATTAGTACAGTGTACAATAGTAAATTTTAATTCTCTTTATGAAGAGTCCCTTTAAGGCATCTGGGTGACTCCACCTCTCAAATGTTTTGGATCCAGATCATAATCCCATACCGGTTCAACAGTTATATGATCACCATTGCTACAAATTCACCAGAATACAGTATAGGTACGTCTACGTTCAGTCTATCAAATAAAAGTACTCATGTTTTTGTATCCCACCCCCTCCTGTCATGCATCAGGAAATGTATGGTGTTACTATGTTGGGAAAAAGTACCCTTCCTAATTTCCTCTACTATTGCATATTTATCACAATGATTTTTTTTCAGATTCTAAGACAAAATGTACCATTAGATAAAAGGAACCCGAATAAACAAACTACCAACCAACACCAACTGACATTGACTGAAAAAATAATTGCCCCCTACTTAAATCAACTCAATCATAGGGATAAATAAAGTTAGCTGATTGAACACAACACAGCTATGCTTTATTACAGACAACCTTGCTCAATATCAATTTTATTATGACCCTTACCATCAGAGTGAAGTTGCCAACATAAAAATTAATCTCCACTTATGCCAGGATCAAAGGAAATATCTGAAGAAATAGGAAAAAAGTTGTCGATATCTATCAATCTGAAAAGAATTACAAAGTCTTTTTAAGGGTCCATTGAAACACAATGAGAACCATAATCTCCAAATGGAGAACATTGGGATCAGTAGTGAATCTTCTAAAGAGAGTTTGTCAAAATGTATGCAGCATAAAAATCATTCAGGAAGTCCTAAAAGACATCCTGAAATGCAGGCATATTTTGCCTCAGATAAGGTCATTATTCATTACTCCACAATTAGAAAGAGACCTTTGAAAAAATAGTCTCCGGTGGTGAGTAGCAAAAACAAAAACATGGCATGAAAAAAGGAAAAAACAAACAAACAGAAGAATGTTAACATAAGCTATTATTTAAATAAATAACAAAAAAGTTAATTAAATTGTTGATATATATATGCATTTCTGAGTTTAGTTTGATCATTTATAATATAAGCTTATGTAATTGGTGTGAAATGGCATTGCAGCCTTTCCAATGGGAACAACTCCATTTAATTTAACATTTTTGGAGAAAAAGGAGGGAAAAAGAGGGGGGCCTAAAGAAAGACATAGATGTTGGAGTCTGGTCATAAGATTATATGTTAGGAGAACCATATCACCTCTTATTTTTTGTTGGATTTGTCTACTCAGGGGTTTGTTCTTTCAGTGAGTAATATTCAAGCCAGGGATGTCCAGTTGTGGCATCTAGTCTCAGAATACTAAATGTAAGCTGTCAGTTTTTCCATTATTTGTATGCCAAGAAAAAGAAAGGTTGGAGTGATCTAGTGAAAGTTCCGTCCTAAACTCGATAGAGATGTTGTGGTAGGATTTGAAACAAGCCAAATTTTCTGAATTAAAGTGGTTCTGTTTGGTGAGTGGGATAAAATTCTTACACAGAGATATGAAAGACTGATATTAACTTATATGAAGTGTTTGGTTGCAAGTAATTGCAGCTGAAGGTGGCACAATCGGCTCTTAGGTGTAAGGGAGCAATTACTTTTACACACAAAGGATATGGTTGTTGGATAACTTTATAATGATAATAAATTAAATAATTAAAAAACTGTGTTATTTGTTCACTGAGGTACATTTGATCAATATTAGAATTTGTATAAAGATCTGAAAACATTCAGTGTGACAAATGTGCAGTTATAGAAAAAATCAGGAAGGGGCAAATACTTTTCACCACACTTTTTATGTTGTGCTGTACTGTATTGTTACAAAGTGGTGCACTATACTATAGCTCTGATTCATGCAATTTGATGCTGACTTAGAGAAGATGAACAGGCAATGTGATCTGTGGATATATAGGTTGTAGAAAACATGGGAATAGTGATTGAACTGGGGCAACAATGAAAACATTGATGCCTTAGATTGTTTATTAAAAGACCAAAGTGCAATGAAAAAATATTTTTGAAAATGTGGAGTCTAAGAGCATAAATAAGCAGGAAATTCATACAGTTATTTTTAATTTAGGATTTTTATTGATGCTGCTGCAGGACTCTAGAGGGATCACATATATAGTTGTGAGCATGCAAGCTGTTGCTAACAACAAATACACACAACAAATACATAAAAAACTTACTTACAGGAAGAGGGGGCATCCAGGACCTCGAAAACTAAAGTTACACCTCAATTTAACTCAAAATAAAAAAGTTTAGACACTGAAAAATTCTCTAAGCGAAAGAAAAAAATGGCCGCCGAAAAACGAAAACGAGGCTACAGCAGTCTAAAGATGCAAAACACCACCAAACACCTACGGATTTGCAGAAAAACACCTACGAGATTAAAAAACAAGGACGCAACCCGCGCACCCCCAAAAAACATTACAAACACAATAAATACAAACAACAAACACATAAAAAGCAAGGGGGGGGGGGCACCCAGGACCTCTGCAAGTGAAGTTACACCTCGATTTAATCACACATTTCAGAGTTTAGAGACACCATAAACACGCAAAACACCACCAAACAGCTACGGATATTCCGAAAAAGTCGCACGACATAGAAAACGAAGGACGCTAAATCAGCCACATCATACCACACATTAGCCGCCATTTTAGAACAATAGTTATACAATGCAGAAGTACACAGCTACGCTAACGGATTTGTCTCGCGCACGTACACTATTAGACTCCACACATTCATCACGCTCACACAGCAGCTTCACACCACTAATGCTGCAGCAACACCAAAACAGATTGCAGCTCTTCAACAGAATGCTTCCTGCATATATTACTTCAAAATAGGTAAAGTATATTACTTTATTAATCTATTATTTATTTTATTATTATATACACCAAACACCATTAGCTCACTTACCATTTCATTGCCGTCATTTTTTGACGGGCAATTCGCTAGTCCATGATATATTGGTGGAAGTTGTGTGTGTGAGAGGAAAATATACATTTCCAGAGAGCTGTGGTCACGTCCTTCGATGCAAAGCCATGCTTCTCAGCCAGTGAGTGGAAGGGATGTGATATCAATTTCAGTCGTATCCAGTTATCAAACAAAAGCTCTGGACTTCAGTATGTCCCCTCACCCCTCTCTCCACTGAAAAATGTAAATGGTGGGAGTAAGGCTGATCTAATAAAAATAAAAATAATATATATATATATATATTTATATATATATATATATATATATATATATATATATATATATATATACATATATATATATATATATGTTCGTGTGTAAATAAATATATATATATATATATATATATATTTATATGTCTGCATATAAAGATATTTTGATATTTTAATAAAAAAAATCTTTGTCTTTGAACATGCTCAGTCTTTTTTTTTCTGCTGGCAATGGGCTTAATGCCCCAATGGGTAATCAGTAATTATTGGTAATGGTTAACAATAGATTAGACTCTTTGTTTGTTGGTGACATCTAAAATTTGCAAATTTCAAAGTTTGTTCACTGTAGAAAAATGCATTTTTAAGACGAATCAATTGAAAAGGGACTTGTTATTCCAAAAGTTTTAAATTATACCATATTTGGAACCTCCACTGATGATGTTCATATGTGTATATAGGGAATTATACAATCTATCTTAGTTATATCTGTTATGGGACATAAAAACTATATTCAGACAATCAGTTCCTATATTAGACGAGTCTACTTAAACTGAGCATCTGGGGGCTTTTTATCTCTAAAGAAACTCATAGTGATTCACAACCCATCTGTCCTAGTGCACATTAAAACAATCACCTCAAACAATGTTCCCCTTTCTGAATTCTTTAAAATGATTTTCAAACAAATGCAAGGGCTGCAGTTATTATTTTATTCTATTCTATGTCTGACACTTGAAGAGGGGAAATTTAGAAGAACAGACACAAGAGTTTTTCATGTTTGCTTTTATTTTTTTTATATATTTTGTATAATATGCAAATTTACAAAAATCTGTTTTGTATTGTTGAATTTGTAATAGAGGATTGAATTAACAAAGGCTTTAAAGAGAACGTTTCAGTTAAACATAAATTATCCTTAAATTAAAGATTACACTTAGAGGCATTAAAATATGTACATAAAATTATTAATATATTTTTTTATTATTGCATGAAGAAGTTTAAGGTTTGGTTACTTAGTCGTCACATACAGGGATGACCCTGTTGCAAAATAATTTGGGACTTCTCACAACTTCTCTCCATATAATTAAGAGACCCCTTTTGCTCCACAATACTGTCAGTAGTGGTGGGTCCTTACCCTGAAGTGTGCCCCAGTACTTTGCACTTGTTGCAACTGAGGTAGTGTCATACTCACCCCACGTCCCACACCCACTCGCAGGCAGACACCAATAAAAAACATAGGCCTTTGGCTATTTCTCATTATTAGAATTTATTAGAAAGAAATGTGGATTAGCAGCAAATACATCCAAAATGGCTGTAACTAACTCACTCACCGGACTGCAACTGTCAGAAAATCAGCAGACATAGCCTTTTATATTGTTTACATAACAAATTAAAAAATCCATCTTAACAGACAATTACATTTTATTTATATATTATATCCAATAAGCTATGACACATGTGATCAAGACTTATCAAACATTATAACAAACGTTATAGTATGTCACTCTATATGTGGAGGAATAATTATTTCCTAAATGTTTTGTGAAAAGGTCAAATTATGACCTTGATAAGTGACAATACATATTATGTATGACTAAAAACCTGTGTACTAGTCTCTAAATGAAATAGCCAAGTCGTGGGTCAGATGTATTTAACTATTTCATACCTAATATCTTACAATTGGAAAATGACTGGTTCACAGCCAGCCAAATTTCACACTAACTGGAAAGAGTGTTAACTATATATATATATATATATATATATATATATATATATATATACAGTATATATATGCTAAAAGTGTAAGGATATTTGTATAATCTCTCCAGTAGCCTCACCCCCCTAGGGGGTGCAATGGATCACAAACATTCTTCCAAACATTCACAAAGTAATCTGACAAACACTAGTAGTGATCAGTGTCATGGTATTCACTAAGAGTTGTTGTACTTTTCTTCTAATACAATATATATGTATATAAAGATATGTTTTATTTTAATAAAAAATCCTTGTCTGTGAGCAAGCTCAGTCTTTTTTGTTGTTGTTGCTGGCAATGCGCTTAATGCCCCAGTGGTTAATCAGTAATAATAAATAATGGTTAGCAAGAGATTAGACTCTCTCTTGGTGGGTGACTGCTTGAAATTGCAAACTTCAAAGATCATTTACTGTAGAAAAATGCATTTTTAAGAAGAGTCAATTGAAAATGTACTTGATATTCCCAAAAAATGTAATTACTGTATTCCATATTTGGAACCTCCACTGATGATAAAAGTTGAACAATTTGTTTTTACTGCATGAAGGAGTTTAAGGTTTGGTTACTAAGCCATCACGTGCAGGGATGGCCCCAATGCAAAATAATTAGGGACTTCTGTTTTGGATAGAACTAAAGTAGTTCTCGGAGATATCTGTCCCTGGCCAAATTACCAATATACATATAGTGTGCACACCTTAGAGAAATAATACACCAACACAGATTTCTGGTATAAAGCTTTCTCTCGCCTACTGTTTATTGAATCAGCAGCCATATATAACATTTAACAATCAGATAAATGTTGCAACTAAGCAAAACATCAGGTTTATTCGGTAATTCATTGGTTCTGAGGTGTCCGCTTTTACAGAATCTCAGCAAGGCATTGGGTTAATGCATTAAGGAGTCTCTAGGTGTCATCCCACAGTGGGATGAGTCTTTCTCTCATTGGTCAGAAGGTTAGGACAAAGGGAAGATGGCGTTCTCCTTCTTGTGTCCAAGGTGTGGTTGTCATTGTCATCCTTAACAGACTGGAAGTAGTGCTGCCGACATCTTGTATGCAGAAGTGGCAAATCCTCCATCTTAGAGTCTCCAATAATCAACATTGTTAATAAGATAACGTAATACTGAAAAGAGAAAATTTATGAGTAGGGCAAACATAAAATGCATTTTCTTGTAGATCCTGATCCATAACACTTCTCTTAACTTCTCTCCATATAATTAAGAGCCCCCTATTGCTCCACACTACTGTCTATAGTGGTCTGTCCTTACCATGTAGTGGGGACGAGTACTTTGCACTGAGGTAGCCTTGCCCCTAGACTGCTAGGGGCTGCGATGAATCACAATCATATCATAGCTTTAACTGAAATATAATGAAGTCCAGATTCCCATAATTTAACTACTTTTATATACTAGTCAGAAAATACAATTAATTAATAAAATATTTTGAATGTTTTTATTCTCTATTCCTATTTAAACAGGAGCAATGAGTAAACAAATGTTTTTAACTTTTCAACTTCCATTAAAATAGACATCAGGTAGTGAATGACAAATATAGATATTTAGATAACATTGTATTGATAATTTGTGTGATGAATATATAGATCTGCATCATCAATGAAAAGTGTTGAACATTACATACTCTTCAGTCTTCATGCTGGTCATGCTACTGCACAATTTAATGCAATTTATTTCCTAGCCTTCTTCAATTAATATAGTAAAAACGCTTTTAGGGTTAGTCTTACTCTCTTTTACAATGATTTTTTTATTTTCTATTTTAGCTATTCTAAAAGCTTTTTGCAAGATTATTATATTCCTTGTACATGTACTATGTACCTTGTACTATTGCCTCATTCAATTGCAAGCCTGCAAGTCGTGGGATGTATGGTGTAAGTCTGCGGGCCTGCAGTGTCCCCGACCTACAGTGCTATTCAATTCGGCAATCCCGCAAGTTAGGGGCCGATACAGAGATTTGTAAACCATGTCATCGTATGTAGCATTTGCAAGCTTGAACATAATCAATTACGCAAGAATGTAAATCCTGATGCTGAAACAGCCAAGAGAAAAGGAGCCCATCATCATGAAGGCCATGCAACATGGAGTTGACATGTCAATGAACTTGTGAATCTGGGGCCGATATGCAATCGGACCCGCAAACCTGCAATGTACAAATTTATTAAACTGATTGCCAATACTGTTCTTGTTCATATGGGTGGCCCGATATATATTAACTCATTGATTCCCGAGATCGATCTAACCCCGAAATGGAACATAAAAATAAATTAATTTTGATTGCCGATTTGCAGGCTTGAGACTGTTGTGTTAATAATTCTAATGTCTTCTAATGTTTCCCATCATTTAGTGCAGTGTTGAATTATTGTCTGCATTTAAAGTGCTCCGGACATGTCATTAAGCCCTTTGAGAGTCCTCCTTGGTACCTGTAAATTGTGGTTCGACTTTTGCCATTTGTGGCCTTGACGGCTTACTTAGCGAGGGGGACTCGGAGCAATTAAATAGCAATTTTGCAATTTTTGCTATTGGAACTCTTGCGGCCGAGAAAGATCTGGGAAGGGCCTTAACTCGGAGCCCGCAAAAAGACGCCAATTGAATAGAAACATAAGTTACGGGCTCACTTACTAACTCCAGTAACTTACGGTAGCTCAATTGAATGAGGCTTTATGTTATGATCACTGATCTCCAAGGGTTTCCCTACTTTAACTGTCAATATTATATCAATATTATTTTTGATGACTTGATCCATGATAGTCTCATTTGTAGTAGGTTCTTTTATTACTTGGGATAGATAGCCCAGTGCTCAAAAAAACAAAAAACCCTCCTATCTGCACCATGTTTAGCCAATTATTCTCTCTAATCTCTTTCTGTCTACTTGGGGTAGCACAATGCAATGGAAGTATCTGTAAAAATATTACCTTGGAGGTCCTGGCCCTAAGATTGTAGATTCATAAAATCCTTTTTAAGGCACTCCATTTTCCATTTCCATCCCAAGAACTTGGGGGCCAGCAAACTGTTCGGTTACCAGGATCTGGGTGACAAATTACCCTTTCTACCTTCCTAATTATAGAGTCCTCTACCACCAAAACCTGTCTGTTGCTCTGCCTAATCTGTTCTCCCTCTCCTCCAGTAGAACTGTTCTCCTGGCTGGTAGAGGGAACAACTCTACCTGACATTGCCATTCCTGAAAAGACATCCCAACAATTCAATCTGGCAAATCTGTTAGTGTTTGCCAATTCAGAACTTGCCTCCTTGAATATAATCAGCTATGGGTGAGGTTGTCATTGGACTGACTTATTATTGATGCTTGTATATAGAGTGTTTTTCTATAGCTTAATCTATTATAAAATACCATCATGTATTGTATATGTCCTAACCCCTTTTCTTACACACCCTTTTTTTACTCCCACACTCACACTATATCTGTCCTTACACCAAAACTTCTCAACGTTCGCAAACTCCCAAATTTGCTTCTACCCCGTTTTAATTAGATACTGCCTACTCACCTGCAGACTGATTACTAAACACTTACAGTGAGTCAAATATAGACCATACTTTTCCAGATAATAGCTCACTCGGCCACTTGCAAGTGCAAAATTAGATAAAAACTAAAGTGTAGTATCACCCGGTTAAAATGTTCTGAACTTCAAAGGTAGTCCCCATGAGCAATGGAAGATAAACAACTGGTCCTCAGGTCAAAAATATTAAAAGCCATCTAACACATCAGTTCAAGTGATCTCATTATGAACTCTCATCATAACAGTCAAATTGCTGCCAACAACCAACTAAAGGTTTATGAGTTCTAAAACAATGGTTCCTACAGGCTATCCTATTTATATAATACACGGCTGCTCCCAGAACATATTTGAATCTTGGGGTTGTCATGTGGCCAGGTCAAAACCCCTTGAAGGTTCCCCAATTGCTATAAGAAAATATTATGCAACTAAACTGCAAACCACATAAAACAAGAAGAGAAACAAGCTTTAAGTTGGTGTGACAAAATAATAGGTCCCTAGTACCTCCTGGTGCCTTCCACTCACCGTCAACCAATGTTAGATCTGAAAATCTACATTTTTCTTTAACCCAAACTAATCTTGTTTTCTTAAGTATAGCAAGTATGTTGCCATTTTTTTTAAATTAATATAAATATACCTTAATTAAAAAAACTACAGTTAGTGATTGCAGAACCTTTAGATGCTACAGGAAACACCAGATATATTTGAAATGTTATTACATCTACTACTTAGGTAAGATTAGCTATCCTGAAAAAAACAATGATTTACAGTTAAGCATTTTAATAGACAAGGTCTTTAGATTATGGCTGTGTTCTTTAATGCAATATTAAAGCTCTCCTCTGACACAACCCCTCAGCCCTTTTGACAGGATGGCTCTTACCAGGAAATTCACATACCATTAAGTCTATTTTTATGTTATGAGATAATTGCCCAGGGAAATGAGGGCTAAACTTAAAGTCTAAATATTCCCCCATTATGCAGTTTCTTACATTTCCAGTCATATATTTTAACAGACTGTAAAATACTAAAATCAATGCATTCATGCATTTAAGGTGCATGGGTGAAACAATATTTTAACTTATAGTATATTCTATATCTATAACATTTCTACAATTTTAAACTAATGTCACAGTTCACCCATAACCAGCAAGAACCCTCTCCCTAAGCCTTTGAATGTCTACGCATAAAGAGCTTTAAGTCACTATTAAAGTATATTTTACTATGTGTGGGACTGATTAGTTTCTTTTGGGACTTTAGGGGTATTGAAAGTAGAAGGACTGTCTGTCTCCATCCAGTTCTAAGAAAACATTATGAGAACTCTAAATGTAATCTTAATTATGTCAAATATGCTGCCATTAAAATGTATGGATTGTGATATAAACCTGTGAGAGTATATGTAAAGAATATAGAGATCAATCATGCCAAGTCAATCAGATATCAAAGGGATAGTATAGAGATCAGGCCTATGACCTTAGTGGGTCCTCCTGCCTGGAAGGCTCTCTTGTAACAGCTCCAAAATGACTCAAGTTTCTAAGTGAGACCAGACTGATATACTACAGGATATTTCTCCCTGTGAATGGCACAAGTGAGCTAAAAGAGGTTGCTCTCTGAGTAGGTAATCAGACCTATAGAAAAAAACCACGGAGGTATTTTTTGTACTCAGATGAGCACCTCTACTTTATTTGCATACATTTTCCTCACCTTACGGGTGATAGGGGGAACCAGACGTGGACTCTTTGCTCACTGTGCCTTAGGGAGTAAAGCTGGACCTCACTGACGAGACCAAGAGAGGCCGAAACGCGTCTGTGGTTTGCTGTTTCTCCTGTTGAGAGAAAATTGCCTGGTATTTCGGGACTGGATCACTCTTCTGAGTGAGACCAGACTGATATACTGCAGGATATTTCTCCCTGTGAAGAGCACAAGTGAGCTAAAAGAGGTTGCTCTCTGAGTAGGTAACCAGACCTATAGAAAAAACCCACTGAGGTATTTTTCATGCTCAGATGAGCACCTCTACTCTATTTGAATAAATAGGAAGAAACAGAAAGTATGAGTATATAATATTAAGGCTGCTTAAAGTTTTTAGTGAAATTCAGCTCTGTATAGGACACATCTCTAATATTATTAAATTGTCTAAGACTAATATACATTTAAAAACACTAATCCTATATACACTTTCCCATTCTCAGGAGAAGAGTCAAATTATGATTGAGCTATGACCATTCCATGGGCTATAACAATATGACAAGGTTTCAATACCCTAATCCCTATGCCAGTTTAGGAGCCTCACAGGCAATCCCAGTTACAACAATATGACAAGGTCAATCCTCCTGAGACAAAAAAAACTAACTGCCGTTTCGCTATTGTAGCTTTTGCAAAAGCTTATGATATTGTGAATGACCGTTTTTTATGCTATAAACCTTGATTACATCATTTCTATTTGCATCCAATCACAGCATACTTCCTTGTGCTCTTTTTAAATGACAGGACCTTTTTATATGTTACAGTATTATTTAATTTATCTCTAATCTATCATAATCTAATCATCAGTTTATTTCCTCAGTTTCGCAACACATCTACTATAACATCATATCATTTATACCATTTTGGCTTAACAAGTTTATTGTATTATTAATGGCTCCATTCATTTGCCTGGCTCCCAAGAAATACAAACAGTAAGTATCAGTGGTGGTTTTAGTTATCTTTTATTTGTATTTCAGTAGTATAGACCATACAAGCTTTCATACTACATATCTGTGACTTAAACATATACAGCCTTATCAAATTGCAATTCTGCAAATTCGAAATGGCTCTATATATGCAACCTTCTTACCAGTTACCGGTTGTCTGGACATAAATAGTTTTGATCAATCTTTTTTGCTATGAAATTGAACCATGAATCCTTCCTGGCCTCACACTAGTTATAAGGGATAGGGCATCTGATTACTTCCATCCACTTCTATGAAAAATTCTGATTACCCTGTGGCACGGCAGACCTAGCTCAATCTGGTCATATAACCCCTTTTTTTTATCACCATAGTTGCATCGTTTTTAAATAGCGGTAATATTGTATTATTTTTAATTTGGATAATAAAGTTCCCATATCTTTTTTTTTCATTTGATAGAAAGGTCACAAGCAATGGTGGGATAGAGTCAGAACAAGTGGGAGAGATTGGACTTTGTAAAACTCCACAATATCTGTTAAACAGTGTCCTGGTTGAATCTGCTTTCCCTCCCAAGCCTCCTGAGTTATTTGGATTACAGCTGGTCCCGTGTTATGACAACTAATTTAGTAGATATTGGATAAACCTCATGTTATATTATAACTAGGAAATTGCCTCTCAAAAATGACGGGATTAAAATTGTAAGGCTGACACTGCTGTTTGCCACACAATGTGAGGCTCTTGCTCCTCTGAGCACCTTCGGCACTCATTGCGAGCCCCACACTGATCGCCTTTGGCACTCATTGCGTGGCTCCCCCTCCGTGTACTTCAACTTTCCTGCTTTGCACTGATCACCAAAGGTGCTCATTGCAAGCCTCTCCCGATTACGGTGCTCATCGTGACCGTTTCCTCCTGCCTACTGTAAGGGCCGCTTGTTGCCGGTTTAGTTACCCTGCAAGTTTTGTGCTTGGGAATGTCATGTGTCTCTTTCCACCATCTCCCCCTGACCCTTCCCTGTGTCTATCTCCTCTGTGTGTCTGCTGAATGTTTGTTTGTTAGATGCTGACTGCCGTTGGTTTTATTTTCAAAGCCTGGCTTTGTTGGTGTAAGTGTTACTGTCTTTGCCGCATGCCTGGCTCAGCCTCGTTTTCATCCAGTTTCAGAATTTTTACGATTTTCGTCCGGCATTTTTTTCCTTGCTTAGCTGATTTTTGATTGACGAAAAAACCCAAATATGGCTCAAATTCTCTTGTAACCTCACTCCCAGGCATCCTTCCCCTGTGTTGTGTCTGAGTGTGTTATTATTTTTGTTAAATTATTTTGTTTGTTTTTCAGGTTTTTAAAGTTACGTGCTTGGCTCGCACGCTTTGCGTGGCTCGCAGTCACTTAAAACTGCTCGCCGCCTAAGTCCCGCGTGCCTCAACTGCTCGCCTCATTGCAGCCTAAGTCCCGAGTGGTCGACTTTTAACTTATTTTTTACAAAAACATATGTTACACAGCAAATAAGACCCCAAAGGCCCACTGTATTCCATAAAAAGCTTTACTTAATTAGTCCTTACAATCTTTCCATATAAATTTGTCATTACATCCTCAGAAAACCACATTTTAGCCCCTGAGAATCTTAGTAATTCTGCTCTTTTGAATAGCAACATGCAATTGAGGGTTTTTAACTGCCTGAAAGAATTTCCACTGCAAAACCTATTGAATGTCATATATAATCTCCAACAGAGGAGCAAGAGAATGGAGGGCCCTGGTACAAAAAAATGTGGGCCCCCCTCGGGGAGATGTAAAAAATGTTTTGCGCTAGGCCCCGCTGGCACCAAATCACTCAGTGCTCCTGCCTGTGCGAAGCTCTTCTGCCTGCAGCACAGCTCCAGGGCATGTGTGCTCCACTTTCCTCCAACATTCTCTAAGGATATATAAACATATATACACGTATATAAACATCACCCTCACACAGTAGCCACCCCTCTTAGCATCTATCCCTACATAGTACCCAGTTCTTGTCAGCAGCCATTAACTCTCAGGATCCATCCCCGCAGAGCACTTAAAGGGATATGTAAATTTCCTAAATTATGAATACATCTGATAGAGGAAATTAATAGTATATGAAAAAAAATGTTTGCATGAAAAAATCCCAAACTAAACATTTAAATACTTACCTGGAAGTTAGCAAATTCTATTGTAATTTTTGACAGTTAAAAATGAACACCCCGTCCATAATTTGCTTTGGCCAATCCGGTTTGATGAAAGATTTGAGATATAGGACTATGTTAGTTGCTATGGCAACACCACGCAGCATATACAGGAAGCAGGGATGAGTCATATCCCAGCAGTGACTGGGAGGCTGACAACACTGCTCTACTATTGGCTGAGCAAGCAAGAGAAGGTAAATAGTGGGTTAATATTGCTCCCCGGATGCTGCATGCTGATTGAGTGGGGATCAGGAAGTTGTGTAGACACCCCCTGGGGTTGCGCATAGGTCAAGTTATATATGTGGTAAATACTATAAATACTTATAACTTTTTTCTGTTGCTGATCCACGCATGTCCCAATAAACTGTAGAAAATCAGATGCCTCTGTGTTTTGATATCATGACTGGGTTTTGGAGTAGAATGCCGGGTTTGTGGATATGTTTTTCTACAACATTATCTCACATAGCACCCATCACAATCGTATTTTTTCCTCACAGAACCCATCCATCACTTTGCTGCCCCTTGCTCTCTTACCTTCTTCCCTGATACACATCCCTGCCGTGCTGAACTGCTCCACATTGCCACCTATTGGAGCTTCAGTAGAAATGCTCTTTTTAAAACAGGCACACACAATTTCTTTTTTAGTCTGTGTGTGTGTGTGTGATCAAGGAGGAACATGGGCGTCCCAGTGAGGCCTTGGCGGGGTGGCCTGGGTTGAGGGGTCCCAGGGAGGCCCCTACACAGCACTGCCCCCCCCCCGCCAGAGGAGGGCCCTGGTGATCTGCACCACCTGCACCACTGGTAGACCCGCCCTGATAATATCTACTTGTTTGTACAATAGGTTTAGATAATTTATAATGCCTTATACATTTAAAATTGTGTACTAGACCACTAACTTCATGGTTTCTCAGACCCACTATACCATTATTGGTTTGTAATACATACATGTCTGGTTTGCTATGTTTGCAGTTACATTATTAAAGTAATTGCAATTCAACTGAAAACTCACCCATAATCCATCAGTGTATGTATTTCTATCTATCTACACAACATATATATTTTTCTACAGGCACAGTGCGTTCAATTGTGCATTTAGCAGTATAATTATTTGCAATTGCCTCTTTACTTTTTCTAATGTGTTGTGGTAGATCACATTGTATTGAACATAGGAGATAATACATATTCTTATTATTATCATTATTATTATTAGTAGTAGTAGTTATTGTAGTAGTAGTAACATGGCAAAATATAATTTTATTATCCTCAATGAAAACTAAACAGTGATATGGTGCTTAAAGCTAGTAATATAATTATAATTATATTACTAGAACTATAAACTCTGATCCCAACTATAATTAGGTCTGATAATGAAATTTTCTGCTTTGCTTACTACATAAATATCAGATGTCAGTCAGCATCAAATTTTCATTTTCCGACCTAATGATTCAAATACTTGACTATCAGCCCCATTAGATTCGAAGCCCGTTGTGGCATTGGCACACCCGCAAAAGCCGGGGGCTTGAAATAAGGCTACGTTACAGAGCTATTAATTTGAACCATGTCGCAAGTTATGGGCCGTAGATGCAAACGCGTAAACCATTCTTGCGCAGGTTGGATGTGTGGCCGTGAACATGATCAATCAGTCAAACCTGTAGTTATGGGTTTAGACGGAGCCAATGGCAAATTAGATCGTTATCATTACGTCACTGAAAAATGGAGCCTTACAGGTTTCAATTACGAGTTTCGATCGGACCCACATTCCAGAAATAATGCAATCAGTAAATATTATATTCTAGTCCATGTGAGTTCCATTATATGTATTATCACATTGATTGTCGGGATCAATTTAACGGAAATTAAGCAAAAATAAAAGTATTTTATATTGCAGATTAGCGAGCTTGAGAATGTTGTGCTATTAATTTTAATATCTAACATCACTTTCCCTTTCACTGAAAATACTGTAGTGTGTTTATATTTGCAAATACAGTGCTACTGATAGGACTTTAACCCCCTTGCAGGTCCTCTCTTGGCTCCATTTGTGGGTTACGGGTTTGAACGCCTGTGGATTCATAGCAATTTAATAGCGATTTTCAAACGTAACAGTTATGGGCTTGACAGATCAAAGGATTTGCAGCCGTGGAGTAAAAATTTCGATGTATCCTGCAGATCGTTAGAGGGTTGTTTTACGGTGCCAATTTAATAGCCGTAAGTCTTGCGGGCTACGTTATGGACTATGGTTTTACACTTTGAGGGAATTTAATAGGGCTGTATGTCTTCACATGCTCATGCTTGGTCTGTACTGGACAAATGGCCTTAAACATCCATCATAGCTACAACATTCTGGGCCTTCACAAATGTAATGATGGGCAGCGTGACGTGGCAGGTCTCTGAATGTGTATTTGGACATGGAAGACATGCTAGGATATTTATTATTAGTCTCTACTGTTTTTATACACATCACCATCAAGAGCTACATTATTTGGAGTGGTAATGTACAGGACTTGAAACATATTTTATGATTTTTTTTTTAAACAAAATTATCTTAATCTCAATTTCACTACACAGTAAGTCCCTGTCTAACTTGTTATTTTAACATGAATCAGGAAGGGTGAGTAGCAAAATCCATTATGCTATTGGTGTTTTCTTCCATGTTGGTTTCTGGGATCAGTAAAATCTACATTAATCAAAACCCACTAAAAATAGATGATCCGTCTAATAATACTCAAAAGACAATTCATCAATTTGACAGTTAAAATTAATGTTTTCTTTAATTGACCAAGTATTTTGGAAAACTAGTTTGGAAAGTTTTTCAAAATTCCATTTTTGTAGCTTTGTGCAGTAAATAAAATACACATGTAAAAATATCCAAAACCATGAAAATTGGGCACACTAAACAATTTTACGAATATGTAAAGTTTTGGCAGATGGGGAAATTTATTGTCAGGGCTAGCTGCTAGATTCACTACAGTTGCCATGAGAGTTTATGCATTTCTGCCATCAGAATCTCTTGGTATTGCCTATATTGAAAACCATTTAACTGTTTATTATCCATTACAGAAAATGAACAAGGTACATCGAGATTGCATTCTGCTTTATTCAATTATCTGCACAATAGCATTTCTGCGTTATTCTATAAAGGAAGTTTCATAATAACAAATATGTTGAGGAAAATACGTGATTCGAACCAAACTTCAATGATATACACAGAATGAAACCAATGGTACCCCAACTATTACATACACACTACATGTACCTGATGGTAATTCATCCTTTGTGATGTACATATAATGTAACAGATCAAGTAACCAAATGCACTGATATATCCATAATTTACATGTTCGTATCCCAAGCTGCTGTTGTAAAAGAGGCATGCAAGATTGTTAGCCAGCTATGGTGATATACACCGTTATAGAAGCCATGGAAAAAGTGAATGTGAAAACATGATTCCTCACCAAGACAAGTACATGCCTAGCATGGGATCAGTGCACCATGTTTCAAATTGCGATGTTGGATAGTTGTTTCTCCTTGGGTTTTGAGAAGCAAAAGTGTTACTGTATATCTTTGTAAGTGTTTTTCATACAATATCTGAACATGCAATGAATATGCCCCAATGGGGTGGTAATATAATGGCATGCAATATTAATAGTAAAAATAGCATGTTGACTGCTGGGAAGGCTATATCAAAACAGGAATTGCAGCCCTTCATGGTTGATGTGAAATCTTATTTGGTCTATATTACTACTGTTATGCAAATAACAACATACTATGGTTTCTTTAAATGTACTCTAATGATCCATTGCCTGAAAAGTAGCTGGCCCTGCAATTATAAAGGCAGTTTAAAATATCAAAACATTATATCATTCAACATTAGTCAATGACTATAATAATATTGTGATATTTTCATGGTAATATGATATCCTCTGATGGGTAAAGTAACTAGCCTTGACCTCCCAGCTGCCCAAAACTCTATGTGCATTAGCATTTTTCTTTATTAAAAGAACATCAGATATCAGTCAGAATAAAATCCTCATCATTGGCGACAAAAATGTTGGTTATGCCTTTGAGTTCTTATGCCTGGAGTAATTCATATTCTTAAACCTGGTCGTAATATCTATCAAAGTTGAAAATATTTCTGTAAAATATAACTATCACAATTGGTGATTGTCTGGCCTCTGAAACAACATTCAACTAGTACCGTAGAAGTAAAGAAGACACATGTTCCTGGTGTACTGTTTCTATGAAGATATCCATCAAGAGATATTCAATAAAGAAAACCGTAAAGTCATCTGTGTTTCATTGACATAGTGCTGCAATTATAAATGGTGGTGTCAACAATCTTACTTATTATCTTACAAAGTTGTATTTATGATGTACACACTCTTCAGTAAGTATGGATTATGTCCATTAATACTTGTCTAGATCATATGACATACCAATGTCATACAAAAATACTGTTATTTCCTCTTGGTGAGTTATTGAATGACATTGTGCAACAGTTGTTAGAAGTTGCTCTTTCATCACTCTCTCCAGTGGTTCTCAATGTTTTTGTACTACTTATAAATAATCAAGGTTTTTGGAAGTAAAATGTAAGATCTTTCTGCCTGCTGTTGCACAACTGCACTGTGCAAATATTAATTTTAATTAATAATAATAAATTAAGAACTTTTACTACTACTACTGAATCAATATAGTGGCACTTTAATTGTTTACATATGTTTATAAACTTTGCTTTACAAATATAATAGCTCAAGTTATTCTCCTAGCCACCTAAATCAATCACTTTCATCACCGGTAGTATATAGATTACAGATTGGGAAACTGTGGTCTACTTAATAATATAATATATTGACATTTGTAAAGATTACTGATTATCCATAATTGTCTAAGTGACACTATTTTTCTTTAATATTTAGTAGCTCTACATTCCCCCTTGAACCCTTAGTCTATTGAAGTTATGATCTTCTATGTTTATCTTCTGAAATACATCTAGGCGGAATTCAGCATTGACAATCTATTTGCAAAACTTTAGATCATTTCTGCATGTTCCTCTAGAAAACATTTCATAAAGACAAATCTTAGACAAACTACAGGAAGAGAACAGCTCTTCCAAAAGTTTTTTAGTTCACCTAGCTTTTATTTCAATGGATGGCAACAGGTGGCTCAGGGGCGGCTTGACTTTAGTTGCCTTTAGGCTCATTTAGGCTCTTCCTGTGAAGCATGCTCCTCTTGAATAGTAAATTAACAATATTGTTTAAGAGCATGCCCCTATTTATTATTTATTTAAAGCACAATGAGAAACTTTTAAGAACTCAAAGGCCGAATATTAGGCCCACAAGTATAATAGGTTTCCCATCTCTGTTCTAGGTGGTAGTTTGCAGAGTTGAACGGATTATTAATATTATTGGTAGTAGTAAAATTATTATTATTATTAATAATAATAATAATAATAATAATAATACTACTACAAATAATAATAATAACATTTATTATAAAGTGCCAACAATTTGTTCAGTGCTCTATACAATCAGTAAATATGGAAAATACAGAGAGGTTACTATGATAACCAAAAATTACAAAAGAAGAAGAGGTCCCTGCTCCTGAGAGCTTAAATTCTATGGATATAGTTAGTCAAGTGATACAAACGGAGTGGGGGAGATGAGTAACCAGCAGTGGGTTGAGGAGGTGGCTGTGTGTCATGGTGAAGAATGAACAAGCAAGTCAGTCTATATCAGTAAGCAGGTGTGAGCACCATAGGTTATAGGCTTCCTTGAAAAGGTGGATTTTAAAGACCTCCTAAAACTCTGAAAGCTAGGGGAAAGTCTGACAGAGCCAGGTAGGGCGCTCCAAAGGTAAGAGCAGCACAAGAGAAGTCTTGTAGGAGGAAGTAGTAGAAAGTCCTTAGCAGAAGAATAGGTGATTTGGGGTATACTTGGAGATGAGAACAGAGATGTAAGAGGGTACGGACACATTGAAGGCTTTATATGTGAAAGTCTAGATTTTTTATTTTATTTTGTAGGGTATGGGAAGCCAAGGGAGAGACTGACAGAGAGGTGCAGTGGAGGAGGAGTGGTGAGTACAGTGGAGGAGTCTAGTGGAGGCATTTATGATGGATTGAAATGAGGATAGATGGTTAATGGGTAGGCCAGTAAGGATAGAGATGTTCTTTAAGTGAAACCTACAAAATGTAACATGAGACTGAATGCATTGCATGAATGAAGGCGCAGAATTTAATCTTATTCTAAGGCAGTGAGTTCTCGACAGTAAGTGAGATACTCGGTGCAAGGTTGGATCTGTTTTGAGATGTAATCCATTCGTGATCAAAATATAAATGCATAAATATATATGTGTATACCCACATTTACAGTATTTTATATATTTATTTATGTAATTATATTTAATGTTTTTACGTAATTACAGATAAAAATTACATGTGTCCCTTATGAAAATGGAGTAGACTTAGAGGTTACATTGTTTTGCAGCTTTGCACCAAAGTCCTATAATTTTTTAATCCAAATTACTGTGGCTCTGTTGAGTCTTTTAAATTATGGTTGTCATAGTAACCTCCAATTAAAGCTTATGTATTTTTGTAAGAACATTTTATATTAAAGTGTTAAATGTATGTGTGCCAATTGTATTTTGTTAAGAATATACGCAATGGTTAACAACAAATACAGTGTGTACAGTGTATCAAACTGCAGTGCTCCATGAGATAGAGTCCTGAAAATTATGTGAAAAAGCTATTTTTAAGGTTAAGGTTTAATTTAAATATAGGCATTTTTTTACTCATTGCCTGCATATCCTTGAAGCCCTTCCTGAAGAAGCAGCAAAGATAATGAAAATGGAGTCTTGGTCACACAGTCAGTGAACTGATTTATGTGACCAGTCAATCAAGTGAATAGAGCTGTGTTGAGATAAATATTTGCAAGGTCCAGTAATCAGAGCTCTCTATGTCTCTCATTGACCTCAGTGTATGATTTGTAGATACACTTGCCCCCATTTAATTGCAAGCCCGTAACTACCTTCAAACTGAATTTTTGACTGCAGGTTCCAAATCTGTTACATATATAGATGTATTTAATTGACTCAAGCCTGTAATTGCAGGCTCACAACCCCAACATGCAAACCATGAACGCTTAAGTAGCATTTCAGGGCTAGATCATGATCAATTAAGCAAGCCAGTAAGTTGCAATTTAGACAGAGCCAATAGTAAATGAGACCATCATGACATTAGTAAAACATGGAGTTTAAACTACAATCAATTAGTGTTTAGAAGTCCGATTTGAAAATGTGCTCACAATCCAGAAATGTAGAAATCAATAAAAATCAATAAAAAGTTCTAGTCCATGCGGGTTCCATGACACGTATTAACTTTTTGATTCACTGGATTCATAAAACACGGAAATAAAACATAAACATTTTTTTTTATATTTTCACTTTTTTTTTTATGTTTGCAAGCTTAAGACTGTTGTGCACTCAATTCTAAGGCCTTTCGTTGCTTTCCCCGTATTTTTAAGTACAGTAGTGTGTTTTTATTTGCTTTTGCAGGGTTACAAGCAGGTGTTTAATCCACCTTCGAGTCCTATCTTGTACTCATATAATTTTTTGATTCATTTGTCATTTACTGATTTGACAATTAAATTGGGGCCACAGTATAAGTTTCTGTAGTGGTAGAATGTATGACTGTGACCATCAATACACTGGAAAATGAGTTGTTATATCTATTCTTACAATTTATTTGTGGTCTCTGCTTCCTAGTCATGTAAACAAATTACAATTATTCATAAAAAGTAAGAGCAGTCATATTAGATTTAAACTAAGAGTTACACAGAGCTCCACTCATTAAGCTTCCTGTCCAGTTTATTCCGAATTTACAAGGTTCCAAATTTTCTCAGGTTCCAAAGACTTGGTTGATATAACTTAATTAAACATAAACCACTGCAGATCAAGAAAAAAGAGACTTGTTTGTAAAAATAATACCAAAATAACAATATGAGCATAAATATAAGCCATGGGCATAAAACATTTTTGGGAAAATCTGAACTTTGTTTATAAGTACAGGAATCCATTTTTGGTTACATTGCATCCTGAGAGCTAGATGATGGGTTTGTATGTTTCAGTGAACAGAGTGGTGGGGAATGAGAACAGAGAGTCATTATAAAGATAACTGGATAAGACTGAAATAGACACAATACCCATTCACTCTCACTGGCCCAGAAGCAGGCACGTTGCACCTTTCACTACAGCAATAGCCCACTAGCACACAACTTACTTATGCTCCGAGTCAGCTCAACTTGAACTTTGTTAGTCTTAGGGCATGTGCCTTACAGTAATCTAAACCACAAATTGAAAATCTTCTGTAAAAGATACATTCATAGCAGGCAATAGTATAACATGATCTGCTAGCCATATATATGGATTTCTAGTCTCTTCCCACTATCACACTGCAAGTACAGTATGCTTAGAGACATTTCTACTCTGGGCGGCTCCCACTCCAGATACAATAGATCATTCCAGGGGTGGAGAAATAAGGAGCTTACAGTGCCTGTGGACAAAAAATAATTCATTGTTTAAAAGCACATTTAATTAAAAAAACAAATTCTTAGCAGGCCATACCTAACTATCATTTAGACACCCCTTTATAAAAAGACTAAAAGGATCTAGTTGTTTTAGTTATGATTTGATCACTAATAAAAACGAAATATTCAATATTAAATTAAAAGATTAGCATATCACCCTCCAGGTAAGTTGTTTGTCTTCACTATTATAAGGTCCTCGAGAGGTAAGAAGGGCGGGATTGGCTGATAGGTCAAAAAGGTTTTAAGAACAATAGATGGGAGGTCATGCAATCATTGATAGGTTTCCCCAAAGCAAAAGCTAGTTGCTAAGGAAGAACACTATAACACACCAAGGCCCCTACTCAATTGAGCAATTGTTAGGTATTGGAGGCCGTAATGTAGCCTGTAAACTAATTTTACTATTCAATTGGCGCCTTTTAGCTACCTGCAAACAATTTGCTGGTTACAGGTAAAAAATCCCTGCGGTTGTCAAAATCATAACTTTAACCAATCGAAGCCTTTGTTCTTTCGAGCCAGTAAATGTTACAATTACAAATAGCTATTCAATTGCTACAATTCCTCAAGCCCACAATTGTTTTCACACCCGTAAATGGCAAATGTAGAAGAAAATCCTTGAGTACCTGGTAGGAATCGCAAGGGGGTTAAACACCTGTTCATGGCACTGTAAATGCAAATAAAAAAATCAATACTGCACTTTAAAAGACGGGAAAAGAGATGAAAGACATTAGAATTCATTTTACAACAGTGTTTTATCAATTCCGGTAATCAAGGAGTTAACACATATCAGGCCACCCTCATGGACTAGAACAGTATTGTCATTCATTTTTATTATCTATCGCATATAAGTCTTCTAAACTCTAATTGATTCATGTTTAAACGCCATGTTTTACTGATGTAATTTACTCATTTACTATTGGCTGTTTCTAAATTGGTAGTTACGGCCTTGCTTAATTGATCATGATCATGCTCTGAAATGCTACTGTTGCAAATTTCAATGGAGGCCCAAATCTCCAGCCAGTGGAGAACTTTGTTGATTTAACTTTGGGTCAGCACTCCCTTCTAGACTGATTATTTTGATTAATGATCAATGCCTACTTAAATAATCTAGCTCTTATTGTTATGACATTACTGTGGTTCTAAAATAAGAAACCTTATCTAACATAGTAGAGCTCACTTCAAAGATGCTCTACTAGTCACACACTCCCCATAGCTCACTCTTTAGTGAATTTGACCAATAATGTCAGTCAAAACATCCTTATTCTCCCTGATATAGAAATAAAAATTGATGGCAGGTTTCCTCTAAAATCTATCACAGCCACATATATTTTGGAAAACTACTTTTACCCAAACTTCATTTTTTTCTGACTCTTGCATCTAATAGTGGGCAGTTAGAATATCAGAGATGTGGCTGGTCTCTGAAACATCATGCAAGGGATATGCATGCGAAGAAGACATAGCCTGGTGTTATGCCTGTTATGCATCCATCAAGAGACTTGCAATAAATAAACTTTAAGTGACATCTGTGTTCCATTGTCACAGCTCTGAAATCATGTCTGGTGGTGTCAGCACCTAAGAAACTATGCAAACAATCCTGTTGGTGTAATACTCTATTTGATGCTGCCTTACAATATTATGTCTATGTTGACCTCATGCTGTTCTAATTGTGGATTATCTTCACTGCTCTGGACAGTTGAAATACCAGAGTCATACAACAGGATGATATTTTCACTTGATAGTTGTATGAGTCACTGGATGAGATTCATACTAACTGCCTTTCATCAATCTCATGCAGTAGATACCAGCTGCCAAGAACAGTTTGAAATTGACTGCTTGGTGGATGACTTGATTAATACTAAGGGTCACTTTGGATCACTTAAAGGACCACTGAAATGTTATATTTATAGTATGCACCTTTGAAGAACTTGATAATAGCAAAACTGTTTTTTAAAGTAAAAACAAATGCAGTTGATATTTTAAGAAGAGTAATGGTATCTATGTATTTTGTTTAGACATGTTTGCAATTACAGTTTGTCAGCAGACCACTTAAATGAAGCTCTATCTTATCATTTTACAGTCTCAAATACCGTACATAAACATATATATTTTTTAACCTAACCTTAGAAAAAGTTCTGATAGAGAACGAAACGGCCCGTTCACAGTTTTTTCTTTTTTTGGGCAAGAACACCTGGCAATTCACACAATGGCTACAGGACAGTGGATACAGGGTACACAAGTATTAGGTCATTTTACCAGTACAAGAAACGCAAGTATATTGCATTGATGATTGATGTGCAAATTTAAATCTGTCTTTTTTTGCCTTTATAATTATTTAGAAGGTGTATTCCGGCTCATTACTTGGTTTTAGTGTTTTTTAATAAGTGCTATATATATTGTTAATCCTGGGATTAAGCAGTGAACCATACCCAGGTACTGAATTGGTTTGGCAATATGGCATTGCGTATGAGGATTGACTAAAAACCTCTATAACATTTTATTAGCCTTCTTTTTCCCAATAAGAATACAGATATCAATATTTTCCTTGGCACTGTTTTAGATAGTCACTAAGCAACGTGTTTTTCCGGTTTTAATTATATCTAAATAAATAGTACTTTTTGTTACATAAACATATAACTTGAGAAAAAGAACCAGTTACTGTTAGACTCCTTCAGTTTTCTTCTTTAGGTAATTTCACACCCTGACATTTCTAACTTAGATATTATTAAGCAACTGCAAACAACTATCCTCCACCTTATCCTTAAGCTAAATTTAACACATTACATATAATTTATTAAAGCAGAAATATACAATCTTTTGACAGATAAACATTTGGAAAACTGATGAATGATTGTATAGAACACATTTCAAGGCCAGTGTCTCTCTTATATAGTGACCTCAGCTGTTTGGTACTGTGCAAGCTTCCAGAACCATGATAATGCTCTAGTAATAGGAGCTAGAAGGTTCTAAAAATTCACTGGCAACTAATAAAGTGAAATGCTTTTAATAGTGGTGTCGTAGCAAAATCATCACCACGAACCACATCTTACTTCGAAACCCAGTCATGATACTAAAACACAGAGGCCTCTGATTATCTTTAGTTTATTTTGTACAAACACGTGGATCAGTAACAGAAAAATGTTTGCTGCTGCCTGACTGAACACAGATATTTAAAGTAATTTACATATAGGAAATGGTATATTTAATTGCTTATGGTACAATTCATTTCTTAAGCCAATAAGATATTATTTATATTATGAAATCCAATAAAATGAATCATGCAGTTTGCAGTGTCAGCCATGCCTGGTACATCACACTAGATGCGCAAAAACACTTTCAAGTTGTAATCTCTTGCGTATAGGTCAAATGTTGTTTTTCACAAATATCCTTGGGTTTTGCCTTGTGAACTGCTAAAATACACTTTGTTTAGGCTAAATAATTGTTGACTGTCTCTTTAGAAAATGCAGAATCATGGAAAAGCCAAATTAACGGCCTGCAATGGAAAATTACTGGTTCAAAGCTTACATCTAGCAAAATATCACAAATGCTACAAAAGTAATAAATGCTATATACATACACTAAAAAATGTAAGCATATTTGTATTTCTCCACAACAGTAGCTAACGTGATCCAATTTCTATTGCAGTGGCCCTTTAAAGGTATATTTACATTTCCTAGGTTTCAAATGTTTGGTAAGGAACAGGCAGTGAGTAGCAGAAAAAATATGTGGTATATAGAAAAGTTCAGTGTACTTACAAAGTTATCTGCAGGAAAGTAAAATCCAGTTTTGCATACCCACAGGGATCTTACATAACCAAGTACACAGAGGAGATACAGAGTTTGATCTTTCTGGTAGAGACCAAAGGAAGTACTGCTGCGGGGTGGAATCACACGGTTGGGTGGGGTCTGAGCTCACAACTGAATCAGAGCACAAAGAGAGAGAGAGAGACTTTGATTTTGATACACATTTTTCAGCTAACCTCTGCTTTCTCCTGATTGTCCAAAACGAATAATGAATTTTATGTTAATCTTAGCAGAGATTTTCAGGGGTGTCAACTAACAAAAGCGGCTGTTTGTAAACTAAAAAGATTTAGCAAACATCAGGGTGAAATTGTAATTGTTTATTTTGGTATTTTTTCATGTAACAAAAATGTCTGCATACACTACTTATTCTTCTCTACCTATCAGAGGCATTCATAATCCAGGAAACTTAGATATGCCTTTAAGTAAAAAGTGGAAAAACTGTCCATTATCGTGTTAACCAATGTAGAGAATCACTAAAAATGTTTCTTCATATCTTCTCTCTTTGGATACTTCGGACCGCAAAAATACTTTTGCCTCTCTATTTCACAAGTGCATTGTGAGCTAGATCACCATCTTCCCCCAGGCGCTGCTTGAAGCAGTCTTTCTCTGGAGCAAGCAGTGTAGTGCTCCTTAGTTCCCACAAAAACATACAATGTGTGAAAAAGACAGCAATAAAAGTACTTCTGATACAGAAAGCAAAAATTAAATATGCCAGAGCACTCAAAAACAGAAAAAGTAGTATATCCAAACTGTTCATTAGTTACATTTAGAAAGCTAAGAATAAACTGAAATATAATTTCCTGTGCAGTGCCTGCTTCATTTTATATTATTCTATTTTGGATATGTTTTGCAGAGCTCATTGGGGTTTTCATTAAGCTATAATAGTACCCTGAACAGTTATTTTTGCAGGTTAATGAATGACTCCTATTGTGCTCACCTACAGGCTGCAAGCAGCACTAAATTATTACTCATTATGATTACAACCCTCAAATCCCTTTCCAGCAATTTGATAGACCGTTACTCTTCATTATGCATCGTGAGTTGAGTGTAGGCAGCGCTGTATGATGTTATATAAATATTGTTAGAGCGCTTTGTAGCAGACCTGTATTTAGATATATAATCTATGAATTAGCATTGTCGCGGTTTATCAATAGCTCTGCTGTATAAAATATCTAATATACAATTTCTCTGTTTATTTCATGACTGCCTATGCCAAGCTAAGATATGCTGCTGTTTTTTCATATGACTACAAGGGATTCTTTTTAATAATGGATTCTGGAGCAGAAGCACACTGTGATGTAATACAATCCTTCCACAAAATCCTTTTTATTACAAGTATGTGTCAGCTCAATGCACATCAGATTCCAACAAGCTACACTCACAGCATCTCCAAGTGGGTTTTTTAAAGCACAATTCAAGTAAATATTATGCTACTAGCTTCATTTCCTCGGTCAGCATATGTCAGCATATGTTTTTCCTGTTAACAATTTATCTTATCACAGTTTAAGGCCACAAAAAATCAGCTAGTTTGAATTACTCCCGTAATTGTATCTGTGCACTATAAAGGAAAAACACAAAACAACAGATTATATAGTTCATTATAGATAAATGTACTAAATATAATACAATATAGAGCAATAGGGAATAACAAGTATTTCATCACTTGAATGTTATTAAAATGTATTTTTAGTAAACTTTAATTAAAGTTTTGGCTGTCAATCAGTGTTTCTGATCCTCCCACCAAGTCCTTGCTTTAGCTTTAGACTAGAGTGTAATCAATCCAAATTACTCACTGAGGATCTACAAAAGTTCAGACTGAATGGCAATTAGAGTATTGGTCATTGTTCTCAGCCTGCAGAGTGAAATCAGTCTGACCTCAACCTGCCCTCATTTACAGTGAAAAGCAATGAGAAAAAGCAAGTGCTTGGTGAAAGGATTAGAAAGTCTGATAGACAGACATTAAATTACAAACTTCAGTGAAGGTTAGCTATAAGAAAATAAAAAATAAAATTAATTTTCAATAGATAAATTAGTTGTATATTATTTTATAGTTTTACATCATAACATATTTGGAACATTTGCAGTGCCCCTTTTAGACATACTTTAAGTAAAGCATGAGATGGGTTAAATATGCCACATGTGGAATGCCAAATATTCACTTTCCCCTATGTGGTAACCATCCCACAGTTTGGAAACCAGCGTTGTTGTTACTTGACATCTGGGCAACATTTGGAGTTGTCTCCTAAGGATAGCTGTGTGTACCTCTGGTGAATTTCAACTTTCAACATCTCTCTGCTTCTAATCCATATTTAATGTCTCATGACTAGTAGGCAAAAGCGCATCCAGCTAAATACCGGGCTAGAATAGGAATGATCACTGGGAAAATATTTTATCCTTTCTAAGCGCTAGCCAACAAAATATATGTGACAGAAATACTCCCTCGAGATTAGTAGCTTATTCGGATGGAGTAATAATAATTAAGACTTATGATTACTGTGCCTACATAGTCAGAGATGCTTTTATAAAATATGCTCCCTGTGGAAAGAAAGCTTCGACTTCTAACTACATGTCAGTCATAGGGATCAGATCCCCCTGAGATCTGGACTCTTTAACTTGCCCTTTTCATTACAATGTTGTTAGCATTGTGTTTCCTCATATTCTTCTTAATGCAAATGAGCTAGTAATCATGTGTAAACCATGCCCTCCAGAAGGAACATGTGGTGCTTTTTTCTGCAAATCTACCATTGGGAGTTCTCACACAGAACATAATTACATCGTAGCCATATGGGCTCATTTATATTCCATTACAGGTTAAGCTAATACTACTTACAAATATGTTTCTAATACCCAAAATTTCATGAACACTGTGAAAACACCATTGATTGGCTTACTGACTACTGCCAAATTTTTGTTATTTAGTTTAGTTAATTAATTAAGTGGTGTGTTTGGTAGACAAGTGTGATTTTTTTCCCCATTCTACCCTGAAATATAACAGTCGGAGTCCCCAGCTGCATAAAATATTTACTGTTTTGAAGAAATTTTTGATACAAGTAATTATATCATTCAAACGGATGTGGTCTGTCTATGTAATTATTCTTGTAAGGTGTAAGACAGTAATTCAGGCTATTTTAATGAGATCTTTTTTCCTCATTAGTTTATCACCTTCCTCATAAATAAGCAGATGAAAACACAATCAATGCTATGCTATAGACGGCAGAGTTGTACCATAGAATATAATTTTATAATTTGAAATTAAGTTATTTTATAAGTATAAAAATGTTTAATTTCAATTCATTATTGTTCCTTCTACCCATGTGATGAAACATCTTGTATCTTTTTAATGGACTCATGTGATACATTTCTCCATTAATTCCCACATACAATAAACCAAATCTGCATTTGTTTCAGTGTTTTAGAACTTAACATATCAACAGTGGTCCTGTTTTTGAGTTCAAGACTATTGACAAGAACCTGAGGACCTCACTATAGGTGAAGCAAAAAAAAAGTTTTCTCCTTTCAAGTTTTTTCCTCTCCTGTGCATCAATTTTCTGTAGTTGTATAATAAGGGTAAACATCATGTTATAATTATTGGTATATAATGAAGGGTTAACTTTTGTAGCTCATTTACATAGTGTTTCTATTGGTACTAGATGTACTATCCAATTACCAACTGTCTCTAAACAACACTTTGTTGAAAATATGTTGAGAGACAATTTGTGATTGAGTGCATGAGCTACAGGGGGTGGATGTATGGATTTTTCGGAAGGTTTAGTAAGGGAAAATAGATTTTAGGCACCTGTTTATAAAATGATGTGTAGATATGCAAATAAACACTTAGAAGATTATCTTAATATTAAAAACAGGAAACCTTTAATGTTGCCCTTTAACACTAAAAATGCATGTACAAACAGCAGCAAAGCAAGGCTTAGATAGAAAAAAAAATATTTAAACACAGTTAAAAACCATAATGGTCACTTTGTAACACTGCTCATCTGACTTCCTCATTGTTTTCTATACAATATTATGTGACAAACACAATAAACTCAGATTCAGTTAATTATGCAGCGCAGATAACCTAGAAAATAAAATAAAACCAGGCAAAATGGAAAATATAAAGATCTGCACAGCCAAAGATTAAAACACCAGGGCAAAGCAAAACAAATACAAGTAAATCATCACTCCATCTTGTGATCTTTGTTAAATGAGGTATGCAGCATTATGCCAAGACTACTGCTTATGCTTCCCAGATGTAATTAGGCAGAACCAGCTTAAAAACCTTATAGTTATGACATTTATGAAGTGAAAAAAACTATAAAAGACATACACAACCAGAGAAACAAATGATCTACTTGTTCATGGTTTTAAAGTGAATACATCAAGATGAGTTTGTGAGTTCATGAAGATATGACCCATATCATTAACAATTAATAATGAGTTGCCGGTGGCATATGACTTACTGGATATATATCCTGCTTTGCTACAGTAATCATTCCATTTTTTTTAATTTATTTTACAATGGCAGAAGAATTCTAGCCACCTATGATCATATTCTACATTAAACGTTCTGCAAAAACTGGGACATATGAAGTGATACATTGATGAAAAAAATATAATTTATAAAATATTTAATGGGTCAGATGATTTTATTGTTGAAGATTTGATTCCAATAAATGGCTTTAGAATCTTCTTCATAGTGGAGAAGGATTGCATTGATTAAATATAGGTTCAATATGAATAATGTTACTTCTGCTGACTTGGATTTCCTGAGAAAGGCTGTTGTGTAGCAATAGCACAGTACACAATGTCAACAAATTAATATAATTGATTATAGTCAACAGAAATAACAAACATAAATGATGTACAATTAATTTACCTATGTTATCTTTGAATCTCAAAACAATTGAGAAAGGGCTTAAGTTTAAACCCTCATTGCTAATACCCATGAAAATCAGAGACTGCCTTTATTATCTCCCTCTCGGAATAACTGCCAAGGGCCATAAACTCTATGATGTTACTCTTATCATAGGAGACTGGAAAGCGAAAATAGGGAACCAAAAGATACCTGGAATAATAGGCAAGTTCAGCTCTGGAGTACAAAATGAAGCAGTTCAGAGATTAGTAGAATTCTCTCAAGATAATTCTCTGAGACAACTCTACACAAAGACATCGTCATATGGAAAATATACAAATCACATTGTCTATTATGACAGAGTAGTACAAAGTGTGTCTGTGACCCACAGACTTTAAAAAGCTCTCTTTTTTCAGGGGGACTTTGAATAGATGTATCTGATCAGACTTGATAAAAGCCTGAAGTTTGGAATTCCCTGGGGCCATTTATGCTCTGCTGCTAGCATTGTGAGAGGCTGGGTTTAAGAAAGGCTTTGTTTGGGCCTACAGCCTGGGAAAGGCTGTGAAAGAAACTCAGTGCATAAATGTCTGACAAACTCACATAAGTATATAGTTTAAGAGAAAAAGACACTTATATTCTTTAGGGATATAAATGTATTGAATGACTGGTATATATAATCTAGCAGAGACCAGTCACAAAGAATAAAAATAAATGAATATAAAACTTGTTGTGCCGGCACCCGGTATATGCTAATGACGCGGCGCGCATATGACGTCACATGCGCGCCGGGTCAAGGAGCGGAGGTCGGAGCACAAGCAGGTAAGTGAGTGGAGAGGGGAGAGGTATTTAGGGGGGTTTAGGTGGAGGAGGGGGGTTGAAGGGGTTTTGGTTGAGGAGGGGGGTTGGGGTACAGGGGGATTGAGGGGGGGGGGGGTTGAGGGGGGTTGAGGAGGTGGGTTGGGGTTGAGGGGGGTTGAGGTTGAGGAGGGGGGTTGAGGAGGGTTGAGGTTGAGGAGGGAGATTGAGGATGGGGGGTTGAGGATGTGGATGGGAGGTTGAGGAGGGGGTTGAGGATGGGGGGGTTGAGGAGGAAGGTTGAGGAGGGGGTTGAGGATGGGGGTTGAGGATGGGGGGTTGGGGTTGGGGTTGAGGGAGGTTGAGGGGGGTTGAGGAGGTGGGTTGGGATTGAGGGGGGTTGAGGTTGAGGGTTTTTTTAATTTTTATTTTTATTTAGTGGGGTTTTCGTGTTTTTCGGTGTGCGTGGTTCGGCTGTTAAGTTGGTATATTTTTCGGCATTTTTTTTAATGTAAGTCGGGGTTTCCTTTTGTAAGTGTTACGGCGCGTATTTTTTTCCATGCAATTTTTTCAAAGTGCTATGGGTCTCGCAGTGTGAATTGTGTATTTGAGTTTTGTGTAGTCCCGCAGGTCGTAGGTATGATGTTAAAGTTTTGCGGGTCGTAGGGATGACCGCCTATGGCGCTCATCTCCACCAGCGCAGGGAGTGCTTTTTGCGCTCCCTGCCTAAGTGCTACGGGGTCCTAGGGCGCTCATCTCATCTCCACCAGCGCAAAGAGCCCTTTGGCGCTCCTTGCCTGGCCACAACCGCAGCCCTCGCTTTGCGATGGCCGCAGTTGCTGCGGGCTTTCTTTGCGAGCCCGCAGTTTCCCCCTTGCATTACCAACGGATTTTGGCAAGCCCGGCTGCTGACAACTATATATGTGATTTGGAAATTTGGAAAATCACTTAAAGCCTCCTGTAATTGTATACCTCTATCAAAAAGCATCAGAAACAAGGACACAAACGCAGTGGCGCATGTCACACTATATAATTAGTAGCAGCTCTACACAGTCAGCAAAAACAGAATTAACTGAGAAAAATAGGGAAAATCATCAGACCAAGCAAATGTACCTGACATGCTTTGCTCCATAGGATCATAGAGAGTCAGATACGAGTGAACAAATAAACAACATCAGCCTGACAGAACCAATTGTTGTTGTTATCATCACCACATATCCGTATCCTCCACTCTAACTTGGGGCACTTTTTGTTTCAATTGCAAATATGTTGAGTAATTGAAGGATGAATGTCACTGATATAAATTTCATTCACATTTGCAATGTATGTCAGTACTTTTTATATTTTAAATTTAAAAAAGATAAAATAAGCACAGGCAACTTTACATTAAAAAGAAGAAATGCATTAAACCCATTTCATTGTCATATTTTAAAAACATTTAATTATTTTACTTCCTTAATCATTTCAACTTTAGAATATGTCCAGGGAATTGATCACATTCATACTGCTAAAGTACAAAGCCTGAAACTTAAACTAATCGATGCAGGTTAAACCCAGCTTAACAGGTTTTGTTAAAACAATAGAAAACTAACAGTAAAGGGCCTTAAAAAATGAACCAAAGAGAAAATACTAGTAAAAATACAATAATAATATTAAAACACATTAGCACAAATAATTCCCTAAAACTAACCAATCACCTCCATATGTAGAAATAAAAAAATAAGTACAGGCAGAAGCTAAGATAGATAGAGTCACAAATATTGACCCATCTGCTGTTCAATCAAGCCCCAAGCTTGAGAGTCCACAGTTAATTCACACTCCTTGCTTCTCAAAAGCTTTTCTGAGACATATCTGAGAAATAGATTTCTGATTCAGCTTTTGTCACTAACTCTTAACAAGCACATATGCTCCTACATATTTTTTTGATAAAAGAGTTTAAATTCCTTGGGGAAAATAATGATACTGGGTTAAAGGACTACTATAGTCGCATATTTACAACTTGTGCTTTGATAAGCAAAACTTGATAACTCATAAGCTGTTTTTACATTGCAATATGGAAACATAAAATTGATGTCAGATGATAACCAAAAAGGTCACCTTGTCATCCCATTCTATGTAAAAGTTTGACTTAATTAAGCCTTGGGATAGCCTTATACTTATCCCAGACATGCTTAAATTCCTTTGCTGTGCCTGACCCTACCACATTCAGCGTTCAGCTTGTCTACTACAATTTCTTATAAAGTAGTACTTTCTCATATTATCCTTAAATCTTCCAACTTCAAGTCATGGCTCCTTATTCTTGCATTTCTCTTTTTTTGTGGAGAATAGTTCCCTCTTGAACTTTGTTAAGGTTTCTATCATATCACTCCTCTCCCTTCTTCTTTACTACAAGCTATACATATTCTTCCTTCTGTCCTTTAAGCTATACATATTCTGGCCATGAAGTCTATCCTTGTAAGTTTTGTGTTTTAGTCGCCCTTCTTTGAATTGTTTCTGATTTGTTAATATACTTTTGAAGATACGGTCTCCAGAACTGGACAAGTGAGATCTAAGTAGGGATCTACTGAGTGGCATTAGTACCCATTTTTTTCTGCTGCTAATTCCTTCACCGATACATCCAAACATTTTTACTTTTCCTAAGATTTTTTTTTGCACTGTTTACCTACTGTTAAATAATGAGATATAATAACTCTTAAATCTTTTTCTGCTTCATTTGTAGTCACAAAATTACCATTAAAGGGCCACTTGTTGCAGCGTTTTGCAGCATGTTGCTGAGGAATTATGATTGGCTGTGTCTTTATGTGCTGCAGAGGGCAGACACAAGCAGGTACTATTTATGTGATTTTAGGCAGTACAAATAGAGCTTATTAGCTTATAATAAAATGTATAAAAGTAAATAGCAGTGGAGGCTAGTGAAATTTTAAGCTGGTGGTTCGGAAGGTTTGTTACCTGGATCATCCACCCTACCCCTTATAATTCTTTATACACTCAAAAAACAGGAGACCAGCAGGAGCCACAGGGGACCTGCGGAAGGTTCTGTGGGGGCCAAAAGGGAACCGCAAGGGCCACATGGGTCCGCGGAAGGTCCCCGGGGTGCACAGGGGGCGGCTCCAAGCCAGCACATCTTGATGCATCTGGTGCCACCCCCAAGGTGGTTATGCCCGGGGCAGTCCGCCCCCTGGCCCCCCCATTTCTACGCTAGTGCATCTTAGTTCAAGTGTTATTACAGTTCTTTTCAGAGCAGTTTTCTTATTTTGCCATTTCTCTCTGTTGATCTACTACAACAGATTAGAGACAACATCCATTAGATATTTCTCTCTATTAGGCAGACATTTTCTATTTTAATGTTTGTGTGTAACTCTCCTGAATGGTAATATTAGTATCTGGCAGTATATAGTAGTGTGGTGTAGCACCTATCTTTATTTTGGCAGAATGAATGTTACATGCAGGCTTGATTAAGCTTGAGCCAGATAGTTGCCCCCTTAAGGATCACTACCTTGTCAGGGCTTGTATACCTCAATGAAGCTGTGAGCTATACCATGTAGGGTTACCCAAGATGGGCAGGTCATAGCAGAGAGGTCAAACAAATTTTATTTCACTGGAGAAGAAACGTACACCCCACTCTATCTTTGCCATGAAACCCGTATGATTAGCACACCCAGGCACAAGATATTCCTGGCATGCTGCTGTCGATTTTTGTTATATGTCTTTGGTCCTTTAAAATTTAATTTGAACGTAAGATAAAAGAAATCAGGTATAATTGTTAACTAGTCATATTTACACAATTAAGTAAATAGCAGAAATGCTGGGTGGTAAAAAGGATATCAGAAAAGCACATGAAAAAAAGTACATAAATGTGGCTGACTCCCATTTCTTTAGCAAACTTGTTTTTCTAAAATAAATGCTAAAATTATTATATACAATTCAGAAGGTTTACATACTTAATGCATATTTTCACTCTGTCACATAATTCTTCATTTCTAGAACATAACTTGGGATGTGTATGTAGGGGAGGACAGAGAAAAAAGCTTGGAATATACAATTACAGTAGAAAACAGCTGCACTCAATTAGCACTTTGAGAAATTGAATTATAATATGCCCCATACAGGTTTCACCCCCACCCTTTAATAAATTTTGCCTTTTGCCAGCGTCTGTCAGAAATATATTTTCCATTAAATAAGCTTTTATGGAATTTTTGTTAGAAAATAAGCAATAAAATGTTATTTATTAATAGTCACACACACAATAAATAACTAAAAAATAATAAATATCTAATTTCCAAGGACTTCTGAAACATTAATAGTTTATGTCTACATTTAATCTATGGAGTTCTATAACCAAGTATTTTTTCTTAGAAGAACTGAAGTAGTGTATTTATCAATAACACCTACTCTTCCAGTGTCTTCTGTATGTAACAAATTCATTAACTGATTTTTTCATCCATCATGTAAGTTCACGCTGGCATGAGATGAGTCGGCACAGATGGTCCGAATGATTATTTGTCAATGCTGACCTGTGGTATGTTTTCGTAGGTCAAATTAATGGTGTGTGAATTTCCCTCCATGCTGCCAAGGATTCTGCCTCTCATAGATGATGTGCAGAACATCTGAGAGTCATGTAGTGTGTTCAGCTGCTGTAAAGACACAGGGGATTATGGGACATAGCAATGGTGCTAGATGTGCATGGACAAGTGATTTGATGAATTCAGATTGTGTGTGGTGATTGATTGTGGAATTTTCTTTGCCCCTTGCATTAGTTCTGTAAACACCAAAAACGTAAAATTATCAGTATATCCATTGTCCATGAAAAATGAATACAATAAATACCTGATGAATGTAATAGGTAACCTGCAGAAGTTTCTCAAAAGTTATTTTCTAAAAAACAGGAATACATTGAAATAGTTATATCGGTAGAACAATAAAATCTACAATGAACTTGTCAAATAAGGCGAATTGCTGATATTTTTACAATAGAGCAAACTCTATGCTTGGAAGTTGCACAAACTTACAGGACCACTGTACTTCAGAAAAAAATATTAACATATATATGAAATATTTAACAAACCCTCTATATGACATGAACACAACATTGTGTCATGGGCAGCGCCAGATCTACTTTTTAGGAGCCCCTAGGCAGTGAAGTGGAACCACTGCAAGTGCATATGCAAGGCATGCATGCACCCATTTTTCCCTTTTCTGTGCATATATATCCCCCTTTATGTCCCATAACAGCTATTTTAACAACATACCTATTGTTTATTAAATGCATTTGGGCCAGTCCATGAACTGCAGTTGTTCATTTTTAAGCCAGAATTTATTTTTAGGGTTTTTTATTTTAAGCTAAAAAGGGTGCGCTCTTCACAGGAAGTGAGGACGAGGGAGTGGCTATTCTGTTGACACTTGCACTTTTATTACGTAATTTTGTCACAGTGCTAGTCTTTCAATAGATCTGAATAGAGATGCCATCTGAATCCAAGGTTCCTCCCATTCCTCCTAGGTGTTTAATCATTTTAGGAACAAATATTTGTCAATTAAAGCAAAAATCAAAGGCTGTATTTATTTATTAAAAAGAAAAACATTTAAAAAAAATAAACTTTTTGTCTATTATCAAGACATGATTTTCAGAAGAGCATATTATAACACTTCCATGGCACTTTAAATAATTTTTATGTACTGTAAGGTGTTATACTTTAAAACACTCCAGTTCAGGCCAAATTCAATTGAGGTAGAAGTCTATTTCTAATGTCAAATATATTTCACAACATCTGCAAGGTTCACAAACATTTGCAAGGTTTTTATGTCTGGAATAAGACATAAGGAAACTTGCAATGGATTTATGTCTGAAAAATGAAAAACACTACACAACTTTTCAAACCGTATTGATTCTATGGGACCCTTGATCTGACTTACACACACCTTCAATTTATTAATTATGTAAGATGATAGATTTCCCATAGTAAGCGTACAACAATGTTAGCGACAGCTAGTACCCTCTGGCAATGCAACTTCCATAAAGAAAAACTTGTAATCTGAAAGAGCCAGGTTAAGTGTAGCATAACAGTTATAACAGACACTTAACCAGGCGAAGCTAACACCGGTGCAGACGGGGGAATTCACTGGGGATCGACTCCAGGGGGTCCTGCGCTGTGCAGTTTTTCATTGTATTTTTATTTTTTTTCTGTATTGTATGCAGTGGTGTCATATTTTAACAACCAGTTCCCACAAACCAGTTGATACAATATGGCTTGTGAGACTCATAGAGACCCCTGAGGATCAGCATTAGGACTGCTGGGCCCAGGGAGACCCCAGCTAGGCCCAGGGATCCAGGGAGACCCCACTAGGTCCGCAGTGCCAATAAAAAAAAAACAGGTATCCCCACTAAACATGTGACTCATGGAGCTCAAGAGTTCCCCCAACATGGACCCCCATGACATGAAAATGTACCTCCTTTACCACAAGAACCCCACTGGCTTCACTAATTGAAGCTCTATACCATGGTGGTCCATAAGGACCTGATGGTATCACTAAATGAACCTCTATGCTATGGGGGTCCATAAGGACCCCCATGGTATTCCTATGACTACAATAGTGGTCCATATTGGTCCTCCATAGTCCCTAACGCTAATTTACGGGGGGGAAAAATAATATACAGGATTTAAACTCTAGGGAAGAGGGGATATATATTACTTATCCCTTTGATAACCTCCAGCAACACAATGATCCTAAATCTTCAGCCCTGGATAAGCCAACACTTCTATGTTGCTAGAAAAAGGAGTCTTTGAAAATATAATATAATATAATACAAATTAAAAAAATATAGTGGGAGCTAAATTTATTGGTATTATGCCATAGGCACTATGGCTCTAACATCAAACATAACCACAACAGAAGATATCTGTTCTATGTTTTTTTTTATTGTTCCGAGAGGAAACAAAAGACTCTTTAGTAGTGTCTCAAGAAGGTGAAAATATCAATTTCCCCACAAAATTGTTCCTTATACAATGGTTATTCTGCGAATAAAGATTCTGGGTAGTGACCTGCAACTATAACTCTCAGTGAGCATTACCTTTTCGCTTCAATCCATTGTATACATGAACCCTTAAGCATTGTGAGCACTGTACAAGACTATGGAAATCTAACAAGGGTTTGAAGCGCAGTGTCAGTGAACTACTCAACCATTCCCGCTATAAATATATTTGAACTAGGCCACACGTATATCTAACAGTTTATTTTTTAGAAAATAAGTCTTTTATTTAAAGAATTATTAAGTATTAAAATTGGAGTTTAGGAAAAACCTTACTGTTTCAACTTTAAATCATATATTTTTTTATTATTAGAAAAGAGGGTTATCAAATTTTGCATTCCCACTTGGATTTTTATAATATATATGATATATTTACATTTACATGTAAATATTTAATTCCCAAGAGACTGAAGTGACTGATACTTCTAACTAGAATTCCACACATTATATATGGTATAACCTGGAGAAGAAAACTTATACCTCATCTAGGACATATTTTTTGTTAGTTTTCTAAAATGTACAACATGATAGTGTCAATATAAATAGATTAATTAAATATATACAAAGTGTACATAGTATTAATATGGGCATTCTGCGTTCTTTATTAGTACAGACCCATAATACATATAGACATATATGGGATTTTTATGATAATAACCAATGGTTTTGTATTTCTTATGTGTATGTTAATGATTAACTTTTATATAATATATTTTTTATGTTTTTTGTGAATATGCACACTGATATATTGGTATCTATATATGTTTATTATTATTAAGTTTTAACCTAACTGAGGAAGCTACAGTACAAGTAGCGAAAAGCGTCTTACTGTTTATGCATATACATTTTTTTGGGGTATATTACCGTTATTTATTGTCTTTTATTTTTGTTGGGAATTAATACATATTAATATTTTCCAGTTACAATGAATACATAGTGTTCTTAGTAGAGTGTCAGCTTAAAGTGCAGTGTGCAAACAGACACTAGTTGTATACTGTCAGCACAAACAATTATACAGAACATACACTAGATCTTCTGTCTATAGGATTAAGACACAGATTTCGAGGACTAATCATCATGAGTGATTATAATAGCTCATAATTGTTGTGGTTCCATAAGGTGAGAGAATGTATATTATTGTACATATGAAGTGACCTGCACTAGGTTTGTGTTCGCTATCTCTCCCCATCCTCCTTCTTTTCTAACTATGCTCCAGACTCTACAGTGAACTGTGTTTTCTTGAAGATAACAGCACAAGACCACAAAGGCAATATTACACATTTATGAACCAACCTATACAAAACCTAGAAACTGACACAAAGACACTGCCCATCAAGAACTACACAATTTCAAAGCGCTTTCTATATACTGGGGGTTTTATATCCCCGTTATACAATATACCGGTAAATAGAATGCAGGTCACACCAACTTCAATAAAACTACTGGTTAGTGTCATGCTATTATAGAGGGAGGAATGATATGGTTTAAATCTGAGGACAAATGTCTAATATCTCATGAATTACTCTTCATACATGTCTTGTCCTGTCATCCTACTCTGCATTATGTTTTACCCCTTAGGATTGATCAAAGTGTAAAATATTTCCATTTAAGCCATAGAATGTTTTGTTTCTTTCTGAACCACATTTTTGTACTTTCCTTTGAACAGTTTCTTACTGTTTACATACAATTTCCACTAATCTCAGATTGGGAGATTCTGGTTGCTGCTGCCAAGGATCTCATTTATCATTAATTGAAAGGCAATTCCACCACATCCATGTTGAAACCCAACCCTTGTGAAATAAAACAAGTTAATTTATTGCAGACTGCATATTTTTTGTTTTTGCTTTATGATCAAATAGTTTGTTAATAGGTATTAGTCCTGTGTTTTCGACCTATTTTTTATTATTTCACACAACTTTTTATTGCTTAGAATGAAATAATGTCTTTACTTGTTCAGTTCCAAGAGTTCATAAAATACATGTGGAGCAATCTTTCACAGAATTAGCAGCTATGACAGTAATAGAAAATTCAGTTGCCTTTTCTATTTGAGTTGATGTTGCTAATACTACTGTTGTCATTAGAATTAAATCTCTTATGACCATATAATGTAGCCTATATCATATTTATCAGGTAGTCGGGATTCATATTTTATACAACATATTCAGTATATTATGGATCTATGCAAGTTTGTGAAAAGAAAACAACTATATAATTCAAAGCCTGAGAGCCAAATATTTTATATAGATAAGAAGTTTAAATACATGTGTGTCTGGAATTAGCTATATTTGCTGGCCTATACAACTTACAATAGAAACATATTAGGTCAGCCCAACATGTCTTCAGTACCACAGGGTTGGCCCGATCTTGGCTACTGCTGTGGGTTGTAGCTATGCAATAGTTAATTTATGCCTTGTATAGTTTCTCTGCAAACCACTTTTGTTGTATAACCTAAGCATAGAAATGGGTAATGGACACTGGATAGCAGTCTGTAGTGTGTGAGCTTAGAATATATGACTTAATATATATTGCAAATATCTTTACATTCTCACTTTCTAAAGGTATCTGGTTTTTCATCACTGTTAAAATTGTCATACTTTGTAGCTCTACAGCATACACAGGAAATTAATTACTTTTCGTTTTAAACTGACCAATAGTCATATAATTCAGCAACATGTTCAGAAAGACTCACACACCATTCTTAAAAATGTTTTTTTATTATCAGCAAATTAAAAAAAAATTGTGAATTGTGAACTCTTAGGGCCGCAAGGGGTGGCCTCAAGCTACTTAGATATTCTATTCCCCTGCGGCCGAAGCTGGCGCCCTGCTTTTCCCCCGCCGCAGGTTACTGCAGGGAAAGCCTTTGATCCCACATAGCCGCAAGAGATTCGGCCGCATGGAACCACCCATCCCTATTCAAATGCTCCGGCCACCCCTCCACCAACCCAGCAAAACAGCCAAAAATGGCTGCAGCTTATTTCTACTCGGCTACTCCAATTAAGGCCTCCGCTGGCTGCAGGGGTCCCTATCGTGACTGATCGTGACCCCTGCAGTGTCCCCACAGGGTCCCTACATCACCCCTATAATGCAGGGGTCCGATTGGGACCCCTGCAGGGTGCACAAATTAACCCTATGATGCAGGGGTGCCCATTGGGACCCTTGCAATGTGCACACATTAACAATTGCTGCAGGGGTCCAATCGGGACCCCTGTAGGCTCCTCACATTAACCCTTTGCTGCAGGGGTCCCAATAGGAACTCCTGCAGGCTTCCCACATTAGCCCCTTGCCTTGCTGCAGAGGGTGCCAATCGTCACTGACTCCTGCAGCATCTATGGGATTTCAAATTTCCTCCCACAGGCTTGAAGTAAAAATTTGAGTCCAGGGAATTGCGTGTTTTGAATTTCACGCCGTAGGTCCTTACCCCTAACTATTCCCCATTAACCCATACTAACCCCTATTTAAACCTAACTGGGCCTATTTAACTCCACTAGACCTATTTAACTCTAACTGGGCCTATCTAACCCTAACTGGGCCTATTTCACCCTAACTGGGCCTATCTAACCCAAACTGGGCCTATTTAACCCTAACTGTACCTATTTAACCCTAACTGGGCCTATCTAATCCAACCCGGGCCTATTTAACCATAACTGGACCTAATAACCCAAACTGGGCCTATTTAACCCCATCACTTATGGAGATCTATACAGACCCCCATAAGCCTCCATCTAACCCTTTTCCTTTATGGGGGGTCCATACAGACCACCCAAAAGCCTCTTTCTAACCCCATCATTGATGGCGGTCTATACAGACCTCATAAGCCTCCATCTAACCCCATCACTTATGGGGGTCTTTACAGACCCCATAAGCCTCCTTCTCTGAATTTTATGTGATGGATCAGAACACAATAGTCTAAGTTGGTGAAGTGAAATAAGAAAAATATATACATAAAACTATTTTTTAGTAATAGAAAACAGAAAATTGGCATGTGCGTATGTATTCATCCCCTTTGTTATGAAGCCCATAAAAAGCTCTGGTGCAACCAATTACCTTTATAATTCACATAATTAGTGAAATGATGTCCACCTGTGTGCAATCTAAGTGTCACATGATCTGTCATTACATATACACACCTTTTTTGAAAGGCCCCAGGCTGCAACACCTAAGCAAGAGACACCACTAACCAAACACTACCATGAAGACCAAGGAACTCTCCAAACAGGTAAGGGATCAATGTTGTTGAGAAGTACAAGTCAGGGTTAGGTTATTAAAAAATATCCAAATCTTTGATGATCCCCAGGAGCACCATCAAATCTATCATAACCAAATGGAAAGAACATAGCACAACAGCAAACCTGCCAAGAGATGGCCCCACACCAAAACTCACGGACGGGCAAGGAGGGCATTAATTAGAGAGGCAGCACTGATACCTAAGGTAACCCTGGAGGAGCTGCAGAGTTCCAAAGCAGAGACTGGAGTATCTGTACATAGGACCACAATAAGCCGCACGCTCCATAGAGTGGGGCAAAAAACAAAATGGCACATTTTGAGTTTGCGAAAAGGCATGTGGGAGACTCCCAAAATGTATGGATGAAGGTGCTCTAGTCTGATAAGACTAAAATTGAACTTTTTGGCCATGAAAGAAAACTCTATGTGTGGCGCAAACTCAACACATCACATCACCCAAAGAACACCATGCCCACAGTGAAACATGGTGGGGGAGGCATCATGCTGTGGGGATGTTTTTCAGCAGCCATGTCTGGGAAACTGGTCGGAGTTGAGGGAAAGATGGATGGTGCTAAATACAGGGATATTCTTGAGCAAAACCTGTACCACGCTGTTCATGATTTGAAGCTAGGACAGTGGTTCACCTTTCAGCAGGACAATGACCCCAAACACACTGCAAATGCAGCACTTGAGTGGTTTAAGGGGGAAAATGTAAATGTGTTGGAATGGCCTAGTCAAAGCCCAGACCTCAATCCAATAGAAAATCTGTGGTCAGACTTAAAGATTGCTGTTCACAAGTGCAAACCATCCAACTTGAAGGAGCTGGAGCAGTTTTGCAAGTAGGAATGGGCAAAAATACCAGTGGTAAGATGTGGCAAGCTAATAGAGTCTTACCCAAAGTGACTTGAAACTGTGATTGCCGCAAATGGTGGCTCTACAAAGTATTGACATTAGGGGGGTGAATAGTTATGCACATTGACTTTTGCTCTTATTTTGTCCTATTTGTTGCTTGCTTCACAATAAAAAATAAAAAAAAGATCTTCAAAGTTGTGGGCATGTTCTGTAAATTAAATGATGCAAATCCTCAAACAATCCATGTTAATTCCAGGTCATGAGGTAACAAAATACGAAAAATGCCAAGGGGGTGAATACTTTTGCAAGGCACTGTAAGTGAAGGGGTTGGATGGAGGCTTATGGGGTTCTGTATTGACCCCCATAAGTAAAGTGGTTGGATGAAGGCTTATGGGGGTCTGTATGTATTTATATAGGGTAATCATATCTACTCTGAGACACCTTTTTTTCTAGAGAAAATAAGTTTAATTTGGTAAGTCTTTCTTCATAACTTAGCCCCTCCATTCACTTTACTGTGTCTGTACTTTTTCCAGTTCTAAAATGTCATTTTTGTGAAGTGCTGCCCAAAACTGTACTTCATATTCCACATGAGGTCATACTAGGGATTTGTAGAGTGGCAGGATTATATTTGCTTCCCTTACGCCTATACCCTTCTTAATACATGCTAATATTATATTTGCCTTTGCAGATGCTGCTTGGCATTGAGAACTGTTACGTAGGCGGTTGTCCACAAGCACTCCCAAATCCCTTTCAATATCTGATACCCCTAGATTTGCTTCATTCATTTATTAATTCCATGGCTATTTTTCCTTCCCAGATGCATTACCTTAACATTTATTCGTATTAAATCTCATCTGCCATTTAATTGCCCATTTCTCTATTTTATGCAAATCCCTTTGGAGGGAAAGTACATCATTTTCTAATTTAATTACCTTGCACAAATTAGTGTCATCAGCAAAAATGGAGACAATACTTTCCAGTCCTACTTCTAAGTCGTTAATAAATATGTTAAAAAGGAGAGGACCTAATGCTGAACCCTGAGAAACCCCACTTACCACAATAGTCCATTCTGAGTATGTTCCATTTACAACAACCCTTTGCTTCCTGTCTTTTAGCCAGCTCTAAATCCATGTGCATATATTTACTGCAATTCCTGTATCCCTTAGTTTGCACAATAGTCTCCAATGTGGCACTGTATCAAAAGCCTTTGCAAAATTTAAAAATACTACATCTACTGAGTTGTCTTGATCCAAGTTCCTACTAATAATACTCCTCATAGAAACTAATTAGGTTTGTTTGACAATACCTATCCCTCACAAATCCAATGTGACTTCTACTTATAATCCTGTTCGAATAGACATATTCTTGTATATTATACCTTATTAACCATTCTAAAAAGCTTTCCCACTACAGTGAGGCTTACAGGTCTCTTCTTAAATATAGGTATCACCTCTGCTTTTCTCCAGCCATCTGGTAGCGACCCAGTGTTGAGTGAATCTTGAAAAATTAGATATAACGGTTTGGCTATTACAGAACCCAGTTCTCTCAATACCCTTTGATTTATTTCATCAGGACCTGGTGCTTTATTAACATTATTTTTTTAATTTTGTTGCAGTGTCTCAACCACTGGTACCTCTCTTGTGTATAAAGAAGAAAATAACCTATTTAGCTAAGCTGCCTTTTCACTAATTGTCAGACTGCCTGTTTCCCATTGTAATGCTCCTATAGCTTCCTTCCTGGCGTTCTTCTCATTAATATACTTAAAAAATATTTTAGGGTTAGTCTTACTCTCCTTTGCAACTCATTTTTCATTTTCTATTTTAGCCAGTCTAATAGCTCTTTTGCAAGCCTTGTTGATTTCCTTGTATTCACGTAAAACAGTCTCTGTCCCCTCTTGTTTGTATGATTTAAATACCTGTTTTTTACTCCTTATCTTGATCTTTAAATCATTGTTTAAGCATGTTGGATGTAATTTACTCCTTTTATTTTTATTTCCACATGGTATATACCGACAAGTATGTATATTTAGTAAGGATCTAACTGTTGTCCATTTACGTTCCATATTTTTACTCGTCCGTTCTCTGTCCCAGTCTATTGCTGCCCTTAGACCATTAAAATCTGCCCTTTTAAAATTAAGAGTTTTTGTTGGCCCTTACAGTTTTGTTTTTTTAATTCAATCTTAAATGAGACTGTGTTGTGATAACTGTTTCCCAAAGGTTGCCCTATTTCAACATTTGATACTATATCAATATTATTTGTGATGACTAAATCCAAGATAGCTTCATTTCTCAAGAACCTGCTCCCCTTAGTTGAACTGCAGGTTTCACTCATCCAGTTTATTTCAGGGTAGTTAAAATCTCCCATTATTAGAACTTGCACATGCTTAGGTGCATTTCCAATATGTAATAATAATTGCATTTTCTCACTTTAAATTATAGCATACTCCTACTAATATTCTTTTGGAAATTTCTGCTCCGATATTTAACTCTACCCACAAATATTCAACTTTATCACTAGTTCCAGCATAAATATCTTCTCTGACTATAGGCTTAAATTCAGGCCTAACATATAGACATATTCCTCCTCTCCTTTTACCATTTCCCCTATCTTTCCTAAATAGGTTATAACCATCCAGATTAACAGTCCAGTCATGGGAGTCATAAGTTTCAGTAATGCCTATTAAATCCCATTTCTCATTAACTGGTAATAATTCTAACTCTCCCATTTTTCCTGGCAAGCTTCTGGCATTAGCAAGCATACACCTTATGGTATGAGTCTGTAGTTCTGGAGTCTCTGCCAGTATACTTGAGTTACCTAGCAATACCTCCCTATTGACTATACTAACCTTCCCCCATATTCTCCCACATGACTAGTTTGTCCATTTCTTACCCTCCCCCCACCTTTTAGTTTTAAAACTCCCCCCAGCCGTTCTACCATCCTTTCCCCTAGCACAGCAGCTTCCTCTTCATTAAGGTGCAATCCATCATGCTATAGTCATTGTACCTTATTGAAAAGTCAGCCCAGTGCTCTAAAAACTCAAACGCCTCCTTAGTGCATCACTTTTTTTAGCCACACACAAATCTCCCTAAGCTCCATCTGTCTCCCTGGGCTAGCACGTGGCACTGGTAGAATCTCAGAAAATACTACCTTGGAGGTCCTTGCCTTAAGCTTATTCCCTAGTTCTCTAAAATTATTCTTTAGGACACTCCATCTTCCACTAACTTTGTCATTGGTACCGCCGGTTAATTTCCAGCCCCTCCTAATAATTTATCTACCCGATCCACAACATGGCGAATACGAGCACCCTGCAGGCAGCAAACTGTTCACTTTCTGGGATCTGGGTGACAAATCACCCTTGCTACCTTCCTGATAATAGAGTCCCCTACCACCAAAACCTGTGTTTTTCTCTGCCTTTTCTGCCCTCCCTCTCCTCCAGTAGAACTGTTCTCCTGGCTGTTAGAGGGAACAGCTCTATCTTTCCCTCAATCTGGCAACTATGCTGGTGCTTGCCAACTCAGTATTGGTCTGTCTCTTGCTCCTTTTCCCCCTGCTTCCCCTTGTAACTGTAACCTAGCTACCTCCCTGGACATCCTCACTAGCCTCAGCTCCACCCTCCATGCTAGGCCCAGCTAAACTGTGCTCACTGAGCACCAGGTCATTTTCCAGTGGAGCAATATCACTAAGTGCTGCAATTCTTCTCTCCAGTTCTACAATTTGAGCTTCAAGATAGGCAACATGCTCACACCTGCCACAGAGGTATGGACCCTGGATCAGTTGTTCCAGTACTTTATTCATATGACAGGATTTACACTGAGTGAGGTTGCCACTGGTCTGACTCATAAATACAAATGTCAAAAAAATCAGTGGGGAAAAAAATACTACAATTTGACCCTCCAGCAAACAAGTCACACAAAAGGCCCAAACTTATATGCAATTTTAACCCAGGCAAAATCATTCCCCTCTCACCTGCACCAAATCACTGCACGCAGAAAATAAACACACTTTATTTGTCTGAGTAAATCAGATGCAGTAATATAAGTAATATAAGTATTATGTTATGCATAGAAATATTGATGTTTTAAGAGCTAATTAACTATCAGAAGTTTTCATAAAAGATGTACGAAAGATCACATGTAGTACACTAACCAGCTTCGATATTCCACACAGAGATACATTCTAGTTTTTTAATTGCCATGATTTGTTTTGGTTGCTTATGAATCTTTTATGGAATAACAATAAAAGTTATGTTTTAAAGTCCAGTCTGAATCTATTCTCTTAAGGTATTTGTAATATACTACTGCAAAGTGGTTATTATCTATACTAGTGTTATTTATCTGTATACTAGCCATGGAAGTTTTCTTTTTCTTTTTTGCAATTTCTTTGTGTTGTTAACACTGAATTAGATCCAGTTCTTAGTATCTACCAAGTAAGAGTGTGGCATGGTGCGTAATCACAGTATTTGATTGAAAATCCATCAATCTTCTCTTTAGGCCACTGAAAGTGCATCCGACACTCTAATGGAGCTGTTCTTCCTCTGAATAATGGCTTTTAGACCTCGTCCTCAATTTATATACTCTTTTAATATATTACATTCTCTTCACTGATTGGCTCTTTTAGTAGCCAATCAGAGAAGAGTATCATTATTATTAAGCTCTATTTTGATTGGCTGATATTTTAGGGAAAATAAAGCTTTTTGATTGGCTAAAAGACTAACTTTTTTTCAAGATTTCAATCCCTGCATTTTAATTGATAAAACTTTTAAGCAACCAGAAATTAGGCAGTATCCTTTTGTTATTTGTTACTGAATAACTTATCAGACTTAGGCAATTCAAATACTAAATTCTGATTGGCTGATGTATGATTTATCACATTTAATCAGAAGATGTTAAAAGAATATACAGTGCAAAGACCCCGTCAAAAAGTATTATTTAGCAGGGGAGATCCTCGGAGGAGGAGCTCCATAATATTGTTATTTTTTTTTTTTAGAGTGGCAGGACTTTTGATAGGCTGAAGAGAGGAATGAAAGTCTTCAATCAAGCCAGAAGAGGAGCGATTTCTTCAATCAATACAGATGTGCTCCCTTATCTAGTGCTAAAGATTGAAAACCAGGAAGTTAATGATCAACACAGGAGATTTGTATAATTTTACCACCTTTTCCCTCATAGCTGTATTTTTTTCTTATTCCAATTTTTATTTTACATATAATGATTTTTGTTTTTTAATTGTAATCTTTTTATTTTATTTGTAATCTATTTGGGTTTTTTTCTTTACTTTTCTTTTAATAATAATTTTCATTCTCTAGTAATTCTTTTTTTTTTATTTGACACACATGAATAGTTTAGGTAGTTTACAGTGGGTTAGTGTTATGGACTATGGGTGCTCTTATGGAATCTATTGGGGGATAGGGGTCTTGGGAGCCCATAGGGACCTCCTTGGTATTGGGCTTAATTGTATTTGACATGGGGTCCATAACTTTTAATTAGCCACAATGCTGATATTTCAATTACTTGATAGTAGTCTATTTTATATTTAAATATAATTACTAATACATTTACTAATATTAAGATATTAACATACAACAGACACTGATAAATATAACACCTATATCAGAATTGTGGGCAGCTAAAAGCAGGATCAGTATTTAATAAATTCTTAGAACTTGGGCTTTCACTGTAAACCATACATAACATGCCCATAAAACTCCTCAACACATGTATTATAACACCCCATTCATGGTAACTTGTGATAGACTTGCATTGAGCTAGCTTGTACAGGAGAGAAATGCTTTAGTAAATCACATGATGAGCTAATACTCTGGATCAGGAGTTATCATGGTCTATATCACTGGCGTATGCGCCCACAATACCTTAGTAAATTCCTCCCATTGCGCTTGTATTAATAAGGAAATTATTTGTATATAGTTCCATTACTTATACACACTAAGCACATTGCCTGGGATCAATAATACATTTTTTTGTAAATAATAACTTAATTACGTATATGTACTTTAAAGAAGTAGACTGAAAAATGCACAGTATGTTATTATCAATATCTGTGGAAGTTAATCAAACATATAGGGAGGTTTTATTAAAGAAAAAAAAGAGCAAAATCATGAAGAGCTCCCATTTGTAAGAAAGTATACCAAAAAATCACAATAAGTAACTAGCATTTTCCAAATACTTTGGCATATACTACAAGACTCCCTCTTTAAAGATTTAATTTGGCAAGAACCTAGGATTTTTTTTCTAAAACTGAGATTACTGATACCATAGGAAATATTATTATAATAAAGTGGGAAAGGTGTTGTAGACAATGTAAAGCTTGTTGAATTATATATATATATATCACTCAAATAGTGATTAATCTTCTTCCATTTCCAAGAAGATATTAGGTTTTGATATTCCTTCTTGCCTCCACGCATATAAATAAAATAGGAGAGTGTGCTCCTCAGAACATTAGTACCTTGGATATGTAGAGAATATGTTTTGGATAAATGCCTTGTTGTATGGTATGTGAAGCACCAGTCATCATCATTAGGATTTAGAAGTAGCTTCTCGATAGATACCATTGAATGCAGGCTTTCTCCCTGCCAAAAATAATGTGCAATTTCAAATCATTTAAGTTAACACTTGACATAGAATGCAGAATAAACACGTTTCATGTGTATTGCAGCATATCGCTCTAGCCTAACTGGTCCATTTCGGATCAACCCCCAAATGGTAATCTTGTGTTTATGAAAGAGCATTGGCATTCATTTCTGACTGCCCCCTGTGGCATTGGGTCCATTTTGTTCTGTGCAGACACCTGTACAAAAAGACTTGGCATCCTCAATGTGTATGCAGTTGTATATGCAGTATTCCCCTTCTAGGTTGTGCCTTTTGTGTTCAATCTCGCAGAACACCTCCTAGGAAAACTCAGGACATCACAGGTTGCAAGCAAAGGCTAAAGTTACTGACTAATTAAAAGTAATAAATTATTTTGCATCCCTTTGGTTAGGATAAGATCATACAAGAAATAGAATCCGACACTCTGTTGGTTAGAATTTCATTCTCAGACTGACCGTTTATTCTTTCTTCCATAGATATATCACAAACACAAAAAGACTTCACCCACATGCCACTCACATTATTCCCCCGTCATTAGGCTATAAACCCCCCTCCCATCGCCAGAAACACCAAAGCCTGGGGGTTATCTGGCCAAGTCACCTTATATCCCAGGCCTGTGTTTTGTTAGGTGAAGCATATCTGTCATGACCGCTTCTTCAATTGGGCGATATTTGATGGTTCTTATTATCCCTACTAGCAGAGATAGAACCAGACCATTATTGGACCCTCAGGAGAATCACAGGAATTTTTCGGCAGAGCAGCAGAGTAACACTTCTTTTGAGGCAGCTGTAGAATTATTAACCCCCTATAATCAGAGTTAACCCCTGCCTCAATAATGAGCACACACTTAACTTATGTATGACCACCTGAGCACAGGGATACAGTCCATATATCCATGCAATCCGTCCAATGTTTGACCTGGAAGGAGCTCCTTGTCCCATGCACCCCATGCCCTCCCAAGGCACAGGCTGACTGAAGCACTCCCCAGAGACCCCAGTGGCCCTTGGGCATGACAGTATCACTTTATGATGCCAGAGAGTGGATGCCTGGCCACTCTGAGGAGCCATATAAAAACTTGCACAAACCTTGGATTTAACCCTTTGCTGTTCCACTGACACCATATGACAGAAAGTGTTTCTCTGTTGGTTACCGGTAAAATAACATTATTATAGTGCATATAACATCATATAGTAACCGCTGGCCCCACTACACTACACACAAAAACAACAGGTCCCAGTCCTTACAAATATCATGCTCATTTTAACAGTCTTGGATATTAGCAACCCAGTGTGCCAAAGTCCCAAATAACAAGGTTACTTGTGGGACTCAGGGGGCCCCAATCTCAGTCATGACTTAAAGAAAATGGAAGCCTGCTGTAAAGCATATAAAAGTGAAAAATCATTATCATTATCAAAAAGATAAAATAGAAATAAATTGACCACTGTAGCCCTTCAAATTTTACAAATAGTGTTGCTGCAGCACTACATTTACAAAAAAGTTTAAATTATAAATCAGGCCCATGAAAGACAAAGAACTGATACTTAGCTAAAAAAGCAAAACATCATAAATAAAAATACAACACACTACAGCAGTTAAATATTTTTTGTAAAATAAATCATCAGTGTCACACAGAAGAAATTATTTTTTTTGATGTATTTAATTTGAAATTACTTATTATTATTATACAGGGATGTGTATAAAAATATTTCCATGTAGAGGAAAGAAAGCAATTATAAAAGATGAAGAATTTCTGTGACCTACATATGCCAAGACACTTTTTGAAACCGTCTTCATGTCTTAGGGTAGTCTAATGCATCATCTAAATTAATTGAGTCCTACACTGTAATTAAATAATTTATTCATAGCATTTGTACACATCTCTGCAGGGTGTTGGTTTTTCAACATAATGCTTTTTATGATAAAGGTTTGCTCAAAAAAGTACAAAGTAATTCTGATTTGTGAGCACTAATCCATGAATATATATCAGCTTGCTTTTTCAGTCTTGATTGTAACATTTCTAAAAGAAGAAGCTACTTTATAATGGGGGCAGATTAATCAATTGTCTGTTTTTTAAGGGAACACACCAGCCAAACCTTGGAAATCATTTATCTGTTTAGCAGACAAAGAACCTCGTGAAAGTTGTGTACATTAACTGAAGTTTTGTGCATTTCCAAAAGTAAGTCAAGATACAATGTCAATTTTTTTTGTTTCATTTTACACAGGTTTTAAAACTGAGATTGTTTACTTTTTTCTCAGAATGAAATGGAGGTGAAAAAAATGGTTCGGATTGTTTGGTGTATACGTAAATGTTCTTTTATTTTCGTAAACAACACAAATATGGCAGTTATTTGTATGTATATATATATATATATATATATATATATATATATATATATATATATATTTACAAATGTGTGTATATATATATATATATATATATATATACACACACAATTATATATATATATATATATATATATATATATATATATATATATAGACACACAATTATATATATATTATTCCTGAATAATAATGATAATAATAATAATACTATAATGACTCATGCGGTAATAATACAGTGTAATACTGTAATAATAATAATGTCTCTGTTATGTAATAATAAGTTACAGAACCTATTGTGCTCTTTCATTTAATTTAAACAAACAGAAATTAAAAAACAAACTCATTCTTGGGAGCCTTGGGAGCCTGTTCTTAACCCAGGAAGTTTATGTATATATATATATATATATATATATATATATATATATACATACATACACATACAGTAGACTCTCGTTATCTGGCACACACAGGGATTGCCATATGCCGGATAAGTGTAGTTTCCGGTTGCCAATATTAAACAAAGGCCTAACTAAGACTATAGCGCCTAGAAAACATACACAATGGGCCTCATTCAATTAGGGTCCGTAACTCGATCGCAAATCAACGATTTCCTGCGATCGAGTTACGTCCTCACTTAGCCCTACGCTTATGCTGCTTTTTAATTATCCGTCACCGCAAATCAGTCCCCCTTCCCGCTAATCGCAAATCATGCTATCAGCAGTAAGCAATCGCATGCTTGAATAGGATCGCGGCCGCAAGGCCGTAACTCGTTTTTCAAGTTTTCAAACTCTGAGAACTGTAAATGCAAATATAAATTCAAGACAGCACTGTAAAGCACTGTAAATGATGGTGAACACAATGGGTGACATTAGGATTAAAGGCACAACATTCTCAAGCTGGCACATTGGCAAAATATTTTATTTTACATTGAATTACTGTCCAAAGTTTTATGGGCTTTAAGGCCCCTTAAGCCTGTAACCGTAAGAAAATGGAGGTTGGATTCCAAATTCCTACGGGCTTGGAGGTTGAAGCCCATAGGACTTCTGACGGAAAATGAACATGAAATAAAGTATTATATTTTGACAATGTGCGAGTTTGATAATAATGTGCTTTTAATTCTAATGTCAACCATTGTGTTCCCCATCATATACAGTGCTGGATTGCTTTTTTATTTGCTTAATAAGTGCTACGATTTGTAAGTAAGCCCTTTGCGACACCTACTTGGTACAAGTAAGCTGTGTTTAGCATTTAGACATTTACGGGCTTGACGGAAAGGTAATTGGAGCAATTGTATAGCGATTAGGGATTTTTTGCGTCTGCAACTCTCGCAGATGCAAAAGATCAAAGGCTTTGAGGGAAGCAAGCTGCGATTAATGAAATCACAAGGAATCGTAGCTTGTAGAATGTAACCTGATCGGAGCCCGCAAACGTAAGGCAATTGAATAGCAAAGTAGCTTGTGATCACCACTTGAGGCCACGTTGCTCAAAAATAGCAATAGAATGAGGCCCAGTGTATTTAATTGCTATTGATATTGAAATACTGTTATTGAAAGCAAATTAAAGCAAATAAAGACAGACTTCACTTCAACACAGTTTTATTGCACTGCATAAAATAGCTTTTTTGAATGCAGTGTGCATATTACTTAAATCAGTCAGTCAACTGAGTGAACAACATAATCAAATGTTCATGTCCACACAGTTTTATTGCACTGTAAAAAATAGCTTTTTTAAATGCAGTGTGCACATTAAATGTCAGTCATTAAACTAGTGAACATCACTAACATAATTTTGTTTTGTTTCAATTAACTCAAATTAACTAAAAAAGAGAGTTTACTGCATAGACATCACATCAGGATCATCAGGATCTCAAGCAGCTTCAGGAGCAGAAAACCAGTCATCATCAGGATATGCTGATAATTTAGCTGGAACACGATCAGGAGAAGTGGATGTGATGAGTTTTGAATCTTCATCTGTAGATGATGCTGTACTGGTAGAATTGGGTGCCAGCTTTCTGCATAAATGAACGAATATCACATTGCTTTGAGGCTTTACGCCTCTCATGCAAAAATTTTACATGATGTGCAGCTGCATAAGATGCTGAGAAGTAAAGAAGGGTTGCTGTTGTGCAAAAGCTATTGCAGTTTCAAGTGAAGCAGTAGCTCTCTGCCAGGATACTTTTTTCACCTCGCAGCCATCATCAGCACTCTCTTCCTCCTCTGCAAAATTCTTTTTTCCACGATTCACAACACCTTCTATGATTTCTTCAGAGTTTAGTGTATGAGTGACTGGAATAGCTTCAACAGCAAACTAGTGGTCGAGACAAATTAATTTTGTCGTTAGCAGAGTCAACTAATTCACATATTTCATCATAAACTCTGATATTAACAGCTGAACAATCGATTTGAACCTCGTCAAAGTCGACGGAGGAGGAGGATTCCTCAGGCATGACAGCTGGCCACAAATTTCTCCAACATTTCTGTAATGTTTCACTTGCCACAGAATCCCAAGCACACCTGACAGTGTAGATAGCAATTTTGAGATTATATTTCTTCTGGAACTCTAGAATTGTTCCATCAAAATTAGTAATTTTCCACATGAAGTCACGCCTGTAGAACATTTTTACATTCTGTATTACTCCTTGATACATTGGTTGTATCAGACTTGTGATGTTAGCTGGAAGATAACATACGAAAATGTTGCTATTAATGATCAGGAGGATGTGTGCGCAACATAACTTTATTATCCCCCCGTATTCCTTTCTTTCATAATTTTTTGGGAACAAACGAATGATGAAACACTTTTTTTGGGAACAAACAAATGATGAAACCACTTGTTAAAAATGTCTGCGTCCATCCGACTGTTACTCTGTGCATGGTATTTGTGAAGATCCAAGGGTAGGGGCTATAAGAGCACAGGGCCACCTGCTATAGACTACAGGTTAACTACACACAAGGACCATGGGGTTCTTTGAAATCTCTGCACCAGCACCCTGATATCTGGCTTTTGTATCGGTCACGGTCCTTGCATCAGAAATCAGCAAATCCAGGCTACCAAGAGACTCCAGATTTGCTTCTTCTTAGGGGGCTTGATAAGACTTGCTACAGAAACCTACCCCAGCAGGATCCTACAGAGTCTCCCAGTACCTCCCTGCAGCCATCCATGAAACAGGAGCAAAATAAGAAACATACATAGTTACATAAAAATTTTGGTTGAAAAAAGACTTCAGTCCATCAAGTTCCACCTTTTTAGATCTCCTCTGATCTGCAATACGCAGATTTATTGTTAATTGATCCAAAGGAAGACAAACAGAAAAAAAAACAGTGAAACTTTGCCAATTGTCTCAACAGAGAAAAAATATAAATTCCTTCATGACTCCAGATCCCGGCGATCAGATTCATCCCTGGATCAATACTCCCTCTCTATTTATCCAGGATAGCCCTTAATGCCTGTTTTATTAAAATATATGTCCAATCACTAAAGTTATCTATTGAATACGCTGTCACCACCTTTTTTGGTAGGGAATTCCACAGATTAGCCACCCTTACTGTGACGAACCCTTTTCTTTCTTTAAGGTGAAATCTTTTTACTTCTAATCTCAAAGGATGTCACCTTGTCAGTTGAAAACCTCTTGGCACAAAAAGTTCCCTTGACAAAGCCTTGTATTGACCCTGTATATATTTATATAAGGTAATCATATCCACTCTTAGACACCTTTTTTCTAGAGTAAATAAGTTTAATTTTGTTAGTCTTTCTTCATAACTTAGCCGCTCCATTCACTTTATTAGCTTTGTTGCCCTTCTCTGTAAGGTTTCCAGCTCTAAAATGTCCTTTTTATGTAGTGGTGCCCAAAATTGTACTCCATATTCTAAATGAGGGCGTACTAGGGATTTGTATAGTGGGAGAATTATATTTTCTTCCTTTGTTTCTATACCCCTCTTAATACATGCTAATATTTTACTTGCCTTTGCAGATGCTGCTTGGCATTGAGAACTGTTACCTAGGCGGTTGTCCACAAGTACTCCCAAATCCTTTTCAATATCTGATACCCCTAGATTTTCTTCATGAAGATTATAAATTGCATGGCTGTTTTTCGTTCCCAGATGCATAACTTTACATTTATTCGTATTAAATCTCATCTGCCACTTAGATGCCCATTTCTCTAATTTTTGCAAATCCCTTTGGAGGGAAAGTACATAATTTTCTGATTGAATTACCTTGCACAACTTTGTGTCATCAGCAAAAATGGCGACACCACACTCCAATCCAATTTCCAAGTCATTAATAAATATATTAATAAGGAGGGGACCACATACCCCTGAGGAACCCCCCTTACCACATTAGACCAATCGGAGTATGTTACAGTTACAACCACCCTTTGCTTCCTGTCTTTTAGCCAGCCCTCAATCCATAAGCAAATATTTGTGCCAATTCCTGTATCCCTTAGTCTGCTCAATAGTCTCCCATGTGGCACTGTATCAAAAGCCTTTGCAAAATCCGATTAGACTACATCCACTGAGTTGCCTTGATCCAAGTTCCTACTAACCTCCTCATAGAAACTAATTAGATTTGTTTAACATGACCGATCCTTCATAAATCCATGTTTACTCCTACTACATAATCCTGATTGAATAGACATATTCCTGTACATTATCCCGTATTAACCCTTCTAAAAGCTTTCCCGCTCTTGCTCCCTTCTTAAATATAGTTATCACCTCTGCCTTTCACAAGTCATCTGTTAGAGACCCTGTGTTGAGTGAATGCTGAAAAAATAGATATAATGGTTTGGCTATTATAGAGCCCATTTCCCTCCGTACCCTTGGATGTATTCCATCAGGACCTGGAGCTTTATTAACATTTATTTTTTCCAACCTCTTTTGGATTTCTTCCTGCATTAACCAGTTATTTGGGAAGGTAGTGTAGCCCCATTATGTTGCAGTGACCCAACCACTGGTACCTCCCTTGTGTATACCGAAGAAAATAACCTATTTAGCTCATCTGCCTTTCCCTGGTCACTAATTATCAGATGGCCCTTTTGCAAGCCTTGTTAGTTTCCTTGTACTCACGTAAAGCAGTCTCTGTCCCCTCTTGTTTGTATCATTTAAATGCCTGTTTTTTACTCTGTATCTTGATCATTAAATCATTGGTAAGCCACGTTGGATGTAATTTACTCCTTTTATTTTTATTTTCACATGGTATATGCCAACGTGTATGTATCTTTAGTAGGGATTTAACTGTTGTCCATTTATGTTCAATATTTTTACCTGACAGTTCATTGTCCCAGTTTATACGTTGTATTGCTGCCCTTAGACCATTAAAATCTGCCCTTTTAAAATTAAGAGTTTTTGTTGGCCCTTACAGTTTTGTTTTTTTAATTTAATCTCAAAAAAGACTGTTGTGTGATCACTGTTTCCCAAAGGTTGCCATATTTAAACATTTGATACCATATCAATATTATTTGTGATAACTAAATCCAAGATAGCCTCATTTCTAGTTGGTTCTTGTATAACATGGGCCAGATAATAATCCCTGATTGTACTCAAGAACCTGCTCCCCTTAGCTGAACTGCTGGTAATTAAAATCTCCCATTATTAGAACTTGACCATGCTGCATTTACAATCTGTAACAATAATTGCATTTCCTCACTTTCAATTATATTTGGGGGTTTATAGCATAATCCTACTAATATCCTTTTAGAATTTGCTCCATCGCTATTTAACTCTACCCACAAACATTCAACATTACTGCAAGTTCCACCATAAATATCTTCTCTGACAGTAGGCTTAAATTCAGGCTTAATATACAGACAAATCCCTCCTCATCCTTTTACCATTGCCTCTATCTTTCCTAAATAGGTTATAACCATCCAGATTAACAGTCCAGTCATGAGATTCATCCCACCTTGTTTCAGTAATGCCTATTAAATCCCATTTCTCATTAACTGCTAATAATTCTAACCCTCCCATTTTTCCTGGCAAGCTTCTGGTGTTAGCAAGCGTATACCTTATGTTATGAGTCTGTGGTTCTGAAGTGCCTGCCACTGTACTTGAGTTACTTAGCAATATCTCCCTATTAACTGTACTAACCCTCCCCCATCTCCTCCCCCACGACTAGTTAATAAGTTCCTTACCCCCTCTACACTTACTACCCTATTACTTCTATCTCCCCCCTCCCTTTGGTGTATGTCATATACAACGGATAGAACAAAGAAAAAATTAAAAGTAGAAAACAAACTCTAAAAGATTTAAAACCTATAAAAACTTTGATAGGTTGGTGCACAAAAATGATGTCTCCACTTTCTCCAATAGGATTTCCCAGTGCTCTGCGCTTCCAAGGCCAAACTTTGGATCTCCCTGCAGCACATCCAGGAGCCCTTACACCAGCCCAAGCCTGTAGGAGCGCAGTTGCGATGCAGGAGTTGCAAGCATTACGTCCCCATATGCATTACGTCCACAAACATAGGTATAGCTTCAACCACAGGCTGAAGCCCAAGGGAAGCAATACGCTGATTTAGAATAGCTGTCTACCTATCCACGTCTGTGGCAATCCATTGCCTTTGCCGCTCCAGCATACTGGTGATCAGGCTTCTTTTCTCCCTGATCACCTCGCTCTGCAGGTCTCCAAGTGGTCCCTGATCCCATCTATCCATTGCTGGCCTTCCTTGGACTTGAACCTATGACGCTTCTCCGCTCTCTTGTCACTCTCTGCCATAACATAAAACTCCTTTATCTTCTGAGATTGAGCCTTAATATCATAGATCGTTGATGAACCAACATTAAATTCCTTCAAGACAGTTCCTGGTTGAGTTACAAAGGACAATCTGTACAAAATTAAGAAGAGTCACCAATTTGGCCTTAACAAATCAAAAAGTTACAGACGAGCAGAACCAATAAATATGTATACTGTGTATAATACAACGTGCACCTATCAACCCATTAACAATTATGAACTATTAAAAATACATTCCCCAAAACATAGATGGTAGTTAATCAAATTAGAAACAAAGAATCTACCTTCCGATTATTATGTGTACTGTACAATGCCCAAACTGAGTCCACTAGAACATTGCAACTTTAAATGATTAAAAATACTGACGCACCTCATAATGCAAGGTCAATTAGTGTCCGGATCTTCAGTGGTCTGTCTGGTTATCTGAGATTACAGTGGTGCAGAATAAATTCCTGATGCGTATGATTCCGGTTCCACTGCAAATATACCGGTTGCTTGAGAGTTCCCGGTTATGCAGGGATTACTGCCAGGTGCCGGCTGCTTTAGAGTTCCAGTTGCTTGAGTCCTGGCTAAACGGGAGTCTACTGTACGTATATATATATAGTTACTTTTGAATTACTTGTCGGTGATCAGGCCCAGCCTGGTAAATGAAATGCCCATGCCTTTTGTATACTTTTATACTTTTCTGACTTTTTTTTGTTATTTTAACTGGTGATGCTACTGGAGAATGCAGATTATATTGGTGCATGGCACAGTATGTAATGCTTTTCAACACCTTATCAGGGTCATTTGCTGATTAAACCTCAAGCACATGAGTCTGCTGTGCAACATGGGCATAATGATTTCATAACGTTTCAAATTATTACTGGAGCCCATAATGTAGCCTTTAAACTAATTTGCTACTTAATTGGCATCTTTTAGTGAGCCACAAACGATTTACAGGCTGAAAATCCCTGTGGTTGTCAAGATCGTAATTTACAATCCAGCTAAACCTTTGATCTTTGATCTGACTCGCAAAGGGGTTAAACACCTGTTCGTAGCACTGTAAATGCAAATAAAAATCAATACTTCACTTTATACTTCTGCAATAGAATTTTTTTTTGCTGTTTCATTTTGGTGTCATACCAGTCTCAGGAATCAATGACTTAATAAATATCAGGCCACCCACATGGACTGAAACAGTATCGCCATTGGTTTTTAATATTTTGTACATTGCCGAATTCCGGGTCTGATCGCTTATGGGACCTCTAAACGTTGATTGACGTGTAACCTCCATGTTTTACTGACGTTTTTTTTCTGACTTCTCTCATTAGCAAGGACTTTTTGCCCACAGAAGGACCTCCCACTGAATGTTTTTGTTTTTCTGCACCATTCTCTATAAACACTAGAGACTGCTGTGCATGAAAATCCAAGGTGATCATCAGTTTCTGAGATACTCAATCACCAACAATCATTCCAAGGTCAATGTCACATAGATCACATTTCTTCCTCATTCTTATATTCTGCCTTAACAACAACTGTAACTCTTGACCATGTCTGCAGGTTTTTATGCACCTGGTTGCTGCCACATGAATTGCTGATTAGATAATTGCATTAATGAGCAGGTGTACAGTTGTAACTAATAAACTGGCCACTGAGTGTAGCTCAAATTAAGCAATTTTAAAAGCACAAACCATAGTTACCTCATATTAACCTTTTATTATATAACAAAAAAGAACATATGAGAAGACTTACACCAGGAAGCTGAGCTCCCTATCCCACACTTGGAATTTCCCATTTTATATTTAAAAAAATACTTAAAGGGCCAGTTAATTCAGCACAACTTGGAACACACCACTGTAATTACTCCTACAAACATGTTGTAATACTTTCTGAATTTTTGAAATATGTGCCTATTTCACAGAAAAAGTCATAAGTGTCTGTCTACATGAGAATTAGACATGCCTCCAGACAGATTCTCAGCAGGAGCTCTGTGCAGAGAAACACAGAAAGAGGGTTAACCCTTCACACATTCATCTGTGCAGGGAAATTACTGCTGGAAACTCCTAAATATGTTACTTGTGGGTTAACTGATGGCTGATGACATTCATGAAAGCAGAGAGAAACTAAGCTTGCAACGGCCATTGTTGGCAGATCCTGTTAATCATGAACAGTCAGCAGTGTGTTTGTAAATGGACTGAGGATTTATAGGTGTTATTCGTATAATTTAAAAAAAAGCAATAGATCATTTTAACATAGAATCTTGAGCTCTATCACGCCGTAAAGAGCACTTATAGTGAGGTAAATTGCCCTTTAAACTCAGTGAGCAGTAGTTCTTATTCTAGGGACACAATATGAAGACTATGAATTTGCACACTTCTAAGTATTCCTAATGTCCATGTAGTCATGTTTGCCTATGTATATTATTTAGGTAACAATGAAATTACAAAATATACATAAACATATCACTGACAAATAATTTGGAAGGTATAATATAGTATAGTGGGCAAGTACAAGTAACACCAGATCTAATGAAGTGCTTGGACCAAAGCCGAAAGGACACCCAGCTGCGGATGTGTCTGAAGGGGAAAGGAAAGTCTGATGCTGAAAAGACCAATTCAGAATAGGAAACTGGAATGTTAGAACTATGAACCAAGGCAAACTAGATGTGGTCAAGAATGAAATGACAGGGTTAAACATTGATATCCTAGGAAATTGTGAACTTAAATGGACTGGAATTGGACATTTCACATCAGACAACCACCAGATCTTCTACTGTGGTCAAGAATCCCCCTGAAATAAATCACCAGATGGACAACATAGAAATCAGATTGACTATATACTTTGCAGCCAAAGATGGAGGAGCAGGACTTGAAGCTGACTGCGCCTCAGACCATAAGCTTTTTATTGAAAATTTGAAAATGAAAACTGAAGAAAAGAGGGAAAGCCATCAGACCAAGTAGATACAAAATAAATAATATCTCTTGTGAATATGCAGTGGAAGTAAATAATAGATTTAAGGGACTAGACATGGAAGAGGGAATGCCTGAAGAACTTTGGACCGAAGTTTGCGACATTATTCAGCAACATTATTCAGCAAACAGCATCAACGGTAAACTTACAATTCTGTAAACTGCTTGCCCATCAAAAACATACTGCGGCTTTACTTTTTGTGTTTTATTTATTGGAGTGCTTTTTGTTCCTTTTAATTGTCTCAGTAAACAATGGATTTTCCCATGGCCACTGTTTTAAGGAAACGTTGATTACAGTTTACTTTGAAGTACAAGACAACCCTAAAGGTAAAAAGTCTTGCCAATTATTTGTGACTGAAACATTAAACGCAAATAAAATATTGGCAGACACTGCAACACAGAAGATCTACAGAGTCAAAGTAATCATTTACCTCGGCAAATTTAAACATTTAACCTATAATGTTGGCTTCAAATAAATATTGATTTTTATTCAAATCTGTTTAAATATATGATTTATGCGTGTTCTATTTATTAATTGACAAGAAAATAATTAATGTTGAGTCCTACCTTTGCAAATTATACATTTTTTTTAAAGGATTATTGTAGCTATACAGTGTATTAAATAACTAAATACATTTAAACTTTATATGCAATAATCTTTTCTTTCTCATGTCCCTGTAAATTGCCCTTAGTCCTGTTGAACACTTTTTTTTTTTCAGATGGAGGCATCCTCTGCATTCAAATTCTCTTTCAACCTCAGGAGGTTAATCAGCATAAACCAAATGGTAGATGTCACTGCAGCATAGCTAGGCATAGCAGGTAATAAAGTACAAGCTGTAATATTTTTAAACATTCTAAAAACTTTTGTCTATTTTCAAGTGTAGCAGTTCAAAGAACATATTTTACATATAGGACTACACTGAACGTCCTCTATCTTACTATCTTTTTCCTTTCCCCCATTCATATTATTAATCACAAGTTACCATCAAAGGGACATGTATTTTTTTATCTTTAAAGTTTTATTAGTAAAAAAGGAGTAACAAGATTTAAAACATATTTTGTAATAACAACAAGAATTATACAAAGGTATATAATAATACGTTACAAAATAAAGAATAAATTCCTCTGTAATTTCAACCAAAAATATTCAAATTATTGTTATGCTATACAGTGTATCTCTTTTATGTTTATTTTGTTTATCTTTTCTATTAAAGTGTATTAAGAAATAGAAAAGAAAAAAGAAAAGAAAAGAAAAACAAAACGAAGAAAGTTAAGTCAAAATAAAAGCAAACAATAAAAAAGTAAAAGTTAATAGAAATGTTTTCCTCATCTTCAGTTTAATCTCTCCACCCACTCCTCTAGTCTTACCTGGAAATGATTTGCGGTTTGTACCTCTTTGTCGTCCCAAGAGCCATAACCAGCGTCAGGACCACAGGATCTCTTCATCTATCCATGAGGGTTGTTTAATTTAAGTCAGGAATAAAAAAAATATCATCCTCTCCAACCCTCTGTTTACCGTCTTGCCTCATTAAGTTTCTGTAAACTCTCTCACTTTGGCAAAGGTTAGCACTACTAAGCATGGTTTTTCAGATCTCATAAAAAGTTGCCATAGAGTCTTCCAGAATATGTGTAATTCTGTCATTAATAAGTATATATTTAGTTTATTTTTCACTGCTGTTATACTTATTAGCTCAGATTTCCATTTTTGTGCTATACAGCTCTTTGTTGATAACATAATAAACTGCAATAGTTTATTGCAAGCATTAGTAAGGCCTGGTACTAATATACCTGAAAGGCATATTTCTATTTCTGGATTGAGATCTACAGTATATCGAAAATGTATTTGATTAGCTGCATCACTGATCTCCAAAGTTAATGAACTTATGGGCAAGACCACCATATATGAATAAATATTCCCGTTTTGGGTATCCCCTGAAACAGAATGGGCTTATAGAGGTTTTCCAAGAATGAAGTTTAGCTGGCGTAATATATACTTGGTGTAGTAAGGGAGGTTTCTAGTAAGCTTGAGTGAGTTCTTGGACAGAGAGTTCCGAGGCTCTAGATAGATATCTGCACCCCAGGTCTGATTTAGGTCCTTTTCCCATGAGCATATATTTATACTGTACTAATTGTTAGTTATTGTAGCCCGTAATGTAGTCTGTAAACTAATTTGCTATTCAATTGGTGCCTTGTAGCTAGAGGCAAACAATTTGCAGCTTACAAGCTGAAAATCCCTGCGGGTGTCAAAATCGTAAGTCCAACCCAGCTAAGCCTTTGATCTTTCAAGCCTGTAAATGTTGCAATCGCAAATCGCTATTCAATTTTTATGATTCGTCAAATGTTTTCACACCCGTAAATGGCAAATATAGAAGAAAATCCTACGAGTACCAGATAGGACTCGCAAGGGGGTTTAACACTTGATTGTAGCACTGTAAATGCAAGTAAAAAAATCAATACTGCACTTTAAAAGATGGGGAATGTGATGATAGACATTAGAATGTATTGCAAAACAGTCTCAAGCTTGCAAATCTACAATCAAAAATAATTTTGTTCACGTTTTATTTCCATGTTATATCAATCTTGGGAATCAAGGAGTTAATACATATCAGGCCACTCACATGGACTATGACTATTCACACTTATTATTTTGTACATTGCCGGATTGCGAGTCTGATCGCATATCTGACTTCTAAACAGTAATTGATTGGAGTTTAACCTCCATGTTTTACTGATGTCATGATGATGGTCTCATTTATTATTTGGTGTTTCTAAATCGGTAATTTCGGCCTTGCTTAATTGATCATGATCATGCTCTGAAATGCTGCTTACAAGTGCGTGGTTTACGATTTACGCTTTTGGCAAGATAGCTGCGGGCTTGAGCAATTGAATCGCTCTGTAACTGTTGCAAATTTCAAGCAGACTTACAGCCTTTATGAAGGCAACTGCGGGCTTGCAATTAAATAGAGGCCAAAGTGTTTTACTTGGCAGAAGCCAAGTGCTCAGGAAAGGGAGATCACATTAATCTTTTAGATTTTCATAGGCTAGTGTTTCTTCCTCAGAGATCCAGTTATTTATGTTATTATTTTTTTCGGGGATGGTAATGATGGTGGTTAAGAGGGATAGAGTAGCTTTTAATTTATTTCAATCTGCTGCCCAATGCCAAGATCCCATTGAGAATTTGGTCAGGAAAATATGACTGGGGCAAAGAGTCAATAGATTTGGGGAGTCAAATAATTGCATCCCAGGAATAGAGTAACATGAGGACATTTTCCATTGATACCCAAAATGGTTGGTGATTTAGTTGATTTAGTGATGAGCCAGTGGGATGAAGGCCAATTGGGCTTTGTGGTACAGTTTAAAGTTAGGAAAAGAAAGTCCCCAGTTTTGTTTGTGTTGGTACATGGTTGAAAAATAAATATAAATATAAATGTCTGGAATATATCTAAATCTTTAAAATGATTAGTAATAAGTAATTTGCTAAAGAGGTATAACAAGCAGGGGAGAATGATCATTTTTACAGTATTAATACATCCTGTCCACGAAATCTAGAATCTTATTCATATTTATAAATCCTCTCTCAATTCTTTAGGAATAGAGGGATAATTAGCTTGATAAAGATCGTTCCAATGAGGAGTAATATTGACTTCTAGATACCTAATGCTTTTTTTAGGCCAAGTAAAATTATAATTAATTTGAAGAAGTTTAACTACTTCTGGTGGTAGAATGATATATTAAAGCCTCAGTTTTGTCAGATTTATTTTTATGCCTTAAACATGTCCAAAGATGGATAGGGTGTGCATAAGAAGAGGAAGAGAAGTGAGAGGTTTGGTAAGGGTACATAGCAGATCATCTGCAATCTGGCACCATTTAAGGTGTTGTGGATCTATTTATACGCGTTATATGTCAGGGACAGCCCTGATAACCTGAGCTAAAGGCTCAATTGCTAAAGCAAAGAAAAGGGGTGAAAAATGGCAGCCCTGTCTTGTTCCTCTCTATATATATCTCTCTCCATAGGTTTTTGAGATCAATAATATGGCTCCTATTCAATTGCAAGCCGACAGATTATGGTTTACAGGCCGTATGTCTGCGTGCTTGAAATGTGCTACAATTACAGAGCGATTCAATTGAACAAGCCCGCAATTTACAGGCCGAAACCGTAAACCATGCAATCGTATGTATCATTTCAGAGCATGATCATGATCAATTAAGCAAGGCCGTAACTACCGATTTAGAAACAGCCAATAGTAACTGAGACCATCATCATTAAGTCAGTGAAACATGGAGGTTAAATGTCAATCAATTAGCGTTTAGAGGTCCAATATGCAATCAGACTTGCAATCCGGCAATGTACAAGATATTAGAAATGAATGGTGATACTGTTTTAGTCCATGTGGGTGGCCTGATATTTATTAACTTATTGATTGAGATTGATATGACACCAAAATGAAACGTAAAAACAAATATTTTTTTATTGCATATTTGCGAGCTTGAGGCTTTTGTGCAATGAATTCTAATGTCATTCATCGCTTTCCCCGTTTTTTTAAACTGCGGTATTGATTATTTATTTGCATTTACAGTGCTACAGTCAGGTGTTAAACCCCCTTGCACATCCTATCTGGTACTCATAGGATTGTCTTCTATAATTGGCCATTTATGGGTGTGAAAACATTTGCGAGCTTGAGGAATTGTAGCAATTGAATAGCGATTTGCGATCTTAGCGATTATAACTTTTGCAGGATTGAAAGATCAAAGGCTTAAATGGGCTGTAAATTACGATTTTGACAATCACAGGGATTTTCAGCCTGTACTGTAGATCGTTTGCGGCTCGCTAAAAGACGCCAATTGAATAGCATATTCGTTTACGGGCTCCATTACGGGCTCCAGTAACTTACAATTGCTCAATTGAATAGAAGCCTATGTGTGTATCATATTTAGAAATGTACCTTTAATTCCTTTTTTTTTTAAGGCTTTGAATAGGTAAGGCCATTTCAGGGAGTCAAATGCCTTTTGTATATCAAAAACTAAAAGACAAGCTGGAGTTTTTGGTTTATGAATAATATGAGAAATATTAATAATCCTTCTGGTATTATCTCCAGCTTGTCTATGAGGCAAAAAGCCTATATGATCTTTATGTATTAGTTTTAGAAGAAACAAAGCCATTCTGTCAGCCATAATCTTTGCTAAAAGTATGATATTTCCATTTATCAATGATATAGGCCTGTCATTTTTAACTTCTAAAATATCTCTTTGTTCTTTGGATAAAACTTGTATTTCAGCACGGTTAATTTCTAGAGGTATCTTCTAAAATGTAGTTAAAAAGTGTAGTTAGTGTTTTTGTATTTTGTTCAGGGGCATATTTAGGTTTTATGCTGCCCTAAGCTATTTAGATTCATGCGTCCACCATGACCTAGCTATTACACCTCCTTTGTATATTCGAATCATAAGTTTTCCACACACTTATATAGAAAATCCTAAGTCTATACGTGTATTTGAGTCAGTGGTGGTGCTAGTGAATGGAGGGCCCCGATGCAAACAAATAAAAATGTGCCCCCCAGGTGGTTGTAAAAAATGTTTTGCCCTGGGCCCCATGGGGACCAAATCACTCAGTGCTCCTCCCCCAAATGCCTTCCCAAAACTGCTCCCCTCCTGAAGCTCCCCTTCCTTACCATAACAGCAAACCTACCTAAGACCCTTACCTATTGCTGCTCCCCTATGACCCCTTTCCATAGCTGCTCCCCTACCCTTACCTCCTGCCTGGCACAGCTCCTCTGCCTGCAGCATAGCTCTACTTTCCTGCCACATCCGCTACAGATATTCCTCTCTCAGCAGCCCCCTAACATAGCACCCATCCCTATTTCTTTTGCTCCTCCCTCACAGAACCCCTCTCCCTGTTCTTTGTTGCCACTTTGCAGCCCTTGCATTCTTCCCTTCTTCCCTGATACACATCCCCAACATGTTGGGCTGGTCTACACTGCCACCTCTGGAGCTTCAGAAGAAATGCTCTCTTTTAAACAGACACACACCAATTTCAGGCTGCGGGCTGTGTGTGCAGCCAAGAAGGCACAGGGGGGACTCAGGGGGGCCATGGCGGGTTCGGGCCAGGGTGTGGGGCCCGACCTGCCATGGCACACTGCAGAAAAAAATAAGTGCAAAAAAAAAAAATACACAACACTGCCGCCCCAGAGGAGGGCCCTGAACCAATGCACGAGTATGTGCCAGGTACACTGATAGACAGAGTGTTCTCTGCATATAGACATTTCTGTGCATATTCCATGGCATTGCAATAGTGACATTTGCTACTGTGCCCTGAAAATGTGCTACCCTAGGCCTTGGTCTCATGGTCCTATGCTGAAACACACCCATGTATGCTTGCAGTAAAGGTAACGAGTGTCTTAATTGTTTTATAGATAAAGGTAAGTGTAAAAAAGTTGGAAATGTGAAAAAATGCATAAGATTTTATGAGAGAAATGGTGCACAGATTAATAGCTTGTGAGACCTGTAGAGCACAACAAAAGACTAGGAGGTAGAGTACTTCATTTTTGCTTGTGATGATAACATCTCTTAAAAAACTTTCTGTTTAAACAAAAACTATTTCAAATGTCAAAACAATCTTTTTCAAGAAGAACAAATGAAACTCTTGAGTTTAAAGAATAATTTAAAAGTTCCAGAAAACAGAAGATAAATGTAAGTGAAGGTTACATAAATTATCAGTATAAATGTATTCTTTTCATTTAGTTTCCTTTGATTATCTCTTGTTTTAGAATTATGAAAAATGTTACACTTTCAATCCATTTGGAAATTGATTTCTTATGTTGTTTTGTTGCTTGTATATAATTTGTGTTATGATTACTGTTTCTTACTTTCGAGGTGTCTGATTCATAATTAGCAGAGCAGAGGGCAAATCGCCAATGCAGTTCATACACATACTGTATATAATATAATATTAATGTTTGTATTAAGTATCCCAGAGAATTCCTGTAGACAAACTATTTCCATGCCATGATATACAGTATATATATATATATATATATATATATATATATATATATATATATACACACATATATATATATATATATATATATATATATATATATACTAGCAAATTGCCAGTCAAAAATTGACGGCAATGAAATTGTAAGGCAGGTAATGCTATTTGCCACAGACATACATTTTTTTGGTGGTCTGAGATCCTTCAGCGCTCATTGCGAGTCTCTTGGTTGTTGTATTTTTTTTTATTAGAGGCGCTTTTGCTGTTATTGTAAGGTCTTCGCTGATCTGTTTTTTTGCTCTTATTGCAAGGCTGTCCCCTGGTGTAGTTTGAGTGCTATAAGCAGCGTTGGCGCTCGTTGTGAGGCACGCAGTGAATGGCTTTTGCATTTATTGCGATAGTGTTGTTTTTTGTTTTTTTGGTGTATATGTATTTTTTTATGCTAATTAAATAAGTAATAAATTAATAAATTAATATACTTTACCTATTTGTAAGTCAAATATGCAGGAAGCATTGTGCTGAAGAGCTGACAATCTGTTTTAATGTTCCTGCAGCAAACTATTTAGGTTTGCAGTGTTGTGGAGCTGAGGTATAAGTGTCAGCAATGTGTGCAGTGTGTAGTGTAAATAGGCTGCGTGCGCGTGGGAAAGGCGTTAGTGTTGCTGGGTACTTCCGCATTCTGTAAGTTAGTGTTGTAAAATGGCGGCGAATGTGTATGTGGTTGGCGGGTTTGTATGTCCTTGCTAATTGTGTATGTTGTAGGTCGTACAGGTTTTTGTAAAAGCTGTATTTGCTTTATGGTATTTAGGGGCTTTAGGGGTCGGGTAGCCTCATTTTCGTTTTTTTGGCAGCCATTTTTTCTCTCGCTTAGGGGATTTTCGAGTGTAAAAGTAAATTTGACAGGTTTAAGCAGTGTTGCAGACGTCCTGGGTGTCCCCCCTTGGTGTGGGTAAGGATTTTATTTTATTTTTGTGTGTATTTTTGTGTTTTTTAATGTTTGCCGCTGTGCGCGGGTTGTCTGTTAAGGTCGTATTTTTGTGAGTCCGTAATGGATTTTTTCTAAGTTCCACGGCTCGTATTTTTTCGTGTACGTCCGTAGTTATTGCGAGCAGTGAAAGCAATGAAACATGCGGGACTTAGCCACAAAGGAGCGCCGATCACACATTGGAACACGCAGGACCACCTTAGACTGCAACAGTTGACCAACGCGGGACTTAGAAAAAAAAAATATGAGATAGGAAAAATATTAAGTTAACGCCCGAACCGCCCAAAGCAAAAAAACTAAAAACACACAAAATACCCCCCAAAAATACAACAAAAACATCACGCACAGCAAGGGGGAACAGCCAGGACGTCTCAGAGTGATGTGGAACGCAAATTTAAGTCTATTTTGCTGTGTTTCAGCACTCGAAAATCGGCTAAGTGATAATAAATGGACGCCAAACAAAATGAAAATGAGGCTATGCAACCCTGGACCGCGCAAAACCAGGTAGCATTTTCACCCAGGAACATACGAGGTACAAAATACACTATTACAAAGGACGGCAAATGCTTGCGAACAAATCACATAGAAAAACAACGCAATTTTACAACCCGAACTTGCAACTAACAACATTACGCATCTAAAGTAGCGCTTTACACAAATAAACCAACGATTCTCGCGCACGCAGCCTATTTCTAATGCACAGTTAAATTTTAACAATCAATAGCCTCCAGAGGTAACAATCTATTTTTATTGTCCTGCCGCAAATAATGTCCAGTTGGACTGTTGCTGTCCTGAGGAGATAGTGTTATGAATGTCCCAACTGTGCATTAGAAATAGGCTGCGTGCGCGAGAATCGTTGGTTTATTCTATAAGTCTATGCACACACAAGCACTATTATCTATATATATATATATATATACTAGTGACTTCATAAAAATGATGGTCAATAAAATTTGAAGCCATGGCACACAATGTTAAGCTTTTTATACTCTAAGGACCTTCCTCGCTCATTGTGAGCCTCTCCTCGCGTGTCCTTTGGCTCCTCTCTCTATTTTTTTAAATACTAAATTAATTAATTGAATAATAAATTAATATATTTTACCTTTTTCTATTTAACTATTTTCTGCCCATGCTACATTCAGCTGATTTTCCCACCCAGCCTGAATTTAATTTTATCCCATAGAAAATGGCAACTCTGTGACCAACCATAGATCACTGCTAACTCAAGTCCAGCATGCCATGTAAGGAATAAAATAAGATTTTGATGAGTAGCACCAACATAACTAGCTGCTATGTAAGCCATGGGCACCAAAACATTTTCAGGGAAAAAATCTTAATTTTTGCAAAGTCTGGTAGTGTATGGAAGCAGCCATCACAGTAATATTTTGAAGGCATTGAAGGCATGGGTAGGAGGATACAGTACAGGTAAATTATTGTATTAAGTATCTGTGAGGAAGTGGTAAGATGTCAAATACTAAGGAATTATCTGAGTCAACAAATCAGTCTCCATTCTCCTCCCAAACACTCCTGGTTAGGTCATTTAAATTAGCAAAACTAACGCCTTATATTAATATGCAATAACTGTGTGCTGTAACAGATTAGCATATGAGATGAAGGAGTTGTGCATAGGAACAACATTATATCTGACATTTGTTATATTTTTGCAGCAAATTGTTGTTAGTTTTTTAATCAAAGATATGATATTTCAGGAAAAAATCATGTGTTCTGTTAAACTTCAATAAATTAACTACATCAATACATTAATACATCAGCTATCTACTTGTGACACATTGGTCTAGACCCAAACAGGTCTTTTTATTAGTGCTGCAGAAAGCCCTGGTACTAAGGATTAGAGTATTTAATGGTAGAAGATGAAAACACGTCAGCAATTATGGTCTCCTCCCACCCATAGAAACGGATGAGCAGAATAAAAAATGGTGGTTCTCTGCAATAAATTTACATTTTTAATAGTTTATAGGAATTATTATATTTATATATAAAAAAAAACATTCCACACACTTTCAAGTGTACATTTTTATCAGACAATACTGTAAATAGGAGATGGCAGTGTTTATTTAAACCTGTATCTCATTTCTTCTGGGGAACATGTGTTTGGGTATATAGTATTATTAATTGATCCAGCTTCCCATTGAGAACAATTTTGATTTCTATTGTGCCTGTCTGCAAGTTTTAGTTTTGAGAGCAAACTAAATATTTTTTTCTGTTGCTCTACTCAGTAAAGTCTCAAATCCATTTGGCTTCAAGTCAAGCAGTTAAGGTGTTTGGTTGCCTTTAGCTACAAGCTTTTCTACATTAGCTCACTTTTCCTAACCGAGATCCAAAGATTCATTCTTTACATTATTGTACACCGCAGCATAATATTTAGAATGTGTTATTTTTTGGAAAACCAGATAACAGGCAAAATATTATATTTGAAAGTAAAAAACATTATAGTGTTTAGTTTACTACATTTTATATCGAATTATGCTATAATTGGAGATAACATTTTAATTTATATTTATTTATTTCTACAAGCAAGAGAATAGTTTGAATGCAAAATAGTATCAGCTGCTTCTATTGAAAGTTGGCGTGCCTTAGAGCAAGTAATTACAATTCTGCTATTGGAAATCACATCCGTGTACAGTACTGTCAACAAGCAAGGCAATGCAAGTCCCACCATAACATATAATTGCATATAATTGTTAAAGGGACAGTTAATTCAGCACGACTGGGAGCACACCACTGTAAAGTTGAAATACTTTTTGAATTTTTGAAATAGGTGCCAATTCACAGAAAAAATCATAAAATAAGTGTTTGTTTATATGAGTGTCCCAGACAGACTGACAAGAAGAGCTCTATGCAGAGATCAGAAGCAGAAAAACGGTTAACCCTTCCTAAATTCATCTGTGCAAGGAAATGACTGCTGGAATAAAATATGTTTTATGTGGGTTTACTGATGACTGATTACATTCCTGAATGCAGAGAAAAAGCATAAATCTTGTGTTTCCAGAGCTTGCATTGCCGGGTGTCGGCAGATGTTGTTAATCATGGAACAGTCAGGAGTATGTTTGTAAACAGACCTAAGACTACAGATTTTTAGCTGTTATTAGTGTAATGAAAAAAAAAAAACAATAGACCATTTTAACAAAGAATATTGTGCTCTTTCACTTAATGAAGAGCACTTATGGTGAGAAAAATGGCCCTTTAATAAATTCAAGGCTGTATCTTTTAACAATCTAAAAACATTGAGATGATTCACTAAGCTATAAGGGTTGGCGAGGGCTGGGATGGCAATTTCCCCCAAAGGAAATAGAGCAAATCCAAGCATGTTTCAGGCCCTGCAATGCTAATCTCATTGTTCTTTTAAAAAAAATCATACGACTTTGTCCATTTACTGTAAACGGCAATCAAAGGGTTAATATGCATTCAATCATTCTTTTTTCTGCATTCTTCTACCAGCATTTAAAATGAGTAGGTATTGACTTGATCAATATATTAATGCGCCTATTTGTGCTTTTAGCCGTAACTGAAATAGTCCAGTCAGCTATTTGCCCATATATAGTCTATTTTCTAATACAGCATACTGGATACACATCTACTCAGCTTCATTTATATGAAAATCATTTCAATATGAGAGTTCTGACACCTTAGGAATAGATACCTAGCAAGTAATTTGATAATCATGAATAAATGCATTGATATCGTTCTCAAACACTGGGCTGATGAATTGCCACCTAGATTGTGAAGTGACACATGTAGGCAATTTTTTCAAGTTCAGTTGAGACTGTCCACAAAGAGCGTACCCGAATCTTTTTATCTTTGAATATATTGAAAACACATTTAGTTAATAATAATACACAAAATGAAATAAGATAACATTTTACAAAACTTTGATCATGGGTATTATTTTGTTAATAACAGAATGCTATATTATTAAACCGTTTTGACTTTGTTCATCCAATTTTTAATGCGCATCTAGTCTAATAAAGTTTGAATTATGCCTTAATTATACATCACATATATATTGAAATAAATAATCTTATATAAGAAAGATCATTCTGTTAATTATAGCTTTGTGAGTTTCTATTTTAACATAATTATTGTTGGGTAATTTAATATATTGAATTTTTAATTGGAGTTTAAAATGTAAAAAGCTAAACTATAGACTTTAAATATGGTTATAAAAGTAAGCTAAGCATTAAATGAGAAAGAAGAATATATAACATATAAGTAATGTATATTACTCTATAATATGACAGCTAATATAATATAATACTTTAGGTTTTATTGTTCTTGTTTGGTTGCTGGTACATTTTTTAAGTTTAGGATAAACAATGTATATCATTTAATTTTAGTGCATTCTTATAATTAACTGTATATATATTTTACCTTATTTTAAGGTCTTTATTCATTTTATTTTTACAAATATAACTATGATTATATGAGGTAATTAAAATGTATTTTAAATATTAACATACATTAGTATGCGGTTATATCTGTTGTAACAATATCTACCCTTCTGGATCTCTACCGTGGTGAAGGGGCTTGTGTACTTCAATGAAGCTGTGAGCTATACCATGTAGGGACTCCAAGATGGGCAGGTTTAAGCAGAGAGGTCAGACAAATCACAGTCCACTGGCGAAGGATCTGGCAACCCACTCCAGTATCTTTTCCAAGATAACCTTATGGATAAGCACGACTAGAGACATAACGATAGGAGTGCCTGGAGTGCTGTGGTCCATAGGGTCACAGAGAGTTAGACATGACTGAACAACTAAGCAATAACATCAATAGATAACACTTTTCTGACAATGGAGGAGATTCACTAAGCTATCTCCTGGATGGGTTTTGATGTGCCTCAAAGATGCATTGCAGTCCAACACAACAATCTCTAAGCAGAGTTCTCTAGGAACCATGTAGTTATAGCTTCACAACTGGCAAGTATCATACTTCTAAATGTACCATATTTAAAATACTAGGCGAATTGCAGTATTCACTAAAGCACTAAAGTCTTCTCCTCTTCGCCCACTGAAATGCAGCTATCGAACACTGTAACAGAAACCTTGCAAAGCACATATTTTCATAATTATAACTCATTTAATAACCTTTTGACCATGAGATCCCCGAAAAATTATATATATACTAGCGACTTGCCCATCAAAAATGATGTGCAATAAAATTTGAAGCCATGGGAATGCTGTTTGACACACAATGTAAACCTTTTTGTACTCTGCGAACCTTCGGCGCTCATTGCTAGCCTCGCGCTGAGTGCCTTTGGCGCTCATTGCGTTGCTTGTCATGAGCGCCTTCGGCAGTGTTTTGCGCGGTCAGGGGTCATGTAGCCTCGGTTTAATTTTTTTGAGAGGCCATTTTTTTTCTCGCTTAGGTGATTTTCGTGTGGCAAAAGTTGTCGAAATTACCTTAAATTCGCGTTCCACCTCACTCCCAGATGTCCTGGCTGTTCGCAGATGCTGTGGGTAATTTTTTTTTTTTTTGTGTTTTGGGGATTTTTGCGGTTCGTCCGTTAACCTCATATTTTTTTTTTCAAAGTCCTGTATCTCCTATTTTTTTTTCTAAGTCCCGCGTTTGTCAAGTGCTTGGAGGCTAATGCGATCTCGCATTTACTAAGTGTTTGGTGGTCCCGCATGTTTCATTGCCTTCACTGCTCGCCTCGCTTTGCGAGGCGAGCAGGCAATGAGCACCTTCGGCATTCATCGCCTAAGTGCTACGGATTAACGGGTCGGCTCTTACACATCACGCAGGACATCATTCATGAAGAGGTAGGAAAAATCAGATCCCTTTAGTTAGGATACAAGAAATACACATGCACCTTTCCTTAGTGCAGACAGAATGACAACTTTATTCCTCTTATTTCACCCCTTCTTAATTCCTCTCCTTGTTTGAGGGGATCTGGTTTTCTTACTTTATACACCAGAGCTTGGGGTTATCTGATTAGGACACTAATATCCCAGGCCTCTCTTTTGCTGTTAGGTGAAGTGTAACACTTTATGACTATCTGAGGCCAGAGAGTGGATGCCTGGCTGCTCTGAGGGGTCTTATACATACTTGCAGAAACCTTGTTCCACTAACACAATATGGAAGAAGTGCATCTCTGTTGGTTACCGGTAGAATAACATTATTACAGTACATATAGTAACACCAACATTCATGATTGTGGCCTACACTGCACACAAAAACAACATATCACAGTTCTTACAACAAGTATCATGTCCATTTTAATAGTCTTAGATATTAGTAACACAAAGTGCTAGAGTCCAAAATAGCAAGGTTGCTTTTGGGGTTCTGGGGAGTCCCAAAATCAGTCATGACACCTGAGCAGGGACATGCAAATATGCCCACAAAAGCTTTCCTTTTGTAATCCAATACCATTTTAAGCATAGCTTTCCTCAAGCCCAGGGTGAATTATGCACAAGCCAGGAAACCTACCCACACCACGGTTTCAAGGTTACTGCCTCTCATCAGTGTGGGGTCGGTTTCTCGCTTGTGTAGTAGATTTGGTGGGGATGTAGTTGTGGGGAGGTTCCACAACAATCATTTAAATTATGATGGGCAAAAGAAAGATAGAAGCCCTCCACTGTACTGTATATCTGTATATGTTTAATATTGAATTACAATTCTTACGCACCACATGATTCTTATCTTAATAGAAGCAGCAATGTTGAAATATTTATAACCTGCAAGCTTTAATCAAAATAGTAATCACAATGCGTAAAACAAATGTAATTCAATAATAAATATATTCATAACTTTTGTTGATCTTGTTGAGATTAACCAAAATTAAATTTACTTACACTATACCTGCACATTACTAAATTCCACTTCACAACGACTGCAGTGTAAGAGCAATTGCAATTATTGCTGATGTAAAGTGAAACAGTGGGTAAAGATTTGGTGTACGCAATGAGGAACTCAGTCACATGCATTAATGTTAATGAACACTGTGAAGAGATGTGACGATAAGCTGCAAGCAACTAATCCAACACAACTCATCACAGTCATTTTTAGACAAGATACCTCTTTTATTAAAACTATTCCTTACCAAAAATAAAAGATATATTATTATGAATGCAAACAGCCATACAACATAAATGTTACAAAAGCAATGCTTCCTAAAACTCCAAATGTGCATATTTTAATATTAAAAAGCATATCTGAATGATATTAAATTTTAATTGGAGCATGGTCAGATTAGTAACGATTATATGCCAATTAATTGTTAGGAAAAGACAGAAAACATGCACAGCTGAGATGTCTGGATGCCACAAAGCAGGTCAAATATCTTGCATCAGTTAAAAGATCTAAGAAGAATGAAAAATGTTCAAAGGTATTTTTGGTGTTTGCTAACAGTGAACACCTCTGAGAATTGACTGTAGTGGGTCTGGCATATGAGCATTATGTGATTATTTGGGAAAACGACAATATATGCTGCATCTGTCAGAGTCTATAAATGCAGGTGTCTTGATTTGCCTTTGAGGCATTCCAGTCGCTTTGCTCAGTCATTTTTTTTAAATGTCTGTTCTAATTTGATATATATATATATATATATATATATATATATATATATATATACAGTATATACTTATAAACAGAGCGGTCCACTAAATAACACTTCTATACAAGCTCTTCCTGTGTATCACCATTATAAGTACGGTAACTTATTATATAAATGATTCATACATTTACACTCATATTCCTAACAATCAGAATACATGTCAATATATGATACAATTGTATGGCAGAATTTCACATCTAGTCTCCAAATACCTCCTAACTGCTGTGTCTGATGAGCCCAGGACATACACCACTCTTCGTTCATCAGTATTTTTGCACTCTCTATAAAGGCATATCTAAATTTTCTGGATTATGAATGTATCTGATAGAGGAGAATTAGTAGTATATGCAAATATATTTTTGCATTAAAAACATCCCAAAATAAAACTTTAAAAACTTACATTTGAGTCAGCAAATATCTTGTGATTTCTGACAGTTGCAAATTAGGGTTAACACCCTCCAAACCCAGGCTAAATTAGCATTTAAAATGATTTGTTTTGGCCGATCAGGTTAGCCGAAATATTTAATTTAAATATTTAATTTATACTCTGGGGTTCCTGTGTGTGGGGGTATGTAGTGTATCACTGATATGTTCTATGTATTGCTGCTGACATACAGACATGAAGCTGCAAGGAGATTGGCTGAACAAGCAACAGCAGGTAAATAGTGGGTTAATACTGCTCCCCAGATGCTTCATGCTGATGGGGGGTAGGGGCTACATGTTGATTGGGGGGGGGGGGGGGGGGTCAGATGCCTGTGTAGACAACCCCCTGAAGGTATCAACTTAATCATTAGAGGAATTTGTAGATAATAATAAAAATTAAATATTTTATGAGATGTGCTGCGTACACATAGACTGTTTTTTTGCCTAAGGATTGAAGAAATGTATTAATCCATGAAACTTGGTTATGCCTTTAACTCCAAGCCTTCTGCTGTGCTGATTCTATACTATGCAGTTCTCTAAATCATGTTTCAGACTCTCCAACACTTTTTACAGCTTTAAGTGCTCTCTGAAGTCCATTTATTCAGAGACGTCTACCTACTTGTTCCCTAATGTTAATGGTTCAAACGTGATAGTGAACTCTTCCTGCTTCACCGGATTATCAAGAGTCCAATCACCTCTCCTTTTGACTTAGTTTATAAACAGTTGAGATCAGAACTCTCATCACCTTATATACAAGTATGTATACATTTGTCATATTTCTTTTATATATTCACTGTATCCACTGTACTCAGCTTTATGGAATATGGGCCCTATGCTAAACGGGCGTCGTAAACTGCGGTAAAGCCATAAATCGGCCGTGGGAGCTTTTTTTCTCTATGTTACACTTCAATGTTAATCTTTAGCTCTTCCACATTACGGCACTAAGCAGACATGCGTAAATCCTTCCTTATTTGCTGAAAAGAAAATAATTTTTCTGAATTGACACACATGCTGTAACTTCGGCTAATTATATTTTATGACATTAAATAGATGTGACAATTGTATTCATAGCTTCAGAATATAAAAATGTATGCATTTTGGTGGTAATAATAATAATAATAATAATATATATATATATATGTATATATATATATATATTTATATATATATATATATATATATATATATATACACAATGCATCAGAACATTTGTTCCTAGGCAATGTGGTTTCCTGACATGTATTAACCGCTTGAGTATCGGGTTGTGTGCCAAATAAAGTGTTTTTAGATGCTATACTGTCACCTTAACTGCTGCTGCTGCACTCAGCAAAGGTTTTAAAAGCCGTTGCGAGTGGTCTTTAGTACACATAATATTTCCTTCTGTTTTTAGCATTTACGGCACTGCCCTGGTTTGCGAGTGATCTGTAAAATTAGATTAGCATAGAGTTTGGTGTAAAAGTCTAACAGAGTATCAGAAAAACTTGTAATCTTTTAGCAGTGCAAGAATCAGTGGAGATTTGTGTCGCGCTTTTTGGCTTTGTGATGCCGCAGTTACTCGTAGCTGTTCACTCTCTATGTTTTAGGAATGGGGAAATAGCATATCTAGGTAGGGTTTGCTTTGTTACTACGGTACCTGTAATTGCGATATAGGGGATTTACATAGAGCCCTATGTTGCTATATAAGTAAATGATAATGGTAATGAAATAGTTACACAGTTACATAGTATTTGAGGTTGAATAATGACTGTTAGTCCAACAAGTTCAACCTTTTTAGATCTCTTCTGATCCTATTAATATATGGACTATTTGTTAATAATTGTTAATTGATCCAGAGGAAGGCAAACAGAAAAAAAAATCCATTGAAACTTTGCCAATTGTCTCATAAGGGGAAGAAAAAGCTAAATTCCTTCCTGATCCCAGAGACTGGCGATTGATTTTTGCCTGGATCAATATTCCTTCACTAGTTATCTAGAATAACCTTAAATGCCCTCTTTATTCAATAATATTTCTAACCCCTCTTTAAAGTTATCTATCGAATTCGATGTCATCACCTCCTTTGGTAGAGAATTCCACAGTTTATCTATCCTAACTGTGAAGAACCCTTTTCTTTCTTTAAGGTGAAATCTTTTTTCCTCTTGTCAGTTGAAAATATCTTGGTACAAAAAGTTCACTTGACAAAGCCTTATATTGACCCTGGATGTATTTAAATAAGGTAATCATATCCCTTCATAGACACCTTTTTCTAGTTTTCTGTACTCCATATTTCAAATGAGGGCGTACTAGGGATTTATACAGCGACAGAATTATATCTGCTTCCCCTGGCTTCTATACCCTTCTTAATACATGCTAATATTTTGCTTGCCTTTGCAGCTGCCGCTTGGCATTGAGTACTGTTACCTAGGTGGTTGTTCACAAGCACTCCCAAATCCCTTTCAATATCTGATACCCCTAGATTTGCTCCAATAAGATTATACATTCCCAAATGCATAACCTTACATTTATTTGTATTAAATCTCATCTGCCATTTAGACGCCCATTTCTCTAGTTTATGCAAATCCCTTTGTAGGGAAAGTACATCATTATCTGATTTAATTACCTTGCACAACTTAGTGTCATCAGCAAAAATGGAGACGCTACTTTCGAGTCCTACTTCTACGTCATTAATAAAAATGTTAAAAAGGAGAGGACCTAATACTGAACCTTGAGAAACCCCACTTACCACATTAGTCCAATCGGAGTATGTTCCATTTACAACAACCCTATGCTTCCTGTCTTTTAGCCAGCTCTCAATCCATGAGCAAATATTTACTGCAATTCCCGTAGCCCTTAGTTTGCTCAAAAGTCTCCCATGTGGCACTGCATCAAAAGCCTTTGCAAAATCCAAAAAGACTACGTCCACTGAGTTGCCCTGATCCAAGTTCCTACTAACCTCCTCATGTAAACTGATGACCTATGACCTATCCTTCATAAATCCGTGTTGACTGCTACTTATGATCTTGTTCAAATAGACATAATCTTGTATACTGTCTTTTATTAACCCTTGTAAAAGCTTTCCTACTACAGATGTGAGGCTTACTGGTCTTTAATTCCACCGACTTGCTCCTTTCTTAAATATAGGTATCACCTCTGCTTTTCTCCAGTCATCTGGTAGCGACCCTGTGGTGAGTGAGTCTTAAATAATATACTTGAATGCAGCCTCTCCAAATGTATGTACTTCCATGCTTATATCATGAGCTTTTTGCTGACTTTCTCTTGTTCTTAATGCAAGACAAATAAATAACTATTATACTTTATTGTATAAATTCTGTGGTAAATGATCAGAAAATATGCACTTATTTGACTGCATGTAAATAACTTATTTGCAAATACAGAAAATCAGTGGACACAGTTCAGACTATGTATTGACAATACCAAGTTTCATACATCACTTGCAAAATATTTAGTAAAGCATCTTTTCATATACTATGGGCCTCATTCAAATGCGATTTGGCCAATTGAATAGGGCTCTACATAAGCACATAGCATATTTTTTTTACAGAATTTTTTAGTTCGTGAACATCTATCCAAAAGCAAGGTCTTCACTAACTAAAAACTTCTGTAAAAAAATATGCTATTTGCTTATGTAGAGCCCTATTCAATTGGCCAAATCACATTTGAATGAGGCCCTATAATTGCAGATGCAATTATTAGCAGGACCTTACAGCAGTAAATAATTGAACTAGCAGGGGCTAGTAATCACACATAAAAAGGAAGGAATGCAGTCAGAGAACCATTTCAACACTCATTTTATAAAGGAAAATGTATTTGAATTATTCCAAGTATTCACTTTTACCTATTAATCTTTTATGTTTAAAATGCCCCTTGCCAGTCCCCCATCGTTCTCTTGGGACTTAGTTAATCCCGCTTTATTATTTTAACTGCACTATATATACACACAGATGCTTGTAGACTGAATCATGGCTCGGCTATGCTTAAACTGGAAGAACTGCGTTTGATTTAAAGGCACTAAGGAGACTCATAAATGGAGATAATTCATTTTTCAAATGTGGAGAATGCTACATTTCTACATCTTATAAAATCATCATAATAGAGCCTTGTTCAAATCCCTCAGAAGGGAAATGGAGAGGAATTAATTCACCTTAAAATGATTCACTATTCTAAAGTAAAAAAAGTGGAAAAATCTGGAAAAGCAAATTATATATTTGCTAAATGAAGTATCTAATGAATTTGCCATTTGAAATATGTTAAGCAATAAAATCAGATGGGAACAAAATGTGCATTTTACCTCTTTCCGAACACATCTAAATCCCTGTAATATCAGAAGGTAGAGAAGTGAAATACCATGAGTGGGTCTAAGCAGACATGGTATAATGGGATGCCATTAGCATCTGTATGTCCTGTAGTAAGTAGACCTTTAGCAAACCACTGTAACATCCTAGCAAGAGCTATTCATATTTCCTATTTAATAATTTGTTAATAGCAATATTCAGTATTAAATTGTTTTTTTTTTAAAGATTGGCATTATCTGTCTTCGTTTAAATGGTTCTCTACACTATGAGAAGGAGGAATGGGGTTTTTAGCTAATATTCAGGTGTAAAGTTTTAAGAACAAAGAAATATGGTAAAAAGTAAACAATTATTGATAGGCTGCCCCAGCAGCATATACTTACTGTCAAGCCAATGGAGATCACTATGTAGGTGTGTCTGAAAATGCAGGAGCTACTTGGTAGACAAAGCCACCTTTCTCATCAACCTTACAGTGGGTGGATACCAGCAGCTGCCGAGTCTGAACCTTAACTTAAGGTTTAATATTAAATATTTGCTTTATAAATCATTTATTAATTATAAATGCCTAATTAAAAAACCTAACTCCTGTTTTTAGGACACTGCAGTGGCCCTTCAAAATGCTTAATGTACTTAAATGGACTCTGCAGTCGGGATTTATTTGTACAATATTTGAGCAGGTTTCTTATCTGTGGTCAATCAAAGAGACTTCAAGCTCGATTACATGGCTCCACTGGAAAATAATGCATTACACCAGCAGCAAACCCTTATGCGTGATTCCTAAGTATGAACTGAATTTACGTATAATAAAATATGTAGACAAAAAGTTCAAACATCCAACTTTCTCTAAAGCAGTCTCCTACTCTCTCTAAAGCAAACTCCTAGTCTCACTCCAAAAAACCTATCCTCCGCTCCTGGCATCTCTGGGTTAGTTTACACACTACAGCACAATCAACATTATAGTGGGAAACACAAGCTTATATACACTCAATGTTGCAATGTGTAATTACATTCTCTCTGATTTTAATGGAGTTACTAGGAGAAAACGGGTCCTAAACTCTGACTCACTAGTTTAATCTTTAAACTGCTTACATAATTTGTAAAGATTGTTGAGAGTGCTCTCATTCTCTTTCCCTCTTGTGACAAATCCTTGGGTACAAATCAGTAAGGTACCCCATGGGAGCCACGGAAATACTCAGTAAATTATCTTGTAAGATCTCTATCTACAATTCAGCCCTGCATCCTACATGAGCTACATAATCAAACCCTTAATTAGCAATATAAAAATGATGATTTTTGGGGCTAAGATCTCAAACTTTTGACATTACCTGTATTCACTAAGACTGCCTTTTTACAGTAGGCACTTTCTCTAATTCACCTCCCTTATCTAATGCTGCTGAACACTGTCAAGAAGTAAATGCAAATGCAAATGTGCTGTGGTTTGAGTAAGGTTACTATAAAATGGGTAATGCACAACATATGATACATTTTATTTTTACTACAGTAAATTCAATGAATAGTGTAACAGAAAATAAGCAAAACATATTACCAGACTATAAGCTCTATACTATGGATTCTGTAAGACTCCCATAATGCTGACTCATAGCTATGAAAGTTTTTAAAAGACAATTTGTGGAGCTATTCCATGACTCCTGAAAAAAAAGAATCCTGTAAAGTTTACTGACTTCTCACCCAGGCGGATGATGAAAAAAAGATTGCTGGGGGAATGCAGATCTATTTACCATTAACCCCATTAGAATCCCTATGGATCCCTAAGGGGCCTTTAGCTATATCCATGTGGTCACTATAAACCCTCATGGCACCTAAAATTAACTCATTATCTGGGGATCCTTATGGACCCCCATGGTAATCTAAAGTATAAACATTGAAGTACCTGCGTTATCCAGGTTTAAGATTGAAGAACGGGAAGTCAAGGATCATCGCAGGAGGGTCATTAAGGGGAGGGTATGTAAAATGTTTCCCCTACAGATGTATTTTTGTAGTGTATTTTTCATTTTTCTTTTTTCTTTAATTCTTTTTTATAGTCTTTATTTTCTGTAACTATTTATTAGTTGTGAATGTTTTGTATTACATTTTTTTATAAGGCATAGTGTTGGCCCCTATAAGTGCCGCTTCGACTCCAATGGGGCGATAAGGTCCATGGAGGTGCATAAGGATCCCTAAGGTAGTAGTTAGGGTGCTATCGTGGTACAAAGAAGTTAATGTCAGGTGCCATGGGGGTCCATAGGTACCCCCATGGTTATAGTTTAGATGGGAGAATCCCAGGGAATACCCAGACTCAAAGAAGACAGGGGGTTTTCATGGGACATCCCAAGGGCGTATAATCAGGTAGTAGTATCTTGTATTGAATTGAAGGTAATGTAGGATTTTTTTTTATAATTTTGACAATTGCTGAGTTTCCAAGTAAACTTTCAGAGACATTGGATATTGCTATTAGAGGCATGTGATAGCAATTTAGAAAATAGTTAAGGGGCAGGCACACAAGATAATAGGGAAATTTCGAGCACTTGGACGGAATTTCTCGGAGGTTAGATTTACTTGTGTGATGTGAAAGCTTGGTTGTGTTTTAACATCGAACTTCACGCTGGTTATTTATTATGGTAGCCAAGAGATAGAGGCCTATATTCATCACATGATGCAGATAAAGGTTTTATAAATCAAGACCAGAATTTCCCTTGAAAGTATCATGGACATTTCATTGATGTGTTTCTATTTGGATATAACATATTACAAAATATATTAAACCATACTCCTACAAACTCATCCTGAAATGGCTTTGCAGGTTTATTTTTACTAAGATATGTTTTTACCCATATTTTGTCCAAACCCAAGAGAGAAGATGCAACAGCTTTGTGCCACACAGAGATAAGAGTATATGCATTAATTATCTAGTTTAAAAAGAAAACTAGTACAAAGGATAAACAGGTTTTACTACTATCAATAGAATAATGTAACTTCTTTTGAAGTGTGTGTCTAATAGGACAAAAAAATTAAACAAAGTCTGAAAGTCTCTTTGGAATTAATAGGGTAACATACATCTCAGATTAAATCAAAGAGTTAACGTAATTACTCAATTCAGCTATTGAAATGACAGCAATCTTGGGCAGATAGAAAATTAGGAATGCCAGATTTATGGAAAGAGAGTGCTGCAGGGAGTAATGGAATGACAGGACAGGCTTTTGAATTTTCTGTGTGAAACTGCAGAAAAATGGCCCCATATTGGCCAGTAAGTAAGAGCATAGGTAGTCTAACATAGCAAAGTTTAAAAATGATACCTTGAGCTAATTGAGAAGATAGAGAATGAAAGCTTTCAAACACTGTTCATAAGAAGGTGCAAGATGTTAGCATCTACAAAATCTCAGAACCAATACACTTAAGATAACAAATTAATTTAATAAAAATACATTTTAAACCTGCCCAATAAACAAAACAGATAGTCTCCCATCAGTTCCAACCTTGTCTTCTAGATTATAAGCAATTCAGAGCAGGGCCATCAACTCTTTTACACTACATTATAGTTAAAGCATATCTAAGTTTCCTGGATTATGAATGCATCTGCAAGCGGAGAATCAGTAGTGTATGCAAACATTTTTGAGCATGAAAAAATATTAAAATAAACATTTACAAACTCACCCTGATGTTTGCTAAATCTTTTCAGTTTGTAAGCAGCAGCTTTTGTTAGTTGACACCACTGTTCCCTCTAAGCTGTACGCGTGTATGCGTGCACACATACCCTGAGGTGAGCGCACACAACTAAACATGGAGCGCACACAGATCCCTAAGGGGATATTTAATATTAGTTTCCCCATTAACTTTTTCCACACAGGGAGAAATAGATCTCCATTGACCCTTTTCATTTTGCCCTTTATGATTCTTTTATTTGGTATGTGCATTGAAACACTATTTACATGGCAGGGAAGGGTAAATGACATTGATGCTCCATTTGATAGAGCGCTGGTGGGTGGAGAAAAACATTAGGGCAAATCCGGACGTCCAGTTCTGGCGTCAGATGCCAACGTCCGACATTAGCTTGCTTTCTCAAAGCATTGGTGTAATTCACCCTGCCATGCTGTGTGCACATAACAAATAAAAGAATCACACAGGGCAAAATGAAAAGGGTCAATAGAGATCTATTTCTCCCTGGGAGGAAAAAGTTAATGGGGAAAACGTTATGTGCACATAACAAAGAAAAGAATCATACATAAAAGAGCATGATATAGGGTCAATGGAGATCTATTTCTCCCTGGGTGGAAAAAGTTTATAGGAAAACTAAGATTAAATATCTACCTATAGGGAATTAGAATTTAATGTTATTTCATGTGGAATTAGTACCTGGTGCCACCAGGCTGGAGGAGATAAAGACGGAGTACTTGGTGGGAACAAAGAACATAATCTGTGGTAAAATGACTGAGGTTCTCCCTATATTTAGAATATCTGCAGGAGCTACTATTTAGTAAAAAATTGTGCACCTTAATGGTATACTTTAATACAATAAAGGATTGTGTCCCTTGGGATATGGACTAACACTATTATATCAAGTCTGCTCTGATATAGGGATTAATACCCACCCCAGCTATCATCATTAAAACACTTAAAATGAATACAGTATAAAAGCCATTATATAATTACTCCCACCCTATTATTAACTCAATCCTATCAAAAGGAACAGAGTGAAAGTGAAGTAAAACATCACTCTTATTGACATGATTACATCAATCAGAACTCTCAAGCAACCAGAAAAAAATAAAATCCTGTACTTTAAATAAAAATTAAGATTTACAGGGCTCAACAAATGCCAGGAGCCAGGTTGCCATACCACAAACATTTTTTACAGCGACGTAGATTTCACAGTGGATGTTTCACCTCTATGGATATAAGTTATCTCATAAGGTACAGTGCCTTGCAAAAGTATTCACCCCCCCCCCCCCCCCCCCCCTTGGCATTTTTCGTGTTTTGTTGCCTCACAACCTGGAATTAACATGAATTGTTTGAGGATTTTCATTTTTATTGTGAAGCAAACAACAAATAGGACAAAATAACAGAAAAAATCAATGTGCATAACTATTCACCCCCCCTAAAGTCAATACTTTGTAGAGCCACCTTTTGCGGCAATCACAGCTCCAAGTCACTATGAGCTTGCCACATTTTACCACTGGGATTCTTGCCCATTCCTCCTTGCAAAACTGCTCCAGCTCCTTCAAGGTGGATGGTTTGCACTTGAGAACAGCAATCGTTAAGTATGACCACAGATTTTCTATTGGATTGAGGTCTGGGCTTTGACTAGGCCATTCCGACACATTTACATGTTTCCTTTTAAACCACTCAAGTGCTGCTTTAGCCGTGTGTTTGGGGTCATTGTCCTGCTGGAAGGTGAACCCCCGTCGTAGCCTCAAATCACGCACAGAGTGGTACAGGTTTTGCTCAAGAATATCCCTGTATTTAGCACCATCCATCTTTCCCTCAACTCTGACCCGTTTCCCAGGACCTGCCGCTGAAAAATATGGTGGTGGTGTTCTTTGGGTGATGTGATGTGTTGGGTTTGCACCAGACATAGTGTTCTCTTTGATAACCGAAAAGTTAAATTTTCTTCTGGCCACTCTGCCATAAAGCCCAACTCTATGGAGCGTAAGGCTTATTGGCGTCCTATGTACAGATACTCCAGTCTGTGCTGTGGAACTCTGCAGCTCCTCCAGGGTTACCTTATGTCTCTGTGCTGTGTCTCTGATTAATGCCCGCCTTGCCCGGTCCGTGAGTTTTGGTGGGCGGCTGTCTCTTGGCAGGTTTGCTGTTGTGCCATGTTCTTTCCATTTGGTTATGATAGATTTGATAGTGCTCCTGGGGTTCATCAAAGATTTGGATATTTTTTTATAACCTAACCCTGATCTGTACTTCTCTACAAAATTGTCTCTTACTTGTTTGGAGAGTTCCTTGGTCTTCATGGCAGTGTTTGGTTAGTGGTGCCTCTTGCTTAGGTGTTGCAGCCTCTGGGGCCTTTCAAAAAAGGTGTGTATATGTAATGACAGATCATGTGACACTTAGATTTCACACAAGTGGACATCATTTCACTAATTATGTGACTACTGAAAGTAATTGGTTGTACCAGAGCTTTTTGTGGGCTTCATAACAAAGGGGGTGAATACATGGCAATTTTCTGTTTTCTATTTCGACAAAATAGTTTTTTTTATATATTTTTTTCATTTCACTTCACCAATTTAGACTATTGTGTTCTGATCCATCACATAAAATTCCGTTTTAAAAAACATTGAACTTAAGGCTGTAATGTAACAACATAGGTAAACAGTCATCGGGGGGGGGGGGGGGGGGGGGGTGAATAGGCACTGTAGATGTGTATGGAAGGCTACAATGTATACAGAGCAGGTCCTAAGTGGTTACTTATCGTTTATAGAGATATCAAAAAAAAAATTGCATGAAATAAAAGCATAAAAATGAAAAGCAAATGAGTTTCAACTTAGATATGTCTTTCTCAATTATAAAAATATCAGTTTAAAATAAAGGCAAGTAGTTTGCCCTAATACAATGTTCCACTCATAAAGCAGCGCTAAATGATGAGTACAGGATGCCTTGATCCATCCTTTTTTCATAGTTGCCGCCCATCCAATCATTCTGAGCGTAAGTGTTGCTGGGATACTAGTGGAACCAATCAGCAATTTGAGTTCTTGTAACCAGGCAAAGTCAGCTCCAATTAAAGTGTGTTTTCAGGTATACTGCTTCAGAGGCATTAAAAACATAACCAAACGTCATAGCAGGCTTTACAATAGTAATTAACATTGCAATGGTAATATAAACATAAAATAATAATCTTGCTCATTAGGCCGCAAATCATGAAGCCAGTAGTTAGCATAAGTCTCAAAATAATTTGGGTTATGTTAAAATGAAGAAATATTATATAGATCTTACTGGGGATAACAATAGTTTTCAACTGCATACAAACATTTTTCCTACAGAAATAGGAACATTTTACAATCCATATCCTTAAAAGAAATATATGAATTGATCGGTATATGATTTAAATACTTTGTCTGATCATACTATACAGAAGACTATATATAATACTAGTAACTTGACAGTATCATATAATTAAATTTGGACGGTCTTTTGTCTGTCTCTCTCTCTTGCTTCTTTCTCTCTCTCCTCTCTCTCTAGTGTCTCTCTCATGTCCCTTTCTCTCCCTTCCCTCATTCTTTCCCACTCTCTCCATCTCTCTCTCTCCCCTAACTCCTTCCCAACCGTCCCTCTCTCCCTTCCCTCACTCCTTCCCACCCTCTCTTTCTCTCTTTCTCTTCCCTCACTTCTTCCCATCCTCTCCCTCATACGCTCTGTGCACGCGCTCTCTTCTTTCTATCGCCTCCCTCCCCCCTGCTCTGTGCGTTCTCTCTCTTCTTTCTATTGCACATGCGCGAATATTAAGCAACTGTGCTTAGGGGACTTTGATTTCCAGAATTAATAGACAGTAGCTTGTGAGTAACGCCTGTGCAGTACGCACCACACAAGCGTTACTCACTATTGTAGTAGATAACAGTAGAATGAGCTATCTGATATATTTGGATAACCAATCTATCTCTCAATTTTATATAAAAAATGATGGCAATAAAATGTTAAGCTTGGCAATGCTGTTTGCCACACAATGCGAGCCTCTCCCCCTGTCTACTTTATGGGCCTCGTGATGAGCGTCTTCAGCGTTCATCGCCAGCCCTGAATGAGTGGTTTTGCCGCACATTGCAGGCCTCGGCCAACCCACCACTTTCATGCTTCGCAATGCGCACCTTCTGCTCTCATCGCAAGAACTGCAATGAGCAGCTTTGCGTCCAACCCGCAACTTTCGGGCCTCGCAATGAGCGCCTTTGGCTGCCATTTTCTTTCTCGCATAGCCGTTTTCAGACCTCCAAAAAACGCCAATTGAATAACAAATTAGCTTTCAACCTCACTTACAGGCTCCCTGCCTCTCTCCCGGTGCTGTGTGTTGTCAGTTAATTTTGTAATCAATTGGCGTCTTTTGGGTGCCTCCAAACGGCTGCCGAGTTAAGGGCTTAAAAAAAATGGTGGTCGTTAAAGCCATAATTTTTTCAAAGTCTTGCGGGCCTCGCAATGAGCGCCAAGGCCAATGGCCTTCAGCTCTCATTGCCAGCCTCGCAATGAGCGCCTTCAGAGTTCATTGAGAGCCTTTTTCTAAGTCTTGCGGGCCACGCGATGAGTGCCAAAGTCCTTTGGTGCTCATTGCAGCCCATATCTTTTAACATTTCATGACGACAACTCGTAATTACGACAACTATTATAGTTGATAATATATTATGGGCCAAATTAGCTAAATAAAACCTTTAGATGATAAATAGATACAGGGGTATTTGACACCAGGGATACAAAAAATACATAAATACAAATATTATAACAAATAAAAAAAAAACTATATATAAAAATAGGAGTAAATCAGGTGACTCAAATATAATTTAGGCACCTAACACATTTGTATTACATTTCCAAGTTACCTATTGTACTTTCTCTACTTTACTGCACCCTTGTAAATAGAGCTACAGAAAATGCTGGGACTTTATAGAAAAAGAGCAATAGTAACTACACTCCTCAAGGCCATGATTCAAGGATAACCACAGATCAATGTTTTCAGTCACTAATTGATACATACTGAAGCAGGAATACCCTTGAAACTTGATTTATATTTAGCCTTTGAGGACTGACATTGAATCTAAAACCTTATGTTATAACAAAAATCAGAACTTGATGGCAGGTACATTAATCCATAATTTAGTAATGCAAAACGTATAGCCTATCAACGCAATGCTAATTTTGCTCAGCCTAATCTTGTATTCCAAATATTCAATGTATTGCATTTGTTATTATTTTATTTTAGTCTGCATGAAATTTGCCTACTCCAAATAAATAACTGCTTACAATCTCCCTAAAAATGATTGACATGCTCAGAGTAATTTATGAAGGAAAAGCAGCTAATTAAGTATGAGATCAGCATTATAGTTGCTGAGAAATCTACAACATACAACAGGAATAAATAATGCAATGCAGCATGTCCACGTTTATATTTGCTGAATGTTGTTAGATAGCACATTTTTATATAGATGTATATGGAACGTAAAAACGAAAAAGTGATAGTTATCTAATCTATCTATCTATCTATCTGTCTATCTGTCTATCTATCTATCTATCTATCTATCGATCGATCTATCGATCTATCGATCTATCTATCTATCTATCTATCTATCTATCTATCTATCTATCTATCTATCTATCTATCTATCTATCTATCTGCCAAACATACAGGTATAGCTGATAAATGCCACAACAGTACTTCAATGAAGCTGTGCACTAAACCATGTAGGGTCACCCAAGATGGGTAGGTCATAGTAAAGGGGTCAGACAAATTGTGATTCACTGGAGAAGGAATTAGCAACCCACTTCAGTATCTTTGCCATGAAAACCATATGGATAAGCACGACCAGAAACAGAGACAGATGTACCTGGCGTGCTGTGTCCATATGGTCACCGAGAGTCGGACACGACTGAAGAACAGAACAACAACAAGTATCACTGTGAATCCAAGATGTTAAAATAAATTTAAATATCGTTAAAGTTTGTAACAAAAAACATTGTGATATCAGAGTAATTGTTGCAAAATGCACCTTGTGTTTTACTTAAAGAAAAAAACTATATTTTTTAAGGGGCTTTATAATGCTTTTCTGACACCATAAAATCAGTAAAGTAAAGTAATCTAAAAATAGGGATTATAGTGCCATTAAGGAAAACACAGAGATTAAATCAAAAGTAATCAAAACTGCAAAAACTATTAAAGAAATGTGCATAAAGTACAAAAATATTCAGCTCCATAATGAAAATGTGTTAAAATGTGTTAAACTCTGGAACAGCAACATTTAACAAAAGTAATGTGAAGTTGGTAAGAAATATACTGGTACCAACAGTGGTGGAGCTAGTAAATGGAGTGCCCACCAGGAGCCAATTCACTCACTGACACTTTTTCCCTGACCTCCAGTGCCATTCGTAAAGCAGCTACCTTTCCCACAAGACCCACCTCCCCCAGTCACTGGACCTCCGAAACATTCTTAACCGCCCCAAAACCACTTCCTAAAGCAGCTGCCTTCCTCTTACCTGTTTTGCTGCTGCTCCTGCCTGCAAAGTATGTTGTGGCTCCTCCCCACCACAACCTGGTGCCAACACAAGCAAGCAGCCCCCTTTCAATCCACATCGAATGAGACAACTCTCTACACACAGGAGGGCCATATACTGCCAAAAAAAAGGACAGCCCAGGGCTCCCCTCATTTGAGGTCTCCAATGCATTGCACCACATGTACCGGCATTAGCTATGCCGCTGGGTATCAAACCAAAATGCGTAGTGGAGTCAGTTTGATGCTGTCAGTTATGGCATTTAAAAAAGTATACTGGTAAAAAAAATCACATTAGTTACGGGCTTGAAATTGAATGTGGGCCTTAGTTAATAAGGATTCATGTAGATAGATGTATTCAGTTCCATAAAAAAAGAGAATGAAAAGAATGGGCCACATTTAATTCTAATAACTCGATCGCAGATAGCCGCATGTCTGCGAGTGAGTTGCAGGCTCCCGTTGGTCTCCATTTGCGAGGCTACTCAATTGCTCAAGCCCGTGATTGCCTTCAAACCCGGAAATGGCAAATGATTGAAAAAAATTATACGAGTACTAGATAGGACTCGCATGTGGGTTAAACACCTGTTCGTAACACTGCAAAAGCAAATAAAAACACACTACTGTTCTTAAAAATACTAGGAAAGCAATGAAATGCATTAATTAATAGAATTAATTGTACAACAGTCTCTAAATCTCAAATCTGCCATAAAATATTTGTTTACGTTTTATTTCCAGGTTATATCGATCCGGGGAATCAAAGAGTTAATACATATCATGGAACCCGCATGGACCAGAACAGTTGCTTTATTGATTTATACATTTCTGGATTGCGAGTCAGATTGCAAATTGTATTTCTAAACACTAATTGTAGTTTAAACTCCATGTTTTACTGACGTCATGATGACGGTCTCACTTACTACTATGTTGGGTTCATAGTTTGCGTGTTGGGGCTGTGAGCCTGTACGTGCGGACTTGAGTCAATGAAATCCATCTATATATGTAAAAAAATGTGAAACCCAAAGCCAAACGTTCAGTTTGAAGGTAATTATGGGTTTGCAATTATAGGTGCCGTATTCTGTAGAACTCAAATTCCGTTTTTTTTCTCTTTCATTTAGGCTTTGAGAGAAAATAACAGGAGAAACCTAAGAAAGTGGGACATGATCAGGACTTGTGGCGTTCCTTCAAAAGAGCAATTTGGTAGGCCAAGAGGGAAAGTGAGATTTCCGCTCAAAAGATGGACTGAAAGAGTGACATTTGGGAAGTATGGATCAAGTTCACTGATTATTATCTTTTGCAGTGTGGTTTTAGTATTAATTTTCTTAAATTAATATAATTGATTTTTTATGCAAAAAATTATAAAATATATTACCCAAAGGTATCAAAACTTTGGAGATCCGTGCTACAACCAATCAACGAGACCCTAGATCTTACCACAAAAATGGGAAAATGTCTTTTAGGCACATCAGTCCCCGGTCTCACCAATGCCCACAACAAATGCATACAGTTCTTCATGCTGGCTAAATAAAGCCACATAGCAAAGCAGTGGAAAACTGACACACTAAAGATAACTTAAGTTCCGAGGCGGAGCTACTGCTGGCCCCTCTTGGACCTCTGCCGCCTCCCTCAGCCCCCTGTGGCCCATGTAGCCCTCTGGGGGCTTCCTCGGCCCCTTGTGGCAACCTCGGTCCTTGCTGGCCCCTACGGCCCCCTCGGACCTCTGTGGCCCTCCTCGGCAATCTCACCTGCAGTGGAACCTTCTCACCCCATAAAGAGGACTGCAGCACTGGGCAGGTAAGAAAGTATTTATAGTACTATAATATATATAGATGTATATGTAAATGCGTACGTTTATATATATATATATATATATATATATATATTTTTTTTGCACAGGGCCCCCTATGCACTAGCTCCACCACTGCTGCAGTTAAAAACAAATTGAATTACATACTCATAAATGACCGAATCATACATATATTAGAAGACTCTATGACATCCTCCTGTAAGATCTGGGAACCTTGGGCTTGCCACAAGTCACTATCCTCAGATCTTAGAAAACTAGTAAAATAATATACAAAAACTTAACTAGACCAGAGACTTGATGGAGGTTTTGGAGGATGGATTTCTTACGTTTAACTCTGCTGCTAGATGAAATGGAAACGAGTGGTCCTGTCCCTGGTAACAGCCCCTGCGACATGGACAGATGTAAACCATTAAAAAAAAACAGTTTCTATCCCAGGTAAGATTTAAGACTGAGAAAAGAAAGTATAATGGAGAGGAAGATAATTTATTTATTTTTAATGTTATTAACTTTGTTATTGTTGTTATTTTTATCTTAGTTTTTAATTTTTTTGTAAATTTTTAAGCTTTTTTTTAGATATTCTATATCTCTTCTTTTTTAAACTGGTTAAAGTTAATTTATCCACTATTACTTGAAACAATTTAATAAGAAAAGTAAATAGAAAAAAATAGCAGAGATATTTATTATAAAAACACTTTGAACTGAATAATTTATTATCAGGCTTCAATTTTACAAATACTTGTAAAATATTATATTTGATAAATATTATTATTTTTATTATCGTTTATTTGTAATGCCCCAACATACCCCATAGCGCTATACATGGGTTAAGTTCAAGGCAAAAAACAATATCAGTATTAACACACTGCAAAGGATGGAGGGCCCTGTCTTTGCGCTTGGAATCCAGTGTCCATAGTGCGTTCCCCAAAGCACCGGGCACGATTGAAAACTCCCAAAAGTATTTGTTGAAACTCATGATATTATGCTCTTTTAATAGTTAAACAAAAACCAAAAAAAAAAAAAAAATATATATAAATAAATAAATAAATAAATATATATATATATATATATATATATATAAACACAGATATATATATATATATATATATATATATATATATATATATATATATATATATATATATATATATATATATATATATATTGTAATGTATAAAACATGTTCATTTAAATGCACCACTTGGGACAACAACGGTCCTTTAGATTAAGCTTGCAGTGATATCACACACAGAAGAAACAGGTCATAAAAAACACTGACAGGAACTGTTTCCATAGCTATACCAGTTTATGCAGTTAAGACACTTGATGAAATAAATAACATCACGTCTTATTATTCATCTTTCTCCCTGTGCATGTTACAGCACATGTTCAATGCTTTGTAATAAATGCACAGCTGTGATGGAGTGTACAGACCAGTCACTGGTGTAAGTCAGACAGTGCAGAGGGAGGGTTCAGTAAGGGTGAGAACCTGTCCATCACGTTCCACCTTTGCTGAACACACTCTTTCCCTGCCAAACAATGAACCAATTAGGCCTGCACCTGCTTTAATTAGAGGAGTATAAAAGGCAGCTTGCTGAGGCTCAGACAGGCCAGTGTAGGCTCATACGTGAATGTGTTAGGTATCTATCAGCCGCATTAAATTGGGGCTGTGTTTTAAAGTGTAGCCCGCAACTCCAAATTTACGGGTTACAGGTATTAAATTAGCCCTGTAACGTTGCTTGCAGCGGACTTTGTGTGTTAACACGCCGGACGGCCAAGAATAGGCTACGGGCTGAGCAACACTGAATTTCGCGCACGTAAATCCTTTGATACGACGAGCCCGTAACCGCTACTTATTCAATTCAGCTATTAAATTGCAACATGGTCACTCACGAGCAAGCACGTAACATGTGAACGGAGCCCAAAGGCCTACATGTACTCAAGAGCACCCGCAAGGGGGGTAAAGTACAATATGTAGCATTTGTAATTCAAATAACAACACTCCACTGTACATTTATTATAAGGGAAAATGATGTTAGAGCTTAGAATTAATAGCACAACATTCTCAAGGCCGCAAATCGGCCCCGAAAAATACTTTATTTCATGTTTATATTTTGCGTCATATCGATCACGGCAATCAGTGCGTTAAGACATATACTGTAACTCTCTTGTAATAGAATATCATATTTACTGCTTTATTAATATTGCATTATATCTGGCCTGTGGGTCCGATCTCAAACTGGAATTGAAGCCCGTAGGACTTCGAAATCTACCCTCCCCTTTTTCAGTGATGTAACGCTAACGATTTCTTTTTCCATTGGCTCCATCTGAACCCATAAATACGTGATTGCTTACTTGTTTGCGTTCGAGCACGCAACTCCGACGGCTGAGAACTGGTTTACGAAATAGCGTCTCTCACTCATAACCCATTCTAATTTAATAGCAACGCAAAATGGCCAAATTTCAAGCACACAGCCCTTACGTGCTACACGTTGGAATTAAGAGGCTGGAATTTAGGTATCTGTATACTGTATAATATAAGAAAAGCTATTTTTTTGTCATAAAGTGTTGTTTGTTACATTGTATCGCTGACAAGGAAAGTCGCTTCTCAGCTGAGAATAACAAATGTATTGAAAATCTATCCCTGAAGGAATTTGATAAGAGCCGTTAGTTACACTGTTACAACAGCATATACTCTTTATTTATTTATGTACTGTGTCTTGTAGCAATCATTTTGGCTGTACTAAATCTAAAGCTGCAAGACCCGTTAAGCAGATGGTTTCATCATGGAAAGCTCAGGAATTGCTTCCACTATATAAAAATGAGGCATAATTTTCCATACAGGGGGATTGTGGGAAATGACTGTTCCCATGTCTGCCACATTGTTTACATTCTCTGCACCGCTTCGGAATTTCACTGTTCATGTTCCATTTCTGTGAAACTGATAAGATAACTCTGACTGTCAATCCAGTAACACTGTACAGTATTTTCTGTCCTGATAAATATGATACTGTTTAGAAATCTGTTCATTAGCTCAGTGCGAAAACAGCTCCCGAAAGAACATGGCTGGTGTGTGTCAATGGAGTTCATTCAGAACACAGACTCGGATTCAGTAAGAGGGGCTGTGACCATTATATTTTTTTACTTTTCCAGCCTCATTGTATGGAAATATTAATTCATCTAGTGCATTGTCTTTCCTAGTGTTCCCAAACTATTTCCGCCATGTAACTCAGTTTTACTTCAAAGGTACTGATGGAACTGCAGGTATTGAAAAATAGCGCCACAATCCCATCTTATATGCCCCAAATATCTGCTTTGTGTCGTAAACCTCTACTCCCAAATAGACCCCAAAACCTCATAAATTTGACCTAGAACATCTTAAGTTCTTTGTAGCACCTTTTTAAGCTTATCACATAACTGTTCACATAATCTTTTTTAACATTGTTATATAGAACAGATCTAAAATGAACACCCTATCCAAATACCATAGGGGTCCTTATGGACCCCCTTGGACCCTATTACCCCATCTGGGTTCATAGTCCCTAGCACCAACCCACCTAAACTAGCTACCCTAAAGTAAGTATAAAAAAAAATAGCAAAAAAATAAATAATTATATATATAAAATAAAACAAAATGACAGTCATATAATAAAAATACATTGAGTTAAGATTTTAAAAATATACAACTTGATCCTAACTTGCAAAATCTTGAACATCACTGCCCATCTCTAACTCTCACCTAATCTCCACTCTTATGATTTGGCACACCTCATATGCCACATCATTGCCTCCTTATATGCTCATCTACAAAAGATGCTCCCACTCTTTGGGATTCCCTGCCTCATTCTATTATTAGACTCTTCCTAGTCTTCGGAACATTTTTTGAAAACCCACCTGTTCGGGAAAGCATATTGTTTGCCTCCACCATTAACTTCAAATAAGGCTATCTATACTGGTTCTCACACCTTGTTCACTCAATAAACATAAATCCGTCAAGTAGGCCCCTCACCCCCATTACCTCTTAGGTTGTAAGCTCTTGAGAGCAGTACCCCGACCTCCTCCTGTACCAATGTATAAGTAAAGATGTGCTATCTGATCCAGAGGTATAGCTTGTTTATGCGGGGCACCTGTGCAAAAAAAATGTGAGGGCCTTCCTTGCAGCTGCCTATAGGTCCCTATAGAATAAAAAAGCCAAAAATATATGTGGTTAGTCGGATCACATCCAGTGTGATCAGATCACTTCTCTACAACAATCATTTGTCATTCTCTCCTAACAAATTCAAATTTCCCCTTTACCCCATTGCAGAAGTCCCTACCCTGTTAAAAGCTCCGTTACTTTGCACCTGCTGCGCCAGCAGTCGTCAAATGTATACCCAAGTTTATTATACCCCTAAATAATCTTTTGGTGCTCTACATATATAATAATAATAATAATGATTCACACTATATTTAAAACATGTAGGCCAGACTATCTAAGCTGCCATCTCTCCGCATGCAACTCTGAGGCTTTTCTTGTGGTTTCCATTGTGTTTTCTGGAGTGGGAAACTTGTTCATCTTGGAAAGAGGAGGATAAGAACCTGCTCCGTTTCCTTTGCTAGATTGTGCATGTACTAACATATTTCAACTCTGTTCATATAAATAGCTGATCGTCCCTCCTTTTCTGGTCTTAAATTCATGAGGAAATATTTTCTAATCTAATGCATGGGCTGTAATGGTGTGCATATGGTAGCAATAGCAGTTTTCTTCATAGGAAATATGGCACAACAAAGCACTGTGAAGCACCCCGTATGTATAGCAAATATCCACCATAGAGATACATGTACCGTATATACTCGAGTATAAGCCAAGTTTTTCAGCCCTTTTTTAAGGCTAAATCTGGGCCCCCTCGGCTTATACTCGAGTCACTCTCCCCCCTGTGTCTCTCTACCCCCCCGTGTCTCTTTCCCTCCCACGAGTCTCTTTCCCTCCCCCCTGTGTCTCTCTACCCCCCATGTCTCTCTAACCCCCCTGTGTCTCTTTCCCTCCCCCTCCTCATCCTCAACTCCCCCTCCTCATTCTAAACCACCCCTCATTCTAACCCCCCCTCATTCTACCCCTCTAAACACCCCGCTCCCTTTCCCCTCACTTACCTGCATCTGAAGCTCCTGCTCCGGCCTCCGCTCCTACCGGGATGTGGCGCGCATGTGACGTCACGGCATTAGCATAAACCGGGTGCCGGCACCCGGTATATGCTAATGACGTGGCGCGCATGTGACGTCACGGAATTAGCATATACCGGGTGCCGGCACCCAGTATATGCTAATGCCGTGACGTCACATGTGCGCAACGTCCCGGAAGGAGCGGAGGCCGGAGCAGGAGCTTCAGATGCAGGTAAGTGAGGGGAAAGGGAGGGGGGGGTTAGAATGAGGAGGGGGGAGGTTGAGGAGGGGGGTTGAGGTTGAGGAGGGAGGTTGAGGATGAGGAGGGAGGTTGAGGATGGGGGGGTTGAGGTTGAGGAGGGAGGTTGAGGAGGGGGTTGAGGATGGGGGGGTTGAGGTTGAGGAGGGGGGTTGAGGAGGGAGGTTGAGGAGGAGGGAGGTTGAGGATGAGGAGGGAGGTAGAGGAGGGAGGTTGAGGATGAGGAGGGAGGTAGAGGAGGGAGGTTGAGGATGAGGAGGGAGGTTGAGGAGGGGGGTTGAGGATGGGGGGTTGAGGAGGGGGTTGAGGATAGGGGGTTGAGGTTGAGGAGGGAGGTTGAGGATGGGGGGGTTGAGGTTGAGGAGGGGGGTTGAGGAGGAAGGTTAAGGAGGGAGGTTGAGGATGAGGGGGAGGATGAGGAGGGGGGTTGAGGATGGGGGGTTGAGGTTGAGGAGGGGGTTGAGGATGAGGAGGGAGGTTGAGGAGGGAGTTGAGGATGGGGGGGTTGAGGTTGAGGAGGGAGGTTGAGGATGAGGAGGGAGGTAGAGGAGAGAGGTTTAGGATGAGGAGGGAGGTTGAGGAGGGGGTTGAGGATGGGGGGGTTGAGGAGGGGGTTGAGGATGGGGGGGTTGAGGTTGAGGAGGGAGGTTGAGGATGGGGGGTTGAGGAGGGAGGTTGAGGAGGGAGATTGAGGATGAGGAGGGAGGTTGAGGATGAGGATGGGGGGTTGAGGAGGGGGTTGAGGAGGAGGGGGTTGAGGATGAGGGGGTTGAGAAGGGAGGTTGAGAATGAGGAGGGGGGAAGAGACACAGGGAAGGGAGAGGGGAGAAGAGACACGGGAGAGAGAGGGGGACACAAGAGGGGGACACAGAGGGCACAAGAGGGACACAGGGGGCAGCACATTTCCCACCCTCGGCTTATACTCGAGTCACTCATTTTACCCAGTATTTTGTGGTAAAATAGGTGCCTCGGCTTATACTCGGGTCTGCTTATACTCAAGTATATACAGTATTTGTTTTTCAATTTAGAATTAATACAATTATTAATTTATAATGTATGAACTGAAATTGTATCATTTGTATTACTTTTTTATTTAATTTGTCTATTCATTTATAATTAATTTCTTCACTTTCATGACTTTTTCTTAGGGATATTTATCATATTTGACTTTTTTCTCAAACTACTTAATTGAGTACAAAATGTCAATATATATTAAAGTTCAATGATAAAAACAATGTCTTATCTTAAGTATTAAGTTTTCTTTTATATAAACGTTGATGTTTTATTGAAATTAATATTAACAACACTAAAACATCACCAATGTACAATATTTATAGTATGCTGCTATGAAGAACATGATGATGGAAAAATAAATAAATAAATACATGTAATAATTTATAAATGGTTTATTCAATTTTGCTTAAATGGGAGTAGCTATTTTCTTTCCTAACAGGATTGGACACTTTGTAGGAATGGGATAAGCAAGATTAAGATAAATTCTCTATTTAATTCTGTTGAACGATTGACATTTTAAATAACCATTTGACAATAGAACTGAACAGAAGAGCAAGCTTCATTAGGTTAACCCTCCCCCTCAAGCTACAGTCAGACTAGCGGTGTAACATGAAGACCTCATGACTTCTATAGAAAATAAGCTATGCTTATTGAGGTCAAATATTTCTATCTTCTGTCTTCTGAATAACTAAACTTGATAATAGGTCAAATGTTTTTAGAAAGTTCAACCAATAAACCTTTCCCTTTTTGTCTTTTATACCAAAATATTCTTTATTTTCTATGCTGATTTTGTCTTCTACTTTCTCCAGAGGCTATCATTGTAGGCTAATGAGCTTTCTGTTACTGCCAATAAAAAATCTAGTAGTTTTAGATGTCACATTCCCATAGTGCGGATATAAGCTTCCTGTCTCTTCCCTCTGTAGTAAGCTGATTAGCAGAAACCAAAATAGTAGATCTCAAAGCAGCGCAACTGCATATAAAAGTTTATATATTAGAGGTTGAATTATTTAATTTTCGATTCAAAAAATACTTTGATGTATGTAATAATGCAAACAGTTATACTTAAATTTAAATCATTAACAAAAATAAATAAATCTGAAATGCCCTTTATTCTCTCCTATATATCCTTGATCTTCAGGATTGTTTATTTCTATTTGAGTATTTTTTCTGATTTTGGATATTCTGGCACTTTACAGAAGCACAAAAACAAACAAACACTTAAAGCACAGACAGACATCTCTACAAGCTGGAAATAAATGTAAAATTGACGTGTCATGGGCAGGGTCCATGTGTCTGGGAGTCTCATGATTGTAATGAATGAAGATATTATACAAGGGAGAGATTTAATGTAGCACTTTATTGTTTGCTTTAATGCTCCTTTAAGCACCTCACATGCCAGTACTGTCTGTCATGTGCTGACTAGCAGTTCCTGAGGCAACATCAAATCACTGGGAGCGCACAGACTCACAAATCTCAAAATATTTCCTAAATTGTAGACTGCTGATTGATTGTACTTTTTACTCTAACAATTTTACTTGATAAACAAAAGCATCTCCCTTGTTTAGTCTCAGTTACATCCCACAGATGGAGAGTGTGTTGCAATAAAGTACAGTTAGGGGGTCACAGCAGCCGTCAAATATGATGTAAACAATAAAAATATATTAAATATGTCTTTCAGTCCAGATTTACTAAGTACTGCCTGAGATCAGTGCACACCCATCCAAATATATAGTACTCACTACATGCAATTTTATTCTCCACATATATAAAAGTACAGCATACCCACCTGTTGTTGTTCCGATTCTCTGTGACCCTATGGTTAGCAGCACACCTGTTACATCTGTTAGCTACTTCCCCTCTGAGCTTCCTGAAGCTCATGTTCATTGTTTCAATGACCTCATGTATTCATCCCTGCCTCGGTTAAACCCTTCTTTGTGTGCCTTCAATCTTTACCAGCATCAGAGTCTTTAGGGAATCTTGTCTTCTCATGATATGGCCAAAATATTTGAGCTTTTCCATCCCGGCCTTACTGTTGATATATTCCGGGTATCATTTGAATAAGTAAGGTTATAATATATATATATATATATATATACACATATACTGTACATATATATATATATATATATATATATATATATATATATATATATATATATATTGCAACTCATTTAATGATTTTGAACCATTCGGTTGGTCCATGTTTGGCTTTGACCATGGCTTCAGATTCCTCAATAGGAGAATGAGATGGTCTGGAACCCCTATCTCTTTCTCTATTATCTAGTGGCAATTTAGCAATCTGATCTCTTGTTCCTCTGCCTCTGTGGAACCTGGCTTGTACATCTGGTAGTTCTAGGTCCATATATGGCTGGAGCAGAGCTTGTAGGATTTTAAGCATTACCTTGCTGGCATGTCAAATTAATGCAATTGTTTGAAAACTGGAGCTTTTCCAGTCCACTGGCCACCTCCTTTGAGCTTTCCAAATTCCTGGCATAATGCAAGCAATACTTTTACAGTACCATCTTGTAGGAAATAGAACAGTTTAGCTCAACTCCTGAAGTCTTGTTCTACCTTACTTACCTCTGCCTCCAGCTCATTGAACAATCTATTAAGATCCTTCCTGTAGAGATCTTATTTATATTCCTGCCTCTTCATTATTTAATCTGCGTTTAAGAACCCACCATTTTTGTCTTTTATCACACCCACTTTGACATAAAACATTTTTCTTGAATAGATCTCTTGACTTACCCATTCTGTTATCTTCTTCGATCTCTTTTTGTCGCTCATTGTAGAATGTCTCCTTGTCTCTTTTTGCTATCCTCTGGAATTCTGCATTCAGTTACACAAATCTTTTCTTATCTCCACTACCTTTCGCTTTCCTTCTTTCCTGGGCTACTTTCAAAGCCGCATCAGGCAACCAGTTTGCCTTCTTAGTTTTCTATCTTTTTGGGATATCCGTTGTTGATGTTTTTTGGACAACGTCACAGACTTCTACCTAAAGTTCTTCAGGCATTCTAGCAACCACATCTAATCCCTTACATCTATTCTTTACCTCTGCAGAAGCACCGGGGATTTTATTTATTTTGTATCTGCTTGGACTGATGATTTTCCCTCTTTTCCTGAGCTTTGCAATAAGAAGCTTCAGGACTTCATGCCTTGTTTTTGCTGACTGTACCTTTGGCCACAAGGTTAATCAGTCAGTCTGATTTCTATATTGTATATCTGCTTACTTTATGATTTTTTCTCTTTTCCTCAGTTTAATTCTGACCTTTGCCTTAAGAAGCTCATGATCTGAGCCACAGTCAGCTTCAACTCTTGTTTTTGTTGATTGTGTAGAGCACCTAATGTATGGTCAGATAAAACATCACATATAATAATTGTCAAACTGCAAGTTGTCGTTACGCTTTGCGAGCTCGCGAAGCGAGTGGAGGGATGCAGTTCTGGCCACAAATGCGGACCTTGCAAAGCGAGGGCCGCATTTGCGCAGGTGGAGGCTCCAACGTCCCCTGCAATGGACCTTCAGCTCATAGCAGGCTGCAAATGCGGACCCTCACAAAGCAAGGGGCCGCATTTGCGGAGGGGGACATAAACAAAGGCTCATTGCAGGCCGCAAATGAAGACCTCAGCATTTGCAGGGGTGGAGGCTCTAGGGCGCCTCACTCACGGTAAAAAACAACATTGTGGGACTTAGAAAAAAAAAATACGACGCTGCGGGAAAAAAAAACAAATCGACACTTAGAAAAAAAAATATGACCTGCAGGGGAAACGTGTACATCCAAAAACAAGAAAAACTGTGTAAAATACAAAAAAAAAAAAAAAAAACCTCACACACAGCATGGGGGGACAGCCACGACATCTGCCAGTGAGGTTGCACACAAATTAAAGTTGAGTTTAACGAGTTTTGGAACTTGAAAATCGGCTAAGCGAGAAACAAAATGGCAGCTGAAAAAAATGAAAATGAGGATACACGACCCCAAAGGCTTCAAAACACGCCAGGCACGTACGACTTTGCCAGGGACGTACGAGGTACAAAGATAGACAGTTGGAAAGCATGGAAAATGCTCACGTGGCGTGTAACACATAGACAAACGACGCCATTTTACAACACTAACTTGCAACTAATAACATTACGAATCTAAAATGGCGCTTTACACAACTAAACCAACGGTTTGCCCTCGCGCACGCAGCATTTTTCTAATGCACAGTTGGGACATTGATGACACTTTCTCCTCAGGCAACAACAGTCCAACTGTACATTGTATGCTGTAGGAAAATAAAAAGAGATTGTTAGCTCTTCAGGCTATTGATTGCTGGATATATTAATTACAAATAGGTAAAGTATATTAATTTATTAAGTAACTAATTAACTAATTAATTATTATTTAAAAAAATAGAGATATATATATCTGTCTTTGTAAAGAGCGCCAAAGGCGCTCAGAGGAGCAAAAGTAAATGAGAGGAGAGGTTTGCTATGAGCGCCAAAGGCGCTCAGCGCGAGGCTCGCAATGAACACCGAAGGTCCGCAGAGTAGAAAAAGCTTTACATTGTGTGTCAAACAGCATTGCCATGGCTTTAAATGTTATTGCCCCGTCATATTTGACGTGCAAGTTGCTAGTAGTTTAATCATTTGTATTAGTGTCTTACAGTTCTTGTTTGCAGTGTTTCTGTGCTTGCAGTATCTTCCATGATCAAGTAAGGAGGTAGGACACCTTTCATTTTGAAACGTTTGTGTGTCATGACGAGGAGAGGTATAATGTAAGAGATTTGCATATCTTCAATAAAATCATAATTGTGTATTTCAGCATTGTCCAACTTCTTTATTGTTTGGGTTAATTTTGTATTGGCCAGTGAGCTGGTGGTATGGATTTATATTTGCTAGTGATATAAAATAACTAAATATTTAAGAATTTATATATGAAATCCTAAGTGTGGAAATTGGCCCAAGTCTTTTTTAAATAATCTTAGGCATGGGAAGAGACTCTGCCTGGCAGTCAGAGGGCCAGAGAAATCAGCTGGCAGGCTGCATCCGCTGTACTGCACTAGAATATGCAGGTATAGAGAGGAATATATTGTTAAGTGTTGGTTGTCATTGTCATTATGTTATGGGCAAACAACTCTCATCAGCAGAGAGGATATTTTTTTCTAAAGTTTTGTGGTTTATTTATGTGCCCCATTGTCAACCTTTATGGATAAATACATATGTTAATTACTATATTTATATGTTTCTTTTGATATAGGAAACTATTTGGAAGCTATATTAAGTTTCTCCAATTGTCTTATTTAATATAATTAGGGTTGTAAGAAGATTCCCCCTGGCAGTCAGTGGGCCTCAGAAATCAGCTGGACAGCACTAGTGTATATGTGCTTGACTTTGGCTTTCTGATCTGGAACTTCCTAAATCTGAAGCCACTTTTCTAACCATTTTCCTGTTAGTCAAGAACAACAAACACTTGGTACTGATGAGGAGGCGAAATGGGCATCTTGGATCCTCAGAGACTTGATTGGTGGGTGTGAATAAATAAAAATCAAAGGTTATTTGCATAAAATATTATTTAATATGGAGCCTATTTAATGATTTATGTTAATGACATTTTAATATTCTATTGAATTTATGAAGACATTTAAGCAACATCATTTTTGAACATATGTTTAAATAGATGAAAGACTAAGCCTATTATTAATGTACATAATATTGATGTTTCTTTGCAAAAAAAGGAGTTAAAATATTAATTTCTTCTATGATCATTAATGTTGCAGTTGCTATATTATTAATTAACTTCTGTCAATTACATTTTTAGCAGATCATTCTATACATGACATATGTTTTCCATATGTCCATACCATATACCATGCAACATCACTGCTGTAAAACCAGTGATATTTCTACATATACAAAGAAGAATTAGGGCAATACAGGAGGGGGTAACAGACTAGTTGCCTCAAGTAGCATGGAACAGTATGTGTATCATCACAGAAACATCTACATGCACACACATTTCTGTCTTTAAAGTGATACAGCTAAGGCTCCAGATATAGTATAATTTAAAAGTATAGGTAATTGCAAACACTTTATGAATTGAATGTTATTAAAAATACATTAACTGTAGTAAATTAAAATTGAAGTTTGTAATATTTAGCTGTCAGACAGGCTTTCATATCCACCCACAAACACAGATTCTAATTTGTTAATTAAACATTGTTATCAATAATTACTGATTATTCCCCAAGAGTTTGGGTCTGTTGTTTTCAGCTCAAGTCAACTGCAAAACAAAATACTGGGCATGCTCCCTGTGACTGAACCTGGCCAGTTTTCTGTAGGAAATTCATTTTAAATAAAACTCAATTAATAAAGTACTGGTTATTACCTATAATTGTAATTTATACCATATTGGGAACCTCTGCTGTCCCTTTAATGGTTTATAGTAGCTGTCATATAAAAGAGTTTTTATCTGGACCTCTAAAACCCTCTATTTAAATGCATACAAATGATTGCGTCCTTTGTAGGAAACTTCTCATAAAAAGTGATGTGTAAAACGTGAATATACATACAATCATATGCAATTTGGCCTATTGAATAGGGCTCTATATAAGCACATAGCATGTTTTTTTTTACAGAAGTTTTTAGTTAGTGAAAATCTATCCAAAAGCAAGGTCTTCACTAACTGAAAACTTCTGTAAAAAAATATGCTATGTGCTTATATAGAGCCTATTCAATTGGCCAAATCACATTTGAATGAGGCCCTTAGACAGCTAATGGTCTGTCTGTAGTTTGAGAGGAAGGGTTATCACTGGTTTTACCGAAGTGATGTTGCATGGTATATGGTATAGACTTATGGAAAGCAGATGTCATGTATAGAAAATTGGCTTGTGCGTATGTATTCACCCCCTTTGTTATGAAGCCCATAAAAAGCTCTGGTGCAACCAATTACCTTCAGAAGTCACATAATTAATGGAATGATGTCCACCTGTGTGCAATATAAGTGTCACATGATCTGTCATTAAATAAATGAAGACAAATAAACTCTCCAAACAAGTATGGGACAATGTTGTTTAGAAGTACAAGTCAGAGTAAGGTTATAAAAAACTATCCAAATCTTTGATGATCCCCAGGAGCACCATCAAATCTATCATAACCAAATGGAAAGAACATGGCACAACAGCAAACCTGCCAAGAGACGGCCACCCACCAAAACTCAGGGACTGGGCAAGGAGGGCATTAATCAGAGAGGCAGCACAGAGATCTAAGGTAACCCTGGAGGAGCTTCAGAGTTCCACAGCAGAGACTGGAGTATCTGTACATAGGACGGCAATAAGCCATAGCGCTCCATAGAGTTGGGCTTTATGGCAGAGTGGCCAGAAGAAGGCCATTACTTTTAGCAAAAAACAAAATGGCACATTTTGAGTTTTTTCTGAAAAGGCATGTGGGAGACTCCCAAAATCTATGGAGGAAGATGCTCTGGTCTGATAAGACTAACATTGAACTTTTCGGCCATCAAAGAAAACGCAATGTCTAACGCAAACCCAACACATCATATCACCCAAAGAACACCATCCCCGCAGTGAAACATGGTGGTGGCAGCATCATGCATGTTTTGCAGCAGCCGAGACTGGGAAACTGGTCAGAGTTGAGGGAAAGATGGATGGTGCTAAATACAGGGATATTCTTGAACAAAACTGTACCACTCTGTGAGTGATATGAGGCTAGGATGGAGGTTCACCTTCCAGCAGGACAATGACCCTGTTATAAACAGGGAAGGCCCACTGGACTGTTTGGGGTGAATCGGTTGTTATATGTGTGGTTGGAGGGTGCGGGCGTCTTGCTTGACAGTCGTAGCATACATGTAGTTGAAACATGGATGTGGTGGGTGCATGTGGGGCTGTCATTGATTAACATTGGAATTCTGTATCGTGTTAGAAATCGGATAGTGGGCTATGCTTAAATAATAAAGTAAAGGCAGTCACTTATGTGACAAAAGGTTAAATATTTTAAAGAATTTATATAGCCCTCTGATCGGCCACGTGTGAAGGCTCTGGCTTCAGTCATGAAGGGGAGCTACTTTTATGGGAGATAAAATGTGTAATGAGAACAAGAAAGCCATGTGGGTGAGAGGGGATTGTAAGTTATTTGCCTAGGAGGATGGGCTAGAACTGGAGGAAAGTCTTTGGTGTTTTGTGTCATCTTTCTGTTTTTTTGGATATCTCTGTAACAATAAAGAAGGCAGTCTGATTTTGGACACACTAAACAAAGTCTGCTTGTACTAATCAAAGGTACATGGTGTGTGATTCTTAGATCCTAAGAAAAGGGGTATGATGGTCCCTGTCTCTTCAGAAATGATGCTTTCATCTGAAGTGTCTGCTGGTGTCCAGATCTGAACAAAAAGTTGCGACCCAGAGAGAGAGAGAATTGGGGTGAGCGTAGTCTCCCAAATCAGGCGGCGTAAGAAACCTCAATCACACTGCTAAAGCAACATTTGAGTGGTTTAAGGGGAAACATGTAAATGTGTTGGAATGGCCTAGTCAAAGCCCAGACCACAATCCAATAGAAAATCTGTGGTCAGACTTAAAACTTGATGTTCACAAGCGCAAACCATCCAACCTGAAGGAGCTGGAGCAGTTTTGCAAGGAGGAATGGGCAACAAACCCAGTGGTAAGATGTGGCAAGCTCATAGATACTTATCCAAGTTGAATTGGAGCTGCGATTGCCGCATTGACTGTGATTGACGCATTGAAAGTATTGACTTTAGGTGGGTGAATAGTTATGCACATTGACTTTTTCTTTTATTTTGTCCTATTTGTTGTTTGCTTCACCATGGGCATATTCTTTAAATTGAATGATGCAAATCCTCAAACAATCCATGTTAATTCAAGGTTGTGAGGCAACAAAACACAAAAATGCCATGGGGGGTGTGAATACTTTTGCAAGGCACTGTATATAAAAAATAAAGGCTACCATTCCTTCTATTCTTTGTATAAATATGACACTTCCGAGTTGCTTTGACTGAAAAGCTACAGAATACTTAATGCATCCCTCAGATGATTCCTATGTGACCCCAACCTGCTTTCGGCTTTGGAGAGAATTTCTTTCTTTAACAGCACATAATCCATTGTTTCCCTCAAAACTTGTATATTAGTCTGTCTTGCACTACGAAACATATCTCTTCAATATCTCTGACTTAATTACCTTCTTTTCTATTACCACTTTTACTGCATGTTCAACAAAAGGGTTAAACTCATTGTGTATCCCTTTTAAATACAAGGAGGGTACATAACTTCATCTTAAAGGACCACTGTAGATGAGGAAAAATATTCATGTTTTGTGAAGTATTTAACAAACTAACCACAATAGCAACTGTGTAAACCAAGAGCATTAAAGCATTTCAGAGAAATAATGTTATGGATATGAAGCCGGATAAACAGGGCTTAGAAGTATTCTTGTCTTGTATTGTATTGAACATGTGTGGGAGAGGTTTAAAATCAAATGCTAAAAACTCATCTGAATCATCAATGAACTAACTAATCCCTTCCATCCTTCCGCTCAGGAACGGAGCAACCAGTGGTGCAGTGCACCTGGGCCTTCCTCTGGGTGGCCCAGTGCTGTGAAAATGTTTATTTTTTCCCATTTAATTTTTGTTTTGTATTGTAGGGGCTCTGGGAATTCCCCACCCCAGCCCAACCCACCATAGTCACATTTGGGCCACACAACCCCTTGGCCACACAACCCCTGTGAGTGTGGAGCAAAGGAGATAGCTATGTGAGGTGTGTGCTGAAAAAGTTTGGGTGCTGACAAGGACTGAGTGCTATATAGGGATGGATGCTAAGTGGGGTGGGTGCTGTGGGGGGTAGATGATGAGAGACACTTCCCCCACCCCCACTAGAGAATTTAGTTGGAAAGTAGGATGTGCGTGTCTCGCATGGGGATCTGTGATGCACGCGGAGGAGCTTCACATAGGCAGTAGGAAAGGGGTCTTGGGGGAAGCAGAAATGGGAAAGGTTTTGGGGAAGGGTGCTGCTATGGAATGGGGTCTTGGGGCACTGAGTGAATTGTTACAGAGGGAGCTCAGTGCGAAAAAATTATTGTCGCCCCCTTCTGGGGGGTCCAACATTTTTTTTTTTCACCAGGGACCTCCTTTCCCTAGCTCAGCCACTAAAAATAAAAATTAGCAGAACATACCACCTCAGAATGTGTGGAAGACACAAACAAGGACATAAGCAGAGTCTCCAAAAATAAATATTTTCTCTAAAATTGCTTTCATGCTTGTGACTTACATAGCTGCAAAAGTTGTTAGTTTGTCACATATTCACAGATATATGATGTATTTACCAAAAATACAGTGCACCTGTAATGAGAAAAAGGTATCCCACTGCTCTAATTTCAGAAACTCTTGTCACGGTTGCGACAACTGATAGATTGTACACGTAATCTTCCAGTATTGTTATAGTCTACATACTTCATTAAAATGCAATATAGTTTTATAAGATAATGTCCATTAGTTTGTTTGTTTGGGAAATATTTAGAAGATTGGATGTTTTAATAAGCACTACATAATTATCTAAGATTTTGTGATAAAAAGAAAAGCCTTGCTGGAGTTCAAATGTAGGTCAGGGACACTTATTTCACTTTTCTTGTATTAAAGATCTGAATTGTTCTTTCATAAAGCAAAACAATTACAGACCCAGTCACAGTGTTGTAACTGACCGAAGCCACAGCAAATTGAAAGATAATACAAGCTCGGGAATTGCTGTAAATATGCAATACCATCTTAATCACATATAATTAAAGGGACATGGAAGGTTTCTGGATTTTCCTATAAATGTAATATACCTATGTATCTATTTAGTTTTATCTGCTTTGTTTTATTCAGAAGTGCTTAAAAGCTTGTTTTTTTCTTCTTAAAATCAAACAGTATTACATGTTTGGGTCTGTCCTCTGTAGTTTAAGCAGCACATAAATACAGAGACTGTGAAGTGCAGTGTTTCAGATTAGCCTGTCACTGATCCCTCTCATGCTGACTGTTGCCACAGATTGGTTAACATGAGACAGTGTAACACCTGTACATAGAAGTACACTGTCTTCATGAACTGCAGAAGGAAGGGCCATATTAAATTCCAGCCTTGTACGTTCAACGTGTAGCACGTAGGGGCTGCCTGCTTCAAATTTGGCCGAGTTAAGTCGCTATTAAATTACAAATGGCTGCGAGCTACGAGCAAGAGACGCTACTTCGTAAACCAATTTGCGGCAGTCGGACAAACAATTAAGCATTTCCATAGTTATGGATTCTGATGGAGCCAATGGAAAGAGAGATTGTAAGCATTACGTCACTGATAAAAGGGAGGGTCAATTTTCAAGTCCTACCTGCTGAAATAAAGTAAATGAACATGAAATAAAGTATTTTTCAGGGCCGATTTGTGGGCTTGAGAATGTTGTGCTATTAATTCTAACTCCTAACATCACGTTCCCTTATAATAAATGTACAGTAGTGTGTTGTTATTTGCATTACAAGTGCTACATATTGGACTTTACCTGGGCTCCATTTGCACTTTAATAGGTGAATTAAACAATTAGCGGTTACAAGCATGACAGATCAAAGGATTTCCGTGCGCGAAGTTCAACGTTGCTCTCCACGTAGCCAATTCTCGGCCGTCCTGCATGCACATAGCCCTAAGATGACAGTTATGAGCTACATGTTAACACATAGCTCCAATTTAAATGGGCTGTAAGTTAGGAACTTGTAAGATTTTAAGCAGATAAAAAGAGCTTTTAAGCTCTTCTCAATAAAATAAAGTACACAAAAGTAAAGAGATACATAGGTATGTTATATTTCTAGTGAAATTCAGAAACCAGCCTTATACCTTTAAATTGAATCTGTAATCCCAAAATCAAAATCAAGTCATTGTTTAAAGTTCTCCTTAAAGAGCAAAACCTTGTACTACCAATTTTCTAAAGCACATGATTGTTAAGCTATTCATTTTGTTTGTTCATTCTTGCAACTGGTGAATAAGGATACATATGGAATACATATAGATTATGCCTTGCAAATCATATACTGCTGAGTATGATTCCCTAATTTGTGCCATGTCATCCAATGCTGTTCTTATTAAATATTCTGTACACATATACATTCATTATGCCCTTTCAAGAAGTAATTTTCATGATGATAAAACATATGGATTTGTGGTCTGTGTTTGTTTGGCAAACTTTCTGTAACCAACCAATCAAATGGAAGAGTGAACAAGCTAGTCTGTGCACCTAGATGTGTAACTCAATTACCGGATCAGATTAGCTAGGTGCCAGGGTATCCGTAGATTTCAGATGGTGTTGATTTTTCTTTTACCCAGGTTTCCACAGTCCATTTTGAGTGCCCTGCATATACTGAAACCCTCAGGCCATCTATTGATCAGGTTGGATGGGTTTAGCTGAATGGGGAAACGCTGTCTAGGGGTCAAATTAAAAACCCACAGGTCAGAGTAGAATGCAGTCAAGGTTTGTTAAAAAAAATAACTTAAATAAACTTCTGGTGGGATGGCCACAGCTGGTATATAATTCTGCTCACATAGGTTCCAACAATTCCATAAGCAATAACTTTTGGTAATGGGTGATTACATAGGCATCAAATTGTTGCACACTGTGAGAACAGTTGTTTACACTTCTGTAATTTTGGTATCTAGGTCCCATAATCTTGAATAAGAAATGTATCCGCACAGATAATACAGGCCAGCACATATTTTGGTGCCTCAAATGTTAGACCTGTTTCTGCGTAAATTTGTCCTTCTGATTCCAAAAATGGCACCAGTTTTTTCCTATTAGCTCTAGTTCTTGAGATACAGAACACATCCCATATACCACCTTATGGTTTATGACACAAACTTTCCAGTCATTCGATAAAAAACAAGAAGCTCCTTTTGTAAGTCTTCCGAGAGTGGGAACTGCCGGGGCAATCCCGCATAAGATTCCAAGAATAGTCTGCCATCATGTGTGCATCCCATCTTCCTTGGTATCTGGCTTCCATTGTTCTTATGTCTTGGTGAAATCTTTCACCTTGTTCTTCGTCACCAATGTCCTCTGGAAAGCGATCCAAGTTACTGTGCAGATAATGGACTTTAACACTCATGTTACAGCCAAGTTGAAATTAAAGGGCATATCCTCTACTAATGGTGTGTAGATGGCTGCCCTCTTGTTGCCAGGAAAGTGTTTCACAACAAGAACAAATAAAGACCAGGCACATGATTCAACTTCATTTATTGATGCTTTGAAATGTGGATTATTTAAAAGTTGTCAGATCTGAGGACCATCGAAAGATCCTGCCTTCAATTTTTCCATGGTAAGTCCAGGTAATTTATGCGCTATGTATTCAATGCATGAACCATCTTTATTTAAAGCCTTTACAAATTGTTTCATCAGGCCTAGCTTTATATGTAGTGGTGGCAGTATGAGTCACCAGGCCTAGCTTTATATGTAGTGGTGGCAGTATGAGTCACCAGGCCTAGCTTTATATGTAGTGTTGGCAGTATGAGTCACCAGGCATAGCTGTATATGTGTTGGTGACAGTAAGATTCATCAGGCCTAGCTTTATATGTAGTGGTGGCAGTATGATTCACCAGGCCTAGCTTTATATGTAGTGGTGGCAGTATGAGTCACCAGGCCTAGCTTTATATGTAGTGGTGGCAGTATGATTCATCAGGCCTAGCTTTATATGTGTTGGTGGCAGTATGATTCGCCAAGCCTAGCTTTATATGTAGTGTTGGCAGTATGATTCACCAGGCCTAGCTTTATATGTAGTGGTGGCAATATGAGTCACCAGGCCTAGCTTTATATGTGGTGGTGGCAGTATGATTCGCCAAGCCTAGCTTTATATGTGTTGGTGGCAGTATGATTCATCAGGCCTAGCTTTATATGTAGTGGTGGCAGTATGATTCCCCAGGCCTAGATTTATATGTAGTCGTGGCAGTACGAGTCACCAGGCCTAGGTTTATATGTAATTGTGGCAGTATGAGTCACCAGGCCTAGCTTCATATGTGTTGGTGGCAGTATGATTCTATCTTGTGTTACCAACGGTTCATTGATTACATTCTGTCCTCCTGCCTTCAATTTTTCCATGGTAAGTCCAGGTAATTTATGCGCTATGTATTCAATGCATGAACCATCTTTATTTAAAGCCTTTACAAATTGTTTCATCAGGCCTAGCTTTATATGTAGTGGTGGCAGTATGAGCCACCAGGCCTAGCTTTATATGTAGTGGTGGCAGTATGAGTCACCAGGCCTAGCTGTATATGTGTTGGTGGCAGTATGATTCACCAGGCCTAGCTTTATATGTAGTGGTGGCAGTATGAGTCAACCAGGCCTAGCTTTATATGTAGTGTTGGCAGTATGAGTCACCAGCCCTAGCTTTATATGTAGTGTTGGCAGTATGAGTCACCAGTCCTAGCTGTATATGTGTTGGTGGCAGTATGATTCACCAGGCCTAGCTTTATATGTAGTGGTGGCAGTATGAGTAACCAGGCCTAGCTTTATATGTAGTGTTGGCAGTATGAGTCACCAGGCCTAGCTTTATATGTAGTGTTGGCAGTATGAGTCACTAGGCCTAGCTGTATATGTGTTGGTGGTAGTATGATTCACCAGGCCTAGCTTTATATGTAGTGGTGGCAGTATGAGTCACCAGGCCTAGCTGTATATGTAGTGTTGGCAGTATGAGTCACCAGGCCTAGCTTTATATGTAGTGGTGGCAGTATGATTCATCAGGCCTAGCTTTATATGTGTTGGTGGCAGTATGATTCGCCAAGCCTAGCTTTATATGTGTTGGTGGCAGTATGAGTCATCAGGCCTAGCTTTATATGTAGTGGTGACAGTATGATTCACCAGGCCTAGCTTTATATGTAGTGGTGACAGTATGATTCATCAGGCCTAGCTTTATATGTGTTGGTGGCAGTATGATTCACCAGGCCTAGCTTTATATGTAGTGGTGGCAGTATGATTCACCAGGCCTAGCTTTATATGTAGTGGTGGCAGTACGAGTCACCAGGCCTAGCTTTATATGTAGTGGTGGCAGTACGAGTCACCAGGCCTAGCTGTATATGTAGTGGTGGCAGTACGAGTCACCAGGCCTAGCTTTATATGTAGTGGTGGCAGTATGATTCACCAGGCCTAGCTTTATATGTAGTGGTGGCAGTTTGATTCACCAGGCCTAGCTTTATATGTAGTCGTGGCAGTACAAGTCACCAGACCTAGCTTTATATGTAGTGGTGGCAGTATGATTCACCAGGCCTAGCTTTATATGTAGTCATGGCAGTATGAGTCACCAGGCCTAGCTTTATATGTAGTCGTGGCAATACGAGTCACCAGGCCTAGGTTTATATGTAATTGTGGCAGTATGAGTCACCAGGCCTAGCTTTATATGTAGTCGTGGCAGTATGATTCTATCTCGTGTTACCAATGGTTCATTGATTACATTCTGTCCTCCGCCAACATATATTCCTTCGGAGGCCAATCTTTTCTTGCCCAATGTTCATGTTTGACTCTACTATTCCCTATCTATATATAAGAACCAAGAGCTCATGCTGTCTATCCAATGCAGTTTCCTGAATCAGCGCTCCAAATAACCGCAGGAACAGGCCGTGGGATATTAGAGAGGATTTGATGGAGGAACTGTTTAGCTGAACATCTAATTGCCAGAGATTTAAAACTATTTAGCTAAAAATATTTAGAGAAATCATTTGAATATTAAAATATATTCTATCTCAAGAAGTGGCATTATTTCACTTATTTCTGAACACACCACGTTTTTGAGCCTCAGAACGGCTTAATTGTTTTTATACTGATGTCTACAAGTTTGAAGAAACACATTTTTGAAGATCTTATAAATCCAGCTTGGAGTGAAATAGTTAATTTGGCTATCTCTTTATGGGCTAAAGGAATGTCACAAATCTTAAGTAATGCAAAAAAATCTGAAGAAAGTGGTCTTTCTTTGGAATTTTAAACATTATTTTATTGAAATCAATTTCTATCACACTGTTTCTATAATATTAGCGATGCAGTGTGCATCTCATTCACCAAACAGATACTTCTCTGGTCTCCTCCTAGGAGACATCAAGCAGCAATCCTACATGTTTGATTAAATAAGTCAACCCCAGTCACTTTTAATCATAAGTGCCTTAGAATTGTGTAAGTATTATCTAATCAATAAATAGAATGTAGAAAAACAGTTGATATTATATTTGAAACAATATTAATCTATATGCCATAAAATAGTTAAGTAAGCTTTTAATTGTTATATATCATTATTATACATAATTAAGTTAAGATTTAATTGTTATATAAATATATATATATATATATATATATATATATATATATATGTTAATTAGTTAGTGGATACATGGATAAACAAACCACCTAGAACTGCCAGCTAAGCCTTTGATCTTTCAATCCCGTAAATGTTACAATCGCAAATCGCTATTAGATTGCTACAAGTCCTCAAGCCCGCAATTATTGTCACACCCGTAAATGGCTATTATAGCCAAAAATCCTATGGTTACTACTAGAGAGGACCCGCAAGGGGGTTAAACTCCTGTTCGTAGCACTGTAAAACCAAATATAAACACACTACTGTATTTTAAATTATAGGGAAAGTGATTAAAAGTATTAAAATTAATAGCACAACATTCTCAAGCTCGCAAATCTGCGATAAAAAATATTTTTTTTTATGTTTAATTTTCGTGTTATATCGATCCCAGCAATCAATGTGTTATTACATATAATAGAACTTGCCATTGAGTAGAATATTATATTTATTGATGTTTTCATATTGCATTATTTCTGGAATGCGGTTCCGACCACAACTCAGACTTCAAAACTTTAAGTGATTGAAATTTAACCTCCATGTTTTAGTTAATGGTGATGGTCTCTTTTACTACTGACTAGGTATAAACCCATAGCTACGAGTTTTAATAATTTATCATGTTCACGCCAGGAAATCCTACGTGCCGAAGCATGGTTTATGGATTTGGATTCCAGCCATGTCCTTGCAGCTTTTTCTAATTTAATTGCTCTGTAACTCCAGCAAATTTCAAGCCCGCAGTGTCCGTCGTACAGCCCATATGTATGTGGGTTACAGAGTGATTAAATTAGAAAAGTAATTTTGGAATATAATAGGACTCCTCTGTTTAATTCACTGATACTGCTAACAAATGCTTCTATTGCGTGGATAATGACCCCCTGATCAAAGTATAACCAAATGAGTGGAGTGATTTGAGGTGAGTCAAAACCTTAAAAAGCCTGACAATGTTTATCCAAATGTACCACAATTAGTTAACTGTTTCTAAATTGCATTAACGAACAGTTGAATGAATATTGCTGATGATATTTTGTGTATATATTCTACTTCTGGGTTTTTGTAAGTGTATAATTTTGTATATATCCGTGATAATCCTGTTTTCTGTATGGTCACACGCACTCTTTTGACCTGACTAGATCACTCATCCTAGCCCCACCTAAAATACAGTGATCTCTCTACCCATCTAAAACCTCCAGTCCTCTGGTCCACATAACTAAAAGCAGTTATCTGGCACACTCACTCTGATACTGATCCATATGCTGAATGAGATACTTGAAGGTCCAACCTTTCCTGCCTCCATTTGTAAGCTATAATCTTAACAATACACAAAGACTCAAAAAACCTAAACCTTTCTTTCTACTCTTGATGCATTTCACTACTGAATCCAATATTAAATCCACAGTTATCCATTTGGACCTAGTAGGCGTTGTACTTTTAAGGCTCTAGATAAGTATCTAGATATCACAGCTCTATATAAGCACATAGCATTTTTTTTACAGAAGTTTTTAGTTAGTGAAGACCTTGCTGTTGGATAGAAGTTCACCAACTAAAAACGGCTGTAAAAAAATATGCTCTGTGCTGATATAGAGCCCTATTCAATTGGCCAGATCGCAATATAATAAGGCTGTATGTACTATGAATTCATATTAAACTGAGCACTGAACAAAGTAACAAAGCTACATCATCCTGGAGTAAATAAACATTGATACATTGTAGTCCATACTCATAAAGTTAAGATGTGAATGCCAGCTGAGGCTCTACCCTATTGGGATAAACAACTTATTGACACAAGAAAGAATATACAGAATATCTGAGAATATTGTAAATATGGAAATAATGAGAGGCTGATAACTTCAAAAATGTTAATAGCTAAATGATCCAAAAGAAGATATACAAATCTGGATAATGTGAGCATATTATGCACAACCCTGTAGAAAAAATATAAAAATTTCAACTGTAAGTCAATTCAAAGTCCAATATTAATAAAAAAATTGCCCTTTTTCTTACACAAACCTTGAGACACAGTGGTGCCTTTGAAAGTAGTACATACTTGCTATTTAGCAACAATGTATAAAAAACACTAACACCAAAGGCATTTCGTGTATGTTAGTACATATTGTTTTTACCTGTTTATAAGTTTGTTTTAATATTTTGTTGCTGTCCTTGTAAATAAAATTATAAACTAATTAGAAGTAAAAGTATCGTACATTTGTTTATTATTTTGATGATTGGCAGTGTAAATCACTAGTTGGGTTTTGTTTTCCTAATTGTTAGTTAACTTCTTTTCATAGCTTTATTGCTCAATTCCAAATGATAATTTATTTCCATTGTCTGAACTTTTTCAAGCTCTACAATGGTGCTCAGTTTGAAGTGGTGCTCGAAACTGTACATCATTTTCCAAGAGAGGTCTTCCCAGAAATGTATACAATGGCAGAATTAAAACATATTCCCTCTTTTTTCACTCCTCTTAATGTATGTTAATAATTTAGATGGATTTGCATTAAGCATATGATCAGCCCAAATAAAGTTTCACATTGCATACGCAAAGAACATATGAATGTTTGGAAAATGCTGTCCCTGATAAACAAAAGAGAAGGCTTTTATCCTTTTAGACTGATGTCTCAATCTTGTAGAGTAACCGTATGAATGTTGACTATAGAATGATGAGATATACACTGGCAGGTGTTTTGTTGTTGAAAGATTTTAGCACTCCTTGTGCAATTATTACAGATCCACACATTAATGTGTCAATGTACAGTGTTGAGAGATTGACATCTATAAAGATGAACAAATACTGGATCACATACAAATATTAGGCCCCACCTAATAATAAATAGCCTTAAGAGGGCCGATGTTTTCTTTACACAATCTATATCTAAGGAAGTTTGCCAACTCAGTACAATATTATTAGAGTAGAACTGCTAATGATATGTTTTCTTGGGTATACTATACAATGTTAGGATGGGGATAATTAATTGTTTTACCTCCTGTACTAAAAATGCAGTATGGTAGCTACCAGAGAAATTATTCTTCCTTAGTTTTTTATTGCCTATATCCTAAAGTTAAAATATGATAAAGTTAAACAAAATTAGTAAAACATAAGTAGAGTCATATTATTAGGTGGGCAATAAGATACATTGTACAGTGAATTAGAAAATTTGCTAAATATAAATATATATATATATATATAATGTAACTTTATGTTATTTATCTGAATGTCGCCTTAGTGTTCTGACCACAAAGTTTGAAAGTTTTTAACTTGGGCTCATTGTGACAGAGTTATACAAAGGGTTTATATGAGCAACAGACTTTGAATGGCTGGTGACCGGTGGGTCCCAGAGCAAAGTTTTTTTTACTTGTGTGTGTATATATATATATATATATATATATATATATGCATGGTAGCTGCCCATGAGGTTCAATAAAAGAAGCCAACAAGTAAAACTAATTTTCTACATGTCTCTCCTTCACTTATATATGTAAGATTCCTCCTTTTTACCAGCAACACAATGGGTCGATTCCTTGTAGAGGGCCTTGGTGTTTTGATTTCCAGCAGTAGCTCTGTGACCAGTCAGTCGTTCTTTAGGGCAAAATCTTTCCCACCCTTTTGTGGCATACGTTTTCCTAATAGGTTGGTGATGACCTGATAAAGGCTAAAATGTGCCTGCAAGTGAGAAAACTGTGCCATATTGGGTTAAAAGTCCAGTGGCTTTCGAAGTGCCCGTGTTGAAATGCATATTTGAAAGATTCAAGTGAAATACCCATCCTATGACCAGATTTAACAGTTCATCATGGACCAACAAATGTGTTTATTGTGCTAAAAGGAATGATACTGAGGAAAAAGGTATGTGGTCAGTCAACAGTTTTCTACATCATGAATCCTGTAGAAAATCCACAAAATTAACAGACCATACAATTTTTGCACACAATACAAGGACACGTGGTATAATTATTTCTCCAAAAAAAAAGGCACTAATGGATAAATAGAGAACTAAAAGTTATTAAAAAAAGGCACTCAACTGAATTTTTAACTTGTTTTTTAAAAGCCCAAAACATAATTTTAAATAATAAAAACATTTGAAGATTTCTTAAATAGATATTCAGGTTTAATCAATCTCAAAACATATAATTAGTTCTGTATCATTGAGGCCTGGTAGGAAAAGGGGTTTCAACTGTAGTTTGTAGGTTGGTATTTGCACAAGGAAGTCTTGTAATGTTGGAATCTAATTGATGCTTGTATAAGGGGCATGTTTATTATCTAATCAAAAGCAGAAGAAGAAGGGAGGGAGGAGTGTGGGGAATTTGTGATCTAATTGGTGGAGCTAGATACCTTTTTCGCACAGGACACCTTCTCCCTCCCTCCTCATTAGAGGCAGCTTGCAATCTTTGCTTGCCATGCTCTATAACCTCCTTGAGAAGGAAGTACAACTATCATAGCAGGTTCCATGCTCTAGGTGAGTATGCTAAAGTAAATATTTTTGGAGAATACTTTTATAACCATGACTTACACAGATGCTAATGTTGTTAGCTTGTTGCATATCTTGCTAATCTATGGTGGCCCTTTAATTAAAATATTACTGGATTAACTTTTTTTTAATAAAAAAAACTTGAATTTCTATGCCTGGAGGGTCTATTACTGATAGGGAATCTTTATCACACTGTGCAAAAAAACGCTTCCATCTCTGCCAATATATGCCTGTACACCACATTAGTGTACTTAGTTATCATAGTTTTAATGTTGGCCCGTTGGGAGGATGACAATATTTATTTTAGGCTACCATCAATAATTATTTTAAGTGGAATTGATTTCATATTCCAACCTGCCCATTATTGGTATTTTTTCATTGACCAAGTATCATTTTAGGAACATTATGCTTTCCTTCCTGAATATACGGCTGTATATAATACCTTAAAATTTGTGTTTTTGATGTGTGTATTTAGGACTGTTCCTATATTTTCAACCTACCTTTTATGTTTTGCTGTTTAGGCTTTTAATTAGAATTATTTTTCATACATACATTTTCTCTGTGGTTTTTTGAGTTCTTTGCTGGGTTGTTGCCAGTTTTGCAAATATTGATTAATATGCCCAATAGCACCACTATCCCAATGCTCTGGCTTTGTAATGGGTCAAGTGAAACCCCTTGTATAGATTTATGATGGGGCTTCCTTGCTTTATTTGTTCTAGTGGGAAGGTAAAGTTCTAATCATAATGCTTAAAATGGTAATCCCTTGGGGTTTTACATTATAGCAGGTTTTTGGACAGATGACTCTATGTCAAGGAGATTTTATCTTGGACTGCTGGTATGTCTGTAGTCTGAGTGGGAAGTTTATCATATAGGGTCTTACTCTGCCTTTTTCAATGAGGTAATTGAAGTAGATTTTTAACAGAAGTGAATAAGATCTTATCAGTTTGTCCCATTCTCACCCAGGTTACTAATCCTTTTACAAAGACAAACTGTTCATTATAAATAAACAATATAGAAATCAGAGATGTTCAGTCGGAGAACGAACAATACCTAAGTAGGTTTGTTCTCTAGGTCTGGTTACCTACTCAGAGAGCAACCTCTTTTAGCTCACTTGTGCCCTTCACAGGGAGAAATATCCTGTAGTATATCAGTCTGGCCTCACTCACTAGAGTGACCCAACCCCGAAATACCTGGCAATTCTACCTTGAACAGGAGAAACAGCAATCCCCAGACACGCTTCGACCTATGTGGGTCACGTCAGTGAGGTGCAGCTGAACTCCTTAAGGCACAGTGAGCAAGGAGTCAATTTCTGGTTCCCCCTATCACCCTTATGGTTAGAAAACCCCCTAAGGGTCATTTGCATACACAACAAAAAAATCAGAGGTGCTCAATCTGAGAACGGACAATACCTACGTAGGTTTGTTCTCTAGGTCTGGTTACCTACCTCTGGAATCTAAAATAGCTAGTTTTATACTATAAAATACAGTAAATTGGCATTGGTGCAAAATTGCACATACTTTCAGAATAATTCCAGCATATACATCCTTTACCATCATGGTGGCTTTTCTTTTTGTTTCTCCTTTTTGCATACAGAAAAACTGGATTTAACTAAGCCAGAATATCATATTGTTTTTATAAGACATTTTAAGGCCCAAATATGTTGCTTGGCTATACATTCTGTAGATGTTGGATAGAGATCAACTAAATACATGAATCTTTTACAGACTGACTTCCAACTCAGTGTTTCTCTCCTTTGCTTAGATAGTTTTGGTTTCCCTTATGTGAATAAAAATGCCATGCATTTTATTGTTTTACATTTAATTTACCTACTTTCCTTTTGCGCTCAATAATTTTCAGTATTTATTTTAAAATTGTTCATAAATTTACTTGGAAATAACAATACAGATTTTTAGAGTGTAATAATGAAGTTGTTTTTCTTAGAAAAAGTTAATGTATCTTTGGCATAGGGAAATCATACAGAATGTGAACTGCAGTTCTTATTTCTTTGCATATTTTTCTAAGGGAGTACAAGAATGTTAACAGTATATGTATGGCCACAGTACATTCTGTCCATAGCTGTCTAAACATGTGGCCACATTTGTATCAAATACAATTTTATCTCACTTGAAAAAATAATCTAAATAAATCATATTTTTGTGACTGTTTTGTCTCTGGTATTATTTCAATTAAATCAGCCATGTAGAATAGAATAATATAACATTTAGAGATATTATAACATGGACGGAAACAAATATATAAGGTTTTATTAAGATAGACATTTGTTTACGCTGAATCTATTTAAGCTCAGCTAGTTTACTATCTTTACGGAGTTGTTAGAAATTTATATGTATTATAAATATCACAAATTTTTTTGAAAATAAGGTACTTTGAGGAAAGATAGAATGGTCTCAGTATTACATTTTGGAGGAAATCTGTGTTCAGGTGTCAAATGTACGTTTATTCCTGAAATGTTTTATTTGTTACTGCCATTCATACTACTCTCAATAAAGTTTATATGATAAAAAAAAATAAAAAAAAATAGACATTTGTACAGCTGTGGCGTAAAATAAATGATTCCAAATAAAATGTTTATACATTGCCTTATTGTATGTCCATTACTTCCTGTATAGAACAAAATAATAGAATATTAAATGACCAGGCTACAAATTGTGTCAATCAATGTGGTGTAGACAACTTGCAGGAGTACTTGATAACCCAGGACTGCCTCTTAGATGCTTGACTCTGGACATCTTAGGCTTCTCAGAAAATGCTTTCCCAAAGACTTTTTAAAGAATTATTGCATCAGCTACTTTTAAATCCTGAGGATTGAGTTAGGAGCTAAAGCGTGGGAAGGTCATCAAAAGCTAAAGATAAAGAATTTGGCACTGCTTGTCAATATATAACTTGCTTTATAGCTCTATGAGGGAGACAGAGCGGTGATGCAGCCAGCGCCTTGCATCAGAACCCTACTGCTATGGTTATCGGACAACTTTTGTATATTCTGTTTTTATTCTTATTATTTACTTTATTATGCAGATGTTAAAATGCAGATAGTCCTAGATTTCTTAATTCAGTCAGTAGGGAAAAGAGAGGCAGGAAGTACATTTTTTGTGCACAGGATTACACCTTTCCACTGCCTTGGATCATCTAGGCGAGATGAGTGTATTTTACCTACATCCTAGTCTGGAGGCTGCGGTAAAGTTGTAGGAAAGATCATATGTGTGCTGATTAATCTACTGATAAGATAATATGTAAAATGTGAGAATGGACATGCAATTGTTTTGCATTGAGGCCCTTTATTCTTTAGCTCTGCCACCATCTTTAAAGGACTATTGTAGTTCAAGAAGTAGTAGTGTACTAAAAACATTTGCAGCTGTGTAAGCCATCGACATAATTTTTTTTGGGAGAATATATGAATTTTGAGGACTCCGTTTCGAGTGCAGGCATCCATTTTGTGTTTCTTACATTGCTTTGTTAGAGCTGGATCATGAGGTTGTGTTTTATATGTCTGTCGGTGGGGAGGAGGAAATAGACAGAGGTCACTAGTCTTTGTTAGGTAGTTGGATAGAGTAAGATTGAGATTCACATCACAACAATTTCCCCTCACTAGCCCAGAAGCAGCAAGTTTGCATCAACAGATATACAAATTTATCTTAAGAAATACAAAAACACCCCTCTCAAACACACACTGCCACCAAAGTATCCTGAATGCCTCAGGGTCCCAGTAGAGACATCAAACTTTATTTTTTTTCTAATAAAAATCTTGTTTTATGTCTTCTTCCATGCTTAATTTTATTCTTAATCAGACTCAAGTTTTTCAAACATATGTATTTGTTTTCCTTGTACACACTTCTTTATAGGGAGTCCAGTATTTAATTTTATTAAAATTCTATGTATATGTTTCTCCATTTATTCTCGTGTTAACATTGTGTCTGACGATTTTCTGAAGAAGATTTTTGAAATATTCACTATTTCATAGTCATTGATGCAACTCAATATTGCATACTTATATTTATAGGTGAATATTCACATTAGGTTTCATGGATACTATGATCCCTTGTTTTTTACAATGTATGATTTGCCATAGGATTGCAACATGTAAAATAAATTTAATATTTTTTATCTTAAAGTGAAGTCAATTTATATCTTGATATCTTGTTTACCTATATTTAATATTTCTATTGGAGTTCCTAATGACTATGGATTTGAATGTTAGGATTAAATATGTTGAAAATATGTCCACAAAAAAGCAAAATATGTTATAATACTTATTGTTCATGTTTATATTTGCATTCAGTAGCATGATTATTTAAAGCTGCCTTTCAACATTAAAGGATTTTCAGTTTAAACTTTGAAGGATTATTAGGTTCAAAGAATAAAGAAATGTCGTCCTATCTTTTTAAACACCAGCAGCATTTGCATTTCCTGACCAGAGCACCCAGCAGAGGAGAAAGGTTAGTACTGTAGTGGTATTAAAATGGGCTTTGACCTACTAACATATTGGAAATTATGCAAAGGTAAACTAAGAGGCAAAAATAAATTACATCATAATCTGTTAGGATGTTTTTAGTAAAACCTTGAATATCTGCTAATCAGCATATACTCAATTTGTTGTTGTTTAGTCATTCAGTTTCGTCTGACTTTCCACGACTCTATGGACCACAGCACGACAGTTGCATCTCTCAGTCACTGCCCCTCTGAGTTCCATCAAGTTCACGTTCATTGCTTCAGTGAATTCCTCTATCCATCTCCGCCTCTGTCGTCCCCTTCTACTTGTGCCTTCAATCTTTCCTAGCATCAGAGTCTTTTCTAGGGAATCCTGCCGTCTCATGATATGGCAAAACCATTTGAGCTCCAGTCTCATGATCAAGCTTCTAGTGAACAGTTTGTCTTGATTTCCTGAAATGTTGATTTATTGGATCTTCTTGCAGTCCAAGGGACTCTAAGGCGTAAATTCTACGGCACTCAGCCTTCTTTATGGTCCAGCTCTCACATGCATATGTTTCTACTGGGAATACCATAGTTTGGACTATGCAGACCTTTGTTGAGAGTTTAATATCTTTACTTTTTACTAGCTTGTCCAAGCTTGACATAGCTTTCCTCCCCAGAAGCAAGCATATTTTAATTTTATGACAGTCACCATCTGCAGAGATCTTGGCTCCAAGGAAAATGAAATCTGTCACTGCCTCCACTTCTTCCCCGTATATTTGCCAGGAAGTGAGATTGCCATTTGCCATGATCTTCGACTTTTTAACGTTGAGCAGGAGGAAGTCCTTTAGTTCCTCCTCACTTTCAGCCATCAAAGTAGTATCATCGTCGTATCTGAGGTTGTTGATATTATTTCCAGCAATATTGATTCCGGCTTCGGATACATCCAGTCCAGCCTTACGCATGATGCATATAAGTTAAAAAAATAAGGTGACAGTATAAAACCTTGTTGCTCTCCTTTTCCGATCTTGAACCATTCTGTTGTCCCATGTTCGGTTCTGACCCTGGCTTCTTGGTCGACATACAGATTCTTTAGGAGGAGGATGAGATGATCTGGTACTCCCATCTCTTTAAGGACATGTCACTTTTTGTTGTGATCCATACAGTCAAAGGCTTTAGAATAGTCTATAAAGCAGAAGTAAATGTTTTGTTTTTAAACACTCTTGCTTTCTCTATTATCCATCGGACATTGGCAATATGATCTATTGTGCCTCTTCCTCTGAGGAACCTGGCTTGCACATCTGGTAGTTCCTGGTCCATATATTGTTGAAGTCGAGCTTGTAGAATCTTAAGCATTGTGAAATTAGTGCAATTATTCGATAACTGGAGCACTCTTTGGAACTGCCTTTTTTGGGATTGGGATGTAGACTGACCTTTTCCAGTCTCCTGGCCATTGTTGAGTTTTCCAAATGTGTTGGCATAAAGTAAGTAATACGTTCACAGCATCATTCTGTAGAATTTTGAATAGTTCAATTGGGATTCCATCACCTCCTGCGGCATTATTATCACCAAGACATCCTAGGGCCCATCTCACTTCACTCTACAAGATGTCTGGCTCCAACTCATTGGACAAATTATTAAAGTCATCACCACTGTTAAGATTCTTCCTGTATAGATCATCAGTGTATTCCTGCCACCTCTTCTTTATCTAATCTTCTTCTGTTAAGTCCCTACTATTTTTATCTTTTATCATGCCCACTTTGGCATGAAAGGTGCTTTTTGGGTTCCCAATTTTCTTTAAGAGATCTCTTGATTTACCCATTCGGTTATCTTAATCCCTTAACACTTCTTATTGTAGAATGTCTCCTTGTCTCTTCTTGCTATCCTCTGGAATTCTGCATTCAGTTGGACATATTTTCTTATCTTCACTACCTTTCGCTTTTCTTCTTTCCTGGGCTACTTTCAAAGCCTCATCAGCCAGCTTTACTTCTTACTTTTCGTTCTTTTACGGATATTCTTTGTTGCTGTTTCCTGGATAATGTTGCAAACTTTCTTTACTTTACTTGCACTGCATATTCACAAGGGATATTATTTATTTTGTATCTACTTTGTCTGATGGTTTTACCTCTTTTCTTCAGTTTAATTTTCAACTTTGCAATAAGAAGCTCATGGTCTGAGCAGCAGTCAGCTTCAGGTCTCCTCCATCTTTGGCTGCAAAGTATATAGTCAATCTGATTTCTATGTTGTCCATCTGGTGATGTCCATGTGTAGAGTCATCTCGGAGGCTGCTGGAAGTAGGTGTTTGCTACTACCAGAGAATTATCTTGACAAAATTCTACTAATCTCTGACCTGTTTTTTTTCTCCTTACTCCAAGGCCACATTTGCCAGTTATCCCAGGTGTACTTTGGTTCCCCACATCAGCATTCCAATCTCCTATGATGATAGTAACATATTTTCTTGGTATTATATCTATGTCATGTTGAATGTCTTCGTAGATCTGGACAATTTCAACCTCTTCAGCATCCGTGGTTGGAGCATACAGGGAGTGCAGAATTATTAGGCAAGTTGTATTTTTGAGGATTAATTTTATTATTGAACAACAACCATGTTCTCAATGAACCCAAAAAACTAATTAATATCAAAGCTGAATATTTTTGGAAGTAGTTTTTAGTTTGTTTTTAGTTTTAGCTATTTTAGGGGGATATCTGTGTGTGCAGGTGACTATTACTGTGCATAATTATTAGGCAACTTAACAAAAAACAAATATATACCCATTTCAATTATTTATTTTTACCAGTGAAACCAATATAACATCTCAACATTCACAAATATACATTTCTGACATTCAAAAACAAAACAAAAACAAATCATGACCAATATAGCCACCTTTCTTTGCAAGGACACTCAAAAGCCGGCCATCCATGGATTCTGTCAGTGTTTTGATCTGTTCACCATCAACATTGCGTGCAGCAGCAACCACAGCCTCCCAGACACTTTTCAGAGAGGTGTACTGTTTTCCCTCCTTGTAAATCTCCCATTTGATGATGGACCACAGGTTCTCAATGGGGTTTAGATCAGGTGAACAAGGAGGCCATGTCATTAGATTTTCTTCTTTTATACCCTTTCTTGCCAGCCACGCTGTGGAGTACTTGGACACGTGTGATGGAGCATTGTCCTGCATGAAAATCATGTTTTTCTTGAAGGATGCAGACTTCTTCCTGTACCACTGCTTGAAGAAGGTGTCTTCCAGGAACTGGCAGTAGGACTGGGAGATGAGCTTGACTCCATCCTCAACCCGAAAAGGCCCCACAAGCTCATCTTTGATGATACCAGCCCAAACCAGTACTCCACCTCCACCTTGCTGGCGTCTGAGTCGGACTGGAGCTCTCTGCCCTTTACCAATCCAGCCATGGGCCCATCCATCTGGCCCATCAAGACTCACTCTCATTTCATCAGTCCATAAAACCTTAGAAAAATCAGTCTTGAGATATTTCTTGGCCCAGTCTTGACGTTTCAGCTTGTGTTTCTTGTTCAGTGGTGGTCGTCTTTCAGCCTTTCTTACCTTGGCCATGTCTCTGAGTATTGCACACCTTGTGCTTTTGGGCACTCCAGTGATGTTGCAGCTCTGAAATATGGCCAAACTGGTGGCAAGTGGCATCGTGGCAGCTGCACGCTTGACTTTTCTCAGTTCATGGGCAGTTATTTTGCGCCTTGGTTTTTCCACACGCTTCTTGCGACCCTGTTGACTATTTTGAATGAAACGCTTGATTGTTCGATGATCACGCTTCAGAAGCTTTGCAATTTTAAGAGTGCTGCATCCCTCTGCAAGATATCTCACTATTTTTGACTTTTCTGAGCCTGTCAAGTCCTTCTTTTGACCCATTTTGCCAAAGGAAAGGAAGTTGCCTAATAATTATGCACACCTGATATAGGGTGTTGATGTCATTAGACCACACCCCTTCTCATTACAGAGATGCACATCACCTAATATGCTTAATTGGTAGTAGACTTTCGAGCCTATACAGCTTGGAGTAAGACAACATGCATAAAGAGGATGATGTGGTCAAAATACTCATTTGCCTAATAATTCTGCACTCCCTGTAGATTTGGATCACTGTGATATTAAATGGCTCTCCTTAAATTCAAATTGAAATCATTCTGTCATTTATTGGGTTGTAACCGAGCACTGCTTTGGCCACTCTTTGATTGACTAGGATGGCTACTCTATTTCTTCTGTGGGATTCTTGACAGCAGTAGAAGATCTGGTGGTTGTCTACGTGAAATGTCCCATTCCAGTCCATTTAAGTCCACCAATTCCCAGGATATCAATGTTTAACCTTGACATTTCATTTTTTTTAATACAAACATTAAAACATAAAAATTTTTACATAAAAATACAACATTCAATACAAATACACAAAAAAAAAAAAATACTTACATCTGCACTCCCGGACATCCCCAACGCTAATGAGGCTCCAGGAGACTTTTCCGGAAGAAAATAAGCAATGGCGCCTTCTGATTGGTTGAAAACGCTGTCTATCAAATTCACCCAATCAGGAGGCGCCAATGTGTGAACCAATCACAAACGGATACACCCTAAAATCCCACTCTGATTGGATAATGCACCTGTCAATCTTTATTTAAACCAATCACAAGGCGCAGATGCCTTCAGCCAATCACAATTGAATACACCCCCACAGGGTGATTGGTTGGAGCCTCTGCGCATTCTGATTGGTTGCACTGACAATAGCCAATCACAATGGAATACACCCTCACGTACTGATTGGTGAAGGATTTGCACATTCTCATTGGCTACTGTTAATATCAATCAATATTACAGCCAATGGGAAGGCGCAGATGTCTTCACCAATCAGTACGTGGGGGTATATTCCATTGTGATTGGCTGATGGCAATAAAGCCTTAGGATTGGTTCAAATAAAGATTGACAGGTGTGTTATTCAATCAGCGTTGTATTTTGGGGTGTATACTTTTTTTATTGGTTCACAAATGGGGTCTTCTCATTGGCTGAATTTCATAGACAGCCTTTTCAGCCAATCAGAAGCCCGCCATTGCCAATTTTATTCTGGAACACTCCATAGGAAGGTCATTAGCGTCGGAGACATCCGCCAGGGCGGATGTGTGTTGTTGTTTTTTTTTTTCTTTTTCTTCATGCGCGGATGCTTCCGGAGAAGACGAGGAGGCCGGAGACATCGTTGTATTGTATTTTATTGAATTGTGTTGTATTGTATTTTATTTAATTGTGTTGTATTGTATTTTATTTAATTGTGTTGTATTGTATTATATGTATGTATTATATGTATTTCATTTTCAGGTGTGTAAAACATTTTGTAGTGAGGGGGGGTTGTAATGTATTTTGTTATTTTCTGTAATGTTCCTTTTTTTTTTTGTGACTTAGGTTTTTTTGTTTTGTTCTGTAATGTAAATTTTTTATTTTTGGTGATTTTAGTTTTTCTTATTTTATGTAAGGTAGATTTCTGCTTTTTGAGGAATTTAGTTACTTCAGGCACACAGTACACTTACATTGTGTGACAAACAGTATTTCAACACTTTGTTTTACTGACCGTCATTTTTTGACGGGCAAGTCGCTAGTTACAAATAATGGTCTGGGGTGATTTTGCTAATATATGCAATTCTGGTAAGAAGATATTAACAAATCTATGTTTGATGCAACTCTATATATTGACCCCATATTTTCCATTTATAGCCTTTTATTACAATCAGACCTTTCTCCTGAAGAGACTTTTCTAAATCTCTATTCCTACCAGTCACATTTAACTTTCTTTCGTACAAGGGACAGAAGATTGATTCAATTTCTTCGCTATCAATAATTTAGCGAACATTTCTATTTGTATAAAAAATGCTTTGACAACCAAGAAGAGATCCTTTGGAAAGATGTGAAACAGAAGAAACCGGAAGAAAACATATCTGCGTTTTGAGAATACTCTGAATTTGGTTCATACAATCTTTCCAAAATGTTTGTATTAGTGGACACTCCCACCATATATGATAGTGACCTGACCACAATCCCTCCAGCAAAATTTTATTTTTTCCTTATTAGTAATCTGAGCCATCCTTGTAGGCACCAAATATCACTGGTTAACCAGTTTGAAATAAACCTCCCTATAGGATACATTCTTAATAAGTTTTTTCTGTAAAAGACATTGATCCAAACCAAATGTCTTCAGACCATTTTAAGATAGTATTCCCATTTCTTAATTTTACAAGTTATTGACTTATCCATTTTTTCTCTTAATATGTTATAACAACTCGAAATTAAATGTTTTTTTCTTTTTCATTATAATAAGTTTTTCAAAAAGATGTTAAAGGTCTACAGCCTCATTAAATTAGCCCTCATAGTTCCCTTGGTCCAAACAAAAGACAATTTTTGCTGTTTGTGAGGAATGATTCCTCAACCTGTCCCTTGCAGCCTTCATTGCGAAAACATCAGAGAATAGGCTCCGGGAGAGCTACGTAGAAACACACAGCCATAAATCTATGAGGTGAACCTCGCACCTCGGAAGAATCCCTACGGGCACAAAAAAGTGCTTGCAAGGGGTCCTAAAGCCTATACATGCTGCAACGGAGCAGCCCGACACAGCCATCTGATGCTCCCCCCTTCCCCCTAAACACATCCCCATGCTGCAGGGGTCCCTATCGAGACCCCTGCATCCTCCCCACATTAACCCCTTTCCAGCGAGGATCCCCGATCGGCATCGATCAGGCCCCCGCTGCATTTAAAATATATTACATTACCCGCCGCGGGTCCTTAAAAGGGCCGCGGCACACTATTAACCAATCCCGGCCATGGGGGTACTGCAAGTACCTCTGTGGCACCTAACATTAACCCCCTCAATGCTGGAGGACCCCTGCAGCCCCCTCCCTCATTAACCTCTTGCTACAGGGTTCCATAGGGACCCCCACAGCCCCCCACATTAACCCCTTGCAGCGGAGGTCCCCAATCGGCATCGATCAGGCCCCCGCTGCATTTAAATAATGAAAATGTCCATAAAGGTCCTGAAAGGACCCGGGCTAAAGAAATATTAACCCCTGCCGCAGGGGTACTATTAGTACCCCCCAGGCACCTAAAATTAATCCCATCACTGATGGGGCTCAAAACAGAACCCCATGAGCACTTAATTAACCCTATAACTCATGGGGCTTTATACAGAGCCCCATGAGACAATAATTAACCCCCTCAGTCCAATAGGGTCTATATAGACCCCTATAGGACAGTATTAAACCCATAAGTTATACCCCATTAACCCCTTAACTCTAACTATACCCCATTAACCCATACTAAACCCTATCTAACCCTTACTTGACTTATCTAACCATATCTGGACCTAATAACCCTTACTGAGCCTATCTAACTCTTACTGGGCCAATCTAAACCACAACTTGGCCTATTTAAACCTGTCTGGAACCAAGAACCCTAACTGGGCCAATTTAACCCCATCTACCCCTATTTAATCCCATTATGGGGGTCTATACAGACCGTCATAAGCCTCCATCTAACCCCAACCCTCATAGGACAATGAGAAGCCTATTATTAACCCCATAAGAGCCATGAGGGTCCTCCAGGACCATCATGACACTAAGTACAAACACTACACTACCCCCCCAATAAACCACTAAATCTAAACTAACACCCTCTACCCTAACCTATTAACCCCTACCTACCTAACACTACCCACCCAAGCCCATATTAAACCCCCCATCCCACTAATTACACAAAATAAAAAAGCTAAGGTACAAAAAATAAAAAATGTAGGTTACAAAAAATAAAAAAACCTAGGTTACCAAAAATAAAAAAAAACTATATTACCAAAAAATAAAAAAGCTAAGGTACAAAAAAGGACATTACAAACCCCCCTCACTACAAAAAATAAAAAAAGAACATCACAAACACCCCACCTCAAAAAATAAAAAAATAATTACACACCTGCAAAGAAAAGGTATACACAAATATACATAACATTACAGTAATAAAGACATTATAAATATTTTCCTAACTACAATACATTTCCCCTATCTAGACATAACCCCCTATCTATACATAACCCCCTATCTATACATAACCCATATCTATAGATAACACCCTATCTAGACAATACCCCCTAAATCTAAGCTAAAATAGAATAAATAAAAACACTTACCTTTGCAGATGTCCCTTCAGTTCATATCCCCTAGGAAAAAAGAAACATCAGATTAGTACAGAATTAAACATTACATATAATAAATAAATATTACAAATACAGTATTAAACTTACCTTTCCAGCATGTCCCCATCCATCTACTTCTGTTCTTCGTCTTGGCCCCTGGAAAAAAAATACATAACATTAGTCACACATTAACACAAATACATAAAACATAAATAGACAATAAACATTATAAATTGAAAAAATACCTGTCCGCAATGTTCCCGGCCTTCTCCTCTTCTGCCCCGGCTTGCAGAGCTCCCCCATGCTAATGAGTCCTCCAGAGCCTCTCTCGGTAGGAAATTGGCAATGGCGCCTTCTGATTGGCTGAAAAGGCTGTCAATCAAATTTCAGCCAATCAGAAGGCGCCAAGGTGTGAGACAATCAGAATGTATACACCCCTATATCCCATTCTGATTGGCTGAATGACCTGTCAATCTTTTTAAACCAATCAGAAGGCACTATTGCCTTCAACAAATCACAATGGTATACACCCCCACGGGGTGATTGGCTGAAGGCATCTGCATATTGGCTGTTGTCACTGTTAATCAGACTGCAGCCAATCAGAAGGCGTAGATGCCTTCAGCCAAACACCCCGTGGGGGTGTATCCCATTGTGATTGGCTGAAGGCAATAGTGTCTTCTGATTGGTTTAAAAAAGATTGACACAAGCCCCTTAACCATGACAAGATAGCGACCCAGAAGGGGATATACTCAATAGGCCTATTTAATTATTTATTTGTCTTATTTGTATGGTGTATGGGTTAAACATTTACAAACAATGGGTGATTTCTCATTTATCTAATGGGAACTAGCTAAAGCCACTTATTCATCTTAAATTATTTTTTTAGATAGATAAAGTGCTAATAATATGAGTTTTTTATTTAATCTAAGATGTATTTACCGTATTTATTGGCGTATAACACGCACTTTTTCTCCCTGAAAATAGGGGGTAAATCATAGGTGCGTGTTATACGCCGATATTCCCTCCCCCCTCCTCATCCTCAACCTCACTCTAAACCCCCTCCGCATTCTAACCCCCCTCCTCAACCTAAACCCCCCTCCTCCTCAACCTAAACCCCCCTCCTCAACCTAAACCCCCCTAAATACACCCCCCTCACTTACCTGCTTCTGCTCCGGTCTCCTCTCCACTCCTTGACCTGGTGACGTCACATGTGCGCCAGCGCGCCACGTCATTAGCATATACCGGGTGCCGACACCGCAGCAGAAGCAGGTAAGTGAGGGGTGTGTATTTAGGGGGGTTTAGGTTGTGGAGGGGGGTTAGAATGCGGAGGGGGTTTAGAATGAGGAGGGAGGTTGAGGAGGGGGGTTGAGGATAGGGGGGTTGAGGTTGAGGAGGGGGGTTGAGGAGGGGGTTGAGGATAGGGGGGTTGGGGAGGGAGGAGGAGGATGGGGGGGTTGAGGAGGTGGGTTGAGGGGGTTTGAGGAGGGAGGTTGAGGATAGGGGGGTTGAGGAGGGGGTTGAGGATGGGGGGGTTGAGGAGGGAGGATGAGGAGGGAGGTTGAGGAGGGGGTTGAGGATGAGGAGGGAGGTTGAGTATGAGGAGGGGGGTTGAGGATGAGAAGGGGGGTTGAGGATGAGGAGGGGGGTTGAGGATGAGGTTGAGGATGAGGAGGGGGTTGAGGATGAGGAGGGGGGATGAGGATAGGGGGGTTGAGGATGAGGAGGGGGGTTGAGGATGAGGAGGGAGGTTGAGGTTGAGGAGGGGGGTTGAGGAAAGAGGATGAGGATGGAGTGGAGGAGGGGGTTGAGGATGGTGGGTTTGAGGAGGGGGTTGAGGAGGGAGGATGAGGAGGGAGGTTGAGGATTTTGCTTCAAAGTTCTTTATTTTAATTTTTTTTTTCTGAAATTCCCTTCTTAAAATGAGGTGCGTGTTATACGCCGGTGCCTGTTATATGCCGATAAATACAGTAATTATGTTTCTGTCAAGTCTGAACAGATTATAAGAAGATGATACTTAATGCAAACATTTTTAGTTTTTTCATCAAAAAGAGATAAAAAACACTTTCTCAGCAACTTAAGCAGTGGAATCATTTCTGGGCTGGAAAACTATTGATGAACACAAGGCTCCAAAGATGACCACTAAAAAACTTTCAAAACATCACCAATACAAACTACTCAAGGTTCCTCCACATCAACCAAAATGTTCTCCTGTTAGCTCACAGTCACTCTAGAAGATTGTAAATCTCTTCTCTGTACATCACATTCCATAGAGAAATCACCACCAAATGAACTAGTTTATGTGGTTATCTTCTATAGAACATAGTTAGACATTTAAAAAGCAGGTTCAACCAATTACAGAAGTGTTTCCTTGGATAAAAAACAATAACCTTAGGATTAAAATTGCTGTTTTAATTACTCTTTTTTGAATAATGTTAGGGCCTCCTTATGATTTTTTTTCCAGCTGTGCCAGATTTAACCAGAATAGGGACTATGTGATTTTTCAATTAAGGTCCATGTTGGGAAAAAACCTGACATAAGTACAAGAAAATGGAGCCGGATGTTACGTACCAGGGCATGGATGCACAGGAGACCTGCTGCCACTTATCAAGAATAAACAGTTCTGAACTTACTCATTTAATAACTGTGTGCAATTTACTCTTCCACCCGCATACGTCCCCTTTTACATTATATCTTGGCTGCTGTCTCTGCCTGCATATATCACTGTTACAAAATGTGGATTGTTCTAGAAACACAATTGCTTTCACCTGTCCTCCTGAAAAACTATTTATCGGGTCAGTTGGGACACAGATCTTTTCTTGAGCAAGGTGTATCTTGTCCTGGCTTGTTTGTTCTTGAGTTTGACCTCAGCTTGTTTTTGAAATTCTGTCTGTTCCTGACCGTTGGCTTTTTTCCTGAAATTGTGATTGAATACAGCCTTCCCTGGACCGTTTCTCTTGTTTTCTGGATTGTGATTGAAATCAGCCTACCTTGGACCTCTGGCTTGTTTGTTGGACTTGTACTCAGTATGACATTGCCAGCTCCTGTTGTCTGCAGCTTCTAGTTAAAGGTCAACCTTTTTTCTGCCCTGATTGCTCACTTTCTGTAGTTAATATCTCATTAGAGTTTATAACTTAAGTGGTACTTGCCTAGACACACCCAACTTAGATGTGGTTAAAAGTAGGTTCTGACCTGGTGCCAAATAGTGAAGAAAATAATATGTTTAATCCTTGCAGCACTTGTTTACCATATAAAGAAATGTTTTTGTCAACATTCAAATCCTTACTAAATAAACATACTCATCAGCATGTACCATGTGGAAATAAAATTAATAGGAGTAAATCACATCCCATGTGGCTTAACAATGACTTAAAGATCATGATGAGGAAAAAGAAATATGCATTTAAATTATACAAGAAGGAGGGAACAGAGGCAGCTTTATGTGACTATAAGGAAATCAACAAGTCTTGCAAAAGGGCTATTAGACTGGCTAAAATAGAAAATGAGAAGTGAGTTGCAATGGAAAGTAAGACTAACCCTAAAATATTTTTTAAATATATTAATGGTAAGAAGGCCAGGAAGGAATCGATAGGACCATTACAATGTGACACAGGCCATCTGATAATTAGTGACCAGGAAAAGGCAGATGAGCTAAATAGGTTCTTTTTGTCGGTTTACACAAGGGAGGTACCAGTGGTTGGGACACCGCAACATAATGGGGCTACACTACCTTTACTAAATAATTGGTTAACGCAGGAAGAAATACAAAAGAGGTTGGAGAAAATAAATGTTAATAAAGCCCCAGGTCCTGATGGAATACATCCAAGGGTACTGAGGGAGCTGGGGTCTGTAATAGCCAAACCATTATATCTAATCTTTCAAGACTCACTCACTACAGGGTCTCTACCAGATGACTGGAGAAAAGCAGAGGTGATACCTTTATTTAAGAAGGGATCTAGAGCAAATCCGGGGAATTATAGACCAGTGAGCCTCACTTCTGTAGTTGGGAAGCTTTTAGAAGGGTTAATAAGGGACAGAATACAAGAATATGTCTATTTGAACAGGATCATAGGTAGCAGTCAACATGGATTTATGAAGGAAAGGTCGTGTCAGACAAATCTAATTAGTTTTTATGAGGAGGTTAGTAGGAACTTGGATCAGGGCAACTCAGTGGATGTAGTCTTTTTAGATTTTTCAAAGGCATTTGATACAGTGCCACATGGAAGACTAGTGAGCAAACTAAGGGATACAGGAATTGCAGTAAATATCTGCTCATGGATTGAGAGCTGGCTAAAAGACAGGAAGCAAAGGGTTGTTGTAAATGGAACATACTCCGATTGGTCTAATGTGATAAGTGGGGTTCCTCAAGGTTCAGTATTAGGTCCTCTCCTTTTTAACATATTTATTAATGACGTTGAGGTAGGACTCGAATGTAGTGTCTCCATTTTTGCTGATGACACTAAGTTGTGCAAGGTAATAAAATCAGATAATGATGTACTTTCCCTACAAAAGGATTTGCATAAATTAGAGAAATGGGCGGCTAAATGGCAGATGAGATTTAATACAAATAAATGTAAGGTTATGCATTTGGGAAGGAACAATAGCCAAGCAATCTATAATCTTAATGGAGCAAATCTAGGGGTATCAGATATTGAACGGGATTTGGGAGTACTAGTGGACAACCACCTAGGCAACAGCGCTCAAGCCAAGCAGCGGCTGCAAAGGCAAATAAAATATTAGCATGTATTAGGAAGGGTATAGAAGCCAGGGAAGAAGATATAATTCTGCCACTATACAAATCTCTAGTACGCCCTCATTTGGAATATGGAGTACAATTTTGGGCACCACCTCATAAAAAAGACATTTTAGAGCTGGAAAAAGTACAGAGAAGGGCTACAAAACTAATAAGGGGAATGGAGGGGCTAAGTTATGAAGAAAGACTAACAAAATTAAGCTTATTTTCGCTAGAAAAAAGGCGTCTAAGAGGAGATATGATTACGTTATATAAATACATCCAGGGTCAATATAAGGCTTTGTCAAGTGAACTTTTTGTAGCAAGAGATTATCAACTGACAAGAGGACATCCTTTGAGGTTAGAGGAAAAAAGATTTCACCTTAAACAAAGAAAAGGGTTCTTCACAGTTAGGGTGGTTAAACTGTGGAATTCTCTACCAAAGGAGGTGGTGACAGCGAATTCGATAGACAACTTCAAAAAGGGGTTAGATATATTTTTGAATAAAGAGGGCATTCAAGGCTATCCTAGATAACTAGCAAGGAATATTGATCCAGGGAGAAATTTGATCGCCAGTTTCTGGGGTCAGGAAGGAATTTTGCTTTTTTTTCCCCTTATGAGACAATTGGCAAAGTTTCAATGGGGTTTTTTTTTTCTGTTTGCCTTCCTCTGGATCAATTAACAATTAACAATAATAATAAATAGTCCACATTAAAAAGATCAATAGAGATCTAAAAAGGTTGAACTTGATGGACTAACTCTTTATTCATCCTCCAATACTATACTATTAATAATTATTTAATCAATAATTTAATTAATAACTAATCCGCATATTGCAGATCAGAGGAGATCTTAACAGGTTGAACTTGATGGACTGAAAGTCTTTTTTCAACCTTAATTACTATGTAACTATGTAACTATATTTAAAACCTACTCTTCTAAATGCATGATAGAAAATTTTAGCCTATTTAATATGACTACTGTAGTCTCAAAATCAGAACATTTATAAGATTTTATATGTTATTTGTTTAAATGTTTTACACCATAAGAAGAAATTTAATCCAATGAATATATTGGAAACTTTGGTAGACACGAAGTTCTGTACTTCTTCAGGAACACAAAAATATTCCTTATCAGACCTGACAAGAACTGGGTAACCTGCTTAATTTATAATGTGCCACAACAATGCCTTTCATTTTCAATAGCAGATGCACGGGTTGATGTTTTGGTCTGAATACATGTTGAAAACAATGCTTGCAGCTTTATTTTCTGCCGCTGTGTATTCATTGAAGTAAAACAGCATGTTGGCAGAGGATGTTGCCAGGAGTCTTGGCTTTTGATATCTTTGTTAGTATGCCTTATCTTTACAGAAAAATCTGTAGGATTGTAAAACAGAGATGTTAGAAGTTCACCAGTGCCCTGAAAAACTACCCTGCTGTCCAGGACAATGTGACATTTTTCCATATGAAAACAATTGGAGTTTTCTTTTTTGTCACCATAGCATCACAATAGGCATCACATGGCCATCATTTCACATGAATTATTTTTTATTCAACATTCAATTACCATGTAAAGATGTTTGAGTTCCTTATAGCCTTTTTACTTTCTAAATTATGTTTTCTTTTTTCTGTTGTCAAAAAACCCCACAGTCCCAATGCAGGCAGTAAGTATTTAAGCATTGTTCTAAGTTTGATTTTATAGGTTTATTCATACAGTAAATATATATTTCAATCCATACAATTTCAATCCATACATATTTCGAAGTCAACAGTCTCCTGTGGGTTTGTGCACAGGTTTTAGGCACTTTGATAGAGGAACGATATATATATTTTCCAAGCTTTAATAAATATCCAGTGAAAAAATGAATTACACAGAAAATAGCAGGGCTAGCTTTCATTGAAACACTACCTAAAATAAGCAGACCCTCGCTATCAGCTCGCACCCAGCTATCCCTGGGTGGAGATAATCAAAAACAATTCAAAAGTCCATATATTCATTGGCATGTATATTTCTCCCAAATTCCCAGGTGTTGCACTTTTGCTTCATGTGGTCATAGGCTGCAGGCGACTCTCTTGGTGTGTTTTTAGTGATTTTTAAAGGTTTTGAGGCAGGAAGATAGGCTAGTGGAGCAAGGCAAGGATTTCCAGATAGTTGGGACAGCATGAGAAAAGTCTTGAAGGCGGAAGTGAGAAGAGGTGATAAGAGAAGAGGAAAGAAGAAGGTCATTAGCAGAATGAAGGGGGCAGTTGGGAGATTATTTTGAAACAAGAGCAGAGATATAAGGGGATGCACTGTTGTTGGGTGCTTTATATGTTAGGGTCATGATTTTAAATGTGATTCTGGAGTCTATGGGAAGCCAGTGGAGTGACTGACAGAGATGAGCTGCAGACTTTGAGAGTTTAGTATGGAAAATGAGTCTAGAGGAAGAGTTCATTATGGATTGGAGAGGAGACAGACGAGAGATGGGGAGGCCAGCAAGGAGTGCATTATAGTAGTCGAGTTGAGATATGATGAGGGAGTGTATTATAATTTTAGCTGTGAAGATGTTGTTATTGATTGTATGTGAGGAATAAAAGAGAGGGAAGGGTCCAGTAGAACCCCCAGACAACGGGCTTGGGAAGTGGGAGTGATGATGGTGTTGTCAACAGTGAGAGATATTTGAGGAGGGAAAGCTGTAATAAAGGGTGGAAGGATAAGGAGTTCAGTCTTAGACATGTTGAGTTTGAGTTGATGGGCAGACAACCAGGATATACTAGAGAGGCAGTTGGCAACTTGAGCTAAAAAAGAGGGGGAAAGATCTGGTGCGGAGGTAGATTTAAGTGTCATCTGCATAGAGAGGATACTGAAATCCAAAGGATTTTATTACGGTACCAAGGGAGGATGTGTAGATGGAAAAGATGAGGGGGCCTAGGACTGAACCTTGGGGTACGCCAACAGACAGAGGGAGAGATGAAGAAGAGGTGCCAGAGAAGGATACACTAAATGTACTATCTTCTAAGCAGGATGTGAAACATGAGAGAGCTGTGACAAAGGAGCAGAGAGTTTGGATTATATGTGGGTGGTCAACTGTATCGAAGGCAGTAGAGAGGTCCAGAAGAATTAGAATAGAAAAGTGACCCTTTGATTTGGTGGTTAGTAAGTCATTGGTGACTTTTGTGAGAGCTGTTTCTGTAGAATGGAAGCAAGATTGGAAGGGGTCAAGAAGGGATTTTGAGGAAATAAATTGAGTGAGGCCGATTGTAGACAAGCCACTCAAGCAGTTTTGAAGCAATGGAAAGAAGAGAGATAGGGCAATAGTTGGAGGCAGAAACTGGATCAGATAAGGGCTTCTTAAGAATGGGTGTAATTATGGCATGTTTTAAAAAAGATGGAAACTTGCCAGTGTTTAGGAAGAGGTTGAATAGATGGGTGAGAGCTGGTATAAGTGTGGTAGAGAGGGGAGGGATTAGCTGTGATGGAATAGGATCATGTGGACAAGTTGTAAGGTGAAAGGTTGATAGTAAAGTAGATACTTCATCCTCGGTTACAGGGTCAAAGGAGTCCATAGCGGAGGAGGCATTGGGGATGGGCAAGGGCTGGGTGTTGTCAGTTTGTTGAGAGGAGGGTGAGTTAGGGCAATGCTGGGAGGAGAGTTAATTTTGAATGGTTTTAATTTTATTTTTAAAGTGGATGGCAAAGTCATCAGCTGGGAGACAGGAAGGGACAGAAGGGTGGGAGTGGGCTGAGAAGGTTGTTGAATGTAGCAAACAAATGTTTGGGGTTGGAGGGCAGGTTTTATATTAGTGATGAGAAGTAATGTTGTTTGGCAAGATTGAGGGCAGAGAAGTAGGAGCTCAAGATAAACTTGTAGTGTAGAAAGTCTGCTGAATTGCAAGGTTTACTCCATAGTCATTCTGCAGTGCATGAGCATCTCTGTAGATAGCGTGTTTGTGTAGTGTGCCATGGTTGTGGATGAGAGTGAGGGCGTTTGCTTGTGGTTATGGGGGCAATAGTGTCAAGGGTGGAGGTTAGAGTCAAGCGGCAATGAAGTGGCAATGTCAGGGCAGGTAAAGGTGGTGAGGGGGCTGAGAATGGGTTTTAGCACATTGAAAAGTTATTGTGGGTTAAGTGCATGCAGGTGTCTGTGGGTTCTGGTGGCAGGGATTGAAGATGGGTGGTGAGCAGAAGGTGAGGTGAGATTGCAAGTTAGCAGGTGACAGTCAGATAGATGAAGTGGGGAGATGACAAGGTTGGAGATATTGGTCAAAATAAGGTCAATGGAGTGTCCATCAGGATGAGATGGGGAATCTGACCATTGTGAGATGCCAAAGGAATAGGTGAGTGCAAGAAATGTTTCAGTTGTTGGGGAGGTGGATGTGTCAGTCAAGATTTGAGTGAAGGTATATTGGAGGAGAGAAAGTGAGGGAGCCAGGCAGCAAAGTGATCCAAAAGTTGAGAGGGTGATCCAGGTGAGCAGTAGATCACAGCTACTCATAGAGGGATGAGAGAGAATATTCGGATAGTGTGAACTTCAAAAGATGAGAAATGGAGGGACGCAATCGAGGGTATGCAGTGAAAAGTGCAGCGAGAGGATAGTGTAGGACACCATATGAGAGTTCAGCAGGTGAGACAGCATCAGATGGAGTGAGCCAGGTTTCTTTGATAGCCAGTAGATTGAGGGAGTTGGAAATGAAAAGGTCATGATTGAAGGTAAGTTTAATGCAAACAGGCCTTGCATTCCTGAGGAGAAGGGCAAAGTAGATGGTTTTTGACAAATGATGGGTATTAAATTCTGAGTGTTTTGGTTATTTGCTGCCCTGGGGACTCTGCGTTGCTGACATCAGGTAGAGATACATGAGGGGCCTGGGTTAGGAGATATGTTGCCTAAAGCCATCAGAAGAAGGAGATAGAGTAAAATGAGATGGGAGAAGGACTTGCAGAAACATTTCTGCTTTTGATCATTAGGGGAGGGATAAGATAGTGACTGAGGAAAGGAGCTCATAGGAGCAGAGAAGAGGAGAATAAAGCAGTATAGGAGAGTCTTAGAAAGAGGCAGGAGGTTATAATGAAGAAGATGGTGTGAGAAAACATTTCAGCACTGTGTAAACAAAATGCAATATAATAAATATATAAATAAAGGAAGATATGCTTGCATTAATTGTTCTTGTCCAAGGTGATATTAAGTGTGTTCAATTCCTGTTCAATCCTGTTTAATTCCTGTATAATTCTGTTATTCTACACTTTAGAGTGTTCACTTAAGAGATGTGAACTTTTGCAATAGATGTTACATCTTGCAAATACCCCCCCTTGCAAATGCCATCCTGGGTAAACGCTAGATTTATGGGAGCTAATAAGTCAGCTTTGGGATGTTAGGCCTAATTAACGATTCACAGAGTGTCCAGAATGACTAAATTATGGCATCAGGGTGTTAGTGCCTTATCAGTGATAAACTTTATTTTGCTGAGATCCAAAATCTCTTCAGATGGCGACTTTAGCCATGAAATTAAAAGACATTTTCTACTGGGAAAGAAAGTTATAGCAAGCTTGGACAGGCTACTAAAAGGTAAATATATTACATTATCAACAAAGGTCGACCTATGGTATTACCAGTATTAACATACGGATGTGAGAGCTGGACATCGCCATAGAATTGATACCTTTGAATAGTGATGTTGAAGAAAACTGCTTAGAGTCCATTGGAATGCAAGAAGATCCACTAATCAATACTTCAGGAAATCAAGGCAAACTGTTTACTGAAAGCTATGATCGTGAGGCTGAAGCTGAGCTATATAATATTTTGGCCATATCATGAGAAGACCGGATTCCCTAGAGAGGACTAAGATGCTGGGAAAGATTGATGGCACAAGAAGAAAGGAACAACAGAGGAGGAGCATGGGTAGATCAGGTAATTGAAGCAATAAACATGAGCTTTATTAAGCTCAGAGGGGCAGTGGCTGACAGATATGCCTGGCGTGCTGCGGTCCATATAGTCCCAGAGAGTCGAATACAACTGAACGACTAAACAACAACAACAAACTTTGCAGAGAGATTGAATCCTTCAGTCCTCATGAGGGAACAAAGCTTTACAGAGTCTATGACTCACATAAATAGCTTTTATGACTCACAATTTATACATAGTTATCAGTCTGCACTGGGTTTATGCCATTGTTTCTATCACTTTGATGGAAGGAACACAATTTTAGGAGGGTTTCATAATTTTCCAATGTTTACTGTAATATTAGCCAGTTTTACTAAATAATACATCAAAACAGATTAAAGAAAATAACAGGCCTAGCTCCCACCATAGCCCTACCATTACCTATATACTGTTCCCTAAATATCTGGCTCTCATTCAGCTAAACCTGGGTGGAGCAAAAACAAAACAAACAATCCAATACTGCTCACAAACACTTGCATGTATCTTTTAGAAATCTTAGAAATCCAGATCTCTACTCTGCTCTAGAAAAGTCATCGGCTCCAAACTGCTGTCTCTCTGTTTGTCGTTTCCCAGGTACAGACACTTGTATGGACACTTCTCTCTTGGTTGTCTCTTTTCCCAACGTAGACAAGCTGTGCACACTTCTTTGTGTGTTGTTCTTTTAACTTTAAACAAAACACTTTTCTTTGTGAATTTCTCTTTCCTCAATTCAAACTCTGCACATATGCCTGTGTGTGTCTATCTTCTGCTTCAAGCATTCTGTGCACACAGTACTTTCACAGCCTCACACAGATTTTAGGCCCAAAATACAGCTTCTCAGAGACTACCAACTGGAGTCCATACGGGCCCCACTCAAATTCCAGTAGCAGTCTACCTTAATCTAATCTAACACATGCTACTTATATTAGATTGATTCATTATAAAAACAAACAGAATTATTTTATTTAAAAAATAAAATGTGTTTTCCACACCCCCATAGCGGCTAACATAGGCACAGTGTACCAACCAATAGAAACACTGCATTTGTGTAAGGATTTAAACTTTTTACTAACCTTCAAGCCAGCTCAATGCAGAGATCCACACAGCAATGTCTGGGCTCCTCCTAACTTATTGTTCCTGGGTAAAAACAGCACTATAGTAGAGACCTATTTTGTTGTAGTCCACATTGTCATACCATGGTGAAGTAATTGTGGATCCTGATATAAAACAGCTGCAATTACAACAAGGTTGTCTATGAGAATGTGCCTTGTTAGCCATTGGCCAAGCATGGTAATGATGGCCACAGGCTATGTTATTGTGTTGACTGACTTCCCATTTTTTTATTCTACTTATTACCACGACCACTTACCTGTTTGAAATCTATCTTGACTTCTTGTGATCCAAACAATACATATATAGTGGGGGTGGGGGTGGGGGGAGTATTTTATCCCCTGCTGATTTTGAACGTTTGTCCACTGACAAAGAAATAATCAGTATATAATTTTAATGGTAGATGTATTTTAACAGTAATAGACAGAATAACAAAACAAAAAAAATGCATTTCAATAAAGTTATACATTGATTTGCAGGTCAGTGAGGGAAATAAGTATTTGATCCCCTATTAATCAGCAAGATTTCTGGCTCCCAGGTGTCTTTTACACAGGTAACAAGCTGAGATTAGGAGCACTCTCTTAAAGGGAGTGCTCCAAATCTCTGTTTGTTACCTGTATAAAAGACAACTGTCCACAAAAGCAATCTATCAGATTCCAAACTCTTCACCATGGCCAAGACCAAAGAGCTGTCCAAGGATGTCAGGGACAAGATGGTAGACCTAAACAAGGTGGAAATGGACTACAAGACTACCGCCAAGCAGCTTGGTGAGAAGGTGACAACAGTTGGTGCGATTATTCGCAAATGGAAGAAACAACTGTCAGTCTCCCTCTGTCTAATACTCCATGCAAGATCTCACCTCATGGAGTTTCAATGATCATGAAAACGGTGAGGAATCAGCCCAGAACTACATGGGAGGGTCTTGTTAATGATCTCAAGGCAGCTGGGACCATAGTGATCAAGAAAACAATTGGTAATACACTAAGCCGTAAAGGACTGAAATCCTGCAGTGCCCGCAAGGTCTCCCTGCTCAAGAAAGCACATGTATAGACCCGTCTGAAGTATGCCAATGAACATCTGAATAATTGAGAGGAGAACTGGGTGAAAGTGTTGTGTCAGATGAGACCAAAATCGGGCTCTTTGGCATCAACGCAACTCGCCGTGTTTGGAGGAGGAGGAATGCTGCCAAGAACACCATCCCCACTGTCAAACATGGAAGAGGAAACACTATGCTTTGGGGGTATTTTTCTGATAAGGGGACAGGACAACTGCACCGCATAAAAGTAACGATGGATGGGACCATGTACTGTCAAATCTCGGGTGAGAACCTCCTTCCCTCAGCCAGGGCATTGAAAATGCATTGTGGATGGGTATTCTAGCATGACAATGACCCAAAACACACAGCCAAGGCAACAAAGGAGTGCCTCAAGAAGAAGCACATTATGGTCCTGGAGTGGCCTAGCTAGTCTCCAGACCTTAATCCCATAGAAAATATGTGGAGGGAGCTGAAGGTTTGAGTTGCCAAACATCAGTCTCAAAACCTTAATGACTTGGAGAGGATCTACAAAGAGGAGTGGGACAAAATCCCTCCTGAGATGTGTGAAAACCTAGTGACCAACTGCAAGAAACGTCTGACCTCTGCGATTGCTAACAAGGGTTTTGCCACCAAGTGCTAAGTCGAAGGGGTTAAATACTTATTTCCCTCATTGACTTGCAAAATCAGCACGGGATCAAATACTTTCCCCCCCACTGTATATATATATATATATATATTGTGACAAGGACAGAGGGAGTTAACTGAACCAAAACAATTAAGGCTATTTACACCTCCGGAATACCTGTCCTGGTGGAGAGCCTCAGTTAGAGAGAGAATGTGAACACAGTAAATGTTGGAGTTGAGAGAGACCAGTCCAGAGAGAGGCTGCATTTAGACTATGCACCAGCACCCTTTTGAACAGGAAAGTTCACCTCCAGAGTTGCCTTAAAGAAACACATTATTATTATTATTATTATCGTTTATTTGTAACGCGCCAACATATTCCATAGTGCTATACATAAGTTAAGTTACAGGCAATGACAAGTTAAAGATTCACACATTGCAAAGAGTGGATGGCCCTGTCTTTGAGCTTGGAATCCAGTGTCCATAGCGCTTTCCCTAAAGCACCTTGCAGGATTGAAACTCGCAGACTTACAATCTAAAGGTTAAAGTTTGTATGTGGTACAGTAGGGAGAGAGTAGTGCTGAGCATGTTAGGGAGGAAGGTTATAGGCTTCTTTAAAAAGGTGCATTTTAATGGATGTTTTGAAGGATTTAAGGCAGGAGGATAGTCTGGTGAAGTGAGGCAAGGAGTTCCAGAGAATAGGGTCAGCGCGAGAAAAGTCCTGAAGGCGGGAGTGAGAGGAGGTGACAAGAGTGGTAGAAAGAAAAAGGTTGTTAGCAGAACGAAGAGGGCGTGTGGGGGAGTATTTGGAGATGAGAGCAGAGATGTATGGGGGTGCGCTGTTGTTGAGGGCTTTATAAGTTAGGGTCAAGATTTTAAACTTTATTCTGGAGGCTAAGGGAAGCCAGTGAAGTGATTGACAAAGAGGAGCTGCCGACACTGAACGATGTGTATTGAAGATGAGTCTGGCGGAGGCATTCATTATGGATTGAAGTGGGGAGAGGCGAGTGATGGGCAGGCGACAAGGAGCGAGTTGCAATAGTCAAGACGAGAAATGATGAGAGAGTGTATTAGAATCTTAGTAGTGTCTTGTGTAAGGTAATGGCGTATTTTGGATATGTTTTTTAGATGGAAAAGACAGGATTTGGTTAGAGACTGTATGTGTGGGATGAAAGAGAGGGCAGGGTCCAGTAGAACCCCGAGACAACGGGCTTGGGAGGTGGGAGTGATGATGGCATTGTTGACAGAGAGGGAGATGTGAGGAATTGAAGCTGTAGTAGAGGGTGGGAAGATTAAGAGTTCAGTCTTAGACATGTTGAGTTTCAGATGGTGGGCGGACATCCAAGAGGATATACTAGAGAGGCAGTCGGAGACGTGTGCTAGAAGAGAGGGGGATAGATCTGGTGCTGAGAGATAGATTTGGGTGTCATCTGCATAGAGATGGTACTGGAACCCAAAAGAGTTTATTAGGGTGCCGAGTGAGGATGTGTAGATGGAGAAGATGAGGGGGCCTAGGACTGATCCTTGGGGTACGCCAATAGACAGGGGGTGAGGAGAAGAAGATGTGCCGGAGAAGGAGACGCTAAATGATCGTTCTTGGAGGTATGATGAGAACCACAAGAGAGCAGTGTCTCGAATGCAGAGGGAGGAGAGAATGTGGAGTAGAATTGAATGGTCAACTGTGTCAAAGGCGGCAGAGAGATCCAGAAGAAGCAAAATAGAAAAGTGGCCTTTAGACTTGGCGGTGAGCAGGTCATTGGTGACTTTTATGAGGGCTGTCTCAGTGGAGTGTTGGGATTGGAAAGTGTCCAGAAGAGAGTTAGAGGAGATGAAACTGGTAAGGCGGTTATAGACGAGCCGCTCCAGCAGTTTGGAAGCCAGGGGAAGTAGAGAGATAGGGCGATAGTTAGATGCAACGTCAGAATCGGATGAGGGTTTCTTGAGAGTGGATGTAATAATGTCATGTTTTAGAGATGATGGAAATGTGCCAGTGTTAAGAGAAAGGTTGAAGATATGTGTGAGAGCTGTGATTAGTGTAGTAGAGAGGGAGGGATGAGCTGAGACGGAATAGGATCTGAAGGACAAGTGGTGAGGTGAGAGGATGATATTAGGATGGAGACTTCATCTTCTGTTGCAGGGGTAAAGTAGTTGGCTGTGGGAATAGAGGGGGGGGGGTAGATTGGGTGTTGTTGGCTAGTTGAGTTAGTTGAGAGAGGGAAGTGTGTGAGCCACGGTGAGAGGAGAGTTCATTGTGGATAGATTGAATTTTATGTGTAAAATGTTTGGCAAAGTCTTCAGCCGTGAGACAGGAAGGGATGGGGGGAGTGGTGGGCGGAGGAGAGTATTGGAAGTGGCAAAAAGATGTTTTGGGTTAGAGGACAGAGTTGATATTAGTGATGTAAAGTACTGCTGTTTGGCCAGGTTGAGGGCAGAGGAGTAGGAACGTAGCATAAACTTGTAGTGAAGGAAATCTGCTGCGGAGCGTGATTTCCTCCATAGTCGTTCAGCAGTGCGGGAGCACTTCTGAATGTAACGTGTGTGTGTAGTGTGCCATGGTTGTGGATGAGATTGAGGGCGTCTGCGTGTAGTTATGGGGGTAAGGGTGTCAAGAGTGGAAGAGAGAGTAGAGTTGTAGTGTGAGGTGGCAGTGTCAGGGCAGTTGAGGTTGGTGATAGTGCTGAGAAGAGGTTGGAGCACAGTGGAGAGCTGTGTAGGGTCGAGTTCTAGCAGGTTTCTGTGGGTTATTGTGGCTGGGGTTGAAGAAGAGTGATGGGAGGAAGATGTGGTGAGGTTGAAGGTAAGGAGGTGATGGTCAGATAGAGGGAGAGGGTGGATGACTAGGTTGGAGGTATGGGTAATATTGGTAAAAATAATGTCAAGAGAGTGTCCAGCATGGTGAGTTGAAGAATCTGTGAGTTGTGGAGGCCGAGGAAAGAGGTGAGTGCAAGTAGTTTGGCGGCTGCTGAGGAGGTGGAGGTGTTAATGGCAATGTTGAAGTCGCAAAGTATCAGTATGAAAATGTTGGAGGAAAGAAAGTGTGGGAGCCAGGCGGAAAAGTGATCGAGAAATTGAGAGGGAGTACCTGGGGGGCGATAGATTACAGCAACACGTAGAGAGATAGGTGAGAAGAGACGGATAGTATGAGCTTCAAAAGACGAAAATTGGAGGGATGGGACAGGGGGTATGAGGTGGAACGTACAGCGAGAAGAATGTAATACACCCACACCACCACCTTGTTTGTTCCCAGGTCTAGGTGTGTGACTGAGGTGAAAACCCCCATGCAAGAGTGCTGCAGGGGAGGCAGAAGAGGAGAGCCAGGTTTCAGTAAGAGCCAGAAGATTGAGGGAGTTGGTAGTGAAAAGGTCGTGAGTGAAAGAGAGTTTATTGCAGATAGATCGTGCGTTCCAGAGAGCACAGGAGAAAGGAAGAGTGGAGGGTTTGTGACAAGTGATGGGTATCAAATTCTGTGTTTTTCTGGTGTTTTCTGCCCTTGGAGTAGAGCAAGGCTGAAAGCAGGTAGAAATGAGGGAGGGACCTGGGATAGGGGATATGTCTCCAGCAGCTAGCAGAAGGAGGACTGAGAGGGAGAGAATATGGGAGAGGGACTTACAGTGATGTTTCTGCTTATGAGTGTTGGGGAGGGGATGAGATTGTGATTGGATGAGAAAGAAAAGCTTGTGGGAGCAGAGAAGAGGAAAGGAAAGCAAGGAAGGTGAGATGGCTATAGTATTGGGGGTGTGATATGGATAGGCTGCAAATGAAAGTCTGAGAGAAAGGCAGTAGAAGATGAGGAGGAGGAGAAAAAAGTGAGAGAGCATTTCGACACAGTGTGTAGGTGTAGGGAGAAGCTGAGATAAAGGTGTGAGAGTAAAAGAAAAATTGTTACTGACCGAGATGGGAGAGTAGCTGGGTTGTGTGTAATTATATATATATATATATATATATATATATATATATTCTTTTTTTTTTGTGTGTATCAAATTAGTTGAATAATTTGAAGCAGGTCTATCTATATCTATAAATTGAGACAACGCAAGGGTGGGTGGGAGTGGGGCAAAAAGCCAGATGAGAGTTTAAAGATGGTTGCTGGAGGCTTGTAGCAGTGTGTGCAAAAAGCCAGATGAGGGTTTAAAGATGGTTGCTGGAGGCTTGTAGCAGTGTGTGCAAAAAGCCAGATGAGAGTTTAAAGATGGTTGCTGGAGGCTTGTAGCAGTGTGTGCAAAAAGCCAGATGAGAGTTTAAATATGGTTGCTGGAGGCTGGAACAGAGAAGCCAAAACCTATAATTTCTTTGATTCACCCTCAAGGAATGGACTGTATGTTGAAGCAAATTTCTTACTGAAGTGTAAGCATTACTTATGAAGGGTCCCTGGGGGAGAGCACTTGGAGAGATGGGCGTGCTAGTGCTCTACCCATTATATTGGGTTATGTCAGTGGAACAGTGTCCTGGAGAAAACAGAGACTGAAACAATGCATGCCGATAATATACGTCTTTATTGTTTTTCTGGTTTGACTGAGACAGACAAGCTGCCCAGGCATAGAGAGGGCGCTCCTGCAATTTTGTAAGGACATAAATGCAGATGTTTATTTTCATCAATTATTTTGTTTATTTTGTTTTGCTTTTCTTGGCACATTAAATACTGTCTCCCGAACTTCACTTTTGCTACCTCTAGATGGTTATTTCAAATCTGGAAACAGGTTTTGTACAGCCATCATTTGCCACACTGGTGTCAGAAGTGGGATTTGTTTGAAGTCTTGGTTTTGAAGACTACACATTGCTCAGCATGGAAGAAATGGTGAAAGCATTAATGATGGCTAAGGCGACTCAACAGGAGAATAACCGGCAATAACAAGAATTCAGAGAGACTATGGCCCCTATTAAATTGTGAAAATCTCAATTACTCTAGCCGGTAATGTAGCCTGCAAAAGTTACTGCTATTAAATTTGTCTCTTTTAGCTACCCACAGGCTGAAAATGCCTATGAGCTGTCAAAACCGTATCTCCAACTCAGCTAAGCCTTTGATCTGTCAAGCCCGCAATTGCTAAAATCGCAAAGCGCTATTAAATTGCTACAATTCCTCAAGCCCGCAATTATTTTCACAACCGTAAATGGCAAATGTAGCTAAAAATCCTATGAGTACTAGAGAGGACTCGCAAGGGTGTTAAACACCTGTTCATAGCACTGTAAAAACAAATAAAACATCAATACTGCACTTTAAAAGATGGGGAAAGTGATGAAAGACATTAAAATCTCAAGCTTGCAAACCTGCAATACATTTTTTTTTTATGTGTAATTTCTGTGTTATATTGACACTGACAATCAATGGGTTAATATATATCATTGAACTCGCATGGACTAGAATAGTATATTTGTTGATTTTTGTTTTAGTTTGCAACCTTTCCGGATTGCAAGTCCGATCGCAAATTGGACATCTAAACACTAATTGATTGTGGTTTAACCTCCATGTTTTACTGACGTCATGATGACCGCCTCAATTACTATTGGCTGTTTCTAAATTGGTAGTTACAGACTTCCTTTATTGATCACGTTCATGCCCTGAAATGTTACTTACGGTTATATGTTTTATGGTTTTGGCTTCCGGCCATGTTGTTGCGGGCTTATTCAATTTAATCACTCTGTAACTGTAGCAAATTTGCTACAGTTACAATTTAATAGGGTCATGACTTAGGAGTTAGAGCCAGCCACCGGTTGCAAAAGATGAGTACAGACGATGATAAAGAGTCTTACTTGATGTCCTTTGAAAGGATTTCTACACGAGAGGCCTGGCACCCAGCCCAGTGGGCGGAGATACTTGCTCCCTTCCCTATTTTTACCGCCCAGCGTGCCACATAGCACAGTGCCCTAGTCCGGATGAACCCATGCATTGTGAGCTTGGGATTAACGTACGCTGATGCGACCTGATAAACCTAGAAGGACTGATAGAAATACTACACCCAATTATCGAAGAACCCTTTGAGAGGATCGCAATGGATCTAGTATGGTCGCTGGAGAAGACAACCAGGGTGCACCAGTACATCCTGGTTTTCCTTGGTCATGCTACTAGATACCCGGTGTAATGATATAGGAATCACAAAGTTGTGGAGACCAGTAGCCAAGGTCAGCCAATTTCCCATACGAGAGGTACCCCAGGCCTTGACTGGTTTCTCACCATTCCACCTCTTATATGGATGGCATCCAAGGGGAATCCTGAACATGCTACGCAAAACATGGGAGGACCAAGGTGTGCCCGTAAGAAATGTCATTGAATACGTCCAGAGTTTGAAAGAGAGAATGGCCTCTAGTTAAAGAACACATGGAGCGGGCCCATGGTCAACAGAAAACGTATTATGACCGCAACACTCAGGTATGGAGGTTTTAGCCTGGAGAGTGAGTAATGTTACTGGTACCTACGGAGGAGAGAAAACTGCTGGCAACAAGGAGGCTAATGCTAGGATGAGGAGGTGATTCCTCTCTCTGCAGCCTTATAGATTTGACCAAGAACACATGGTATGGAAACATGATGTCAATGCGGACGTCCTCTCGTGTGTCCACTGCCTCTCGGCAGACGCTCATCCCCTGTCCTTAGCAGAGAGGGGGGGGGGGGGGGATGTGTGACAAAGGCAGTCTGAGGCCAGATGGAGTTAACCGAACCAAAACAATTAGCTGCACCTGAGACTGCAGCAAGGCTATTTAAACCTCAGGAATACCTGTCCTGGAGGAGAACCTCAGTTTGAGAGAGAATATTATTTCTTTGATACACGCCCAGGGAATGGACAGTAAGTTGATGCATATTTCTTACTGAAGTGTAAGCATTACATATCAAGGGTCCCTGGGAAGGAGTACTTGGTGAGACTGGAGTGCCAGTGGTCTACCCTATTGTGACAGTGGAACAGTGTTCTGTAGAAAACAGAGACTGAAATATTGCATGCCGAGAATATACTTCTTTATTGTTTTTCTGGTTTCCTTTTTTTTTTTTTATGATACAGACAAGCTGCCCAGGCATAGAGAGGGCGTTCCTGCAATTGAGTAAGGACGTAAATGTTTTGTTTATTTTGTTTTTCTTGGCACATTAAATACTGTCTCCAGCACTTCACCTTTGCTACCTCTGGGTGGTTATTTCAAAGCTGGAAACAGCTTTTATACAGCCATCATTTGCCACAATATATATATATATATATATATATATATATATATATATATATATATATATAGGCACCCCGACTTCAGCGTTCACGCCAAATGCGCACTGACAGCAGCGCGTCTTTGTAAAGTCGGCAAAAAAAGGGTGCAGACGAAAACACTGGCTGGTGCAACAGTGCAGCAGTGCAGGGAGAGGGAGATCAAGGGGGAGAGACACTGGGGGGAGAGATACAGAGGAGGGGAGAGGAAGTAAATTACCCTAACCCTTACACCCCATAGCCTAACCCAAACCCCTCAGACCCCAAGTCTAACCCTAACCCTTACACCCCCTAGCCTAACCCTAACCCCTCAGACCCCAAGCCTAACCCTAACCCTTACACCCCCTAGCCTAACACTCACCTCTCAGACCCCAAGCCTAACCCTTACACCCCCTAGCCTAACCCTAACCCGTTAGGCCCCAAGCTTAACCCTAACCCTTACACCCCCTAGCCTAACCCTAGCCCCTCAGACCACAAGCCTAACCCTAACCCTTAAACCAAAGACCCCTAACCCTAAAAGCTAACACCTAACACACCTAAGCCCACCTAAATAGCACTAACCCTAAAAGCTAACATCTAACACTCCTAAACCTGTGGAGGCCCCTGATCAAAACTTGTGCTCCAGAGATGCCAAAAGTAAACAGCTGCGCCAACTGATGGAAAAGGTGAATGGGCGCTTAGCACCTAGTGAGTGGGAGTACAGCATTGAAATATGGGAGGGGAGAAATGTGAGGAGGGATACAGGAGTGGAGAGGATATGGGAGGGGAAGAATTGATATAAACATTTAAATACAGTATGTTGTAGAGATAAGTGGGTCTTTTTCTAGAAAGAGCAAGACTAAAACAAGAGGTGTTGTTGATGCAAGGCTAATCTGTGATATAATCTGACTTTCAGCAGAAGAATCAAGCACAGTCAGGGGGTTCCATAATAATGTCTGGTACCTGCATTAAGCCTGACTTGAGGTAGATAGAATGGGTAGCCTGATGGCTCTTATCTGCTAACAGATCTGTGAATCTGTGTCTATTAACCTTCTGAGATCCAGGGCTGTGGTGTAGTCCTTGTGTCTGCAGCAGATGCCATCGATTAGTGATCTCTTCAGTCCACAGGTCATATCAGATTGCTGCACTCCAGACAAGACTCTCGCAAACTGTCACTTGTCACTGAGAGCCAGCTATAACTCCTGCATTTCCAGAGTAAAGCACTGGCTACCCCACAGCAACATAAGGCTGAACCGAGGCATGAAGGAAGATAAACCCATCAGGACCATCTAATCTGTCCACGGTCGTGCCTGTCCTGCACGCAGATGTTGGGTCGCGCAATTGACGGGTGCGCTTTTGTGGGTGCGCTTTTGTGGGGGCACTCAATAGCAGGTAGACTCGCCCCTGCTCCCTGTCCTGGGAGTAAAGTTGAATTATCCCCCCCCACCCCCAAGTTTTTTGGGCTCCTACGCCCATGCTGTAGCCATTGTTGTGCCTTGTAATTGAGAGCTTTTCATAAATGATTTGTTCTCTCAAATGTGCATACCTAGCCATGAACTTTGGTGGCTGAAGTCTAAATATATTACTGACTGATATATATAATATACTAAAGAACAGAGCAAAATAACTTATTTGATGTACTAACTCATACCTTTGTAATTACTATTAGTTAAAGGTCCATGTGCGTGCTGACCAACCAAGAAAGTAGGGGCATAGACATATTCCTAAAATGTAACTTTTAATAATTTACTGGCCTCTGTAGATTTCTAACGTGAAACGCTCATTTCAAGCCATCTCACAGTTGTATCTTACAAGTTTGAATTAATGAGGAGACATATACGGTAAATATTTTGATCAAACAGAATCTGCAGTGATACTCCGGTGTAATACAATGATACATGGACAGTATCTAGTGAACGGATATAATTCCACAATATATATCTAAGAAGGGATACAAACACAGTGTGATTTATAACCATAAGTACTGTATGATGATACATGGACTGTATTAGTGAATGGATATAATTTATTTTTATATATCTAATTAAGAAGGGATACAAATTTATTGTAACTTAAAAACACTAATAAAGTACACTAATTAATAACTCGTAAGAACACATTGCAAGTTGTTATGTATCTTACTGATATAATTAAAGGGTATGAGACGAGCATTGTATAAATACCTAATAAAAGTACTATGACAAGTGTATGTGTCAGTGTTGTAATACTGTGTGATAACTGAGTGAAATCAGTAATACAGCTGAGAAGGAAATACTTTCTCCCATTGAGTTTTAATCTCAATGATAATGTGTCTGATGCTGAACTGATCCTTTGAAAAAAAACATTCAAGATGAGTTCAAAATCTGAATTGCATGCCGAAGGTAAAGGCATTTGTTTGTTTCTCTACTCACCAAGTACATCACATATATAGTTGTCAGCAGCAGGGCTTGCCAAAATCTGTTGGTAATGCAACAGGAAAACTGCGGCCCTCGCAAAGGGAGGGCCGCGGTTGTGGCCAGGCAAGGAGCGCCAAAAGCGCTCCTTGCGCTGGTGGAGATGAGCGCCATAGGCGCTCATCCCTACGACCCGCAACACTTTACCATCATACCTACGACCCGCGGGGCTACACATGAACACAAAACTCACATACACAAATCACACAGCGAGACCCGTAGCACTTTGAAAAACATTGCAGGGAAAAAAAAATACAGCCCGTAACATTTACAAAAATTAGAACGTAACGGACGAACAACGCACACTGAAAAACACGAAAGCAACACTAAATACAAACAAAAATAAAATAAAAACATCACACACAGCAAGGGGGGACACCCAGGACATCTGCAAGTCATCTTACGCGTAAATTTAACTCCATTTTCCAGAGTTTAGACACTCAAAGATCCCCTAAGCGAGAGAAAAAATGGCCGCCGAAAAAAACTAAAACAAGGCTACACGACCCCTAAAGCCGCAAAACACCACCAAGCACATACGACTTTTACAAAAAGCTGTACGAGGTACAAGATACACTGTTAGCAAGGACGCTAAATCATCCACACCCGCGTACCACATTCGCCGCCATTTTACAACACTAACTTACAGAATGCGGAAGTACACAGCTACACTAACTGCTTCCACACACAGCCTATTTACACTACACATTGCACACATTGCTGACACTTACACCTCTGCTCCACAACACTGCTAATCAACATTGGATGCTGCAGGAACATCAAAACAGATTGTTAGCTCTTCAGCAAAATGCTTCCTGCATATATTACTTCCAAATAGGTAAAGTATATTAATTTATGATTTCATTCATTAATTAATTATCATGAAAAACTGCATATACACAAAAAAACAAAAACAAACAAACACAGTATCGCAATAAACTGCAAAGCCCTTCAATACGCGCGCCTCACAAGGAGCGCCAACGCTGCTTATAGGACACAAACTACATCAGCGGACAGACTTGCAATAAGCGCAAAAACAAGATCAGCGTGGACCTTACAACTACAGCACAAGCACCTCTCATAACAAAAAATACACCAACCAAGAGGCTCGCGAAGGATCTCACATGACCAAAACACTTAGGCCCTCATTCAATTGCAATTTGGCCAATTAAATAGGGCTCTAAATAAGCAAATAACATATTTTTTTAAAATACGTTTTTAGTTAGTAAACATCTATCCAAAAGCAAAGTTTTCACTAACTAAAAACTTCTTTAAAAAAAATATGTTATGTGCTTATTTAGAGCCCTATTTAATTGGCCAAATCACAGTTGAATGAGGGCCCAACTGTCTGTGGCAAACAGCATCACCTACTGTACCTTACAATATTATTGCCCTGTCATTTTTGACGGGCAAGTCGCTAGTAATACTATAAAAGAGTGACTGACTTCCTATACAATACCGGTCCTCTGAAATCTACTAAATTATTCCAACCTCTCATGATAAATATTTACATCTCTATGTTTAATAGAGTAATATTTTTGAAGAGTTATAGTATTCAACATACAGAAAAATCTTTGAGAAACTTACAAGACTACTTGTACAATATTGACAGTGATTCATTGAGACTTTCATTGAGACTTATCTGTTAATTATTTGTTAATTTAGTGAATGAAATAAGTTATTTTGCTCTGTTCTTTAGTGTATATATTCACTCTTAAACTAACCCATCTGTACCTAAACTGATTATAGTTACTGTGCCTTATGTTGTGTGGATTATTTCTCTTGATGTGTGTTCTAGGATATACATAATATGTCATCTTCATAAAATACACTAAAAATATATTTAATAAATATTTTGAACAAGCATAAGATTTGTTACTCATTAGCTTGCCAATTATGAGTAATATATGTGAGTAATATATTCACATACAACTATTCCAAACCAAGTCAGTGCAATCATACGTAGCTAGAGCACAAACCTCTTTACAGAAATGGTTACTTTGGACTTTGTGGCACATTCTTTGGTGATAATAATTTTGTATTGAATCAATTCGCAAGCTGTGTCATTAGACCTCATTTAAAACTATACATGACTTCTGTAATTTATTTGTTGTTCCTAATTCCTTGGAGACATCCAAAATGGGAAGCAGATAATTTCACAGCTGCAATGGAAAATGTGAACAATGAGAAAGTTATAGAATGTTAAAATAAATATTACGGTGACGGATACAAGTGATTTGTATGACTTTGAGTTTATAGTGTTAGAGTCATGAAGTCATCCTTTTGGTATAAGTGAGTTTGGATATAGGAGGTGGAAGCATGATCTTCCCTTTATATTGTTTGAGTAATGGCACCTGCTTCACAAATCCCTTAATACTTTAAACTTCATATGCAGTCAGTTTGAATAAGATCTCAGTAATGTTTATAACATATGCCATATGCAATAAGCCTGTAGCTGTTACTTCGGCCGAAAAGTTTTGTTGGACATACTTTAGTTACATATTCCCCATTCACATCCAGTATACTTTCAGATCAAGAATTTCAACAGCAAATATGCAGACATGCATTAACTAAATGTAAATATTCATTTTAGTAATTAAAAAGATGAAGTGATATGGCCATCAGATGGTAATGTATGCTTACATATGTCAACTCCAATGAAAATCATGAAATACTTTTTCACACACTGAAACTACTGAAAATCCGTATTTACTTTTCTCATGAATTGATTATTTAAATGAATGTTAAGTTTAAGCAGACATTTCAGAGAGAGTGGGGGTATTTTTAACAAAACTGGCTTCAGATGTTTTAGGTTCATCTTTGTTAATATATATTTATTCTGACATGAATTGCTATGCAACAACATAAATAATGTAGCTGTTCATATCCTCATAGTTCAAAATGTGTTCCCATCTCTATTAATAAAGCTTTCTCAGGTGCTATACAAATATTTTAAACAAAGTACACAAAAATAGTTGTTGTGTATGCAAATGATCCTTAGGGTTTTTTCTCACCCTAAGGGTGATAGGGGAAACCAGATGTGGACTCCTTGCTCGCTGTGCCTTATGGAGTAAAGCTGCACCTCACTGACGAAGCCCACATAGGCAGAAGAGCATCTGGGGTTTGCTGTTTCTCCTGTTCATGGTAGAAGTGCCTGGAATCTCTGGGCTGGATCACTCTTTGGAGTGAAACCAGTCTTATATACTACAGGATATTTCTCCCTGTGAAGGGCACAAGTGAGCTAAAGAGCTTGCTGTCTGAGTAGGTAACCAGACCTATAGGACAAACCTACTTCAGGTATTGTCCGTTGTCAGATTGAGCACCTCTAATTTCGATGTTGTTATTATTATTATCTTTATTTGTAAGGCACCAACATATTCTGTAGCTCTGTACATGGGTTAAGTACAGGGCAAAACATTTTGACGCATTGGAGAGCCCTGTCTTTGAATTTAGAATCCTTTTGTGCTTAGTGCTTTCCGTAAAGCACCTTGCAAGATTGGAAACTCACAAACTTACAATATATATTCACTGAAGTGAGATAATGAATTTGCCCAGTACACAGGTTAATGGGATAACTTTTTAATGTCAATCAGCTCCAATCCCTTTGTTCCTCCCTCTAACATCCTAACCAGTTAGTAGAGTTGCAGTATGAGTTTGAATCTTGTCTAACATGGCATATATACATATATTAAAGTTACCAACTTTGCTTACCTGATGGATACATGCTCTCATTCAATTGCGACTTGGCCAATTGAATAGGGCTCTAAATAAGCACAGAGCATATTTTTTTAAAATACATTTTTAGTTAGTGAAAACCTTGCTTTTGGATAGATGCTTACTAACTAAAAACTTCTTTAAAAAATATATGTTATTTGCTTATTTAGAGCCCCATTCAATTGGCCAAATTGCAATTGAATGAGGGCCCCAGACTACTTAATAATCAGGTTTCAATGTCTATTAATTGTTTCAATAGCATTATTCTTAAATGACTGCAACAGTTTATGAAATATAAGTGCAAAACAAAGTAGTAAAGGTTACTGGTGGGAAAGGGCCCCTTGGAACTAGTAGCCTTATTAAATTGTGATTCAGTCAATTGAATAGGGCTCTATATAAGCACAGAGCATATTTTTTTACAGAAGTTTTTAGTTAGTGAACTTCTATCCAATAACAAGGTCTTCACTAACTAGAAAATTCTGTAACAAAATATACTATATGCTTATATGGAGCCGTATTCAAGTGGCCGAATTGCAATTTAATAAAGCTGTAGGTATGTAAGAATCTTAATTATCAAAAAATACTGGACCTGGGCAGATTAAGTATGAGTATTATTGAGTAAAACATACTATTGCAAAACTGTGAGAGACAGAAAGAATACCTTTGAACCTGACCAATTAATGATTCCCAAAATTGTGAGTCTGATTCTATAGATGAAATAAGGACCAGTAAGATGCCATATAAATAAAACATAACTTTGATTGAAGTTGATTAAAAGGTAAAGAACATAGAGTAAAAAAAATATATATATAGATTGTAAAAACAATAGTGTTCCTGTCATACACCATAAGTGCTAGGCATAGAGTATCCCTAAGACCCGCGGGACTATACTTCAACATAAATCTACTAGCCGCGGGGCTACACTTTAACAAAAACATTCATTATCCAATTCACATTGCATAACCCGTAGCAGTTTTGAAAAAAAAAAATACGAGGTGTAAAAAATACGAACTTAATAGCCAAACCACGTACATCCAAAAACACACAAAACCCCCCCACAAAATACAAAAAAAAAAAAACATTTATAAATATCACACACATCACGGGGGGACAGGCAGGACGTCTGTCAGTGGGGTTGGTTGCGAATTTAACTTGTATTTCTACAATTTTGCGATTGAAAAATCACCTATGCGAGAGAAAAATGGCTGTTTCGACTTCAGCTCCAAGTCTATATACTGTTCCATTATTAATGCATACATGAACATTCAAAAGTTTGATATGGTTCAACAGTTCTTTGTTAAAAAAATAAAAAAAAAGTTTATTATAAATTTTGGTACTTCTTTGTAGATAAAAAATAAGTTTAAGAGTCTCAGATGATCACATTGTGTCAAAAATAGCATTCCCAACTTTAAAATGTTATTGACCGTCATTTTTTGACGGGCAAGTCGCTAGTATATAAATAATATACAGTGGATATAAAATGTCAGGTTTCTGTGCTGTAAAAAAATTAGACAAATATAAATCATTTCAGAACTTTTTCCACCTTTAATGTGACCTATAAACTGTACAACTCAATTGAAAAACAAACTGAAATCTTTTAGGTAGAGGGAAGAAAAAATATAAAAATAAAATAATATGGTTGCATAAGTATGCACACCCTTAAACTAATACTTTGTTGAAGCACCTTTTGATTGTATTACAGCACTCAGTCTTTTTGGGTATGAGTCTATCAGCATGGCACATTTTGACTTGGCAAGATTTTCCCACTCTTCTTTGCAAAAACACTCCAAATCTGTCAGATTGCGAGGGCATCTCCTGTGCACAGCCCTCTTCAGATCACCCCACAGATTTTCAATCAGATTCTGGTCTGGGCTCTGGCTGGGCCATTCCAAAACTTTAATCTTCTTCTGGTACAGCCATTCCTTTGTTGATTTGGATGTATGCTTTGGGTCGTTGGAAAAATAGTATGTAGCCTTAAGCCGACCAGTTTCGCTACTCGTGGTAGCTTTCTCATGGTAGCATACCTTGAGAAAGTTACCAAGAGTAACAAAACCTGCAAGTCAATTTAATAACCATAAGTCTTGCTGGCTACGTTACGGGCAATGGTTTTACACGTTTAGGGAATTTAATAGGGCTGATAGTGCTCCATAGCCTCTAGTGGCAATCACCGGTAATGCATGATTAGGTTTAATTTGAGCATTTTGAGTCTCCCTTATTCAAATAAACTAGGGGTATTTGTCCCCCCATCCCCTCTAGTTTCTACACCACTGGCTACTAGTAAGAACTTCTCTCCACAGGGCTGTGATGGTGCAGCTGCATGCTTGCAGGACTCTGCACATTCAGGAAAATGAATCTCCAAGGCCAGCAAGAAGTAAAATAGCAACCCCTAGAAATGAGCAGTAAGATTTTTTTTTAAATATTAATTTATTACTTTGTTTCATTTTGCATATACAATGGTCCTTTAAGTATCTTGACGCTAGGCATGTTATAGATTAATGCTGGCGTCTAAATTGAAAAAACAATATTAATATTTCCCAAGCTAACTAGCCTAGGTAGACAAGATGAATATACTTTCATAAGCAAGTGGTCTCTGTGGGAACTGTACAAAAAAATAGTAGTGATTAAGACCTCTTCTCCCCTGAAAGGAACTTAGTATAATATGCGAAATGTAATAAATGAAATTACATAATTTAAAATAGAAAACCAGACAGCCTAAAAGAAATGTTTCCAAAAATGGTGCATATAAACTATGATATATGTAGTTTTAATGGAAAAAAGTGTAGGAGACGTTGATAAATAGGGCCTAACAAAATTGTTTCCAATATAAATATGTAAAATCTCCCATCTTTTTGATGTTCAGAAAGGTCTACTATTATTCATCTTCAACATAAATTTCTGATCAAAAATATAGGAAATTATTTAAAAACTGCCCTGCATCATTGAGCTGTACCATGGTTTTATTGATTTGTGTTGATCTTTTTACCATTTTTTTTATCATTATTTTATTTTATAAAATTACAACTGATTTGTACATACTGTTAGAGTAGGAGCTTAGGGCTTTGCTTTTATAAGCTATTTGACTTCATTTTAGGGAACAAGAGCTATATAAATGAACTATTATTATAATTTAAGGCAAGAGAACATTTTTTTATTATTATTATTTGCGTTCATTTTGCCATATTACATTTTTATATGGGATTTCAGCATTCATCAAAAAATAATAAGGGAACTTATTAAATTTGCACACTATGCCAAAAAGGACATTCTTGTACCTCATCAATCAATTCTTATTTCTCTTTAAACTCCATCTGATTGACATGAGATATGTAACAAGTGGTCATAAAAGCTAACCATTAAAATAATTTAGTGTCATTTCTTATTTATGTCATCGAATAATAGCCCTATTATGTATTGGAACGCTGCCACTGTCCGACTTTCTTTTGATTCAACAAAAGAAAAATACCTTTCAAAATACAGAGATGAAAACAACGCTTATTATTATTCCTTACATCTGGGGCACAAATTATAGTACTTTTTCTCAAGCTCAACCACAGTTATAACACAGAGCATTATAGTTTACCTTGGACTTTTGGAAACAACCTGATTTTGCTTTCATCTTAGGTATCTTAAAGGTCGAACGAGTCCAGAGAATACGTTGCATTGTTATCTGCTGGAGCTTTCTATATTTTATATACATTTCTGGGCAGAGTGACAGTGGGAATATGTGAAAGTGTGTTTACAATACTTTAGAAGAATACACTATTGTTTATAAATGAATGAAAGAAACAATTGCATGTTTGTTTTATTTACAATGTTTATATATTGTTTGTAGTCATTTTATTTATTTGCTTATATAATTTTATAGTTATTAACAACCTGACTCATTTGATAATCTACAATTTCAGCCTTTCCTTCTTTTCACTGACAGTTTAATATGATTGTATGGGTTCCCTGGTGTCTGCTGGTTAGGATTCGGTGCTTTCACCATTGACCTGGGTTTGATTCCAGTCAGGGAACCAAGAGGTCATACCACCCTGAAGCCATGCAAGGTTGGGCCTGATAAGTACTTGGATGGGAGACCACCTAGGAATACCAAGAGCTGTATGCTGTGGCCCACTGGAGAAGGAACTGGCAACACACTTCAATATCTCTGCCATGAATGCCAAATGGATCAGTATGGTGTGTGCAGTCCATATCACAGAGAGTTGGACACGCAAACAAATAATATGATTAAAATAGATTGGTTATTTTTGGAGGTTAGCAAAAATTTAGCAAACCTTACAGCGCAGGTATTAGAAAAAATGATTGTGAATATGGGACTTGGAAACTACAGTTGTGAGGTATGCAATAACTTTGAGATTACTTTGTTTATGGTGATGAAACCGGTCATGACAATCTTGCAGATTTTATGTAATAATAAATACTTCAATGTTCTAAAACAATCTGTTTCTCAATTTCATAATTCCATGTCAATTAAAATATTTCAGCCAAGAGCCGTATTTCCTAAATCTATTCTCGAGGACCTTCATTAGGTAGGGATTTGAGGATATACTAACCTAACTAGTTAGAATGACTGAAATACTAATTAGCACAGCTGCACTTAGATACCAATATCTTCTGTTGACAATCTATGAATATGGATATGTTTGCAAAACACTGTCTTAGAGGCTAACAGCTCATGTGGATGCTTGCTGCTCAGAGCCCTGGTGCAGACATCATCTTATTTTACAATACATTAAGGGATCAATAATCTTCTTTAAAAAAAATCTCTTCTTCACGCACATCCGCCATTCCTCATGTTCTTTTGTTTACCAACTATATACTCATGGCCGGATTACCCATTAGACCAACTAGGCAGCCGCCTAGGGGTGCTTCCCTTTGAGGGGCGCCAATTAAAAAAAAAAAAAAAGAAAGGTTCCTAGCTTAAAAAAAGTTAAATGCTGGTTACTGGGGTAAACACCAAGAACAACAGAGTTACAACAAGAAAAGGAACTTACAAGCACAGAAAAGGCAAAGATGGGTTTGTGCATACCCTGCATACTCACTCTCAGGGGCACCTGCACTTCACTGCCTAGGGGCTCAAAAAATGGAGATCCAGCCCTGTATATACTGTATTTCTTTCCACCCCACTTCCCTGAGACAAACATTTTTTTGACACACAACCTGCATCCCTACATGTGCTATCTATCTTTTATTTCCACTTCCTACATTTGCCGCCAGTAGATGTGCTCTCATTCTGTTTATAGTATGTTTTTGTGCTTTTGTGTACCCCTTGCTAACAAAAAAACATTTTACACATATTTAAATATGGCTGAATTTAATATTTTAGAAAAAATGTAATACTTGTTCATGGACCAGTTGCAAAATGTAGTAAACAGGCAGCAGCAACCAGGCATATTCTTCTTGGTTTCATCTGAAAGGATCATTGCAGATTAAGAAGAAAAACACTTGTTTGGGAAAATCAGAATTTTGAAGAGTACAGGAATCCATTCTGTGTTTCTTACATAAAATCCTGAGAACTGGATTGTGATGGGGGTATTTGTAATTATCAGTGGAGGGAGAGGTGGGGAAGGAGGAATAGGTAGAAGACCAGAGCTATTGCTTGATAACTACATAAAACTGAAATTAATACCACACACCTTCCCCATCTCTGGACCAGAAGCAGACTCCTTGCATCATTCAATGCAGCCATAACTCTCCAGAAATGTAAATGCCCCTCAAACGTAACTTTTTCCAACATATATATTTTTGTTCATTGTGCAGTGGTCCCTTAAAGAGCATAGTAAACCGGATATATATTATACTAGTTGTTTTTCACTAAAATAAATATGTGACTCACAGCCCCATTAAAATCAAAGCCCGTTGTGGCATCGACACACACGCAAAGGCTGAAGGTTTGAAATTCGGCTGTGTTACAAAGCTATTAAATTAAACTGCGATCGTCCGTCACTATCCAATTGCGGTATAAGGTAGTGCAACACAGGCCTCTCAGCCAATAGAAAGTGGTCTAGACGAAGATGATTGACAGAGGGAGATTATACATTTGTGTTCCACCCGTCCATGCGTTGACTGTGTTGTATTTTCACTCCATATACCTTTTATATTCTACTATTTAATATTTTACACTTAATTCTTGATAACACATAATTACAGATTACACATATTTGCAATACACACTTAATTCTTGATAACACATAATTACAGATTACACATATTTGCAATACACATAATTTAAAGAACACACAAGGTCCGCTTGTGGATTGCTAAGTGGTGGTGGTGAAGGGGCTTGTGTACCTGAATGAAGCTGTGAGCTATACCATGTAAGGCCAGTGTAGGTGGACAGGTGATTGCAGAGAGGTCAGACAAATCACATTTCACTAGAGGAGGAACTTACAACCCACTCGAGTAACTTTGGCATGCAAACCTTGTGGAATAGCACAGGCAGTGACCTAGCTAAATGTGCTGCAGTCCATATGGTCACAGAGAGTTGGACACTACTTAAGGACTGAACAACCAATAATAAAATGTTCCCCTAGTACTTGATCTGTGATGTGGCAATGTAATTTGGCCATTATTTGTTTTTCCAATGTAGATGTGATGAGCGATATGTATATGCAATCATATATATATTTCAGGGTTTAATTTAGAGCCTCTTTAAGTGAGGAAGGGTTAATATGGCATCAGTTTCATATTTTTGTCTTGCAATTTAATCAGTTAGTGTGTCTTTAATTGCTTTCTGCATATTGCAGCATGGCTTTTCATATTGACATATTCATGACCATTCCAACATATGAAATACAATATCTTTTTATTGCTTATTTTTTATTTGGGAATTATTGTGCAAGTAATTGTAATGCTTTTCCATGCTTCCCCCATATATTAAGTCCACTGGTGTGTTTTTCCTCTGCATAACTAATTAGCACATCAAAGCAGCTTATTAGTATTTAAAGGTAAATATAAGATATACATGTTTGGTAAGAAACAGGCAGCAATTATCACAAAAATATGTGTTATATAGATAAGTTCAGTGTACTTACAAAGTTATATGCAGAAATGCAGGAGAGTAAAATCCAGCTTTGCACACCCACATGAAGCTTACACGGTAGAGAGCAGCCAGGTACAGAATTTGACCTTTTTGGTAGGGACCAGAGGAAGTAATGCCTCAGGGTGGAATCACATGGTTGTGTGGGGTCTGAGCTCACCACTGAATCATAGCACAATGAGAGAGTGAGAGAGACTACATATCCCAGGCTGCTTTGCAAAACAGGAACCCCAGAGAAATGTATCAACTAACCTCTGCTTTCTCTTGATTGGCCAAACTGAATTATGAATTTTATGCTAATGCTAGCAGGGATTTTCAGGGGTGTAACCTAACAAAAGCTGCAGTTTGCAAATCAAATTTTTATTTAGCAAACATCAGGGTGAGTTTGTAAATGTTTACTTTGGTATTTCTTCATGCAAAACATGTTTGCATACACTTCTGATTGTCCTCTATCAGATGCACTCCTAATCCAGGAAACTTAGATATGCCTTTCATTTGTAAAATAATGCAACACATATCAGGACAAATTATTATACCACGTATAGCCAGTTTACATGCTTGATCCTAAGGGGGGCAGAGTTTGTTTAACCCTCTTTTTCATTTGCTGAAAACAGTTTTAAAGCTCAAATGTTAAAAAATGTTTATCAATAAACTTATTTATGAATCATATTTTTATTGCCTTTCAGCAGCTTTTTGAAATGTAATTTGCCGCTAAAGTGAAGGTAGATATTATCAGATTGCTGGCTACAATTACAAAGTACAGCAGGATTTTAACTAGATGCTGTTCTTGAGCTCTTGTTCTAGCTTACCTTGTATCATATTTAACCATCAACCATCGAAGAAGTTTTTACAAATAATTCAGCATTTGCAGCCTTATTAAATTCCAGCCTCTTAGATACGAGGTATCTACTTAAACCCTACGTGCTGCAAAGTTTGAAAAGTTCAAACGCTATTAAATTAGCCCTATTAAACCAATCAGAAGTAACTATTGCTTTCAGCCAATCACAATGGGATACACCCCCACGGGGTGATTGGCTGAAGGCATATGCGCATTATGATTGGCTGCAGTCTGATTGACAGTTCCTTCAACCAATCAGGAAGGGAGGGATAGGGGGGTATCCCATCCTGATTGGCTCACACCTTGGCACCTTCTGATTGACTGAAATGTGATTGACAGTTTTTTCAGCCAGTCGGAAGGCACCATTTCCAATTTCCTACCGGAAGAGGCCTCATTAGCGTCTGGGAGCTCCACGAGTGCGGAGCTCCGTTGGTTTTTTTGTTTTTTTTTAGATTGCGGAAGAGAAGAAGGTCGGGGACAGGTACGTTTTCAATTTATAATGTTTATATTTTATTTATTTGTTCTGTTTGAGAACAGAAGAAGATGGACGGGGACATGCTGGAAAGGTATGTTTAATACTGTATTTGTAATGTTTATTAATTCTATGTAATGTTTATTTTTCTAATAATCCAATGTTTCTTTTTTTCCTAGGGGGAGCGATCAGAAGGGACATCTGCAAAGGTAAGTGGTTTTATTTATTCTATTTTAGCTTATATTTAGGGGGTTAGTTATAGATAGGGGGTGATGTTTAGATATGGGGTTAGGTATCGATAGGGAGAAATGTATTGTAGTTAGTTGTATATTTATAATGTATTTATGGCTGTAATGTTATGTGTATTTGTGTATGTCTTTTCCTTTGCAGGTGTGTAATGTTTTTTTTACATTTTATGTAGTGGCGGGGGGGTTTGTTATTGTTTTTTTAAAATTTGTAGTGGGGGATTTTGTGATTTTTTTTTTATTTTTTGTACTGGGGGGGGGGGGTTGTAATGTCCTTTTTTACTTTGTGTACCTTAGGTTTTTTTATTTTGTGTGCCTTAGTTTTTTTTTATTTTATCTAATTTGTAGGGTGAGGGGTTTAATAGGGGGATAGGAAGGTAGTGTTAGGGAGGTTAGGGGTTAATAGGTTAGGGGAGTGGGGGTTAGTCTAGATTTAGTGGTTTATTGGGGGGAATAGTGTAGTGTAGTGTTTGTACTTAGTGTCATGAGGGTCCTGGGGGACCCTCATGGCACTTATGGGGTTAATTATAAGCTTCTAATTGTCCTATGAGGGTATTCATAGACCCTTATGGGACTGATTGGGTTAACTGGAGGCTTACGGGGGTCTGCAAAGACCCCCATAAGGGATCGGGTTAGATGGAGGCTTATGGGGGTCTGTATAGATCCTCATAAGTGATGGGATTAAATAGGGCTGGATTGGGTTAAATAGGCCCAGTTAGGGTTATTAGGTCCAGCTTGGTTTAAAGAGGCCCAATAAGGGTTAGATTGGCCCAATTAGGTTTAGATAGGGTGTAGTATGGGTTAATGGGGTATAGTTAGGGTTATCAGTGTAGTGCTTAGACTTTGTCATGAGGGTCCTGGAAGACCCTCACAGCACTTGTAGGGTTAACCTAGTGGCAAATAGTGTCTTATACTAGTATACTATACTATACTACTGCACTGAGGGGGGTAATTATAGTCTCATGGGGTCCATGGGTTAAAGGGTTAATTTAAGTGCTCATGGGGCTCTGTATAGAGCCCCATTGGTTATAGGATTAATTAAGGCCTTATTGGGGTTTGTATAGAGACCCATGGGTTATAGGGTTAATTAGGGGCTTATCTGGGGCTTTATTGACCCCATGAGTTATGTGGTTAATTAAGGGCTTATGGAGGTCAGTTTTTTAGTTGCCTGGGGGGGGGGGGGGGTTAATATAGTACCCCCCACTGCAGGGGTTAATATTTTTAGCGCAGGTCCTTTCAGGACCTTTACAGTCCTTTAAGGACCTGCAAGGCGGGAAATTTGAATTTGGAAATGCAGCAGGGTCACGATCGGTACCGATTGGGGACCCCTGCTGCAAGGGGTTAATGTGGGGGGGCTGAGGAGGTCCTAATGGACCCTTGCAGCAAGAGGTTAATGTGGGCACTCATTGGGGGTCACGAAGGGGACCCCCAGCATAGAGGGAGGTTAATTTTAGGTGCCGCGGCTGGGATAGGTTAATAGTGTGCCTTGGGCCCTTTAAGGACCCGCGGACGGTAATTTGTCATTTTTAAATGCAGCAGGGGCCTGATCAATGCCGATCTGGGACTCCCGCAGCTACGGGTTAATGTGGGTAGGCAGCAGGGGTCTCTCTAGGGACCCCTGCAGCATGGAGATGTGTTTAGGGAGCAGGGGGGAGCATCACACAGCGGTATCGGGCTGCTTCAAGGCAAGGCAGCATGTAGAGGCTTTAAGAACCCTTGCTGGCACTTTTTTGTGCCTGTAGGGTTTCTTCCGAGGTGCGTGATTCACCTCATAGATTTATAGCTGCGTGTTACTACGTAGCTCTCTCTAAGCCTATTCTCGGCCATTTTTCTGTGTTATCTCGCAAATCAGGCTGTGAGGGAGGTATTGGAGAATTGGTCCTTGCAAACAGCAAAAAACGGTCTTTTGTGAGGACCGAGGGAACTACGAGGGCTAATTAAAATTAGTCCCTTATTTTTTTCAATCAGTTTTATTAATCAGTAAGGATGCCAACATACAAATTATGCAACAAAGTACAAAAAAATCGCCAATGGAGAACACAAACAAAAGGAATTGAATAATTCATTAACATGATTAACCTGTAAAAGGGTCTTATAGAAATTGAGAGTATATATTTACCAAAGGTTACCCTATCTAGATATACATATTCTACTAGATGAACTCCACTAGTGATTTTTCTTTTTTAGGATACAGAATATTGGATATTAGACAATAATAGAGATTAATAAACATATATATATATATATATATATTGAAAAAGATAAAAGGGGGAAAAACAACTAAAGTAAATTAAATAAATTAAATAAATAAAAAGTATATCTCAAGTGTAAATTGCCAAGAAATCCAGACCTACCTCCTGCCACTGTCTCCGAGGGGATACTCAGCCAAATTGAAAAATGGTATGGGGATGGGGATACTATCAGGGGAAGCCAGCCACGGGTTCCATATTGTAATGAAAAGGGATAAAGAGTCTTCTAGAATATGATCAGTCGTAAATTAAAAGATAATTTAATTTGGAGATAACCAGTCGTAATTGCAGGGAAGAGGATTTCCACTGGTGAGCAATGTTACTTTGGTGGCTAACATTATGAAATAGCGAATTGCCCATCAAAAAATTACGGGCATTATATTGTAAGCCAGGGAATGCTGTTTGAGACATAATGTAAACTGTTTTTTACGCTGAGGACCTTCGGCGCTCATTGCAAGGCTCTTGAATGTTGTTGTTTTTTTGTTATTAGAGGGGCTTTTGCTGTCAGGCTTGCAAAGCGTGACAACGATTCGTAGTTTGACAACTATTATATGTGACTAGCGACTTGCCCGTCAAAAATGACGGCAATAAAAACTAAAGCCTGGCAATGCTGCTTGCCACACAATGTAAGCCTCTCCCCCTCTACTTTACTGGCCTTGTGATGAGCGCCTTTGGCGCTCATCACAGGCCTTGCAATGAGCCCCTTTGGAGCTCATTGCGAGTCTCTCCCTCTGTCTACTTCCTCCCTCGTGTCTTATTTCCCCCCTCCTCTCCCTCCCTTGTGTCTCCTTCCACCTCGTCTACCTCCTTTGTATCTCCTGCCCCCCTGTGTTTTTACCTCCCTCTCCCTCCCGTGTCCCTAGACCCCTCCCCTGTGTCTCTTTCCCCCTTCTCCCTCCCATGCATCTCCCCCCCCCCCTGTGTCTCCCCCAACCCTCCCCTGTGTCTGTTCCCCCCTGGCCTGTGTCTGTTTCCTCCTCCCCCTGTGTCTGTTACGGCCTTCCTCGTGTCTCCATTTCCCTCCCTTGTGTATCTTCCCCCCTGCACTTTCTCCCCTGTGTCTCTTCCCCCTCCTCTCACTCCCCTGTGTCTCTTCCCCCTCCTCTTTCTGTGCCTCTTCCTCCCTGTCTCTTCCCCCTCACCCTCTGTGTCTCTCCCCACTCTGTGTCTTCCACCCTCTCCCTCTGTGCCTCTTCCCCCGCCTCTCTCTGTGTGTCTCGCCACTGTGTCTCTTCACCCCTTCCTCTGTTCCCCCCCTCTGTGCCTCTTTCCCCCTCTCTCTGTACCTCTTCCCCCCTTTCCCTCTGTGTCTCTTCCTCCCTCACCCTCTGTATCTCTCCCCCCTGTGTCTCTTCCCCCCTCTCCCTGTGCCTCTTCCCCCCTCTCCCTCTGTGCCTGTTCCCCCCTGGCCTGTGTCTCTTTCCCCCTTCCCCCTGTGTCTGTTCCCCTCTTCCCCCCCCCATTTCCCTCCCATGTGTATCTTCCCCCTGTTCTCCCTCCCGTGTGTCTTTTCCCCCTCCTCTTCCTCCCCTGTGTCTCTTTCCCACCTATCCCTCTGTGTCTCTCCCCCCTCCCTCTGTGTCTCTTCCCCACTCTCCCTCTGTGCCTCTTCCCCACTCTCCCTCTGTGCCGTGCCTCCCCCCCCTCTTCCCCACTCTCCCTCTTCCCCACTCTCCCTCTGTGCCTCTCCCCCCCTCTTTCCCACTCTCCCTCCCCTCTTCCCCACTCTCCCTCTGTGCCTCTACCCCCCATCTTCCCCACTCTTCCCCACTCTTTCATCTGCTATCGTCTCGGGCCGGGCTGCGCGCAAGCGCGGCTTGCGCCGCGCTCTGCGCAATGCGCAGCAGTTTATCATTGTCAAACTGCGATTCCTCTGAAGCGCGACGACGAATCGCAGTTAGACAATTATAATATGTGATTGCAACAATTTGTTTTGATGTAAGGATAATGAAGGGATGTAGCGGCCCAGCAGGCTTACTTCGGACGATGGATTCATTTGTTGACCGAATAGGAAAGCGAAAATACTTCTTGCCATAGTAATATAATCCCACCAGGTGTAAAAAAGGAGCCTACTCTCCCACATTCTCTAAAGCAGTCCAAGGTTGGTGTTAATTTCCAATTATAAAGCTTGTCTGGGATATAGTATGTCTTATGGAGAACTTTAATTGAAGTTTCTAGGACACTGCTATTAAGGGAGCCTATAGTTAAGTTTAACCATGAGCTCTCCCACTGATTTTGGGTCCAATTACAGTTCAGGTCACTCTCCCACTTACGTATATAAGTCGATATAGATTGGTTTATGTCAGTATTGATTGAGTCATATTTAAGACTTATAACACCTTTAATTAGAGGGGTTTTGTCACATAATTTCACTAGCCAGGATGACATAGGTGTGCCAAGTGTAAGGCTACAGTATGTGAAAACTTTGTGTGGCAGGATTTGGTACAAAGTATTTAGTTGATCAAACTTGAGAATTTGACTGTGTTGGTACCAGGACCCAACCTGACGGAAGCCAGAGGTTCTCCACCAATTAAAGGAGAAAGGATGGGGAAGTATTGGAGTGAGTGTGGAATACATAGGAGTTAATCCCCGAGTTTGTCTAGCCCATTGCCAGATTGTAGGATTTGGGCATGCCGTAAGAGTCTTACAGGGGTGGGGAAGCCATAGTATAGTATCCCAGGTATAACGGTGTGTTATAGAGTGGGTCTGAGGGTTTGAACATCATATTTTTGGAGATACAATGTGATTTGTTGTTCCAGATAAAGTTGAAAGTCAGCCTTTGAATTCTCTCTAGTTCAGGATGCAAAATAGATATAATAGTCATCTTGACCACGTTTATACACCCAAGCCAAGAAATATTTCCTTTGGAGCAAGTCTGATAGTTTTGTCCCATTGCAGAGTATAGCTGTGTGAAATTAGCTTTGTGAAGATTGTTTATTTAATGTGTGAGGTGGATACCTAAGTACTTAATATGGGAGGGGGGCTATTAAAACTGAAAATGTTGATGTAGAAACTGTAAGGCATCTGGGGTTAAGAGACAAATTCAGAGCTTCTGTTTTTTCGAGATTTACTTTCAAGCCCGAGATCTTACCAAAATTGTCTAGGATGTTCATAAGAGTTGGAATCGAGGGGACAGGTTGAGATAAAGTGCACAGAGGATCATCCGCGAATAAGCAATACTTAAGATGATGATGGCCTATTGCTATATCTTGGTTGGATGAATTGGATCTAATTGTCTGGACCAGGGGTTCTATATTGCCGGTTCTATATTGCCAGAGCAAACAGCAATGGAGAGAGAGGACAACCTTGTCTAATATCATGTTGGATATCAATGAGCACTTGAGAATCCCCTGTTAATTTAGGCAATGCTCTGGGGTTGCTATAGTAGGTTTGGAGAAGATTCATAAATGGACCCGAAAAGCCAAATTTAGTGAGAGTTTTTTGTAGATAGGGCCATTCAAGCGAGTCAAATGCCTTTTCGATGTCAAGTGCTAAGAGGCATGAAGGGTCTGAGTCTGTTTTGCACAATGAATAGAGTTAAGGACTCACCAAATGTTGTCTCCTGCTTGTCTAAAGGGGATAAAATCCACCTGCTCCTTGTGTATTAGTCTGGGAAGGAAGTCATTAATTCTATTGTACATGAGTTTTGCTAGGATCTTAACATCTCCATTTAGGAGAGAAATGGGCCTATAGTTTTTAACTTCTCTTGGGTCTCTGCCTTCCTTGGGAAAAAATACAAGTTTGGCTTGATTAAATTCAGGAGGTATGTGGAAGCCCTCTAGGATCCTGTTGAATACATTTGTGAGGTGAGGGGCTAATAAATCTGCAATTCTTTTATATGAATATAAATTGGAGAATCCGGCTGGACCGAGGGAATTTACAGATTTTTAGGTTTTGGATTAGAGTCAAGGAAAATGTTTTATTAGATTCAGATTTGTAGGATGAGGAGAAGTATAGTTTCTGGTAGAAAGAGTGAAAAGTATCCTGAATTCTCTTGCGCTAACCTTGATGTCTCCCGATAAGGACCCAATTCGAAAGAGTTTTGATTGACCAAGTTTCCCTCTGAGTTTTTTTGGCTAAAAGGGTGTTAGACTTATTGGCTTGGGTTTAAAATTTGTGTTGAGTCCATCTCATAACCTTCTCTGTATGGTGCGATAAGACTAGATCTAGTTCTGACCTCAGTTTGTCAATGGTTTGGCGGAGTCTGTGAGATGGATTTAGTTGATTTTGATATTCCAGAACCAATAGCTCTCTTCTCTTTGTTTGGAATTGTATCTTATTTGTGGCCCTCATATTTAATGCACGCTCCCCTAATGAAGGCTTTATGGGCCGCCCAGACCCAACCGATATCCGATTCCAGATCTAAGTTTGTAGATAAAAAATGCTCAATATCATTAGCTATGTGGTCTCTGAATATCGGGTTGGCCAAAAGCATTTCACTCAGTCTCCAAGAACGTGGTAAGCGTACCAGACCAGGTGCATGGATACATTTCTGATCTAGTTAGATGGTCAGAAAGTGACCAATCAATAAGCATGTTATCTAATCTTGAGTATGCATTATGGATAGGAGAATAAAAAGTGTATTCCCTATCTGTTGGGTGAAGCAATCTCCAAGCATCTACTATGTGTAACTCCTGCAATAGCGAGTCTATCTGGGATATCTTGGCAGCAACCCTGTCATCCCAGCACTGGCTAGATCTATCAAGTTGTGAATTTAGAGTTAAATTTAAATCTCCCCCCAGAATAACCTTTCCCATCTTGCATGACCTGAGGTATTGTAGAAGCCAGATAAAGGAGGAATGAGGCTTATTGGTAGGTGCATAAAATGCTATGAGAGAGAGTTTAACGTCTAACAAGTTACCAGTTAAAATAATAAAATCACTATCTTTATCTATGTGTTTATGTTCTATAGTGAAGGGAAAGTTCCTGAGAAGTAGAATGGTTACTCACGCTTTCTTTGAGGCTTGTGTCGTGGTAAAGTTTGATGGATAATGTTTATGGAAGTATTTGGGTACTTTGTTATGGGCAAAATGTGTCTCCTGAAGAAATAGCACTGAAGGGTGTAGATGTTTGTATGATAGGAAGGCCTTCAATTTCTTGAAGGGGGAATTAAAGCCGATAACGTTGTGGGAGATTATAGTATATGGCGTGTCAGTCATCCTACCTTTGGAGAATATGTCAGTGAAGGACTCTGTAAAGGTAGATAGCTGATAGTAAAGACCTGGCTGACTGAGGTCTCAGACATCAGATGGACAGGAGGAGATTCTGGTCTTCCAAGACGACTTGAGATACTACAAAAAACAAAAAACAAAAGGGGGAGAAAAAAGAAAATAGAGTAAATTACAAAAAGACATGGTTGAAAGTGGAGTTTTAGGCACTTATTGTTCTAATATAAGGAAGTTGAAGTCAGTAAAAATAATGTAAAAAGTCACATTTCATTTCCCAAACCCACCCTTTAACAACATTTGAGAAACTAAAACCAACTTATGTCATAGTATTTTAGAAAAAACATTGTGTCATGAGATTATAAAAATCTGGGGAAGATAAGGTCACTCAGAGCTAAGGCACACATAACCTGAATAAACAGCCTTGCTATGGGGCTTTGTGCTACCAGCTAACACACTATACTCATTAGCCATTACTCATTAACCAAAACAATATCCTCTGAGCGTCTGGTCTTCTCCACTGTGGAAGAAGCATCTAGGCCCGGGGCTCTCTAAACCCCCTCTATACGCTGCCAAGCCACACAACGAGTCACCAGCAGTCCGGTAGGTGGAGGACTTGAGGGGGACAACATAAGACTCGGGGAGCATTCATTCAGCATTTTTAATAACAAGTTCATGCATTTAAAAAGAACGGCCTTTTGAGTCTTATCTTGATTAAAATATGTTAAATGTGATATTTTATTTTTAGCACTAAATATTATGCAGCAATATGCAAGGGAACTATGGTTACATTTTACTAGCAAAACAGATTTGAATATACATAATAAATATATAAGACATTAAAGATCTAACCATGAGCTTTTGAAACCAATATTAGTTCAATTTTAATAGACAACTGTCATAAAGTAAATTATGAGATGTGGACACGCCAGACAATATTAAATATAGACTATCACACTAAACCTAGAAGGTAACATAAAATGTGGAATGATCAGCAATAGTTCTAATGATTCAGGTGGCTCACTCTCATTAAACGTTAATTTAAGGTTTGTTAAAATGTACTTGAATGCATGAGCATAATACTATCTATTTTTTTAAATAATTATAATGTCAAATGATACATATCCTTTGAAACATGCTAAATACATAGTTTAAAGGATAAACAAATCCTGGGTAGTCTATCACAAATTAAACAAAGTGCTTGTTTTAAATGTTACATAAGTGTCAAGTTGTGTGTTTTTTTATTTCTTTATGCATGGGAAATGAGTGATTTGAATAATGTGTCAAATAAAAGTGAAAGATCATTCTATAAATGACAATATGTTTGTTGTATTGCTCTGTTTGTACCCTGGCAGCGTTTTCTACTGTCCCAATTACCCCATTGTTGACACATTTATCGAAGTGTTGAACATCCGGCACCAGTGCCCTCCTTTATCTTTGAAGATCCCATAACTATTTTATCTATTAGTGCTTAGTACCTGTTTTAAGTGTTGGATGTTTTGGATCCATGGGTAATATTAGATAATATAAAGTTATGTATATAAGAATTAATATTCTTCATTTTCAGTAGTGAATTTCTATGCTCTGGGTCAGTGTCCAGAGACACAATTTAAAAAGTCAGCCCAGTGTGTGCATTCCAGTTTATTACCAATGTAAAACATATGACCATCTCTTCACAAAGTGTTCATTGTTGTGCGGTAGAAGTAATTTTATCTTGGCTTCCTACTACATTTAAAGCTTCTCATAATCACCCTTATTACAGTAATAATACAGCTTTATACTGTAATACACAGCATGCTGTGTCCCCATGGGAGTCCACTTTACTTAATAAGAAGGATAGAATGCCTGTGCTTTCAACTGCACATTTATATTACTACAAACAGTTCATTCTTTGCAATATTGTTAGCTGGAAAGATTGATAATGCATTTTGGATGATAAATGATCTGGGGATCATGCAAATTAATTTATAAAAATCTTGCTAAACAATATCAGCTTAAGCTAAAAATGTATATGCTTATTTCATAACATATCTTATTTTTGCATTTTAAACTATTTACCACTGTTACAATAAAATATAATAATACTGTGTAAATCAGCAATAACTTGCCCATTCATTTCTGTACTCGTGTTTATTTTTAATACATATTCCAAAAACTCAAATTTTGGGAAATTGTATGGTAGTCTAAAACAGAGGTTTTCAACCAGTGTATATAGGAATATAGTAATGCTTGTATTCCCTGAGAACTAGTCAAATCTATTTCAAAATATTTCTCTCCGCTTCCTGAGTTTAGTGTTCAAGTGAAGGTGGAGTATGCGGAAACTTCATTCCTACAGTATTACTTCAGCAGGTGAATAAGGCATCAATTACATTGTTTCTGCTAAAACGCCCACTCGGCTGCTTTTCCATTGTGGGCATTGTTACAAAAAAGTTTATGAAGTTACTACATTGCCCCCATAAAAACTCCACTTGATTCTTACGGACACATATGCAGAGGGTTTTGAACGTTACTAGTAAGCTCTAAATTGTGCTTGCAAGCTAAAGTGTACATGTAAGAGACTATCAGGCACATTAAATTCGCTGAATGGGACAAACTATAGCCCATAACGTAGCCCGCAAGTCTTGCGGCTATTAAATTGGCAACAAAAAGCAACCCGCCAACGACTTGCGGCTTAAGGGTGAAAAAAGGGTACGGGACGTGGAAATTTGAACTGCGGGCCAGCAAATCCTTTGCTCTTTCAAGCCTGTAACTGTTACGTTCCAATTTCGCTATTAAATTGCAACAAGTCCATTGGCGTTCAACCCCGTAACCTGCAAATGGAGCCAAACGCTAGAGAGTACTAGAGAGGACCCGCAAGGGGGTTAAAGTCCTATCCATAGCACTGTAAATGCAAATATACACTACTGTACTCATAAGTAAAGGGAAAGTGATGTTAGGTATTCAAATTAATAGCACAACATTCTCCAGCTTGAAAATCTGCAATCTAAAATACATTATTTTGTTTAATTTCTTGTTATATTGATCCTGGCAATCAATGTATTAATATATATAATGGAACTTGCATGGACTTGAATATCATATTTACTGATTTATTAATATTGCATTATTTCTGGAATGCGGATCTGATCGAAACTCATAATTGAAACCCGTAAGGCTTTGAAATCTAACCTCCATTTTTCAGTGACGTAATGATGACAATCTCATTTGCCATTGGCTCCATCTAAACCCGTAACCACGGGTTTGACTAATTGATCATGTTCACGGCCACACATTCAACCGGCGCAAGAATGGTTTACGTGCTTGCGTCTATGGCCCGTAACTCGCAGCATGGTGGAATTTAATAGCTCTGTAATGCACCCGAATTTCAAACCCGCAGCCTTTGCGGGCTGCTGATGCCGTTATGGGTTTTGAATTGAATGTGGCTGTATGAGTCTGAAACACAGTAGTCTCCATAGAAGCCACTTAAATGAACTAACATGAACACACTAAACAATAACCCTAACTTTCTGCCACCCAAGGCATTAATATTTAGGGGTCTCTCTCTCCCTCTCCCCTGGTGCTTTGGGGTGGCGGCGGGACTACTAACTACTAAGTAATAAAGCCTAAGTAGGTCCACCCTAGTCCATAATCTCACCACGTACATTATAAAGGCCTAAAACACACTAACTTCCTGTATCCCAATCCCCTATGGGGGTTCCATATGCATCCCCAAGGGCCTTATCATTAGCACCCATAGGGTTAATATTGACCCCATGTTTCCTAAGGAATGTCTCCCATATATTGATACATATTTTAGTTAATTAGAGGTTTAAACAAATAAATAAAAGGTGGGACAATGCAAAAATGCATCATTTGTCACTGGAACTCCTCCTTTGAGGAGCTCCATTAGTTTAGTAATTTTCTTTTTATAAAGCAACAGGGTTTTAGATGCGCCTTCACCAATGCTCTAAAGATGAGAACTATTGGTTTTAATCAAGATTAAAGAGGCCATCTCCACAAGTCCCAAGATAGAAGATGTCATTTCCAAGAGGCCTGAAGATGAGTGCCTTTGGCTTTAAGCAAGATGAATTCCATTTGAAGTGTTCGCTTATCCAAAGCAAAAGATTGAGGACCCGGGAGTTTGACTACCCTGTATCCATGCACATAACAATATATATATATTTAATATTTAGGGGTTAATAGCCCACCCACACTCTAAAGCATCAGTGAGTGGGGGGAAGGTATGGGCTTTATTTCATCCCCTCGGTGTAGAGGAGGTCCAGGGGGACCCTACATTTTACTTTATTTATAAGGGGAGGGGGCATGGACAGAGGGGTCATAAATCTTTAGTATGTATTTTAATTATTAACCCCTTCACTGCTGTGACTGAGGCAATAAAGTGCATACAATAGAAATAGTGAGGCCTTGCCATGCACTCACTAAGGCTTTTCAAGCCATAACATTTGTTTCAGAATGCATGTTATTTTTTTAGGCCGTAGCAAGTCCATGCAGATCCTAGCGAGCACATGTAGACTTTTGGCAGGGCCATGTAACCTCATTTTAGATAAAACATAGATTAGCAATAGAGCTAGATGCACCGAGGGCAGTGAGCACTTGCAGAGGGTTACATATTAGGTTTTTAAGTAAGGAACATAATAGAGGAAGTCATGAACTGGAAGCTTAAGTCAGTTACTTTCTGACTGTGCAAGACAGTTAGATAAAGTATTGGAAACTGTACAGGACCACTATATTTTCTATGAAGAAATTAAAATAGAAAAGCCAACTTCTCCAAGCAAACAGCTATTGAGACTCCGGCCTGTGGGGCACTGGGGTTGTTTCATAAGGTGAGGCTAACTGCAGTATGTTTTCAAGACTATTTGCTATAGGCATTTTTAGATAAAGACAATGATCTATACCAGGAGTATCCCATTTTCAAAAATAACTTGATTATTTTATAATTTTCGACACATGGACAAACAGACATTGAAGAAACTATGGGGAAAATGAATGTCGTACAAATTGATCCCTTTACAATACAGAAGAAGCTGCCCCAAGGACACTACTAGTTTCCACTAGCTGCTCAGGAAATATGTTGAATTGTAGTTTAGATAAAAAATAAAACATATTTTATTTCACTGAAATGTATAACTAATTTTCAATGTAAGACTTTCTAAGTTGCAAAGCATCATCTACAATTACAAAGTTATTCAGAAAATTATTATGGAGGTCGACCATTTAAGGTTTTATCCGCTATACACATGCAAAAATCCTTTAGGCTATAATTATGTTAGTGCTACTATTAAACAGATTATAAATCAACATTTTCTAAAGTCATGGAAACATTTTGTTGAAGGAGAATAACTATATTTATCAAATGTAAATTCCAGATATTTCCATCTGCTTGAATACATCATTTCTTCATTTCTGTGTAATGAAGACCAACGGGTGTGTCCTAAAAATCAGAGCACTATGTATAAGTATCCATGCTTGAACATAGGTTTACGACCAATTTGACTTCATCCTTCTTGGCAGACACTAGTATAAAATATAAAGCCATCCTTCATGACATAGCTGCAGTGGTTGAAAAAAGACATGTTGTACATTCATCAAGTATGTGGGTCACTGTTATATTTTCCCTAATACTGGTCCGTAGGAAGGCAAGCAAAAAAGAGTGGAAAATGTGTTTACATTTTAAAATTGATCATGAATTGGTTTAGATATTGTCATTGCATTTTAGCTCTTGAAGCCCTCCCACTATATTCTACATAAATAATAACTATTAGCAGCAATAGAGGTGCTCAGGCAGAGAATTAACTATCCTTAATAGTTAGTTCAATTAATTTGGTCATCCACTCTGAGAGCATCTTCTTTTAGCTCACCTGTGCCCTTCAAAGGGAGAAATATCCTGTATATCCTGTAGTATATCAGTTTGATGCTCCCTGTGCCTAAGGGAGTTATCAGCTACACCCTTACTGATGAGACCCAATTAAGGCCGAACCATATATCTGGGGTTTGCTGGTTCTGATGTTGAAGGGTAGAATTTCTTGGTATTTCAGGCCTGGATCACTCTTTTGAGTGAGACCAGACTGATAAACTACAGGATATTTCTCCATGTGAAGGACACAAGTGAGCTAAAGGAGGCTGCACTCAGAGTGGATGACCATATCTGTAGAACTACCTATTAAGGATAGTTTGTTCTCTGCCTGATCACCTCTATTGTTGGTATTGCTTGAGTCTATAACTGTTTCACATTGTAGATTTACACTGTGTTCAAAAACAGGTTGTGTTGGGGTATTGGTAAGTGTTCAGCTTTAAAGATTTTTTTGTAGGTTATAGGTTAAATTACCCTGCCTTCCATGTGTTTTTTAGCTAATGTACTTATATATACAGTATCTCACAAAAGTGAGTACACCCCTCACATTTTTGTAAATATTTTATTATATATTTTCATGTGACAACACTGAAGAAATGACACACTGCTACAATTTAAATTAGTAAGTGTACAGCCTGCTTAACAGTGTAAATTTGCTGTCCCCTCAAAATAACTCAACACACAGCCATTAATGTCCAAACTGTTGGCAACAAAAGTTAGTACACACCTAGGTGGAAATGTCCAAATTGGGCCCAATTAGCCATTTTCCCTCCCTGGTGACATGTGACTCGTTAGTGTTACAAGGTCTCCGGTGTGAATGGGGAGCAGGTGTGTTAAATTTGGTGTTATCGCTCTCACACTCTCTCATACTGGTCACTGGAAGTTCAACATGGCACCTCATGGCAAAGAACTCTCTGAGGATCTGAAAAAAAGAATTGTTGCTCTACATAAAGATGGTCTAGGCTATAAGAAGATTGCCAATACCCTGAAACTGAGCTGCACCAAGGTGGGCAAGATCATACAGCAGTTTCACAGGACAGGTTCCACTCAGAACTGGCCTCGCCATGGTCGACCAAAGAAGTTGAGTGCACATGCTCAGCGTCATATCCAGAGGTTATCTTTGGGAAATAGATATATGAGTGCTGCCAGCATTGCTGCAGAGGTTGAAGGGATGGGGGGTCAGTCTGTCAGTGCTCAGACCATACGCAGCACACTGCATCAAACTGGTCTGCATGGCTGTCGTCCCAGAAGGAAGCCTCTTCAGTTTGCTGAAGACAAGCAGAAAAAGCACATGGATTACTGGAACCATGTCCGATGAGACCAAGATAAACTTGTTTGGTTCAGATGGTGACAAGCCTGTGTGGTGGCAACCAGGTTAGGAGTACAAAGACAAGTGTGCCTTGCCTACAGTCAAGCATGGTGGTGGGAGGGTCATGGTCTGGTCCTGCATGAGTGCTGCTGGCACTGGAGAGCTACAGTTCATTGAGGGAACCGTAAATGCCAACATGTACTGTGACATACTGACGCAGAGCATGATCCCCTCCCTTCAGAGACTGAGGCGCAGGGCAGTATTTCAATATGATAACAACCCCAAACACACCTCCAAGACGACCACTGCCTTGCTAAAGAAGCTGAAGGTAAAGGTGATGGACTAGCCAAGCATGTCTCCAGACCTAAACCCTATGGAGCATCCTCAAATGTAAGTATCAGGACTCCAGTGGCAACCTGTGATGCTCTGGTGAACTCCATGCCCATGAGGGTTAAGGCAGTGCTGGAAAATAATGCTGGCCACACAAAGATATTGACACTTTGGGCCCAATTTGGACACGTACTCACTTTTGTTGCCAACGGTTTAGACATTAATGGCTGTGTGTTAAGTTATTTTGTGGGGACAGCAAATTTACACTGTTATACAGGCTGTACACTTACTACTTTACATTGTAACAGAGTGTCATTTCTTAAGTGTTGGCATCTGAAAAGATATAATAAAATATTTACAAAAATGTGAGGGATGTACTCACTTTTGTGAGATACTGTATATATACAGTATATATATATATATATATATATATATATATATATATATATATATATATATGTGTGTGTGTGTTAATAAATATATTAGTCGATTTAAAAAAACAAGCAAGTGGAAGGCATTTTATTTAAATAAATAGTTTGCCTAATTGCTCAAATAATTATATTTAAATCAACATGAAATCAGCACAGTTACTCCATATTAGCATATGCTTTATTATATAACCTAAAAGACATATTTCAGATTTTAAAGGATTAAGAAAACATAGGTTATTATGTAAAATTAAACCCAGGACCTTTACTACCTCTGAATGCAGCCTTAGTTACTGTACTATGTATTATATTGCTATATTAGCTGCGAAAATGTAATCAAGTAGTTAGAAATCACTAAGCCGCTGCCTGATTCATAACCCTGTACACTTGATTCTAATTAAAATTCATTACATCCCGCATGGTACAGAGCTCATTACTCATTCAGGCAGAGGCAACTCACTGAAGTAGCCTGATTTGTAATGATCATAACTCCATGAATTCAGCAGCAATGTTAAAAAGGAAAACAATTTTGTCATATGCTTTTACATCCTCTATCTAATGGTGAAGAGCAAATATGGTGATCCTTTAAGCCGTTACGATTTTCAGAAAAGGATGCTAGTATGCCTGCTTCTATTGCTTGTTCATACCTCTACCATTTATCAACTACAGGGCATGGGTTCAGCAAATCCAGTACCCCCAGGCCTTTATATTCGGGCACAGTCCACTGCACAGTGCCTCATTTTTTAGGAGACTAATTATACTAATTATAATCTTAGCTTGAAATTAAACAAGAATTGAACTTCCTTGAACTTCATCATTCCCATGTTATTTTATCTCATTCATCCCATTTTAGTACTATATGGTTTCATTCTACATGTATGCAACATCCAACTAGAAAATTCATGCTTGAATATGTGTATGCATATTATAGTCTGTTTCTACAAAGATATACATAAATTGCTCTGGAAGCAGATCTATGATGAGATGTTGAAGATGGCCAATGGGAGGAAATATGTACTAATTCCTTTAAAAACTGTTTAAACTATTGCCTCTTAAAAAAATTACTCATAAGGTTCTCTCTTTAAAAATTCAATAATTCATGTTTTAATTATAAATTATTTAGATGTTATTCTAGCCATGCAACCTTGACATACATTGACAGGCTGTACTTTTGTTGCCATGCCTACCTATTGAACCTGCTACATTATAGTAATTTGTACATCTTCCTATTTTTGATTATTTTTCTGTAAGTGCTTTGAAATAAAAAAAATCATTATACATTTTTTGAAGTAAATGATATAAGGCCGCTGATAAATCTGATATAGACTTGTTGATGTCAGTAACATAAACATGCTAAGATGCTGGAAATGTCTATAATACTGAGGTCAGTGCTTTTAACATCATGTCCTACTGTAAGTTCTGCTTCCAGAGTATCTGCTGTAGTCTGATTTTGTACCTGGAATATTGGTCAGAATGCATTGTAACTACTTGGATGTAATTACTAAAATCATATTTGCATAATGAAGCCACTACCAGTGTGGTGTGTGTGAGTGTGCATGCATGCGTGTGTGTCAGAAAAGATTAAATATAATACATAAAGTGTAGACTTCTCTAGTTCTGAGAACAGCTTTCAAGCACGATGTGTATAAAAATGCTAAATATTGTACATAAATGCTAACAAAATGATCTGTCTATGTTTGAACCAATATGTAAATATCAATTCCGAGAAAAAAATAGAAAATGAACTGATTGCCCAACTGAACCTAATGTGGAAATGGAAATGTCATGATTTTGTAGAGATGAGGGGTCATCATGATAAAACACATTTCAAGCTAATAGTACATCAAATACGCGTGAGAACTAGATTTAAACTTCAAAATGCACGGATCAGAAGCAAACTTCAGAAAGTGCATGAGAACCGATTCCAACTTTGGTTCATGAATGAAAACTGGGTTAAGTTGTCTCCTTTAAATAATATTTTATCTAAAATTAAATATGTTTTAGAAATGATATGTGTTAAAATGTAGGTTAAAGATAATATGGAGTTAAGCATGTTTCAACGTCTTGGATTTTTTCATCTTATGTAAAATGGTTCTACAGTCTATAGGGGTTACTGTTAGATTATACTTCACCACTATTACACTCACCTTCTGTTAAGGTTGTTTAAAACATATATCTTACTCTATAGTATAAACATATAAATTCAAGCAGTTCTAAAAACATATTGAACATTTGTCTATCAAAACATTTCTGCAGACATTTAATGACTTGTGATAGAACACTCAATTTTTTTATTAAATTAGGATACATAAGTGATTTTAATATTCATATCTTCTTTTATATATATATATATATATTAATATACATATATATATATATTAATATACATATATATATATAATGCAGCAGTGTCCAGTCAATGGTTCTTGAACTGCACGTGGCCTTTTGCTTCTAGAAATGGGATTGTAATTAGTGAACATACAGTATAATCAGGCATATTAACATGTGTGACTTATTGCAAAATGTAATTAATCTATATGTTTAAGGAACCACTATGTTAATTTTTTTCTATACAGTCTTTAAGAAAGAAAATAACATTGCAAGAAACAAATCGTGCCAATATATCCAAGAATATTATTGATGTTTTCCACCCGTTAGGCTATTATATTGGATGCACACATTTGTATTGCTTGATATAATGTATGGTGTATTCCAATACGATGCTTGATAATTTGAGAATGAGTGAAACCAGAGCATCATAGAGAGAGAAAGAAGGGAGTTTTATAGCATCACATTACATGACCCATCGCAATATTCACTAAAACATTTTTCTGCTGTTCCATAATTATAATGCCTTTTAAAAAGAATATACTGAATTTGCACTTCATTGTTTTCTTCTGTACTACCTCTTGATGTTCATTATTTCACACTTATGACCTTAAGAAACATAAACATAAATAATTTTTTAATGTTGTTAACAGAAGTTTTGAAAAAGTTGTGGCCTGGAAACTGCACTATTCGTAAACATGATGCAGCAGCTACATTTGGTCGGGGATCTGATCCAGAAAATGTGGGCACAGATAATCTATGGATATATTACAAACAAATGGAAAATATTTTTGCAGTGATATATATTTTTGGCACAGTTCTGCAACCCACATGTTTTCTACTCAGCAGTCACATAATATAGAACCAGTTTTGCTGCTTTTAGAGTGCATGTCATGTAATTATTCCCATGAAGAAATAAGGTCATCTTTTTAACTATATTTCAAAAGCTAAAAATGATTTTAGAGTTTACAAATGTCACATATTTATGACACATTCTTCTACTATTGCTATTTTATAATAGTATATTTTATACATAAATATGAGACTTACATGCGACTGAAAGAGGTGAGGATAAAGCTGCTAAACTAAATGTGTGTGTAAATATCAATATATATTGTTATCTATATGTATATTTATTACTAATTGTACTTTTAGTTCAGTACTACATAATATTTCTGGATGAACAAAAGTAATAAAACAAGGTACAAATACAATACAAATGTGTAACATCTGTGCCTCATGAAAATACTGTTTTTTGGTCAGTCAAGAAGTAAAAATTATATCAAACTTAACTTTTATTTACATATTATCTATTTATTTTAAAAAGAAACTCCTATCACAAAAGTGTAGCATAATTATAATACTAAAAACTAAAATAAAAAGTACTGAACGGTTTAAGGGTTGAATAAATTATAAGAGTAAAGTGGGTATAGTAAAGTCGGTATTAAATATAAAAAGCATTCCAATTATACACAGAGATTCAAGGACACTAGTGCAGCAAGACAACAGATAATTTGGTGCAACAGAGGAGAGTCTACAAACTTGCACTGGCAACATTTGCGGGCTTGAAACATCAAAGGAGGAGATAGGACGGACTTACGTTTTTGACAACCGCAGGAATTTTGAGCCTGTAATTCGCAATTAGAATGCGAGCAGTAAAATGTAGCCAATTGAATATCTATAAAATGTACGAGCTCCATTAAGTTAATTGACAATTAAATAGGGGTCTTTGATTCAAAATCTGACACAGGAATGTAACAGGTGCATGATGGGCAATAATCACATCAGCGGGTATAGCTACTGAAGATGGCTGTGTGTTATGGCTTGTGTCATCTATTCATCTGTTTTTCAGCTAGTTAGGCACAGTGTACATGTTAAGTTTGAAGGTGACAAACTTCTTTAAAAAATTAATTTTAGTGAGTATTTAAAGTTTTTGAAATATGAAGAGATGGAGTAAGGCATCAAATTCCACAGATTTTTTTTTTTTTAGAAAAGACCAGTAGATGCTATTGAGGTCACTTAACAAGAATGGATGACAGATGCGGGCCATGGACAGCTTAACCATTCTAAATATTACTCTGTTGCTCTGAAGAGTAATTTGTATGTAAATATCTATACATAAAAATATATTGTGTGTTTTGGTAGTTCTCAGATGGGGTCACAGCAATGCAAAATAGCAGTATTTGGGAAGAGATAAACATGTATGAATTACCATAATTTATATATTATAGTTCTATAGACTCAACAATGCTGAGGCACTTTTGAAAAATATATGAATAGGTACGTAGAAATAGCTAGATAAATCTGAACAGTTTCAACCACAATGCTAGCAAACATGCCAAGAGAAATACTGCCATAGGTCTCCAGTGCCTAAAACAACAGCAAGACATCAAAGAGATCATTTAGAAACAGGTCTGCTTGCTATTGTTTTGTTTTGTTTTGTTGATATTGTAACTTACTAACGTTCCTACTTTCACAGGAGAATTAAACCTTTTAGAAATTCAGATTGACTTAATTTGCTATTTAACATTTATTTTAAAAGTTGGGCTGTTTTGGTTGGTCACTTCCATTTTCTTTATAAAAGTTAGTGGAACAAATATTCAAGTTTCTGCAAATGAGAAATTACCAACACCACAGTAATAAAGGGCTTGAGTACATGGCTCCCATAAGAAACCTTACAAGTAGCTTTTACATTCCTCTCCCAGCAAACCGTTACCTATGAACTGTTCCCCTAAAGGAGATTTTACCTAAAGTGCAATTACATGACACCCTTAAGAGCTTACTGAACAACCTACATATGGAAGATCATACAGTTATGCATCTGGTCTCTGAATATGCAATCAGAAACATACAGAATTACAGTACATTGGTGGCACTCACACAACAAACACCACAAACATCTGTCAGTTGTATGTGCACGTAAAAATCACCCATTTCATAATAAACAGGCAGACACAATCATCAGTTTCCAAGGTTTATTCAACGATTATCAATTTACAAGAAGCACTGTCACGCACGTAACAAGACCATACGCAAATATAACCAGCGTGATGCAAACTGATCCCAGCTGCCATAAGGCTAACAAAAACAACATGACAAACATATCTAAACTCAAACACTAGAAAAAGCATAGCACATCCATAGCTCTTATATACAACAGCATACCTGTAAATTTAGAGTAGAGATTCTCCAACAAATTATTTCCTAATATGCAACTAACAGTAATAGTACATGGCACCTGCATATTTTGTTCATTTGTTCAGTACACCAGGAAGATTGTCATAACCAGCTTCTTCAATGGGCTTGAAATGGTCACTAGACCAATCCTATCTACAGGTTGTTTATGTTATGTATCCTGTATCCACACAGGATGGTTTAACTGGAAGCTAAGACAAATTGCCGTTTCTCAGACCAAGTTGCAGGTTTTCAGGACAAGTTACCGGGTGTGGAGAATTTGCAGAAATTCTATTCTGACTAACGAAAATAATAAATGCTTTCCCTCTAAATGAAACACACTGTGCATATGTGTCCCAAATAGAGCATAAACCTTATTTTACAGTGCCCATTTTATACAGTGTTTGCACCAATCACCAATATGCCACTTCACTTGGTAAACACAAGTTTCACACCGTTGGCCAGTTTGAACGAACGCACATGTACCAGCTCTGTCACCAAGGACCTGGTACAATAAAGACAAATATTTAGTAGGATTTGTGAGCACACATTGGCTCAAAAACTCATGTAAACTAACTAATATTATCTTATAGGACCTTCTTCTTAAATTAAAACATAACCTTTATTGCAAACCTATAAAAAAGCATAGTTGTGCTGTATTACATTTCTCCACCATCAGAACCCAGTGCAAAAATACAAAAAAGTGGAACCAATGTAGTTTATTAGTCAAAACACTATTTCAGAATCTGTATCATATGTGTACAATATAATGTGAAACTGTACCAGCCTACTGCCCTTTGAAAATGTTCTGCTGTACGACCCACCTTGTTGGCTTGGACATAACACAACTGTATATTAGATACATTATATGTATACATATAGCAATATACTATTTTGAATAGTGAAAAGTATGGTATCTTTCTGTGTAAATCCAACATTTTAAAGCAATAATGGAGATGTATAGACTGTAGTAATCTTGAGATACCCGAAGCTACTGCTGATTTGCAACAGCAAATTATCAGCGAACCCCTTTGCCTTCACTTGTTTAACAAAAAAATGGCAAGTGCAGAGAGAAATAATTGAGTTACTGTAAAAATCTCAATTCACTCATTTCAAAATTCCATCAGCTATATTCAGGTCAGAAAGTAAGAAAATAAACTATTTAAACTGGATCTTGGAGACAGCACTCCTAATGCAAAGAATCATAAATCTCTTATGGGAATGAGCATCATTTGGGACTAAATGTTTTTGGCTGATCATTAGGCAGATTTTTACCATTTTGCCTTAGGCTGTTACTGAATAAAGATTACATTCATGCAATGTGCTTAAATATTTTTTCTCAATATTATGAAAAACAGTGTCATAGACAATTCCCAATAAAGCATCATTTCTAATAAATAAAATATTCTCTGTTATGATGACTAAAATAATAATACTCCTTGTTAGGGGTCTGCCATACATTCCAGCTCATATCAAATCAATAAACCAGTGTGCCAACAAAAGAGGAAGACAGAGTAGCATTGCAAGGCAATACATTTCTCAGACTCGAGAAAAAGTCTAATTTCTTCTAATTTCTTGGAAGCAGGGGTGTAGGAGCCAGAATAATTCTGAGGGGGACACAGTTCATTGTATACACAGGCCGTGAAATAGCTTATATATACATACATACATATATATATACAAACATAGAAAAATCTGGGTGTGATTTGTCCCCCCATTTCCTATACCCAAGCTTGGAAAATATATTTATACACAGATATACAGTAAATTTTAGAAAATCAAGCCCATTAGTTAAATGCATAAAACATTCAGTGTGAAATATGAATCAGGCATTAGATTTTATTTATAGAGCTATTTTTTTATGCTAACTAAAGTATCTACCGTACTTTTCTGACACTAACTCTTCGTCCCTAGCTCTTTTCTATCTACATACTGTATGAACCCTAGGTCATTTAATAACCTATTCTCAGTTTCATCAAAATATCTACACTTCGATCTGTTCTATCAATTAATTCATTTCACAAGCTACCAACTGGACATCGCTTGCTTTTCCACCACCTAAACAAATATGAAGCTAATGTCCATCACCATTTACAAAGAAAACTATTAATAATTCTCATATATTTCCAATATTCAAAGTTTTCTTAATTATACCTGACCGCTCTCTCTCCTTCAGCCCCTCGACCCAATCTCTCACTAATCCTGTTACATTAATTTTATGGAGAACCACCAGATATGAGTTTTGGTTGCTGCTGGAAGAATGTAATTTGTTTTGTTTTACTGCTTATGTGCATCTAGTTATACTGGTATTTCCACATATATGATTATACAAAACTAAGTTCTTCCACTCTTAGCCTGTCTGTATCTTCAGACTGTAGAATATCAGTTTGTTTGGGTGTATTTTCTATAAAATTGTTCCAGGCTGCTAAACCATTCTTATACAGGATATACTCAACATTCGAAGACAAAACTAAAGAAAAACCACAAATTAGGGAAAAAGCATAGGGAAAGAACATATCCATCATGCTTGAACCAATTAAATATATGTACTGCTTTTATAAAAAAATAATGGATTTAGTAAATATTACATAAAGTTATAATTAGTACATAGGAAGCAGTCTGCAGATAAATATAATCAAAATTGTTAATAAATGTAAAATGTACAATGTCAACAGACAATTATTTTTTTAAATGCTTTCATAGAATTAAAGCTGTGCTACTTTAATTTTTACTGACCTCAAGACATCCAACATTTCCAAATTTGGAAGTACTGTATATTTAATTTTGTCTTTCACATTAATAATATGTTCCATGTGTTTCACATATAAAATAAAAAAAAATGTCAAATCAATTCAAACTATTTTGTTTGCCTCAACTTGACTCCTTAGAAATAAACAACTCAATGTGAGAACAGTTCTAATAAAAACAACCATCAGTCACTCAGAAGTTTTATTCTGTATGAAATAGTAGTGAGGATGGTGGGAAATATACTAAAATTGTGGTCTTCAGAGTCTAATGTTTTAATATATGGAGAGAAACAGAAAGGACCTGCCAGCCAGTGTGGTCCAAAAGTACTACCCTGCAGTATGTTGTATTCCTGCCATTAGTCTAGGGGTTACCTGCAGTTATAGCTCTGTGTTTACTATCATACACATACAAGTCTTAGGGCCAGAGCACATTGCTCTACATACATGTATATGCATATTTAATTAAAGGGCTGCTGTTCTTTTTTAGTTAAGTTATAAGGTATTACACTAGAAAATATGAAAATTATTTTTAGAATGTAAAAAAATATAAAATGTATAATCTATTACCATTTAGAGTCTACAGTGTTGATTTCTGCTGATCAGCTTTCTGAAGTGGGAGGAGACTTTGAGCAAAGAAGTAACATCTACAGTCAGTGAGTATAATAAGGTTGACTTAAAAAAATAATTTACCAGGATGTACCTTCCTGTGAGAATAGTAGACAGAATCAGCTCAATTCAGAAAATGGAACCCGGCACTAAAAAATACAGAATAATTGCATATTAAAAGTAATAATATATAGGATGTTTATATATATATAAATATATATATATATATATATATATATATATATATATATATATATATATATATATATATATATTATTTTATTTTTTTAAGCCCACAGACTTACTGTTTGTATTAATATAATAAGGCCATAAGTTTTCATCTAGTGTTTCACTAGTTTGTATAAATTGTAACTGACAATATGTTCATTAATGACCTGTTCATAACTATGAATTATGGTGGTGGTATTTAAAAAGTCTTAGGATCTCCTTATCCCTGAAGGCCAACAGATAAGATGTTAGGAACCTAAGACAGACTGTTGAGAACAATTGGTCTAGTGCATAATGTATGTTGTTTATTCCACTATATACATGTACTGGGTATTTACATGTGCATCTATGTTTGATGTGGGAATTCTACTAGAAGTATTTTGACTTTTTGAGAAACTTCAGAACTTTCCTCCAAATGGAATCCTCAATAAAGTTTTACTAGAAGGCTTGCTGATATCAGAAGTATTTATGAATGGTACATCATGCTCATTTAATTGTAAACAAATTGTGTTTTTTTATAAAAACTAACTATATTTTATGAAATGTTCGAGTAACCTGACAGCTGGGAGGAATGCTTTAAGTATTCATGTAAACCTTAGGAATCCTGGTACTTCAGTTGAAAAACATTACTAGCCCTTTTTTTTCAAATTATAATATATTGTGTAATATGAAATATTTAAGTCAGATAGCAGTTGTGTAAGTTGTAAACATACAAATATTTTACAGAAAATCAAAAAATTTTAAAACTGTGTTTATATATAGAAGAATTAGTTTTGTCCAAAAAGTAGAGCTTATCTACCAGTTGAGGGAGGAATGGGGAGAAAGGAAAAGTAAGAGGTCGGGTAACTGTATCAATGACAGGAACTGTCTACCCGTTAATAGTTGTATATATTACCTCTACTCATTTACCTGACCCACCAAGATATATTTTGTACAATATACAATTATGATTTACCGGGGGAGATAATATTTGAGCTGATCTTGTTACAATTTACATTAATTTGTGAAAATAATTTCAATAGAACTGAATGGAAATCTTATAGGACCCTTATCCCTCCATCTACTGCAGTTTGTTAACATTGTTTTTTTCCTTTTCTTATCCCCTGTGCAGCGCTATGGAATATGTTGGTGCATTGCAAATGAAAGCTAATAATAATAATAATAATAATAATAATAATATCAGGTGATAAACCATGAAAGGAAAACACGTCAGGCCCTCTTGAGCACTATTGCTTGTGTTTGCTGATAAATTAAAAAAAGTTGTATTTATTTATTTTTAAACCTTTAAAAACTTATTGTGCGTAAGTCTAGTGTTTGAAATATAATACCATATATATGATATTTCAATTGCTGATTAGCACACAGTGGCTAGTATTAGGATTTATAACACCACCTATTAAAAAAAATGTTTACCAAAGATGTGTACTATTTATAATTTAATATTTATATTCTTTCTCCTTTCTTTACTGTAGATAAAATAGAAATACTATGGGTACATTCAACAAAAGGTCTAATTTTTCTGCAGAGCTTTTATTATAAGTTATTTTTTCAGTGCAGAGCTTAATCATTAATATCATGATAAATATGCCCCTTTGAATTACAGTATATACAGTTTTGTTGTTATTTAACTCACATAAAATAAATAAGAACCTTTGATGGAAAATGCCCCACAACTAACATCACCCAATTTTAACATATCACTAGAATTACATATCACATATCACCGAAGGCGCTCATTGCCCTGCGAGCCTCGCAAAGGCAGACCTGCATTGGCAGCTCTGGACAGTGTTGAGCGAATCTACTATAGGACGGCTCCTCCCCCAGTAATAGTACAATGTTGTATACAATACTCAATAAATGCTGTGGTTCGTTTTACCCACAAAAAGTTTTGTTTTGTGTGAGTTATTGGGTTTTATAGCGAATTCTAGTTAAGGGACAGATTATAAATAAAGTGAGACCGTGCTTGGGTCATGAATTCTCATTTACAGTATAAGTATTTATAATGTCACTTGATATCAATAAAAATACTAATTAGCTTATGTAGCTTACACTAAACTGTCCATACAGGAAACAAAGGCAAACAAGTGACTCCTCCTCCTGGATGTTCGCTTTCCTAAGCAGCTGCTGATACTGTTGCTCATTGCTCCAATCAGGAGCACATTCAGGGTTTTATAAGACCCTCAATATTTTTTCTTTATGTGCGTGTATTTTAAAAAAAAGCATTATGGGTACTAAAAATCCTGACATATGCCAGTAATTGATGCAAATAGATATAACAGTTTTAAGAGTCACAATTTCATCCACATTTTCTGCATGTGTAGTTTAGGGTAAAGTTACACAAGTGTTCCAAAAATATTTTAGGCATCTCCAATTCAGATTTAAGGTTACTTATTGCATATTTTTCATTTACGCATTTGGTGAATATATTAATTGCTGCAACATAACATTCATGTCAATATAATAGGTTTTTTTTAATTCATGGGAAAAAGGGCAAACAACTATTTTCCATATAAAGTATATGGTAAAAAGCCTTTTGCCAATCAGAGAAACACATGGCAAGTGACTTTATTAACAATCTAATTTGTGCAATTTCAGGCATGCAGTCATTTTAAATTAAGAGATAAAAGGAGCAATATAAATGCCCCAAACTGCTTCTTCAAGGGGCTTGATATGAACCTAGTTCAAACCTACCCCAGCAGAATTGTATAGTTGTTTTTTCTCTGTGGCACAAAAGATGGGTTCTGAAGAGGGCAATGTCCAAAGGTACAGGCAGAGAATAGTGGATACAGGTTACTAGTGGCCTCCGGCAAGACCACTCTCCAATTCAGGATGCAAACACAAAAACAGGCTCACACTGTGAGTATGCAAAACTAGGACTGAACATTTATTGAATCATAGATCCAACATATTTATACATATCTCATACCACACCCTTGTGTACCTTTGTGTATGTGTGTGATGTCAGCACATCTGCCTTGTAACCTTGGTTGCTATAGATGCCCTTGAGATAAAACTCATCAGATGTCTAAACTACATGGCAGTTGTCTATAGATAGCTAGGGGGAAAACCTTGATGTTAATCTCAAGTGTTTGCTCAGGCCTCCTAAGGAGCAGTCATCTGCCTTGAATCAAGGCCTGCATGTGTGCAGATGCGATGTTCTGCAGTTAAGCTTTTGTGCAGAGCATTTTCACCATTTCCACATATATTTTGTTCTATATCACATTTTCCCTTTATAACATAATACAACTAGGGTACAAGATAACAATAAACACATAATTACATTTCAACAATGTCATGGGCCTTTGGCCATATCCATAATTACTGGTAATATTACACCCACTAAACAATGTAATCATGACAGTAACATGTTTATTTGTTACATAGGGACAAGCAGTTACCATTTCTTGACTGTGTGACTTTTGTAAAGTTCACAGCTGTATACTTAGAATTTACATTTCCTTGATGTAAAAGTCATAACATCAATTTTACTAACAGGCCTGTGAAATCATATTTTAATAAGCATTGCTTGCAGTGAAGCTGATATTTGTGTTATGTTTTCTCTTCCAATAACATGAACAAGCTTAAAAGGACAATAGCTGAGCACATTTGGAAAATAAATGAGAAATTGTTTAATCTTGCCAAGCACATTTGGTTTATCATTTGCTCAACATTTCAGTTTTGCTGCTCTACATTGACACTTGGTTGCCCTGAGTATTGTAAACTACTCAATAAAATATACCTTTGATGTTTGTATTGGAGTACTACCTTGTTGAATTATTGAACTGAATATGATAATGAGGAATCATGGACTTAGCTAAACCTCTGTAGGTGAATAAAGAATTCACTTTATTTTAACCTCCTGCTAGCAGATACATTTTCATCGCTGGTAACTGCCTGCTATATGTCTCAATTTGTTCAGTGTTTACACCTAACAATTATTAATCGAGACTTGTAAAGTGAGTAACTGATTTATATATACAGGAAAACTATTGTTAAACATAAAACTACTAGATTATTTACTAAACTCTGATTAGCTTTAAATACACTTAATATTCATTTAGAATCTTTATTATTTTAGGTTATCGCACTTCTTGCTGCAGGTGGTGTGAGATACTTTTCTTGTATACTACATAGACTATAGGTCTATATATCTGTATCATTTTTTGTATGTAGTTTCAAATCTACTAGAAATTATTTAACATTACATTTCATAGCCAATATATGTTTTTTGGCACTGTGGTATTTTTTTCTACATCGATTTTAAGAAAGTAAACATTATGATGTTTCCATAGCTCCTGGAAGAAAAGATTGAAGTTCACTTGTAAATCACATCACACAAGTAAATCTAACCTCTGAGTTATGCCATCTGAGTACTCAAAATGCCCAAGCACTATAACAATCCTCAATATCTCCTTCACATGCCTCCCATAACAATATCTAGTTGAAGTTTACCTGGAAGTCTCTTCAAGTGCCAGAAAATTACCTTCTATGAGCCAGGGGATCCCCCCTCAATACCCACTACTCCCTATGATACTGGGTATTTCCCAACTTAAGAATAACCATGGAGTTTTTGATTACTGTAACAATTGACTTCTTTTACTTACTTTGAGGCTCTTTGCCCTTGCTTAAGGTCCTAACTGGATATTCGACGTTCAACCTAGCACTATTATTACTCTTAATTATACTTGGTCTTTTATACTTTTGTATTCTTTAGTTAAGCCTATTGCTTTCAGGAAGCTACTGCTAGACCCCTTGTGGGGTCATCTCCTTCAATTGTCTGCCACATCCTCTCATTGTTACATATTGTACATCCCCTCTGTATCTAACTGCTATAAATATTGCTGACTTTTAAAAAATAAAACAGTTAACTTTTGAGGCATATAGAAATCTTATGCCTCTTATTTTGCTCCTCTTCTCCTGGATGGCTGCAGGGAGGTACTGGGAGACTCTGTAGGTTTGACTGTAACAAGTCTTATCAAGGCCCCTAAGAAGAAGCAGATATGGAGTCTTTTTGTATCCTGGAAGCGCTGATTTCTGATGCAAGGACCCTGACCAATACAGAAGCCAGATATCAGGTTTCTGGTGCAGAGATTTCCAAGAACCCCACGGTCCTTGTGGGTATTTAACCTGTAGTCTATAGCAGATGGCCCTGGGCTTGTATAGCCCCTACCCTCGGATCCTCACAAACTAAATTACACCCGTAAGAAGTGTGTGTGTGTGTGTGTGGGGGGGGAGTTGATTTACACTACCTATCAATTTGACACCTCCAGCAATGATTATCAATTCCGAGATTCTTCACTCTTCAGCCTTGATAAGGGGGCACATCCATGTTGATTGAAAAATGCTGCCCCTTCTTTCTTGATTAGTCCTAATTTTGGGTCCATGGAAATAAGCCTCTACCAAAAAAACTAGGCTCTATACATACAAAAAAAACTAAAAAACTTCACTTTAAATACTACTTTTTGCTGATTCCAATTGGCTGAAATATGTGTCAATCACATTTCAGCCAATCAGAATTGAGTATTTAAATTACTCCTGCACTATTGATTGGTTAGTATCTGTATAGGGTAATTCAAATACTTCTTGTTTCCTTGTAAATGAAAGTTCCATTCTGTTTTGATGAGAGTACTGCAGATGTAACTGCCACATTTCCATTGTGCAGACAGACACTTACTATGTATAAAAGTTTCATTCTAGCTCAGGAAGTTGATCTGCTGAAGCCAGATCTAGAGATTTCACAGATAAAAATTTATTGGCTGTGTCTTTTTAAGTTATAAATACATGTTGCATATTTTTTATCGTATTTCTTTGAAATAGTACCTTTGAAAAAATTACCACAGTGTGAGATTTATTGGGAGATTATTACTATTTAAAAAAGATAAGACCAGAAATTTAGATTGTTATGCCTCTAAAAGGAAGCAAAAATTCCTTTACATGTACACTAAAAAAAAGCTGGTAAATAGGTCTTAAGTTGTGAACACAATTACATTGCAGTTGTATTGTCATATCTAAACATGTAAGTCTACATTTTTAAGTATTCACTGCTTATCTCTATGGAAAAGAAAGTTTCTAACTTGACTAGAGGAACTTTTATATTTCCTAAGCAGCAGTAGGATAGTCGCATAACATTAATAATAAGATTTTGTTGGCCTCAGGAAAGCTTGCTTCAAAGCTGCAGAATTTGTAACTTAAGTATATCAATGGTTTAGCTAATTTGCAGTTATCTGCAGCAGCCACTTAAAGCATACTACCCCATTTTAAAGCAAACTTCCTACATTTTGATACTTCCAATTTATTGACAGACAGCGACATATATATATATAGTAAGGAATATATAATGTAATTTGTCTGCAATAAACCTGAGAACAGACGTAATTAACATCTGATTGGAGCAATCACGTGCATTTGAGATCATTTAGAATCATTAGAAACAATGGGCCATTCAATGAAATGCCTTCATAAACTTGTTCTAAGATTATACTGGAAAAAATGTTATCTGATCCATAACCACCATCACCTTATCATGAAATAGCATGAGGAGTTGGTAGGATGTGAAACCAGAGGCAAATCTATCTATCTATCTATCCATCTATCCATCTACCTATCTACCTATCTATCTACAATTTGCAAAATGGTAATGGATTGCAAGAGCAAAGCTTTTCTGGACACATTTGCATGTCCTTGCCCAGAATGCAGTGTAACAACTGTATTTCTCAGAATTCTGCGCATGAAACAAGTTTTTTTTAACTTGTTTTAGACATTCAAATGTGAACACAAATTTACTATATATATATACTGTATATATAAATATATATATATATATATATCTATATAGACCTATATGGATATACATATATATATATATATATATATATATATATATATATATATATATATATAAGACAAGCAAGGAGTGTATATAATCCTGAGATTGAGCAGAGCAATATATCCAGTCTTGTATAGCAAGGGTTAATTGGAACTGCAGCCCAATCAAGCCAGTGCATCTGATCTTCATCAGGATGATTTAAAAGCCATGCAGACAGAACTAAGGGGTGTGGCTTTTTTAGTGAGAAAAAGATTGTTTGTTTGAAACTGGTCTGCAAGGCAAAGCTAGTCTGCTGAGCAAAGCAAAGTTGGTTTCCAGAGCAAAGCAAAGTTGGGTTCCTGGAGGTTGGAGCATTTCAGAGAGACAGGCGGGCCGAATGCTCCCCTTTTTCTACAGATGAAGAGATAGAAAAGAACGGTGTATGAATTGGTATAACTTTGGCTGACATAAGCTATTGTGTGGTGTAAATTTTGGACTTTTAATAAAATAATAAAATAATACCTGATTTCCTGGCTGTTAATCAATAAGGTAACAGGCTAATCTACCACTATAAATATATATTTATATATACTAGCAACTTGCCGGTCAAAAATGATGGGGCAATACATTTGAAGCCATGGGAATGCTGTTGGAGACATAATTTAAACCGTTTTGTACTGTGAGGACCTTCGGCGCTCATTGCATGCCTAGCAATGAGCGCCTTCAGCACTCATTGCGAGCCTCAGGACCTTCAGCGCTCATTGCGAGGCTTGCACTGAGCGCCTTTGGCGCTCATCACATGCCTCACAATGAGAGCCTTTGGCGCTCATTGCGAGCCTCTCCTGTGGTGTACTTTTGGTCCTTTGAGAGAGATATCTATTTCTATGTAGTTATGTAATAATTAATCATTTATTAAATTAATTAATATAGTTTAATTATTTGTAATTGATATATGCAGCGTGCAATAGGCTGAAGAGCTAGGAAACTGTTTGCATTTTACGACAGCATAGGATATACAGTTTGAGTGTTGGTGCCCTGCTTATAAAGTGTAATGAATGTTTGAACTGTGCATTCTAAATAGGCTGCGTGCGCAAGGTTAAGCCGTTGGTTTATGGTGTAAAGCGGCATTGTATAGTCGCAATGTTATTAATGTGGTACGCGTCTCGTGAGCATTTTCCGGCTTTTGTAATAGTGTATCTTGTAGGTCGTAGTGTGATGTGTAAAGTGCTACGCGTTTTGCAGTGTTTTGCTTGGTCCGGGGTCGTGTTGCCTTGTTTTCATTTCTTTCGGTGGCCATTTTTTTCTCCTTTAGGCGATTTTCGAGTGGAGAAAATCGTCTAAATTCAGTTAAATTCGCGTTGTACCTCACTCACAGACGTCCTGGCTGTTGCCCCATGCTGTCTGTGATGTTTTCTGATTTTTTTGGAGTGTATTTAGTGTGTTCTTCGTGTTTTTTGTTCAACTGCTAATCTCGTAAAAATCTTTCTAAGTTCTGCGTCTCATATCTTTTTTTCTAAGTCCCGCGTCTCGTATTTTCTTTTTTCTAAGTCCTGCGTCTCGTATTTTAATGGCTCACCTCCCTTCGCGAGGCTCGCATGGGCTAAGTGCTACGGTTTAACGGCTTGCCTCGCTTTGTGAGACTCACACCAATGAGCGCCTTTGGTGCTCATTGGCTAAGTGCTGCGGTTTAACAGCTCGCCTCACTTCGCAAGGCAAGCATCGATGAGCACCTTTGTCGCTCATGGGCTAAGTCCTGCGCATTAACAGCTCGCCTCGCTTTACGAGGCTCGCAAGCGATGAGCGCCTGTGTCGCTCATTGCCTAAGTCGTACGCACCTCGCAAAGAGTGACAACGTCTCGCAGTTTGACAACTATTATATGTGATATATAAATAGATAGATAGGGATACACATACATATATATATATATATATATATATATATATACAGTCAGGTCCATAAATATTGGAACATCGACATTTTTCTAATCTTTTTGGCTCTATACACCACCACAATGGATTTGAAATGAAACGAACAAGATGTGCTTTAACTGCACACTTTCAGCTTTAATTTGAGGGTATTTACATCCAAATCAGGTGAACGGTGTAGGAATTACAACAGTTTGTATATGTGCCTCCCACTTTTTAAGGGACCAAAAGTAATGGGACAGATTAACAGTCATAAAACAAACTTTCACTTTTTAATACTTGGTTGCAAATCCTTTGCAGTTAATTACAGCCTGAAGTCTGGAACGCATAGACATCAGCATACTCTGGGTTTCATCCCTGGTGATGCTCTGCCAGACCTCTATTGCAACTGTCTTCAGTTCCTGCTTGTTCTTGGGGCATTTTCCCTTCAGTTTTGTCTTCAGCAAGTGAAATGCATGCTCAATCGGATTCAAATCAGGTGATTGACTTGGCCATTGCATAACATTTCACTTCTTTCCCTTAAAAAACTCTTTGGTTGCTTTTGCAGTAAGCTTCGGGTCATTATCCATCTGCACTGTGAAGCGCCGTCCAATGAGTTCTGAAGCATTTGGCTGAATATGAGCAGATAATATTGCCTGAAACACTTCAGAATTCATCCTGCTGCTTTTGTCAGCAGTCACATCATCAATAAATACAAGAGAACCAGTTCCATAGGCAGCCATACATGCCCACGCCATGACACTATCACCACCATGCTTCACCGATGAGGTGGTATGCTTTGGATCATGAGCAGTTCCTTTCCGTATCCATACTCTTCTCTTCCCATCACTCTGGTACAAGTTGATCTTAGTCTCATCTGTCCATAGGATTTTGTTCCAGAACTGTGAAGGCTTTTTTAGGTGTTGTTTGGAAAACTCTAATCTGGCCTTCCTGTTTTTGAGGCTCACCAATGGTTTACATCTTGTGGTGAACCCTCTGTATTTACTCTGGTGAAGTCTTCTCTTGATTGTTGACTTTGACACACATACACCTACCTCCTGGAGAGTGTTCTTGATCTGGCCAACTGTTGTGAAAGGTGTTTTCTTCACCAGGGAAATAATTCTTCGGTCATCCACCACAGTTGTTTTCCGTGGTCTTCTGGGTCTTTTGGTGTTGCTGAGCTCACCGGTGCGTTCTTTCTTTTTAAGGATGTTCCAAACAGTTGATTTGGCCACACCTAATGTTTTTGCTATCTCTCTGATGGGTTTGTTTTGTTTTTTCAGCCTAATGATGGCTTGCTTCACTGATAGTGACAGCTCTTTGGATCTCATATTGAGAGTTAACAGCAACAAATGCAAATAGCACACTTGAAATGAACACTGGAGCTTGTATCTGCTCTTTGTAAATGGGAATGTAATGAGGGAATAACACACACCTGGCCATGGAACAGCTGAGCAGCCAATTGTCCCATTACTTTTGGTCCCTTAAAAAGTGGGAGGCACATATACAAACTGTTGTAATTCCTACACCGTTCACCTGATTTGGATGTAAATACCCTCAAATTAAAGCTGAAAGTGTGCAGTTAAAGCATATCTTGTTAGTTTCATTTCAAATCCATTGTGGTGGTGTATTGAGCCAAAAAGTTTAGAATTGTGTCAATGTCCCAATATTTATGGACCTGACTGTATGCTACTCCCCTTTGGGGGAGATCTATTTTTTGGCACCAGGGCCCTCCATTCACTAACTCTGCCACTGTGTCTAACATATAATAGTTTTGTGGTTGTGGAATACGTAATGGTCCTCAGCAATACTCTTTACTCTATTTGAGAGCTATATCATGGGTGTTAGTTTTACACCTATTCTACTGGTAGTTTATTTTGTTCTTGCCCCAACGGGGAACTTATAAAGCTAAAGTTTTTAGCTGTGTGAATGAGTATTTTATTTTTAATCTCTTTTGCATGTTCAGGGTTTGGTCAGTGATATAGTTGTTATAATGTCTATGTCTATGATTCTTGGGACATTGATCCATTTTATTTAGGGCATTTAGCCAGCTTGTGGGGCAAAGGGACACAGGGACTCTGTTGTTTAGACTTATCTTTGGATTATAATATGTACCTAGAGTACATTGGAATATTGATTTAACCAACCCACATGCATTTTGCACTTTATTGGAGTATATCATATATATATTTAATTAATTTGAAATAAAGTTCCTGATTTTATGTTTTGTTGTTCTAATAGATGAACAGTGTTAAGCACTGGAACTAAAATACAGTCAAGTCCATTGTTTACTATACTGTAAAATCTGCCATAGTTGCTTTTGAGGACTGGAGTTTGTTACTAGTGCAACATTATTATAAAATGACTATTCAGTACTAAAATGACAACTCGATTTTAATCACACAGCTTAAAGCAGTCTGCTTAATAACATTTACAGACATTCTTCAGTTGCTCTTAATTAGTTGCCTCTGTTTAAATTCATTTAGATAGAACAGTTCCCAGCTAATATAGTTTCAGTCGTGCTCACTTTCACCCTATTGCGCTCTCTCAGTAATGAAATGTTCAAGGCCTGTAGTTATCTTAAATTACTTTATAATCCCCTTGTCCCATATCCTTATCATTTACAAACCTTAAAGCTGCAAATAATGTTGGAGTATCCTAATAATGCTTTTTATCTCAGGACGCAGTTTACAAGGATTGAAAGCTATTTAAATATTGTTTCAATAGATAGAATTGAAGTAAGATATTTCTCATGCCGTGGCAGATAAAGTACTAACTATAACTGGGGATGAGTTTGTAACTGTCTCTACATCCGAAGGGCAAACCCAAATCTCCCACACACACACACGTTCTATCATCTCTCAGGAGAGATAGTTTAAAAAAGTGACAGGGGATAGTATAAGAAATGGTATAATCACATCTTCATTAGTACACACATCTTTTATTTCTTTCTAGTATGTTTCTGCAGTGGCGGAGCTAGTGAACAGAGGGCCCCTGTGCAAAAGAGGGCACCCTTATCAACTCACCCAGTACATACACAATTTATATACATACATATATATATATATATATATATATAATATATATATATATATATATAGAGTGAGGGAAAAATTATTTGATCCACTACACTACAGGAAATCAAGCCAAACTGTTCGCTGGAAAGCTTGATCATGTGGTTAATGCTCAAATATTTTGGCCATCTCACGAGAAGACTCTGATGCTGGGAAAGATTAAAGGCACACAAAGAAGAGGAGGCGGAGATTAATATATAATTGGAGCAATGGACATAAGCTTGATGGAGCTCAGAGGGGTAGTGGCTGACAGATGTGCATGGTGTGCTGTGTCCATAGGGCCACAGAGGACATGATTAAATGACTAAACAACAATAACAATGGACGGGAAAACCAATAACTACATAGTTCTATTCCAAGATGTATAGATGAATATATTGATACATGGTAGTAATTCAGTATGAATTAAACATTATATAGGTTATCATCTTTCTGAAAATATTAGACTAAAATATAATGTTGCAATGTTTCTTCCTTTTGACAGAAGTGGGTTTTTATAATTTATATTTGCTTCTATTTATGATCTCTTGTATAGCTTTTGATTTCAAAGGAGATCAAAGGATTAGAATATTTATTATATTTTTGCCATTAGGAGCTAACCACTGAATTCTCCTATAATATTTACACTTTAGTATTGAAGTAACTAAGCCTTTATTACTCTCTTTCAATGGCACCTAAATTCTAACCCCCACCACTGGAGTCCCTAATGGACCTCCATGGCATAACACAATAGCCCTTACCTTCAAGGACATCTAATAATAAACCCTATATCATGGGGTCTTTTAAGGACACCCATCGTATTCCTATTACCCCCTACTTACCATGGTGGTCTATATTACCCCCCCCCCCCTCTCACACACACACATATAATAATTATAAGTTTGGAGCTCTGCTGGGATTTCATCAATAACTAGGCCCCATCTTCTCCCACCTCTTTCTGCTATGGGATGGAGGGGGACATAAACCTCAAAGTACCCTTCTAGATCACTACCTTGTTGTGGTGAAGGGGTTTATGTAGTTCAATGAAGCTGTGAGCTATAGCTATAGTAGGGTAACCCCAAGGTGGGCAGGTTGTAGCAGAGAGGTCACTGTAGAAGGAATTGGAAACTCACCCCAATATCTTTGCCAAGATAACTTTATGGGAAAGCACAATCGGAGGCATAATGATAGATGTGCCTTGTGTGCTGCAATCTATAGGGTCAAGGAGAGTTGGACACGGCTGAATGACTTAACAACAACAACAAACCTTCTATCTATCTAAGGCTACCATTGCCATTAACAGCCTTCTGTCCTATGGCAGACCTTCATTTTCCAACAGCACTATATAACTCTAACTTCCCCCCCTAACCTCCATGGTTCCTATTTACTAGCTCCCATGAGGGTCCATGTGGACCGAGAAGGATAAAATATTAATTAGCCAACAATTTTTATTTTTTTATTACTAGGTATATAATTTTTGTTTTGTAACAGTGTTTTTAATGTAATTTATTTTAAATGAAGTTGTACTAGTGCCTGTGGGTAATTCGGACTAGGGACAATGGGCACCCATAGGGATCACCAAACTCTAAGGTACTCCTCTGTACGCGTAGCACACAGCATTTTTTGATTTGTAAATGTGCTCTCAGTGGCAACTTTATGGCTGTACACACAAACCACTGACACCTCCCTTTGCATAAAGCACATGCTGCTCTTTTGGGCACACACTTCCAATAGTCTATCATAACTATTTAAAGCAGCAGTTATATAGATGGGGGGGAGGGGGGGTTGTGTGTGCTGCGTCACTCGCTCCCTCTTGGGTCTCCTTGACCACACACACTCAGCCAGAAATTGGTCTTTGCCTGTTTAAGCTTTGAGTGGTAGAAGTTCAGCTTGCTGGGGATGTATATCAGGGAACAGGTGAGAGGGAGCAAGGGCTGCAAAGTGACAGCAAAGTACATGGGGTGGCTTCTGTCAGGGGGCAGTAAAGGAGATAAGGATGAATGCTATGTGAGGTGGGTGCTTAAAGGTGTTGGATGCTATATGGCGATGGCTGCTGAAAGGATATGGCTGATGACAAGGCAGCCCAAAAAGTTATTTACAACCCTCCCTGCGGGGGAGGAACACATTTTTTTCCCCTACACTGTGGCCTCCATTCCCTAACTTCGGCACTGGTCACAGGCTCACTTTTTTAAGTGGATTATCCTAAAAGTTCAACAAGTTCAACACATGCGGTCAAGTAGAAATATCCACAAACCTTGGCCTATTGGTGTTTATTGAAGTCCAGTTATTTTAACCTGCTTTATTCTGGAATTAGGTATCACCATACTCACAAAATGCCCAACTGATTTGAAACTTTTAATGCTTTAATGCATATAGTAATATGATGTTAAGTAAATACTGGCTAGTGTTGGCATCATATAACTATATAGCAAAATGAATAGCTTTAAACACACACATTTTCATTGTGAACACATGGTCATCTTTATAGTGATTATAATATTGGATAAAGTACTTTGCTTTGTTAGTAAGATATTAATTTTCTTACTAGAGCTGGATTCTATATTCCCAGAAGTGGTTATTTTGAACTCAAAATATCCAATTAAAATTAAAATGGCCTGAAGGGCCACTTTGGAAGATATAAAACAGCCACCTTTACCCCCTGCCAAATTGACAGACAATATTTCAACTGTTTCTGCGGAAGGAATGAAGAAGGTTTCTGGTCTGGGTTCTTATGCCAATAATACATGACAAGGAATGGTTCATATTCCATATCTATTCATTTCTTCTTACCAGTGATAATTAGATTTTTGAATTATGTGCTATGTCAGCTTCACTGTTCACTCTGTAAAACTGAAAAGTACAGCATTTGAATAAAGATTTGCAAACTATATAATTTTATACAATGTGAATATTAATGTAATGCTTGTACTTACTTCAGTGGTATAGAGGGTTAATATGGTATAAACAATATACAGCTTGATACTTGCTTTTAGTAGTTAATACTTTTTATAGACCAATGAAACATTTATAGATGAGCTACAGTAGTTTTAAAACTCTACGGATAGCACTTTAAGTAAACTTTGAGTTTTCAAAAGATTTAAACCTTATTAATGAGAATATTTTTTCAAATGGTTACCCTCAATGGTTAAGCTAAAAGCATTATTTAGCTATGCCCAAAATTGTTTTAGTTTCTTGCAGTTGTCTTGAGAGTGCCATATGAGGACATCTTAGGTGTCTTTGTTACTAATTATACTTTGGTTCCTGCTTAGGTGGAACTGAGGCTCAATGATGTACTTAGATCATACAATGACATCATTTGGATCCGGAGTAGTTGGTGTCTCTAAAAGGGATTATTTTAAAGATAGTTGTCACAACCTACTATGATGATGGGATCTAGAGTATCCTAGTACTCTTATTCCCAGTAGGTTTAGACCTAAGTTTGGGTGACTCTAGACCTATGGACAGTCTTTGTCAGTACAAAGGCATAAGTCCCAGCTGCTTTGGTAGTGTACCTGGGAACACCTTGGTAGGCAGTCAGAACGAGCTCCTCTACAAGCATATACCTCTGGGTCAATAATACATGCTTAGTAAAAGTATAAAATTTAACTTAATTTGGAAAACACACGTATATAAACTCTTGTCAACATAGTAGAGGGAGGGACTACCTGAGGTCATCCCCTAATGGCCTCTGGCCAATCACGTAGCGTTACACCGTGGGAAACATGAGACTCCTCCCAGATCCGCCCACTAGGTGTGGCTACCTAATTCACTTGGCTTCTAGCTCTCAGGAGAGACACATGTCCTTTTCCTCTGCTCCCTGCACTGATATTTGGGAGGGGACAAGCTGTAGACCCCCTGGAGTTATGGTGCCTCTGTGTCTGTGGAGATCCCATTGTCCATGGCTCCTATCCCTTAAGTGAGTGTACACAAGGGATTAGCCTTTGTGGTCAACAGACTCCTATGACAAGATTTATGTGTAATATGTACAATAGGGCTACTCTCTACTATAATATACATTTATATATTTACAAATATAACCCACAATGTTGCCCCCACGTTTAGCCAATATGTCCCATTAGCTCTCTCACAGGACACTCATTACACTGAGCCTAAACATGGGAGTTATGGTATTTAGGGTTGGGACAGGGCCTTCTCCAACAATCCATTTTATGCATTATGATGACTTTATTAATGGTGATGAGAAAACCCTGCTCCGCCCCCTAGCCCACAGCATAACAATATACCGTATAACAGTGGGCCTGTGAGCCCCAAACCCCCCAGTTATTATATACAATATAACAAATGGCTCTTAAATGTGACCATTGCTGCTAGTCACAACCTGGCTGTGCCAGTCACAACATGGCCACCGGCTATTCAGGCCAAATCCAATATGGCCACTGGCTGATTCATGACAATAGTGTTTAGAGAAATTATTTGTCAATGGGAGAGATAGGACATATTGTGTGTTTGCTGGTAACTATTTGAAGGTCAAGATATTTTAGATTCTAATATAAATTAAGGTCTGTTAAATTGTTTATACTTTTTTGTTTTTGGTAGTAATATCACACTAATATTTTGTCTTCAAATACATTAACAAACTAGCCACACTAAATATAAAGGTAACAAATAGCAATATAAACTAGCAAACAGTTTATCAATTATATTAACACAAAGGCTTCTTATACTATCACACAAAGGCAGACAGTGAAGCAATGCTATGTTGCTTGAGCTGGGAAAGTCCGTGAGACACTGTAAAAGAATGCTCAAGCAATTTCTAAGCATATAGGAGGTCTTACTCTCATCCAGCTGTGGGACATATCCCAGTAACAATTAACTTTAATTAGATGGCAGTGTTGTTTTCTGTTGATTTTTTTCTTATGAAGATCCCAGCTTTCTTGAGCCCCCGAGTTGTAGTTAGAGTTATATCCATGTCAATGTGTTATATTATTGTAATTTGGCATATTATACAGCTGCGGCAGAGCTAGTGAATAGAGAACCCAGTACAAAATAATGTTTGGCCCCCCTTGCAACACCTCTATCCTAGGTAGGTGCCTGTAGGGGTAAAAAAAAAGTTTTAAAACATATATGTAGGTGGTCGGATCATCCATAGAGTGATTAGATCACCTTGTTATAAATATAATTATCTGCCCCTCTTACTTAATAAAGTAAGAATCCCCTTTCACAGAGGGCACCTATGCTGTTGTGGGCACTGGTGCTTAGCTCTCCCAGGTACTTGTTGCAGTGGCGTGTAGTAAGATGGGTGTGTACTCATACATATTCATACATATCAGCATTCACAATAAAGGGTAAACACGAAACAATGTTTAAAACAAATATATAAATAGATTTTAACTTGGTTACTTGACTTCATCCAAATTGGGCCTCAGTAGAAGTCTCCAGCTTCACTGAGCTTCTCAAGGATACTGAAGCACATCATTGAAGGGGGGGAGCTACCGCTACTGCAACCAGTACAATACATAGGGACTCAGCAATTGAGACAGGCTTGTCAATTTTTTTTATTTTGTTTAAACTCTGGAAAAAATTCAGAAAAGATAATTAAATTAAGAGATAAAAGGAGCAATATAAATGCCCCAATCTGCTTCTTTAAGGGGCTCGATATGAACCTACTTCAAACCTACCCCAGCAGAATCATGTGGTTATTGTTTTCTGTGGCACAAAAGGTGGCTTCTGAAGAGGACAAAGCCCAAGGGTACAGCCAGAGAATACAGGTTACTAGTGGCCTCCAGCAAGACCACTCCCCAATTCAGCACACAAACACAAAAACAGTATCACACAGTGGATATGTGAAACTGGAACTGAACATTTATTGAATAATAGAACCAATATATTTATACTTTATCTCCCATACCACACCCTTGTGTACCTTTGTGTATGTGTGTTTGCCATAGAAGCTCTTGAGATAAAACTTACCAGATGTCTAAGCTGGCTAGTGCAACTACCTTGATATTAATCTCCAGTTTTTGCTTAGGACTCCTAAAGTGCAGGCATCTGTCTTGGCTGCTGTTTATCAAGGCCTGTATGTGTGAGGATGAAGTGTTCTGCAGTTAAGCTTATGTGCAGAACATTTTTACCTTTTCCTCATGTATTCTCCTATTCTAAATCACATTTTTCCACTATAACATATAATAACTAGTATAGATGATAACAATGTACAGGCAACATATAACCACACAACAATAATACATAATCACAATGCAACAATGTCATGCGCCCGTGGCCATATCCATAATTAATGGTAATATTAGTCACTAAACAATGTAGTCATGACAATAACCATTAATTCAACTCACCTAATTTTAATATTGAATTTACCTAATTCTGCCCCTTTGAGAAGAGATGTGGCAGCAGGGGGACCTAGGAGTGCAGCAGGGCTGATGCTGATCCCAGAGAACATCAGCATCTCTATCATAGCTAGCCATATTACTGTTAATTTGGGTGGGGGCCCACGGGTGCTGGTCTCAGAGCACACCAGCATTGCTAATATATATATATATATATATATATATATATATATATATATACTAGGAACTTGCCCCTCAAATATTATGGGATTAAAATTGTAAAGCTGGCAATGCTGTTTGCCACAAAATGTGAGGCTTTTGCTCCTCTGAGCACCTTCTGCGTTCATTGTGAGCCCTGCGCTGAGCACCTTTGGCACTCATTGTGAGACTCTCACCCATGTACTTCAACTTTCCTGCTTTGCAATGATAACCTTCGGCGCTCATCGTGAGCCTCACCCGCGCGCAATGCTCATTGCGAGCCCTGCGATGAGTGCCTTTGGCGCTCATCCCATGACTCGCAATAAGCGCTCTTGGCGCTTATTGCGAGCCTGTCCTACTGTACGGGCCACTCATTGCAGGGTGCATTAACCTGCAAGTTTTGTGCTTGAAAATGCCATGTGTCTCTTTCCACCATCTCTCCCCTGTCCCTTCCCTGTGTCTTTCTCCTCTGTGTGTCTTTCTTCTCTGTGTGTCTGCTGAATGCCGTTTGTTTTATTTTCAAAGTTGGCGTTGTTGGTGTTAGTGTTACTGTGTTTGCCGTTGTGAATTTTCTAAGTCCTGCGTGCCTGACTTTCCTCAGCCTCGTTGTCATCCTGTTTCAAATTTTTTACTTCTTTCGTCTGCCATTTTTTTCCTTGCTTAGCCGATTTTCGATTGCCCAAAAACGTCAAATATGGGTCAAATCCGCTTGCAACCTCACTCCCAGGCCTCCTGGTTATCCCCCTGTGCTGTGTGTGAGTGTGTTTTAATATTTTTTTATTTTATTATTTTGCTTGTTTCTGGAGTTACGCACTTGAAGTAAGTTTGGTCGTTAAAATCTAAACCCGCCCTCTTCGCGGTCAGCTGCAAAGTGCTACGTTTTTTGGCGGCATCCCGCATGCCTCAACTGATTCGCGAGGGCCGCAAGTGCGTGAACAACAACAACTCAAACGTTACGAACGTTGCAAAGATCCACAACTATATATGTGATATATATATATATATATATATATATATATATATATATATATATATATAATTAAAACAGAGAAATAGAACTTTTAAAAATGTGTGATAAAAAGGTGAATTAGTCACAAATAAGCCTCCCTTTAACCAGTTATAATAGGAATCTAAATAATCACTTGGTAACAATTGTTACCATATCCATTAGTATACTTTTGTGTAAGTTTTTAAGGTTGTTTATTACCCAGTTATTTTATGAATGCCACATCTCTATCTGTACTCAACAGATAATTATTTCATGGAGCAATATTTGGCCATAGAATAACAACTTGGCAAAAGTCTTCTTGTAAATAGTTAACTTACTATATGGATAATAAAAAATATATGATTAAATCCTAACCTTTTTCTCTTTTTTTTATTTTGATTATGATATAAGTGTTAATATATATACAGTTATTAATTAGTACATTTGTGTTCCCATTTTAAAGTCTAAAATAAGTAAAATAAGTACAGTTATTGCACTTCATTTTGGGAACCTGGGCAGGGATATCCAAATGTGCCCACAAAGGCTTAGCTCTTGTAATCTAAAATAATTCTAAAGATAGCTTCCTTTAAGCATATGCCTGCTGTATTACACAGCTTTAATCAAAGCCCAGGATGGCTTATACACAAGCCAGGAAACCTACCCATAGACAGCTGTTTCAAGGTTACTGCCTCTCATCAGTGTGTGGCCAGTTCCTAGCTTGTGTGGTAGATTTTGTGTGGAGATAGTTCACCTCAACAATCATTTAATTTATGGTGGGCAAAAGAGCGCTAGAAGCCCTCCACCATACAGTAAATAAATAGTACAACTGTGTTCACATCTGACCGTCTAAAACAAGTTAAAAAAACTTGTTTCCTGCACAGAATTTTCAAAGAAATAGAGTTATTACACTCCATTCTGGGAACCTTGGCAAGGACATGCAAATGTGCCCACAAAGGCTTCGCTCTTGTAATTCATAACCAGTTCAAACAAGGCTTCCTTTAAGCATATGCCTGCTGTAATACACAGCTGTGGGCAGAGCTAAGGATGCATTATACACAAGCCATGATTTCTACCCACATACAGCTGTTTCAAGGTTGCTGCCTAGAGTAGGTAGTTCACCACAACAGTCATTTAGTTTATGGTGGGCAAAAGAGCGACAGAAGCCTTCCATCGTACAGTGGTACAGTAAATAAATAGTACATTTATGTTCATATCTGAACGTCTAATACAAGTTTAAAAAAACTTGTTTCCTACTCGGAATTTTGAGAAATACTGTTATTACACTGCATTCTGGGAACAAAGGCTTTCCTCTTTAATCCAAAACCATTTCAAACATTGCTCCCTATAAGCATATGTCTGCTGTATTACACAACTTTATACATTATATTATATTTGATCAAACTCGGCAAAATCAGAATTAATAGTCCCAATCCTTTACAATGTACCGTATATACTCGAGTATAAGTCAACCCGAGTATAAGCCGAGGCACCCATTTTACCACAAAATACTGGGTAAAATGAGCGACTCGAGTATAAGCCGAGGGTGGGAATTGTGCTGCCCCCTGTGTCCCTCTTGTGCCCTCTGTGTCCCCCTCTCTCACCGTGTCTCTTCTCCCCTCTCCCTTCCCTGTGTCTCTTCCCCCCTCCCTTATCACTCTCCTCAACCCCACTCCTCAACCTCCCTCCTCATCCTCAACCTCCCTCCTCATCCTCAACCTCCCTCCTCATCCTTAACCTCCCTCCTCATCCTCCCTCCTCAACCTCCCTCCTCATCCTCAACCTCCCTCCTCATCCTCCCTCCTCATCCTCAACCTCCCTCCTCAATCCCCCTCCTCAACCCCCTCCTCAACCTCCCCATCCTCAACCCCCTCCTCAACCTTCCTCCTCAACCCCCCATCCTCAACCCCCTTCTCAACCCCCCCATCCTCAACCCCCCATCCTCAACCCCCATCCTCAACCTCCCTCCTGAACCTCAACCCCCCTCAACCCCCCTACTCAACCTCAACCCCCCTCAACCCCAACCCACCTCCTCAACCTCAACCCCCCCTCAACCTCCCCCTAAACCCCCCTCCTCATCCCCCCTCCTCAACCTAAACCCCCCTCAACCCCCCTCCTTCACCTAAACCTCCCTAAATACCTCCCCCCGGCGGTGCACCCGGTATATGCTAATGATGCGGCGCACATGTGACGTCACATGCGGGCCGGCGCCGGGTCAAGGAGCGGAGGCCGGAGCACAAGCAGGTAAGTGAGGGGAGAGAGGGGAGGTATTTAGGGGGGGTTTGGGAGGAGAGGGGGGGATGAAGGGGTTTTAGGTTGAGAAGGGGGAGGGAAAGAGACACGAGAGGGTAGAGAGACACACAAGGGGTTAGAGACACACGGGGGGGGGTTAGAGAGACACGGGGGTTAGAGAGACACGGGGGTGTTAGTGAGACAAGGGGGGGAGGGGGAGAGTGACTCGAGTATAAGCCGAGGGGGCCCTTTTTTGCCTTAAAAAAAGGGCTGAAAAACTTGGCTTATACTCGAGTATATACGGTATGTGAATGTTTAAAGTCCATTCCAGTATTTTATTTACAATATTTATCACATAAAAAAGGGGTAAAAAATATGAAGCTGTTTCTTAAATATACTTTTACAAGAAAAACAGTTAAAGGGCAACTTTTATAAAACTAAATTTGATATTGTACAGAATATTTTAGAAAAAAATATTTACATTGTTTATTTGCAATAATTCTTTAATGCAACCAGCAGCGTCTGTCTCAACAAGATGCATCCTTATAAACCTATTGGTTTTGCGTAGGTGCTAATGAAAGCACTGGCAGTTCTAACCACCACATTCCTTTTGTGAGTATACAGCTTTTTCTCTGCATTCAAAGTCTCCTTCTATCTTAGAAGTAGATCACTGAAAACTAAAATGGTAGGCAACAGTGGTCCTTTGAGCAATGCTTCTTCAGATTTGAAATGCATGTGAAAGTAAACTTTTTGGCTGAATGGGGTGATCCTCCAGACATTTTATGTAAGATTTTCTGTAAGATTTGACATTTGCTGAAATTGGAACTTTCATGTACCTTTAAGTTGTTTTGGATACTGAAATATAAATATTCATTTTCCAGCAACAGACTCCAATTCATAAACAACTAAAATGTTCAACATTTTGAGCAAAACTAATAAAATGACATATTTTCTGAAATATACAGTCAGTCATTTTATTTAAATAGCTCCAAGTCTTTTTTTCTGTTGTAGGTTGTAGGGCCAAGATTACATTTGTTTGCAACATGTATTTGTAAGAATATTTTAATAGCTGTTCTGACATTTATTTAGTTAAACATGTTCCACCACCATGAAAAGCTCGGATAAAAGTTTGTTTGGCTTTGATGACATTAAAAGGCTCTAAGTTAAATAAATTGGTTGACATTATCTCCGGCATCCATATAATCATCTCGTATCTGTCAGTTTTGTTTGTGGTCAGAACGTTGCTGAAGAGTGGCCAATTGTTAAATACATTATGATGTCTTCTGAGTCTTAAACAGAGTGCAATCAGCTAATACCAGACCAGTATATGTAGTGAACTGGGCTAGCAGCCCAGACATAGCTTGTTATCTGTGTGCATTCAAGAATCCAGATGCTTCACGTCTTCCCAGGCATGGTATAGCATGATGCTGATGATAACTATGGCATGCTGGGTTTAATGGTAAAGCTTCCTACTTTTAGCAGTTTTTTAAGGGAATTCTAGACAAACATCAATAAAACCTTCAGGTGGATTTTGTCAGCTATAGTAATCTTATCAGCTAAGCACACAGCCTCTTCTAGCTGCTTGATGAACATTATGGAATCCAAGTATTGCTGTCAAGATTTACATCATTTTTAGCACTTAGCTCCCATTCTCTACAGAATCCTCTTCCATGACTTTCACTTATCTCTTCAACCACAGACCTTTTTATGTGCCCACTCCTTCACGCCAGGTGTCGAAGTCATTAAAAATTTCACTCAGCAGTGGAAGTCTTACAATTTTAATCTGAAAGAACACAGACAATATTCATGTCTTTGAATTATAGGTTATATAGAATTGTCAGTTTTCCTATAGTACTGAGAACCGAGTGTGGAGGAGGAAAATACTGCTTAAAGATTTAGTTCCTTTGTGTAAAATAAATAGTAGCTTTGGGTCATTTTATCTATTGTATTTATAAAGGTAAAAGGAGACATATCTATATGAGTTATCTAGTTAAATGTTATGGAATTTGTCAATATTTAGTACATGGAACAAAACTGAATATATGCATTTTCTGATAGTGTCAGTGAAAGTGACGGCATGATAGAGTTCTGTCTCTCTCCCCCCTCTCCGTCCCCGGTGTCTCTTCCCCACCTCTCCTTCCCCTGTGTCTCTCCCCCTTCTCCTTCCCCTGTATCTCTTCCCCCCTCCCCTGTGTCTCTCCCCCCTCTCCCTCCTTTGTGTCTCTCCCCCAACCCTCCCCTGTGTTTCTTTCCCCCCTCCCCCTGTCTCTCCTACTTTCCCTCCCCTGTGCTTCTCCCCCTCCCTCCCATCTCTTTCTACGCCTCTCACTCCCCAGTTTCTTTCCCCCTCTCCTTCCTGTGTGTCTTGTTCCCCCCTCCCCTGTGTCTCCTTTCCCCTCTCTCTCCTCTGTCTCTCCTTTCCTCATCTCTCTCTCCTGTGCCTCCTTTCTACCTCTCCTTTTCCCCCCTCACCCTCCCCTGTTTTTCTTTCCCCCTCTCCCTCCCCTGTGTCCCCCTCTCCCTCCCTGTATCTCCTTCCCACTCCCCTGTGTCTCCTTTCCCCTCTCCCTCTCCCGTGCCTCCTTTCACCCTCTCCCTCTCTTTTTCCCCACTCAGTGTCTCTTTCCCCCCTCCCTTCAATCTCCCGTGTCTCTACCCCCTCTCCCACCCCTGTGTCTCTTCCCCTCCCTCTCCTGTGTCTCTTCCCCCACTCTCCCTCCCCTTCCCCTTGTCCTTTTCTCCCCTCATCCTCCTCTGTGTCTCTTTCCCCCTTCTCCTCCCCTGTGTCTATTTCCCCCTCTCCTTCCCCTGTGTCTCCTACCCCTTCTTCCTCCCCTGTGTCTCTTCCCCCCTCTCCCTCCACTGTGTCTCTTCCACCCTCTCTCCCTTCCTCCCCTGTGTGTCTTCTCCCCCTCCCTCCCCTGTGTCTCTTCCACCCCCTCTCCCTCACCTGTGTCTCTCCCCCTCCCCTCATCCAGAGGGTGTGAGGTGGGCAGGCCGGGGATGAAGTGCTCCCGATCTTGTACCAAATACAGTCTGGCCGATTTGCTCATTGCAAAGAGCGGCGCATGCGCCACCAGAGGCCCCAATTATGGGCCTTACGAGCCTCGCGATGAGCACCTTCAGCGCTAATCTCGAGCCTTACAATGAGCAGTTTTGAGCAAGGCCATTGATTTTATCTTTCCGTGACCAAAATCGGAAATCGACGACAACTATTATGGCTAATTGATTATACCCCAGGATGCTCTGCTTAAGAATGCCAGAGAATAGTTCTTTCCATTCCAATAATGGATACATACATGTGCAGCTCTGTTTCTCATCTAACTGAATTTTTGTTTTATATCAGTTGCTTGTATAAAGAGGGATTACTGTACGTCCTTTACTCCCCACTTGTTACTGCCTGAGTTAATGCTAGTGCATAGGCTGTTGTAGAGCCTTGCAGAAATGCCGCTAAAAGTCAGAATTAACAGAATGACCTTTAACTATATGCTCAATTTATCTCAACATTTAATATTAAAGCTCAATAAAATGCTGTCAAAAAAAGCAAATACATTGAAGGATGTAAAGTTAGCATTAATAAATTACAGTTAAGATACAGCTTCTCTGATATCAGCAGCCGTCTATACATATCATCAACATGTCTCCAATTATGTGATAACATCTTCTGAGAACAACACATAGACTGTCTCCAGGGTGGAAAAAAAAACAGAAAAAAACCTAACAATATATTAAAATCTAGGGCATTATAAGAAGTAGGGCCACTATTTACATCCAGACGGCTGCAGTCCTTCTTGGAATGCTGTCCTGAACTGTGTACTCTGGGATGTTGCACCATTCACCAAGAAGAACAGCTTCCAATTCTTTGAGGAATAGAGGAGATGGAAACCTAATTACACTTTGTTCTCCAGAACTTCCCATAAAGGTTTAATGATGTTTTGATCTGGTGATTGGGGAGGCATTGGGAGACATTTTACTTCATCCATGTGACCATGAAGCCTTGAATATGGGAACATTTTGATAGAACAGTGTTTGATTCTAGATCCGCATATTCCTTAGCCATTATACAACCATGCAGAGAAATCATCGGACCTAATGGCTCCCACAAGATGGCTGTCAATACCATTATGGATTCCTCATCAAGTTTAATAGTTAGCAACAGACATTGTGGTTGAAGGCATCTTTTTGGTGTTCTACAAACATAAACCCATCCAAATGTAGGAAATAGGGTGAAAGGTGACTCCATATTAAATTTTTCATTAGCGTTCCAGGTTCAGGTCTTTGTATGTTGGACTTGAATAAGGGTTTGGAAGGGGTTTCCAAATGGCAACCCTTTCATTAATTCCAGCTTTTTGCACACACATTTTTTTGCTAAGACTGGGTTACAGAGTGGCCGATTGAATTCTGTGGTAATTTCTTAAGTTGTACTTTTGTTGCATTTAACAACTGGAATGTCTGTTCTTCTTTGCTGATCCAGTGTGTCCATGTTTATATATGCTGTCATTATTTTGAGACTGTGTCCTTTGATACTGTACATTAAATCATTTTGTGTTTTTATGTGAGATATTTACCTGCCAGGTTCAGGGACCGAGAATTTGGCAAAGTTTTTCAGGTTGTATTTCCATTATTTTCTTGAACCCCGTGGCTGTCAGATAATTTGTAGTTCTCAGCAACATTTCTGAAGTGCAGTCTCCATATCATTACTCTATACAGTGACACCTACCTATTGTAATCAACAACATTACTTCCTCTTGCATTGTTTTCCTCCTCATCATATTATCATATCACAACCTATTTTATTTCTTTTCAAGAAGAAGAAAGTGAAATAGCTAATGAGATGTAAAAAAGTTGGAAGTGCCAGCATCACTGACCTTGACAGCTCAGGTAAGAGGTAAAATGTAAATATATACTCTAAAGATGGTTTCCGGTAAATGTGGTTATTTTGAATCAGATACCGCACGAATAAAACAATCTGGGAGCCTATGACACATTATTGAGTATGTGATGTGAATGATTCTAAATAACAGGAGCAAAGACTTAGCAATAATAAATAAAATTAAAGTCACATGATGCACGTCACATGGGGCGACACCATTTTGGATGCACTTCCTGATTGTTAGAACAATGGGGGGTATATAAGCCTCTGTGGGAGAGCAGAAAGGGTTTGATGTTGATAAGTGCTGATATGAGCAGTACTTATATACTGTACATATTTATACACTGTTTATGTTTTTATATCACTGAGGAAGCCTTTTTGACGAAACGCATTTGATAATATTTTATGTTTTTAGATTATTGATTTTATTCATTTTCATTGTGCCTATCCCTATTGGCCATATATGGCATGTATTGAGGATAGTATGGTGCAATAAATATATGATAAACACACTATTGTTTGTACTAGTGAGTTTTAATTGTCCCCTTTAATAGACATAAGGAGTTGGTATCATATTTTGTTCTGTAGACACTATATAATAGTGTTCCCAATAGCATTGGTGATCCAACTATACCTGCTACAAAACTATCTTGATTGTATCCTGAGCCTGGCATTGAGATCTGAGGATTGGACATTGGGTACTTCCAGAGCTACCCTTTTTAATCCATACATATACCTCATAACTTTGGGGTTATCACATGTGAGTGAAACACTATATGATTGATGTTTTGACGTGATTATTATACACTCATGTTGCACTAGGAGGTGGCGCGCTGTCTTTCCCCTACCCTTCTTATTATCTCTACTAGTTACTTGGACACGGTGGGAACGGTGTCCTGAGAAGAAGCTGCACACCTCTGGCATTTACATTGTGGTTCTGGACTTATATGGACGGACATTTACTCTGATTTCCATCTGTGTATTTCTCTGGAGGAACTGTATGTAGACACGTTGGATTTATCCATTTTTTTCTGACTATTTTATGTAAACACAATAGGTATGCTTTAGAGCGCTTCTATTTGTAGCAATATACTATATGTAAATTGCTTCTCTGTTTTCTAATAAATAAAATAGCAGCAAAATATAATAAAAAATAACACATTCAGTACACTATTAAAACCTTAAATAGTATCTTAGATTAAAATGTGTGTGGCTCTCAGAGGGATATCATTTCATGTTTTTATTCTGTTGGAATAGCTGGCATATACTTAATTCAAGCTTCTTTTCAAACAAACAGTCTTTCTGTGCTCCACTTGGTGTTAAAATATGTAAATAATACTCTGTAAGTTATTTAGTACTAGATGCTTTTTACTGCTGTGTCTTTGAGACAGACAAAATATTTGGATCATGCTACAATTTAGGCTTCTGTGTACAGATTTAATACTAACACCATTCTTGGCTTCAGGATTTTGAAGTGCTTTCCAGGGGGACATTTTAATAAAACAGGTCTTTTATTTTCTTGATGATTTGTATTTACTAACTGAAAATTATAATGTGTGTTGCAAAAAACTAGAGCGGCTTGTATTGAAAATTGTAGCTATATATACATTACTCATAGTTGTTAATACTGTTTAGCGGGGCAATAATTTATTCTTCATAGATAGCTTAGGTGCAAAAAGGAGGTATTTATGCATAAGCCAAGCATTAATAGACTTAAATAACTGTTGTATCTTGAGCAAACTGTCACATACTCGTGAGATTTTCATCAAAAAACTAACAACATTAGCAGTTATGAATATAAAATATTGTTTAGAGAAAATCATATATTTAGATGACTCTGCTTGTGGTGTGATGGATTCCCTATTAAACTGCTAGTCAATGAATGGAGGCTAACTCTTCTATAGAGTTCCATTTTATTACCAAGCATGCTATTTAGAAAGCAGTTTTCAACAGTATTCACAGTTCCTCCCATGCCAATACCCATGCCAGATATCTAATCCTTTTAAGAACCAAGCAAAAATGGCATCATTAGAACTCTGTTAATGCAATAATTAAAAATTAAAGGCAGTATTTAAGTATTTTAAACAGTATAAAGATATTTTGAGATGATCAAGCTAAATTTTTCAAAATAGGAAAACTATAAATATGTCACGTTGTGGTCCTTCAAGTTGGCAAATTGGGAGAGGACAACAGACATTCAAATCGGACTGAGTCTTATGAGATGGTGCTTTCTAAGTTTGCCTAAAAAAATTAACCCTTAGGTTTAACATGCAACAATTGTGTATTTGCAGCACCAATACTTGTGTATGTGAGAAATAGTTATACTGTTGTTAAGGGATGTATATGTTAGGGGTTATATTCAGTGTGGTTGATGAGTCTATTGGAGGTGTTCATTGCAGACTTGAGTGGAGACAGACTGGTGATGGGAAGACCAAAATGAAGCAAGTTGATATAGTTGAGGCAAACTAGGATGAAAGAATGGATTAGAATTTAAGTTGATTGTTTATTGTATGTGACAAGTGAAAGAGAGCACAGAGTCCAATAGAATACATAAATAAATGGGTGTGATGATGGCATTGTCAACAGTGATGGATACTTGACTAGAGGCAGTTGTTATAGAAGGAGGTTAATTAGAAGCTTAGTATTTAAAAAGTTGAGTTTGAGTTGATGGGCTGACATCCAAAAGGATATGCTTGAGAGGCAGTTGGCAGTATGTGCTAAATGAGAAAGGAATATATCTAGTGCTGATAGATAGGTTTGAGTGTCATCTGTATATATATATGATAATAAAATCCAAAAGATTGTAATAGGGTGTCAAAGAAGAATGTATAGATGGAAAAGAGGAGGGATCCTAGGATTGAACCTAGGGATATGGAAACAATGAGAGGGAATGGTGAAGAAGAGGTGTCAAAGATGAATACAAAGATGGTCAACTGTAGCAAAGGCAGAGAGATATCCAGGAGAATTTAGATAGAGAAGTGACACCTTTGACTTAGCAGTGAGCAGGTTATTAGTGATTTTTGTGAGACCTGTCTCTGTGTTTTGTTGGTCCTGAAAACCATACTGAAGGGGTTAGAGGAATGAAATTGGGTTAGGCAGTTGTAAATTAGCAGTTCTCTAAACCAGATTAAGAAGCTGCATCAGATGAGGATTTCTTAAGTATGAGTATAATAAAGGCATGTTTAAAGATGATGGGAAACAAAGAAAGAGAGAGTAGTGTTGTGGATTGCAACAGGGAAGTGCCACAGTATAGATTAATGATATGAAGAGGTTTAACGATGACACTTTAAAGAATGTGAAGCAATGTGGTAGAGAGGGAAGAAATTAACTGTGAAGGTATAGGATCAAGTGGGAGAGTTATAGGAGATTGATAGAAAACCAAAGTTAGTGTTAAATGAGCCCATTGTGGATGTGGGATGGGGAGGAGAGATTGTTCTGGATTTATCAGTTTTATTTTTAAAGTGGCAAGAAAAAGTCTTCTACTGTTATAGGAAGGGATAGGAGGTATGGGTGGGCAGAGGAGAGTGCTGATTGTAGAGAATAGATGTTGGGGGTTGGAAGAAAAAGTACACATTAATGATGAAAAGAGGTGATGCTTGACAAGATTGAGGGCAGACAAATAAGAACTAGTTAATCTGCAGCACTTTTGAAGATAGCTTACTAGTTTATTGAGGCATGGTTGTGAACAAGAGCAATGGGGGTTTGCCTTTTGTTGTGGGAGCAAGAGTGTTAAGGTTTGAAGTTGTGATATAAGGGTGGTGAGAGGGCTAAGTAAGGGTTGTAGCACATTGGGAATTTGTTATTGTAGGGTCTTTTGTAGGGGATTGATGGATTATGAGTGGAAGATGTGGTGATATTGTAGATCAGGGGTCCTCAAACTTTTTAAACAGAGGGCCAGTTCACTGTCCCTCAGACACTGTTGGGGGCCGGACTATAGTTTGAAAAAATATGAAAAAGTTCCTATACAGTATATATATATCCCTCCCTTTTTTTCGTCCCTTCTCCCTCTTCCTTTTCCCTATAACCTCTCTTCTATCTCGCCTTCTCCCTTCCTCTCCCTCTTGCTAATTATCCCTCTCCCTTTTTTCTCTCCCGTGTCCCTTTTTCCTCTCTCTCTCTTTCTCCCTCTCTCTGCTTCTCTCGCACCCTTCTCCCTCTTCCCTCTCTCTCATTATCATCTCCCTACTCCCTCTTCCTCTCCCCTTTCCCTCTCTTCTATCTCTCCTTCACCCTTGCTCTCCCTCTTGCTACTTCTGTCTCTCTTTTTATTCTCTCTCCCTTGTCCCTTGTTCCTATCTTTCCTTTTCCCTTCTCTCTTTTTCCTCTCTCTACTTCTCTCTCTCCCTTCTCCCTCTCTCTACTACTCCCTTTCTCCTTTCCCTCTCCCTGCTCCCTCTTTCGAATTCTTCTCCATCTCCCTTCTTGCTCTCTCTCCTTCTCACTTTCTCCCTCTCCTTCTCCCCCTTTCCTTTTAACTTCTGTCATTCCCTTCTTCCTCTCCTCCCTTCTGTCTCTCTCCATTTCTCCCCCTTCTCCCTCTCCCGTCTCTCTCTCCTTCTCCCTTCTCTCTCTCTCCTGCTCTATCTTCCTTCATCTCTCTCTCCTTTCTCATCCCCCTCTCTCTTTCATTATATCTACACCTCCCTCTCCCTTCTCTCTCGCAATCCCTCTTTCTTCTCTCTTTCTCCTCTTCATCTTTATCTCTCCTCTCTCTCCCCCTCCCTATCTCCATTTCTCTCTCCATCCCTATCTCTACTTTCTCTCTGTCTCTGTCCATCTCCCTCCCTCCTCTCTCTCCTTTCTATCTTTTCCTTCTTCTCTCCCCCCATGTCTCTTTCCCTCACTCCCCTTGTCTCTCTACCTCACGCCCCCTTGTCTGTCTTTCTATTACTCACTCCCTTGTCTCTCTACCTCACTCCCCCTTGTCTGTCTGTCTTTCTATTCCTCACGCTCTTGTCTCTCTCCCTCACTCACTCCCCTTATCTCTCTACCTCACCCCCCCTTGTATGTCTTCCTGTGTCTTTCTATTCCCCACTCCCCTTGTCTCTCTACCTCACCCCCCCCTTGTCTGTCTTTCTCTCTCTCTCTCACTCTCTCTCTCCCTCACTTCCCTTACCTTTCTACATCATTCCCCTTTGCCTGTCTGTCTCTCTCTCTCCATCACTCCCGTTGTCTATCTACCTCACTCCCCCTTGTCTGTCTGTCTGTCGCTCGATCACTCTCTCTTGTCTGTCTGTCTATCTCTCGCTCTCCCTCACTCTGCTTGTCTCTCTACCTCACTCCTCCTTGTCTCTCTCTCTCTCACTCCCCCTTGTCTGTCTGTCACTCTCCCTCCCTCACTCCCCTTGTCTCTCTACCTCACTCCCCCTTGTCTGTCTGTCTCTCCCTCCCTCACACCCCTTGTCTCTTTACCTCACTCCCCCTTGTCTGTCTCTCCCTCCCTCTCTCCCCTGGTCTCTTTGCCTCACTCCCCCATATCTATCTCTATCTTTCTCCCTCACTCCCCTTGTCTCTCTACCTCACTCCCCCTTGTCTGTTTCTCTCTCTCCCTCACTCCCCCTTGTCTGTAGGTCTCTCTCCCTCCCTCACTCCCCTTGTCTCTTTATCTCACTCCCCTTTGTCTTTCTCTCTATCCCTCACTCCCCTTGTCTCTCTACCTCACCCCCCCTTGTCTGTCTTTCTCTCTCTCTCTCCCTCACTTCCCATGCCTCTCTACATCATTCCCCTTTGCCTGTCTGTCTCTCTATCTCCATCACTCCCTTTGTCTATCTACCTCACTCTCCCTTGTCTGTCTGTCTGTCGCTCGATCACTCCCTCTTGTCTGTCTGTCTATCTCTCTCCCTCACTCCCCTTGTCTCTCTACCTCACTCCTCCTTGTCTCTCTCTCTCCCTCACTCCCCCTTGTCTGTCTGTCACTCTCCCTCCCTCACTCCCCTTGTCTCTCTACCTCACTCGCCCTTGTCTGTCTATATGTCTGTATCTCTCCCTCACAACCCCCTCACCTTACCTATCCTTCATGCTGCCGGTTGGTGGCTCCTCCCCCTGGTGGCTCCTTCCTGGGTCAGCCCCTGCTCTGCCTAGTCAGATGACAAGGAGGTGTCAGCAGGGGCTGCAGCTGTGGAGACACAAAGAGACGTAGGGGTCTAGGGGAAGGGGCAGGTGGGGCCGGGTTCAGGACCATGGCGGGCCGGGTGTGGCCCGCGGGCCGTAGTTTGAGGACCCCTGTGCTAGATGATTAGATAGAGGAATGGGGAGATGACAAGGTTGGAGAAAGTGTAGAGGTAAGGTCAAGGGAGTGGTCATTACGGTGACTGGAGGACTCTGTGTACTGTAAGAGGCCAAGAATAGAGGTAAGTAATTACATTTTGTGGGTGTAGGTTAGGAGGGTGTGTCAGTGGCAACACTGAAGTGGCAAAGAATAAGTGTAGGTACACTAAAGGAGAGAAAACGAGGGAGCTGGGGATCAAACTGATTTAAGCAATTTTGATGGTGTTCCAGGGGCCGGTGAGATAAATCTCTACTAATGGTACCCAAACTTTTTTCCGAAGAACCAATGACACCAATCTTTTGAAAAGGTATATTTATTAATAAAAATGATTATTGGGTTAAAATTCAAAGTACATAAAAGTTACTTCTTAATAAATGGGAGGATTTAATAGAAAGTGTTACAGTTTGGGAAATGTTAGAGGAGTAATTATTAGCTTACACTGTTAGACATTCCCTAAACTTAGGGAAGGAAATTAAGCAATGGAATTGGGTGTAGGTGTAGTAGTCACATACATGTATTGAAGAGACATTGGAGTTCAAAATTAATTGTATAGTAGAAATGTAGCTAAATTCAATTTACTAGTATTAAAAATCTGCAAAACATATCTGAATAGTAGGAAGAATAATTGGGACATGGAAATGTTTAACAAATACAATACTTCATATTTCACATATTAATATACATTTTTGAATGTTGTTGTGTTTTCGTTCCATCTTGTCAGCCACTGCCCCTCTGAGCTCCATTAAACTCATATTCATTGCTTTAAGAACTGAAATTGCTGTTTGCCATCTCCATCTTTTTTTTTTTTTTTTTTATAATTAATATTTTATTTAGGACAAGTCAATTTTATACAACAGTTTAGTATAGCATAGAAAAGTCTCTCATACAGCAAGAAAAGATAAGCATAAAGAGAGTGAAGAACAGATCAGAGATATACGAAAGTCTAGACATCCTGTCTTCCTTAGCCTGTTATGCAATCATGGTCTAGTAAATATCCAAAGTTTTTAGTAAAATGGTATGGATAGAGCATATAAGAATAAACATGAACTATAGACTCCTAGTTCCCCAACCATATTGACTTGGACCATCTAAAATCTGAGTTCCATACGACTTTCTATTCTATGATGAAAAAATACTTCCTATCTTTTTATTTTCCTTTTTGATTATCATCCTGCATTCTTAAGTATGCTTACTTTGAGCTATTTTACAAAATATCTACCTATCATTAAGCTTCCTCCGCTGATGCTTACTTGTGTTAACATATATAAAATATTCAGTACCTGTGAGCTCCTTCATCATCACTCCAAAATCTTCCATCCAGATGTGAAACACCCGTCCTCTCAGGCGCGACCATCCACTGACTTCCCGAACTGTCCCATCCTATCCCAATCTAGATCTGTATACTATATTTGGACATCAACCAGGGAGACCACGTGCTAGTAAACTGGGGCATTGTGTTCTGTAATGAGTTAGCTATTTTCTCATTTCTCATTATATAATTTATTTTTGTTATCATTTCTTTGATTGTTAGTGTGGAAGTTTTCCAATTTTTGGCTATGCAATTTTTAGTGGCCAAGGTCCAGAATTGCCAGAGTTCATTCTGCTCTCTAGATAGATCGTGGTTTTTCAATCCTAGCAGGCATGTTTCAATTTCGGGTCTCATATTACTTTTTGTGATTTGTGTAAATAAGTCAGAGAGTTCTCCCCACAGCTTTTGTGTGATGGCACATGTCCACCAGATATGTAGGAAATTCCCTTCTGTTTTGCATCCCCTAAAGCATTCTCCATGTATGTTTTTGTTAAATTTTGCCATCCGTTGGGGAGTGTAATAGGTTCTGTGTAGCACCTTAATAGAGGTCTCAAGTAAACTGTATGTATATGAGCCTCTTGTCAGATTAGTACAAATTCTTTTCCAGGTTATGGCATCTAATTCCCTTCCCAGGTCCTGCTCCCACTTTACCATAAATTTAGTTTTTTGTGTATTCTGAAACTCCGTCAAGTAGGAGTATATGTATCCTAAGGTGCCTTTCATTGAGGGTATCTTTGCACATATAGATGACCAACCTGTATGTTTAGGATTCCCATACCTATGGGCTAACGAAGAGATCCAATGTCTAAACTTCTGGTAGTTCCACAACTCCCTCTCCGGAATTTGAAATCGGGATATGATAGAAGTATGTGTTAACAGGCCCTCCGTGGAAAACCATTCTCCTATTCTCATTAAAGGGCTGATCTGCCACCATATTTTAGAGTGGTGATAAAGGGGGAATCAAGTTGCTCGAGTTTTTAAGCCTATCCCAGGTCTTGAGGGTTGTAGATATTATTGGGTTAGTATGTTTGTATCTCGTGTCTATTTTTGCTACCTCACAGATCACCGTATCCCATGAATGGGGTTTCATCTGCCAATTTTCAATAAAGGTCCATAGTGGTTGTAGTTTACTAGGGTGGGTTACCGGAATGCACGCCAGCCGTGCTGCTTGTAAATAAAGCCTCAAGATGGGACAAGAAAGTCCCCCTTTTTGCCTATTCCTGTACATTGTTTTCCTCGCGATACGTGGTGGTTTATTACGCCAGATAAATCTAAATATTGTATTCTGGAATTGATCTATTTCCCTCATACATAGATTGATTGGTAAAGTTCGGAAGAGATACAGAATTTTTGGGAGCACTGTCATTTTTATTGATGTTATACGTCCCGTCCATGATATTTGGTATTTAGACCAGGTCCTCAAGTCCTCTGTCAGCTGTCTAATTAATGGTGGGAAGTTAGCTTTATATAGACCCGCTAAATTTTTGGTAAGATTAATTCCAAGGTACTTGATTGAATTTTTAGGCCATTGAAAAATGTATGCCGCCTTTCATGTTTCTATTATAGGCCCTGGAACCCCTACCCCCCAAGGCCTCAGTTTTTTCTTCATTAATTTGTAGCCCTGACATGGCCCCAAATTCCCTTAGCGTAGACAATAGTTTAGGTATAGAGTTTACAGGTTCCGTCAGAGTGCATAAAAGATCATCTGCAAATAGTGAGCATTTCAGGTGGTGGTGACCTATCTGCAGACCCCCGATCTCCCCCTCGCCTCTTATTTTTTGAGCTAGAGGCTCAATAGCCAATGCAAATAACAGTGGAGACAGGGGGCACCCTTGCCTTTGGATGTCTACCATTGCCTCTCGTGTCCCAGGTAGTCTTATATGAGCTTCAGGATTTTTATATAGTGTTCTGATAAGACGTATAAAGTTTCCTTTAATACCGAATTTAGCTAGTACTGCATATAAATAAGGCCACTCTACTGTGTCAAATGCCTTCTCCATATCCAACGCCAATACACAGAGAGGCGTCTTACTTTGGGAGGCTAAGTGTATAACATTCATGGTCCTTCGGATATTATCCACCGTTTGTCTATGTTGTATGAACCCGGTCTGATCTTTATGTATTAGGGTTGGGAGAAACTTTGCCATCCTATTTGCTATAATTTTAGTTAATAATTAAATGTCCCCATTCATAAGGAATATGGGTCGGTAATTTTTCGGCTCCAGGGGATCCCTCCCCTCTTTAGGGAAAATCACTAAGTTCGCTTTATTGAGTTCCGGGGGCATAGATCCCCCATTTAGTATGGCGTTAAATAGACAACTAAGATAAGTGGCTAAAATGTTCCCAAATACTTTGTAATAAGAGTTGGTGAAGCCATCCGGCCCTGGGGCCTTCCCTGATTTCAGACTTTTTATTCCAATCTTTTTTTATTGAAGACCAAAGGTAAAACACAGCATGTACTGATAGATCAGATAGACAGATTCTCCATTGCCAAGCATTATATGTTAAACATAAACACAATGTCAGATTTGAAAACTTAAATACAAGGTGCAATCTATCCAAGGATATTCTGCAGTCTTCACACATTTTTGAATAATTTTCTGTGATTTACTTACTGAGGAGTTCCCTCCTCAAATCTAAACTTAGCCTACTCGATATATAAAATACAGAGGAACTCTGAAATTAGCCAATATAACTCGGTAATTGCAACTAATTAACGTAACATACCATCTAGTATAAACAGAAACTGTAATTAAAGATAAAAAAAAAAAAAAAAAAAAATACACAGAGAAAAAAGGAAAGAAAGAGAAAAAAAGAAAAAGGGACAAAAGACATCTCCTGGTTAGTTACCCCACTCACGATACCCTCCGGTCCACGCTCCAGCCGGCCTCCGCCCCCCCCCCCCCCGGGGCCAGGGACACAAAGGAGAGACTAGTGTGCCTTACCTAATCGATATACTATGTTAGGAGTCCAGCCAAGGGGTCCATATCTTTAAAAACTGGGGGTACTGATCTTCTAAAGTACTGGTTAATCTTTCATTAATCATAATGAAGTTAACCTTGGTGATTATCTCACCTATGCTAAGCCTTGGGGATTTCCATTTTCTAGCTATATGTTGTTTAACTGCTAAATTAATAAATTGCAATAACTTATTTTGTATTTTAGTTAAGGCTTCAATATGCATTCCTAAAAGGCAATTTTCAATTGAGTGTCGAATTGGGCTACCAAATAATTTGGATCCGAGACTCATAGCTTGTTCCCAAATGTCCCTAGCCACTGGGCATGACCACCAAATATGCAAAAACTCCCCTTTCTGATGACAGCCCCTATAGCATTTATCGTTGTTCTGTGCGTTCATAGAATGCATTCTAGGGGGGGTGAGGTATGTCCTGTGTAGGACTTTAAGCGACACCTCCAGAATATTATATGTAATAGAGCCCCTAGACAGATTGGTAAAGGCCTCCTTCCACTCTGACGGCCCCAGTCCCCTTCCCATTTGTGCATAAAGGGGGGTTTAGAAATTTTATCAGCCCTATTAAAAAAGGAGTACAGGGCTCCCAGTGTACCCCTAGTCAGAGGCAGGTTCTTACACACCACCGAGAACCAGGTTGATCTTGGGGGTCCTAGACTCTGTACCAACGACGTTAACCAGTGCCTAAGACGCAGGTAGCGCCAATTTTCTCTTGGCGGGATATCGTACTTATCCAGCATTTGAGCATGTGGGTAAATTATATCATTGGAGAACCAGGTGTTTATCCTATCTAGTTGTCCAAGAGCCCACCACTGGTGGGGGGTTTAGGAGTTTTATCAGCCCTATTAAAAAAGGAGTACAGGGCTCCCAGTGTACCCCTAGTCAGAGGCAGGTTCTTACACACCACCGAGAACCAGGTTGATCTTGGGGGTCCTAGACTCTGTACCAACGACGTTAACCAGTGCCTAAGACGCAGGTAGCGCCAATTTTCTCTTGGCGGGATATCGTACTTATCCAGCATTTGAGCATGTGGGTAAATTATATCATTGGAGAACCAGGTGTTTATCCTATCTAGTTGTCCAAGAGCCCACCACTGACGGGACTCTGCGTGAAAAACGTCTTTAAAATTTGGAAAGGAACTAATGGAGGTTAGAGGGGACAGCGGGGTTGACAACTGATGTTTCTTGACTGCCCAGTCCCATACCGAGAGAGTTATTTTAATCATTGGGTTGGAAAATTTAGGAAGAGGCTGGTTAGACCCAGGATGCCATATAATAGTGTCCCACGTCCAGGGCTTGAGATCTTGATTCTCCATAAACACCCAGGTAGGCTGGTGTTTGACTGAGTGGGCTCTAGGTAAGAAAGCTAGCTGGGCGGCTCTTAGATACAGCCTAAGATTGGGGCAGGAGAGACCCCCTTGGGTTCTATGCCTGTACATTAACTGCTTAGCTATCCGCGGTGGTTTGTTTGCCCAAATAAATTTAAAAATATGTTGTTGCATTCTTTCGAGATCTCGGGTTTCTACTGGGATAGCCAGCGTCCTAAATAGGTAAAGAATTTTAGGTAACACATTCATTTTAATAGTAGCGATACGCCCTGTCCATGATGTATTATATTTAGACCATTTTTGCAAGTCGTCTAACAGTTTCCGAAACAGTGGGGGGTAATTTGCTTTATACATCCCTGAGACTCTCTCCGTGATCCTGACCCCCAGGTATTGTATGCCGTCTGTCGGCCAGACAAATTTGTACCTAAGTTTCAGAACCTGGATGTCCGACTTCAGACTTTTAATGGTTTCTAATATCTCATCTACACCTACTTCCGCATTAAGATCCTCTAGATCTTGCTCCGAGGCTTTAGGGAGATCGCAGGAATCCAGGTAAGATTTGAGAGCTTCCGGGCTTGGGTTTATCTTTGTCGAATTGATTGAGTTATAAAATTCCCTGAATGTGTTTTTAATTTCACTTTGGCTCACTGTTATCCTCCCAGCCTTAGTTTTAATCCCAGAATTCGAGAAAATGCTGTTTTAGTCCGAAGCTTCCATGCCAGAAATGAGTCTGGTTTATTAGCCTTGGAATAAAACAGCTGATTCGTCCGTCTCAGGGCGCTCTCTGTCTTGTGCGAAAGCAAGGCATCTAGTTCTAGTCTAGCTTCATCTATACTATTGCGAAGTCTGGTGGTGGGGTGTGTTTGATTTTGTAACTCTAAATCTCTTAATTTTGTATTGAGTTCCTGTTCCTGACGTATACTGTTTTTTTTATAACTGATTCCATCCTGATACATGACCCCCTGATATAGGCCTTGTGGGCCATCCACACCCATCCTATATTTGATCCCGGGGTATTATTTAGTTCAAAATATTGTTGTATCTCTTTCTTTATCTGTATCATTAGCGCCGGATCCGCTAGCATGCGTTCATTTATTTTCCAGGAATATGGAGTCTTTGCGTCACCACCAAGGTCCATATCCAAGGAAACTGCTGAGTGGTCCGACCACGGGCATACCAAAATTTCCGATCCCCTGGTCTGGTCAAAAAACTTTGAGGTCACTAATATCGTGTCTATCCGTGAGTAGGTCCCGTGCGTATGAGAATAGTAAGTATATTCGCGTCTATTAGGATGGTGTCCCCTCCAGGCATCCACTAAGCCCAATCTGTCTAATACCTTTTTAATCTGTTTTAGTTTCTGCGAGTATCTATTAGTGGCCTGGGAACTCGAGCAATCTAGCCCTTGCTCTAGAACAAGATTGAAGTCCCCCCCTATCACCACCAGACCATCTGAATAAGGTTCTACCTTTCTCAACATATGTAGTAGACTTTTATGGGTGCCACCGTGTCCGCATAAAAGGATACCAGCGTTAGTTTGATTTGTTCCCCGTAAAATGACATAATGCCCATCTTTATCTATAATTTTGCAGTCTATCTGAAAGGGAAAGTTACGGTGAATGAGAATAGTGGCTCCTGCTTTTTTGGTCCGTTGGGTAGAAGAGTGGTATATGGGATAATCCTTGTTTAAATACGAAGGAATATGATTTTTTGCAAAATGCGTTTCCTGCATAAATATTATGGACGGTTTCTTTGTCTGGTAGTACAGGAAGGCTTTCCTTCTTTTAAATTGGGAATTAAAGCCCTTAACATTATGTGTTAAAAAAATATACTTATCCTTAATAACCCTAGTCATTTCTGTCTTGTAGCCTAAGATAGTTTGGTCTAATCCTCTTACCTTGTTTTAGTTTCAGCCGGGATGGATGGGGCGACCGAAGAGGTGCTTGAGCCGTGACGAAAGGCTCCTTGAAGCTGTTGTAGTGATGATAGTCGAGCGTGTAATTCTGGAAGAGAAAAACATAATAAGGAGTCAGGTTAACATTTGAGGAGTTCACAAGGAGATCATTATCTTTGCAGTCATCAAGGAATACTATTATATATATTGCTTTTAATACACATAGCTTCCTACGCCAGTCGTCTATCCTGGCTTCTAGGGGAGAGAGTAATGGACCTGCCATTCTCTAGTACAGCCCCGTTAGGAAGGGGTAATAGGTTTCTTTGGGGTAAAGAAACTCCAACTAAGGAGAAGGGGAATTCCTTCAACATATCAGATTATTCAACTAATATTATAACTAGCAACATATTAACTAGATTCAAAAAATCAGAACTGTAAATAGCAACATTTTTTTTAAAGGTTGAAAAATTCTCTGGACACAAGAGTTCTGAAATATAAGTCCCGTGACTCAACCAGGAAGTTTCCGGGATCTCTTTAACTTGAGGTTCAGCGCATTTTCTCTCTTCTTTTTTTTTTGAATTGTTAATTATCCAAGTCCTTCCATTTCTGGGCAAATCCTCAGTTCCTCCCCCCGAGTCTTGGTGAGTTTCTCTGGGGGTTTTGTCGTGGCATCCAATGTATTAGTCTCCTTAGGTCTGTTTTTATTCTTATGAGGGACCGTGTTCCACTGTCTCTTAGGAAGAGGATTCCAAGCCGCACCTTGACTTTCAGGCTCTCTATCTCCGCCATCGGAAATTATATGTAGCATTTGCAGTAATGTTTGGCAGTCCTCCAAATTGTGGATCATGTGAGTTTTTCCCTTATACTGAAAAATCAGGGCAAAAGGGAAGCCCCATCGGTATTGGATACCATGTTGAATGAGTATTCCCAATGCCGGTTTCATTTCTCTTCTCTTGGCCAATGTGACAGGAGAGAGGTCTGCAAAGACCATAAGCTGAGCATCATCTGGTCCTCTAAGATCCGAGATCTTTCGGGTTGCTTCTAGAATTAGGTCCCTTGACTGTTGTCGGGAGAATCGAACAATTACATCCTTGGGGGTATCCACATTTCTAGAAGCTCCTAGCGCCCTGTGAGCTCTTTCTATATCAACATCTGCTATTGCCCCTTCAGGTAAGATCACAGCAAGCAAGTCCATAATATATCTTTTCAGATTAATTACCGCTTTTGGTATACCCCTCACTCTTATGTTATGTCGTCTCGAGCGATTCTCCAAATCTTGATATTTGTCCTCTAGAGCCGCTATACGAGACGTATTGTGATGTGCCTCCCTCCTATCTCTTTCGTGAGCTTCCACTATTTGATCCACTGTTTCTTCAAGTTGGTGGGTTCTTTGACCCAGTTCTTGGATGTCTTTCCTGATTGTGTCCACCGTTTTAGTCGTGTAAGCTTGGAACAGTTTTTCAATTTGTGCTATTGCGCTTTTGGAGAGTTTTATATCCATCTGGGGTGCATTTTGGATATCCTCCCCTCCGACTCTTCTGAGAGGTCAGATCTCACTTCTCTAGGAGTTTCAGGGGGCTTGCAGTAATCTGTAATTCTCTTGAGTGGGAGGGATTTTTTACTTTTTCCCATATTGAACTCCAGTGTACCTTCCACAGTAAAAGGCGTGCTATAGTTCCTACGCAGATTCAGATCTGTTTCAGAAACGTGTTCCTGTTAGAGTAGGATTCCGGTTTGTTATTTTACAAGTTGTGGCGTAATATGTTGCTATGCCATGATCTGTCAAGGTTTCCCCCTGTGGATCATACTAGGCCTGCATTTCTCTCTTTTCACATGCGAGCAATATCTAATAGATAATTAGAGTAGTTAAATTGTTCGTAGAGAGTGGGGGTCTTGTTGATTTTCAATTAGGGTCTTAAAGCCGTAACCCAGAGTAGTAGTGCTAAACTGCTTTGCCAGTCATCACAGTCGTCCTGTGCATCTGTTTACTCCAGGTCCATTACTCCAGCAGGCACCAGGTCACGCCCCCTCCATCTCCATTTTTTTAATTTCATGTCTGTAGTCACCATTTACAGAGATATTGGAGCCCATGAAAATAAAATCTGTTACAGCTTCTACTTCTTCCACATTATTTGCCAAGAACTGAGATTGCTGTTTGCCATCTTCATCTTTTTAATGTTGAGCACCAGCCAGCTTTTGTACTCTCTTCTTTCAAAACCATCAATCGGCCCTTTAGTTTCTCCTCAATTCTAGACATTAAGGTTAGTATCTGAAGTTATCAACATTTCTCCTAGTAAAATTAATTCTGGCTTTGGATTTGTCCAATCCTGCCTCACTTATAATGTATTACATGCATTCCAAGTTGAATTAATAAGGTGACAATATACAACATACAACCTTGTGGCACTCCTTTACCAATCTTGAACTATTTGGTTGTTCCATGTTCAGTTCTGACAATTGCATCTTGGTCCTCATACAGATTCCTCAGATGGAGGATGAGATGGTCTAGTATCCCCATATTTTTAAGAACTTGTAACATTTAGTTAAAGACTTTAGAATAGACTATGAAGCAGAGGTAAATGTTTTTGTGTCTTGCTTTCTCTATTGTCAATGTGATCTCTTATGCCTCTGCGAAACCTGGCTTGCATATCTGGTAGTTCTTGGTCCATATATTGCTGGAGCTGAACTTGCAGGATCTTAAGCATTACCTTGCTGGCATGCCGTTTTTTGGATTGGGATGTTAACTGACTTTTTCCAGTCCACTGGCCACTTTTGAGTTTTTCAAATGTGTTGGCATAATACAAGCAACACTTTCACCGCATCTTTAAGGATTTTGATCAGTTCCGCTGGGATTCCATCAATCTCTGCAGCCTTGTTATCAGCAAGGCTTCCTAAGGCCAATCTTACCTCGCTTTCCAAGATGAGTGGCTACAGCTTATTTTGCAAACTATTGAGGTTATCAGTGCTGTTAAGATACTTCCTGTGTAGATCTTCTGTGTATTCCTGCCATATTTTCTTTATCTGATCTGCTTCCGATAAGTAATTTCCATTTTTGTCTTTTATAAGACGCACTTTGGCATGACATAGAGATGCAAAAAAAAAATCACTTCAGTTTAATTTGGCTTAGTTTAACAGCTGATATCTTAATACAGTCTCTTAGTTTGGGTGCACAAATTATTTTTAAGTGAGAAAATGATGTGTTAATTTTCACGTAGTAATGACAGAAAAAGATCAAGTCTATTTATATGTTTGTTGCACACATATTACATGTTTACTATTTAAAATATAATTTAAAATGTAAAATAAATATATAGATGTAAAATGATGCGTGTGTGCATGTGTCTATTATTTAATTACAAGTTAAAATAAATGGTCCTTCAAATCTCAAAAAATAAAACTTAACTGGTATATGTTGGAAAACTAATGCATGCTGTTTTAACTTTGAAAAATGCCTTGGATAAATATTCTCAGTGAATAAACTGACATCTTGGGAGGTCTCTGTTATAATTTCTGCTTTTTAGTTGTTTAAGCTTGTGGGAACTTTGATTACATGTTTTCAAGTTGCTTCTAGATACCATACTAATAGATCTGTGGGAAATGGAACTTTAAACAGTGCGCTACAGTACACTTACATTGCTTTGTTATTCCCAGGGTGTAGAGCCTATCCAGGTTGCGCGTGGAGTTTTTAAATGAATAATTAGATGTCATTTTGTAGATAATGGACAGGAAAGGTCCAGCCTAATTAGTAAAATTGTATTTAGAGAGATCATCTACTTTAGCTCTCCATATATTAAATCATATAGAAAAACAGTAATTATACAGCTTTTTGTCAGTGTAATGTCTCACACTGAAACTAAATAAACTAAAAATGTGCTACTGTGATATAATATATGTTGAATTCTCCAAATGGCATCTTTAGTGTAAACACTGAACCTGCATATCTTTTTTACATGTTCATTATAGTTAACTTGGTCTGTAGTTGCTCTATCACATATATAGTTGTGAGCGTACGAGTTGTTGCTAACGCTGCTAACGAAGCGAGGGCAACGCTGCTAACGAAGCGAGGGCACTGTGCCAGGTTCTCAGTTGCTGGCATGGAGCGCCGCAGGCGCTCCATGCCAGCACCTGAGGACCTCGCAAAGCGAGGTCTTCAGTTGCAGCAACTGCGACCCTTGCAAAATTCAAACAACTGCGAATCTCGCAAAGTTCACGTCGCAACTCATTACGACACTCGCAAACAACATACGACACACGTTCACACACATTACGACACTCGCAAACAACATACGACACACGTTCACACACATTACGGCCTCGCAACACTCGGACGCAACTCGCGAACATTACAAAATTAAAAACACAATACATACACACAGCACATACATAAAAACCTTACCTACACAAACAGGAAGCACCCAGGACCTCAAAAATGCAACTTACAACTTAATTGCACTCAAAATAAAAGAGTTTAGACACTAAATAATTTGTTAAGCGACACAAAAAATGGCCGACGAATAAAACGAAAACGAGGCTACACACGCAAACACCATACGAGACACGTTACCACACATTACGACCTCGCAAACATCGGACGCAACACGCCGACATACAAACATTTAAAACTTAAGAAAGACACACAACAAACACATAAAAAGCTTACCTACAGCAAGAGGAACCAGCCAGCACCTCAAAAAAACAAGTTACACCTACATTTAAATCAAAATAAAACACTTTAGACACTAATACCATCGCTAAGCGACAGAAAAAATGGCCGACGAACAAAACGAAAACGAGGCTTCAGACGTAACTACACTACACTTACTCGCAATAATGAAACACATACTATGCGGAACGTATCACAATCATATTAAACACCATTTTGAACAGTAATACGCAGAAAATAGCGGATGGAACGCAAATTGTAAGCTGGAACGCAAATAGCGCATGTGTATTGCGTTCTAACGGTCTCACTTTCCAGAACTTTCTACAAGTTTATAAATACTGCCTATTTCAAACAAAAAAATACATTTCTCCTCAGGTGATCAACGGAGTGACTTCTGAGATAACTGCTGCTTTTACTTGAGAAGACAATTCTTTACTAATTTACTACTTTACATTGTGCAAATTACAACTGAGAGGTAAGCTATAATATATTACATTTTATTATCAGGACAGGTCAAACAAATAAAAAAAAAATATAGGAGTTATGTAGTGACATATATGCCACATTTATGTGTATAGGCTCACAAAAAAAATACGGTTCATTTAACAAAACAACAAAAAAACATAATTCAATATTAAACAGAGGTTTATGTATAGTGACATGTGACACGCACATATATGTCTATAATGTATAGTGACATCTGACACGCACATATATGTATAGAATGTATAGTGACATGTGACACGGACATATATGTGTATCATGTATAGTGACATGTGACACGCACATTTATGTGTATTGCCACTGCAACAAAATTAGCTTAAAACAAAATCAGTAAACAACTACATTTAAATTACATTATTTGTCATGTATACTGATATGTCACACGCACATATATGTGTATCATCTATAGTTACATCTCACACACAGACATTTATGTGTGTTGGAAAAAAAAAATATAAGGTTAATTTAATCATTTAAATATGAGTCATGTATACTGATATGTCACACGTACACAAAATAATTACATTAAACTATGGAATGTGCTTCATGTATGTGACATATGTGTGTAGCCCCCACCAAAAAATAAGGTCAATTGAAAATAATTAGACAAGTATATTTCAATGACATTAATTTACTGCAATTCAATAGATCATATAAAGCTGAATCTTTCTATTTCTTTTAATATTCAAACAGACTCTGCATCAACAGCGTCTCTCAACAATTTGCACCGTGCACTGTGAAGCACAATCCCTTTTAAAGAACACCAACAAAGAAGAAGAGGTAAGATACAACAAGACATTACATGCTCAAAAGGCCATGCTTTGCTAGATGAAAAATTATAAATATACAAATAACTATTTCACTTTCTTTTTCAAACAGACACTACAAGAAGACCGGCGGATTAAGATTGGCAGGAGGGGACCGTCTGTCATTCCAAACTTCAATCAAGGTAAAGTATTAAGTATAAACAAGAAAGAACCATGAGCCTTATTCAATTGCGACTTCCTCAATTGAATAGGGCTGTATATAAGCACATAACAGATTTTTTATACAGAACTTTTTAGTTACTGAACTTCTAACCACAATCAAGGTTTTCAATAACTAAAAACTTTGCTCAATAAATATGTTATGTGATTATATAGTGCCCTCTTCAATTGCCAAAATTGCAGTTCAATGAGGACCTATATATCTTTAATGGCCAAGGGCCTCACTCAAATGTCATTTGCCCATTTCAATAGGGCTCTATATAAGCACAGAGCATATTTTTTAAAGGAACTTTTGATTTACTGAACACGTTGCTTTTGGATACAAGTTAACTAAATACAAAATTCGGTACAAAAATATGCTCTGTGCTGATATTGAGCTCTATTCCATTGGCCAAAACACAATTGAATGAGGAGCTGACAATATAACAAATGCAGTAACCAAAGGCCCTCATTCAATTGCTATTTTGGACAATTAAATATGGCTATAAATAAGCACTTTTAGGCCCTTATTCAATTTAAAACATATATGTGATGTGCTTATTTACAACCCTATTCAATTTTCAACATTGCAATTCAATGACGCCCTTAGAGTACTATTACATTGTAAAAAATGCAATTGAATGAGGGGCAAACTATGCAACATATGGTACACACAAAGGCCCTCATTCAATTGCAATTTGCCCAATTGAATAGGGCTCTAAATAACAACATAACATTTTTTTTAAAAGAAGTTTTTAGTTACTAAAAATCTATCCAAAATAAAGTTTTTCACTGACTAAAAACTTCTTTAAAAAAATATGCTATGTGCTTATTTAGGGCACGATTCAATTAGCCAAATCGCAATTGAATGAGACACAAACTGCTACACACAAAACAGAATTTCTTATTCAATGTTTAACAACCTATAAGCCTTACAAAGAAGCAAAAATAAGAATAACAAAAGTGTTGCGCACCTAATAGCATTGTACAAAAAAACACACAAACACATAGGAAACTACATTAACATTCTTCTTTAATGTTTAACAACCTATAACCAGTACAATCAAGAATAAATAACGTTTGCACAAGTGGTGCGCACAAAACAGGATTGTCAAAAACTAACACAAACACATAGCAAACTACATTAATTCTATTATTGCATGTTTCACTAACTATAACCATCCCAATAAAGGTTAAATAAGTATACCACAAGTGGTGCGCACAAAACAGGATTGTACAAAAAATAACATAAACACATACCAAAATAAATTCATATTCTTATTTAATATATCACAACCCACAAGCCTTACTAAGAACCTTAAATAAGAATAACAAAAGTCCTGGGATTGTACAGAAAGAAAAAAAAAATATATAGAAAAAAATTACCATAACTGATACAATACAGCCAAATTCATACATTTTTTACTTATTTAAAACACATTTCACTCAAACAACATTTTCTATTTTATATTACAACAGATACTGCGTGAAGACAATCGGACGAGGACTTTCTCCACAGGACCGGACCATCGGACGAGGACTTTCAACACAGGACCAGACCAGCAGACGAGGAATTTCAACACAGGACCAGACCATCGGACGAGGACTTTCACCAAAGGACCACAACATCGGACGAGGGCTATCGCCACAGGACCACACCATCGGACGAGGGCTATCGCCACAGGACCACACCATCGGACGAGGGCTATCGCCACAGGACCACAACATCGGACGAGGGCTATCGCCACAGGACCACACCATCGGACGAGGGCTATCACCACAGGACCACACCATCGCACGAGGACTTCCAACAGAGGACCACACCATTGGACAACGATTTTGAACCGAGGACCAACAAATATTCGGATTTAAATCACACTTCAACCAAGGTACAGTATAATAAGTACTAAAGTATAAAACTAAAGAAACTGCTTTCAGTTGCATCCGTGTCAACAGAAAAATAACAAAATTATTTTACTATCTCCCTTATTCTATTTCAATTGCTACTATGCAATACATAGTTCAATAACCACATCACTTTTTTTTTTTGCAAAGAAGTTTTGCAGTGGTAAATATCTATCCACAAACAACGTATTTAATAAATAAAACCATTATTTTAAAAAAATATGTTACATGCTTATTTACAGCAGTATTCCATTGGCCAAATTCTAAGCCAGTGAGGACAGGAATTATAACTTTAACTAAATATAAATGATACATTAATGATTTGCCTTTTATTTCACCAATTGTGCACAAGAATCTTTAACAGGAATTACAAATGAAAATATACACAATTACATTTATTTTTTTTCCTTTACAGATTAACATGGCTGATAACGAGACCAAAGAAGAGAAGAAAAGACGTCAAACTAGAGAAAGACAAGAGAGATGGGCCGCCCAGCATACACCGGAGGAGAAAGAAATTCGACGAGAAAAAGAACGCAAAAGACTTGCAAATAAAAGAATATCAGCTGCAAAAATGAAAGATACAACCAAAAAAAATAAAAAGATAATAAAGCAGTTACAAACTGTTCCTAAAACATCAGATGACATTTTACAAGATACCAGTCAAGACAGACCAAAAAAAGCAACTAGAAAAACAAAGCATTTACAAACTCTTACTAAAAACTTACAGGACATTTCAACCAAACAAGGACAACATGTACCAAGACAATCCACGAAAAAAACTAAACATTTAGAACCTGTTGTTGAAACATTTCATGACTTTTCATCTGATGAATATGAAAGTCAACATCCGATATGCTTAGCAAATTGTCCTTTACTGAAGTCTTTAGCAGTAGAGGTTCATAGTTGTGGGGACATGACTACTCAATGTCAATTTTGTGAGGCTTATTATTTTAAACAGGAGAGACCCAGAGATGGACAATTTATTAGTTGTTGTCAAAAAGGAAAGTTCAAACTTCCAGAAAGGAAACAATTTCCAACCTATTTACAAAATATTTTGACTGAACCTACTTTTCCAAATTACAAAAATTTTAAGACAAACATAAGATCCTACAATAGTGCCATATCATTTGCATCTATGGGGGCAACATTGGCTGCTAATGTACCAGGACATGGTCCTTACTGTTTTAAAGTCCAAGGACAAATTTATCATCGGACTTCACATTTACATCCAGAGGAAGGAGAGCAAAGAAAATTCGCTCAACTATATGTCCTAGATACAATGGAAGCTGTTGACCAACGTATGCAGATGGAAGAAAATAAAAAATGCTTACCCAGTGTTTTTATAGAGCTAAATAACATTATGGACAACAATCCCTACAGTAAAGCTTACAAAAAATTGGCAGAAGTAGAAAATGAACAACTACTTCATGCACAAAGACATCAATTACCCATGCCAAAGGTTAATATGGTGCTTAAAAGAGACAGACATACTGATAAACGTCGTTATAACTTGCCAACAACAAATGAGGTTGCAATGGTCTTTCAGAATGATGAAGGAGAACCACCATTTCAAAGAGACATTAGAGTATATCCCAGAAATGAGGAGCAACCATTTATTAATATTAATATCTTAAGTCCAAATTTAGATCCAATGACATATCCCATCTTTTTCCCACATGGAGAAGCAGGTTGGCAACCAAAATTAACCCTTCCCAGTTACCCAAATGCTAAAGCCAGAATCCGAAATAATGTTTCTATGCTTGAATTTAAAGTTGCTCAAATTGCCATTAGAGATTAATTTAATCCAATTTTATGTGGTGGGAAACTAACACAACAATGGATTATTGATTCATATTTGCAAGTTGAGGCAAATAATTTAAACTTTATAAAATATCAACAAGATAAACTACGTGTAGAACAATATTGTGGACTCATGGACTATGTTGCTGACGTGGCTACAAGCAGAGACATGACAGCTGGCAAAGCCATTATTTTACCATCTTCCTTTCAAGGATCTCCTCGAAATATGAGAGAAAGATACAATGATGCTATGGCTATTGTGACAAAATTTGGAAAACCAGATTTATTTGTGACATTTACATGTAATCCACAATGGCCAGAAATTAATCAAAATCTACTTCTTGGACAAAGTGCTTCAGATCGACCAGATTTAGTAGCCAGAGTTTTTAAGATCAAATTAAATGAATTAATACGTGACTTCACTATAAATCAGTTATTTGGCAAATGTCTTGCTTATGTATATACCATTGAATTTCAAAAAAGAGGCCTTCCACATGCACATCTTCTCATAATACTTCAAGAGAAAGATAAATTAGATACTTCGGACAAAGTGGATGCAGTCATAGTTGCTGAACTACCAGATCCAGAACTATATGGTAGACTATATGAGATTGTTACTCATCGCATGATTCATGGACCCTGTGGAGACCTTAATCCACAATCACCATGTATGGAAAATAATCAATGTTCAAAAGATTTTCCAAAAGATTATAGAGACAAAACATATGCAAATTGTGATGGATATCCACTTTATAAAAGAAGAGAAGGAGATAGTGCCATTATTCGTGGAAAAAAAGTGGACAATAGATATGTAGTACCCTACAATCCACATTTACTCATGAAGTACAACGCCCACATCAACGTAGAAGCCTGCACTTCCATCAAATCCATTAAATATGTCTACAAATATATTTACAAAGGTTACGATGCAGCTACTGTAGTCGTCAAAAGTGCAGACAACCCTGAAAGTAGTGAGTTAGTACATGATGAACTTGCATCTCATGTAGATGCTCGCTATGTCAGTGCGCCAGAAGCTATGTGGCGGCTTTTAAAATTTGAAATGCATGATAGATCACATGCAGTATATAGGTTAGCAGTACATTTGCCACAACGACATTTAGTCTATTTCCATGCTGGAAATGAAATGAATGCATTGGCCCAAAGTGAAGATCGTCACACTACACTAACTGCATGGTTTGCATTAAATTCCACTGATGCTGAAGCAACAAAATACTTATATATTGAAATTCCATATCACTATGTTTTTGTGAATGGATTATGGAGAGCAAGAAAAACCAGAGGCAATAAAATAATTCCACGAATTTACACAGTCAGTCCAAGAGATGTTGAACGTTTTTGCTTACGGATATTACTTTTAAATGTTCCAGGAGCACAAAGTTTTGAACAATTAAGAACTGTTAATGACATTGTATATGAATCCTTCCATTTAGCTGCAAGACATAGAAACTTACTTGCTGATGATACAGAGTGGGAAAGATGTTTAGAAGAAGCAGCACAATGTCAAATGCCACGACAGATGAGAGAACAATTTGCTTTTATTTGTATCTTCTCAAATGCTCCAAATGCATTAGCTTTGTGGGAGACTTTTAAAAGTAATATGGCTGAAGACTTTATGCGACGATACAATGAACCCATTGCACACTTAAAAGCGTTAATGGAAATTCAAGAAGTCTTTTTAACTCATGGATTAAGTTGTGCAAGTTTTAATTTGCCTGATCCAGGTCTTATAGATGACATTAACTTTGAAGACTATGACATTCAACTACAAGCAGAAACAACAGAAGAAAGACTTGCAACTTTAAATACACTACAATTGCAAGCATTTCATGTCATTAAAAATGCTATAGATGATGACATGGTGACAGAGCGTTATTTCTATCTTGATGGACCTGGCGGATCAGGAAAAACCTATTTGTACAATTTATTAATGAGTTCAGTACGAGCACAAGGAAAAATAGCTATGGCGTTTGCCACTACTGGAATTGCTGCACTTTTATTAGAAGGTGGAAGAACTGTTCATAGTGGATTTAAACTGCCAGTGCCTATTTTAGAAAATTCTGTGTCAGATATTCGCATGACATCCTTACAAGCAAAGAAATTGAAGAAATGTAAATTAATTATAATAGATGAGGCCACAATGATGTCATGCTATGCCCTCCAATGTATTGACCGTTTGCTTCGTGAAGTCATGGATAATATTTTTCCATTTGGTGGAAAGGTAATGTTGTTGGGTGGCGATTTTAGACAAACATTACCTGTCGTTGTACATGGAAATCGAACAGACATTATTGAAACATGTATAAAGTCAAGTACAGTATGGAAACATTTTACCCATCTTCAACTGCAACAAAATATGAGATCAGAAGGCCAAACTGATTTCAATGATTGGCTTATTAAAATTGGAGAAGGCAGAACAGAAAAAATACTACATTTACCTGACGACACTGTAGAGATCCCACCTCATATGATTTGTCAACAAGATATTATATCGGCTATATTTGAAGGGAGCATAAATAACGAAGAATATTCCGAGCTTGCCAACCAAGTTATACTGACGTGTAAAAATAAAGATGCATTAATACTCAATAATGAAATCTTTAAAAAAATGAATACACCACAAAGAAATTATCACAGTGCTGATTCTGTACTTGCTGATGACAATGAAAGTCAGGCAAACTTTTCAACTGAATTCATTAACTCTTTAACTCCTTCTGGAATGCCACCACATATTTTGCAGCTAAAGAAAGGTGCAATTATCATGTTACTGCGAAATATGAACCCCAAAAAAGGCCTATGCAATGGCACAAGATTAATTGTTCAACAATTAAAGGACCATTTTATAGATGCTGAAATTTTAACTGGGACCCATAAAGGAGAGAGAGTTTTCATACCAAGAATAGCTTTAGCACCAAGTGAAAGTAGTCTCCCTTTTATACTTCAAAGAAGACAATTTCCCATTATTATGGCATTTGCCATGACCATTAATAAATCACAAGGTCAAACTTTCAAATCTATTTATGTGTGTATATACAATGAATATACAATATATGTATGTATGTTTTGTACACAGGTATTTTCGACCATTGAAAAAGCCACAGGATAAAAGTGGCGACACGCATCTGATCAGTATTTTTACTATCTATTTATTTATTTTTTAATAACATTAGAGTTATTGTATAATTTGCCATTTTTATTTTGTTGCTATTGAACATATTTTATTGTATTTCAATATTCTTTTTACAAACATTGAATAAATTGAATATTTATAACACTGACCATGTTTGATATAGTATTTTGAATAAAGACACCTATAATTCCAAAGGGGAATATTGAATCCTGAGCAAAATATTTATATTCAGGTACCACTATGTATTGATAGTGTTTTAATATTCTCCATGCTCTAAAAAGTACACATATATATTACCCTAATACCCACACTCTATTGTAAGAATATGCAATAAGACGTTCACGGAGGAAACAAGTACCAACCTACAAGCCAACACGTGTTGGGAAGCCTGTAACATATCTCATAGACTGAGGTTGGAAAAGGTGAGAGCTTTACCTACTGATCTCTGTGAACAAGGGTTTGGGATTACAATATCTTGGTTATTTGCACTAGGAATTGGTGCGCTATCTCTCCCCACCCCTCTTCTCTTTGTTGCATAACAAACAGACACACCAGTGAATTGAGTTCTGAGAGAAGCAGCACACCTAGCTATAATCATCACATTGGACTTGGGAATAAAGCAACTTAATTCAGAGACAAATGAGAGCAATCTAAATCTAAATCGAAAAGAGTGGATTGATAACTAATCCCCTAAAAACTAGACCACCAAGACCACCTGAGAAGCACTACAGAGTATTACAGGGTCATACCACCCTGTACCCTTTTATCTCTAATGCATTTTATAGATTGCTAGATTGAGAGCCTGATTGGCAAATATTACTTATTGGCACTGATTAATTCTTAGCTTCCGATTGCAGATTACATCTAACTTCCATGTTTTACTGACGCCATGATGAAGGTTTAATTTACTATTGGCTGTGTCTAAGAAGTAAATTACGGGCTTGTTTAAATATCATCAGATCATATGAACACACCCTCTGAAATCCTACTTAAAAAGGCAAGATTTATAATTTTAGACTTAATGAGGTAAATTGCAAGCTTGAGTAAATAGAATCCATCTAAACATTTAGAGAAAAAATTATTAAATACTGAAATAATTAATAAATTAATAAATGAATATACTTTACTTATTTTGAAGTAATATATGCAGAAAGCATTGTTCTGACGAGCTGACAATGTGTTTTGATGTTCCTGCAGCATACAATGTCGGTTTGCACTGTTGTGGAGCTGATGTGTAAGTGTCAGCAATGTGTGCAGTGTGTAGTGTAAATAGTCTGCGTGCGCGAGGAAAATCCGTTAGGGTAGCTATGTACTTCCGCATTGCGTTGTAAAATGGCGGCTAATGTGTATGTGGTACGCGGCTGTGGATGATTTAGCGTCCTTGTTCATAGTGTTTCTTGGACCTCGTACGGCCTTTTCGGAAAATTCATATGTGTTTCGTGGTGTTTTGCGTGTCCTGTAGCCTCGTTTTCGTTTTTTTCAGCATTTTTTTCGGGGATTTTAGTGTGTGTAAACTCTTGAATTTGGACTTAAATTGAGGTGTAACTTCACTTGCAGAGGTCCTGGGTGCCCCCTCTTGCTGTGGGTAAGCTTTTTATGTGTTTGTTGTGTGTATTTATTATGTTTTTAATGTTTTCACATGCACGCGGTTCAGGCACTAAGGTCGTATTTTTGCGAGCTTGTAATGCTTTTTTTTCTAAGTCCAGGGGATCGTATTTATGGTTGCTAAGTTCGTAAATTTAGCGGTGTAAGTCCCGCCTGCGGCTCATCCCGCCTGTGGCTATGTGGGAGCCTCCACCTCCAGAAATGCGGCCCCTGGCTTCGCAAGGGTCCGCATTTGCATGCCTAAAGTTGTAGGGGTATCGTAGGGATGAGTGCCTATGGCGCTCATCAGCTGCACGAGGAGCGCCTTCGGCACTCCTTGCCAGCAACTGCGGCCCTTGCTTCACAAAAGCCGCAATGCTTACTACGCGCTCCCGCAACCTTAGTAAAAACATTTGTCAAACCGCACTGCTGACAACTATATATGTGATTATATATTAAGCAATATAACAAAATAACTTTCTATCTTTGATGTCTATTGACAGTCGGCACTAATAACTTGGACTCCAATTAAGCCCTTTGATGATCACACAAAGATGTTAGAAGCAATGGACCAGATTCAGTGAAAATTACAAAAATAAATAATAAATAAAAAGCTTAATGACATGAGAGAATGACAATGTTCTATATTTCCAATATAACATTTGAGCTTCTTTGTTATAACCCCTTTCACTGATGAAACTTTTAGATTAGTGAGTCATAGCTAATGAGTCAGTAGTCTCAAGGGTAAAGAATTAAATGACCATAGCATGTCACCCTACAGTATTTCAATATTATAATATTATTTTCATTTAATCACTCGCAAAGGCTTAGCAGTTCTTCTGCTGCTGAGGTCACATCTGGGGTAGATATATTATATTATAATTTATTTAAAAAAAAGAACAGATGTCAATCTTCTCAACATTTTGGTCAGTTTTTAGCCACTACATTGAATACTGAATTGGTTCCAATGCCCTTACTATATATGTCACATATAATAGTTGTCAAACTTTGAAATGTTGTCACACTTTGCGAGATCGTACAGCTGAAAACATAAAATCAAAAAATCAATAAATACACACAAAAATGACATAAAAAACTTAACCACAGCAAGGGGGGGGGGGGGGGGGGGGCACCCAGGACCTCTGCAAGTGAACTTACACCTCAATTTAAGTCCAATTTACTGAGTTTAGACGCATGAAAATCTCCTAAGCAAGAGAAAAAATGGCCGCCGAAAAAACAAAAACGAGGCTACATGACCCTAAAGCCGCAGAACAACGCCAAGCACATACAGCTTTTCCAAAAAGCCATACGAGGTACAAGATACACTTTTAGCAAGGACACTAAATCATCCACACCCGTGTACCACATACACATTCACCGCCATTTTACAACACTAACTTACAGAATGCGGAAGTACACAGCTACACTAACGGCTTTCCCTCGCTCACGCAGCCTATTTACACTACACACTGCACACATTGCTGACACTTACACCTCAGCTCCACAACACTGCAAACCTATTACTTACCAGTAGGTAAAGTATATTAATTTATTAATTTATTACTTATTTAATTAGCATATAAAAATACATATACACAAAAAAAAAACCTATTGCAATAAACGCAAAAGCCATTCACCGCGTGCCTCACAACGAGCGCCATTGCTGCTCATAGCACACAAACTACACCAGGGGACAGCTTTGCAATAAGCGCAAAAAGCAGATCAGCCACAACCTTACAATGACAGCAAAAGCGCCTCTGATAAAAAAATACAACAGACAAGAGCCTCGCAATGAGCGGCGAAGGCGATCATAGCGAGCCACGCCATGAGCGGCAAAGGCACTCAGCACGAGGCTCGCAATGAGCGCCGAATGATCTCAGACCACCAAAAAAAATCATGCCTGTGGCAAACAGCATTACCTGCCTTACAATTTCATTGCCCCATAATTTCTGACGGGCAAGTCGCTAGTATATATATAATGATCAGAACCTACTGTGGATTTGTCCAACTGTTCTATTGACAGATGGCATTACACTGGAGACTTGACAGATTAGTTAAGCTGAATCTCAGCAGTGACACTGACACAGCCAGCTCTGCTATTCTAATCAGAACAAAATTAAGTAGCCTTCTTGGCATAGTTTTGCAATGAAACATTTTGGATATAAGTGGGTTTGATGGATATTTTTGTAATACATAAGGATTACTAAAACATATAAGTTACCTGACTGGAATTTTTTTTTCCATTTATTACTTCATATTCATAAATGCTGAATAAGTAAATTAGTTGAATGCTAATGTATTTTAGTAGCATTAAAGTGAGATTAGCTCTGTATCTGCAATGTTCACATTTCGTCGTTATGTAAGTATTTTTACCCAGTGCTTGTTGACACATGGGGCTCCATATTCATGAAAAGGACTGCAATCACTTGCCAAGTGGCTAATAAGTCTAATACTAAAGCATAACACTCTAGGTTTTCCCCTTGTTATTCTATAATTCCTCATTAATGTTACATTTTAGTATAGTTCTGCTACTAAAGATACCCAGGATAATGTCTGTTCACATGCCTGATAACTCATAACGCTTTTGATTGTAAATTGATTTTATCCCACAGCAATTGCCTTCAATACTCAGAATCTCTTTTGAATTACCTGTATAATGCTTATGGCAAATTATATTCTGTAAATAATTCTCATCCTCTGCAGACTTGGGACTGAAAAATAGTATGGGGAACACCTCCCAGTCAACTATATCAATTAATATAATGGTACAGGTGACCAAGCCTTGTCTAGCTAGTGACAGTAACCCCATGGAGTAGGATTTTATTAAACATGTGGGAGTTAAAGGCACTGCATATCACATATATAATTGTGAGCGTACGGGCCGTTGCTCACGCTTGCGGGCTCGCGTAGCGAGGGCTGCGGGCAAGGGCCTCAGTTGTTGGGATGGAGCAGCCACCTCCTCCCCACAATGCCCCGGTTCGGGTTCCGGAGGGGGAGCCAGACGCCGCCACTGCCACTAGCCGAACCCGCCAGACGCCGCCACTGCCAGTAGCCGCACCATCCCGGGGCCCGGCAATCCAGTTGTTGGGATGGAGCAGCCACCTCCTCCCCACAATGCCGCCACTGCCACTAGCCGAACCCGCCAGATGCCGCCACTGCCAGTAGCCGCACCATCCCGGGGCCCGGCAATCCAGTTGTTGGGATGGAGCAGCCACCTTCTCCCCACAATGCCCCGCGCAGGGCCGACGCCGCCACTGCCAGTAGCCGCACCATCCCGGGGCCCGGCAATCCAGTTGTTGGGATAGAGCAGCCACCTCCTCCCCACAATGCCCCGCGCAGGGCCGGCCTGGGGAACAGGAAACACCGTGGATCCGCGGACTGGAGCAGGCCTCAGAGCTGGAGGAGCCGGGCCTGGGTAGCTGACTGTGAGTGACAGGGAGATAATGGGGTCTGAGGAACATGTGCAATCACTGAGACCTGCCATATAAACTAATTATACACTGATCATTAACACCATGTGTATGTATATAATGTGTGTGTGTATTGTGTGTGTGTATGTATAGATATTATGTGTGTGTGTATTGTGTGTATATATTGTGTGTGTGTGTATGTATAATGTGTGTGTGTGTGTGTATATATATATATATAATGTGTGTGTATATTGTTTGTGTATATATAATGTGTGTGTATATTGTGTGTGTATATATAATGTGTGTGTATATTGTGTGTGTATCAACTGCGGCCCTCGCGAAGCAACTGCAACCCTCGCAAACTTTACGGCGCAACGCAAACAACATACGAGACACGTTAACACACATTACGGACTCGCAAAAATCGGCCGCAACCCGCGGACATGAAAAAATGAAAAACACAATAAATACACACAACACATACATAAAAAGCTTACCTACAGCAAGAGGGAGCATCCAGGACCTCAAAAAATGAAGTTACACCTTCATTTAACTCATAATAAAAGAGTTTAGACACTAAAAAATTCTCTAAGCGAAAGAAAAAATGGCCGACGAACAAAACGAAAACGAGGCTATAGCACTCTAAACACGCAAAACACCACAAGAAACACGCAAAACACCACAAAACACCTACGGATATTCCACTACAGACGCATACCACACATTAGCCGGCATTTTAGAACAATGCGGAACTACACAACTTCGCTAATGGTTTAGTCTCGCGCACGCACACTATTACACTGCACAAATTCATCACGCTTACACAGCAGCTCCACACCACTAATGCTGCAGCAACATGAAAACAGATTGCAGCTCTTCAACAATGCTTCAAAATAGGTAAAGTATATTCATTTATTCATTTGTATTATATATTTCAGTAGTACACACAAAACAACATTAGCTACCTTACAATTCCATTGCCGTCATTTTTTGACGGGCAATTCGCTAGTAAGTAATAATAATAAGAGTACTTGGAGCATTGGGAGCTATAGGCTACAGTCATGTTGACTTGGGTCTCTGTTCATTGTCTTGTCATTAGTTATATTAAATGTTTATATTTGTATTATGTTTCGACTGTAAGTTTGCATGTTCTTAATCTTTATCAAACAGAAGAGACATTTTTATACAGAATCACAGTTATGTTCCTGCACCTGTAATTCTTAAAATTTTACTTTTATTGGTTTCATTAAAATTTCTTTGTGTAACATGTAGGAAAACTCACATAAATGCTACTTTTTTGTTAAAAAGATTAAGGCTAAATTCCCAGGAAGAGGTGGTTACCCTTTTATATTACTAGTGCCAAATCTACTTGTAACCTCATATACTAAAAAAATAATATACAAAGTGCAATAAATATTTTATTTGATTGGTTTACTATTCCTAGTAAATTACTTAAGAATATAATGCTCTCATTTTCATATATATTCATTTTGTAAAGAAACTCCTCTGTTTCACTAGATTAGTGTGTTTCTAATCTGATTCTCATGTTTTGATCTTTTAATATTTTTTACTTGTATTTAAAACTATTATCTTCCTGATTTATGACTTATCTTGAATTGTTTATAGTAGTTCAAAGTAAATCCTTATGATATTTTCTAGAATATAGAGGAACAATTCAATTTTTATTATTGTTATTTCATATAAGCTAGAGCAAAAAAAAAGTAAAAACAGACTCCCCCCAACAAAAGGGGGAGCACTATTTCTTGACACGTTTTAAAATAAATCTTTATCAAGAGTGAGTGACCTCCATGATAAGCAGTAATTTATAACCTTGTAAGCCAATCAAAAACATTATACGGTTATAAATAATAGTCACTATACAAGATAATTAGGTCGTTTCAAGATTGACCCTTGTTTTCCAAGTATGAAAATCATCATTATGCACATATAGATAAGATTTTGTATAACATAAATGCTTCACACCTGTGAATACAGTATTGCACTGTTATTGCACAGGTTTTATACTGTATTCTGCTTGTTCTAGCAATAGAAAGTCTTTTAAGATCTTTTTCTCTAAGCTCAGAAAAATTGCCAGACATTGCTGATTGCAGAAATCCAAAAGATTTGAAGAACTGAAGACCAATCGGTGGCACCATCCAACTTTAGTTCTCGAAATCCAGTGTCCTCACATTTTGTTTGTATTTGCACTCTTTATTAACCCTCTAATATTTAGTAAAATATTAGTAATATAATGACGTGCTTTCAAATATTTTTCTTTTTTGTTGTATTTACAATATATTAAAGTTTTATTTGTATTCCAATATATTTAATGTAGTTACAACTGAAAACTTGACATTTCTATTTAGTTCCTGTTAGTGTTTGTTTCAGCTCTCTTTAGGAAATATGACATTGTTCGAATAATTGTAGACCTATAGCACATTTTCCTAGAATTTTTTGTACTGTACTTGGAAAAGGAATTATAGCGGATGTTGGAGAAATGTCCAGTGCTTCTCCCACTACCAGCACTCAATCAAGGATGTCTCTCAGTTTTTTTTTATTTTTACAAACTTCTTAGAGCCACAACACATATCATCAGGCATCTGTGAAGTGGTCTGAATTACGACAAAATACTGAGTATATGGACTTGGTGACAAACCATATATGGTCATAAACTGTTATTGCAAATGGCACATACAAATATTTACCATTATCAAATATTTACAAACATCTTATTCTTATCAGCAGGCAGTTACCAATTGTCTGTGTGAGTGAACAGTCAAAAAAGCAATTGCAAAACAACTGACCCCAAATGCTAGTTGTAGGGAAAAAATGATCTTCTCATTGAGTCGCCTTTGCATATGCCAAGGACTTCTAGTAATTAGTGTCATGCAAGCAAAGAAACATTATTTAAACCATAAAAACGTATTATTCTTGACAGCAGAACAAAGCTTGTTCCTACTGTTATACAGTTACAAACACAAGCATTTAAAATTCCCTTCACAAGGATAAGAACTGAAACTTTAGTAGTAGAGTACTCATTTGGACATAACTGTCAACTGCACTTTGGGAATGTCATGAGTGCATTTTTGAAAGACCCTCAGCCAGTAATTGTTAGTGAACTATGACAAAGTATGTGGCAAGATCCCCACAGTGTCCAGATGTTCACACTCAATAAAAAACACTTTTAAATCACATCATATTTGGATTTGCCCCTTGGATTTTTGGGTGAAGATGGTGTAGACTAATTTTGTTGTGGTGTCCCGACCACTGGTACCTCCCATCCGTAGACTGAAGAAAAGGTCACTATTTATCAGTTGGCTTTTTTCAAATTGTACTGTTCCTGTTTCAACATTTGATATTATATCAATATTATTGTGGTGTCTAAATCCAAGATAGCCACATTTCTAGAGCATTCAATAACCTGCTCCCCTTAGTTGACCTGCTGGGCTGTATTTACATATCGGCTAAATGGGCTGAAAAACCAAGCTATTTGTGTCTTATTTTTGCTGGGAAGCCCTCTCCCACCCCATGTCCCCTAGGCATCCAGCCCATATCCCCTAGGCCCCCCCCCTGGAGTTACTCACCCTTACCAGGACCACCTCTCTTACACTGATTGGCAGGAGAAAATCTCTGTGTGTCTTATGTGCCTCCCCTGCCGGCGCTTATTATTATTATCTTTTATTTGTATTGCGCCAACATATTCCGTAGCGCTGTACAGGGGATAAGAACAAGGGAAATACACGTTTAACAAAATTTAAAAAAAAGTTGAAGAGCCCTGTTTTGAGCTTAGAATCTTAGCAGAAAGTGCTTTATCCCAAAGCACCCTACAAGACTGGAAACTCGCTACTTACAATCTAAAGGGAATTAAAGGGCAGAGAACTGGGGAAGAGTAACAAATAAGGAATAGCAAGGGCAAGGAAGTAAGTGAAAGATAGAAAGAGTTTTATTTTAGAGGGAGAGGGGATGGATCTGAGGTGAAAGAGTAGTATGTTGGCTGACCCCTAGTGTTGAGATGATATATCTGCAAGTAGGAAGTCAGGTGTTTTCTATGGCTCTATAAATTTAATCTGAGTTGGGGTGGGTGTGTGCGTGGGTGGGTGGGTGGGCAGTTCTGAGTGTGTCACAGATGAAGTAGGCCTTAAAACCAGAGTAAATTTGAACTGAAAGAAAGAGAGAGAGAGAATGGATTGGGGTCAGACAGTACAGGAAGATAGGAGAGTTAGGAAGGAATGAGAGAGAGACCATAGAATAAAGGTATTTGAGGAGGGGGGAGGAGATTTGAGGTAATTATGCCAGCCATAAATGGGGGTAGGATGGGGGGGAAGGTGGGGACAGCAGAGCAGGGTATAGGAAACAGTTAAAAATTGAAGACAAAAAGTCAGAATATTTCTATCTGCCAAGATATAATAACATGCATACAGGCACAGGGAGTCTTGAATGACGTTACGTGACTCCTTGCCCCTCCCAAAAAAAAAAAATCAATTAGGTTGCACCAATTTATATATATATATATATATATATATATATATATCGTAAACATTCATTTAAATTATGTATATCTACTTCCCCGTTAATATATATATATATATATATATATATATATATATATATATATATGTGATATTCATTTAATTTACGGCGGAAGCTGATTTAATGTCAAAAATTGAATAATTGCAGAATAAAGATGACATCAGTACAATGTAAGGTAATTCACTTATTATTATGATTGTTATTATATTTAACCCTTCGATTTGCACAGGGCGGCGCTACATAAGCTAAGGACTGGCCCTAAGCTGATTAGAGGCAGTAACCTTGAATTGGCTGTTTGTGGGTGGGATTCCTAGCTTGTGTATAATACAACCCTAGCTTTGCCCAAAGCTGATTGATACAGCGGGCATATGCTTAAGGGATATATGGTTATGATTCAAAAAGCAAAGCCTTTGTGGGCACATTTGTATGACCCTGCCAAGGTTCCCAGGATGCAGTGCAATAACAGTTTTTCTCGAAAATCTGGGCATGAAACTTGTTTTAGACATTCAAATGTGAATACAAATGTACTATGTATTTTATATATATATATATATATATATATCACTCGCCCCATATCTTCCTGTATATATATATATATATATATATATATATATATATAGATGAATAATCAGAGTATTGCAGTATATAGTGATACCTTTTTTATTGGACAAACATATTCATGAAACCTATGAATATGTTTGTCCAATAAAAAAGGTATCACTATATACTGCAATACTCTGATTATTCATCTGGATTACTGGACATTCACGGCTACCTCACTCTTCATATATATATATATATATATATATACTGTATATACACATATACATATAAACTTTTATCACAAGGTAGAGTGAGAGCAGCTCTTACCTGCCAAGGGAAATTACCCATTCCAGAGGTGTCCTGTCAGGGAGAGTTCCTGTAAGTCCCTGGGGTGTTTTTAATGGGCTCTGCTTTGATGAGGGTCCTGCCTCCTGTCAGCTTCACGTGGGTATGTCCTCTTCCGTGCTCAGTGTTGGAGATGTCCTCCTTCTATTAGCACTGAATGTGAGTGGAGCAGTGATTCTGCTCTGCGTGAGGACTCTTTATGTCCCCTCCGGGCAACCATCCTTTTCTCAGGGCGAGCCAGGGAGGGTAAGGGTAGACAAGGGGGCATGGGGTCCCTACACTAGACTACAATAAACTTCAGAATTAAAAATATAAAAACGAGACTGCACTGGGGCACCGCCAGACCTGGAGCATTGCACCGCTTGCACCGGCGGTAGCTCCGCCACTGGGCTCTGAAATATTCCTATAATTAGTATAACATAAGACCCATTGGGTTAGGGCTACAAAGCAAATTCACTCAACCTCAGAAATCCGCACTGTACATTATTTAGGACAGGTTTGAAGACATTTATTTCTTGTATGTATTACAACAATCCAAGGTATCAAGTAGCAAATCCGAGATTTTCTGGTAGAATGTATTCTATTGTGGAAAATATTTCTCAGTCTCTAACTCTCCAGGCAGGTTCTCAATCAAATATCCTTGATTGTTCAGATCGATCTGGAGAGTGCTACACGCAGTCATACGCAGACGATAAACATAATCAGTCTGCCAGCAAACTTAGAATCACACTCTTTTATAGTATAGCAAAAAAAGCTTACTACAAATGTTCCCCTGCACGTACACAGTCGAGTGAAAAAACCATAAGGTCAACATAAACCGACTAGGGCCAGATAAGGGCCCCAAAACCGGGGTCATTATCTTGTGCAGAACAGAACACTGGCCGGATCAAATTACTTATCTAGCACAGCATGTTACACTTCGTAAAACTATGTATTATGCTAAAAAAATATTGGGTGTAGGAGTAGTTGTACACAATATGTAGTAATGAAGCTATATAGCTTATACATACATTTATGCTTTCAACAGCTTGATTTATTGTAATGGCTACAAAACAGTGAGAACTTTTGAAGAAATAATATCATAGAATATTTTCATTTTTTGTTGAGAACCTCATTATATCAAGGGCATTCAATAACAGAAAAAGTAATTTGTTGAGTATCACTCTAAGCAAAAAAAAATATTGCTGGCAGAAATTCATGAACTTTAATATTCCCACATCATACAGATAAATATTATTTCACATTACATTTTTCATTTAATAATTAACTAATTGTAACAAGTAATGGGTAGATGAAATTCTCCCGTGAGGTATTTTTTAAGGTATCATTATGTTTAAAAACATTATACTATCCAGAATAATCGGGTCCTTAAAATAATCATCACTCTAACACAGTGGAAGTATAGCCTATCAATATATTGCTTAAAACTAAATAATCTATTAAATTGAGGCAATGTATTCCATCACTCTTTAGAATTTTCAATTAAGGAATACATTACCTCTTAAAAAGCTGAAAATTACTAAGAAAAAAATCTGCATATGATTTTCCAGTATTAATTGACAATGTATTGATTCCTGTATTGTTATACTTAAATTATGTGCTTTGTCCAACTGACATGATTTTGAAATGATTGTTGAGACCTATATCTAATTTTTGGGTATTTTGAATGTGGAGGACTAACTGGAACAGAATGTGGAGACTTAAAATAAAATGCACAGGAATCTAACAAATCTTCAGGAGGATGCTGCATGGGTTCATAAGTTTCAAACAGTGCATCGTTTAGTGGTGTCTGAAACATGTCTGAGAGAGGGGTGTTCACAATTTTAAAATGTTTTACATATGTTTTGCAATTTTGTTTTTGCAAGAGAAGTATGGAAGTCATTGATAAAAATAGTGCAAGGTTTGACAGGAATGTCTGTATTTAACTTGAGATGTTGGGGTATGAACTGTGTGGAGCAGAAAAAAAAGGCTAGAGTTTGTTGATTAATTAATTAATAGTAAATAGTGTGAAGGAAGCTTTGTGGGATATGCAAAATATTTGTGTGTTTAGAAAGGAAGACACTGAGATGAAAGGATCTATAGACATTATCCACAGAAAGTTATATCTATATTATTGCATTGATAGGAAGAGACTTAAAAGACTTAAAAATAAATGAAACTCATGTAAATGGTATTTAGAAAATTATTTAAGTCTAAGCGTAGGGTTTTTAATGATTAGGCACAGAAAGAGGAGTTTAAGGGATAGGAGATAAGAGGAGCATCAAAATAAAGATGTGGGGAAGGCGTTGGGATTAGTGGATTTGGTGAAAGATAATTCTGCGGTTAAGGATTGCTGGATTTAGTCTGTAAGGAAAGAATTTTGTGTTCAATATTTTTCCTTAAAAAAAGCAAGAATATAAATATTTGGAAAATATCAAATTACTTAATTTCATAAAGTGCTTTGCCCCAGATTAATATTGACTTTTGGTATTCTTTCTTCCATCTCTCCCCCAACCATGTCCTCTCAGCCTAAATTCTTGAACTGTAACAGCTACATTCTTAATGTGTGCCCTGTGGAATGTGGGTGATCAGAGAAATTGTAGGTGTGTGTGTATTATACACAGGGCAATGTATGTATGTGTGTGTGTATTATACAGGGTAGTGTGGCCTTAACAGTCAGGAATTATAGTGGTTTGTTCATTTATTGATGTATGAAGGAAACCAGTTATGTTTGGTATAGGAATGCTGCATTTTCCCCGGGGAGTTCAATAAAGTGTATTACCAGGGTCCCTGGGCAGAGAGGTCACCAGTTACAGGGGGCGGGGCTCAGTTGTAGGGTATCCAGTGCAGTGGGCTAGCTGGCACCAAAGGAAAGTAGACACCTATGTGTGAATGGGGAAACCTGCTGGACATATAGAGGGTCCCAGACATCAAAGACTGAGTGTCTGCACTCCTTATCTGATCATATACCGCCTGTGAGGCAAGGATCAAAGGGCCAATTGGCCTGGATGGGAGGGGTGAGTAGGAGGGTTGACATAACTGATAAACAGGCCTCCTCACATGAAAGGACTGGGTTGTGTATAAATGTGCTATGCATCATTGGAGTGGCCAGCTTAGACATATATAATTTGAAATGTGTGTTTCATTCTGATGGAATATTAATCCTTATTCTGGGATTATTGCTGCAGAATCTGCATTGGACTCTGTTACAGTTGGTACCATTTGCTGGATGGCTATTGGTTCCTGTGCATTGCTGGAGAATTTGGTTTCAGTAAGCGGTATTGGTTCTGTTCCTGCTTTCAGGGATTCACAAAGAACCGGACATTCCTTTGAACTAAGTTATTATCAAGCCCAGCTGAAGCAGTAGGTCATCACAGTAACATAATATGATCTTGTTTGCATGTCTCTACTAAATTTCCCAGAGTGCAGTGAAAGCATTATATTTCTTGCAATTTTGATCAGGAAACAAAATTATTAACTTGTTATAAGACATTCAAATGTACCCACATGTGCAATTTTGCATTGCTAGAGTAAGTAATGATACAATTCTAAACATTACTGTGCTTTAATTATCTAGACAGATCTTATATTTAGGAGCTCCTAAGTACTTTTGTATTGTGGTCATTTGGTAGCCTAGCTAATATAATACTATATTTACCCTTTGTTTATTATCTTCATTTAAGCTGTAGTATGATACATTTATGATTTTCTACACTTGAGACTATTGAATAAATCTATACGTAACAAAACAATCCCTTAACATATTAATACATCACTTATATAATTGTTGTAAGTGTGTAATGCTCCATAAGGAGCATACACCCTTATGGTACCGTACGTACAGCGAGCCGCATGAGCCACGCTCTCATGCTCCATGCGCTGCTTTTGCCACTAGCGCTCATGCCAAGAGTGTCTTGAGCTGCGTGCACACACCATGTGCAGCTTTAACTGCGGCTTTGGGAGGAGGGGGGAGGAGAAGTGAAACAGGGGAGGGTGAATTACACAGTGGAGGGAGGGCAAAGAGACACAGGGGAGGTGGACAAACAGGGGAGTAGGTGGAGAAGAGACACAAAGAGGGGGAAAGAGACATAGGGGAGGGGGGAAGAGATACAGGGGAGAGAGTGGGGAGAAGAGACACAGCCGAGGGAGGAGGGGGAAGAGACACAGGGGGGGAGACACACTGGAGAGGGGGGAAGAGACATGGGGAAAGAGATACAAGGGAGGGGGAAGAGATACAGGGGAGGGGGGAGAGACACAGGAGGGGGGAGAGACACAGGGGAGGGGGAGGAAAGAGACAGAGGGGGGAAGGGGAAGGGAAGAGACACAGGGGTGGGAGAGAGGGGGAAGAGATACAGGGGAAGGGGGTGGGGAAAAATGTATATTTTATCCCGTCATTTATAACATGCAAATGACTAGTTTAAATATATTTGATATGCCTTTCTCTACAAAAATATTGAGTTGTTGAGTACAGATAATAATGTTTGTTTCCATATTTATATAAACAAAAACTGAGCATATTTATATTATCCAACTTCGGCATTGGCAAAACAGAATTTCAAACAGCGATAGAGGAAAACTTAGTACATAACAAAAATGAATGATAAACTCTTGGAATTTTGTAAACATAGTACAGCTTAATCTGCCCTCCGACACTACCCTTTTTCTGCTACTCTATGTCAACAACTGTTTACCATTAAAGGACCACTTTAGTTCAATAAAAATTATACTTGTTTGTAAAGTATACAACAAAGGAACACAATTAGCAGACGTGTAAGCCATGTACATACAAACCTGTTGTGATCAGAGGAATCCATTTTGTCTTTGTTGCATCAATTCCTAATTGTGGAATCATGTTTGTCAGTGGAGAGATTGGAAAGTAGGTACCTGGAGATGCTACAAGACTTGATTGGATTATATTGAAATTAACAACACCCCACCTCCCCCTCATGGGTTCAGAAGCAGGCTACTTGCACCAATAAATGCAATCAATTCTCGCCAAAATTGTAAACACCCCTCTCACATACTCAGGTTCCACCAAAGTATCATAGATGCCTCCAGGGTCCAACAGAGGCATCAATATTTCTTTCTAGGTAAAAAAGTAACTTTATGAATTTTTCCATCTTCAATTATGCTCTTAGTCAGACTTAAGGTTTTGAAATATATATTTTGTTATTCATTGTATTTATGGATGGTTTCCACCAACTATTCCCCAACCATTCTGAGCTTTTACCATACCCTCATGTACCAAAATCCCTGCTGCACTAGTGACAATAACTCTGTATTCTTCTAAAGTAATATATCGTACCCTCCCCTTGGAAAGCAGACCAATTGCACCCAAGACGTGGATCTCAATATACTTGTGGATCTGCAAGAAGTGATAGGCAGATCTGGGAATGACGGACTGAAAACCACCCACATTCAAGAACTGTGGAGATGTAGATATCATTGTGCTGAGAGAACAGCATCCTTATGAGTTAGAATGCTCTCCATGTAGGTTTTGGAGGCAAGTGGAGACATAGCTATGTAGTCAGGTGTCTCTGTCCTGGTAGATTTTGTTGTTGTGACTAATTAAAATGTAGATAATTTGTCATTGGACACAACATGACCACAAAATGTGACCAGTTGATACCATGGTAGATGGTTAGATTCAAAATGCTTCACAGCTGCTGCAAAATGCTGAACCTTGACAGTGATGGCAATTTTACCCGTATGTGGACCACTTTGAAGCCAGTGGGATGCTTATCACATATATAGTTGTGAGCGTACGAGTTGTTGCTAACGCTGCGGGCTCGCGTAGCGAGCCCGCGGCCCTCGCGAAGCGAGGGCACTGTGCCAGGTTCTCAGTTGCTGGCATGGAGCGCCGCAGGCGCTCCATGCCAGCACCTGAGGACCTCGCAAAGCGAGGTCTTCAGTTGCAGCAACTGCGACCCTTGCAAAAAAAAGTTTACGTCGCAACACATTACGACACTCGCAAACAACATACGACACACGTTCACACACATTACGACACTCGCAAACAACATACGACACACGTTCACACACATTACGGCCTCGCAACACTCGGACGCAACTTGCGAACATTACAAAATTACAAACACAATACATACACACAGCACATACATAAAAACCTTACCTACACAAACAGGAAGCACCCAGGACCTCAAAAATGCAACTTACAACTTAATTGCACTCAAAATAAAAGAGTTTAGACAATAAATAGTTTGTTAAGCGACACAAAAAATGGCCGACGAATAAAACGAAAACGAGGCTACACACGCAAACACCATACGAGACACGTTACCACACATTACGACTTCGCAAACATCGGACGCAACACGCCGACATACAAACAGTTAAAACTTAACAAAGACACACAACAAACACATAAAAAGCTTACCTACAGCAAGAGGAACCAGCCAGCACCTCAAAAAAACAAGTTACACCTACATTTAAATCAAAATAAAACACTTTAGACACTAATACCATCGCTAAGCGAGAGAAAAAATGGCCGACGAACAAAACGAAAACGAAGGCTTCAGACGTAACTACACTACACTTACTCGCAATAATGAAACACATACTATGCGGAACGTATCACAATCATATTAAACACCATTTTGAACAGTAATACGCAGAAAATGGCGGATGGAACGCAAATTGTAAGCTGGAACGCAAATAGCGCATGCGTATTGCGTTCTAACGGTCTCACTTTCCAGAACTTTCTACAAGTTTATAAATACTGCCTATTTCACACACAAAAAAACATTTCTCCTCAGGTGATGAACGGAGTGACTTCTGAGATAACTGCTGCTTTTACTTCAGAAGACAATTCTTTCCTAATTTACTACTTTACATTGTGCAAATTACAACTGAGAGGTAAGCTATAATATATTACATTTTATTATCAGGACAGGTCAAACAAATAAAAAAATAAACTAGGATTTATGTAGTCATCATGTATGGCACATTTATGTGTATAGGCTCCAAAAAAAATACGGTTCATTTAACAAAACAACAAAAAAACATAATTCAATATTAAACAGAGGTTTATGTATACTGACATGTGACACGCACATATATGTCTATAATGTATAGTGACATCTGACACGCACATATATGTCTATAATTTATAGTGACATCTGACACGCACATATATGTCTATAATGTATAGTGACATCTCACACGCACATTTCTGTGTATTGCCCCTTCATAGTGACATGTGACACGGACATATATGTGTATAATGTATAGTGACATCTGACACGCACATTTCTGTGTATTGCCCCTTCATAGTGACATGTGACACTCACGTATATGTGTATAATGTATAGTGACATGTGACACGCACATTTATGTGTATTGCCAATGCAACAAAATTAGCTTAAAACAAAATCAGTAAACAACTACATTTAAATGACATTATATGTCATGTATACTGATATGTCACACGCACATATATGTATATCATCTATAGTTACATCTCACACACACACATTTATGTGTGTTGGAAAAAAAAAATATAAGGTTAATTTAACCATTTAAATTTGACTCATGTATACTGATATGTCACACGTACACAAAATAATTACATTAAACTATGGAATGTGCTTCATGTATGTGACATATGTGTGTAGCCACCAACAAAAAATAAGGTTAATTGAAAAAAATTACACAACTATATTTAAATGACATTCATTTACTGCAATTCAATAGATCATATAAAGCTGAATCTTTTTATTTCTTTGAATATTCAAACAGACTCTGCATCAATAGCGTCTCTCAACAATTTGCACCGTGCACTGTGAAGCACAATCCCTTTTAAAGAACACCAACAAAGAAGAAGAGGTAAGATACAACAAGACATTACATGCTCAAAAGGCCATGCTTTGCTAGATGAAAAATTATAAATATACAAATAACTATTTCACTTTCTTTTTCAAACAGACACTACAAGAAGACCGGCGGATTAAGATTGGCAGGAGGGGACCGTCTGTCATTCAAAACTTCAAGTAAGGTAAAGTATTAAGTATAAACAAGAAAGAACCATGAGCCTTATTCAATTGCGACTTCCTCAATTGAATAGGGCTCTATATAAGCACATAACATATTTTTTATACATAACTTTTTAGTTACTGAATTTCTAACCACAATCAAGGTTTTCAATAACTAAAAACTTTGCTCAATAAATATGTTATGTGATTATATAGAGCCCTCTTCAATTGGCAAAATTTCAATTCAATGAGGACCTATATATCTTTAATGGCCAAGGGCCTCACTCAAATGTGATTTGCCCATTTCAATAGGGCTCTATATAAGCACAGAGCATATTTTTTAAAGGAAATTTTTCTTTTGTGAACACGTTGCTTTTGCATACAAGTTCACTAAATACAACATTCCGTTACAAAATATGCTCTGTGCTGATATTGAGGTCTATTCCATTGGCCAAAACACAATTGAATGAGGAGCTCACAATATAACAAATGCAGTAACCAAAGGCCCTCATTCAATTGCTATTTTGCACAATTAAATATGGCTATAAATAAGCACTTTTAGGCCCTTATTCTATTTTAACAAATATATGTGATGTGCTTATTTACAACCCTATTCAAATTTCTACATTGCAATTCAATTACGGCCTTAGAGTACTATTACATTGTAAAAAATGCAATTGAATGAGGGGCAAACTATGCAACATATGGTACACACAAAGGCCCTCATTCAATTGCAATTTGCCCAATTAAATAGGGCTCTAAATAACAACATAACAATTTCTTTAAAATAAGTTTTTAGTTACTAAAAAGATATCAAAAATAAAGTTTTTCAATGACTAAAAACTTATTTCAAAAAATATGCTATGTGCTTATTTAGGGCACGATTCAATTAGCCAAATCGCAATTGAATGAGACACAAACTGCTACACACAAAACAGAATTTCTTATTCAATGTTTAACAACCTATAAGCCTTACAAAGAAGCAAAAATAAGAATAACAAAAGTGTTGTGCACCTAATAGCATTGTACAAAAAATCACACAAACTCATAGCAAACTACATTAACATTCTTCTTTAATGTTTAACAACCTATAACCAGTACAATCAAGAAGAAATAAGTTTTGCACAAGTGCTGCGCACCAAACAGGATTGTCAAAAACTAACACAAACACATAGCAAACTACATTAATTATATTATTTCATGTTTCACTAACTATAAGCATCCCAATAAAGGTTAAATAAGTATACCACAAGTGGTGTGCACAAAACAGGATTGTACAAAAAATAACATAAACACATCTTATTTAATATATCACAACCCACAAGCCTTACTAAGAACCTTCAATAAGAATAACAAAAGTTGTCGGATTGTACAGAAAGTAAAAAAAACAAAGATAGAAAAAAATAACCATAACTCATACAATACAGTCAAATTAATACATTTTTAAATTATTTAAAAGACATTTCACTCAAACAACATTTTCTATTTTATATTACAACAGATACTGCGTGAAGACAATCGGACGAGGACTTTTTCCACAGGACCGGACCATCGGACGAGGACTCGGACTAGACCAGCAGACGAGGAATTTCAACACAGGACCAGACCAGCAGACGAGGAATTTCAACACAGGACCAGACCATCGGACGAGGACTTTCACCAACGGACCACAACATCGGACGGGGGATATCGCCACAGGACCACAACATCGGACGAGGGCTATCGCCACAGGACCACACCATCGGACGAGGACTTCCAACAGAGGACCACACCATTGGACAACGATTTGGAACCGAGGACCAACAAACATTCGGATTTAAATCACACTTCAACCAAGGTAAAGTATAATAAGTACTAAAGTATAAAACTAAAGAAACTGCTTTCAGTTGCATCTGTGTCAACAGAAAAATACAATAATTAATTTACTATCTCCCTTATTTTATTTAAATTGCTACTATGCAATACATAGCTCAATAACCACATCACTTTTTGTTTTAGCAAAGAAGTTTTGCAGTGGTAAATATCTATCCACAAACAACGTTTTTAATAAATAAAACCATTTTTTAAAAAAAATATGTTACATGCTTATTTACAGCAGGATTCCATTGGCCAAATTCTTAGCCAGTGAGGACAGGAATTATAAATTTAACTAAATATAAATGATACATTAATGATTTGCCTTTTAATTCACCAATTGTGCACAAGAATCTTTAACAGGAATTACAAATTTAAATATACACAATTACATTTATTTTTTTTCCTTTACAGATTAATATGGCTGATAACGAGACCAAAGAAGAGAAGAAAAGACGTCAAACTAGAGAAAGACAAGAGAGATGGGCCGCCCAGCAGACACCGTAGGAGAAAGAAATTCGACGAGAAAAAGAACGCAAAAGACTTGCAAATAAAAGAATATCAGCTGCAAAAATGAAAGATACAACCAAAAAAAATAAAAAAATAATAAAGCATTTACAAACTGTTCCTAAAACATCAGATGACATTTTACAACATACCAGTCAAGACAGACCAAAAAAAGCAACTACAAAAACAAAGCATTTACAAACTGTTACTAAAAACTTACAGGACATTTCAACCAAACAAGTCCAACATATACCAAGAAAATCTACGAAAAAAACTAAACATTTAGAACCTGTTGTTGAAACATTTCATGACTTTTCATCTGATGAATATGAAAGTCAACATCCAATATGCTTTGCAAATTGTCCTTTACTGAAGTCTTTAGCAGTAGAGGTTCATAGTTGTGGGGACATGACTACTCAATGTCAATTTTGTGAGGCTTATTATTTTAAACAGGAGAGACCCCGAGATGGACAATTTATTAGTTGTTGTCAAAAAGGAAAGTTCAAACTTCCACAAAGGAAACAATTTCCAACCTATTTACAAAATATTATGACTGAACCTACTTTTCCAAATTACAACAATTTTAAGACAAACATAAGATCCTACAATAGTGCCATATCATTTGCATCTATGGGGGCAACATTGGCTGCTAATGTACCAGGACATGGTCCTTACTGTTTTAAAGTCCAAGGACAAATTTATCATCGGACTTCACATTTACATCCAGAGGAAGGAGAGCAAAGAAAATTCGCTCAACTATATGTCCTAGATACAATGGAAGCTGTTGACCAACGTATGCAGATGGAAGAAAATAAAAAATGCTTACCCAGTGTTTTTATAGAACTAAATAACATTATGGACAACAATCCCTACAGTAAAGCTTACAAAAAATTGGCAGAAGTAGAAAATGAACAACTACTTCATGCACAAAGACATCAATTACCCATGCCACAGGTTAATATGGTGCTTAAAAGAGACAGACATACTGATAAACGTCGTTATAACTTGCCAACATCAAATGAGGTTGCAATGGTCTTTCAGAATGATGAAGGAGAACCACCATTTCAAAGAGACATTAGAGTATATCCCAGAAATGAGGACCAACCATTTATTAATATTAATATCTTAAGTCCAAATTTAGATCCAATGACATATCCCATCTTTTTCCCACACGGAGAAGCAGGTTGGCAACCAAAATTAACCCTTCCCAGTTACCCAAATGCTAAAGCCAGAATCCGAAATAATGTTTCTATGCTTGAATTTAAAGTTGCTCAAATTGCCATTAGAGATGAATTTAATCCAATTTTATGTGGTGGGAAACTAACACAACAATGGATTATTGATTCATATTTGCAAGTTGAGGCAAATAATTTAAACTTTATAAAATATCAACAAGATAAACTACGTGTAGAACAATATTGTGGACTCATGGACTATGTTGCTGACGTGGCTACAAGCAGAGACATGACAGCTGGCAAAGCCATCATTTTACCATCTTCCTTTCAAGGATCTCCTCGAAATATGAGAGAAAGATACAATGATGCTATGGCTATTGTGACAAAATTTGGAAAACCAGATTTATTTGTGACATTTACATGTAATCCACAATGGCCAGAAATTAATCAAAATCTACTTCTTGGACAAAGTGCTTCAGATCGACCAGATTTAGTAGCCAGAGTTTTTAAGATCAAATTAAATTAATTAATACGTGACTTCACTATAAATCAGTTATTTGGCAAATGTCTTGCTTATGTATATACCATTGAATTTCAAAAAAGAGGCCTTCCACATGCACATCTTCTCATAATACTTCAAGAGAAAGATAACTTAGATACTTCGGAAAAAGTGGATGCAGTCATAGTTGCTGAACTACCAGATCCAGAACTATATGGTAGACTATATGAGATTGTTACTCATCGCATGATTCATGGACCCTGTGGAGACCTTAATCCACAATCACCATGTATGGAAAATAATCAATGTTCAAAAGATTTTCCAAAAGATTATAGAGACAAAACATATGCAAATTGTGATGGATATCCACTTTATAAAAGAAGAGAAGGAGATAGTGCCATTATTCGTGGAAAAAAAGTGGACAATAGATATGTAGTACCCTACAATCCACATTTACTCATGAAGTACAACGCCCACATCAACGTAGAAGCCTGCACTTCCATCAAATCCATTAAATATGTCTACAAATATATTTACAAAGGTTACGATGCAGCTACTGTAGTCGTCAAAAGTGCAGACAACCCTGAAAGTAGTGAGTTAGTACATGATGAACTTGCATCTCATGTAGATGCTCGCTATGTTAGTGCGCCAGAAGCTATGTGGCGGCTTTTAAAATTTGAAATGCATGATAGATCACATGCAGTATATAGGTTAGCAGTACATTTGCCACAACGACATTTAGTCTATTTCCATGCTGGAAATGAAATGAATGCATTGGCCCAAAGTGAAGATCGTCACACTACACTAACTGCATGGTTTGCATTAAATTCCACTGATGCTCAAGCAACACAATACTTATATATTGAAATTCCATATCACTATGTTTTTGTGAATGGATTATGGAGAGCAAGAAAAACCAGAGGCAATAAAATAATTCCACGAATTTACACAGTCAGTCCAAGAGATGTTGAACGATTTTGCTTACGGATATTACTTTTAAATGTTCCAGGAGCACAAAGTTTTGAACAATTAAGAACTGTTAATGACATTGTATATGAATCCTTCCATTTAGCTGCAAGAAATAGAAACTTACTCGCTGATGATACAGAGTGGGAAAGATGTTTAGAAGAAGCAGCACAATGTCAAATGCCACGACAGATGAGAGAACAATTTGCTTTTATTTGTATCTTCTCAAATGCTCCAAATGCATTAGCTTTGTGGGAGACTTTTAAAAGTAATATGGCTGAAGACTTTATGCGACGATACAATGAACCCATTGCACACTTAAAAGCTTTAATGGAAATTCAAGAAGTCTTTTTAACTCATGGATTAAGTTGTGCAAGTTTTAATTTGCCTGATCCAGGTCTAATAGATGACATTAACTTTGAAGACTATGACATTCAACTACAAGCAGAAAGAACAGAAGAAAGACTTGCAACTTTAAATACACTACAATTGCAAGCATTTCATGCCATTAAAAATGCTATAGATGATGACATGGTGACAGAGCGTTATTTCTATCTTGATGGACCTGGCGGATCAGGGAAAACATATTTGTACAATTTATTAATGAGTTCAGTACGAGCACAAGGACAAATAGCAATGGCGTTTGCCACTACTGGAATTGCTGCACTTTTATTAGAAGGTGGAAGAACTGTTCATAGTGGATTTAAACTGCCAGTGCCTATTTTGGAAAATTCAGTGTCAGATATTCGCATGACATCCTTACAAGCAAAGAAATTGAAGAAATGTAAATTAATTATAATAGATGAGGCCACAATGATGTCATGCTATGCCCTCCAATGTATTGACCGTTTGCTTCGTGAAGTCATGGATAATATTTTTCCATTTGGTGGAAAGGTAATTTTGTTGGGTGGCGATTTTAGACAAACATTACCTGTCGTTGTACATGGAAATCGAACAGACATTATTGAAACATGTATAAAGTCAAGTACAGTATGGAAACATTTTACCCATCTTCAACTGCAACAAAATATGAGATCAGAAGGCCAAACTGATTTCAATGATTGGCTTATTAAAATTGGAGAAGGCAGAACAGAAAAAATACTACATTTACCTGACGACACTGTAGAGATCCCACCTCATATGATTTGTCAACAAGATATTATATCGGCTATATTTGAAGGGAGCATAAATAACGAAGAATATTCCGAGCTTGCCAACCAAGTTATACTGACGTGTAAAAATAAAGATGCATTAATACTCAATAATGAAATCTTAAAAAAAATTAATGCACCACAAAGAAATTATCACAGTGCTGATTCTGTACTTGCTGATGACAATGAAAGTCAGGCAAACTTTTCAACTGAATTCATTAACTCTTTAACTCCTTCTGGAATGCCACCACATATTTTGCAGCTAAAGAAAGGTGCAATTATCATGTTACTGCGAAATATGAACCCCAAAAAAGGCCTATGCAATGGCACAAGATTAATTGTTCAACAATTAAAGGACCATTTTATAGATGCTGAAATTTTAACTGGGACCCATAAAGGAGAGAGAGTTTTCATACCAAGAATAGATTTAGCACCAAGTGAAAGTAGTCTCCCTTTTATACTTCAAAGAAGACAATTTCCCATTATTATGGCATTTGCCATGACCATTAATAAATCACAAGGTCAAACTTTCAAATCTGTGGGTATTTACTTTGAAGAACCAGTTTTTGCACATGGTCAATTGTACGTTGCGTTGTCACGGTGCAAAAATCCACAGGCTATTAAAGTTTACATTGAAAACAATGAAAGTCAAGGTGATTTATTAGAAGATGGACGTATTTTTACTAAAAACATTGTCTACTATGAAGTACTATAACTTTGCAGGATACAAATTCAAGATGCAAACATTTTTTAAAACCATTGCAAAATACATAACAATTAGTTGTTTAATTCAGTCATAATTAATGAAAGTACTGTTTAGGAATGATTCGCCTCACAAAATACTTGCCTTGCATTGTTAGTAAAAATTATGTTAAAATGTTAAGTCACTATGTTAATGTTTCTAATGTTACAAGTTTAAAAAATATATTTGCAAGTTATTTCATTCAACAGATTACAAAGTGGATGTTAACAGGTCAAGCACCTTTTAAGTCACAATGTAAATATTGTCTGTTATCTTAAGATTACTAACTACATTAATGTTTATCGCCAGTTTATGTGCTCAGTAATGAATTACTTTAATTACGTACGTTTTAAGCAGAGTTTTACTGTATGCCTTCCTCTACATTCAATGTATATTCAAGTTAACAATTATTGTGATAGAAATTGCATGTTAATACTGATTAATTTAAAGGTCAATTGTTTTTACATTCAAATGTTAATACTTTTAATAAAAAATTAGGTTACAAAATGTATTCACTATGTTCCTGTTTATAATGTTCAAAATTATACAAATGTTTTGTCAACTTCTAAACTTACATAAAAAATAAAGTTAAAGTTTCAAAATATATACTTTGAAGGTTATTGCTTACATATATTTTAAACTTCATGTTAAAATTCGCAACGTTTCAAGAAGGCTTTTTACTTTTTGCTTTCCTATTCATTCAATGTATATTAAAGTTAACAATTCTTCAGATACAAATTACATTTTAAAAAACCATTACATCAACATTTTACAAAAATACACGTTCATATTAAAATACTTACAAGTGTCAAAAATATATGTTAATAACTAAACAACTTGACAAACATATACATCACATTGCCGTCATTTTTTGACGGGCAAGTCGCTAGTGAAAAATAATGGGAAGAGAATAAGAGAGAGTGGTACAGAGAGGTAGAATTATTATATAAGCAATATATGGGACCAGGGATGCAAAAATAAGACACAAATTCATGCATAATCAGAACACCTGAAAGGCTATTGTTTTATTACACAACTACGTTTGTGCAGGCACCTAATTTTGTATGATCTTAAGGCAATTATATTTAGTTGTTTTGCCCTTAGGCAGATTTTTCCAAGTAAAATGAAGAACTCAATCTATTCACATCATTTACAAAAACTATAGCAGCTCTCAACTACTATTCTGAATGGATAACAAGCAGTTTCATTAATTAATGAATGACTTAAAATACAAGTGTATGAATATAATAGAACACGTCTAGGGGACATTCTTCTCTTTCCTTAAACTGCCTCTCCCTTCATAACAGCTACAGTTTAGTCACTGCCAAACCATAAAAGGCTCTTGTTTTGAGTCCAGCTCATGTAGAAAAGTATTGCTGCCAAAGCACTAGCCCAGCAATAAGGAATGTGTTTTTAATATCTATTGTTTCTGATCTACAAAGCATAATTTTTAATGCATTGCATGTGTGTCATTACGAAACACTGCCTTTAACACAGTGCCAATTCTTCAATATTCCGGAAAATATCACTTTAACATATAATTTACTTGCCTTAGTTTGTATAAATATATTTTATTTTATATATCATACTAGCTAAAGCCTATCACACAAGCATAATCTGTTATTTGTTTCTACTTCTTTCTACTCAAAAGAATGTTATTTCTTTCCCTTGCTTCCTAGCCCACACACACTTTGTAAAAAAAAATATATCTCCCCTTGGGCTTCTTAAAAAGTAGGAACGTTACAAGCCAAGCAATTGCAATAAGTCTCAAAAGATCTACAACAATAAAATAGTCTTTTAAATATATAAGCCTTCAGCTGTGGTTTATGACCAGGCTTGTATGTGGGGTCATGATTTAATGGTAGATAAGTGCTAGGTGCTGTAAATCTGCCTCCTTATTTATATTCCCAAAATATTACTTAAGTGTGTATTGCCTGATAGGTTTCAACTCAGCTGTTGTACAGAATAATTTAAAGTGTACCGATTACTACAAATGTGGTTAAGTGGTTCAGTGACAGGTTATTTAGAGTTGCAACATACCCTGAGAAAATTCAACCCCTTTAAGCAGTCTAATTTTGTGTTTGTCTAGCACATAAAGTTACCTATTCACTTTCTACAGACCTGTATTATAGTGTTTATTCCCTAGCGTGCCACTGAATAACAACATGTTACTTTGTTGTACAGTGACTTACTGGCCCCTTGGGCACACAGGGAGAGCAATCTTTGGAAATGCGTAAACCACAGTGAAACAATGCACAATAGTATAAATTATGAATATTGCATGCATTGTTTGTGTAAATATAATTCCATAAACTTAGCTAAGAACAAAAGATATTCTGTTTAACCATTTCACAATTAACGTAACTGATGTTGCGGTAAGTGAGATCATTACAAATTTTACATTTGTGGGAAAAATATCTACGTAAACAAGTTAAAAGGATCCTTAATTTAATAGATTGCCATTCTCCAGATCAACTATTATATTTAGAAGATGATCATGTTAAACTCTGGATGTACATTTCAGCTGCCCATATTTATTTGTTTAACTAGTTATTAATATGATGCCAACCACAATTTACTAGTACACATTAAATACAAAAACAATAAGACTTTAGAATGGGAAAAACTATTAAGCAGTAGAACAATATTTTATATTAACTCCATGGGCAAAATTGACTTAAGAAAAGAAAAGTACATCTTTAAATCTCACCTTAGATAATCCCCTAATATAGCATCCAGAGTGTATAGTGTAAATATATGAGACCAAAATACACAAAAGAGGTAAGATAAAATGTAACTTTTATTTATACATACATCAAATATACTGATACTTGAGTTGAGTATCAGTTTTGAGGATATCAACGTGACTATTAAGGATGTCTGTAATCTTTCCCAATCCTCATTAAACAATGTGATGAATCTCACTGTTTCAGTGATATCAGATTTTGGTTGGGCGGTAGCAATTGTTCCCTGTTGTAACCTGTTTCTTAGTCTGATCCGTAATTCATCAGATCTGTTCTTGAAGGTATCCAGATCCGAGCAATATCTCCTGATCCGTAGAAATTCTCCAACCGGTATAGCTCTTAGTGTAGGTCGCAAATGAGAACTGGTATGCTGATGTACGCTGTTTGTTGATGTCGGTTTCCTATATAAGTCGGTGCTGATGTTACCCATACAATCCTTGTGTATGGTAATATTAAGAAAGTCAACCTTATTGAGGTCCATGGTATATGGTTCAGGTTATTGTTGTTAAGCATAGATATGAAAGTTTCCACATCGTCTTTGGATCCATCCAAGATAATCAGTATATCATCAATAAACCTGAACCATAGTGAAACATGATCTGTGAGGGGCGAGTTGGTTTAGTTAAAAAACAGTTCCTTCTCCCATCACCCAAGGTAGATGTTTGCGTAAGTGGGCGAACATGCAGAGCCCATCGCGGTACCTCGTCTGTGTAGATAAAAGTGGTTGTTAAAGACAAAGTAATTGCGCCTTAGAATGAATTTCTAGAGTCTCAATATGAAGCTGTTCCTGCTCTTATTAGTCAGGGATTCCTTTGTAAGGAAATTGTTAACAGCATTACAACCTGCATCGTGGTTAATGGAAGTGTATAGGCTCTTGACATCACAAGTTGCCAATATTGTGTCTGAGTTGAAAGTAATGCCAACTAGTTTTTTAAGAACGTCCATAGTATCTCTGATGTATTATGGCAGGCTTAGAACAAAAGGTCTTAATGTATGATCAACACATTAACTTGCCTTTTTTCCTAAGCTCCCATTACCAGAAATGATAGGTCTTCCAGGAGGTATTTCTTTATTTTTATGTACCTTCCGTAACATATATAATGTTGCTGTTTTAGGGTTGGCTATTGTTAGGAAGACGGTTTCTGTTGTTGAGATAAGTTGTTCCTGTGTAGCGTCCATAATCATCTTCTCATATAGATTAAGATCATCTGAGGTAGGGTCTCCAAGAAGTCTTTTGTATCATCTGTCATCATTAAGTTTTCGCATGGCTTCATCGATATACATATCTGCTGGCCAAAGTACGGTGTTGGCTCCTTTGATTGAAGGTTTGATTACGGTGTCTTCACACACATTAGTTTCTATTAATTCTATCTGTCCATTCCTCTTAATATTTCTGGTCTTAGTGATTTTCAATCCTTTTACTGTATGTCTTGTGTTACGGCTTTCTCATATACCTCCACAGCTGGGCAATCCGACAGTGGTGGATTGAAATGAGACTTGATCTTTAGTTTGTTTTTCATATTGTCACATTCATTTTCAGGTATCGGTTGTAATGCCTGACTGTCTGTGGAGTTTTTTCTGTTCAAGAAAAAAATATTTATTAATAATTTTCGTGCAAACAGATGCAGATCCTTAAAAATCTCAAAGAAGTCATAATTTTGGCTAGGTGAGAAAGAGAGGCATTTTTGTAGTAAAGTGTGTGTGAGGGGGTCAGAATTCTTGGTGTTAGGTTGATGATGTGCAATTCATCATTCTTCACCATCTCTGTTTCCTGGACCAACCTCTTCTCCACTGAAATTACTCTAATCTCCTGTATCCCCATATTTGTCTGTCTCTCAAGTTCCTGGTGATTGCGTAGTCCATTCCTTCCCCTTGGGATAAGTTTGGTTGTCTTTCTGATCGTGGCCAATGGCGTTGGTCTAAAAAATGTTGTGACCTTTTGTTGTGGCTAGCGGTCTCACTTCTAACACGATCACTTCTAGCCTCTTCTTCATCAGTAATTGATGATTCCATCTCTGTGACGAGATGTTGGTATGAATGGACGGATCAGCTCTTATTCTGAATTTGCGTCTGCTATTATATTTCTGTGTCCACTCAAAGATATTTCCAGTCTTGAAATCCTGCAGATCTCTATTACATTTTTGTCTTTTAATGCTAACAAAAGTCTATTTGAATTTTCCGGTAGATCTTTTTGAATTCGTCTAAAGGCTCAAACTGCTTGAGTTGTTTATTAAGGGCATTCATTTCTTTGTCCAGTTCTGTTTGAATGTTTTCATAATCAGACGGAATTGCCAACATAGTCTCCTAGCAGTTAGTGAAGGCTAACTCCCATCTCTCTTTATAAGACTCGAGATGGAGGGCAAATTAGGGCAAATCCTCAATTCTTTTACTGGTCCTTGGTCGATAATCAGACTCTAGGTCTACACCTGTCATTATAGACAGTGGATGCTTTTATTGCACTAAGAGAGCTATCATAAATAGTTATATGAAATATATGAAAATGGAAGAGATCAGTGAATAAATCCAATGGGGAAATAAAAGTCCTTCATTAATTGTATTTGAAAAATATGCAAATATTTAAGATGTAAATGTGGGCAGAACTAAGGTCAGCAGTGTATGATACTAGTCATAATTATCAGAAAGAGAAAGAAAAGTACGCCTTTATATCTGACCTTAGATAATCCCCTAATATAGCATCCAGAGTGTATAGTGTAAATGTAAGGGACCAAAAAACACAAAAGAGGTAAAATAAAATTTAACTTTTATTTATACATACATAAAATATATGATTGAAAAAAATACGGACATTTAAAATTTGGATTTTTTTTTTACTGTACCGCAATGTATAGTTTTTTTAATTTAGCAGTACATATCAACCACAATTCAGTGTATATTATTAACTTCACATATATCTGGTACCAAGAAATATGTAGGTAATTAACGACAATTCATAGTATATAATAGAGATATAATCTATGTTCATGAATATACAAAGATTTAAATATACACAATATGGATTGTATAGTTCATCAAAAAAACATATCCTCAGCACCTTAGTCTGAAGTCAATTATCAGTTCTAGACACACAATGTTAATAAGTGCAATGAGTATGATAAATAAACCCAATTTCTGACAATTAATATAAAGTATTAATCACAGCAATAAGCATGGCAAATAATAGTATAAATCTGTATGTGAAGAAAGGTAGCATGAATTAAAGAGTATAGTGGAATAGACAGGGGACAGTGAATTTACCTTGTTTGCCCTCTCTATCTAGTTTCTAGTGCCGGTAGGGACCCACTACTTACCCCCTATCCCTGCAACAGGCATAGTCTATACTACAATGCCTGGGACTAGTCCCACTGTAAATCCACTTACCCTTACTTATACAAGCAGAGATCATCACAGTGGCACTTGGATCAGCATGGAGCACCCTCAGTCTGCTTCCACGAGTCGGTGTGTGACGTCATCATCACGGGACAGTCTGCAAATGATCTGATGCGTGCAATCTCTTGTCATCTTTCTATAAAGGGGTATGTAAGTGAGCTGGGTTTCAAATGTTTCCTAATAAACATCCACTGATTAGTAGAAAAATATTTATTATAATGGAAAATTGAATGTATTTACATATTTATATGCCAGATACTGATATCTGGATGTACACACCCCTAGAAAGCTTACATAAAGTGTACCCTGCAGGGTACGGTGTGTGACCGCTAAAGGAAATGATGGTTGTTGGGTTACAGCTGAAATTGCACATAAAGAGACAGGAAGAGAGAAAAAAACAGGCAGCAACTGCCAGATTGTGATACAAAATGTTTCAGTCTATACTTCCTCCTGATTGGCCAAAACAGTTTCTCAAATTGTATACCAGTTTAGCCTGGGTTTGGAGCGTGTTAACCTTAATTTTAAACTAACAGAAATTAAAACATATTTTGCTAACTTCAAAGTAAGTGTTTAAATGTAATTTTGGTATTTTTTCATGCCAAAAGTAGTTTTATACAACACTAATTCTCCTCTATCAGATGCACTCATAACCCGGCTCACTTACATACCCCTTTAAACCTATATGCGTTCTCGCTAGCATAATAAAAGTGGGATAAGAAACAAAGACCCGTGGATGAAAGCTAGCCCATGTTATGAAGATCCACACCATGATCAAATTTAGTTACTATACTTTATTCACAATACCTCTTCATTATCTGCAATTGGTTAAGAAACCATTATGTGTTAAGCAAATTTTTGAAAGAGCCATAAGATATCATCCAATATAACCTATTTATCTTCTGTTACTAACGCGTTTCTGTGGACAATATTTGTAACATCTGACTTATTATACACACACATAAAATGTGGCAAACAGAACACAACACTAAAGTGTAGCATGTTGTCTTAAATCTAGGGAAACAAAGTTGACTTCGGTTTAATTAGATCTATTATGATTCTCACTAATGGTAAAAGTCTACTTGGTGCTGTATAAAATCAGCTTCACATTCAAGAGGACTAGTTCTTAGGCAAACTCTTAAAGTTGATTCCATGTAACTGTTGTCATTTCCTTTGGAGCTATTTATTGGTACTCTAAAAGCACTTAACAGATAAATGTTTTAAATTAGCTCTGTAGTTTTATGGAACGCTTTACACTTCCATTATGTCTAAAAAATCAAATAATAATAATAATAATAATAATAATAATAATAATAATAATGTATATACTGTGTACTGGCTCATTTATGAGGGGGAATATTCAGCTACTGGTGTATCTATCCAAGGGAAGAGGGAAAGAGAAGGAGGGGGAGGAAGAGAAGATTTTCATTGGATGATTCAGATCTTCTTTTAATTTTTGATATATTCTTATCCCCATTGTGACTGAAATTAACAGTCTGACACAGTTTGAATAAGACAGGAGATGATCGAGGCTTAAATATATATCGAAAATTCCCTGTTTTTAACTTTTTCTAATCGAACACATGCTGCTTATATCAGAAATGTACATTACATTGAGTCATTCTATACACATACAGATTCAGTTCCCATGGTGCTCTGCTGCAGAGACTAAATCCCCATGCACTGCAACATTGTTGTAGCTGCCTCTGATTGGCCACAACAAATTATGCATTTTATTCTGATTTAGCTTGGATTTTCAGGAGAGTTGCTTCTCAAAATCAACTGCCAGAAAACTGTAGACAGTTTGCAAATTTTATGGTAAGTTTATTATTGTTTATTTTGAGATTTCTTTTATATGTTTGCATACACTACAGATTCTCCTCTATCGGTTGCATTCAGAGTCAATGAAACTTCTATATACCTCTAATATCCACGAGAAAATAAAAATTTTCAATGTAACATTTCACACAAAAGATCAACTATTCATATAACAATAAACTGAAAAGTTGTTTATATTTACTAAATAAAAATTGTGCAAGTTGGATACAGTGGTCATTCAAATGTGTCAAAATATTTCAGTAATAGTGTACATGGAATGGGATATGGGATAATTTATGGCAGTTTATATTATAATGTGAAATTTCTCAGCATTTGCAAATCAATATAACTGTACTTCTTACACAGTAACCTCACAAGATGAAAAACTGTAGTCATTTCTTGGAACCACTGAATTTATAAAAGCTTAAGGAAAGTCAACCTGGGCAACCTGGAATTAAAATTAAAATATCACATTTTAAGGACTGCAGAAAATAGTGATTATTTATTGCCTTACATAATTTAGGCAGGTAGGTCACTGTATATCCAGAAAAAAATAGTGATTTAAATATAGTTTACTATACTGTACCTGATTACATTCACAGATATCATGCCAGTATATTGTGGAAATAATGAAGTGATCTTGCCTAAAATGTATATGTAAGAAATGAGCTATTTTTGCTGGTTCAGATCCTTTACTTTGCACCTGCAAATAACATTTGCAGAAGCAAGAGCCTGAATACCTGTCAAATCTTTTTGAATAAGAGACCATATTTTAATGAGCTGTGAATAGAAAATATGTGCATGTACTTAATTATGAACTGTAAAAAGAGTGTCTCATAACTGATTTTTGGCTGTGCCTCAAGTAAACCTCCCAGGGACAGTGCTGTGAGGCTTATTCATTAACTGGTAGTAATAATGCACGTCAGCTATACTGGTTTTGAATCAAACATTTTATTAAGGAAGTTTAAAGAACAACATAACTTTTACCATTTGATTATAATTTCAGTTTCTGCTTTGAAAAGGCACACATATATTATTTTTTTTTGCATAGGTGTACATCATAAGTCTACATAAGTAAACTTACAATTTATTGTTAATACATTACCAGGATCTCTCCAAGAAAAACTGATATACATATCAAGCATGGGCATAGGAGCCCCAAAAAAATCTAGGGGGGCAATTAAACTCAACTCCAAGGACAGGAAGCAAGGCCAGATCTACCTCAGTTGCAACCGGTCCAGTGGACTGGGACCCTTCTCATGGGGTGCCCCATTGCTGCAGTGCCCCTCAAAACTTTTTTTTTTACTTCTTTATTTACATTCTCAATGGCCCTGGCCCCGCAATATAATTAAAATTATATATATATATATATATATATATATATATATATACATATATAAATATACAAATACATACAGTATATATATATATATATATATATATATATACATATACATATATATGCATACATATATATATATATATATATATATATATATATATATATATATAGTTCATTACAACAAACATTTAATATATGGTGGGCAAAAGAGCGATAGAAGCCCTCCACTGTAAAATAGTACAGCATATAAATAGTACATTTGTGCTCACATTTGAATGTCCAAAACAAGATAAAAACTTGCTTGCTGCTCAGAATTCTGAGAAATACAGTTATTACACTGCACTCTGGGAAGCTGAGTAGGGACATGCAAATGTACCCACAAATGCTTCGTTCTTCTATCCATAACCATTTTAAACCAATTAAACTTATGCCCGCTGCATTACACATCCATTTAAATTATGGGTCAAAGCTTTCATGGGAAAGACAAAATGCTCCATATCCCTCTAATCTGGTAATGCATGATTACGTTTAATTTTGCTATTTTTTGTGTCACAACCTACTATGATGATGGGATCTAGAGTATCCTAGTACTCTTATTCCCAGTAGGTTTAGACCTAAGTTTGGGTGACTCTAGACCTATGGACAGTCTTCGTTGGTACAAAGGCATTAGTCCCAGCTTGCTTTGGTAGTGTACCTGGGAGCACCTTGGTAGGGAGTCAGAACAAGCTCCTATACAAGCATATGCCTCTGGGTCAATAATACATGCTTAGTCAAAGTATGAAAATTAAGAACAACTTTATTTTGGAAACACAAGTATTTGAACAACTCACAAAACCAGTACAGGGCATGGCTACCCCCTTGTCCAACCCTCATCTTCCTCTTGGCCAATGGGGTAATCTCCAGAGTAACTTGTTTACCTCTGGCCAATGGACTAGAGGTAAGCTCTGGGAACTTCCAGATCCCTCCCATGGGCCGCCCACTAGGTGTGGCTACCTAATTCACTTGGTCTCTGGTTCTCAAGGGAGAAACATATATTTGCTCCTGTACTATGACCATGATATTGGGCTGAAGACCCCATGGGGTTAAGGTGCCTCAATGTCTGTACAGACCCCTTTGTTCTGGCCTTGCTATCACTTCAAGTGTTTACTTTAGGTGATAGCTGGAAGGTAGATGGGTGATCTACTCAGGTTACTATCTGTATCAGACCCAATATGGATGACTGCACACAACATGGCTCCCACATTACAATACAATATATTTACAGATAATACCACTACAACATTTTATAACCCACATGTTATGAGTTGAAGCAGGACTTCCCACGTCAGTCCACTTAATGCGTTATGACGACTTTATTAGTGGTGACGTGGTAAACTGCCTCTTCTCTGAATGCATAACAATAACAGTGGGACTCTGCCCTGAATATATAACATTATAACAGTGGCTCTGGGAGCCCAAAACCTTCTGTTCAATAGCATGTGGCAGATAACAGTTCCAAATCGAAGATGGCCCCTGGCTGATTCATGACAGGGGGGTTGTTCCATCCCCGCCAGTTCCTACTCCCCTGATATCAAGCAATACAGGTCTTATTAAATGCACTCACAGAAAAATCAAAGTTTGGAGGACACCGGTATGCTCTATACTTTACAAATGTTGATTTTTTGTTGCTTAAAATATAAATTGTATTAAAAAAAGTAAAGCAGAAATAGATGAAAAGCAAGTTGCTTGATGCTTCATAGTCTGACTATCAAATTAAAACAGAAAGCATATTCTAAAGTCATGGCAAGTCTCATATTTATGTTTACGTAGCTAGTTTTATAGCTACCTGTTGTTCTTTACATAGTTACATAGTAATTGAGGTTAGAAAAAATACTTTTGGTCCATCAAGTTTAATCTTTTTAGATCTCCTCCTTCTTGCATTCCTCTTTTTCAAAAAGGTACTTCTCTCTTGATCTTTGACATATATGATTTGATTTTTTTTAAGGTTTCTGTCATATCTCCCCATTCTCCAAGCTATACATTTTCAGGAAATGAAGTGTTTTGGTGTTTTAGACAAAACACAATTTTAGTTGCCCTTCTTTGAATTGTTTGGTAATGTCCTTTTGAAGATGCAGTTGCAGAACTGGACATAGTTCACAAACAGAATTGACTACATGATGCAGGGCTTGATCCAGCAGCTCCATGGATTAGAGTCTGGATCATTTACCCACAGACCCACAAAGGCACTGCTAGTATTCTAGGTGAGGAGTAAATAAGAATCTATAGAGTGACATTAGTAAAGCTCTTTTTCTTCTAATTTCTCTACCAATACATTCAATGATCCTATTTGCTTTTACTGTGAATTGTTGTATTTCTTTCCTACTTTAAAAATCAATATTATAAATCCCAAGTTCTATTTCTCATCAGTTGCCAAAAACCATTAAATACATATTCTAGTTTTGGATTTCTGCTACCTAAGTACAAAATGTTGCATTACTCAGTGTTTGACTTTGCATCCCACAGGACTGCCCCAGCACTGAGCTCTCTGATTGTGTTCCATTAATTAATATTGAAAACTATTGTTTTTTTCATGCATTTAAAAAAGCAGGTTTTAAACATTGCAAAAGTTGCCTTTTCATGAATGAATATCAAGCAAAATATGTTTAAACGTCATTTGAACTAACAGGGAATAATGAGAGCACACTTTAGTCCATAAATCTCAATGACTGACAGAGGGCAAGCCCTGAGAGAAGTTCAAAGTTTTTATATATTTTTTTGTTGCTCTGAGACCATCATTTGAAAAAAGAACAAATATTGTGACACATTATCAAATATCCTCTTTCCATGACTCAAAAAAGATGATAATTGTTAATGTGCCACAATATGTGTTCTTTTTTCAAATGATAGTCTCAGAGAAAAAAAAAATTTAATCAATAAATAATGGCTCAACTTTATGGGGGAGGGTCTATGATGTGTTCGCAAAGCCATTATATTTAGCAGAGATCAATATATACACACACAGAAAAGTCAAAGATTTTTACACATGCAAAGCTACAGGGGCTCCTCCACTTCACTGCCTAGGAGCTTGAAACAGGTAGATCCGGCCCTGCTTGAGAGAGAAGGATATGGTAATAATGATTTGGTGAAGATAAGTCACCTTCATTTGGAAAAAGGAGGATATTTTTTTGTAGGCAGCAGTCTGTCTGAATCATCTGTCAGATGAAACGCTCATCGGGTGCATCCTAATGACGCGGCCGTTGATCTTATAGTGTCTCTGAGTCTCCTAGTAGCGCTAACAGCGTTAAAGATTCTGGGACCGAAAATCAATATTTTATTAAGAGCTAATGATATTAACTTCCATGGGGCAGAACAAAATAGGCAGTATATGAGTATTGCAGTTTATTGAGCTAAAACAATTGATAACAAACAGTGGCCTGAAGTATACCAGCATACAGTGAGACCTAACCCATATGATTATTGTGCAAAGAATATAGCAATTGCACAGGGTGAAAACCAGTTAGCATATCACTGTTTATATATTCTATAATCAAGGAAGTAAGCAGACAGGTTCCTGCATATATATACAGCCTTATTAAATTGTGATTCGGACAATTGAATAGGGCTCTATATAAGCACAGAGCATATTTTTTTTACAGAAGTTTTTAGTTAGTGAAGACCTTGCTTTTGGATAGAAGTTCACTAACTGAAAACTTCTGTAAAAAAATATATGCTCTGTGCTTATATAGAGCCCTGTTCAATTGCCCGAATCACAATTTAGTAAGGCTGATAATCTGTATGGTACAAGTAGTGATCCCCAAAAATTGGGACACGAGGTGTAGTTCCAACAAGAGTTACAGTGATACATATGATTTGAATCATTACAGTAACCCGACCAACAAATAAATAGGTATAGCGGTAGAAACAGCATGGTATTAGCAGTGATCCCCATCTAATGGACACAAGGTATCTATTTGAATTGAGTTAAAAGGATATAAGAATTTAACTTACTATATACTGTAGATTCTTATAAAAAAATTCATTGAGAATTACTGAAAGACACTTATATCACTGCAAAATGCACCATATGAATAAAGAAGGAAGTAGACTGGTTCCTGTCTAATACAAATTGTACGTTAAAAGTGGTGATCTCTAAAAAAAGGCAATTAGAATTACAGTGATACATAAATGTAGACCCACAGAAGTAAAATCATAAATCAATGAAAAAGTTTGAGCAGTAAGCAGTAATAACTGCAATGTAACAGTAATGAACCCTATTTAAGGGACAACAGGTATAATTTTCAACTACATTTAAAATAAATAATAATTTTGATTTTTTATTACATGCAATCTTATAACTAATGGAATCACTTTATTGTGAATTACTAAAAAATAAATCTATTAATAATAACAAAAATAAAGAAACATAAGTCATTCAAATAATAAAAAATTCAAGGATACAAAGTATAAGCTATAATCACGTTATTAGATTAACTTAATAAATACACATGTTCTTAAGAGGTAACTTATTTAAGAATTGTTGAATCATTGTCTCAAGTCATACTACAAGTGAAAAAATCATCATTATCCCCTTAGACTATAAATGTTGGTAAAAAGTAATGATTCAAATATTGGATCATGAAGTAAAACAGTAGAGAAAATTCTGATTATATAAGTACAAGTGTTTGACAAATTGAAAAAAAACAGAGAGAACAACAAAAATGACTGATTGAAGTAAGAATAACACCAGCTATAAGCAGCATAAACCTAGAAGAAAATGTTTATTCAAGAAAAGTATATCAATAAATCAATTGACTTGTACATGCTGCTTTAGAAACTGTTTCTCCTGAGCAATTAAGTAGATTCATCTATATAGAAAAACTTAAACTGTTGACTTTGATTATTAAAAATTTATCAATAGTAGAAACATCATAAGTAACTATACATAAACCTTTAAAGAAAACAGTTACAGCTCAACAAGGATTACATAAAATCACAATAAATTAAGAGACTTATTCTTAGAAATAGACACTTATAATTAAATAATAAAAGTAGTAATTACAGAAATTAGTGTTTATTATTGGTCATCAGCGATTATTATTTATATTGCTATTAAACAACTGTAATTAAAATGTTATTGTTTTTAACAAGCATTGTGAATAAAGGTTACATTTTAAAAAGTTAGTTTTTTGGGTATTTCTTTTTTGACTGAACCCTTTTCAGTCAAACTTGATAGCATTTCTATATGGCAAAAGTCAGCCTCCCCTAAAATTCACCCATATGACGAGGTCATAGTGGTGGTGGGAGCCTGGATTCCTGGCATCGACCCTGGAGGACAAGTAAAGAGGTAATCTCTTATTCATTTTTTTATATATAAACTAATATTATTTTTTTCTTATTCAAGAAGCTGGTGGTGCAGAGATTGAGGAGAGGTACATTCTCCCCAATTCCCCCATCCCCCTTGTGTTGTTAACTTTTTATTTTAATTTTGTATTTCTGAATACCGGTTTTAAAATACCTACTGATATCATATTACTATTTGCTCTATCTTGTCTTATCCCTCATAAATCAATGTATGACCGTTCCCCTCTAAAATCTCACCATTATACTTAACCTTACAAATTTATCACCTTATTAAAGGGATACAACCCTGCCCATAGAAACACTTTCCCATCAATTTACTCCGGAAATCCCTTGACTATCCCGCTTAACTCCTGACATAAGTTTAACTATTCATCATACCTTAGATACTTTAATACATGGAAAGGAGATACCATATATATTTTTTTGTTACATAATAATAATATCTATAGCTATCTAGGAAAATAAAGGTAATGACAAGGGTAGAGAGAAAAACAGTTAAAAAAAAACTAAATGGGAAAGATAATAATGATATTAATATTGTTTATTGCTTAAAGTAATTTATTACATTATTATATGAGAACAACAATTAATCTATTTTACAATATAATCAAGATAATACATGGAAAGTCATCATATATTGTAAGAATATATATATGTTATATAAGTTAAAATATATTAACCTGTTTTCTTTGTTATCATATCCCAATAAAAATTAATTGTGAAAAAAAAATCAAGAATGCCTGGCATAAGTACAAGGCTATCCTGATGATTGACTAAACCAAGGTTTTTAGGTAGATAGAATGGGAAGTCTAGATTAACCTTTTATTCTTATCTGTAATCAAATCTATCTTTCCATGTTTCTATTACTAAAACTGTATGCGCCTCATTCAATTGAGCTTTCGGGAGATTCAGACGTCGGAAATGTAGCCCGCAAGTTATTTTGCTATTCAATTGGCGTCTTTTTGTCGGCTCCGATCGAGTTATGGGCTCTAGCATCTGATTTCTTGTGATGGTTCACATCGCACGTTAATGCCCCTCTAAGCCTTTGATCTTTCACGGCCCCAAGTGTTGCGAACACTAAAATCGCAATTTGCTATTCAATTGCTCTGATTCCCCCTTGCTAAACAAGCCATCAAGCCCGCAAATGGCAAAAGTCGAACCACAAGTAACGGGTACCCAGGAGGACATGTCCGGAGCACTTTACATGCACATATACACACACTACTGTACTTTTATTTAAAGGGAAAGTGATCATAGGTCTTAGAATTAATAGCACAACATTCTCAAGTTCGCAAATCCGCCCCAAAAAATACTTTATTTTGTCATTTAATTTCCGTGTTATATCGATCACAGCAGTCAATATGTTAGTACATATAATGGAACTTGCATGTAATAGAATATCATATTAACGGCTTTATCAATATTGCATTATATCTGGAATGTGGGTTCGATCGCAACTTGTAATTCAAACCCGTAGGACTTTGAAATCTCACCTCCATCTCTGTTTCCATTGGCTGTTACGGGAGTTATGGCCTTGCTTAATTGATCATGTTCAAGCTTGCAAATGCTACATACAATAGCGCACATTGTAAACCATACTATCGGGGCGGGACTTGCGATCGGCCAATTGAATAGCACCATAAGTTGTGGACACTGCGGGGCCGCAGACTTACGGCCTACATCCCGCAACTTGCGGTCTTGCAATTGAATGAGGCTCTATGTCTATATAGGCTTTTGAATTGAGTGGTATTATAAGAGATTCCAGGTTACTAAAAGAAATGAGGAGAGATGAAAGTTGGACATTATTGTGTTTGTATGTGAATGTATTCTTCACCAAGCAACAGAATCTCATATACCTCTAACAAAAGATGTAATAAGGTTCATGAAAATTCAGAGCAAGGGTGGCCAGTGTCTGACGTGTATGCTAAGTGATTAAGTCTTTTTGCAGAGTAAGAAGTAGTAGACTGGAGAAATATTGACCAGGAGCACAAATATAGCTCAGTCTATGGAGATTGTAATGGAGTGGGGTATTTGTTAGTATAGGTGCAGGACCAGAAATCTGGCAAGTATATTCGACTTGAAAACTCAGGTGTCTGAAGCTGGGCAATAACCAGCCGCTGAAAATGTACATATACTGAAAGTTTGTTGGCTAACAGATAGAGCCACAGTAGGCCTTAAGGAGCAGGCTAGAGCTGTGGAGATTTTCCACATGTAAGACACAATTTCCTATAACGGGTATTGTTGAATAAACAAAAGATACAAGATAAACAAAATTATCTTGTATCTTTGTCTGGCTTTGGGTGACAAGGCCCTCAAGGGCTTTAATTTGAAAAAAATGGTTTTGGCTATTTTTAGGTCTTAACTTTCTTGCCAAAATGGGGGATAGATTATTTGCTTGGCTATTTACTCTGAGTTATTCATATTGCTTTTTCGTTTTTTATTGTTACAATTTTATCTAATTCAAGTCCGGTTTTGTTGATTTTAGACTTAGTAGTAGATGATACTCTTATTTGGTTTTGTCTTTCCATTATATGTAGTTCTTTAAGGAGTTTTGTTTCTTTGAGGTCTGGATTTTTCTTATGTGAAGACACTATTCGTATTATGGATCCTCTAATAAATGCTTTATATGCAAGCCAAAGCCACCCTATCATTGTTTCTGGATTATCATTAGTGGAAAAATATAGTTCTAATTCTTTAGAAAATTGGGTAACAATGTCATGGTTGGATTAAAGGGATTCATTTAATCTCCAGGGAAACAAGCCTGAAATTTAGGGCCGAAAAGCCGAAACTGCAAATTATGCACCTGTAAGTAGCATTTCAGAGCGTGATAAAGATCAATTAAGCAAGGCCATAACTACTGATTTAGGAACAGCCAATAGTAAATAAGAACATCATCATGATGTCAGTAAAACATGGAGGTTAAACATCAATCAATTAGCGTTTAGAGGTTCGATATGGATCAGACTGGCAATCGGGCAATGTACGGAATAATAAAAATGAATGGCGATGCTGTTTTAGTCCATGTGGGTGGCGTGATATGTATTAACTCACCAGCTTGGGGCTGTTGTGCCATTAATTCTGATGTCTTTCATCGCTTTCCATGTCTTTTAAAGTGCAGTATTGATTTTGTATTTGCAATTACAGTGCTACAAACAGGTGTTTAACCCCTTTGCGAGTCCTATCTGGTACCAGTAGGATTTTCTTCTACATTTGCCATTTACAGGTGTGAAAACATTTGCGGGCTTGAGGAATTGTAGCAATTGAATAGCGATTTGCGATTTTAGCAATTGTAACTTTTGTGGTCTTGAAAGATCAAAGAATTAGATGGGTTGGAAGGTATTTGGCAACCGCAGGGATTTTTAGCCTATAACCCGCAAATCGTTTGCGGCACGCTAAAAGACGCCAATTGAATAGCAAATTATAAGTAAAGTTTAGAATAGGTTGTCTGAACTAAGCAAATATTAGAAAAGGGGACTGGTCAGTCACATATTGTGCCCTAACCCTACACCTAGGGGACCAGTTAGGATACCAATGGCAATCAAATAGGTAATAAGAAAATACAGAAAGAAAAGGCCTCTCTCAGGTATCAATCCCCAAATGCTGTATGGAGTATAGGCTTCAAGAAATTACCACTATACATCCTCAATAGGACCATCAATCATGAAAATTCGATAGGCTAATGCATACACACAAATAAAAAAATGTTATTCAAATTATACACATAAGCCGAGAAAGAGGAAAAAAAAGGGCTACACCACCATCATATTAACATAAAGATCCCAGTATAAAAACATAGCAAATTAGTTTACAGGCTACATTACGGACTCCAGTAACCAACAATTGCTCAATTAAATAGGGGCCAGAGTGTAGAAAAATAAGTATAATACAAAGCTATGTTTGTTTTAGCTGTGTAGCTGAATAATAATATCTTATGTACTGTCTAAAGATTGTCTGAGCCCATGTTTTCATTGTTTTGTCATTTTGTACTTTTTTTACTCTTTCTTAGCCCTTTCTTCCTTTTCCCTTGGCTTCTAACACTTATGCACATTGGTCTATCAACTTGCTAGGATATAAAATGTACTAACATTGAATAATGGAGAGTATCTGGGGAAAGAAGACATTATTTTGCATAAACTCTGGATTTTTAATAATATCAATGCAAAACTGTGTTTTAAGAAATGTTTGTGCACTGCTTAATGATAATTGTTGTATTTATGTTCTAGCTGCAGATAACGATTATGGCAATTTTACTATTGGCTACTGATCATATCCATAATTTCAATGTCTATTATGCACAAGACAACAGGTATAAAGCGAAATTGGCTGCATGAACTAATTGCACTTACATTGATAGCCATCGCACCACAATCTGGACTCACCATTACATGAGTGTTTTATTATCACCAGTTGTAAGGCTCTCATCCAACATGCTTTTTCCACCTGGACTGTGAACTTTGTGCAAACGACTCCTTTATTGAAAACTTTCAAGTTTTGTTGCAAGACATCACATGGAACATAGACCATACTGGGTTATCAGCTATGTGGCTCTATGGGCACAATTATCCCTGCCATATTGTTTCCCAGTGGCCTTTCTCCTTTTGGTACACAAGTCTCTTTTGGAGTCAGTTTGAAGATGACACCTTACCTTTCTTATTATGACTGTTTTTTTATGTTGAAATTACAATGTTTGTAATGGCCAATTAAGGATACACCTGTTGTATTTCTCCAGCATTTGTGATACTTCTTAGTGTTGTGGACAAGGATAAAATGCAGCGGAAGAGAATAATGCCATTTTGTATACTGTCTTCCATTTTGTATTTGGTGTGATGTCAGCATTGTTCCTTCATTTTGTGTTTTCCACTTTCAAAGTTTAATACATACCCATTGTTTTGGCCTGTTAGCATAATGTTTCAAAAACAGAATGTGCCATGGCTTAGATAATATACTAAGTAACATACAGTCAGGTCCATAAATATTGGGACATCAACATAATTCTAATCTTTTTGGCTCTATACACCACCACAATGGATTTGAAATGAAACAAACAAGATGTGCTTTAACTGCAGACGTTCAGCTTTAATTTGAGGGTATTTACATCCAAATCGGGGAACGGTGTAGGAATTACAACAGTTTGTATATTTGCCTCCCACTTTTTAAGGGACCAAAAGTAATGGGACAGATTAACAGTCATAAAACAAACTTTCACTTTTTAATACTTGGTTGCAAATCCTTTGCAGTCAATTACAGCCTGAAGTCTGGAACGCATAGACATCACCAGACGCTGGGTTTCATCCCTGGTGATGCTCTGCCAGACCTCTATTGCACTGTCTTCAGTTCCTGCTTGTTCTTGGGGCATTTTCCCTTCAGTTTTGTCTTCAGCAAGAGAAATGCATGCTCAATCAGATTCAGATCAGGTGATTGACTTGGCCATTGCATAACATTCCACTTCTTTCCCTTAAAAAACTCTTTGGGGGGTGTGGCCAAGCGCAGCACAAGAGCAGACGTGCAGAGCTGGAGCTCTGCAGCTTTTGTGGCTTTAGGGGCAGCTGGTGGCTGACAGAAAGTCCCTAGGGAGACCTAGACCACAGCAGAGGATCCCCCTCCTCATAGAGAACACCCAGGAAGCAGGGGTTTGTTGGGCCCTGACGAAAGAGGCCCTGGCGGGGTCATAGCCTCCTACTCCCTATCCGAGCCTCAATCAGGCAGAACAGCACCATCTACGGAGGACGGAGGTGCGTCTCCTCCCTGCCGAAACAAGGAGGGGCCTCCTGGAGCCCCCACAGCTGATCCGGTGCAGCCGAGTGGGGTGAGAGAGAGGTGCACTCCGGAGCAGGCGCCATCTTGACTTTGGCAGCCTGCGCAGCCCGACAGACCCGCTGGCGGATCCTGTCTGAGGCTGCAACAAGGCAGCACAAGGTGTGAGGGACAGAAGCTGAGGGCTTTGCCGACCCTCCAGTGAGCGCAGCCCTCTGAGAGCAAGGTCTGAAAACAAGGGGCAGAGCTGGTGAAGAGAAGAGAGCCGCCATCTTGGTAAGCAGAAAGCCTGCGAAAACGCGGCCGCCATCTTGTGGCATAACCAAGCAGGGACCCTCTGATAAAGAAAGTATAGTGGGGGCTACAGGGAGGGGAAATAAGGAGAAGTGAACCCCACAACATATAAGGGGGGACAAGACAGAAGCCTTCCATAACACTTACTCCCCCCCCCCCCAGAAATCCAACACCAGGGTAGTATTTGTTGAAAGGCTGAAGCCAAGGCTGCCATCTTTAAAAAAAGGGCTAGTGGAGGAGAGCACACATAGCGGGAGGCCTGGCTTGCACTGGCGGCAGGAGGGGAAACACATCTCCATATTCCCTGCAACCACCCTCACGGGGCGCTGAGCAACAGGGGGCACCACAAAGGGGAAAAAAATGGAGAGGGCCCCTGTCAGGAACCGCTAGTCAGTCGGACACATCCCCCTGGAAGCCTGGGCGCAGAGACCGGGGTACAGAGCCGCCAAAGACACATCTGTGCAGATGTCCAGTACAAAAGGATAAAAATAGAATCTTCACTTACAGCCAGAGACATAAATCTCCACGGAATTGAACTATAGTTGTCAAAAGCAGCTAATCAAAAATTTAACCCCAATGGAGGGTGACAGAGGGGAAAAGAAACTGACAGAAAAGAATATAAACATGGCTTAAAAAGTAGACGCAAACCTGGGTCCCACCGACTAAATATATAAATGCTCCATTGCCTCAAGCCTCACACAGAACCCAGGACTTCTATATAATGTGGAAACAGTAAATCATAAGAAATTTATGCTCAGGGGGCTCCAATATCAAGACAGTCACTGTTGGCTAAAACACTGCTTACAGATATAAATAGTGATAAAGTGCTGCGACACTGATAGTGCAGATCCATTTCTGAACTGGAATCATGGTTAAGCCCAAACGGTCAGAGCACTCCAAAAACATTAAAGAACATTTTCAAGCAACTATGGCCAATCAAAAACAAACCTCAGACAACGACCCAGCAGATTCAGGACCTTCTGAATCAGAAATGGAACAAAGTAGTAGTACCTCAATGGACATATCTGCAAAGTCAATGGCGCAGATAGCGGAACTTATGCAAAGCAAACTAGACAGCATCAAAAAAGAGCTCACAAAAGAGATCCACGATCTGGGTCAAAGGACCCATCTCTTAGAAACCTTGGTGGATGACTTGGGAGAAACTCAACACCAGATGGGGTCGGCTGTGACAGAACACTCCTTGCAAATAGCAGATATGGCCGAGAAATTAAAAGACATGGACAACTGGAGTCGGAGACATAACTTGAGATTAAGGGGGATACCCCGAACAGTGACAGACCTCTTACCCTACATCCAAGCCACGTTTAACTCTCTGACCCCAACACTTCCAGAGGCAGAATGGGAAATTCAAAGGGCACATAGGGCCCTGGGGGCTACTTGAGCTCCCAATATTCCCAAAGATGTGATTATACGGCTTCTTCGTCAGAGGGCCAGAGACGCTATACTGGGGGCAGCAAGAAAATGCAGAGAAATTAAGGGCCCAGATGGCTCTATATTACAGATATTCGCAGATTTGGCCCCCAATACCCTCTTGAGAAGAAGACAGATGAGACCGGCGCTGACAGTTCTACAACAACACAAGATTGCATACAGATGGGGATTTCCCTTTGTACTCCTGTTTCAAGTGAAAGGAACTTCTTATTCTATTAAAACCTTAGAAGAGTGTATGCGAATACTACAAAATTTGGGGCTAATTACAACAACGGAACGAGGCATGCAACAGCAAGACTCCCCTCGAAGGAGCCCAAAGAGACAGTGGCAAGATACTCTGCTTCCACAAAGGCGTAAAACAGGACTTACAATAGAGGAACTTCCTCAGAAAATATAAGTAGGGAAACCTTGACTTAACCAAACCCTGGTTTAGGGAATATGGACTGCTCAGAAAAACCTAGGATGCCTCATATTACCAATGCTTAGACTATCAAATTTATAGAGACTCTTTTATAAAAGACCCGAATAGCTAGGCTAAAGTTAAAGAGACTTTAGTATTACTAAATCCTAAAGTAACTATAAGGGTATACCATGTACACAATGCTACGAATAAAGACCTATCCTAGGGAATATGGACGATGCAGAGAAGGCTAAAGGGTTCTTTATCTCTTATACCCGAGGTATAGACTGTTAAAACTATAGGGTCATTTATTTAGAAGAATAAACCATTAAGATCAAGGTTAAAAAGGTTGAGTAACTTTTAGCCTCCTAGACAGTTAAAGGATATATCATTTACACAACACTATTAATGAGAGGAGGGTCTGAAATGAACAGCAGACAACTGGGAGTATGAGAAATTATTAAAGAAGAGAGGAAATTATCTGAGAAAAAAAAAAAAAAAAAAAGAACTAGAAGGTGGGACCCTACGGTGATTAAACAAAGGGCGTTTAAGGGGGGGCATTTTAATAGCCTAACGTAACTCTACACACTGTGCATTCCTCATACTGGCATGTAACGGAGCTGGAACACGCAGTCCAATATCTCCGCTGGTATACGGTCAAATATCCAAGAGGCACTACAGTTTCACCATTCCCGACCTCCCATATTGGACGACACACAATTTGGGAGTCAAATGAATACTGACTTTATTTACCTTTACAGAAATATTTATACATCTCTTTGGCCACAGGTAATACACATAGAGAGAACAATAGGTGGGGTCACACCTCCCAGGGACTAGCCGGCTACTTTGATTCAATAACAGACATTGATAAGATAATGCTTCTCTTTGTTCCATCTTTCACAATGTGAACACTTTACACAATAGGGCTCTCCTGCCTCTAGGAGACCCTAATAGGATTATGTATTATGCTAGGTGTCTGTAATATTCTGAGCTAATATCCTGCAGAGCATCAACCAACATACATATAATATAACAGTAGGATCATATTTTAACCAATAATTAAATAACCATAAAACAGGGTAAAACAGTGATGGGGTCCGTTACATGGCATGACAGAGACAGGGAAGGTTCTCTCTCCTCAGACCAGGATTACTAAGATACATCTACAAAGATGTTGGGGAACGAGCACAAAGATATTCAGAATCGTTGAAAGTTTTAGTTCAGTTGAAAATATTGTTATCATTTTTTGGTTAGTATTTTTTCTTGGCAGTGACACAGAATCGAAACTTACAACTGAGAGGTGCGGGAAGGAGGGTCTTGTTTGGTCCAGCTTTCTCAAAAAATCAGGGATCATTGGCTTCAAAAGTAAGTACTATTTCTGCGCTCTTTTCTCTCCTTGGGACAGATGGCTAAAGTAGGATACACTTTTATAACTCATAATGTTAGAGGGTTCAACTCACCCTTTAAGAGGAGGAAAGCCTTCCTAACATATAAAACTCATAACCCGGCAGCTATCTTCCTTCAGGAAACTCACTTCAAATTGAATGATATCCCAAAGTATATGCACGGAAACTATCCTCATATATACGCTACCACACAGACCTCAAGAAAGGCGGGAACGGCTATCCTACTACACAAGGATTTTCCCTTTATTCTTGGTAACAAGACCATTGATCCGGAAGGGAACTTTATTATTTTGTCAGGCACAATACATGATAGTAAAACCACACTTATTTCATTATATTCTACAAACTCATCCCCTCACAACTGTCTCTTACGGCTACTTCGTTACTTGGAATCCAAGGATTTAGGACACATTATCTTAGGGGGGGACTTAAATTTAGTGCTTAGGCCAACCCTAGATCGCACAGGAACTTCAACGGGAGACAAATTTTCCAAGAAAATAGACCTAATACAAGCTAAGCTAAGGAGATTACAGATGACGGATATATGGAGAGAGAGCCACCCTCTTGATAGGGAGTATACATTTTTCTCCACAGTGCATCAAACTTATTCAAGAATAGACACATTCCTGATAGGAACAAATTTAATTGATCATACTGATGGAGTAGAGATATACCCGTGTTCTTGGTCAGACCACTCTTATGTTTGCCTCAAAATTCAACTGGGGGAGACCCTGGGGGGAGCCAGAGGTTGGAGATTAAATGAAATGCTCTTAACCCAACCTCACCTGAGAGACCGAGTAGCGGTGGCTTTAGACTCATACTTTACAGAAAATTTAACTGGGAATATATCTCCAGACTGGGTATGGCTGGCTCATAAAGCCTGCATTAGAGGGACTTGTATACAAATTGCAGCCCAACATAAAAAACAACAAAATCAAAAAGAGAGGTTAGCAAAGGAAAAACTTGTGGAATTGGAAAAGATGAATCAACAAAACCCAACGAAAGCATTAAGACAACAAATAGAGTTGGTGAGAGTTGAGTTAGATCAATCTTGTCAGCTAAGACTGAAAGAGCCTTGCGTTTTACGGGCCAGAGGTTCTACGCCAGGGCGAATAAACCAGATACCATGCTGGCCAACAAATTGAAAAATAAAATTACCCAATCAAAAATCTATCAGATAAAAGATACACTAGGACAAATAACATCTAGCCCCAAGAAAATTCAGGAAGTATTCAATTTTTTTTATAGTAAACTGTATACCTCCCAAGGCTCAGCAACAGAAATCCCAATAAGGGACTTCCTAAATTCATGCGAACTCCCCAGTTTAACGGAGGAGGATAATGGGTTAATTGATTCCAAGATCTCTTTAGAAGAAGTGAATCAGGCTATACATGATGCGAAGGCAGGCAAGTCCCCTGGACCAGACGGCACAATATTATAAGACCTTCTCACATATCCTAGCCCCACGCTTAACCACTTTTTTTAATTATATTTTGGAACGTAAATAAATACCAGCGGAATTTAACCAAGCCAATTTGTTTTTTTTCCCAAAAGAGGGTAAAGATAGGTTAGAAGTGAAAAATTTCAGGCCCATATCTCTACTCAATATTGTTTTAAAATGATTAACAAAGATTATGGCCAACAGGATAGCAGGACTCCTTCCAAAGTTGGTTCACCCAGACCAGGTAGGCTTCATTTCCCATAGGCAGGCGGTATATAATATTCGCAAAGTAACAAACCTAATTCATATAGCCCAACAACAGCGCTCTGCTTTGTGCTTGTTGGCCCTGGATATAGAAAAGGTCTTCGACACTGTGGAGTGGTCCTATTTATGGGAAGTACTAGCTAAGTTTGGTTTCGCAAACACATTTGTGAACCTGCTTCGAACACTTTATAAAAAATCAAAGGCGGAAATTAAAGTGTCAGGTCAGAACAATGAAACTATAGATATACAGAGGGGAACAAGACAAGGCTGCCCGCTCTCTCCGCTACTGTTTGCCCTTAAGTGGAACCTCTGGCCCAGAGGATCAGGGCTTCTGCCCAAGTAAAAGGAATACAGGCTGGCTCAACTCAGTTTAAAAGTAGCCGGTTAGCGTATGATGTTCTTTGTACTCTCACCAACCCTATATCCTCGATCCCGGCTTTATTTGAAATACTTAACAGCTTTAGTTCAATTTCGGGCCTAAAATTAAATACGTCCAAAACAGAGGTGTTGGCTTTGAATTTAACCCAGGGAGAAGAGACTTTCCTGAGAGAAAATTATCGGTTCACTTGGCCAAAGACCCATATTAGATACCTAGGGATCAATCTTACAAGAAACTTAGGGGATCTCTATAAATTCAACTATGACCCTCTTATCAAACAATTAAAGAATGACATGAACTCATGGTCTAAACTCAAATTATCTTGGCTAGGACGGATACATTCCATAAAAATGAATCTGTTACCGAAAATTCTCTATTTGTTTCGATCCCTGCCAGTTAGATGCCCGGAAAAAGAACTAAGACAATTCCAAAAAGTAATTTTTCAATACATTTGGCAATACAAACCGCATAGAATAGCGAAACAAATAATGACTAGACACAAAAAATGGGGGGGCCTATCGTGCCCTAATCTCATCCAATATTATCGCGGTGCTCAATTGGCAGTTATCCCTAGGATCCATTCTCGGGATCATAAACCAAGCTGGGTCTATATAGAGGATCAGGAATTATGACCTTACACCTGGGAACAAGTAATCTGGCTAAAAGATCCACTAGGGGCACTGAGACGGCTACAAAACCCGATAATCAGGTTGTCATTACAGTGCTGTAAATGGGCTCAAACAAACCATGGGATCTTGGGGGGGCTATCTCCCTTAGCTCCCCTAATACCACACCCGGAATTTCGGACCCCCCTATCCGAACATTCAAAGGAATGGTGGACATCAAGAGACATAGGTAGAGTCGGGAACTGGGTAACAGAGGGGGGCTCTCTCTCCTATGTGAGTCTAAGGGATAAATATAATCTTCCACTGGAGGAACACTATAATTTTTGCAGGATTAGTCATTTGGTGAACTCCCTAGTCAAGCAATGGGGTATCCCGAAATATACTTGGTTCTCAAAATTATGTAGCACAGCGCCTTTAACAAGAGGAATACTAGGCATGCTTTATTCAGAATTTAATAAACCAAAAATAGATCCCAAGAATAAATTCATGAAGGAATGGGAGAAAGATTTAGGACATACCTGGGAAATAACACAATGGAAAAGATCCTGGAGAGAATTGACTAGGGGCTCGCTAAATTACAGCTTACTAGAGACATCCATAAAGATTTTACATAGGGCTTATATCACCCCGGACCGGATTGCTAAATGGAATGGGGGGCAAAAATCCTAATTGCTATAGAGGATGCAGTCTAAGAGGCACTTTCATACATATGTGGTGGACTTGCTCCAAAGTCCAAAGGATGTGGCAAGAATGTACACGTCTAGCATCCATTGTTTTTCAAATGGATCTAGAGGCTCAGATGGAGGTATGTCTGCTGGGACTAGGCATGGAAGCCTTAACGGCTACCCAAAACAAAATGATGCAGTTTATATGTTTGGCAACTAAAAATTGCATAGCTAAAAGATGGAAAGCAGAACATATAGAACCATTAGAGATAACCAGTAAATTAAATCAAATTATGATATACGAAAGAATATCTCACACACTAGCAGACACTATGGACAAATATTTAGCAATTTGGGAGCCCTGGGTCACTTATCAAGGACAACAAAAATGACTTGAAGGGGTCTGATGTCCCGGGGAGAGAAAGGGAGTGAGGGGAAGGTGAGGACTGGGAGGCTGGACTGGGGAACACCCAAGAATTTCTTGCACCAAAGAGGTAAGATAATAGCAGGGAAATCGACATGGAAGGGTGGAAGTCGGATTTCTCAGGATAACTAATAGCTGCCAATAGTTTAGTTACGGTTGAAGATTTATTAAAGTTTAATTTGTTCTTAAGGGGAAAAGAGGGGAGGGGGACAGGGAGGTTCTGATAATTCATGGAGCTTCAGGAATATGAATAAAAATGAGGCTCATGATGGCTCCAAAAACTAGTTTAGCTAGCGGGGATAAGTAAGGAAAAAGGGAACAGAAAAAGGAAAAAGAGGTGTGAAGGTCACAAACTTTATATGAAAATTTAAATGGAATATGATTAATGTTCGTTATGCTTTTATGACTAATTCTTATTACACTGAATTAGAATCAGTTTTTTTTTTGCAAACTGTGAAATAGATGGAAACTGCCTGATCTGCGAATCATGGCATACTGATATAATGTTAATTCTCTTCTCTTTTTCAAAGTGACCAATAAAAAATGAATGGTTAAAAAAAAAAAAAAAACTCTTTGGTTGCTTTTGCAGTATGCTTCGGGTCATTGTCATCTGCACTGTGAAGCGCCGTCCAATGAGTTCTGAAGCATTTGGCTGAATATGACCAGATAATATTGCTCGAAACACTTCAGAATTCATCCTGCTGCTTTTGTCAGCAGTCACATCATCAATAAATACAAGAGAACTAGTTCCATTGGCAGCCATACATGCCCACGCCATGACACTACCACCACCATGCTTCACTGATGAGGTGGTATGCTTTGGATCATGAGCAGTTCCTTTCCGTCTCCATACTCTTCTCTTCCCATCACTCTGGTACAAGTTGATCTTAGTCTCATCTGTCCATAGGATGTTGTTCCAGAACTGTGAAGGCTTTTTTAGGTGTTGTTTGGCAAACTCTAATCTGGCCCTCCTGTTTTTGAAGCTCACCAATGGTTTACATCTTGTGGTGAACCCTCTGTATTCACTCTGGTGAAGTCTTCTCTTGATTGTTGACTTTGACACACATACACCTACCTCCTGGAGAGTGTTCTTGATCTGGCCAACCGTTGTGAAGGGTGTTTTCTTCACCAGGGATATAATTCTCCGGTCATCCACCACAGTGGTTTTCCGTGGTCTCCCGGGTCTTTTGGTGTTGCTGAGCTCACCGGTGCGTTCTTTCTTTTTAAGTATGTTCCAAACAGTTGATTTGGCCACACCTAATGTTTTTGCTATCTCTCTGATGGGTTTGTTTTGTTTTTTTAGCCTAATGATGGCTTGCTTCACTGATAGTGACAGACAGCTCTTTGGATCTCATATTGAGAGTTAACAGCAACAAATGCAAATAGCACACTTGAAATGAACATTGGAGCTCTTTGTAAATGGGATAATGAGGGAATAACACACACCTGGCCATGGAACAGCTGAGCAGCCAATTGTCCCATTACTTTTGGTCCCTTAAAAAGTGGGAGGCACATATACAAACTGTTGTAATTCCTACACCGTTCACCTGATTTGGATGTAAATACCCACAAATTAAAGCTGAAAGTCTGCAGTTAAAGCACATCTTGTTAGTTTCATTTCAAATCCATTGTGGTGGTGTATAGAGCCAAAAAGTTTAGAATTGTATCGATGTCCCAATATTTATGGACCTGACTGTATACAGAATCCTCCAGAAACCCATTTTCAGAATTCTGAAACTATATTCAGAGATCACCTGAGGAAGTAGCAGGTGAATGGGAATGATGATGGTTCCACAAAGGTTTCTCCTCTAGACATTTTCCTCTCCTGAGTACCTTTCTTATGTAGTTGTTCTTTCAGAACAATAAAAAGGGGTTGTTGAGGTACGATGAAAGAGTTAACATTTTACTTGACCTTTGCCTTACTGAACTAGTGACCACAAGGCTGCATAAAGCCAGTTTTTATTGTGTCAGCAGGCCCTTGTAAGTTCCTTATCTAGTGTATCCACATGGGATTTATCGTTATGTTTTCTACCCATGTAACCTCTGCTTATATACCACAAAATGTATGGACAGATAGCAAATACTTGTTACTAGCCAAAACCAACCACCGACTTGTAATTGTTGACCTTGCATAACTGACCATGTAAAGTCAGCATGTACCTCTGATAATTATGCAAATGGTGGGCGGGCAAAGCCCTATATATTCTTCTGGCTTTGCGAGGCGAGCAGGCAATGAGCGCCTTAGTCGCTCATTGCCTTTGTGCTTAAAGTTTTAGTGCCTTAACAGCTTGCCTCGTCGGAGGCGACAGCTTTAGTTCAATTTCGGGCCTTAAATTAAATACGTCCAAAACAGAGGTGTTGGCTTTGAATTTAACCCAGGGAGAAGAGACTTTCCTGAGAGAAAATTATCGGTTCACTTGGCCAAAGACCCATATTAGATACCTAGGGATCAATCTTACAAGAAACTTAGGGGATCTCTATAAATTCAACTATGACCCTCTTATCAAACAATTAAAGAATGACATGAACTCATGGTCTAAACTCAAATTATCTTGGCTAGGACGGATACATTCCATAAAAATGAATCTGTTACCGAAAATTCTCTATTTGTTTCGATCCCTGCCAGTTAGATGCCCGGAAAAAGAACTAAGACAATTCCAAAAAGTAATTTTTCAATACATTTGGCAATACAAACCGCATAGAATAGCGAAACAAATAATGACTAGACACAAAAAATGGGGGGGCCTATCGTGCCCTAATCTCATCCAATATTATCGCGGTGCTCAATTGGCAGTTATCCCTAGGATCCATTCTCGGGATCATAAACCAAGCTGGGTCTATATAGAGGATCAGGAATTATGACCTTACACCTGGGAACAAGTAATCTGGCTAAAAGATCCACTAGGGGCACTGAGACGGCTACAAAACCCGATAATCAGGTTGTCATTACAGTGCTGTAAATGGGCTCAAACAAACCATGGGATCTTGGGGGGGCTATCTCCCTTAGCTCCCCTAATACCACACCCGGAATTTCGGACCCCCCTATCCGAACATTCAAAGGAATGGTGGACATCAAGAGACCTAGGTAGAGTCGGGAACTGGGTAACAGAGGGGGGCTCTCTCTCCTATGTGAGTCTAAGGGATAAATATAATCTTCCACTGGAGGAACACTATAATTTTTGCAGGATTAGTCATTTGGCGAACTCCCTAGTCAAGCAGTGGGGTATCCCGAAATATACTTGGTTCTCAAAATTATGTAGCACAGCGCCTTTAACAAGAGGAATACTAGGCATGCTTTATTCAGAATTTAATAAACCAAAAATAGATCCCAAGAATAAATTCATGAAGGAATGGGAGAAAGATTTAGGACATACCTGGGAAATAACACAATGGAAAAGATCCTGGAGAGAATTGACTAGGGGCTTGCTAAATTACAGCTTACTAGAGACATCCATAAAGATTTTACATAGGGCTTATATAACCCCGGACCGGATTGCTAAATGGAATGGGGGGCAAAATCCTAATTGCTATAGAGGATGCAGTCTAAGAGGCACTTTCATACATATGTGGTGGACTTGCTCCAAAGTCCAAAGGATGTGGCAAGAATGTACACGTCTAGCATCCATTGTTTTTCAAATGGATCTAGAGGCTCAGATGGAGGTATGTCTGCTGGGACTAGGCATGGAAGCCTTAACGGCTACCCAAAACAAAATGATGCAGTTTATAGTCTAGCTAGCGGGGATAAGTAAGGAAAAAGGGAACAAAAAAAGGAAAAAGAGGTGTGAAGGTCACAAACTTTATATGAAAATTTAAATGGAATATGATTAATACACTGAATTAGAATCAGTTTTTTTTTTTTGCAAACTGTGAAATAGATGGAAACTGCCTGATCTGCGAATCATGGCATACTGATATAATGTTGATTCTCTTCTCTTTTTCAAAGTGACCAATAAAAAATGAATGGTTAAAAAAAAAAAAAAAAAAACTCTTTTGTTGCTTTTGCAGTATGCTTCGGGTCATTGTCCATCTGTACTGTGAAGCGCGGTCCAGTGAGTTCTGAAGCATTTGGCTGAATATGAGCAGATAATATTGCCCGAAACACTTCAGAATTCATCCTGCTGCTTTTGTCAGCAGTCACATCATCAATAAATACAAGAGAACCAGTTCCATTGGCAGCCATACATGCCCACACCATGACACTACCACCACCATGCTTCACTGATGAGGTGGTATGCTTTGGATCATGAGCAGTTCTTTTCCGTCTCCATACTCTTCTCTTCCCATCACTCTGGTACAAGTTGATCTTAGTCTCATCTGTCCATTGGATGTTGTTCCAGAACTGTGAAGGCTTTTTTAGGTGTTGTTTGGCAAACTCTAATCTGGCCCTCCTGTTTTTGAAGCTCACCAATGGTTTACATCTTGTGGTGAACCCTCTGTATTCACTCTGGTGAAGTCTTCTCTTGATTGTTGACTTTGACACACATACACCTACCTCCTGGAGAGTGTTCTTGATCTGGCCAACCGTTGTGAAGGGTGTTTTCTTCACCAGGGATATAATTCTCCGGTCATCCACCACAGTTGTTTTCCGTGGTCTCCCGGGTCTTTTGGTGTTGCTGAGCTCACCGGTGCGTTCTTTCTTTTTAAGTATGTTCCAAACAGTTGATTTGGCCACACCTAATGTTTTTGCTATCTCTCTGATGGGTTTGTTTTGTTTTTTCAGCCTAATGATGGCTTGCTTCACTGATAGTGACAGACAGCTCTTTGGATCTCATATTGAGAGTTAACAGCAACAAATGCAAATAGCACACTTGAAATGAACATTGGAGCTCTTTGTAAATGGGATAATGAGGGAATAACACACGCCTAGCCATGGAACAGCTGAGCAGCCAATTGTCCCATTACTTTTGGTCCCTTAAAAAGTGGGAGGCACATATACAAACTGTTGTAATTCCTACACCGTTCACCTGATTTGGATGTAAATACCCACAAATTAAAGCTGGAAGTCTGCAGTTAAAGCACATCTTGTTAGTTTCATTTCAAATCCATTGTGGTGGTGTATAGAGCCAAAAAGTTTAGAATTGTGTCGATGTCCCAATATTTATGGACCTGACTGTATACAGAATCCTCCAGAAACCCATTTTCAGAATTCTGAAACTATATTCAGAGATCACCTGAGGAAGTAGCAGGTGAATGGGAATGATGATGGTTCCACAAAGGTTTCTCCTCTAGACATTTTCCTCTCCTGAGTACCTTTCTTATGTAGTTGTTCTTTCAGAACAATAAAAAGGGGTTGTTGAGGTACGATGAAAGAGTTAACATTTTACTTGACCTTTGCCTTACTGAACTAGTGACCACAAGGCTGCATAAAGCCAGTTTTTATTGTGTCAGCAGGCCCTTGTAAGTTCCTTATCTAGTGTATCCACATGGGATTTATCGTTATGTTTTCTACCCATGTAACCTCTGCTTATATACCACAAAATGTATGGACAGATAGCAAATACTTGTTACTAGCCAAAACCAACCACCGACTTGTAATTGTTGACCTTGCATAACTGACCATGTAAAGTCAGCATGTACCTCTGATAATTATGCAAATGGTGGGCGGGCAAAGCCCTATATATTCTTCTGGCTTTGCGAGGCGAGCAGGCAATGAGCGCCTTAGTCGCTCATTGCCTTTGTGCTTAGAGTTTTAGTGCCTTAACAGCTCGCCTCGTCGGAGGCGTCATCGGCTAAGTGCTACACATTAACGGTTTGCCTGGCTTTGCAAGGCTCGCCAGCGATGAGCGCCCGTGGCGCTTATCGCTTAACTCGTACGCACAATGCAAAGCGTGATGACGTCTCGCAGTTTGACAATAATAATATATGATAAATCTATGGAGGTTAAAGTTGTGTCCTGCACAAGAGATCAAATTGCTAATGGCCGTTGAATAATACAGAAAGCAAGAAACTTCCATAAAACATTTAATTCATTTTTATATATTATATCCGCTTCTCTCTCTCTCTCCTTACCCTCCCACTTCTCTCCCTCCCTCTCTTCTCTCTCTTTCCCTCCCTTCTCTCTCTCCTCTCTCTTTTCACTCGTTTTCCCTTTCTTTTTCTCTCTCTCACTCTCCCTTCTCTCTTACTTCCCTTCTCTCTCTCTCCCTCCTCTCTCTCATCTCTCTCTCTCCCCTTCCCTCCCCTCTCTCACCTCTCTCTTTCATTATCTCCCCCTAATCTCTCTTTCATTCTCTTCCCCTATTCTTTATCTCTCCTCTTTCAAACACACACCCTCCCCCACTCTCTCCCTCTCTTTCACTCTCTCTCCCTCTTTCTTCCCTCCTCTCTACATAATCTCTCTCTCCCTCCTCTCTCTATCTCTCTCCCCCCTCTCTCTACCTCCCCTCCTGTCTCTCTCTCTCACACACTCTCTCTCTCTCTCGACCTCCCCCTCTCACTCTCTCTCCCTCCTCTCTCTCTAACTCTCTGTCTCATCCTCCTCTTTCTCTCCCTCTCTCTCCCTCCTCTCTCTCTGACTCTCTGACTCTCTGTCTCCCCCTCCTCTTTCTCTCCCTCTCTCTCCCTCCTCTCTTTCATTCTCTCCCCCTCCTTTGTATTTCCTCTTTTCACACACTCTGCCTAACTCTTTCTCTCTCACTCTCTCTCTTTCACTCTCTCCCTCTACCCCCGCTTTTGTTCCCTCCTCTCTCTCTCTTCCCTTTTGTCTATCTCTTTCACACTCTCTCGCTATCTTTCTCTCTCTCTCTCTCTTACACTTTTTCTTTCACTCTCCCTCCACTCTCTCTGCCTCCTCTCTCAGTCTCTCCTCTCTCTCTCCTCCCTTTCCCCATGTCTCTCTCTCTCCCGTCTCTCTCTTCTCTCTATCTCACACTATCTCTCCCTACTCTCTCTCTCTCACACACAGCCTCTCACTCTCTCCCTCACTCTCTCTCTCCTCTATCTCCCTCTTTATCTCCCTCCTCTCTCTTTCTCTCCTCTATCTCACTCTTTATCTCCCTCCTCTCTTTTTCTCTCCTCTCTCTCTTCCTCCTCTCTCCCTCCTCGATCTCCCCCTCTATCTCCCTTTCTTTCCCTCACCCTCTCTCTCTTCTCTCTTGCCCCCCTTCACTCTCTCTCCTTTTATTTATCTGTCTTCCCTCCATTCACTCTCTCTCTTTTTTTCGTAACTCTCCCTCAACCATCTTTCACTTCCCCCTTCCCTTCACTCTCAATCAACCTTCTTTCACTCCCCCTTCACTTCACTCTCACTCCCCCTTTTTTCACTCCCCCCTTCCTTTACCTTAGTACCCCTGGTCCGGCAGCTCCGCTCCCTGGTGGCTCCTCCCCCTGCCGACTCCTCCTCTCCTCCACTGGTCAAAGGAGAGAGAGGGATCAGGGATGCATAGGGTGCCTTGGGGAAAGAGTGGCGCCCCCAAAGAGGGCTTGTCCAAGGCTCTCTAGCCATAACGTTTGCAGAAAGGTATCCACTATATGAACACACTACACTAGCCTTCCCATATATCTATGTATCTAGTGGAGTTAACATTAGATGCCATAGGTGTCCACGAGGATCCCCATTGTTTTATTTTAGATGGAGGATCATCTGGCTCATAGGAGCTAGTGGGTAGGAAAGGGGAATCCTGGGGTCCCCTGGCTCAAAGTAGGTATGTAGGATGGGATTCCTGGGGATTCCTTGGCTCATAGTGGGTTAGAAGGGGGAATTCCAGGGGATCCCCGCATTCAGAGAAGGTAGCGGGTATTGAGAGGTTATGTCCCTTCCCAGGAATCCCCTGGCTCATGGGGTATTGATATTAACCCCTTTATTGAGTCGGATTTGAGAAGCCAAGCCTCAATTCCGACAAAAATAAGGTATTAGGTTGTTTATAGTTGTTGTTTTGGAGCATCCATGCTTCTCTGAGACATTTTTTCTGCTTCTACATGCGGTTGCAAGTACTCGTAGGCTTTTTGAAGATTTGGAGCACTCGTAAAGACTTCTAAGTTAACCTCAGTGAGATCAGATATAGTTACGTGAGGCATGTGTGGGGTTTGTAAAACAGTTAGAGGACAGGCACTTGGGTTTCCAATATTAGGGATATTTGGAGCCCTTGGATGGCATTTCTCAAGGTTAGATTTAGTTGTGTAATGTATTAGCTCAGTGGTGAGTTACACATGAAATTGACTCAAATCTATTCCTACATGAGCAATGGAATAGCAGGAATGTTTAAACATTTGTTGTTCAAAACTGCACTTTGTTTAGTAAAAACCTTTCTGCAAAAAACAAATATCATTCTGACTTGCCCCTGCATTTGATGACACAATTTGTGCCACTTCTTAAATGTAAATATTGTAATAGCTGGAAAGTATAAACAAACTCATACACATTAATGTAATAATTTAGCAACTAAAGGGGTAATGAAGCTTTCTACAGTTTCATCATGACAGGTTTACATTTTTTGGAAGACGTTCTGTATACCCACAATGTACCCTATTAAATGCAATATCACACTTGATATTGTATCATGTTGAGTTGTGTAAAATATACCCAGAACATTAAAGGTTGAAGTTGAAGGATTTCTGCACAATGTAAAAAATACAAGAAGGCAGAAGATACAAGTGTATACAGTGGGAATTTTGGAAAAGTTTGGCTCTAGTGTGTAATCCTCAGAAAAGACTGTTATACTTTTACTAACATATTTGACCATCATTAAAATTACAGGAAAACAGTTTCACACACATTCTTTTCTTGCAGTAACTAAGACCTTTGTTGTGTCCCTTATACAATCCTTACAAATTGGATATATCATCTCCACCATAACATACCTCCTCAAGTGTTGAAATGCCAAAAAGGTACAGTTCAGAGGAGCAACCACATCTCTCTACCCCATGCTTCATCCCCAAGTTATTTTCTGCATCTCTTTCTTCAGCTTCTTACCCTTTTCCTACAAAAACCATATAGTTTTCTATCAGGTCCAAAACAATTTCATATATTTCTCTATCATCTACCCACTAATCTATATGTTTAAAGTCCAGGCAGATAAGAAATTTGATAGCAAAGAGTTCTGATTTGTCTGGACAACCCCCTAGGTAACAATGCTCAATGCCAGGCAGCATCTGCAAAGGCACGTATAATATTAGTATGTATTAAGAAGGGTATAGAAGCAAGGGAAGCAAATATAATTCCGCCACTATACAAATCCCTAGTATGCCCTCATTTGAAATATGGAGTACAATTTTGGGCACCACTTCATAAAAAGTACATTTTAGAGCTGGAAAAATTACAGAGAAGGGCTACAATACTAATAAATGGAATGGAGGGGCTAAGTTATGAAGATAGACTAACCAAATTAAACTTATTTTCTCTAGAAAAAAGTAATTTAAAAGGGGATATGATTACCTTATGTAAAGACATCCATGTCACTATATGGATTTATAACATTTACTTTTTTGTGTCAAGAGGTTTTTCAACTGACAAAAGGGACATCTCTTGATGTTAGAAGGAAACATATTACACTATAAAGGAATCGAAGGGTTCTTCACAAAAAGGATGGTTGCACTGTGGAACTCTCTACCAAAGGAGATGGTGACATCAGAATCAATAGATAACTTTAAAAAGGCATTGGATGTATTTTTGAATAAAAGGTCAATCGGGGTTATCCTGGATAATCAGAGGAGACTTGATCCTGAGCGGAATCTGATTGCCAGTATCTGGGGTCAGGAAGGAATTTAATTTTTTCCCCTTTTCATTGGTAATGGTAATTGATAATGTTTCATTGGATATTTTTCTGTTTGCCTTCCTCTAGATCAATTAACAGTTAACCTGCATATTACAAAGATCAGAGGAGATTAAAAAAAGTTGAACTTGATGGACTAAAAGTCTTTTTTAAACCTCAATTACTGTCTAACTATATAACTATTTCTTATCAGAAAGGGTCCAGAGGCAAAGGGGTGGTCAAAGAACAATCTAAATGATTAAAGTTGGCAGCAAAAAAACAGAACAATGGGTGTACAGTATGTATTCATTCTTTTATATTTTTTCCACAAATTACTTTATTTTTTGATAGCACATGTATATTGCACAATATGCAAGAGTATAGAGTGAATTAATATAATTCATATTCAAAATAAACACCAACAGGATCTTGTCAATTTTAACTAGTAATAATATTTTTCTTTCTCAGAAATCTTCTCCATATTTTGTTTGCAATATATTGTGAAAAAGTGCCATCTCAGAAAGTACTCCATTAGCAAATTCCAGCTGGCACTTAGAGGATTCTGTAGTTTGTAGGTTCATACTGGTCTGCCTCAGGCAATCTGTATGGCAGGCAGCTGCTTGGTGATGATTGATTACTGACTGACATTACACCTTCAGTAAGAGGCGAAACATGATAAACAACAAACCTCAACTCTTCTGAATGTGAAAGGTTACATGATACCTGGCCCCTGTGAACTGTGGATATTTTTACCAACTGCACAATGTATCCTTGCAAGTGAGAAATGAAAGGAGATTGTAGATGTCTAACTTGTTCCTATCAGCAGCACAACTTGATATGTTATTTATAAATGTATTTTTAATTTTATATTTTAAATCATTTTATAATTTAATATTTTTCTCTGCACCAAAATTAATAAAGGCATAGCCGTAAGATGCAGACTCTTTTTGGAGGAACTCATTTTTTTTAACTAAAATATTGGGACCTTAAAGTTAATAACATTTCCGTAGGCTATGCAATGATTGTTTTTTTTTTAACAAAAATAGATAGTAGGACAGGAAAGAATTTGGATTCTGCTAATATAAAGTTAATATGTTCTTCCTGCTTCTTATTATCCTTTCTTAATATGTTCATTCTGATTCTTACTGTACTTTCTGTGCCTCTCCATTTCTGAAAGGAAACAGTAAAACAGTACTCAGGAGGTGATCATGATATGTATTATAATAAAAACTACAAGTTTTTTTTCAGACATTACTAATGTTTGATATAAAATACAATGCAGCAAAATATTCTAAAGCAACTTATAATATAAACTGTGGATTTAATTGCATTGCAACATAAGAAACATAAATTTAACAATTGGTTTTCATTATAATGCCAAGTATAAGATTAACTGTTATGATTAGAGCTTTAGACATCATCAGCCTTATTAAATTGCAATTCGGCAAATTCTATAGGACTCTATATAAGCACAGAGCATATTTTCTTTACAGAAGTTTTTAGTTTGTGAAGACCTTGCGTTTGGATAGAAGTTTACTAACTAAAAACTTTTGTAAAAATATATGCTCTGTGCTTATATAGAGCCCTTTAGAATTTGCTGAATTGCAATTTAATAAGGCTGCACGTTTGTTCAAGTTTGCTGTCACTTCATTCTTTAGCGAATAGAGCATTGAAAATTACAGGTTGTATTTTACATAAAAGCACGCTCCCAATATAGAACTGAAGTAGATGAAATTGGGTACAAGACACAAGGGCCCTCATTCAATTGCGATTTGGCCAATTGAATAGAGCTCTAAATAAGCACATAACATATTTTATTAAAGAAATTTTTAGTTAGTAAACATATATCCAAAAGCAAGATTTTCACTAACTAAAAACTTCTTAAAAAAAGATATGCTATGTGCTTATTTAGAGCTCTATTCAACTGGCCAAATTGCAATTGAATGAGGCCCAAGGGAAGCAAGAGGATATTGAATGATCAGAAATGTACTTGAGAACAAAGAACACAGAGATGTTCCACCGCAATGGGTTCACTAGAATAAACAATGTTACCAAAGGTTGAGATTTGTGAACCTGGGCTATCGTCCTCTCCACACTATATTTCAGACATCTCCCTCATTGTTTTAAGCAAAGTAGAGGAAACAGTTTATAGAGTAGTGAGCACTTCTGTAAAAAAATACGCTCTGTGCTTATATACAGCCCTATTCAATTGGCCAAATCGCAATTGAATGAGGCCCTAAGTCAGTTATTTAAAATGGTATGCCATGTATTACCCAAAACTTCCTATTTAACTTGGAATTACAATATATTCCCAGCATTTGGGGTTGTATTGATGTTCTCTATTAGTGAGCTACTACTTACTAGAGATTATATGGATTTATTATTTTAAATAAAGATTTTAGTTGATTAGTGTTTACAATCATAAAACATATTATGAGACAAATCAAGTTTAACTAATAAATACAAATATAACACATAGGGCCCGATTCAATGGCCCAATTTGTCAATTTATATACACTTAAAATCACTCTTAATGTTGCTACATGTTCGGCAAATATTACTTATTGGCACTAATTAATTCTTAAGTCAATAGAATGCATATAAACATTTATAAAAAAAAAACACCCAAAGCCAAATTTATGAGTTCAAGGCATTTGCAAGTAGCTAATAGAATATGGCTAATAGTCTGAAAGTGGTAAGGCCAGTTTAAGAGCCGGTTCTTCTAGTACCTGTTTAGACTTTATTTTGAGGTTTGGCAACGGTTCTATAACCTGACCATGGTTTTCATAAAGTGTGGAATATAGCTACCATTAGCTTGTCTTGACAGATCAAAAAACATTATCTTTATTATATTGCACTGCTTTTTATTCACAAAGGGGATTAAGCATAAAATCAACGCTCTAGCTCATGTTAGTTTATGTAATATTTAGGTAGTGACATTATGTGCATTTTTAGTATATGAATATAATATAGTACCATTGAAATTATGTATTAAATACAGTACAAATAGATTGTACTGTCTTATGGGTTAGTGACATGCTTGTTTGAATGTTATTATTATTATGATTTTATATTTGCATGTATTACCTTCATATTAACATTCCTGCAAATCATACATTTGCACTATGTAATCAGTGATTTTATAAAGCTAAACATGCATGATTTCCTCATTAGATAACAAAAAATAACAATTTTGATAATGTCGCTATAGATTTATAAGCCACATTGTTGGCCCACACTTTTGCAGTGTATTACAACTAGGTGGGCCAGTGATATTTAGAAATGAACACAGTCTGTGCATCTGGAATACAAACACTGTAACTTTTAGCAGAAATAAATCATGGTGCTAATGTCCCTTTAACCTTCTTTAAAAAAATAATAAAGAAGTATTTCATGTTGTTAATACTGTGGGTTTGGCATAGTAGCATGTGCCATGCACCGTGCTCCTGCTGTTTCAATCCACAAACACAAAATATAGCACAGTTGAAGTGTTGAAAAATACTCATCATCATTATGCAAAATGATATGCTTTTGTTGCAGTTGGTCAGAATAAAAAAAAGTGTTTAAAAAAAACAAGAACATTGTAAAATATTACTAATAAGTGTGAAAAAGAATGTCTGTTTTTAATACCAATTCTATGTAACCACACTAGACATAATAAAAATGCAGCCAAGTACTGGGAGAGGAGCCCTAAAGACATGTATTATATTTGCTGATTCACGTGAGGGAAGGCCTTTTATTTTTTAGAGTAAGTGGAAATTTCACTGAAATTTTGAAAACAAAATTCTTCTCATTCACTAAAAGAATGAAGAGAAGCTCGGTTATACAATAGTAGTCTCATAATAATCTTCCTAGCTCCCTATATCTTAGCTTGTATGCCCAAACATTCCAACACCCCCTCTCTGCTCTTGGTGCCTAAGATCCCCTGTATTAACTCTTCCCATGTTTACCTACAATCTGGTCAAATGTGCTTTTTTCCCCTTTTTATACAATTATTAAATATATGTTTAAATTTTACCTATGTGTTTATTGTATCCATATGGTTATGGCAAATAAATAGCACATTTGTGTTCACATTTGAATGCCTAAAACAAGTTAGAAAACGTACTTCCTGCTCAGCATTCTAAGTAATACAGTTATTCAACTGCATTCTGGGAGCCTGGGCAGGGACATATAAATGTGCCCCCTCTTCTAAACACACATTATTTAAAAATGGCTTCCTTTAAGCAAATGTCTGTGTTTTACACAGCTTAAAGCAAAACTCACCCTCCGCTCTGAGACAATTACATATGGAAATGGGAGGGGGCAATAGAATAGGAGGAAAACAATTTGAGGTTACCAGTGCATATTTTTTAATTTACAAATCCTTTTTTAAACATTCTATACATTTAGTTGACATGATCTTACAAATATTCCCAGTGCATAAAAATTCACGGCAGGACTTTTACATTAAGATTAAAAGAACTGACGTTTTTGTATAATTGTCGTTCCATTTATAATTACTTTGAAATAATCATTGTAGATTTTTTTCCCATGTAAATGTTTACCATTTTTAAAGTTAATTGATTTCCTTGTTGCAATGAACCTTTTTTTTTTCACAATCTTACATAATTTCAGAGAAAAGGGAAGAATTATAAACATTAAATGTTTAAACAGATCTTCTCTATCTCTGGAGATCAAAGTATGTTTATGACTCTGATAAATATAAAGCAGACAATACAGAATAAATAACAGTCCTGCCCAGTGCTGTACTCATAACATTATATCTTATGTTATATACACAAAAAGGAAAATTATGATATAGACTGCAGCAAAGTTCAGTGATTAACCATGAGATTTGGAGTGCAAGGTTCTGTTTTCTTTCAAGCTTTCACTTAGAAACCAATATAGGTCAAACATTAAGAACGCATTTACTACTACGCTACACAATCCTAAAAGGCTTGTTTTAAACTAAATTCACTTCCAGACCCTGGGGTATTTGCATTGAGCTTGTCATGTGATCTTGCTAAGTAATTCTTTATAGGTTTTCACTTAATGTGTTCTTGAGTTAAGAGCAGTGTGCATTCCTCTTTGCTTTAATTGCTGTGTTAGAGCATTATAAATGCAAACATGATTTATGTGACACATAACCTTTTCTTTAATCCCTCTATGTTATCATGGTATACTGCTACCCTCTCAGAATAATTGTTTGCACAGCTGGAAATGTCAGCTAGCACTACGTCTATGGGATCACAGCTACAAACCTGTGCTGGTCTTCTAAGTACATTTGATCTGAATATCCAGCAATGCAGATGAACAATATAAGTATTTCAATGTACAGTATATATTTATTTATTATTTATTTAAATATAGTAACTCTCACCTCTGCTCTCTCTTTCACATTTCCTCCTTCTTTTAAGTCTACAAAAATAATGTAATCTAAAAGAGAAGGGCCCCGGTGCACTGCACCTGCACCAGCGTTAGCTCTGCCTGTCGTACAGTGATACCTTTGTTATTTGGCAATCATTTTATTTAGAATGAAAGGTTTTAGAGAAATAAACCTCTGGTTTCAAGTCAAAAGAAGCAGTCAGCAATACTTCCTCTTCACTTGAGAAGAGAGGTCATCCCTCTCGAAAGGCTGTCCTTCTGAATAAAATGTTTGTCCTGTAAAAGCAATATCACTTAGATTGTAAGTCTGCGAGTTTCAATCCTGCAAGGAGCTTTAGTGAAAGCGCTATGGACACCGGATTCCAAGCTCAAAGACAGGGCCATCCACTCTTTGCAATGTGTGAATCTTGAACTTGTCATTGCCTGTAACTTAACTTATGTATAGCGCTACGGAATATGTTGGCGCGTTACAAATAAACGATAATAATAATAATAATGAAATCACTGTATACTGCAATACTGTTAATTTACAAGTGCATTTCAAAATGGTACCTGCTGCATGCTTTACATTTCTATTATTTGTCTTTAAAACTTGTTACTTGGGGAAAACTTCATGTGTTGGTGAAAGTAAAAAAAACAAAACTAGCAATATAAGTATCTTTGTTATCCATGAGAACAAATTAATTTTCAGAGAAAATCTTTATTTTAGCAGATTCTGCATCTACCTGAGGTTTCCCAGTATCTTTCACTTTTTCTACTGCAGTGGAGTCTGATGAATTGTGTTCTGCTCATTTGTATTATCTATTCAGTCAGTAGTTGAAGAAAGGAGGTTTTGTTTTACTCATTGACCCTTGTTCAATTGAGCAATTGTTAGTTACTGGAGCCCGTAATGTAGCCCGTAAACTAATTTGCTATTCAATTTGTGTCTTTTAGCTACCCGCAAACGATTTGCGGTTTACAGGCTGAAAATCCCTGTCAAAATCGTCAAAATTGTAATTCCAAACCATCTAAACCTTTGATCTTTCAAGTCCCTAAATGTTACAATCGCAAATCGCTATTCAATTGCTCAGTTCCTCAAGTTAGCAAATAAAAATCAAATACAAAATTAATACTGCACTTTAAAAGATGGGAACAATTATGAAAGACATTTAAATTAATTGCACAACAGTCTCAAGCTCGCAAATCTGCAATAAAAAATATATTTTTTAAGTTTTATTTTCATGTTATTTTGATCCCAGGCAATCCAGGAGTTAATACATATAAGGCCACTTCCATTATACATTTTTATTATTTTTTTACATTGTAGGATCGCATATCGGATTCTAAACGCTAATTGATTGACATTTAACCTTCATGTTTTAATGATTTGAAATATTCTCTTTCCTGGGCATGCTCAGAAGAAGATACTTACAAGCAAACTTGCAAGCCCTGCTTATCCCGCTTTGTCCCCATCCCCTCATGCCTGCACTAGCAGAATCTGCAAAAATAAAGCTTTTCTCTGTAAATACTATTATACCTACACAGGTGCTAATGTTATTAGTTTGTTGAATTCTTCACAAACGTGTGAAGTTTTCCTTATTCTACAGTGATCTTCTAACTAGCTGACACAGTACTAATATGTAATAATAATGAATAATGTTATATGTAAGGTAATATTAATGGGCAATGAGAGCAATGTTACATAGTTACATAGTAATTGAGGTGAAAAATAGAATTTTAGTTCTGCAAGTTCAACCTTTTAAGATCCCCTCTGATCTGCAATATGCAGCTTAATTGGTAATTGATTTAAAGGAAGGCAAACAGTAAAGAAAAATCCAGTCAAACTTTGCCAATTGTCTTAAAAGGGAAAAAATTATGAATTCCTTCCTGACCCCAGATACTGGTGATCGGATTCCTTCCTGGATCAGTACTCCCTCTCTAATTAACCAGGATTACCCTGTATGCCCTTTTTATTTAAAAATATATCCAATCCCTTTTTAAAGTTATCTATCAAATCTGCTGTCACCACCTAGAGATTTGTATAGTGGCAGACGTATATTTGTTTCACTGGCTTTTATACCCTTCTTAATACTGTACATGCTACATTTTACTTGCCTTTGCAGCTGCTGCTTGGCTTTGAGCACTGTTACCTAGGTGGTTGTCAATAAGCACTCCCAAATCCCTTTCAATATCTGATACCCCTATATTTGCTCCATTAAGATTATAAATGGCATGATTATTTTCCCTTCCTAAATTTGTATTAAATCTTCCATTTAGTCGCCCATTTCTCTAATTTATGCAAATCCCTTTGGAGGTAAAGTACATAATTTTCTGATTTAATTACCTTGCACAACTTTGTGTCATCAGCAAAAATGGAGACACTACTTTCCAGTCCAACTTCTAAGTCATTAATAAATATGTTAAAAAGGAGAGAACCTAATACTGACCCCTGAAGAACCTGACTTCCCAAATTAGTACAATCTGAGTATGTTCCATTTACCACAACACTTTGCTTCCTGTCTTTTAGCCAGCTCTCAATCCTTGAGCAGATATTTACTGCAATTCCTGCTTTCCTTAGTTTACACAATAGTCTTCCATTGGCACTGTATCAAAAGCCTTTGCAAAATCCAAAACGACTATATCCAGTAAGTTGCCTTGCTCCAGGTTCCTACTAACCTCCTCATAGAAATGAATTAGATTTGTTTGACATGACCTATCCCTTATAAATCCATGTTGACTCCTACTTATAATCCTGTTCAAATAGTCATATTCTTGTATATTATCCCTTATTAACCCTTCTAAAAACTTTCCCACTACTGTAAAATACATTTCATACTTTTAATATGATTAACATGGTTGCTAAGAATGATTTAGTAGTCAGAGTAAAACTTGAAACTAAATAACCTATGAAACACCTACATTTATATTTCAATGAGGTAAGCTGGTTTGTTCCAGTAAATTAATTTACTGGAAAGAAAAAATCATCATGATACAGTGATAGAGGATGCACAGGGTTGACTTAAACAGAAACTATAGCTAGGCACACCTCTAGGCAGGTCCAAGAGGTGAATTTACCAAACAGCAGAAATTGATGGATAGCCCCATAGAGAAGTTGCAACAGCACCACATCCATGTTTTTTTGTAAGCCAAAAGACAGAACATAAAGAAGTTTCCTGCACAGTAGTAGGTAGATATTTAAACTATGTGATCACCAAGTGAATTCCATTTTTTTAAATAATTAAAGTATTCCATATACAATAATAAAAGCATGTTCTAATGGGGGAACTGGAACTGGCACTGGAAAAATGTTTAACAGGGACAAAGGTAAACACATAATAATCCAAGTGTAGCTTGGCTTTACAGCTTTAGTAGGAAAACTACTATTATTTGGGTATTGTCAAGAACTACTCCATGGTCAAACTAGAGGATACTTTGATGACATCTGATATAGCCAAATCAAAGTGTATACTGGCAACAATATAGCAACCCACATGTTGAGGTTGCCGGAAATCATTGTTTTTCTTGATTTTTTGGTTTTATCTTTTCAGTATAATTTCTATGCACATTCCCTCACACTGGGCACACATGCCAAACTCTGCGGAGCTATAAAAAATACAAGACCAGTTTAAGGAATTACATATGCTAATATATTTAATAACTATGATATCCTTAAAGGGAACTGCTATAGGTCAGAAAATAGGATTAGCTACAAGATCATATAGAATTGTAATAGGCCAAATATGGAAATGAAGAATGTCATAATTATTGAAGTTGTGATTTAATATCAATAAGAATATAAAAATAAATTAACTTGGTGTTACATAACTGATCTTGGATGTTGCTACTTTAGGCAGAAATCTCATTACAAGATCCGTCTACCTGGATCTGACTCCTTTTTTGAGGACTTAATTAACTTTTAAAGTGGGGCGCAGGTATTGTATGAAAAGCATGAATCAGAATAATGATAAAACCTTTAACATTTATAAGAACCAGTGATTTTGCTGATAAGACGATGTTGTTGTGTCGTCCAGTTGTGTCTAAATCTCCGTGATCCTTTGGACACTGGAACATGTCAGGGACATACTGTCTCTGGTTGTGCTTATTCATAATATTATCTTGGCAAAGATACAGGAATGGGTTGCGAGTTCCTTCTCCAGTTGGCCGCGTCTAACCTCTCTGCCATGACCTGCCCATCTTGAGTGAATCTACATGGTATAGCTCACAGCTTCATTGAGTACACAAGTCCTTTCACCATGACAAGGTAGCGATGCAGAAGTGAGATGAGTCATAAGGTCAAATATAAATGCACTGTGTTGTAAAGAATATTATTATTTTGTTTGTTAATTGATTTTGCAATTATTTATGATGGACTTATCCTCATAAAGAAATATTGATATATGGTTTATATTGGAATTGATACATTGATAAGAATAAAGATTAAGAAACAATCATTGTTAGCATGGTCGAAATATATACAGATTTATATGTGAATAAACTGTATATATGGAACCTATTGGCTATGTTAATTGTACTGCAATAAGTGCATTGGCTTCTCACTTAAATATTTGGAAATTATGGATTATGTATAAAAATGTAACATTGTTTAAAAACAAATTGATTAACTTAGTCTTGATTTTCTTAATAGGTTATAATTTATTAGTTGTTTTTTTATTATATCTTACTCATTAAATTTTTTTATATATTTAAGTTATATTAATTCCATAACATATAAAAAAATAACACACATATTAGCAAATTAATTATTATGAAGTGAAGTGATAATTTATGCCTAGGTGGTATGTTTAAAGGCTTTCTACAAAATCCAGGATAAAATATATTTATACAGATAATATATATATATATATAGTTGATGTGTATATATGTCTGTATCTCCTATATCTATTATTTTCCACAAGGTTTTCCCTTCCAGGATTATTATGTTATTATGATTTTCTCCTAAAATAAATAATTAATTTTTACAAGCTTTAAACTACTGATATAAAAGAGTTTTTATTAAATCATTCAGCACCACTTGGGGGGTCATTATTTTGTGACTATGAACATCAGTGCTCAAAGGTTATAAATGTCACACATAAAAGGCTAATAGAACCTGTTAGTCTTTTGAATCAACAGGAATACTCTCAACATATAGTTTCAAAGAGTATGTTGCAGATAATTAAATCAGATTATGATTTTTGTATAAAATCAAAATAAATATATATGAGGCATTTTTTGGAATGAAGGTGCTACATAACCATTACAGCAAATGCACATTAATTTTTGTTTTCAGACTTCTACAAACAAAAACATTTTGTTTCAGATTCTGATATTTTGGACTGTAACACTAAAAAAATAAAGGGAATTGGTAAGTAGAAATGTACAACATTTAAGGAGAGCTACGACAAGGTTCCACAAATCAAGAAAGTACTATATTCCAACAAGACATAATTCCTGGAGTACCATTTGTTTCATGGACAATAAAGTTATATTACAAATTTTGAAGCCTTTGTAATGATAATAACGTCTATGTTATGATTGATTAATCAGACATCTTGTTTTAATCATCGTACAGTGTTCCTTGTCACTTATGCTCAAACCTGTGGCCCAATGGCCAGTTGGCAATTTGTCTTCACTGCCGACATCCAATACTTAAGAGATTAAAGTGCCTTAACCACGGAGTAGATTTGTTTAAATGGTACTTCCTTTTAATACTACATCTTTTCTGTGGAATTTCTTAACCCACTCCATCAGACAATCTCTGTTTTTATACCATCAACACTCACTAAACATGTGATAAGCCTATCACTTACACCCTACTTTGGCCAACTATATATCCCACTAGCGACTTGCCCGTCAAAAAATGACGGTCAATAACATTTTAAAGCTGGACATGCTGTTTGTGACACAATGTGATTCTCTAACAACAGGCAAATGAGTATTTTGACCACATCATCCTCTTTATGCATGTTGTCTTACTCCAAGCTGTATAGGCTCGAAAGCCTACTACCAATTAAGCATATTTGGTGATGTGCATATCTGTAATGAGAAGGGGTGTGGTCTAATGACATCAACACCCTATATCAGGTGTGCATAATTATTAGGCAACTTCCTTTCCTTTGGCAAAATGGGTCAAAAGAAGGACTTGACAGGCTCAGAAAAGTCAAAAATAGTGAGATATCTTGCAGAGGGATGCAGCACTATTAAAATTGCAAAGCTTCTGAAGCGTGATCATCGAACAATCAAGCGTTTCATTCAAAATAGTCAACAGGGTCGCAAGAAGCGTGTGGAAAAACCAAGGCGCAAAATAACTGCCCATGAACTGAGAAAAGTCAAGCGTGCAGCTGCCACGATGCCACTTGCCACCAGTTTGGCCATATTTCAGAGCTGCAACATCACTGGAGTGCCCAAAAGCACAAGGTGTGCAATACTCAGAGACATGGCCAAGGTAAGAAAGGCTGAAAGACGACCACCACTGAACGAGACACAAAAGCTGAAACGTCAAGACTGGGCCAAGAAATATCTCAAGACTGATTTTTCTAAGGTTTTATGGACTGATGAAATGAGAGTGAGTCTTGTTGGGCCAGATGGATGGGCCCGTGGCTGGATTGGTAAAGGGCAGAGAGCTCCAGTCCGACTCAGACGCCAGCAAGGTGGAGGTGGAGTACTGGTTTGGGCTGGTATCATCAAAGATGAGCTTGTGGGGCCTTTTCAGGTTGAGGATGGAGTCAAGCTCAACTCCCAGTCCTACTGCCAGTTCCTGGAATACACCTTCTTCAAGCAGTGGTACAGGAAGAAGTCTGCATCCTTCAAGAAAAACACAATTTTCATGCAGGACAATGCTCCATCACATGCGTCCAAGTACTCCACAGCGTGGCTGGCAAGAAAGGGTATAAAAGAAGAAAATCTAATGACATGGCCTCCTTGTTCACCTGATCTGAACCCCATTGAGAACCTGTGGTCCATCATCAAATGTGAGATTTACAAGGAGGGAAAACAGTACACCTCTCTGAACAGTGTCTGGGAGGCTGTGGTTGCTGCTGCACGCAATGTTGATGGTGAACAGATCAAAACACTGACAGAATCCATGGATGGCAGGCTTTTGAGTGTCCTTGCAAAGAAAGGTGGCTATATTGGTCACTGATTTGTTTTTGTTTTGTTTTTAAATGTCAGAAATGTATATTTGTGAATGTTGAGATGTTATATTGGTTTCACTGGTAAAAATAAATAATTGAAATGGGTATATATTTGTTTTTTGTTAAGTTGCCTAATAATTATGCACAGTAATAGTCACATGCACACACAGATATCCCCCTAAAATAGCTAAAACTAAAAACAAACTAAAAACTACTTCCAAAAATATTCAGCTTTAATATTAATGAGTTCTTTGGGTTCATTGAGAACATGGTTGTTGTTCAATAATAAAATTAATCCTCAAAAATACAACTTGCGTAATAATTCGGCACTCCCTGTACAAAGAAGTACAAAAATGTATATTATTTATTTTTTATTTTTTTAACAATGTACTGTTAAACCATATCAAACATTTAATTGTCATGTATCGTAATTGTCATGTAACATAATAATAATATAACAATCCATAAAATTTCTCAGAGTACGTATTGTGACCCATTACATGAAGGTTTCTAATATGCAATTTATATTGTAGTTGTAACAGGGGGTGATGTTTTTTTTTAACAATACTAACATGAAATTGTTGAACTTTTTCTAAATGAGTGTCTTTAACCATGACAGGATGCTTATTAACATACAACTTGTATTTAAACTCCTGGTAAAGCACATAGGTATTGAATCCAGAGGAAGGCAAACAGTAAAAACCCCCATTGTAACTTAGCCAATTGTCTCAAAAGGGGAAAAATGAATTCCTTCCTGACCCCATTAAATGGTGATCTGATTACTCCCTGGATGAATCCTTTCTATTTAATTATACATTGCAATTTGTTAACTGTTTCTGCTTCAAATGACATAAATCTTTAGTAACATTCAATAAATGAACTTTTCAAACTTTTTAACATACAATGATAACAATGCAAACATTAACATAAGATAATAACATTTAACCTGAATTTATTTTAAACTATAGTGATCTTGAATATTGAATCCAGAGGAAGGCAAATGTCATTTTTTTTTATTTCAACTTTGTAAATTTGTTGAAAGTGTTTTCAAAAAATAATTCCTTCCTGACTCCATTAACTGGCAATCGGATTCGTCCCTGGATCAATAATCTATATATCATGATATATCATGACACATTTTAATTTTTCCACAAATGATGATGCTGCTACTAACATTAAACCTTAATTACATAGAATGCATCAACTTATCAGTCCTTTTCAAACATAATTTTAAGATTACAAACCTGAAAGAAACATATTAAATTGTAAACAGTAAAGGTAATAAAATGCAAGCTAACTGTTTTGTGGGGCCAATCATGGCTAAAGTGACTTCCAAGGCATTCCATTTTTTTCCTTAAAAGTGGTTTCCTTTCAAAGAGCACAGCAGACTTTTATTTGTGTCTATGGGATGTAACCCCTGTTTTCTTTTTTGTTTTTTTCCTTTCTTCCTTTTTTGTTGGTTATTACTGTATTTTTCTGAAATTGTAGATATAGTTTTGTAACTGAAAGAAGAGGCCAATTGACCTTCAATTTCTTACTTAAAATGAAACCACTATTCTCTCTGATTACAAAAACTCGTAGTTCACAATTTTTAAACAATATGGCCATCTTGTAGTAGATCACCCTGACTTGGGTTGTCTTCAATTGAAACTTTAATCTCATCTGGATTTGTGTACCTTGAAAAAGAAACATATAGTTGTCCATGTGCAAAAACAAGTTCTTGTAAAAAAATACCCACAGACTTAAAAGTTTGTCCTTGGGATTTATTGATGGTCATGGCAAATGCCATGATAACTGGAAATTGTCTCCTTTGAAGGACAAAAGGCAAACCACTCTCACTTGGAGCTAAATCAATTCCTGGTATAAAACTTTTTCACCTTTATGGGTCCCAGTCATAATTTCTGCATGTATAAAATGATCTTTTAAATTGTGCACAATTAATCTGGTCCCATTACAAAGTCCTTTTTTTGGATTCATATTTTTCAATAGCATGACAATTGCCCTTTTGTCAATTTCAAAACATGCAGTGGCATTCCAGATGAGGTAAAGAATTAACGTCTTTATCGTCAGCCAGAACTGAATCTGCACTGTAATAATTCCTTTGTGGTGCATTGATGAATTTTTAAATTTAGTTATTTAGATTCAAGGCATCTATATTTTTTGAAGTTAATATCACTTTGTTTGCAATGTCTGAGTAATCGTCGTTATTCAGAGTGTTTAGAAAGATTGCTAATATGAGTGATTCCTTGCAAACCATTGTTGATGGAACTTCAATGGTATCATTGGGTAAATCATGTATTTGTGGATGTATTCCATCTCCAATTTGAATGAGCCAATCATTGAATTTGTTTTGGCCTTCAGATCTCATATTTAATTCTAATTTGAGATGTGTAAATATTTTCCACAGTTTACTTGTCTTGATACATGTTTCAATTATATCAGTTAAATTCCATGTGGCACAACAGGTAATGTTTGCCTAAAATCTCCTCCTAACATCAACTTTCCACCAAATGGCAAATTATTATCCATCACTTATTTTAAGAATCTATCAATACATTGCAAATCTGTAGCATTCGTGATGGCATTAAATGCTTGTAATTGCAAAGTATTTAAAGCTGCCCGTTTTTCTTCTGTTTTTTGTTTTTGTAGCTCAGTGTCATAATCATCAAAGTTGATGTCATCTAGTCCTGGATCAGGCAAATTAAAACTTGCACAATTTAATCCATGAGCAAGAAATATTTCTTGAATTTCCATTAAAGTTTTTAACAGTGCTATTGGCTCATTGTATCGTTTCAAGTAGTCTTCGGACATATTTAATTTAAATGTTTCCCACAAAGTAAATGCATCAGGTACATTGCAAAAGATGCACATGAACGCAAATTGTTCTCTCTTTTGCTTTGGCATTTGACACAGTGGTGCTTCTTCCAGACACTTCTACCATTCTGTATGATCTGCTATGAAGTTTTGATGTCTTGCAGATAATAGGAAAGTCTCATAAACTATGTCATTCACTGTGCGTAAATGTTCAAAACTTTGTGCACCGGGAACATGTAAAAGAAGTAATGTCTCTTAGACTGACTGTATAAATTTGTGGTATAATTTTATGAGTATCTCTTTTTCGTTGTCGCCATAGACCATTTACAAATACATAGGGATATGGAATCTGAATGTATAAAAATTGTCTGGCCTGCCTGTCCTGGCAGTTTAATTTAAACCATGCAGTCAGTAAGTGTTGTATCTTTGTGTTCACTTTGAGCTAAGGCAGTTCTTTCATTGCCTGCAGTAAAGCAAACAAACTGACTTTGTGGCAAATGTACAGCTAATCGATACACAGCATGTGACCGATCATGCATCTAACATTTCAGAAGCCGCCACAATGCTTCCGGAGCACTGACATAGCGAGCATCTAAATAATTAGAAAGTTCATCATGTAAAATTGGATTTTCCTTTTTGTTTGCTGCATCTTGCACAACAACAGTTGCTGCATCTTATCCCTTTGGAATGATATGGATTTCTGCTCAAATTGGTCAAAAAATGAGATCTGATCTTCATGTAAGTCACAACAATAGACAATCACAGTCTGCTTAAACAAATAACACACAAAGTATTAAATGTTGCCATGTTTTTATTCAACACGCCATGTAAACATTCACAGTGCAGGTGGAAAAAGTATGTGAACCCTTGGATTTAATAACTGGTTGAACCTCCTTTGGCAGCAATAACTACAACCAAACATTTCCTGTAGTTGCAGATCAGATGTGCACAACGGTCAGGAGTAATTCTTGACCATTTCTCTTTACAGAACTGTTTCAGTTCGGCAATATTCTTGGGATGTCTGGTGTGAATCGCTTTCTTGAGGTCATGCCACAACATTTCAATCGGGTTGAGGTCAGGACTCTGACTGGGCCACTTCAGTAGGCGTATTTTCTTCTGTTTAACCCATTCTGTTGTGTCTGTATAGTGTTGTGTGTTTCTTCCAAACAACTCAACTTTAGTTTCATCTGTCCACAGAATATTTTGCTAGTACTGCTGCGGAACATCCAGGTGCTATTGTGCAAACTGTAAACGTGCAGCAATGTTTTGCTTGGATTGCAGAGGCTTCCTCTGGGGTATCCTCCCATGAAATCCATTCTTGTTTTGTGTTTTACATATCGTAGATGCGCTAACAGGGATGTTAGCATATGCCAGAGATTTTTGTAAGTCTTTAGCTGACACTCTAGGATTCTTCTTCACCTTATTGAGCAGTCTGCGCTGTGCTCTTGCAGTCATCTTTACAGGACAGCCACTCCTATGAAGAATAGCAGCAGTGCTGAACTTTCTCCATTTATAGACAATTTGTCTTACTGTGGACGGATGAACAGCAAGGCTTTTGGAGATACTTTTATAACCCTTTCCAGCTTTATGCAAGTCAACAATTCGTAATCGTAGGTCTTCTGAGAGCTCTTTTGTATGAGGCATCATTTACATCAGGCAATGCTTCTTGTGAAAAGCAAACCCAGAACTGGTGTGTGTTTTTTATAGGACAGGGCAGCTGTAACCAACACCTCCAATCTCATCTCATTGATTGGACTCCAGTTGGCTGACACCTCACTCCAATTAGCTTTTGGAGATGTCATTAGTCTAGGGGTTCACATACTTTTTCCACCTGCACTGTGAATGTTTACATGGTGTGTTCAATAACAACATGGTAACATTTAATTCTTTGTGTGTTATTAGTTTAAGCAGAGTGTGATTGTCTATTGTTGTGACTTAGATGAAGATCAGATCACATTTTATGACCAATTTGTGCAGAAATCCATATCATTCCAAAGGGTTCACATACTTTTGTTGCAACTGTATATTTATACACAGATTTGATGGATTTAATAGAAGTGCAAGCGTCAACATTTATTCGTGCATTGTACTTCATGAGCAAATGTGGATTGTATGGAACAACATATCTATTATCAACCTTTTGTCCACGGATAATAGCTGTTTGTCCTTGTCTTCTTTTATACAAAGGATATCCATCACAATTAGCATAAGTTTGCATTTGAAAGTGTTTTGGAAATTGTTTTGTACATTTTTTTATTTTCCATACATGATGAATTTGGATTCATATCTCCACATGGCCCATGAATAATTCCGTGTGTCACAATCTCAAATAGTTTGGAATATTTTTCTGGATCTGGCAATTCAGCAGTAATGACTGAATCCACTCTCTCTGCAGTATTCAACTTATCTTTTTTCCTGCAGGATTAAAAGTATGTGAGCATGTGGCAGTCCTCTTTTTTGAAATGCAATGGTATAAACAAAAGCCACACATTTTCCAAATAACTGTGCTTTAGTTATATCATGTATTAATGAATTGAGTTTGATTTTGAATACTCTTGCCACTAAATCTGGTCAGTCAGAAGTAGTTTGTCCCAGATTCAAATTTTTCTCTGGCCATTGTGGATTACATGTGAATGTAATGAATAAATCTGGTTTTCCAAATTTTGTGACAATAGCCATGGCATCATTTTATCTTTCTCACATATTGCGAGGAGATCCTTGAAAAGTGGATGGCAAAATGATTGCTCTTCCAGCTGGAATGTCTCTGTTGGTTGCCAATTCAGCGACATAATCCATCAATCCACAATACTGTTCTACTCAAAGCTTATTTTGTTGAAATTTTATAAAATGTAGATTATTTGCTTCGACTTGTAGATAGGAACCAATAATCCATTGTTGTGTAAGTTTGCCCCACATAAAATTGGATTAAAAGAATCCCGAATAGCAGTTTGTGTCACTTTATATTCCAGCATAGAAATATTGCATCTAACACAAACTTTAATACTGGGATAACTTTGCAATTGTAATTTTGGTTCCCATCCAGGTTCACCATTTGGAAAGAAAATGGGATATGTCATTGGATCTAAATTACAACGTAATATATTTATGTTTATAAAAGGTTGTTCTTCATTGCGTGGATATATTTTAATATCCCGCTGAAAAGGTGGTCCACCATCTTCATTTTTAAAGACCATGGCAACCTCATTTATTGTTGGTAAATTATACCGTCTTTGATCAGTGTTGCGACACCATATTTACTCTTGGCATTGTCAATTGATGTCTTTGAGCATGTTGCTGTTGTTCTTTTTCAACCTATGCTAATTGTTTGTATGCTTGACTGTATGGGTTGTTGGCCATAATTTTATCCAGCTGTTCAAAGACTATGCGCAAACACTGTTTATTTTCTGGAAGCGTCACTCTTTGTTCAACAGCTTCCATTGTATCTAAAACATATAACTGTGCAAATTTCCTTTGCTCTCCTTCTTGTGGGTGTAAATGTGAAGTTTGGTGGTAAATTTGTCCTTGAACTTTAAAACAGTAAGGACCATGTCCTGGGACATTTTCTGCTAATGTAGCACCCATTGAAGCAAAGGAAATTGCACTGTTAGACCTTATGTTTTTTTTTTATTGGTATAATTTGGAAATGTTGGATCGCTTATGATACTTTGTAAGTAATCTGGAAATGTGTGTCTTTGTGGAAGTCTTACCTTTCCTTTCTGACAGCAACTAATGAAGTCTCCATCAGTTGGTCTTTCTTTGAGAAAATTGTAGGCCACACAAAACTGACAAACAACATTGAGTAATCCACAATAATGAGTGTCTACTGTTAGTTCTCTAATAAACGCATTATCCTGAGCTTCCTCAACATAGATATCACTACAACTTTCGGTATCTACATTAGTGTCATGTGTCTGAACATTGGTGTCAATAGGCAATATAGTATCATTGGGCAATGGTTCACAGACATGTTTTGGTTTACTTTTTCATTTCTTTGAAGCTCCAGCTGAGTGTCACTTTGTGCTTTCTTACTCATTTTTCTTTTATTTAAAAGTCTCTGTCTGTCTTCTTTTCTTAAGCGTTGGGAAGTTTCAGGTGACTGTGCATCTCTCCACCTTTGCTTCCTTTCCCGTGCCAATCTTCTTTTGCGTTCAATGCTGTCTTCTCCATTATCCGCCATTGTAATCTGTAATTGTAAATGTAATGTTTTTTTGTTCTGTACATATTGTTTGTAGCTTCTCTCTATCCAAAGGTAAATAGCATTAATGAAAGTATGCAAAGATGTGCAAATCTTTTCTTTTTTTCTCAGCAATCAATGAAACCATTTTCTTGTTGTTTTATTGGCATACATTAAAAAGCAAAGTACTGCATATATATATATATATATATATATATATATATATATATATTTATTTATATATATATATATATATATATATATACAGTATATATATATATATATATTTTTTTTTTTTGGACTAATGAATTATTTCGTCATTACTAAATGAATATACGTTACTGAATTAATCCAAAAATGAGATCAATGGTAAACCTAAAAAGTTAATTATATTGTCATAAAGAAGATCAAACAGAAACAGCTATTATCAAAGTATAGATGTGGCCTAAAATAATGTTCAATTTTCTTAACGATACAATTAATTTAGTTATGATGTGTAATTTAGGTTCTTTAAAAGGTCATTAGTTAAGCATATATATATCTTGCTATTTTTTTTATTGTAATGATGAAATTAAATACTAAAAACATCAATCATTTTCCTTTTTTTGTTATTGTAATGAAAAATGAAATACTAAAAACCTCATTCATTTGCAAGTTGTTCAAAGCAATAGGGCATATAAGCACATGACCTTTTAAAAAAACAACAACTTAGTTTTAGATAGATGTTCATTAACTAAAATGGTCTGTATTATGTTTTTTTTATATTTTTATTAATTAATAGTTCCAAAAACAATGTACATGAATGAGCAGTAAGGCAGATATATAAGTGCATGTTAAAAATTGTTATTACGTTTATTGCAGTGTTCAATTTTTTTTTGAGCAAGACTAATTATTAATTAATTAAAATATTATTATACGTTAATTAATCAATAACTGTTATCCATGTTACCAACAAAAAATGAAGCCTTTTTTGTTCCATAACTACATAATTAAATGATATTCCTGTCAAGGTGATCTTTATGGTGTTCAAAGGCTGCAAACGTCACGCTCTGTGTTGAGTCAGCCGCAGAGACAATGAAACTGTGAAATAAGATTGAAATCATTTGTAATATTTTGCTTCATCCATATCAGGCAATAAGCAGCAACACAGATATATTGGCATAGATGCAAAGCATACAAGCATACTCATCAATGTATTGTTAAATCAAACCTTTTTTTGTAATGATTACTAATTAATAATTAAATAATATATTAATATACGTTAATTAATCAATAAGTGTCATCAATTCCAAATAAAAAAAGTTTAATCATTTTTTTACCTATAAGAACATCATTTAATGATATACCTGTAAAGATGATCCTTATGCTGTTGAAAGCCTGCAAACGTCACTCTCTGTGTTGTCAGCTGCAGGTATGCTGAAACTGTCAAATAAGATGGAAAGCATTTATAATATTTTGCTTCATCCCTATCAGGCAATCAGCAGCAACACAGATCTATTAGCATAGATGCAAAACATAAAAGCATACTCATCAATGTATTGTTAAATCAAACCATTTTTTGGGCCTAATTACTAATTATTAATTAATTACTATATTAATATATGTCAATCAATAACTGTCATCAATTCCAACTAAAAAGACTTTAATCCTTTTTTTTTTAACAAAACAACATAATTTAATGATATACCTGTAAAGGTGATGTTTATGGTGTTGAAAGGCTGCAAACGTCAATCTCTGTGTTGATTCAGCTGCAGCGACACTGTAACTGTCAAATAAGAGGGAAAGCATTTGTAATATTTTGATTAATCCCTATGAGGCAATCAGCATTATCACGGATATGTCAGTGCATCTAAAAATATACATCTTGTTTGTGGTCCTTTTTTTATTTTTAATATTACTAATAATAAATTAATATTTTAATGTACATTAATAATCAATTACTCACTGACTAAATGTATTAATACATGCATTCATATATTCCTACACTAAAGGCATTTTAAAATCTCAAATATTTTTTTCCCTTAATGATTACTAATAGTTAATTAATAAAATAATGTACATTAATAATTAATTAATTAATGTGTAAATGTCTTCAAATTTTTTTGCATTAATGTATCAATAAACTTTAATTTCTTTTTTTTATGATTACTAATTACTAATTAATAAATTAAAGTACATTATTAATTAATTATTCAATTAATTATTATATATTACAAACAGCTAAGCATGAAAGTATTGCTAAACTAAATCAAGCTTAAATTCCTGTTTGCTCAATTTGTTTAACTAATCCTTTTTTTTATTAATAGTTAATTAATTATTGTTTAATGATTATTAATATATGTACCTTTTTGTATTTAATATTCATCAATCAGTATCCTGAAGAGCTAACAATCTCTTTTGATTTTCCGGCAGCAGAAAATGTCCAGTCAGACTGTCATCACCTGAGGAGAAAGTGTCAGTTCTGTGGTAACTGTGCCCTATATATAGGCTGTGTGCGCGGGACAAAACCGTTGGTTTAGGTGGGAAATCCGCCATTTCACAATGTTAATGTGTAAATGTGTAAGTTAGTATTGTAAAATGGCGACGTTAGTCTATGTTTTCCCCGTTGGGCACTAATTTTATGTCCTTCCTATTAGTATTTTTCTACCTTGTACGTCGTTGGCTGTGTTTTGCGCAGTTCGGGGTCGTGTAGCCTCGTTTTCATTTTCTTCAGCCGCCATTTTTTTTCTCGCTTAGGGGATTTTCAAGTGCTGAAACTACTTAAATTCAACCTAAATTCGCGTTTCACCTCACTTCCAGAAGTCCTGGCTGTTCTCCCGTGCTATCGGTGACCTTTTTGTTGTATTTTCTGTTGTATTTTTTTGTGTTTTTGTTGTATTTTGGTTTGGGCGGTCCGGCCGTTAACTTCATTTTTTTCGTAGGTCGTATTTTTTTTTCTAAGTCCTGCGTCTCGTATTTATTTTTTTCTAAGCCTCGCGTCTCAGATTTTTTTTTTCTAAGTACTGCGTCTCGTATTTTTTTTCTAAGTCCCGCATTCGTCAACTACTTTTAGCCCAAGGCTGTTTGTATGTAGGCTAATTTGTTTGTAGGCTAAGGCCCGCGTGTTTCATTCCCTCCACTGCTCGACTTGCTTTGCGAGACGAGCAGGCAATGAGCGCCTTTGGCGCTCATCACCTAAGTGCTCCGAGATTAACGGCTCGCGCCTGCGGCGCTCGTCGCTAAGTCGTACGCACTATGCAAAGCATGACGACGTCTCGTATTTAGACAATTATAATATGTGATAACATAATGCTACCTTCAATGGATACAATCTGCTAAATCAACCAATTTCTATTATGCATCTCTCTCCCCCTCTTGTCTCACATTTTCAATCACAGTATAGCCCCCAGATTATACACTATATAGAGCATGCACCAGAGCTCCATTGCATCAGTTTGTTTACTATCTTATTGCAGTGATATTCATTTATTGTATACAAAATTCCCCCAAACCAAAATATATTTATGTAAATTGAGTCAAGGTCCAGATTTCATATTTTTATTTGATACATACCAAACTATTTTACTATTTTTGTCATTCAGTAGGGCGCAGAAAGGAATGTTGACATAGAGAAGGAGATTAAAAGAAAATACACTTTAACTCATAGTTTATTTACATATATGGATGAACAAATAGAAAATAGAATGAGAAAGCAGATGTCCAGAATAAAGTAGCTGTCTACAGACTATACATATTTTTTATATACATTATATTTTGTTCCACCATGAATTTAATGTACTCATCTTATTGCACTCTTGTAAATAGTGTATGTTTATGTTGTTTTTTTTTGTAATGGCTTTATTTACATTCCTTTCTTTCTGTAATTATCATCTATCTGTTTAACTTGACTTTATATGTTAAATACATTTTGCTATAATATGAAATATAACATGAATCCAATATTTCCCAGGTAATTTTTTAAATGACTTTGAGAACACAGTAAGACGAGAAAACACAAGATTTACGATAGATGATATAATTAATGTATTGTGGGTACATTGGATTGGAACTGAGAACATTCTTTCATAACCCACACCTGCATAAAAAAATAACCTGAATAAGAAATTGTGAAATAATTAAAACATGAATAATTACCATGATGGGCAAAAAAATCCCATGCATATTTTATGAAATCGTAAGATTTTGTTGAGCCTGATCCTAATCCAGCTTTGAAGTACTGGAGTCAACAATATGGCCCATAAGTTTAAAGAAATTTAAAAAGAATTGGGAAGTTAAAAGGCACTTTTGATGTTGTTCTTTCTATTATATCACAAGGACATTTATAAATGCAGAAATAAGGTAGAACATGAACTGTTTACAGAAGTCATAATGATTTAACATTAAATACTCAGAAGTAACGATTTCACTCCGGAAATTAAGAGAACCATTGCAGGTAAAATCACACTCTTCAGAATATAAAATTATTATTGTTTAACTTCATCAGTACATTACAATAGCAAGAAAATAATAAAAAATGCCTTCTATTGGTTCAGTTCATTAACTTTGAAGTTGTAAACGTCAGTATAGACATTTTAACTTAGTGTAAGAATAAAGGGCCCTATGTAAATCTCTGAGAAAGCAATTACGAGTGCTGTAGAAGCACAGTAAATCCTACCTATGTAAATCCCCCATCAACATCCCTAAAACGAGGGAACTGCTACAAGTGAACTTCACGACACAGCCAAAAAGCAAGGCATAAATCTTCATTGATTTTTCAACTGATAATAAATTACGAGTTAATCCCTTACACTCTGCCACCCAAATCCTATGCTAATAAGATTTTATATATCACTCGAAAATTAGGGCACTGCATAACTGCAAAAAGTAGGAGAATGTTTTACAGGTCCCCAAGACCACTCGCATCTGTTTTCAAACCCTTGCTGAGTCCTCCAGAAGCATTAAAGAGACATTATAGCACAAAGCACTACAAAATGATGGCATTTCAACATTATTTGGCATTTAACAATCCAATAACAACATATGTGTAATTAATAAATATGCTATGATAGTATTTAGTGAGTTTCATGATACAAAATCTAGACTAACACATAACCCATAACTCAAGGGGTTAATACACATCACAAAACCAAAACCACTAATACAATATCTGTAAATATATCATATCTTAACACAAAACAAACTCATCTTTATTTATTAAAGCTATAAATACAATTGACACATATTTTTAATATCAAAATATATTAATAAATAAAAACAATACATTTTTAAATATATCTCTAATGTTTCCTTGCCACAGCAGTTACGACACTTGTTACGGCACTTCCCACTCATTATAATATACATGACTTTGCATTTCCTATTGGCTACTAGAGCCCGGTCACATCCGTAAAGCTTAGATTGGCTACTCCCAACACAGAAATCTGTTGCAACTAAGTCAGGATTTACGGCTGTGGGCTGAGTGCCCTATTTTGTTGGAGGAAAATATGTACAGTAGTGTAGAACTTAGGTAAAAAAAACTCCCTCAGCAATTTACGGCAGTGCCCTAACAAAGAGCACTTGATTTACATGGATGCCAAAATTGCTCTTTTGTGGGAAAATAGATACCTTTTTCAAACTGTGGCATACCGTGCAGCGGTTGTTATTTACTCCATAGCTTTGCTGATGGAACCTGGGAAAATGTGCTGTGCATCAACTTGAAAAAGATAAGATGAGCACCTGTCTTAAGAGACAAAAAGATCTTTCTATTTTTTTAAATGAAAGCCTTTAATATAGCATATTAAAAATTCTGGACTCCAATGGTCCTTTAAGTGAAATTGAACGATGTGTTTTAAAACAAGCCATAGTGAATTGTCAGGACCATTGTAATGCCCTAGTATGAGGAGCTAGTTGTTTTAATTATGTTTTGAGCAAAACTAACAAAACAACAAAAATATTTAATAATACATTTAATTTCAAGGATTGAAGTATCATCCTTCAACCTGATAATGTCATTAAGGGGAGGATGGGAGGTTTACTGAGACACAGGTCTAAAGAGTTTTAAGAGCAATTGAATATGATAATGACATAAACAATGATTCATCGGATTAGCTGCCTCCACACACAGCTTGTTGCCAAAACGAAAAAACCTATGACTGGAAAGTGTGTATAATAAACCATAAAGAGGTATATGGCATATATTCTGTATCTCAAAGACTAGAGCTGATAGGAGGAAACTGGTGCCATTTTTGGAAATAGCCGGTCAAATATATCCAAAAACAGGTCTAACATTTGAGGCACCAAAATTTGTGTTGGTCTGTGTTATAGTGTTTTAGTGAATGAAAAGAGATGAAAAGATGAGATGAAAAGATGAGGTAATTGAATCAATGAACATGAGCTTGATGGAGCTTATAGAGGCAGCGACTGACAGATGTGCCTGGCGTGCTGCCGTCTACAGGTTTACCGGCCGAGAGTCGGATACGACTGAACGACTAAACAACCATAACTATATATACATATTTATTCCAACCTTGGCTTTGCATTAAAGCTGTGTAATACAGCATGCATAAGCTTAAAGGAAGCCATGTTTGATAATAGCTACGGAATGAAGAGCGAGGCATTTGTGGGCATATTTGTGTGTCCCAGCTTAACTTCCCAGAATACAGTGTAATAACTGTTTTTCTCGGAACTCTGAGCTGGACGTAGGTTTTTTAACTTGGTTTAGACATTCAAATGTGAACACAGATGTACTTTTTATTTACTATATACAAGTCAGGTCCATAAATATTGGGACATCAACACAATTCTAATCTTTTTGGCTCTATACACCACCACAATGGATTTGAAATGAAACTAACAAGATGTGCTTTAACTGCAGACTTTCAGCTTTAATTTGAGGGTATTTGCATGCAAATCAGGTGAACGGTGTAGGAATTACAACAGTTTGTATATGTGCCTCCCACTTTTTAAGGGACCAAAAGTAATGGGACAATTGGCTACTCAGCTGTTCCATGGCCAGGTGTGTGATATTCCCTCATTATCCCATTTACAAAGAGCAGATAAAAGCTCCAGTGTTCATTTCAAGTGTGCTATTTGCATTTGTTGCTGTTAACTCTCAATATGAGATCCAAAGAGCTGTCACTATCAGGGAAGCAAGCCATCATTGGGCTGAAAAAACAAAACCAACCCATCAGAGAGATAGCAAAAACATTAGGTGTGGCCAAATGAACTGTTTGGAACATACTTAAAAAGAAAGAATGCACCGGTGAGCTCAGCAACACCAAAAGACCCGGAAGACCACGGAAAACAACTGTGGTGGATGACCGAAGAATTATTTCCCTGGTAAAGAAAACACCCTTCACAACAGTTGGCCAGATCAAGAACACTCTCCAGGAGGTAGGTGTATGTGTGTCAAAGTCAAATATCAAGAGAAGACTTCACCAGAGTAAATACAGATGGTTCACCACAAGATGTAAACCATTGGTGAGTCTCAAAAACAGGAAGGCCAGATTAGAGTTTTCCAAACAACACCTAAAAAAGCCTTCACAGTTCTGGAACAACATCCTATGGACAGATGAGACTAAGATAAACTTGTACCAGAGTGATGGGATGAGAAGAGTATGGAGACGGAAAGGAACTGCTCATGATCCAAAGCATACCACCTCATCAGTGAATGGTGGTGGTAGTGTCATGGCGTGGGCATGTATGGCTGCCAATGGAACTGGTTCTCTTGTATTTATTGATGATGTGACTGCTGACAAAAGCAGCAGGATGAATTCTGAAGTGTTTCAGGCAATATTATCTGCTCATATTCATCCAAATGCTTCAGAACTCATTGGACGGCACTTCACAGTGCAGATGGACAATGACCCGAAGCATACTGCAAAAGCAACCAAAGAGTTTTTTAAGGGAAAGAAGTGGAATGTTATGCAATGGCCAAGTCATTCACCTGATCTAAATCCGATTGAGCATGCATTTCACTTGCTAAAGATAAAACTGAAGGGAAAATGCCCCAAGAACAAGCAGGAACTGAAGACAGTTGCAATAGAGGTCTGGCAGAGCATCACCAGGAATGAAACCCAGCGTCTGGTGATGTCTATGCATTCCAGACTTCAGGCTGTAATTGACTGCAAAGGATTTGCAGCCAAGTATTAAAAAGTGAAAGTTTGTTTTATGACTGTTAATCTGTCCCATTACTTTTGGTCCCTTAAAAAGTGGGAGGCACATATACAAACTGTTGTAATTCCTACACCGTTCACCTGATTTGGATGTAAATACCCTCAAAATAAAGCTGAAAGTCTGCAGTTAAAACACATCTTGTTAGTTTCATTTCAAATCCATTGTGGTGGTGTATAGAGCCAAAAAGATTAGAATTATGTCGATGTCCCAATATTTATGGACCTGACTATGTCCCTCATTCAATTGCAATTTGGCCAATTGAATAGGGCTCTAAATAAGCACATAGCATATATTTTTTAAAGAAGTTTTTAGTTAGTGAAAACCTTGCTTTTGGATAGATGCTTACTAACTAAAAACTTCTTTAAAAAATATATGTTATGTGCTTATTTAGAACCCTATTCAATTGGCCAAATTGCAATTGAATGAGGGCCTATATATATATATATATATATATATATATATATATATACAGTATATATATATATATATATATATATATATATATATATATATATATACATAATCTAATTTTGTCATTTTAGATTGTTATTTTAGAATGTTATTTTTCTTACATTCTAGATTTTAAGCTGTTTTATTTTAATTTTTTTATCCTAGTGTTATGATTAGGTGTTTATATTTTCATTTTGCCCTTTGTATTACTTTTTATAGTGTATTTACATCATTTATATTGATATTCTATTTGTTATATCATCAGTTTGACAATTGAATGTAATGCAGTAATATGTGTTTTTAGCTGATACCACAGATATACTGCCTTATTAAAATGCAATTTGGCCAATTGAATAGGGCTCTTTGTAAGCACAGAGCATATTTTTTTACTTCTATCCAAAAGCAAGGTCTTCACTAACTAAAAACTTCTGTAAAATATGCTATGTGCTTATATAGAGCCCTATTCAATTGGCCAAATCTCAATTTAATAAGGCTGATAGTCTATTTTATGTGGGCATGGAGTATTCTGTTGCATGGCAGTACTAGGTAGATAGGTTTTAGTCTCATATTTACCATATAGATTACCAGGACACAACCTCTTATGTATTTGCCAGCAGTAACATTCCTCCTTGTTGCATAATGCTTCCCTTATTTTGTATTTGGCACTATATTGTGTGTTCTTCATGCATGTTATACATATCTAGCTATGTTGACTAGGTGGCCATCCAATAAAACTGTACCTGATGACATGGTTACTTGACAAACAAGAGAAAAAAGATGCCATTTGAAATAGACATCTGCTAGTCTCATAGCCCTTTTTGTTTAAACTCCTGTCAGCCTCTCCACCAGACTTTCAGCCTTTGTGTGTGTTTAGGATTCCTGTTATCTTCAAGATCATTAGACTTACCTGAGTATTTGGTGTACATGTGAAGTGGGGGTGATCGGTGCAGAAGTGCTTCAATGTTTAGCACACTGATTTTCTGGTATTTTTATGTAAGTACACATTTTTTATTTAATAAATAATACATGGTTATTAATTGGTGATTTTTCCTCTTTAGGAGACACTACATGATTTATTCTAAACACCTTTGACTGACTTGTGGATGAGTATATCAGATCATCCCTTCTTCTACATGGAGGAAGCTACTTGAAGAGATTTTTTTCAGGAGATACCTAGATGATCATATCCCAGAGGATACTCAGTAAGATATTATCATCCACAAGGATGATCATTTAATAGACTGAACTACCTTCTACTCAAGGTGCTTTTTAATGCATAGACTGATTTATAGTGGGCACTCACATTAACCCTTTTCTTTTCTTTTCAATAACATCCTTCTCAAAAAAAGACCTAAAGCCTTGCAATCGACTTTTGATAGATATGCTTGAGAAAGGTATAAATGTATATTCTATTACATTTGACAATTAGTTTTTTTAGAATCATTTCAGTAATACATGCTATAATACTAAGGGAAGTGCTGCTGAATTGAGATAAAGTAGTAGGTCAAGGATTATCAATTCAGAGTGTTATTACTCCATTATCATTCATTCCTGTAAGCGTACAAAGCAAGATCTGCTATGTTTAGTCAGATACACCCTTCCAAATGTTGATGAGGTACCATTTCTTAATGTTATCTGACATGAAGTTGGCACATTGTACTGACCAGCTGCAGAAACAGACAGATAAAGCTCCCACGGACCATTACTGATTCTTTATTTCTATACTGAAGGTTATTAGCAAATATGTTAAATATCCTTGACAATAAGAAAGGCATCAATAACAGAAGTATAAGTTTGTGAAAATAGGAGTACATTGGAATGACAAAAGCTGTAGATTAGCTCTTTGATCAGAGGTCTACACAATAATTTGGCCTTTCTTTCCTTTTATGACTATGTAAATAGAAGTTATACAGAACAGGTTTATCAAATGGTTTAAAGACTGAATCACAAGCTACACAAGTAAAGAAATATTTAAAATTCCTCACCCTGTGACTAAACCAAAACTAGTGTGTCTCTATCTTAGCTTTTAATAGCTTTTGTGACATTTTTTTGTAATGTAGGAAACCCTATCATATAACTGATAATGCTATTACTGTGCTTTATATCTTGTTACTGTCACATTCCAAATTGACCCAGTCTATATCATTTTCATTTAGTAAATAATTTAATATAATATGTGTACAATTAATATAATATGTGTACAAGTCATTAACTTAATTTAATATAAAAGGATATATGTCATGACCCAGAGAAGAGGGGCTCAGTATACCCCTAAATCGCCTGCTTTCGTTTTCAGGAGCAATCTGAAGGTTTTGCTCATTGCACGGCGCTCATTGCACGGCGCTCATTGCAGGGCTTGCAATGAGTGCTGTAGGTGCTCATCCCAAGGCCCAGATGTGACTGGTTTGAGGGGGGGAGAGGCTCCAAACGGCTTACGACTTACAGGCTTTAAAAAAAAAATCGGATTTAATGGCTCATTGCCTTTGGCGCTCATCGCAAGGCCCGTAAAGTAGAGGTGGGGGGGGGGGGGGGAATGGGTAAGGAGAAGGCGCTCATCATGAGTCCCATAAATTAGAGGGGGAAGAGCTTTGCATTGTGTGGCAAAATTTTTTATTACCGTTATTTTTGACAGGCAAATCGCTAGTCTTTATATATTTTCAGAGTACCTCTGCCCTAATGTCATATGTTATTAATGCTGCAGCTAACATACATATTACAATACAATATAAAATACAAAGGTCCTCTAACTCTCAAATACCAGAGACCAATTTATGCAGCTCATCTAATAAAATATGCTGTAAGAGCAGCCACTGTGCAATCCTGAAACTCGACAACAGAAGTGCCATTGCCAATTTCCATGCCATTGCCAAGTTCAATTCCTACAGTCAAGTCTTATATCGTTGGGGCAATGAGATCAGATTCTAGTGCCTCACTCCTGAATATCTGCTTGGTGACTCTGGTCATCCATGACATTTAAACAGGCTGAAGGTCTTATGTCACAACAATGCCCCCAGCTTGGGGCTTTGACACACCAACTCTTGTGAGTGACACAGAGACAAGGAGTACAAGGAACACAACTGCTCAACCCGGCCCTTAAGATGGAACAACTACTGTACAAGCATGCATGTAACTGAACCAAGCACAACCCCCTCTTTGCTTCTATTGAAACTTCTGTCCCAGATGGTGGATGCCTTTACCACACTCTGCACCTACATGGAAGTTTCTACTATAATAGCTGCTCCAGTGAATACCATGCCAGCTAAATGAAACCAAAGCCACTTTACTATCGCCCTCCATTGCAAAGATGGGTTTACGTATGGTAGCAAGGCATTATAATGAAGACCCAGCCTCCTGCCATAGCTTCCTTCAGCAATGCACCCTGCAGTAGACTTTGCCCCCGGAACTTTACACGCGGAAGTTCAGGCTAAAATTGCCTACATGAACTGCATCCTTGTGGATGAATCTCTGGACTGGGTTTTGCCCCTCTAGGATCAGGGTGCTCTTTGCTATATATATAATAGTGGCCTGACTGCTAAGAGGAATGAGCTGTCCCACTATGACACACCAGCTCCCTTGGAAAAGATGATTGCACTGACCACATGTATTGATTCCTGTTTAAAGGACAAGTCAGCTGGAAAGACAACTTCCTGCAAGAGCTCCTGGAAGACAGTCAGATCCAGTACTGCTTTCCTGGATGAAAATCCTATCAAAGTAGGTAAAGGCCCGACTGTCTGAAACTGAGCAGCAGTGATGGATGCAAAGTCTCTGCTACTACTTCTGTGAGAAAGTCCGTCTATGTACATCATGTCCCACGAAAAGGGAAAATGTCAGGGTCTGAAGGTCCAAGAGGAGCATCCTTACTACTGCTCCTCAGCATATTAGGCAAATACTAGTTCCAGCCAGAGTAATGTGGGGCAACCAAGTTATATAGATAGTGGGATTCATTAACCGGATTCGGTGGGGAATTTCATCAAAATAATTGTGCCAGTAATGGAGTCGCTTGGGCACTGGACACATTCTTCAAGATATCTGTGACCTCATCATGACTATTGGCTCCTTATACTCTGGAATGCTATGGCTCCAACTTCATGATCCCAAGATTTCATGGTCCATGGCCCAGATCATGTTTTGGAGTGATCCCTGACATAACAAATGCTTTCCTGTACTCCCTCCAAAGCACCAGACAACAGTACAACCCCCCAACCCCCCTAGAATCATCCAGCCACAATAAACCTGTCTTGGAATCCTCTATGAACCACATAAAAACCTAGAGAAACTTTAGATGCTCTGCGGTAGCCACTATTACATCTAAGTCTGATACAACCTCAGACTCTCTGGACGACTTTTCTAAAGTTAAAGCAGAAATGTTACCAGCTTATCAACCATACAATTGCTCCATTCAGTTCCTCCCTGGAACCATGCGTCCCCAAGATAGAATATACCCTCTGTCAGAAACAGAAATGAAAGCTATATAGATAGAGATATGAACAAGGTCTAGATATTGGATGTCACATACCCCTTTTCCAGTTCCTAGATATAAGCCAATTGAGCCACCATAAAGGACAGCCTGCTTGGCTCCAGCCAATGGACTTTGTCCCATTATTTGCCAGATAAAGTTAATGTACTCTATTTGAGGTTTGGACCACTCAACATGGATACAGCATTATGTGTATTTGGAGGTTGGCCTATTGTTCACATAAAGAGTGAATCTCCTGTGTTTGTCTGTCACTCCCTATCATTGTTGTATTGTATAAATCCCCCTCTGTATCTAACCCCTATAAATATTGTTGACTTTTCAAAAATACATCAGTTCACTGCTGAGACATAAATAAATGGTATGTTCTCTTATTTGCTCCTGTGGCTGCGATACTGATCCTATCTCCATCCTGAAAGTAACTTGTCCTGGTCACTACCACAGGAAGGTTACTGAGACTCCTGGAAGTACTGATTCCTAATGGAGAGACCCTAACTGATACAGAAGCCATATATCAGGTTGCTGGTGCAGAGGTTTCCAAGAACCCAAAGGTCCTTGTGGGTAGTTAACCTGTAGTCTATAGCAAGTGGCTCTGGGTAGTAATAGCCCCTACCACTGGATCATCATGCTGGACCTGTACCCATTGCCTCTCTTTTCAGAACTGATGGATCCCTTGAGAGGATCAAGAATATTCACCAAGCTTCATCTCTGTGGGGCCTACAATCTTATCAGAATTGTGGTTGCATACCTAAGTGATATCCTCGTCTTTCCACTGGGCATGTGGAGCCTGACACATGCAGAGTAGGCTGCAGAGTAGGCCTAGACGGTGTGGGCCTTCATCTGCACCTGCAGAGAGTGAGCTACTTCATAGTCTTTCCAATTCCCCTTATATGTGGGTGTTCTGGCAAACTTGCTTGTCATTCCTCTTTGCTGCCGTGCAGTATTCACTTCCTGGAGTTCGCACCACGTGCCATTACTCCTCCCTTTATCACTCTATTGTGCACTGCCTGTTGTTGGTGTGCTGCCTTAGATGTAGACTGCTTCCACATCTTTACATCTCATGTGGGCCCAGCCTTGCCAGGAGGCACAGAAAGTGTCTGTCTGAGACCAAGCCTCACCAAAGAACACAGAAATTGTCTGTAGGCGATCAAGTCTCACCAAGGGACACAGAAAGTGTCTGTCTGCGTGCAAACCTTCCCACTGGACACAGAAAGTTTCTATCCACTACAAATCATATCAGAATAGGGGGAAATAGAGCCCTATGATTGGTTAAGAGTTTAACCAATCAGAATGCACTGATTGGAATATGTTAATTCATATTGGTTACCATTTAACCAATCATAAGGCTCTGTTTCCCCAATTCTGATAAGCTAAAATGTCAGTTAGTCAAAATAGGGTTTCATTCTAGTGTTACCCTTCTCTGATTGTCTATAAAAACAGCCAATCTGAGAAGAGGATATCAGCTAATTCTTTAGTTATATACTCTTTTTACTGTCATTCTTTTAGTTCATGTGATTTTTTATTGTATTTAATTCTCTTTTAGGGGTACCCATTTGGTAGAAGTTAGGGCTCCATGGTGTCCATAGGACCCCCATGGTAGGATATTCGATTTAAGTACCATGGAATACCCTTGGATGCCCATGGTTATAGTTTAGTATACCATGGGAAATCCATAAGGACCCTATGTTATTAGTTTAATTTTGGGTGCCATGGTTATAGTTAGATGCCTTTTTGGTGGTCCATAAGGACTCCTGTTGGGTTAAAGGACCCCCCACATTACTAGGGTTGGGGAGATGACCTCAGACATTGATGGGATGAAACCCAGAGAATACCTACATTCATATGGGTGATGTAGGTAATATTAACCCCTTAATTGTGTTAGCTGTGAGCAATCAAGCCCCTTTCATACTGTCAGATTTTAGGCATCTAGGCATATCAGAGTTTTTTTTCTGCCTTTTAGGGGGGTTAAAGGTACCCAGAGTAAACTTCAGTGAGTGTCTGAGTGTGAGTGAGTGTGCGTCTGTATGAGTGTGTCTGTGAGTGTGTCTTTGTGAGTGTGTGTGTGAGTGTGTGTGTCAGTGAGTGAGTGTTTGTGTGTCTGTGAATGAGTGTCTGAGAAAGTGTGTGTAAGTCTGTGAGTGAGTGTGTGTGTCTGAGTGTGAGTGTGTGTCTATGAGTGTGTCTGTGAGTGTTTGTCTGTGAGTGTGTGTGTGAGAGTGTGGGTGTGTATGTGAGTAAGTGAGTGTGTGTCTGTGAGTGAGTGTCTGATAAAGTGTGTGTGTGTATGTGAGTGAGTGTACATGTCTGTTAGTGAGTGTCTGAGAAAGTGTGTGTAAGTCTGTGATTGAGTGTGTGTCTGTGAGTAAGTGTGTCTTTGAGTGCATGTCTGTGAGTGAATGTGTGTGTTGTGAGTGAGTGTGCATGTCTGTGAGTGTGTATGCGTGTCTGTGAGTGTGCCTGTGAGTGAGTGTCTGTAAGTGAGTGTGCTTGTCTGTGAGTGAGTGTAAGTCTGTATGTGTCTGTGTCTGTGTGAGTGTGTGTCTATGAGTGTGTGTGTGTGTCTGTGAGTGTGTATGTCTGTGTGTGCGATTTTGCTGCCCGGGGCTGCCCCTGAGTTTGACGGGGGTGGCGTCAAACAAACTCAGGGGTAGCCCCGGGCGGCAAAAGCTCTATCTTCGCTACTAGATACAGGCATGGGTGGTTTACCCATTAGGACAACTAGGCAGCCGCCCAGAGGCACTTCCCTGGTAGGGGCGCTATTTCTTAAAAAAATGGTTCCTGCCTTAAAAAAAAATGAAATGTTGCAGTTCATATACTTTCTACTAGGGGGTAACCACCTAAAACAAGGCAACAGGAGTTACAACAGGATAAGGAACTTACATGTACAGAAAATACATAAATGGGTCTGTGCATACCTTGCATACTCACTTGCAGGGGCTCCTCCACTTTACTGCTTAGGGGCTCCAAAAAGGTAGATACAGCAGTGGATACAGGACATTTGCCAGCACAATATATGAAAAAAAAACTCCATAGCTTTTTACTTAGGAACAAAGCAAACCATCCAACTTGCTCTTCTCAATTAGTACTGCGACAATCAACAGCTTGTGCTACATGACTGAGTTTAGTTATATGGAAATAATACATGAACCAATTTAGCTAAATTTTTCAATCACCTACTGCAAGTGGAATTAAAAAGTAGCTCTACATGAATCATTAGAAGAATAACATTTAAAATTAATCCATTAAACTATGTTGAAGCTTTATAAATAAATGGTTATACTAAAAACTCAGCAAGTGTTGAAAAGGATTACAGCAAGGGCGTGAACCAATCAAAATAATTCATTCTCTCAGTCAATAGTCAAGGTACGCTGTAAGGTGTTGTCATGGAACATCATTCATTCAATAAATGTAGACACTTTTCTGTCACACATCCCACGACTCGTCACTTTACTTAAGCCATTTGATACAGGCTGTCGCAAACACAATAAACCATTTTGTACTTGTTCTATATACATGTTTTACCAGTACTTTAAGAACTTTAGAATAGTATGTCTAAGAGTTAATCAGCCTTATTAAATTCTGATTCGGCCAATTGAATAGGGCTCTATTTAAGCACATAGCTTGTTTCATTTACAGAAGTTTTTAGTTAGTGAAGACCTTGCTTTTGGATAGAAGTTCACTAACTAAAAACTTCTGTAAAAAAATATGCTATATGCTTAAATAGAGCCCTATTCATTTGGCCGAATTGCAATTTAATAAGGCTGAATATGTTTAAAAGTGGTTTCAAAATTACAACTGCCTCAATATCACAAGAGAGATAATTTCTTTCTTATTAACAGTTGAGAATAAAAGTGCAGGGAAATTAGTTTATGTAGACACTACATTACATATCATAGGAATTTAGCTTTGTGTACTATACTGTCTTTTAATTTTTAATGGAAAAACCTTGGGAAAGGTGAAAGAAAAATGGAGCGGGAAAGCGAAAGGAGGGTGCAGAAGAAGTATGTGTCTGATATGTGAAATGGTGGGTAAGACTAAAGGTTCATATTGATACAGATTGATACTGTTACATGTATCATGGTTAGATTTTTGTTATTAATAAATTGATTGTAGTAATTGATTGATGCGTCTTTCAATGCCTAATTACCCAGAATATGCCTTGGATAGAGCTTTTGTTTATTACTTCTAGTAAATACTGCTGTAATCCTTTTAAACAGCACAATAAAAAAAAAATATTGAAAACTTTGGGTCTAACTGAAAGCATGATTAAACAGGAAAAAAAGTCATACAGCTAGTTTTTAACAAGAAAAAAATAAATTAATTTAGAAGCCTCTACAGGGCCCTGGAGACATGCATGATAGATAGAATTTGTTTGTTTGGGATGGGTGTTTGCATTCCTGGAGAGATATGGTTGCATTTCCTGAAGCAAAGTAAAATATGAAACTATAACAGTAGTTATTGTAACAAGTACATAAAGACTGATTTAAGAATCAGAACATTATACCATTAACACAACAGCTCCTAAATAAGATTATTTTTTTTAAAAGTTCTTGCTCATGCAATAGTTTTTAATTTGTCTATTCAAATTAATATTCAAATATGAACATTTCAATGCAGCTTTTAAAACTGACATTTTAACTTAGCTTTCTTGCTTCTAGTAGATGATTTTCTCTTTGGCTATTAGGTGTCCTTTAAGTGAAAGAGGGTCTGTCCCGCAGGTTGTCCTAAATTATTTTGACTGTGTAGGTAGCCACATTAAATTCCATCCTCGTAAGTCCAACGTGTAGCTATTGAAGCCTGCGTGCTTTAAATTCTCCAGAGTTACTTTGCTATTAAATTAGAAGGGCTGGGAAAGGCCTGCGAGCAAGGTGCGTGATAAGCCAAATCATAAGCCAGTCTTCTTGCACGTTGGGTGTGCGGCCGGGACAAGATCAATTAGTCTAACACATAGCAAAGTGTTAGACTTAGCCAATGGCAGCAGAGATCGCCATCATGGTGAATTGAAGCCTGCAGGATCACCTGCAGGCTCCCGACATCATCCTTTGCCGATTGGGACCTCCGCAGCAATTAAAAACACAAGCCCTGCCTCGTGGGGTGCTCCAAGAACTCCCCCGGCACCTAAAATGCATCCCCCCCGCAATTGGAACCCCCAAAGTGTCCCCATATCAACCCATGCAGTGGGGTTCCTGATCGGGCCCCCTGCTGCATTCAAATGTTTTCAATTTCCTGCTACGGGTCCTTAAAGAGCCTGCAGCACACAGTTAGTCAAGGATGGCCGCAGGGGTACTGTACTAACCCCACGGCACCTAACATTATCCCTTCCCCAATGCTTGGGGTCCGCATACAGACCCCCATTAGCCTCTAATTAACCCCATCAGTCTCATAAGGGTCTATACAGATCCTCATGGGAAAGTATTTAACTCCAAAATCAACACCATAAGTGCCATGACGTTCACCAGGACCCTCATGACACTAAGTCTAAGCACTACCCTACACTACACTATTAGCCACCCCAATAAACCAATACATCTAAATTAACCCCATCTAAGTAATTAACCCTATTTAACCCTCACCATACCTAATTAACTCTATCACTAACCACTTAACCCCATATAGAATCATTTAACCCCATCTAGTCCTATTTAAGCCCATCTAGTACTATTTAACCCTGTCTAGTCCTATGTAACCCCAGCTGGTCCTATTTAACCCCATCTAGTCCTATTTAACCCCATCTAGACCCATTTAGCCCTGTCTAGTCCTATGTAACCCTATCTAGTCCTATTTAACCCAATATAGTCCTAATTAAGCCCATCTAGTCCTATGTAACACTCTATAGTCCTATGTAACCCTATCTAGTCCTATTTAACCCCATCTAGTCCTATTTAACCCTAACTGGGCTTATGTAACCCCAAATGTACCCAGTAAACTCCATCTCATATACCTTCTCCTACCCTACACTATTAACCCCCTCTACCCAATCAACCCCCCTCTACCCTGTTAATCCCCCTCTACTCTGTTTAACCCGACACTATTCACCTAACACCCTAATACAATCCCTATTACCCCACTAATTACACAAAATAAAAAAAGAAAATTACCAAAAATAAGAAAACCTAAGTTACATAAAAATAAAAAAACTACTTTACATAAAATAAAAAAACCTAAGTTACCCCAAATAAAAAAAACATACATTACATAAAATAAAACATACTTTACATCCAATATACCCCCTTAATACATACAATAAAACCCCTCAATACATACAATTTAAGAAAAATATTGTAGTACTAGGAACTTGCCGGTTAAAAATTACGGGAGTTACATTTTAAGCGTGGAAATGCTGTGCACCCAATTTTTTATTTATGTTTTTAATATTTATTGTTTTTCAATGTGATAATAGATATGTATTAAAACGGACAACAATGAATTGCTTTATTAATGTGTTTATTGTTATAACATGCAACTTGTATAGTTATATCTGTCACCAACTGTGCAACCATGTTTTTTAACTTTGTAAAATGTTTTATTCCGAAGTCTACTTAAATATTATAAGACAGTTGAAAATTTGTTTTAAAACATTACATCTTATTTAACACATATGTACATTTTTTTATTGAATCCAGAGGAATGCAAACAGAAAAAAAACAAGTGAAATTTAGCCAATTTTCTCAAATGGGAAAAAAAAATGGCTTCTACTTGCAGGTAGGAATCAATGATCCATTGTTGTGTCAGTTTTCAAGCACTTAAGATGGGATTAAATTCATCCCTAATTGCAGTTTGAGCCACTTTAAATTCCAGCATGGAAATATTATTTCAGACTCGTTGTTTAGTGTTGGGATAACTTGGAAGTATTAATTTTGCTTGCCAACCTGCCTCCCCATTAGGATACAAAATTGGATATTTCATTGGATCTAAATTGGTACTTAATACTGTATATTGATGTTAATGAAAGGTTGCTCTTCATTCTGCATGAATACGTTGTTGTTGTTCAACTTCTGCTAGTTTTTTATAAGCTTGACTATATGGATTTTTTTCCATAATCTTATCAAGTTTATGAAAAACTGTGGCTAAGCATCTAGTATTTTCATGAAGCTGCATACATTGTTCAACAGCTTCCTTTGTATCTAGTACATATAGTTGAGCAAATTTTTGCTCTCCTTCCACAGGGTGTAAATGTGAAGTACGGTGCTAAATTTGGACTTGAACTTTAAAGCAGTAAGGGCCATATCCTTCCATATTTCGAGCTAAAGTTGCTCCCATAGATGCAAAAGAAATGGCACTATTATAATATCGTACATTTTGTTTAAAATTTTTGTAATTTGGGATAGTTGGGTCACTCATATTTTGTAGATACCATCTCTTGGTCTTTCATTAGTGATAAGCCCCACAAAATTGACAAAGCACATTCAACATACCACAATTGTGAGTTTCAACATTTAGATCTGTAAATAATGGATTTTCCTGTGAATCCAGATGAACATTAGAATCAATATCTACATTATTACCATTACCATATTCTTTACATGTTTGTGCCACAATATTTTTTAGTTTCCTATCTCTCTTACGCAGACTTTTGGGAGAAACCATGTGTCGTTTCTTGGACATTCGTTGACAGGCTTCTTTGCGTAGTGAAGAAATACAGGGGAGGGAGAGAGGGGGGAAAGAGACACAGTGAAGGGAGAGGGGGTGGGTAAAGACACAGGGAAGGTAAAGGGGGGGTGGAAATAATAGGGTATGGAAAAGGGGGAAGAGATATAGGGAATGGAGAGGGGTGGCTATGAGCCACAGGGGAAGAGACACATAGTAGGGGGTGGAAGATACAGAGGGCAGGGAGAGAGGTGGGAAGAGACACAGGGGAGGGAGAGGGGGGGTGTGGTGTAGAGTGGTGGCAAGAGACACAGAGGAGGGAGAGGGGTGGAAAGAGAAACAGAGTAGTGAGAAGGGGTGAGGAAAAGAACACAGGGGATGGTGGGCCAAGAGACACAGGTGAGGTGAGAAGGAGGGCCATGTTTTTTTAATGTTTTCATTAGAGCTGTTCAAAGAAATAATATCTGTACTTATGAGTTTATGGTGTAGGCAAAGGAAATATAGTGTACCTACTAGTTATAAGATACATCTCTGTCCAGAAACCGTCACTGCAGCAATCTTTTGTGTCCCAGTTATTTTGACAGACACCTGTAAAGTATGAAAGCAGATTATAAGTATACTATTTTCATGAAGTAATTAATGACTATGCTTACAATGTGTTGAATTACATGAGGCTAACATATATATATATATATATATATATATATATATATTTTTTTTTTTTTTTTTTTGGTGATTGTAATTAAATCAATGGTCTATCAGAAGCATTTTGCCCATGTTTGAAATTATCAACTATATCTGGCCATTGAGCATTACATGTAAATGTAATAAATAAATCTGGTTTGCCAAATTTTGTTACAAATTGTATCTTTCCGGCATATTGCGAGGAGATCATTGGAAGGAAGATGGTAAAATGATGGCTCGTCCAGCTGCTAGATTTTGGTTAGTAGCTGCTTCAGCAACATAATCCATGAGGCCACAATACTGTTCAACACAGAGTTTATGTTGTTAGTATTTGATGAAATTTAAATGATCCATTGCTAACATATATCTATATATATATATATATATATATATATTTAATTTTTTTGGGTGATTGTAATTAAATCAATTATTGTTTTTACTATGAATAATATTTTAAGGTAATACAATAGGTCATAAATCACAAAACAATGAATTTAAAATAACATACTGTAAAGCATCCTTCTAATTTGCTGTTAGTGTTTTACTTTATGACCATGTGTGAGTCTGTTAATGAACAGGCAGCACCAGCAAATTGTGTGTCTATGTGAAATAGAGATACAGCTGCAAATTGAGAATTCAAATTTCTATAATGACTACATGTTATGCAATAAAAAATATACACAGCGTACAATGTGTTAAGTCATTTCATTGAAATATATATATATTTTTTTTTTATCAGTTACTAAATCAGTTAATCAATTAATGAGTAATAATGCTTTACCTGTTATCTTTTTATGTATGTTATAACAATCATATAGTTAACTTAACATGTCTTTAATGATTAGCATGTGTTAAATGACGTTATAGTAAAAAAAAATCCATTTATCAATTAATAAATAAATAAATATTAATACTTTCCCTATTATCTTACAATGTATTTGTTGAAAATCATTAAGGGGTAACAATCTCTTAATAAAATGTGTCCTCTGATAATGTGCAGCCACACAGTTGAGTATCTGAGAAGAAAGTGAGAAAATTCTGGAAGGTTTGCAGTATTTATAGAGTGCAAGCGCGAGGACAAACTTGCACATGCGCAGTTTACAGCTTATTCGCTTTTTCATGGTGTAGAGCGCCGTTTTAGGGAGTTAAGCGCTTGGTTACTACAAAATGGACAATATTACATGCCTCGCGATGATCGGGTACATGGTTTGCGTTCTTCAGGTAAGTGTTACTTGCTTGGTGATCGTCTTTACTGTCTTGCGCTGTGTTAGTGTGTTCGTGTATTAGTGTTTTCGCCTAAGTCCCGCGTTGTTCCTGTGCCTTACTGTCTTGGGAGGCGTGTATTTTCTAAGTCCCTTAGTGTTTTCACCTAAGTCCGACGGTGTTCGTGTGTGTAACTGTGTTTGGCGGTGTGTATTTTCCAGCGTGCCTGGCGTTGCTCAGCCTCGTTTTCATGCTGTTTCAGAATTTTTTTGTTCCAACATTTTTTTCCTTGCTTAGCCATTTTTTTAGTGGCGGAAAATGGGAAATATGGCTCCAATTTGCTTGCAACTTGACTCCTAGGCTTCCTTGTTCTCCCCCTGTGCTGTGTTTGTGAGTGTTATTTTTTTTGTCTAATTATTTTGCTTGTTTTTTGTTTTTTTGTAGTTCCGCATCTGAACGAACGGGTTGCTTCAACTCAACTGCTCGCCTCGCTTCGCTCATTGTAGCCTAAGTCCCGCGTGCTTCAACTACTCACTTTGCTTTGCAAGGCTCACAGTGCAATGAGTGCCTTCAGCGTTTATTGCAATAGTGTTTTTTGTTTTTTTTGTGTATATGTTTTTTTGTATGCTAATAAGTAATACATTGATATACTTTACCTATTTGGAAGTAATATATGCAGGAAGCATTGTGCTGAAGAACTGACAATTTGTTTTGATGTTCCTGCAGCATCCAATGTAGATTTGCACTGTAGTGGAGCTGAGGTGTAAGTGTCAGCAATGTGTGCAGTGTGTAGTGTAAATAGGCTGCGTACGCGAGGGGAAGCCGTTAGTGTAGCTGTGTACTTCCGCATTCTGTAAGTTAGTGTTGTAAAATGGCGGTGAATGTGTATGTGGGTGTAGATGATTTAGCGTGCTTGCTAAAAGTGTATCTTGTACCTCGTACAGCTTTTTGGAAAAGCCGAATGTGCTTGGTGGTGTTTCGCGGCTTTAGGGTTGTGTGGCCTCGTTTTGCTTTTTTTCGGAGGCCATTATTTTTTTTCGCATAGGGGATTTTCGTGTGGCTAAACTCAGTAAATTAGACTTAAATTGAGGTGTAACTTCACTTGCAGAGGTCCCGGATGCCCGCACCTGCTGTGGGTAAGGTTTTTATGTAATTTTTGTGTGTATTTTTCTTTATTTTTATGTTTCAGCTGCGTTCGGTTCGGCCGTTAAGGTCGTATTTTTGCGAGTTTGTAATGTTTTTTTTTCTAAGTCCCGCGGTTTGTATTTTTTTAGTGTAAGTCAGTAATTTTTTAGTTCTAAGTCCCGCGGCTGGTATTTTTTTGTGTAAGTCCGTATTTAGTCATTGCCTGTTACATGTATTTTTTCAAAGTCCCACTTCTGTGGGTGTTTGTAACCGCTTGTGAGGCGCCGTAGTGCCTCCACTTCCACAAATGAAGCCCCTTGCGTGAGCCTTCGGCTCATTGCAGCCAGTGTTGGAGCCTCCACCTTCTTCAAATGCGGCCCCTCGCTTCGCGTGACGACATTTCGTAGTTTGACAACATTATATGTGATATCAAAAGCCTGTGGTAGAATCTTCTGGAAATTCTTGGTCTAATCCGTTGGAGGATATCCTTCGTATATAGGCTGATATATGATATTTGTCGACCTGTGTGTTAGATGTATACAACTGGTGTATGTTTGTATGCACACACCAAATAGTGCCAAAAAAAGCCCTAGCACACCCACTAAAGAATACTATGTATCCAAATATTGGTAAAAATATAAATATTTATTGATTCCACATGAATTAAAGATGAATATAATAAAAGGTGATAGCAATCTTATAACCCAATACAACTTTATTTAAAAAACGCATTTCACTACTGTCTCAGTAGCTTTCTCGGTTAGGTTGAAAATCTGTTGTCCTCTTGGGGCCAAATGCGCCTCCAGCGACGATGGTTTTCTTGTCTTCATCCCTAGCATAAGGGCCCTTCCTAGATGTCCAAAGGTCCGGCACCCCTAGGATAAAAATAAAAATTCTAATTAATAAAAAAATAAAGACAAGATATAATCATAAACATTATGAATAGTACACTTACCTTTTCACTATGCCCCCATCCTCCTGGTAGTCTTCCGATTGGCTGATGTAACTGTCAATCAGATTGCAGTCAATCAGAAGATGCAGATGCTTAGAGCCAATCAGAATAGTGTAGGGTTGGAGGGGGTTTATGGGATGGGGTTTACTGGGTACATTTGGGGTTACATAGGCCCAGTTATGGTTAAATAGGACTAGACAGGATTAAATAGGACTAGATGGGGCTATATAGGACTAGTTGGGGTTATATAGGATGAGACAGGGTGAAATAGGATTAGATGGGCTTAAATAGGACTAGATGGGGTTAAATAGGACTAGATAGGGTTAAATAGGACTAGATGGACTTAAATAGGAGTAGATGGGGTTAAATAGTCCAAGATAGGGTTACATAGGACTAGATAAAGTTAAATAGGTCTAGATGGGGTTAAGTGGTTAGTGATAGGGTTAATTAGGTGTGATGAGGGTAAAATAGGGTTAATTACTTAGATGAGGTATATTTAGATTTATTGGTTTATTGTGGTGACTAATAGTGTAGTGTTTAGACTTAGTGTCATGAGGGTCCTGGAGGACCCTCATGGCACTTATAGTGTTATTCTAGGGGTTAATAGTGTCCTGTAGGGGTCTATATAGAACCCTATAGGACTAATGGGGTTAATTAGTATCCCATAAGGGTCTGTATAAACCCTTATGGGACTGAGGGGATTAATTAGAGGCTCATGGGGGTCTGTATAGACCCCCAATAGTGATGGGGTAATTTTAGATGCCTTATAGTACCCCCGCAGCAGGGGTTAAATATTTTAGAGGTTTTAAGTCCAGAGGGAAGTTTGGGGGCCCGTGTCAGGGTCTTTTTGGCTTCTCTCACAGCCAACGTATATGCTTTTTGAGCCTTTGTGGGTGTTCTGGAGCACCCGTCGGGCTTCAGCCTCTATTTGCGTTACGTGCTAGCTCGCGTGTGACATCTTCCCAATTTAATAGCATTATTGAATTGTAAGGGCTACGTGCTTCACAAATCAATGGGATTTTTGGCTGTATCGTTACACGTTGCCTGTCTCTTTGGCAATTCTCGGCCAGCCTGCGTTTTCAAAGTCGGCTGTGTGTCTGTTTTAGAGGGGAATGTGGTAAGAGTTTGATCTTAACTCCAATTTAATAGGGCTATATATTATTAAGACAACAGAACCCTCCTGAAAAAAAAGCATATCTGCTTAACAGGACATTGGAAGGAATTTTCTTCTTTGATGCACTTTGTGTTTTTTTTTTGTTTTTTTTTAATGAGTCTGTCAAAACCGGAAAAATCTGACTGCCCTGGAAAGGGATAGTCCTGGCAGGGCAGGATCAGAGGTGGGAGCCCAGGAGATGCTTGTGTGTCTGGGGTGGGGGCATCTAATGCTCCCCAAGAGCAAATCAAGGAAAAATGTAATACAAAATATATATATATATACTGTATATTATTATTATTTTAGTTTATTTAAAACATGCCAACATATTCCATAGCGCTGTACATAAATTAGGTTCAGACAATGATAAATACAGATTAACATTTAGCAAAGGAAGGAGGACCCTGTCTTTGAGCTAGGAATCCAATGTCCATGGTGAATTCCCAAAGTACTTAGGATAGAAACTTGCAGACTTACAATCTAAGGGATAAAAGAGGGAGAGAGAGGTGAGAAGTGTGTTAGGGTGGAAGGTAATACGCTACTTTAAACAGATGCATTTTAAGTGAGGTTTTAAATGTTTTGAGGCAAGAGGATAATCTGGTGGAGCGAGGCAATGAGTTCCAGAGACATGGGGCAGCACAAGAAAAGTCCTGGAGGCGGGAGTGAGAGGAGGTGACAAGAGTTGTAGAAAGAAGAAGGTCATTAGCAGAACGCAGAGGGCGGGTGGGGGAGCATTTGGAGATGAGAGCGGAGATGTAAGGGGGAGCATTATAGTTGAGGGCTTTGTAAGTTAGGGTCATGATTTAAAATGTTATTCTTGAGGCTAAGGGAAGCCAGTGGAGAGATTGACAGAGAGGTGATGCTGACACTGAACGTTGTGTACGGAAGATGAGTCTAGCAGAGGTATTCATATTGGATTGAAATGGAGACAGTCGGGTGGTAGGTAGGCCAACAAGAAGCGAGTTGCAGTAGTCTAGTCAAGAGATGATGAGAGAGTGTATAAGGATTATAGTTGTGTCTTGTGTAAGATAGTGACGAATTCTGGTGATGTTTTTTCGATGGAGAAGACAAGATTTAGTTAGTGATTGTATGTGAGGGATGAAAGACAGAGCGGGGTCCAGTAGAACTCCAAGACAACGGGCTTGGGAGGATGGGGTGATGATGTCTTTGTTGACAGTGAGAGAGATGTGAGGAATTGACGGTGTGGGAGAGGGAGGGAAGATTAGGAGTTCTAGACATGTTGAGTTTGAGATGGAGGGTGGACATCCAAGAGGATATACTAGAGAGGCAGTTGGAGACGTGTGTTAGAAGAGAGGGGGATAGACCTGTTTCGGAGAGGTAGATTTGGGTGTCATCTGCATAGAGATGATAATGAAGCCCAAAAGAGTTTATGAGGGTACCAAGTGAGGAAGTGTAGATGGAGAAGAGGAGGGGGCCAAGGACAGATCCTTGGGGTATACCAACAGACAGGGGATGAGAAGAAGAAGAGGTATTAGAGAAGAAGATACTGAATGATCGATTTTGTAGGTATGATGAGAACCACGAGAGAGCAGTGTCTCAAATACCAAGGGAGAAGAGGATATGGAGTAGAAGTGGATGGTCGACAGTGTCAAAGGCAGCAGAGAGAACTAGATGAAGAATAATTGAGAAGTGACCTTTTGACTTGGCGGTAAGCAGGTCATTGGTGACTTTAATGAAGCTGTCTCAGTGGAGTATTGGGGCAGAAAGCCGACTTGGAAGGTGTCAAGAAGGGAGTTAGGGGAAATAAAGCTGGTAAGGCGGTTATAGACGAGCCGCTCCAGCAGTTTGGAAGCCAGGGGAAGCAGAGAGATGGGGCGGTAGTTAGATGCGACATCCAAGTCAGATGAGGGTTTTTTGAAGGTGAGAAATCCTATGGCATGTTTTAGAGAAGACGGAAACATGCCAGTAGTAAGGGAGAGATTGAAAATATGTGTGAGAGCTGGGATTAGTGTGGTAGTGAGTGGAGATATGAGCTAAGATGGAAAAGGATCCTGAGGACAGGTAGTGAGGCGAATGGATGATAGCAGTTATGAGACTTCATCCTCTGTAGCTGGATCAAAGCAGTTCAAAGTGGAAGTGGGATTGGGGAAGGGAGAAGACTGGGTGTTGTTGGTTAATTGAGAGGGTGGAGCGTGTAAACCACTATGAGATAAGAGTTCATTGTGGATGTTTTGAATTTTATGAATAAAATGGTTGGCAAAGTCTTCAGCTGTGAGAGAGGAAGGGATGGGAGGAGGTGGTGGGCGGAGGAGAGTATTGAAAGTGGCAAACAGACGCTTGGGGTTAGAGGACAGAGTTGATATTAGTGTTGCAAAGTACTGCTGTTTAGCAAGGTTAAGGGCAGAGTAATAGGAGCGTAACATATATTTGTAATGGAGGAAATCTGCTGAAGTGCGTGATTTCTTCCATAGTCATTCAGCAGTGCCGGAGCACCTCTGGATGTATCGTGTTTGTGTAGTGTGCCATGGTTGTGGATGAGAGCGAGGATATCTGCGTGTGGATATGGGAGCCAGAGTGTCAAGGGTGGAAGAGAGAGTAGAGTTGTAGAGTGAGGTGGCAGTGTCAGGGCAGTTGAGGTTGGTGATGGGACTGAGAAGGGGTTGGATAATAGTGGAGAGCTGAGTAGGGTCAAGTGCTCGCAGGTTTCTGTTTGTGATGGTGGTAGGGGTTGGAGAGGGTGATGTGGTGAGGTTGAAGGTAAGGAAGTGGTGGTCAGATAGAGGGAGTGGATGGATGACTGGGTTGGAGGTTGTGCTGAGATTGGTGAAGATAAGGTCAAGAGAATGTCCAGCATGATGAGTTGAAGAATCTGTTAGTTGTGAGAGGCCAAGGGAAGAGGTGAGTGCAAGCAGTTTGGCTGCTGCAGGGGAGGTGGGAGTGTCAACAGCAATGTTAAAATCTCCAAGAACCTGTGAAGGAACATTGGAGGAGAGAAAGTGAGGGAGCCAGGCAGAAAAGTGATCAAGAAATTGAGAGGGAGTGCCTGGGGGGCGATAGATCACAGCTACACGTAGAGAGATAGTTGTGAAGAAACAGATTGTATGAACTTCAAAGGATGAGAATTGGATGGATGGGACAGGGGTTATGAGGTGAAATGTTCAGTGAGTGGAAAGCAAAACACCCACACCACCACCTTGTTTGTTCCCAGGTCTAGGTGTGTGGCTGAGGTGAAAACTACCATGGAAGAGTGCTGCAGGGGAGGCAGTGTCTGAGGATGAGAGCCAGGTTTCAGTGAGAGCCAGTAGATTGAGGGAGTTTGTAGTGAATAGGTCATGAATGAATGTGAGTTTATTGCAGATAGATCTTGCGTTCCAGAGGGCGCAGGAGAAAGGTAGAAATGAAGGTTTGTGACATGGGATGGATATCAGATTCTGGGTGTTACAGGTGTTTGCTGGCCTTGAAACAGAGCGTGGCTGACAGCGAGTGGAGATGAGTGAAGGGCCTGGGTTAGGGGATATATCTCCCGCAGCCAGGAGAAGGAGGAGTGAAACGGAGAGAAGATGGGACTGGGACTTACAGTGCTGTTTCTGCTTGTGAGTGTTAGGGAGGGGATGATATTGTGACTGGAGGAGGCAGAGGAGCTCATGGGAGCAGAGAAGAGGAGAGGAGAGCAAGGAAGGTGAGATGGTAATATTGTTGGGGACATGATATGGAGAGGATGCAAAGGAGAGTCTGAGAGAGGGGCAGTAGGTTATAAGAAAGAGGAAAGCGTGAGAAAGCATTGTGACAATGTGTGAGATTAGGAAAAATAGGTTAGAAGATTGTGGGGGAAGAATTATTATCCTAAGATTTGGTAGCAGTAGTAATATAGATTCAGGAGCAGGGAAAATAATGAGATAAGGTTTATCAGAATGGCTGAGGTAGGTGAGTAGCTAAGAGACTTATGACAATGTTTTTTTTTTTTTTTTTTAGCAGGTGTTGTTGACTGAGCAGGTGCAAGTCATATGAGTTTCTAGAAGTTAAGAGAATGCAAGGGTGGGTGGGTGTGGGGCAGGGAGGGAGGGCAGAGAGAGCAGTTGCAAGTGTCAAACTTCAGGGAAGGCAATTGCTATGAACTAAGATGGAGGCAATTACTGGAAAGGGAGGAACAGAAGAGATCAGAGATCAATAAACATAACACATAACACTGGGACCCTCCATTCACTAGCTCCTCCACTGTATAGATGCATGAGTCATGTATGTATGCAAATTAAGTTAAATTACGTTTTATTCGGGTTAATTTAGATTTTTTATGCAAAACACAACTTTGAGAATGATTAAAGCATGCTCTTTTAAATGCATGAAAACCAAGTTATGTTCCATGTCATAATAAGACTAACATTTTAACTCTGAGTAAAAGATTTAAAAGCGAGATCCATTTATTTATCTTTTTACATGAATAAATTAATCCTCACTGTATGAGCGCTACAGTGTTCCTTTAACACTGATTTAAACAGGAATATTGGAGAATACCCACAATTATATTTATATAGGCTATGATCTACTAAGTAAATAGTCTGGTCACTAGACTGATATTGCACATTAACTGCCATTGACGTCACTGGAACTTGCCAGAGTGCATTCCTAGACTTTGGTGTAACTTACATTCTCCAAGGGTGAGTAGAGAAAAGAAAGTGTTGAGAACTGGGAGGATATAATTGACATTGTTGCTTACTTTAGCCACCTCACACATGACTGATTCTCAAATTTGAGGGCTAAGGAGATTTTCTGTCATAACTTATCTTGTACAGCAAAATTCACAAAATTTACACAATGTATTTCAGTCACAATAAGGCTATTTGATACCAGAATATTCTGACTTATCAGTAAGTAATGATTGTAATAAACAAAACAAAAAAATAGTACACATATGTGAATGTAACTTGTAGTGCGAGTATAATAAGCAAAATACGTTACCATATTTGTAATTGATTTGTTTTAAAATGATTGATCTTTTATGTAACTTATTGACACCTATGTATAATTGAAACCTGTTACATCAGTAAATACAATCATAATATACTGATGGAAACAAATAAATAGGAACATGGAATGGTGAGTGTTCTACTAATAACTCAACCCAAGCATGTCATTTTGAACCTAGGTTGAAAAATAGACGCACAAAATGATTTACTGACCATGGGCCTCATTCTATTAGCGGCCGCAGCCGTTACGGGGCCGCAAGGACCGGCCGCAAGCTATTCGGCTATTCTATTCCCTTACGGCCGGAGGCTCCGGCAGGCTTGCGGCCGGTGCCTTGCTATCTCTTGCGGCCGCTCGTGCAAGAGGAAAGCCTTTGATCTAAAACGGCCGCAAGAGTTTCGGCCGTAAGAAATTCCTATTTGCAATTCAATTGCTCCGGGAACCCTCTCTGCAAGGCTAAAAGCGAGCCGCAGCTTACTTGCAGGAAAGAGGTCTCGCTAGCACCAATTAAGCACATAAAATAGCTCAAATAAAGCCATCCTGCACTTTGAGAAGACTATAAAGGGATTTTAGGTGTTAGAAAAAATAGCACATAATTATCCTGTACTCAAATCCGTAAAATATTTTATTTTTAATATCCGTAAAATATCCATGTAAAAAGTCCAGAGTGCTTGGAGCACCTCAGACACACCCACGCCGCAGCCGGAAAATAAACAGTTAATTTGAAGTCGGGTTTGGGCAGATGTGCAAGCTTGAGAGTGGGTTCCTTTTAATCCTCATGTCCCCCAAAATGATCCCTAGCATTTACAGAGCTGTACAGTGCAGGCTTGAATTTATTTTTCAGTTTTTATATTTCACAGCTTACGGCCGGTTCCAAGATATGCGGCCAGCCGTAAAAGGAGATCCTTGCGGGGCCGTATAATAGAATCGCGAGTTAACTGAACCCCCGCAAGGAATCGCAGCCTTACGGTAATAGAATGAGGCCCCATGTGAAGAGATTCACACTTGTAATGATGAAAAGGATTTTATTTTCAACACTGAATTAAGCTGATTTTATCCTGTGGGTGAGTGATATCTTACTCATATCTTCACATGATTCATCACACACCCTATTTCACTCCTGAGTGATATATTAAACTGTTTGTGGTCTGCTTAATTACATATTTATGTTTTCATCAATATGTTTTAAAATAACTTCTTTTGTTACTATTGGGTTCCATTTCCTTTACTAAAGTGCTTTTTCAGGAAGGTGTAGCCATATAAATTAATGAGTACCCAGTAGTCAAAATGAAAGCACTGTCATTATTAGGTGTCATATTTTTATTGTTCATTGTCTTCTGCTATTTGTGGAAGGAAACCTTCCCAAACCAAAACATAAGATTACATTCCATTGCAGTTTAATTGCATATCAATGGTAAAAATTAATATTGTACTATTTATTTATTTATTTATTAATTATTATTATTATTATATATTTTTTAAAGCACCAGCATATTTTGTAGTACTAAGGTACAGTAATAAACCAACTCAGTTTAAACTAAAACAGTAGATTCCATTCCATTGCAGTATAATTGCATATAAATGGTAATATACTGATTAGGAATTTTACATGAAAATGATAATCCAGCTCTCATGAGCGAGAACAAAACATGAGCTGAGGGGAATGCAGGATAGATCAATGTTATAGAATGATTGAGAGAAAATTATGAGAACCTGAAAGGATAACTTTATGAAATTGTGAATGATCGATTTATGAAAGGAGCTTTACAATATAGAAAATATTCCTCCCACTAACGAAAGATTGCAGTGCAACCCTAATCTATTTATGTAGGTTCAGATGTCATCCTGGTAGAGAAACCCATCAGCATTCCTGATGACTCATCACTTAATATTGAACCTTTATGTTTTAGAGGTTCACGGTCCAAGTTCTTGCACATCACTCTCCAGTTGTGCCCAAAAATGAAATGTAGGCAGCTTGAGTTGTAATCAATGATGACTATAAAATTCCAGTTATAGAGGCTCATTCAATTACAAACCCATAATTACCTCCAAACTTAACTTTTGGCTGCGGGTCAAATTTTTTCTAAACATTTAGATGTATTCAATTGTCTCTAACATGTAATTACAGACTCAAAGCCTGCACAAGCAAACCATGAACTCATAAGTAGCATTTCAGGGAGCATGATCATGTGATCAGGCAATAATTAAGCCTGTAAGTTACTTTTTAGACAGAGACAATAGTAAATGAGACAGTCATCATTACGTCAGTAAAACATGGAGGTTACAATTAACCTGAAATTGTAGGCTAAGCATTAATACACGCAAATAAGTAATGTTTGCTGATCGGGTTACACTCATGCAATCTTAAAATAAATGAATGCATCTGTTTAAGTCCATGTGGGTGGCCTGATATGGATCCCTTGATTTCCAGGATTGATAAAAGACAGAAATAAAGGTTACAAATAATATTTTTTTTATCGCAGATTTGTGAGCTTGAGGTTGTTGTGCAATTAATTATAATGTTGTTCATTGCTTTCCCAGTATTTTAAAGTACAGTATTGTATGTTTATTTGCTGCTGCAGTTATACGAACAGGTGTTTAACCCACTTGCGAGTCCTATCTAGTACTCATATAATTTTTGAGCCAGCAGTGTTTTCGAGCCTGTAACTCGCAATTGTAATGCAAGCCGGCTGAATATCAATTACATTTACGGCTACATTATGGGATAAAGTAATTGCAATTTGGGCAATTTTCAACCTCAATTACTATGGGCCTCATTCAATTGCGATTTGGCCAATTGAATAGGGCTCTACAAAAGAACATAGCATATATTTTTTTACAGGAGTTTTTAGTTAGTTAACTTCTACCCAAAAGCAAGGGCCATCATTCAATTGCTATTTGGCCAATTGAATAGGGGTCTAAATAGGCACATAACATATATTTTTTAAAGAAGTTTCTAGTTAGTAAACATCTATCCAAAAGCAAGGTTTTCACTAACTAAAAACTTATTTAAAAAAAATATGTTATGTGCTTATTTAGACCCCTATTCAATTGGCCAAATCTCAATTGAATGAGGGCCCTGGTATTTACTAACTAAAAACTTCTTTAAAAAATATATGCTATGTGCTTACTTAGAGCCCTATTCAATAGGTCAAATCTCAATTGAATGAGGCCCTATGTATGCAGCTTTTAGTTAAAGAATTTGAATGGCTGTACAAGCATTAACTAAATATACATGAAGCTAGCTGATGTTACAAATGTAAACAACTTTTCACATGTTTGTCTCTGTCTCAGTTCCATGTACCTTTACTTGTATAGTGCAGAATTCTCGGAAGACTTACTTGTAGCTATGGGAGTTTTTAAAAGCAAATGTATAGTTATTTAGAGTTATTCTATGGCGCCCACAAAAAATAATTCCTTAAAACTTATTGAATCACACCCAGGGGGGGTTTCATGGAGCTCTGTAGCTCTGAGTCTGAATTTCAGTATTCTCCATAGCAACACTACAGAATGGTACCCACAAATGAATGTGAACATACTACACTAGCCCTAACACCCTCCCTTATCTCTAGCTATCTATATAAACCCCTTCCCATGGTAGTGAATGGCTTAAATAATAATACAAACTAATGCAGGGGTTATGGCCCCTCTACCCCTAAGATATTTCCTGGGATTCCCCCATTAATACCATCTTTCCCCTATGATCTGGGTATCCCCCGGGATTCTCCCTTAATACTTGCTTCCCTATGAGCTGGGTATACCCTGGGATTCCCCTTAATACCCACTACCCCCCCCCCCCCCCCCGGGACTATCCCTTAATAATTTTTAACACATTGAGAACTTGCACAATAAATATTTTACACTTTACATTCTTTTCATAGTGTTATGGCAATTATTTTGCAAAGCTGTTGAAAGCTTTCACTACTCTATATTCAGAGACAGTGAAAAGTGATGATCCAACAATAATACTAAAATTACAACAGTAAGGAGAACTGGATAGCATTCTGGAATCCTTTTCGTACATTTATTGGATCAACGCATTTATGTGGAAACTTCACAATGCTTTATATGCATTTTTTCAATGCTATAACTAAATCCTCTTGTGTCCATTTCCTACAATGTCAACATACCACACACATACTGTACATTCTTGCAATGCTCTAAAGCCAAAATCATTTTTTGTATTCGTTAATACTGTATAATTTTACTTGTGTGCATATAATCTAGGTTTGCCCATGACTTCCGTGTAACATGGATACAAAGTCATATTTAATAAATTGTTTAAAATGTGTTTAACAATTACTTTTGACATTGCCCTCCAAATTATTGTTTACCATTGAGTCTGGAGTTCAGATGTATAAAATTAGGAAATCCGTTAAGAGGGAGTAGACGCTTTTCACATAGTAAAATTGCTACTTTACAAAATTATAGAGTTCTATAAAAAGTACACATTGAAGTACAAATTATAGTAAACTGATAACATTGGATAGTTATCTTACAATAGATATACTAATTTGGGTACATATATCACACAACTAAAAATTAGCTTTAGCCTTGTCCAAGAGGGCGTGAGGAAATTAAGTTTGTTTGACTTGTGCTAGTGAACCTATGGAATATATTGGTAAGTCAATTTGTCTCTAAAATTTTATCATGAAAACATTTCTTGTGTGATGGTTTCTTAACATAATGAATGTGAAAATACCACTTTCCATAACTTAAAGAATCACAGAAAGAATTCTAAATATGGTAAAATTTTAATTATAGGTACTAATAAATACTGTATTTATTGTGTCTTTAGAGTCAACTTTGTTGTATGTTGATCAACATTTCTGATGCTTTCACCAAACTTGAGGATGGATCTATATGTTACAAACTAATCATGGCTAATTACACTGGTCAACAAAGATTTTGTCTCAGAGCAAATAAGGGTTGTGATATATGTAATGTATCCCACTGATTTCGAACATGGTCTCACAAATGTTCTATAACCCATAGTTTTACAGTTAAGTCATTTTTAATATAATACATTATGCTATATAACACATTCCTACAGCATTTTGTTGTTGTTTAGTCGTTCAGTCGCGTCCGACTCTCCGTGACTCTATGGACAACAGCACGCCAGATGCATCTCTCAGCCACCGCCCCTCTGAGCTCCATCAAGTTCATTTTCATTGCTTCAGTGACCTCATGCATCCATCTCCCCCTCTAACGTCCCCTTCTTCTTGTGCCTTCAATCTTTCCCAACATCAGAGTCTTTTCTAGGGAACTCTGCCATCTCATAATATGGCCAAAATATTTGAGCTTCAGCCTCATGATTATACCTTCTAGTGAACAGTTTGTTCTGATTTCCCAAAATATTGATTTATTGGATCTTCTTGCAGTCCAAGGGACTTTAAGCAGTCTTCTCCAACACCACATTTCAAAGGCGTCAATTATACAGCGCTCAGACGTCTTTATGGTCCAGCTCTCACATCCATATGTTACTACTGGGAATGCCATAGTTCAAACTATGTGGACCTTTGTTGATAGTTTAATATCTTTACTTTTTACAAGCTTGTCCAAGCTTGCCATCATTTTCCTTCCCAGAAGCAAATGTCTTTTAATTTCATGACTACAGTCACCATCTGCAGAGATCTTGGATCCAAGGAAAATACAATCTGTCACTGCCTCCACTTCTTCCCCGTCTATTTGCCAGGAAGGGAGATTGCCGTTTGCCATGATCTTCGTCTTTTTAACGTTGAGCAGCAGGCCAACTCTTACACTCTCTTCTTTTACTCTCATCAATAAGTCCTTCAGTTCCTCCTCACTTTAAGCCATCAGAATAGTATCATCGGCGAATCTGAGGTTGTTGATAATCCTTCCAGCAATATTGTACCCGGCTTTAGATTCATCCAGCACTGCCTTACGCATGATGTATTCTGCATATAAGTTGAATAAATAAGGTGACAATATACAACCTTGTCGCACTCCTTTTTCGATCTTGAACCATTCTGTTGTCCCATGTTCGATTCTGACTGTGGTTTCTTGGTCGACATACAGATTCTTTAGGAGGAGGATGAAATGATCTGTTGCTCCCATCTCTTTAAGGACATCCCACATTTTGTTGTGATCCACGCAGTCAAAGACTTTAGAATAGTCTATGACGCAGAAGTAAAAACATTTTGGAACTCTCCTGCTTTCTCTATTATCCAGCGGATATTGGCAAATTGATCTCTTGTGTCTCTTCCTCTGCGGAACCCTGCTTGTACATCTGGTAGTTCCTGGACCATATATTGTTGCAGTCGAGCTTTTAGAATATTAAGCGTAATGCTTGCTGGCATGTGAAATTAGTGCAATTGTTCGATAATTGGAGCACTCTTTGGTACTGCCTTTTTTTGGGGATTGGGATGTAGACTGACCTTTTCTAGTCTATTGGCCATTGTTGAGTTTTCCAAATGTGTTGGCATAAAGGAAAGTAACACTGTTACAGCATCATCCTGTAGTATTTTGAATAGTTCAATTGGGATTCCATTACCTCCTGCAGCCTTATTATCAGCAAGATATCCTAGGCCCATCTCACTTCACTCTCCAAGATGTCTGGCTCCAACTCATTGGACAAAGTATTGAGGTCATCACTGCTGTTAAGATCCTTCCTGTATAGATCTTCAGTGTATTCCTGCCATCTCTTCTTTATCTGATCTTCTTCTGTTAAGTCCCTAACATTTTTGTCTTTTATCACACCCACTTTTGCATGAATGGTGCCTTTTAGGTTCCCAATTTTCTTGAAGAGATCTCTTGATTTACCCATTTGGTTATCTTCTTCAATCTCTTTACATCGCTCATTGTAGAATGTCTGCTTGTTGCTATCCTCTGGAATTCTGCATTCAGTTGACAAATCTTTTCTTAGCTCCACAACCTTTCGCTTTCCTTCTTTCCTGGGCTACTTTCAAAGGCTCATCAGACAGCCAGTTTGTTGCTGTTTCATGGATTATGTTGCAAACTTTAAAAAAAAGTTCTTCAGGCATTCTATTTTTCATGTCTAGTACCTTAAATCTATTTACTTCCACTGCATATTCACAAGGAATATTATTTATTTTGTATCTACTTGGTCTGATGGTTTTTCCTCTTTTCTTCAGTTTAATTTTCAACTTTGCAATAAGAAGCTCATGGTCTGAGCCGCAGTCAGCTCCAGGTCTTGTTTTTGCTGACTGTATAGAGCTCCTCCATCTTTGGCTGCAAAGTATATAGTCAATCTGATTTCTATGTTGTCCATCTGGTGATGTCCATGTGTAGAGTCATCTCGGAGGCTGTTGGAAGAGGGTGTTTGCTCTTCTGACCAGAGAATTATCTTGACAGAATTCTACTAACTTCTGACCTGCTTCATTTTGTACTCCAAGGCCAAAGTTGCCAGTTGTTCCAGGTGTCCTTTGGTTCCCTACTTTAGCATTCCAATCTCCTATGATGATAGTAACATCTTTTCTTGGTGTTATATCTAGGACGTGTTGAATGTCTTCGTAGAACTGGACAACTTTAGCCTCTTCAGCATCCATGGTTGGAGCATAGACTTGGATCACTGTGATATTAAATGGCTTGCCTTGAATTCGAATTAAAATCATTCTGTCATTTATTGGGTTGGTAACCGAGCACTCCTTTGGCCACTCTTTGATTGACTAGGATGGCTACTCCATTTCTTCTGTGGGATTCTTGACCACAGTAGAAGATCTGGTGGTTGTCTGATGTGAAATGTCCCATTCCAGTCCATTTAAATTCACCAATTCCAATGTTGGGTATCAATGTTTAACCTTGTCATTTTTATTCTTGACCACATCTAGTTGGCCTTGGTTCATAGTTCTAACATTCCAGGTTCCTATTCTGAATTGATCTTTGCAGCATCAGACTTTCCTTTCCCCTCCAGACACATCCGCAGCTGGGTGTCCTTTTGGCTTTGGCCCAACCACTTCATTAGGTCTGGTATTACTTGTACTTGCCCTCCGCTCTTCCTCAGTAATGCGGTAGACACCTTCTTACGTGAGGGGCTCATCTTCCGGTGCCATATCGTTATGTCCCTGGTTGCGCCTGTCCATAAAGTTTTCTTAGCAAAGATACTGGAGTGGGTTGCCAGTTCCTTCTCCAGTGGCCCGCAATTTGTCTGACCTCTCTGCATGACCTGCCCATCTTGGCTGACCCTACATGGTAAAGCTCATAGCTTCATCGAAGTACACAAGCCCCATTCACCATGACAAGGTAGCAATCCAGAAGGGGCCTACAGCATTAATTTTTCATCTGTAAAATCCTAGTGTTATTTTTAATTGTTGTAAATTCTACAACATTCTACAACATAAAAAGGTACCCAGAGTAGAAAACGGTTGAGTCATATTCACGTGATGCTCTTGAGGCATGATGAGTCACGTGTTTGCTTGTTTACTGTATGAGTCAGCGCTCCTGGTCAGTTGGTTGAAAGAATTTGTTCTTGAAACATCTAATGTTGTGAGTATCTGTTATTTGTATAGTTCTATGTACATTTTATATTCGTAATACGAAGTTGAACAATGCCAAGAAATTGTATTAATCATCAGGACTCATTTTGCTACATTTGCTGTGAGGTGATATTTAAAAATCATAAACGTGGTTTTACTCCACTTATTAAGAAATAATATGAGCTTTACTTTGGATGCAAAGTTGGTGACCAAGATAAAAGTTGGGCCTCTCATTTTTATTGTCGTACCTGTGTCAGACTTCTCACAAGTTGGTCAATGGGTTCTCGGCACATGAACTTTGCTGTCCCAATGATTTGGCAAAAACAAAATGATCACTACACAGATTGTTACTTTTGCGTTACAAACATTTCAGGCATCAGTTCTAAATCAAAGCACACTGTGACATATCCGAATTTTACCATCTGCCATCAGGCCTGCATAGTGAGAAATTGCTTGTGCCAACGTCTCCAGAAGAAGTAATACTTAGTGATGGTGAACAAAAAAAAGATACTGTAGAGCATGGTGAGGATAATATAAGGCTTGATCAAACATTTGAGGCTTCCTGTTCCCCGTTACAACCAATTTCCTTACCTAAGGAGATCTCAATGACCTCGTCCAAGACTTGAACCTATCTAAAACGCAAGCAGAACTTTTAGGCTCTAGGTTGAAAGGCTGGAATCTTCTCCATAAGGAAACTACATTTTGTTTTTTAGAGATAGGCATAGTGACTTTAAGGATGTATTTTCCCTTGAAGATTAACTTGTTTTTTGCAGTTATGTTTATTCTGTCGTGGAAGCACTTGGTCATGAGTACAAAACAAAGGATTGGCGTTTATTTATTGATTCTTCTAAAGTCAGCTTGAAAGCTGTGCTTCTCCACAAAGGAAATAAGTTTCCATCAGTGCCACTAGGTCATGCTGCCAATATCAAAGAAACTTATGAGAGCATGAAACCTGTGCTTGAAAGAATCAGATATGAAGAATACAAATAGAATATCTGTGGTGACTTGAAAGTAGTCACTCTTTTGCTTGGACTACAACTTGCTCACAGCTGTTTTCTTTGTGAGTGGGACAGCAGCGATCAAGAAAATTATTACACTTAGAAACAATGGCCAAAACTAACTTCACTAACTCCAGGACAGAAGAATGTTGTCAAAAGTCCACTTGTTGATCCTGAAAAAGTGTATCTACCTCCACTTCATATAAAGCTCGGTCTTTTGAAGAACTTTGTCAAAGCGATGGATTTACATATTTTAAAAAAAAACATTCCCAAGGATCAGTGATGCAAGGATCATTTAGTGTATCTTTTTAGGATTTCAAATAAGACAACAGATTAAAGATGAGAACTTTGATAGTCATTTGAACCAGGCTGAAAAGACTGTATGGAAATCTTTCAAGAGTGTTTGCTAGAACTTCTTAGGGAATCATGAGGCAGACAACTACAAATAAATAGTGGATGATCATTTGCAATCTTACAAGACCATGGGATGAAAATCTATTTCTTGGATTCTCACCTGGATTCCTTCCAAGCAATTCTTGGGGAAGTCAGCGATGAACATGGTGGACAATTCCACAAGGACATTTCGAAAATGTTCACCAAAGAGTCCAGCAATGCTTGCTGATTACTGTTGGACCCTTAAGAGGAATGTTCCTGAGAAAAGATACAGGAGAAAATCCTATACTTCTACATTTCAGGGGAGTTAGTCCTTTACTATGTACGTATTGTAAATATATGTAATACCGTAAACGTAAAATCACTGTCTCTCAAAATCCTAACATGATAAAAAAATACTATAAGGTTCACCTATTTTGACTTCTGAAACACAAAAAAGTCAAGTTTTGTTGACCAGTGTTATGAGCAATAACTGAATTAAGTGGCAATTGAAATGCCTGCAAATGAATCACACCCTTCAACTAATTGTTGAAATCAACCTCAGCAAGTGCAAAAAAAGTGAAATTAGTTATGATTAGCAATGATTATGCCCTAATAATGGCAAGAAGTAGAACTTAGTGGAAAAGACAACCCTGTGTCCAAAAATATCTTTCATTTAGCAGTATAGTACAGATGCCATTATGGGAACAAAAATTCTTTCTAAAAAGAGTGATTTTATTTTGTCAATTGTTATGAAATTCTATCCAGACCAAAAAAACTTGGTTTATGTTGAATATTGGGTTGATGAAATGGTGTTTTCCTATTTTTTCACATATGAAAACAAATGGATGAATGGATTTGTTTGAAAGTTGGCAGTGTACTTGTGATCTAAAAAGTGTGTGTGCCATTTTTGGATTTTTTGATAGCTTCAGCCCATTTTGAGATATTATAGTTAAACAAGTAATGAGCATGCTCAGTAGAGACTTGTGCATATGGGCAACTTTTAGACACTGAAGAAATTTAGAAATGTGCGTCGGGTCAGACGTAGCGATGTGAGACACGGACTAATGACATCATCACGAGGCGTCGTAACCGCGGTCTCCAAGCCAGTGCTACCCTTTACTCCATGGACACTGTTCAAAATAGAATTACAAAGACTGATATTTAGAAAGGATTCCATGAGAGGCCAAGCAGCATAGAGATTTCTAAAGATAAATAAAAATATATCTGAAAGTAAACGCAATACTATCAGCACCTCATAAACACTACCTTAATATTTGAATCAAGCATAGTCCTGACTCCTTAACAGCATCTTAAATCTTTACTTTTGCACTTGCACTTTACCTATGAATTGCACAAGACACTTACAGCCTTATTAAATTGCGATTCAGCAAATTTAAAAGGGCTCTATATAATCACAGAGCATATTTTTTTACAGAAGTTTTTAGTTAGTGAACTTCTATCCAAAAGCAAGGTCTTCACTAACTAAAAACTTCTGTAAAAAAATATATGCTGTGAGCTTAAATAGTTTTTTAATAAGGCTGTTAGTATTTGCGAGTTTGCAAAGCAGGTTATATTGATATAATTCTTGAAGAAAATGCAGCGTCTAAATATGTTTTAAAGATTTTAACTAAGTTATTAAAAGCTAAGTTTTATTTACTTATTTTTGTCTCTATAAGAGAATTGGGAATAATAGGTGTGCACTATAAGAGGGAACCTTTGTCTTAGTTTGTATGATACACCTTTCAGACTCCATGCATTTTAATTGATTTACTGTATAATTGTTGTTTTTGTAGTTTTATCAAAATTGCTTGCTGCTTAAGCGAACGTTTACAGATGATTGCAAGTTAGTGTTATTTGGTAACATTAAAACCTTTTTTTTCAAGAGGCTGCTCTCTTTCTGTCTCTGGAGTCTAGTGTGATATCATCAGTAATATCATGAATTATGTCATTTTTCATTTATATGTGTTTCCATGAGTGATGTCATAATTTATATCATACGTAATGTCATAAATGATGTAATCTAATGTCATCTTCATTATGTCATGAATGATGTCATCAGAAAAGCCTTTGCAACCTAAATTACCGGTAATATAGTTTTTCCTAATAAATATAAAAGCTATTTAACTTATCCAATGAGCTCACTTTCAAATACATGCATAATTGGATTGATGGTGACATCACTATATTTTTTGTATTCAAATCAATAGTTTGTGTTCAGCAAATGAAATAAATTAATATAAGGAAGTCAACAAATCTGTCACTCTTTTCCTACAAAACGTTCAAGGTGCAATACATTAAAATAAGCATGCTATCATGTTTAAGCCAAAGGAACTTCTTTACAGGCCAAAACACCATCCCATAATTGGCAACAACATGCAGAGAGATCAGTTAACACTGGGAAAGTCAAACAATAAATTATATATAATGTTGCATGCTTGGCAAATACATTTAAAGCATGGTAAATATTTATATTCCATAACATGATATACATTAAATCCATTCCGTTGCCATAGGTGTAAACCATTTACTTTTATAATTCAGCAAATATAAATATAAAGGGATACAACAAAGGTCTCAATTTTTGCAGAAACCAATTTTATAAAAATAAAAAAAATGTACCGTAAGTGTAAGATTACTGAGTTTGAAGGTTAGGTATTTGAAGCATAAAATACCTATAAAGATTCACTGAAGTGATTCATTAACTCTCTTGGTTGGGGAAAAAAGAAGGCAGAGCATGTCCAGTTGGTTAAATAAGAATAGTCACTGAGATGTTTAAATGTTAAAGCTTGAATCAAATTTAAACCAACTGGGTATGCTCTTTCTCCTTAATTCACTCACTGTGAGAGTTAAGTAATTACATTTCATAAAGCTAATTAGAGAGAAGGAAGATATTTTAAGGTAACTAACTTCGAAGCTCTAACAAATCCAATTCATTTTTTCATCTAAATACTTTTATTAGCACAATAATAAAGTTTGAGGGGGAAAAAAAACATTAAACTGTTGTTATTATTTCAATCTGTCCATTAATTCTCTGGGTTTTTACAAATGAAACAAAAACAAAGTGAAGAATTTAATAATGATCTTTATTGGGAGACTGGATTAAAAAATGCTGAACAAAAACATAGAATAAAAACAAAGAACTTAGATGTTTTTAGGCTTGGTTGGAATTTTACAGAAGTAAGTACAATATTGGTAAGATTAAAGGAGTGTCTCTTATGTTCAATATTTATGATATAAGTGCTCACAATATAATATACATTTTCCAAATCACTAAAGCAGTATTCCCCGATGTTATTAATTTATATTGCAACTGAAATTACTACTTTTATTGACAGAGCCCTTCATATAGAATAACAATAGACTGATAATAAGTCACTCAATATTTCTTATTTAGTGTGCAGACTCCTGTAATATAATGCAGTATTTGTCTGTATTGCTCATTCACATTGTAGCTAAAATTACAGCATTTATAGTGAAGCACATTCATATAGAACAACAACAGATGCTGGCTACTTTTAATAATTTTTGTATTTTATTTGTTTGTACACAGCTTTATTATCCAATACACGGAGCGCAATAAGAAGTATCTTATGTTATACAGACTTATAGCACAATGTTATATACTCCAGTGCAGAGTTTCAGCATAGCTATTTGTTGCTATTGTTCTAGGCTTGTCCGATGTCAGGTTCTAGTCCTGTTAACAGTATTGTACCAGGGTGTGTTTTGAAATGTAGGATTAAGGTTATATGTATAAAAATATATGGACCTATTTGTAAGTCAGTTTGTTGATATCTGTGCAGTATCAGTCTATCATGCAGATAAAGTGAAGTCTTCCTAGTGCAGCATCAAGTGTGGGGGAATAATTATTTGTTTTAGAAGCTACTGTCATGAGGCAAAGAAAATGTTGAACGTATTTACATAGGTTTTTTTTTATCTTGATCTGTGAGGATGCCAAACATAGGCCATTCTGTATTTGAATGATAGGTTTTACATTCAGATGTTAAAACTACCGTATGTATCTGTTTGCAGTCGCCATGAGCAGTGCAATAGATAGATATTAGCACGGAGCATCATTGACTCATGACAGGGACTGTATGGTCCCATTCATGTTGAAGTTTATAGTAAGAAAAATGGAGTATTTTAAAATACATTTTGTGTTAGGCACTTACTTATAATAATGTATAAATGAATAATGTAGCGTTAATAAGAAGTGTTATAGGTGTGTTTTGAAAATGGGTACACCAATTAGCCATTCCGATGTTTAAGTATGTATATTTAATCTGTTTTGCTTATTTTATATCATTTTGAGAGGGAATACGCTCAAGTAAATCTAGATTAGATTCAAACTGAAGCTTCACATAGATTTAAGTGCCATCAGATGTTGAATCACACAATTGTTGAGGAGAGAAGAGGTTCTAAAGAAGGGTGGATAGAAAGTGTTACTTGGAATATAGGATGTGAACCAGGGAAGATATTTCACACATGCCAGGAGTGGAGGGCATGAACAAGAAGAGTTGTCAATGATTGAAGAAAAGCGCTGAAAAAAAAGGAGGTGGTTAAGTTGGCATAGCCATTTAAATAGCTTTCACTGTTCAAGAAAGACAATACTGAGAGTGATCCACATAAGTTTAAGTGCCTGTGGAAACTACACAGTTTTATGGAAAAATTGTGATATATGTTCTGTAGAAGTCTCTTGTATATATACTCTCCTTATTATCAGATACATGTTATCTCGCAGTCTCGGTTGTATAGACTATCCCTATTTTGTCTCTCCTATTATATTCAACAGTATCTAACAATTTATGTACCGGCCTCTGCTATACAATATATCTTATCTGCCACACATTGTACATAACAGTCTATATGGATTAACATACATTTCACACACTGTATTCAGCAGTCTCTCTGTGACATTACATGTACTATTTTCTATTATACTCACACATATCCAGCACTCTCAGACAGTCTTGCCCATAAATACATATTACACACAGTCTGTCAGCACTCTTGCATTATATGTAGCCATCTCTCTGCTGTCTCACACACATACCCCCAGTCTTTGCCCCACCGCCCTGTATATGGTGGTTCTTTACACACTGTTCTCTCCCATCCCTCTGTATATCTATGGTGGTCTCACTGATCCTGAGCACTCTTTTAGTGTATGTATATGGGTCCCACGTGGTAATCTCCCCAGTATGAAACCCTCTCACTATGTCCCCAGCTCTAAGATAAAACACAGCGGTGCACAGATGGCAGCTCCATGCCCTCATTGCCAGGCCTTCTCTGATCCTCCCTGCTCCACCCCGGTCAGGCCCTGTCCTTCCTCCGTGCAGCCTCTCACACATGAAGAGGCCCTCTCAGTGTGTGGTGGGCCTGACACTCTCGCTGTGTGTCCTGGCCTGTGGTGGAGGTGTGTCCCCTGTCGGGCCGTGTGTCTCTAGCCCAGCCTGTACATTGTGCCTATGTCCTATGTGTACTGCCAGATCCCTTCCCCCAAATATCATATCCCCAGCTCTTACCTTTACCCTGGTATATCCCCCCCCCCCCATGGCTCTCTCCCGAGGTCTATAACCTTGTCTCCCAACTCTCATGGACTAGGCCCTCTGTCTCTTACCTTTACCTTACTCCTCTCTCTCATTCGCTTTCCTCGGCAATGTGTGTACGGACGGTCCCGCTGCTCTCATTGACATCCAGCCAGAGGCCAAGATAGGCTGGGGCTTGGCAGGGGAAGTGATGTCCGGTCGGTCCCACTGGCAGTCAGACAGGGTGTCCATGAGCGTGGTCTGGATGAGCAGGGCCCAAGAGTTGTGCGCCCCAGAGCTCCGGCCTCCCCAGCACGTCTCCAGTGTGTGCGGGCCGGGGGCCAGCAGTTACACAGCATTCCTGGTTGTGCTCTAGGACGGGGAGTTGGCCTTGAGGTATGGCCCGGTCTCTGCGTCCCGTCAGCACTGCGGGCTTGGCAGCGGAAGTGATGTTCGGCCGGTCCCACTGGAAGTCAGACAAGGTGTCCATGAGCGTGGTCTGGATGAGTAGGGCCTTTAGATTGTAAGTAGCGAGTTTCCAGTCTTGTAGGGTGCTTTGGGATAAAGCACTTTCTGCTAAGATTCTAAGCTCAAAACAGGGCCCTTCAACTTTTGAATTTGTTAAACGTGTATTTCCCCTGTTCTTATCCCCTGTACAGCGCTACGGAATATGTTGGCGCGATACAAATAAAAGATAATAATAATAAATAATAGGGCCCGAGAGTTGTGCTCTCCGGAGCTCCGGCCTCCATGGGACGTCTCCAGCTCCTCCTCAAGCTCCCACGAGCTGGAGAGGCTTGCAATGAGAGCCGAAGGCCAAATGCAAGCCCCACGATGAGCGCCAAAGGCGCGGATTGTGAGGCTTGCGATGAGCACCGAAGGTGATCATTGCAAAGCAGGAAAGTACACAGGGGGAGAGGCTCGCAATGAGCGCCAAAGGCGCTCAGTGCTTGGCTTGCAATGACGGCTGAAGGTGCTCAGAGGAGCAAAAGCCTCACATTGTGTGGCAAAAAGGCATTGCCAGCCTTACAATTTTAATCCTGTCATTTTCCTAGAATTTAATAATCCTTCAACTAAGGGTAGAAGTTATATATTTCCATGAGATCTTCACACCACTCTAGGTTGTTTAGAAGTGTATTTCAATATTTTAGTAGTTGACGGAAAATGTGAAGTTGATATGGTCTGACAAAAGACACAACTTATATGTGCCATTGTTGGTATTTTTTCTTTTATTTCCTTTTACATTCTGGTGATAATCACCTTCTACATGTTCTTGAGGGAGCTGCTCAAAGTAAATGAAATGCATATAAAGAAAGATTTTGCTCAGGGACTCTGGTCAGTCACCACACCAGAGATACTAAGCACAAATAAGGTCTCAGGTTGTGGTTTTTGGAAAATGGTGTGTATGTGCTCCTTCAGTCTTACATACTATTTCAAATATTTAATCTAGTAAGTAAAGAGAAGTGTTAATATTTATAGTATAAATATAGCTTTTCATTTCATTATCTATAACAATATAATATAAATTACAAAGATATTTCTATCAACTATACATAGTCACTGACATATTTCAAGAGCACCTTTGCTTTTGACTGTCATTTCTACACTATATACTGTAAATATCAGTGTATATATTTTTTCAAGATGTATTTTATAGTTGCGATAATAATAAATATCCTTTTGTGTGGATCATTTTAACACTATATTGTAACTATCAATAATACTACTATAACTAATCACCATCCAAACATTAAGGTAAAAAAAAACAGCCTACTTTCTCAAAAATTACCCTTACCCTTACCTTACCCTTCATCCTACCACCACTGGTGAAACTGACCAAGACCTTGCTAACAAATTCGAGCACAAGTAGTCAGACATACTATTATCCTGCATAATAACACACAAACAACTTCCTCTGTTCTTTTCTTTCCTCTGTTACAGAGGATGAGGTGACAACAACCTTGATCTTATTATAGAAATTAGGGAAAGGATCTTAATCGGACCCAGTGCCAAAAGCATGATCTCAGGACTCTTGTATTGTTAGCACATTGTGCCTTCATCACACACACACTGATATATTAACGGGCCAGCTGATGGCTAAACATATGCTACTTCTCAATATTTACACCTCTCCACTAACTTTCGCAATGTTGAACACCCAGTTTTCATGAGAGCTATGTGATAAAGCTCTCTTGTGGTTCTGATCTTACCTCTTTAACCACTTATTTGAAAATTCTTGCCTCCTTTCCTTTACTTTCCTTCTCTCAATTATCACTGTCTTTTGGGGTTCATCAAGAATCTTCAAGATTCGATTTTCAAATTTCTGCTCTTTTCCATTAATATATCTATTTCCTCCAAACAAATTCCCCCTCTAATATCAGTCTCTCTGAAACCATTCTTGGATAGTTTCTAAAGTTAAAGGATCACTGTTATTCAAGAAAAAAAGGTTCCTGTTTAAGAACCATATAACAAACTAGCAAACTTAGAAGCTGAGTAAGCCATGGACATGAAAACCTTTTTTTGGAAAAACTCTTTTTATGAATAAAGAATCCAATCTGTCTTTGTTACATCATTTCCTGAGAGCTTAGTCATGAGACTGTGTATTTTTTATCAGTGGAGGGAGAGATGGGGAGGAGGAAATGTCAAGGTCAGAGGGCATTGTTAGATAATTGGATTGGACTGAAAAATCTATTAAATGTTTCTAATGTTGTAATTGAAATAAGTAATAAAATATGAAGATATAATTTCTGTCTAATTATTTCCTGTTAAAATCCTTATTATACTATCTTTATTAGTATGTTATCCACAGCTTCCCATAAAAAGGAGTTATTAACAAATCAACTTGCTAGCAGAAATTTATCTCATCTCCACAGCAACACAGTATAGGTCGGAAAACTTGTTTAAATGCAATATTTTATCCTTTACGGGCAGTCAATAGAAATTCATGGGTAATGTGAGCGTTGACGTCACAATAAACAAACATGTTTAATTCTATCATAAAACTCACAAACTTTGATCAGGATATATTTCTTAACAACATCAATGTGAATCTCTGGCTATTAGGCTTAAAGCTGAGTTTCTGCTTAGCGATTGTACCATTGTACCCCTATCCCAACTACCACATTTTTCTCTGTGGTCATTAGAATAAATTCAGTCTGGGTTATTTTTCACACACTTTTTTAAGGCTGCACAGTCCAGTTTTTGTGACCAAAAATATTTATTTTATTGAAAAACTTGACAACTTTAAAATGAATTAAAGAATGCATCCTACAGGAAACTTGTGATATATGAGTATATTTTAATAAAATGAATATTGAGGTATGAGCTTATAGCTGATTATATATATATAAAGTATTTTAACAGACATATATTGAGCTGATGACAATGACCAGTCACATATTACTTTATGTGTAGTTAGTCACTTGGGTAATACGTATCTTGAAAAGGAGTAGAATGTGACCTTGTACACACCCTCCTCTTGGGTGTTACAAATGCTTTCTAAATTAAATGCAGGAACCTTTTAAAACAGGTGCAAAATAGCTTAATTTAGTAATTCTGAGATATAATTGTTTCCTTTTTACATCTGTTTTAAAACTAATTTGGAAATAGTACATAGCCAGGTGTTCTTTGAAATGCTGTTTTAAAATCCATTAAATATAGTGTTTGTAACTAAGAAATACTGCAGAATAAACATGAAGCACAGTCTAGTATCTGGAGTCATGAACTGTTAATGGCATTTTGGGAGGGGCTCTGGAATCCTGAACTGCAAGGCCATGCAAGTAGTAATAGTAATTTATAGCTCTTTATGAAATGTTTAAATTATTACTTTTAGGAAACTACATAATATTTTTAGCTGTTTTATTTTTCTTGTAGGAAGAATTTGCATTGAAACAAAGGTAAAGCACATTTCAAAACTTTTGTGTTTCATTTCACATTAATAGTATCAGATAAAACATGTCTGTTCTCAGGAGACTAATATATAAATACATTTTCATAAATATTTAGACTTCAGTAATTGTATATGGATTTTAGCATTATCTATGTGCAGGTGACACTCAAATCTACATCTCTGTAAGAAAACTCAGAAAATGCTCGATTCAAATGGAAATTGTAATTATAATCCTAAAGAAATAGGTAATATCTTTGCAAAATACTATAAATCACTATAAAATTTGAAAGATAATTAAAATTTTATTAAACCATCTACTGAGCAGATTATTACATCTTTGAAGGGCCTAAACAGTCCTAAAATAACTAATGAACAACTAGAAATGCCAGAAGAAGATATCTTGGAAAAGGAAATAGAGATTTGTGTATGCTCTTTAAAAAATAACAAAGCATCAAGTCCTGATGGCTTCCCAAATGCATATTACAAACTATTTTAATAAAATCTCTAATGGGTCATATGAAAAAAATATTTTCAATGAAATAAAAGATGTGGGAGCTGCCTCAAACGAGTATTTAGAGGCGGCAATTGTTACAATCCCAAAAGAAGGCAAAGATTAAACCCTCTGTACAAATTATCGACCAATATCACTGCTAAACACAGACATACAAATTTACGCAAATTGCCCTTAGGATCAATCCTTTATTAAACAACTTAATTGATTCAGATAAGACCGGATTTATTAAATCAAGACAAGGATCCGACCACATCCGTAAACTGATAGATTTATTAGCATATTCTAAATCTAATAATATTCCAATAGTGGTCGCTATGCTCGATTCAATCATGTTAATTGGCAATTTATAGACTTGACTCTGAAACAATTTAGATTTGGCAGTTTTTGCTCTTACACCATAAAGATGTTATATTTAAATGTATCCGCATATGTTTCAGGAGTAGGATTTAGATCTGACACATTTCAGATAAGAAATGAAACAAGACAAGGTTGTCCCTTATCTCCACTGATTTTTGCCTTATGTGTAGAACTTTTGCCTCAAAGAATAAGACATGATAATGATATAAAAGATTAACAGCCTTATTAAATTGCGATTCAACCAATTGAAAAGGGCTCTATATAAACACAGAGCATATTTTTTAAACTGATGCTTTTACAATAGCACATTTTTATACTATAAGTTAAATTCTACTAAGACAGAAGTTTTAAGATTACACCTTGATGTGAAAGAACAACTTGTTCTTAAAAGAAAATATCCATTTAATTGGGACCATAATGGTATACTCATTTGGGGTTATATTTTCCCCCAATCTAAAACTATTAAATAAAACAATTTAGAAAAGCTGTATATCTATAAAGGTAACTTGTTGAATAGTTGGAAAAGATTAACCTTTTCTTGGTCACATCGAATTGCAAGTGTTAAAATGTTCTTTTTACCTAAAATTACATACATTTTAAGGTGTATACCCCTATACATTCCAGGGAGATTAATTAAAAGATTTCAAACTGTATTGGATCTGTTTGATTATTCTGAAGCAATTACTATGCATCACTATATGAAATTTATGACTTACAACTATAGCTCAAAATTCTTACAATTTGAAAAATGTCTAGCTCAACATCTAAAGTTGGAGCATTTTATTTGGAATAAAAATAAATATACATATTTGTAAAATTACAACCAATTATTAAGGTTAGCTTAGAATATTGGTACCGGAGTAATAATACATTGAAATTAGTTTCCTTTCCATCTCCTGCAACTCCAATACAAATGTTTTATGATCTCTTCCTGCCTGATCAAAAGGTAAAGTGTGAATTATGGAGATTAAACACTTTTATCAGACTTAAAGTGCCTTGCAAAAGTATTCACCCCCTGAATTACCTTCAGAAGTCCCATAATTAGTGAAATGATGTCCACCTGTGTGCAATATAAGTGTCACATGATCTGTCATTACATATCCACACATTTTTTTGAAAGGCCCCAGAGGCTGCAACACCTAAGCAAGTGGCACCACTAACCAAAATCTGCCATGAAGCCCAAGGAACTCACCAAACAAGTAAGGGACAATGTTGTTGATAAGTACAAGTCAGGGTTAGGTTATAAAAAAATATCCAAATCTGTGATGATCACCAGGAGCACCATCAAATCTATCATAACCAAATGGAAAGAACATGGCACAACAGCAAACCTGCCAAGAGATGGCTGCTGACTAAAACTCACCGACCGGGCAAGGAGGGCATTAATCAGAGAGGCAGAACAGAGACCTATGGTAACCCTGGAGAAGCTGCAGAGTTCCACAGCAGAGACTGGAGTGTCTGTACATAGGACGACAAAAAGCCGTACGCTCCATAGAGTTGGGCTTTATGGCAGAGTGGCCAGAAGAAAGCCATTACTTTCAGCAAAAAAACAAAATGGCACGTATTGGAGACTCCCAAAATGTATGGAGGAAGGTGCTCTGGTCCGATGAGACAAAATTTTAACTTTTCGTCCATCCGTCGCTAACTGCCTCTTTTTGCAACCTCTTTTATTTTTTCTACGTTCCTTGTAAAAAAAAAATTATAAGTGCAACATCCCTCAACTGCTTGCAGCCTAATGCAATCCAGTGTTTCCTAAGTGCTTGTAGCCTAAGTCCTGCGTGCTTTAATGCCTCAACTGCTTGCCTCGCTTTGCGAAGCTCACAGTCCCACATTTTTCAATTCCTCAACTGCTCGCCTCGCTTTGCGAGGCTCGCAAGCAATGAGCGCTTTTGGCGCTCATCGCCTAAGTGCTGTGAGTTTCAATGCCTCAACTGCTTGTCTTGCTATGCGAGGCTCGCAGGCAATAAGCGCCTTTAGCGCTCATCGCCTAAGACGTGTGAGGTCGGAAGACTTCTGTGCCTCACCAGCTCGCCTTGCTATGCGAGGCTCGCAGACGTAATGACGAATCGCAGTTGGACAATTATAATATGTGATATAAATTAAAATGTCATTTAATGACAGTGAATACAATTAACATGCCATTTACACTCTCCTTAATGGAAGATGATGGATCAAATTTACATTTCTTCATTTAGAAAATCAATGTTTTTTAGAACTCAAAGCATGATGTTCCCAGTCCAAACCTGGGCCGAACCATTTTGTAAGTTTGCTCTGAACTGAAACATACTGATCTGATTGTAAGAGTGAATTTTACCTACTCCTTAGGGGGGTGATGCAGGTTTAAGGACCAGTTCCTAAATTTAGAGTTTTTTATTGTCCCATTAACTAGTAGTATCTTACAAGGCTTTTGCCACAAGAGTGTAACTTAAAATATTTAATGAAAATAGTGTTGTAAATCTCAGTAGTGATTCACAAAAGAATTTTATTTGTCTGCTTAACTTCATTACTTTGCCCACACACCAAGATGTAAGCCTCGTGTACAAAAGACAATCTTTATCTATTGTTAATCATAGTAAATTGTTCCTTGAGGACAAAAAGGATGTTAATACTACATATAATTAAATGTTTAAAAAAAGACATTTTGTTTCCTGACTCTTTTTCTCACACACAAATTTAAGATGAAAATCTGATATGTAGTGCCTGTTTCACTTCACAGAATTTCTTCAGTATCTGTATTGTACATATCCAAGTTTTGCCAGCTCTCACACTGATCAGTGAACAATTTTTCATGAGTCAATAAATCTTTAATGATTTGTGATATTCATAAGGAGCTAATTGAATAACTTACTTTAATTTTTAAGTATTGTTTTTCATTTTAATTTAGTGTACACCAGTATTACTCACCACTGGGAGATACCTTGGTTGCACAAAAGTTTTCCATTTAGTTCTATTGAAATTCTTCCATATTGTTGTGGAACTCAGAAGCAGGATTAATTAGATATCCATCACCCAGTAAAACAACCTTACCCTTCAGTGGTAGTCTTGTTTGCATTATCTAATTACCCTGATTAGTTGATTAATTCCTCCCTACTTCAGCCGACTTCTCGGGGAAAAAAATAAAGGTGGGATGTTCACTGGTTAACATCTGAGAAATTGCCTATAAAAGTACATTATTAATCAAGTCATTCATCAATAATCAGTGAAATTAGATATTGAGATCAAGGCCAGTCTTATGACAGGAACTTTTGGGCTGAGTGACAGTCAAAATTTAGAAAATTCAAGGTTTTTTTTTCAACTACTAGAGGGCATTTTTTAATATCTATATATTTTTTGGCACTTTATTATTCCACCATGATTGGAATCTCCATTGTGTCCTTTTAATAAACAGAAATAACTAACATTACTATAAAACTGAACATTTTAACAATGCTACATATCACAACCTAGTCTTCAAATGGGCTTGAATATGCACAAGATAACACATCCTACCATATGGTATACTCAGGTTCCAGTATGCCCCCACTCGGGATAGGCATATGAGGTAAAGGTTACTGGATGCTCACACACATTCTATCCAATAAAGAAACACTTTGTATATGTGTCCCCAAAGAGGGCATGTTTTTATACTCCCCGGTGACCCTTCTTATACCCCATACAATAAAGAAAAATGTGTAATTATTAACATTCAAAATCAACATTGTGCAAGTTGTGCATTTTCATATTTCCCTCCCTATCTCTGTGGAGCCAATCACTATAGAGAATGGTATGCACTATTCTGATTGGCTGTTGGGACCACAGATCCATCAATCAGGACTTAGTGGTTGAGGATCTGATTGGTAAAGTTTCCAAGCTTGAGACTTGGAAGTAACACCTACAGGGTTTTTCTAGTGGTAGACAGGAGCCAGGTAGCGTTGCCCGAACAATAGGTGAATTAAGTACCCCACCTTGGGCGAAGTGAATGTACCAACTTGGCTACATGTCTGGGCGAGTTTAGTAGGGTGGAGTTTTTGGGGTTTAGGGCAGGACTTATTTTTATCAAGAGGTCATTTGGTTTGGGTAGTTGACACTTCTTCTCCTTAGTAAAGGGTGTGCGTGTGTGTATATTGTATTAATGTAATGTTTATTTTAAATAGAAGCCACGCCAGAGAAGAAAATAAGAAGGATGGGGAAGACATGCTGGTAAGGTGAGTAGAATATTTAGAATATTTACAATGTTTATTTATTGTATGTAAATGTGTTGTACTATTTTTTCTTCACTCCAGGTTGGTGATCTGAAGGGATTTTTATTTTAGATTAGAATTAGAGTTTGTGTATGGAGATAGGATTTATTGTATATTAAATAGGGGGATGTTTTTTTAGATAGATAGGGGGTATGTGTGTATTTTAGATAGTATTTAATGTATTTTAGATAGTGTGGTATGTGTATATTTTTGATAGGATGTTATATAATTTAGATAGTGGGGTATGTGTGTATTTTAGATAGTGTATTTAATATATCTTAGATGGGGGGTATTGTATTTTATTTGATTTGATTTGTATTGTATTGTAATGAACTGTATGTATTCTGTGTGTATTTCCTTTTCAGGTGTGTAATTGTTTTTTATTTTCTGTAGTGGGGGGAAGGGGGTTGTAATGTACCTTTTTTATTTTTTGTGACTTAGGTTTTTTATATTGTGTAATGTAGATTTTTTTTTAGTGACTTAGGTTTTTTTATTTTCTGTAATCTTGTAATCTAGATTTTCTTTATTTTCTGTGACTTATGTTTTATTATTTTCTGTAATTAGTGTGGTGGGAGTTTATTAGGGGGTAGGTAGGTAGTGTAGGTAGGTAGTGTAGGTGTTAATAGGTTAGTGTAGAGGAGAGTTAGTATAGATGTAATGGTTTATTGGGGGTTATAGTGCAGTGTAGTGTTCACTTATGTGGTTAATGTTAGGGTTGTAACTGCCCCATAAGGGTCTTTATATACCCTTATGGGACTAATAGGGATAAATAGAGGCTTATGAGGGTCTGTATTGTCCCCCATGAGTGACAGGGTTAATTATTGGCTTATGGGGGTCTGTATTGACCCCCATGAGTGACAGGGTTAATTAAGGGCTCATGGGGGTCTGTCTTGACACCCATGAGTGAAAGGGTTAATAAAAGGCTTATGGGGGACTGTATTGACCCCCATGAGTGACCGGGTTAATTAGGGGCTATGGCAGTCTGTATTGACCCCTCATGAATGGCAGGGTTAATTAATGAATTATGGGGGTCTGTATTGACAACTATGAGTGACAGGGTTAATGAAGGGCTTATAGGGGTCTGTATTGACCCCCATGAGTGAGAGGGTTAATTATTGGCTTATGGGGGTCTGTATTGACCCCCATGAGTGACAGGGTTAATTAAGGGCTTATGGGGGTCTGTATTGACCCCCATGAGTGACAGGGTTAATTAAAGCTTATGGGGGTCTTCATTGACCCCCATGAGTGACAGGGTTAATTATCGGCTTATGGGCGTTTGTATTGACCCCCATGAGTGACAGGGTGAATTAAGGGCTGATGAGGGTCTGTACTGACCCCATGAGTGACAGGGTTAATTTAGGGATTATGGGGGTCTGTATTGACCCCCATGAGTGACATGGTTATTTAGGGGCTCATGGGGCTCTCTATAAAGCCCCATGACTGATAGGGTTAATTTTAATTTTTTGCTGGTCCTTTAAGGACCTTTTCGGTCCTTTAAGGACCCACAAGGCAGGAGATTTGAATTTTGATTTCAGCTGTGGTCCCCGATCGCAGACCCCCACTGCAAGGGTTAATGTGGGGACCCTCTGGGGGTCCCAATGGGGACCCCATCACTGGGGGGTTAATATTAGGTGCCGGTGGAGGTACTTACAGTACCCCCGCTGCCGGCCCTAAGTGTTTGTGTGCCGCGGGTCCTTTAAGGAGCTGCAACAGGGAATTTAGAGCTTTTAAATGCAGGGGGGACACGATCGTGACCCCCACTGCAAGGGTCAATGTTGGGAAATTGCGTGGGCTTAATGTGAACACAGTTGAGGGGTCCAATCAGGTTAATGTGGGGTCTTGAGCTTATCTCAGATCTCTGGGTAAACTTGTACGTGTTTAGCAGTGTTTTTCGCGGTCCTGGGTCGTGGAGCCTCATTTTCATTTTTTTGGCCGCCATTTTTTTCTTGCTTAGGCAATTTTCCAGTGGGGAAATTGGGGTTAAATTGGCGTTCAACATCACTTCTCAAAGTCCTGGATAATGTCCCCCAGTGCTGTTTGTGAGTGTTTTTTTTATTATTATTGTGTTTTTGTGTGTGTTTTCATGGTTTTGTGTTTGCGTGGTTACATGTTTGTTTTAGGACCTCGTGTATTCTTTTTCCATGTCCTGCAAGTCATAATTTTGGGTCGCAGGGTATTTTTTTTTCTAAGTCCCGCGGGTTGTAATTTTTTGTCTCAGGCAGTAGGTAATGAGGGAGAGAAGAAGGGGAAGAGAGACACAGGGGAAGAGAAACACAGGGTAAGGACAGAAGGAGGGGAAGAGAGACACAAGGGTAGAGAGACACAGGGTAAGGACAGAAGGAGGAGGGGAAGAGAGACACAGGGGAAAGAGAGGAGGAGGGGAAGAGACACACAGGGGAAAGAGAGGAGGAGGGGAAGAAACACACAGGGGAAGGAGAGGAAGAGAGACACAGGGAAAGGAGAATAGGAGTGGAAGAGAGTATCAGGGTATGGAGAGGAAGAGAGACACAGAGTAAGGAGAGGAGGAGGGGTAGAGGTTGTGCGGGGTCGTAGGGATGAAGGCCGCAGTTGCTGCACGCTCGCTAGGCAAGCCCGCAATTTTAAGGTTACGTTACCTGCGCTTTTTGCCAAGCGAGCGCTGCTGAGTACTATAAATGTGCTATGGATTTCCATAAAGACATTTGGGCCGTGGTACATTTTGTAGACAATAATTATGAATACCCTTAGTTTATCCCCACAACAAGACAGTTCTCTCCACGTTTCTCCTTTCATTGTAGTTAATCTTTATGATTGACATTACAATTATTATATGATATGGCTTTTCCTGTTTCTACTTTACATCTAGAATCCCATAGATGTTCAGTAAATATGTTAAATAAACATTGTGGTTTCATATTTATTGCTTTTATGACAAATCTGACTTCATAATGTGCAATATCACATATTATAATTTTCAAACTGTGATTCGTCGTCACGCTTGCAACAAATTGCAGTTTGACAACGATCGGATTGCAAAAGCGATCAAATTGCAAAAGCGATCAGATTGCAAAAGGGAAGAGAAATAGAGGGAGAGGAGAAGAGACACAGAGGGAGAGGGGGGAAGAGACACAGAGGGAGAGGGTGGGAAGAGACACAGAGGATGAGAGGGGGGGAGAGACACAGAGGGAGAGGGGGGAAGAGACACAGAGGGAGAGGGGGGAAGAGACACAGAGGGAGAGGGGGGAAGAGGCACAGAGGGAGAGGGGGAGAGACACGGGGGGAGAGACACATAGGGCAGAGAGAGACACACAGAGGGAGAGGGAGGAAGAGACACAGAGTGAGAGGGGAGGGAAGAAACACAGAGGGAGAGGGGGGAAAGTGACACAGATGGAGAGGGGGAGAAAGAGACACAGGGTAGGGGTAAAGAGACGCATGGGAGGGAAATGGGGGAAGTGACACGGGGGGAGAGGGGGGAAAGCGACACGGGTGAGAGGGGGAAAGAGACATGGGGTGAGAAGGGAAAGAGACACAGGGAGAAGGGGGGAAAGAGACTCAGGGAAGAGACACGGGGGAGAGTGGGAAAGAGACACAGGTGGAGACGGGGAGAAAGAGACACAGGGGAGGGGGAAAGAGACCCATGGGAGGGAGAGGTAAGGAAGAGACACGGGGGGAGAGGGGGGAAATAGAGATGGGGGAGAGGGGGGAAAGAGAAACAGGGGAGAGGGGGGAAAGAGACACGGGGGAGAGGGGGGATAGAGACACGAGGGAGAGGGGGAAAAAAGACAAAGGGAGAGGGGGAAAGAGACACAGAGGAAGATTGAGAAAGAGACACAGAGGGAGAGGGGGAGAAATAGACACAGGGGAGGGGGTAGGAGAACCATGGGAGGGAGAGGGGGGAAGAGACACAGGGGGAGAGGGGGGAAAGAGACACGGGTGGAGAGGGGGGAAAGAGACATGGTAGGAGAGGGGGTAAAGAGACACGGGAGAGGGGGGAAGAGACACAGGAGAGGGTGGAAAGAAATACAGGGGACAGGGGTAAAGAGACACAGAGGATGAGGGGGGGGAGACACAGAGGGAGAGGGGGGAAGAGGCACAGAGGGAGAGGGGGAAGAGACACAGAGGGAGAGGGGGGAAGAGGCACAGAGAGAGAGGGGGGAGAGACACGCGGGAGAGACACATAGGGCAGGGAGAGACACACAGAGGGAGAGGGGGGAAGGGACACAGAGTGACAGGGGAGGGAAGAGACACAGAGGGAGAGGGGGGGAAAGTGACACAGATGGGGAGGGGGAGAAAGAGACACAGGGTAGGGGTAAAGAGACGCATGGGAGGGAGATGGGGAAGAGACACGGGGGGAGAGGGGGGAAAGCGACACAGGCGAGAGGGGGAAAGAGACACTGGGAGAAGGGGGGAAAGAGACACAGGGAAGAGACACAGGGGAGAGGGGGAAAGAGACACAGGTGGAGACGGGGAGAAAGAGACACAGGGGAGGGGGAAAGAGACTCATGGGAGGGAGAGGGGAGGAAGAGACACGGGGGAGAGGGGGGAAATAGAGACAGGGGAGAGGGGGGGAAAGAGAAACAGGGGAGAGGGGGAAAGAGACACGGGGGAGAGGGGGGATAGAGACATGAGGGAGAGGGGGGGAAAAGACAAAGGGAGAGGGGGAAAGAGACATGGGAGAAGAGACACAGGGGGAAAGAGACACAGAGGAAGATTGGGAAAGAGTCACAGAGGGAGAGGGGGAGAAAGAGACACAGGGGAGGGGGGAAGAGAACCATGGGAGGGAGAGGGGGATAGAGACACAGGGTGAGAGGGGGGAAAGAGACACGGGGGAGAGGGGGGACAGAGACATGGTAGGAGAGGGTATAAAGAGACACGGGAGAGGGGGGAAGAGACACGGGAGAGGGTGGAAAGAAACACAGGGGAGAGGGGTAAAGAGACACGGGGGAGAGGGGGAAAGAGACACAGGGAGAGGGGGGAAAGAGACACATGGAAGAGTCACAGCGGGAGAGGAGGGAAAAGAGAAACAGAGGGAGAGGGGGAGAAAGAGACACAGGGGAGGGGGAAAGAGACCCATGGGAGGGAGAGGGGGGAAAGAAACCCATGGGAGGGAGAGGGGGAGAAAGAGACATGAGGGAGAGGGGGGAAAGAGACAATGGGAGAGGGGGAAAGAGACATGGGAGAAGAGACACAGGGGGAAAGAGACACATAGGGAGAGGGGGGAAAGAGACACAGAGGAAGAGGGGGAAAGAGACACAGAGGGAGAGATGGAGAAAGAGACACAGAGGAGGGGGAAAGAGAACCATGGGAGGGAGAGGGGGGAAGAGACACAGGGGGAGAGGGGGAAAGAGACACGGGGGAGAGGGGGGAAAGAGACATGGTAGGAGAGGGCTTAAAAAGAGACACGGGGAGAGGGGGGAAGAGACACGGGAGAGGGGGGAAAGAAATCTGGGGGAGAGGGGGAAAGAGACACGGGGAGAGGGGGAAAGAGACACAGGGAGAGGGGGGAAAGAGACACAGGGAAGAGTCACAGGGGGGAGAGGGGGGAAAAAGACACAGGGGGAAAGAGACACAGAGGGGGAGGAGGGAAAAGAGACACAGAGGGGGAGAAAGAGACACAGGGAGGGGGAAAGAGATCCATGGGAGGGAGAGGGGGAAAGAGACCCATGGGAGGGAGAGGGGGTGAAAGAGACATGGGGGGAGAGGGGGAAAGAGACAATGGGGATAGGGGGGAAGAGACAAGGGCGGAGAGGGGGGAAAGAGACACAGGGAGAGGGGGGAAAGTGACACAGGGGAAGAGGCACAGGGGGAGAGGGGGGGAATGACACGGGGGAAGAGACACAGAGGGAAAGAGACACAGGGGGGAGAGGGGGGAAAGATACAAAAGGAGGGAGAGGGGGAAAGAGACACAGGTGGGAAAGAGACACAGGGGAGGTGGAAAGAGACACAGGAGGGAGAGGTAGGGAAGAGACACAGGGGAGGGAGAGGAGGGGGAAGAGACACAGGGGAGGGAGAGGGGGGAAAAGAGACACAGGGACGTGAGAGGAGGGGGAAGAGACACAAGGAGGGAGAGGAGGTGGGAAGATACACAGGGGAGGGAAATGGGGGGTAAGAGACACAAGGAAGGGGGGGAACAGAAACAGGGGTAGGGGGGTCAGGGGGAAAGAGACACAGGCAGCGGGGAACAGACACAGGGGAGGGAGAGGGGGGAAAGAGACAGAGGGGAGAGGGAAAGAGATGTATGGGTGGGAGAGGGGGAAAGAGACACAGGAAGGAAAGAAACACAGGGGAGGGGGTTAGAGACACGGGAGGGAGAGAGAGTTAAAAACACAGGGGGGAAGGAGATACAAGGGAGGGAGAGGAGGGGGAAAGGAAATACAAGGGAGGGAGAGGAGGGGGAAAATATAACACAAGTAGACGGGGGAGAGACTCGCAATGAGCGCCAAAAGCGCTCATCACAAGGACAGTAAAGAAGACAGTGGGAGAAGTTGGTGGCCCGTAATGAGCGCAAAGGCACTCATTGCGAGGCCAGTGATGAGCGCCTTTGGCACTCATCATGAGGCCAGTAAAGTAGAGGGGGAGAGGCTCCTATTGTGTGGCAATCAGTATTGGCTTCACTTTTTATTGCCGTCATTTTCGACGGGCAAGTCGCAAGTGTTTTTAGAAAGTTTAAACTCAATTAAAAATCAGCCTTTATTATGTTGCTTTAATAGCAACAGGCACATACTTTTAATCCTAGCTTTATTGGACAACAATTCAGATAATAATATTTGGTCCTGTTGAAAGATTACCACTATAATAATCCACTTGAATACAAAACCGAATAGATGAGTAAGTCTCAGTAGAATGACCCTCCAGGCTCCAAGCAGACTTGCAGTTGAAGGTGAAACTTCCATGGCACATGTATAGTTCACTAAATTTGAAATGTTCTCTATAAATTATTTTGATGCTCATGGCTTTCATAGTTGCTAATGTTGTTAGTTTGGTATCTAATTCACAAACATGATGCTTTGTTGCTCTCCAAACTACAGTAATACATTAAATTCACTGTATTCCCAGATGACTCACAAGTACACAAAAACAATATTCTGTACTGGCGGCCAAAGACATCTTTGAAGACAATATGTACTAATCGATATGCTATTCCTGGGAAATGTAAATGCAAATATTTATGATATTTACATTGTCTCATTTCCAGTATTTTCTTTTATGTACCTCACCCACGCATACATCCAGCGAACAGCACTGACAGCCTGAGAGAGAGAAACTCCATATACAGTAACTAAAGCCTACGAACATACATGTTTATGGCATTCTTGTATTAAACACTGGCTTCTGTTATAATGTTAAATTAATATGTTGACCTGGAATTGATTACATATTTTTTGTAGTCAAGATAGATTTAAACGAGTATGTATATGTTAATCGTTTTTGTAATTAGCTGTATCTAGTGGAAGGGTTGTGTGCTAATTCACTCTATCACAATTACAGGTGGTTTAGTTACAATGTGAATCCTACCTAGCTATGCTATTCCCTCATCCTGTGAATATTGCGAAAGACGTGTTATGAGTGACTGCGGCACCACAAAGCCGAATAGCACAGCACAAATCTCCATTGATTCTTGCAATCAGGGCAGTGCTGTAACTACAAAAAACTAAAGAAAATATTATGTGTACCAAAGGCCACTCACAAATCATTGCTGAGTGCAGCAGCAGTAGTTAAAGTGGCAAGTGACAGTATAGCACCAAAAAACAAGTAAAAATTATGACATTTCAAAATTAATTGACATTTTACAGCAGCCCTTAGCATTTTTCATGTTTTGTAGCCTCACAACCTGGAATTAACATGGATTGTTTGAGGATTTGCATCATTTAATTTACAGAACATGCCCACAACTTTAAAGATGTTTTTTTTATTATTCTAAAGCAAACAACAAATAGGACAAAAGAACAGAAAAGGGCAATGTGCAAAACTATTCACCCCCCCCCCCTCCACCCCTAAAGTCAACACTTTGTAGAGCCACCTTTTGCAATAACAGCTCCAAGTCGCTTTGGATAAATCTCCATGAGCTTGCCACATCTTACCACTGGGATTTTTGCCCATTCCTCCTTGGAAAACTGCTCCAGCTCCTTCACGTTGGATGGTTTGCACTTGTGAACAGCAATCTTTAAGTCTGATCACAGATTTTCTATTGGATTGATGTCTGGGCTTTGACTAGGCCATTCCAACACATTTACATGTTTCCCCTTAAACCACTCAAGTGTTGCTTTAGCAGTGTGTTTGGGGTCATTGTCCTGCTGGAAGGTGAACCTCCGTCCTAGCCTCAAATCAAGCACAGAGTAGTACAGGTTTTGCTCAAGAATATCCCTGTATTTAGCACCATCCATCTTTCCATCTGACCAGCTTCCCAGTCCCGGCTGCTGAAAAACATCCCCACAGCATGATGCTGCCACCACCATGTTTCACTGTGGGGATGGTGTTCTTTGGGTGATGTGATGTGTTGGGTTTGCGCCAGACATAGCGTTTTTTTAGATGGCCAAAAAGTTCCATTTTAGTCTCATCAGACCAGAGCACCTTCCTCCATACATTTTGAGAGTCTCCCACATGCCTTTTCGCAAACTCAAAACGTGCCATTTTGTTTTTTTGCTGAAAGTAATGGCTTTCTTCTGGCCACTCTGCCATAAAGCCCAACTCTATAGAGGGTACGGCTTATTGTCATCCTATGCACAGATACTCCAGTCCTGCAGTGGAACTCTGCTGCTCCTCCGGGGTTATCTTAGATCTCTGTGCTGCCTCTCTGATGAATGCTCTCCTTGCCCGGTCCATGAGTTTTGGTGGGCAGCCGTCTCTTGGCAGGTTTGCTGTTGTGCCATGTTCTTTCTATTTGGTTATGACAGATTTGATGGTGCTCCTGGGGATCATCAAAGATTTGGATATTTTTTATAATCTAACCCTGACTCTCAACAACATTGTCCCTTACTTGTTTGGAGAGTTCTTTGTTCTTCATGGCAGTGTTTGGTTAGTGGTGCCTCTTGCTTAGGTGTTGCAGCCTCTGTGGCCTTTCACAAAAGGTGTGTATATGTAATGACAGATCATGTGACACTTAGATTGCACACAGGTGGACATCATTTCACTAATTATGTGACTCCTGAAGGTAATTGGTTGTACCAGAGCATTTTATGGGCTTAATAACAAAGGGGGTGAATACATACGCACATGCCAATTTTCTGTTTTCTATTTCTAAAAAATATGTATATGTTTTTTTCTCATTTCACTTCACCAACTTAGACTATTGTGTTCTTAACCCTCACATAAAATTCAGATTAACAAAACATTGAACTTAAGGCTGTAATGTAACAAAATAAGTAAAAAGTCAAAGTGGTTAATACTTAATATATTGTAGTATGATGTCCGTTTCATTATACAACATGAAGGATAACACACAACCTAATGATCAAGGGGTAAATGTAAGGAAACCACGTACATGCATTGTGTGCCTCACAAAATTACGACTTTAACGGCCGAACCACAAAACTGAAAAGACATGAAAAAAACAACAAATATGCCTCAAATCAACTTACACACATACAACAGTGGGAGAGGCAGGGAACCTGTGAATCGGGTTGCAAGTTAATTTGATGCATATTTGCTGATTTTTCATGATCGAAAATCGCCTTAGCGATAAAAAAAATGACTGCAAAAAAATGCAAAACAACGAAAACGAGGCCCAAGTTAAACTAGCCCGAAGGACGTAAAAGTAACCCGAAGGTTGTAAAAAATAGCCCTAAGCAGTAACAGTTACCAAAAGCCAGTAACACTTGATCCAAGCCACTTACATTTAACCCAAGCCACTAACACTTAACCCAAGGCAGTAACACAACCCAAGACAGTAACACTCACGCGCCAGGCCTATAAACTAAACAGGCGCTCTGCGCGGGGCCCGCAATGGACGCCGACGGTACTGCATTCCCAGCCTTAACATGTTATTCTCGTCATTTTTGACGGGAAAGTAGCTAGTGCATATATAATATATAAACACATCCATATATATTTAATAAAAAAATACAATTGTCACATCTATTTGTTTTCACAAATTATAAATAATTAAAAAAAAATATATTTACATATATAAATATAATGGTTATGGCACTTGTGTGACGTAGTGTGGGAGTGTGAAAAAAATAACAGATGTGTAACATAGAGGGGGAAAAGCTCCCACCGCCGATTTAGGGCTATACCACAATTTACACTGCTGGATTAGCATGGGGTCATATTTATTTTTTGATTTCAAAAACATATGTCTTCCTGTCTTAAAAAACGTATGGTCTCCCATTGTCCTTTAATTATTTATTTTTTGGGGATATTATTATTATCATTTCTACAGTATATAATGTGGCAATCTGCTTTCTTCAATTGAGCTTGATAAGGGTATTATGTCCAAACCTACCCAGCAGATGTTTCAGGTTATCTTTTGGACTCTTTACCAAGGAAGCTGATGTCTCTAAAACCCCTTTCTTTGGATGCAGCATTTAAAAATATGAACACAGGATCAGCATATAAAAAAGAATGAGGAACTCATTTTTTTGCTGTTGAAATCCATAACAGATACAAGGGATATATATTTAAATTTGAAACTTTGGCCTATTTTAAAAATCTTAATCCATCCTGGGTGGATTATAAAGTTCAAAGGGGCTGGTGATAAGGGGATTAATGACATATAATAATACATAAATCGTTATTATGAATACTTAACACTGATAACTGTTATTTGGGTATGTTATACTTATGGTATGAGCTTTCATGGCACAGATATGACCACACATAATTAATTAACCAGGTAACCAAAACTACCTGCTTTCAACACCAAAGGTAAAATCCATGATTTATCTTAAATTTCACACAGGCTCACATGGGGGGCATGATCATGTGATCTCCTCTGTCAATAATTAATCAAGTCTGTAAATTACTTTGAAGACAGAGCGAATAGTAAATGAGGTCAGTAAAACAGAGAGGTTACAATTACCCTGCAATTGTAGGCTAATAATACACACAGAAGGAATATTTGCAGATCAGGTTGCACCAAAACAATCTTGAAATACATTAAATTTAGCATCTGTTTAAGTCCATGTGGGTTGCCTGATATGTATTAACTCCTTGATTTCCAGGATCAATATAACACAGAAAGACAAGTTGCAAATAATTAATTGCAGATCTGTGAACTTGAGACTGTTGTGCAATTAATTCTAATGCCTTTCATTGCTTTCCCAGTATTTTAAAGTACAATAGCGTGTGTTTATTTGCTGCTGCAGTTATACAAACAGGTGTTTAAAGGTAAATCTAAGATTCCTGGATTATGAATGCATCTGATAGAGGAAAATCAGTAGTGTATACAAACATTTTTTGCATGAAAAAATACCAAAATAAACATTTAAAAAAATGTACCTTGAAGTTTTCAAAATATCTTGTAATGTCTGACAGTTTAAAATTAAACACCCCATTGAAACCCAGGCTAAATTAGCATTAAATGCATAATTCGTTTTGGCCAATCGGGAGAGACCTCAAGCATTTGAATTTTCTCTGGGATTCCTGTTTGTGCTGCAAATCAGCCTGGGATATGTAATGTGTCTTTGCTGAACTGTGGTGAAGGGCGGGGCTTTACAGAGAGCAGACACTGAACCTGGAAGCCCATCCCAGCAGAGACTTCAGGGCTCTCCTATTGGATGAGGAAGGCAGAGAAGGTATGTAAAGCTGCATGGTGATTAGGGGGGCAGGGGTTTGTGTAGACACCCCATATGGGTGTCAACATAATAATTATAGTGATTTTTAGATATTTTTAGATATTAATAAAAATAAAACTTTTAGGAAATGTGCTGCAAACATAAATTATGGGTTTACTGGAAGGGCTGCAGAATTGTAGTAACCCATGAACTTAGATATGGTTTTAAATTACTTGCAAGTCCTATCTAATACTCGTATAATTTTTTGATACATTTGCGATTTATAGATTTGAAGGCAATTACTGCATGGGCGTAGGAGCTCAAAAAAATCTGGGGGGATAATTCAATTCTACTCCCAGGAGAGGGAGCAGGGGTGACACGGGGGAAATGCACTGGGGCCCTGCTATGGGTGGGGGGGCATTGCTGCAGTGCCCCTCAAAAACTTTCATGGGAAAGACATACTGCTCTATATATACTAGTATATGGTAATGCACAATTAAGTTTAATTTTGCTATTTTTGTATACCCTATTCATTTTAATCTGGGGGGGATTTGTCCCTCCATCCCCCCAGTTCCTATGTCCCTGATGTGCAGGCTTGTTTTTGTAATTGAATATCGATTTTGTGTCATTAGCGCGAGTAAGAGCTTGAAAAATCAATGAAGGAGTTACGTTTTTAATAACCGCAGTTTTTTTTGAGTCTGTAACTCTCAATTGGAATGTGAGTAGCAAGATGCAGCCAATTGAATATCCGTATCATTTACGGCCTTGAAAAATCAATGGAGGAGATATGACAGAGTTACGTTTTTGACAACCGCAAGGATTTTGAGCCTGTAACTTGCCGATGAAATGCAAGTTGCTAAATATAGCCAATTGAATATCTGTGACATTTATGGGCTACAGTACGGGTTCAAGTAATTGTGATTTGGCCAAATGACTGCCAAATTAAATTAAAATAAAACAAAACTACAATAAAGGAAGGCAAATATTTTTTTGCCTATATTTTCTATTAGAAAATAGATTTTTTCCTTTCTGTTTGTTTTTTAATCAACTTAAACAGGGTTGTGAGCATGGGTGTAGGAACTGGGGGAAATAAGGAGGACAAATCCCCCCCAGATTTCTCATTGTGTGTATGTATGCGTATAGAAGCTGTTAAGTGTTCTGTGTCTTATTTACTGGAAGTCTTATTTAGTGTATAGCTTCTATGTATTTCTTGTATTTGTCTCCGGTTTCCAGAATCATGAGACCTTGTTCTTTCTTTGCTCTTGAGACCCTCAATAAGCAAATGACCACTGTAGGTCAGGAAAACTGCATATGTTTGCTAAGTATCTAACAAACTAATATTAATAATAGCAGCAATGTTCTTGATGAGCATAAAATAGTGTTGATTCTTACTTTTTGAATGTGTATACCATGGTCCAACTTGTCTGGCTTTAGTACTTCATGTTATTTTTGAGCATAATAAGCAGTAGTTATCTATTTATCAGTGGAGAGAGGGATGATGTGGAGAGAAGCTGAAGAAGGGAAAGAAAATTGAATTTGAATTTGACACCTATCACCTTTCCCTTGCACATACTCAACTATACCTGCAAGCTGGTCTTCTGCAAAAAATATTATCGACTTTCTCACCTTCAACATTTTTTCTTATTAAAAACTTACTCAGATTTTACAAACATCTACTTTTTTCATCATGCAGATGTTCTTTTAAATCATGCACCTCATTTGTGGTCTAGCACATGCACTATAACTACTCATAGAAGCACCAATGCTTTCCCATAGCTTTTTAGACCTTACCAGATACTTTTATTAACTATAGACATACATAATTGCTTAAATAAGTTATTTATCATATGTGTATGCCATGCCATTATCTATGAGGCAATGTTACATATTGCTAAATGGTCTGCCATATTTTATTTCATGTAAATATGGTCGAGTATGTACATGTCACAAAACCCCAGGCTTTTCTTACTGAGAGACTTTCTTAATAAATCTCTTCTGGCAAAGCGCTGCTCACACAGTGACGTAGGTGGACAAATGGAATTATACTTTCAGTGAACACATCTTTAATAGCAAGGAGATAATTATCGTTAAACAATGAGGCTGTCACATCACAAGTACTTGATTTGAAAGCATTTTGTAACCTTTGACAATTGGAATATTTGAACTGCATTTATTTCCTGTGGCAAAGTGAAGGAACAAATGGGCACTCAGCATACATCTGAATCATGTCCTGATAGTGTTGTGCATTTCATTGTCATCAGTAGCCTAGTAACTGGGCAACACTGTGCGAGTGAGAAGTATATACTGCACATGAACAGGACAAACATTTTATATTGTTTCTTGTGATCTAAAAAAACCTTCATTCAGTTACTTACAGCCTTATTAAATTGTGATTTGCAAATTTAAAGGGCTGTATATAAGCACATAGCATATTTTATTTAAAGAAGTGTTTACTTAGTGAAGACCTTGCTTTTGGATAGAAGTTCACTAACTAAAAAAATATGCTGTGTGCTTATATAGAGCCCTTTTAAATTTACCAAATCGCAATTTAATAAGGCTGTAGATTTGGAAAACTTCAGCAACAGATATATAACAATATATGAGTATTTTTAGGTAAAATCTTGATTTTAGCAGACTCTAATTGTACCTGAACAATATTTATGTCTTTCACATTTGCTCTGGTTTGATGTATCAGTGTGTGTTCTGCTTATTATTATTAAACTAGCGAATTGCCCGTCAAAAAATGATGGCAATAAAACTGTAAGGCAGGTAATGCTGTTTGCCACACAAAGTAAGTGTTTGGTCATCTGAGTACCTCCGGCGCTCATTGCGAGCCTCTCGGTTGGTTTATTTTTGGTTATCAAAGCCCCTTTGGCGCTCATTGAAAGGTCTGCCCTGATAGCCTTTTGGTGCTCATTGCGAGCCTCTCCTGGTGTACTTTTAGGCCTCTGAGCACCCTTGGCGCTCATTGTGAGCCACCCGCTGAACACCTTCGGCGTTTATTGCAATCCTGTCATCTGGTCCTTTTTTTTAATATATATATGTATTTTGTATTGATAATGAATGAATTAATAAAATCATAAATTAATATACTTTACCTATTTGTAATTAATATATGCAGGAAGCAATATGCTGAAGAGCTAACAATCTGTTTTGATGTTCCTGCAGCATACAATGTACATTTGTACTGTTGCTGATCTGAGGTGTAAGGGTCAGCAATGTGTGACGTGTGTAGTGTAAATAGGCTGCGTGCGTGAGGGCAAACCGTTTTTTTAGCTGTGTAAGTCTGCATTTTGTAATGGTAATGTTATTATTTGCAAGTTAGTGTTGTACAATGGCGGCGATTGTGTATGTGTTACGCGGGTGTGGATAATTTTGCGTCCTCCCTAATAGTTTATTTTATACCTTATACGGGCTTGTGCAAAAGTCTTATGTGTCTGGCCTGTGTAGGACAAATAGGCTGCGTGCGCGAACGCAAAGCGTTTCTTTAGGTGTGTAATTCTGCATTTTAGGATTGGTAATGTTATTAGTTGCAAGTTAGTGTTGTTAAATGGCGGCGATTGTCTATGTGTTAGGCGGTTGTGGAGCATTTAGCGTCCTCCCTAATAGTGTATTTTGTAACCCGTACGGTCTTGTGTAGAAGTCTTATGTGTCTGGCGGATTTTTGCGTGTTTATTGGTCGTGTAGCCTCGTTTTGTTTTTTTTTCGACAGCCATTTTTTTTGTCGCTTAGGCGATTTATGTGTTTGAAAACTCGGTTCAATTGATGCGGAACCTGACTCCCAGACGTCATGGCTGTCCCCCTGTGCTGTGAGTGATGTTTTTTTTGTATTTTTGTTAATTTTGGTGGTTATTGTTGTTTTTGTATGTGCGCGGTTGAAAATTCGCTAAGCGAGAAAAGCGACCCCTAACCACGCAAAACAACGCCAAGCACATAAGACTTTTACCCAGGAACGTACATAATACACTATTAGGAAGGACGGAAAATGATTCACACCCGCCTAACACAGACAATCGCCGCCATTTTACAACACTAACTTGCAACTAATAACATTGCCATTCTAAAATGGCGATTTGCACAACTAAAACAAACGGCTTTCCCTCGCGCATGCAGCATATTTACACTGCACACTTCACACCTTACACCTCCGGTCAGCAACAGCCCAAATGTACATTGTATGCTGCAGGAAAATCAAAACAGATTGTTAGCTCTTCAGGATATTGATTGCTGGATATATTAATTATATTAAATTATTAATTTATTAGTTAATTAATTAATTATCATTACAAAATATATATATATATATATATATATATAAAAAAAATAAGCACAAGAGAGGATCGCAATGAGCACCAAGGTGCTCAGCGTGGACCTTACAATGAGCGCTGAGGGTGCTCAGAGGATCAAAAGTATACAAGGGGAGAGGCTCACGATGAGCACCAAGGGTGCTCAGCGCAGGGCTTCCAATGAGCGCCGAAGGTGCTGAGACAAGCAAAGGTATACAAGGGGAGAGGCTTGCAATGAGCGCCGCTGCCACTCATTGCGAGCCACGCGATGAGCACCAAAGGCGCTCAGCGCAAGGCTCGCAATGAGCGCTGAAGGTACTCAGAGGAACAAAAGCCTTACTTTGTGTGGCAAACAACATTACCTGTCTTACAATTTTTTTGCTGTAATTTTTGGGCAAGTTGTTAGTATAATTATAAAGAGAAGACCACACCAGAACATTGAATTTCTGGAGACACATATTTGGTGGAAACTTGCATAGTGCATTCTCTTTCAGAAGCCATCTTGTTAAACTGTTTCTCTCTGGTCTGTCTCTCTCACATATCAGGCCACCCATATGGACTAGAACAGTATTGGCATTAGTTTTCATAATTCTTTATTTTGTTGGTTTGCGAGTCTAATCGCATATTAGACCCCCGAACCTAATTGAATGACATGTAACCTCCATGTTTTACTTCCGTAATAATGACAGTCTCATTTCCTATTGGCTGATTCAAAATGGGAAGTTACCGGCTTGCTGAATTGATCATGTTCCCACCCTGAATTGCTCCGAGACAGTGCATAGTTTACGGTCTTGGCTTCTTCCTCCTCATATCCCCCTGCCTTTTCCTCTGGTTCTTCTCAACTTTTCCCCTTCTTGTCTCTAACATAACCATGTCACCTTTCATGGCCTCCACTCCTCCCCACCTCCACCCATCTGCAGGTTACATTATCTGACCACTAGGGGCAGTTACCATATTACATTATATTGCCACTCACTTTACATCAGATCCCTTCCCTCTCCAACTAACTGAATAATCTTCTAACATACCTTCCTACCTATGTAAACTCTCACTTCCTTCCTAAACCCTGCTATTTCATTTCTGCCTCTTCCATTCCCTTTAGATTGTAAGTAGCGAGTTTTCATTCTTGTAGAATGCTTTGGAAAAAAATCACTTTTTACAAGACTCAGCGCTCAAAACAGGGCCCTCCACTTTCTGCAGTTTTTAATATTGTATAATGTATACCTTCTCTGCTTATCCCCCGTACAGCGCTGCAAAATATGTTGGCGCGTTACAAATAAAAGTTAATAATAATAATAGTCCACAAAGCCCACAGCTCATTATACATGGTAAGAAACAGGCAGAAAAGTAATTATGTGATTCATGAAGACTCTTAACAGTATTCAAATGGCCCATTAGGACTCTGGTAAACTTTCAATTAGTCCATGGACAAAAAGTTTGAAAACAGAATTCTATCTCCTGATCTTCATTTTTTGAAGATTAATATTGTCAAATCTGAATTCGCACAAAATAGTAAATCTGGCCATGTATAGAAAGTTTGGGTTTTACGTTTGAGATTATATTTTGTGGTAAATGTTCTTCTTTTCGTTTTGCAAATATTTTAAAAATAACAAATATCTGAATCTTAAACTAGTATCCATTTAAAGCAAAAAGGAAAATCAAACCACTATGAACTATTTCAAATATTTTCAAAAGTCATAAATTACTTGTCTTCATGTAATAACCAGCAATCAGTATAATGACCACCCAAACGATACTGACTATACCACAAGCGTTAAGAAATTAGAAAATGAAAATTGTTTTCAACTTAATTGTTCTAATTGGTAAATGCATAAATGATGTGTAGCAATCTGCAGCCTAAAATGGATTATGGTCTAGCTTCTATGCAGCACACATTAATAACATTACTGAATTTACTACACATACCATTTCCATTGTGTAAGAAGTATAATTATTCTATTTCCACGTACTAGTCTTTAATAATGTACCTAGTAACTTCTATATGATATTATTGTTATAACATTGTGTATTCAAACCGTCCTCGGTTTCTAAAGAGGTTACAATGTTTGTACATAGGTTTGTGAATACACAATAATTATTGAAATGCAGTATGGAGCATGTTGAGGATTTTGGGCCATATTCTATTAGCTTCTTGCAAATGCCTTGAACTCATAACTTTGGCTTCGGGGTGTTTTTTTTTTACAAATGTTTATATGCATTCTATTGACTTAAGAATTAATTAGTGCCAATAAGTTATATTTGCCGAATATGTAGCAATATTAAGATTTTAAGTGATTTTAAGTGTGTATACATTTACAAATTGGGCAATAGAATAGGGCCCTTTGTTTCCATATATGTGAAGATCCCATACATGCTAGAACCAGCACCGTTCATGGACCATTAGTAGTCAAACAACAGTTTTTCATTTGTTTATCTTATAACTTCCAATAAGCTGACCAATAAGATGTGGAGAGAAGCAACTACCCCAGTTCCTGAAATAAATTCACATTTAAATTTTAGGAGCTACATTGAATTTATTTTCTTCAAATTCTGGTTTAATTACTTTTTGGTTACTAAATGAACAAGCAGATAATGCACATTGTAGTGGCCTTTTTAAGTTTTAGCTTATGAAGCATACAGCTACAGAAAAGCAAAAGTCATATAGTCCTCCTACTATATGACTAGGGTTAGAGATTATTAGAAGTGCACGCAATAACAATAATCATCAGGTAATGTGGGGGCAGGGATATCATCATTCCGTAATGAAGGCTGGTATAGATACCTTTATTAGTTTACCAATTCTGACAGTGGGTCAATGCTTGTTACACTATATGACTTTTAAAACATTATCATTTAAATAAGGTAGTCATGTTTCTCTGCAATTATTTTATGAAAAAAAAAACATTCTATATAATAGTAACAGGTACATGGAAAGTTTTTGTACAGTAATATAATATACGCTAGCTACTTGCACGTCAAAAATGACGGCAATACAATTTGAAACCTGGCAATGCTGTTTGCCACACAATGCGAGTCTCTGCCCCCTCTGAGCACCTTTGGTGCTCATAGTGAGCCCTGCGATGAGCGCTCATAGCAGGCCTTGGCAACCCACAACGTTCGTGCTTTGCAATGATCACCTTCGGTGCTCATCGCGAGCCTCATTGCAGACGTCGTACAACACGCCACTTTCGTGCCTTGTGATGAGCACCTTTAGCATTCATAGCGAGGTCCGCAATGAGTGCCTTCGGCGCACATTGCGAGCCTCTACCCAGTCTCTGACCCCTGTGTCTGTTCCCCCTCTGCACCCCACTCCTCTCCCTACCGTTTGTGTTTTGCTTTTCCTTATTTCCCTCCCTGTGTCTCTTTTCCCTCGTCTCTCAGCCCTGTGTTTCTTTCCACCCTCTCCCCCTCCCGTGTGTCTTTCGTCTCTGTGTCTCTGCTGAAGTTAACGTGGCTCGCGCTGAGTGCAATTGCTGTTATTTTCAAAGTCCTGCATGCCGCGCCTTGTTCGTCTGTGTTACTGGCTTCTGCATTGTGCGTTGTTCGGGTAATTTATGTACTTTATTTTCTGAAGAAGTGCTTAAAAATGATGCTCAAATCATAGAATTTGTACCTGTTTGGATCTGCCCTTGGTAGATGATGCAGCCCATAAATACACAGATAAAGTGCAGTGTTTCAAATTAGCCTGTCAGTAACCTCTCTCAAGTAGCATGTTGCTATTGAGTGGTTACTGTGCAACAGAAGGACGGTGTCTTCATGAGCTGTAGAGGGAAGAAACTAGTTTTCTTTGTAAGATTTTATGCAGAAAAACAAATCTTTTAAGCACTTAATAAAATAAAGTACCCAAAATGCATAAACCTTCAATGTCCCTTTTACACCTTTAATTGAAAGTAGACACCCACTATAAAAGTGCATATATATTTTGCAAGCATCCCTTCCTATATATTGCAATATTTTGCAACAGTTTTTTAGTTTATAATAAGTATCAATGTTGGAATAGATTAGCAGTAATTATTGTTTTATTTGTTTCACAATCTGCTTAACAAGACAAGAGCCCCAGGATTTTCAGCCCAATAAAAACACACTACTGTACTAATATTAAAAGGGAAAGTGATGTTAGGTCTTAGAATTAATAGCACAACATTCTCAAGCCCGCACATCAGCCCAAAAAAATACTTCATTTTATGTATATTTTTTGTGTTATATCGATCCTGGCAATCAATGTGTTAATACATATACTGTAATTTGCATGTAATAGAATATGATATTTGCAGCTTTATTAATATTGCATTTTGTCTGGAATGTGGGTTCGCTTGTAGATCATAATTAAACCCCGAAAGACTTTGAAATTCATCCTCCATTTTCTTGTGATGAAATGCTGACGATCTCTGTTTCCATTGACTCAATCTAAACCTGTAACTACGGGCTTGCTTAATTGATTACGTTCTAGCCTGCAAAACCGCCGACCGACAGATGGTTTACGGTTTTGCGTCTACAGCTTGTAGCTCGCAACCCTTCCAATTTAATAGCGCCGTAACTCAAACTAGGAAAATGAAGTTTTGGACTGGTATGCATGTACAGTATAAAGCATTTAACTAACTGTCCTTTAAATGTAACATAAACAGTCAAATATAATGTCATATATATTTTCTTTCAATAATGGGATTTGGAATAATGTTAATTGCTGAGGATTGTCACACATTGTTATTTTGTCCATAGCTCAACATACTTAAGTACTAATGATTTATATCAACTGTCATGAGTTGGGAAAAAAAAAAAAAAATGATGACTTAACTCAGCAAGAAAACATTTCCTCTATCTATCTTTTGAAGACTGCCTGAGGCATTTAACTATCAACTCAAACAATCACACAGACTGGGACATGACTACTGGAATGTGTGAAGAGAGATTAGACTAAAATTTCAAGTGTGATTTGATTTATTAAACTCAAGTTTCCACAGCTGTTAGCATAGCCATTTGTTCTGATGGACACTTTTGCCTCATCTGATACAAGGCAATACCATCAAATTATAAAGAAGGAAAATCAGTGGAAAAAGTGCTCATGTTTGCGTCTCAAGTTGACATTTCCTGGATGATAAGAAACAGATAGAAATATTTTTTTTTACAGATTGAATTGTACATGCTACAGAATATCTTCACAGGATATTATGGTTTCTTTATACAAGAAACTTTACATTGGCAGAGGCAAATCTTGAATCAGCAGTGGATAAATCCTAAAGACATGTAGCGCAATGGAAGTGCAGCTAAGGTTAAAGTTTGTAGCCTTTCAGTTCCACTAATTATATGTACAATATGTGCATATTCCTTTGAATCCATATTTATGCACTTTCAGGACCATCTCTGACCTATGGGCGAAGTGGGTGGCAACCTCCCTGGGAGCCAACTTATAAGGGGCGCCATCAAAGACGTAAAATGTGCCCCTCATGTCAACACTGAGGTCTTTGCCCTACTGCTAACTTGCATGCATTGAAATGGTTTCTATTTGTTGCCTTAGTATTTTGTTGTCTTTTTCCTTTAATGTTCTTATGTTACTAAGAAAGAGTAACATAGTAGTCCTATCTTATAATTATAGTGTCTCTGTGTTTAATCACACTGAATTTCTAGATTGATATTCCAAGCAAGAAAACCAGGAGCTACATTATATTCCAAGCCCATATGTGCAACGTGAGACCCGCAAAGGCTTCAGGCTCGAAATTCGGCCGAGTTACATAGCTATTAATTTAGAACATGCTGCGAGTTACGGGCTTGGGACGCAAACACGTAAGCCATTTGTCGAACGTTGGCTGCACGGCCGTGAACGAAGTCAATTAGTCAAACCCGTAGATACGGGTTTTGATGGAGTCAATGGCAACAGAGATCATCAGAATTATGTCATTGAAGAATGGAGGTGGGATTTCAAAGTCTTACGGGTTTCAATTACGAGTTACGACCGGACACACATTCCAGATATAATGCAATATTGATAAAGCCATAAATATGATATTCTATTACATGCAAGTTCCATTATGTGTATTAACACATTGATTGCCGTGATCTATATAACACAGAAATTGCACATGAAATTAACAATTTTTTATTGCCGATTTGCAAGATTGAGAGTGTTGTACTATTAATTCTAATACCTAACATCACTTTCCCTGTTATTATAAGTACAGTAGTGTGTGTATATGTGTATTTAAAGTGCTACGGATTGGACTTTACCCCCCTTGCATCTCCTCTCTAGCCCTCGTTGGTTTCTTGGCTCCATTTGTGGGTTACGGACTTGAACGCCAGTGAAGTTGTTGCAATTTAATAGGATGATTGGAAACATAACAGTTACAAGTCTTGCGAGCTACGTTATGAGGTATGGTTATAATCGATAGGGAAATTTAACGTGGCTCTAGGTGTTCTATTTTGTCTGTATACATGTGTATATCAACCAGATTCAATAATTCCTTTAGGCTATGAATGGATTTTGATGGGTGCTTTCTAATAGTTGTTTTAAACAAACAGGGACACATATTCTTGAAATATATGCACTATTAGGTGGTGTTTCGTATGTTTTGCAGGAAACAGATACAAAATTACATGGGTAGAGTAGATGTCTCCCTAAATGTGTGAATTTTCTTGAAATGGATATTTGGGAGGCTAAGAGGAAAAGTATATACTTGATGAAGGTAAAAGAAGAGCATGCAAAAGTTGGCCTGCTGCTCAAATTTAAAAATATGAAGATCATGGCAAACAGCAATCTCACTTCCTGGCAAATAGACGGGAAGAAGTGGAGGCAGTGACAGAATTTATTTTCCTGGGATCCAAGATCTCTGCAGATGGGGACTGTCATGAAATTAAAAGACGTTTGCTTCTGGGGAGGAAAGCTATGGCAAGCTTGGACAAGCTAGTAAAAAGTAAAGATATTAAACTATCAACAAAGGTCGGCATATTTAGAACTATAGTATTACCAGTAGTAACATAAAGAAGTGTGAGCGCCTTAGAATTGTCCCCTTTGAATTGTGGTGATGGAGAAGACTGCTTAGAGTCACTTGGACTGCAAGAATTTCCCATAAATCAGTCCATCAGGAAATCAAGACAAACTGTTCACTAGAAGGTATGATCATGAGGCTAAAGTTAAAATATTTTGGCCATATGATGAGACGGCAGGATTCACTAGAAAAGACTCTGAAGCTGGAAAAGGTTGAAGGTACAAGAAGATGGGGACAACAGAGGCAGAGATGGATAGATGAAGCAATGAACATGTGGTGCTCAGAGGTGCAGTGACTGAGAGAGGTCCATAGAGTCACGGAGAGGCGAACGCGACTGAACAACTAAACAGCAACAACAAGAGGGACAGGGGGATTTTTCACAAAAATGGACAGTTTGGAGGTGTACCTATGTGTATACCTATGCATATGTTTATATATGTATGTTTTTATGTGTGTAAAGGTATGCATATACTTGTGAACAATAAATATGTCTTAAAAGTCACATTATGTATATATTTGTAACTGGGTAGGGCTTATTACAATGTCACTAATGATACATGTTTGTAATTTACTTAAAAGAGAGATTAATATTTTAGGGACTGGAGGAGTGATAAGAGTCAAGGAAATTCGAAAAGTCTTCAACATTTAATTTTTTTAAGCAAATTTAACATTTTAATTTCAGAATTTTTGAATGTATGTAAAAATTTCACCTTGACACAATGTGACTACCTGCTGCTGTTGGACTTGATAAGAACCTAGTTCAAGCCTACTCAGTAGGACCGTCTGGTTCTTTGTATATCCCTGATAGCAGGAATAAAGCTCACCCAGTTTACAGCCCCCAAAGTGCCCAGCAAACCACAGGAATCAGAACAACCCAGCAAATGTTACCGACTATGCAAGTTCCACAGCAATAATCCCAGTAATAAGGATTGTTTTCCCCTCAAAATGAAACCTACACATCATGTATGTAGTCCAGACTAACAACAACATTTATTGATGGTGGTAAAGTGTATTTATGCACAACACAGTCCAATCATGTTCAATCACCAACACTTCACCTAGGGAGGAAGGCAGCCCCAGGCTATATCAGCATTTTCCTTCCTGCTTCTCTGTACTTGTCAGGGAACATTTGCTAATAACATTTACAGAAACATAAAGTCTTGGGGGCATATGTTACTGTAGGCTGATTGCTAATGCCCATCTTGCTGCACCCCTTTTTGGACCACTTTTGCTGGGAGTCCCATACAGCATATTTTTATTAGAACCCACATGGGAAAATCCTGCATTTCGAGATCTAAACATGACTACAGCTCGTCCCAGGGACATACACTCAGCAGTATGAGCACATTAAACTATATTTACTCCCAGCAAATTATTGCCCAGCAGACAACAGCATTACACCTATGCTTATCCTGGCACAGAGGATTAAAGGAGGGCCTATACACTACAGCTCCAGTTGTATTAAAATATGATTAATAAGATGATTTAAAACCCTCCCGCATCTCTTTGTGACTTCAAATTGCTAGTTTTTTTGATACTGCTTGCTCAGGAATTCACGTCAGTGTCATGCCTAGTCTTTCCTCTGGCAGGGAGCCAAATGGTAGACAGGGGTTGATATTGTAAAACCCTCTTCTGTAGACATAGCGTCTACGTAGCCCCTTTTGTGTACTGGGCCTGCCACCCCTCCTGTCCTCCACAAATAGGTAACCCCCATAAACTGAAACCCCTCACCCCAGGGACTCAGTAATACACTCTGTTAAACTCCTTGGAAAAAATAATGCAGCATTTCAATACCAAGGATTCCTGGTTGCCACCTTTACATCAATACATTCACACAACAATGCAATAATTCCAATCACCCCCATATTGTGGTCCCCTCCATGAACAGCATGGCTTACCCACAAAACATGGCGTACAATAACATTGCACCACAAAGACACAATGCATCTGTCAGAGTTCAAGCATTCAAGCTGTGGGGACAGTGTCAGAGATGAGTAGGAAGAAAGAATATCAATAATCCATGTTAATGCTGGGCCCACAATAGTACCACAAAGTCTTGGGCCCCCCGCTGGACGTCACACACTATATTTCCCTCCTCCTTATGTGGATTATACACCACATATGGCGCATATACTTGATGGTACCAAGGGTGGAAATATTGTTACTCCATAGTGGAGGCTGTGGGTAATGAATTTGAGCTAAATAAAAGGCAAATATGTCAGTCTGCTGGTTGACTTGTCTTGGGAACCTCAGGACCTAATTGTTACTGTGAATGATTATGTTTTTACACCACTTTGGACATTTGGTAAATGATTATGGGCACTTGCCTTATAGTGGAAATGTCATCCCCACCCATAGCCGGATACATGGACAGTGTTTATGAAATGTGTCTTTGTGGTGCAATGTGAACCACAGCCTGCAAAGGTTTTTAGAAAACGTGTTTCTCTTGGCTCCTTCACAAAATGCGGAGTGCTGAGGTTTAAATTGTTATCTCTTATTTAGAAAAATAGTAACATAACCAGTTAGTGGAATAAAATGGTGCCTTCCCTATTTAAAACAGAAAATACAATTGTGGCATGTAATATAATCTGACATATGCAGGAAATATATGTAAAAAAAAATAATATTTAGGAGCAAGATGTAAAAATGGGAAATTTCCAACTCTGCCATGTAGTATGTACATCATAGAATTTTTTGCCTATGCACTTTTTGACATACTATATGTATAACATGCATAAACACACACAGAAACGGGGGGGGGGGGGGGGGCAATCAACTATTGATTTGGATGAGCACATCTTAATTGGTCTAGAGCAGTATAACCTAAATGAGTTGCATGAAACATGTTAAAAAATGTAATCTTAAACAAGAGATCATGTTCTCAGATACACTATCAGAAGGTCTGCTCAATACAGAATCGGGGTACAGTATGTTATTATAGTTGGGTAGTCTTTTATAAGTCATCAGTCCTCATATAGCTATACCCCTGCCATGCAGTCCAGTTAACTATTTTTTGCTATAGATCCAGGAGACATCATATAAGTCTCCAAATTTACAGAAGTTTCATAGAACTCGTGGCATTAACTACTGTGGCTTACTATGGTGCAACACAGCAGTGAAAATGATGGAACTTTGTATATAAGTAATTAAGTAGTTATAATTATTACACAGAACATAAGTGGTTTGACCAATAGGATTGATCATTTTAAAAACATTTTCAATTATAGATGTAATTAATTATTTTAAAACAAGAAAAGTAAATCCTTCTGTTTAGTATCAATATAGCTAGCTACCTTTTTATCTAAATGTACTGATTTCTGCATTATGATTGGTCAGACTTTTAACCAATCAGATACAGGGCGGGAGTAATTCAAATACTCACTTCAGATTGGCTGAAATTTGGCTGACAGTACATTTATAATTTATATATGTATTATATTATATATATATATATATATATATATATATATATATATATATATATATATATTGAGGGATTTGGGAGTATTTGTGGATAACCTCCTAGGTAACAGTGCTCAATGCCAAGCAGCATCTGCAAAGGCAAGTAAAATATCAGCATGTGTTAATAAGGGTATAGAAGCAAGGGAAGCAAATATAATTCTGCCACTATACAAATCCCTAGTACACCCTCATTGGAATATGGAGTACAATTTTTGCACCACTACATAAAAAGGACATTTTAGAGCTGGAAAAAGTACAGAGAAGGGCAACAAAACTAATAAGGGGAATTGATGGGCTAAGTTATGAAGAAAGACTAACCAAATCAAACTTATTTTCTCTCGAGGGATATGATTACCTTATATAAATATATCAAGGGTCAATATAAGGCTTTGTCAAGGGAACTTTTTGTGCCAAGAGGTTTTCAACTGACAAGGGGACATCCTTTGAAATTTGAAATAAAAAGATTTCACCTTAAAGGAAGAAAAAGGTTCTTCACAGTAAGGGTGGTTAATCTGTGGAATTCTCTACCAAAGGAGGTGGTGACAGCGGATTTGATAGATAACTTTGAAAAGGGTATTGGATATATTTTTAAATAAAAAGGGTATTCAGGGCTATCCTGGATAAATAGAGAGGGAGCATTGATCCTGGGAGAATCCAATCGCCAGTATCTGGACGTCAGGAAGGAATTTTATATTTTTCTCCTTTGAGACAATTGGCAAAGTTTCACTGTTTTTTTTTTCTGTTTGCCTTCCTCTGGATCAATAAACACAATTAATCAGCATATTGCAGATCTAAAAAGGTTGAACTTGGATGGACTAAAAGTATTTTTTTCAACCTAAATTACTTATTAGCTATGTTTATATATATATATATATATATATATATATATATATATATATATATATTATACAGTGGATATAAAAAGTCTACACACCCCTGTTAAAATGTCAGGTTTTTGTGCTGTAAAAAAATGAGACAAAGATAAATCATTTCAGAACTTTTTCCACCTTTAATGTGACCTAGTACAACTCAATTAAAAAACAAACTGAAATCTTTCAGGTAGAGGAAAGAAAAAATATAAAAATAAAATAATATGGTTGCATAAGTATGCACACCCTTAAACTAATACTTTGTTGAAGCACCTTTTGATTTTATTACAGCACTCTGGCTGGGCCATTCCAAAACTTTAATCTTCTTCTGGTGAAGCCATTCCATTGTTGATTTGGATGTATGCTTTGGGTCATTGTCATGCTGAAAGATTAAGTTCCTCTTCATGTTCAGCTTTCTAGCAGAAGCCTGAAGGTTTTGTGCCAATATTGACTGGTATTTGGAACTGTTCATAATTCCCTCTATCTTAACTAAGACCCCAGTTCCAGCTGAAGAAAAACAGCCCCAAAGCATGATGCTGCCACCACCATGCTTCACTGTGGGTATGGTGTTCTTTTGGTGATGTGCAGTGTTGTTTTTGCGCCAAACATATCTTTTGGAATTATGGCCAAAAAGTTCAACCTTGGTTTCATCAGACCATAACACCTTTTGCCACATGCTTTTGGGGACTTCTGTGTTTTTTGCAAAATGTAGCCTGGCTTGGATGTTTTTCTTTGTAAGAAAAGGCTTTCGTCTTGCCACTCTACCCCATAGCCCAGACATGATGAAGAATACGGGAGATTGTTGTCACATGTACCACACAGCCAGTGCTTGCCAGATATTCCCTGCAGCTCCCTCTTAATGTTGCTTAGGCCCTCTTGGTAGCCTCCCAGATCAGTTTTCTCTTCTTGTCTTTTTTATCATTTTTGGAGGGAGCTCCAGTTCTTGGTAATGTCACTGTTGTGCCATATTTTCTCCACTTGATGATGACTGTCTTCACTGTGTTCCATGGTATATCTAATGCCTTGGAAATTCTTTTGTACCCTTCTCCTGACTGATACCTTTTAACAATGAGATCCCCTCTGATGCTTTGGAAGCTCTCTGTGGACCATGGCTTTTGCTGTGGGATGCTACTAAGAACATTTCAGGAAAGACTATACTAGAGCAGCTGAACTTTATTGTGGTTAATCAGAGACACTTTTAATGATGGCAGGTGTATGCTGTCTCCCATTTAACACGGATTTGGAATGTGATTGCTTATTCTGAACACAGCTACATCCTCAGTTATAAGAGGGTGTGCAGACTTATGCAACCAAATTATTTTTATTTTTTATTTTTCTTCCCTCCACCTAAAAGATTTCAGATTGTTTTTCAATTGAGTTGTACAGTTTATAGGTCACATTAAAGGTGGAAAAAGTTCTGAAATGATTTATCTTTTTCTCATTTTTTTACAGCACAGAAACCTGACATTTTAACAGGGGTGTGTAGACTTTTTATATCCACTGTATTATATATATATATATATATATATATATATATATATATATTAATTTATATATATATATTTATATATATATATTATATATATATATATATATATATATATTTATATATATATATATATTATATATATATATATATTTATATATGCGGTCTGTGTGTCTGTGTCTATATATAGAAACCACGGTGTGGGCAGTGGGGGCCCACAGGGGACCCGCGGGAGGTGTGCGGGGGCCCCTCAAAGGCCAGGGCCTTTGATCAAAAAATAGGATAGATAACTGTTTATTTTACTCCTTCAGGTATTTATTTTTTTATGTGTTTAGTGTGTCCATTATAGGTGTCCATTGAGACCCTCATGGTATAGTGGTTAATTTTAGGTGCCACAAAAGGTATGGTATAGCGTTTAATATTAAGTATTATGTGGGTCCATAGAGACATATTGTTTTTGGATAAACCTCTCTTATTTCCTACACACCTAATCCTTTGTACTTCTTCCCAAACCTCACAGGCCACACACACACCACCTGGCTCCATCTCTATCACCTAACTTTCCCATTAGCAGGTTTTATTATCTGACCACCAGGGGCAGAAAATATATTAGATACTTGAGCCATTCACATCCTCTGACTCTCTATTAGTCCCCTGCCCTCTCGCACTAAATGTAAAACTTTTTCTAACTTTGCATACGTCTTTACCTAAGCAAGTTTTTACTTACTTCCTGACCCTTGCTACTCCTTGGCCCCTATTCAATTGAGAAATTGTTAATTCTTGGAGCCTGTGATGTAGCCCGTAAACTAATTTTCTATTCAATTAATGTCTTTTAGAGAGCAGCAAACGATCTACGGGTTAGAGGCTGAAAATCCAACCCATCTAAGCCTTTAATCTTTCAAGCCTTAAATGTTACAATCGCTAAAATCGCAAATCGCTATTCTATTGCTACAATTCCTCAAGCCCGCAAATGTTTTCATGCCTGTAAATGGCAAATGTAGAAGAAAAACCTATGGGTACCAGACAGGACTTGCAAAGTGGGTTAAACACCTGTTCGTAGCAATGTAAATGTGATGAAAGACATTAGAATTAATTGCAGCAGTCTCAAGCTCGCAAATCTGCAAAGGAAAATTATGTTTAATTTCGGGGTCATGTCAATCTCGGGAATCAATGATTAATACATATCAGGCCACCCACATGGACTAAAACAGTATCGCCATTAATTTTTATTTTTTTGTACATTCCTAAATTGCAAGTCTGATTGCATATAGGACCTCTAAATGCTAATTGATTGACATTTAACCTCCATGTTTTACTGAAGTCATGATGACGGCCTCATTTACTATTGGCTGTTTCTAAATTGGTAGTTATGGCCTTGCTTAATTGATCATGATCACGCTCTGTATATCTATAAAAAATGCTAAGTATTGTAATGGGTATTGTAAGTTGCAGAAGGCCTATGATACCTTCTATCTGGAAGGCTCCACTAGCTGGATGCCCCAAAATCTTACTAAGACTCCCTATAGTAAATAGAAAAGCCTACCAGGTGTAATCAGAGCATATCAGGTATTCCAAGTGGTTAATGCATCCTTAAATAACAGTTTCTGGAGATGAACAAGTAGAAAAGATGAAAAGAGATATCTTCATACTACCAGCTTATAGTTCCTGGTTTCCTACAATTTAAAACAGAAATCACCAATCCTTGGGATTATTAAAATAGAAATCCTTACAATTCACTGTTGAACTTAAAGCTGTGTTAACATATAGAGGATAGTTCTATCTACCATATGCACTGATGCAGTCACTTCTGGAAGAGGTTTTGCAAATACTAATGGGTCTCATACCACCTACTCAGCAGAATCTCACTCTCCAACTGTCATTTTGACAGTTATTTCTACCATCAGGACTGATGCAGTCACTTCTGCAAGAGGCTCTTCAAATACCACTAGACCTCATACCATCCACTCAGCAGAATTTCACTCTCCAGCTACCATTTTGCCAGTTCTTTCTACCATCAGCACTGAAGCTGTACTTCTGCAAGATGCTCTTCAAATACCACTGGACCTCATACCATCCACTCAGCAGAATTTCACTCTCCAGCTACCATTTTGCCAGTTCTATCTACCATCAGGAAATATCTGAGCTTAATAAAGAACATTATTATTTCTTACAAGAAGTGTTAGAGGAATTTTCCACATCCCGGGTGTGATTGTCTTCATTTTCGGGATGGTTACTAACATTACTGGAAGAGATCATGAGTAACAAAAGTGAATAAGAAGACTCAACATCTGCACTATTTAAAAGTCAATGAAAGTGTATGATTGCTTTCATTTCCTGTTTTTATAACAAGAGATAGAGAAAAAGCAACACAGAGAATAAAAAAAAAGAGAAATTATACAATTCTAAAATACCACATTAAAGAAGTCAGCAAGAAATAGTCAAAGTGTTGGAATTAAATGTCAAGCCAGACTTTAACACAAGAGCTAGACAGTCATGGTGATTATCCTTTACTGTAGTTAGATGATTTACATTTAAACTATGAGATGTTACCACAAATGATATTTTGCAATAAAACATAACAATTACAGATAGAGCTTGATATTTTCATATAGTAAAGTAATTAAGATAAATTCTTCAAAGTTGTATTTTACTTTATTTCAGGAGGAGTTCACCTAGAGGTAATGTGTGTCCTAGGGGCGGAGGGATTGTTGTTTAGTAAAAGAAAAGGATTGAAGCGGAGGATGGCTGCAATTGGGTGAAGATTAGAAAAAGGTTACAGAAAGGGAAAAAATAAAATAAAAAATATTTTGGTAGAAACCAGTGAAAAGCACAATTGGACAGTTGTGAGACCACACCACAGAAGCAAAAAAACAGAATGTTCAGACAAAGGGTACAGGTGAAATGTGAAAACATATCTGTAGATGTCTGACATTGTTTCCTGTTAAGGAAACAAGGAGCAGCAACCCAGGAACTTATCAAAGCTTCTGGAAGCAAAGAAAAAAGGTTCAGCTTTAAAAGCACACTAAAGTTACAATATAATTGTTTCAAAAGCAGTTTGCATAGCTGTTGATAGAATAATTATTAGCCCATGCAGCAGTCATATTCATGTAAAGAAAAACCATGTTAAAGATATGACCTAGTGTTGGACCATTATCGGTAGACTAGCGGATAGCTTTCAAAGAAAGTAACAGGTAATCTATGAGAAACAAAACATGTTAGGTATGTAATATATGTAGCAAGTTACATTATAGTTTGTAAGTGTATGATAGTTTAATTAACATTCCTTACCTGCATACGCAGTTCTTTACCCATTCTCATTCATTGTTTCCTGAATATCTACAGAATACCCTTGCTCCACTTTCTGGTTTTCCAGGTCTTCTCCCGAATATATTTATTGGACTTTCTCACAGTGGTTTTCTACATCCATACTGAAGAACACCTCCTTCCACCATGCACCACTACATACAATGACCTATACAGCAGAGCGAGCTAGGTAGCTTTACGTTTAGTTCCTAGTCCTAAAACACACAGGCTCATTGATGTACTATATAATAACAGCCTTATTAAATTGCGATTCTGCCAATTGAATAGGGCTCTATTATTAAGCACACAGCATATTTTTTTACAGAAGTTTTTAGTTAGTGAACTTCTATCCAAAAGCAAGGTATTCACTAACTAAAAACTTCTGTAAAAAAAATAGGCTATTGTCTTAATAGAGCCCTATTCAATTGTCCAAATTGCAATTTAATAAGGCTGTATATGTTTACTGCCCTTATTTGCACCTGTTTTGTGAAAAATATGTTACCTGGATCAGGCCCAGTTACAAACAAGGCAGCGACCTTTTATATTTGTGAATATTGCAGCATATTGTCAAAATAATTTAAGTCACTTTTCTGTATATTTTTTATTATAATTGAAAGAAGTGTTCTATATATTTATGTATGCCCTTTTATGAAAAACTTGAACAAAGAGCTAGCAGAAACTCTGTAAATCTAAATGTCAATGCCAGGCAAACACAAGAGCTAGACAGTCTAAAAGATTAAACTTTAAGAGATGTAAAATTAAACTTTGTTATAGTGCTGTAATTGATATTGTAAAATAACAGAAACAACATTTAGATATGGTTGTACCTTTCAATTTAAAAATACAATATGAATACAATATCAAAAGTTACATTTAAAATTTAATCTGGAGGAGTTAGCCAAAGGACATGGTTATTTGGGACTTTATTTTCTGATATTGTTCTCACAGTTGGATGAGTTCAGCTACCAAAAGGTTAGGTGTGGGATGAATAAAGCAGATAGTGGAAATAATTTGCGTAATATTGCAGGTGGATGGGAGCAGTGGAATATTACACTACTGAATAAAGTGATGAGACATTAGGGATATATATGTGTAATAAGCATAACTCCGGTTGTCTGACCACTGGCAAGGAAATATAGTAGAAAAGCATCTGCAAATGAAGGGTCTGAGTAAGATCAAATTTATAAATGACATGACAGCCTGCTGTTTCCAGTCATGTTCTCTTGTCAGTTGAAACCCTATTGGCACAAAAAGTTCACTGGACAAAGCCTTATATTGACCCTTTATGTATTTAAGTTAATCATATCCCTTCTTAGATTTTTTTTTTTCTAGAGAAAATAAGTTTAATTTAGTTAGTCTTTCTTCATAGTTCAAGCCCCTCCATTCCCCTTATTTGTTTTGTTGTCCTTCTCTGTACTTTTTCCAACTGTAAATGTCCCTTTTTATGAAGTGGTGCCCAAATTGTACTCCATATTACCAAATGAGGGCGTACTAGGTATATGTATAGTGGCGGAAATATATTTTGCTTCCTTGCTTCTGATACCCTTCTTAATACATGCTAATAATTATTGCCTTTGCAGCTGCTGCTCGGCTTTGAGCACTGTTACCTAGATGGGTTTCCACAAGCACTCCCAAATCTTTTTCAATATCTGATATCCTAGATTTGCTTCATTAAGATTATAAATTACATGGCTATTTTCCTCTCACAGATGCATAACTTTACATTTACATATCTTGATCTTTAAATCATTGCTAAGCCACATGGGATGTGACTTACTAATCTTATAATAAAAAAACAGTGACATCATCAAGTGGGACGGGCCATGAAATCATAACGGGGTTTCACGCTCACCAGGAGACTCTCACATACACAGGCAGACACACAAAATCTCTCACACTCACTAGGTGACTCTCACATATACAGGTAGTCACACACACACAGACATGCACAGACAAGATGTCTCTCACACTCACCAGGAGACTCTCTCTACACTACACACACAGCAAGTCACACTCAGCTGGAGACTCACACGCACAAACATACACACAGGGAGTCTATCATACTCACCTGGAGACTCTCACACACAGGCAGTCACACACACACACACAGAGGAAATTTCTAACACTCACCAGGAGACTCTCTCACACGCAGGCAGCCACACACACACAGGAGTCTCTATACTGACCAGGAGACTGTCATATACACACAGAAATTCTATCTCACTTACCAGGAGACTCTCTCACACACAGGCAGTCACACACAAAAACATACATACACTCACCAGGAGACTCTCACACTCCTTGTTTTCAGTTAATAAATTAAGATATCTATCTACATTACAAAGGAAATTCAATCATACCGTCATTTATGATGGGCCATGTTCTATTGTATGTATATTTAGCAAGCATTTCATTGTTGTCTATTTATGCTCAGTATTTTTACCTGTCCGTCATTTGTCCCCTTGTATATGTTGTATTGCTGCCCTTAGACCATTAAAATTTGCCTTTTTAAAATTAAGATTTTTTGTCGACCACTTACAACTTTTTAAATTCAATCTCAAATGAGATCGTGTTGTAATCACTGTATGCCAAAGGTATCCTATTTCAACATTTGATATTATATCAATATTATTTGTGATGACTAAATTCAACATAGCCTCATTTATAGTAGGACCTGCTCATCTTAACTGAATTGCTAATTATTTCAGTGTTCTTAAAATCTCCCATTATTAGAACTTGATGTGCTTAGCTGCATTTTTAGTCTGTAACAATACCTGCAATTCCTCACATTCAAATATATATGTGGGGGTTTATAGCATATTGCTAGTCTCTTAGGATTTAAGATTTGTTCCTTCACTATTTAACTCAACCCACAAGGATTCAGCATTATCGCAAGTTCCACCATAAATATCTTCTCTGACTATAGGCTTATAATACAGACAAATCCCTCCTCCTATTCTTCTACCAATGCTCTATATTTCCTAAATAAAGTTACAATAATCCATATCAACTGTCCAGTCATGAGAGTCATCCAACCATGTTTAGTAATATGCCTATCAAGTCTCAGTTATGATTTACTGATTAATAATCCTAGCTCACTCATTTTCCCTGACAAGCTTCTTGTAATACAAAGATACAACTTTAGGTTCTGTGCAGTTTTGAAGTGCTTGCCAATGTATTTAGGTTAGTTAGCAATACCTCTCTATTGACTATAATAACATCCCCTTCTACTCCACCATGAGTAGTTAATTCATCCCTTACCCCCTTTACACTTTCTACTTCTTTACTTACATCTAGTACCTCTCCGCCACTTACTAGTTTAAAAACTCTCCCAATCTTTCTACTTTTAACTCCCCTAGCACACATTTTTCTTCATTAAGGTGCAATTTAAGTCAGCCCAGTGCTCTAAACACCCCAAACTCTCCTTAGTGCACCACTCTTTTTAGCCACACATTAAACTCCCTAAGCTGCTTCAAAAGAAGACACTTGATAGTCCCAAAATGTTTGTTATTAAATATAAATACAAGATCGTCAAAGTATTAAAGATAATTGTCAATCTTTTTATAAACATCTACTGCTATTCCGATCATGTATCCTACTCACTGGCGTAGGAAGGGAGGGGCGCAGGGGGCAGACAGCCCCCGGCGCAAGCTCCTTGGGGGCGGCACGGGCTGAGGCGAGAATGCTGGTCAGTTGCTGCAGATGCCGCCCCCAGGAGCACGTGTGTATCTGTGTGAGTGCATGTGTCTGTGTCAGTGTGTGCCTCTTTGTGTGTGTGCGTCTGTGAGTGTGCGTCTGTGAGTGAGTGAGTGAGTGAGTGTGTCTGTGTGTGTGTGAGTGTGTGTCTATGAGTGTGAGTCTGTCTTTGAGTGTGTGCCTGTGAGTGTATGTCTGCGTCAGTGTGTCTGTGTGAGTTTGTGTCTGTGAGTAAGTCTGAGTGTGTCTGTGAGTGAGTTTATGTGAGTGTGTGTCTTTGAGTGAGTGTGTCTGTGATTGTATTATTATTATTATCTTTTATTTATATTGCGCCAACATTTTCCGTAGCACTGTACAGGAGAGAAAAAATACAATATGTAAAATTAACGGCAGAAAATGGAGGGCCCTGTTTTAAACTTCAAGTATTGTAAAAAGTGCTTTTTTCCCAAAGCACCCCACAAGATCAGAAACTCGCCACTTACAATCTAAAGGTAATGTACCTGGGGGAAGAGTAGATAAGGAATAGCAAGGTTACGGAGGAAGTAAGAGATATGTGTGAGTGTGTGAGTGAGTGAGTGTGTTGTCTATGAGTGTGTGTCTGTGTGGTGTGTCTGTGAGTGTGTGTGTGTCTGTGAGTTAGTGTCTGTGAGTAAGTGTGTGAGTGTGTGTCAGTGTCTGTGAGTGAGTGTGAGCATATGTATGTGTGAGTGTGTCTGTGAGTGTGTGTGTCTGTGAGTGAGTGTAAGTATGTATGTGTTTGTGAGTGTATGAGGGTGTGTCTGTGTGTCTGTGAGTGCACTTTTGCCGTCTAGAGCTGCGCTGATTTTTAATTAGGGGAGGGGTGATCAATCTCTGGGGTAGCCACGGGCGGCAAAACCTCTAGCTACGCCACTGATCCTACTCAAGAAGAGCTTGCTGCCAAGCACATGTTCACATGGAAAGAGTTAAATGTCAGCTTCAGCGATTAACCAATAATACCTTATCTGAATAGGCACAGGTAGCCTAAACCCAAATTCAAGAAGTCAGAGGCTTCAGAGCCCTCTTCTTTATTGGGCCCAATATACCCCAAATATGGTAGAGAAACAAAGCTTTTTCAGTGTAAATTTTCTCACAGTGTATAACTTTTTAAAATATTTTTATATACTACTTAAACATCATCCACATGTCCTCATGATCAAGCTTCTAGGAAGTAATGAAACAGACATAGAAATGATTGATGTATTCATAAGCAGAGTCTTCAAATTTCCCCAAAAATGTTTTATATCCATGTTTTACACAGCTGTTAATATTGTTATTTTGGTACATACTTGACTAACAACTGTCTTTATTCATGAACTGCAGTATTCCTTTAAATCTAGATTATTGACTAAATGTCCCACAGTTATATATGCATTACTTTTTAGTAATCATCTGTTTACAATTTCTTTAAAAAATAATAATACACAAGCAACAGATTTGGGAATTGTTAAGCAACATGTCTGGTTCTCACATTTGCTTCACCCCATGTTGTTGTCACCCACCTACCCACCCCTTCTTTCTTAGGATAAATGATCATAAAATATATATTTTCATCATTACATTGAAACCGTTCAGCCCACAATCAAGCAGTTATTTATCTTTCTTCTTAAAGAGCCTATCACATATATAGTGTGAGCGTACGAGTTGTTGCTAACGCTGCGGGGGTTGCTACGCGAGTCGCGGGCCCTCGCAAAGCGAGGGCCGCGACTCGCGTAGCGAGCTGCGGCCCTCGCAGCGAGCCAAGGCCCTCGCAAAGCGAGGGCCACTGCCCGAGGTGTCTCAGTTGCTGGCATGGAGCGCCCGTAGGCGCTCCATGCCAGCACCTGAGGACCTCGCAAAGCGAGGGCCGCAGTTGCTGGCTTGGAGCGCCGACGGCGCTCCATGCCAGCAACTGCGACCCTCGCAAACTTCACGTCGAAACCCAACAGTACGGCACACACATTACGACACTCGCAAACAACATACGACACACGTTCACACACATTACGGACCTCGCAAACACTCGGACGCAACTCGCGAACATTACAATATGTAAAACACAATACATACACACAGCACATACATAAAAAACTTACCTACACCAAGAGGGAGCACCCAGCACCTCAAAAATACAAACTTACTCCTCGATTTTACTCGAAATAAAACAGTTTAGAGACTAAAAAAAAAAATCGAAGCACGAAGAGAAAAAATGGCCGCCAACGAACAAACGAAAACGAAGGCTACAGCACTCTAAACTCGCAAAACACCACAACAAACTCGCAAAACACCACAAGAAACTCGCAAAACGCCACAAACCACCTACGGATATTCATACCACACAGTGCACACATTCAGCATGCTTACACAGCAGCTCCACACCACTAATGCTGCAGCAACATCAACACAGATTGCAGCTCTTCATCACAATGCTTCAAAATAGGTACAGTATATTCATTTAGTAATGTATTACATATTTCATTATTATACACCAAACAGCATTAGCTACCTTACAATTTCATTGCCGTCATTTTTTTGACGGGCAATTCGCTAGTCACATATATAGTTCTCAGCAGTGTGACCTTGCCAAAATCCATTGGTAATGCAACGTTAAAACTGCGGGCTCGCAAAGCGATTGCGGCCAGGCAAGGAGGGCCGAAGGCGCTCCTCGCGCTGGTGGAGATGAGTGCCATAGACGATCATCCGTACGACCCTGTGTGACTTAGGCAGGGAGCGTCCAGAGGCACTCACTGCGCTGGTGGAGATGAGCGCCATGGGTGCTCATCCACACCACCCCGCACGACTTGCACATCATACCTACAACCCCCGGAACTACACATCAACACAAAACTCAAATACACAATTTACAGTGCGAGGCCCGAAGCACTTTGAAAAAAATCGCCTCTAAAAAATTATGGCCCGTAACTCTGAGAAAAGGAAACTGCCGCTTAAAAAAAAATATATGAACCGCAAAAAATATGAACTTAACGGCCACACTACGCACAGCGAAAAACATGAAAAACACACTAAATACTAACAAAAATTTACAAAAATTACACACACAGCAAGGCTGGACACGCAGGACGTCTAGGAAGGAGGTAACACGCCATATTAAATGAAATTTAAAGACTTTTGCCACTCGAAAATCCCCTAAGCGAGAAAAATAAATGGTTGCCAAAAAAACGAAAACCAGGCTAAACAACCCCTAAGCACGCAAAACACCGCCAAGCACATATGACTTTTACACAGAACTGTACAAGCTACTAAATACACTATTAGGAAGGACGCTAAATGCTCCATACCCGCGTAACGGGTACACAATCGCAGCCATTTTACAATACTAACTGCAAACTAATAACATTACCATTACAAAATGCGGAAGTACACAGCTAAACAAACGGCTTCCCCTCGCATACACTCTATTTACACTACACACGGCACACATTGCTGACACTTACACCTCAGCTCGACCAACAGTGCAAATCTACATTGTATGCTGCAGAAACATCAAAACAGATTGTTAGCTCTTCAGCATATTGCTTCCTGCATATATTAATTACAAATAGTAAAGTATATTAATTTATAACTTTAATAATTGATTAATTAAAATACATAGACAGAAAAAAAAAACAGACGACAGAATCACAATAAATGCTAAAGGCGTTTAGTGCGCGCCTTACAATGAGCGACAATGGTGTTTAGAGGAGCACAACTTGCAATGCGCGCCAAAAGCCCATCAGCGCAAACCTTGCAATGTGCGCCAAAGGAGCTCTGATAACCAAAAATACACCAGCCAAGAGGCTCTCAATGAGCGCCGCAAACAGCATTACCTGCCTTACAATTCTATTGCCGTCACTTTTTGACGGGCAAGTCGCTAGTACATTATTATAGCTCCTTTTTTAAGTAAAAAGCAGTGATAATGTTTTTGCAAATAAAAACCATCAAACACAACCTACTACAGTGTTATAATCAGTTTAGTCATCTCCCCAATCTTATTACTCACAGTGAACTGCAAATTAGAATACTGAGCCACGCATTAGCATAGTAATGCAGCAGAAACCATGCTGAATCTCTGATATGATTCTCTGTAGAGAAAATGGCTAGTAAATGTATAGCACCTTTTCATTGTCTTTAAAAAGAAACAAACTTGTCATGATGGCAGTGTGCCTTTAACCACTAATTCAGGGTGCTATGTACATATAACATTATCAATTCTAGATTTGCTGGACTTGGATAGTAAATTTATATCAACTCGCATCAGTGGGGGTATAAATTGTCACTGCATTACAAAACGTGAGTTCAAGAAGACAAATCACACATATCAGTATTTATTTCTAATTTTTAGTATACATTTAAAAGATATTCCAAGTATCTCTAAAAGGACAAATGAATAATAATCACAATAATGTTGCAGGCAAATGCAGATGAAAACACTTAATGGTATATTTACTAAGCCAACACAGGAGCTGTGATGCCATTTTCCACACTGGAAATAGAGCACATCAACAACTAGCATTTCATAGCTCTTGAAATGCTTAGTAAATAATCCCCATAGTTTATGTTTGCTATCTTCTTTTTTGATACTACGGCACTCCTTTTTCTAGTTTACTTAAGAACTCTTACAACTTTATGATGAATAAAAGCAGTTTTCATAATAACAAATAGCTAAAGGTTTATTTCTCCAAAACTGTGTGTCAGTAACAAAAAATCATGTTGGGACAGCAGGGTGTTTGCTCGATAAGCTTTGACCATTTGTGTGCATGGTCCTGTTTTCTTATATTGACCCAGAATCACCAAAATATGAGTCTCACCAAAGGTTAGCTTCCTGTTACTGAAGCAATAATCACGTGAAAAAAGCCTTCCTTTATTGACTGAAATTATATAATGAAGTCTATGATGGGGCACTGAATATTATCTAATACACATATTCACATCATGGTTCTGATGTATTTTTTTTTTAGTTACATAGTAATTCATTAAGATTGAAAAAAGATCATTAAGTTCAATCATTCTAGATCTCCTCTGATCCGTGTAATACGCAGATAATTGTTGATTCATCCAGAAGAACCCTGGATCAATACTCGTCCTTCTCTAGTTATCCCGGATTACCCTGGATACCCTTTTTTATTCAAATATATATCCCAACCCCCATTTAATGTTGAATTGAACGTTATCTAGAATCTGCTGCCCCACAAACTCTTTTGGAGGAAAATTCTGCAGTTTAGCTGCCCTTTTCTTTCTTTAGGTTGGAATTTTTCCCTGAAGAAAACAAGCAGAAAAAGGTAAATTGAAACATTGTCAATTGGTCTCATAAGGGGAGAAAAAATAAAAAATTCCTTCCGACCCCAGATACTGGTAATCAGACTCCTCCCTGGATCAATAGTTCTCCTACTCTACGCTAGCCAGGATAACCCTGAATACCCTATTTTATTCAAAAATAAATGCAACCCATTTTAAAGTTATCTATCAAACCTGCTGTCACAAACTCCTTTGGCAGAAAATGCCAATGTTTAGCTACTCTTACTGTGAAGGGCAATATACTTTCTTTAAGGTGGAATCTTTGTTTTCTTCTAACCTCAGGGGATGTCCTCTAGTAAGTTGAAAACCTCTTGGCACAAAAAGTTCACTTGACAAAGCATTATACTGACCCTGGATGGATGTATATGCTCTTTTAAGCGCCTTGTTCAGATGGACATATTCTTGTATACTATTCCTTATTGACCCTTTTAAAAAAGTCCTAATTACAGAAGTGAGTCTTACAGGTCCGTAATTCGCCGGATTCGAACAATTCGATATTGTAGTTTGGCTATTACATAAGCCCATTCCCTCAGTACCCTTGGGTTGTATTCAGGAGCTGGTGGCTTTATTAACAATTGTTTTTTCCAGCCTCTTTTGGATTTCTTCCTGCGTTAACCAATTATTTGGTAAAAATAGTGTAGTCCTATTATTTTGCAACTACTGGTTTGTCTCTTGTGTATTGGTATGATCTATACAACACATGCATGTTGAGCAGACACTCACCGAGTCACCTACCTCCTGGCTGAGTGTATGGTCAGGACCTGCATCAAATGGGTTACAGATTTAGGGGATCCCCAGGGATCTGTGTGTGTCCCAGTTTGGGGCAGCATGTAAACCTCTTATTCCACTGCTAGACACAGGGGAGGGAGGAGGAGAGAAGAGACACAGGGGACGAGACACAGAGGAGGAGGGAAGAGACACAGGAGACGAGACACAGAGGAGGGGGAAGAGACAAAGGGGAGGGAAGAGGGGGAAAAGAAACACAGGGGACGAGACACAGAGGAGGGGGGAGACACATGCGACGAGAAACAGAGGAGGGGGGAAGAGACACAGGGTAGGGAGATGGGGCAAAAGACACAGGGGAGGGAGTGGGAAGAGACACAGGAGAGGGAGAGGGTGGGAAAGAGACACAGGGAGGGAGAGGGGGAAAGAGACACAGGGGAGGGAGGGGGAGAGACACACGGGAGGGAGAGGGGGGAAGAGACACAAGTAAGAAAGAGGGGGGAATTGACACAGGGGAGGGAGAGGCTGGGGAGGGAGATGAGGAAAGGAGACAAGGGAGGTAGAGGGGGAAAGAGACACAGGGGAGGAAGAGGGGGAGAGACACAGGGGAGGGAGAGAGCTGGAAAGAGACACAGGGGATGGAGAGGAAGCAGAGGGGGGGAGCCATGCAATGTGTGGCAAACAGAATTGCCAGGCTTCAAATGTTATTGCCGTCATTTTTGACGGGCAAGACACTAGTATATATATATATATATACATAATCATTTCTATAAATCCAGTGGTAGTTATAGTTGCAAGAATATGAACCTTTTTTATAATTAAATTTACCATATACAACATCAAAAGTCAATGAAAATGTGAGAACAGAAAAAAACATGAGAGCTGGGAAAGTTTAATGTATATTAACAAATTATGTTTATGTTTAAAAATTGCTATAAATATATTTTCATAATTAAAACAGACTGTAAAAAGTAATATTTAACCCTTAAATTTGGAGCAGTTGGAAAAAGGGTGCAGCTATTTGAGAAGTGTTGTTGCTCCTTTCTTAATAAAAAATTAGACTTGAAGTGGAAGTCTGAAATTAGCTGAGGTCATTAGAAGGCTAAGGAGAGGAAGAGATGGTTAGGCTATGAGAAACATCAAAATACTTGCACAGCTGGAAGCTATAAGATGACACAACAGAATAAAGACACAAGGCCAAGTGATAAAACAGCTGAGAATATGAGAATGTAATAAAAATCCACACCTTTTTCAAAGCTTATTGGTAAATGATCAAGAAGCTAAACATCTGCAAATATTAACTAAGATTACATGAGGGGGGCATGACCTCTTCCTGTTAGCACAACATATGTTGGTCAACATTATCTATGTGTGGTATTATGGCTTCCAAGGCACTGATAGGTAAATTATAATTCATGGTGTTGGGACAAGAGGACTAACATCTGATCTCAGAATGAACCTTGGATTATGGCTTCCAAGGCACTGATAGCTAAAATATAATTTATGGTGTTGGGATCAGAGGACTAACATCTGATCTCAGAATGAACCTTGGATTGTGGTCTGTCACTAAAACATCAACTGTCAGCTGTGATCAAATCTTAATTTTTCCATCTGAAGAACATAGCCAGGATAAAGTGAGTGATACCCCTAGATGACATCTCTACTTTGGTTAATGCCTTCAGATTGTCACAACTGGACTACTGCAACTGCCCTTTTCTAGAACTGTCATATAAAGAGTTGCATCTCTTACAGTTGGTACAGAATGCTGCAGAGAGGTTATGAACAAACTAACGTGCCATATAACACCTATCCTCCTATGCTAATCTGGTGCTCTAATTTAGAATAATGCAGTAAAAAGTCTACGGGAGCTTTTTTTCCCTAATTTCTACACTAATGCAAATCAATCCTGTCACAGTAGCCCTGGACTTTAGACTATTTGAAGGACTTTTGGGGGCTTACCGTGACTTACTATGTACCCCTGCATTTCAAACTAAGCAAAAAGGACTAAAACATCTACTGTATTGTGATCTGTTTTTATCCTTTTAAATTAATCCCATCTCCAATGTGCTCTATTCAGGATCTAGACAGTCAGAGACAGCATTATGTTTATTAGAGGTGCAGGACTGCTAGACTTCCTATGGGGTAAATTTCCTGTAATTATCTGCCACTCCCTCTCGCTGTATTGTATACACCCCTTGTGTCCTATTCCCTTTAAACTTGCGGAGGGGATTAGACTGGCTAAAATAGAAAATGAAAAATTAATTGCAAAAGAGAGTAAGACTAACCCTAAAATGTTTTTTAAGTATATTATTGGGAAGAAGGCGAGGAAGGAAGCTATAGGAACATTACAATGTGACACAGGCCATCTGAAAATTAGTGACCAGGAAAAGACAGATGAGTTAAATAGGTTCTTTTCGCCGGCATACACAAGGGAGGTACCAGTGGTTGGGACACTGCAACATAATGGGGCTACACTACCTTTTCCAAATAACTGGTTAACGCAGAAGGAAATCCAAAAGAGATTGGAAAAAGAAAAATGTTAATAAAGCCCCGGTCCTGATGGAATACATCCAAGGGTACTGAGGGAACTGGGTTCTGTAATAGCCAAACCATTATATTTAATTTTTCAAGATTCACTCAACACAGGGTCTCCACCAGATGACTGGAGAAAAGCAGATGTGATACCTATATTTAAAAAGGGAGCAAAAGCAAATCTGGGGAATTATAGACCAGTGAGCCTCACTTCTGTAGTGGGAAAGCTTTTAGAAGGGTTAAAAATGGATAATATACAGGAATATGTCTATTTGAACAGGATGGATTTATGAGGGATAGGTCATGTCAAACAAATCTAATTAGTTTCTATGAGGAGGTTAGTAGGAACTTGGATCAAGGCAACTCAGTGGATGTAGTCTATTTGGATTTTGCAAAGGCTTTTGATAGAGTGCCACATGGGAGACTATTGTGCAAACTAAGGGATACAGGAATTGCAGTAAATATCTGCTCATGGATTTAGAGCTAGCTAAAAGACAGGAAGCAAAGGGTGGTTGTAAATGGAACATACTCCGATTGGACTAATGTGGTAAGTGGGGTTCCTCAGGGTTCAGTATTAGGTCCTCTCCTTTTTAACATATTTATTAATGACTTAGAGGTGGGACTCGAAAGTAGTGTCTCCATTTTCCCTGATGACACAAAGTTGTGCAAGGTAATTAAATCAGATAATGATGTGCTTTCCCTTCAAAGGGATTTACATAAATTAGAGGAATGGGCATCTAAATGGCAAATTAGATTTAATACGAAAAAATGTAAAGTTATGCATCTGGGAAGGAAAAATAGCCATGCAATTTATAATCTTAATGGAGCAAATATAGGGGTATCAGATATTGAAATGGATTTGGGAGTACTTGTGGACAACCACTTAGGTAACAGTGCTCAAAGCCAAGCAGCAGCTGCAAAGGCAAATAAAATATTACCATGTATTAAGAAGGGTATAGAAGCCAGGGAGGCAAATATAATTCTGCCACTATACAAATCTCTAGTACAAATCTCTAGTACACCCTCATTTGGAATATGGAGTACAATTTTGGGCACCACTTCATAAAAAGGAAATTTTAGAGCTGGAAAAGGTACAGAGGAGGGCAACAAAACTAATTAGGGGAATGAATGCAGCAAACTCCTCCTTAAATATTACACTGAGGGAAAATGCATATAAAACCGTTTTGAGATGGTATCTGACACCAGCTAGACTTAAACTTGCGAATCATTCAGCAGATGGAAACTGTTTCATATTTTGTGGGACTGTTCCAAAATTAAGCACATATGGTCTGCAACATACAATACACTGGAGACATTATGGGACACAAATATTCCTCAAAAACCAGAGGAGGCGCTATTAGGGTTACCAATTCCAGGATTACCAAAAACAGCCCAGTTTCTATCTAACCAGATATTTTTAGCAACCAGAAACATAATTGCTAAGAATTGGAAATTAACTATTCCAACATATGAAGAGGTCTTACGTAAAATCAATTTCATCCACTCAATGAGTGTCTTATCTGCAGAAATTGATGTGAGATACAGAAGGTGGGCCTCATGTTGGGACATTTGGATCCTGAGAGCCAACATGTGAGGTTGGTAATATCCTATTTCGTTAAATGGGCTATTCATCCCCCCCCCCATCTTTTTTTTTCCCTCCTTTTCTTTCCCTCTCTCTTTCTGTACTTTTCTCTGTCTTTTTTAATTTATTTAGTTATTTATTTATTGATTTATTTTATTCTTTGGTTATTATTAAAACTATCTCGGATACACTTTAAGTGCACATAGACAACTTAACTATAATATAAAAAAATAATTGAGAAAGGTTTGAAGAAAAAATGTTTATGACAAATCATACCATATAACCGTAATATGTTTTGTCTTGTTTCTATGTTGGCTGTTTCGTTTTATTTGTTTGTTTTTTTTCTTCAAAGTTTACCCTGCAATGGTATAATTCTCTTTTCTCACAATAAAAAATATTAAAAGAAAACTAATTAGGGGAATGGAGGGGCTAAGTTATGAAGAAAGACTAACCAAATTAAGCTTATTTTCTCGTCTAAGAGGAGATATGATTACCTTATATAAATACATCCAGGGTCATTATAAAGAATTGTTAATGGAGCTTTTTGTACCAAGAGGTTTTCAACTGACAAGAGGACATCCCTTGAGGTTAGAAGTAAAAAGATGCCACCTTAAAAAAAGAAAAGGGTTCTTCACAGTAAGGATGGTTAATCTGTGGAATTCTCTACCAGAGGAGGTGGTGACAGCAGATTCGATAGATAACTTTAAAAGGGACTGGATTTATTTATAATAAAGAAGGAAATGCAGTGTTATCCTGGATAATTAGAGAGAGTGTATTGATCCAGGGAGAAATCTGATCGCCAGTATCTGGGGTAAGGAAGGAATTTTTTATTTTCCCCTTGAGATGTTTGGCTAAGTTTCACTTAGGTTTTTTCCTGTTTGCCTTCCTCTGGATTAATTACTAATTAAAATAAATAAATAAATAGTTGATTAATAATGAATTAACAATTAACAACTAATTAATTAATAACTAATCCTCATATTGCAGATCAGAGGATATCTTAAAAGGTTGAACTTGATGGACTGAAAGTCTTTTTTCAACCTTAATTACTATTTAACTATAACTATTCCAAACAAAAACGATTCTGTGGGGTAGGATTGGCTTTACTAAGCCTTCTCAAGCCCCATAAGAAGAGCAGATCATCACAATTCACTCCCACAGATTACAGCACTCAGCTCAGATCCATAAACCCTGCTCCATAGCCACAAATATCTGTTCAGGGAGCAGCCAAACCAAACATCTAATGAGTAGGAAATGCAGTTACAACTACCCATAACAAGCTACAGCAAGCGAACAGAGATATCTATATAAAGTAACTGTTTTTTATTTATTAACATAATTGGATATTAAAAAGATGTGACAATTGTATTTGTTACCCTGCATTTTGTATCATAAAATAGGCTTAATACCAACATATCATGTTTTTTAATTACACATATGTTGATATTGAATTGTTAAGTGTCAAATAATGTTGACATTTCAGAATAGTATTGTGCTTTTTGTGCTATACTGTCACTTTAAATGCTTCTGAGAGACTCAGCAAAGATTTTAAAACCACCTAATTAAATTTAACCACTAAATTTTTTTTTAGCTTTTTCAATTACGCCACTGCCATGATTTGTGAGTGATCAAAATCTTATTAGCATAGGGTTTGGGTATCAAAGTGTCAGTGCAAAACTCAATGGAGATTTATGCCTTATTTTTCGTGATGCGAAGTTCACTGGTAGCAGTGACCCATAGGAGTTTGCTTGCAATGTTTTAGGTATAGGTGATTAGCATAGCTATGTAGGATTTACTCTCTAGTTCGGGCACTCGTAATTGCTTTCTCAGGGATTAGCATAGGGTCCTGTGTTCTTAGAAATGAAGGTGAAAATCTATTAACCATCCCCATAATCTCTTCACAAACCTCTGGATCCTCATGCTTTAATTTATGCAGCACTAAGATTCTGTAACTCTCTAACATGCTCAATCAGAAAGGCCTCCAATATGAGCATTTTCTAAAAGAGACTGAAGACCATGCTCTTCACCCAGGCCTTCCAATATGTTGCAATTCTGTTTTTTTTATACTGTCCTAAACACTTTTCCGGCTGGGTATTACTATTATTATTATTATTATTATTATTATTATTATTATTATTATTATTATTATTAATAATAATCATTATTATTATTATTATTATTATTATTATTATTATTATTATTATTATTACAAAATACTGAATCTCTATAAAAATGGCATATTTCTGCATTTAGATATTTATGACAACAGATACAGCTTGTAGCACCCAAAACATTGTGCTGTATCCCCTTGACCAGATGCTTGAGCTGGTAGTGTACAGTGTTTTTACCTTCCATTCTTTCAATCTGTAGAATTTGGCAAAAAGACTTTACTCTGGAATCTGACAACAAGTTTTCCATTCTCTTGTGTTAATATAGGTTTATATTCCAACATCCACTCCTTTAACCTAGGGTCACTCCTCATTGTCCTTGTTAAATTTGATCTTTGAATAAGATGCAGTAGTTCAGTCTAGCCTATTGTTCTACCTAAAAAGCTAACATGTAATCAATACTCAGTCTTTAAGTATATCACAGGCTTTTTAATTAATTTATTGTATTTGCTTCTGCCTCTGCTACCCCTTAGATAAAATGATAATTTCCTACGTTACCACACCTCTTATTCTGGGCATTTAAAGATATATTCTAAAACATCTGAAAGGTATAAAACTTTCCTCCTGTTTTCCTCCCTTGTATACTTTTTTGAATGGAAACATTATCCAGATTTTACATAAAATTTGCAGAGTAAACCACCTATAAGACTAAAGTCCTTGAGTCAGCCTGAGAAAAGATTTAGAGTAAACAAGCACTATTGCAAATACCAAAATAGTTAGAGAGATAACATTAAAAGCTTAAAATATTTACATTAACTGTCATAATATTGTGTTAGCCTGACACATTAATTAACCATTAAGTGATTTGTTTAGGGAAAGATGATGTAGAGATTTTATATAGGATTTGAAAAAAAGAGTTTTACTAGCCAAGAACACTAATAAAATTAGCTAAAATGTGTAGATAATACATTTTTCTGATTCATAGAAATATAACATTACACACTATACTATCGAACATTAAATATTTTTATTTATTAATAATGGCTTGGATTGTAAGCTCTTAAACGAGCAGGACCTTTTGATCTTCTGTACCAGTTTATATAGATTTGTTTATATGTTCACTGTATCTAATGTATATAGCTCTATGGAATATTCTGATACTTTATAAGTAAATAATGCCAGTTATAAGACTCTGTTCCTGCTGTGAGTCTTTGTCCTACCTGGTTTGCTGCTGCAGCTGCGGTGTCCTGTGCTGCTGTATCTGTTCTTGTCTGGCTGGAGTTCTGCCTGTGACCTGCACTACTGTTGTTCCTGTCTGGCAAGAGTTCTGCCTGTGACCTGCACTACTGCTTCTGTTCCTGCCTGGCAATACTTCTGCCTGTACCTTCTGCTTTGTTCCATCTCTCAGCTCTACCTGTGTGATGGTTACTGCCTTCCATTCTCAGTCTGCTTCTGAGGACCCTTGTTTCCAGTTTTCTGGTGTATAGCTGCCTCCAGTTTGCTTTCAGTGCTTGACTATGATTTTTTTATTGTTTCTGCACATGGACTGATCTAAGGATTGAACTTTTGATTAAAATGGATACTCACCACCTTTGTATATTCTGTCTTATTTGTTCATTAAATTAGTTTGGCAACCTCATCCCTTAAGTGTCTTAATTTCTAGTACTTGGAACCCAATTCAATTGCAAGTCCGCATCTCACGGGATACAGGCCATATCTCTGCAGGTGTGCTGTGGACTTCTGTTCATCTCCGATTCCGGTGCTATTCAATTGAACAAGCCCTCAAGTTACAGCCGAATGTCAAAGCCGTAAACCATGCATTCGTGAGTAGCAGTTCAGGGCGGGAACATGATCAATAAAGCAAGGCTGAAACCATCCATTTAAAAAAAGCCAATAGCAAATGAGGCCGCCATCACTACGGCAGTAAAACATGGAGGTTACATGTCAATCAATTAGTTTCGGGGGTCCAATATGCAATGGGACTCGCAAACCATCAAAATACAAAATAAATAAAACATGCATGCCAATACTGTTCTAGTCCATGTGGGTGGCCTGATATGTATTAACTCATTGATTTCCGAAATCGATATAAGCCTGAAATTACACATAAAAAATATGATTTTTTATTGTCGATTTGCAAGCTCGAGACTGTTGTCTTTCATCTCTTTCCCTGTCATTTACAGCGCAGTATTTATTTTTTATTTCCATTTACTGTGCTGCGGACAGGGGTTAAACCCTGTTGCAGGTCCTCTCTAGTACTCGTAGGATTTTCTCTTACATTTGCCGTTTACAGGTGTGAAAACATTTGCGGGCTTGGGAAATTGAAAGAAATTGAATAGCGTTTTGCGATTGCCAGATTGTAACTCTAGCGGACAGGAAAGATCAAAGGCATCGAGAGGCTGTAAGTTCCAGGTTTAACAACAAACAAGTTTTCAAAGCTGTAAACTGTAAACCGTTTGGAGCCCACAAAAAGACACCAATTGAATAGCAAATTAACTTAAGGCTCCACTTACAGCTCCAGTAGATTACGATTGCTCAAGTGAATCGGGGCTCTTGGTTCCTAACAATTAGCATATTCTTCTTAACCTCCCAAGCATTATTTTGGATTACATTTTTTTTTTGATTTATAAGACATTAAAGTTTAGCTTCACCAAGCTTTACTATTGCTCTATTTTTAAACCATCATTCAGTAACAAAATTAGAGGTGCTAAATCTGAGAATGGACAATACCTGAAGTAGGTTTGTCCTATAGGTTTGGTTACCTACTCAGAGAGCAAGCTCTTTTAGCTCACTTGTGCCTTTCACAAAAATAGTGACCCAGCCCCGAAATACCAAGCAATTCTACCCTGAACAGGAGAAACAGTTAACCCCAGATGCGTTTCTGCCTTGTCAGTGAGGTGCAGCTTTACTCCCTAAGGCACAGTGAGCAAGATTGATCACCTCTAATTTTGTTGTTGTGTCATCATTCTGTTAATTTACCTCTACAGAAATGTCAGAACTGTTACATATTATTGTCTCATCTACAAAAAGGTAATTCTTACCTTGAAGCCCACTAGTAAGAATTTTTATAATAATAGTAAAGAAAAAAGGCACAACTCATACAGGAGGTGCTTTTCATTCTCTCTAACTATAATGACAAATGTTAAATATACTAATAGGGTTGATCATGCATAGAGTCACTACTGATAGACCACTATACAATAATATACAAAAGCCAAAATAGGGGATAAAATATAACTTTCATTAATTGTTAATTAAAATAATTATTAATTATTAAATAAAAGATTATTTACTATGGCACGTGGAGTGTAATCAAATATTTGCAGTAGGTTTCACCCTAAAGGGTATAATCACAGACTGAGAGAGTAGGGGTAAACTGAATAACTGATTCTAAAGATAAAGGCTAGCTGTGACTGTGATGATCTTCATATTGTTCCATTTATGAAGTCTAAAGCATATTTTCTGAACATCCACTTCAGTAGTATATTGTCTAGGAATGCTGACACATACATATGTCTTCCATATATGTTACCTCCCTTTTCTTTAGGAGCATACACATACTTCATATATCTTCTAGATATATTACCTTACTTTTCTTTAGGAGCATACACATACTTTATATATCTTCATTCAGAGCAGACTCCTCCAAACAGCAGGATACCAACTGATTGAATACATAACTGAATCTATCTGGCAGTTACTGACTGACATCACAGAATTCAAAATGATTTAACTGTTCATGAACCAAACATGCAATATAACATACATTAATTAACATACATAGGGTAATCAAAATACCATATTACATAACTATAAAACATGCTATAAAATTACTGAACCCAAAGGGTGGTCAGGGGAATCATGACAGTGACCCACAAAGCCTGGAAAGCTTCACTAATTGTGATTTCCAAAAACTGGGAAAAATTATATACATTTCTCAAAAACCTATTATTATGTTCTCATATTGTAAAAGCTCATTGGTATAACATGTATTCATACAATTTACTAAAGAAGCTGTTTGTATGTATGAAAAGACAACTGTTCAAATGTTTACAAGCTGCATACTATAGAGCACATATACAGCATACAAATATTTTATAATAGGGGAGCAAAAGGAACCAGAACAAAGCGTATTTCCTTTGAGGGTACTCTATACCTAACTCTTATAATGTTTCCGAAATTGATTAATCAAAAAGACTAAAGTTTAGTGTATTGAACATTAAAATATAGTAAGACAAATGAAGTTGACTACTATTGTGTGTTTGAGAATTGAATAAATATGATAATCCATACTAGGTTAGAGTACCTTCCTAGTTTATGTCTCAGCTATAGGGATTATGACATAATTTAAAATTCACTTAAATAGTGACAACAATATATGATATAATGCCCAGGCTATACAATAAGTGAAAAGATTTGGTTTGAAACAAACTAAGACAACTGACTTTAAATAATATTAATGCCTGGTACCCATCTGACTCAATAATCAGTAGAAATTGTTGAATTTGTCTGGAAAGTATTGTACCTTGCGCAGGTGTTCAAATCTTGTAATGGGCATTTTGGAATAAAGATGTTTAGACAAAGGAAAGATATAGATGGATTAAGTTGACATTTGTGGGTCTACAAATGACAACACTGATTGCAATGTGTTCATTACTGAATGAGGAATCTTAAATAATGCTGAATTAATAAACATTTGGAAACTTAAAATATGAGCACATAAATTGCAATGAATTTGTTCTTGAATAACAGATCTACAAGAATCACCCAATGATTTGTCTAGAGGGCCTGAGATTTAAATGAAAGCACTAAATGAAAAAGCTTCACTTAGACCGACAGGTGATTGGGAGTGCAGGCTATATATTAACCTGCATTCCTTCTTAAGTAGTAGCTTATTTAGATCACTCTTTCAAAGGTTTTGCTCCATCAGTAGCACAAAATTATCTAATTGGCATTTTTGTTTGTGATATGTACCTGGCTATGGGAGTACCAAAATCTTTTTCAACACTTTATATATACTGTATATGCTCCGAAATTCTAAACCAGAATTGCCTAATTATTTTTCAGACAGAATTATTACAGGAACATGTAGCCATATAAATGACTCAAATTGAAAAGCAATTAAATAAATCATTGATGAGAAATAATTTTCCATGTAGTTGGGTGTATATAACGTTTTTAGGTGAAACAAATGTGCATTATGCACAGTGTCAGCACCTATAGCACCTATTATCAGGTTTTAACTATGTTGTATTTACCTTACAGGCCTTATAATGGATTCTTACCAGAACATTCCTTAAACTTGTGTATTTTTTTATGTTACAAGTGGATTTGGCATAATTTACTCTTGTTAGTCAGTATATAGCATGAGCATATCCCATTTCTTGTCAGAATGTTGATTAGGCTTTTCCAGTTTTCACTGAAGTTAAATATGACTCTTACATGATCAGAAAAAACCCTCACTGATGCTTGCTGAATTGAGCAATTCATTCCGATCATCATTGAGGGCTCTTTTATAAGTTGTCTTTAAACAATAATTAGGATATCTTCTGGCTTTTAATTATCTCCTTAACTGATTAGCTTCCATTTTAAAATCAGCTAGGTTACTGCAATTTGGTCTAATCCTAAAATTTGGCCTCCTGGGATTCCTTGTTTAAGGGGCTCAAGATGATGACTATAATACTGAAGAAACATATTTGTTGTAGTCGGTTTGCAATACCAACTCGTAGGGATGTTGTGAATCTTTTTTAACTTGTAGACCCAGAAATATCTGATTGCTTTCATGAGTCACATAAGTGAATCTTAGGCCACAGATTTTATTAAGCAAAATCAGCATTACTGTCACATTATACCAACACATCATCAATGTATCTGATCCACATTAATATGTGGTCTGTAAAGTCTATCTTGGAATTGTGGAAAACATCTTTAAGCTTCCACCAGCCTAAAAAGAAGTTTGCATTGCTAGGGGCAGGTGGTACCAAATACTGTCAAAAAGAAAATAAGTAGTCGTTAGGATACATCACTTAGACCCCTATTCAATTGAGCAGTTGTAACTTACTGGAGCTTGTAATGTAGTCTGCAAAATAATTTTCTATTCAATAGGAGTCTTTTAGCTACCTAACGATTTGCGGGTTACAGGCTGAAAACCCCTGTGGTTTGTTAAAATTGTAACTCCGACCCAGCTAAGCCTTTGATCTTTCAAGCCCATAAATGTTCGCAAATCCCTTCTCAATTGCTGCAATTCCTCTAGCCCGCAATTGTTTTCACACCCTAAATGTCAAATGTAGAAGAAAATCCTACAATTTTTATTATTTTGTACATTGCCAGTTATATTTTATTCCCTATTTTGGCTTTTGTTTTCCATGCATAGATTCCTGCAGCCCCATTAAATTCCAAGCCCGTAGTGGCAATGGCATACTCGCAAAGCCTGCAGGCTTGAAATTCTGCTGCGTTACAGAGCTATTACATTCAACCATGCAATAGATGCAAGCCTGTAAACCCTTTCTGCACAGGCAAGCTGTTAAGGGGCTGGCCGAGCCGTGATCGCCCATTAGTATCCAATCGCAGTATAACGTACTGAGACACAGGCCTTTCAGCCAATAGAAAGCGGCCTAGCCCGAGATGATTGACAGAGTGAGATTATAAATTTGCATTCCACCCACCCATGCATTGACTGTGTTGTATTTTCTGACTAAGTAGAACGCAGGTCCCGGAGTTGGAGGTTTTTGAGAGAGAGAGAGAGCAGAAGTATTTTGAGAGCACTAATTTGCGGTTTTGTTCATTCATCTTATACTATTTACTACTTTACACTTAATCCTTGACTACACATATTTACAGATAACACATAATCGCAATACAAATAATTTAAAGAACACACATAGAGATATAGAGAGAGAGATCACTCCATACACCCCCATCCCATCCCCCACACCCTATTCCCCAACAGTTATTAATTAAACATAATCCTCACATGTATTTCCATATATATTTACAGTAACACTTTTTTTATTTATCGTTCTATTTTTGGGGGGATTGATATGGAGGGAAGAGAGAGGAGGGGAGACGAGTAGATAGTTGGGGAGGAGGAGAAGAGGAGAGAGAAGAGAGAGGTGGCCCTGGGGAGTAGTGGTGTAGAGGAGGTGAGTAGTGGTAGGGAGGAGGAGGAGAGGAGTGGTGGCGAGAAGGAGGAGAAGGAGGAGGGGAGTGTAAAGGAGGAGGTGGGTGGTGGAATGGGGCCCGAGTAGCAGGAGTATCATCCAGGTTTAGCCTAGATGTCAGATAGGTCGGAATGCACACAAAACAATATATTATTCATCAAACTAATGGCATATACCTTTCTTTTCTCTCTTTCAGCATCAAGGAGGTCTGGGTCCGGTGGCGCACCAGAGGCGAGGGCGTCAGCGCCATCGGAGCAGGAAGTGGAGGAGCAAGCCCCCGCCCGGCAGGAACCAGTGCAGGGGGATAAGGAGAGAAGTTGAGCTGAGGGCTGGTGGGGTCAATATCTGGACCTCCGGCCACACTGCTGGGATTCGACCCCACTATCTCCCTCCTCCAAAGACTGAGGCTATCACCAGGGCCCTCCAACTGGAGTGAGGAAAGAAGCCGGCCACCACTTACCCCCCACAGCAGTCCCCCACACAGCAGTGCGCTGGACCGGCCGCCACCACCATCAGGCGAAACCACACCGGCGCCCATTCTGCAACACCCTCCAGCTGGGTCCCACCCTCCCCACTCACACACCGCCACCTCCTCATCAGGCCACACCCTAGGGGCCTCCATCCCCAACATCAGGCCAGGCTACACAGGAGGAGATGCTGGCCCTCATGCAGCAGCAGTTAGAGTGTCTTCGGGGGATCCAGGACAGCAACTCCGCCAATCATGAGGAGGTAATGCACAGCCTTACATAGGGAATGGAGCAGAGTAGGCACCACCTAATTGCTGAGTGAATGAGTCGTACCTAGCCGGGCTGCTCAGGATTTGGGCAGACCAGAGCGCATTCCAGGGAGTCACAGCAAAAGCCATGTGAAGCACTCTGGTCCCCAACCCCACCTCATCCACCCCGGCATCCCCTGGTCACCCGCAGCCCAACCTCTCCACTCCTCCCACCATGCCTCCACCACTGCAGGTGCCGCTGCCTCCCGGTGGGGTTTATCCTCCTCCGCCTTATTTTAGTTGACCACTTTTTTCAGATTTTAGTTTTTTTCACCACACTGTATGTGTGAAACTGGATTGGATTACACAGTCCAGAGGTTGAATCGTCTGTTTCAATAAGCAGATCTAGACAAGTTGCAAGTGCTATGCACATTAATAGTTTCTTCAATTAAATGGAGTGATTTCTGATGATCTTTTTTTCATCAGATTGCAGTTGCAGTGGTATAGTGACCACATGTGATCCTGGTAGGTGCTATGCATCATGCTTATTCTAGACTATGACATTACCACCTGTAGGTATCCCCTTTTTTCCACAAGCCTCTTGCTCTCCCGGGATCCGCCCACACCACAACCATGATATTAATGCACAGTCTTGTCCATTTCTGACTGTGCTCTGTGTATGAAATAAAGCTTTGTTATACCGATCTAACCATGTCAGTGTGTTTTTAATGATTGGAGTTATGGGACATACACATACATTTGTGTCACATTCCTATATATGTAAACTAATGAGCCCTAGTTACTATGCAGTATATAAATACATATAACAATAATAATAGTCATATTAGCATTAGATATCATATAATAATATATATAATATATAATCAAAATAAAGGGTTAATACACAGACAAAGTCCAATTAGTAATACTTTGGAGTATCAACATTCCCCTGAGGGCCTGATAGGAATGTGACAATTGATAATGGAGTGGGTTGCCAGTTCCTTCTCTAGTGGACTGTGATTTGTCTGACCTCTCTGCTATGACCTGCCCACCTACAGTGGCCCTACATGGTACAGCTCACAGCATAATTCAGGTACACAAGCCCCCTCACCACCTCCACTTAGCAATCCTGAAGTAGACCAGGGGAACATACACCACACTAATCTACTCTAAACCATCAGGAAGGGCAACAAACACATATGGAGGCTGTGCAGGGGCAGGTGCATTAACAGCCAACTCACCTCCATCTCCGCTTCACCCATCCTGTAGAGTCCCACGCTGGTGGCCATTACCATTTGGTGACCTCCCATTATGTTTTGGTATTCATCAATTTACATTAGTGTGGTGTATGTTAACCTGGTCCCCTTGTGGATTGCTAAGTGGTGGTGTTGAAAGGGCTTGTGTACCTGAATGAAGCTGGGAGCTATACCATGTAGGGCCACTGTAGGTGGGCAGGTAATAGCAGGGAGGTCAGACAAATCACAGTCCACTAGAAAAGGAACTGGCAACCCACTCCAGTATCTTTGGCATGCAAACCTAGTGGAACAGCACAGGCAGAGACCTAGCTAATTTTTTTCTAATGTGCTGCATTTCAAAGGGTCACAGAGAGTCAGACATGACTGAAGGACTGAACAACAAATAATAAAATGTTCCCCTGGTACTTTATATATGTGATGTGGCGGTGTCATTTGGGCACTATTTGTTTTCCCAATGTAGATGTGATGCGCAAGATGTATATGCAATTATATATATATTCCAGGGTCCAAAATTAGAGCCTCTGTGAGTGAGAAAGGGTTAATATGGCATCAATTTCATGTTTTTGTGTTGCAATTTAATCAGGTAGTGTGTCTTTGATTGCTTTATGCATGTTGCAGCATGGCTTTTCATATTGGCATATGCATGATTATTCCAACATATGATGAAATAAATTATTTTTTAAATGCCTATTTTTTTATTTGGGGATTGTTGTGCAAGTAAATGTAATGCCTTTCCATGCTTTCCCCATATTTTAAAGTCCACAGTGTTGAGAACCTGTCTGTAAACCCTTTGCGGGTTCTATTTGGAGGCCGTAATATTTTTGCCTTTATTTGCGGGTTACAGGTTTCAACGGCAGTGTGACTGGTATCTCGTAGCAATCTAATATCGATTTTCGAATGTAACAGTTGCAGGCTTGACAGATCAAAGGTTTTGCAGCAACAGAGTTCAGATTTGGAAAACTGCCTCTAACCCGTTTTTCTGCCTCTAAACCGCAGATCATTTGCGGGTAGCTTTAAGAGGCAAATTTAATAGCCGTAAATCTTGCGGGCTCCGTTACAGGCTAGGTTTTACACATTGGGGGAATTTAATGCGGCTGATGTAGTTATTGTGTGGAGCTTGAAGCCAAAATCCTGCAATTCTTGTTAATTAATTAAGATTTTTTAGAAAAATGGTATACTACAGATTTATTAAATTAGTATAGTAATGTACTTGAAAAATAGTTACATATTTAGAATTATAAAACTAAATGATTAAAAAATCATTTTTAGATAATATAAACTCTTGAACATCTATTTGAAATTGGAGTTTAAACACCACCACAATGTTGTAAAAGAGCTGGTAAGATCAATTTTATCATTTCATTGACCCCCAAATTTAGCAATAGTCATTAAAATTATGGAGACAATAACCAATCTAAATTTCATAATGATCCAATAGAATAGAATTAATTTGAAATTTTAAAATTTAGCAACTCATTTGACAAATATTTACTTGTTTGGCAGCTGTGAATAATGAATAACCACACAGGTTGATATTTTTAGAAGACTATATGGAATGGTTTGAGGAAATATTAAAATTAATTTAGACAGAAAAAGGAATAGATGGACAGCAAGACAGATAACTATAAGTGTTAGATAATGTATCACACTGTGTATTGTATCTCTGTTCATTTGTTGCCTTAAATATTTGTGATGTTTATATACCTGACTATCTGTCTAATAAAAAATGTATTGAAAAACAAATTAATTTAGATAGAATGTCAAAGATCTATATATATTTTAGGGAACATTAATAGATAAGACAATATGTTTGTTTTCCTTTACTATAAGTGCTCTTCGTGGTGTGAAAGAGCACAAGATTGTATATTAAAATGATCTATTGTTTGTTTTTTTATTACAGTAATAACATCTAAATATCTACAGTCTTAGGTCTGTTTACAAACACACTCCTGACTGTTCCATGATTAACAACATATCCCGACACCAAGCAGTGAAGGCTCTGTGAGCACAAATAATTATAGTTTTTCACTAAACTTCAGGAATGCAGCAGGACATGTTATCCCCCAACTGTATTTATCATTTTTCTGCACAGATGAATTTGGGAAGGGTTAACTCTCTTTCTGCTTATGCTCTCTGCACGGAGCTGTTGCTGTTAGTCTGTCTGGGGGAATGTCAGAGTCTCATGTAAACAGAGATTCGATTTATGATTTTTTCTATGAATAAAAAGGCACATATTTCAAAAATTCAAAAAAGTATTTCAACATTTTAAAAGAACTTTACAGTGGTGTGCTCCAAATTGTGCTGAATTTACTAGCCCTTTCATTTTGAATTGCATGGTAATATCTTTGGACTGTCATAAATAAATTCTATAAAATTATTTTCAAAAAGAACATTGAATAAGAAAATAATTAATTTTTACTGATCATTTTGTTTAAATGTTACAAAATGTTGAGTCTGTATCCCATATTGTACAATTCTCTTTTTTTTTCATGAATAAATAACTAAAAATAAAATAATAAATCAAAACTAGAATTGAATTCATTATCTAATTTCTTGGTACAGGGGTATTTCACTTCTCCATATATTGATGGCCAAGCCAGTGACAGAAGGAATAAAATATAAAGCTTTAAGACGAGAGCTAAAATCCACATCACTATTGCACAATGAGGCTGCAGCCTTTTCATACAATAACATTATCAACTTCCTGAAAGTTGCTGTTTGGATTCTATTGAGCTTATCCTCCTATATTCATTTTCATGCTCAGCTTTGAACTGCCTATTCAAAGTGCACGTTTCCTATAGCCGGAAGCAGATTTGACAAATTTCTTTGTGCAATATATAAGATGATTAAGGAGTAGTGATAGGAAGCACATGTGCCATCTCTTTAGATGGCATTCAGAAGAAAATATACAGAGGTCTAAAAATCCCCCCAGTTATCAGACAGCTCTGGCTTGCAGGATTCATTTAGTAAACAATGGGGGGAAAAGCTTTCACTGGTGAAGATTTTTCTCTATTTTCTTTATGCTGAAGTGGCAGTGACATAAGAGGGTCAAAAAAACAGCAATTGTCTATCGATCTCATTCTCTAACGAGCCAGGAAAGGCCACATATCAAGGAGATATTTGCAGATTGGTTTTCCTGTGTGATGACTCTTTACAGAAAGAATTAAGATTCACTCAATGCCTGCAGAGCTCAGTGAAGCAAATGTAATATTAATATGCTGGGCTATTGGCTTCCTATATTAACTGTTTTATTTCTCTCCTGATTTTGATTGTATAGTGTCTGTACAAAACCTCAGTAGAATGTCACTGCGTCATTTGTCATTGCCAGTGCTTTTTGTTCTGAAATGAGAATTTCTCTCTATAATGCACCTACAATAGTGCTCATCCAGATATAGTGCAGTTTTATATATAGGTTTTACCAATTTCAGAGTTAGGGATTCAGGAGCATTTTCAGGCTTTTGCAGTGCATGCATTGAGTGAGAATTCCTATGCACAATGTTTTTAGACATATATGTATATGTAAAAGAATTGTTAGTTGGGATAATACAAAGCATTTTGTTACTGCTGCCAAGTCAATTTTCTTAATTTCGGATAGTAAAATAGGAAAGTATATGTATATACACTCCTGTTCAAAAGTATGGAAACAGAAGTACTACTAATTACTTACAATTGACTAAACACCACAAAATTAGCAGTCGATATTCCTTTAAATTCAATTCAAAACTTTTAGGATTCAGTTCAGACTCCATCACTACACACTCTTTAAGAGTTAAAGTGCTTTAATTTAATAAGTAATGAGTTGGAGATAATCTCCTGCGGCTTGTTTCTATCCCAGCTGGGCTTCCTATGGTATCCTCCACTAAAACTGACAATAAACATATCTAGTGCCAATAACTTAAAAAAAAAAAAAAAGCAAAAACATGTGTTTTCAGATAAAAGTATGCCTAAAAATTGTGAGACCTGTTTAGGGGGAACTCATAATCTGTGCTAGTGGCAAGCACTGCCATTGGCTGTAGGCTCCTAGTTTTGTGTATACTGGAGTACGTCTCCCACTGAATACAAGTATGTCAAGACATGTATGGTAGAAGCCACCACGCCACTTTCTTGTCAACTTCCATTGTCTTTTTCCTTATTTATTCTTCCAGGAGCTTTCAGCTGCTTAAATAAACTATTAATGAAATGGCTTGCATGGATTTCCTCAATGTAAAACATTTTTCTATTGCTCTTTTAGAAACCTCTTGATATAAAATTATTTCTGTGCATATTCATAAAAAAAAAGGATTTCACAATATACAGAACATCTGTTTCTTTATAGTCTTGCATAATTGGAAAAAAACTATCTTTATTCTTTGCTGCAAGCCTCCATTTGTTTTTCTGACCCATTGAGGTTTGCTACGAGAGATTGCTCTTGTAAACTAATTCCCACTATACAGATATACACTTCCTTTCCTCTCAAAGTCTTCTCAAACATCAGGAAGATGATCAGCATAAACTATAACAGTAATTTCCATAGAGGTATAGTTACATATAAAAGGTAATTAGAGTAATAGGTAATTAGAATCTGTAATATTTGTTCTGCTTTCTAAAAATGTTTTGCCCATTTTCAAGTGAAATTCTTAAAAAAAGAATATTTTAAATATAGGGTCACAGTGGTTCTTTAATACATCTGTGGTAATAATAGCAAGCATTCTTTATGCCTAGATATAAAAAGCAAGATAACTATGGGCTTGATTATATGGCTCCCATAGAAACTTTGATAAGGCTACCTCGACCCTACAGGAGTTTTTGCAGGTAAGTTTGAGGAGCTATTACTTGGCTCCCGTAAAATAACTCTCATAAAATTTACTGACTCGTATCAAGGGGGTATTGCTCATAGCTTTCTAACCTCACAACCTGCCTAAGGTATACCTAACATGAACACATTACACTATCCCTAACAAACTCTCATCCATATCTATCTATCTATCTAAACCCCCTCACTTGGAGGGGTTATGACTCTTCTCTTTATGTCCCACTACCCATTGGTCCATGGGGGTCACAATAGACTGCCATGCCTTATGTACCTATCTTTGTGGGATTCATTAAGGTCTTAAACAAACCCTCTACCATTATGAATCTCCATTGTATAACGAACTAACACTATATAGTCTTGATGGACCCCCATGGCTCTCTATCTGCTTCTGATGAGAGAATAATAGCATGTACTAATGATTCAATGTATGCTCTTTCCAGAAAAACATAATTTCATTCTAAGCCATTTGCATTCTTCATTCAAACATTCTTTCTATATTCCATTTTCTCTCATTCATTATCTATTCCCACTGATTTCTTCCTCTTTTGCTGTCTCCGTAGTCTTGTTTCGTTTATTTTTTAGTTTAGTAAGTTAATAGTTTTAGTGAACAGAGTTTGATTATAATACATGTTCTCTATACAGTGGCGGAGCTAGGGAATGGAGGGCCCCTGTGCAAAAAAATATTTTGCCCCCCCCCCCCCCCGAAAAAAATATATATATTTAGGAAGCCATGATTGATAATGGCTAAGGAATGAAGAGTGAGGCATTTGTGGCCATGTTTGTGTGTCCCAGCTCAACTTCCCAGAATGCAGTGTAATAACTGTTTTTCTTGGAACTCTGAGCTGGAAGCAGGTTTTTTAACTTGCTTTAGACATTCAGATGTGGACACAGATGTACTTTTTATTTACTGTACTACTGTACGGTGGAGGGCTTCTATCACTCTTTTGCCCACCATATTATAAATGATTGTTGTGGTGAACTACCTACTCATAATTTCCACAACACAGGCTGAGATCCCGCTCCATGCTGATGATAGCCAGTAAGCTTGAAACAGCTGTACATGGATTGGATACTCAGCCTGTGTTTATTCCAACCTTGGCTTTGCATTAAAGCTGTGTAATACAGCATGCATAAGCTTAAAGGAAGCCATGATTGATAATGGCTAAGGAATGAAGAGTGAGGCATTTGTGGCCATGTTTGTGTGTCCCAGCTCAACTTCCCAGAATGCAGTGTAATAACTGTTTTTCTTGGAACTCTGAGCTGGAAGCAGGTTTTTTAACTTGCTTTAGACATTCAGATGTGGACACAGATGTACTTTTTATTTATTATATATATATATATATATATATATATATATATATATATATATATATATACAGACTTATTAAATTACGATTTGGCCAATTGATTAGGGCTCTATTTAAGCACATAGCATTTTTTTTACAGAAGTTTTTAGTGAGTAAAGACCTTGCTTTTGGATAGAAGTTCACTCACTAAAAACTGTAAACAAATATGCTATGTGCTTAAACAGAGCCCTATTCGATTGGCCAAATCGTAATTTAATAAGGCTGATAATATATATTATACTATTAGATGTTAAGCTCCATGGGTCAGTTTCTCTAAATATACCATATAAGCTCCTGGAGACATTATATTGTAAAATTAGATAGAAAGATAATTGGGTAAGGGTCTTCTTTTTATTATATATTATGACACACTACCATTTTTATCTCATAGTTTTTATTTTCACTGAAATCAAAATATAAAGCTTAGTTTACACTGACAACATGATGGATGATGGTGTCTGCATGTCTACAAGTCAGCCAGTACAATGCAAGAGAGTGTGTGCTAGGGTTGGGAGGAGAGAGACACTTAGGGCAAAGTAGAAAAGAGAAAAGAGACTGCCAATGCAAAATAGAAAAGAGATACTCAGAGCAAGAGAAGAGAGAGATCCAGGGCAAAAGAGTTAATAGTGTGCCAGGGAAATTAACTGAAGTCTATATGAGAGAGACAATGCAAGGGCCTGACACACCTCACATGGAAAGTGCAGGTCCAGCCCTTGCGAAGCCATCCGAAGCTCTGTTGCGCAGCTCCAAACTTTTTGTGTGTGCGTGCACACTTCCACAGTATCGCAATTGTAGTTAGGCTAGTACACTTCAGAAACATGGGAGGGGTTGTGAGGGGGCTGGGTACCCGTTGTGGGGGCCCAGGGGGATGCCAGTTACAGGGTTCATAATAGTGTGCAGGCTGCAGGGGACCCCAAGACTTAAAATAAATACAAAAAAATAAAAAGACAGCACTAGGGGCCCCCCAGGCCAGGGCCTCGGTGCATAGCACCGGTTGCACCGGCGGTGGCTCCACCCATATCTCTATATTGAAAAGGATCTGATGATCTAGAATGCATTAATCTTAACTATTAAAATGTTTCACTTTAACAGAACTCCTATTTCATAAAACCTAAAGCTCATATCATTTAACCTGAAAAAAACATATTCCATTGTCCTTCTTTTTAGTACTTTTCGTTATCACAAATGATTATTTTGAAAATTGTGTTTGAAGTTTGATTAACATTTTGGCAACTTGAGCACTTGGAAATGGAAACCCAGAAATATCATCACATATATTACACAAAGTTATATTGACCATTAGATGCACAAATCATCAGTTCAGGAAAGTGTAGTAACAGGGTGAAAAATATACAAAAGAAAAACTGCTGAATGGAAAAACAAATATAAAGATTTGGGATGTGAAGATCACTATACTGCAAGCACTTGAGAGTTATATTTTTCTTTTCATTTTTCACACTTGCAATGTGATTTGTTCTGTGTTTTTTTGCTTCTGTTTTCCTTCCTGTAAATATTACAGCTTTTGTACATCGATCTGTCTTATTTATTTATCTTTGAACTCCTTCTATCTATCTATCTATCGATCTATCTATTATATAATTCAGAAATTCAGTATCATACATTTTATAATAAACTATTTTTAAACTTGCAGGATTTTCCAGAGGACTATTTACATGCGTCAATCTTATCCATATTATAGTTGGTAAATACATAAGGTACAGTATATAACTATAGATTCTCATGAAAGCAGTGTCCTTATCTCCAACCCCTACCAATCGGCATGTAAACATTTGCTGTCACATCATATTTAATTTAAATGTATGCATTGGTTTATTGTATATTGTTCCAATATAGTTACAGAATATGCTACTGTTCTATAAAAACAATAATAATAATATGTATTATTTGCATTATCTTCAAATTTAGGTGAAAATGTTACCCATTTGTTTATTGAACTCCTAGTACCTGGGAATCTACTGGGATGTAAAAAATAAAATGTAATAATAATAACTATATAGTAGGACATAAAGAGAGCATACATGGTGAGGTTTTTTATATCTCTTGGGTACCTCTCAATTCCTAAGTTGGGGCACATGACTTAAGATTTGACATCTCAGGGAGTTCACCAATGCTTCATGGCCCACAAAGTGGAGGTGTCTGCTTCTGATATACCAATCAACAGCGAATAATCACAAATTGTCCCATTTGCATTAGTTTTTGGAGATGCTTCCAAACTAACGGATTAACTCCAAATGACAACAAGTGTTCTTTTATCACATGGGGATCAGTGGGTATAAATTGGGATAAACAGAGCTAACCAGAGTTAAAACATAAAATATCTCCAGTCTCTATGCTTTCTGTAGAAGCTAGTTGTGAAGAGGGAACAAACGTTAATTTGATAAATAACGCCAAAAGAAAACATAGGAAGTGAGGATATTTAACTCCACTTTTGTATCCCTATTTCTATCCTTGCTTGTTAAATATATAAAAAATAATGCAAATAAATGACTAATATCTTCATCCATTTCAATAGGTCCTTTACAGTATACAGTCCTCTGCAAAATTTATGAATTCAAGATAACAGATAATTAGCCGTTTCCAGGAATCAACAAGCAATTCCAGGACAATCTAACTCTTCCAGTGCCAAAAAGGTAACTCACTGCTTACGCAATACTGTAAATTTTAAAAGAAAAATAACAAACTTAAATATTGAAGCTTTCTACATGATTTATGCCATGTGTCATCTTTACATTAGGTCATATCAAGCGCTGGTTTCTTGTTTGCTGTTCCAGATGAATCTCCCTTCACCACTTTTTATTACGAAGGTTCTCTGCACTACTTGCACACAGACAACAGTGCAGTGTCTGCCATGCAAATTAGGAGATGTCTGTGGGGTGCTCTGTATTAAATCACTCCCTGCTTGCTCATTTCCAAAACTGCCACATGGTTTATTTCTTCTTCTTGGCAGTTTAAAGTAAATAATCTTAGCAAAGATGCTTGTTCTGTGTGACACCCAAATGAAACAATGTAAACTTGGACAGAAATTGCTTTTTTTAGCTATTAAATGGATCATGTGTGTTTTTTTTTAAATGTTATCATTGAGAATTTGTTCTTGGAAATGCAAATCACCATGGAAACGGCCACATAAAAAGTTTAAGGATCCCAAAAATGCAGGTTTGTAAATCTAAATAACCCCATAGAATAAATATAGATTATTATGTTTAAATACTATAGGCCTTATTCAATTGAAATTTGTAACAGTTACAGAGCAATTCAATTGAACAAGCCCGCAACTACCTCGCTGAAAGCCTAAACCGTAAAGCATAACTAGCGTAAGTAGCATTACAGAGCGTGATCATGATCAATTAAGCAAGGCCGGATCTACTGATTTAGAAACAGCCAATAGTAAATAAGGCCGTCATCATGACATCATTAAAACATGGAGGTTACATGTCAATCAATTAGCGTTTAGAAGTCTGATATACAATTGTACTCGCAATCCAGCAATGTACAAAATAATAAAAATGAATTAATGAAATGTTTTAGTGGGTGGCTTGATATGTATTAACTGCTTGGTTTCTGAGATTGATATAACACGGAAATGAAACGTGAAAAAAAAATTTTAGATTGCAGATTTGCGATCTTGAGACTGTTGTGAGATTTCACCGTGTTTTAAAGACAGTATTGATTTTTAATTTGCATTTATAATGCTATGATCGGTTGTTTAAAAATTTCAGGCTAGAGCAATTGAATAGCGATTTGCGATTGTAACATTTGCAAGCTTGAAAGATCAAAGGCTTAGATGGGTTGGAGTTACGATTTTGACAACTGCAGGGATTTTAAGCCTGTAACCCACAGATGGTTTGCGAGTAGCTATAAGACACCAATTGAATAGCAAATGAGTTTACGGGCTACATTATGGGCTCCAGAAACCAACAACTGATCAATTGAATAGGGGCCCAATTGTTATGAGGAAAGACAACTATTAACTTTGTAAGGACCAGAGCTAACTACAAATGCACTCTTGGGTAGATTCATTAAGCTTAAGTGGGCCTGTCTAACGCCTTGCTGTGGCTTTGATGCCAAGTTTCCCCATAGGAAATTGTTGTATCCTTGAGTGAATCCCTTTGCGACCCCTGGGAAGCATAGTCAATATATGGGATTATATTGATCGGTAGGAGTAGTAGATCTGTGAAACAACCTTCCAGTAGAAATGGAAATAATTCAAGCTTGCCAAAGATTTTGTGCACAGAATGGGAAATCTAAATGGATCCTTTGATTTTCATCTGCCAACATATCTATGTTTCTTTTGCAGCATCACTGTAATATAGCAAAAAAAACTTAATACAATCTTATGCATGACTATGGGCTTAGGAGCCCCAAAAAATCTGGGGGGATAAAGTTTAAAGAGACAAAAAATCTGTGGCCCTGAGTGGTGTAATTCAAATTTTCTCCAAGGGACAGGCAGCAGGGACGGCTCAATCGCTGGTACACCCAGTGCAATGCACCTGGTCCTAATTTTTTTTTTGGGGGGGGGGGGGGCTGTGCTGCTGTGCCCCTCAATAACTTTTCTTTTTAAATTTCTTTGTTAAAATTCTCAATGCCCCTGGAACTCACCCACAATATAATTAAAATGATACACTAAAAAACTGCTTCCAGCTCGGAATTCCGAGAAAAACAGTTATTACACTGCATTCTGGGAAGCTGAGCTGGGACATGCAAATATGCCCACAAATGCCTCGCTCTTCAATCCATAGCCCATTTCAAACATGGCTTCCTTTAAGCTTATGCCCGCTGCATTACACAGCTTTTATGCGAAGCCAATGTTGAATTATACACAAGCCAATAGTCCTATTCACGTACAGCTGTTTCAAGCTTACTGGCTATCATCAGCGTGGAGTGGGATCCCAGCTTGTGTTGTGGACCTTATGAGTAGGTAGTTCACCACAACAATCATTTAATATATGGTGGGCAAAAGAGCATTAGAAGCCCTCCACCGAACAGTACTACAGTAAATAAATAAAAAACCTGCTTTCAGCTCAGAATTATGATAAAAACAGTTATATATATATATATATACATATATATATATATATATATATATATATATATATATATATATATATAATATAAATGGTGTGTCTAAGCTTTCATGGGATTGACATACTGCTCTATAGCCCTGGTAATGCATGATTAAGTTTAATTTTGCTAATTTTTGTGTCTCCTGTTCATATAATCTTGGGGGGATTTATATGTATGCTATGTTATCTCAGCCTGGTGGTCAGATAATATAACCAGTTTCTAAAGCTACAACAATTGGGGATGGTGGAGGAGGGTGTTTGTGGAGGAGGGTCTAAACTTACTGCCCTCCTTAAATTTGGTGTCAGGATTTCTGCAAAACATAAAAACATATTTATAGCCATTTACAAATATGGTGTATATAATGTAATCTAAAGAAAACACTGCTCAAAAAAGAAAAAATATTTAGAAAATGTAAAGTGCTACAAATTACATAAAGAATGGAAGAAATAGATAATAACTTTAAACAGAAATTATTTTATTGGTAAACAAGCTTCCATAACGGCAATGACTCTGGGCCCAGGTAAACTTTTTGTCACTCTGTGATGTCATCAAGTGTGTTACTGTATATACATAAATATCTACTAATAGTGTGAAGCTGTGAAGTAATTAGGCATACAAAAAAAGCCTGAAAATTGTGTTGTTTTTTATATTTAATGTAAAGTTTCTAACAAAATACCAAGTTTTTCTAATCACAATAAACTGAAAAGTCGCTTATAAAGATCTCTCACATAAAAATCATGAGCGTGGACAGTTACAGTGGTCTTTTAATTTAATTAGATAAAGTCAAGCACATAAAGTATTATCCATCTGTAAATGATGTGTATGGAATAGAAAAACAACTGTAATTCTTATCCACTCTTCTTTTAACCAATTTTAGTCCCCCCTAAAAAAAACTTCTTCATTTGTTATAATCCTATTTGAATTAGAATCAACCTCTCCCACATTAAAGCTCATAAAAATATATAAATCATAGGCTAGTATATTAACTGCTACCACTGCAGCTTTCAACATCAGCTGAACCTTTAAAAACTTGTGATACAGCACATGAAAAAATTATGTGATGCATTAAATTTATGGACAAAGAAAATGTTGTTCAAAGTAAATTTACGCAATCATTTCTTATGAGGCATAAGACTACATCCAACAAATATTTACCAAGTCTAAATTGCTTCATAGGGCTTCTTGCCAATTGTGCTCAAAAATATCATGGCTGATTCAAGTGCAGTCACTGTTGTATTTTTTCACAGCAACCTTTTATTATTCTAACTAATAATAGAATATAAAATTATAGTGGCAGCATAGTATGGTCAAAAAACAAAGCTTAAATATACTTATGATTGAAAGTGGTGTTTTGTGAATATGGGCAGTGATACAATATTTAATAATAATATTAATATTATCCTCTATTTGTAAATTGCCAACATAGGCCCCTATTTAAGGCCTCATTCAATTGTGATTTGGCCATTTGAATAGGGCTCTACATAAGCACATAGCATATTTTGTTTACAGGAGTTTTTAGTTAGTGAAGACCTTGCTTTTGCATAGAAGTTCACGAACCAAAAACATCTGTTACAGCTTTATTCAATTGGCCAAATCACAATAGAATGAGGCCCTAATTGTCAAAATCGCACTTACTGGAGCAAGTAAATGTTACTGATATTTAATTTGCTTCTTTTAGCTACTTTCATTCCATTTGCGAGTTACAGACTCAAAAGTACTGCTGGTTGTCAAAAACAAACTCTGTCCTATCTCCTCATTTGATGTTTCAAGCCCGTAAATGTTACCAGTGCTAAAGACGCAAAATCCATATACAATTAGAACAATTCAACAAGCCCACAATTGCCTTCAAAACCGTAAACGGCAAATGTATCAAAAAATTCTATGAGTACTAGATAGGACCCGCAAGTGGGTTAAACACCTGTTCATAACACTGTAAAAGCAAATATAAACACACTACTGTACTTTAGCAGTGAAAGGCATTATAATTAATTGCACAATAGCTCACAAATCTGCTATAAAAAGTATCCTTATTACCTTTTTATTTCTATGTTATATTGATCCCAGGAATCAAGGAGTTAATATATATCAGGCCGCTCACATGAACTAGAACAGTTTATTTATTGATTTTTATTGATTTCTACATTTCAGGATTGTGAGTCCAATTGCAGATCGGACTTCTAAACCCTAATTAATTGTAGTATAAACTCCATGTTTTACTGATGTCATGATGTTGGTCTCATTTACTATTGGCTCTGTCTAAATTGTAACTTATGGGCTTGCTTAATTGATCATGATCGTGCCCTGAAATGCTACGTACAGATTAATGATTTGCGTGTTGGGGCTGTGAGCCAGTATTTGTGGGCTTGAGTCAATTAAATACATCTGTAACTGCACCAAATTTCCAACCCGCAGACATACAGTGTTAAGGTAATTACAGGCTTGGTATTAAATGGGAGCCATATTCTGTAGCGATATACAATAGTTGAGTACAAAAGAAAAACACAATATTAACACATGGCAAAAGTGAAGGGCCCTGTTTTTGAGCTTAAAATTTGAAGTACATAGGGCTTCCAAGATTATAAATTCGCAAACTTAAAATTTAAAAAACGTGGGAGAGGCTTAAACCTGGGTAAGAATAGCAGTTAGGGATCTGAATTAGCCAGAAAGAGAGTGACAGGTGGGAGTGAAAGGGTTTAGGGGAAGACAATTCTGTTACAGTAAGATAGGTATAAAGTTTGCCTTGGTAAAATATGTGAGAGCTGGGGGGAGTGCAGGTTTTAGTACAGCAATTCTGTGTAGGTAAGATTCAATACTGACAAGGGTTACAAAGAGCAAGGTAGTATAAGGTATGTGAGTAAGGAGTTATTTACAGATTGTGTGTTTGTCGAAGGTGATAGTGCAGAGCCCTGTACTATAATAGAACCGGCATCATAGGTGGGTGGTGTGGACAGGATATGTGGGAGGGTATTAAGATTCAGATCAGGAGCAGTGGATATGAGATGAGGTATGTGTCTGTCCTAGGTTGGAAGCAGAGAGAAAGTTGTAGAAACAGTTAATTCATTATCAAAGGGATTCAGAGGGGGAGGGTTCATGGGAGTGGGGATAGATGGGGAAAGAAATGGGGCATGAGTAAACAAACAGAGAAGTAATGGCTTTTGCTTAAACCAATATATAAGAAATCAACAAAAGTTAACAAACACATATAAAATACACAGATTGAGTTAATGTGACAGTCTGTGGCCTCCTTTCAATTGAGCAAAATTTAGTTACTGGAGCCCATAATGTAGCCTGTAAAATAATTAGCTGCTTAGCTACCCGCAAATGATTTGCGGGTTACAGGCTGAAAATGCCTGCGGTTGTTAAAATCGTAACTCCGACCCACCTAACAGCCCTATTAAATTCGAAGCCGCGAAGCTGCGTTACAGAGCTATTAAATCCAACCATGCTGCAAGGTACGGGCCGTAGACACACACCCGTAAACCATTCTTGCGCACGTTGAATGTGCGGCCCTGAACATGATCAATTAGTCAAAACCGTAGTTACAGGTTTAGACTGAGCCAATGGCAAAAGAGATCGTCATCATTACGTCACTGAAAAATGTAGGTTAGATTTCAAAGCCTTACGGGCTTCAATTACGAGCTGCGATCGAACCCGCTTTCCTTTTTTAGGGTCCTCTAATGTGACTCTAAAAAAGAAAACAATAAACTGCGAAATAAGGCATTAAGAGACAAGAGGATCATGGACCATGTGATGATTCTATATACTGTAGCCAGGCTAGATTAGGTTAACATCTGGAGCAATATATTGTCACTGAGTAGTGCTGTTGAGAAGGCACAAAATATTTGCAGCCCATACATCCTCCTTCTTGCATCAGGGCCCATATCCCCCATGGCCAGCTGCCGTCTCCTTGATGGGGGGGGGGCATCCCCTTAGGAGGCAATGGCAAATGCAGTGGTGCTGGTGGAGGTGGGCGTGGCGGAGGCATGGGGGGGAGGAGAGGAGCGCCCATGCTGCTGGTGAGAGGGGAGGCCTCTGGGGTGGAGGAGGGAGGGCTGGGGACCAAAATGTGTGGCTCCATAAGGGTGGTTTTGGTGGTGTTCCTGGTGGTGGGGCTGGGAGCCAGGCTGATGCACTGCTGGGTGGAGGAGGAGGTGGTGGCAATCCACGGTTGTCCCTCCAGTAGGAAGGCCCTGGTGAAAGACGTAGTTGTTGGAGGAGGGAGACAGTGGGGTCAAATGCAACCGGTGTGGCGGATGGTCCTGCAGGTGACCCCACTGCCCAGATGATGTCCTCCTCCTCATAACCAGGGCCCTTGGCTCCTCTTAGTTCCTCCTCCCCCTGCGCCGGTTCCTGCTGGGCTGCGGCTTGGTCTCCTACGTCCTGCTCCGATGGAGCCAACGCACCCCCATCTGGCTCACCACCAGACCCAGACCTCCTGGAAACTGAGAAAAGAAAAGAAAGGTATATGTGTTAATTATGATGAATAATACATTGGTTAGTGTTCATTCCTAACTATCTGATATCTAGGCTTGAACCTTAATTGCAACTATGAGTAGCTATCATTTGCTAGATGTGATCTATTCCTTGGTTCTTGATCTTGATTGTTCTTGGCACCTAACGCTATCTTGATTCTGACTGCAATCTGTAACTCCATAGACTGCAGTGCGCACACCCATACATGGACTCTCTATTGGTTGATTACTAGTGTTGTGCCCACGAATGACAGTGATTTTTCAGCTTCATGGATTTAATGACGCATGACTGATCCATCTATCCTTTTTTTAAATCCGTAGAGCTGACATGTCAGTGACCTTGTTGGCCATCATGCACATGTGTAGTTTGTGTGATGTGCATGTGGTGGCATTTTGGTCCATGTGATATTCAACTGACATGGAGGCTGGATCCTGCTGGTCCACCAGGCCTGAAGCTCCAGCAGTGGGCACCTGGCTCAGTAAGTCCTTGAGCTCCCTCTTCAACTCGTTGTATCTTACAGTCACTTGGGGGCCAACACTTGGTGCTGCAGCTTGACTGGCCTCCTTGACCATCAGCCTCCTCACCTTGGTCCTGGTGTCATCAAAACAGTGCTTGACAGACCGCACATCCCTTTCCACTGTGCCACTGCTGTTACTGTGGCCACTACCTCCGTCCAGGCCTGGCCCTAATTTCCCATCCCCCCCTGCAATGATAGTGGGGCGCTCACAGATTGCATGGAGGAGGACCACATTCTCCCCTTATGTGTAGTTCATGGCCCTGTGTTTGCCTTTAGCCTCTTGCCCTCCCGACTGTGGACGGGGATCCTGCGATCCCTCATCTGACCCTGAGGCCTGTCCCTCCTCCACACTACCACCCCTTTGGGATCAGGTCCCTGAACTGGATGTGCCTATCATTATGGGCAGCTGGCCACCACCCACCTCCTCTACTCCACTCTCCTCCTCCTTTCCCCCACTCCCCGCCTCCTCTCCTCCACTCTCCTCCTCCTCTCCACCACTCCCCACTTCCTCTCCTCCACTCCTCACCTCCTCTCCCCCACTCCCCATCTCCTCCTCTCCTCCACTCCCCACCTCCTCTACTCCACTCCTCGCCTCCTCTACACCAATCCCTAGGGCCACCTCTCTCTCCTGCTTGCCTCTCCCCTTCTCTTCCTCCCCACCTCTCCAGTCCTCTCCCCTCCTCTCTTCCCTCCATGATAATCCCAAAAATAAAATAAGGATAAATCAAACAAAGTATGTGTGTATATATTTGTGAGGTAAAATAAATGTATGTTGTATGTGCAATTATTAACTGTTGATGTATAGGGTGGGGGGGGGGGGGGAGGGTAGTGTCCTAGCTATGTGTGTATCTCTGTGTGTTATTTACTCTATGTGTATTTGTATTATGTGCAATCAGTAAATATGTGTAATCAAAGTTTAAGTGTAAAATCGTAATTTGAGTAATATAAATGAATAAAACCATAAGAACCTGCTTTGAAAATTCGCCTACTCTCTCTCTATCAGCTCAAACCACCAACTTCGGGACCTGCATGCTACTTCGTGAGAATCTACAACACAATCAACGCATAGGAGTGTGGGACATAGCTTTATATTCTCTCTCTCTGTCAATCATTTTCTGCTAGCCCGCTCTCTATTGTCTCTGAGGCCTGTGTCGCACTTTGTAATTATGGGATTGGATTGTATCAGCGGACCACATCTATTCCAGCCCACTAACAGCTTGCGGCCCCGGAAGGTTTTACGGTATTGAAGCTTCACTCTGTACTTCAATTGAATCTATCTGTAACTGTTGTAATTGAATGGAGGCCTAAGAATAGCAGAGAAACCCTAAGTATAGCAGAGAAACCATTGTATCAGTAGAGATTATCTTACATATTTTATGTACAAAAGATGAGTTAATGGCCTTCTTTAATTAAGAAAAGCAATATAGTAATAAAACGGATACTCATATCCAGTTGAGAAAATTGATAATAGTGACAGATAGTTAAAGAAACATTTGACAATTAAATCTACAATTATATTTAATTGTTCCATTGTTAAATGTCTTGTTCATTATTCATTTTCTTTTTAACTGGGTATGTTCTTCTTCCTTATTAACTCCACTTTTAATCTTAATTAACTAAAGTTACCTCATAGGGTAGATATTTCAGTTAAGTTATACAAGAAAATTACTCTATATACCTTTTAAGGAACTTCCACTTAGAATTGTTAATTACAACCGATATGTATAAATAAAACATGTGCAGCCGTTTTCTATTTAAACCCCGTGACATTTACTTTGGCATTTGCATATCTCCTTACACCATATCACCGTGCAGACCTTGATTACCTTCCTGAATCCCCCTTTCTACTCTTGCTCTTTTTCTCTTATCTTTTTTACTTTCCATATTGACTATATGTTGGCACATACTAACCTGTTGTCGTGTTGAATAGCCTAAAAATGTATCCATCTGTTTCTTGAGATATAAATTTATCTTTTACTGATAATTAGTTTCATTTGAATTGCATCTTATTATTATGATCATTCTATATTAACATTTTTTGTTATTAACATTTGTCTTCATTGACATTTTTACGGCCATAGTTTTTGATACAAGTCTCTAACATATAAGATACTTTTATCCAAAACATTGTATAGCCTATGACCTCTGCTCATAAGCTTACATACTAAAGAAAACAAGGACAATTTGAAAGATTGAGACAATAAATGGATCAGAGGCTGATTAATGATTTTGAGCGTGTTTGGTAATTGTGTTGTATCATAGCAGCCATAGCAGAGAGATCATCGCTCGTGGGTGGGAGGTTAAATAACTTGTTAGTAGGTTTCCTGGGTGAGCAGGTATCAGTGTGTCTGCATAGAAAGACTAATGAGGGGTGGGTGGCAAGGTTAGGGTTAGTGAGAGAAGGGTTTTTCAAAACAATACAGACTGCAATGAGTCAGCAGGCCCTGATAGCAGAAGAAAGAAACTGTGAATTAGGGAGAGAGAGAAAAAGAATAACAAAGAGGATGTAAATAACGTAACTTTAAAAAAAAAACTTAGTAAAGTATATGAACATCCTTAAACTGATGAGCAAGTTTGGTAGAATAACAGGAAAGGGAATTAAAATCAATAATCTCCATTGTGTCCTATTGGTTTGTGCAATAAAATAAAACTTGAATGCTGCTGGACTCTAATTTTCATAGAGCCATTTGGAGGAATTGGCACATGGAATCTTACAAAAGTATATGTATAATTCAACATTATGTAAAATCCTCACAAAAGCTGAAATTTCAGTTTTTCTATATACAGTGGTCCTTTGGGTTTCAAGGCCCTCGGCTCACACAGTTTTCGGGTTACACCGCTTCTCCTCTGCAATTTTATGCCTCAGGTACAACGCTACCTCTGGTTACGTGATCAAAACTGAAAGAAGGAACAAGGCAAAGTTCCAAGCAATAACCTGTGTCCACCTTCTCTACATCCCCACCATTCCATTGGGCCCTCAAGTCCTCTCAGTACAGGTAAAGTGAAGTTAAATTATTAGTTATTTGATGTAATTATTGTTGTTTATTATTTTCTAGTTAGTTTTAAGGGTTTGTATCCAAAAACAAGACCATCAGTTCAAACTAAAATGGTAAAAATCTCCTGTCCTGAATGTATTAATTGAATTTACATTGATTCCATTGGGTAATGCTGCCTCAGGTTACACCGTTTTTGGGTTATACTGTCCTGTTCGGAATGGATTAACGGTACCCGAGGTACCACTGTAATTCACTGTTAAAACACCCATGTCACAGCAACAGAAGTTTAATATATTTGACTATACAGTGCCTTGTAAAAGTATTCACCCCCTTGGCTTTTTTCGTGTTTTGTTGCCTCACAGCCTGGAATTAACATAGTTTGTTTGAAGATTTGAATAATTTAATTTACAGAACATGCCCACAACTTTGAAGATGTTTTTTTTTATTATTATTGTGAAGCAAACAACAAATTGGATGACAATCACAGCCCCAAGTCACCTTGGACAAGTCTCTATGAGCTTGCCACATCTTACCACTGGTATTTTTGCCCATTCCTTCTTGCAAATCCTTCAAGTTGGATGGTTTGCGCTTGTGAACAGCAATCTTTAAGTCTGACCACAGATTTTCTATTGGATTGAGGTCTGGGCTTTGACTAGGCCATTCCAACACATTTACATGACTCCCTTTAAACCACTCAAGTGTTGCTTTAGCAGTGTGTTTGGGGTCATTGTCCTGCTGGAAGGTGAACCTCTGTCATAGCCTTAAATCACGCACAGAGTGGTACAGGTTTTGCTCAAGAATATCATCCATCTTTCCCTCAACTCTGACCAGTTTCCCAGTCCATGGTGTTCTTTCGGTCATGTGATGTGTTGGGTTTGCGCCAGACATAGCATTTTTTTTGATGGCTGAAAATTTCAATTTTAGTCTCATCAGACCAGAGCACCTTCCTCCATACATTTTGGAAGTCTCCCACATGCCTTTTCGCAAACTTAAAACGTGTTATTTTGTTTTTTGCTGAAAGTAATGGCTTTCTTCTGGCCACTCTGCCATAAAGCCCAACTCTATGGAGTGTACGGCTTATTGTTGTCCTATGTACAGATACTCCAGTCTCTGCTGTGGAACTCTGCTGCTCCTCCAGGGTTACCTTAGGTTTCTGTACTGCCTCTCTGATTAATGCCCTCCTTGCTTGTGTAAGTTTAACAATAAACTAAATAACCAAATACGGTGAAGATAATAAATAAGATACAAATATTGAATTTAAACTGCTAAAATTAAGATTTTTACGAAAATTGAGACTTTATATAATAATAACAGAAAAAAACATTGGAGCAGGTGAATTATGACAACAAAATACAATTCCCTGGAATTCACAATTCCCAAAAGCATATCTCTGTTTAATCATAATGCCACTGACATTATATACAAAAGCGATACTCATAAGCATTAGGTGATGAATAACCCAAAAATAACCCAAGAGGAGCATGATTGTTATAATAAATGTGGTGAGCCTTCTTTTTCCATAGGTTTCTCAGAGTGTGTTACCTTTCAGTGAAGACATCTAGCCAGTACATACAATCACTGTGTATTGATGTCAGTGGTTAGGGGCTGTTCATTGATGCAGCCTAAACAACACTAAAAAATATTTATAAATTAAAAATGCAACAGAATATGAAAATATGATATCTCAGTAATCGGTATTTGCATATGCCCTTGATATGTGACCTAGTAAGTACTATACGGGAGCCAAATCCCAGTCAGTTGAGCCAGCCTTCAAAGCCCATTCTTGACAGAGATATATTGCTATGCTCACTGTGGGCCTCATTCAATTGCGATTTGGCCAACTGAATGGGGCTCTATATAAGCACAGAGCATATTTTTTTTACAGAAGTTTTTAGTTTAGTAAATTTCTATCCAAAAGCAAGGTCTTCCCTAACTAAAAACTTAAATAAAAAAATATGCTATGTGCTTATCTAGAGCCCTATTCAATTGGCCAAATCCCAATTGAATGAGGCCCTGTGTGTGCAGCTGGGTCGGGACATAATAATTGGTTGTCCTACAAAACACAAGCTCAAAAGTTCAACAAATCGCAAATGGAGTCTAAATACAAAATGAATCTCATTAGTTTATTCTGTGTTCTTCACCTTTTCTGCAGACTTCATAAAGTTTAATTCTGATACTCATCACCACGGACAGGGCATAAGATAATTAAAACCAATCTTATTGAACCGCCTGTAGTAAGAATAAAATATTGGAACACAAAACATACACATAGAGCCTACTGTCTGATGAGTTTTGTCATTTTGCTAAGTATAGACTACACATTGTCTTGACAGTTATTGGGAGTCTTTAAAGGAACCTATTGATTACAGAAATTAGGAAGGAAGAAATCAGCCTCTGTGTCTCTAGCATTACAGTACAGCACATCCATACTCAAGTTTGATCACCATTTGCTGTCAAAGGGAAAAACACAGACTACATTTCTCAGTAATCTCTACTTCTGTCTTTATCCACCTTTTTGCCAGGCAGCCACTAATATTACAACAGTGTGCACAAATTCTGGAACAGAAGAGCTTTATAATATTACATTTACTTTGTGAGTTAAAGGATCACGGTGGTCGTATTGTTACAATTTTATGTTTTGAAGAACTACACATGGAAATATACAACATATGTTTAGAATGTAAAAAAAATTACACAACCTCTAATTTATTATGTTTTACATGCATTTACGGTATGTTCCTGTGGATCTCCATATTGCTTTTAGCAGATCACTTTCTGAGGTGGGAGGAGACTTTGAATGTATTTTGTGTTTGCACAAGGGTATATTGCAGTAAGAACTACAAATAATTTCAGCAGGAATATAAGGAAGCTCACTAGTTTTCAAGGACACATCCACTTCAGTAAATAACAGGGAGCAGCAGGCAAGAACACAAAATAACAGCCTTATTAAATTGCGATTCAGCCAATTGAATAGGGCTCTATATAAGCACATAGCATATTTTGTTTACAGAAGTTTTTAGTTAGTGAACTTCTATCCAAAAGCAAGGTCTTTACTAACTAAAAACTTCTGTAAAAAAAATATGCTATGTCCTTAGATAGAGCCTTATTCAATTGGCCGAATCGCAATTTAATAAGGCTGTAAATGTCTGCAGCAAAGAAAAAAAATGCATACAAATTGCAAAATTTAATGATTGTGTTTCATTTTGGAATTCTAATAACATTTTGCCCATTATTATCGTAAGTTATATTTTAATATAATTAGTTTTTTATTTATGCAAATTTGAATGTTTTTAAAAAAATGCATAAGGCTTTTTTTATTTACAAATGAATTCATCTTTAAACTGATACTTTTGATTTGTGTTTTATTCTATTTATTAACTGTGCTTGTATTTTGCTATAAATCAATAAAAATTTATACAAATGTAAATTGTGAACAATATTTACAAAACTACAATTCTTAATAATGAATTTTGTGTTCAGTTGTACATTTTACTGTTAATCGTTCTTTTAATTCATGAAAAGAAACATTTAGTGATTAGGTAAAAAATCTGAGCACTGCAATATATTTGCAAATCTTGACATTTAGATGGTTGGAAGATCTCAATCATCAATTTTAGTGGGATATTTTTTAACGTGTATAATGAAATGCATAACAATAGCAGAGAAACCACAACAATTACTCAGACATATAAAATGCACTCTACCAGTTTATTTTATGCAGATATAAATCATTAGCCAATTGGACTTTGAGCTGGCAGCCTAATACGAAGGATATTTGTGCTGTTTCTATGGATGGGAATTGGAGTCTGCTGGGCTGCCTAAGGCAAACTGTTTGCAGGCATAGCCATGCTGAGCATCAATTATCCCCAGCGTGGCTGTCTATCTGTCTGTAATCATATAACATCAAGAAGACAAAGGGAACGAGGAATAAAGCACACTGTATTGAACAGAACTGAGTGACTATATCATTTCTGTATCAGCAGCAATCAGCATGTGGCAGCTCATGATGATGACCGATGATTGATTTTACACAGTGAGGAGGAAGATCTTTATGAGCAATAGTCTTCAAATATTACAAAGGAACTTGTCATGGCCAACTATGCAATCTAGAGACACAAACTCCCATACAATAACTCCAAACCTCACTTTATGCTCCCCCTGTTTGTTCAATAAAATGTAAACTATTACATCCAATACATCAATGTGATATTTTATTGTATAAAAGTGCAATATACTAATATAAATATATAAAAAGTAAGTACAATTCAAACAGTTGTTCTGCAGTATTATTAAGTACATGAATACTGTTGCAATTCCACAGGATGCTATACAAGATTTACAATTAAAATAACTGTAATGTGTTTACTTAAGAAAAATGCAAATATTTTTCCATGTCCTTTACTTTTTCTGAATTTTCCTGTAAGATGACGAATCTTCAACAGGCCTATTTTGTAATGACAGTATATTGTTTCTATTGCCTCTAGAGTTTTGCTGCTTTACTGCGCCATGTAATCTCTTGTGTTTTAACTGTATTTTATTTCTTTAATCTTTTCTCAATGAAACTCCACAATGTTTATTTTGCCAAATCTCCTTTTTTTTTACATAACTTCTATCATATCTTAAAAAAAAACTCCCAAAGAGAATAATTCACAGGGTAGCGCCCGAGGCACGAGAAGCTCTTTACTTCTCCTTCTCTCTCCTTATTTGCGTGGCATCTTTTTCCCTTGCTTTGCAAATACGACCGCTTGTATTGATTGCACATTGTAACATGACAGCTATTCCCAAGAAGAAAAGCCAAAGGCATTTACAACTCATGATGAATATGTATCCCTATTCTATTCTTTACAATTTAAAACATTGTTAACTCTATAGATGTAATGGACCCAACTAAACTATGGAACCACTTTAAAGAAAGCGCTTGACTCTATTTTGATCTATATCATAAAAATGTTGTAACTTAAAAAGTTATATAAAGGTAAAAGAACACTGTGGACATATATTTAAAATATACTATGTTAAAGAACAGTACTTGTATGTCATGACCCAGAGGGAAGGGGACCAGGTTAACACCAAAACCTCCTTCCTTCTGCTACAGGACCCCCTCCAGGTTATGACAAGTTTGGGTTATTTCAGTGCCAAGTTCTGCCTCAGGAGCATCTCTCAGAAGAATAGATGAACAAGAAGCAGACACACCATTGATTAGTGTAACAGACAGACTCTACTTTTCTTCTTGCACAGATATTTAACAAAGCCAGTATGCCCAACCCTCTTGGGCCAGCAAGGCTATGTCCCATTGCGAATAACTTGTTTGATCTTTTCATCTGGTATTTTTATGTTGTCAATACGTCAGGGGAGTCATATTTCTCACTGTATCCAGACCTTATCTGTTTCTTATGGTCCACCTTTTACAACTCCACAGGGGGCAATAGATTTAAGGGTCTGGTTTTACAATACTTCTTGTTTATATGTGCCATTGAGGTTAAATGTTCACTCATTCATTTACCCCCTCCCGCCCCCCATTTTCATCCAATAAACAATGGTAGCAACTAAATGCACAAATTAAATAAGCAACAAGGTATTAACATTAGTTGCTTTTAAAATAACATAGTTGCAGTTACTATTGTTACAAAAAAATTGGTGTATATACAAACTTACAATAATTACCGCAAACAGGTCCCTTTAACAGCACATTCTGAACACACATAAACTCTTTAAACATTTCAAATAAATAAAAGACAAATTGTCACAGTCATTAAAAAAACATCTCATATCCATTTTGATAGCCTTTTGTCGTTAGCAATCACACGTGCTAGGGTCCCAAGAATAGAGTCTATGACTTCCGGGGCTGTGACAGTTCAGCTTTGGGTCATAAAGGGCTTGTGGGGTGTAGGCAGCGGTGGAGCTATCACTAGTGCAGGCCACTGGTGCAGGCAGAGGCAGGGATCTGCCGAGGCAGGGACTTCCTGAATGAGGTCGCAAACAAGTGCTGTCACTCAGGAAGTCCCTGCCTCATAGGCTGGGTCGGCCTTTGAGCATAGGCTGGGGGGGGGAGCAGTGAGCATAGGATGGGAGGATGCATGGAGAATTGGCTGGGGGGTCATGTAGGATAGGCTGGGGAGCCATGTAGGATAGGCTGAGAGCCCTAAAATAAGAAAAAATATTATTTGAACTGGGGTATATATATATATATATATATATATATATATAGAGAGAGAGAGAGAGAGAGAGAGAGAGAGAGAGAGTATACAGTCTATATAAAAAGTCTACACAACTCTGTTAAAATGTCAGGTTTCTGTACTGTAAAAAAATGAGACAAAGATAAATCATTTCAGAACTTTTTCCACCTTTAATGTGACCTATAAACTGTACAACTCGATTGAAAAACAAACTGAAATCTTTTAGGTGGAGGGAAGAAAAATAAAAAATAAAAATAATGTGGTTGCACACAATCTTTTAACTGGGGATGTAGCTGTGTTCAGAATTAAGCAATTACATTCCAAATTGTGTTAAATAGGAGTCAGCATGCACCTGCCACCATTTAAAGTGCCTCTGATTAACCCCAAATAAAGTTCAGCTGCTCTAGTTGGTCTTTCCTGAAATATTCTTAGTCTCATCCCACAGCAAAAGCCATGGTCCACAGAGAGCTTCCAAAGCATCAGAGGGATCTCATTGTTAAAAGGTATCAGTCAGGAGAAGGGTACAAAAGAATTTCCAAGGCATTAGATATACCATGGAACACAGTGAACACATTACCAAGAACTGGAGCTCCCTCCAAAATTGATGAAAAGACGAGAAGAAAACTGGTCTGTGAGGCTACCAAGAGGCCTACAGCAACATTAAAGGAGCTGCAGGAATATCTGCCAAGTACTGGCTGTGTGGTACATGTGACAACAATCTCCCGTATTCTTCATATGTCTGGGCTATGGGGTTGAGTGGCAAGACGAAAGCTTTTTCTTACAAAGAAAAACATCCAAGCCAGGCTACATTTTGCAAAAACACATCTGAAGTCTCCCAAAAGCATGTGGGAAAAGGTGTTATGGTCTGATGAAACCAAGGTTGAACTTTTTGGCCATAATTCTAAAAGATATGTTTGGTGCAAAAACAACACTGCACATCACCAAGTATTAGGTCCTCTCCTTTTTAAGATATTTATTAATGACATTGAAGTAGAACTCGAATGTAGTGTCTCCATTTTTGCTGATGACACTAAGTTGTGCAAGGTAATAAAATCCGATAATGATGTACTTTCCCTACAAAAGGATTTGCATAAATTAGAGAAATGGGCGGCTAAATGGCAGATGAGATTTAATACAAATAAATGTAAGGTTATGCATTTGGGAAGGAACAATAGCCAAGCAATCTATAATCTTAATGGAGCAAATCTAGGGGTATCATATATTGAAAGTGATTTGGGAGTACTAGTGGACAACCACCTAGGTAACAGCGCTCAAAGCCAAGCAGCGGCTGCAAAGGCAAATAAAATATTAGCATGTATTAGGAAGGGTATAGAAGCCAGGGAAGAAGATATAATTCTGCCACTATACAAATCTCTAGTATGTCCTCATTTGGAATATGGAGTACAATTTTGGGCACCACCTCATAAAAAATACATTTTAGAGCTGGAAAAAGTACAGAGAAGGGCTACAAAACTAATAAGGGGAATGGAGGGGCTAAGTTATGAAGAAAGACTAACAAAATTAAACTTATTTTCGCTAGAAAAAAGGAGTCTAAGAGGAGATATGATTACGTTATATAAATACATCCAGGGTCAATATAAGGCTTGTCAAGTGAACTTTTTGTAGCAAGAGATTTTCAACTGACAAGAGGACATCCTTTGAGGTTAGAGGAAAAAAGATTTCACCTTAAACAAAGAAAAGGGTTCTTCACAGTTAGGGTGGTTAAACTGTGGAATTCTCTACCAAAGGAGGTGGTGACAGCGAATTCGCTAGACAACTTCAAAAAGGGGTTAGATATATTTTTGAATAAAGAAGGCATTTAAGGCTATCCTAGATAACTAGCAAAGGAATATTGATCCAGGGAGAAATTTGATCGCCAGTTTCTGGGGTCAGGAAGGAATTTTGCTTTTTTTTTCCCTTATGAGACAATTGGCAAAGTTTCAATTGGTTTTTTTTTTTCTGTTTGCCTTCCTCTGGATCAAATAACAATTAACAAATAATAATAAATAGTCCACATTAAAAAGATCAATAGAGCTCTAAAAAAGTTGAACTTGATGGACTAACTCTTTATTCATCCTCCAATACTATACTATTAATAATTATTTAATCAATAATTTAATTAATAACTAATCTGCATATTACAGATCAGAGGAGATCTTAACAGGTTGAACTTGATGGACTGAAAGTCTTTTTTCAACCTTAATTACTATGGCCCTCATTCATTTGGGGTTTGGCCAATTGAATAGGGCTCTAAATAAGCACATAGCATATTTTTTTAAAGAAGTTATTAGTTAGTAAAAACCTTGCTTTTGGATAGATGCTTACTAACTAAAAACTTCTTTAAAAAAAATATGCTATGTGCTTATTTAGAGCCTTATTCAATTGGCCAAATCGCAATTGAATGAGGGCCTATGTAACTATGTAACACCATACCCACAGTGAAGCATGGTGGTGGCAGCATCATGCTTTGGGGCTGTTTTTCTTCAGCTGGAACTGGGGCCTTAGTTAAGATAGAGGGAATTATGAACAGTTCCAAATACCAGTCAATATTGGCACAAAACCTTCAGGCTTCTGCTAGAAAGCTGAACATGAAGAGGAACTTCATCTTTCAGCATGACAACGACCCAAAGCATACATCCAAATCAACAAAGGAATGGAATGGCCCAGCCAGAGCCCAGACCTGAATCCGATTGAAAAACTGTGAGGTGATCTGAAGAGGGCTGTGCACAGGAGATGCCCTCGCAATCTGACAGATTTGGAGTGGTTTTGCAAAGAAGAGTGGGCAAATCTTGCCAAGTCAAAATATGCCATGCTGATAGACTCATACCCAAAAAGACTGCTGTAATAAAATCAAAAGGTGCTACAACAAAGTATTAGTTTAAGGGTGTGCATACTTATGCAACCATATTATTTTATTTCTATATTTTTTCTTCCCTCTACCTAAAAGATTTCAGTTTGTTTTTCAATTGAGTTGTACAGTTTATAGGTCACATTAAAGGTGGAAAAAGTTCTGAAATGATTTATCTTTGTCCCATTTTTTTACAGCACAGAAACCTGACATTTTAACAGGGGTGTGTAGACTTTTTATATCCACTGTATTTATATATATATATATATATATATATATATATATATATATATATATATATATATATATATATATATATATATATATATCATATACATTTATAATCTATATTATTTATATTATATATATATATATATATATATATAATATATATTTATAATCTAAATAATATATACACTTTATATACTGTATATATATATATATATATATATATATGTTCTATATATATATATATATATATATATATATATATATATATATATAAATAATCAGAGTATTGCAGTATATAGTGATACCTTTTATTTTTTTGGGACAAACATATTCATTCACTTGGCAATACTGATTGCCTCTGACTTGACAAAGAGAGGAACGCTCTCGAAAGCTCATCATGAAACCTATGAATATGCTTGTCCAAAAAAAAAGATATCACTATATACTGCAATACTCTGATTATTCATCTGGATTACTACTGGACATTCACGGCTACCTCATTCTTTATATATATATATATATATATTGACCCGGGGAGAGTCATTGAAAATATGCAGACTGTTTTTACAATGGAAAATAAAATATAGAAACTAATATATGACCTTTTATGTAATTCTGCTTCTGTGGGATTGACCATTTTGACTTCTGGATCCAAGTACCTGATGTGAGAGGAGGCTTTGACTGTCCTTAAAGTGTCTATCAGCACAATGGGAATGTTGCATCTGAAAACTGCCATACCAGTAATGTAAGTTACAGGACACAATCTCCTGTAAAAGTAACAGACAAAGTAAGTTGACAAAATTGTGAACAAGCCCCAAATGACCTTCTCAGGTCACAACCTAATTCAATAAAACAGTTAACCATACTAAATCTACCACCCTCTGCTGACCCACAAATGAGTGCCTTAACCTTGGGGCCACTTAGCTATTGCCCACCAGGTCTACAAAATGGCCGTGGACCGTATAATGGGACCTGGACTTCTCAGCTCCTCCAAACCTCCTTAACCCACCTCCCTGGGACCCCAACATCTAAAATTACCATAATAATAAAATGGGCTTCTGGTCATTTAAGAAGTGCCAGCTCCTGGACCAACCACTAACTTGTATAGCAGTCCTTCTCGCCACTAAGGCTCTTTGTGTGGCCTGAATTTTCCTAAGTTACCATGGGAACTAGGGCAGCCCATGTGACACAACAGTTGGACTTGTACCTTTTTAAGTAATTTAGTTCACAGCTCATCAAGGGGATCCCTGGGAAACTGAAGTAAACCTGAAGGAATTACCATGGAGAGTAACTATGTGCCTTTTATTTAGCTTTTTATCATTTATTGCAAGTACAAAGATGGGCATCACTAATTTTAATAAAGGCTACTAGCACAGTGTTTCACTCCAACCACAAGCCACACTCAACCTCCTGATCCTAGACTTCAAGGCGCAAAGTAGTAATTTCACCTATCCGTAGTCACGTAGCCCTGTCCGAGGTGGTCATTCATGGTTGTTTGGCTATTGGCCAAATAGGCCAGCCAATGAGGCCAAGCCAGCACCCTAGTCCATGTATGAGGATAGTCCTTTTGCAGGAAAAGGACAACCCATACTGTGCAACCAGCCCCCTATTGCCACCCTCCTGTTTTTTGTTATACCAGCGACTTGCCAGCGATGGTAAATAAACATGTAAGGCTGGGAATGCTGTTTGCCACACAATGTGAGTCTCTGACACTCTTAACCTTTTTGTTATCTACAAAGAAGTACAAAAATTGTAATATTTTTTTAAATTTTTTAACATTTAATTTATATTTTAACAACTGTTAAACCATATTTACTTTTAATTGTCATGTATGCAGTAATAATATAACAATGGATGAAATATGTATGAATACGTATTGTGAACCATTACATAAAGCTTTGTAACTTATATTGGAAACAGTGGTCAACCAATTATTTTTAACAAACTAACATTTTTTTTATTCTGAACTATGCATGAGTAACATAACAATAGGTCAACTTTATATAAATTAGTATTTTAAACCATTACAGAATGCTTCTTAACATGCAACTTATAGTTGAACTACTGGTAAAGCCCATAGGTATTGAATCCAGAGATAGAGAAACAGTAAAAAAAAACATTGAAACTTAACTAATTGTATCAAAGGGGGGAAACATAATTCCTTCCTGACCCCAGTAACTGGTGATCGGATTACTCCCTGGATGAATCCTGTCTATTTAATTATACATTTAAATTTTGAACAAATGATTATGCTGCTACTGACATAAACCCTTAGCCTGCCTGGCGGTATGATTATGTCAGTATATAGAATGTTAAAGCGGTACATAAAAATATACTGACATAATCAAACCGCACTTTCCCCCTTATCCTTCTCCCTTTCCACCTTCCCCCGTATCCTCCTCCTCCTCCCTTTCCCCCTTCCCTCCTCCTCCCTATCCTCCTCCTCACTTCCCCCCTCTCCAATCACCTACATTTCCTCCTTGTCCTCCTCCTTTTCTCCCTTATCCTCCTCCCTCCTTATCATCCTCCTCCTCCCTCCTTCTCCCTTTTTCATCCTCCCTTTCCCCCCTTATCATTCTCCCTTGCCTCCCCTTCCCCTCTTATAATCCTCCCTTGACTCCACTTATCACCCTCCTCTTCCTCCTCCTCCCCCGAAACATCCTCCTACTTCCCCTAACCTCTTCCTCACTTCCCCCTCTCCAGTCCCTATCCCACCTCTCTCCTTACTTGTTATTGTGATCAGATAAGCTCCCTGCTCATCCCTCCCCTTCCTGCAGTGAAGTGACCGGCATATGCTAATGACGTGACGTCACGTCACAAGCACGTCACGTCATTAGTATATTCCGGGCACTTCACTGCGGAATACATGTTGAGTGGGGAGAGATAAGCAGGGAGCTCATCTGATCACAATAACAAGTAGGGAGAGAGGGGGGTCAGGGACTGGAGAGGGGGAAGTGAGGAGGAGGTGAGGGGGAAGAAGGAGGATGATCAGGGGGGAGGAGGAGGAGGAAGAGGATCAGGGGGGAGGAGGATGATAATGGGGGAAGGAGGAGGAGGATGGAGGAGGAGGAATGGTGTGCTGAGGGGGCCCAGGCAATTTTGGCAGCACTGGCCCCCCTGCAGTTACCCAGAGCGTGGCTCGGGGTTACCGATTTAGAAACAGTAAATTAACCCCGAGCCACGCTCGGGATTACCGCTTAAGCGGTTAATAACATCCAATAATACAACATTTGAAACCTTGTAAAATACAATGTTAACAATGCAAACATTAACATAATGTAATAAAATTTAAAATAAAATTTAAAAAAATACAGTAATCTTGAATATTCAGAGGAAGGCAAACCAAAAAACCCCAGTGAAACAAGTGTTTTAAAGTTGGCAAAAAAATGAATTCCTTCCTGACTCCATTAACTGGCAATTGGATTACTCCTTGGATCCATACTCTCTATGGGCCTCATTCTATTATCGGCCGTAAATCGGCCGTAAGGCTGCGATTCCTTGCGGGGGTTCAGTTTACTCGCGATTCTATTATACGGCCCCGCAAGGATCTCCTTTTACGGCCGGCCGCATATCTTGGAACCGGCCGTAATCTGTGAAATATAAAAAGTCAAAAATAAATTCAAGCCTGCACTGTACAGCTCTGTAAATGCTAGGGATCATATTGGGGGACATGAGGATTAAAAGGAACCCACTCTCAAGCTTGCACATCTGCCCAAACCCGAGTTCAAATTAACTGTTTATTTTCCGGCTGCGGCGTGGGTGTGTCTTAGGTGCTCCAAGCACTCTGGACTTTTTACATGGATATTTTACGGATATTAAAAATAAAATATTTTACGGATTTAAGTACAGGATAATTATGTGCTATTTTTTCTAACACCTAAAATCCCTTTAGAGTCTTCTCAAAGTGCAGGATGGCTTTATTTGAGCTATTTTATGTGCTTAATTGGTGCTAGCGAGACCTTTTTCCTGCAAGTAACTGCGGCTCGTTTTTAGCCTTGCAGAGAGGTTTCCCGGAGCAATTGAATTGCAAATCTCTTGCGGCCGTTTTAGATCAAAGGCTTTCCTCCGGCGCGAGCGGCCGCAAGAGATAGCAAGGCACCGGCCGCAAGCCTGCCGGAGCCTACGGCCGTAAGGGAATAGAATAGCCGAATAGCTTGCGGCCGGTCCTTGCGGCCCCGCAGCGGCTGCGGCCGATAATAGAATGAGGCCCTATGTAATTAAACCTTTACATTTTACAACAATTGATCATCCTCCTACTAACATGAACCCTTAATTACATAAAATGAAGCACATTTTCAGTCCTTTGAAAACAGAATTTTAACATGACAAACATGAACTTAATGTATTAAAATTGAAACAGTAAATTTAGGAAATTACAAGGTAACTGTTTTGTGGGGCCAATCCTGTCAAAAGTCACTTCTAAGACATTCCATTTTTGTTTTGTTTTTTATGTCGAAGTGGTTACCTTAAAAAGAGCCCAGCAGACTTGTAATTTTGTCTATGGGATATAACCACTGTTTATTGTTGTTGTTTTTTTGTTGTTTATTTTTCACTTTTTTTTGTATTCATGTAATTCTTGAAAATGGCACATAGAGTTTCGTAAGTAAAATAGTGGTCCTCTAAAAAGAGACCGAGTGACATAAAATTGCGTCCTCAAAATAAAATCACTTCTCTATATTTCTTGTGGTATTTTTTGTGAATTTGTCGTAGATATAAGAGCACTGTTGCTTTTTTAATTAGGTTATTTGTAGATAAGTATTATTTTTTTATTTTTTTTATTTAATTTACAGTACTACATAGTAGACAATGTTTTTTTGTAAAAATTCGGCCATCATCTCATAAATCACCAGTTGGCAAAAACTGGTTCTTCTAAAAAGATTCCAACAGATTTAAAAGTTTGTCCTTGTGATTTATTAATAGTCATGGCAAATGCCATGATGATGGGAAATTGTTTTCTCTGAAGTACAAAAGGCAAGCAAGTTTCACTTGGTGCTAAATCTATTCTTGGTATGAAAACTCTTTCACCTTTATGGGTACCATTGAGAATTTCTGCATTTATAAAAATGGTCTTTTAATTCTTGAGCAATTCATCTGGTCTCATTACATTGTCCTTTTTTGGGGTTCATATTTCCCAATAACATGACAATTGCACCTTTTTGTAGCTGCAAAATATGCGGTAGCATTCCAGATGGAGTTAATGAATTAATAAATTCAGTTGAAAAGTTTGTCTGAGTTTTTTTGTCATCCCCAAGTACACAATCAGCACTGTGATCATTTTTTTGTGGGGCATCTATTAATTTAAATATTTCATTATTCAGAAGCAATGCATCTTTATTTTTTTTATGTTAATATTACTTTAGTTGCAAGCTCTGCATAATCGTTGTTAGTCATTGTATTTTAGAATATAGCCGATATAATGTCCTGTTTGCAAATCATTTGCAATGGAATTTCCACAGTATCATCGGGTAAATTATGAATTTGTTCTGTTTTTCCTTGTCCAATTTTGATGAGCCACTCATTGAATTAATTTTGTCATTCTGATCTCATATTTTGTTCTAATTTGAGGTGAGTAAAGTGTTTCCATAGTGTACTTGACTTGATACATATTTCTACAATGTCTGAGCATTTTTTATGGACAACAACCAGTAATGTTTGCCTAAAATCTCCACCTAACAACATCACCTTTCCACCAAAAGGCAAATCATTATCCATGACTTCACGCAACAAACGGTCAATACATTGTAGTGCATGGCATGACATCATTGTAGCTTCGTTGATTATAATTAACTGACTTTTCTTAATTTTTTGTGCTTGTAAAGATGTCATTCAAATATCCAACACTGATGTTTCCAGAATGGGAACCGGCAGTTTAAATCCACTATGCACAGTTCTTACACCTTCTAACAAAAGTGCAGCAATTTCAGTTGTTGCAAATGGCAGTTCTATTTGACCTTGTGCACGAACAAAACTCATTAATAAATTATATAGATACGTTTTTCCTTTTCTACCAGGTCCATCTAGATAGAAATAATGCTCTTTGAGCACGACATCCTCGAGTGCACTTTTTATGGCGTTAAATGCTATAAAAATTGTAATGTATTTAAAGTTGCAAGATTTTCTTGCGTTATTTATTTTTGAAGCTGAATATCATAGTCTTCAAAGTTTATTTCATCTATGAGTTATGGATCTGGCAGATTCAAATTTGCACAATTTAATCCATGAGAGAGAAAGACCTCTTGAATTTAAATTATTGCTATTAATTCTGCAATAGGCTCATTGTATCATTGCAAAAAGTCTTCAGACATATTTGTTTTAAAGTTGTCCCACAAAGCTGATGCATTTAGAGCATTTGAGAAGATTTAAATGAAATCAAATTGTTCTCTCATCTGCCATGGCATTTGACACAGTGCTGCTTCTTCTAGATATCTTTCCCATTCTGCATCATCAGCCAGGAAGTTTCTGTGTCGCGCAGCTAAATGAAATGTGTCATAAACGGTGTCATTAACAGTTCTCAACTGTTCAAAACTTTGTGCACCAGGAATATTTAAAAGGAGTAAAAGTAAGCAGAAACATTCAAGGTCTCTTGGACTTGCAGTGTAAATTCTAGTTATCATTTTATTTCCACTTTTCCACCATAATCCATTAACGAAAACTTAATGATATGGAATGTCAATGTATAACAATCCCCTTGCCTCCAAGTCAGTACAATTTAATTGAAACCACGCAGCTAGTGTAGTTTGCTGATGCTCACTTTGTGCCAAAGCATTTCTTTCATTACCAACATTGAAATAAACTAAGTGTCTTTTAGGCAAATGTACAGCTAATCGATATACTGCAGGTGATCGATCATGCATTTCAAATTTTAGAAAACGCCACATTGCTTCTGGCGCACTTACATAGCGAGCATATACATGAGATGCAAGTTCATCATATAATAACTCAGTTTGTTCAGGATTTTCTGCACTTTTTTTTGGTTTATACAACATAAGAAAGAAAAAAACAAAACAGTATGTAAGATCAAATACAAAATTCATACAATCTTATGTAATCATTCTTCATAGACAACCATTGATAATTAAAACGTAGTCATATTAAACGGTCATATCAGGAGCATAAATAAATGAGAGAGCATCTCCAATCCACTATGAAACCGAAAGGGAAAGTGGCGGCGACAGGTGGGAAGTGATATTAAACTTTATATTCCTCCCATTTTGAAAAAAAAATGTTTGCGTTTTTCTTTCTTTAATATTATGTCGTCTAAGTCCCTTTTCCAACACCCTGTCCTGGTCAACTATCCTCCCAATGTCAAACCAGCTTGGCACTTCCCTAGATTTCCACCATTTAACTATACACCATTTACACACTAATAAAATATGGGAAGCTAACCATCTCTGATGTATCAAACTTTGCTTCTCAAAAATGGGGAATAGAAGCAGTGCTGGACTCAGAGATATCCTGATTCCTGTAATTGTTTTAATCTGATCTATACAATTTTTCCAGAAAGACTGTATCTGTGGGCAACTACACCAAATATGTGAGTGGAACCCCCGACTACCACAGCCTCGTCAACATTCTTCTATATTTGTTTTATTAATTCTTTTCATATTAGTTGGTACCTAGTACCACCTTTGTATTAGCTTGAAATAAAGCTCTCTGTATGAGGTACATATTGCAGTTTCTTTTATTAAAGAGCATGCACTAAACCATGTTTCTTTTGACATATGCAATCAAGTTCCTGTTCTCATTCAATCATTCTCTTTGTTTTCCAACTTTCTTCTCTCATCCTTAATAAGACTACACGAACCCTAAACTTGAAACTAATAACATTACCATTCTAAAATACCGCATTACACAACTAAACAGTTTAGCTTTGCACACGCAGCCTATTTACACTGTACACTTGCCACATTGCTGACACTTTCTCCTCAGAAATATTTATATAAAAAAAAACAGAGCAAAGGAGAGACTCGCTTTGCCTAAGTCGCTCATCATGGAGCTCACAATGAACGCCCAGGGTGCTCAAAGGAGCAAAACTACACGAGGGGAGAGGCTCGCAGCACAGGGCCTGCAATGAGCATCGAATGTGCTCAGAGGACCAAAAGTACATCAGGGGAGAGGATCCTAACTAAAAAAGGCGCTCAGCTCAGCGCGATGCTCGCAATGAGTACTGAAAGTACTCAGAGAACTAAAAGCCTTACATTGTGTGGCAAATAGCATTACCTGTCTTACAATATTATTGCCGTCATTTTTTGACGGCAAGTCGCTAGTTTTTTATAGGCATGAGTGTATGGGTTTTAGGTCATAATTTTATCAAACTCTATAAAAACAATGGGTAGGCATTTTTTTATTTTCTGGAAGCCGCATATGTTGCTCACCAGCTTCCATTGTATCTAGGACATATAGTTGAGCAAATTGTCTTTGCTCCCCTTCTTCTGGATGTAAATGAGAAGTATGATGGTAAATTTGTTCTTGTACTTTTATACAGCAATTATTTCACATATGGTGGGCTAAGAGTGATAGAAGCCCTCCACCGTACAAAGTACAGTAGTACAAATAAGGAATAGTACATTAGTGATTCCACTTGAATGTCTAAAAATAATTTGATAAAAACTTATTTCCTGCTCAAATTTCTCAGAAACACAGTATATGCACTGCAACCTGGGAAAACTGGGCGGGACATGCAAATGAGGCCACACAATGCACCATCACTCTGTCAATCCAAACCATTTTAAACATGGCTCCTTTAATGCATATGCTTACTGTATTTCACAGTTTTAGACATAGCAACGGATGGATTTTTCACAAACCAGGTCACTTAACAACATACAGTACTGTTTCACGGTTACTGCCGATCCTCAGTATGGTGTGAGTGCCTGGTTTGTGTGTTGATTGTTGTAAAGAGTATTTCTATACAGCAATTATTTCACATATGGTGGGCTAAGAGTGATAGAAGCCCTCCACCGTACAAAGTACAGTAGTACAAATAAGGAATAGTACATTAGTGATTCCACTTGAATGTCTAAAAATAAGTTGATAAAAACTTATTTCCTGCTCAAATTTCTCAGAAACACAGTATATGCACTGCAATCTGGGAAAACTGGGCGGGACATGCAAATGAGGCCACACAATGCACCATCACTCTGTCAATCCAAACCATTTTAAACATGGCTCCTTTAATGCATATGCTTACTGTATTTCACAGTTTTAGACATAGCAACGGATGGATTTTTCACAAACCAGGTCACTTAACCACATACAGTACTGTTTCACGGTTACTGCCGATCCTCAGTATGGTGTGAGTGCCTGGTTTGTGTGTTGATTGTTGTAAAGAGTATTTCTATACAGCAATTATTTCACATATGGTGGGCTAAGAGTGATAGAAGCCCTCCACCGTACAAAGTACAGTAGTACAAATAAGGAATAGTACATTAGTTATTCCACTTGAATGTCTAAAAATAAGTTGATAAAAACTTATTTCCTGCTCAAATTTCTCAGAAACACAGTATATGCACTGCAATCTGGGAAAACTGGGCGGGACATGCAAATGAGGCCACACAATGCACCATCACTCTGTTAATCCAAACCATTTTAAACATGGCTCCTTTAATGCATATGCTTACTGTATTTCACAGTTTTAGACATAGCAACGGATGGATTTTTCACAAACCAGGTCACTTAACCACATACAGTACTGTTTCACGGTTACTGCCGATCCTCAGTATGGTGTGAGTGCCTGGTTTGTGTGTTGATTGTTGTAAAGAGTATTTCTATACAGCAATTATTTCACATATGGTGGGCTAAGAGTGATAGAAGCCCTCCACCGTACAAAGTACAGTAGTACAAATAAGGAATAGTACATTAGTGATTCCACTTGAATGTACTTTGAAACAGTAAGGGCCATGGCAGCTAATGTTGCACCCATAGATGCAAAGGATATGGCACTATTATGTTTGTTTTACAATTTTGGTAATTAGGGAAAGTAGGTTCAGTCATAATGCTTTTTAAATATGTTGGGAAGTGTTGTCTTTGTGGAAGTCTTACCTGGCCTTTTTGACAACAACTAACAAACTGGCCATCTCTGGGTCTATCCTGTTGGAAATGATAAGCCCCACAAAACAGACAAACTATATTCAAATTAACACAATTATGAACCTCTACTGTTAAAGATTTAACAAAATGACCATTCTGAGAACATATATCAATGTGACTCTGTAAATCAAAGTAGTACATTAGTACATTTGCTGCTTTGTTTATTTTTCTTGTTTAAATGCACTTTTTGTTATTTTGTTTTGGTTATTTTTTCTTCTATCCTATTTGTGTGCACCACTGTTTGCATGATGGGGTTAGCTTTCTGAGGTTAGCCTTAGCAGATTAGTTAGGTTGCAGTCTATGTTGTGAAAGGTGCAGAGCAAACATAGGTCTTTCTATTTTGTATAAGTTAACAACATTTCTTGTTTGCGTTTATTTGTGTTTTTTGTGCGCTACTGTTGTCATGAGGTGTTTAGGGTATGGAATTGGGATTAGAGTATATAGCATATATCCTTCCATTTTGTATATGCTAACAGCATTGTTATTTTCTGTTTTGTGTGCACTACTGTTGGCATTAGGGCAGACTTTTTTTTTTTTTTTTTTGTATAGAGTTTTGCATGGGGCACTGTTGTCATTAGGGGTTTACGGTTATGGGATTAGGCTTAGAGTGTTAGTTAGGTTGCAGTACATTTCTACAAAGGCAGACACAAAACAGGATAGGTCCTTCCATTTTATATGTGTAAACAGCAGTACTTGATGTCTTTTTTTTTTTGTAACTCGTAATACTGTACCTCTTGTCTTCAATGTGTCGTGTATAAATTCCTGTAGAGATGATGAGACTCTTCAGGCAATGTCTGTTGAGAATTATAGAGAGAGATGCAAATGTTAAAACAACATTTAAATCAATTCGTTTTTGTACTAAGAGCATACAAAACAGGATATATACTTCCATTTTGTATATATTCAGAGAGGTTTAGCTTATGGGGTTAGGCTTAGACAGTGGTGCATAGAAAACAGTATAGATGCTTCCATTTATTATGTTATAAGAGCATTTGTTGTAGTATCCTGTTTTGTGTGTGCCACTGTTGGTATTAGAGGTTTAGGTTACAGGGTTAGGCTTATAGGTTGGGGGACACAGAAGAGGCTATATTCTTCAATTTTATATCTCTTAAAAACATTGGTTGTAGTATCCTGTTTTGTGTGTGCCAATGTTGGCATTCTAGGTTTAGGTTATGGGCTTAGGCTTAGAGGTTGGTGGACATAAAACAGGATATATTCTTTCATTTTCTATGTGTTAACAAAATTTATTGTAGTATCCTGTTTTGTGTGTGCCACTGTTAGTATAAGAGGTTTAGGTTAGGGGGTTAGGCTTACAGGTTGGGGCACTCAGAAGAGGCTAGATCCTTCCATTTTATATCTGTTAACATTTGTTGTAGTATCCTGTTTTGTGTGCGCCACTGTTGGCATTATATGTTTGGGTTATGGGGTTAGGCTTATAGGTTGGGGCACACAAAAGAGGCTATATTCTTTTATTTTATATCTGTTAACAACATTTTTTGTAGCATCCTGTTTTGTGTGCGCCACTGTTGGCATTATATGTTTCGGTTATGGGGTTAGGCTTAGAGGTTGGTGCACACAAAACAGGATATATTTTTCCATTTCATATCTGTTAACAACATTTGTTGTAGTATCCTGTTTTGTGTACCCCACTGTTGGCATTAAGGGCTTAGGATACGTAATTTTTTTTGTGCTATCATCTTTTGTGTGCGGCACTGTTGGCAATAGGGTTGTAGGTCATGGGGTTTGACTTAAAGGGTTATTTCGTTTTCAGTGCGTTTTCACATTTGCGCACACCAAATAGGATAGATGTTTGTTTGTTTTTTACTTGTTATACTGTACCTGTTGTGTTGAATTATTTGTCTAAAAATGACACAGGGTCCCCTGCTGCCAATCTTCCTGCAACAGTCTTCAGGCAGTGTCTGTTGAAAATAAGAGACAGAGATGCAAACGTTGAAGTAACTTTAAAACATTTTTTTTTTTTACTAAGGCCATAGTATTTTTGTTATCCAAATGTATTTTTGTACATTAGCTGTTTACAGTCTGTGTGAAACCGTGCAGTGCTGCAAATTAGTCATTGATACTATTCAGGCAGAGTCTGTGGAAAATGACAAAAACATGGAAATGTTGAAATACACTATAAATATTATTTTTATTTGTTTGCTAAAAGCATAAATTATGTTTTCAAATATGTCTTAATAAAAGCTATTTTATTTTTTTAATTTCTCTTTTTTTTCTTCTTTTTATCTGTCTTTAAATCTTACTATACATGAACAATGTCTTCTAATTGCTTCTGTACATTAATATAGTTGTTTTTGACAATATTGAAAACACAATTATTTTTTTTTATAAATTCTTAATTTATTAATTCATTATCAAAATGAATATATCTTGTCAATGTTACTGTACATGAATAATGCTGTTATTGGCAATATATATATATATATATATATATTATTTTTTTTGTAATTATTAATTAATCGATTATAACTTACCTATTTGCTGTAATTTGCAGATTTTAAACTTCTAAAGTGAAAATGAAGTTGCTTCAGAAGTAACGCCACCAGTGAAATGTCCAGTCACACTGTTCATCACCTGAGGAGAAATGGAGAAAGTTCTGGAAAGTTTGCAGTATTTATAGAGTGTGAGCTGAAGTAGAAATCGTTAAAACGCATGCGCTATTTGCGTTCCAGCCCTCTATTTGCATTCCAGCCGCCATTTTGTGCAACGTACTTACTTGTTCCATTGAAAATGGCATCAATTTTGTATGTGCTACGTGCCTCAGGATGAGTGGTACGTGCCGCATGAAGTGTTATCGAGTTTGGGTAAGTGTACGTTTTTTAATTCGACATGCTTGGCCTCGTTTTTGTTCCTGGCTGTCCCCCCCCCCCCCCCCCCCCCCCGTGCTGTGTGTGATGTTATTTTATTTTTTCTTTCTTTTTCTTTTTGTGTTTTTTGTGTTTTTCTTTGTGCACGCTTTGGCCGCAGTTGTGGGGGGTAGCTGTGGCGGGCATTAGCAACAAACCGTATTGTTCACAACTATAATTGTGATTTAAGTGCAACTAACTTTTTGTTTTTTGTCATGTATTAACATCCTTCTTAAAAAAAAAGAAAAAATGCTCTTTTGAGTGAATATACAGTATGTCCGAGAATCACATTTCTTTGGAGGTAGCTCTAGTTCTGCTTGTCTTCACAGCTGTGTTCTTGGTTCTCACTCCTCATCTGTCTTGGTGCTGCATGCAACCAGGAGTTAGTACTTAATCGATGGTATAACTGCATGACAAAAATAAAATAGGTGCCTGCAGTAAAAAAAATATTTTGCATAAAGGAAAAGAGTCTGTCTTTATTTTTTTTTGTTTATGCTGTAGGTGGAAACGTTATGTGTGAAACGTTATGTGTGAAACGTTATGTGTGAATAGTACGTCTTTTGGCCTGCTTGAGGTATGTAAGTGTGCCCAGAATGATCTTTTATACTTGCATAATTCAAATTATTATATGTAGCTATGTAATACATATATATTATATGCACTCCAAAAAAGTCTGAGGGGGATAATTCAACTATACACCCAGGACAGGAGGCAAGGGCCGATCTACCGCCGGAGCAATGCACTGGGGCCTTGCTCTGGAGGGCTCAAATTGCTGAAGTGCCCCTAAAAAAACTTTTTTCTATTTATTTGTTTAAATTCTCAATACCTTTGCTACCTAATATAATTAAAATTCTGAGCTGGAAGCAGTTTTTTTAACTTCTTTTAGACATTCAAATGTGAACACAGATGTACTATTTATTTACTGTACTACTGTACTGTGGAGGGCTTCTATCGCTCTTTTGCCCACCATATATTAAATCATTGTTGTGGTGAACTACCTACTCATAAGGTACACAACACAAGCTGAGATCCACGCTGATGATAGCCAGTAAGTTTGAAACCGCTGTACATGGATAGGATTCTCGGTTTGTATATAATCCAACCTTAGCTTTGCATACAGGCTGTGTAAGCTTAAAGTAAGCCATGTTTGAAATGATTTATGGCTTGAAGAGCGAGGCATTTATATATATACAATAACTGTTTTTCTTGGAATTCTGAGCTGGAAGCAGGTTTGTTAACTTGTTGTAGACATTCAAATGTGAACACAGATGTACTATTTATTTACTATATATATGGGTCAAAGCTTTCTTGGGAAAGACATACTGCTTCACAGTGCTGGGCAAATCTGGTAATGCATGATTAAGTTTGCAATTTTTTTTGTCCCAAATAATTTAATTTGTGTCCCACCCAGGTCCTGCGCCCCTGCATATAGATTTATCAGGGACACCCAGTGTGGATCTTCTTCCCTTGCCTGCCTCCCAACATCTGCTGCAGTTCCCAGGCAGGCAGTCTTGTCTAAGCAGAATTCTTAAAGGTTCAGTACACCAAACAGCAGCAGGTGTGCAAATACACTGACTTTCATGTGAATTTTTTTTAAGTACAGAACAGTAATTGTGATTACATAAGAACTGAATGCAATACATTTTATTCATACTGCAAAACCTACATATTCACCCCATGATATGTAAATAAATTATAAATATGTTTATTATTGACTTTTTCAATACAACAATTTTACCTTTAGTATTCTATTAAACTAGAAATCATGGGGCATATAACACATTTAATTTAATAATAAACATATTCATAACTTTTTTTATTATATTGAGGCGAGTAGAAGATTGTTTTAATTATTGTAATTGGCACTTTGCTTTGGGTCACAAAGTGGGATAACTTCATTGCGGTGGGTTGAAAGCAGAAAAATGCTTTAGTGAATACTTTGATCGCAGCTAGTGGTTTCCATACAACATACCATTAACATGTCTATAAAACATTCCATTTGTGATGTGATGAAAGGCACTAGGAAAAAAGGTCTTGGTGTTTACTGTTAGTGAATGTTAATGATGCAATTAGACGCATGGCAATGCAACTTCCCTGATGCCCTTTATCTCAATCCAATCTATCATACTGTATTTTCCACTTAAGCTTGGTGGGAGGATTCAGGTTAGGAATTCCTAAAAAATTCATAATATCTCTTTTACAATTTTTAGGTTGAAAAACCCACTTCCTGAATTATAAATCCACCTACAGCATAAACAAATTGCGATGAAATAAACACTCTGAAAATGAGATGCAGAGATTTCAAGCCTACAAAGGCATCATCATCAAATATTCACTATAAATCTCTGCCAAAATTCAGGATGATTCTCATGTTTTGCAATATTTTTTTCATGCAGTAAAAGTTGTAGGGCCTCATTCTAATGATGGCCGTAGAGCTGCATGGCAAGGGGTGGCCACAAGCTACTTTCCTATTCTAATTCCCTGCGGCCGACAGCTCCGACCGACTTGCGGCCAGCACCCTGCTTTCCCTTGCAGCCGCCCCCGCCGGAGCTTACTGCAGGGAAAGCCTTTGATCCCACGCGGCCGCAAGAGATGCGGCCGCATGAAACCCCACAACGCTATTCAAATGCTGCGATAACCCCTCCGCCAACCCTGCAAAACAATAAAAAACAGCCACATGACAAAACAATAAAAACAGCCTCATGACAAAGTCTAAGCACTACACTATTAACCCTAACTATACCCCATTAACCCCTTAACCCTAACTATACCCCATTACCCATACTAAACCCTATGTAACCCTAACTGGGCCTAGTTAACTCCTTCTAGACATATTTAACACTAACTAGGCTTATCCAAACCTAACTGGGCCTGTCTAACCCTAACTGAGCCTATCTAACCCTATCTGGACCTAATAACCCTAACTGGGCCTATTTAACCCCTCTAGACCTATTTAACCATAACTAGGCCTATTTAACTCTATCTGGATCCAATAACTCTAACTGGACCTATTTAAACCTAACTGGGCCTATGCAACCCTAACTGGGCCTATTTAACCCCTCTAGACCTATTTAACCCTAACTGGGCCAATTTAACCCCTTCTAGACCTATTTAACTCTAACTGGACATAATAATCCTAACTGGGCCTATTTAACTCCATATAGACCTATTTAACCTTAACTAGGCCTATTTAACCCCTCTAGACCAATTTAACCCGAACTGGGCCTATTTAACCCTAACTGGTCCTATGTAACCATAACTGGGCCTATTTAAACCTATCTAGGCCTAATAACCCTAACTGGGCCTATCTAACCCTAACTGGGCCTGTTTAACCCTATCTGGACTTAATAACACCAGCTAGGCCTATTTAATCCCATCTAAACCTATTTAACCCCATCACTTATGGGGATCTATACAGACCCCCATAAGCCTCCATCTAACTCCATCATTTATGGGGTTCTATACAGACCCCCATAAGCCTCCATCTAACCCCATCCCTTATGGGGGTCCATACAGACCTTGTAAGCCTCTATGTAACCCAATCAGTCCCATAAGGGTCTATGAAGACCCTCATAGGACAATGAGAACCCTATTATTAAGCCCATAAGTGGCATGAGGGTCCTCCAGGACCCTCATATCATTAAGTACAAGCACTACACTATCTTCCCCAATAAACCACTAAATCTAAACTAACCCCCCTTTATCCTAACATATTAAACCCTACCTAACACTTTCTACCTTACCCCCTATTAAACCACACCCCACTAATTACACAAAATTAAAAAAGCTGTTACAAAAACTAAAAAAACTATGCTACCAATAAAATAAAAGGAATTACAAACACCCCCACTGCATGAAATAAAAAAGGACATTACAGCCCCTCCTCACTACAAAAATAAACCCTAACAACTAACTGCAATACATTAAACCCTAACTACAATACATTACCCCTATCTATTAAACATTACCGCCTATCTATTAAACATTACCCTGATCTATTAAACATTACCCCCTATCTATTAAATATCACCCCCTATCTACAATACATCAAACCCTATCTATAATACATTAAAAAGCCTACATCTAATCTAAAATAGAATAGGTTAGGTGTCAGATGTCCCTTCAGCAGGTCGCACCCCCTAGGGAAAAAAAACAAACATGAATTTAGCCACAAATAAACACAACACAACATAATAAAATACACATTCTAAGTATTAAACTTACCTTTCCACTATGTCCCTGTCCTTCTTCTTGTCTTCTCCGATTCGGCCCCTGGAAAAAGAAACATCACATTAGTCACACAAATACACAGACACAAGACATAAAGTAAACATTCTACATATTAAACTTACCTGTACCAATAAAATAAAAGGACATTACAAACACCAACACTACATAAAATAAAAAAGGACATTACAGCCCCTCCTCACTACAAAAATAAACCCTAACAACTAACTGCAATACATTAAACCCTAACTACAATACATTACCCCTATCTATTAAACATTACCGCCTAACTATTAAACATTACCCTGATCTATTAAACATTACCCCCTATCTATTAAATATCACCCCCTATCTACAATACATCAAACACTATCTATAATACATTAAAAAGCCTACATCTAATCTAAAATAGAATAGGTTAGGTGTCAGATGTCCCTTCAGCAGGTCGCACCCCCTAGGAAAAAAAAAAAACATGAATTTAGCCACAAATAAACACAATATAATAAAATACACATTCTAAGTATTAAACTTACCTTTCCACTATGTCCCTGTCCTTCTTCTTGTCTTCTCCGACTCGGCCCCTGGAAAAAGAAACATCACATTAGTCACACAAATATACAGACACAAGACATAAAGTAAACATTCTACATATTAAACTTACCTGTCCACAAGATCTTCTTCCTTGTCCTCTTCTACCCCGGCTGGGCTAAAAAAAAATAACGGAGCTCCTCCCTTGGGGAGCACCTCGATGCTAATGGGGCCTCTAGCGCTTCTTCCGGTAAAAAAAAACTGAATGGTGACCCCTGATTGGCTGAAATGTCTGTCAATCAAATTTCAGCCAATCAGAAGGCACCAAGGTGTGAGCCAATCAGAATGGTATACACCCCTATATCCCATTCTGATTGGCTGATGGACCTGTGAATCTTTTTTAAACCAATCAGAAGGCACTATTGCCTTCAGCCAATACCAATGGGATGCAGCCCCATGGGGTAATTGGTTGAAGGCGATATTCCCTTCAGCGAATCAGAATGAGATGCACCCTGTGGAGGAGTAAGGTACTGATAGGTAGGTAGGGGTTAATAGGTTAGGGTAGAGAGGGGTTAGTTTAGATTTAGTGGTTTATTGAGGGGGTGGGAATAGTGTAGTGTAGTGTTAATATTAGCGTTCTAATTGTCCCATGAGGGTCTTAGGGGATAAGACTCTACACATACCTCTAAAGCCTTATACCTGTCCTGATCTTTTAATCCCAATTCAATATCTTTTCCTTCACTAGGGCCATATGTAGGAAACTATGAAGCTTTTTCCACTAGGTCAGTATTATTATAATTATTATTATTTTATTTTTTTTAAGGTATGACATCACATCTATCCAAAAGCAAGATTTTCACTAACTAAAAACGTTTTTATGTTGCATGCTTATTTAGAGCCCTATTCAATTGGCCAAGTCACAATTGAATGAGGGCCAGTGCAGGCGGTGCAAAGCACAGGGGCCTTTGAGCATAGGCTGGGGGGCCATGGAGCATAGGCTGGGGGGTGGGCCTTTGAGCATAGGATGGGGACGCCATGGAGCGTACGCTAGTGGGCCATGGAGCATGGGCTGGGGGGGAGGGGGGGATAGGCTGGAAGGCATGCAGCATAGGATAGAAGGTATGGAGCATAGCCTGGAGGACCTACAATAAGAAAAAAATATTTGCACTGGGTAATAATATATTCTAAATAATATATATACACTGTATCACTGTATATATATATATATATATATATATATATATCAGTGGCGGCTGGTGACTTTTCAAGTTGGAGGGGCGACAGGGTGAAACATAGCCACTCCCCCTTTTTCAAACCACACCCATTTTTATAACTCCTCCCCCTGACGTCATATTGACCTTTATAAGCCCGCCCAATGACCTTATACTTGTAAAGCCCATTGAAAGACATGATCAGCAATGCAGAAATGTCAAGAAGTAAAGTAACAATGTGTTTTCATTGGTATACAATATAGATTGAAAAAACTCATGTGACAAGACTACAGCAATATCATAATTGCACCTATATGTATTAACAGAAAAATTAAAGGAGTGACACCTACCATTAGTCGGGTCTTCTTCTCAGGGTATTCATGTTCATTAAGTTGACCAACGAGTAGAAACAAAACTGCAGCCACATAGGGTTTGCACCTGTGGTTGAAAGAAAACAAGCAAATCAATCAGACCATTCAAGAACAAAACCATACTTAAAAAACATTAAACGACCAAGTGGAACCATATAGGCCCCAAACATACCTTAGAAGACCAAGTGTGACCATAGGCCCCAAACATACCTTAGAAGACTAAGTGGAACTATATAGGCCCCAAACATACCTTAGAAGACCAAGTGTGACCATATAGGCCTCAAACATACCTTAGAAGACCAAGTGTGACCATAGGCCCCAAACATACCTTAGAAGACTAAGTGGAACTATATAGGCCCCAAACATACCTTAGAAGACTAAGTGGAACTATATAGGCCCCAAACATACCTTAGAAGACCAAGTGTGACCATATAGGCCTCAAACATACCTTAGAAGACCAAGTGTGACCATAGGCCCCAAACATACCTTAGAAGACCAAGTGTGACCATATAGGCCTCAAACATACCTTAGAAGACCAATCAGCACTGCATAGGCCCAAACCAGTGGATCTTGGGATTCAAGAAAACAACAACATTTAACTTCTGTTTAGACAACACAATAATCAATGTCAAACAAACACGTTGAATTAGCATATGGATAACCATATAAGCAGTAACGCCACGCCAAGGCTTCAACAATTGTTACTGACCATTCAAACACCTTTCATAGCTCCTTCAATATGCACACCCACACACCATTCATACTTTACTTACCACTAGTTATTTTTGGTAGTGAGGTGGTGCCATTTCTGAGAACTTTACGTACCCTTGAAGGTGCCTCCAATTCCTTCAAACCAATGCATTTAACCGCTACAGGGCCATGGTGCTTTTTAATTACTTTTTTGATCCTCTTCAATGTGGAGAAGCATCTTTCTGGTTCTTTAGTAGTCTTCGTTGTTGTAAGCAGGTTTCCTTATAGCTTCATTCACTCTGTTAAATTATGTAGATTAAATTGATGCTAAAGTTGCTGCAGAGCAACAGCACTTGTACAGACATGGAATTCTTGCTTCCCGTACACAAGTGACAGCTACCCTTGGAAGTGCCTCCAATTCCTTCAAACCACACCAAGGCTTGTTACTGACCATGCACACACCTTTCATAGCTCCTTCCATATGCACACCCACACACCGTTCATACTTTACTTACCACTAGTTATGTTTGGTAGTGAGAGATGGTGCTGCTTAACGCAGTTTATCTTTGCACACCTTGGGGGTATGCATTCTTCTTTGCTTCAATCACTTGTATTTTAATTTTGCACGGCGATCTTTCAAAGAAGAAAACTTCTCAATGGTTTTTTCATTGAAGTCTGGGATCTCGGAAATCAGTTGCTTTTCCATTGAGAGCATCGCCAATGCATTCAACCGCTCCAGGGACATGGTGCTTCTTAAAAAGGTTTTTATCCTCTTCAATGTGGAGAAGCATCTTTCTGATTCTGCAGTGGTCATCGGTGTTGTAATCAGGATTCTTAATAATTTTACTGTCTCTGTGAAATCATTCTGCAGATTAAATTGATGGAAAAGTTTGTGCAGAGCAACAGCACTTGTACAAGTATGAAAATCTGTCTTCCCATACAGAAGTGACAGCTCAGTGCGTAATTGTTCCTTCTTTAGTATTGGATATGCTTGCACGGTGTCTTCCAGAGCTTGGGTTGGAAAGCAAGTGTCATGGGTTTTATACAAGTCACTTTGAACAAGTTTGGCACTGACTAGGTGATTTGAAAATGAAAAACGTTCTTTTGCATGAACCACCACTATGTCACATACCTCTCTTGAAAGTTGTCTCAAGGTTGAGATCTCCGCACTCCGTCTGTTGACTGTTACATCGCTCGGCAAACTTGCTTCTATCTCTTCAACAGAATTACGGATTTTCTAGATGCTGGCGACAAAGTCTTCTGTGACTTTTTTGATGTAAACAGTATCCGTGTCTCGCTTCTGAAGCTGACTATAGAGGATGTCAACATGTGGCATTATTAAATGAAATAATTTAGGGAAGTAAAGGAACTCCCTGTCTTCCAGCATTCCAATGAAACCTGCGGCTTCCCGTATAGATGTTGGATCAAAGTTTAGACATGCTTCAATTGTCTGGAAACACTCAAGTAGCACATCTCTGTTCTCGTAGATCACGTTCACGGTCCTAACGTTGAAGTTCCATCGTGTCGGTGCACCTCTTGGAAGTCTTCTACCAACTACCTCATCCAGAACTCCAGTCCTTTTTGGAGAGCGTGAAAAAAAAGATGGTATGCCGCCTATGTTTGAAAAAAAAACTCTAACTCTTCCAATCCTTGAAACTGCTTTCTCCATTATTAGGTTCAGTTGGTGAGCATAGCAATGGACGTAGTGTGCGTTCGGGTACACGTCTTTTATTTTTCTTTGAACTCCTCCTTGATCTCCACGCATCACACTGGCACCATCGTAGCTTTGAGCTATGAGTTTCTTCTTGTCTTCTGGCTCTGGGAGAACAGTATTCAGTGTTTCCAGCACAACAGCAGCAATCGAATCTGCATCCGTTGATTTCATTTCCGTGAAGCCATCAAATCTTTCCACCACTTGATGCTTCTTGTCAATGTAGCGATAGACTACAACGCACTGTGTCCTAGCGGAAATATCGGTTGTTTTATCCGCTTGGATTGCCACAAACTGGGCTTCCTTAAGCTCTTGGTGAATCACTTCCTTAATAACTTCATGCATGCAGTCTAGTAGCTCATTCTGCACGGTTTTGGAAATGCCCTTAAACACAGTTGCAGTCTTCAAATGCTGTTCCATTGCACTATCGATAATGCCAACCAAATCCACCAGGCCTCTAAACACTCCTGGATTTAGCGATGTTTCACTCTCGTCATGTCCTCTTAATGCCAGTTCAAAAGCGCCACAAAAGCGAACACAATCAATTATCTTGGAAAGGATGTACCGGTTCTTAGCCACTTCTTCGTTGTGTTTTTGAATGCTGACTTGGTATCCTTGGTCCAGTTGAACAGCAATGTTCGCCTGTCCAAGCATCTCAAACTTGATCCTGTTATCCAAGTGAGCTTTAGAACTTTTGTGTTTCGCCAATTTATCAGCTAGATGTTTGACGTCAGTCACTCCAGTTTTGGTCCAAGCAGCGTCACCACCAAATAGGATGCATGGGAAACAATATAAGGACTTCCTAGAAACGCTTCCAGAAAGCCAGTCGTTCTTCTTGTACCATTCAGTATTGAAATTACGGACATATTGCTTCCCTCTATCTCTTGCGATTTGCTGCAGATTTATCTCTGGTTGGTCAGCTCCTAACCGTTTTACTTCCACCTTCTAAACATAGGTTAGGGTGCCGAAAGGCTTCACAAGTAGAGAGTCAATAGTATTCATTTCTGATATTGATACCAATAGAAGAAAGAGATCACGGTATATTAATTTATATTATGTCACAAAATTACTTTAAAATAACAGTGTGTTGATTTCATTGGTATACATTACAGATTGCAAACCCTCATGTGACAAGACTACATCAACATCAAATTTGCACCTATACACATGGACAGAAAATTAAAGGCAATGATACTCACCAACAGTTGACTCTCCTTCTCGGGGTATTCACGTCCAGTAAGTCAACCAACGAGTCCAAACAAATCTTATTCCACAGATAGTTTGCACCTGGGAAGTGATAGGAAACAAAAAAAAAAAAAACATTAGAACGTTTAAGACCCAAACCGTAACTTTTAAAACCTTAAAAGAGCAAGTGTGACCATATAGGCCCCAACCGCACCTTAAAAACCTTAAATAACAAATTGGGACCATATAGGCCCCAACCGCACCTTAAAAATCTTAAATAACAAATTGGGACCATATAGGCCCCAACCGCACCTTAAAAACCTTAAATAACAAATTGGGACCATATAGGCCCCAACCGCACCTTTAAAACCCTAAATAACAAATTGGGACCATATAGGCCCCAACCGCACCTTAAAAATCTTAAATAACAAATTGGGACCATATAGGCCCCAACCGCACCTTAAAAACCTTAAATAACAAATTGGGACCATATAGGCCCCCAACCGCACCTTTAAAACCCTAAATAACAAATTGGGACCATATAGGCCCCAACCGCACCTTTAAAACCCTAAATAACAAATTGGGACCATATAGGCCCCAACCGCACCTTAAAAACCCTAAATAACAAATTGGGACCATATAGGCCCCAACCGCACCTTAAAAACCTTAAATAACAAATTGGGACCATATAGGCCCCAACCGCACCTTTAAAACCCTAAATAACAAATTGGGACCATATAGGCCCCAACCGCACCTTAAAAACCTTAAATAACAAATTGGGACCATATAGGCCCCAACCGCACCTTAAAAACCTTAAATAACAAATTGGGACCATATAGGCCCCAACCGCACCTTAAAAACCCTAAATAACAAATTGGGACCATATAGGCCCCAACCGCACCTTAAAAACCTTAAATAACAAATTGGGACCATATAGGCCCCAACAGCACCTTAAAAACCCTAAATAACAAATTGGGACCATATAGGCCCAAATTGTAAAAATAAAAATAAAAAAAATAATATATATATATATATATATATATATATATATATATATATATATATTGATTGATTGATAGATATATTGATTGATATATATATATATTTATATATATATTTATATATATATATATATATATATATATATAAAAATTGATATCAATATATCACAATAAATAAATAAATATATATATATATATCAAATTGATATATATATATATATATATATATATATATATATATTTATTTATTGTGATATATTGATATCAATTTTTATATATATATATATATATATATATATCCAAATATATATATATATACGCATAAAAAATACACATAAATATACATAAACATATACATACAACAATATATATTAATTGATATTTATTATTTGATTAATTGATGTTCTTTATTACTTGTTATATTATATTGTTCATGCATTTCTATTACACATTATTTTTTATACATATTACAGTGCTATTTTTTGGCTATACATGTTACAGGATATTATCCTGTAACATGTATATCACATAAAATAGCCCTGTAATATGTATAATACATACAGGGTCAAACAAGTTCACACTAACCTTTTTTACCCTTACAGGCTTCCATACCTGCTTGCTGATTTGCTAATATTTTAAAGACTCTCATTGGTTGAAATCGATGTCAATCAAAAATTTCAGCCAATCAGAGTCCTTCAAAAATTAGTATATATAGCAGACCGTGGGAAAAAAACAATGAATCGCGGGAGGGGCTCCTTGTAGGAGGAGCTCTTTTAGTTTGTTTTTTTTTTGTTTTTTAGAGCGTCGTTTTTTTTTGTGGAGGCCTCTTTCAATGGGCCAGAATGGATGGATGGACAATGGCTTCAATCAACATTGGATTATTTGACCATTGGCTTCAATCAACATTGGATTATTTTGACCATTGGCTTCAATCAACATTGGATTATTTTATTTTGACCATTGGCTTCAATCAACATTGGATTATTTTATTTTGACCCTTGGCTTCAATCAACATTGGATTATTTGACATGGGCTTCAATCAACATTGGATTATTTATTTTTCATGACTATAATCCAGAGGACAGAAGGCCAACGCTGGAGGGGTCAATTTGACAGGTAAGTATGTGCTGTTGTTTATTTTATTTTTTATTAATGTTTGTTTAAAGCTGTTTATTTTTGTATAATAATGTGTTGTGTTACATACTGTACTGTTAATGTGTTTGTTTACTGTATTTTTTTTCCCTTCCCTTATTTTTATTTTATCTTTAAAAGTGACAGGCACATATATGCCTGTTACTTCTAAAAATGGAATAAAAATAGGGGGGGGGTAGGTATTGGTTCAGGGTGGGGTCGGTCACGCTCAGGCGCCCATCGGTCGCCCATCGGACCGCGTAGGCCACGATCAGGGGTGGCACAGGCCTCATGGGGGTGAACATCCACCCCCATGTGGCCTGGTCAACCCCGCTCACTGCCCGAATACCCCGATCACCGTGAAATTACGGACATATTGCTTCCCTCTATCTCTTGCGATTTGCTGCAGATTTATCTCTGGTTGGTCAGCTCCTAACCGTTTTACTTCCACCTTCTCCTCATAGGTTAGGGTGCCGAAAGGCTTCACAAGTAGAGAGTCAATAGTATTCATTTCTGATATTGATACCAATAGAAGAAAGAGATCACGGTATATTAATTTATATTATGTCACAAAATTACTTTAAAATAACAGTGTGTTGATTTCATTGGTATACATTACAGATTGCAAACCCTCATGTGACAAGACTACATCAACATCAAATTTGCACCTATACACATGGACAGAAAATTAAAGGCAATGATACTCACCAACAGTTGACTCTCCTTCTCGGGGTATTCACGTCCAGTAAGTCAACCAACGAGTCCAAACAAATCTTATTCCACAGATAGTTTGCACCTGGGAAGTGATAGGAAACAAAAAAAAAAAAAAACATTAGAACGTTTAAGACCCAAACCGTAACTTTTAAAACCTTAAAAGAGCAAGTGTGAATATATAGGCCCCAACCGCACCTTAAAAACCTTAAATAACAAATTGGGACCATATAGGCCCCAACCGCACCTTTAAAACCCTAAATAACAAATTGGGACCATATAGGCCCCAACCGCACCTTAAAAACCTTAAATAACAAATTGGGACCATATAGGCCCCAACCGCACCTTAAAAACCTTAAATAACAAATTGGGACCATATAGGCCCCAACCGCACCTTTAAAACCCTAAATAACAAATTGGGACCATATAGGCCCCAACCGCACCTTTAAAACCCTAAATAACAAATTGGGACCATATAGGCCCCAACCGCACCTTAAAAACCCTAAATAACAAATTGGGACCATATAGGCCCCAACCGCACCTTAAAAACCTTAAATAACAAATTGGGGCCATATAGGCCCCAACCGCACCTTTAAAACCCTAAATAACAAATTGGGACCATATAGGCCCCAACCGCACTTTAAAAACCTTAAATAACAAATTGGGACCATATAGGCCCCAACCGCACCTTAAAAACCTTAAATAACAAATTGGGACCATATAGGCCCCAACCGCACCTTAAAAACCCTAAATAACAAATTGGGACCATATAGGCCCCAACCGCACCTTAAAAACCTTAAATAACAAATTGGGACCATATAGGCCCCAACAGCATCTTAAAAACCCTAAATAACAAATTGGGACCATATAGGCCCAAATTGTAAAAATAAAAATAAAAAAAATTATATATATATATATATATATATATATATATATATATATATTGATTGATTGATAGATTTATTGATTGATATATATATATATTTATATATATATTTATATATATATATATATATATATATATATATATAAAAATTGATATCAATATATCACAATAAATAAATAAATATATATATATATATCAAATTGATATATATATATATATATATATATATATTTATTTATTGTGATATATTGATATCAATTTTTATATATATATATATATATATATATCCAAATATATATATATACGCATAAAAAATACACATAAATATACATAAACATATACATACAACAATATATATTAATTGATATTTATTATTTGATTAATTGATGTTCTTTATTACTTGTTATATTATATTGTTCATGCATTTCTATTACACATTATTTTTTATACATATTACAGTGCTATTTTTTGGCTATACATGTTACAGGATATTATCCTGTAACATGTATATCACATAAAATAGCCCTGTAATATGTATAATACATACAGGGTCAAACAAGTTCACACTAACCTTTTTTACCCTTACAGGCTTCCATACCTGCTTGCTGATTTGCTAATATTTTAAAGACTCTCATTGGTTGAAATCGATGTCAATCAAAAATTTCAGCCAATCAGAGTCCTTCAAAAATTAGTATATATAGCAGACCGTGGGAAAAAAACAATTAATCGCGGGAGGGGCTCCTTGTAGGAGGAGCTCTTTTAGTTTGTTTTTTTTTGTTTTTTAGAGCGTCGTTTTTTTTTTGTGGAGGCCTCTTTCAATGGGCCAGAATGGATGGATGGACAATGGCTTCAATCAACATTGGATTATTTGACCATTGGCTTCAATCAACATTGGATTATTTTGACCATTGGCTTCAATCAACATTGGATTATTTTATTTTGACCATTGGCTTCAATCAACATTGGATTATTTTATTTTGACCATTGGCTTCAATCAACATTGGATTATTTGACATGGGCTTCAATCAACATTGGATTATTTATTTTTCATGACTATAATCCAGAGGACAGAAGGCCAACGCTGGAGGGGTCAATTTGACAGGTAAGTATGTGCTGTTGTTTATTTTATTTTTTATTAATGTTTGTTTAAAGCTGTTTATTTTTGTATAATAATGTGTTGTGTTACATACTGTACTGTTAATGTGTTTGTTTACTGTATTTTTTTCCCTTCCCTTATTTTTATTTTATCTTTAAAAGTGACAGGCACATATATGCCTGTTACTTCTAAAAATGGAATAAAAATAGGGGGGGGGGGGGGGGGTAGGTATTGGTTCAGGGTGGGGTCGGTCACGCTCAGGCGCCCATCGGTCGCCCATCGGACCGCGTAGGCCACGATCAGGGGTGGCACAGGCCTCATGGGGGTGAACATCCACCCCCATGTGGCCTGGTCAACCCCGCTCACTGCCCGAATACCCCGATCACCGTGATCGGGGTAATCGGGCGGTGCTAGCATAGGCCGCATCGGGGTGGTGGTGAACGGGCCTCGGGGGTGGCATAGGGCGGCGACATGGAGGTCATCAGGGGTGGCACAGGCCTCATCAAGGGGGTGATCCGATCACCCCCATGTGGGCCTGTGCCACCCCGCTCACCACCCGACTACCCCGATCCCGTGATCGGGGTAATCCGGCGGTGGCATGATGGCATAGCATAGGGCAGGCCTGATCGGGGGTGGCACAGGCCACATGGGGGTGATGGATGGGGTCGTCGGTGGTAGTTGGTGGGTGGCTGGGTAGGTGGCAGGCCAGGCAGGCATAGTGGGGGTAACTGGTCACCCTTAACTTTTATTAGGGGCTACTAGGGGTTTTGGTTTGGCCAGGGGCAGGGGCCGGGCAGGTGCCAGGCAGGTAGACTTACTGTGTTAGGCAGGCAGAGCAGATCTGAGTAGATTCAGCCAGGGAGGTCTCTCAGTCTCAGCGTGACCAGGGTCAGGAAACAGAAAGGGGGAAGGGACAGGCAACTGGTGGTTTTATTGACTGTATCAGTCAATCAAAATGATAACTCGAGGCCCTATTTGCTGGCGGGCGCTCAGGGCTAACGGTCTGGGTGGGTTTAGATTGATCACTAAGTAACTGGACAGCCTTCCATCATTGATTGGTCAATGATGGAAGACTGTCAGTTATTAATTGATACATTTATGACCGCCCATGCATATCGTCACTGTGATGGTGGGCGGCATGCATTAACGGTCAGGGGGCCAGGCCAGGACTCATTGAAGAGAGAGAAGAGTCTAAGGTTAGTGTACACAGTATAACTAGTGTAATTTGATCACACAGGGTGCAGGCAGGGGGCTATATAGATACACAGCATTAGTTAATGTAGCGCAAGGGTTATTTTAAAGTGACAGTGTCCCTTTACTAACTTTACTTCATTTTTAATACTATTGAGACTTGAAATGATGATGTACACCTTATATTTATTTGTTTTTGGGTTATACTAATACATTGTTGTGTTTTTTTTATCGCAGGGTGAAGAAAATATTTGTGGGGGGCGTTTGCCCTGACGCCCCAATGGACGGGCCGCCCCTGATATATATATATATATATATATATATTCTTGGAACTCTGAGCTGGAAGCAGGTTTTTTTTACTTGCTTTAGACATTCAAATGTGAACACAGATGTACTTTTTATTTACTGTACTACTGTATGGTTGAGGGCTTCTATCGCTCTTTTGCCCACCATATTATAAAAGATTGTTGTGGTGAACTACCTACTCATAAGGTCCACAACACAGGCTGAGATCCCGCTCCATGCTGATGATAGCCAGTAAGCTTGAAACAGCTGTACATGGATTGGATACTCAGCCTGTTTATTCCAACCTTGGCTTTGCATTAAAGCTGTGTAATACAGCATGCATAAGCTTAAAGGAAGCCATGTTTGATAATGGCTACGGAATGAAGAGCGAGGCATTTGTGGGCACATTTGTGTGTCCCAGCTCAACTTCCCAGAATGCAGTGTAATAACTGTTTTTCTCGGAACTCTGAGCTGGAAGCAGGTTTTTTAGCTTGCTTTAGACGTTCAAATGTGAACACAGATGTACTTTTTATTTACTATATATATATATATATATTTATATATTTAAATTATAATATGTTATATATTATTTAAAACTAGCTACATGCATGTCAAAAATGACAGGAATACAATTTTAAGCCTGGCAAAGCTATTTGCCAACCAATGTGAGCACCTACAGCGCTCACCGCGAGCCCTGCACTGAGCGCATTGGGTGCTCATCATGTGGCTCGAAGTGAGCGCCTTTGGTGCTCATTTTGAGTCTCTCGCCCAGTCTACTTCCTCCCTTGTGTCTCATTTCCACTTTCCCTCCCTTATGTCTCCTTTCCCCCCTCCTCTCCCTCCCTTGTGTCTCCTTTCCTCCCCAGTGTTTTCCCCCCCTTGTCTCTTCCCCCTCTCCCCCCTCCCCTGTGTCTCTTCCCCATGTCTCTTCCCCCCTCTTCTCCCCTCCCTCCTACGCTTGTTCCCCCTCCCCTGTGTCTCTTCCCCCATCCCCTGTGTATCTTCCCCCCCTGTGTCTCTTTCCCTTCCTCTTCCCTTTATCCCTACCCTGTGTCTCCTTCCCCCCTCTCCCTCCCCTTTATCTCTTCCCCCTCTATGTCTCTTTCCCCCCTCCCCTGTGTCTCTTCCACCCTCTTTTCCCCCTCTCTTTCCCCTGTCCTCTTATCCTCCTCCTCCTCCCTTTCCCCCTTATCCTCCTCCTTCTCCCTTTCCCCTTATCCTCCTCCTTTTCCCCCTTATCACCCTCCTCCCTTCCCCCTTATCCTCCTCCTCCTCCCTTTCCCCTTCCCCTCTCTCCTTCTCCCCTTATCCTCCTCCCTACTTCCCACCTTATCCTCCTCCCTCCTTTCACCTTCCCCTCCTCCTCCCTCCTTCCCCCTTTTTCCTCCTCCTTATCCTCCTCCCTCTTTCCCATCCTCCTACCTCCTTCTTTCCCACTTTTCCTCCTCCTCCTCCCTCCTTTCCTCTATCTTCCTCCTCTTCCCTTTCCCATTGTCTCCTTGTTTTCCCCCCTTATCCTCCTCCTAGATGCAATATCCTATGAGTAATACAATTATTAAGGCTATATAGATTTAAACCACAGTCTAGTGAAATTAAAATAGGAAAATTAAAGTACAAAGCAATATACAAAGTTATCACAGCAGCCAGTTGATGCAGAAAGAAATAAACTCTGACACTTTGCAAACCCTGACTAAAATGTGTCTAAATCAAATCAGCAGAATTTGTAACAAACCTCTGTTTTTGTGTGTCTGTAATACCTTAATTCAACCGATTAATTAAAAGGGAAATGGACCTCAAAATGTGTGCAGACTAGCAGCCTTATTAAATTGTGATTTGGCCAATTGAATATGGCTCTATCTAAGCCCATAGCATTTTTTTTTTTACAGAAGTTTTTAGTTAGCGAAGACCTTGCTTTTGAATGGAAGTTCACTAACTAAAAACTTCTGTAACAAAATATGTTCTGTGCTTACATAGAGCACTGTTCAATTGGCCGAATTGCAATTGAATTAGGCTGCTAATATTTTGAGGACGGTGTCCCTTTAAATAAATTTCACATTATAGCTTTAACAATTTTTGCTCCTCTCCTGTTTACAAAATTACTAGTTTATGGCATTGAATTCAGAATTACTAATATAGTTGTAGTATGTATGTAACGCTCGCAAAAATTGCGAGTTGCGCACTGCACATTGCGAGCCTCGCATTGCACAGGGAAGGGAGAGAAGGAGGGAGAGAGAGAGAGAGAGAAGGAGGGAGGGAGATAAATGGAGAGAGAGAGGGTGCAGAGAGCGAGACAGAGGGTGCACAGAGAGTTAGAGGGTGCACAGAGCGAGAGACAGGATACACACAGAGAGAAGACACCATTTTTAAGCCAATATTATACCGTCATTTATGGCGGGCAAAAGACTAGTGGAGACATAAAAGCAGACATGAGTCACAAAAAGTTAACATTCTTCTGGATGCTTCTTTAGAATGCCACAATGATTAACAGCTATGAAGAGAAAAGGATGGAATCTGAATTAGCAGGCATTAAGGATTTAAAGGGTGAAGCTATCTTTGGCATGCAAATTACAATTTTTGAACTTGTCCTTTGAATCCTCTTTTACAGATATGTTATTTATTTATTTAGCAGAGCTGTGTATTATTTTTGGAATGTCACTGCAATGCAAACATATAAAATAGGACGAACATACCGTAAGACTACAGACACCATGGTGAACCACTTCACTTTGGGTGTGAGCCATCAAAATACATATTAACCAAACCTCTGCCTCTCGAACAGTAAATTACTGTAATATTCCGTTTTTCACAATAGTGCTCCAGGCGTATTTATATAGTTATTATGTCTGTTGTGACATAAGTATATACAAATGTATTTTAATAATATCATCATAACCTATAAGTCTATTGGTTAAGACATCTGAAAACAATTCCAATCAAAATATAACACATAAGCAAATAAATCTTTATTTTAATGGTGGGAGCAGAATAAACATTACATCAATGATCACAATCATGGTAGCACAAATATGCAGTTACCCAGACCAACCATTACCACACAGAGAAGACACAGAAAAGACTGTGCAAGTGTGCTGAGATCATGTTGTGCCCATGGACATCATTTTTATTTACAATTGTGGATTTAGTCAAAAGAAAATATATTTATGGAAGCAGTGAGCACCATCTGGAACCAGGTTTAGTGTCCCAGAACCAAATAAAATAGTGGATGCATAAATGTTAAGTGGCAAAAAAGGAATATTCTTCTCCCTTCTATATCACTTTCTTAAGATATCCCTTTTTAGAGGCAATATCATATGTAATTTCATGCAAGAACAATAATAGATTCACTGTGTAATGTACAGAGCAGTGGTTTACAGTGCAGGAGCCTATCTCCATTAACATGAATAGCAAGTATGTAATATATGCATGATTTGTTGTGTTGAAAAGGTAATCTTGATATTACAGTATGTTTAAATGAAATAGCACTAATGCGACAGAGGACATTTGACATGAATTTTGGTTTTGGCCTGGCTAAATACAGAATAATACTGGATTTCACTTTTGTTGTAAATGGGACAAAAAAGCTAATCTAGTTGAAACAAGGGGTAGGATATACGGATTTATAAATGACTAAAAAGATAGGATCACATAAGGACCATAAGGTTGAAAACATTCTTTACTGAATATTCAACACTGCTCTTGCTGATCTATTACACAAACTTACTTAATCTACAAAGGGAAACATTGGAGCAGATATTTTCCTCCATAATATACACACAAGACAAAGCCATGTTAAAGCAGACTACTGAGGCTTGAGCAGTGGCGGAGCTAGAGCTTTTCCTGCCCAGGGCTACCCATGCCGCTCCCCTCCCCTCCCCCCACCAGCCTCCCCTCCACACCCTCAACACGCCCACACCATGCCCCCAATACTCCCCCATTATTATTATTTATTGAAGTCAGTGTAACTGCATTATTACATTACTAGCGACTTGCCCGTCAAAAAATGACGGCAATCAGATGTGTATGTTTTAAAAGTTGTTTAGTTATTAATATACACATGGAACTGTAAGGTAGCTAATGTTTTTTTTTTGTGTACTACTGAAATATAGAATTCAAATTAATAAATGAATTTACATATTTTTATGCATTGTGTTGAAGAGCTGGCAATCTGAGTTGATGTTGCTGCAGCATTAGTGGTGTGGAGCTGCTGTGTAAGCGTGCTGAATGTGTGCAGTGTAATGGTGTGCGTGCGCGAGACCAAACCGTTAGCGTAGTTGTGTAGTTCCGCATTATCCTAAAATGGCGGATAATGTGTTTTATGCGTCTTCGCAGATTATCGGTACGTGTTTTGCGTGGTTATAGTGCTGTAGCCTGGTTTTCGTTTTGTTCGTCCGTCATTTTTTCTGCGTCGCTCATTGCCAAAGTACTACGGTTTAACGGCTCTCCTCGCTGCGCGAGGCTCGCCAAAAGTACTACGGTTTAACATTAAATTTGTTTGCCACACAACATGACACTACATTAGTCCCTTTTTTTTTCTTCAAATAAATACAATTTTTTTTTTATAAAATTCATATTTTTGTAATTTGCAACTTATATTTCATCAAATGCGTTGGTTTAGGCGGGAAATCCGATGTTGCGCGAGACAAAGTCGTTAAATCTGTGTTAATGCGTAAATCTGTAATTTCTGATCGTAAAATGTACTCGCTACTGTCTTTTTACTCATTGAGCGGTTAATCCGCATCCTTTATCTCGTATTTTTTCTAACACGTACGTCTATGGCTGTGTTTTACGCAGTTCATAGTAGTATAGCCTCGTTTTCATTTTTTTCGGCAGCCATTTTTTTCTCGCTTAGCCGATTTTCGATCTTTGTAACTCGGCAAAATCGCTGTAAATTGGAGTTCCAACTCACTTCCAGACGTCCTGCCTGCTTCCCCATGCTGTAAGTGACCTTTATTTTATTTTTTAGTGTGTATTTAGTGTTTTTTTTTGTGTTTTGTTTCTGCCGCTTATGTTGTAATTTTAATTTTTTTCAGCTTGTTTTTTTTCTTGTAAGTGCTACGAAGTTACGGCGAGCCTCGCTACGCGAGGCTCGCCTGCAATGAGCGCCTGCGGCGCTCATTGCCAAAGTGCTACGAAGTAACGGCGAGCCTCGCTACGCGAGGCTCGCCGGGCGATGAGCACCTGCGGCGCTCATCGCTAAGTCGTACGCACTGCGCAACGGAGCGTTACGACGTCTCGTAGTTAGACAATTATAATATGTGATTATTATAGTACTAGTAACTTGACCATCAAAAATTGATGGGATAATATTTATTGTGTCTCTTCCCCTCTCCCTTTCTTGTGTCTTTTCTTCCTCTCCCTTCCCTGTGTCTCTTCCCCCCTCTCCTCCCCTGTGCCTCTTTCCCTTCCCCTGTGTCACTCCCTTCATGTTTCTCTTCTCCCCCTCCTCTGTGTCTTCCCCCTCATCCCTCCCCTGTGTCTCTTTTCCCCTCCTCCCTCCCTTGTGTCTCTTTCCCCCTCTCCCACCCGTGTCTTTTCCCCCCACTCCATCCCCTGTATCTCTTCCCCCTCCCCTGTGTCTCTCCCCCGTCTCCTGTATCTCTTCCACCCATCCTCTGTGCATTTTCCCCCCATCCCCTGCGTCTCTTTGCCCCGTCCCTTTGTCTTTCCCCCTGCTCCCTCCCCTGAGTCTCATCCCCCACTCCCCCTCCCCTGTGACTCTTTCCCCCTCCTCCCTCCAATGTATCTCTTTCTTCCCACTCCCTCCCCTGTGTCTCTTTCCCCTTTCCTGTGTCACTCCCTCCATGTTTCTCTTCTCCCCCTCCTCTGTGTCTTCCCCCTCCTTCCTCCCCTGTGTCTCTTTCCCCTCCTCCCTCCCTTGTGTCTCTTTCCCCCTCTCCCTCCCATGTCTTTTCCCCCCACTCTCTCCCCTGTATCTCTTCCCCCTCCCCTGTGTTTTCCCCCCTCTCCTGTATCTCTTTCACCCATCCCCTGTGCCTTTCCCCCCCATTCCCTGCGTCTCTTTTCCCCCTCCCTTTGTCTCTTCCCTCCTCCCTCCCCTGAGTCTCTTCCCCCACTCCCCCTCCCCTGTGTCTCTTTCCCCATCCCCTGTGTCTCTTCCCCCCTCCTCCCTCCCCTGTGACTCTTTCCCCCTCCTCCCTCCACTGTGTCTCTTTCCTCCCACTCCCTCCCCTGTGTCTCTTTCCCCCCACTCCCTCCCATGTTATTTCCCCTCTCCTCCTTCCCCTGGGTCTCTTTCCCTCCCTCTTCCCTCCCCTGTGTCTCTTTCCCCTCCTACCTCCCATGTCTCTTTGCCCTCCTCCCTCCCCTGTGTCTCTTTCCCCTCCTCCCTCGTGTCTCTTTCCTCCCTCTCCCTCCTACAATATTGGTCTTTCATTTTTGTTTTTTATGTGTGTTTTTAATGGGAGCCATTTTAGTATTTCTGGGTATAATAGTGCGTTAGAGCACCCTAGCGTGCAGCAGTCAGATCAGTAATTTTTTATATTACATTCTATACCTAGGCTTTTGTTGTCAGATACAGGGCATATAGTTAGAAATGGGACATTAACATAGGTTTGTTTATAGGTTTCTCTCTACCCCTTTTAGTCGCTATTTGGTTATTAAATGACCATTGGTGGATTTAGGAATGCACTTTGATTGAGGGGTTCCTCTCCCTATTGTGTATATACACTAGAGGATTAATGGCTATATCTAGACACATTTATTGTCTTCCTTTATTATGTACACTTATTTAACTATCCATTAGCATAATGCTGCACAGATTGACCGTCCTTCTGTTATATACTATCACACCTCCCTGTTGGTGTGGATGAATGATACTAATGCCCATTTCCCATCAAACATGAATACCGTGTGGTACAATTAATGACTGCTACACTATTTTGATTACTTTTATTCACTACAATTTCTGGCATATTTCACCCTTGGTTTTAGTTGCAGCATTTGTTTTGTGGATATCAAATAAAGCATTTTCATTTTTCTATACAGATAAAGTATTAGTGGTATTATCCCTACCACTAATATCTATTAAAGACTGCACTTTCAAGATAAGTACTACAAAATGAACTTTCATCCAATTGTGAGGAACAGTATTCATATTTCAATAATGCAACTTTACTATGGGGAAATATGAAACAATTTAATGTCTCAAAAATAATTTTCATGACAGCATTTAAATATGTATAAACATCTAATTATTGGGCATTCTCGTTATTGGCTGCTTTGAAAATCGTGTTTATCTTACTTGACCTCAAGCCCCAATAAGACATGCCGCACTCACATTTTCACTCTTCATAAATGTCCTCCTGTTAAATGAGTAAGTTCTTCTCTAGTTACTGGCTATACAATGTCTGAATTGATACATAGCAGCTCTGATCTGTACTACCTAAGTAGAAAAAAATAGAGTGGGATTTGATATTAATCGCCAAGTACCAAATGCCAAAGACAAGACAGAAACTAATGCTAAATATCTGATCTACCTATCTGGCATCTGAGTTAACAAAGTCTTCTCAAAGAATGTTCCCCTCTCGTTTCTCTCCTTAACCTCCTTTCCTTCCACCTCTTCCCTATTTCACTATCACCATTAAATCATAAAATCCCGAGACTGACATTCTGGAGTATATATGTATACATTTTTTGTGTAGAGAAAGGTTTCATTAAATCGATCTCTTTTTAAATGTTGTAAATACTAGATTTATTGAACTTGCATAATACAAAACTGCATGTTCCTTAAGGAAAACTGCTCCAATATCAGCTGCAAGAGCTATTAAAATCAGAAACTGCAAGCTTAAACTTGATTCCTTGTTACTAGTTAAAACTACCATGAGTGATGGGATTTGGGGAATTCTACAACTCACTTCAGCCAAATTCTACAACAGGCTGCTCTTTGTTTTTTTAAACTTCTGAGATAATTAGCCACTCAGGCAACTAAGCAGTACCTGTATAAACTGCATTTTATTAATTGCTGTTTAACAGGCACCCATCTAAAAGTAAGGTTTATAACCCATGTGTAATTGGGTTTTAGAAAAGGAACAAATTGGATGAATGCTTCCGTGGTGCTTTGAATCTGGGGTGAAACATATGTTGTAGGAGTCATTTAAAGAAACATATAAATGTCATATTTGAAATAATCAGTGATGGAAAGCTAATGCAAATATTAACATAACTTTCTTATTAAACTAAAAGCTTGTCTTTAATATTAATTGATTTTTTGTATACTCTTGATACTTTTTGCTGTGAATTGCGTTCCCTGAATAGCAGATCCAGCTTCAATATAGTCCCATTCAATTCCCTATTTCGTAAAGTTACACCATTAAAAGGTGCTCTGTAACTTCCACTAGCTATTCAATTGGCCCCTCTCAACATGATTGATTCTCGCAATGCCTGCAATCGACACCTACTAGCAATATTACACCTTACTTCCCCATTGATCTGCACACATCACAAACATTACACGTTGCTTTTGCACTCATAACTTGTAACATTCCTGATTTTGCCTAAAATATTTATCAGTACTATGAGTACTGTATAGCAAGTGCAAAGTGCAACGCCCCCTTCCTCGCTCATACCTGATCTTCCCATTCCCCCATGAACCCTGATCTGCATAACGATGGGGGTCCATTGAGACCCCTATGTCACCTAAAATATTAACCCAGTGTCAGTAATATCCCTGGAATCTAATAATTAACAGCTTTCCATGGAGGTGCTTAAAGGACCCCCACTGTATCCCTATTAACCCCCTATATACCATGGTGGTCTACATAGACCCCCCATGGTATCTTTATTAACCCCTAACTAACATGGGTATCTATACAGATCCCCATGGTATAACAATTATGCCCATAACCACCATGGGGGTCTATACAGACCCCAATGGCACAACAATTAACCCCATAACTACCTTAGCGGTTATTAAAGGATCCACACCGTATCCCTATTAACCCCCTATATACCATGTGAATCTATACAGACCATAGGTGTATCAATCAGATTGCTTAGATTGATGGACCTGAAATAAGAGCAATCCGATTGGTCCAATTAGTTTTAAAATTAATATTGAGCAGGGTGACATCTAAAAATCCATGCTAATTGGCTGAAACATGATGGACCTCTATTTCAGCATGAGCATCAGAATGAGATAAAGATCTATTTAAGTCCCTGCAAGTGCGACAGTGGCCATTTGCAACGGAGGAGCTTCTCCTAGGAGAAGCTCCGTAAGTTTAAGTCATTTGTTTTAGAGCACCAGGTTTTTATTTGGAGGGCCCTTTCTAGGCCAAGAAGAGAGAATCATTGGGTTTGATCAAGAGAATAAGACCTTCGTCAATCATCATGGATAGCCAGTCTAGTCCAGGGTAGAAGACCAGGGTGCCAATGAACATTGCTGGATCATCATTTGGTTAGGTAAGTAATTAATAGTATTTTATTTTACATATTATTTTAATTTTAATGTAACTTTTTTATTTTAATTGTAATTATTTTTTATTTGAATGTAAAAATTTTTTTTTTTTTTAATTTCAGTTCGTTGTTTTTTATTTTGGATAATTTAGTGTTTTTTTATTTTTCTAACATATTGGGGGGTTGTATGTGTTTTTTTATTTACAGTGGGGCATCTATTTAGATTGGTTATGGGTTATGGGTTAATTTAGGTACCATGAAGGTTCTTTAAGAACCCACCTAGTTTTTATGAGGTTAATTGCTATACCATGGGGGGATCAGATGTGGAGAAGGGGTTGATGGGGTGTGAGTGGAAAATCAGGTCCTTGGGGATTCCATTCACAGTGTGCATGGATGGAGGGAATCTCAGAGGATGCTCATTGGTGGAAGTGGAGATTGAGCAATGTAATTTTGCTCAAGCTCCGCATTTTACAAAATCCCCTGCACTGATCTTTGATATTTTCATATGCAAAAATTGTTCTGGTCTTGTCACCCTAAGGGATTCCAGAAGTAGAAAGCAGGCTTACAGTGACTTTAAGGCAATCATTTGGCCAAATAGGTTTATCTGCTTCTCTAGTCCAGAGGAAGATTGCCAGATTATCAAACACATGTCCAATAAATAAATACAAACTAAAGTGCATTGGACAGAAGAATACGGGCAGCAGGATGTAAAACTTTGAGTCATTTTTAATTTCTTTAAATTAATTATACATTTGTACAACTTTAATCTAGCTTATATTATGAAAAAATTAAAAAAATTTCATGTTTTTTACCTTTTAAGATATACATAAATGAGTAATTATTAAGTATTAAGATTTCCGTATTATATATTTTGATTTTGATTGACAACAATTGTTGATACTTTAAAATTTTAACAAAGACATGCTTTCTTTACACTTCTGTTAGAGTATTTATATCCACACACAATAACAGCAAACCTTTCATTGATACAGCTCTATAATGAGATACTGTAACGTACCATATTCCTTTCTCTAAGTCCAAGGCTGAGTTGTTACTAAGCAAATTAAATTTACATAGTTTTTAAAGCACTTTTGCTCGTTCATTTCATTTTGTTAAAATATTTCTGGAGTTTTGAAGCAATTTCAACAGTTACTCAAGAAAAGTGAGAAAGCCAGAGAGCACTAATGCAGTTGAATCATCTCAGAATGGCCAATTTTCTATTCCTAAGGATCAAAGTGGCTGGTAAAGGATTCAAATTAAGCAAAGTGAAATTATTAAAAAGCTGCTTAGGTGACTCGAGTAGTATATCCATAAAGTAGTTTAACTATTAAATTGAAAAGTAAAGTTCTACATTTCTTGGTATGCATGTAAAAGAGCATACTTAAATATTGGAAATGTTTCTATCACATTAAAAATTAGCACATGTTTTAGCTTGCAAACTTTGCAACCTTGAGCAGGAAATGTTCATCCCTTCTCCAGCTTCTAGAAAAGGGAATAGATGATCTAACCTTGTTGTCAAATGTTCTTCAGATTCTGACCAGCTGAACAAAATATAACCTCCCATTATTGTTTCCAATTAGAAGAGAGTGGGGCTGTGTTGTAGGATACAAGCTAAAATTATATGACTTCAATCACTATTTTTTATGAACAAATATGGTTTTCCTATGCTGAATACATGCTCCTTTTACGTAATGATAATCTGGATTCACTCAGAAAATTATGCCGAGCAATTGTCTCACACTCTTAAATATAACCTCTGAGAAATGCCATTTGAGTGCTCATAATGTCTGTAAAATCCATAAGTCCTGAGAAGCTATCCCATAGATATTTTCAAAATTGCTATTACATGGTTCCCAGAATGATATTCAAGCTCTTGGAAGTTTACTCAGAATTCTCTGCAAATGCTTGTAATTTGCAAAAACCTCCTGATACCTTAAATGAGCCGTAAAGCCACAAAAATACCTCTGAGATTGCTAACATCTAAGTTATTTAAGGAGTTTCCACAGCCTGAAATAAGCTGTTTAAAACGAAAACAGTAAAGAATGGCTAACATACAGAATATTATCATAGCCAGAAATGTGACATTGTAATAGGCTAGTAGGCTAGTGAGATGTGTGAAATCTGCATACATGTTTGAACATTATCTATTGTGAATAATACATGTCATCATCAAATATATAAATGGCAATGGTAACCCTAACTCCATTATAACCCATGAGTCATTAAAGCCAAATGGAAATAAGCAGCAGGTGTAATGTATGGTCTATAAAAAGCACATCCACTCTCAAAACAACAGTCATTGCCATCATGGATGATGGTTAACTGGGTGCCTTGAGATGTGCAACAAGACCCATTTAGAGAATGAGGTACACAAGAGTATGAGAATTGTGATAAAGGTATGACTGAGGCATGGAAGAGAAGGGAGGATGCTTGTGAATGTAGATGAAATGAAGGATGGGAACTGGGTGGGATGGGAAAGACAAATCCTCCCAGATTATTAGTCTTATTCAATTGCTGCAAATTTGAGATCCGAGTTCGCAAGTGGAGATCATAGGCTAATTTGCTACTCAATTGGAGTCTTTTTGGGAGCTGAACACATATATCTCAATGAGACAAGGGCAATATAAAACCTAAATACAAAATTGGTTCATGGTTAGCAACAGGGTCTGGCTATCCACCACATAACTGCATCAGTCAATATATGGCTAAAGTAATTTCAAAGACACATGTACTCATGTAGTGACCAGATAATCTCTAACCTTGTTCTAAATTGTTCTGATTTTGGACATGGAAAATAAACCACAATGTCGTAGAAAATATATTTCCTACAAAATGAGTTTTGCATACTAAAATATTATGTACAACATATATTGGGTTATATAATAGAGGATTATAATAGAGGATTACAAAGCAAAAACAGGAAAGAAAAAGTAAGCTTCACTCATAGGGGCAGAAATCATAGATCTGAGAAGATGTTTTTAGGAAACAGGCAAAACTATGACTTCTCCATCTGGCTTTTATTTTTCATGAGCCTGTTGATGATGTCAAAACTGCTGTTGCTAATTCACTAATCAAGAGCTTCAAGAGCTTATCCTGACATTGTAATCACTAACTCCTCCACTTAGGAGAATAAAACAGGACTTGTTTTATTTAGTATTAATTAGTTGTCCAATTCTACAAGGATGTTCAACAACTACTAGATATAACACCAAGAAAAGATGTTACTCTTATAATAGGAGATTGAAATGCTAAAGTTTGAACTTGGAGTACAAAATGAACGAGGTTAGAGACTAGTAGAATTCTGTCAAGATAATTCTCTGGTCCTGGTAAACACCCTCTTCCAACAGCCTCAGAGACTACTCTACACATGGATATCACCAGATGGACAATAAAGAAATCAGATTGACAATATACAAAGGTACCTTTGTACCCTAATCCATTCCAGACAGCAGGTTCAGTAACACCAACACCAACAAATCAGAGCCTATATAATCATGACATCTACAAGCCATGTGGCTTTTCTGCATCAAATACAGTGGCAAGCAAGCATTTCCAATAGGTATCAATGTAAATTTAAATAACTCAGCATCCAATGACACCTCAAAGCACCTCTGGAAGAGGGTCTTGGTATAGCTTCTTGAAGTTTGAGATGACCTGCTGGTCCATGGCTTGGTTTAGAGGAGTTGTGTTACGGGGCAATAACTTATTTATTTTTTTACAGTGGATTCAAACACTTTGTTCATCTATTCAATGAAGAACGGCCTGGTTACCCAGGATCTGCTGTTGGCCATCCACATTTCACTTAACTTGGTTATTATAACATTTTCTCTTTTGAAAACTCTGGGATTCTCACTGTGATATATGCTGCATTTTTAAATCCCCACTAGCATTCCCACACACCAACAGAGTTAGCCTGTCATTCATCGGCTTGTACCCTGGCAATGTCTTCTCTTCTTGAGTGACGTAGATTCTGTTTTCATCCAAAATAGACATGTCTTGTCACAGTTGAAGACTTGTTAAAGAATAAAACCTTCAGCCGCTACATAGTCTCTCAACTCCCTAACAAAGGTTTTGCCAGCGTCTTTGTCATCACTGACTGCCTCTCCATGCCTCACCACACTGTGAATGCCATGTCTCTTATTAAAACTCTCAATCCAACCATTTTTCACTGCTTTCACCACTTGTTGTAGGCTCATATTTTACCAGATCAACATGCAATTTTTTTGCTTTATCACAAATTATTGCCTGGGAAATAGTGTCACCCACTAACTGTTTTTCATTAATCTAAATGTACAACAATTTTTCCAGTTCCTCCAATGTCTGTGACCTTTGCTTGGTCACACCCTTCACACCTCTAGCCACATTGGCTCCTTTAATAGCTTACTTATTTTTCAGTATCATAGAGATCGTTGTTCTAGGCATGCTGTACTCAGAAGCGAGATCACACACATGGCTACCACGCTCATACTTTGCAATTGTCTCTTTTTTCCACTTTATCGTGGTTCTCATTATTTTTCTTTTCTGCTGAGTGGTATCACTAGCCTTCTTCAAACTCATGATGTAAGCACACGCTACACTTTGGTTCTTGTAAGCACAGCCTGCACTTTGGTTCTTAAAAGCACAGCCTGCACTTTGGTTCTTAAAAGCACAGACTACACTTAGATTCTTGAAAGCACAGGCTGCACTTTGGTTCTTGTAGGCACAGGCTGCTATTAGGCTCTTGTAGGCACACAGACTGCTCTTGGGCTCTTATAGGCACGCAACAGCACCTTCTTACGTCCTGGTGAGTCAGGATGCGGGGGGCGGCGTTGCAAACACGATGAGCACCAAGCAAGCGTTGAGTTCTGAGGCATTTCTCAGCCACATCTAATAAAAAAAATTACAAGTTCTGAGAAAAAGTAGGAGCTCTATACAGTCAGCAAAAACAAAACCTGGAGCTATCTGCTGCTCAGATCAAAGTTCAGAATTAAACTGAAGAAAAGATGGAAAATAATCAGACCAAGCAGATATGAAATAAATAAGATCCCTTATGAAAATGCAGTGAAGGTAAAGAATAGATTTAAGGAATTAGACATGGAAGACAGAATGCCTGAAGAACTTTAAACAAAAGTTTATTACATTTTCCAGAAAACAACAACAAAGAATATCCATAAAATAGATAAGACGTTGAAAGTAGCCCAGGAGAGAAGAAAGGCAATAGGTATTTGTCCAACTGAATGCAGAATTCCAGAGGACATAAGGAGAGACAAGGAGTCATTCTCTAATGAATGTTGTAAAGAAATAGAATAAGGTAACAGAATGGGAAAGTCAAGTGATCTCTTCAAGAAAAGTTAGAATATAAAAAGAACCTTTTATGCCAAAGTGAGAGTGATAAAAGACAAAAATACAAGGGACTTACCAGAAACAGATTAGATAAAGAAGAGGGGGCAGGAATACACTGAAGATCTATACAGGAAGGACCTTAACATTAGTGATAACATCAATAGTTTGTACAATGAGCTTGAGCCAGACAACTTGAAGAGTGAAGAGAGGTGGCTCTAGGATTGCAGGAGTTAATGAACTGTTCCAAATCCAAGAAGGTTATGCTGTGAAATTGTTGCTTGCATTATGCCAAAAAAATGGAAAAGGTCAGTTTATATACCAATCTGAAAAAAGGCAGTGCCAAAGAGTGCTCCAATTTTGGAACAGTTGCACTAATTTCACATGCCAGCATTTCACATGCTTAAGGGCCTACAAGCTCAGCTCCAATAATATATGGAGCAAGAACCACAAGATGTTCAAGCCGGGTTTCGCAGGCACAAAAATTCAAATTTCCAATATCCTCTGGATAAAGCAAGAGTATTCCAGAAAAAAGCATTTACCTTCATAGACTATTCTAACATCTTTCACTGTGTGGATTACAGCAAAATGTGGAAAGTTCATAAAGAGATGGGAGTTCTAGAACATCTCATCTATCTAATGAGGAATTTGTATGTCGACTAAGAACCAATCATGGAACACCCGAATGGTTCAAGATTGGAAAAGAAGTGAAACAAGGTTGTATATTGTCATCTTATTTATTCATCTGCATGATTAATCATGCTTAGGGTTGGCCTGGAAGAATCCAAAGCCAAAATTAATATTGCTAAAAGAAATATCAAAACCTCAGATAAGCGGATGGTAATACGAGGAAGTACTAAAGGGCCTATTGATGAGGGTGAAAGAAGAGAGTGCATTAGCTGGCCTGATGCTGTTAAGACAAAGATCATGGCAAACAGCAATCTCTGATAGATGGGGAAAAAGTGGATCACTGACTGATTTTATTTTCCTGGCTTCAAAGATCTCTTCAGATGGTGATATACATTTTTGTATACTTCAGTAATATAAAACCGTTATCTTAATTCTATATGTAAAAAGAGCAGTGTTCTGTTTGCAAAACTCGTTTATAATTTAAAAAAAAATCAGTCAAGAGTACCATCAACAAGAGGTTTTATTGTAAAACTTGTTTTCTGCTTTACAACTTATTTAAATGTGATTTTTAATGTGTGCTCCATTTCCATCATCAAAATATGTGTGCTTTTATAGACTTGTTAAAAATATGACATGCAGAATGTATCAGTGGCCTGTAAAATATTATAACCATCAGTATGATATATGTAAATGTTCCCAAGTCTATTGAGGAGCAGCTGGTGTGAGGTCACAAATCACAGAAAAATAAAATAACATCTTAACAAGCTACATTATGTGTTTTGAAAGGTTAAATGAAATGTATTAAAAAATCAAATACTTTTTAAACAGGGCAGTGCCTGTTCAGACTCAGCTTAGCAAAAATCTGGAAGATTGACAGTTTAGCTGTCTCTTCAACCTCATGTAGAGTGCAATAATCAACAGTTCAGTTTGTATTAGGAAACTTTGGCCATGCCATATGGATCAAGCCAGGTAGGTGGTATAAGTGCTACAAAGTAATAGTGTGTTTTCAGACTATTTATTTGGTTAAAGACCATGTCTATTTATCTAGGGTCAGTTACTGAGGATGCAGTTGTAGAGTGGTGAAAGCAAGTATAACAGTATAAAAAGTAGATTTTTTTTAAAATAGAAGATCTGTTTGTTATTTTTCTATATTTTCGTTGAAACTAGTTAAATAGGCAGATATTATAAAAGATTTCCAGAAATGTGTTTGAGTATCTACAGGCGACTTCCTTGCTGAAGAGGCGCCTATGAATTCTGCACCTCGCACAGAAAAGGACTGTTCAGAAGCTGAAGTAGAGATGTGTCTTTAGCAGACAGAAAATAAACATTTGTTTCCAAACTGTAAAACTCTAAAAAGGGATTGAGATGGTGGCTTTCTGTTCAAATAAAATGCCGTTGCTGACAGAAGGATTTTCCCCTCCATGTACATTCTTGCTGCTTCTTGCGTTCTATTTAGTATGAAAATGCATTATTTAGTTACAACCAATCTAAGCAAGCTCAACAGTTTCTTACACAAACACATACCTGTATCTAAGTGACTTAGCTTGCAGAGCCACCACAGAAGTGAAGGGATTTGCACATGATCAGATGCCAGGAAATGTTTTTCTTCATATAATGTCCTCATTTAGGATGTAACTGCAATGAGTTAGCTTATGAAAGTACATGGACTCTTACTGCAAGGCTAGGAAAGCACAGGATGTGCTGTGTGTGGTAGCTTGTCCTGTAGTACCTGATAATATTCATGTAAAGAGGTTATTTTAGCATCTAATAAAATTATACAAAAAATCAGTTATGGTTATGTTGTCCTAAATCCTGGTATATGTGTAATACCGGTGCACTGAGGTTAATGCAAGGAATATTTAAATGACAAAAAAAAGAAGAAAAAAAACAAACTTAGAAAAGTGCACTCATGGATTGGACTAGTAATTAAATGTTAAAATTTAACTTTTAATTGTACCAATAAAAATGTATCAAAAATCAGTATTGTTGGCGTTCACGTCTGAAAAAAGTATATCTAGGGTACATGGTATAAGTTCACACAGTGATAATGATAGTCCTTGAGTATTTGAAGAAAAAAACAGTATTCAGGTCATAAAGGAGTTCCACAACAGAATTGTATATAGTCCATTATTTGCATGAATTGCCAAGCTATGAAATATTCACATTGTCCAAAAACACAGTAAAGTTGATGATCCTGGTATATTAGGTGAGAATAAGTGCCATGAAAATATCACTGCATTAATTGTGGTACTCCCAATGCAAAAAGTGCCTAAGGTATAATCCAATGTTTCATAGATTCATTAAGCCATATTGTCCAAAGAGTGCAATAAATGTACATACCTTAAGTCCCAAATGTGAGCCAGTATCGCCATCTGGAAAAAGGTCAAAATTCAAAGGGAGGTACTCCACTGTATTAATCTTGGTACTCGTGATGCATGTAAAAGTAGAAAATTCCACAATCCTTTGCCTCCATACATGCTCATAGTGTGAAAAATATGTAAAAAGTTCCCAATGTTCAAAAGAAGTTATCAACTTACTGAAGATGATTTTGCTGTGTAGCTTTATCAATTTGTTTGTCGTTCTTCTTCTTTTGGGACATTGGGAACTTTTTACATATAGTTAATTCAGGCGTAAACAACAACAATACTGATTTTTGATAGGTTTTTATTGGTTCAATTAAAAGTTATATTTTAATTTTTTTTACTAGTCCAATCCATGAGTGCACTTTTCTAAGGGTATTTTTTTTCTTTTCTCTTTTTTTTTATTTAAACATCTAATAAAATGCCATTCTAAAATAATCTTTTTGAAATGCTGTTGAAAAACAGTCTGTAAGTGGGAAGTATATCTAGTACCAAGAGAAACACTGCAAGCATGAGCTGTGCGGGCAGACATTTGCAAGGACTGTTTGGAAGGTTTGATGAGTGAAAACTGTCCTTTTAAGCACTTCTTAATAAAATGATAGCTATGCAAACAAACATATAGTAGTTCATTTTAATATTAAAAACAGGGAAACTTCCATATACATTTATTCAATCATTATTAACATTTTAACTGTGTTGGATATGTTGGATATGACAAATCAGACCTCATAAGGTGTTAGGCGATAATAGCATTAGATTTGTTGCTTATTTGCTTCTCAGAGGCATCCTCTCTGAAATTGTAGGATATTTGTACAATCTGTGCACTTACATGCACTTATAGAGTAACATATTTACTCGTATTTTTAAATTGGATGGCTTCATGGGAAATTTGAATGGGACAGCTTCATATGGATTACATTTTTTGCACTCTTTAACTATTTTGTGTGCACTTCTGGTAGTGCTGTTTTTTTATTTACTCCTAAAATAGCTCATTTAAAGATTGGAATGGGGCAGATAGTCACTGTCACCAAGATAACTTTTTCAGTGTCCTATAGTGTATGTGCCTTTGTACAGTGCCTTGCAAAAGTATTCACCCCCTTTGAGTTTTTACCTATTTTGTTACATTAAAGCATTAAGTTCAATGTTTCGTTAATCTGAATTTTATGTGATGGATCAGAACACAATAGTCTAAGTTGGCGAAGTGAAATTAGAAAAATATATACATAAAACTATTTTTTAGAAATAGAAAAAAGAAAATTGGCATGTGCGTATGTATTCACCCCCTTTGTTATGAAGTCCATAAAAAGCTCTGGTGCAACCAATTACCTTCAGAGGTCACATCATTAGTGAAATGATGTCCACTTGTGTGCAATCTAAGTGTCACATGATCTGTCATTACATATACACATCTTTTCTGAAGGGCCCCAGAGGGTGCAACACCTAAGCAAGAGGCACCACTAACCAAACACTGCCATGAAGACCAAGGAACTCTCCAAACAAGTAAGGGACAATGTTGTTGAGAAGTACAAGTCAGGGTTAGGTTATAAAAAAATATCCAAATCTCTGATGATCCTAAGGAGCACCATCAAATCTATCATAACCAAATGGAAAGAACATGGCACAACAGAAAACCTACCAAGAGACGGCCGCCCACCAAAACTCACGGATCGGGCAAGGAGGGCATTAATCAGAGAGGCAGCACAGAGACCTAAGATAACCCTGGAGGAGCTGCAGAGTTCCACAGCAGAGACTGGAATATCTGTACATAAGACGACAATAAGCTGTACACTCCATAGAGTTGGACTTTATGGCAGAGTGGTCAGAAGAAAGCCATTACTTTCAGCAAAAAACAAAATGGCACATTTTGAGTTAGCAAAAAGGCATGTGGGAGATTCCCAAAATGTATGGAAGAAGGTGCTCTGGTCTGATGAGACTAAAATTGTACTTTTTGGCCATGAAAAAAAAAGCTATGGCTGGCGCAAACCCAACACATCACATCACCCAAAGAACACCATCCCCACAGTGAAACATGGTGGTGGCAGCATCATGCTGTGGGGATGTTTTTCAGCAGCCGGGACTGGGAAACTGGTCAGAGTTGAGAGAAAGATGGATGGTGCTAAATACAGGGATATTCTTGAACAAAACCTGTACCACTCTGTGTCTGATTTGAGGCTAGGACGGAGGTTCACCTTTGAGCAGGACAATGACCCCATTGTCAAGGCCTAGTCAAAGCCCAGACCTCAATCCAATAGAAAATCTGTGGTCAGACTTAAAGATTGCTGTTCACATGCGCAGACCTTGAAGGAGTTGGAGCAGTTTTGCAAGGAGGAATGGGCAAAAATCCCAGTGGTGAGATGTGGTAAACTCATACAGACTTATCCAAAGCGACTTGGAGCTGTTATTGCCGCAAAAGGTGGCTCTACAAAGTATTGACTTTAGGGGGGTGAATATTTATGCACATTGACTTTTTCTGTTATTTTGTCCTATTTGTTGTTTGCTTCACAATAAAAAAAAAAACATCTTTACAGTTGTGGGCATGTTCTGTAAATTAAATGATGCAAATCCTCAAACAATCCATGTTAATTCCAGGTTGTGAGGCAACAAAACACAAAAAATGCTAAGGGGGGTAAATACTTTTGCAAGGCACTGTACACTCACTACACTAGCCCTAACATCCTCTCTTTCCCCTATCTAGCTATATAAACCCCTTCACATAGTAGGGAAGGGGTTAAAAATAAAAAAATAAAAAACCGAGTTGGTTTGCCTTCTGCCTATGAACTGATAACCCCTATGAACCCATTAATACCTGGGATTCCCTAAATACCTGCTATGAGCATGGGGATCCCATGCATCCTTAAAGGCCCTTAAATAAATATTAATCATTATGCTATGAGAGTCCATAGTTACCTACCCTGTGATGCCCTCCAGTGATGATCATAGATGCCCTTGATAAGCTTGCTTTCTATGTTAATTGAAGAATCATGTCCCCCTCAATCTTGCTTGAAGCCAAAATCCTCATCTTCTGAACTGTTGCAATGGGTCTCCTCCTAAAAAATCTGTTGCTTCTGATAGGGGGACTAATGACTTTTGAGCCAGTTTTCTGCCACTTGGTCAATGTGACACAGGCTTTGTTGTATAATTCTTCCATTTTTAAAATAGCTGAGCTGATGTGTTTTGTTCTGCCATGATCTCTCGAAATCAGAAAAAATATCATGAACTGTTCCAAAAAATACACAGATACATTATGAATTAAAAGACGACCACAGTCAAGGAAAAAGCTCACATTTTTGTGAGATATCTCGCAAACTAACTAATATTTGCAGCTGGGCTGCAAATTAGCATGCTGCTTCTGAACATTAGCATAAAGGAGCTGTGCAATCAATGCTGAGTATCCCTGCATGATTAACTACAGAGAAAACAGCTTTGACAGTTGAATCAAATACAGCAAAAATCCTTTAATTAAGGGATTACAATGAAAAAAGCGCCGTAGACTAAATAGTAAAAAATAGGAAACAGTGTTTACTATATAGAGATAAGCTAAGGAATGCAAAATCAAGAACAACAAATGGGATTGGCTAGTAGGCACAAAAAATCATGTGCTTCAATAGTTCCATTATTCTAATAAAAGCTTCTCTTGCAAAGGATATACCAAGCTGAATAGGCTCCGTTGACAAATACTCATATTATGCAGATATTGCTAATCATAAGCCCTTAATTAACCCTATAACTCATGGGGTTCAATACAGACCCCCATAAGCACTTAATTAACCCTATAACTCATGGTGGTCAATACAGACCGCCATACACCCTTCATTAACCCTGTTACTCATGGGGGTCAATACAGACCCACATAAGCACTTCATTGTCACGACCCACTCTCTGGCTGGGGTCTGTTGACCGGATTTGGGTTACTCTGGACCGAAACAGCTTTGATTACAGGAACATCATGTCTCAGCCCTTGGGTTAGACTGAGCAATATTGACAGTAAGTCTGACGAATCTTACTGCAAGCATATGTCCCCGGGTAAATAATACATCTACACGCCACGTCTTGATGAAAATTATGAACAAAGTTTTATTTTGGAACAACATATTTAAAACATTTCACACACACACAGTGGAGGGAGTGGCTGCCGTGGATCAACCTTTCCCCTTTCTCTGGCCAATAGGTTAACCTCTAGAGTAACCTAATTACCTCTGTCCAATGTAACAGAGGTAGGCTATGGGAACCACCAGACCCCTCCCATGGGCCAACCCCAGGCGTGGCCACCCAGCTCATTCTAACCCAGGCTCTCCCAGTGGAAACTTCCTGTTTGAGCTCCAAAGCCCCCCATTGTTATCTAGGTGCCTGGCTGTCTGGCAAATCCCTTTGTTCAAGTCCTGCCGACACCCTGTGAGGTGTATCTTGTTCAGGATAACCCCATATGGCTCAGCTCCTGCCTCAGTGTTTACCTAATGGGGGATGGTTAACTAAATACAATCACTCCATAATACTATACACAAGCTTATACTGTAATTAACCATTACAACCCAAACCATTTTTCCCCATTCCCACATGGTATTAGGGTTGGGCAGGGTTTTCCACGTCAATCCATTTTATGCAATAATGCTGACTTTATTTAATGGTGACAGTGGAACCCCCTACTCATTCCCCTATCCCATACCATTCACAAGCAGTGGCTCTGTGAGCCCAAACCTTTTGTTCTTCCACATGGCAACAGCATGTGGAAGATAACCTAGCCCCAAGATGGCCACTGCTGCCAGTCACAAAATGGCCACCGGCTGATTCATGACACACTTCATTAACCCTGTCACTCATGGGGGTCAATACAGACCCCCATAAGCACTTAATTAACCCTATAACTCATGGGGGTCAATACAGACTCCCATAAGCACTTAATTAACCCTATAACTTATGGGGATCAATATAAACCCCCATAAGCACTTAATTAACCCTGTCACTCATGTGGGGTCAATACAGACCCCCATCAGCACTTAATTAACCCTAAAACTCATGGGAGTCAATACAGGTCCCCATAAGCACTTAATTAACCCTATAACTCATGGGGGTCAATACAGACTCCCATAAGCTTCTATTTAACCCCATCAGTCCCATATGGGTATATTATGACCCTTATGGGGCTGTTAAAACCCTAACATTAACCACATAAGTGCCATGATGGTCCTCAAGGACCATCATGGCACTAACTACAAACACTACACTGCACTATAACCCCCAATAAACCATTAAATCTAAACTAACCCCCCTCTACACTAATCTATTAACACTTATACTACCTACCTACACTACCTACCTACCCCCTAATAAACCCCCCCACCACTCTAATGACAGAAAATAAGAAAACCTAACTCACAAAAAATAAAAAACCTACCTTACAGAAAATAAAAAAACATGTCACAAAAATAAAAAAGGAACATTACAGAAAATAAAAAAAATACATTACATATACATATTATACTCACCTTTCCAGCATGTCCCCGTCCTTCTTCTTTTCTTCTCCGGGGTGGCCCCTGTTAAAAAAAACACAGTACATTAATACAACATATAGACACAAAATAAAGTAAAATAAACATAATACACATTCAACTTACCTCCCCGTGATGTCCCCGGCCTCCTCCTCTTCTGCCCCGGCTGGGCCCTGGAACAACCCGCCGTCTAAAAAAATAAAATAAAAAAACTAACGGAGGTCCGCACTCGCAGACCTCCCCGACGATAATGAGCCGCCTAAAGCCTTTTACGGAAGGAAATTAGCAATGGCGGCTTCTGATTGGCTTTTTTTTTTCCTAGGTTGGTGATCTGAAGGGACATCTACAAAGGTAAGTGGTCTTAATTATTTTATTTTAGCTTAGAATTAGGGTTTCTGTATGTAGTTAGGATTTATTGCATATTAGATAGATAGGGGGATGTATTTTAGATAGTTAGGATTTATTGTATATTAAATAGATTGTATGTGAGATAGATAGGGGTATTGTATTTTATTTGTATTATATGTATTGTATTGCACTGTATTGTATGTATTGTGTATGTCTTTCCTTTTCAGGTGTGTATTTTTTTTTTTTTCTGTAATGTACCTTTTTTTGTGACATGTTTTTTTTATTTTCTGTAAGGTATGTTTTTTATTTTTTGTGACAGTTTTTTTTATTTTTTGTAAGGTAGGTTTTTTTATTTTTTGTGAGTTAGGTTTTCTTTTTTTCTGTCATTATAGTGGTGGGGAGTTTATTAGGGGGTAGGTAGATAGTGTAGGTAGGTAGTGTAAGTGTTAATAGATTAGTGTAGAGGGGGGTTAGTTTAGATTTAATGGTTTATTGGGGGTTATAGTGCAGTGTAGTGTTGGTAGTTAGTGTCATGATGGTCCTTGAGGACCGTCATGGCAATTATGTGGTTAATGTTAGGGTTTTAACAGCCCCATAAGGGTCATAAAATACCCTTATTGGACTGATGGGGTTAAATAGAGGCTTATGGGGGTCTGTATTGACCCCCATGAATGACAGGGTTAATTAAGTGCTTATGGGGGTCCGTATTGACCCCATGAGTTATGGGGTTAATTTTAGTTGCCTGGGATTAATATTTTTTAGCGCAAGTCCTTTCAGGACCTTTACGGTCCTTTAAGGACCCATGAGGCAAGAAATTTTAAATTTTAAAAGCAGCGGGGTCACGATCGGTGCCGATCGGGGACCCCCGCTGCAAGGGGTTAATGTGGGGGGCTGCGGGGGTCCCTATGGACCCCTGCAGCAACGGGTTAATGTGGGAAACACCGGGGGTCCCGATGGGGAGCCCCAGCATAGAGGAGGGTTCATTTTAGGTGCCACGGCCGGGATTGATAATAGTGTGCTGCGGACTCTTTAAGGAGCTGCCGCAGGGAATTTAAAAGTTTTAAATGCAGCGGGGGCCTGATCGGTGTCGATCGGGGTCCCCCGCTGCAAGGGTTTAATGTGGGGGGCTGCAGGGGGCCCAATAGGGAACCCTGCAGCATGGGGATGTGTATAGGGAGCATGGGGGAGCATCACACGGCTGTCTCTGGCTGCTCCGAGGCAGAACGTATGTGGTTTAGGATCCCTTGCTAGCACTTTTTTGTGCTCGTAAGGATTCTTCCGAGGTGCGAGATTCACCTCATAGATTTAAGGCTGAGTGTGACTCCGTAGCTCTCTCGGAGACTATTCTCAGCCATTTTTCGGAGTCATCTCGCAAAGCAGGCTGCGAGGGAATTATTGGGGAATCGGTCCCTGCAAACAGCAAAAAACTGCCTTTTGCGAGGACCAAGGGAACTACGAGGGCTAATTTAATAAGGCCCTAAATCTGCATGAAGCTGTTGGAAGCAAACAACATGATTATATTGTAAGACAGGGCTAGCTAAAAAGTATACAGTTAATCAAATACCATCACATATAATAGGGACGCAGAGGAGAGGGGGAGTGACACAGGGTGTTGAGAGGTGTGGGGGAAAGACACAAAGGAGTGAGAGGAGGGGGGAGACACAGGGGAATGAGAGGGGGGAGAGACACAGAGGAGGGGGGAGAGACACAGGGGAGTGAGAGGAGGGGGGAGACACAAAGAAGTGAGAGGAGGGGGGAGAGACACAGGGGAGGGGGGAGACAAACATGGGTTGGAGAGGAGGGGGTAGACACACAGGCGAGGGAGAGGAGGGGGAGAGACACAGGGGAATGAGAAGGGGGTGAGAGACACAGAGGAGGGGGCAGAGACACAGGGGAGTGAGAGGGGTGAGACACAGGGGACTGAGAGGAGGGGGGAGAGGAAAAGGGGAGTGAGAGGAGGGGGAAGAGACACAGGGGAGGAGGGGGGAGACACACAGGGGAGGGAGAGGAGGGGGAAGAGACACAGAGGAGGTGAGACACACATGGGTGGGAGAGGAGGGGGGGTAGACACACAGGGGAGAAAGGGGAGGGAGAAAGACACAGGGGAGGGAGAGGAGGGGAAGAGACACAGGGGAGGGAAATGGGAGAACAGACACAAGGGAGGAGGGAAGAGACACAGGGGAAAGAGACACAGGGTGGGAAAGAGACACAGGGGAGGAAGAGGGGGCAAGAGACACAGGGGAGGGAGAGGTGGGAAAAGAGACATGGGGGACAGGGGGGGGGAAGACATAGGGGGGAGAGGGGTAAAAACACGGGGGGGAGGAGACACAAGGGAGGGAGAGGAGGGGGAAAGGAGACACAAGGGAGGGAGAGGAGGGGGGAAATTAGACAAAAGGGAGGAAGTAAAGTAGAGGGGGGGAGGCTCCCATTGTGTGGCAAACAGCATTGCCAGGATTCACATTTTATTGCCGTAATTTTTTTGACGGGCAAGTTGCTAGTATTAAATAAATAACATATTAACTATATCCAGAACCTTTTCTTGCTAGCAAAATTGTTTTCCTTTCTTTCTAAAAATACATAAAAAGAGAAAGAATAGTGTAAGTACAAAGCAACTAAATTAGTATCAACTATGTGGATCCTGTGCTTTTTTATCCACTTTAATAGTTAGTAGGTTGTGAATAATGCCTCTGTGGTGCTTTCTGCACTGGTGAGTGAGGGAGGGAGACAGAGAGGGAAGGAAGGGGACAGAGAGGGATGGAGGGAGAGTGAGAGGGAGAGAGAAGGAGTGAGAAAGAGAGATGGGTGACGGGGAGAAAGGGGAGGGAGAAAGAGAGAGGGGAGGGAGAGAGTGAGGGGGCAGGGGGAGAGGGAGAGAGGATAGAGAGAAATGCAGGAGGACAGGGAGAGAGAGGGAGAGGGGAAAAGGGGAGAAAGAAGGGAGAGAGAGGGAAGGGAGAAAGAGAGAGGGGAGTAGAGAAAGAGGCAGGGGAGAGGGAGGGAGGGAGAGAGAGAGTGAGGGAGTGAGTGAGAGGGAAGAGGGGGAGAGGGGAAAGGAGAAAAATAGAGAGGGGAAGGGAGAGAGCGGGAGAGGGAGGGAGAGAGGGGAGAGAGAGGCAGGAGAACACAGAGATATAGAGAGGTTGAGGGAGAAAGGGGAGAAAGAGAGGGAAGAGAGAGAGAGAAGGGAGAAAGAGAGAGAGGGGAGGGAGAAAGAGAGAGAGAGGCAGGGGAGAGAGAGGGATGGAGGGATAGAGAGAGGGTACAGAAAGAGAGAGAGGGCGCACAGAGAGGGAGAAGGCTCAGAGAGAGAGAGAGAGAGACAGAGGGCACACCGGGAGAGACAGCACTGAGATAGACAGATCAGACTATATGATACTGTCATTTATGATGGGCAAGTTACTAGTTATTAAAAAATACACAAAATTATTGAACTGGGGCTCTTTACCATTAGAAATGCAAATTTGAAAAATGCACATAGCGGATACAAGTATACTATGATTTAACTATAGTAACAAGTACTTAAAATACAGTAAATTTAAGTTGGTGTTTGTAATCTTTATCTTTTAGTCATTAATTAGCATAATTATTCCCAGGGTCTGTATGTGATCATTGATCTCAACATCCGATGACTTTAGACTGAAAACAATCCAGTCAGAATCCAGAAAAAAATCATATTTTAAATCTCTGATGTATCCCTTTACCTTACATATTTTTAGTGAATGGATCAGAAGTTGAACCCATACAATCGTTTAACATTTTTGTATGTATATTTAATTATTTCTATTTCACAATCTGTGGTGTTTTTTTACAATATTCAGTGTCACTCATATTACTTTATTGAATCACTTTGTGGGGGCCGCTGAAAGCGAGGCGACCCTCTGAGGCATGCAGGACTTAGGCTGCAATGAGCGCCAAAGGCGCTCATTGCACTGCGAGCCTCGTGAAGCGAGGTGAGCTGTTGATGCACGCGGGACTTAGCTGCAATGAGGCCTCATTGCGAGGCCCCTGGACTTTGCAACACTTTGTAACACTTAACCCAAGGCAGTAGGCCTCTAAACTACACAGGCCTATAAAGTACACAGGGGCCGAAGGCGATAATCGTGGGGGTCGAAATGAGTGCCAAAGGGGATTATTGCAAAGCAGGAAAGGTGTGGCTTGGCAAAAACGACAATGAGCACCGAAGTCGCTCATCGCGGGGCCTGTAAAGTAGACGATGGAAGAGGCTCGCAATGATCGCAAAGGCGCTCATTTGGAGGAAAACATTTGGAGGCAAACAGCATTGCCAGGCTTCGAATTTTATTGCCATCATTTTTGACGGGCAAGTCGCTAGTAGTCTATAAAGCAGAAGTAAATGTTTTTTTCTGGAACTCTCTTGCTTTCTCTATTATCCATTGGACATTGGCAATTTGATCTCTTGTGCCACTTCCTCCACGGAACCCGGCTTGCACATATGGTAGTTCTCCGTACATACATTGCCAGATGTTGTCTTCATGTCCATAACAAAACTAATGTTGGATCTTTTTTAAATTACCGGTTAGCCTCTGACTTGAAAAGCAAACTCTATGTGCAATATACAATTGAATGACGTTATGTCTTGATGCAAATAAAGTTGTTATTTAGTAGTTCGGTCGAGTCTGACTCTCTGAACCTATGGACCACAGAGTGCCAGGTGCATCTGTCACCTCCCCTCTGAGCTCCATCATGTTTATTGCTTCATTGACCTCATCTATCCATCTCCACCTCTGTCATTCCCTTCTTCGTGTGCCTTCAATCTTTATCATCACCAGGGAATCCTGCCTTCTCATGATATGACCAAAATATCTGAGCTTCAGCCTTGTGATCATACCTCCCAGTGAACAGTTTGTCCTCATTTACTGAAGTACTGATTTATTCTTGCAGTCCAAGGAACTCTATGCAGATTTTGCCAACATCACAATTCAAAGACATCAATTCTACTGGACTCCTAAAAAATAAAATTACTCACAGAAAATAAAAAAATCTGTTAATAAAAGAATTAAATTTATCTGAAAACAAATAGAAGAAAAATAATAAAAGATAACACTATGAAGGAAAAATCTAAGTTAATTTATATAATACCCATTCTGGTTCTTGCACTGGCAAGCGACACACTGGTCCTCAGTCTTCTTCTTTAATAATCCATTTGACAACAAATCTTTATTGAAGTCCTCATATTCTCATCTTCTGGCTTTCCAGGAAAAGGCCTCTTCTTTGTTGTTTGCTGCCCATCTTGGGGCCCATCCTAATGCTGCTATTTAGAGGAGCTCTCACTCTGAATAATGATTTTTGGTCACGCTCTGAAATATATATCAATCATATTTGAGCTGATCAGAATCAATCAATACAAATATTTGGACAGTTTGAATAGTTTCAGTGTGTGATGGCTGTTTCAATGTTTATTTTACTCACTGGGGGAGTGGTCATAAACTTGAGGTATAGTGTGTATAGGACAACTTTGGAATTTAAACAGTATTATCCATTTGCCTTTGCATTGATTAATAGTATACCGTAGTTATTTCACCAAGAATATCTAAGAAGTACATTAACAACCTTCGAATCATTATCAACACACTATCTGTGAATGTTGCAATATTTTACTTTACTCTTTTTAAAGGGGACTGTTCTCAAGAGAAATCCCCCTGTCCCTCTTATCCTCCCAAATGTCCATTTTTGATTAAAAGTCACACTTTTTATAGCAGAAGCCAGCACTGTTTTCCAGCACTGAGAATGTCTCACTTTCTCTTGTTCTTTCCTCTCAAATTGAAGAAGAAAAATGGAAGCCTGTACTACCAGTTCTAATTACAGTAATATATATCTGTATGAAGCACTGTGTGCATATTAAGTATGGGTATCTTTAAAAATTGGATCTATCCTGTTATATGTACGCACGCATTTGTGGAAGCACGCTAAAGTAACCCACTAACCCTCTAACCCTCTAAACCTAACCCTCTAACCCTAACCCTCTAAACCTCACTTCCTAACCCTAAGCCCCTAACCCTCTTACCCTAACCCCCTAAGCCTCACTTCCTAACCCTAAGCCCCTAACCCTCTTACCCTAACCCCCTGAATCTCACTTCCTAACCCTAACCCTAAGCCCCTAAACCTCTTACCCAAACCGCCTAAACCTAACTTCCTAACCCTAACCCCCTTACCCTAACCCTCTAAACCTCACTTCCTAACCCTAACCCTAAGCCCCTAACCCTCTTACCCTAACCCCCTAAACCTCACTTCCCAACCCTAATAATAAGCCCCTAACCCTAACCCCCTAAACCTCACTTCCTAACCCTAACCCCCTAACCCTAAGCCCATAACCCCCTAACCACTTACCGGGCATAACTCTAACCCCCTAACCTGAAAACCATACCCGAAAACCCCTAATCACTTACCAGGCGTATAGACACAGCTACATGGTGACGCCTGCGTCACGCTTCCCAGCACCTCTTCCACAAATTTGTGCATACATATAACAGGATAGGTCCTAAAAATTAATTTGCACATGATATATATTGTGAGTAATACTAAAAGTGCTTATTTTGTTTCTTAAAAATGTCTCCCTCTTTTGCCATCTGAAATGTTACAAGGTGTAACTGAGTTTTTGACTGACTACCTCTATACTTGTGGTTATAACCTAATATTCATTTTTCGTACTAGCACTTTTTGAGTTTGAATTAGTCCTCATTTTTGGTTTCACAGTGAATAAATTTGGAGAACTGTTCTAGTCTGTCAGTCTGAGACTCCTCCAGCAACTCTTAAATCTATGTGAGGGGAGAAAGTAACTGGGCACATAATTACATCTGAAAATGAAAAAGCCAAGAGTGACTTCTAGTGGTAAAAATCTGTAACACAGGAAGCACAGTATGTTGCAGTAATGAGTTTATAGTTGTATAACAAGCTAATTGACTATTTAATTATGTGTAAATGGATCATTAGTAGGTGACATGTGGGTTTTGATTTTTTCTCAATTTGCTGTTTATTCTTTACTTTGTTGCAACTGATATTTTTCCATGGTATCTCCAGAAATTACGATTTATTACCTAGCATTTTTTTTAAGTTTTAACATTTTTTATCATTTTAATACTTCTGAAAATCAAAAAATACAATATCAATAATACATTTAATATAAAAAATATTTTTACATGATTTTCTTATTAGATAAAGAGAATATTTCATACCCATTATAAAAAATAATATGTAATTTATCATTTTTATATAATCTACTAGCGACTTGTCCGTCAAAAAATGACGGTCAATAAATTTGTAAGGCTGGGAATGCTGTTTGGCACACAATGCATGGGCCACTCTGTACTTTTGCTCCTCTGAGCACTCTCTGTGCTCATTGTGAGCCTCGTGCTGAACGCATTTGGCGCTCATCGACATCCTCTCCTCTGCTTTACTTTTGGTTCTCTGAGCACCCTGTGCGCTGATAGTGAGCCCTGTGCTGAGCACCTGGCTCACAATGAGCGCCTTCGGTGCTCATTGCGAGGCTCTCCGCTCATGTAGTTTTGGTATTCTGAGCACCTTTGTCAGTCATTGCAAGGGGTGCGCTAATTGGCTTTGGCGCTGATTACGAGCCTCTCCCCTCATGTACTTTTGCTCCTCTGAGCACTCTCTGAGCTCATTGTGAGCCCCACGATGAACGCCTTTGTGGCTCATTGCGATCCTCTCCCCTGGTCCTTTTTTTAAGACATTTTTTTTTTTTTATGGTAATTAATTAATTAGTAAAATCATAAATTACTGTATTTTACCTATTTGTAATTAATATATCCAGCAATCAATATCCTGAAGAGCTAACAATCTGTTTTGTTTTCCTGCAGCATACAATGTACATTTGCACTGTTGCTGACCTGAGGTGTAAGTGTCAGCAATGTGTGAAGTGTGCAGTGTAAATAGGCTGCGTGCGCAAGAGCAAACCGTTTGTTTAGCTGTGTAGTTGGGCATTTTGTAATGGTAATGTTATTAGTTGTAAGTTAGTGTTGTAAAATGGCGGTGTCACGATCTGCTTCTTTGAGGGGGCTTCATATGAACCTAGTTCAAACCTACCCCAGCAGAATTGTATAGTTCCTGTTCTCTGTGGCACAAAAGATGGCTTCTGAAGAGGGCAAGGCCCAGAAAGTACTGGCAGAGAATACTGGATCCGGGTTACTTAGTGGCCCATGGCAAGACCACTCCGCAAGGCAGGATACAACACACAGAAACTTGTATATGTGAAAACTATCTCTCAACATTTATTGAATGATCAAAACAACATATTTATACTCTCCAATACCACACCCTTGTGTACATTTGTGTATGTGGGATGTCAGACCATCTGGCTTGCAACCTTGGGCTAGCAAAGCTCTTGAGATCAAATTCACCAGATATCTATAGCTGGCTCGTGAAAAAACATTTATGTTAAACTCAAGTGTTTGCTTAGGACTACTTGAAGTACATACATCTGTCTTGACCCAAGGTCTGTATGTGTGAGTGTGCAATGATCTGCAGCTAACTTCTATACAGAGCATTTCTACCAATTCCACATATGCTCTATATAACATTTTCCCTCTTATAATATATTATAACTAGGATACATAATAGCCATGTACAGGCAACATATAACCACACACAATAACACATAATCCCAATGCAACAATGTCATGCTCCCTTGGCCATATTCATAATTACTGGCAATATGAGTCCTTAAACAATGAAATCATGACAATTTCTCCCCCTTTCCTTTCAGTATAGCATAGGAAGTTTATCCTGTTGGATAACTTCCCACCTATACAGGTGGTTACCAGTCCTCTTGACATGACAGTCCATCCATGTGATGGCCTCAGTGACTCTCTGGGTACCCTGCCTCCCCCTGTCCAGGGTGAATACTCACGCCTTCCCAGTGGCCTAGTGACCTTCCCAAGCCCCTGGGGAGTTTTATAAGACAATGGCAATGGAGGACCATTCAAGGTAGTCCAGGGGAAACAGTACATCCCAGCTAGTAAGTCCAGCATAAACTTGGGAGGATCCTTACCCAGCAAATCCCTCTCCTTCCAGGCTAGGGAGACCTCCTGGCCTGCTGCTTCTGGATCAGTACTCAGGCCCATGGGTAAAATTGAAGAGTACAAGGTTCCCTTTGTCAGGCCTGAGCTTTCTCCTCAATAAACTGGGATGCTGGAATTGCAATATGGGCGTGTGACATTCTCTGGTGTCATCCATGCTGGATTAATGGGCAGTTCTGACACAAGCCATTGTGGTTCAGTAGCCAACCTCTCTCCCAACAAGCCTGGCCAGTGGCCCCTTCTTTCCAGGGTTACAGGTACACAGCCAGTGTCTTTGGGCAGCTGCAGGGCAGTCATTGTAGATATACCAGGAGACAAACCACAACCTGGAGTACCCTCTGGCTCTTTGGTCTTTGGATCCTCAGGTGAAATCTCCTGACTCTCTCCTTCTGAGACTGCCTGGTTTGTAGTTACAGGAAGCCCTTGAGAAGCAGCTGCTACTGCCTCTTGTTCAGGCTGAAGAGCAGGGCTACTTTCTTTTTCTGCTCCAGGGTCTGTGGCTGGCTCCTGGACAGTGGTCATCCAAGGAACCTCCCCACTATTTTCACAGTCAATTGGTAGGACCCAGTGCTCATTAGGTTCTTCTCTTACTCTAGGAGCAGGGTTGCTTTTCCCCAGTTCTTCCCCTGGGCCTGGCACTGCTGTGTTTTGGCCCTGTCCCCATGCCTCTAACTGGGTGAGACTCATCCCCCTAAAGATAGGGACCAGTTCTTCCTCTTCCCAGTCAGCCCCATGGATGAAGGCATCCTTTTTATTTTGAGAATCCCTGATATCAAAATGCTCCTCACAGTCCATACCTTTATTTTCTGACCCAGCCTTAGCAACATTTAGCTGGGTCCCTGTAGTACCTGTTAGGTGGTTCTGTTCCATGCCTGACTGGCATGAGCCCTCCCAGCTGGGTGGCCAAAACCCATCCAGGGATGCTTCATCCAGCAAGTCTATATAATCCACCTCCAGCTGTAGCTCCTGCTGGATCAAAGGCCAAAGTAAGTTAACTGTCTGAGAGTCTGTCTCCACTCCCAGCATGTGACTCCGCTTGGCCAACAGACACAGCTGTCTTTTCTCAGTCTTTTGTCAATCCGGATCCCCATGTACTATGTCACAAAGTGCCTCTTCCAGCCCCAATGAAAAATGATGAGGTATCCCAACAGGTGCCACCCAATAAGCATATTTCTCTTCCAGGTCGACCTACTCACATACAAATTCTTCCAGCAATTTCATTTGCTCGTGACCTGGCCATAGTCCCAGGAACGCCATCCATTTATTTAGGAGACCCAATCCTCTACAGTCCTTTCCAGTCTCCAGAACATTCTCTGTCTCTACTGGGGATAAGCATTTCCCCTCCACAGGAGCTGAGAGAAGACCATTGCTTACCCTTCTCCACTTCTCCTGTACCTCCTGTATGATCTGTATCGGGAGTTCCCTCTGCTGTTCCTTGGTTGAACCTGCAGGCAATATCTCCATCCATCTTTGGTACCATCTGGACACCTCCTCCTCTGCTGCAGATAACTCTTCATAAGCTGCCATCCTTCTGTGTTTTCTACAGAGATCCCACCACTGCCAGCTAATGTCACAATCTGCTTCTTTAAGGGGGCTTGATATGAACCTAGTTCAAACCTACCCCAGCAGAATCATGTAGTTCCTGTTCTCTGTGGCACAAAAGATGGCTTTTGAAGAGGGCAAGGCCCAAAAGGTACTGGCAGAGAATACTGGATCCAGGTTACTTAGTGGCCCATGGCAAGACCACTCTCCAAGTCAGGATGCAACAAACAGAAATAGTCTCACACCTTGTATATGTGAAAACTATCTCTCAACCTTTATTGAATGATCAAAACAACATATTTATACTCTCCAATACCACACCCTTGTGCACATTTGTGTATGTGTGATGTCAGACCATCTGGCTTGCAACCTTGGGCTAGCAAAGCTCTTGAGATCAAATTCACCTATAGCTGGCTAGTGAACAAACCTTTATATTAAACTCAAGTGTTTGCTTAGGACTACTTGAAGTACATACATCTGTCTTGACCCAAGGTCTGCAGCTATGCAGAGTATTTCTACCAATTCCACATATGTTCTATATAACATTTTCCCTCTTATAATATATTATAACTAGTATACATAATAACCATGTACAGGCAACATATAACCACACAATAACACATAATCCCAATGCAACAATGTCATGCTCTCTTGGCCATATTCATAATTACTGGCAATATGAGTCCTTAAACAATTAAATCATGACAGGCGGAAACTGTCTATGCGTTACACGGGGTTGGAGCATTTTCTGTTGTTTCTAATAGTGTATTTTATACCTCGTACGTGCCTGTGTAAAAGTCTTATGTGCTTGGTGGTGCTATGCGTGTTTAGGGGTCGGGTAGCCTTGTTTTCTTTTTTTTTCAGCTGCCATTTTCTTAGACGATTTTCGTGTGTGGAAATTGTGGTTAAATTGTTGTGCAACCTGACTCCCAGACGTCGTGCCTGTCTCCTGTGCTGTGAGTGGTGTTTGTTTTGTATTTTTTTCAATTTTGGTGGTTATCGTTGTTTTTGTTTGTGCGCGGTTCGGCAGTTAACTTTGTATTTTTTTTACCTCGTTTTATTTTTATTAAGTGCCGCAGGTCGTATGTTTTTGTATAAAAGTCTTACGTGCTTGGTGGTGTTATGTGTGTTTAGGGGTCGTGTAGCCTGGTTTCGTCTTTTCCATCCGCCATTTTTTTTCTCGCTTAGGTGATTTTTGTGTGTGGAATCTCTGCAAATTGTGGTTAAATTGTAGTGCGACCTGACTCACAGACGTCGTGCCTGCAGTGAGTGTTGTTTATTTTGTATTTTTGTTAATTTCGGTAGTGTTATTGCTGTTTTTGTATGTGTGCGGTTCGGACGTTAACTTTTTTTAAAACTTTTTTTCTAAGTGCCGCAGGTCGAATTTTTTTGGTAAGTGCCGCTTTCCTATTTTCAAGTATTACAGACCGTAATTTTTCCATGCGTTCTTTTTCAAACTGCTACGGGTGTCGCATTGTGAATGGTGTAATTGAGACTTCTGTTGTTGTGTGGTTCCGCGGGTCGTAGGGATGAGCGCCTATGGCCTTTGGCGCTCACTGCCTAAGCCGTGTGGGGTTGTAAGGATGAGCGCCTAAGATGTACGGGGTCGTAGGGATAAGCGCCTACGGCGCTCATCTCCACCAGCACAAGGAGCACCTTCGGCGCTCCTTGCTAGCAACTGTGGCCCTCGTTTTGTGGTGCTATGCGTGTTTAGGTGGGGCTATGTCACATTCCAGCATGAACAACGTGCCTTATTCCTGGAAAAAGGCTCTCTTGCTCATGGGAATGACACTGGAAAAATCTAGGAGCAATCTGAACATAATGTCTAAGGTGTTTATCAGTGTATGTGTGCACATCTGTTACTGACACAGTCTAAGGGTCATTGGTGTGTCAACTACAAGATATCACAAGCAATATTATCTCATCTTCCCTTAGGTAGATAGATAGATAGATAGATAGATAGATAGATAGATAGATAGATAGATAGATAGACTCATAGCCACGTGAAATTCCCTTAACATAGAAAACTGCAGCCCGTAGCGTAGCCCACAAGACTTACGGCTATTTAATTGGCATCATAAAGCAATCCACCTCCTACTTGCGGGGTAGGGGAGGGAAAACCTACGGGAAGTGAAAATTCAACTTGCGCGCCCGCAAATCCTTTGATCTGTCAAGCCTGTAACTGTTACGTTCCAATCATGCTGTTAAATTGCAATGAAATCACTGGCGTTCAAGCCCGTAACCAGCAAATGGAGCAATAAGCTAACAAGTGCTAGAGAGGACCCGCAAGGGGGGTAATGTCCAATCCATAGCACTTTGAATTCACATATACACACACTACTGTACTTTTATTAACAGGGAAAGTTATGTTAGGTCTTAGAATTAATAGCACAACATTCTCAAGCTCGCAAATCGGCCCAAATAAATACTTTATTTCATGTTTAATTTCTGTGTTATATTGATACCGGCAATCAGTGTGTTAATACATATAATGGAACTTGCATGTAATAAAATATCATATTTATGGCTTTATCAATATTGCATTATATCAGGAATGTGGGTCCGATCATAACTCGTAACTGAAACCTGTAAGACTTTGAAATCCCACCTCCATTTTTCAGTGACGTAATTATGACGATCTAATTTGCCATTGGCTCCATCTAAACCCGTAACTACGGGTTTGACTAATTGATCACGTTCACGGGCGTGCATCCAACGTTCAACAAATGGTTTATGGATTTGAGGCTCATGCTTTAACTCACTTCCTGCTCGAATTTAATAGCTCTGTAACTCAGCCATATTTCTAGGCCACAGCTGTTGCGGGTCTCACGTTGCACATACGGGTTTGGAATTTGATGTGGCTATCAGTGGTCCCTTTACATGAGACACCTGCTCATTAATCTAAATATCTAATCAGCCAATCATGTGGCAGCAACTAAATGCTTAAAAGCCTACAGACAAGGGCCCCTATTGAATTGTCCAAATTGCAATTACTTGAGCCTGTAATGGAGTCCATAATTGTTAATGATATTTAATTGGCTACATTTTGCTACTCGCATTCAATTTGCGAGTTACAGGCTCAAAATCACTGCGGTTATCAAAAACGTAACTAAAAAGTCTTATCACCTCTTTTGATGTTTCAAGTCCATAAATGTTACCAGTGCTAAAGAAACAAAACCAATATTTAATTACAACAATTCTACAAGCCCGCAATTGCCTTCAGACCAGTAAATGGCAAATGTATCAAAAAATTATACAAGTACTAGATAGGACTTGCAAGTGGGTTAAACACCCGTTCGTATAACTGCAAAAGCAAATAAAACCACACTACTGTACTTCAAAATACTGGGAAAGAAATGAAAGGCAATTAATTGCACAACAGCTTAAAAATCTGCAACAACAAAAAAATTTTACACATTTTATTTCTGTTTTCGATCGATCCCGGGAATCAAGGAGTTAATACATTAATACATATCATGGAACCCGCATAGGCTAGAAAAGTTGATTTTTATTGATTTCTACATTTCTAATTTGCAAGTCCAATTGCAGATTGTACTTCTAAAAACTAATTGATTGTAGTTTAAACTCCATTTTTTACTGACGTCATGATGATGGTGTCATTTACTATTGGCTCTGTCTAAAATGTAACTTACGGGCTTGCTTAATTGATCATGATTATGCCCTGAAATGCTACGTATGGGTTCATGGTTTGCGTGTTGGGGCTGTGAGTCTGTAAAAAGGCTTGAGTCAATTCAATACATCTACATATGTAACACATTTCTAACCTGCAGACAAATGATCAGTATGAAGGTAATTAAAGGCTTGGAATTAAATGTGGGCCAATATCAAGAAGTTCAGTTGTTTTTCAGACCAAACATAAGAATATAGAAGAAATGTGATCTTGATTTCTACTGTGACATGCAGATTATAGAGTCAGAATTTGGAGTAAACAAAAAGGATCTATTCTGACTTGTGTCAATGGTTCAGGCTGTTGGTGATGGTGTAATGGTGTGGGAAATCTTTACTTTACACATATGTCACCCCATAATACCAACAGAGCTTCATTTAGATGCACAACCTACTTGTATTGTTGATGACCATGTACATCCTTTTATAACACATTTTTACCCATCTTCTAATGGCTACTTTCCCAAGGAGCAGTCTATGTCACAAAGCACACATCATCTTAAAATACAAAAGGGGGGAGAGAGAGCGCACAACCTCTTAGTACAAGTCACTTTGCTGTATATATATATATATATATATATATATATATATATATATATATATATATATGTGAGTGTGTGTGTCAGTAAATATGGGAAATAGACCCTCACCTGTCAAAAACTCATGTAGATGAAGTATACATATCACATCCCAGCAAATCCACCATCTGGTCAACCGGGGAGTCCCTTTTGCTTGACAGGGCATATTTAGTGCTCCTCCTCTAGAGAAGCTCCAAAACTATGAATACATATTGTAACAGAATCATACAAGGGGTGTATGTAAGTAGCAGACTTACCAGAGCCCTTTTTCCTCTGGGAAGTGAAAGAGTTAAGCCTCCTGCAACACTAATCAAGCCCGACTAATCAAGCTCAACTGCATTCTGCCTTAAAAGGACTACTGAGCACTCAGCAGGTTGGGTTCAGTCTGGACTGAGAGCCAGGAGAGACAGCACTGCACGCTGAAGCAAACCCACAGACTTTTGGAGCAGAAAACTTACAGGCCTGTATACATGAACGCTTTATTTTGCATTAGTTTATGGTAGTGAGGAAACTGCTATTTCTGTTTAGTTAGTGCTTCAAGGAAGCTAGGCTTTGTTTTGTATTCTTTTTTTGTTTGTACCTGCTGAGCAAGTTTTCAGTAAAGCTCCTTAAAGCTATAACGCCTCCTGAGCTACTTCATTACAGAGACAGTCAACAGGGCATTGACCCCGGAAGTGGCAGCCAGTCTGTCACATTTTTGTGGCAGTGGTGGGATATACATTGTCTGTGCTTAAGAAGACAGCCCACAGTACAAAATGGAGGCACTAGTGAAAGCCTTAATACAGACTACTACCCATCAGCAGGAGACTACACAACAGTTCCTAAGGCAACTAGCCCGGGCGACACAGGCACTGGCGGAACAACAAGCTAGAGCCACCCAGGTCCTGGCAGAACAACATGCCCAAGCCATGGAAGAACGGAATCTGCAGCGGGAGACAAACCAAATACTGTTGGCCCAGCTACATCAAATTACACCTCTCAAAACCTGTCGTGTCACCAGAGACCTGTATGAGGGGCAAGCCAAATCAGTTTCTACAAAAAATGAGTCCTGAAGACGATGTGAAAACTTATCTAGAGAAGCTTGGCCCCAAGGGCACTGGGACAGCATAGTCGCACCATATTTATGTGGGGATGCCCAAAAACCATACCTTGACCTGGACAGTGAACAAGCCCTGAATTATGTAACCTTGAAAGCATAGATCCTGGCCAGATCCGGAGTTACCCGCAGTGTCAGAGCACAAAGATTCCATTCATGGAAGTTTGGGGAGAATAAGCCCCCTCGCCCACAGATGTTTGAGTTGCTGCACTTAGCCCAAAGGTGGCTAAAGCCTGGCAGCAATGGACCAGGGAGAATTGTAGAATTGCTGATCATGGACCGCTACTTGAGAAGCTTACCACCAGGCTTAAGAGAATGGGTGGGGTAAAACGAGCCAGAGACCCCAGACAAATTTATCTCACTAACAGAAAGATATCTCGCCATGAAGGAACTAACCACTTTCTCAAAAGAGGAGACCTCTGGTGTTCAAAGGCGGCCTAACAACCCTAAGGTTCAAACTCCTAACTGGATGAGAACCAGACAAAGACTCATGAAGCCGGAAGTTGGAAGACACAGAAAGGTTAGTTCCTGAAGAAAATAAGCAAAGAGGGACCCCAGTAAGCAAGATCACATGCTTTTACTGCGGGGAATTAGGACACATAGCTGTCTATTGCCCAAATAAGGAGGAACCCATGCAGTACAACCTGGGGGAACATACGTACCACTGCAATATGATCAACCTGGTAGGAGTGGCCGGAAAACTACATCAGTTCATCAAAGCCATAAAAGTTAATGGAAAGGAAACCTTAGCTTTAATTGACTCTGGGAGTGCGGTGACCCTATTTTCAGCCAAAATAATAAAATCTAGCAAAATAGAGAACTCAAGGAAGGTGGGCATCACCTGTGTACATGGGACAGTGAACCTGTAACCTACTGGTACTGCAGCACTGGAGGTTCAGGGGAAAAAGATGTTGCTCACCGCTCCTGTAGTAGCCAATCTACCCTACCCTGTTGTACTAGGCAGGGATTTTCCCCAACTTGAAGACCTCCTCCAAACAGGAAAAGGTGAAAACCAAAGATAATCTGAACAGAGTGGCCAAGAGGCCTAGGAATCCCTGTGGTCACTCCCACTGTTTATGGACCAGGATCTATTCTCTGGATCCGGGAAAACCTGCAAAATGAAGCGGGAAAGAAAGAAAGCTAAGCGGTTAGGCGCAGAGATATGAAGGAAAGCCGTTGAGGAGGCTTTAACAGCCTGCCAGACAGGAGAAAGGTGGGAGACAGTCCAGAAAGGTCCCACGGCTCAACCTGATGAAGAAAGGCCCAAACGGGAGAACATGTAGAAGAGGAACTTACTCCAATGCAGTGCTTCCCTGACAAGTATGACTTTGCACGTAATCAAGCTGTGGATCCGATCCTACAGAACATACGTCGTCAGCTTGTGGAAGTGAACGGGACTCCGGTCACCGGAAGAGAGAGGAGACAGGGCCCTTATTTCATACTGCGGAATAACTTGCTGTACAGGGTCGTTCCTTCAAAGGAAGAAACACTGGAGCAGCTCTTAGTTCCAACGAGCACAAAGGAAGAAAGACTTTCATCTGGCTCACCGTAACCTCCTTGGGGGCCACCTTGAGAAGGATAAAACCCTGGTAAAGATATTGAAACGTTTTTTTCTGGCCTGGCATATTTTTCTGAAGTAGCCCAGTACTGTGCATCTTGCCCTGAATGCCAGTTGACAGCTCCCCGCTCCAATCTAAGAGCTCCACTGGTGTCTTTACCCATAATTGAGGAGCCGTTTTCAAGAATAGCAATGGATCTGGTGGGTCCACTAGAAATATCAGCCCGAGGGCACCAATACATCCTCGTAATAATGGACTATGCCACCAGATACCCAGAGGCCATACCCTTACACACCGCCACCTCAAAAAATATAGCAAAAGAGCTCATTCAACTATACTCAAGGGTGGGGATACCCAAAGAACTCCTAACAGACCAAGGGACCCCCTTTGTGTCAAAGCTGATGAGAGACATGTGACAGCTTTTACAGGTGAAATCACTCAGGATCTCGGTTTACCATCCGCAAACAGACGGACTGGTAGAACGGTTCAATAAAACTTTGAAAAGTATGCTAAGAAAAGTTGTAGCACGAGATGGAAAAAATTGGGACTTACTCCTACCCTATTTACTCTTCGAAATCAGAGAAGTCCCTCAAGCTTCCACAGGATTTTCTCCTTTCCAACTCCTCTACGGCCGCCATCCCAGAGGAATTCTGGACATATTAAGGGAAGAATGGGAAGAGCAAATAGTGCCGGGCAAAAATATTGTGGATTATGTAAGGAACATGAGGGAAAGAATTGCCAAAGTTATCCCTCTGGTGCGAGACCATATGGAACGAGCTCAAAGTAACCAGCAAACCTATTACAAACACACGGCCTAGGTGAGGAAGTTTCAACCCGGAGACAGGGTTCTAGTGTTAGTGCCAACAACCGGAAGCAAATTACTGGCCCGATTGCAAGGCCCCTACGAAGTTATTGAAGCTATCGGTGAGGTGGATTATAAAGTCAGTCAACCTGAACGTCGGAAGAAAGAACAAATATTTCATATAAACCTTCTAAACCCCTGGAAAGAGCAAGCAAAATTGATGGATGTCACTTGTCTAGCTGAGGAGTCAGAAGATGCCAGTGAGTCCAAAATCTGCATTGAACCTCCGAAAGCCTATGTATCGCAAGAGTTATCCCCTGCACAAACATAGAAAACCTACAAAATGCTGAAGCGGAACGCGGATGTGTTTTCCACCAACCCAGGTCGCACCACTGCCATTTACCATAATATCGTCACTAAACCAGGCGTGAGAATAAGGATTAAACCTTACCGCATACCTGAAGCGAAGAGAACCGAAATAGGGGCTGAGGTGAACAAAATGTTAGAACTTGGAGTAATCGAGGAGTCTCAAAGCAAATGGTGCAGCCCCATTGTCTTGGTTCCAAAACCTGATGGAACTGTAAGGTTTTGCAGCGATTTTCGCAAGCTAAACGCTGTATCAGAGTTCGATGCATACCCTATACCTAGAGTAGACGAACTAATAGAGCGACTCAGAAAAGCAAGGTTTCTAACAACGTTGGATTTGACTAAAGGGTACTGGCAAATACCCTTGACGCAAGCGGCAAAGGAGAAAACTGCCTTTTCAACCCCTGATGGGCTTTTTCATTACAAGATACTATCATTGGATTGCACGGAGCACCGGGTACTTTAAAGAGACTGATGGACAAGCTGTTACGCCACCATTCAGAGTATGCAGCGGCTTACCTAGATGACATAATCATCTATACTGACGACTCTGAGACACATCTGCTGAAAGAGGAAGCAATTTTGGAAGCCCTAAGGCGCGCACACCTTACAGTAAACCCCGGCGAGTTTGCCATCGGTCTTAGTGAGGCCAATAAATTGCGATATACTGTAGGGAGAGGAGTTGTTCGACCCCAGCTCAACAAGATGAAGTAGATTCAGGACTGGCCACAACCTCTAAATAAGAAACAAGTAAGGGCCTTCGTGGGGATAGTGGGGTATTATAGGAGATTCATACCCCATTTCTCTACAAGGACTGCCCCCCTGACAGACCTTACAAGAAACAGAGCGCCCAACATGGTTAAATGGAGTTCAGAGGCTGAAGCAGCATTCACGGACCTAAAGTCGGTCCTATGTCGGAATCCTGTGCTAGTGATCCCAGATTTTGAGAAGGAATTCATCTTACAAACGGATGCTTCGGGAGTAGGACTGGGCGCTGTGTTGTCGCAAGTAGTGCAGGACGAGGAACATCCCATTTTATTCCTGAGCCGTAAACTGTTGCCACGAGAGCAGAAATATTCGGTTGTGGAAAAGGAATGCCTGGCCATCAAATGGGCCACTGAGGCGCTTCGTTACTATCTCTTAGGGAGCAAGTTCACTCTGGTGTCTGACGATGCACCCCTGCAGTGGATGCAGCAGAATAAGGAAAAGAACAGCCGGGTGACGAGATGGTTCCTGTCCCTACAGCCCTACTGTTTCCATGTCCTCCATAGAGCTGGCAGACTACATGCTAATGCAGATGCTTTGTCTCGAATTCACTGCCTAACTGCGTTGGCCGCTCAACCCTGTGGTGTCGAGCTGGGGAGGGGGATGTGTAACAGAATCATACAAGGGGTGCATGTAAGTAGCAGACTTACCAGAGCCCTTTTTCCCCTAGGAAGTGAAAGAGTTAAGCCTCCTGCAACAGACTAATCAAGCCCAACTGCATTCTGCCTTAAAAGGACTACTGAGCACTCAGCAGGTTGGGTTCAGTCTGGACTGGGAGCCAGGAGAGACAGCTCTGCACGCTGAAGCAAACCCACAGACTTTTGGAGCAGAAAACTTACAGGCCTGTATACATGAACGCTTTATTTTGCATTAGTTTTTTAGTAGTGAGGAAACTGCTATTTCTGTTTAGTTAGTGCTTCAAGGAAGCTAGGCTTCGTTTTGTATTCTTTTTTTGTTTGTACCTGCTGAGCAAGTTTTCAGTAAAGCTCCTTAAAGCTATAACGCCTCCTGAGCTACTTCATTACAGAGACGGTCAACAGGGCATTGACCCCGGAAGTGGCAGCCAGTCTGTCACAATATCTATAATTGTTCTTGGGTGTATTTCAATATATTTATATTTATATATCCATGTAGGTTTGTATAGTATTTCATATACTTTATATCTAGTATAAACTTTATACTTAATATCTTTATAGCTAGTATTTTGGGGGCAAATAAGGATCCTACCCAGTATAGAAAGGTGCATATAATATATATATATATATATAGTATATATATCACATATATAGTTGTGATCGTACGAGTTGTTGCTAACGCTGCGGGCTCGCACAGCGAGCCAAGGCCCTCGCAAAGCGAGGGCACTGGGCGAGGGTCTCAGTTGCTGGCATGGAGCGCCGTAGGCGCTCCATGCCAGCACCTGAGGACCTCGCAATGCGAGGGCCGCAGTTGCTGGCATGGAGCACCGAAGGCGCTCCATGCCAGCAACTGCGACCCTCGCAAAGTTCAAGTCGCAACTCAAAGAGCACGACACACACATTACGACACTCGCAAACAACATACAACACACGTTCACACACATTACGGCCTCGCAACACTCGGACGCTACTCGCGAACATTACAAAATTAAAAACACAATACATACACACACCACATACATACAAAACTTACCTACAGCAAGAGGTAGCATCCAGGACCTCAAAAATGCAACTTACACCTTCATTTCACTCAAAATAAAAGAGTTTACACACGAAAATATTTGCTAAGCGAGAGAAACAATGGGCGCCGAACAAAACGAAAATGAGGCTACATACGCAAACACCATACGAGACACGTTACGACACATTACGACCTCGCAAACATCGGACGCAACACGCCGACATACAAACATTTACAACACAATAAATACACACAACACACACATAAAAAGCTTACCTACAGCAAGAGGAACCATCCAGCACCTCCAAAAAACAAGTTACACCTTCATTTAAATACAAATAAAACACTTTACACACAAAGAAAATCGCTAAGCGAGAAAAAAAATGGACAACATATAGAAACCGCCATTTTACGCAAATGCGGAAGTACACCACTACGCTAACGGTTTAGCCTCGCGCACGCACAGTATTACACTGCACACATTCACCACGCTTATAGAGCAGCTCCACAACACTAATGCTGCACCAACATCAAACAAGGTTCACAGCTCTTCAACACAATGCTTCAAAATAGGTAAAGTATATTCATTTATTAATTGATTACATGTTTACTATTACACACAAAACAACATTACCTCACTTACAATAACATTGCCGTCATTTTTTGACGGGCAAGTTGCTAGTATATATATATATACTAGCGACTCGCCTGTCAAAAAATTACGGCAATAACATTTGAAGCCATAGTAATGCTGTTTGCCATCGAATTTGAGGTTATGGCCCCTCTGAGCACCTTCAGCGCTCATCGCGAGCCCCGCGCTGAGTGCCTTCGGTGCTCATCATGAGCCATAACTTGCTAACCTTTGGCGCTCATTGCAAGCCTCTCCCCCTGTGTACTTTATAGGCCTCGCATATGAGCACCCTCGGCGCTCATTGCGAGCCTCTCTCCCTGTGTTACTACCTTGGGTTAAGTGTTACTGCCTATGATTAAGTGTTACTGCCTTGTATTAAGTGTTACTGTTTTGCGTTTTAGTGCTTAGGGCTAGTATTTATGTCCTTCAGCTTTGTTTTCGGTTTGTTTAATTTGTTTCGGACGCAATTTTATTTCTTGCTTCAGCGATTTTCAATCGTAACAAAAGCCAAAATATGCCTCAAATTAACTTGCAAGCTCGCTCACAGGCTCCCTGACACTCTCCCTGAGCTTTGTGTGAGTGTGTAAGTAAATTTTAGTCATATGTGTGTGTTTTTGCAGTTTGGCAGTTCGGCCGTTAAATTTGTATTTTTGCAGGCCGTAATTTCACGGCCGTCGCTAAGTCAAGGTGAGCGCTTTCTGCGCTCTTTTTATTTAAGTCCGGCGTGTCTCTGAATGAGCGCCTTTGGCCTTCATCTCCACCAGCGCAATGAGAGCCTTCGGCGCTCATTGCTTAAGAGCTACGAGTCGTAGGCATGAGCACCTACGGCGCTCATCTCCACCAGCACAATGAGCACCTTTGGCGCTCCCTGCTTGCCCGCAACCACGGCCCTTGCTTTGCAAGTGCCGCAGTTGCGCAGGCTTGCTGCACTATCCCTCAATTTTAACATTGCGTTACCAACAACTTTTGGCAAACCCGCAATTACGGGAACTATATATGTGATTATATATATATATATATATATATATATATAAACTTTTATAACATCTCAGTGTGACAACTATTTAGTGCTTTACATTGAATCCTGTGATCATATTTAATCTTGAATATTATTTTGAAAAGATCTCATCACATATACCACCAACATAAATACAGTGCCTTGCAAAAGTATTCACCCCCTTGGCATTTTTCGTGTTTTGTTGCCTCACAACTTGGAATTAACATGGATTGTTTGAGGATTTGCATCATTTCATTTACAGAACATGCCCACAACTTTGAAGATGTTTTTTTTTTATTGTGAAGCAAACAACTTTACTTTAATAGAGCCACCTTAATAGAGCCACCTTGCTCCAAGTCTCTTTGGTTAAGTGTCTATGAGCTTGCCACATCTTACCGCTGGGATTTTTGCCCATTTCTCCTTGCAAAACTGCTCCAGCCCCTTCAAGTTGGATGGTTTGTGCTTGTGAACAGCAATCTTTAAGTCAGACCACAGACTTTCTATTGGATTGAGGTCTGGGCTTTGACTAGGCCATTCCAACACATTTACATGTTAGTGTGTTTGGGGTCATTGAGGTCCTGCTAGAAGGTGAACCTCCGTCCTAGCCTCAAATCATGCACAGAGTGGTACAGGTTTTGCTCAAGAATATCCCTGTATTTAGCACCCTCTTTGCCTCAACTCTGACCAGTTTCCCAGTCCCGGCTGCTGAAAAACAGGATGATGTTCTTTGGGTGATGTGATATGTTGGGTTTGGCATACATAGAGTTTTCTTTGCTGGATGAAAAGTTCAATTTTAGTTTCATCAGACCAGAGTACCTTCCTCCATACATTTTGGGAGTCTCCCACATGTGCATTTTTGTTTTTTGCTGAAAGTAATGGCTTTCTTCTGGACACTCTGCTATAAAGCCCAACTCTATGGAGCGTATGGCTTATTGTCGTCCTATGTACAGATACTCCAGTCTCTGATGTGGAACTCTGCCTCTCTGATTAATGCCCTCCTTGCCTGGTCCGTGAGTTTTGGTGGGCGCCGTCTCTTGGCAGGTTTGCTGTTGTGCCATGTTCTTTCCATTTGGTTATGATAGATTTGATGGTGCTCCTGGGGATCATCAAAGATTTGGATATTTTTTTTATAACCTAACCCTGACTTGTACTTCTCAACAACATTGCCCCTTGTTTGGAGAGTTCCTTGGTCTTCGTGGCAGTGTTTGGTTAGTGGTGCCTCTTGCTTAGGTTTTGCAGCCTCTCGGGCCTTTCAAAAAAGGTGTGTATATGTAATGACAGATCATGTGACACTTAGATTGCACACAGGTAGACATCATTTCACTAATTATGTGACTTCTGAAGGTAATTGGTTACACCAGAGCTTTTTATGGGCTTCATAACAAAGGGGGTGAATACATACGCACATGCCAATTTTCTGTTTTCTATTTCTAAAAAATAGTTGTAGGTATATATTGTTCTCATTTCACTTCACCAACTTAGACTACTGGGTTCTGATCCATCACATACAATTCAGATTAACAAAACATTGAACTTAAAAGACTGTAATGTAACAAAATCGGTAAAAAGTCAAGGGGGGTGAATACTTTTGCAAGGCACTGTATGTGTTTCTGTGAGATTGTCTTCTGTTTCTGTTCTATAGTTTGTTTATTGTACTTGCATACAATGCATTCTGCTAATGGAATAGTAATAATAATATTTTAATTCTGTCACCCCACAGGAAGTTGATTTTATTCTAAAGAGCAGTAAAAAAGGCTATTCATTGTACTAGCAGTTTTTCTCTACAGTACATACTTTCTTGAAAAATGTTAGCATTGATTTTGCTGATCCTGTATGCTAATGTGGGGCTTTGAGTGCTTGATAAGGGTGGGGCAGGAGTCTAACTGCCAGATAACACTGCAGCACTTTATTTTTGACACTACAGAGACAGACAAGCAGATTGTAATCCTAATTAGAAGATCAATAAATAATATGGGTATAAATACAGAAAAAAACAACTGTCCCCTCTAAATAACTCTACACACAGCCATTAATGTCTAAACCGTTGGCAACAAAAGTGAGTACACCCCTAAGTGGAAATGTCCAAATTGGGCTCAAAGTGTCAATATTTTGTGAGGCAACCATTATTTTCCAGCACTGCCTTAACCCTCATGGGCATGGAGTTCACCAGAGATTCACAGGTTGCCACTGGAGTCCTCTTCTACTCCTCCATGATGACATCACGGAGCTGGGGGATGTTAGAGACCTTAAATATCAAGAATAGTTTTAAGGAACTCGACATGGAAGATAGAATGCCTGAAGAACTTTGGACCGAAGTTTGCAATATTATACAGGAAACAGCAACAAGGAATATCCCAAAAAGAAAGAAAAGTAAGAAGTCAAACTTGCTGTCTGATGAGGCTTTGAAAGAAGCGCAGGAAAGAAGGAAAGCGAAAGGTAGTGGAGACAAGAAAAGATTTGTCCAACTGAATGCAGAATTCCAGAGGATAGCAAGAAGTGACAAGGAGACATTCTACAATGAGCGATGTAAAGAGATTGAAGAAGATAACGAAATGGGTAAATCAAGAGATCGCTTCAAGAAAATTGGGAACCTAAAAGGCACCTTTCATGCAAAAGTGGGTGTGATAAAAGACAAAAATGGTAGGGACGTAACAGAAGAAGATCAGATAAAGAAGAGGTGGCAGATATACACTGAAGATCAATACAGGAAAGATCTTAACAGCAGCGATGACCTCAATAATTTGTCTAATGAGCTGGAGCCAGACATCTTGCAGAGTGAAGTTAGATGGGCCCTAGGATGTCTTGCTGGTAATAAGGCTGCAGGAGGTAATGGAATCCCAATTGAACTATACAACATTCTACAGGATGATGCTGTGAAAGTGTTACTTGCCTTATGCCAACACATTTGGAAAACTCAACAATGGCCAATAGACTGGAAAAGGTCAGTCTACATCCCAATCCTAAAAAAGGCAGTGCCAAAGAGTGCTCCAATTATCGAACAATTGCACTCATTTCACATGCCAGCAAGGTAATGCTTAAGATTCTACAAGCTCGACTCCAACAATATATGGACCAGGAACTACCAGATGTGCAAGCCGGGTTCCACAAAGGAAGAGGCACAAGAGATCAAATTGTTAATGTCCGCTGGATAATAGAGAAAGCAAGAGAGTTGTAAAAATACATTTACTTCTGCTTTAAAGACTATTCTAAAGCCTTTGACTGTGGATCACAACAAAATGTGGCATGTCCTTAAAGAGATGGGAGTACCAGATCATCTCATCCTTCTCCTAAATAATCTGTATTTCGACCAAGAAGCCACGGTCAGAACCAAACATGGGACAACAGAATGGTCAAGATCGGAAAAGGAGTGCGACAAGGTTGTATATTGTCACCTTATTTTTTTAACTTAAATGCAGAGTACATCATGCGTAAGGCTGGACTGGATGAATCCAAAGTCGAAATCAATATTGCTGGAAGGAATATCAACAACCTCAGATACGCAGATGATACTACTTTGATAACTGAAAGTGATGAGGAACTAAAGGACTCATTGGTAAGGGTAAAAGAAGAGAGTGCAAAAGTTGTCCTGCTGCTCAACGTTAAAAAAACGAAGATCATGGCAGATGGCAATCTCACTTCCTGGCAAATAGACGGGGAAGAAGTGGAGGCAGTGACAGATTTTATTTTCCTTGGATACAAGAACTCTGCAGATGGTGACTGTAGTAATTAAATTAAAAGACATTTTGCTTCTGGGGAGGAAAGCTATGGCAAGCTTAGACAAGCTTGTAAAAGGTAAAGGTATTAAACTATCAACAAAGATCCGCATGGTTCAAACTATGGCATTCCCAGTAGTAACATACGGATGTGAGAGCTGGACCATAAAGAAGTCGGAGTGCCGTAGAATTGACACCTTTGAATTGTGGTGTTGGAGAAGACTGTTTAGAGTCCCTTGAACTGCAAGAAGATCCAGTAAATCAATACTTCAAGACAAACTGTTCACTGGAAGGTATGATCATGAGGCTGAAGCTCAAATATTTTGACCATATTATGAGACAGCATCATTCCCTAGAGAAGACTCTGATGCTGGGAAAGATTGAAGGCACAAGAAGAAGGGGACGACAGAAACAGAGATGGATAGATGAGGTCACTGAAGAAATGAACATGAACTTCATGGAACTCAGATGGGCAATGACTGAGAGATGCACCTGGCGTGCTGTGGTCCATTGAGTCACGGAGAGTCAAACACGACTGAACGACTAAACAACAAAGGAGATCTGTGTGACTCAATAAATTAAGAGTAAACGGGCAGGTTGAGAGGGAAGTGGAATCAGTTGATTGATACACTCTATTGAATTGATAGCTGGTAGGATACTTTGTTGTCTTTTATAATGCAACATGAGTAAAGTACAGATTTAAGTAATGACATAGAAGAAAAGCAAGATGCGTGATATTAAAGACTCATTTTAGAGGACCAAATAAAATAGTATTGTGGGCAAAATTATATATATATACCGTACTAGCGACTTGCCCGTCAAAAATGACAGCAATAATAATTTGAAGCCATGGCAATGCTGTTTGTCACACAATGTAAGGCTTTTGCTCCTCTGAGGATCTTCGACGCTCATTTTGAGCCTTGCTCTGAGTGCCTTTGGCACTTATTGCGAGCCTCTCCCCTCGTGTACTTCAAGTTTCCTGCTTTGCAACAATTGTCTTGGGCGCTCATTGCGAAGACAGATATATAAGTACATTATAAAATATAAAATGTATTTAGTACAGTGAATGAATACATTAATATGAATAATTAAATGAATATACTTTACCTCTTTATATTTAATATGCAGCAATCAATATCCTGAAGAGCTAACAATCTTTTTGGATTTTCCTGCATCTGAAAATGTACAGTTGGAGTGTTGATCATCTGAGGAGAAAGTGTCAGCAATGTGCCAAGTGTGCAAAGTAAATAGGCTGAGTGCGCGAGGCCAACCCGTTTTTTTAGGCGGGTAAAGTACCATTTTAGAATCGTAATGTTATTATTTACAAGTTAGTGTTGTAAAATGGCAGCTTTTTTCTATGTGTTACTTGGCTCGCAAGCATTTTCCGTCCGTTGTAATGGTATATTTTGTATCTCCTACGTTCCTGGCTAACTTGTATGTGCCTGGCGGTGATCTGTGCGCCTCTGTCTCCTTTAGCCTTGTTTTAATTATTTTCATCCACCATTTCTTTCTCACTTAGCTTATTTTCGAGTGCCGAAACTCGTCAATTTCGGATTAAATTAGTGTGCAACTTCACTCCCAGACGCCCTTCGGTCGGTTTAATTTTTTTTCTCGCTTAGCCGATATTCGAATGCCGAAACACCAGGGGTCCTGGCGTTCCCCCCGTGCTGTGTGTGAGTGTTTTTTTTTTTTTTTTTGCTTTTTTGTCTTGTTTTTTGTGTTCTTCGATTTCCGCGGTTCGGTCGTTAAAGTTGTATTTTTGCAAGATCGTTTGTTTTTCCCAGAGATTCCAAAGTCGGAAGTCCCTCAACTGCTTGCAGCCTCAGTAAGTCGAGCATTTCTTAACTGCTTGCAAGTCCCGGGTGTTTCAGTGCCTTATATTGCAAATATGTGCATTACTCTTGTATGTAATTTTGATCCTTGGGGCAAAATACATTACTCCATGCACTAGCAGCTTAAAAATAACATGTGAGCTGAAACGTTTTGTTTATACTCTATATTTTGTCTTATTTCTGGCATTTCTTGAACTTATATGGACACGATAATAAATAAATGAATACAAATCTCCTCCTTACCAAACTTGCAATGGCCAAACTTATAATCTTTACAATAGTTCACATTTCTTTTAGAAAAAATAATCATGAATCTATTAAACATTAAAAAAACAGAGAGAAAATTATCAAAGTATGTGTATTATAAAAGATTTCCCTATGTACTTAGTTGTGTTACATTTTGACCACAGCTTCTTTCCCTTCCTGCTTTCATTGGGTCTTGGAACATTCTCAAGATCTTATTCTTCTTTAATGGTTTTCCAGAAATACATTTATCACACATTTCATATGTCTACACAGTCAGTAAGCACTTTGTAACCGGTTGTTGAAAAACCAAATATTAAAGTATGGAACTTGTTAATGAGCAGTTTGTTGAGTTGTCCCACTGAGTCCTTTCCTCGGTTGCGCTGCTGCTTCTCTGGAGCGGGCATGCTGCTTCCTTCTCATCTTTCTTCATCCATATTCCCAATTTTGAGATGATATCTATGTAAGTAGTATAGTGAAGATAGTAAAATAGGTCATGTATCACTGAAATTGATCTTGAATATGATAATTAACAAGGCATTATTGAGTTATTGGAATTTATATGTAAATTAAAATATATCCTGGGAGGTATATTATCACCATCTTTGTTTATTATTTTTCTGTTTGATTTTCTACCACGGAATAACAGTTTTTCTGCCTTGACATTTAATTCCAATCTTTGCTCTACATCAATGTGTTACAGTTCCTTTACTGGCAGCCAAAGAACATTTATACAAACACTACATTCACTGCTCAAATAGTAAGTGCCAAAAAATACATATGTTATGGCATTTAAATGTACTGTGATATATTGACATTTATGCTAAACTTATTAAAAATGCACTGCTCTTCTGCTTTGCAATTTAAAAAGGTATTATCTTTTGTCATATGTAAACTCATTATAGTGACCCTACAAAATAGTTCTCCAACTCTATATTATTTGTAAAATAAATTAAGGATGACGTTTAGGAGAAAATACAGAAATCTTTAGTTATATAAAGCCTCAGCCAGGACAAATTTAGCCATTAACTTATAGCTAAATAAAAAAAAGGCAAAATTATAAAAGATTGCCAAATCTCTCTCTCTCTCCGTCTCTCTCTCTCTCTCTCTCTCATATATATATATATATATATATATATATATATATATCACATATATAGTTGTGAGCGTACGAGTTGTTGCTAACGCTGCGGGCTCGCGCAGCGAGACGCGGGCCTCGCAAAGCGAGGGCACTGTGCCAGGTTCTCAGTTGCTGGCATGGAGCGCCAAAGGCGCTCCTTGCCAGCAACTGAGGACCCTCGCGAAGCGAGGGCCTCAGTTGCTGGCTTGGAGCGCCGCAGGCGCTCCATGCCAGCACCTGAGGACCTCGCAAAGCGAGGTCTTCAGTTGCAGCAACTGCGACCCTTGCAAAATTTCAAAAAAAGTTTACGTCGCAACACATTACGACACTCGCAAACAACATACGACACACGTTCACACACATTACGACACTCGCAAACAACATACGACACACGTTCACACACATTACGGCCTCGCAACACTCGGACGCAACTCGCGAACATTACAAAATTAAAAACACAATACATACACACAGCACATACATAAAAAACTTACCTACACAAACAGGAAGCACCCAGGACCTCAAAAATGCAACTTACAACTTAATTGCACTCAAAATAAAAGAGTTTAGACACTAAATAGTTTGAAAAGCGACACAAAAAATGGCCGACGAATAAAACGAAAACGAGGCTACACACGCAAACACCATACGACACACGTTACCACACATTACGACTTCGCAAACATCGGACGCAACACGCCGACATACAAACATTTAAAACTTAAGAAAGACACACAACAAACACATAAAAAGCTTACCTACAGCAAGAGGAACCAGCCAGCACCTCAAAAAAAAAAGTTACACCTACATTTAAATCAAAATAAAACACTTTAGACACTAATACCATCGCTAAGCGAGAGAAAAAATGGCCGACGAACAAAACGAAAACGAGGCTTCAGACGTAACTATACTACACTTACTCGCAATAATGAAACACATACTATGCGGAACGTATCACAATCATATTAAACACCATTTTGAACAGTAATACGCAGAAAATGGCGGATGGAACGCAAATTGTAAGCTGGAACGCAAATAGCGCATGCGTATTGCGTTCTAACGGTCTCACTTTCCAGAACTTTCTACAAGTTTATAAATACTGCCTATTTCAAACAAAAAAATACATTTCTCCTCAGGTGATCAACGGAGTGACTTCTGAGATAACTGCTGCTTTTACTTGAGAAGACAATTCTTTACTAATTTACTACTTTGCATTGTGCAAATTACAACTGAGAGGTAAGCTATAATATATTACATTTTATTATCAGGACAGGTCAAAAAAAAAAAAAAAAATATTAGCATTTATGTAGTGACATGTATGGCACATTTATGTGTATAGGCTCAAAAAAAAAATACGGTTCATTTAACAAAACAACAAAAAAACATAATTCAATATTAAACAGAGGTTTATGTATAGTGACATGTGACACGCACATATATGTCTATAATGTATAGTGACATCTGACACGCACATATATGTCTATAATGTATAGTGACATCTGACACGCACATATATATCTATAATGTATAGTGACATCTGACACGCACATATATGTCTATAATGTATAGTGACATCTGACACGCACTTATATGTATAGAATGTATAGTGGCATGTGACATGCACATTTATGTGTATTGCCCCTGCATAGTGACATGTGACACGGACATATATGTGTATAATGTATAGTGACATGTGACACACACATTTATGTGTACTGCCCCTTCATAGTGACATGTCACACGGACATATATCTGTATAATGTATAGTGACATGTGATACGCACATTTATGTGTATTGCCACTGCAACAAAATTAGCTTACAACAAAATCAGTAAACAACTACATTTAAATGACATTATATGTCATGTATACTGATATGTCACACGCACATATATGTGTATCATCTATAGTTACATCTCACACACACACCTTTATGTGTGTTGGAAAAAAAAATATAAGGTTAATTTAACCATTTAAATATGAGTCATGTATACTGATGTGTCACACGTACACAAAATAATTACATTAAACTATGGAATGTGCTTCATGTATGTGACATATGTGTGTAGCCCCCAACAAAAAATAAGGTTAATTTAAAAAAATTACACTACTATATTTCAATGACATTCATTTACTTCAATTCAATAGATCATATAAAGCTGAATCTTTTTATTTCTTTGAATATTCAAACAGACTCTGCATCAATAGCGTCTCTCAACAATTTGCACCATCCCTTTTAAAGAACACCAACAAAGAAGAAGAGGTAAGATACAACAAGACATTACATGCTCAAAAGGCCATGCTTTGCTACATGAACAATTATAAATATACAAATAACTATACAAATAACTATTTCACTTTCTTTTTCAAAAAGACACTACAAGAAGACCGGCGGATTAAGATTGGCAGGAGGGGACCGTCTGTCATTCAAAACTTCAAGCAAGGTAAAGTATTAAGTATAAACAAGAAAGAACCATGAGCCTCATTCAATTGCGACTTCCTCAATTGAATAGGGCTCTATATAAGCACATAACATATTTTTTATACAGAACTTTTTAGTTACTGAACTTCTAACCACAATCAAGGTTTTCAATAACTAAAAACTTTGCTCAATAAATATGTTATGTGATTATATAGAGCCCTCTTCAATTGGCAAAATTGCAATTCAATGAGGACCTATATATCTTTAATGGCCAAGGGCCTCACTCAAATGTGATTTGCCCATTTCAATAGGGCTCTATATAAGCACAGAGCATATTTTTTAAAGGAACTTTTTCTTTTGTGAACACGTTGCTTTTGGATACAAGTTCACTAAATACAAAATTACGTTAAAAAATATGCTCTGTGCTGATATTGAGCTCTATTCCATTGGCCAAAACACAATTGAATGAGGAGCTCACAATATAACAAATGCAGTAACCAAAGGCCCTCATTCAATTGCTATTTAGGGCAATTCAATATGGCTATAAATAAGCACTTTTAGGCCCTTATTCTATTTTAACAAATATATGTGATGTGCTTATTTACAACCCTATTCAATTTTCAACATTGCAATTCAATGATGGCCTTAGAGTACTATTACATTGTAAAAAATGCAATTGAATGAGGGGCAAACTATGCAACATATGGTACACACAAAGGCCCTCATTCAATTGCAATTTGCCCAATTGAATAGGGCTCTAAATAACAACATAACTCTTTTTTTTAAATAAGTTTTTAGTTACTAAAAATATATCCAAAATAAAGTTTTTAAATGACTAAAAACTTATTTCAAAAAATATGCTATGTGCTTATTTAGGGCACGATTCAATTAGCCAAATCGCAATTGAATGAGACACAAACTGCTACACACAAAACTGAATTTCTTATTCAATGTTTAACAACCTATAAGCCTTACAAAGAAGCAAAAATAAGAATAACAAAAGTGTTGCGCACCTAATAGCATTGTACAAAAAAACACACAAACTCATAGGAAACTAAATTAACATTCTTCTTTAATGTTTAACAACCTATAACCAGTACAATCAAGAATAAATAACTTTTGCACAAGTGGTGCGCACCAAACAGGATTGTCAAAAACTAAAACAAACACATAGCAAACTACATTAATTATATTATTTCATGGTTCACTAACTATAAGCATCCCAATAAAGGTTAAATAAGTATACCACAAGTGGTGTGCACAAAACTGGATTGTACAAAAAATAACATAAACACATAGCAAAATAAATTTATATTCTTATTTAATATATCACAACCCACAAGCCTTAATAAGAACCTTCAATAACAATAACAAAAGTTGTGGGATTGTACAGAAAGTAAAAAAAAAAAAAGATAGAAAAAAATAACCATAACTGATACAGTCAAATTAATACATTTTTCAATTATTTAAAATACATTTCACTCAAACAACATTTTCTATTTTATATTACAACAGATACTGCGTGAAGACAATCGGACGAGGACTTTTTCCACAGGACCGGACCATCGGACGAGGACTCGGACCAGACCAGCAGACGAGGAATTTCAACACAGGACCAGACCAGCAGACGAGGAATTTCAACACAGGACCAGACCATCTGACGAGGACTTTCACCAACGGACCACAACATCGGACGAGGGATATCGCCACAGGACCACAACATCGGACGAGGGCTATCGCCACAGGACCACACCATCGGACGAGGACTTCCAACAGAGGACCACACCATTGGACACCGATTTTGAACCGAGGACCAACAAACATTCGGATTTAAATCACACTTCAACCAAGGTAAAGTATAATAAGTACTAAAGTATAAAACTAAAGAAAATGCTTTCAGTTGCATCTGTGTCAACAGAAAAATAAAATAATTAATTTAATATCTCCCTTATTTTATTTAAATTGCTACTATGCAATACATAGCTCAATAACCACATCACTTTTTTTTTTAGCAAAGAAGTTTTGCAGTGGAAAATATCTATCCACAAACAACGTTTTTAATAAATAAAACCATTATTTTAAAAAAATATGTTACATGCTTATTTACAGCACTATTCCATTGGCCAAATTCTTAGCCAGTGAGGACAGGAATTATAAATTTAACTAAATATAAATGATACATTCTAAATATAAATGATACCTTAATGATTTGCCTTTTACTTCACCAATTGTGCACAAGAATCTTTAACAGGAATTACAATTTTAAATATACACAATTACATTTACTTTTTTTTCCTTTACAGATTAATATGGCTGATAACGAGACCAAAGAAGAGAAGAAAAGGCGTCAAACTAGAGAAAGACAAGAGAGATGGGCCGCCCAGCAGACACCGGAGGAGAAAGAAATTCGACGAGAAAAAGAACGCAAAAGACTTGCAAATAAAAGAATATCAGCTGCAAAAATGAAAGATACAACCAAAAAAAATAAAAAGATAATAAAGCATTTACAAACTGTTCCTAATACATCAGATGACATTTTACAAGATACCAGTCAAGACAGACCAAAAAAAGCAACTACAAAAACAAAGCATTTACAAACTCTTACTAAAAACTTACAGGACATTTCAACCAAACAAGTCCAACATATACCAAGAAAATCCACGAAAAAAACTAAACATTTAGAACCTGTTGTTGAAACATTTCATGACTTTTCATCTGATGAATATGAAAGACAACATCCAATATGCTTTGCAAATTGTCCTTTACTGAAGTCTTTAGCAGTAGAGGTTCATAGTTGTGGGGACATGACTACTCAATGTCAATTTTGTGAGGCTTATTATTTTAAACAGGAGAGACCCCGAGATGGACAATTTATTAGTTGTTGTCAAAAAGGAAAGTTCAAACTTCCAGAAAGGAAACAATTTCCAACCTATTTACAAAATATTATGACTGAACCTACTTTTCCAAATTACAAAAATTTTAAGACAAACATAAGATCCTACAATAGTGCCCTATCATTTGCATCTATGGGGGCAACATTGGCTGCTAATGTACCAGGACATGGTCCTTACTGTTTTAAAGTCCAAGGACAAATTTATCATCGGACTTCACATTTACATCCAGAGGAAGGAGAGCAAAGAAAATTCGCTCAACTATATGTCCTAGATACAATGGAAGCTGTTGACCAACGTATGCAGATGGAAGAAAATAAAAAATGCTTACCCAGTGTTTTTATAGAGCTAAATAACATTATGGACAACAATCCCTACAGTAAAGCTTACAAAAAATTGGCAGAAGTAGAAAATGAACAACTACTTCATGCACAAAGACATCAATTACCCATGCCAAAGGTTAATATGGTGCTTAAAAGAGACAGACATACTGATAAACGTCGTTATAACTTGCCAACATCAAATGAGGTTGCAATGGTCTTTCAGAATGATGAAGGAGAACCACCATTTCAAAGAGACATTAGAGTATATCCCAGAAATGAGGACCAACCATTTATTAATATTAATATCTTAAGTCCAAATTTAGATCCAATGACATATGCCATCTTTTTCCCACACGGAGAAGCAGGTTGGCAACCAAAATTAACCCTTCCCAGTTACCCAAATGCTAAAGCCAGAATCCGAAATAATGTTTCTATGCTTGAATTTAAAGTTGCTCAAATTGCCATTAGAGATGAATTTAATCCAATTTTATGTGGTGGGAAACTAACACAACAATGGATTATTGATTCATATTTGCAAGTTGAGGCAAATAATTTAAACTTTATAAAATATCAACAAGATAAACTACGTGTAGAACAATATTGTGGACTTATGGACTATGTTGCTGACGTGGCTACAAGCAGAGACATGACAGCTGGCAAAGCCATCATTTTACCATCTTCCTTTCAAGGATCTCCTCGAAATATGAGAGAAAGATACAATGATGCTATGGCTATTGTGACAAAATTTGGAAAACCAGATTTATTTGTGACATTTACATGTAATCCACAATGGCCAGAAATTAATCAAAATCTACTTCTTGGACAAAGTGCTTCAGATCGACCAGATTTATTTGCCAGAGTTTTTAAGATCAAATTAAATGAATTAATACGTGACTTCACTATAAATCAGTTATTTGGCAAATGTCTTGCTTATGTATATACCATTGAATTTCAAAAAAGAGGCCTTCCACATGCACATCTTCTCATAATACTTCAAGAGAAAGATAAATTAGATACTTCGGACAAAGTGGATGCAGTCATAGTTGCTGAACTACCAGATCCAGAACTATATGGTAGACTATATGAGATTGTTACTCATCGCATGATTCATGGACCCTGTGGAGACCTTAATCCACAATCACCATGTATGGAAAATAATCAATGTTCAAAAGATTTTCCAAAAGATTATAGAGACAAAACATATGCAAATTGTGATGGATATCCACTTTATAAAAGAAGAGAAGGAGATAGTGCCATTATTTGAGGAAAAAAAGTGGACAATAGATATGTAGTACCCTACAATCCACATTTACTCATGAAGTACAACGCCCACATCAACGTAGAAGCCTGCACTTCCATCAAATCCATTAAATATGTTTACAAATATATTTACAAAGGTTACGATGCAGCTACTGTAGTCGTCAAAAGTGCAGACAACCCTGAAAGTAGTGAGTTAGTACATGATGAACTTGGATCTCATGTAGATGCTCGCTATGTCAGTGCGCCAGAAGCTATGTGGCGGCTTTTAAAATTTGAAATGCATGATAGATCACATACAGTATATAGGTTAGCAGTACATTTGCCACAACGACATTTAGTCTATTTCCATGCTGGAAATGAAATGAATGCATTGGCCCAAAGTGAAGATCGTCACACTACACTAACTGCATGGTTTGCATTAAATTCCACTGATGCTCAAGCAACACAATACTTATATATTGAAATTCCATATCACTATGTTTTTGTGAATGGATTATGGAGAGCAAGAAAAACCAGAGGCAATAAAATAATTCCACGAATTTACACAGTCAGTCCAAGAGATGTTGAACGATTTTGCTTACGGATATTACTTTTAAATGTTCCAGGAGCACAAAGTTTTGAACAATTAAGAACTGTTAATGACATTGTATATGAATCCTTCCATTTAGCTGCAAGACATAGAAACTTACTCGCTGATGATACAGAGTGGGAAAGATGTTTAGAAGAAGCAGCACAATGTCAAATGCTACGACAGATGAGAGAACAATTTGCTTTTATTTGTATCTTCTCAAATGCTCCAAATGCATTAGCTTTGTGGGAGACTTTTAAAAGTAATATGGCTGAAGACTTTATGCGACGATACAATGAACCCATTGCACACTTAAAAGCCTTAATGGAAATTCAAGAAGTCTTTTTAACTCATGGATTAAGTTGTGCAAGTTTTAATTTGCCTGATCCAGGTCTAATAGATGACATTAACTTTGAAGACTATGACATTCAACTACAAGCAGAAAGAACAGAAGAAAGACTTGCAACTTTAAATACACTACAATTGCAAGCATTTCATGCCATTAAAAATGCTATAGATGATGACATGGTGACAGAGCGTTATTTCTATCTTGATGGACCTGGCGGATCAGGGAAAACATATTTGTACAATTTATTAATGAGTTCAGTACGAGCACAAGGAAAAATAGCAATGGCGTTTGCCACTACTGGAATTGCTGCACTTTTATTAGAAGGTGGAAGAACTGTTCATAGTGGATTTAAACTGCCAGTGCCTATTTTGGAAAATTCTGTGTCAGATATTCGCATGACATCCTTACAAGCAAAGAAATTGAAGAAATGTAAATTAATTATAATAGATGAGGCCACAATGATGTCATGCTATGCCCTCCAATGTATTGACCGTTTGCTTCGTGAAGTCATGGATAATATTTTTCCATTTGGTGGAAAGGTAATGTTGTTGGGTGGCGATTTTAGACAAACATTACCTGTCGTTGTTCATGGAAATCGAACAGACATTATTGAAACATGTATAAAGTCAAGTACAGTATGGAAACATTTTACCCATCTTCAACTGCAACAAAATATGAGATCAGAAGGCCAAACTGATTTCAATAATTGGCTTATTAAAATTGGAGAAGGCAGAACAGAAAAAATACTACATTTACCTGACGACACTGTAGAGATCCCACCTCATATGATTTCTCAACAAGATATTATATCGGCTATATTTGAAGGGAGCATAAATAACGAAGAATATTCCGAGCTTGCCAACCAAGTTATACTGACGTGTAAAAATAAAGATGCATTAATACTCAATAATGAAATCTTAAAAAAAATTAATGCACCACAAAGAAATTATCACAGTGCTGATTCTGTACTTGCTGATGACAATGAAAGTCAGGCAAACTTTTCAACTGAATTCATTAACTCTTTAACTCCTTCTGGAATGCCACCACATATTTTGCAGCTAAAGAAAGGCGCAATTATCATGTTACTGCGAAATATGAACCCCAAAAAAGGCCTATGCAATGGCACAAGATTAATTGTTCAACAATTAAAGGACCATTTTATAGATGCTGAAATTTTAACTGGGACCCATAAAGGAGAGAGAGTTTTCATACCAAGAATAGATTTAGCACCAAGTGAAAGTAGTCTTCCTTTTATACTTCAAAGAAGACAATTTCCCATTATTATGGCATTTGCCATGACCATTAATAAATCACAAGGTCAAACTTTCAAATCTGTGGGTATTTACTTGGAAGAACCAGTTTTTGCACATGGTCAATTGTACGTTGCGTTGTCACGCTGCAAAAATCCACAGGCTATTAAAGTTTACATTGAAAACAATGAAAGTCAAGGTGATTTATTAGAAGATGGACGTATTTTTACTAAAAACATTGTCTACTATGAAGTACTATGACTTTGCAGGATACAAACTAAAGCCATGCAAACATTTTGAAAAAACATTCAAAAATACAAAACAATTGGTTGTTTAATTCAGTCATAATTAATGGAAGTCATGTTTATGGATAATTTGCCTCACAAATTGCATTTCTATGAAAAATTATGTTAAAATGTTAAGTCACTATGTTAATGTTTCTAATGATACAAGTTTAAAAACAATATTTTAAAGTTATTTCATTCAACATATTACAAAGTTCATGTTAAGAGCTCAAGCACCTTTTAAGTCACAATGTAAATATTCTATGTTATCTTAAGATTACTACCTACATTAATGTTTATCGACAGTTTATGTGCTCTGTAATGAATTACTTTAATTACGTACGGTTTAAGGAGAGTTTTTACTGTATGCCTTCCTCTACATTCAATGTATATTAAACTTGACAATTATTCTGATATAAATTGCATGTTAATACTGATTAATTTAATGTAAAACTGTTTTTACATTCAAATGTTAATACTTTTAATTTAAAATTATGTTACAAAATGTTTTAACTATGTTCCTGTTTATAATGTTCAAAATTAGACAAATGTTTGGCAAAAATTACAAAGTTACATAAAAAATAAAGTTCAATTTTAAAAATATATACTTTCAACGTTATTGCTTACATATATTTTAAACTTCATGTTAAAATTCGCCACGTTTAAGAAACTCTTTTTACTTTTTACTTTTCTCTGGATTATATGTATATTAAACTGAACAATTCTTCAGATACAAATTTCATTTTAAAAAACCATTACATCAACGTTTAAAAAAAATACATGTTCATATCACAATACTTACAAGGGTCAAAAATATATTTAAATAACTAAACAACTTCACAAACATATACATCACATTGCCGTCATTTTTTGACGGGCAAGTCGCTAGTATATATATAATGATTGAACATTGGCAATTGTGAACAAATGAAATCACCAATGATATGTCGTATTTATTGTATGCTTTTTTTGATGAAATTGGCTTTGATAATGTATCATGCAAACATTTTTACACAGTAAAATAAATAATTACAGCCTTTAATTTTTATAGGACACTTGTAGGAATGTTTCATTCAAGAAGCATATTAGAATTGAGGGTATTATTTAAAAAACAAAACAAACAAACGTACTTTTTTTTTTTCATATTTCTGATCTAGCACTACATGTCCTCATTTGCTACTGAACCACTCTAGGACAGACCTGGGCATTCTATGGCCCACGGACTACATCCGGACCACGGGCTGTATCTGTCAGGCCCGCTACAATGGCAGCATGGCACCCGATGCACTGCCCAGGAGGAGGTGACTGAGCAGAGCTCCCCAGACTCTGAATAGTGTCAAAAGGGGCCCTGGGGTTTTGAGGGGTTGAATAATGCTCCTGAGGGGGGTTATTTTCTTTTGGGGGGGGTGAATAGTGCTGCTGAGGGGGCCTTGGGGGTGAATATGGCTGCTGAGGGGCTTGGGGGGATGAATGGTGCAACAAGGGGGCCCTGTTTTTTTTGGAGGGGGTTTAAACGATGCTGCTGAGAGGGGGCTTTTTTTGGGGGGGGGGGTGAATGGTGCTTCTAAGGGAACCCTGCAGGTTTGGGGATTGAATATTGCTGCTTAGGTGGCTCTGGGGTTTTTGGGGGGTGAATATGACATCAGAAGGGTGTCAGGGTTGAATGGTGCTGCAGAGGGGAGCCCGGGGGTGTTGGGGGGTGAATATGGTTGCTGAGGGGTCCCTGGGGGGGCAGAATATAAATGCTGAGGGGGTTGGGGGGTGAATGGTGCTGCTGATGGGGTGTTGGGGTGAATGGTGCTGCTGAGGGGGGCTGGGTGAATATTTCTGCTGAGGGGGTTGAAGGGGTGAATGGTGCTGCTGAGGGGGCCTGGGGCGAATATTGCTGCTGAGGGGGCCCTGGGGAGGAATATGGCTGCTGAGGTGGTTGGGGGTAAATGGTGCTGCTGGGGGGGGGGCTAGGAGTGCTGGGGATGAATGGTGCTGCTGAGGGGGCCTGGGGGTGTTAGGGTGAATGGTGCTGCTGAGGGGGCCTGGGGGTAAATATTGCTGCTGAGGGGGTTGGAGGGGTGAATGGTGCTGCTGAGGGGGGCTTGGGGTTGTTAGTGGTGAATGGTGCTGCTGAGGGGGCCTGGGGGATGAATATTGCTTCTGGGGGGCCCTGGGGGAGAATATGGCGGCTGAGGGTGTTGGGGGTGAATAGTGCTGCTGAGGGGGCCCTGGGGAGGTTAAGGGTGAATGGTGCTGCTGAACGGGCCTGGGGGTGAATATTGCTGATGAGGGTGGCCTGGGGGGGGGGTGAATATTGCTGCTGAGGGGGGCCTGGGGGTGTTGGGGTTGACTGGTACTGCTGAAAGAGCCTGGGTGTGAATATTGCTGTTGAGGGGGTTGCAGGGGTGAATGGTGCTGCTGAGGGGGGCCTGGGAGTGTAGGGAGTGAATGATGCTGCTGAGGAGGCCTGGGGAGCGAATATTGCTGCTGAGGGGGTTGGAGAGATGAATGTGTGTGTACATATATGGCACTGGAGGGTGGCCCTCCACAACAGTCCCAGTTTCTCATGTGGCCCCTTTGGCAAATTATTGCCCACCCCTGCTCTAGGAGGCTTCTATTCAAATGATGTGTGTGTGTGTTAGTGCCCGGTGTTCCTCTAGACTCTACGAGTGAGTGTGCAAAGCCATGCACAGGCCCCCATAATAACAAATTATAAAACACTAGCCAATGAAATGACACAACACCACTTAGCCTTCAAAAGAAATCACCACTAAGGGGATAAAATGTGCAAACGGCTAGCAAAAGAAAACATCAAGTAAGATTCCTTCAACAGTAAACCAATCACAGATCCAAAAGTTTAGTCTGTTGAATGTATGTTACTCCTACACCAGTCAGGACTAACCTTTTAAGATAAACAATTATACTTAAATGCTCAATATGAGGCCTGATTTCTCATATTCAACACAATTAAGGGGTAATACTGCTACCCTTATGAGCCCCTAATACCCATTATCTACAATGATCCTAGGGATCCCTGGGATTCCTCTCAAGATCTGCCATAAACCAGGGGAATCCCCCTTCTCATGTGCTTTGAGTCGGGGATACCCAGGTATTCTCCCTTCTCACACTCTTTAAGGACCTCCATGACAACTACAATTGATCCCTTTCTATAGAGGTCACACTCTTTAAGAACCTCCATGTCAGGTCCTACAAGGTCCTCCGGGGCATCTAACATTAATCCCTGCCAGGGAGGTCCTGTAAGGTTCCCCATGGCACCTAAAGTTACCTCATACCATGGGAGTCCAGTAAAATGGAAAATAAATTACATAAAATATATAAATGAACTACATAAAATAAAATACAAAATTTAATAAAAAAAAGGTTATCATAAAATAAAAAAATAAATAACCCTGTAAGGGGTTAAAAAATATATTTACCTACCTGCCCTGGTCCTCAGTCTTATGCCCTGGATAAGCAGGTTTGACATGTTGATAGTAGAATCTGGCATTCTCTGGCCCATTGCAATCTGCCTCCTCCTAAAAAAACAGCCATTCTATGAAAAAGAAAATATTTTTTGTGCACTTTCCTGCCTTAAATAGAGTTTTTACAGCTTCTGGTTGACTGAAATATTTGTCAATCATATTTCAGCCAATCAGAATCTAGTACTTAATGTAACCCTGCTCCTCATTTCCACAGTATAATTTTGAACCAATCAGAATTCACGGATTGTCCTGAATTTGTTTTATAACCAGAACCCTCTATCACTGCTGTAGGCAGTCCCTGGATGTATGTTTTATTGTGTGTGTAAGCCTTTGGTATTTGACAAACCAATTCCTACAGCTCCCAACACTATATCCATAATATTTTACTGGTACCCATTTCCCACTTGAATAGAGATCTTTCCATAATGGATGTAATTGTGGAACAATTTTGAAAGTCTGTACAAACTAGCCAATCTGTAAATTTCACCCACCAGTAAATCAACTGGGATGTAGCATCCCTCAAGGTTGGTGTGGGTTTTATATAACTAATTTGAAATAGACCACTGAAAAGTTATTTCTCACCCACACATATGGGATTGTCAGTGTAGTTTTTACTCTTAGTGATGTAATGGTATTAGAATAGATCAAAGGAGGGGCTACTGTTGTTATCATCCACTCATCTATTATTAATGATAACTTTAAATCTCCACCCTGGTTGGATCCAACTAACACCCATTTTAAACATTTTATGATTTATTTCTCAATTATCACTTTTGTTATGCTAAATCCTATTGGACGCGAAGGGAAAACCTAATATTTCTCACCTGTCATATTTTCCCCAGTTTGTCCATTTACGTTCCTCTGTTCCCAGATTGTCTCTCCAAAATCCACTGTTATGGTCATGGCATTTTTTCCCAAATGTTTCCATAATCCCTCCCTCACTGAATGTCAGCAGATCATAACATGCTTCCTCTAGGTTGTCACTGCTCCACATTTGTGTCATCCATCCAGAGATCTCCTGTATTGCCTATTTTTGTCTATCCAGAGATCTCCTGTATAGCACTATATCTTGATTGCCTTATTGAGAAGGTAGTTTGTGGTCCATAATTTTCCTGACTATAACATATCAATAACACTTTCAATAAAATCCCAACAAATAAGTAGACTTGCATCATTTTCTTCTGGTTCCTCAATGCAAAATCTCTAAATATCATAATGTATCAATTTTTAGCAGTTATATCTACACCTAGGACCCATCTCTTTGTATGGTTTACATTGGTCTACATGGACCTGCTTGTGACCAGGCTTTCCTCTGGTTTTTCTGGGGTTTGATTTTTTTACCGTAAGCACTGTAGTACCCAAAGTGTCCAGAATTATATATGGACACTCACAATTTGCATCCTATGGAGTATTTTTATGAAAATTCTTAATCTTGATTTTTCCTGCCTTTTCAAACAAAGTTTGATATTCAGATAACACTTTATAATCAGTTGGGACCATATTAGAAGCAGCAAAATATAGCACTATTCTCAACTGCTCTCGAATTTGGGAGAGATATTAATCTCTTGATAAAGATTCTCTCAGGGAGTGGACAATTGAGGATCACCTGGATGGCCTAGTGCCATCTGTCTCCCTGTGATGGTGCTCATATGGAAAAAGATTTAGTAGCACTGGAAGGTGTAGCTCTACCAGCCATTAGAACTGTTGGAAGATGGAGGGTGTGTGGCTAGCAGCAACACAAAGAGGAAGCAAAACAACACAGCTCCCTGCTATAAGGCTTTAAAAACATGAAAATACCAAGCAATTTGGATTATATTTGACCTAAACGATCAGGTTACAGTGACTGAACAGTCTGGATTGCTCTGGATCTGTGCAGCAACTTTTGGACCTCACTTTAACAGCAGATCTCAATAATCTACTGGACTAATAGGCACTGGATGGATATACATGAAGGAACAATCTGAATCAGACCCCAAACACAACACACATTTGGCATCTATGTGTTGAAGCAGGAGAAAGAGGTTTGGAGGCAAGAGACAGACATCTTTAAACCCTGTTGCAGGACATTGTTACAACTTGTTTTTCTGTTTGGATGATTCAGCAGTAGGAGTCCTGCACCAAGTGTCATTGAAGCAAAAACCCTATATACAGGTACTGAGGATTGAGGGGAGGGGGACTCCTATATTGCCTTAATGCAAGGAGAATGCTTCCTGCAAGGCTCAGTTAATAGAGTCCTTTACTGGAATAAGCTTTACAAAACCAACACCCCAAACAGTACCCCTAATAATCATAATTTAAGCATGATTGACTTTCCTTGCAAAACCACAACTTTTATTATCCTGATAAATCAGGCAATCAATAAGCTGTGTAAGTACTTTTCTGATTATTGCCTGCTACGCAGAAAGGAACTACCTATACTTACAAAGCTCACTAGCGCCATCTATTGGCTTGGTACTCCACCTTGCCATTGCATGTAAACAACAGTTCCTGGATTCAACAGCGCCATCTATTGCTATTGAACTGTATCACCAAGCCGTACAGCGCCATCTATTGGCTGAGAGTGCAGTTCCTGGACTTAATAGCGCCATCTGTTGCTATTGAACTGCATTACCAAGCCCTACAGCACCACGTATTGGCTGAGAGTGGAAATACATGCTATCAAGACCCAACAGTGATTAAAGTCCACGTTACCAAACTTGTGGGGCTGTGAATATTGAGCTCAATGCCCTCTGTCCATATTGGTATAACTGTTGTTCCACTTCTAAATGACTATTTTTACATCTTTCAAGCAATACTGATCTTTTGGTTGGTTACCTTTGACTACAGAAACTGAAATAAAGACATAACTCAAGACAACTTGATTATCCAAAGGAGTAATACTATACAACCATATAAATAACATTGTCAGGACTCACTGCGCTCATTACTATGTAAAAACCACTACCCCCTCCTTATGTGAGGGCACTTACTAAAGCAAAGTGACATCTATATGAAGTAAACTCAGAACCCTGAAGACGTTTTGGTTGTTGGAGATGGCAGGTGTATCAACAAGATGCAACACCAAAGACATACAAACTTATTGTACACCAAGAAAAACTTTACAAGCGCCTCAACAAGCCTCTACGCCAACTAAGAGGACAAATACAAAGATTTTCTTCGTGCACACACGCGACTTGAGGAGGAGATGGTCCTAATGAAGAAGGAACAATCTTTTCAACAGTCTGTCCAAGAAGATTTAGAGAACAGATCCCGTAGACAAAATGTCCCCATAAGGAACCTCCCTGAGATCTCCCGCAATATTTGCTAGAACTATGCAAATTTCTTCTGCCAGACATGTGTAAAGAGGAATATAGAGTGGACATCCACAGAGCGCTGGGAGGTCGGTCATCCAACTCTGATCGACCAAGAGATGTTATAGCGCGGTTCCATTATTTTTCCACCAAAGACAAATTTATGAGAGCTGCTAGAACTGGTATCCCTGAAGTAGAAGGCTCCCAACCAAGTATCTACTCAGATTTGTCTGCAACAACCCTATTTAAGAGGAAGACGCTAAAACCCATTCTGAAACTTGTAGTAGCCAGAGGTTGGAAATACATCTGTGGCTTTCCTTTCCGGCTGAACATCTCCAAGGAGGGGAAATTGTACACCATTTGATCTTTTGAAGGAGTTACACCAGAAAATTTCAACCCTCCTCCTGAATCAAACCCGCAACAGAGGCGAGAGAAGCCGAGCTACTACAACAACCTAAATATGCCTCTCTTTTTTTGTCTAATGGGCATATCAATACTCGGGGACTTCACTTAAGCATATTGGTCTACATATTGGAAGTACCCTGAAATGCTACCTAGCATTTATCTCCTTTTTCCGCAGTTATATGCTTGTTTACATATACGTTTTATCTTGCAATGTCACTTATAATGTTGCCAAATATTGTAAAAGTGCCCCTATAGGGCGTAAATATAGTTTAATGTTTAGGCGAACCTTCTCAGTATTCACTACTCTGGATACTAGTTGGCTCACTGATTAAAGTTAAGAGGACAGCTATTGCTCTGCTCTAAGTAATTTAAGTTACTGATATTTCTACTTTTTATTTTTTTCTATTTTTCTTCTTTTTCTTTCTCTTACTTAGTGTAAGAAAGAAGGGAGGGGGAGAAAGTGCAATAGATACTCCTAGTGCAGATTACTTTGTGCCTCTTCGTAGTATTAGACAATGTACTTTTACAGAGTTGTCTCTCACCTTTGGTGACCTCCAGAATGTGAGGTACTTAACATTATCTAACATAACTAAGCTCTAAAGCACAAACTGGGAATACAAAAAGCCCAATACCATATCCATCTTCCTTAGTGTACCATAGAAATATATCGAAATATAACAAAATTGCCTATCTCCTTTGAGGTACCAGTAAGCTAGTTAACTACAAATCTCATTTTAGATCACAAAGTCGTTGCATAAATTGTCTAAGTCTGGTTTATCCTGCTCTGACTTCTTTTTGTCTTTTTTTCCATATCCATATTTTTCTCAAGGAATCAGCCCTTAGTTAACAGATCTCAGTCTCTTGCTCCTCGTGTCCCGGCCAAGAGATCATCTTGCTTCAGTCTAGTAAAACGCCAGACTGATTAGTTGATATGCTCAGTCTCTTTCCTCTATCTCAGCACCAGGTGAGTCATGGACATTTAAATAATTTCACATAATGCTCGAGGCTTAAATAAGCCTGTTAAAAGGGGGATAGCATTCAGGAATACCATAGACTGGGAGCAGAGATTGTCATGATACAGGAAACCCACTTTAAATAAAACTCAACACCCAAATACTGGGGAAAATCATACTCACAATCATATCATGCATCTGCTACAGATAAAACAAAAGGTGTCTCGATTTTGTTTCACAAAATACTTAATTGTCAACACACTAACACTCAAGAAGCCGTTGAAGGCAGATATATTGCAGTTCATGGAATTATTAACAATAGTTCAGTATCACTTCTCAATGTCTATGCACCAAATTCAGACCAGTCCACTTTCTTTCACAGAATCTCAAATCTAATTTCCAAGTGGCAACATTCTATTTGGGTTATAGACGAGATATGAATGCAGTTCTAGATCCACTCAGAGATAGATCTGGACCCTCTATCCCATCACAAATCCCCAGCGCAACAAATGTTTTTAAATCAATCGATCCAACGGGAAAGGACTTTGCCTTTTACTCAGCCAGACATAAATCCCAATCATGCATCAACTATATATTGCTACAACAACAAATGGCTTCTAATTTGATTGAAGCAACAATTCATCCCGTCTCATGGTCTGACCACGACCTTGTAGGTATGTCACTGTGTGATTTGCTCCCAAAAGGTCGCTCCCCATCTTGGACATTAAACCTGGCACTTCTTAATGACCCTCTGACAAAAGATAAGATTAATAAGCCTTTGGTGGACTACTTTGCACTGAATAGCTGTGGCGATGTAGATGGGATGGGAGTCTGGGCAGCCCATAAGGCAGTATTGCAAGGGGTTTCCATACAATTTGGCTCAATAGCAAAAAAATTAGATCAGTCTCAGATAAACAATTTGAACAAAAAAATTTCAGACATTCACAGACTGGCCGCTGTTCAGAATTCACCTCAGATTTTCGAGCAAATTCTTCAATGTAAACAAGTATTGAAAGAGATTCTATGAAAGAAAATGGTGACTATATTGCAGCGTACACAATCTAAATTTTTTCGATTCTCCAACAAACCAGATACAATGTTAGCTAGAAGACTTAAACAACAGAGAGCAAACTCTTATATTCCTAAATTACTTACTAAAGAAAATGGCATGGTATACCAACCAGACCAGATTACTAAGGCATTTCAACAATTTTATACTGAGCTGTGCTCAATGCCTGTCCATTCTGGGTCACAAAGCCATAAATCCCAAATAGAGACTTTTTTGTCATCCATTACGATACCCCAAATTGATAAAAGTAAAGCAGACTCTCTCACATCCCCTATCTCTGAAGAGGAAATTAGTAGAGTAATAGGGGCTACTAAGCCTCATAAGGCACCTGGTCCGGATGGATTCACTAATTACTATTAAAAGCAATTCATGGAAACTTTGTTACCTCACCTCCAACATCTATTTAATGAGTTCCTCTTGGGCAAAACTATAAAAGCTGAATTTCTGGAGGCAAAAATTATAGTAATACATAAAGAAGGCAAAGACCCATATCTTTAATAAACAATGATATCAAATTATACTCCAAGATCATAGCAAATAGATTGGCCTCTTTGTTGCCGACCGTGATTCATCCGCACCAGGTGGGCTTTATCACGGGTAGGGAAGCGCCTGATAATACTAGGCAAATCTTTAACCTCATGGATATCGCTTCAGACAAAAAATTACCACTAATGCTACTATCTTTAGATGCAGAGAAAGCGTTTGATAGGATTGATTGGACTTATATGAAAGAAGCATTGCTTAAATGTGGCCTTAGTGAAAACTTTGTAGGAACCATTATGACATTATATTCTGCCCCTAGGGCCTATATTTCCTATCAGGGTTTCAAGTCTCAATTATTTAAGATAGATCGGGGAACAAGACAGGGATGTCCTTTATCGCCTCTACTTTTTGCTCTATGTTTAGAACCACTAGCGATAGCATTAAGGGAAGCTTCAGATGTTAGTGGAATCAAGTTAGACGATAAAGAATATAAGCTAAGCCTATTTGCGGATGATATTCTCCTCACAGTTACTAACCCATTAATTTGCTTACCTAGCCTATTTAAAACATTGAGCAATTTTGGCCATATATCAGGATTTAAAATTAACGCAAATAAAAGTGAAGCTCTTAATGTCTCACTGCCCAAGCAACTGGAAAATTCGCTGACCTTAAACTATTAAACTTTATATGGTCCTTGCATCAAATAAAGTACCTAGGTATTCATATACCTAAATTTACTAAACAGATATATGCCAATTACCCCATTATCTTTAAAGAAATATATTCAGATCTTTGCACCTGGTCTTCATTAAATATCTTGTGGTTTGGTAAAATACATGCCATTAAAATGAACACCCTCCCTAACTGCTATACCTTTTTAGGACTATACCATCATCGATAAATCTTAAAGACATATCAACATTACAGAAAGCAATATTTAAATTCATCTGGGGCAATAAGAAACCTAGAATAAATAGAGCGACCATGACAGCATCAAAACAGAAAGGAGGTTTAGCAACTCCTGACTTTCTACGATACTATAAGGTGGCGAGATTAGCCCAAATGGCTATATGGTATATTAAGATAGCACCCCCAGTTTGGGTGGAGATAGAACGTCAAGTTTTATGGGACCAAAATATTCTCCTGAACCAAATACTATGGCTAAGCATCCATCAGAGTATTAATTTAAAATCACTTCTGATGTGTCTGAGTCACTCCATCGTACTATGGAAGCAAATCAACAAGAGAACTCCTCTACTACAAAATGGCTCATGGCTAATGCCATTATGGCTACTCCATGCAGACTTATCAATCAATAAAAATACCCAATTCGCTTGGTGGATTAGAAGTCAGATAACAATTGTTGCAGATGTACCGTTAGAATGTCAAAACTGGTCTCCATCTGACTTTGGCATAAATCACACAAAGAATTGCATAACCTGATGATGATTAGCACACACGTGGGACAAACTGCAAAAACAAAAAATTAGCTAGCAAAACTCGCTTTGAGCATTGTTGCTTACACAACTCATAAGGTAGAAAAAACTCACTATTCTTTATAACTACCTAAATGAACAGGCGATGCCTAACAATCTGTCCTATAGGGCCTTCTGGGAGGCTGAGCTCAATATTAGCCTAGATGATGAACAATGGGGTATAATAATCAAAAACGCAGCAAACTCCTCTTTAAACATTATATTGAAGGAAAATGTTTACAAAACTATCTTGATTGAGTTTATTCATTCCATGGGTGTCTTATCTGCTGAGATAGATGCAAAATACAGGAAATGGGCCTCCTACTGGGATATGTGGACGCTGAGAATTGGCCGATGAGGTTGGTGAATGTGGACCTTGAAAGACAGTAATATCTTTCCTTCTTTTTCTTCTTTCATTCTTCTTTTTATATATATTTTTATTTTTATTGTTAGAATATTGCTTAGTATTACATTAGAAATACTAGGAGAAGTTAAGTGTACTTTAACAAAAAAAAAGAGTGAGAAAGAGTTGCAGTAAATGTGTTTATTATAAGCTGTAAAGTGTCATACTACAATGTATTGTATTCTTTCATTATGAAGACATGTCCAAATGCGTTGTAACCTTCTTTTCTCATAATAAAAATGTATTAAAAAAAAAGAACTGCTGGAAGATGAGTGACCCAAGAATGACCATACTGTGCAAGCATTTTGGCTAGTTTAGATGTTATAGTGTGATTCATGTTTTCAACTATACCAGAGGATTGTCCGTGATAAATGGACATAAGTATTCTGTCTGTTTATAAACACACCATGCCATGCCTACTGACTGTTCCATGATTAATAACATATTCCGACACTGTGCGGTAAAGGTGCGGAGAACACAAAGATTTATAGTTTTTCCCTAAACTTAGGAATGCAGCAGGAGATGTTAACACCCAACTGCCCTATTTAGGTGTTTTCAGCATTCCTTTCTCGGCATAGATGAATATGTAAAGGGTTAACTCTTTTTTTGTTTATGCTCACTGCATGGAGCTGTTGCTGTGGGTCTGTCTGGGGACATGCCAGTCGCACATGTAAACAGAGATTTCATTTATCAATTTTTCTGTGAAAAATGCACATGTTTAGAAAATTCAAAAAGTATTTTTAACATGCTTTTGAGAGATCTTTACAGTAGTGTGCTCCAAGTTGTGCTGAATTAGGTGGCCCTTTAAGACATAAGACAAAGAGAATAGAGGTGGAGGCATTGAGGTGGACAGTGGGGACTATGAGAATTTGAAATCTAAAAAGAAGCTGGAAAGTGATGCTTAATTGTATCCATTGAGGATTGAAAAGACAGGACTTGGTGCAGCCTGCCTACACTTTTCAAGAAGAGGGGGTAGAAAGAAGAAAAAAAAAGAAAAAGGGGAAAAACAAAATGTCAAAATTAATTGATATGGGAGGGTGTGGCTAGCAGCAAACAGAGAGGAAGCAAAACAACATAGCTCCCAGCAATAAGGCTTTAAAAAGCATGAAAATTATATATAAAGTAACTTCTCTATCACCAAATCAACAAATTTGCACACAGGAGGACCCAGCTGGCTTTAAAAATCAAGTTTGGCAACTTTTTTCCTGAGATTTGCAGCTGAACCAGAACAAAGGATTCTCTGAAACACTGATAAACAACATGCCTACTTAAGGTTGGTAATGACTCATATTGCCTGTCTGTTTCAAACCTATGCAATTCTTTGCCTTATACTACTGGAGATCTAGTCTGTGTAATAATCTAAAGATATGGTACACAATAAACTGTATTACTTTTTAAGAGCAGAAGACCCAGCAGCTTATCTCTCAAAGCTATAATATATGAAAGAGGATGTGTGTTTCTGCTGAAAAAAACATTTAAGACCATATATAAAGTGACTTATCTATCACCAAATTGATATATATGACCAGGATTGTGCACAGGAGGACCCAGCTGGTTTTAAAAATCAAGTGATCCAGAAGCTACAAGTTGCACCCTAACAAGAAGAGACTGTGTGAGAGGCCCAGAAAAGATTACAGCTTTGCTGCTACTAAAAACACTGCAAACCTAGATGCTTTAATACTCTTGGCTCCCAAAAGCTCAGGGACCTGTACAGTTAAAAACACTGCAAAGGACAGAGAAAGCAGATACTGCTAAGAGAGGCTTGATGCAACACAGAACCCTCCCATATTTTATTACAGACTTTGTTTTTTTATGCAAGTGGGACATTAAAAGATTCTGAGAAGTTGACTCTGACTCTGACAACACCAAGCCCAGAGGTTATGTGCTTAATAGTGCCTGAAGATATTGCAACTTTACTGGCACTGAAAGCGACACTAAGGGATGACCTCACTGCTCCCTGACTCAAGTAATATAAGGGCTTGCTCAGGACTTTAAGATTCTAAGGCCTTGATACTGACCCTAAGGGGACAAAGACTTTGCACTGCTTATAAGACTGTAGAAGGGGGCATACAACCTCTTTATTTTCATCTTCACTACTACTGCCTCATTACTAATGGGAACAAGATATACATTTCCTTATATAACTGCTTCAGCCGTGGCCTGTGCTTAGTATTGGTACAACAACAAACCAAGCATCCTATCATCACTGGAGGGAGCAGCAGTGCCACCTACTGGTGCTCAGAAAATAGTGCAGTCCAGAACTCAACAAGATACATCACCCGCACCAGACAGAGCATTGACGCCATCTAGTGGGACATTGATGAAAGCAGCTTGGGCCTACTGAGAGCACATGATTGACAGAGCTCAACAATACATTGAGATGTAACTACAGCGGCCCTACATGGTTCTAGCCGGCAAGGACCAAAAAACACCAAGACAACATTACAGGAACTGGGTGTATCCCGACAGCACCGAGCACAGCAGATCTAATTACCTGAGAGGATATAGCTGCAGCGGAGGGGTCTCATCAGAGCAACTGGCTAAATGCCTAGGCGTCCAACAGCCAACCCGGAGACAATCAGCGGTGCAGAAATGGGGAAAAATAAAAAATCCTTACCGTCAAAAAAAATTGACGAGCATTTTAAAACTCTGGAAGCATTAGAAACACCGGCACAAGACCTCGCCTCAGAGCAATCGGACATCTCAGATTTAGACTCTCAGGAGGTAACCTTACAGCCGGAGGTATCCATCAATAGTGCCTCAATGGCAAGAATTGAAGCGCTCCTGGCCTCCCATATCAACGGAGCAGTCACGGCATTGCAAAAAGACATACAAGAGATCGGACAGAGGACTCATCAACTTGAGGAAACCATGGACCAAGTGGTAGAGGCGCAGGAGAAGGACAGGGCCAACATTGCTGGCAATTCCTCCCGTATCTCGGATATAGAAGATAAGTTGGAGGACTTGGAGAATAGATCCAGAAGATTTAATTTGAGGATTAGAGGCGTCCCCACGGCTATAGTCGATCTACCACGCTACCTTAAGGGCACGATAGATGAGATCCTCTCAGGATACCCGGACCACGAGTGGGAGGTAGAGCGAGCGCACAGAGCCCTTGGGGGGAGCCGCAATCAAGACCTCCCTAAAGACATCATTGTCCGGCTTCTGCGCCAACAATCCAGAGACCTGATCCTCGCAGCTACCCGCAACAAGACCTCGATCAGTGGTCCTGACGGGGCTAGGCTCCAGTTTTTTGCGGATCTTTCTCCAACTACGCTACAAAGACGGAGGCTGATTAAGCCGGCCCTGGAAGTGCTACTACGCCATGGCATCAGATATCGCTGGGGATTCCCCTTTGCCCTGATCTTTTCTGTGGGAGGTATCCAATGTACAACACGCGCCCTAGATGACTGCCAAGAGCTTCTCAAGTGTCTAGAACTGAATGGGGGGGACCCAGCCCCTATGGCATCTGCTTCAGCAACTTTGCCTCTTCCGAAGAGACAATGGTCTGAAGTGACCAGACAAAAGAGGCCTGCTGATCACGTCTCAAAAACTGCCAACAGACGCCCCAGCCAAAACATGGACACGCTGACACACTAGCACAATAGTCTTTATCCTCAAGACTGTTCAAAATGAGGGGTCGACTAAAGAGGCACCATGCTATCAGAAAGTCTTGTTTCCTTTTTGCTTTTTTTGTTTGCTTTTTTGCTGCTACCTAGGGGAGACTCTCAGGAAGGTTGCTCAGAACTGAGCTAACTGTTCTGTACTACCTTTCCCCCCTACTTCTTGCCTTTTGGGCTGGCTCCCAGAGGAACTCAGGACTTTTGCTACGAGTTGTACCCAGCTGACAAAAGACTTTTGAACTGTATTAACCCATGTTTTGCTTTTCCTTCCTACCTAGCAGGTTGTAGTAGATTGTTAAAGAAACACCTACTGTTGCTAATTGAGGGAATAATACTTAGCCTGGCGAGACCCCTCTGGCTAGTCTAGGTTTAGCTGTTTCTACTGTTTATAATTTATGTGAAGAGTTTTGTTATTAATGTTTGCACAAATTATTTATAGATCTGGCTACTCTATTACGGTAACACTCCTTTTATCTTATTTATAATTGTCCTTGCCGGCAGGAACTGAAGCGGAACCTGCTAGTACTTTAACGGATTGACAGGAATAGGTTAGGGCTAGAGGTCCTAAGAATGCTTAATTTTTCAATAACCACTCTATTTGTTCTTCTCACAACTTTCTGTATTTGTGCTCACCTAACATTTACTTACCAACCTTTGCTCACCCACCCTCTACTGGGTTCGGAACGAAGCAATTCATTCTTTGATTACTGTGTCCCTGCCAAAGCATACATTTTTAGAGTATATCTAAGCTGGGATCAGCTACTTACGCTGCTTACCCGTCCTCCTAGTGCCAATCACCATCCAAATAATTTAAACTATTCACATCCTTTGCCTACTCGCCCCCTGTGCCCCTTTAGCATTCCCGGGGTCTCAGGGCATAAGCGTAATGATCCTTATTTGGTGGAGGCTCTAGTGGTTGCCTGTTTACAGGTCAACGGGCACAATCTAATCCCATTTACAATTACATTATCCAAGCCAAAATTAAGCCAACTATTTTTTATGATAGGGCACCAGGGGGTGGCATCAAAACTCACGCACTCTTGCTTTTATATTCTAACTAGAATCAAGCCTGCTAGAACTCGCTCACCCAGGGCTCAGCCACTTCCACACCTCCAGAAGGAGAAGCCGCTCCTCACTCCCTCCTCGACAGCTCGCCGGAAAGGTAAGGCTAATTCAGCATATCTGACAGACACCTTATTAATTTACCCATGCCCATAACAGTACTCACTCATAACGTGAAGGGCTTTAACTCTCCTTTCAAGCGGAGGAAGGCCTTTTTATACTATAAGACTTACAAACCATCTGTAATATTCCTACAGGAGACCCACTTCGCTAGGCATAAGACCCCTACATATCTTAATAAAGATTACCCTCAATTCTTCCATTCCACCCACACTTCAAAAAAAGAGGGGGTAGCAATATTGCTACATAGGAACCTCCAATTCCAGTTAACATCCAAACTGGTAGACCGTGAAGGGTACTTTATCATTATAAAAGGTACGATCTTGGGAAACACGATTTCTCTGGCTTCCTTTTATGCCCCCACAACGGCACCACATAAGGCCCTAATAAGATTTTTAAGGGCACTGGAAGGGGGGGACTGGGGGAACTTAGTGGTAGGAGGGGATTTCAATTTAGTCTTAGACCCAAAGGCGGACAAATCTAGGGCTCCAGTGAGTGACCGATTCTCCAACAAAATTAGACAAATTAAGAAACTCCTGCACTCTGTTAGCCTGGTAGATGCCTGGAGGGGACTTCATCCGAGAGGGAAAGAGTTTACTTTTTACTCACCCACACATGGCTCCTACTCGCGCATTGACACTATTTACATTAGCAGCTCACTTCTTGACAGCTCACACAGAGCGACCATAGTGCCTTGCACTTGGTCCGACCATTCAGCAGTTTTATTGGAAGTGGACCTGGGAAGTCAATTCAGCATACCTTACACCTGGAGGCTGAATGAATACCAAATCTCACTGCCTTCAACTCAGGAACAGATAGAGAGAGAGTTGCTAGACTTCTTTGGGTCCAATGCGGGCAGGGAGACGGGAGCGGGATGGGTTTGGATGGCCCATAAAGCCTTTATAAGAGGAGTGTGCATCAAATTGGCTTCTCAGTTCAAAAAACTGAATCTACAAAGGGAGAGAGATCTGGCGAGCAAATTGGCACGACTGGAGCTTCGAAATCAGCTCTCCCCCTCCTCCTCCCTGAGAACAGAGATAGACAAGACGAGGCTGGAGCTAGATAGCGTATTGTCCATAAAAACGGACAAGGCACTGAGACGGACGCAGCATTTGTTTTACAATAAAGCGAACAAACCGGATAAATTGTTAGCCAGAAGCCTGAGAGCAAAGTATGGCCAATCCAGGATTTCCCAAATCAGGAATAAAGAGGGCGACCTCATATATAGCCAAAATGAAATACAAAAAGTTTTTAGGGAATATTACCAAAATATATACTCCACTAAACAGGTGGCCATGGAAAATAACATTGCTTCTTACTTAAACTCACTGGACCTTCCTCAGATTTCGCCCGCTGACTTACACTCTCTAAATAAGGAAGTTACTATCAAGGAAGTTCTAGAAGCGATTAAGGAACTAAAACTAGGAAAATCCCCGGGCCCGGATGGGTTCACCAATATCTACTATAAGAAATTCTCAACACTTCTGGCTCCTCATCTATGTAATCTCTTTAACTCGATACTGAGAGGGGAGATTACCCCCCCAGAACTAAACCATGCTGACTTAACAATATTCTCTAAAGAGGTTAGAGATCAGAGAGATGCCAAGAACTAAAGACCTATCTCACTGCTTAATGGGGATGTCAAGTTGCTTGCCAAGATCTTCTCTCAAAGGATCTCAATATTCCTTCCCTCCTTGATTCACAAAGACCAGTCAGGGTTCATCCCGCACAGGCAAACTGGCGACAACATCAGGAGAACTCTAAATGTCATCCATTTGGCTAGGTCTAGGGGGTCTCCGGTCTGCCTGCTTGCATTGGACATAGAGAAAGCGTTTGACACCTTAGAGTGGCCCTTTCTATTTGCCACGTTAGCAAAGTTTGGGTTTGAAGGCAACTTCTTAAACTTATTACACACTTACTACACGCTACCCAATGCCACTTTAAAATTACAGGCTCCCAGACATCTAGTATTAATATAGAGAGAGGCACGAGACAGGGATGCCCTCTGTCCCCGCTGCTCTTTGCTTTGGCCATAGAGCCCTTGGCCCAGGCGATAAGAGCAAACTCCTCTATAGAGGGGGTGCGGGTGGGACATCAGCATCTAAAATGTTCTTTGTTTGCTGATGACCTACTGTGCACTCTCTCGAATCCTGGCTCCTCCATAGACGCCCTACTGGGCACAATCAATGAATATAGCACTCTCTCTGGACTGAGATTGAATCATAGCAAGACAGAAGCCTTAAGTGTGGGCATTCCTGGGGACATCTTGGACCAACTAAAAAAGGTACACAACTTTCTATGGCCTGCCTCTTACATTAACTATCTAGGGATAAAGTTGACTAACTCACTAGTGGATATTTATAAAACCAATTACCCACCCCTATTTAAGACTCTTCGAAGGGACTTAGACAGCTGGACAAAAAGGCAGATTTCGTGGACGGGCCGAATAGCCACGGTCAAGATGAACATCTTGCCGAGGCTGCTTTATCTGGCCAGGACTCTGCCAATCCAAATTAATAACAGGGAATTGGCACAGTTTCAAGCCCAGGTCTTTAGATTTGTTTGGAGGAATAGACCTCCTAGGATCGCCAGACATACTATGTATAAACATAAGTCTAGAGGGGGATTATCCTGCCCTAATTTCAATACCTACTTTAGGGCAGCTCAAATTGCCTCTATACCGTTGATACATTCTACCACCCTACAGCCCAATTGGGTTTTTATTGAAGAGCTACAAATGGTCCCATTAAAATGGGAAATCATTTTATGGGCTCCGAGTTTGCACACGTTTGACTCCCAAATCCATAACCCTATAACTAAATTTACGCTGAAAATATGGAAATGGGCTAGGAAGGAACATAAGCTGATTCACCCCGTATCACCTCTTACTTCAATCTTTACATCAACCTCTCTAGCGACCACCCTCACAGCTGACTCCAAAGCATTCTGGATTACACACAATTTAGACAAACTTGAGGCTTGTTTTGATGGCGACAGAATTATTTCTTGGGCAGAAATGAACAGGAAAATAGGGATACCACACCAAGAAATGTTTAACTACATCAAAATTAGACATTGGGTTGAGGAGATACATAGGATTCATGGCCCGCCCAAAGAATCGTGGATGTCAATAATATGTAAAAACACAAACTATACACTATGTTTAATGCCCCAAAGGCTTCGTGGAAGCCTGCTTACACATTGAAATGGGAGATAGACATGCAACAAAACTGGGAGGGGGACAAATGGGCGGAATCCTTTCTGAGCCTATCTAAGGGCTCATATAACTATAGCTTGCTAGAAACCTCATTGAAAATCTTACACTGGGCATACATGACTCCTGCCAGGCTAAATAAGCTATCTCCAACAACTTCAGATAGGTGCTTTAGAGGATGCCAGGGAAGGGGAGACTTTATTCATACATGGTGGAAATGCCCTAGAGTGGCTAATATTTGGATTGAAGCTACCAAATTAGCTTCACGAAATCTTAAATCTCCCCTAGAACCATCAATCTCGACTTGTCTGTTGGGAATTCACTACCAGGGACTGGGTAATAAGGGGAACAAATTGGCCCAAATGATTTTTTTAGCCGCCAAAAATATAATTGCTAGAAGATGGAAAAGCAGTCATATCCAATTTCAGGAAGTCATAAACAAAATAAATTATCTTTGCATTAACGAAAGAATGACTCACACTTTGTTGGACACTCACCACATTTACCTAGAAATTTGGGGACCTTGGATTCAGTCTCCAGATAGCACATTGTAAGGTCTGGACAGGAAAGAACATTACATTTTGTCTAACAGCGGTGGCTTGTCCGGGGAGTGGAGTGTGGAGCGGACTGGAACGGGTAGAGCTGGGAAGCGGAGAGGCAACTCATCTAGACGACAAAAGGTACTGAGGGTGGCACGGGAGATCATAGGAATGGATGTAGTGAGGAATACTTAGGAGTTGAACTTTAATTGTGTATTTACTTAAAACCATCACCAAAAAAGGAAAAAATGTGAGATATCTGGCTGAATGATTGTTTATTGATATGAATACTATATTTTAATAACAATAGACACAATAATCTCAATAATTTCAGTTAACAGATGTTTGCAATGTAATTGTTTGTTATGTAACATAAAAGCTGTTGAATAAAAAATCTTTGAAACAAAATTAATTGATATGTGGTATATAAATGACACATAAACTCGGTAAGTGAGGAAATTAAATCAGATAACGGGAAGATAATACCATTAAGCAAAAAGCCCAAGAACTAAAAAGCAATTTTAGTACTAACAAGAGAACAAGCAATTAATCTTTAAAACTTATCAGAAAACTTTGGCTTTTTTTAGAACCTTTTACGTTAATCCAGGTATACTATTCACAAATATACAAAGAATGTCTGAAAGAACCCAGACATTAAAGAAAGCATACCTTAAAATATTTTTTTTTCTAAAATTTCACTTTTATTAAGCAATTTAGAGTATAAGCCAACCCAAGTATAAGCAGAGGCACCTATTTTACCACAAAATACTGGGAAAAATGAGTGACTCGAGTATAAGCCGAGGGTGGGAAATGTGCTGCCCCCTGTGTCCCTCTTGTGCCCTCTGTGTCCCCCTCTTGTGTGCCCTTTTCTTGTGTCCCCCTCTCTCTCCCCTGTGTCTCTTCTCCCCTCTCCCTTCCCTGTGTCTCTTCCCCCTCTCCCTTCCCTGTGTCTCTTCCCCCCTCTCCCTTCACTGTGTCTCTTCTCCCCCTCCCTTATCAACCTCCTCAACCCCCCTCCTCATTCTCAACCCCTCTCCTCAACCCCCTCCTCAACCCTCCTCCTCATCCTCAACCCCCTCCTCAACCTCAACCCCCCTCCTCATCCTCCCTTCTCATCCTCAACCTCCCTCCTCAGCCCCCCTCAACCCCCTCCTCATCCTCAACCTCCCTCCTCATCCTCAACCTCCCTTCTCATCCTCAACCTCCCTCCTCAACCTCAACCCCCTCCTCATTCTAAACCCCCTCCTCAACCTCACTCCTCAACCTCAACCCTCCATCCTCATCCTCAACCCCCTCCTCAACCCCCCTCCTCAACCCCCTTTTCAACCTCTCTCCTCAGCCCTCCTCCAAAACCTCTCTCCTCAGCCCCCTCCTCAACCTCAACCCCCCATCCTCAACCCCCCCATCCTCATCCCCCCCCATCCTAAACCCCCCATCCTTATCCTAAACCCCATCCTTATCCTAACCCCCCCCCCCCTGTCATCCTCATCCTAAACCCCCCTCCTTACTTTACCCCTCCTCATCCTAAACCCCCCTCCTCACTTTACCCCTCTAAATACCTCCCCCTCTCCCTTTCCCCTCACTTACCTCCATCTGCAGCTTCTCCTCCAGCCTCCACGCTCCTTCCTGAGTCTTGACCCGGCCAATGCTAAGGAGTTAAAGGGGGAATTAGAGCATGATTCTGTGTTAACAGGAATTATGCAGAAGGCTGCCCAGGCATACTAGGATTACTAGTGAAGAAATGGTAGTAGATATGAAAGATATGAAAAAGCAATTGACTGTACCCAAAAAGTTTAGATCCCCGTTATTAGAATAAGCCCATGCTGTTCCTTTGGCAAAGCATATGGGCAGCAAAACATCTGTCATTGGTTAAAGGACCTCTAAAGTCGCCATATGTACTCTGCACAATGAAAAATCATTTGGACAATTTGTTTACGTTTTTAAAATTGACCAAAAAGGTGCTTAGATATTGTCATTTTAGTTAAGCCCTTAAAGCCCACTCGCAAGAATCTGCATAACTAATGGAGTCTGCAACTGTTATACATTGTATTAAAGATATACACTGATTTTGGGAGTGTGGGGGTGCAGTGGTAAGTAATTTGTTTTAAAGATTTTAATCATTGGTAAGTAATAGGTTTTATTCCCTTGCCTTCGGCTTGTTTATTTTGTTTAACTTGTGTACCAATATATATATACTAGCGTCTTGCCCGTTAAAGATGACGGGGCAATAAAAAAAAAGTGTTGAAATGCTGTTTGCCACACAATGTGAGTGTACTGTGTGCCTCAACTATATAGACCCCTATAACACACTAATGAACGCATGTAATAACACTATAAGTGCCATGAGGGTCATCCAGGACCCTCATGACCCAAAGTGTAAGCACTACACCATTTTAACCCGGTCTCTTATGGGGGTCTATACAGACCCTCATAAGCCTCTATTCAACCCCATTAGTCTCATAAGGGTATTTAAAGACCCTCATGGGACAGTTAGAAGCCTAACATTACTCGTAAGTGCTATGAGGGTTCTCCAGTACCCTCATGACACTAAGTATAAACACTACACTGCACTATAGTCCCCCAATAAACCATTAAATCCCCCCTCTACACTAACCTATTAACACCTACACTACCTACCTACCCCCTAATAACCCCCCACCACTCTAATTACAGAAAATAAAAAAAACTAAAGTCACCAAAAATAAAAAAATCTACATTACATAAAATTAAGAACCCAAACCAAACTTTTGAAGCGTTAAAACTATGAAATCGCGATTCACGCGATCAAAGGCTTTCTCTCCGTCGACTGATAAGGATAGCATAGGGATATTCTTAGTTTTACAATGATCTAAAACATTAGTTTGCACGTTTACCCAGCCCTTGTCTGGACTTTATGAAGCCCGAATGATCAAAATTAACAAGATCTTTTATAATCAAATTCAGTCTAGTAGACAAAATTCTGACAGATTTTAATATCCAGATTTAGGAGTGATATAGGCCTATAACCTGCACAATCCTCAACGGGTTTCCCCTCCTTGTGGATCGTTTTAATAGATGCCTGTAACATCTCTGGTGGAGCTATACCACCCTTTTTAATTTGATTAAATGTGTCCTTAAGAAGCCTATTTGGTTTGAGTGAACTAATTCCATCATCAAGTTCCTCCAGGAAGATTTCCTCCTCTAATTTTTCTCTTTGCGAGTCTGAGATTTTAGGTAAGTTTACTGTTTGTAGAAAGTTGGAAATTTGACCTATCAAGGGTTTACTCACCTCATTCTTTAGTTCCAAATTGTACATACACTTTCCCAAATTCTACCGGCGTATTAAAGGATGTCCCATCCCTATCTACTATCCTGAAGATTCTTTGTGGACTATTTTTATTCCTAAAATTATTGACAAACATTTTATTTGCTTTATTGCTGAGATGATATTGTTTTTGTTGTGTCTCCCATATAGTGTTATCAATTTTCAATCAATGTGTTTTCTTTATTTTATTCTATTTGGTCTAACTTCTCCCTATCAGGGGACAATTTGCCATAGAGCATTTCCTAAGCGACTTACCTCTTTCTTTTCTCCTCTTAACAATCAAGGCTAACATAAAACCTCTTATATACAGTCAGGTCCACAAAAATTTTGGGACATCGACATAATTCTAATCTTTTGGGCTCTATACACAACCACAATGGATTTGAAATGAAACTAACAAGATGTGCTTTAACTGCAGACTTAGCTTTAATTTGAGGGTATTTACATCCAAATCAGGTGAACGGTGAAGGAATTACAACAGTTTGTATATGTGCCTCCCACTTTTTAAGGGACCAAAAGTAATGGGACAGATTAACAGTCATAAAACAAACTTTCACTTTTTAATACTTGGTTGCAAATCCTTTGCAGTCAATTACAGCCTGAAGTCTGGAACGCATAGACATCACCAGACGCTGGGTTTCATCCCTGTTGATGCTCTTCCAGACCTCTATTGCAACTGTCTTCAGTTCCTGCTTGTTCTTGGGGCATTTTCCCTTCAGTTTTGTCTTCAGCAAGTGAAATGCATGCTCAATCGGATTCAGATCAGGTGATTGACTTGGCCATTGCTTAACATTCCACTTATTTCCCTTAAAAAACTCTTTGGTTGCTTTTGCAGTATGCTTCAGGTCATTGTCCATCTGCATTGTGAAGCGCCGTCCAATGAGTTCTGAAGCATTTGGCTGAATATGAGCAGATAATATTGCCCGAAACACTTCAGAATTCATCCTGTTGCTTTTGTCAGCAGTCACATCATCAATAAATACAAGAGAACCAGTTCCATTGGCAGCCATACATGCCCACGCAATGACACTACCACCACCATGCTTCACTGATGAGGTGGTATGCTTTGGATCATGAGCAGTTCCTTTCCGTCTCCATACTCTTCTCTTCCCATCACTCTGGTACAAGTTGATCTTAGTCTCATCTGTCCATAGGATGTTGTTCCAGAACTGTGAAGGCTTTTTTAGGTGTTGTTTGGAAAACTCTAATCTGGCCTTCCTGTTTTTGAGGCTCACCAATGGTTTACATCTTGTGGTGAACCCTCTGTATTTACTCTGGTGAAGTCTTCCCTTGATTGTTGACTTTGACACACATACACCTACCTCCTGGAGAGTGTTCTTGATCTGGCCAACTGTTGTGAAGGGTGTTTTCTGCACCAGGGAAATAATTCTTCTGTCATCCACCACAGTTGTTTTCCGTGGTCTTCCGGGTCTTTTGGTGTTGCTGAGCTCACCGGTGCGTTCTTTCTTTTTAAGTATGTTCCAAACAGTTGATTTGGCCACACCTAATGTTTTTGCTATCTCTCTGATGGGTTTGTTTTGTTTTTTCAGCCTAATGATGGCTTGCTTCACTGATAGTGACAGCTCTTTGGATCTCATATTGAGAGTTAACAGCAACAAATGCAAATAGCACACTTGAAATGAACACTGGAGCTTGTATCTGCTCTTTGTAAATGGGATAATGAGGGAATAACACACACACGGCCATGGAACAGCTGAGCAGCCAATTGTCCCATTACTTTTGATCCCTTAAAAAGTGGGAGGCACATATACAAACTGTTGTAATTCCTACACCGTTCACCTGATTTGGATGTAAATACCCTCAAATTAAAGCTGAAAGTCTGCAGTTAAAGCACATCTTGTTCGTTTCATTTCAAATCCATTGTGGTGGTGTATAGAGCCAAAAAGTTTAGAATTGTGTCGATGTCCCAATATTTATGGACCTGACTGTAGGCTTTCAGGGAATTCCATAAAATGATTTTCGATGTAACATTTTTGTCGTTTAGCACAACAAATTATTCAATTGATTTGCCAATATAATCCCTGTCTTCGACTGATCTTAACAAAGAGACATCCATTCTATGATTTTTTGACCTAGTGACATTAAAGTTCTTATGAATACATAGAGTGACATCTGCATGTTCCGAATGAGATATCAACCCAATCTTTACCATGTCAACTTTACTAATTAAATTTTGATCTACTAGGCAGTAGTCAATTCTTGTGTATGACCCATGGTGCTTGGAGAAAAACGTATAGGCTCTCTCTTCTGGATTATATTTAAGCAATGCTGCCTGAAACCTACGCAAAGTCGAAGGTACTTCTTTTAAGGCCCCCATTGTCTCCTTAGACTTGTGGTCCAGATCCATATCAAGTACCATATTTAGGTCACCACAGACTAAAAGATTACCCTTTTTTATCCTTTGAATGATTTTCATCATCCTATTTAGGAAACCGTTCTGATTTTGATTGGGAGCATAAAGATTTGCAATAGTGTACATTACACTGTTAATTGTACCAATCCAAATTGCAAACCTACCTTCCTCATCTATTTGTATAAAATCCTCCTGAACTAAATTGTTTTTTCTTTTATAAGCATAGCCGTACCTCTTGTCTTTTTCCTATACTTGGTACTGCACATACATCATAAAGATTACTAATAAATGTAGGCCCTGTATTGACTGACCAATGTGTTTCTTGTACACATATAATATCCGGATTATCTACCTTAAAAAACTTAGATAGAACACCTCTCTTATAGGGGGGATTTAACCCTCTCACGTTTAATGTAATTATTTTAAATCGGCTGCTCCATTTTATATAGGGGAAAAAAACTCTTAAGACAGCAGTTGAATGTTCTCTTCCTGGACATACCAGGAGACAAATACCTTTATATGTCTCTTCCGTGTATGCAATTCTTCCTCAAACATAACCCACTTCCAATCAACAAACACAAAACATCCCCTCTGCATTCTAATCCTCTAGACAATACTAAAAACCGTCATTGTTAGATGTAGCTCTGGACAGTAAGAGGACCACTGACCAGAGCCTCGGAGTGATCCTAGACCACACAATAACAACTTTTACAAGATCCTAATCATATGTTATATTATTAACTTAAATACCACCCTACTCTTCAGGGACCGAAAGGAATAACCCCTCAGATCCCCATCCTAGGTACTAGATTTTACCCATTTGGGCCGATTAATCTCATTGGGATGTTCTCCTTCATCCTAAGTACATTAAAAAAAATTCTTTTACCAAAAACTGTTTGGCCTCCCTCATAGAATTAATAACTATTTTATGGCCATCTTTAAACAATATAACTTTGGCCACACCTTTTCTTCCCTTAGTACTTTTGTCAACGTTTTAAAACTTCTCCTCCTTTGTAGCACTTCGCTAGAGAAAGCTACAAAAATGGAGACGTGTTCAAATGGTGAAGGGAGTTTACTTAGTTCTCTACTAGCAGACAGTATTTTTTGCTTATATGAATAGTTCTAGAGTTTTACAATGATGTCTCATGGGACATCTCTATATAGTTTTTGCTGTAATGGAATTCTATATAACATGTCAATTTGACTATTTTCATTCCCCATAGGAAAACGCATAGAGCTAAATAGTTTCGATACATGAACACGCAGGTCCTTAGCCTCAACACTTTCGGGAATCCCCCTTAACCTTATGTTGTTCCTTCAAAAACTATCATCCAATTTGACCTGCTTGTGTTTCATAAACTTCACCTCCTCTTCTAAATTTCGAACACAGGATTTTAATTTCTGATTTTCTTTCCATATTTCTTCATTCCTCTTTTCAACCTCTGTACACCTTATACCTATAGCCACTATAGCTTTGGTGTTATTTGCCATTTCAATCGCAATCTGGTTATGCAGTGAGATATGAAATTCACTCAATAGGTTCTTTAGTAGTGAGACCGTTAAGACTTCCTCTCCCTCTAATATAGGGGATTTAATCTCTTCAATAACAGCAGAACTATCTGAACTAGAAGTATTAAAAGGTAGATAACTCCTCTGCTAAAGATTACTCAGATTGGGGCATGATTTTAAAAATTGTTTTATATTTACCTTTCTGAACAGGCATTGACAAATTGCCTGTATTCCTAGTGGGTCTCCTAGTAGGTTTTTCCATACTTTTTCCCTTAGAGGAATTATGACTCATCCTGACAGCACACTTAATGCCTAAAATAAGTGTAACTCTAAAACTGAAATCTCTAAGCGGTACTGTCGTATGAGAAGACAGTCCACTATGTAGCAGCTCCTACTATCATACTCTTAATGGATATCTCATTTGCAGAACGACTCCACAGATTTAGAGTAATAAACTCTTCTTTAGAGCTTTATATATAGTAGACTCCTAGCCTAGTCCACCAGACCAAGACTGAGATAGAAATAATAATATACTTATCAAAATGGCCCACCGCTTTGGAAAGACCCCTAAGACGCTCAACTAAGACATATACTTGAGCCCATTTCTAGAGCTTGTTCTAACATAAACATTAATCTTTTACAACTTATTAATACGATTATCAAACTACTGAAAGAAACAGGTTTGAACTATGGCACTATATTTCAAGATCAACTACTAAATCTTACTGCCCACAGCATTTAAACCAGGGCTTGTATTGAATATATCCCTTAGTTCACCCCAATACCCCCACTCTGTCTTTGTACAATGGGTTGTATACCACTGTGCAAACTTATACCACCTTGAAGTGTTATCTAGGGAGTACTGCCACTACCCCCTTATCTTGGCATATAAAACACCTACACCATGATATTAATTGGTATTAATGTCCAAATAAGGGAACAATGTCCCCAAAGAGTCCCAAACTTTAGATAAGAGACCAATATAATATTAAATGTCCCGGTAGGGCTACAGGTACAATGATGTGAGAAAAGAGTCCCGAGCTTGGATAATAAGAGACTATACTGTTGGGTGTCCATATATAGAACAATAACCCTTAAACGGAGACCAAAAGCTTAGAAAGGGGAGACCTGGTACATGATGGAGTACTTTAAACTCCACCAAACTTAAACAGTTCCTCTTATGTATCACCGCTCTAGCTGTATAGTCTGGGGTATATACCCATGCACAGATTTAAATCCAATATGGGATATTCTCAGGTGGAAATTTTCCCCTGCTACTAAGATCCTAATTTATAATGGGCCTGACCTTTAATAGTATATGTCCAACTATGGGCCAATGGGGCACCCTAAAAGTCTCAAGTTCAATAACAAAAATAGTCTGATAATGATCATAAATGGTTCAGTAGGGCCCCCCAAAACATCTCCAACTTTGAGTAATAGAGGACTGAGATAATAATTGCATCAAAGTAGAGGCCCCATGTCTCAAAAAAAATTCCCAAGTATTAAAAGAATTAAAAGAGAGCACCGGGCTCAGTAGCTAGCAAGGTACATATAATGATTATACCACTGTACATATTTAATCCAGCCTGTAAAAAAAAAAAAAACAAGCTCCCACTTAGGAGTACATTACCCCCCGGAACAGCACTTCCACCATAGCAAGCTTCCACCCTCTTCCAGGCTCTTAGGAAGAATTCTTTCAACACTTAAGTAGCGCAGGCCACACTTCGCTCGGGGCTCAGCACTCCCAAGATCTGCAGCGTGAGTCCTCCCACGAACCTACACCGGAGATCTGCACTGTACTGACCAGCCCCTACATCCCAGCCGCAGGGCCTCCAGGATCTGCAATCATATCAGCGTCCTTCCAGCTGATCCGCCATCCACCAATGAGGGAGAACGCTGGCAGCCTGCAGCCTGTACCTCATGAACCCATCAGGCCAACCGTCAGATGGTCAGACAGTGCCCATGTCCCACAGCCAGTTTACTCTTGATTCAGGCAAGACACCTCAAAACAGGCAGCTGGTAGCTAAATGATGACGGAGAAGTTTGCCATATACCTTGCCATATACCTTCGGGGTTTTCATACGCTGCTTGTAGCCGCATGTGGCATATTATTTAGTCTCCGCCCTATTCCTAACAACTAGTGTAGTCCAGAGTACACTCCAGAATGGCGCTAACACGCTCTCAGAATCACAAAAAGTGACCTCATCAGATATTCTGACCAATTGTTGAAGTCATTAAATATAACAGTGTTTTGCGTGAACACTACCACAAAACATTTCTTTCAGTAGGAAACTTTATGGTGTAGTCTTGAGGGATTTTGAACTCTGTTGATCAATTTGTAAAAGTGGGAAGGATTGTGAGGCTCCACATTACTACTTTAATATATCCATACAACTCTTTCTGTGTAAATTTGAGAAAACCACCACAAAGTGTAACACCTGCACAGTGCTTACTGCGCAGAAGTCACAAACACAATTACCAGTAAATTCTGGCCGTCAAGTCAAGATAGTGTATAAAACATGTTATTGAGCTTTAAAATTTCGCCTGAAAAAAAGATCCCCTCAACAGTGACTGGCTGCAATTGGCACACGAGTTCATTAGAGGACATTTCATACCTTTTTAATAGCTGGTTTTGTAATTTAATTAAAAGTTGGTGTATTAGCTTCTGCAGATTTTTTTCCATGCAGAAAAAAAATATTTTCTAATGTTTAAAATCATTAAAGGAGGGAAATGTTGGAGATGTCAAATCTAAAGTATATAGGACCACAGTGGAAAAAGTGCGCTTCTCCAAAAGCTTACTCTTTAGTACAGGTGTCTCTTTATATTGTGAACTGGGTGGAAGGGCTAAAAGTGCCAGTAGTCAAGCATGACCTTTGCTTCTCCATTATTTTAAGGTTCTTGTTAAAAAATATATATGTAGAAACTGACGATGCACTGTACTCATCTTTTTTCTAAATAAATTACATATAATAGTTGTCAAACTGCGAGTTGTCGTCTCGTTTGCAAGCCTCCCAAAGCGAGGCGAGCCATTGAGGTTTAGAAGTTTTCCGAGCTCAGAGCACTTAGCCCTTGGCGCTCATCGCCCTGCGAGCCTCACGAAGCAAGGCGAGCAGTTGAGGCATTGAAACACTCGGGACTTAGCCTGCATGTTAAGAAGTTTAGAAACGCAGGACTTACTTAGGCTGCAAGCAGTTGAGGAATGCGGGACTTGGAAACTTGGGGCAAAACAAGAAAAAATTATTAAATAAATAAAAACACTCACACACAGCACGGGGGGGGGGGGGGGTGCCAGAACACCTGGGAGTGAGGTTGCATGCAAATTTAAGCCGAATTTCGGCACTCGAAAATCGGCTAAGCGAGAGAAAAAAATGAAGGAGACCGAAGCGCGCAAATCACTGCCAGGCACGTACGAGTTAGCCAGGAACAGGAGATACAAAATATACCATTACAATGGACGGAAAATGCTTGCGAGCCAAGTAACACATAGAAAAAAGCCACCATCTTACAACACTAACTTGTAACTAATAACAATCTCTTTGGATTTTCTGCTGCAGGAAAAGCCAAAGAGATTGTTAGCTCTTCAGGATATTGATTGTTGCATATTAATTATAAATTGGTAAAGTATATTCATTTATTTATTAATTATTTTTTTTAAATTATAAAATAGGCTAAATATCATATTTTACACTGCCCTTACTTTATGAATACATAAATGCTTCGCACTTTCTAATACATTTATTCATTCATTAATTATTAACGTACATAAATGTAATAATTATTAATTAGTAATTAAAAAAACTAAATTAATCCTTTCCACTGCCCTAACAAACATTTACATTTTACACTGCACTTACATATCTGTATTACTGCTGATTGGCTAACAGCGATAGGACTCTCAAAGCAGTTCAATATTTAAATCACTTTATTATGCTCTGAGACCTGAAAAAAAAATCTAATTTACACTGTACTAAAAAAAAAAAGTATATTTTACACTGCGCTTACATATCTGTATTACTGCTCATTAGCTGACAGTGATAAGACTCTCAAAGCAGTTACAATTTTAAATCAATTTATTATGCTCTGAGATCTCAAAAAAATGGATAGTTTACACTGTACTCAATTTTTTTTATATTTTACACTGTACTTATATATATCTGTCTTCGTGATGATCGACGAAGGTGACCGTTGCAAAACAAGAAACTTGAAGTACACAAGGGGAGTGGCTCGCAATGAGCGCCGAAGGTCCTCAGAGGAGCAAAAGCCTTACATTGTGTGGCAAACAGCATTAGCTGGCTTACACTTTTATGCCCGTCATTTTTTGACAGGCAATTCGCTAGTGAGGATATATTCACCATTATTATGCAAATGTGCAGCACTTGAATACTATTTGGCTGCTTTGATAAACAATGAAACGATTTTACAAAATCCATAAACAAAAAAATATAACCCATCACATTATGTAGATCTCCTCGGGCACACATACCAAGCACAATAAGGAGCTACACATTAGCATAATAAAGCAGCGCAAACAATGGTGAGATATTTTATCTAGGTTTTTAGTGAAACTCTATGGTAGTTTTAGGTTTCTTAAAAACAACACACACACTATTTGATTATAAATATTTTTTATTAATTACTGGGACTGTAGTTTTCTCTCTTCATTAAATGTACGCTCCTTACAAGGCTGTTTTCGTCAAGAGTATCCTGGAATTATCTTTAATCAATCTTTACAAGGCTTTTAAATTTGATAAAACTATGAATTTCCTATTTATAGTAATTACAGTATTGCTGATATGTTCATTTAGAACAACACAGTTTCTCTAGTTTATCTTTGTACCTGGTCTGGCTTAAAACCAAAATACCAATCCCAAAGGCCTGGTAATCATAGCCAATTTCGGCCAGGTTATTTATTCTATTTGTTAAAGTGTCAAAACTAACTTCCAGTACTCTTGGATTTTCAAGTATCTGATTAACATCAATGCTATTCTCTATAAGAAGATCAACTTTGGTGGCAAAGTTCTGGGGGGACAAGTATAGTATACTAGGATAAGCACCAATAAAGCGAGTTATTTCTTTCTGAGTACAGCCGAGTGATCGGAGCTTTTGTTGAGCATTTGTAAAGTTCCTCTTAATATAAGTATTACAGAGGTCCAGGATGTCCACACCATGACCTTGAATCCAATGCAAAAGCTCCTTATCTCCCAACTCAAGAGTTGATTGGAGGAAATCGATGTTGGCTTTCAGGCGCTTTGTACTTCTTATTAAAATGAAAATATTTTTGGTAATGACCTGTTTAACAAATTCCTGAGGATTTTCCCCTCCTAAGCAGATATACAAGTCGTGTAAGAAGTCTACCATCTGCTTGTTGAGTTCGGCTCTGTTTGAGAATGTTCTAGGGGCTTTGGTTAGCAGTTGGCTGATGTCTTTAGGAGTCAAGCCAAGTGAGCTGAGAAAAGTAATATTGTCCTCCAAGTTTTCAATGTCACCAGACCGGAAAAAAGATTCTGGAGAGCGTTCCACGATCTTTAGGACATGTAAGTCTGTCTTTAAAATACTTTGCCAAATCTCCCACTTCTTCTCCAGATGTTCGTATGTGCGGGTAATTGCACGTGGATATCTAGAAATAATACTGGCAATTGTATCTTTGCTAGCTCCCTTGGACTGCAGAAACTTCATCAAGCTTTCCTCGTGCGTAATCATCTTTTTTAATATTCCAGGTTGACGTTTTCTTGCCATTATAATATCCACCCCCATGACTTCCAGATTGCTTACTAAGTTCTCATTCTCAGGGGAAGGCTTTTTTATAATTTCTGGAAGATGGGTACTGTAAAATCTGCTCCATACGGTTTTGGTTAATGAGTGGTTAGAAATCTGTATCATGCATATAGCTCTAGTGTGACGTACACAAAATGTGGTCGCACTAATTAGCTTTTTCCAAACCATGGCTCTGCCGTCTCTTTTTTCTAGAGAATAAACAAAAAGAACAATATTAGATATCTGAAAAGTATTACTTCAAAACTAAGAAAAATAAGAAACTAGTTGCATTATATATAACTTATACAGATGTTAATAGTAAGTAATAAAGATTCTAAACTGTTTCCCTTTGAGATTACAATGTCTAAATAAATCAAAATCATAGGCTGACATGTTTTGGTTGCAAGAAGAATTTATATTCATATTCAGGGTGCTTGTGATTTTAGGTCGCTGCAAAAGGTAATATAAAACCGTGAAATATGGTGTCTCGTCTATAGGTCGCGCTGCAAATACGAGCCATCAAAAGCGCGCCAAAAAACCCCACAAGCAGACAAATTTGCGCCAGTGGGTGAGAGAGAACACCCACATTGTCTCCTAATCTTGCAATCAAAGCCTTAAGATACTGGATGTGCGGCCTCCGATCCAGAAGCTGCTGTGCCACTGCTTTACACAAAACTAGCACTAGTACAGTTGCTCCTACCGAGAGACCGGGTGTGCGCATGGAGAGGAAAGGGAGAGTGTAAGGTGAGAGGAATGCGAGATACAGAGAGAGGAGAGAGAGTAGGGTGACAGAAGAGGGAATGAATGCGAGATACAGAGAGAGGAGAGAGAGTAGGGTGACAGAAGAGGGAATGGATGCGAGATACAGAGAGAGGAGAGAGAGTATGGTGACAGAAGAGGGAATGGATGCGAGATACAGAGAGAGGAGAGAGAGTAGGGTGACAGAAGAGGGAATGAATGCGAGATACAGAGAGAGGAGAGAGAGTAGGGTGACAGAAGAGGGAATGGATGCGAGATACAGAGAGAGGAGAGAGAGTAGGGTGACAGAAGAGGGAATGAATGCGAGATACAGAGAGAGGAGAGAGAGTAGGGTGACAGAAGAGGGAATGGATGCGAGATACAGAGAGAGGAGAGAGAGTAGGGTGACAGAAGAGGGAATGGATGCGAGATACAGAGAGAGGAGAGAGAGTAGGGTGACAGAAGAGGGAATGGATGCGAGATACAGAGAGAGGAGAGAGAGTAGGGTGACAGAAGAGGGAATGGATGCGAGATACAGAGAGAGGAGAGAGAGTAGGGTGACAGAAGAGGGAATGGATGCGAGATACATAGAGAGGAGAGAGAGTAGGGTGACAGAAGAGGGAATGAATGCGAGATACAGAGAGAGGAGAGAGAGTAGGGTGACAGAAGAGGGAATGAATGCGAGATAGAGAGAGAGGAGAGAGAGTAGGGTGACAGAAGAGGGAATGGATGCGAGATACAGAGAGAGGAGAGAGAGAGTAGGGTGACAGAAGAGGGAATAGATGCGAGATACAGAGAGAGGAGAGAGAGAGTAGGGTGACAGAAGAGGGAATAGATGCGAGATACAGAGAGAGGAGAGAGAGTAGGGTGACAGAAGAGGGAATGGATGCGAGATACAGAGAGAGGAGAGAGGAGAGAGAGAGTAGGGTGACAGAAGAGGGAATAGATGCGAGATACAGAGAGAGGAGAGAGAGAGTAGGGTGACAGAAGAGGGAATAGATGCGAGATACAGAGAGAGGAGAGAGAGTAGGGTGACAGAAGAGGGAATGAATGCGAGATACAAAGAGAGGAGAGAGAGTAGGGTGACAGAAGCGGGAATGGATGCGAGATACAGAGAGAAGAGATAGAGAGTAGGGTGACAGAAGCGGGAATGAATGCGAGATACAAAGAGAGGAGAGAGAGTAGGGTGACAGAAGCGGGAATGAATGCGAGATACAGAGAGAGGAGAGAGAGTAGGGTGACAGAAGCGGGAATGAATGCGAGATACAGAGAGAGGAGAGAGAGTAGGGTGACAGAAGAGGGAATGGATGCGAGATACAGAGAGAGGAGAGAGAGTATGGTGACAGAAGAGGGAATGGATGCGAGATACAGAGAGAGGAGAGAGAGTAGGGTGACAGAAGAGGGAATGGATGCGAGATACAGAGAGAGGAGAGAGAGTAGGGTGACAGAAGAGGGAATGGATGCGAGATACAGAGAGAGGAGAGAGAGTAGGGTGACAGAAGAGGGAATGAATGCGAGATACAGAGAGAGGAGAGAGAGTAGGGTGACAGAAGAGGGAATGGATGCGAGATACAGAGAGAGGAGAGAGAGTAGGGTGACAGAAGAGGGAATGGATGCGAGATACAGAGAGAGGAGAGAGAGTAGGGTGACAGAAGAGGGAATGGATGCGAGATACAGAGAGAGGAGAGAGAGTAGGGTGACAGAAGAGGGAATGGATGCGAGATACATAGAGAGGAGAGAGAGTAGGGTGACAGAAGAGGGAATGAATGCAAGATACAGAGAGAGGAGAGAGAGTAGGGTGACAGAAGAGGGCATGAATGGGAGATACAGAGAGAGGAGAGAGAGTAGGGTGACAGAAGAGGGAATGGATGCGAGATACAGAGAGAGGAGAGAGAGAGTAGGGTGACAGAAGAGGGAATAGATGCGAGATACAGAGAGAGGAGAGAGAGAGTAGGGTGACAGAAGAGGGAATAGATGCGAGATACAGAGAGAGGAGAGAGAGTAGGGTGACAGAAGAGGGAATGGATGCGAGATACAGAGAGAGGAGAGAGGAGAGAGAGAGTAGGGTGACAGAAGAGGGAATGAATGCGAGATACAAAGAGAGGAGAGAGAGAGTAGGGTGACAGAAGCGGGAATGAATGCGAGATACAGAGAGAGGAGAGAGAGTAGGGTGACAGAAGAGGGAATGCATGCGAGATACAAAGAGAGGAGAGAGAGTAGGGTGACAGAAGCGGGAATGGATGCGAGATACAGAGAGAAGAGATAGAGAGTAGGGTGACAGAAGCGGGAATGAATGCGAGATACAAAGAGAGGAGAGAGAGTAGGGTGACAGAAGCGGGAATGAATGCGAGATACAGAGAGAGGAGAGAGAGTAGGGTGACAGAAGCGGGAATGAATGCGAGATACAGAGAGAGGAGAGAGAGTAGGGTGACAGAAGCGGGAATGAATGCGAGATACAGAGAGAGGAGAGAGGAGAGAGAGTAAGGTGACAGAAGCGGGAATGAATGCGAGATACAGGGAGAGGAGAGAGAGTAGGGTGACAGAAGCGGGAATTAATGCGAGATACAGAGAGAGGAGAGAGAGTAGGGTGACAGAAGCGGGAATGAATGCGAGATACAGAGAGAGGAGAGAGAGTAGGGTGACAGAAGCGGGAATGAATGCGAGATACATAGAGAGGAGAGAGAGTAGGGTGACAGAAGCGGGAATGAATGCGAGATACAGAGAGAGGAGAGAGAGTAGGGTGACAGAAGCGGGAATGAATGTGAGATACAGAGAGAGGAGGGTTGTAAGAAGAAGAAGATAGAAAGACAGAAGCAGTGACACAGCAGCTTCTGGATAAGAGGCAGAGATCAACTAATGGCGCGCAAATTTCATAAACAAAGGTGCCGTGAAATATGCATCAATAATAAAAACTAAAATAAATGTTGTAGGTTTTTTTGTGATATTCCATGTTTCTTTCATTCCTAAAATATATTAACAAAACAGGTAACTCCACTTGATCAGTAATTTAGGATATCTGTGCTTGTATAAGCATTTAAAATGAACATTAATGGATTTTATTAGATTAACACTAGTATTTTTATTACTGTAATTATTCGTACCCCATAAATGTAATGTAATTTGTAATTTGAGCCTGCCTGGGTTACCATGCTGATATTCTGATATTTTAAAGCAAATAAATAAATACAAATTGCATATTCAATTATTCTTTATTATAGTATTCCATTTTCTTTTCCGAGCTGATTATGTCTGCCTTTTTCTCAGGAAGATGTGTCATTGTAGGAGTCAGAGGGTCATAGCTAATGGGATACAGTTAAAGGAAGGGGTGGTTACCAGTGGAGTACCACAGGGCTCAGTGTTGGGAGCTCTTTTCTTTATTATATTTATTAGTGATATTACTAGTGTGGTTCAAGTTAAAGTTGTCTCCTTGCAGATGAAACTAAAATATGTAACAGGATTAACATCCCAAGAGGCACAAGTATAATACATAATGATTTAATAAAACTAGAGCCATGGTCAAATATATGGGATATAAAATTCAACACTGAAAAATGCAAAATTATGCACTTAGGCTACAAAAACCCAAAGAAAAAGATCTACTTTATGGTAAAATGATGACCGCAACTGATGAGAATATAAACTTGGGACTTATTACATCGCATGATTTAAAAGTATGCAAGCAATGCAACAATTATAACATTATAATTGTAGTAGTAGATAAGTGGAACAGCCTTCCAGTAGAAGTGGAAAACAAAGTCAAGGAATTTAAGCAATCCTAGGATAAGTATAAGGCTCCCCTCAGATTTATTTAAGCCAAACTTGTCAACAGATCAAATAGGTAAATCAGACTGATTTTTTTGTTTCTTAACCGCCATCAAATCAATGTTACTGTATTGTAAACAAACTCCATAAGTCCTATTGAAAACAATGAAAGTTCACTTTTCCATTAGGCAGATAGAAGCTTCCTCTGCATTCAAAAGTATGTGCCCATTTAAGGAAGGATCATCAGAAACCAGCAATCCCCCAGCAGTATAATTACATATAAAAGATAATAAATTACAGGCTGAAATATTTTTTATATTCTAAATACAATTTTATCTTTTTCCAAATTTAGACGAGATAGAAGTAATGGGGTAGAAAGTGTAGAGGGGGTAAGGGACTTTTTAACTAGTTATGGGGGAGGGTTAGTACAGAGGTATTGTTAAGTAACTCAAGTACTGTGGCAGGCACTTCAGAACTACAGACTCATAACATAAAGTGTATGCTTGCTAATGCCAGAAGTCTGCCAGGAAAAATGGGAGAGTTAGAATTATTAGCAATTAATTAAAAAAATGTATTTAATAGGCATTACTGAAACGTGGTGGGATGAATCTCATGACTGGACTGTTAATCTGGATGGTTATAACCTATTTAGGAAAGATAGGGCCAATGGTAAAAGAGGAGGAGTGATGATAGCGTCAAAGCTGTGCACTTCAAGGAAGAACCAAGTAGTAATTTACAAAAATAGAAATATTTCACTCTAAGTGTGTTTAGGAAGTGGAGGCTTAAAGTTAGTAAAATAAACACATCTTCATTACATAATGTAACTGAATCTTGAAGATGGTGCACAAATTCTATACAACTAATTAACATTTAACGTTTATACATTCTTCATTTCATCTATAAAGTACATTCTACTATGTAAATACTGGATTTGCAGGCTGTATTTGGCATCACTGATTTGAAACAGGTTTAAATAAAATGTCTTCAATTTACAATTCAATTAATTTAGGGGTCCTTTCCCTCTTCCCCTATGCAAAAGATTGGCAGCAGCAGTAGCGCCTCCGCCAAGCGCTAGATGGCGGTGCCTATTTTTAGAATACTGCTGCACATTGCATATAAGGCGCGCCAACAGAAGAGGGCTTGAGTTATGAGAGGCGCGCCTGAGGCCCTCGCCGAACATAGTGATGGCCTCGCTGTTGATTCAGTGCCGTCGAGTTGCGCCATGTCGTAGGGTGGAATAATTATAGGCCTTCCCTGAAACTTGACGGCGCCATCTAGCCGCTACTTTCTGGCACTGCAGCTGTCAGTGCTGGCGATTTCTTGCGATTACACAACGGGATAGATCCCATTTAGATTTTATGTTTCCCTAGGCCATTCAGACTTGTGTTCTCTCCTACGTGCCCCCTCTCCCTTTCTATATGTCAACTTAGTTTATATGCATATATGGCATGTCAGAAAGTGTCAAGCACACTTACAGACAGACATATCACTGCATATAGACATTTCTGTGCATATACAAACATACTTCAATGTATTGCACTGCATCTTCAGGTAGCCTGCTGCCCTAGGCCGCGGCCTGGTGGGCCTAGACAGAAACACACTTCTAATTCAATATGACCCTGGCATCCAATCAGAAACATTTCAGAAAAGCTGCAACACGTATGATTTAAGGACCTTTGCAGACGGAGGACAGCATGGCAAATAGAAATACAAATAAGTGGGTTGCCCTGCAAAATCAAAGGCAAAATTAAATAATCTGTCAAAATGTGTCTGTGTAATTTTAACATGTTTTGGATCCTTTTATGTAGCCGCACACAGTCTGAACACTGCGGTTGAACACAGCACCACCAGGTAGTAAAAAAAAGTTATTGCAGGCAAAACAATCTCCCCCCCCTCCGATGTGGCGCATAAGGTGCACCGACAGAAGAGACCTTGAGCTATGAGAGGCGCGTCAGAGGCCCTCTAGGTCCGAGTGCTCGTGCCGAACATAGCGATGGCATCGCTGTTAATTCAGCACCGCCGAGTTGCGCCACATCGGAGGGGGAAATATTTTTTTGCCTGCAGTAACATTTTTGTGCCTGCAGTTACTGTGGAGCAGCGTTCAACCTCAGTGTTCAGACTGTGTGCTGCTACATAACAGAATAGATCCATGTTTTGTATTAATAGCGTAAAATCACATGCTCAGATGCAGAGATCTCACATAAATAAATGCAAATTCTGACCTGCAAAATGCAACCTCCACCAATGTATCATGGATGCCATCAGGGTCCAGTAGAGGCACATGTTGTTCTAATTATAAACTAGCTTTGAGATTTGTTCTATCTAATTGCGCTCTTAGCAAGAGGCTAGTGGTTTTTTAAACATATATAGGGCCTCATTCAATTTCTATTTGGCCAATATATAAGCACATAGCATATTTTTCTTACAGAAGTTTTTAGTTAGTGAACTTCTATCCAAAAGCAAGGTCTTCACTAACTAAAAAAATATGCTATGTGGTTGTATAGAGCCCTATTCAATTGGCTAAATCGCAATTGAATGAGGCCCATAGTCTCTCATCATACAGCAATTCTTTACATGGGGGACTGAAGAAGCACTGGAGGCAGTATTTTGTATTGTACTGAATGCTCATTTACTCGTTCTCCAGTCCAAATACAGTCATTAAAAAAAATCACTTTAATAGAGAAGTAAGCTGGCTGTAATTTAGTAGACATTTTATGTACTGTAATATAAGTTATCCATACCAAAAACTCTATTGGATTTGTTTAAAGAATGTATATAAAGTGAAAACAGATAAGCCATAGTATAGTGCTGTAAAATGTTTTAAAATTAAACTTTCAAATAAAAAACTAAAAACAAACAAAAAAAAAAATGTATGTTAATGAGAAATGAATGTCATTTGGTTATTTTTGTATGATCTATGACAGTATGCATAAAACAAACATTGAATTCACAAAACGTACCTTAAAATATATAACTGCAGATAAGTTATCCTCAAAATGCAGAGTCCACTGATGTACTCTAAAGTAAAAACAAATACAGATAGTGTTAAGGCAACAAGATTATCCAGTAATTAGCCCAGATCTTAGTGGAACACAGCAACGCAACTACAAGAACAGCTGCTCCCATCACAGATTATTTACTTATAATAAGTAGTATATATATTTTCTTTTACTTTCAGATGACATTTTGTGCATCAATAAGCTTAGTTTTCAAAAAAGCACATTATTAATTCAATAAACTGTTTATTGGTCCTTTAGCAATATCTAGCAATTACTTAATGCACTGTTTTATCACTATGGCTAAAATGATGTGGTTGTACTATGAGGATAATATTGGTGTTTTCTGTAAAAATAGCAAGTTTTCCTACACTACAGGTGTAACATCTCAACTTATGTTTAGGAAAAAAAAAGGTTTTGTTAAGATTTCAGCAAATTAAGACATACTGGGTTATTTACTATCCTAAATTACATTTCTGTGACGGGGAGTGTTGTTATTTATCTTTACACAAATCCGGACATGATTCCTATAACAGCACAACAAATGTAGCTGTGGGTTAGACTTTCCCTTTAATATTATCACACTGAAAATACATCTTATTTGTATAAATAAATAAATAAATAAATACATATATTATATATATAATATATATATATATATATATATATATATATATATATATATATATATATATATATTAAATAAAAAGTACATCTGTGTTCACATTAGAATGTTTGAAGTAAAAAAAAACTGTTTCCAGCTCAGAGTTCCGAGAAAAACAGCTATTACACTGCATTCTGGGAAACTGAGCAGGGACATGCAAATGTGCCCACAAATGTCTCGCTCTTCAATCCATAAACCATTTCAAACATGGCTTCCTTTAGGTTATGCCTGCTGCATTACACAGCTTTTATGCAAAGCCAGGGTTGGATTATACACAAGCTGAGAATCCTATCCATGTACAGCTGTTTCGTGCTTAGTGGCTATCATCAGCATGGAGCGTGATCTCAGCTTGTGTTGTGGATCTTACCATAACAATCATTTATTATATGGTGGGCAAAAGAGCAATAGAAGCCCTCCTCTCCCTCCCTTGTTTCTCCTTCCCACCCCGTGTTTTTACCCCCTCTCCCTCCCGTGTCTCTAACCCCCTCCCGTGTCTCTTTCCCCCCCTCTCCCTCCCATGCGTCTCTTTTCCCCTCCCCTGGGGCTGTTCCCCACTCCCCTGTGTCTCTTCCCCCTCTCCCCCGTGTCTCTTCCCCCCATTTCCCTCCCCTGTGTATCTTCCACCTCCCCTGTGTCTCTTCCCCCTCATCTCACTCCCCTGTCTCCCCCCCCCTTGTCTCTTTCGTCACCTCCTCTCCCTCCGCTGTCTCTTTCCCCACCTCCTCTCCCTCCCATGTGTCTCTTCCCCCCTCCCGTGTGTCTTCCCCACCTCTCCCTCCCGTCTCTTTACCCCTTCTTCCTCCCCTGTGTCTCTTTCCCCCTGTCCCCCTTCCCCTGTGTCTGTCCCCCCCTTGTGTCTCTTCTCCCCACCATTTCCCTCCCCTGTGTATCTTCCCCATCCTCTCACTCCTGTGTCTCTTCCCCCTCCTCTGAGTCTCTTTTCCCCCTCTCCCCCGTGTCTCTTTTCCCCCTCTCCCCCGTGTCTCTTCCCCCCGTGTCTCTTCCCCCCTCTCCCTCCCATGCATCTCTTTCCCCCTACCCTATTTGTCTTTCCCCACCTCTCCCTCTGTGTCTCTTGCCACTTACATGCCGCGCATGTGCAATGCTCACGACGCACATTGCGCATGATCCAATCGTCTTTGCGATCAGATGTTTTTCAAACTGCGATTTGTCGCAAAGCGTGACGACGAATTGCAGTTTGACAATTATAATATGTGATTGTGTATATATATATATATATATATATATATATATATACACACACTGTAAATCTCTCTCTATATATATACTGCAAATATCTCTCTCGCTATATCACAGTATATAAATACTGTAATTCTTTCAAAATACTGTAAATCTCTCTCATATATATATATATATATATATATATATATATATTTCTCTCTTTAAATAAATAAATATATATATATATAAATAAATAAATAAAATTAAAAAAAAAAAAATATATATATATAAATATATACACACATATGTATGTATCTATCTGTAGGTAAATATACAAATATATAAAGTGTATACATATTTGTATGTATGTATGTATGTATGTATATATATATATATATATACATATATATATATACCTAAATATATATATTTATCTTAAACAAGTGTAATCTCTGAAGATGATGATCCACGACACAGTCTATGATAACAAGGATATCCTTACATTACATTGCTCTACAACACTCATCAGCCCATCGAGCCTCCATGTGGAAAGTACTTCCTGGTGTCAAGCTGTAACACGGTTTCCTATTGGTTAGAAAAGCCTGCTATGACTGAATATTACGTCCTGCTTTGTGATAGGCTCTGCTCAGTTCTAGTTTCGCCTCTTCGGTTACCAAGACAACATGAGAAGCTTCACTTGCTGGTTTAGCAAGCTGTACATGTGCACACATTATTGGTATATTTACTAAACCTTAGTGTTCTTTTGTTTTATTATTGCAATAAACTTTTCATATTATAGCAGACTGAGAGACGCTCATAATGGAAACATGAAGAAAAAGGAACAAAATATTCTAGTATAATATATATATATATATATATATATATATATATATACAGTATATATATCTTTGTACTTAACGTCTTCTATTTCATACACCACAGATAGAAAAGCAGACTGTAATCATAATTAGCACACCAAAACAGCCAATTAATATGTGTGAGCTGCACATTTGAACATAAATGTAGCAACAACAACGTGAAATTTCCTAGGATTGATTCATGTTAGAAGAAAATGGATACCACAACATAAAGCCAAGATACATTCATGCTCTTGAAGAAAAACTTAAAAAATAACTTCATTTTGGGGTGACAGAGTCCCTTTTAGGTAGCAAAGTTGGCAGAAGTGCATTGCTCATTGGATGCAACTGCCCAAACTTTGTTATAGCTCATTATGGTCATGATGGGAAAGAGTAGAAGGTCATATATATATATATATGTATTTCTCAGAACGCATTTTAGATGTTCAAATGTGTGTGTCTATATATATATATATATATATATATATATATATATATATATATATATATATATAGATCACATATAATAGTTGTGGTAATTGCAAGTTGTCGTCACTCAATGAAAGGCTCGCAATTAGTGCCGAAGTGGCGCTTATGGCGAAATCCAAAAGTTAGAAGGGGGAGAGGCTCGCAATGAACCCCAAAGGCGCTCATTGCGAGACCCGTGATGAGCGCCGAAGGCCCACAATGGAAAGGGGGGAGAGGCTCCAAATGGCTTTCGAGTTACAGGCTTCCAAAAAATGACTTTTAACAGCCACCTTTTTTCCAAGCCTGTAACTCGAAAGCCGTTTAGGGGCCCCCCAAGAAAGCCAATTAATTAGAAAATTAGCTTACAACCTCACACACAGCACAGAGGGAGAGGCAGGGAGCCTGTAAGTGAGGTTGCAGGCTAATTTGCTATTTAATTGGCGTTTTTTTGAAGGCTAGGCGAGAAAACAAATGGCGTCCGTAAATGACCAATTTCTCAAGCACACATGGTTTCACACCCGTAAATAGAAACAAGCACAGAGGAGGGAGAGGGTGAGAAATACACAGCTAAGGGAGAGAAGGGGAAAGAGACACAGGGGTGAGAGAGGGGACAAAGAGACACAGGAGGGAGAGAGGGGGAAAAAGACAGAGGGACGGAGGGGGGAAAAGAGACATAGGGGTAAGAGAGTGGGGAGAGGCTCGCAATTTAAAATGGAATCCAACAAGCATTGTCAGCTTAATATATTTTTGGTTTACAGAGTACTGTAGGTAATTTGTTAAGTTTTCACTAGAGTGGCCCTTTAATTTGCACAGACCCTGTTCCTGCAGGGTCCGTTAATGATTGCCTCTGTCTACATGGCGCATCGTAAATTGCTCTTACCTATCTGCTTCATGCCATTTGGGTATTAGTTTGCAGTTAGTATAGTATCAGCATATATGAAAACTGAAACGTTGGAGAGTGGAAATATTGAAAAGGGAGAGAATGGGAAAGAAATAAACATGGGAAAGAGATAGGGGATTAGAGAGAGCATAACTAGTGTTCCCCTCTACTCTCAAACGTTTCTCTTTTCAAGGGACAGTTAATCAAGTACCTCTATTCCACCCTGGCGCTGACCCTCTTTCTTCTCCAGTTTCCCTACTGTTGTGTGAGCATGAGAATGTCTCATATAAAACTCTAAGGGCCTCATTCTAATTGGGGCTGTTAAACGGCCGAAAGTCTGCAATTCGGGCAGCCGGCTTGCGGCCCTGCGTAGAGCTACGTCTACGCTGGTATTCACATGTGCGGTGCCGCAAGGAAGTCCCTCAATCCATGCAATCGGCCGTAGGCACTTCCGTGCTCGAACAGGATCGCGGTCACAAGACCGTAACTCGTGTTTTCAAGGTTGCAATCTCTGAGAAATGTAAATGCAAATATAAATTCAACACAGCACTGTAAAGCACTGTAAATGATGCTGTACACAATGGGTGACATGACGATTAAAGGGACAACATTTTCAAGCTGGCACATCGCCACAATACAATACTTGATTTCACGTTTAATTTATGTCCAAAGTCTGACGGGCTTGATTAACCTCCAAGCCCGTAACTCGTTAATCAAGCCCGTCGGACTTTGGATATAAATTAAATGTGAAATCAAGTATTGTATTGTGGTGATGTGCCAGCTTGAGAGTGTTGTGCCTTTAATCCTCATGTCACCCATTGTGTTCCCATCATTTACAGTGCTTTACAGTGCTGTCTTGAATTTATATTTGCGTTTACATTTCTCCAAGTTTGAAGGCTTGAACCACGAGTCATGGTCTTGCGGCAAAATTCTAAACAAATATTTCCCATAATAATGAATACCAGTAGATGGCAGCATATAACAAAGTAAAATATTTGCTTGCGATCATTGCCTCTGTAGAAGAAAAATATGCTCAACAGAGAAATAAATGGAATCATATATGAATTTCTAATACATAATATGTCATTCCAAAGTAAAACAGAATCTATTTCAAAAGCAATCACTGCTCTAGTATCATTGCCATTTTCTGTGGTTTTTGATTATCAATTCCAAAGTCCCAGTCTCAATAATTTATATGTAATTGATTTTAAAATGAGGACTAATTACGCTATTTGTACTTTGCGGAAAAGACGGCTATGACATAGGGTATGACATCATTAACTAAAAACTTCTGTAAAAAAATATGCTATGTGCTTATAAAGAGCCCTATTCAATTGGCCAAATCATAATTTAATAAGGCTGTAAATGCGCATACACAATGGGATAGATATGCATTTTCTATTAGACAGGCAGTGTTAGACAGTGCAAATGTTGTGTAAATTATATTTTAGCGATACACATAACAAATATTTGATATATATATATATATATATATATATATATATATATATATATATATATATATATATATGAAGAGTGAAACAGCCGTGAATGTCCAGTAACCTAGTAATTTGGTAATTATTAATCTATATATATATAGATTAATAATGAATATTGCAGTATATTGTGATACCTTTTGTATTGGACAAATGTGTTATTTATATTGACGAGTTCAACCTCTCTTTGTCAAGTCTGAAGCAATATTGCTGTCCCCCTCACACTTTACTCCCTCTGTGAAATGATGGCACTGATGACGTTAGTACCCAATTACTTTGAGGACTGCACTGTATACTTCATAATCACACCAGCTGTAAGGATCTATTTGTCTGCATCACCTCTCTGTCAATCACTCCACTAGCTTCCCTTAGCCTCCAGAATAAAATGTAAAATCATGACCCCAACTTACAAAGCCCTCAACAATTGCGCACCCCCTTAATCTCTGCTCTCATCTCCAAATATTCCCCCAACTGCCCTCTTCGTTCTGCTAACGACCTTTTTCTTTCTACAACTCTTGTCACCTCCTCTCATTCTCACCTTCAGGACTTTCCTCGTGCTGCCCCTATTCTCTGGAACTCCTTGCCTTGCTCCACCAGATTATCCTCCTGCCTCAAAACATTCAAAACCTCACTAAAAACACATCTCTCCAAAGAAGAGTATCACCTTCCACCCTAACATGCTCATCACCTATCTCTTCCTCCTTTACCACTCACAATACCCTTAAGTTGTAAGTCTGCGAGTTTCAATCCTGCAGGGTGCTTTGGGGAAAGCACCATGGACAGTGGATTTGAGGCTCAAAGACCGGGCCCTCCTTGCTTTGCTATGTGTTGATTTGTATTTACCTTTGCCTGGAACTTATCTTATGTACAGCGCTACAAAATATGTTGGCGCATTATAAATAAACGATAATAATACTAACAATATCCTGTTATAGCTACGGTACAGGTCCGCCGCTGCAGTGCGGCAACCAACCACTAGATGATTTGCAGTGCTGGCGATATGTTAGAGAAGTTCTAAGCTTCGAATGGTAGCCTAAACCTTAAACTAACCCTTACCCTAACCTTCACCCTAACCCTAACAGTTTACCTAAGCCTTCTAGCGATTGGTTACCGCACTGCAGCGGCGGACTGCTGCCGTAACAGTAACAAAGACCAGCTGTATTCAAGTTAGATATAGACAAATATGACATCTGTTAAATTTATTTTTATGAGCTGCTATCCACTAACAATTGTTTCCGGTGTATCATGGAAAAAACACATGCAGCCTTATTAAATTGTGATTTGGCAAATTTAAAAGGGCTCTATTTAAGCATATAGCATATTTTTTTACAGACATTTTTAGTTAGTGAAGACCCTGCTTTTGGATAGAAGTTCACTAACTTAAAACTTCTGTAAAAAAATATGCTATGTGCTTAAATAGAGCCCTTTTAAATTTGCCGAATCGCAATTTAATAAGGCTGATGATGTCTAATATTTGGAAAGATCTAAAACTGTTTACATTCTAACCCTTTCAATTCAATTATTCTTTAATGTAAGACTCAATTTTCTTTTCCTGGCTAGTTTTGTCTGCTATTTTCTCAGGAGGGTATATCCTTATCAAAAAATTAGCCTTCCATTAGCCTTCCATTAGTCATGATGAAAACACTGTAAATTTTAGCTGCCACATTTCCATTGTCTACTTTTACCTCAGGAAGCTGATTAATAAAAAAACAATAACAGACATAAAACGCAATAAATGAGGCGCAATTTTTTATATTCTAAAAATATTTTCCCTGTTTTCAAGTGCAGTCCTTTCTAAGAGGATATTTTAAATGCAGGGATACAGAAGTCCTTTAATTTAACAACATATGTTATCAATGAAATGGCTGCTGATTTTTGGCACATGGCTTTTATTTTTTTTTAACAGGTTTTACACACTGGCTTCATAAATCAAACTTTTATTTATTACGTTTTAACAGAGGAACTGAATGTATTATATTGTAATACTATGGCAATTACATGCTGGTGATTTAGTAACTCTGAAGTGGGCATTGATACGTCTCAGAATTCTTCTTTTATTCTAAGAGTGCTTTCTTGAATTACACGGTCTGACATTTTACTCCTTCAAAATAAATTATTCATATAACCAAACTTTCTAAACTGCAATAGGTCTGTGCTTCATTGGTCTTATTACTATGAAAACAGCAGCTTGCTGAATTTATTGCTGCATTACTGCTAGGTATTTCCTTGTTACTAGCTTTTATTTTATTGGAACCTACTATGTCCAAACATAGATGTGTAAAGCTTGAAATCTGTCAGACCATAAGCTGCTCTGCTCCTGTTTACAGAAGAAAGAGGGATCGATCAACCAGAGGTATGTACCACACTTTGCCATTAATTTCATATTACAATATACCTCAAACTGTCCCAACTGGAAGGACAGTCTATATTTTAGTCTATATTTTATGGATAAATTCCTCCGTCCGTCTCTCAGCCCCTTAATTGTCACTCTAAATGTGAGTCACACATATACAGTGCCTTGCAAAAGTATTCACCCCATTTGGCATTTTTTGTGTTTTGTTGCCTCACAACCTGGAATTAACATGGATTGTTTGAGGATTTGCATCATTTAATTTACAAAATATGCCCACAACTTTGAAGATTTTTTTTTTTTTATTGTGAAGCAAACAACAAATAGAACAAAATAACAGAAAAAGTCAATGTGCAAATCTATTCACCCCCCTAAAGTCAATACTTTGTAGAGCCACCTTTTGCGGCAAAAACAGCTCCAAGTCGCTTTGGATAAGTCTCTATGAGCTTGCCACATGTTACCACTGGGATTTTTGCCCATTCCTCCTTGCAAAACTGCTCCAGCTCCTTTAAGTTGGATGGTTTGCGTTTGTGAACAGTGAAACAATCTTTAAGTCTGACCACAGATTTTCTATTGGATTGAGGTCTGGGCTTTGACTAGGCCATTCCAACACATTTACATGTTTCCCCTTAAACCACTCAAGTGTTGCTTTGGCAGTGTGTTTGGGGTCATTGTCCTGCTGGAAGGTGAACCTCCGTCCTAGCCTCAAATCAAGCACAGAGTGGTACAGATTTTGCTCAAGAATATCCCTGTATTTAGCATCATCCATCTTTCCCTCAACTCTGACCACTCACCCAGTCACGGCTGCTGAAAAATGGGATGTGTTCTTTGGGTGATGTGATGTGTTGGGTTTGCGCCAGACATAGCGTTTTCTTTGATGGCCGAAAAGGTCAATTTTAGTCTCATCAGACCAGAGCACCTTCCTCCATACATTTTGGGAGTTCTATGTAGAGATACCCTAGTCTCTGCTGTGGAATTACCTTAGGTCTCTGTGCTGCCTCTCTAGTTAATGCCTTCCTTTCCTGGTCCGTGATTTTTGGTGGGCGGCCGTCTCGTGGCAGGTTTGCTTATGTGTCATGTTCTTTCCATTTGGTTATGATAGATTTGATGGTGCTCCTGGGGATCATCAAAGATTAGGATATTTTTTTTATAACCTAACCCTGACTTGTACTTCTCAACAATATTTTCCCTTACTTGTTTGGAGTGTCTGGTTAGTGGTGTCTCTTGCTTAGGAGTTGCAGCCTCTGGGGCCTTTCAAAAAAGGTGTGTATATGTAATGACAGATCATGTGACACTTAGATTGCACAGAGGTGGACATCATTTCACTAATTATGTGACTTCTGAAGGTAATTGGTTGAACCAGAGCTTTTTATGGGCTTCATAACAAAGGGGGTGAATACATACGCACATGCCAATTTTCTGTTTTCTATTTCTAAAAAATAGTTTTTATGTATATATTTTTTCTTTTTTTACTTCACCATCTTAGACTATTGTGTTCTGATCCATCACATAACATTCAAATTAACAAAACATTGAAATTAAGGCTGTAATGTAAAAAAGTCAAGGGGTGAATACTTTTGCAAGGCACTGTGCCTGTTCATTGTTTATTTGCTTCTCTCCACCATTTTCACCTCTCTCATTTCAGCATCTGTGCATATCCCCTAGTAACCTATTTGCCTTGCAGCTTTTATATTTCCTGCCTTCAGCATCTGTGCCTATCTCTTCGTAACCAGTTTGGTTGCCCAAAAGGGCATTCTTATTGCTGGAGAGCAATGGTTCCTCTCGAGGTAAGTTATCCTGACTTCCTTACGCTTTCCTACTACAGATTTGAGCCTTAACCTACTTGTCTATACCCTTGTCCAGTCCAAGGTAGCACTTTGGCTTCATTATGCCTTATTCACGTGGTTTCTGGCAAAGACCTACTAAACATCTACCCTCCTTACACTCTCTACTCTGCCCTCTCCGGGCACCACTTCCGATACCTCCATAAATCCTATATTCGCCTTCGCTAAGCACCGCCTCAATCACGCTTTCATAGTCCCATTCCCTATGCTCAACCATATTTGGAAGCCACATCAGCCGTTGCTAGGCTGCACCTCAATCACGCTTTTATAGTCGCACTTGGCTTCGCTTGGCTTCATCATACTCGCAGCCCCACATCAGTCTTGGCTAGACATCCCCGCAATCACTCCTTCTCCTACGTCCTACACTAGCCCTCTCGTCTATCGCAGCTAATGTCTTTTCATGTATCGCCTAATATGCTTTCCCCCCAGTAGCCTCCTCCACAGTCGCTGCTGATCCCGGGGTTACCAGCAGTTCGTCACTCCTCTCTGAGATCCACTTTCAGGTCACTAGCGACTTCATCCACTATCGCTGCTGTTCCCGGACGTATGAGCAGTCCTTGCTTTCATGCAAGGACTCATTTTGCCCTAGCAGTCTGGATGTCCGGTAGCACACAGCCCTTTTCGGCTACACCTCGCCACGTTATTCCATTTGTCGGATTGGGCATTCCATAGCCGGAGGGCCGTGGTTCTTATCGCTACCCAAATCGTTCGACCGTTAGGAGAGGAGCCCTCCCACAAATACCAGATAACATTCTTTATCTGGCCACTTATATATAGATAGTTGTGCTTAAAAGTCTGCATACCCTGTCAGAAATGTTTACATTTTGGCATTTATTTTGAAAATATGACTGATGAAATGTAAAAAATATATTTTATTGAAGGATACTGATCATATGAAGCCATTTATTATCACATAGTTTTTTGGCTCCTTTTTAAATCATAATGATAAAATAAATCACCCAAATGGTCCTGATAAAAAGTTTACATACCCTTGAATGTTTGGCCTTGTTACAGACACACCAGGTGACACACACAGGTTAAGATGGCAATTAAAGGTTAATTTCTCACACCTGTGGCTTTTTAACTTGCAATTAGTGTCTGTGTAGAAATAGTCAATGAGTTTGTTAGCTCTTACATAGATGCACTGAGCAGGCTAGATACTAAGCCATGGGGAGCAGGAAAGAACTCTCAAAAGACCTGCGTAACAAGGTAATGGAACTTCATAAAGATGGGAAAGGATATAAAAAGATATCCAAAGCCTTGAAAATGCCAATCAGTACTGTTCAATCGCTTATTAAGAAATGGAAAATTCGGGGATCTCTTGGTAGACCAAGAAAGATTTCAGCCACAATTGACAGGAAAATTGTCTGGTATACAAAGAAAAACCCACAGGTAACTTCAGGAGAAATACAGGCTGCTCTGGAAAAGACGACGTGGTTGTTTCAAGGAGCACAATACGACGATACTTGAACAAAAATGAGCTGCATGGTCGAGTTGCCAGAAAGAAGCCTTTTCTGAGCCAATGCCACAATAGAGCCTGGTTACAATATGCCCAACAACACCTTGACATGCCTCACAGCTTCTGGCACACTGTAATTTGGAGTGACGAGTCCAAAATAGAGCTTTATGGTCAACAAGTTTGGAGTTTGGGTCAACAAGGCCCATAGTGAAAAGAATATCTTCCCCACTGTGAAGCATGATGGTGGCTCACTGGTGTTTTGGGGGTTTGTGAGCTCTAAAGGCACAGGGAATCATGTGAAAATGAATGGCAAGATGAATGCAGCATGTTAACAGAAAATACTGGCAGACAATTTGTATTCTTCTGCACAAAGGCTGCGCATGGGACGCTTTTGCTGTAACCACCATCTGGTGGTTACAGCAGAAAAAGGTGAAGGTTGTGGAGTGGCCATCACAGTCTCCTGACCTTAATATCATTGAGCCACTCTGGGGAGATTTCAAACGTGTGGTTCATGCAAGACTACCAACGACTTTGCATGGCCTGGAGGCATTTTGCCAAGAAGAATGGGCAGCTATACCACCTGCCAGAATTAGGGGCCTCATAGACAACTATTATAAAAGACTGCACGCTGTCATTGATGCTAAAGGGGCAATACACAGTATTAAGAACTACGGGTATGTACATTTTTTGAACAGAGTCATTTAATTTGTTTCTTTGTTCCCATGTTTTATTACATGATTGTGCCATTCTATTATAACCTACAGTTAAATATGAATCCCATAAGAAAAACAAGAAATGTGTTTTGCCTGCTCACTCAAGTTTTCTTTAAAAATGGTACATATATTACCAATTTGCCAAGGGTATGCAAACTTTTGACCACAACTATGTGTATAAATAGAATCTTTGCAGAAAGACATGAGAAAGAGAGGAAGCAATTTTAAGCTTGTCATATATTTATGAATATGTGTGTCCAATAAAAAAAGTATCACTATATACTGCAATACTCTGATTATTCATCTGGACTACTGGACACTCACGGCTACCTCACTCTTCATAAATATATATATATATATATATACATATATATATAGTAAATAAGTAGCACATCTGTGTTCACATTTGAATGTCTAAAACAAGTTAAAAATTCTGCTTCCAGCTCAGAATTCAGAGAAAAACAGTTATTATACTGCATTCTGGGAAGCTGAGCAGGGACATGCTAATGTGCTTACAAATGCATAAATCATAATTCATTTCAGACATGGCTTCCTTTGAGATTATGCCTGCTGCATTACACAGCTTTTCTACAAAGCCAAGGTTGGATTAAACACAAGCTAAGAATCCTATCCACGTACAGCTGTTTCTAGCTTACTGGCTATCATCAGCATGGAACGGGATCTCAGCTTGTGTTGTGGACCTTATGAGTAGGTAGTTCACCACAACAATAATTTAATATATGGTGGGCAAAAGAGCGATAGAAGCCCTCCACCGTACAGTAGTATAGTAAATAAATACATCTGTGTTCATATTTGAACGTCTAAAACAAGTTAAAAAAAACTGCTTCCAGCTCAGAATTCCAAGAAAAACAGTTATTACACTGCATTCTGGGAAGCCGAGCAGAGACATGCAAATATGACAACAAATACCTCGATTTTCAATCCATAAACCAATTCAAACATGGCTTCCTTTAAGCTTATGCCTGCTGCATTAGGCAGCCTTTATGCAAAGCCAAGGTAGGATTATACACAAGCTGAGAATTCTATCCACTTACAGCTGTTTCAAGCTTACTGGCTATCATCAGCGTGGAGCGGGCTTTGGTTTTGCATAAAGGCTGCGTAAAGTTTGAAATGGTTTATGGAAAACAGATGTACTATTTATTTACTACTAGAATATTGCCTGTCAAAAAATGACGGCAATGAAATTGTAATTGAGCTAATGCTGTTTGGTGTATGGTAATCAAATAAATAATACATTACTAAAGGAATATACTTTACCTAGTTTGAAGTAATATATGCAGGAAGCATTGTGTTGAAGAGCTGACAATCTGTTTTCATGTTGCTGCAGCATACAATGTGTGTTTTCAGTGCTGTGGAGCTGCTGTGTTAGTGTCAGCAATGTGTGCAGTGTGTAGTGTAAATAGTGTGCGTGCGCGAGCCAAATCCGATAGGGTAGCTGTGTACTTCCGCATTCTGTAAGTTAGTGTTGTAAAATGGCGCCTAATGTGTGTGGCACGCCCTGTTGCCGATTTAGCGTCCTTGTTCTTGGACCTCATCCGGCTTTTTCGGAAAATCCATATGTGTTTGGAGGTGTTTTGCGTCTTTAGGGTCCTGTAGCCTCGTTTTCGTTTTTTTCGGCAGCCATTTTTTCTCTCGCTTAGGTGATTTTCGGGTGTCTAAACTCTGTAATTTGGACTTAAATGGAGGTGGAACTTCACTTGCAGAGGTCCTGGCTGCTCCCCCTTGCTGTGGGTAAGCTTTTTATGTGTTTGTTGTGTGTATTTATTGTGTTTCTAATGTTTTCAGGTTTGCGCGGGTCGGCCGTTAAAGTCGTTTCTTTGCAAGGTCGTAGTCCTTTTTTTTCGAAGTCCTGCGTCTCATTTTTGTTTGTTGTAAGTCCATAAATGTTGCGAGGTCCGCAGTTGCTGGCAAGGAGCACCTTTGGCGCTCCTTGCCAGCAACTGAGGACCTCGCTTTGCGAGCCCACATTACGGGAGCCCACAGCGTTAGCGACAACCTGCCTGCTCACAACTATATATGTGATAAATATAAATAAATATATATATATATATATGTGTGTGTGTGTGTGTGTGTGTGTGAAAAGAGTGAGGTAGCTGTGAGTGTCCAGTAATCCAGATGAATAATCAGAGTATTGCAGTATATAGTGATACTTTTTTTATTTGACAAACATATTCATAAATAAATGACAAGCTTTCAATTGCTTCCTCTCTTTCTCAAGTCTTTCTGCAAAGATTATAAACTCAAAACAGGCCCCTCCATTGTTTGCAGTTTGTTACCATTGTATTCTCCCTTGTTATTATCCCCTGTACAGCGCTACAGAATATGTTGGCGTGTTACAAATAAATGTTAAAAATAATAATAATATATATGTAACGGATCTACTGGCACCCCGACCGGGTACCTCCGTTGATGGATGCGTCCTAGCTTGCGTCGAGGCCTACAAGCACTGCACCGGACACCAAAACCACCACAGACTCCAAGGATAGTACGACAGGAACAAGCGTTCAGTAGTTACAGCTCAAGGGAGTATGCAAAAGCATAGCAATCCCCAGTATGATATAGGGATCCCTTCAATAACGAGACAAGGCTACATTTTGAAGGGTCAAGTAGAACTAGTTTTTAATGACAGGGAATCTCCTTTTATGCAATGGTGTCCTCTGAAGGGCTACACCCACATAATTATCACAACAGCCAATTATCTACATGGTTCAACCCCCACGTCTCCTCCCCTCAGATAACAGGTAACACAATTAAAACAGACACAATTTTAACCACATTCTGGATGTACCCCAAAAACAGGGGGTACACCTTTAAGTCCCGCACCATTCAATATCTCTCATCCAGGGGAACAACATATACAAAAATGGCATGAATCAGACCAGGGGTTCAAAAGTTAGTAAAAGTATGTTTTTACACATAACACACAGACATTGCACATATCCCCCATACAATACACATATAGGACAATAGGTGAGTCACACCTCCCTGGCAACTTGGATACAATCAGACATTAATTAGATCATTCTTCTTTGTTCTTATCAGAGAATGAAAACACTTTGGAAAATGCAAGGATCCTTTACAACTTTCTTATCTCTTGAATCTCTGTAACAGGATTATCTATTAGCCTAGGTCTGCAAAAGTCTGGCTAATATTCTGAGCCAATATATTCTGTAGAACATCAACCAACATACATATAGTAGGATCATATTTTAACCATAATAATCATAAAACAGTTAAAAACAGTGATGGGTTCCGCTACACACCTCCCCCGTGACCATAAGCCGGCATACACGGTATGATCCCAACGGATCGGCCTGGGGATGTCTGGACAAAAGTATTTGTTGGTCAATTCTCTAGTTTGACAACCCATCAGCATTACTGCAATTCACATTTACTCACATTTCCCATATCCCCAGATAGCTGGGATCTGAGCGCACAAAACCACCGAATAGCGCTCAGATCCTCTTCACACAGTTCAATTGCCATGTAGCTAAAGTCTTTCCCATAGTCTTTCATTATATGAATGGGCTTCATGGCACAGTTATCTGGGGTATCATGGTTCACACAGGGCAAGTACAGAATGACCCCCCTGTATGTAAAGGGCCAGAATGAGTGACTTACACTCTGGTATGGCCGAACACTGGTTCCAAAGGGCAATATGTACCAGGGCCATAGTCGCAGGGCAGGAGGCTGGCAAACAGTCCTCTCCAAGCCAAAGTGGTGAAGGGCACTTCGTCACACATCTCCCCTTTGGGGGGAAGTCTAAACAGGCACCTGGATATTTCGCTGGGGTGATGGTGCAACACGCTGAGAAGACTTGAGGGGCAGAGGCCAGCGGCACTCTGCCCTGATGCCAGCTCTTCTGCTGGTATAACCTGCAGGACCTCCTGCTCTGTACAAGGGACAAAGGGAGGGCAGAGGCCGACTGCACTCTGCCCCGCTGTCAGCTCTTCTGCTGGGGTACCTGGGACATATTCCGGCTCAGTAGCCAGGGAAACTTGGGGGTCAGTGGGGGTTAACATTTCCTCTGTGAACCCTGGGGCCACATTAGAAGTTAGCTGGGGAGGGGAATTTGTACTTACCCCCTCCTCCGGTTGTCCCAGTGAGGGTAGTTGGGGATCTGGACAGGCTGCGGGCGCAGAGACCACGGTCCCATCTGCGCCGTCTGGGAGATTGGTGTCTCCCCTGGTTAGGGTAAACTGTCGCTGGGGGGAAAGGACGACACCTTCTGCGCCCTGGGGTTCACACTGCCGCTGGGGGGGAAGGATGACACCTTCTGCCCCCTGGGGTTCACACTGCTGCTGGGGGGGAAGGATGACACCTTCTGCCCCCTGGGGTTCACACTGCTGCTGGGGGGGAAGGACGACACCTTCTGCCCCCTGCGGTTCACACTGCCGCTGGGGGGGAAGGACGACACCTTCTGCCCCCTGGGGTTCACACTGCCGCTGGGGGGGAAGGACGACACCTTCAGCCCCCTGGGGTTCACACTGCCGCTGGGGGGGAAGGACGACACCTTCTGCCCCCTGGGGTTCACACTGCCGCTGGGGGGGAAGGACGACACCTTCTGCCCCCTGGGGTTCACACTGCCGCTGGGGGGGATGGACGACACCTTCTGCCCCCTGGGGTTCACACTGCCGCTGGGGAGTAAGGACGACACCTTCTGCCCCCTGGGGTACACACTGCCGCTGGGGGGGAAGATCGACACCTTCGGCCCCCTGGGGTACACACTGTCGCTGGGGAGGAAGGACGACACCTTCAGCTCCCTGGGGTACACACTGCTGCTGGGGAGGAAGGACGACACCTTCGGCTACCTGGGGAACACACTGCCGCTGGGGAGGAAGGACGACACCTTCAGCTCCCTGGGGTACATACTGTCGCTGGGGAGGAAGGACGACACCTTCGGCCCCCTGGGGTACACACTGCTGCTGGGGAGGAAGGACGACACCTTCAGCTCCCTGGGGTACACACTGCCGCTGGGGGGTAAGGACGACACCTTCAGCTCCCTGGGGTACACACTGCCGCTGGGGAGGAAGGACAACACCTTCGGCTCCCTGGGGTACACACTGCCGCTGGGGAGGAAGGACGACACCTTCGGCTCCCTGGGGAACACACTGCCGCTGGGGAGGAAGGACGACACCTTCGGCTCTCTGTAGGGCCGGTAGAGAGACCTCGGTCCCATCTCTACCTGCCATCTGGAGGTCATCCCAGGACCAGTCAATGAAGTCTGGTTCTGCTTGTCGAGTAGGTTGGGGCTGCACAAGGCTGAGCAGGTGTTGGTAGTCCTGCTCCAGCTCCCACTCTCTCGTTACCAGGTGGGTCATGTCTTTGCTCACCTCGCCTTCGTCATCCCAGACATACATGCCCATCCGGTAGTCGTACATGTCCCAAAACCTAGACCCCTCCGTGCTGCCAAGATCAATATCGTCCTCCAAGGCATCCCATAATAAACCCGGGCCATCATAATCATCCCCCTCCGGTAAGTCGTGTTCAGCTGTCCAGGGGGTAAGTCGAACGGTATGCCACCAGAGGGCCTGGTATGCGTTGTCTAGCCAGAGCTCTCGCCATACCAGGGTCTCTAGTTTTGTCACCCACTCATCCAGGGGCTGCTCTCCCAATAGATACATCCGCATCGCCACACGCTTCTGTAGCCGCTGCTCATCACTGGGGAGACTCTCACCTCGCCGCCATTGGGCATCTTCCAGGGCATCATACCAGAGTTCCTTTCTGTCTGCATCCCTGTAGTCCGCGGCCGCCTCCTCCTCCTCATCATGAAACGATGTCTGAAAACTAGCCGGTTCCATCCTGCTGTAGCCAGGGGCGCTGTACGGATACTAGCGTTGCCCTCAATTTGTAACTCCAAACGTTACCGGTGTCTCCGTGCTGCTTTTCCTCTTACTAGGACGCCATCCCACCACTGCCACCAATGTAACGGATCTACTGGCACCCCGACCGGGTACCTCCGTTGATGGATGCGTCCTAGCTTGCGTCGAGGCCTACAAGCACTGCACCGGACACCAAAACCACCACAGACTCCAAGGATAGTACGACAGGAACAAGCGTTCAGTAGTTACAGCTCAAGGGAGTATGCAAAAGCATAGCAATCCCCAGTATGATATAGCGATCCCTTCAATAACGAGACATGGCTACATTTTGAAGGGTCAAGTAGAACTAGTTTTTAATGACAGGGAATCTCCTTTTATGCAATGGTGTCCTCTGAAGGGCTACACCCACATAATTATCACAACAGCCAATTATCTACATGGTTCAACCCCCACGTCTCCTCCCCTCAGATAACAGGTAACACAATTAAAACAGACACAATTTTAACCACATTCTGGATGTACCCCAAAAACAGGGGGTAGACCTTTAAGTCCCGCACCATTCAATATCTCTCATCCAGGGGAACAACATATACAAAAATGGCATGAATCAGACCAGGGGTTCAAAAGTTAGTAAAAGTATGTTTTTACACATAACACACAGACATTGCACATATCCCCCATACAATACACATATAGGACAATAGGTGAGTCACACCTCCCTGGCAACTTGGATACAATCAGACATTAATTAGATCATTCTTCTTTGTTCTTATCAGAGAATGAAAACACTTTGGAAAATGCAAGGATCCTTTACAACTTTCTTATCTCTTGAATCTCTGTAACAGGATTATCTATTAGCCTAGGTCTGCAAAAGTCTGGCTAATATTCTGAGCCAATATATTCTGTAGAACATCAACCAACATACATATAGTAGGATCATATTTTAACCATAATAATCATAAAACAGTTTAAAACAGTGATGGGTTCCGCTACAATATATAAAAGCACATTTATATTGTGAGAGAGGGAGCATGTGAGAAAGAATGCTATATGTTGTATATATCTGGGAATTTGTTATCTGTAGCAATTTATGTCCAGGAAGACATATAAGTAGGTTGTAATGGATTCATCATACTTCATAAATCAATAAAGTGAAAGAGGTTGCTAAAGACAATCTGTATATGAAAAATGGTATGCATTATATGATCCTATAGCCTCTTACATTTAATATGTAATATATTTTTCAATTTTATATTTTATAAATAGCTGGCCCTAATTTCAGTTGAATGGAATATGGCTGCATGAGCAGGATACAGTTACTGTGGAGAACATTATAGTATATAATTTATTAGGTAACATGAATCTCCTTATGCAGGTGTCTGACATCTAGGAGCATAACCATCGTATGGCTCTTTTGGGAGACACCAAACTGTAATATGAGATTTTTATTGGATCATAATCTTTGTCTTGAATTATTATAATCTCAAGACTCATATACAGAGACTTTGTAGGTGAACATGACCTAAGCATGCCTACTTGGTGCAAACTAGTACACAAAATGATAGTCATTCTGAAAATTGATTTTGAAGTTGTGATTTACAGGTCGCATACGTTCTCATATGGTTGGAATGCAAACTTCTTAAATCTATACTGGAAGATTAATATTTGAAGTAATCCATTTAGATATATTATCAGATGCATTTACAAGTTACTTTACATACAAATCCAGACACATGTTACAAAAATACATTTAAACTTAATGACCAAATTTTTACATTTTTTTTTATTTTTTACACCAACCATGTAACGTGAAACAGAAACATAATTTAAAGGACCACAAATGTCGCCATATGTGCTCCACACCATCAGTTAGGGGGGGATAAATCATGTCAAAAATCTTTACGATTTTAAAATTGATCAAGAATTGACTTAGATATTGGCATTTGAGTTTAGCACTTGAAGCCGCTCCACATAAACTTACATAAATAATGAGACTGGAGTCTGTCACTGTTGCAAATTATATTAGGGATTTACACTACCTTTATGTGTGAAGTATGGTGGCACAGTGGTAAGTATCCTGTTTTAAAGATTTTTCTTTCATTGCTAAGTCATGTGTTTAAATCCCCTGCCTTCCACCTCCTTTTTTTAAAATAAAAAATGTACTTATTTATATATATATATATATATATATATATATATATATATATATATATAGTACATTTGTGTTCACATTTGAATGTCCAAAACAAGTTAAAAACCTGCCTCCAGCTCAGAATTCCAAGAAAAACAGTTATTACACTGCATTCTGGGAAGCTGAGCAGGGACACCCAAATGTGCCCACATATGCCTCGCTCTTCAATCCATAAATCATTTCAAACATGGATTCCTTTAAGCTTTTGTCCGCTGCATTAAACAACTTTTATGCAAAACCAAGGTTGGATTATACACAAGCTGAGAATCCTATCCACGTACAGCTGTTTCAAGCTTACTGGCTATCATCAGCATGGAGCAGGATCTCAGCTTGTGTTGTGGACCTTATGAGTAGGTAGTTCACCACAACAATCATTTAATATATGGTGGGCAAAAGAGCGAAAGAAGCCCTCCACTGTACAGTAGTACAGTAAATAAACAGTACATCTGTGTTCACATTTGAATGTCTAAAACAAGTTAAAAAATCTGCTCCCTGCTCAGAGTTCTGAGAAATACAGTATTACATTGTATTCTGGGAAGCTGAGCAGGGACAATAAAAACATTTTATGAATCTCACTTTCCACTAGACCAACACACCACACTGCTTTAAAAAGTGTAAAAGCTAAACTAAATTCATGTTTTTGAACTATATACGGTATATATATATATATTGAATATTTAAGTGAAGTGTGAGTTAGTTGTTTAAAATATATATATATATATATATATATATATATATATATATATATATATATGTGTGTGTGTTCAGAATTTTTCATTTAATTATTATTTACGTATACAAAAACATAAGATAACAGTACCTCATACTGACATAAGCTTTTATATATAACCTAAAGCATGTATGTCTGATTTTTAAAACAGTAGAATTATATCTAGCTGTGGCTGGAATTAAACATAGGACCTTTAGCTCCCAAAGCAGCTGCAAAAGTAATTGATCTATTTCGCCAGCTATTGATTTTGCTGCTAGAACATATCTCAGTAAGTACAATGAGTGAATCACTACCTGATTCTTTTACTGAAAGCTTCTGCAATTGAATTGAATTAATTATTCATTGTTCCATGTGGTACAGAGCTCATTACTCACATTAGGCACAGTTAACTCACTGAAACAGCTAGGCTTCAACTGATCATAACTCCAGCAAATCTGCATCAATTTTCAAAATGAAAACACTTTTTCACTATGTTTTTTCACCCTCTATCTAATAAGAGCACAAATAAGTAACTTTAGTGATCCTTTACATTACAGTGTATTCTGAGCTGAACTTAAAGGTAGTATTATGAATTATTTGTGTCCATAGGATCTTTATATAAATATTACTTAAATAATAACTTTTACTCCAATTATTATGTTAATATCCATCTTAAATAAATTAATGGTATATATATGTTCTATTTTCTACTTTTTAATATGATTTTCAATGTGCATTAACAATTACAAATTTGAGTTAAATGCAGATCCTATCATAAAAAAGCATACGCATAAAAGATCAGTATAGAAATTGTAACCTTGAGATCAGGGAGACTGCTTTGTGATTTTGCAAAGTCCCTCTCACTTCACCCAGGACTCCAGCAAGAGCTTTCACTAGAATAATTTTCCTCAAAACTCCCCTATAATGTTGGTACAGACTACAATTTGCCCTGCTTGGTGTTCCCCAAAATAATTTTAAAAAGAGCTTTAATCACTGGATTTATTACCCATGTTTGTTAACTAAAATGATCCATTTGGGGCCAGCTTTGGATAAAGGCTTTGATAATTGGCTGCCCTGGGACCGTGGCGCAAGAAAGGTCTTTTTGCTTTGCCATTTGCTACTCCCCTGTATTCCACAGACTTGCTTATTTACTGAGTTGCCAGACCCACTGGGGATGAAAATACTGCTGAAAATAATTTGTTTGTATCTATATGAAAGGAAGTGCATGTATAATGCTGTAAACTCTCAGGCATGAGTTCCACGAGGAGGCAGATCCTAGGGGCTGTTAGAGTAGACATGTACATGTCCAAGATGTAAAGTTCCTTAGTTCATCCTTGGGGAGGGACAATGGAGGCACATGGGGGCCTCCTGATCGACTGTGTTATATGGGAATGATTTACTGTTTTCACTAGCTGTAATTGTGTGCCATTCAAAAAAGAAGAGTGGTCCATGTTTTACTTGCACTCTTAAGGATCTAAAAACATGTCTTGCTTGCACTGTAAAAGGTTATGCAAGCCAACCAGTCTACAGCCTACTATAACATAGCCCCAATGTAATGAGTTTGCCTGGTATTTTGCATACAAAGTATCCTCTATTCTTACTGAAATTTCAAGATTGATGATTTACAGTATGACGATCAAGAGCAAGATAGGGCTTGACTCTTTGGACTTAAGTCTGAATATTCTCACATATATACATGGGACACATGGTGCAGATAATTTAGCAGATACCCCACCAGCTGTGACTTGGATCCAGCCCCAGCTCATCTTCTTAAATGCTGTCCTCATCTGATTGGCCCTGTATTCACAAAAAATATTTAACTTTTCACTGCACTGTGGTATATTTCCTGATCAACTAAAGGAAGCCAATTACATAGTTACATATTACATAGTTACATAGTAGTTGAGGTTGAAAAACGACTTTTAGCTCATCAAGTTCAACCGTTTAAGATCTCCTCTGATCTGCAATATGAGGATTAGTTGTTAATTGATCCAGAGTAAGGCAAACAAAAAAAACCCAGTGAAACTTTGCCCATTGTCTCAAAAGGGAAACAAAATTAATTCCTTCCTGACCCCAGATACTGGCGATCGGATTTCTCCCTGGATCAATACTCCCTCTCTAATTAACCAGGATAACCCTGAATGCCCATTTCTCTAATTTATGCAAATCCCTTTGGAGGGAAAGCACGTCATTTTCTGATTTAATAACCTTGCACAACTTCGTGTCATCAGCAAAAATGGAGACAATACTTTCCAATCCTACTTCTAAGTCATCAATAAATATGTTAAAAAGGAGAGATCCTAATAATGAGAACCGAGGAAACACACTTACCACATTAGTCCAATCCTAGTATGTTCCATTTACAACAACCCTTTGTTTCCTGTCTTTTAGCCAGCTCTCAACCCATGGGCATATATTTACTGCAATTTCTGTATCCCTTAGTTTGCACAATAGTCTCCCATGTGGCACTGTATCAAAAGCCTTTGCAAAATCTAAAAAGAATACATCCACTGAGTTGCCTTGATCCAGGTTCCTACTAACCTCCTCAAAGAAACAAATTAGGTTTGTTTGACACAACCTATCCCTCATAAATCTGTGTTGGCTCCTACTTATGATGCTGTTTGAATAGACATACTCGGGTATATTATCCTTTATTAACCCTTCTAAAAGCTTTCCCACTACAGAAGTGAGGCTTACAGGTCTATAATTCCACGGATTTACTCTTGCCCCCCTTCTTAAATATAGGTATCACATCCGATTTCCTCCAGTCATCTGGTACATTAGACTGTTTCTTACATTTTTTTATTATTCTCTCTCTCGCTTTTCTCATTTTAGGAACTTTGAGCTTTTGGGATAAGAGCACTATATAAACTTATTATTATTATTATTATTATTATTATTATTATTTACATTGTAAAGTTTCCTCAAACTTCATGAAGTTGATTTTTTGTTTTTTGTTAGACGTTCAGTCGTGTCAGACTCTCCACAACTCTATGAATCGCAGCACACCAGGAACCTCTGTCAGCCAATGCCCCTCTGATCCCTACGAAGCTTAGGTTCATTGCTTCAATAACTGCAATTTCCTCCTTTGCCACTCCTTTCTTCGCATGCCTTCAATCCTTCCCAGCATCAGAGTCTTCTCTAGGGAATCTCATGATAAGGCCCAAATATTTGAGCTTTAGTCTCATGATCAAACCTTCAGGTGAAGGTTTTTCCAACACCTCAATTCAAAGGCGTCAATTCTACAGCACTCAGCCTTCTTTATGGTCAAGCTCTCTATGTTGCTCCTGGGAATACCATAGTTCAATTTTTTTGTTGATAGTGATATATCTTTACTTTTTAATATATTATCCAGACTTGCCATAGCTTTCCTTCCCAGGTGCAAACATCTTTTAATTTCATGGTTACAGTCACCATCTGCAGAGATCTTGGAGCCAAGGAAAATAAAATCTTTCAATGCCTCCACTTTTTCCCATCTATTTACCAGGAACTGAGATTTCTGTTTGCCATGATCATTGCCTTTTTAATGTTGAGTAGAAAGGCAGCTTTTTCACTCTCTTCTTGCACCCCCATCAATAGGGCAGAGTAGTATCATCTCTGTATCGGAGGTTGTTAATATTTCTTCCAGCAATATTAATTCCAGATTCTTCCATTTCCGGCTTACACATGATGTGTTACGCATATAAGTTGATTAAATAAGGTGACAATATACAACATTGTCACACTCCTTTCCCATTCAGTTGCTCCATTTCCAGTTCTGTTCGTGGCTTCTTGGTCCGCATACAGATTCCTCAGGAGGCAAATGAAATGGTCTGGTACAAGTTCTCTTTAATAACTTGCCACATTTTGGTGTGATCCACACAGTAAGGCTTTAGAATATCTTGTAAAGTTGAGGTAAATGTTTTTATGGAACTCCCTTGCTTTTTATTTATCCATCGGTTATTGCCAATTTGATCTCTTCTATACTTGCCTCTGCAAAAAACAGCTTGTACATCTGGTAGTGTTCAGTCCATATATTGTTGAATCTTAAGCATTACATTGCTGACATGTGAATTAAGTGCAGTAATTCGATAATTGGAGCACTTTTTGGCTTTGCAAGGGTCCGCATTTGCAGTTATTATTATTATTATTATTATTTTTTTTTATTTGTATCGCGCCAACATATTCCGTAGCGCTGTACAGGGGATAAGAAAAGGGGAAATACACGTTTAACAAATTCAAAGTTGAAGGGCCCTGTTTTGAGCTTAGAATCTTAGCAGAAAGTGCTTTATCCCAAAGCACCCTACAAGACTGGAAACTCGCTACTTACAATCTAAAGGGAATTAAAGGGCAGAGAACTGGGGAAGAGTAACAAATAGGAATAGCAAGGGTCAGGAAGCAGGTGAAAGATAGAATGAGTTTTATTTTAGAGGAAGAGGGGAGGGATCTGAGGTGAAAGACTAGTATGTTGGCTGACCCCTAGTGTTGAGATGATATATCTGCAAGTAGGAAGTCAGGTGATTTCCATGGCTCTATAAATTTAATCTGAGTTGGGGTGGGTGGGTGAGTTTGACAACTATTATATGTGATAGTGATGTAGACTGACCTTTTCTAGTCTACTGGCCATTGTTGAGTTTTCCAAATTTGTTGGCATTGGTCAAGCAACACTGCATTATCTAATATGATCCCAGTTTAGCTGGGATTACATCAACTCATGAAGCCTTCTTATTAGCAAGGCTTCCTAGGATCCATCTCACTTCACTTTCCAAAATGTCTGGCTCCAGCTCATTAGACAAACTATTGAGGTAATGAAGGCTGTTAAGGCATTCCTGCACAGATCTTCTGTGTATTCCTGCCATCTCTTCTTAATCTGATCTGCTTCTGTATCAACATGTTTTGTCTTTTATCATACCTACTTTGGCATGAAAGATTCCTTTGAGATTCACAATTTTCTTGAAGAGATCTGTTGGCTTTCCCATTCTGTTATCTTCTTCTATCTCTTCACAGTGCTCATTCTAGAATATCTCCTTGTCTCTCCTTGCTATCTCCTGGAATTCTGCATTCAAATATTTTCCTATCTCCACTATTTTAGCGTTTCTTCTTTCTTGGGCAACTTTCAAAGCCTCATCAGACAGCATTTTTGCCTTCTTAGTTTTCTTTGTTTTATTTTGCCTATTTTCAAAATAGTAGTGCTTTAATTCTCAGTCCTTACTACAAAACAACTAGAAAACAGTATTATATGTAACTAGCGACTTGCCCGTCAAAAAATGACGGTCAATAAAAGAAAGTGTTGAAATGCTGTTTGCCACACAATGTGAGTGTACTGTGTGCCTCAACTATATAGACCCCTCTAACACACTAATGAACGCATGTAATAACACTATAAGTGCCATTAGGGTCATCCAGGACCCTCATGACCCAAAGTGTAAGCACTACACCATTTTAACCCGGTCACTTATGGGGGTCTATCCAGACCCTTATAAGCCTCTATTTAACCCCATCAGTCCCATAAGGGTATATTATGACCATTATGGGCCTGTTACAACCCAACATTAACCACATAAGTGCCATGATGGCCCTCAAGGACCATCATGACACTAAGTATAAACACTACACTGCACTATACCCCCCCAATAAAACATTAAATATCAACTAAACACCCTCTACACTAACCTATTAACACCTACACTACCTACCTACCTACCCCCTAATAACTCCTTTCCACCACTGTAATTACATAGACTTTAGGCTTTTTTATTTTTTGTAATTAGAGTGGTGGGGGTTATTAGGGGGTAGGTAGGTAATGTAGGTGTTAATAGGTTAGTGTAGAGGGTATTTAGTTGATATTTAATGTTTTATTGGGGGGTATAGTGCAGTGTAGTGTTTATACTTAGTGTCATGATGGTCCTTGAGGACCGTCATGGCACTTATGTGGTTAATGTTGGGTTGTAACAGGGCCATAATGGTCATAATATACCCTTATGGGACTGATGGGGTTAAATAGAGGCTTATGAGGGTCTGTATGGACCCCCATGAGTGACAGGGTTAATTACTGGTTGATGGGGGTCTGTATTGACCCCCTTGAGTGAGGGGGTTAATGAAGTGCTTATGGGGGTCTGTATTGACCCCCATGAGTGACACAGTTAATGAAGGGCTTATGGGGGTCTGTATTGACCCTCATTAGTGACAGGGTTAATGAAGGGCTTATGGGGGTCTATATTGACCCCCATGAATGACAGGGTTAATTAGGGGTTTATGGGGGTCTGTATTGACCCCCATGAGTGACAGGATTAATGAAGGGGTTATGGGGGTCTATATTGATCCCCATGAGTGAGGGGGTTAATGAAGTGCTTATGGGGGTCTGTATTGACCCCCATGAGTGACACAGTTAATGAAGGGCTTATGGGGGTCTGTATTGACCCTCATTAGTGACAAGGTTAATGAAGGGCTTATGGGGGTCTATATTGACCCCCATGAGTGACAGGGTTAATGAAGGGCTTATGGGGGTCTATATTGACCCCCATGAGTGAGGGGGTTAATGAAGTGCTTATGGGGGCCTGTATTGACCCCCATGAGTGACAGGGTTAATGAAGGGCTTATGGGGGTTTATATTGATCCCCATGAATGACAGGGTTAATTAGGGGTTTATGGGGGGTCTGTATTGACCCCCATGAGTGACAGGGTTAATGAAGGGCTTATGGGGGTCTATATTGACCCCCATGAATGACAGGGTTAATTAGGGGTTTATGGGGGTCTGTATTGACCCCCATGAGTGAGGGGGTTAATTAAGTGCTTATGGGGGTCTGTATTGACCCCCATGAGTGACAGGGTTAATGAAGGGCTTATGGGGGTCTATATTGACCCCCATGAGTGAGGGGGTTAATGAAGTGCTTATGGGGGCCTGTATTGACCCCCATGAGTGACCGGGTTAATGAAGGGCCTATGCGGGTCTGTATTGACCCCCATGAGTGACAGGGTTAATGAAGGGCTTATGGGGGTTTATATTGATCCCCATGAATGACAGGGTTAATTAGGGGTTTATGGGGGGTCTGTATTGACCCCATGTGTGACAGGGTTAATGAAGGGCTTATGGGGGTCTATATTGACCCCCATGAGTGACAGGTTTAATTAGAGGTTTATGGGGGTCTGTTTTGACCCCCATGAGTAACAGGGTTAATTAATGGTTGATGGGGCTCTGGATAGAGCCCCATGCATGATAGTGTATATATATATATTTTTATAACGGGTCCTTTAAGGACCTTTACGGTCCTTTAAGGACCCGTAACGCTGGGATTTTGAATTTCCATTGCAGCGGGGGTCCCCGATCGGGTGCGATCGGGACCCCCACTGCCCTGGTTAATGTGCGGTTAATGCAGGTCTCCGAGCTTATCTCGGATCCCTTGGGATTAATGCAGGTTTCCGAGCTTATCTCGGATCCCTTCTTGGGTAAGTTGTACGTGGCTGGGCCTCGTTTTCATTTTCATTTTCTAAGTCGTGCGTGTGTGTGTGTTTTTAACTGCGTGTGAGGCGCCTTTGAGCCTCCACCTCCGCAAATGCGAACCCTCGCTTCGCAATAGTCCGCATTTGCGGACAAACACAGCCGACGTTGGACCCTCCACCTTCCACAAATGCGGCCTCTCGCTTCATGAGGGTCCGCATTTGCGGAGCAAAATGCATCAAACGCTTTGTGATGGATGCATTTCTTCCGAGCTCGCTTTGCGAGCTCGCAAAGCGTGACAACAATTTGTAGTTTGACAACTATTATATGTGATGATGCACAGTTTAAATAATATAACATTATTTTCCTTTGAAGAATATTTTTACCTTGGCTGAAAAAAATTCAGTCTGACTTAATAATGTGTTCATTGCATTTTGTTTTCTAAAGTATTAAAGGCTTTGCTCATTTGTTATGGTAGTGAGAAAGCTCATTTGGAAAAATTAACCAAGGTCAGTCAATCTGCTGCTAATCACATTATTGTGATTACACAATATTGATATGTTCTGAAAATCTACATATCAGCCATATGAGCCCTCAATTGATTTCTGCTGCTCAGTCTTAATTTTTAATTAATATGTCTGAGCACAACACACTCAAGATATGTTATTAAAGACACTTTTATCATATTATAAAGAAAACATAGAATTTAAAATATTTTATACATAGAACCATTTGTTAGATCTTACTGTCACAAACCACCATGTGCCGATTAGAGCTGTGTGAAGTATTATCTTTGCACATGCACTAAGGGATTTACTGTACCAGCTCTGGTTTATATTCACTGTACTATAGAAGTGGTTGTTTTATTGAACTTTAATACTGGGTACATTATATCTGTGTAACAGCTTGCCTTGCTACATTATATTCATGCTAAACATGCCTGATATTGGTATATATTTTTCATAAATAGTTTTGAGGTAATTGAAGGTATACTGTGTAAACTGGTCTATAGAGGTGTAATCAAATTATTGTTTGTAAAGGCAGGTCCAAGAGGAACTTTGTGGAGCTAACACAATGCTTTAAATTCAAAAGTTTAGCATGTGGAGAGATGTAAACAACCAGCACATGTTATGCAACAATCTCTGAGTAATTAAATTTACTTGGCCTTATTTAGTGATCTTAATTACGTTACCTAGTAATAGTGTCCAATGGCACCACTATTTAATTAATTTTTGTTAATGTGTTTAGTTATCATTGTATTTTTTCAATCATATGCTGTACCCTGCTCAGAAGTCTAATTAAGACATAGGTGGAAGAACTATATTCGTTTTCCTGGATGCTGGGATTTCAGTGCTCTGTTTGTTGCTGTCTCTCTTTGACCTGGATGTGATTCCAGTCAGGGAACCAAGTGTCCACACCACCCTGAAGCGTTTGGCCTGGTTAGTACTTGGATGGGAAACCCCCTAGGATTAACAGGAGCTGTATGCTGTGGCCCACTGGAGAAGGAACAGGCAAACCCCTCTAGTATATCTGGATCAGCATGGTGTGTTGTGATCCATGAGGTCACAGATAGTCGGACACAACTGAACGACCAAACAAACACACTTGATCAGGTGAAAGGCCATCAAAACTCTGCTGTCTACTCCAGCTGGTGAGATGTAGAAAGGAACCCTATGCAAAGACCCAGAATTGACCCTATGGCATGTCACTGACTATGCAGAAATATCACATATATTATATCAGTATTGTATGACTGCAATTTAAATATGCAAGTGCGGGCTAAATCCATTTGCAATTAATTTAATGTGCTTATTTGACCAATATCATAGTGGTGTATTTCTGACTAAGCCCATGAATCCCAGGTCTAGGGCAGCACACCTTCAGGGGACAGCACACTAGCTCAAATCACAGTGATATGGAAAAGTGTGTCCATCTGCAAATAAATGTCTCTATCACATATATAGTTGTGAGCGTACGGGTCGTTGCTCACTCTAGCGGGCTCGCGAAGCGAGCCACGGCCCTCGCGTAGCGAGCCGCGGGCCTCGCAAAGCGAGGGCCGTGGCTCGCGCAGCGAGCCGCGGGCCTCGCGTAGCGAGGTCACTGGGCAAGGGCCTCAGTTGCTGGCATGGAGCGCCGAAGGCGCTCCATGCCAGCAACTGAGGCCCCTCGCGAAGCGAGGGCCTCAGTTGCTGGCGAGGTCAATGGGCACGGGCCTCAATTGCTAGCATGGAGCGCCGAAGGCGCTCCATGCCAGCAACTGAGGCCCCTCGCGAAGCGAGGGCCTCAGTTGCTGGCGAGGTCACTGGGCAAGGGCCTCAGTTGCTGGCATGGAGCGCCGAAGGCGCTCCATGCCAGCAACTGAGGCCCCTCGCGAAGCGAGGGACTCAGTTGCTTGCGAGGTCACTGGGCAAGGGCCTCAAACCCTCGCAAACTTCACGTCGCTACTCAAAAAACACGACACACAAATTACGACACTCGCTAAATTTTACGAGGAACGCAAACAACCTACGAAACACGTTACCACACATTACGACCTCGCAAACATCGGACGCAACACGCCGACATACAAACATTTAAAACACAATACATACACACAGCACATACATAAAAACCTTACCTACACCAAGAGGGAGCACCCAGGACCTCAAAAATGCAACTTACACCTCGATTTTACTCGAAATAAAAGAGTTTTGAGACAAAAAAAAAATCTAAGCGACAGAAAAAATGGCCGCCGAACAAAACGAAAACGAGGCTACAGCACTCTAAACTCGCAAAACACCACAAGAAACTCGCAAAACGCCACAAACCACCTACGGATATTCATACCACACAGTGCACACATTCATCACGCTTACACAGCAGCTCCACACCACTAATGCTGCAGCAACATCAACACAGATTGCAGATCTTCAACACAATGCTTCAAAATAGGTAAACTATATTCATTTATTAATGTATTACATATTTCATTATTACACACCAAACAGCATTAGCTACCTTACAATTTCATTGCCGTCATTTTTTGACGGGCAATTCGCTAGTAGAGTTATATTTCTGGCATACTAGAAACATATAAGATAGGAAAATATCTGTCCAACTGAATGCAGAATTACACTTGTATTGATAAGTACCTGTGTATGGTAATCATAGGAAATGACTGTAGCAAGGAAAAGTGGCAGTAAATGGTGTGTGAAGTCCATACATTCCAGTGGGTCTAGGGCAGCATTAAATCTTAATACATCCTTACAATAGTATAATAAAGAATGTTTAAACAACAAAGCCATAAAGATTAAATGGACACAAGTCAAATATTTTCTATAATGCATTCAAAAGAAGCAGATCTATGTAAAAAATAATATTGCTGTAAAAAATGAATGTTTCCAGGGTTAACAATGCTATTTCATCCCTGTATAATTTGCTTGTACAAAAAAGTCAAAGCTTTTTCTGGAAACACAATGACTCTGTCAGGTTCAGCCAGTAGAGGGAGTTACTGATTTCTCCATTATGCTCTACAACTTGATTGGTTGCTTACAAAGGATATTTCTGTTTCTTTGTCCTGAGATTATTTCTCTGGAACTATATTTCACCTACAGAAATTTCCATTTTTCAGTTTGCTTTATCACTAAAGGTGACCGATACATACTATGCAAAGCAACTAATCACAATAATAAAAAAAGAAAGTAAATTGTTGTACTTCTGCGTAGAGCGTGCAAATATAATGTAAAGGAAAATCTCTTTGAGCAGTTTGTAAGTGCTGTAGTACAATGGTGCTTGTAGGCATTAAGAGCATAGTGACAATTTGAAGGTGTGAGGAAGTAACCCATTAAATTCGGGGACACTCACACTGCTACAGATGACAGTTTTAAATATAACATTAAAAATATATTTAAATTGGACAGCAGAAAAATGAAAAACCATCTCATACAGATTCTGTAAATCTTTAATGATCCTGAATTAGTTTCATCTTGACAAATATTCACATGAAAATAATGAATGAATACAAATGTAATTTTGACCTTTTACTACCTCTGAAAACTCACTTTCCTAACATTATTTCTATTACATTTTAGTTGTCAGATGATCCAAAGTCTCACATACAAGAAAGATGAAATAAATGAGTCATATATTATTATTCCATAATTGCTTTTAAAAAAAAATATCATATGCATTTTTACTAAATTGTAAATAAATAACATTTACATTTAATGGTTTTGCAACATATTCTATTGTCTCCACTGTTCAGCATATTGGTAAAGTGCAAATCATTAATATGCATTTATATAATCTCTTCTTATTTTGTTTATAAGGAAGTGCTCTTCAGAGGCACTGTACATAACAATGAGTTTCCTGAAGTGGTAATTTGTAGTCAAAGAGGAATAAAATCACATACGTATCTCATAAATAACATTCAGACAAGGACTACCATATTAATATATATATATATATATATATATATATATATATATATATATATATATATATATATATATATATATATATATTATTTATTTTAAATATAAGGTTTTTTATGTACAGTGCCTTACAAAGGTATTCACCCCCCTTGACTTTTTAACTATTTTGTTACATTACAGCCTTAAGTTCAATGTTTTGTTAATCTGAATGTTATGTTATGGATCAGAACACAATTGTCTAAGTTGGTGAAGTGAAATGAGAGTAATATATACATAAAACTATTTTTTAGAAATAGAAAACAGAAAATTGGTGTGTGTATGTATTCACCCCCTTTGTTATGAAGCCCATAGCAACCTCTGGAGCAACCAATTACCTTTAAAAGTCAAATAATTAGTGAAATTATGTCCACCTGTGTGCAATCGTCATTACATATACCCACCTTTTTTGAAAGGCCCCAGAGGCTGCAACACCTAAGCAAGAGGCACCACTAACCAAACACTGCCATGAAGACCAAGGAACTCTCCAAACAAGTAATGGACAAAGTTAATGAGAAGTACAAGTCAGGGTTAGGTTATAAAAAATATCCAAATCTTTGATGATCGCCAGGAACACCATCAAATATATCATAACCAAATTTAATCAGAGAGGCCGCACAGGGACCTAAGGTAACCCTGGAGGAGCTGCAGAGTTCCACAGAAGAAACTGGAGTATCTGTACATAGGATGACAATAAGCCATACACTCCATGGTTGGGCTTTATGGCAGAGTGGCCAGAAGAAAGCTATTATTTCCAGCAAAAAAAACAAAAATGGCACATTTTGAGTTTGCGAAAAGGCATGTGGGAGACTCCCAAAATGTATGGAGGAAGGTGCTCTGGTCTGATGAGACAAAAATTTTACTTTTCGGCCATCAAAGAAAACGCTATGTCTGGCGCAAACCTAACACATCACATCACCCAAAGAACACCATCCCCACAGTAAAACATGGTGGTGGCAGCATCATGCTGTGGGGATGTTTTTCAGCAGCCGGGACTGGAAAACTGATCAGAGTTGAGGGAAAGATGGATGGTGCTAAATACAGGGATAATCTTGAGCAAAACCTGTACCACTCTGTGCGTGATTTGAGGCTAGGACGGAGGTTCACCTTCCAGCAGGACAATGACCCCAAACACAAAGCTAAAGCAACACTTGAGTGGTTTAAGGGGAAACATGTAAATGTGTTGGAATGGCCTAGTCAAAGCCCAGACCTCAATCCAATAGAAAATCTGTGGTCAGACATAAAGATTGCTGTTCACAAGCGCAAACCATCCAACTTGAAGGAACTGGAGCAGTTTTGTAAGGAGGAATGGGCAAACATCCCAGTGGTAAGGTGTGGCAAGCTCATAGAGACTTATGCAAAGCGACTTGGAGCTGTGATTGCCGAAAAAGGTGGCTCTACAAAGTATTGACTTTAGGGGGGTGGATAGTTATGCACATTGACTTTTTCTGTTATTTTGTCCTATTTGTTGCTTGCTTCACAATAAAAAAAAAAAAAAAAAACATCTTCAAAGTTGTGGGCATGTTCTGTAAATTAAATGATGCAAATCCTCAAACAATCCATGTTAATTCCAGGTTGTGAGGCAACAAAACACAAAAAAATGCCAAGGGGGTGAATACTTTTGCAAGGCACTGTATACAGTTTAATTATCAGTTACAGGCAAGACTGTGATCACTGGTTTGTAATGTCTAATGAGTTATCAGTCTCATAGAAATATTTTAGCATTACTAAAAAAATATATACTTTTTTGTACTAGTATCATTATCAATATCTTTTATTGTATTAAAAGTGAAATTCTGAAGTCTTTGACAAATTTACTGATTTGACTCTAAAGTGTGCAGTCTTTGAGAAAGCATTTTGCGAAACTGGATCCCGGTCAGATACCAAATTTGCACACCCTGGCTCATTTGTAAGTATGTATGGGGTCACATGAACCCTAGATTAAGCACTTGAAGAGCTCGGCCGGTGCAAGGCTTCCTCCAACTAGCTGTCTGGATACGGAACACAGCCTGCACTGCTCTTCTTGTTGTGCAGTTCAGGTACCTTTATATTTCACCCATGACTAACGGTATATGGAAATGAGTCAGTGGATCTGTATGATACAGTTCGTTGGTCCACTATTGTATTTTATTTTTTGTCTCTATCTCTATCCTATGATTTTACACTAATTATATGAGGACTAGCGACTTGCCCGTCAAAAATGACGGGGCAATAAAATTTGAAGCCATGGGAACGCTGTTTGACACACAATGTCTTGTCTAATTTTGCTCCTCTGAGCACCTTCGACACTCATTATAAAGAGAGATATATATTTATCTATATTTAGTTAATCAATAATGAATGAATTAGTTCTTGAATAAATTATTATACTTTACCTATTTGTAATAAATATATCCAGCAATCAATAGCCTGAAGAGCTAACAATCTGTTTATATTTTCCGTCAGCATACAATGTACAGTTTGAGTGTTGGTGGCCTGATGATAAAGTGTAATGAATGTCCCAAATGTGCATTAGAAATAGGTTGTGTGCGCGAGGGAAATCCGTTGGCTGTGTAAACCGCCATTGTAGATTTGTAATGTTATTAATGTGTTACGCGGCTCGCAAGTATTTTCCGTCATTTGTAATAGTGTATTTTGTAGTTTGTTCGTTCCTGTGTGAAAGTGCTACGCTTTTGGCAGTGTTTTGCGCGGTCCGGGGTCATGTAGCCTCGTTTAAATTTTTTTTGCTGGACATTTTTTTTTCTCGCTTAAGTGATTTTCGTGTGGCGAAAGTCGTTGAAATCGCCTTAAATTCTCGTTCCACCTCACTCTCAGACCTCCTGGCTGTTCTCCCGTGCTGTGGGTGATGTTTTTGTTCCTTTTTTTTTTGTGTGTGTTTTTTGGATTTTCGCGGTTCGGCCGTTAACCTCGTATTTTTGCTATCTCGTATTTTTATTTTTCAAAATCCTGCGTCTCATAATTTTTTTCCCCAGTCCCGCGTTTGTCAAGTGCTTGGAGGCTAATGCGATCCTGCGTTTACTAAGTGTTTGGTGGCTAAGTCCCACGTGTTTTATTGCCTTCACCCAACTGTGCATTAGAAATTTACTGTGTGCGCGAGGGAAATCCGTTGGTTTAGTTGTGTAAAGCGCCATTGTAGGTTCGTAATGTTATTAATGTGTTACGCGTGTCGCAAGCATTTTCCATCATTTGTAATAATGTATTTTGTAGTTCGTTCGTTCCTGTGGGAAGAGACCGAGCAAATAATTTCTATTGTGTCTTACATATATTTTCTAATTACTGAGCATTGTGATTATCTAATTTTTTAATGCATACCAATAAAAGCACTATTTTACTCTTTATTATTTGATTTGACTCTAAATATTTAAACACATTATTGCCGAATAATTTCAATAACATTACACATAAAGATCTTGGATTAGATGTGCTCCCATCTCAAGTTGTTCTTCAGTTGTTCAGTTGTGTCTGACTCTCCATGACCCTATGGACCAGGCACATCTGTCAGCCATTGCCTCTCTGAACTTCCTCAAGTTCATGTTCATTGCTTCAGTGACCTCATCTATTCATCTCTGTCACCCCCTTCTTTGTGTGCTTTTAATCTTTCTTTTCTAGGGAATCCTGTCATGATATGGCCAAAATATTTTAGCTTTAGCCTCATGATCAAATGTTGCAGTGAACAGTTTGGCTTAATTTTCTGTAGTACTGACTGATTGGATCTTCTTGTGGTTCAAGGGACTCTAAGCAGTCTTCTGCAACACTACAATTCAAAGGTGTCAATTGTACAGCGCTCAGCCTTCTTTATGGTCCCTCTCTCACACCTGTATGTTACTACTGGGTATACCATATTTCTAACTATGCTTTTACCTTTGATGATAGTGTAACGTCTTTACTTTTTTATATGTCGAGACTTGCCATAGCTTTCCTTCCCTAATTTCATGTCTGCAGTTACCATTTTAAGATCTTAGAGCACAGGAAAATAACATTTGTCCCTGCCTCCAATTCTTCCCCATGGATTTGCCAGGAACTTCGTCATTTTAACGTTGAGCAGCAGGCCAGCTTTTGCACTCTCTTCTTCCACTCTCATCAATAAGCCCTTTAGTTCCTCTCACTTTCAGCCATTAGAGTAGTATCATCCGTGTGTCTGAGGTTGTTGGTATTTATCGCAGCAATATCGATTCCAACTTTGGATTGGAGAATTAGATTATCTGGAACCCCATCTCTTTAAGAACTTGCCACATTTTGGTGTGATCCCCACAGCCAAAGGCTTTATAATAGTCCATGAAGCAGAAGTAAATGTTTTTCTGGAACTCTCTTGCTTTCTCTATCATCAAGCGGACATTAGCAATTTGATCTTTTCCTCTATGGAACCCAGTTTGCACATCTGGTAGTTCCTGATCTATATACATTTTGAAACTCAGCTTGCAGGATCCTAAGCATTACCTTACTGGCATGTGAAGTGAGAATAATTGTTTGATAATTAAAGGATTATTTGGCACTTCCTTTTTGGGGATTTGAGTGTAGATTAACATTTTCCAGTCTACTGGACATTGTTGCGTTTTCCAGATGACCTTGAATAGTTTCACTAGGATACCATCAACTCCTGCAACCTTGTTTTCAGCAAGACTTCCTAGGGCCCATCTCATATTGGACAAACTATTGAGGTTATCAATTCTCTTAAAATCCTTCCTGTCCTCCACAGATCTTCTGTGTATTTCTGCCATTTCATTTTTATCTCTCTTGTACCTCTGCAAAACAGGCTTACACACCTGGTACTTCTTGGTCCATATATTGTTGGAGCCAAGCTTATAGAATCTTAAGCATTGCATTGCTGGCATGTGAAATAAGTGCAATAGTTTGATAACTGGAGCACTTTTTTGGCAAATTTGTTAGCATAAGGCAGACATTAACAATTCAACTGGGATTCCTTCAACTCTTGCACCCTTCTTATTAGCAAGGCTTCCTAGGGCCCATCTCACTTCACCCTCCAAAATGTCTGGCTCCAGCTCATTGGACAAACTATTGCGATTATCAATGCTGTTAAGGTCCTTCTTGTAGAGAACTTCTGTGTATTCCTGCCAACTCTTCTTTATCTGAAAAGTCTTGGTTAAGTCCCAACCATTTGTGTCTTTCATCACGCCCTGTTTGGCATGAAAATACCCCTTGAAACCCCCAATTTTTTGGAAGAGAACTCTTGACTTCTCCATTATGTTATCCTCTTCTATCTCTTAACATCACACATAATAGAATGTATCCTTGTCTCTTCTTGCTATCCTCTGGAATTCTGCATTCAGTTGACAAATCTTTTCCCATGTCCATTACCTTTTGCTTTCCTTCTTTCCTGAACTAGACACCCAGTTTGCCTTTTTAGTTTTCTTTCTTTTGAGGATATTTGTTATTTTCTGGACAATGTCACAAACTTTTGTCCAAAGTTCTTCAGGCATTATATCTACCATGACTAGTCCTATAACGCTATTATTTATCTCCACTGCATATTCACAGAGAATATTATTTATTTTATAACTGCTTGGTCTGATGATTTTCCGTCTTTTGCTCAGTTTAATTCTGAACTTTGCAAGAAGAAGCTCATAGTCTGGGCCACAGTCAGCTCCAGGTCTTGTTACCATCTCACACTTCTGACAATATAAATTGTAAACCACCAAATACTTTGGGTTATTAAATTTTGTACATTATATCTGCAAGAGATGAATGCAACGTTTCATATTTACGTGAATAATACTGTATTTACTCAAATCTGATGCACACCTTTTTTCGTGAAAAATCGTGTCCCAAATTTTGAGTGCAAATTAGAATCAATGGCGCACTAGATTCAATGTTTTAACTTATTTTTCTGGGTAAAACATTGAATCTAGTGCGCCATCGATAAAATCACATTACCGGTATGATATGATGAGGGGAGTAATGAAGAAGACAACTAGTGCTGATATTGTTAATTATCAGAATGTTAATTGCTGGTATGTTGTCATTACTGTTACTTTAATTGCTGATATGTAGTTTTTACTGTAAATTACCGGTATATTGTAAATGTTGTAATTACTGTTAATTACTTGTATGTTGTAACACTATACGTATGATGCAATATGATCAGATTGTTGTACAGTAGTGTCATTTATAATAAAACTACCATAAGTTGGTAACATAAAGTCACTGTTGGGTACTTCTTGTACAAATGACAAATGCGCATTACATTCACCAGGAAAAACATTTTTATAATTCATGGGTTCCAAATTTGGAGTGCGCATTAGATTCAATGGCGCACTAGATCCACGTAAATACGGAAATGTTGAAGGCTACATCTCATGGTATATAGGCCGTATGTCTGTGGGCCTGCTGCGGGCTCGTAGTCTGCTACAAATCCAGTGCTATTCAATTGAACAAGGCCGCAAGTTACGGGCCAAATGCCGAAACCGTAAACCATGCACTCGTCTGTAGCAGTTCATGACGGAAACATGATCAATTAAGCAAGACCGTAACCACCCATTTAAAAACAGCCAATAGAAAATGAGCCTGTCATCATTACATCAGTAAAACATGGAGGTTGCATGTCAATCAATTAGTTTTTAGAGATCCAATATGTGATCAGACTCGCAAAACCGCAAAATACAAAGTAATAAAAATGAATGCCGATACTGTTCTAGTCCATGTGGGCGGCCTGATATGTATTAACTCTTTGATTCCCAAAATTGATATAACCCCGAAATGAAACAAAAAAAATTTTTTTGATTGGCATTTATTGGTGTGAAAATATTTGCGGAATTGTATCAATTGAAAAGCAATTGCTATTTTAGCGACTGTAACTCTTGAAAGACGTGAAAGATCAAAGGCTTAGATGGCGTGTAAGTTCCGGTTGTAAGAACCGCCGGGATTTTCAGCCTGTAACCCGTAGACTGTTTGTGACTTGCAAAAAGACGCCAATTGAATAGCAAATTAGCTTATGGGCTCCATTACGGGCATCCGTAACTTACGATTGCTCAACTGAATGAGGCTCAAAGTCAGGTGGCAATAATTAATTCTATATGCAATAACATAAGCAAATATGTTACTAAAATTCACATTCACTATAATAGTTTTCAACTTGTGAGTAAAGCCTGAGAGGTGCGTTCTAGCAGCTAGCACTAAAGAGGAGGAAAATTGTGCAACTGCACATGTGCGCCAAAGTTATGCATGCCCGGTTGCGCCCTAGTCGCAAAATTGCGACTGTGCACAGGCAGTTGCGTTCTATTGCCGCAGTATCAATTGTCGCACATGTGTACTCGGGCAAGTGCAGTTGCAACTTCTTCGGGAGAGAGGGAGAGAGAGGAAGTGAGGGAGGGAGAGGGAGTGAGGGAGGGAGAGTGAGGGTGAGTGAGTGTGGGAGGGAGAGTGAGGGAGAGAGAGAGAGACAGAGAGAGATGGAGGGAGAGAGGGAGGCAGAGAGGAAAAGTGAGAGGGAAGGAGGGGAAGAGAGCTGGGTGAGAGAGAGAGCAGGGGGGGAGAGAGAGAAGGGAAGGGAGAGAGAGGTAGGGTTTAGAGAGAGAGGGAGAAAGAGAGGGAGAGAGTGAGGGAGGCAGAGAGGGAGGGAGAGAGCAGGGAGGGAGGCAGAGAGAGGGGGAGGGAGAGAGAGTGGGAGAGAAAGGTGGGGGAAGGAGAGAGAGAGAGGGGAGAGAGAGAGAGAGAGGGAAGGAGAGAGTGGGAGAGAGAGAGAGAGAGGGGGAGGGAGAGAGGGAGAGAGAGAGAGAGAAGGGAGGGAGAGAGAGAGAGGGGGAAGGAGGGAGAGAGAGAGAGAGGGAGAGGGGAGGGAGGGAGAGAGAGGGGAGGGAGAGAGAGGGGAAGAGAAGGGAGGAGAACGAGAGAAATGGATGGTGGAGGGAGAGAGACAGAGAGCACACAGAGTGCTGAGAGAGGGCACACAGAGAGAGGGTGTACAAGGAGAGAGGAGGCTAACAGAGAGACAGCGCACAGACAGACAGCGCAGAGAGAGACAGCACAGAGAGATACAGAGGGCACACAGAGAAAGAGGGTGCAGGCAGAGAGGGGAAGCACACAGAGAGAGACAGTACACAGAGAGACAGAACAGACAATTGAACATAACATATAATACTGTCATTTATAACGGGCAAGTTACTAGTCTTAGTTTTAGAAACACATGCAATTAATATGTGCACTATGTTGTATAAATGGTTATAAATTAAAGACAAATTCCTAGCCTCTCTTTCTCCTGGTTTCTAAGAAAAACAACTAGAGGAACTGGAGAAAGAAAATGGGACATTATTGACACTGGAAATTAACAGCCTTTTTAAATTGTGATTAGGCCAATTGAAAAGGGCTCTATATTAGCATAGAGCATATTTTTTTACAGAAGTTTTTAGTTAGTGAACTTCTATTCAAAAGCAAGGTCTTCACTAACTAAAAACTTCTGTAAAAGAAATACTGTATGCTCTGTGTTTATATAGAGCCCTATTCAAATGGCCGAATCGTAATTTAATAAGGCTGTAAAGGTTTATCCTTTTATGTGCCTTTCCTTCACACAGAGAGGTACATAGGGATATTATATAAAAATATGGACTTTGGGAGTTAAAGGAACATTGTCTTAAAAAGAAGATCTTGATCCTTAATAAGATTAATAGTTAATGTTTTATAATAGCAATATTGAATTTTAAATTCATTTTCAAAGTTAAAGCCTCCAGTTCCGCTGATTTCCTCCATTCTGGTTAGGCTTCCAAGGCGGTTAAGCAAATAAACATGACTAAAGGACTTTAAAAATCAATATAATTATATAAGAGGCCAAAATACTCTTAATAGGCTGCCTACACTGCAATGGATTGTTGCCAAAAGCAATAACTTAACAAGCAAGTCTCCAGCCATAGGAGATCACATTGTTGGTTACTCTCGGTGACTCAAAATACTACCACTGCTTCCTTGACAAAGCTGCTGCCACATATTGACTTTATGGTGGGTGAAAAGCAACAGCAGCAGCAAAGTTTGAAAACAAGTTTAATGTTGTTTTTTTTTCAAATTTTAATAATTGTTGATGCCTAATTAAAACATCCCATTCTAGGGACCTTTAAGTGGTGAAGGGGCTTGGCTACCTCAGTGAAGCGGTGAGCTATACCATGTAGGGTCACCCAAGATGGGCAGGTCATAGCAGAGTGGGCAGACAAATAGCGGTCCACTGGAGAAGGATCTGGAAACCCACTAAAGTATTTTTGCCATGAAAACCTTATGGATTAGCACATGATGTGCCTGGGGTGCTTTGGTCCATGGGTTCACGGAAAGACGGACACGACTGAACAACTAAACAACAACAAAACTAAAAACATATAGCTCCTGTTGTTAGACCATTACAGTGACCCTTTAAGTAGTTAGAAGGTATGTTATTAACATAAGGTATTTGTAGAGTAAACAAATTCTATAGCATATGAGACATGAGAACTTAAATGCAAGGGAGAATAGAGCTGTTGCTATAGAAGAATGAGTTTAGCTGAGATGCGCAGTATTTTATTCATAAAATCGCAATAAGCTCTCATCTCTTAGTGGCTCACTCACTCTGCCGTCACAACTAACCAACCACACCCAGTCTTCTCCCTCCCGAAATCCAACAGCCACTTTGAACTGCTTTGACCCAACCACAGAGGATGAAGTCGCTAGCCTGCTATCATCCACTCGCCTCACTACATGTCCTCAGGATCCAATTCCATCCCAGATCATCCACCCTCTCTCTACCACACTAATCCCAGCTCTCACACACATTTTCAACCTTTCCCTAAATACCGTCAGGTTTCCATCTTCTCTAAAACACACCATAATTACACCCATCCTCAAAAAAAACTCTGACATTGCATCTAACCTCCGCCCTATCTCTCTGCTTCCCCTGGCTTCCAAACTGCTGGAGCGGCTCCTCTATAACCGCCTTACCAGCTTTATTTCCTCTAACTGCCTTCTTGACACCTTCCAATCCGGCTTTCGGCCCCAACACTCCACTGAGACAGCTCTCACTAAAGTCACCAATGACCTGCTTACTGCCAAGTCAAAAGGTCACTTTTCTATTCTCCTTCTTCTAGATCTCTCTGCTGCCTTTCATACAGTTGACCATCCACTTCTACTCCATATCCTCTCCTCCCTCTGTATTCGAGACACTGCCCTCTCGTGGTTCTCATCATAACCACAAAATCGATCATTCAGTATCTCCTTCTCTGAAACCTTTTCTTCTCCTTACTCCCTGTCTGTTGGCGTACCCCAAGGATCAGTCCTAGGCCCCCTCCTCTTCTCCATTTACACATCCTCACTTGGTACCATTATAAACTCTTTTGGGCTTCATTTTCATCTCTATGCAGATGACACCCAAATCTAACTCTCAGCACCAGATCTATCCCCCTCTCTTCTAACACACGTCTCCAACTGCCTCTCTAGCATATCCACTTGGATGTCCACCCAACATCTCAACTCAACATGTCTAAGACTGAACTCCTTATCGTTCCTCCCTCTACCACAGTGTCAATTCCTCGCATCTCTCTCACTGTCAACAACAACATCATCACCCCCACCTCCCAAGCCCGTTGTCTTGGGGTTCTACTGGACCCTGCTCTGTCTTTCATCTCTCACATACAATCACTAACTAAATCTTGTCTTCTCCATCTAAAAAACATCTACAGAACTTGACAATATCTAACACAAGACACAACTAAAATCCTAATACACTCTCTCAAGATCTCTATCTTGTTCTTATGTCTGATAATGAAAACACTTTATACAATAGACTTCCTTATCTTATGAGGAGTCTCTGTAATAGGATTATCTATTATGCCAAGGTCTGTAATAGTCTGGGCTAATGTTCTGCAGAGCATAAACCAACATACATACAGTATAACAGTAGGATCATATTTTAACCATAATAATTAAATAACCATAAAACAGGGTAAAACAGTGATGGGTTCCGTTACAGTCTTGAACTTATGTACAGCGCTACGGAATATGTTGGCGCATTATAAATAAACGATAATAATATGCTCCAAAGGTAAAAAAAACAAACATAGATCCATATTCTATCAGTTGCTTGCAAATGCCTTAAACCCATAATTTTGGCTGCGGGTGTTTTTGTCTCTAAATGTTTAGATGTATTCTATTGACCCCAAATGCTGACCCGAAGGCTGAACTCCTAAACCCGGCCCTTTTAAATCTAATTTCAGTGGGCATGATCATATTATCTGACAATATTTAAGCAAGTCCGTAATTTACTTCTTAGACACAGCCAATAGTAAATGAGTCCATCATCGTGATGTCAGTAAAACATGGAAGTTACACGTAATCTGCAATAGGATGCTAACAATTTATTAGAACAGATAAGTAATCTTTGCTGATAGGGCCTGCAATCTAGCACTCTTTAAAATGCATTAGATCATCTGTTTTAGTCCATGTGGGTTTCATGATATGTATTAACCCTTGAGTCCTGGTATTGATATTATTAAAAAATAACATTTAAAAATATATTTTAATTGCATATTTGTGGGTTGGAGATTGTTGTGCAATTAATTATAACATCTTTCCATGCCTTCCTGTGCTTTTAAAGTACAGTAGTGTGTTTTTAATAGCTGCTGCATCTCTAATAAGTGTTTGTAAAAGCTCTTGCAAGTCCTATTTAGTACTTGTAATATTTTTGACAGAAATGTTATACTTTTTTCAGTTGTGGATCAGACTTCATTTGCGAGCTAGAGCTACATGTCCAAAAGAATATCAGTTTTGTATAACTTTAATTATTTAGCTCTTGTAATATTCGAGATGTGCTAAAACCAATAAAGTTCTAAGCCCGATTAGGCGGCTTCAGCTGGCCCGTAGTGATTGTGGGCAGGGAACTCACAACCGCATTGCAAGTAGCTAATAGAATATGTGGCTATATTAAGAGTAATTTTAAGTGTGTATAAAATTAGAAATTGGGCAATAGAATAGGGCCAATATTGAACTAGACTGATTATATAAATAAAGGATTAGAATGTGATACTATATATATATATATATATATATATATATATATAGAGAGAGAGAGAGAGAGAGAGAGAGAGAGAGAGAGAGAGAGAGAAAGAGAGAGAGAGAGAAAGATGTTTATATATGTCAAATAGCAATGGATATTGTAAGATTTAAATAATTACTTCATTACTTTTTTCAAATATGTAACAAACAAACCACATTAGCTGCTATGTAAGTCATGTGCATTATAGAAATGTTGACTTTCAGCAGGATTTGCTACTTAGGGCTTTGATATTGAACCTCAATAGCACTGCTGGGGTGAAGCCTGAGGGGGGTATGCTCTGCCAATTAGTTTTTTCCGGTTTAACAGTGATGGGGGAGATTGTAGTTTCACTGGAGAGTGTATCTGATATCTATGTTCTCCCCCAGCACATGCTTAGAGGCAGACAGTCACATTTCAAAACACAAATTTTATTTTTGCTATAATGTAGCCACCTTCTCAAACGCTGGACAGGATGCATAACATGCATGACAGCACTATCTGAATCTAAAGCTATCAGAAGCTAAGAATATTTTCTCTAATAATGATTTTATGCTCCTTGTTTATGCGGCAACTACTTTTGTCTGTGAATCAGACACGGAATTGACAGAATATGAATGTGTGTGTGAGTTAAAAACATATTTCCATGTGCTGGATTTATAAAAATTCTCAAAATATTGTGATTTTCTGCTGTTTTCCGCTCAATTTTTCCATAGAAAACAGCTATTACAACCTAACCACTTAGCAGCTTCTGACGATTTAGATTAGTCTAGTCTTATGGCAAAGATTGACCAGTATCCCGGTGTTTGTGTATATTGGCTTTAGTCTTAGCAGGATCTGGGTGTGTTATGCCACATTCATGAACCCTGGAACAAATTAGTCATGGATTTGTGTCTGTTTTGTGTAGCTGGGTGTTTTTATGTAAATGGCAGATTGAAGTACTTTTGTAAATTAGTCATGTATTGTTGTGTTACTGAAACATCTAAATGTTAAGCTTTGTTTTAGTGCTTATAGACATCATGGACTTTCCTGTTATATGCCTGCTTGCTCCCTTGCCCATCTGTTTCACTTTGTTTTTAGGGTTAGAGTTTAGGGTTAAGAATTAGGCTTTATGGATAGGGATTACGCTTAAAGTTAGGGGTTTAGGGTTAAGGTTAGGGGTTTAGGGTTAAGGTTAGAGGTTTAGGGTTAGGGATTAAGGTTTATGGCTGATAATAAAAAGTCGCATGCTAGTGGATGGTGCGCCATGGTGGGAAGATAACAGAACAGATCCAACATCACCTTTATAATTCCCCTAGAGAGAAAAATGGGAGAAACTGAAATATGGTAATAATATTCCACTTTCTTACTTTCATCCCCTTGCCAAATGTGGAACTTTTATCAAAATCTATAAAGGTATATTTATTATATTTGATTTCTCAGTGAAAATGCACCTTTTTCAAAAAGCATCTCAACATGATTTTGGGAGATCTTTACAGTGGTGTGATCCAAATTATGCTGAATTAGGGGCCCTTTGTGTTTGAAGCTGGTTGCTTCCTCCAGTCGCCAGGCTTTTTCTTGGCAGTGCACTCTCTATATAAACACAATGACATCTTCCTTGTTATAGTATTGCTGTAGTAGGCCGCAGAGCTCCCTGCAGTCTCTATGTGCTGTGCATACCTGACGTGTTACATGTCTGACTAAACTTCAGGATAGATACACCCTATATTAGCAGAGGCACAACTGCTGAGAAATATAGCTTTTATCAATATAAATTATATTTGCTGCACATTACTTTAGCTTAATTTAATGATATTGATGATATCAATGTTTGTTTGACGTGTGTTTAATGTGGACTTTTAGTCACACACACTCTATAGGCGCGCGCACACTCTCACACAGCCCCCCGCACGCGCCCGCGTTCACTTGGGCGGGTCTCTCCCCCTGTCAGGTTTGGTGCGGCTGTGACGTCAGTAGCTCGCGCCGAATGTTTACGTGGAGATGGGGGAGAGCGGCTTTTGCTAACACTGCGCATTGCTGTGTGCACAGGAGGAGGCATGGAGGAGGAGGACCAGGAGAGGAAGAAGAAGCTGGAAGCTGGCAAGGCCAAGGTAAGGGGCTGACAGTGTGCCATGTGGGACTGGCATTGTCTGCATGTGTCACTAGGAGCATGTTGTATGTGTATCACTACATGTCACTGTCATTGTTTGCATGTGTCACTAGGAGCATTTTGTATGTGTATCACTACATGTCATTGTGTGCATGTGTCACTAGGAGCATGTTGTAATGTATGTGTATCACTACATGTCATTGTGTGCATGTGTCACTAGGAGCATGTTGTAATGTATGTGTATCACTACATGTCATTGTGTCCATGTGTCACTAGGAGCATGTTGTATTGTATGTGTATCACTACATGTCATTGTGTCCATGTGTCACTAGGAGCATGTTGTATTGTATGTGTATCACTACATGTCATTGTGTCCATGTGTCACTAGGAGCATGTTGTATCGTATGTGTATCACTACATGTCATTGTGTCCATGTGTCACTAGTAGCATGTTGTATTGTATGTGTATCACTACATGTCATTGTGTCCATGTGTCACTAGTAGCATGTTGTATTGCATGTGTATCACTATATATCATTGTGTCACAAGGAGCATGTTGTATGTATATCACTACATGCATGTCATTGTGTGAATATGTCACTAGGAGCATGTTGTCTGTATATCACTACATGCATGTCACTGTGTGCATGTGTCACTAGGAGCATGTTGTCTGTATATCACTACATGCATGTCACTCATTATAAACATGTTGTATTGTATGTATATCACTACATGCATGTCGCTGACATGTGCATGCGTCACTAGGAGCTTGTTGTATGTATATCACTACATGCATGTAACTGGCATTGTTGTATATTAAGTGTATATGTTTCTGTGTCCAGCTGTCACTGTACAAGTAGCTGCATATGTCACTGTGACATGGTGTACATATCTATTGTATATGACACTGTTCACCTGTCACTAAATTAATATCACTGACAATTGTTGCATATGCACAGTTAATGTATTTGCATGCTCCATTATGTGTATATGTTACTGCATTTATCAGTGATACTGTGTAATAATGTGCATATTCCATAATAGGATGTATATTACTGGGTGTAGTTGTCATTGTGTTCATCTATGAAGATGCAAATCTCACTGATATTATGAGTTTAGGGTACTATGTTCAACTTCTGTTAACTATATAGGTCATATGTAATAGTCTGCAAACTTATGTAGCTCTATATGTGACTGAAATTGTGTACATATTGCATTAGATGTATATGTCCCTATGGTAGCTGTCACTGTGTACAGCTGTTAATATATATCACTGACATTGCAAGTAAATGTCATTATATGGAGTCCTATGCACATGACAGTGTTTGTATTACAATAGGTGTGCTTGTCTGTTGTAGTGTGACTATTCCAGTCCGTGCATATGTTACTATACAACTTGTCATTGTCACTGTGTATATATATCTCTGACACTATGAGTATATGTCACTATGCCCCATTGTTTGCATACACTGGCTATTGTGCACCATCATTACTGACAAGTTATTGCCTTTGTGGGTCTCGGTCATGTTGTGTGTTTTGAATCTGTGCATTAACATTATCTATATATGTTATTTGATGACAGGAACCAAGAAAATGATTTGTTGTGATTCTAGCAAAATATGGGATTTCCTTATCATAGAAAGGGCCTCATTCAAATGTGATTTGGCCAATTGAATAGGGCTTTATATAAGCACATAGTGAAGACTGTGCTTTTGGATAGAAGTTCACTAATTAAATACTTCTGTAAAAAAATATACTCTGTGCCTATATAGAGCTCTATTCAATTTGCCAAATCGCATTTGAATGAGGCCCAAAGTTTCCAAACTACGACATTAACCACTTACATCTTCACAGGTGTCACACATAAGGTTCCAGCCAGTTTGTTAAATTGCTTGTCCTTCGTGCTAACGTGTTATATATATATATATATATATATATATATATATATATATATATATATATATATATATATATATATATATATGTGTGTGTGTTTTATATTTATTTAATTAACAATGACATGTTTAATTATGTTAATATTATTCCAATCAGAATATTTTTACTGACCCCCCCCCCCCCCCCCCCCACACACACACACACAGTTATTTCTATTCTAAAATAACTTTTGAGTTTTAAGTTGAATGTTGTTACCTGCTTATAGCATATTATATGTAGTTATGTGATGAGCATTGCCTGGTAGATGTCTCAGAATGTCTGTATTGTTGTTTGTTTCCATATAAGGGATAGTTATGTCATTGCGTTGAGAGCTTGTCAGTGAAGTAACACAATCCTGGGTATGACATTTATGTACTGTCTCTCTTTTTTGCAAGTTACTTCATTACTCGTCTGGAAATGTATATGTATTTTAAACGCAGTACTGATGAAGAGACATACCATACATAATATGTGTCAAGGTGTTTTAATATTACAGCTCAAGAATAATATGGTTCTGTCTGGGCATACAACTCCTACAAATAATACTCAATACAAATGTATAGTTTGCTACAGATGACACTGGTTAGTACAGGTCTATATCACTTTAAACAAACATTGTAAGACCAGATACAAACACATTGTGTTTTAATAAAATATACCTATAATCTAGATTGTATTTATTATACAAAGTCATTTTACATACTAGTGACATGTAACTGTCATTTTGTTGTGATTGCAGTAGCAACAACAATCTCCTTTCCTTTCAGATAGGCTATATTGATATAATTTATCTCATATGCATGGTTACAATGTGCTTACCTGTTCCTATTAAAAATATTGCTTTAAAATTTTAACATAAAGTGAAATTCACAAAAGTTCATCCTATAATCAAAGCCTGGCTACTAATAAATGGTTGTCTGGCTCCTAAATAACCTGACTAGCTCCTACATTACAGGTACATGTATTAACCCCTGTTTTTTATGTCACTTTAATTCACTTCCTCAAATAGCAATATGATAAGTTGTGACAAGTTGCAAGTGAAAGTGTGCTAAATAACACAACAGTTTGTCCAGTTGCTGCTTTGGATCCGCTGTAACACATGGTCTTTATATGCTCCATTCATCTTGATTAGGGGCATTATTTTGTTACCAATCATTTTTTTTTTTGCCTTTATGATGTCTATTGATTGCAATATGTGTTTTATGAAAAAAAATGAAACCTACTTTTAGCAGAGCTGCAGCCTTCTCTGCAAATGCTGTTATTTATCTTTAGTTGATGATTTGCTATCGATCAAACATTTTTTTTTTTTTATATTTCCTTTTCCAAATTCATTGTATGTATATAATAGTAGTAATATGTCTAACAAATTAAGCACCAAGTAATTGGGTAATGTGTCATCAGCATTTCCCTGAAGGTCCACAGGATGTAAGTGAGCTGCAGACAAACGCTGCATTTGATGTTGTTTATCATAGATAAATAGTTGAAAAAAATAGCAACACATAGCAATACTAGTCATTATCAGGGATTTTGTTCTATTATGTCTCTCATATAGTATATACTGAGGATGTTGCCCATGAATCCTCTAAGTTTTGGGTGGTGCTGGAACCCAGTGCTTGAGATGCAAAGCGGTTTTCAGTTTTCCCTCATTATCCCTTGAACCGTTTGGCAGCATCTATCCATAGTGTGAAGTCCAGCCTTGGGTAGTAGTGTTACAAATAATGTATATTGACTGCAGAGCAACCATTAAAAGCTCTCTGTAGTAATGTATAAACTACATGGATATTAGGGATTCAAATAGGAATCAAAATATTATTATTATTATTATTATTATTATTATTATTATTATTAATGTTTTTATTAATATTATTATCTTTTAATTTTTATTGAAATTAAATACAACTTTGATCTTTTGCGATAAAACAGTTGGACTCCCCATTGTCTTTATTCTGGAGCTCCTTCTATTTCTGTCAATGTTAAGCAGAATTCTTTGAGACACCGACATAGTTTGAAGAAGATTGGAGGAGCTCCAGCATAAGGACGATGGGAAAACGATCTATATTCAATGTAAGTTTTGTAATAAAAGAATAATTTTTTCAAGCACATAAAACAAAACACCTTTAATAATGCACAATTCTAACCTTTAAAGGTATCTTCCAGTTTAACAACACACCAGTGTGGCTGCCCAGCAGTAACCACTTTTGGGATTGGCAAATAAATGTCATTATCTCCCTCCATGCAGGATAAAAATAGAGGAAAATTACGTGATAAGGTATTAATGTTGTTTTGTTTGTGTTTGTTTTTAAAACCTAGCAACATTACATAGTTTGTGCTGTTCCACTGCAATATACTTTTATCTTGGGAAATTGTAGACATTTCAGGAAGGTAGGATTTTCCATGTTGTACACAAAGATGGAACATGAAACACGTTTTTTTTCATGCCTTTCAAAGAGCATGTTTAAAATATTACAAAAGTGGTTTTTCATGGGAAACCTCTTTAAATTTCCTTCATAGTAGCATCAAATGCACAGAATTTGCTATAATCTGTAGAAATCATTGGTAGATTATTATGACTCAAACATCTATATTAACTCTTATTGGATGACAGGGGCAAGCCACCAGAACTGTTGAAAAATGTAATTTGTTTGTCGTCTGAAAACATAATTTAGATTGAAAACTTGCAAACTTACAATCTTGCATGGTGCTCTGGGGAAATCGTTATGTGCATTCTTTGCAATGTGGTTTGCCTTGAACTAAACCCATGTATAGCGCTACAGAATATGTTGGCGTGTTACAAATACATGATGATGATAATAATAATTTTCAAAAAGAAGTCTCGCTGTGACACATTTAGACATTTTCTCTTTCCGAATCAACAAAGAAAAAATGACATCCCTCTTTAAATATTTGTAAGGATGTAAACATTTCTGCAAAAGTTCTTCATAATTGCCAGGTTGTGCATATGAAGCAGTGCCCCCGGTAAACCACTGAACTCTGTATCTTGTGTACTGTTTGGATATGCATATATGTATCCGTACCATGGAGCGTGATAGGCATGTGGGACAGTGGATATGGAATATGGTCGTGTTTGATGGCACTTAAGAAATGCAAAAGTCTATTATTGTGTTAACCAATACAGAATACCTTCTATGCCTGATTTGCATTACATTAATTTATTATTGTATAATAATAAATATGAGGACAACTTTTGGATTGGTAGTTGAGTCATTTTACTCTGAGGAAGTTTTGTCTCTTGATAACAGGATATTTACTGAGGTTGATTTATTGCCCTCAGGTTATATATGGAATCTGTGAATATTCATTATGAATTGCTATATATTTTAATATATGTCTATCCATTAGTTCTGAGGGATAATATTTTCCTTGATTACTTTATAGAATATCTTATTAAAAAAATTTGTTGATATATTAGTTTTGTCTTTCAGTCAATTATTTTATTATATACAATTTAAATATGCATCTAATATTAAATGGCAGTGATGTTTATATAATCTCTGGTCTGTCCTCAACATTAATCCAGTAGAAATATGTACTATTTAAAGATACTTGTGCAAGCATTTATTTTTCTTAGTTTTTTTGAGCATGGCTTTATTTTAAACAATTGAGAGGCAAATTTTCTTTTAATACAGATACTTTGCACTTTTTATATTAACACCTACCTTTTTACTTTTTTTTTTATTTTTTTTTATTAAACCTTCTACCAGGTTATAAATGACATTTTTATTTTTTCCTTTATTTCTCATTCCCTTTCCATTTCCATGGCAGCAGAAGAACAAACATAAAGATAACTTGCATGGCATTCTCACTATGGTGCCAAGAGTAAGTTATCTGTAAGGGTAACCTTACTTTCTTCTGAGAGAGATGATTACTAGAACCAAGAAATGGAGTTAATCTGATGTTGGTAATAGTTGATAATGGCCATCAGTTGATAAGCTCCTTAGGGCTGCCCTTTAATGGAGTGCCAAGCAAATGGTAACGCACTTCCTTGTTTTATTATATCCAGTTTTTTAGTAAAGAAGAACATTTATTATTATAATTTCTTTATAAGAACACGGGTACTTTTTGTAATAAGAAAATATAGAAAAGTGATATAAAGATGATACGTTATGGCACCGTCAGACTATGGTTCATCCGTTGAAGGAGCCATATTGCTTTGAAAATTCAATTTATTATTTATCTTTTCTCATCAGTTATATCACTTCTGTTATTTTTTATCACAAAAGTACATGTACTTGTATTTATTCTGTTAGCTTTCTTTGTATTTATAATGTACCAACATTTTCTGTAGCTGTGTATAGTACATCTTTGTAGGTTATTAGTACACCGCCTGCTTATGAAACCTAACAATGTAGGTGGAATGGATGCACAATTGGGACAGGGATTAAGAAAATGTAGTGTTAGTCATATGTGCCAATTGTCCCTTGACAGAAATAGGTATTTATTGCATATGTGTAATGTTTAGCCCAGAGGGCATTGTCCAATTAGTATACATCATCTTTCTTTTCTGCATGGTAAAGTAGTGAAACATTGACTTCAGGGTACTCTCATGATTAGCCTTTAAATGTGCCACCTTACTCTGTCTTCCTATTATTATAATTTAAAATATAGAATAATCTTTTGGCAGCATATAATGTGGGTTCTCTGGCTATTTTTTAGCCCAGTTGGTAACAAAAACATTACATAAGTAGTCATTGTTCCATTTTTATAAAACTTCTGTTCCTTATTCTTCATAATTTATGGCGCTACCCCACATAATAGTCTGTATTCATTACCACACAAGACCTGCTACTGTGAGACATTCTTGGCAAAGTGAAAGGCTTACTTACCATTTGCTATTTTTGAGCAGAGTAGCAGAAGGGGATCCGTTTTATTGAATCATTATTACTTCAGCTGAAGAGCAATTGAATAATTTTAGTATTTATTTTCAAATTTAGTAATATATACAAAAAGTCAAGAAACTTCAATAATTTTTTATAAGTTATAAACCAGAATTGCTAAGCATAGGCCTCCATTCAATTGCAAGCCCGCAGTTGACTTCATACATGACGTAAGTCGACGGCATGAAATCTGCATTAGTTACAGAGCGATTCAATTGATCAAGCCCGCAACTACCTGGCCAAAAGCTTAAACAGTAAACCATGCACCCGTAAGTAGCATTTCAGGACATGATCAATTAAGCAAGGCAGTAACTACCAATTTTAGAAACGGCCAATAGTAAAGAAGACCTTTATCGTGACGTCAGTAAAACCTGGAGGTTACATGTCAATCATTTAGTGTTTAGAGGTCTGATATGCGATCAGACTCGCAATCCGGCAATGTTCAAAATAATAAAAATGAATGACGATACTGTTCTAGTCCATGTGGGTGGCCTGATATGTATTAACTCCCTTGATTGCCGGGATTAATAGAACACGGAAATTCCACATAAAAAATAATAATTTTAGATTGCAGATTTGCGAGCTTGAGACTGTTGTGCAATTACCTCTAATGTCTTCAACATTTACAGTGCAGTATTGAGTTTTTATTTGCATTTACTGTGCTACGATCGGTTGTTTTAACACCCGTGGGAGTCCTATCTGGTACCCGTAGGATTTTCTTCTACATGTGCTATTTACGGGTTTGAAGGCAATTACAGGCTTGACAGATCAAAGGCTTAGCTGGGTTGGAGTTACGATTTTGACAATCGCAGGGATTTTGCGCTTCTAACACGCAAATCGATTGCAGGTAGCTAAAAGACGCCAATTGAATAGCAAATTATTTTACAGGCTATATTACGGGCTTTTGTAACTACAATTTGCTCAATTAAATGGAGGCCAATGACTTCAGCTTATGGTGGCAACAAACCATATTTGTAAAGTATAGAATAGTAACTGTGGAATCTGAAAAGTACATCTATGTTTTTGTTCATGGGTGACCTGTATGTAGATGTATGCTATCTACAAATAATATAAAAACTGTACTAATAAATTAAACCAAAAAGATTACATTTTTACTACAAGCCAGTATTTGCTCTAAAATTAATAAATATTAGCTATATGTTTTCTTGGTTGGGGTGGTTAGGAGATTATTAGAAACAAAGTGCTCAGTTCACCCTAAAGGCTGAGTGCAAGCTCCCAATACCAGGGACATGTTTGATGCTGGGGTTGCAAGCTCCCAATACCAGGGACATGTTTGATGCTGGGGTTGCAAGCTCCCAATACCAGGGACCTGTTTGATGCTGGGGTTGCAAGCTCCCAATACCAGGGACCTGTTTGATGCTGGGGTTGCAAGCTCCCAATACCAGGGACCTGTTTGATGCTGGGGTTGCAAGCTCCCAATACCAGGGACCTGTTTGATGCTGGGGTTGCAAGCTCCCAATACCAGGGACCTGTTTGATGCTGGGGTTGCAAGCTCCCAATACCAGGGACTTGTTTGATGCTGGGGTTGCAAGCTCCCAATACCAGGGACCTGTTTGATGCTGGGGTTGCAAGCTCCCAATACCAGGGACCTGTTTGATGCTGGGGTTGCAAGCTCCCAATACCAGGGACTTGTTTGATGCTGGGGTTGCAAGCTCCCAATACCAGGGACCTGTTTGATGCTGGGGTTGCAAGCTCCCAATACCAGGGACCTGTTTGATGCTGGGGTTGCAAGCTCCCAATACCAGGGACATGTTTGATGCTGGGGTTGCAAGCTCCCAATACCAGGGACCTGTTTGATGCTGGGGTTGCAAGCTCCCAATACCAGGGACTTGTTTGATGCTGGGGTTGCAAGCTCCCAATACCAGGGACCTGTTTGATGCTGGGGTTGCAAGCTCCCAATACCAGGGACCTGTTTGATGCTGGGGTTGCAAGCTCCCAATACCAGGGACTTGTTTGATGCTGGGGTTGCAAGCTCCCAATACCAGGGACCTGTTTGATGCTGGGGTTGCAAGCTCCCAATACCAGGGACCTGTTTGATGCTGAGGTTGCAAGCTCCCAATACCAGGGATCTGTTTGATGCTGAGGTTGCAAGCTCCCAATACCAGGGATCTGTTTGATGCTGGGGTTGCAAGCTCCCAATACCAGGGACCTGTTTGATGCTGGGGTTGCAAGCTCCCAATACCAGGGACCTATTTGATGCTGGGGTTGCAAGCTCCCAATACCAGGGACCGGTTTGATGCTGGGGTTGATTGATCCTACTAGGTCCTCTTGATCTTATTATTACTCTTATTTTATGAAGCGCAAACATTTTCTGTAGCACTATTTACAAAATAGAGTTCATCAGGTAGAATTAGCCAGTTACAAAGGTATAGATACATTCTAAAGTAAATAAACGGGTGCAATACAAATAAGAAACACATGGGTCTGCAGACAGCTTGGTGCAACAGAATTTAGATCCTTACTCAGAAGAGCTTACAATCTAGAAGATATGTTCTGCACTTAGCTGCTGAGTAAATAAGAGCCTTTCCTAAGAAGATGTACGGAGGCTGACTATTTTTAAACTACATTTGTTTCATAACAAAAGATTTTGTGGGATTGGAGAAATTATATTTCAACACATTAGAAGGATAAGGTAAAACTATTACCTAATTTGTCACTTTTATAAACTATTCCCCTTCTGCTATATGCAGCTCATTGACAGTCCCTGCTAAGATAAAGCTCTGCTAATCAGTTTATTCAGGATAGCGTGTAAATTCAGTGAGAAGGGTGTTATTATGCAAGAACATCTCCAAAATTGGTCTGTGCCTCATAATAAGACATGCAGCAGTGCCAGTTATGCAGGCGCGGCCTCATAGAGGCCTTTGTTTCTCTTTTGCTTGAAGAGTTTTCCTGTTCACAATGTGGCTGTTGCTTATTCCTGAGCTGATAAAGGGCTTTTCACTTTTTTGTTTCAGGATGAGGATGTAATTTCACCTTTATCTGAAATGCTGATCACTTTCATCTTGCATGTTTATCATCATTACACTCTGCAAGCTCTACATTATCAAATGGTATTGAGTTACTTGTTCTGTGTCTTTGTTCCTTTTGTACTGAATGGTTGCTAAAAGTCAAAACATAATGTTGTTTATATATGTATCATTTATAAATTGGCATCGGATGAGGATTTGGTATTAATGAAAATGACAGAAATTGCTCAGATTTAAAACAGGAAAATCTTACTGAGTTTAATTATCTGTAGATACCAAGGAACAACTCTGCACTGTGCTGTACAATGTCCTACTTCCAAACTAACTTAGTTTCTGCCAGCTAAGCTGGTGTTTAATTAAATGTTACATTATTGAATATTCAGTATACAGTCTTACTTGTTCCTACCAGTCAATAGCAAATTTTATAAAAACAGAATCATATGTACAGCCCAATTTTTGGCCCTTGTTGTAGAGTCCGTGAGGAAGTATGCTTCTGGAAAAGGTTTGGGAGCCTGGTCCCCCCAAAAAATGTCCACTCCTATTTGTGTGTAAACAGTCACTGAATAAGTAAATAATTTTTTCCTCAACCTAATAAACCATTAAGCCATTTTTGAGCTACAATAGTATAGACTGGGTCCAAAGACCCAAAATACCTGCAATATTTCCTCCCCAGATGAAATCCAAGCCACTCATAATGGCATAACTCGCTTTCTGGACACTAAAGAATACCACAAAGGAGAGATTTTGTGTTGTATATCTGCTTTGACCCATTTGGAAAGACAGTCCAGCCCCAAATGCAAGGCAATTCACACTAAACAACTAGCCACAGATGCGGTGTAGTGCAGTTTACTCACTGGGCATCAGATTCACAAGGTCCAAGTGTCTATACTGCAGACAACAGGACTGGCTACCATACTGGTTGTTTTTTTGAATGGAATATAACCAGTTCAAGAAAAATGAAAAGACAATGAGCAACTAAAACTTATGCATCTGTAAATATTGTAACATTTGGTGAACTTTCATATTTTTCAAGCTAGCCTTTTACCTACAGTGTGTAGTTTATGTACCGTAGTTGGTTTTCTAATGTGTGAGATTTTTTTCAATTAAGGTATATAGAAGTTTTAGGGATTATGAATGTTTCTGATAGAAGAGAACCAGGAGTGTATGAAAAAATCCCAAAATAAATATTAATAAACCTACCCTGACATTTGCAAATATCTTTAGTTTTATGGCAATTGATATTGAGACGGAATGCCCCTGAAAATCCTGGTTAAACTAGCATAAAATGAATAATTTGTTTTGGCCAATCACAGACCGCTATATTTTTCTCCTCACCATAAGGAAGCAAGGAGGAGCTCAGACATTGTTGCTCGGCATCTCTGCATTGTGCTGCTGTTGGCTGGAGCTTAGTATAGGATACAAAAAATATACCCAAATGTAGTGTTTCTATTGGAAGGCCCGAGGTGCCTATGTAGAAAGCTCTGGGGGGGTGGAAACCATTTGTTTTAAATAAAATAAACCTGTATGTGTATAGAATGACCCAATATAATGTGTGTGTCTGATATAACCGCATGTTAGATTAGAAAAAGGTAAAAACAGGGAAACTTGCATTTAATAGTATTTACTAGATTTGCTAGGCATCGTCATCTAAGGATTATATGGATCTCAAAAGGAGCCTGACAGACCTATAACTTTTTATGAAGCACCAAAATAATTTTAAAAGTAAAGCCAATGTCCTTACAGAAATATGTCAAGGCATGGCAAATTATTATTATTATTATTATTATTATTATTATTATTTTTTTTGTTCATTGTTTGGATTAACAAAAACTCTGTTTTCAAAATGAGTATTTCTGAGGTGTGTCCCTTTGGTTATAAAGCTGGTATTACAGTATGAGCTTTGTGAGGTTTTCAGAAGCTCTTTGCTTGTGTTGGTTGCCTAGTAGTCAATCCTCTCAAGGCATTTGTATTGGCTTGTCTCCTCCGGGACCCATTTTCAGTTCTTAGTTTGCATTATCATGATGATGCAAAACAAAAGCTTTCTTGAAGAACTGTATTTTGCAAACAAAATGTACATTAAAAATAAATGGTATTTTGATTCACTGCTCAGTGATGCTCTTGTAGTTGCAGCCGCCTGACAACGTGATGTCTTTGATCTGAACGGCATAGTAAATTTTAATCAGATGAGGTCTGATGCGTGAAATTATTGTAGTGTTTACTTGATGTTACTGAAATCTAGTGACATATTATTATACATTTCCCTTAATTACCGTATTACACAGTTTTTATGCTTGATAGAATATTCTGTTGCAGAATCCTCGGTCATTGCAGGCCCAAGACGAGAAATTTTATGTAATGTTTATACAGTGTTGCGTGTGAACCTCAGTGGAGCAGACGTCATCAGGGCAACATACACTACAGGTTGCTGTGGATGGAAACTATATTTGTGATATTAAAGGTATATGGACGTTTCCCTGTTTTACCTTTTTTTCTAATCTGGTGGTCCAGTGGTTAGGATTCTGTGTTTTTCACCTCTGCAACCTCAGTTTGATTTTAGTCTGGGAATTGAGGGTTTGGCCTGGTCAGTACTTGGATGGGAGATGACCTAGGAATACCAGGTACTGTATACTGGAGCCCACTGGAGAAGGAATTGGCAACCCACTCCAGTATCTCTGCCATGAATGCCAAGTGGATGAGCATGGTGTGTTGCGGACCATGAGGTTGTAGAGTCGCTCACGACAGAACGACTCGAACACATACTTCTTATATCAGAAACGCACATTACACAGAGTCCTTCTACACACACACAGATTTATTAAAAAATAATATTTTTTTCCCCACCCCCAGATGTACCTACATAGGCACCTTGTACTAATCAATAGAAAAACTGCATTCAATTATGGTTTTAACCTTTTAAGCCAACAGCAGAACAGTGCAGAGATCCAGAACAGAGCTGCCTAATCTACTTCTGTGTGGTGTGAACAAGAGACAACACATCCCATGATACTTTGCTGTAGAGACTGATTCCACTGACATTGGAACAATGTTGTAGCTTTCTCTGATTGGCCAAAATGAATTATGAATTTTATGCTAATGTTGCTTTATTTTTTCAGGGGCATTCCTTCTCAAAATCAGTTCCCAGAAAACTGAAGAAATTTGCAAACTTTAGGATACATTTTAAAAAATATATATTTATTTTGTATTTATTTTTTTTCCAAGCAAAAAATGTTTGCATACTGTACTGATTATCCTCTATCCGATGCATCCATAATCCAGGAAATGTCTATATACCTTTTAAAGAAAATGTAAACCTTGTGCACAAATGTGTAGTTTTATATAAAATGCGAATGAAAAAAAAAACACATTTGAAAATAAAGCAAATAAACTAAAGCCATTTTGATCACCTGTACACGTCCCTGGCGGTTTACCAGCCTAGTTTTCCCACCGGTTTTCTGTGCAGATAATACTTGAGGTAGTGACATGCAAATGCAGTTTACTAATGGTTATACATTGAGAGCCTGGTTTGCATGTCACAAAGTCATTACCCTCTGTTACATTCACAGTACAGTATACAGGACTTCCACTGTAACTGCAGCTTTGTTATGTTGTTGGGATCCTGTATGATAGTGACCCAAAGCTTGTATCATGTATTGTAGTGTTATCTGCAGGTTATGAGACACATGCAAAATAGGGTGCTACGAAGGACTGAAACAAACTGTAATCCATGTGCAAAGGTCAGCTGTCAGATGGTCCCCTCGGGCCAACTCTGGGTGTGTCAAACCAAGACATCAGCAGAGTCCTGATTGATAGCTTCATAAACTAAATGCTGAATGATTACATGGTTGTATAAAGTTTGGCAACACTGGTATTCCTCTTTGGAGTCGTGCTGAAAATATTATTTAAATGCGTGTGTGTGTTTTTTTTTTTTTTTTTTAAATATATTTTTAAAAAGTGATTGGCCAGGAGGGTCCTGAACATTTCATATTGTACTGCTGGCTCCTAAATATTTTCCCAAAGTATAATGCATCTATGTGAAGGACTTCCTTCCAGGCTCCTAGAAAAAAATCTTCCTGGCTTCTAGTTTTAGCTATTGTGTCCACACCCCGTTTCCCCCCAGAATAGTCTGAATTCTTTATTAGTACATTTTAATCATATGAGGTCAGATGCGGGAAATTATTGTAGTGTTTACTTGATATTACTAAAAAGTTCAACCTTCTTAGATCTCCCCTAATCCGTGTAACATATGGATTAATTGTTACTTGATTCAGAGGAAGGCAAACGGGGGAAAAAAAAAATTAAAACTTTGCCAATTGGCTCAAAAGGAGAAAAAGTAAAATTTCCTTCCTGACCCCAGATACTGGGGATCGGATTCCTCCCATGATCAATACTCTCACTCTCTAATTATCCAGATAACTCTGAATGCCCTTTTAATTCAAAAATATATCTTAACACATTTTTAAAGATATTTATCAAATCCACTGTCACCACCTCCTTTGGTAGATAATTCCACAGTGTATCCACTCTTACTGTGAAGAACCCTTTTCTTTCTTTAAGGTGGAACCTTTTTCCTTCTAACCCTAAAGGATGTCCTCTTGTCAGTTGACATCAAAATTAACAAATCCCTCATTAGTCTAAATAATTTACAATAATTCCACTGTACCCAAGCTCAGGTCAGTAGGTGCAAAGTTTATTAGCAGTAGGAAAAAGTGTTCCTTTTGTAAAAGGTCAGGCGCTGCTTTGCTGGTGCTGCGCTGAGTTCAGTGGTTTATGCTATTTTGGATACTGAAGTGTCATAGAAACTTTGCCTAATGCTTGCCAAGAGTTTTACTGACAAGCACAGTAATCTGCACAGATGGTGTTAGACACAGATGGGTTAATCTTCAGATCAATGCATCTGTTTTGGAAGCTGCTATCACTGTCCAGCATTTGCTACCTGCATTTTATACGTAATATATAACACTGCAAAAGAAAAATATTCAACTTTATTTGGTTTCTGATCAACTTCCTGAGATAGGAAGGAAACCTCTATGTGAACATTGTGAAAATGTAATCTACAACTGTTGCTGCTCTTATTAGCAACAATGGAAAGCACATTAGTTTAAAAGACACTTCCTCTTGAGAAAGTAAAATACTAAGGGCCTCATTCATGCCATTTGGCCAATTGAATAGGGCTCTATATAAGAACATAGCACTTTTTTTTTTTTTTTTTTACAGATGTTTTTAGTCCGTGAACTTCTATCCAAAAGCAGGGTCATCACGAACTAAAAACTTCTGTAAAAAATATATGCTATGTACTTATATAGAGGCCTTTTAAATTGGCCAAATCACATTTCAATGAGGCCCTAAATCAGGTGAGATTTTGTATATTTTATAATTGCAACTATTATTCTCCAAACATTACTCCCCCATTTGTTTCATATGTGTTTTTGTGTAAGATGAAATGGAAAAAAATAAAATAAAATATATATATATATATATATATATATATATATATTCATAAATATATATATATATATATTCAAGTCGGTATGATAATTAAAATATGCACCTTTTTGACCCATTGTAGAAATAGTACATGGGTCCATTTGTATGTAGCACGGGTTAACACTAATATAATTGTATAGTCACTTTAAGAAAATGTAGGACCCTGATGCAGGAATAATTTTGAGCACAATCTCTTTAAGGAGTAGCTTTTTATGAATTGTGCAGATTATAGATGTGTTTAAATGTGATGGGTCTTTTACAATTTTTCCAGTTGCTGCTCCAAACCTGAGGAGACAGGTGGCCGCCATTACAAAAAAATGTTCCATTTACATTTCTGCCACGTATAGTTCTGTAACCATGATTTGTTAACAAGGTCAAGAGCCAATCAAACTACAGCTGCAATTCTAAAGTGATGTTGAAACATTTATTTTCTTCCTGGCGGGGGGGTTTAAGAAATCAGAATGGGGGACCTGGCGGCGCGGGGTTAGGAGATCAGAACGGGGGACCTGGCGGCGCGGTGTTAGGAGATCAGAACAGGGCTTATTTTTGCAACATTCATATGTTTATTTTATATTGTTCGCGATGAATATTCTTTAATGTCCTTTAATATTTCCTCAAATGGGTCCAGTTCTGTGGTTAATCGTTTATGCCACATAAACTCGCACAAATACGAATCGAGCATGCTTCTATGTGTGCCCCAACGGGCTTTGTTGCTGGACTTGGCATTTCCCCACATTGACTCAATACTCTGTGTGTGTGTGGGCGCCGGTTTCAGGATTAACACAATTTCGCGAATGATTGAGTTGCAAATGAGTGTATTCTTCATTTGATAGTCTCTTGTAAGCCCTCCACTCGTCCGCCATGATGGTCGTCCCAGGTTTTATATGTTCTTTAATTATGGGTATCAATGTCATAGATGTTCGGTCTGGGACCGCTACCAGAGAAAGCCTCCTGTGTCTGTCTCACGACAGATACCACCAAAACCCCATTGTTGGGCTAAAACTCTTCCAATATGATTTTTTTCGTTTGGGAAAAAAACGCTTTCATCAATTTCAACGGTTAGATTGGGCCCACCAATTATCATAGGATTTCACTGTAATGATGACTCACAGACTTCTTGCATATAATTGTTCCAGTCAACAGTGGTGTTTTTGTTGAGGAACAATTATTTTTAAAAGAAAGCAAAAAAAATATAGCGTTTTTTAAGTCTATACGTGGGCCAACAAAACAAGTGGCTCACGTATAGATGCGACAAGTTTTGATATGGCATCTCCAAACTTTTTTTTTTTTAATAATATTGTGGTTTTGTGGGCAGGTACGTGAAATGTGTCCTTTTTGTTGTAGAAATTGTACGGCATCTTCTGTACTTTTAATTGTGTTGTATAATATAAATAAATTCATATTTCTTTAATATTTTTTTTTAAATGTCATTTTATTCTAGGGCTAGCTTTGGAGAACCACTGACCTAAATTAATTAAACTCATTTGTTTGTACACCCCTTATCTACGAATATGTAAAACAAGTTTTTGTATGTCGGATGGCTGACAAAGTCCTTTTAATTAACCTCATGTAATAATAACTAATTTCATCAATTATTATGAAATTCTTATTCTATTTTATTTGTAGAGTACCAGCACATCCTATAGCACTAGCATAAAATAATCACATAGATCAGGGCTAGAGAAATGCGGAGAGCCAGGTCGCCATGACGACCACAAAATGGAGCCTGGCGACTAGCAAAGTGTCTTCCTGCTATTTGTCCTAATTTGGAGATTAAACAAGTTTTAAATGGACATGGAAGGTTTCTGGATTTTACTAGGAATATAATATACCTGTGTAGCCATTTACTTTTATGTACTTTATTTTATTAAGAAGTGCTTAAAAGCTCTGTTTTTTTTCCTGCCTAAAATCATCAAATCGTGCCTGCTTGGGTCTGCCCTCTGTAGTTTAGACTGCTTGTGAATATACGGACTCTGAAATTGAATTTCAAATTGGCCGGTTAGCCGCCATGTCTCAGTAGCATGTTGCTGAGAGATGGTCATTGATTGGCTAACATGAGACCCTGTACAGTAAGACCTAAGCAGGTACTATTTGTACAATTTTAGGCAGAAAAAAAACAGACCTTACAAGCACTTCCTTATAAAATAAAGTACATAAAATTAGATAGGTATACATAAGTATCACATATATAGTTGTGAGCATACGAGTTGTTGCTAACGCTTGTGGGCTCGAGGGCGCGAGACGCAATTCGGCGCTCCTTGCCAGCAACTGCGACCCTTGCAAACTTCCCGTCATAACGCAAACAACATACGAGACGCATTACGACCTCGCAAAAATCGTCCGCAACCAGCGCACATGAAAAAATTAAAAACACAATAAATACACACAACACATACATAAGAAGCTTACCTACAGCAAGAGGGAGCATCCAGGACCTCAAAAAATGAAGTTACACCTTCATTTAACTCAAAATAAAAGAGTTTAGACACTAAAAAATTCTCTAAGCGAGAGAAAAAATGGCCGCCGAACAAAACGAAAACGAGGCTACAGCACTCTAAACACGCAAAACACCACAAGAAACTCGCAAAACGCCACAAAAGACCTACGGATATTCCGCTAAGACGCATACCACACATTTGCTGCCATTTTAATGCGGAAGTACACAGCTACGCTAACGGTTTGGTCTCGCGCACGCACACTATTACACTGCACACATTAATCACTCTTACACAGCAGCTCCACAACACTAATGCTGCAGCAACATCAAAACAGATTGTCAGCTCTTCAACAGAATGCTTCCTGCATATATTACTTCAAAATAGGTAAAGTATATTAATTTATTCATGTATTATTTATTTCATTATTATACACCAAACAGCATTAGCTAACGTCATTTTTTGACCCCCAAACACGCAAAACACGACCACACACATACGACTTTTACAAAATACAGCATTATGAAGGACGCAAAAACATCCACACACGCCTAACACATACACATTTTACACCACTAACTTGCACATACTAACATTCACATTAGAAAATGCGGAACTACACAGCTACACAAACGGTTTCCGCTCGCGCATGCAGCCTATTTACACTACACACTTCACACATTGCATCAGGTCACCAACAATGCAAATCTACATTGTATGCTGCAGGAACATCAAAACATATTGTTAGCTCTTCAGCTTATTGATTCCTGCTTATATTCATTACACATAGCTAAAGTATATTAATTTATGAATTAATTAATTATTAAAAAATACATACCGTATATAGAAAGCTTTAAAAAACACCCCAACACACGATCGCAATAAACGGCAAAGTCGCTCATTGCCAGCCACACAATGAGCGCCAAAGGAGCTACCCAAGAGGCTTGCAATCGGCGCCAAAACTACTTGCACAACCAAAACACTTAATTTGTGTGCCAAACACCATTCCTTCATTATTGCCGCCAGTTTTTGAAGGGCAATTCGCTAGTATTATTATATTCTTAGTGAATTCCAGTATACCTAATATACCAATATATAATGATAGATCTATACTGACTATATATGAATAAAGTCTATAATGGGAAAAAATGTATATCTATTCCCTACACATGTTATTAGGAAACTGTTTGTTTGCTGGCTCCTAAAATTTGGGACTGCCTCCCAGATTTTGACCAGATTTGCCAAGCCCTGACATAGATAATTTTGAGAACCGTAAAAAAAGGACAAGACTGCATTTCAACATATATGTTGTTACATGAAGTCATGCTGATTATAAGCTAAGGTTGCTAAGATAATGCCACACTTTAGAAATTAATGTTGCACCTGTGAATAGAGTAACACATTGAATTTTTTATTTTTATTTTTTTAATAGTTTCATGATTAAAAATCTTTTGACTACTAATGACCTTTTCTTTATTTGTCAGCAAGTAGGTAAACTATAGGTCTGTGAGCTTAAAGGGCCATTCTCACTGGAATTGATTTTCATGGTATGAAAAAAGACAAGATTATATGTTCAAATTATATATATTTTTTAATTACACTAAATAAAAAGTTTTAAGTCTCTGTTTACATAGAAAGTGTATCTTGTCTTCTGGCTTTTGCATGAGTAATAACAGATAGTGGAGCATGGTGGTCTTTAGAGAAGACCGGGATTAATAGCAGTATTTCCCTGGACTCTTGACTGCACTGACCAGTTAACCCATAACTGACCTGTTTAGGTGAGTTCAGCATTCCATGCCTGCTTAGATAGATAAGTTAAGGGTTATATTTTTCTTTTTTATCTCTGCATAGACAGCACTGGAGCTGGGCTGCATTGTTCAAATTCCAAAGAGGCAAGAGAGCAGACACCTGAATTTTCAGCGATTTGAACAGTCTTACTATTGACTTGAATGGGCACAACCCCCTGTAACCTCATTGGCTGCAGTAATGCAAAAGCAAGTGGGCAGTATATTACATATGTAAACACAGATTTTACTTTATTGGATTTCTCAGTGAAAAATGCACATATTTCAGAATTTCAAAAATGTATTTCAACATGCTTTTATGAGATCTTTAAAGTGATATGGTCCAAATTGTTCTGAATTGTGTGGTCCTTTTAATCCTTATTCTCTTATTGGTGTGATCATTTTTAACACACTCATACATTATCATGTACCTCTTATTACTATTTGGATGTAAGGCTGAGTCTCTTGTGGGAGAGGAGGTCTTTTTTGGGGGGTTGAAACATACTCTGACATTGCATTTTGTTTATTGATTATCCTGTTTGTGTTATGCAGGTACATTTGTTTCTTTTTTTAATATCCAGACAGCACAGAACTTATTATATGTTTCCTCCTGTCAGTAATAGTCACCTAAATGTTTTCAAATTAAATAATTCAATATAAGCATTTGATGATAAAACAAAGTGATGTTCTGTAGTCTAGTATCCTAAAGTGAGTGTGTGGAGGTGTGTGTGTGTGTGCTAGCATTAAATAAAAAAGTTCTTTCTGTACAATAGGTACTGTCTGATTATTTTTTCTTCATGTCTAGATTTTACCAAGGACATGTCTGGTTTGTATATTTAGTTTTGATTGCTTTCTGTTTTTAAATTCCTTGTGCTATTCAGTTTGCTGCATTCATCTGAGCATTTGTTAAACGGAAAAAAAAATATTTTGCCATTCTAATAAGATTTCTCCTTTCATGGGCTTGCCACAAAAATCATTGGAGAGGTTAATGTTCTTGCTCATAGAAAAAGAGAGTGCAAGCTATGCAGAACTGCTTTGACAACCAGTGCACTTTATTCTCTGGGGGAAAAAGGCACAAGGGGTTTTGGGATCTGGAAAAATGGAGGTATTAATAATTAAAACGTAAGACATCAAGCCCAGCCTTGCATTGTTGATAATAAGCAAAATAAGATTATTATCCAGATTGCAAAAGCTGTCAGAAATACCAAATATATGAGCTTGGTAGTGTGCTTTGTAATATTATATGATACTAAATGAAGAGTTCCCTTCATTGTCCCAATCAAGGGGCAGCAGATTCAGAAGTATGATATATGGCCTAAAACAATATGTATATTTGTATTCAAGTGATAGAAAACAGCCACCCTTTATTGCAGGTGGGTAATAGGAAAGCCTCATCTCTATGGCAGCAATACATTAGTGTTCCCATAAAGCTGTATCCAGTTTACTGCAGTGGGATAGCACATTGATTATCTGCATTTGGACCTCAACTGCCTTATTACATTTATTTTTATCTCTTATTACGTTTCAGTATAATTAACTGCTGTTTTTTCTCTAGCTAGCCACATTTTTTTGTGAACTTTTGAATAGTTATATTACAACGTGGGACTTGTGTCATCTACAAAAAAAAGATTTTTAGACCAAGCTCATTATTACACAATAAAATACTTGAGATCCTTTTAAATGCTAAATTCCCAAATGTTTTTAAAATATTTATTTTAAATATGGCCTTCCAGCTTCCTGGCCAATAAATATATATAATACTAAAGAAGTTGGACGGCACTGATCTATAGTATACAGTGATATAAAAAGTAAATGCACCTCATATGGTTCTATGGCTTTACATATCGTGCTTTCATCTAGTGATTACTCACATACATTTTAATTTGTCATTATTTATCAAACAAAACATTACCCAACATTCAGTAGCATAGGAAATTTCTGCCTGCACAATATGAATTTGGCATCTACAAGTCCATTAGTTTACAAGGGCCCATCCTCCTGAGAAAATAGCAACATAATTAGCTGAGAGAAGAAAATGGAACCCTGTAGTAAAAATAATGACATATAAAGGTGTTTTTTTGTTTTTGTTTTTTTTGTTATGAACATTTATTAGTTATTCAAAAGACCATTTAAAAAAACATGCCCATGGTACATAATCCACTGTAATGGTGTGAGGGAAGTAATTGTTGTTGCTCTTATTTATTGTTATAAAGCCATCTCCAACCATATGAGTCCATCATATCATAGTGAGAAGGATAATTATAAATATAGAAAGTTCAAGACCGTTATCAATATGTCCAACAAATTATCCCCAAGCGCAGACCATTTGAAATTGCAAGAAACTCCAAAGCTACATTTAGGCATCTGCTGGCCTCTGTCCGTACGGTAATCAAACAGTTAATATGCAGTGCATCTGTGTCCAGTCAAAATACTGGCCTGTCACTGCCTTATACCCTGTGAAATGGAAAATCAAGATGGAAAACAAATTCAACTTATCTAACCTTTCATCTGAAAAACAGACACGGAGTAGCATCAATGTTACTGTCTGGATCCTTCCACTGAATCCTAATATTGTACTGAAACAAGTAAAACCTGCAGCTGTTCCTTTTAAGAAGGCCAACTGGCCTTGCACCTGTGTCTCTCGGCACATTTGCTCTCAAGGAGAATTGAATTACTGTACCACCGAGAGAGCTGGCATGCTTTGTATGGACCTTCTGTCCAGGCAACATTTATAACCTAGGCTTGGAGAATGAGGTTCAGAAAAATGTGAATATATTTTAGAAACTTCTGTAAAACATAATCTGTCAAATCACCAATGACTCCAAAAAAAGTTAAACATTTATATTAAAGTACATATTCCCTTTAATGTATCATTTTGGGTCCAGCCTTAAAGAATGTTTTTTACCAATACATGTAACATGAATGGATTTTTAGAACATAATACTAAGCATAAGTATAACTGGATATAAATGTACTAACCCCTGCCATAGGTTGTAACAATTATCTAAACAATTGAGTGTTATTAATTTGCATAATCATGCAGCAAACCTACACTGGACTATGTAGTTTTTGTGTGTCAATCAACCTTATGCTAATTCAAAACTTAAAGGACCACTGTAGTATATTTATATTGAAGAACTACATGTGAAAATAGGGAAAGAGGTCTTTAAAATAAAAAATGCAGCCTCTTTTTTTCAAAGTTGTTTCATTCTTAACCCAAGCTTGAAATAATGTTTGTATTACTAAAATTCCACTTTAAAGAGTTTTCCAAATACACTTCAATGATGAATTGTTTTTACATATTTCATCTCATTTCAAACTATTAATTCATCACATTCCAGAAATTCTAATAATTCAGCTTATAAAAGGAGTGTTCACAAATTCAGATTTGTACCCAAAATGTTTTTATGTCCATGGCTTACACCACGGCTAATATGGTCTGTTTGTTACATACTTGATAAACAGGTGTGTTTTTCTTGCGCTCAAGAGGCCCTTTAATATCAACTTTCAAATTCAGAATCCTTCACAATCAATATCCGTTCATTTTTCATGGACATTAATTCTCTATTCAATTTGGTCATTAAATCAATGTTATATTGATCTCATCTCCCACCAATATATATATATATATATATATATATATATATATATATATATATATATATATATATATATATATATATATATATAATATTCTTTTAAATAAATACCATTATCCTTTTTTCACTTTTTGTTTTTCAGGTCACCCTCCTACTCTTCAATAGTCAATATCCCATTAATATCCAATTATTTAATTGTCTATTAAATTATACCAACATGAACATATTTTAAGAGATATCTGATCATGGGGTGTCAGTCTCACATTACACACCCTCCACTATTTTCCAGAGTGAAACATCTCAGGATAATATAAATCCTTCATCATATCATTTTGGACCATGCCAACATTTGTTGAATAGCTTAATTCCTTTTCCTCCAACTGTACTCAAAACTGAACTCTATATATTACTATTCCACAAGAAAGCAAATATTCAATAATAAGTTAATGAAGACCTGGCTTTTAAATAGAAGTTCACTAACTAAAAACTTCTGTAAAAAAAATATGCTGTGTGCTTAATTAGAGCCTTTTTAAATTTACCAAATCACAATTTAATAAGACTGTATGTTTTTAACACTTTCTACATAACATCCCTCCCAAAATCGGTTGGATCTTTTAAGAACATTGAATTTCTAGGAATTCAAACCCAATGGAAGCCAGCATCCCACTAGAAAAAAACTATTAATTGTATCGCCAATGCCATTTCTGAATTCACTAAGATTACTGTTCTAGAACCACTATAGTCTCTGTTAGGTAATTTTATTTCAAAGCAAGGATTCTCCCTCAAGTTCAATCTTACGTTTCACGTTTTCCTAAACTATCAACAAGTCAGGACAACAATCTAAACTTGGTATACCATTCTAACCTCATGAAATGGGAAATCTCTGTTCTTTTTCAGACTCTCCAATATACCTACAGTCAAAATACCCTGCGCTAATTTCAACAGTTCAGTTATGTATACTAATAAAATAAGGAAAAATGTTCTTTTTCACCTAAAGTTACTTCTTTAAAAAAAATTCCAAATATTGTATTCAAATGAAGTGGTGTACGCCCTTTTGACTGCAATTCACGTTTTGTGAAATTCCTGTTTCAATTAGAATAGTAAAATCCTTTGCATAAACCATTTAACTATAGAAAACCTCAATAAAATGAGATCCAATTCTACCTCCATATGAAACTGCTAAGAAATATTTCTTAAAATGTCACTTTACTAGCACTTTATTCTCGAAGAAGAAATATTACCTTCACTCAATCCATTTATCATATACTTACATTTCAGGGAACCGATCATCCCATCAAGCTTGTCCATCCATATCTAAGCTATGAAGAGCTGATGTTAATTTGATCACTCCTCTCTTACAAGCTACAATATCGACAACAATTAAGAGTCTGGGCTCTCTTTCTCTTTTTCCTCTCTGGCACCAGTAGACATATGTTGAATACTGTCGAGATAATATACCTTTTTAAATGACTAGACAGACAATTGTGACAAAATCAAATTATTCCTCAAAATAGGACCAAAGGCCGATTTTAGGAGGGTTCTCCACCCACCTAATTTGAATTGACATCCAGTTTGAGATTACATATTCTAGAACTATATACCCACCTAACTACTCCTTCATGCCACCTGTATACTTCCTCATGCTACCCAGCTGGTATAAGTTTCTGGGGAGAATATGGCTTAAAAAATGTATTCAAAATCCATATTGCAATAAACGCAGCTCCCCCCTCACATGTGACATATTCAAATATGTGTCACTTTTCTTAGACTTCTCACCTTTTTTCCATAAATATCAATATAATGTTAAAAACTGGAATTTATTTAGCATTTTATGGTTTCCTTAGACCTGGAGAATTTTCATACATATTGACTTCACCTAAAGACTTAAGGACAAGAGTGAAAAATCACTTTCTATACAGCAGACAATCATTCAATGAAAACTCTAGACTCTGACACATGTCTTATCAAAAACAATCCTGAAAGCCTTTACTTCCCATTAATCAAACACCATTGTCAACTTTTACATTCAGAGGCTACTTAAGGTTGATGGTTAAAGACCAGAATTTAAACCAAGATAAGTACTCATTTCAGCAGCATCTAATAACAACACACCCCGTCATGTAATTATAACATTAGGCCGCTAGAAGTCTGCATGCTACTCCCTAATCCTAGTGCTGAAAGTAAATTAGCTTTTCCTAAGCTTTCTGAATTAAATTTTGGATATAATTTGTTAGTACATTTTGCTTGCATTTATTCTTGTCTCTAAATATAATATCTTATTGGCCCTCTTCGTTGGTGAACCTTATGACTTTGTATTCATGACAAGCCTTTCAGATAATAGTCGATCATGTTTACAAATCTCATCATACTCATTTTTAATTAATTAGACTTTGGGCCTATGTTTGTGGGAGGGCATAAGGGTTCGCTCTCTCAGCATGAGAACTTTACGACATTACATTTATGCCAATGCTTTCAATTAATATCTAATAATGTTTACAAATCTTGTTATACTTATATTTTTAATTACTTAGCCCCGCCTATAGGTATTAAAGGACAACTGTAGATTGGTAAAGACTTCACATGCTTGTGAAGTATGTAACAAAATACCAGTATTGGCATTTGCAGGACAGGAACATAAAATAATTTCCAGAAAATATTAATATTTAGAATAATTCCTAACTGTCATGGGCAGATCCATCTTAGACTGCTAGTCTGTCTGTAACTGGGGTGGAGGCAGGTTATGCCGTGGGGCTTTATTTTACCACTGACTTTTACTGTCAAGGGGCTATTTGAAGAGAACCTTTTAAAAACAGAAGTTAGTACAGAATTATATCTGCATTCCTCCTAGGTTTCTAATCTTTTTACAAACAAAGACAATATATCCATCATCACTAAAGCAAAACTGAATACAGGATTTAAAAATGAAAGACTCAAAACTCATTTTGTCCATTATTGCTTAAGTTCTTCAATAGAGCAAAATATAAATATTACATTGCAGTGGTCTTTTAAAGGAATATGGAAGTTTCCCTGTTTTTAATTTTAACATAAACTTCCAAAGTGTGTATTTTTTGCATATCTGAGCATCATTTTTTCACAAGTGCTTAAAAACTCTCTTTTTATTCACTGTAGCCTTCCAAATAATCCCAACTCATGCACACGTGCCTCTGTAGTACTAGATGGACTAATCGATCACACACTGTCATTTCAAAACTTGCTGTTGAGACGTGGCAAATACATCTAGTACCAATACTGCTGGGGGCAGACCTTTGTAGAAACTATATTGAAGTTTTCAGTTAATAAATACAGGGAATCTTCCATGTCCCTTTAAGGACTTTGAGAGGAGCAAAGGGTTTAAAAAATGCAACTCTTCCCCATAAGCACTCAAAATGAGGCTTCTAATTTCTACAGTTTATTAGGGTGCAAAAAGAAATTATTATGGACCTACCAAATACACGTTTGAGTTGCATTATTATGTCCACCGCCTACTTTTGACGTCCGGAGCGTGTAGGCAATTAAATATGGCACTTGTGAGCTGGCTTGGTGGGTATATAAGGTGACATGTAGGCATTCTGCAAATATATCAACCATCTCTGTCGTGGCTTTCAAGAGGGGATGATCACTGGCTTTCAGGCCAAGGGTGGCAGTATTTCTGAAACAGCGCAGTTTGTGAACTGTTAGGACTGGACAAACTGCACCATTGCGAATAAACTGCGGAGCACCATGTGCCATTGATGTCCGAGGTAAATGTTTGCTGCAAAGGTGTGTGAGGGCCAACAGACACGCTACAGTTGAGCAACTCGCCGTCCAAACAAACCAGGGCTCTGAAGCAAACTGCTGGGCACTCCACCCATGCTGATGAGGGTTCATTCTAATAAATGGCTTCGATTTGCTCAACAGTGCTGAAATTGGGCCTCTTCTGATTGCCAACGGGGTTACCTTCTCTGATAAATCATGTTTTCTGCTCCATCGACTGGATGGACGATGGCATGTCAGATGCGAAACCATTGAGAACAAACACTCTGCAACTATTGTTAGAAGAACACAAGTTGGTGACAGCGTTATGGTCTGGGGAATGTTTTCTTGGCATTTTCTGGGTCCACTTGTACCTCTGGAAGGGACTCTCAACCAACTGGGTTATGTATCCATCCTTGCAGATCAAGTACACCCATACATGTTGACGGTCTTCCCTGGAACAGATGGATCTTCCAGCAGGACAGTGCAACGTGTCATATGGCCTGAATTGTTCAGGAGTGGTTGGAGGAGCACGACAAAGACTTCCAAGTACTTCCCTGTCCTTCTAATTCCCTGGACTTAAAATCCATTGAGCACCTGTGGGACCTCCTTGATCACCATGTTCGCCGTATGGATCCTCCACCATGCACTTTTTAGCAGCTGTCTGAATCACTGCAGTCTGCATAGCTCCATATACCCTTGCCAACCTTCCAGCATCTTATTGACTCACTACCACTCCATCTAGCTGCTGTCCGTGCTACACACAGCAGTTATTCCATATATTGGTCATAATAATGTGACTCAACCATGTATGTCACTTCTGTTTCCAGTGCTTTTTTATGTATGAATTCTAATTAATGTGGCCTCTGCTTTCCTAGTGTTGTAACACATTAGCTGACCAGCTTGCTGCTGCTTTAAGGAAACTATATTTTAACAAGATTTGCATTTAAATCTTTACACTATAGTAAATTACATAAGCTCTGCTATCAGAAGTCACTTACAATCTATTGGTGACGAACGGAGTATTTCACTGCGCTGCACTGGGATGTTGTCTGCTGACGGTCATGTTTTGTTACAAGGTAGAATATAACATTTTTTTATGCTAAAGTATGATCAATAATACTTTCTTTCATGTAGTACTGTGATTATGCAAATACATTGGTTAACTGGGAGAATATAGCAATGCTTAAGACATTTGAATGACTATTTTATGCAATATGGGCTACTAAATATCCCGTCACATAGACCCTACCAGGATTGATTTAATAATATGCCGGACTGAGCAGGATTAATTGCATCTATTATTTTTTTTTATTCTTTTAGGTAAACCTACTAGTAGGATTAAGCTCTAAAACCTGAAATTGTTAAATGTATGTGATATTCAGATCATGTTGAATATGGTAGCCTTTTCATGCATATTGCTCTTTCATTGACTTATCGTTGCGTAGGTTAAATATATATATGCTTTAATTTGAGGCTTACCTGTTTCTAAATAGTGTCCAAACTCGCCCCTCCTTGTTGGTCAGAGAGGGATTGCTGGTTTATTTAGAAGCCTAGTACCTCCAGTTTGAGGTGGCACTCTTGTTATCATGGCTGATAAACACTCATTCATTGCCAAGTGTATTCTGCCTCCAATTTATGAAGAAACCACAACTACTACAGGAGAGGTGAGAGATATGTGAACATCTTTAACTATTTCCTTCACATTGAAGCAAATTAATAAAAAAAAATATGTTTATTTTCATACTCTTCTGTTAAAATAGCAGTACTTCTATTTAGTATATTGTTCTTTAGTTCCCGGGCTTGGAGGCTGGAAAATAAAATTCACCTTTAGGGGGTAGAGAATTATCTGACTTCTCAATATTTTTAGAACATAAACCTGTATATTTTAGGCATAACATATTTTTATAAATGTATTACTTTTCTGGTTTCTGAAAAATGTAGGCTCCTAAATTTATAAATATTTCGTCCACCATTGTTTCCAATAATATTTTTGTTTTGTATTTAAGTCACAATTACATTTTATTTTTTCCTAGTCGTGTGACGTAGTTATCAGGAATTTATTTCTCCAGATATACAAATATAACTTGGTACATTTTGGATTTTGTGTGTGTGTGTTTATAGTTGAGAAGAGAGTTTTTTTTAGACTTTGTCTTTGTTAACCACATTATTTACAACAATTTAGGACATGGTTTATGATTTGATTTATGTAAAACAAATATCCAGACAGATATGCCTAAACTTGCTGTATGTTGTGAATACCAGCGACTGGCGTGCGTGTACTAAATGAGATCTTGGCACAAATAAAATAATTGATGCTGCCAATCTCTAAATTAAATTTAGAGGATTAGTGTGGAGCTTTGTAGGAGATAGTTTTCTAGTTGTTTTGTTAAATTGAATGTGTCATTCACCTATTAGGAAGCTGTAACTTGCAAAATCCAGTGCTGTGCTTCACAGATTTTAGGAAGAATGTTTTCCAAATATTATTGGGGTCAAATTGCTAAATTGGTCAATCCAATCCAATCCAAACTTGATTGTGTATCTTAATAAGAAGGGTACCCCGGCAGTATTTGTTTCACTGGACGCAGAGAAAGCCTTTGACAGAGTCTGATGGAGATACATGGAGTTAACGCTGGAGAAGTTTGGCTTGGCAGATTTTGGCCTCAAAGCCATCGGAGCACTATATGGGTCTCCAGCCGCCTCTGTCGGGGGCTTAGGATTTCTCGCAGAGAGATTACCCATTTCAAATGGAACCTGGCAGGGAAGCCCGCTTTCCCCAGTCTTATTCGCCCTATTAATTGAGCCACTGGTTCAATCCAATAGAAGCTCAGAAAACATCAAAGGTATTAGAGATGTTTTGTGTATACTTGAACCTATCCTGTTTGCAGATGACATGATAATATCAGCGGAGAAGCTGCTTAGTTCTTTGGGTTCCCTCCACAAAAGCATTGAAGAATTTAGTGTAATATCTAATTATAAAATCAATATCTTGAAATCCGAAGCTTTGCCTATTAATCTATCTTTGGCTGAAATAGAGGGTTTGAAGGGAAAATATCAATACAAGTGGCAGAATAAGATTCAGCATTTGGTTATTGATATATATGTTAATATAAAACAAGTTATTGTGCAGAATTTTGAACAACTTTATATAAAGATAAAAAACACACTTCATGATTGGGGAAACAATATTATGTCTTGGTCTGGGCGAATAGAGGCAGTAAAGATGTTCATTCTACAAAAAATCACCTATTTGTTACGTAGCTTCCTGCTGTGGGTCCCAGCACATATTATTAATACATTTCACGTCTTAATTGATAAATATATGAATAACCATAAAAGAATTAGGATAAAGAAAGTCTATATGTTATGTGACTTTGAACGAGGAGGTGTTGGATACCCGATGATTAAAAATGACCAACAAGCTATACAAATGTCTCAATTAATATTATGGACACCGCCATCTGACTTATTTAACTGGTCTCAAATTGAGAATTTCGAATTGGAATCTGGGGATTTAAACCTTTTACTCTCTTAAGCAGAGGGGAAGTTTAAGGATAGAAGACAGCGAGTATGTCCTACATTAAAAAATCATAGGTAGTGGTGTAAATTTAACGCTCTTTTCTCTCTTATGCCCCTACCTAGCCCTATCACGCCTTTGGCCTCGTTGGCCAAATTATTCGAATCAAGTTTGCTTAGGTTGTTAGTAAGAAAGAGAGCCCTCTGTTTGAAAGATATATATATAGATAGATATAGATATATATTGTGTATCTAACTGCGCTTCTGGATTAAAAAGCAGTAAAATTTTTGTAACACACTTTTATACAATTAAATAAAAATAATTATAAAAAGCAATTGTGTTGTGTACCAAATTCAGTATTCTTAAGACAAGCAGCCTGATCCAATTTTTAAGATCCCTTTAAAATCTTTTTCTATGTCTTTATATTGTGTCTTTAGATGCTTGGCGCTTATCTTCAGTTTCTTTTTCCTTAGTGCTGAAAAATAGACAAGGAGAAAAGAGGCTCCTCTAAGGTAGTAGGTTTTGCAAATGAGGAAAGTTCTTTAAAAAAGAGTTAATCTCCTTACATTTATGTCAGATTATTCAGGCCCTCAGATCCTGTCACTGCTCTCCTTGTGCAGGGTTATATGTGCAGTCAGCTTTATGCATGCAGTCATCAGGGAGAGAGAGGTATGGTCAATAAAGTTTTAATAGAAAGTAAAAAATAATATAATAATATAATATTTATATATGGACAAGAACTAAATGGAGTTTCAAGTTTCTATAAACAATTGGTTAGAATATATTAAACTACAAAAGTTATTGGTATCATCTCCCTTTTATATGGAGGAGACGAGGGGGCTAACTGACTTTGAAATAGTAATCTCTTCTAAATATAAAAATCATCTTGTGGCTATGTGTTACAAAATTATCAAGAAACAATATCAACTTGAGAAACCTTTCAATTGGAGGTTATGGGAAAACGTTCTAGGTTACTCTTGGCCTATTTGAATATTCATTCAGCCTTTTCTCTAATGGCTAGATTTATTAAAAAGTTTACGTATAGGGAAATTCAGTTTAAAATCATTAATAGATGGTATTTAACTCCAATGAAATTGGGACCGTTGAATAAATCAGAAGAACAAAAGAGCTGTTAGAGAGGTTGTAGGCAGATTGGTACACACTTTCACATGTGGTGGAGTTGCCCGCTTATACAGAATTTTTGGCTTGAGAGTTTTAAACATCTATCTAAGATATGTGAAATTGTAATAACTCCGGCACCAGAAATAGTGATTTTGCACTTTTTCCCCAGAAGATCTTCCAGCGCCAGTTAAAGGAATGGTTTTGCTTCTCCTTATGGAATCAAAAAAACTTGTAGTTTCCAGATGGAAAAATAAAGTATGCCCATCTTGGTCGGAACACGGAGAAAGACTGGAATATGTTTATCTTCTAGAATGCGGACTTAGTAATACAAGTATTGGTCCAAAAATAAGAGCTAAATGGGCCCTATGGGAAAAAAATTATCTTTTAATAACTAAAGTTTACATTTTAATAGGATGTCTTTTCCCTGGCTTGATGACCTTTTTTTTTGTTTGGAATACGACTCTGGGTGGGCCTTTCCTCTCCTCTCTCTCCTGAGTCCTCTTCTCATGCTGGAGGTTTATATTTTGTTTATGTTGTGATTTTGTTTCAAATTTATTCTTTCTACTTTGTAATAAGAAAGAAGGACAAATATGTTTGCACTTTTAAGTATGTGTTTCTCCTTCAGGACGATTGTTCTATAGACTTTTACTGACCTGTGTGTCATATATTGTATTTGTGGAATATATGTTTTCTATTTTTGTTAATGTATGTTTTTATTATATGTGATAAAATTGTAAAAAAAAAAAAATTTTAAATTGCTAAATTGGTAATCTATACGTTATCCTCGTATAGGTCTTTAGTATCAAATTTATGATAGTTATAATTTACATCCCTGCTTTTACCAAAAAATAGTCAGTAGTGCAAGAACATCTGTCTAAAATGTTTCAATTCCTAGATGGCCAAGTGATGATGAAGTAAATAACAATTCAGGTAGTTGGAACGTCTGTAGGGTTTTGGTGTTTTCATTTAGAAAAATGGTATTCTTGCTAAAGAGACCCTGAAGTTCCATATTTTATTGTAAATGTGTAAAATACAATCTTCAGTACATTTTAAACATGTGAAGTCTGTAGTGTAGAAAATTTTACTTTTTAAAGTGGCTTTTGGGGCAGTCACCTCCTCCTCCTCTTATTACATGATACTGTGGCAGGAAGCCTTGGGAATTCAAACACACATTGGTAGATTGCCATTCTTTTTAACTGGCTACGGAGACACAGGTAACTGGGTTAAATGTAACTTGACAAAGCTTCCTCTCAATATTTGTGTTATAAACAGGTCAGAGCTTAAATAAACGGTTCATTATTTGCTTTTAAGGTTTTGTTTTTTTTTATCAATTTTTGATAAAAAAAAATTTTTTGCAATTGTAAAAAAAAAAGATGAAATCATTGTTTTAAATGTGAGTCCTGTTTGTACTCTTTGGAAAATTTCACACAATTACATAATGCGGAACAAACAACAAATATATAAAGAAAAAAGAGAAAAGCTTGCACTTTGTAACCAGTCAATCTCCCCTAAAGGGTTTAAATATTATTACATTTGGTACAATATACTAAGTATGCTTAACTCTTGGGTAACAGTATCTTTCTCATGATAAATAATCACATGAGCCCCAAATATCCAATATAGTTAGTGGCATACATAGTATAAGAAGTGAATTAGTTCTTTATTTACTACATAATTTATATTAGAGAAAAAAGCTAAAAATTATTAATTACTAGATTAATTAATAATTTAAAAAATAAATACATATAATGAATAATTGATTAATAATTAATTATCAACTAATTGATAATTAATCTGCATATTGATCGTAAAAAGTGGGACTTGATGGAGTGAAAGTCTTTTTTCAACCTTAATTGCTATGTAACTACATAAGGCATATATACTTTAAAACATGTGACGGTTAAAAACTGGTATAAAGCCAGTATTATCTCCACACACTGCCGTCATTGTATATAACGTAAATGGCATGTAAACCAATTAATAATTATAGTACGGAGCAGTGAATAAGGTATAGGATATTGTGGCAGAAATGGCTATCTACCTTCTCTGTCACATCATTGTTTGATGAGTCTCATAAAGAACAAAAACTTGTCTCTTAAATCATGTATTTTAGACAAAGTGAAGTTCTCTTGTATATACATGTGCACTTGGTTGTACACAAGTACCTATTGAAACATCCCTCAATGATTGTTTTGTATATGTATTATATAAATATATATGTCTGTGTTAGTCATTATTTACCTCTAGGTAATAGTGCGAATCCCAGTGCACCAGGGAAACTATTGAGGACCATGCTATGAAGGATATCTAATGTCTGTAGTAGAGATCCCTATAAACTGCAGTATACTCTACTATGGCAAAAGCTAAGCATGAAGGACCCGCTGTTTTGATGACATGACCACTGCTGTACATGTAGTTGGCAGCACTGTGCCGCGATTGCCGTTTGTACATCCGATCAGGACAGGGTTTCAATTTACTAAATTAGCATATTATGCGTTAATATATAGCGGTCCACTTGTGCTGTACTCCTACCAGGATTGATATATACATTTTTGTTGTTCACAAATATAAACTGATATCCAAACTAAGAGTATGTTTGACTTGCCCACCGATTGTGACTTTGTTTTCCTTAAAGAAAACGGTGAGGAATGTAGATGCTGATGTTGCTGTAAATCAACCCTTCAAACGCCACTCACATGTCTATAGATTTTCACTATTGATATAGCACTTTTTAAATTATAGACGTTTTCCAGTTCAGTTTTGAGTAAAAAACATATATTTGTTTGCAATATTAAGTACTACAATGTACGTGGATCAAACCACACAGGTAATGATTTGAGAAATTTAAGCTAATCATGCTTTTTTCTTTTTTTGGTGTTTTTGTTCTATAGCTCGCCCAGTTCCGACAACGCAAAGGACAAACCGACAGCCAGAATGCTACAAAGAAGCCCAAGAAAAAGAAATCGGGCTCTAAACACCGAGAACAGCCTGAAGATGCACCAGAAGCCAGCTTGTCACAGAGCGACGAGGCCCAACCACACAGTGCTACTAGTGGAGCAGCTACGACTACTGAGTTCACCATCATGAGAACCTTGCCCCCTGGGGAAATTATTAAACATGACCAGACCTACACTATAGAAGTGAGTAAGTGATTCTAGGAGTGGTACCTTCTAGGGTCATGTCATTTTATAGAACAAACTCGCACTACTTTCAGTTACCTCATTTACACCAAACTTCAAAGTTTTTAATTATAAAATAAAACTTGAATGCATCTTCAAAAATGGCAAAATACTAACTTGGTAACACTGTTTTAAAACTTCCACAGAAAAATTGCTTATAATATCGCCCATTTGCTTATCTCTCTACACTTTAAAGCAGCATTCTCCCAAGATTTTCCTAGAGTATGGTGTAATATAGGGCTGGCTATAAGAGAAACTATATACTCATCATTTTCCCCAAGAGCTTTTTTATTTATATGTTATCCTGCTGACTCTTGGTATCTCCTTCCAATTGTGACCCGCCACTTTCCTTATTATAGTCAGCAACTCCATCATACCAGTTCAAATGTTTGGCCCTCATATTTAACTCTTCCCTGGCATTCACCATATGATCATGAAAGCCATTATAGCATGACATTCCAGTGCTTAAAGTCACTACAACATTTTATTCCCTGACCTTTCTCCGGGTATTAATAATATTTCGTAAATGGTACTTCTCAATTATGTACTTCTTTTCTTTCCATATCAAGTGATGCATATTTTTTATTTTCTGCATTAACTTATCTGTACATAGATTTCAGTCTATAATCTGTAAAGCCGTGGCATGATCTGGTTAAAAAAAAAAAATTTTTTAGTTAATATAATGGATAATAAAAGCATCAAATTTGACTGCAGAAATAAACCAAAAGGCCGAACTAGTCTGTCCGTTTTTATGACAACTGGAGAAGTTGGGAACAATTTTATTTGTTTCTTCTCCAATAATAGAGATCAGATAAGGAGCTATAATGGTGTGAATGGGGACAAAGCAAATACACGATTTATAACATGAACATAACCTGTCACTTTATGTAATGATTACCAGACTCCTAATATAAAGGCAAATGTAACCTTAACATTGGGATTTTATCAGAAGGTGGGCCACAATTCTTATGAGACAGGAATATTTTATTAGAGACCTGGGGCCTGGAAGGAAGCTCTTCATAGATCTAAATTATACATAATTAAGAAGCAGAAGTACATATTTTACAAGCCATGACTTTTTTAGTGCAAGTCTGAGATTCTCATTTTAACATTCCTTATCTGCGAACAGTAGACAATAACAATAGAAAAATAAAAAGGATAGAAAAATAAAATGTGTGTCTACGTCCTACAATAGCAGTTCTTATTATTTGTTCAAGGCTACCGGCCTTACAAGCTGAAATTAAATTTTACTGAAATCTTTTTAGTTTTACCATAGTCTGATTAATTGTTAAAACTCTCTTTAGATCCTTTGGAAGAACTGTATTTTCTAATTGGCAGAATGTTTTAAAAAGGATCAGCCTTCAGTTTATTATCTGTTCTATTCATTAATATTTTACCGAGGGCATCCATTGTCTTATTTCTATTCGTCATCTTGAAAGCTCTAGTATGAAAGATTTCACACTGCAGTATCTCTTTGTAAATGTATAAGCGAGAACTCAAATAGTGACACAGCATCATTTCACTGAATAGTTGACACATTATAGGTTGTTGTTTACGTTCTAAAACATATTTTCCTATCGTAGATTGTAATTTTTAATTCAATGTAACATATTGTATATACTGGATTACAGTCATCATTTATTGTCATACCATAAAATAATTATCAGAATTTGATTTGTTCTGAACGAACCCTGTGGGCTAGAGTCGCCAAGGGCTTGGAGAGATCTTTTCAGTTTTATTTTGTAGATATACTGTATCTGTCTTCATAGGTGTTTCTAAGACCTTTTAGCTCAATGTATCTAGCCCTGTATATTTAATTAAGGAATGTGTGAGAGTTTGCTTTAGGTTATTGTTTCTACAAACTCAATCTGTGCATTAAATAGCAATAAAAGAAACGATCCAATGCTGAGATGTACTGTACTTTGAACATCTTACCAAGAAAACTAGTAAATTAACTTTGTTTATTTTGCAGTCTTGTGTTTCATTCCGGATTCGCTATAACTTAAAATCATCCTCATTTTTTATTTTTTTTTATTTAGTTCAGATATTCTTTAAAAAAATGCATTTAAAGTACACTGTTGCATAAATAATTATCTGCACATGCCACAGCTACTCAAATTTTACGTCTGGCTGAGAACTTTTTGGGGTACTTTTTGCGTATATGCATATGCCAGTTCCCAACACCTAAGAAAAGTTTGACTGGCTTCTTTGGCTCCTTGGTTTGGTATAAATTTGTCAACTCCTGGTGCATAACATGTACCGTAAAAGGAAAAAAAGTCCAACACATATCAGTGTTTTAATACAAAATGGTTACAATTTGCTCATCTTCCTCTCTCATGTAGTACACAGTCATATGTGTCACATACATATAATTTTTTGTGTAATTTAAATTCGTTTCGGCCACTGTGGGCCCAGTCAGTGAGGTGCAGCTGTACTTCCTAAGACACCTGAGCAAGGAGTCTATGTCTTGTGCCCCCTATCACCCATAAGGTGAGAAACTGCTCAATGTGCCTTAGGTAATACAGCTGCACCTCGCTGACGAGGCCCACAGAGGCTGAAAGGTACGTCTGGGGTTTGCTGTTACTCCTGTTCAAGGTAGAATTGCCTGGTATTTTGGTGCTGGATCACTCTTTTGAGTGGGACCAGACTGATATACTACAAGATATTTCTCCCTGTTAAGGGCACAAGTTAAGTAAAAGAGGCTGCTCTCTGAGTAGGTAACCAGACCTAGGGCCTCATTCTATTACCGGCCGCAGCCGCTGCGGGGCCGCAAGCTTTCCGGGTATTCTATTCCCCTCCGGCCGGGGACTCCGGCAGGCTTGCGGCCGGTGCCTTGCTATCTCTTGCGGCCGATCACGCCGGAGGAAAGCCTTTGATCTAAAACGGCCGCAAGGAAATCGGCCGTAAGAAAAGCCTGGTTGCGATTCTATTGCTCCGGTAACCCTGTCTGCAAGGCTAAAAACGAGCCGCAGCTTACTTGCAGCAAACAGGTCCCGCTAGCACCAATTAAGCACATAAAATAGCTCAAATAAAGCCATCCTGCACTTTGCGGAGTCTATAAAGTGATATTCGGTGTTAGCAAAAATAGCACATAATTACCCTATACTCAAATCCGTAAAATATATATTTTTTAATATACGTAAAATATCCATGTAAAAAGTCCAGAGTGCTTGGAGCACCTCAGACACACCCACGCCGCAGCCGGAAAATAAACAGTTAATTTGAACTCGGGTTTGGGCTGATGTGCAAGCTTGAGAGTGGGTTCCTTTTAATCCTCATGTCCCCCAATATGATCCCTAGCATTTTCAGAGCTGTACAGTGCAGGCTTGAATTTATTTTTTATTTTTTAGATTTCAGAGCTTACGGCCGGTTTCAAGATATGCGGCCGGCCGTAAGGGGAGATCCTTGCGGGGCCGTATAATAGAATCGCGAGTTAACAGAACCCCCGCAAGGAATCGCAGCCTTACGGCCGATTTACGGCCGGTAATAGAATGAGGCCCCTAGAGAATAAACCTACTTAGGTATTGTTCTTTCTCAGATGAGCACCTTTGACTCGTTTTGAGAAATTAATAATCATAAATATATACGAACAAGAACTTGGGAGACCTCAAAAGAGTAATTGCATATCAAGCCAAAATAAATAATTCAACACCAATTACAACACTAGTTTTTGTTTGGTTTTATACCATACAGTTTTCACCCATTTCTGAAGGTAAAACAATTATACATTTTGTTTTATCATCGGTTTTCTATCACTTAATGTGCTTGATTCATAGTAGAGGGATATTTTGAATCTCCTTTCTCAGTGGCTCCTAAATTATTCTGGATGGCTTTTGGAAAAGAAACCTGGCTGAAACATATGTTTTTTTCTGTAGTTTTGTCTATTTTTGGTTACGTTTCAATAAGACTACTTTGTGAAATATATTTACATTATGTAACATTTACCTCCTACTTTGTATCTATTTCTGTGAGCGCTATTACATTTTTCTCCCCAAAATCTGCTTTAGTTCCTTATTCTCATCTTCTGCCTCTGTAAACATCTAAGCTGAGGGCATAACAATATTTTTATTTAAATGTCTTTTTTAGCAGACTGCTTGAGCCTGAAAGATGCCAAGGTTTGTTTCTTCCACGCTTCCTGCTGGTGTGGCGACTGAGTGGGATTAAGAGTTGATAGAGGGAGAGGGTTTTGTTTATTCATTCATGGATAAAGTTTTAGTAAACCTTCCTACTCCCTCCCATAGGTTCAGTAGAGGCAGCTTGCAAATATACTTGCAAACCTTGTTTGACCTGCTCTGTAACCACCCATTTGTTCCTTGAAACTAAAGAATGACTACCAGGGCAGCTTCCAGGGCATAGTCAGCCAAAATGAAGATTTTCACAGAAAACAATGCTTTTATGCCCATGTGCTTCATGTACAAGCAAGGTAGCAAGGGCTGTAAAGGGTTATATGATACTTTTCAGTGTTAATTTATTTCTATACTCCTTGCTTCAGTATCCTCAGCTGCTGTGTGCTAAGCTTCTGCTGGCCAGTATGCCTGCACGTGTCCCAAACGCAGAGCGGTCCGCGCCGGCCCCTGTCCCGAGGCGGTCCGCGCCGGCCCCTGTCCCGAGGCGGTCCGCGCCGGCCCCTGTCCCGAGGCGGTCCGCGCCGGCCCCTGTCCCGAGGCGGTCCGCGCCGGCCCCTGTCCCGAGGCGGTCCGCGCCGGCCCCTGTCCCGAGGCGGTCCGCGCCGGCCCCTGTCCCGAGGCGGTCCGCGCCGGCTGATACATTGAAAATGTGGCATCTAAAACTTCCTATGCATTCAGTAGGACAAATGTAAGGACAAACCTCCCTGGAAAATAGCGGACCGAAACAGCATCCCAAAGTCAAGTTTTTTTTTAGGTTGTTCTTAAAGAGCTTGGAAAAACGGGCTAAATGTTGTGTTATCCATTTTTTTTCTTAAAGTGAATCAATCCTGGGGCATTTAATGTTTTCAATGTATTTATGTGCAATTGAGTGGCTCACATATATTAATTGGCTATTTTTGATGTGGTAATTAGGATTACAGTCTGCTTTTCTATCTTTGTAGTGGCCAAAATAAAGAGCTGCAATGTTTTCTGACAATTGGACCCATCTCCAACCCTTATAAAGTACTCTGAGCTGCAATTTTGAATACAGAAGCCACAAAATAAATTCCAAATATTTCATAAATGTACTGTAGAGAACTGCTAGTAAAACCAGTTAATGATTTTCTTAAAACTGAAATCAACTTCCTTCTGGGGTGACAGATTAAGAACAATGGCATGTAAAGGTAAAAACAATTGAAGATTGTGATTCTTTTCTTTTTTTCCCCTTCTTAAAACAACTTTTCCATCATCAAATCTAGTCTTTAAAAATGCCATATGAAAAAAAAAAACGTATTGACACTGCCTTTACAACTGAAAAAAGAAAGTGTGAGATCTGAATGGTTTCTAAATGGATTTTGTTGGGGCATTACTTAAGTCGGAGGCTGTTACTTGGCGCACTTGTTGCTCTAGATGCCCAATACACATCTAAGTCTGACTATACATCACTACAAAGTCTAACCATACTGCAGCCAACTGACACGAATACAACTAGGACGGGTTCAAAATCATCTTTGTTTTGTTTCAATTTTAGCCTGAAAGTGAAATCTCAACCACAGCTGATGATTATAGCTCGGAGGTAAGACTGGCATTAAAGGTGTATGCATGATGCATGGGAATACGTTCATTATCTAATCACAATCAAACATTATGTGATCAGTGTTTGTGATTATTCGGATCATTCTCTCCATCAGTGAATCATACTGTACATTCAGGGCTGGATTTATTAAAGGGTGTTAATTCCAACTACTTCAGCCATTGGGACCCTTTGTGGAAAGGTCTCCAAATGTAATGGGACGCTGAAGGACCTCAAAATATTACCTACTGAATTTTGTATCCCCACTGAGCACCTTAAACTGAGGTTCCAAAACTTGTATGCAAGACCTGAAAATGACTGCAGAAACCCAAAACCCCACACACAATTATATATATATATATATATATATATATATATATATATATATATATATATATATATATATATATATATATATATATATATAATATTGGATAATTTTAGTGTCACTGATCATACATATGATAATACTAGTGGAAAACCGTTCGGGTAACACTATTTGGCATTATCAGGTTTACATTCCTTTATTTGCACATTCGATTTGAAATCTGCTAAAACCTTACAAAAATAGTTCAATCACCATTTAATAAATCTGTGCCTAGTACTTTTTTGATTTTTGCATGTATGTATAAATGAGTAGTCATAAAAGAAGTAGCGTTTAGTTGATCAAGAGCTGTTGTACTAAAGTACACTGGGAGCATTAAGTATCGTTATAATGTACGGTACTTTACATTATAATTATGTATGTATTTGTATTTAACATAAAGAGATGTTTCTTACATAACAAATAGTTAAAGTCAATGTATAGTTAAAGGTATATCAAAATGTTGCACACAAACCTATATAATAATTAGCATAATATCAGTATAATGTTTTGCTCAATTGTATGTATCTCCCATACCATATACTATAATTGTGCTCAATTGTATGCATCTCCCATACCATATACTATACTGTATGCTATAATTGAGCTCAACTGTACGTACCTTCCATACTGTATACTATAATCATACTCAATTATCATAATCATACTTGTATGCATCGCCAATGCTGTATACTATAATTGTGCTCCATTATATGTACCTTCCATACCGTATACTATAATTGTTCTCAGTCGTGTGTATCTTCCATACCGTGTATTATAATCTTGCTCAATAGTATGTATCTTCGATGCTGTATACTAAATGTGTATCTAGCATACTATAATTGTGCTCCATTGTACAGTCAGGTCCATAAATATTGGGACATCGACACAATTCTAATCGTTTTGGCTCTATACACCACCACAATGGATTTGAAATGAAACGAACAAGATGTGCTTTAACTGCAGACTTTCAGCTTTAATTTGAGGGTATTTACATCCAAGTCAGGTGAACGGTGTAGGAATTACAACAGTTTGTATATGTGCCTCCCACTTTTTAAGGGACCAAAAGTAATGGGACAGATTAACAGTCATAAAGCAAACTTTCACTTTTTAATACTTGGTTGCAAATCCTGTGCAGTCAATTACAGCCTGAAGTCTGGAACGCATAGACATCACCAGACGCTGGGTTTCATCCCTGGTGATGCTCTGCCAGACCTCTATTGCAACTGTCTTCAGTTCCTGCTTGTTCTTGGGGCATTTTCCCTTCAGTTTTTTCTTCAGCAAGTGAAATGCATGCTCAATCGGATTCAGGTCAGGTGATTGACTTGGCCATTACACAATATTCCACTTATTTCCCTAAAAAAACTCTTTGGTTGCTTTTGCAGTATGCTTCGCGTCATTGTCCATCTGCACTGTGAAGCGCCGTCTGAAGTCTTCTCTTGATTGTTGACTTTGACACACATACACCTACCTCCTGGAGAGGGTTCTTGATCTGGCCAACTGTTGTGAAGGGTGTTTTCTTCACCAGGGAAATAATTTTTCGGTCATCCATCACAGTTGTTTTCCGTGGTCTTCTGGGTCTTTTGGTGTTGCTGAGCTCACCAGTGCGTTCTTTCTTTTTAAGTATGTTCCAAACAGTTGATTCGGCCACACCTAATGTTTTTGCTATCTCTCTGATGGGTTTGTTTTGTTTTTTCAGCCTAATGATGGCTTGCTTCACTGATAGTGACAGCTCTTTGGATCTCATATTGAGAGTTAACAGCAACAAATGCAAATAGCACACTTGAAATGAACACTGGAGCTTGTATCTGCTCCTTGTAAATGGGATAATGAGGGAAAAACACACACCTGCCCATGAAACAGCTGAGCAGCCAATTGTCCCATTACTTTTGGTCCCTTTAAAAGTGGGAGGCACATATACAAACTGTTGTAATTCCTACACCGTTCACCTGATTTGGATGTAAATACCCTCAAATTAAAGCTGAAAGTCTGCAGTTAAAGCACATCTTGTTAGTTTCATTTCAAATCCATTGTGGTGGTGCATAGAGCCAAAACGTTTAGAATTGTGTCGATGTCCCAATATTTATGGACCTGACTGTATGTACCTTTCTTTATTCCTATGCTATTTCACATGTTATATGATCACTGTTGTCTTTTAGATTACTTAACCTGATAATGCACTCAATGCTGTTAGAATATATTATATTGCAATTATTCTTTAATGTAGAATTCAATTTCATATGGTTAGCGGCTTCTTTTAGTTGCTTTCTCAGCAGGGTGTTTAAAGGTAAATCAAACTTTGTGTTTTTACCTTTTTCAAATCGAACTCATGCTGCTTATATCAGAAACACACATTACATTAATTCATTCTATGTACACACAGATTTATTTTATAGAATAAAAAAAATGTCCACACCCCTAGATCTGCTTACATGGGCAAAGTGTACCTACCAATAGAAACACAGCAATGTTTGGGCTCCTCCTTGCTTTCTTGTGCAGGGGACTACTCATTCCATGATGCCTTGCTGCAAAATTGCCATCACAGATTGAAACAATGTGCTACCTGTGGTTCACCAAAACAAATTATGAATTTTATGCTAATTTTAGCAGGGCTTTCCAGGGGTGTTAACTCTCCAAATAATCTGCTTCCAAACTCAAAATATTTAGCAAACTTTAGGGTAAGTTTAATAATGTTTATTTTGGTATTTGTTATGCTATCAGATGTATTTATATTCCAGGAAACTTTAAAATTCCTTTTAATGCAACGTGTAAAATGACAAACCCCCACCCCCCATAGAAATGGATGATCAGAAACAAAAATATTAATCCCACTTAAGCACAATGACTTGTAAAAGGTAATACAAACTGTATTTTTTAATTTTTGAAATATTTTGCTCATTGTTAAGAGTAGTTGTTTGATATATTTAAATGTAGGTGTACTGTTCTTTCTATTGTTATTGTACAATAGAATAAAACTGAAGGACAGAGTGTGAGCTCCTGATTTCTTTCCCTCTCAGTTGTCCTGACATATTTGGTACCTCCCTGGGGTGAGAGAGAATAGCAATCACACAAGCAGCGGTGAGCATGCTGTCATAAAGTGCAGCAAATCACTGCCAATTTAACACTGCAAGAGTAAGCCAAGGCGCAGATATAGGTAATAACCATGGGTGAAGACGTTGTACCTTATGTCACAAGCCCAAAGTAACATTTTCATTATCTGTGTCTTATGTCATTTAGTTTGTCATCTAAAAACATTTTCAATACAAACAAAAATTCAAGTTGTTGTACCACATTTTGCATTTATTTTACTATTTGAATATATTGACTAGAAGTAAAAATATTGTTTTTAAAGTCTAGGAAACTGCAAATGCTGTTGTGTGCATTGGATTATGTAAAGTATATGATGACCACATGTCATAACTATACATTTTTGGCAAGTTAGGTAGCCCGGATCTTTGCTGTTTCATCCCCTTCGATGTTGACACGCATTGTCCAGTAGGTGGCACCACCGAGACTGACTTAAATTTTTTTGTAGGGTAATTGTTAGATTTAGGGGTTAGGGTAGTGGCAGATAATAAGCTTTACATAGTAAAATAGTGGCATGCACTGTGCGAATGACCCTAAAGCCTAACCTTAAGAACAAATTGAAGAAAGTCTTGGCCATCCACCCACACGGCACCTACAGTCCACTTCACACCACTGCTGGGAGGGCGAAACGAATCCAGTAGTCACACTTCTGTTCAAAGCCACCAAAGAAGTAAAAGGTCAATATTTATGTGTTGATGGATCTGCTTCTACCAATGTTAAGTTACAACCTCCTGAGAAAAAGCATACTGAGTCAGGTCAGGAAAGAAACTCGAACTCTACAGAAAATAATAATTGCATATGCATAAAAGTAAAAAATTTAAAGTATGTGATTATTTTATTTGTTTTCTAAAAACTTTAGGATTATCTCATTGAGTTGTTGATCACAATGGCCCTTTTAGTCTAGCAAAAGTGGCACTGAAAGTTAGATTTATATGTATATCACAATGTATCTGGTTTCTAAAAGCCCAACCCTGCTTTACTGTGTGAGAATATTAAAATGTTACATTAAAGTTATATAGAAATATCCTGGATTATGAATGCATCTGATAAAGGAGAATCAGTAGTGTATGTAAACATTTTTGCATGAAACAAACAAAATCTCCAAATAAACATTAATAAACTTACCCTAAAGTTTGTACAATCTCTTCAATTTTCAGGCAGTTTATTTTGAGAATGAATGCCCCTGAACATTGAAGCTAAATTAGCATAAAATTAATAATTCGTTGTGACCAATCAGTCGGTCCAACAATGTAGCAGGACATGGGGATTCAGTCTTTGCAAAAAATAAGTTTCATGAGATTTGTAGCCTGTTGTTCCCACTATACAAGTCTCTCTCCCCCCTGGAATGAAGCAACTTCTCTGGATATCTGCACTATGCTGCTACTGGCTGGAAGGTTAATATAGGATTAAAAAAATAACATTTGCTATTGCTTAGAACTGGGTACCTATGTAAGCATCTCTGGCAGAGGAAAACATTTTTTTTTTTTTAGAATAGATAAAGGCAAAAACAGGGAAACTTTCATATACATTTTAAATACTGAGCAAAATCATGTTAAAGGCACATTGCTGTGTGTGATCATCCCATAACAGGCCTTTAAATTGCTCTGATCACCAAGAATGCTTAAAGGCTTCCGTCACCCCAAACTCTAGTTGTTATTTTTTAGGTTAATTGAAAAACTGGCTTTATTTTGTGTTATCCATTTTATTCTAAAATAAATCAATCCTGGGAAATTCCACGTTGTTGCTGCACTCATATACAAATTAGCAGCTTACGCATATTACTAAGCCGTTTTGATGTGCTAATTAGAATTACAGTCTTCTTGTCTTGTCTCTGCAGTGGCCACAATAAAAACCTGCAATGTTATCTGCTCGTTAGACCCCTCTCCCATCTTTCTCAAGTATGCATATTCGCATACTGAGATGCATATTAGCATGCAAGAGCTGCAAAATCAATTCAATTTCCTAAATTATTTACTGTAGAGAAAAACCGCTTGTACAATGTATAGACAGCTTTTAATGTTCTTTAACATTAAATCAGATTTCTGTTGCCCTTTACGCACATCACAGGGTTCAGATTTGTCAGTTAAAGTATTTAATTGGGATAATTATATTAAGGGTTATCTTAGTAATGCATTTTCAAAACATTAAAGCTTTGAATAAATAGCTTAAAAATTAGGTGGCAAGCATTTCATTGTAAGTTTATTTATTTTCTCACAAAGATTAACTTTTAGTTGATCTTAGACGTATCTTTGTGACTTAAGAGATATAAATGCTGGGCCATTATTGGCATTTCCCAGCTCCCCTTCATATCATTCTATATAGTCCTTGTAAGGTGAGACAGTGATTGGGGATGACATGTTTACCCCTACAGTAGGTACATAAATAAGTGTGAGAGAAAGATGTGAGGATTATAGTCCCAAAGGAAACCCTCCTCCAGGCAAAGAAGCCGTGCCCTAGTATGGTCCAGTATGGACACCCCTGACACTGTTACAAGCTGCTTTGATACTCATGGTGTACATGGATGCAAATGTTAATTTGTTACCTACTGTGCTTCGCAAATGTGATGTTAAAGGACACTGCCACCTTAACAGGAAGTTGGTTTCACCTTGAAATCCCTTAAAAAAGTGTCTCTACAGTAAATCATTCCTGAGATATTCAGTATTGACTTAGTGGCTTCTTTATGCTAAATAATACAACTTAGAGGGGCATTGTTTTGCAACCATAGATGCACACTGGATCTTAATTAGCACAACAAAGCAGCTAATTAATGTTTGAGAGATACTCATTTGCATAAAGGTGATTACCTCAGGTATGAGAACAAATGCTAGTACAATGTATAGCCGGATTTTCAAAAAGACAGCAACTTAATTTTTGGGGTGACAGCGTCCATTTATAAAAAATGCACATGTTCGTTTTTGATTTCTGTAGGGCTTTTAAAAAAGAAGATTTAGAAGGGAAAATCTGTAGTAATACAGTAAAAGAAAGTAAAATCCATTTTGAAACTGCAGTAATATAGATAAGATTGCGTTTATAGGGATTTGGTGACTAATTCCTTATATACAATAATATATTGAAGTGTTCAAGTGAAACTTGGAACTGGATTCTATTTTTGTACCTAAAGGAAATGGGAATTCCTCAGTAAAGCAGCAGGTTGGTCTTTGATAATAGAGGATATTTACTAGGCAGGGGATGGCATGGGCGGCCGTGGCAATTTTTTTATCTGTAAAAAGTAGAGGATATCATATACAGTGATGCACATTACATACAGTGATGCACATTGCACGCAGCGATGCACATTGCACGCAGCGATGCACATTGCACGCAGCGATGCACATTGCACGCAGCGATGCACATTGCACGCAGCGATGCACTTTGCACGCAGAGATGCATGCAGAGATGCACATTGCATGCAGAGATGCATGCAGAGATGCACATTGCATGCAGAGATGCATGCAGAGATGCACATTGCACGCAGAGATGCATGCAGTGATGCACATTGCACGCAGAGATGCATGCAGTGATGCACATTGCATGCAGAGATGCATGCAGAGATGCACATTGCATGCAGAGATGCATGCAGAGATGCACATTGCATGCAGAGATGCATGCAGAGATGCATGCAGAGATGCATGCAGAGATGCATGCAGAGATGCATGCAGAGATGCATGCAGCGATGCACTTTGCACGCAGTGATGCACATTGCAGTCCTTGTGATGCTTCCTAAATATCCATCACCATTTAATAGAATTGAAAGAAATCTGTTAAATTATAATAATACAGACTATTTGGAGCTATGAATTTAAATGTCCCTATTGCTTTTTCTTTGCACCTTTTTAGATGTATACTGACCCTGTTGCTTACACATATTTTTAGTTTTTTTATATATAAAAATCATCTTATTTTAGTCAAATACTAGACGAAGGACCCTGTTTTTATTGTATGTTTTACGTTAAATCATGTTTATTGACTTTGCTGCAAATTGTTTTGCCATAGGTAATTGGTGACCATATTCTGCTGAGAGTAAACACTACAGACTTAAACCTGGTACAGTATAATATGAGCCTTATCACTAACCCTGCATACCTAACATTCTAGTTGTGTTACACTGCAGCATTATAGTGGTTAAACCCTCCAGTACAGATAAGATGCACATTGTGTAACAATAGACTTTCTAAACTAATCCGTACTAGAAGCCCTCTCCAGGTCTGCCTATTAGGTGGCTGCTTCAAGTCCATTGCATACTAATAACTGCAATAAGATCTGCTCTGTCAGTTTTTTTAACACATTGTGGAAAATTTGGTGGAAATGTGTCAGTGCTCTTGAGGAGCAAATTATCTTGACAACAAAGGTGGTTGTCATGGCAATAAGCTCGCTCGGTGCTGCCTGATATTTTAATGTGGGCAAAGTACCGGTGCTGGTGGAAGCCGACAGCAGCATTGTGACTTGTGAGTGCTCTGATCACTAACTCAGGTTGGATTGATACAGGAGGAAGAATTTGGAGTTCGGGAGACCTACTCGGAGCACGCGACCCGGCTAGAGGTGATGGAGGATCAGCTGGCTGGAAAGCAACAAGAAATTGAAGAGCTCAATAGAGAACTAGAGGAAATGAGGGCAGCCTATGGCACAGAAGGATTGCAACAGGTAGGTGTAGTGTGTCTCTCCTCTTATCACAAATATCTATAATAACTAGTTTCATTTTCATGTCAAATAAGAGTAAACTGTTAGACATCTGATATGTCTGGGGAATTCTTCTTTTTACATTATGACTGCTTATAGGGCTCTCCAAAAGATCAGTGTTTTATAAATGTGTATGCATCATTCAAATTGTCACTATAGTACTCACTCATTAAATAAATAAACATATAAAAACTTACTAACAGATCAGCAGTAGAATTAGTATTGGACACAACAAAGTTCAGCTTAGCTGTTAAAACTTACATAGTGTTTCTGATTTAAGTTGGCCTGTTCTTCACCCCTTATCAGGTAACATGGGAGAGTGAGAGAATATCACTAGGAGGCTGTCTTCATGGGAATCTTAATCTGACACCTTACTTGAAGTTTCCTAAGAAAATATCAGCACTTGGCAAGAATCACATGTTCACTAGTCCAACTGTAGGTTTTAAATGCTACAGGGAATTTATTTCCTTCCACTATTGATTTTATTGCTAATCCATTGCAACGTAAACCCTATTGAACAGGGGTGGGCAAGTTTGGTCCTTGAGGGCTCACAGTTTAGGATTTGAGGATTTCCTTTCTGCGCACGGGTGAGTCAATCAGGATGATGGAAAAGCAATAGTCTCACCTGTACGCAGCAGGGATATCCTCAAATTTTGGCCTGTGTGTAAACCTCCAGGCATGAACGTGCCCACCCCTGTTTAATGGGGTTTAATTTATACATTTAGTGACTTGTTAGCAATAAAATAAGTAGTGGATTGAATGATCACTACAAAGGCTCTTTAATACTTTGGACCTGAAGTACTGAACGGTGCTGGAGAACTTTTATCATATGAGTCATTTGCACAACTTCACATTTTAGTACACATGGACCCTTGCCTTGTGAAAATTTTGTTTGCGGTTATAAACATTTGTATCTCAGGACTTATTTTTCCAGGTAGGTAGAAAATTGGTAATTGTGTGCTTTTATCTACATAAAAATGCATTTAATAATACTTGCATGTTTCTAATGATTTCAAATAATCTCTATTCTGCCATTTTAAAATATCTAAAGATTCATTTGAGAAGAGCAATATCCAAAACATCAGCATGCCAAATAGCAATGCCTTTCAGCAAGCTCGGTTGAAAATAATCTTGTAACTTAAACCAGGTAGGCTTTGACATTTACAGGACTAGCCGTAGTCTCCTGTTGTGTCTCCTGCAGCATCACTAACTATACCAGTTCCCCAAACATTTATGTTATACTGTGCATCATAGAATAAAGTATAGCTTTGCAAGTTTTTAAATCTGATGTACATACAGACGTAACAGGTTTGTGACCCTACCTCACTGTGGGGGTTTGGGTTACTCCCAGTTACAGATAAGACAGTCTGCTCTATTCTGTCAAGTTCTTTTATTTCAGGAAGGAGGTCCTCACTTTGATTGGGTTACACATGTTGAGTGTACCCCATAAAAGGGCAAATGTTATATACCCCTTGAATCTGGATGTATATAAATGAAAAAAAACTTTTATTATTGTGTTTTCTTTTCTATACTTATTGCAAAACTAAATTAATGGGGGACATGGAAAGGCTAATAAAGTCTACTACATTCACTGATCTCAGTGACATCCACCTACTATATCCCTTCCTGTCACAATACACAATATCTCTAATATAATGTTTTACATTGATAACTAATTTTGCTTCCTCGCCAGTATCCTTCATTAATGACCACGCCTTTTAATGCCATCTCATCAATTAAGTGCGTTTATCAAGTATAGTTTTTGTGTAACAAACATGCTGTAAAAATAATATAAGAAATATGCACAAGCCACATTATGCAGCATAAATGACAGTGTGATTATTAGAAAATAAGGATTTTACTAAAATGTAATGTGTGTAACTATAATGCTATGACCTTAACAGTTATGTAGCTTAAAGATTACCTTAACATGCCAGATATTAAGCATTTTGTGTAAGTAAAATTGCAGTAAGAAAACACCAATTTAGGTGGTCTAATTATGAAAAAGGCGGCCATTCTCATTCAGCCAACTAATTGATATGTTTTAAGGAATACATGTAATTCACTCCAAGACAGATTTCTTAGGTAAAGTATTAACTTTGCTCATGAACAGACATTTGTAGATAGAATAAATGGTTACATCATCTTAACCAAAACATACAGTTAATAACTAATTAATTAAAGGACCACTTCAGTTCATGAAAAAAGACAGTTGTTTTACAAGTATGTACAGTACTGAAGTTATAATATTAGCTGCTGTGCAAGCCGAGACTCTGTTTATAAATATGGGAAACCATTTTATGATTGTTACATCAATTCCTCAGAGCTGAATCTTGAAAGTGTGTGTTCTGGCTATTCATGGAGAGAGCGAGCTGAAGCAGGAAATAGAAAACTTTTGTTATGATAATTGGATAAGGTTGTAAGTTATACAGGAAGCACACATACCACCGCCACACACCACACGCCATCACACCACTGTTGCGATCTGCCTTCTTCTGTCAGGCTTGTTAAGACTGTTGTTGCCAAACCCACCCAGCAGATCTTTTAGGTTCTTTTTATCCTTTCAACAAGACAGATGATGTCTCTTTTTTTTAAATGCCCTTACTCAGATGCAGCATGGAAAATAATATGAACTCAGTCTCAGCTTTATAAACATCAGGAACTACTTTAATTGCTGTAGAAATTTCATCACAGGTTCAACAGTTGTACATTTAAAACTTGAGCTGACACTAGTTATATTACCTGCCTTTTCTTTAGGAGCACATGTCTTCCAGATATGTCACCTTCCCTTTCTTTTAGGAACACATATCTTCTTCAAGATATTCACCACAGCAGTAATACCATTACATCTCTTTCCATGTCACTCCAACTCTCACCTGCCAAACTCCTCTCTCTGACAGTTACAGACAGACAACACAACATGCCAAAATATTTAACACTTAATGAACTAAACTTGCAGCATACAGAATCACACATCACAAGTCAATCACACGTAGGGAAGCAGCATAACATTTAGTAATTAACATAACATATGGTAATCAACTTTATATAACATTAAATAACTATAAATAGACTTAGCCCAGTCCCACACCACCGGATCACATGAGTCCCAAAAACTGGTGGTCAGGAGGATCATGCAAACACCATACCACACTCCACCACACCACACACCACCACCCCGGGCCCAGCAAAAGCATCAACATTTGTTTTTTCTAATTAAAAACTGGCTGTATTACTTTTTTTTAAACTTAACTTTGCTCTTCGCTAGTCGCACAGTTTTCAAACAAATATTTTTTATTTCATTTTGCTGTGGTCCTTTTATAAGTTACACATTTTCGGCTTCTTTTTATTATTTCTCGTTGTTGCATCTTTGCAGCTCTGTTAAAGTCATAACTTAACATTTGTTTAAGTAAAAAAAAATAGAAAAAGACCACACATCACTCTTACATATTCCATTTATCCCCCCTTCACCAATTTGTAGTCATCACTTAAAGGACCTGTGAGACAACTTTATTTATTTAATGAAGGCATAATGCCTGTGTACTCAGTATGGCAAAAAAATAGAGCGTATTAAAAAAACAAAAACCTTTAACTTACTTAGGTTTAAATGGTTTTATTTGTATTCTCTGTGACTTTTTGCAGCTCTGATCAGGCACGACATTCCTCCTTTGTCATTGAGTAACTCTAGGAGGCTTCTATGCAATGTATGGGTGTGTGTTTATGCCCACTGTTCCTCCAGGCTCTTTAAGTTAACCCAGAATCAACTCTGTGTAGAGCCATGTACACACCCGCATAATTTACCCCCAAATATTAATCTAAGAAGTCCTTATTTTTTTTACTGTTCTCTTTGAAATATGTTTTATTTCACCTTTTTTTGGTGAATCTTTTTACCTTTTCCACTTACAAAGTAGATGCTAATAATAAAGCTAAGTCAGAGTATTTTATTCTCACCAAGCATCCCACAGTGCAGTATATTTATATTTACCTTTTGCATCCTGTTTACTTTATAACAATCCCTGAATCCTTATAGCAACAGCATACACAATAATTCAGAACACAACCAACATAAATACAGCAATTACAAATAGAGGTGTATTTTGCTTTCCTTCCACTCTTATCCATTTTCTATCTCTCCCTCTATTCTTTTCCTCCTCTTTTCTCTTTTCTGTACCCTTATTCATTCTCCCTTGATACTTGTTGCTCTCCCCTTGTTGTCTTTCTCAGCGCAATATACTTTTATCACTATCATCTGACACTTGTTACTCTGGTCTCCCTATTTGCTTTACTTCCTGCTGTTTGTCTCCCCTTATGTTTTCTTTCAACATTATTCTTTTTCCTCACACCATTTATTTTTTTCCCTGAATCCACACAATTTGTGTTTCCCACCACACTCTTTTTTTTATTACTCTCCTTTTCAATTATTTTCTGAGTTCCTATATGTTTTCTATTTCACTCCCCATGCCTCTTGGTAAGTATACAGTTTACCACAACCTGGTTTATATCCGTTCATAGTGCTTGTACTCACACCTCCCATCTATCCATTGTTCCACATTTGTAAAATGTTAAAGGTCAAATTTGTACAGAGGACTTATAGCATTAAAAGGCAAATTCTAAAACATACTTCAGCTTTCATAATGGAACGTATTTTCTCATACAAGAACAACTGGTGTATAGATGAAACTTCCCCTTTAAGGCACATGTTGGTATTATTATTATTATTATCGTTTATTTATAAAATGCCAACATATTCCGTACCGATGTACATAAGTTAAGTTCAGACAAAGATAAATACCACTTAACATATAGCAAAGAAAAGAGGGCCCTGTCTTTGAGCACGGAATCCTGTGCCCATGGTGCTTTCCCAAAGTACATTGCAGGATGTAAACTCACAGACTTACAACCTAAAGGTATTGTGTGTGGTAAAGGAAGGAGAGTGACTTGATGAGCGTGTTAGGGTAGAATGTGATACGCTTCTTTAAAGAGATGTGTTTTAGTGAGTTTTTAGTAATGTTTTGAGGCAGGAGGATAATCTGAACGTTGTGTACGGAAGATAGGTCTAGCAGAGGCATTCATAATGGATTGAAGTGGGGATAGTCTGGTAGTGGGTAGGCCAGCAAGAAGCGAGTTGCAGTATTCGAGTCAAGAGATGATGAGAGAGTGTATTAGGATTTTAGTTGTGTCTTGTGTAAGATGGTGGCGAATGCTGGAGATGTTTTTTAGATGGAGAAGACAAGATTTAGTTAGTGACTGTATGTGAGGGTGAAAGACGGGGCGGGGTCCAGTAGAACCTCAAGACAACGGGCTTGGGAGGTGGGGGTGATGATGTTGTTGCTGACAGTGAGAGAGATGTGAGGAATTGACGCTGTGGGAGAGGGTGGGAAGATTAGGAGTTCAGTCTTAGACATGTTGAGTTTGAGAAGGTGGGTGGACATCCAAGAGGATATACTGGAGAGGCAGTTGGAGACGTGTGTTAGAAGAGAGGGGGATAGATCTGGTGCTGAGAGGTAGATTTTGGTGTCCTCTGCATAGAGATGACAATTAAGCCCCAAAAAGTTTATTAGGGTACCAAGTGAGGATGCGTAGATGGAGAAGAGTAGGGGGCCTAGGACTGATCCTTGTGGTACGCCAACAGACAGGGGATGAGGAGAAGAAGAGGTGTCTGAGAAGGAGACACTGAATGATCGATTTTGTAGGTATGATGAGAACCGCGAGAGAGCAGTGTCTCTAATACCGAGGGAGAAGAGGATATGGAGTAGAAGTGGATGGTCAACTGTGTCAAAGGCAGCAGAGAGATCTAGAAGAATAATAATTGAAAAGTGACCCTTTGACTTGGAGGTAAGCAGGTCGTTGGTGACTTTAGTGAGAGCTGTCTCAGTGGAGTGTTGGGGCCAAAAGCCGGATTGGAAGGTGTCAAGAAGGGAGTTAGAGGAAATAAAGCTGGTAAAGCGGTTATCAACGAGCTGCTTCAACAGTTTGGAAGCCAGGGGAAGCAGAGAGATGGGGTGGAGGTTAGATGCAGAGTCAGATGAGGGTTTTTTGAGGATGGGTGTAAATATGGCATGTTTTAGAGAAGATGGAAACGTGCCAGTATTTAGGGAAAGGTTGAAGAGGTGTGTGAGAGCTGGGATTAGTGTGGTTGAGAGCGGAGGGATAAGCTGAGATAAATAGGATCTAGAGAACAGGAAGTGAGGCGAGTGGATGTTATCAGTTTGGAGACTTCGTCCTCTGTAGCCGGATCAAAGCAGTTCAAAGTGGCAGTGGAATTGGAGAAGGGAGAAGACTGGGTGCTGTTGGTTAGTTGAGAGGGTGGATTGTGTGAGCCACTATGAGAGGAGAGATCATTGCGGATATTTTGAATTTTATGAATAAAATGGTTGGCAAAGTCTTCAGCTGTGAGAGAGGAAGGGATGGGAGGAGGAGGTGGTGGGCGGAGGAGAGTATTGAAAGTGGCAAACAGACGATTGGGGTGAGAGGACAGAGTTTATACTAGTGATGTGAAGTATTGTTGTTTGGTGAGTTTGAGGGCAAAGGAATAGGAGCGTACATAAGCATGTACCTTATATCTTACACACACAGGCATAATAATAAATATTTTGGATTTGTGCATACTAATCAAGATCTCTGTATGAGCAATCTAATTTTCTTATGAACACCTAAATTTATTATTATGTACATTCATATTCACTACTTAAAGAATGTACAGTAATGATTATGTGCACCTGGACATAAATGCACAACTTGGTCCAGAGACAAATATGACTTGGTAAACTCAAACAGTTTATGAAACTCACAACTGCTTTCCATCAAGTGAGAAATGACATCAATCTAAGGCACCATAGTCATACATACTTTGCCACCATTGTACACCCTCATATACCACTTAGAATACTTGTATTTGTGCATACCATATCACAAGCTCATACATGCCATCATTTACATTTAGCACAGTCACACACATACTAACAGAACTAGATTATGAAAACTCCCACGTTTATGAATATTCAGATCTTTGTCTTTTCCACCTATCTCTATTCTCCACTGGCCAGACATTTTGACAATACCATACCAGATTTAGGTCTCATTCAGGGCTTGTTGTTCAAGTTTAGTGAAAATATGACAGGTAGACCTAGCATTGTATGATGATCCTGAGTTACACTACTTTTACATAGTCACATACATTAGGCGGTCAGCTATGATATGAATGTTATCTTGGCTTCCACTGTAGCTGAGGTTAGACTATTTTTCTGAAAAGGCTGCTCTTGGATAGTGTATAACTGATCCTCTGTCTTTTTTAATTATTTAGCTGTGCAGTTAGCTAATTAATACTTAATTGTTTAGAAGAGCCCTGTAGTGAGAGAGTAAATTGCAGGACTCTGTGTTTTGGCAATGCTGCTTCTTGAAGATACCTTTGTTTTTCATGATGTAAATTCCCCACTATGCGGATGAAAGTCATGAGGCTACTACTTAGGAGAAAAGCGTACAATCCAGGTCCCAAGTAGGGTCAACATTTAAGCTCTTTGGTGTTCAGCATAAGACTCCCGTCCATTTCTTTATAACTGGAAAGATTTACTATGTTCCTCTGTATATGTGTATATGCATATATATATATATATATATATATATATATGTATGTATGTATGTTGTGTGTGTGTGTGTGTGTGTGTGTGTGTGTGTGTATATATATATATATATATATATATATATATATATATATATATATCTATATCTATATATATATATATATATATATATATATATATATATATACACATCTGTGTTCACATGTGTATGTCTAAAACAAGTTAAAAACCTGTTTCCAGTTCAGACTTCCAATAAAAACAGTTATTACACTGCATTCTGGGAAGCTAATCAGGGAAATGCAAATGTGCCCTCTTCACTCCTTATCCATTTTCAAACATGGCTTCATTTTAAGCTTATGCCTGCTGTAGTACACAGCTTTAATGGCAAGCCAAGGTTGGATTTTACACAAGCTGAGAATCCAATCCATGTACAGCTGTTTCAAGCTTACTGGCTATCATCCGCATGGAGCGGGATCTCAGCCTGTGTTGTGGAAATTATGAATAGGTAGTTCACCACAGCAATCATTTATAATATGGTGGGCAAAAGAGCGATAGAAGCCCTCCACCGTACAGTAGTACAGTAAATAAATAGTACATCTGTGTTAACATTTGAATGGCTAAAACTATATATATATATATATATATATATATATATATATATATATAAATATATATATAATTTCATATATTCTTGAATCAACAACTAGGGTATCACTCTCTCACAAAATACATACCTTTCATATTCCTTAACTACATCTTAATTCAAAAAGTTATTATTTTTTAGAAAGCACTTTATTTCAGATTTAGTTTTTTCAAATATTGGAGGTGGTTCCTCAACTATTTTTAATATTTTCACACTTGAACTATGCCCAAAGTTTATATTCTCCCTATTTTTTATGTCTGTAGCCTAAATGACTGAACTTATATAAAGGTACTCTGAACTCATAGGCACTTTTCAGCATTACGTGGAGAGCAGCCAAAATAAAAATCCACTCTTAAAGGAACATGGAATTATTTGTGTTGTTGCATCAGAAAGAGGGTATTTGATAATGTGCTTAAGTGTGTTTTTGTTTTTTTGTCTATCAATCCAATATTTTGGTAAAGAAATGTATTTACACTGTTCAAATAATTTGATAAACCTTTCAGTTTGATTCATCCTTTGTTCAGTGACAATGACTTCCCCTTACATAAATAACCTCATATGTGGCCCTTGAAACAGCAGCACAGTATGTTTACGCCTGTTGTTGAATCAGTGCCCAAAATTGTAAAATTTTACGTGGGAGACAGTCTAATTTTACTAACTAGAAATATTGTTTCCGGTACATAGAAGTGCATGTTTTTTCTTTTTTTGTCTTTAGTTTGTTTAATCATGATTACGTCTACATTTTCACAAGGAGTGTAGCTACCGTTAATTTATCTTGTTTGTTTTAATTACATTTCCCCCACATGTGAAGTTACACATCAGAAAAACAGTGTGCCGCCTTTCTTCTCAAATGGCAGCCAGCTTTATGGTGAGATAATGCAGCTGCACAATTCATGTACAGCTGTGATTTGTGTGTAGAAAGTAGAGTCCAATGTAACTATGTTTGGAGTTGTGCTTTGTCTGTCATGTTAGTAAATCAAATTCAAAGCATTAGGCTCATGTGTTTTTCTTTTTCTTTTTTTTTTTTTTTTATTTCTTTTCAAATATCTTTAAGTATTAAATGGATTTATCAACCTTCTAAACCAGGTATTTCAAACTGGTGGCCATAGGCCCCATGCTCTTGCACCCTGTCCCCAGTGAAGTATTGCCCACATCTTGTGGCGCTTGACCCTCCCTTTTTGCTCTCTTCATCTGGTATCTGCTTGATAACAAACAAACAAAAAATAATATCAATAAACTCTCTATTTAAACTTAAGGGAGAAGGTGGAGGTACATGGAATGTTTTACCAGCTATTAGAGAAACATCTCTGGAAGACATTGCTTTACAATACCTCAGACATCAGTCCACCTACCATAATCTTTTCAGTTATTTAATCCTACTAGTTATTTAATCCTCAACAGCTCTGGTAGCTCAGTGTGTTTTTACTTTGAGTTCCACGTTTGCCTCTCTAGTGGTATATTAATTACTTGGGACAAAAAAACTGGAAAGCTCTTGTGACATTTCCTAAAGTGTATGTGGTCCATACATATGTCACAAAAAGCCTTTAAAAACTGGGGTACATGCTTTAAATTGGAAGGGTGTAGGAACCAGTAGTAGAATCATGGGGGTACGATAGAGGGATAGGGAAGAGATTATTTTGTTTAAAAAATATGTATGACATTGCCATTATGATATTATGGCCTTTTATGTGTTCTATTGGAAATGTGGACATCACTATCCTTTCATTACAACGTGGCTGTACATACAACATTATACTAATATGAACGGAGGATACACTTTAATGTGTTATTGATGAAATATATAAAAATATTTTAAATGTGACTAACATTTCCTTAGGCACACTCAGATGGTACCCACATTTTGTTTTTACAACTTGCTTTTACTAACGTTACTAACGTTGCTTCACTAAGTCACAACTGATAAAGCAGAAGTCTAAAAGCGGCTTCTAATTGGATAACAAATTCTGGAGAAAAAAAAAATATATATATATATATATATATATATAATCAGGTTGTCATGCCACAGAATACTTACAGGCACCTAGATCTCATACTTACAGGCACCTAGATCTCATCTACTGTATGTCTCTGCAATTCAGTTTTACCGGGAAGCAGACGGGCGTGAGTGACCGAGCCAGTGCAGTGTTGGCGTTACATTCCCCGGGTTCAGCACTGCACCAGTTGAACGTGTTGTAACCCTCACTGACAAATATAGTTAGCAGAGCATCCTATGGGCAGCTAATCTAGTCCTCTTTTAATAGTGACTCTCAAGCAACCAGAAACTACATTTATCCTGCATCTACCAATCCCTGTGGGTGCCGGATTACTGAGAGTCTACTGTATTTTTGATTCCAAAAGAGCTCTCCTAGCTACACAGTGAATGTGCTTAAGTAATATTTTTCCACCCTTAGGATACTTTATTAGACTATACAGACTTAAAGACATTGGATGTTTATCTATATTTAAAGGGATATGTAAGTGAGCTGGATTATGAGTGCATCTGATAGAGCAAAATTAGTAGTGTATGAAAAAAAAATTGAATGAAAAAATACTGACGCTAGCACTTAAACAATTACCTTAAAGTTAGCAACATATCTTTTCATTTCTGTCAGTTGAAACCAAGGGTGAACACCCTCCAAACCCAGGCTAAATTGATATACAATTTGAAAAAATGTTTTGGCCAATCAGGAGGAAGTAAAGACTGAAACATTTGTATCACAATCTGACACTTTATGTAAACTTCCTAGGGGTGTGCATATCCAGATAGCAGTATCCAGCATATAAATATCTAAGTACATTCAACTTTTCAATATAATACACATTTTTCTACTAATCAGTAGCTGTTAGGAAACATTTGAAACCCAAGAAACTTGCATATCCCTTTAAGCTTTCTAAGCATTGTGCATCAATGTACTTTGTCCCCTAATATACTTACTACAGGCAAATCCACTAGCAATGTACATATGTTTTACTTGCAAATTTTATTATATACCGTACTACTTTTAGGTCCTGTTTTTTGTTATTTGTGAGGATGTTTAAAATGCCTTTTATGAATATATTTTATATATTTATATTTTTTTGTATTGTCAGAACATCCTTATCACGCTACCATTGTGATAACATGTTCATATATTTAACATAACACCAGTAGTTATGGAGCTGTGCTATGAACTAAAGCCTAAAAGATTCAGCTTTTTATAATTTTTATGGAGTTCAGTTTGTTGTGATTTTAAATATCTGATATTTTGTGAGACGTGCACTGAAAAAGAGCTATTTTTCCCATCCATCATTATTCTGGATCTCCTATTTAATTTTAGAAACTTCTTACATTTGGTGGGAGGGTCTAATTTACTTTGACTGCACGAAGTCCGCTATGGGGAAGTGGTAGTATATTCTGCCACAATGCTAAGAATCTTGTAAAAATATAGGAAGCCTCAGCATAAAGACTTCTGTGGAAGGTTTGCACACACACAAAAAAAATCTTTCACTTTAATGAATACATTGAAAAGCTTTTGTATTGAACTTTGCTACTTGAAATTTATGGCCATTACAGTGACCTTTAAGTCAAAGTAAGTTATTGAAGGGTTCCCTGGTGGTTTCACCGATGCGACCTGGGTTTGATTCCAGTCAGGGAACCAAGAGGTCACACGATCTTGAAGTCAAGGGGGAGGGGGGATCTTTGCCATGAAAAGCAAGTGTGTCAGTATGACCATGTGCATGGTGTGTTATGGTTTATGAGGTAACGATGAGTTGGACACTACTGAAGGTCAAAACAACAAATGTATACATCAATACTGTGTTACAGAGATCCCAAGGTGTTTGGATGCACTTATTATGAATTGGAGGTGATTATTCCTTTTTCTGGTTTGCTGTGAATTATACCACTGTCATTCAGTGTAAGGTGTGAGTAATCAAACACAGGGCTGCACCATTATATATACTTGCACTTCTCAGTGACTACACTACATGATTTCTAGCAAGTGAAAAAGAACAATATAACTATATATATATATATATATATATATATATATATATATATATATATTTATATATATATATATATATATATATATATATATATATATAGCAGATATTTCCACAGCCTATACCTGAAACTAATTAAGGCCATTGGTGCATTGCAGCTCTTCATGTATTCTGCCAGATGAGGCAAGCTCAGACAAATAAAGGCATTTTGTCCATGTACTTTTCCCTCCTTATCTGTCATTGTCATTTTTAACGAGGGTTATATCATGCTTGATCGTGTATACCTTTGGCAACAAATATCAGTTAATGTTGAGCATAGTCTACCTTTTCTAATTAGTAAAATGTATTTTCCATCATATTTGTTTTTTATTTCTTCTACAGCTACAAGAATTTGAAACCGCAATAAAACAAAGAGATGACATCATTACACAACTTACTACAAACCTGCAACAAGCCAGGAAGGAGAAAGACGAAATAATGAGAGAATTTCTTGAACTTACAGAACAAAGCCAAAAACTGAAGATCCAGTTCCAACACGTATGTTGACATCACTTTCACATGAAATTTACATTTAGTATTAAAGCGGTTTAATGGCTGAGGCCTTGATCCTTACAAGCATTAGGTAGCTATATACAGAGGTTAAGTACAAGGCAAATACAAATGTTAAACTATGACAAAAAATGGAGTACCCTGTCTTTGAGCTTAGTATCACACTTATATAGTGCTTTTCCTAAAGCACCCTACAAGATAAAAAAACTCATTAACTTACAATCTAAAGGGTTAGGGTGTGGTACAGGAGAGTGTTATATGCTTTGTGTATGGTAAGGCTGAAGGTGATCATTTTTTAGTGAGTTTGAGGCAGGAAGATAGTTTGGTGGAGCAAGGCAAGGAGTTTGAAAGAATGGGGGCAGCACAAGAAAAGTCTTGAAGGTTGGAATGAGAGAAGGTGATGGATGGAAAAGGGAATGAGTGCTGAAACTTTATAGAGAAAGTGCTGTCCTTAAAGGGGCATGGAAGGTTTCTGGATTTTACTAGGAATATAATATACTAAGATTTTATGCAGAAGATAAAAGAGCTTTTTAAGCACTTAAAAAAAAATAAAGTATATAAAAGTAAAGGGACACATAGGGATATTATATTCCTAGCAAAATGCAGAAACTTTCCATGTCCCTTTTAATCATCTATGGAATATCCTTTTTTTTATATTTTCCTTTTTGTTTCTGCATCAGAAATAAGTTTATTATATATAATATAAGACGATTTTACCTGGCCTATTGGGCATTGCTTTGTTTATACATATGTAGTGTAGTTATATTCAAATGAAAACTATATCAGCAGCACTATTTTGAATATGGCTTCAAAGCCAAATATCACTAAAGACATGCCACTCTCGTTCCTCTTTACTGACTATATTGATCTGTGGGTGAACCCAATGCCATGTCCCCTTTCTGTTTTGCTATTGCATTGGTGAATAGACTAATACATTGTAGTTCTTGCTGATTAGTATTACAGATGGAAACGAGCACTGTGTAAATGCTACATGTTATACTCTTATAAATGGGAGTGGGAAAGCTGCTAACAGGCAACTTGACTTTATAGCATATTTTAAGCAAACATCTGTCTGAAACAGTTTATCGTTGCATGATTAGCATGAACCAGGAAATTATTACTCCTGTTTTGCTGAGCTAACCTAGAAATATCCCGTTTCATGGCAGATAAGTCAGTCTTTTCTGACCCTTCTATCTAAAAAGTTTGTTTTATGAAAAACATACACAAAATGTTCCTTTTTTTTTTTTGCACTACTGAAAAAAATACAAGTCTAAAAAAACAAGTTTGACGTTTATTTAATTAGCCTTGTGCCAATTAATAGGAGTTATGTCGGTGTCCCAGATTTAGCAGTTATTATTGAATAGCACTGGCTTCGGCTGGTCTTTTATCAACACCAAGGCTCAGCAACAATTAAGTTACCTGTAAAGTTCAATGTGGATTGAAAATCCTGGGACTGATTACAGTTCGGGAAATGCAATTTATAAACTAAATGGAGCAAGTGTAGGGGTATCATATAGAAGCGGATTTGGAAGGCTTTTGGGTAACCACCTAGGTACCAGTGCTCAATGCCAAGCAGCAGCTGCAAAGGCAAATAAAATATTAGCATGTATTAAGAAGGGTATAGAAGCAAATATAATTCTGCCACTATACAAATCCCTAGTATGCCCTCATTTGGAATATGGAGTACAATTTTGGGTACCACTTCATAAAAAGGACATTTTAGACTTGGAAAAATTACAGAGAAGGGCTACAAAACTAATATGGAGGAGCTTAGTTATGGAGGGGCTTAGTTATGTTAAACTTATTTTCTCTAGAAATAAAGCGTCTAAGCTGGGATATGATTACCTTTTATAAATATATACAGGGTCAATACAAGGCTTTGTCAAGCAAACTTTTTGTACCAAGAGGTTTACAACTGACGAGGAAAAAGGAAAATGATTCCACCTTAAAGAAAGAAAAGGGTTCTTCACAGTAAGGATGGTTAATATGTGGAATTCTCTACCAAAGGAGGTGGTGACAGCACATTCAATAGATAACTTTAAGAAGGGATTGAATATATTTTTGGATAAAAAGGGCATTCAGGGTTATCCTGGACAATTAGAGAAAGAGTATTGATCCAGGGAGGAATCTGATTGACAGTATCTGGGGTCAGGCAGGAATTTAATTTTTTCTGTTATGAGACAAATGTTATAAGGATCAGAAGAGATCTAAAAAGGTAGAACTTGATGGAGTAAAAGTTTATTCAACCTCAATTACTAGATTAATTTGCAGTTATTTGCTAAGAATACATTTTCAAACATTCATGTTTAAACTTTTAGTTTACATTATTTCATTTGCTGAAACTTTTTGTCATACTCATTCAGGTATTTCATTTAAAAACAATTTCTGTAGTTGTCATTGTATCGGAACGCTGTTATTGTTTATTTTTGCCCCAAACTAATAAATTGCATTAATTGTAGAAGATAGTGATTTATGTTTTATTACCTGTTTACAAAGTGTCTTTCCCTGTTTTGTACAGTTGCAAGCTGGTGAGACTTTAAGAAACACCAACCATACAAGTACAGCTACTGATCTCCTTCACTCAAAGCAACAGATATTCACTTATCATCAGCAATTAGAAGAGCAAGAAAGTCAAATAAAACATTTTAAGAAAGAGAGAGAAGATTTCCAAGCTCAGATAACATCCTTGCAAGAGAAGATCAAAAGCCTTGAGCAGGTTGGTATATACAAATATTTCAGTGAAAAAAATGTGTACAATACAATCCAAGAAATGCTTGCATTCTAATTTAAAGGGAACTTAAAATCATTTTACTTAAAGGGATTCTGAGCTTATAGAGACTGTGGGGCACCGTCACATAAATCAAAAGAGAATGGAGAATCTGTAAAACATTTTGATGTTATGCTCTTTTTACTCAATATCACTAGGAATATAATATACTTATGTATCTCTTTACTTTGTTTAAAAGCTTGTTTTTTTCTGCCTAATAACTTGCAGATTGTTCTTAACTGGTTTGTCCCCTCTGCAGCTCATGAAGACATTACACCTATAAGTACAGGGGTTGTACTGTCTCATAGTAACCAATCAGTGGCAACATTCTATAACATGCTACTTGAGAGAGGTCACTGACTGGCTAATTTGAAACACTGCAATTAGCACTGTAAGTGTATGTGTGTTTATGTAAATATACAGTTTATCAGAAAGTGACAGGTCAACACACAAACAGAAATGGCTTTTTATATACAAAATTATGTGCACTACATCAGAACTTTCTGGCAATCTGCCATCCCATGAGAGTGTGCTGCCCTAGGCCAGCGCCTCGAAAGCCTATGCTTAAAACACACTGCTATTTACTATTGAAATCGGTGGCAAAGTAAGTCCCAATAGGAGAACCCTCTCACCTAAGCTACAGACAGACTAGCAGACAAGGTGGAGTCTTCCTTGACATAATCAGGATCTTCTAAATCAGGGGTGTCCAAGTGTGGTCCTTCTGAGCCCCACACAGGCCTAGATTTGAGGATTTTCTTTCTGTGCACAGGTGATTCACTCAGGATGACTGAAGAGGTGATAGTCTCACCTGGGTGCAGCAGGGATATCCTCAAATCCAGGCCTGTGTGCAGCCGAGCAGCAACGAACTTGAACACCCCTGAACTAAATATAAGATTTTCTCTAAAAATGATTTTAGGTTCCTGTCTTGCATAGTTGATAATGTTGTTATTTTGTTACACACTTTACAAACATGTTAAGGACAGTGGCCCTTTAAGGTATAAGCCGGACAAGCATAACCAGTGGCTTAAATCAGCGTACAGTGAAGTTACACAATTGCAAGCATGCAGTTAAAAGAGCACGTACAGTTTTGAGTGCAGAGTGCGTTTAAAACATTTCTTTTAATCGCTCTACGGATTTCTTTTGGGTTTGTCGGAAGCGATGCACCGACAATGTTATGGGCTTTTTGGAAAACTCAGTTACCCCTTATAGTGGTTGAACCGGATACTGTCAAAAATGTGTTTCAGGAGGTGGTCCCAGATTTCTTCTAAATCTTGTTCATACAGGGATTAAAGGGACCTTATGTATTCATTGAGCACTATTTTTTTACAAATATACTTTTATATGAATTATTACCTGCTCTTTTAAATTCATTGTAGCAAAATGTCCTTTTATTCACAGTGCCTAGCAAGTGTTAAAGCCTTTATCTTTATTTATACCTACTTGGCATGCTTTTCCTGACTATCACCGCATCCACCAGAATTAATTAATCTATCTAGGTAAAGTTAGTAACAGAGAGCAAGAATCATTTAGGTTATTGGTACCTAACTTTCAAGCCCAATTATCTAACACTTCCACTGAAACGTTTAAAAAAAAATCTGTTCCAACAAGAGATTGCGGATGACGACTTCTTCTTTATACATATGATAATATCATTTTAATCCTAACTCTACTACAAGTGCAGCTGCAGCATCTATAAAATACAACTTAGTCCATTTTCTTATTTTTATGGGTGAGCATCGTTATAACAACTTTCAGATTTCCATAATATTATTGGTCTTCATCTTTTTAAATGTGTTCTTTTTTTCAGGTCTATCAGAGCAAATTTGAATTGACTTACGAAGAAAAATTTCACGAAAAAGACTTGGCTGTTGATAACTTGAAAGCAGCACTAAAAGATGAAGAAACTAAATCCTCTCAGTTAAAAGAGAGACTTTTTGTGACTGACAAATCAATAGAGGAATTGAATGAACAGTTAACACTAAAGAATCGGGAAATTACCGAGCTTACTGAGGAGCTGAATAATTCCAAGCAGAAAGAAAGGAGGTCTTCTGATGAAATAAAACAGTTAATGGGAGCTGTAGAGGACCTTCAGAAAAAGCATCACAAAGGTACTCAATTTGAGGCAGACATTGTTCAACGGATGGAATTAGAAACACAAAAGAAACTGGAGCAGCTTCAGGCAGAACTAGACGAAATGTATGGACAGCAGATTGTACAGATGAAGCAAGAGTTAATCAGGCAACATACGGTGGAGATCGAGCAGCTCGTTTCCCAGCACAAAGCAGAACTGGACAACGTCTCCAAGCAGACAACCAAAAATATAACCAGCGAACAAATCCGTGTACTTAATTCTACAATTAATGAATTAAATCTCCATCTGCAGACTCTGAAGGCTGAGCGAAATAAAATGAAGAAAGATTATTCTCAGCAGCTTGAGACGGCTTCATCTGAAAAGTCAAAGCTACAACGGCAAATTGAAGATCTGCTTGAGGATCTGAGCTTTGCAAGGGAACAAATACAGAGAGCCAAGCAGAGCATAACAGAGAAAGAAAGCAAGCTCACCGAAGCAAGCAGTTTGCATGTCACAATCGAAGAGCTGAAAATGCAATTGGCATTAGCTGCTGAATTTACCAAAGAATTAGAATCGAAACACAGCGCTGAAGTTACAAATTACAAAATTAAGCTTGACATGTTGGAGAGAGAAAAAGATGCTGTTTTGGGCAGAATGGCTGAATCTCAAGAGGCAGAGTTGGAGAAGCTTAGGACAAGTTTTTTGTTCAGTCAGGAAGAGGAGCTCTCAAAGCTTAGGGAAGACTTAATGAGAGAGCATAGGACAAACATTGAAAATCTAAAAGATAATTTAGAAGTCCAGTATAAAGCACAGATTGATAGGGTACAACAGGATATGAATCAAATCATTAATACTATGCAATCTGAAAAAGATAGTTTAATAACCAAACAGAATCATTTAATGCTGGAAATCTCAAAGCTGAAAGACTTACTGGAGTCTACAAATGACTCCAAATGTGAAGAAATGATGATTCAGATAAATGAGCTTCAAAAGGAGATCGATTCTCTGAGAAGAGAGGAGAAGGAAAAAGGCACTATAGAGCAGGAAGCACAAAAACTTCAGCTTCGAATTGAATTGCTTGAAAATGAAGTGAGAGAGAAGGATGTGCTTAATGAACGGATTGCCAACCTGGAGATGGACAATAAACTTCTCAAAGATGAAAACTCTATTTTGCATCTTAAGTTAAAAAACCAGAACATTAACAATGAGGTAAAAAGTCTGGCTGAGGTTCCAACATCTGAAAATTCAGACTTAAAAAATGAGGTTGAAAAACTTAATGCCGAAAATATTGATCTTCGAAAAATAGAAAATCAGTTGACAGAAGAAATAGAGCGACAGAAAAACACATTTTCTTTTGCGGAGAAGAATTTTGAGGTCAACTATCAGGAATTACGAGAAGAGTATGCATGCCTTTTGAAACTAAAGGAGCAATTAGAAGAGTGCAAAATTAAGCAACAGGAAAAATATGAAATTAAACTCCACAGCCTTTGTGAAGAGCTTGCAAAGATAAAGAGTAATTCTGCTGTAGAAAACATTGTGTTTCAAGACCCAAAACTCGATGTTCGTAGGGTTTCACAGCTTGCCAAAGCAGATCCGTTTGAAGGTTCAGAAGTTATTGAAAAAGATACAACAGAACTAATGGAAAAACTGGAGATCGCCCAACGTGATAAAGAAGAATTATCTTTAAAACTTTCTGATCTATCTGCACAGTTGCAGTTGAAGGAAAATGAAATAAATCTGTTAAAAGATGAAGTGAAGTTGCTATGTCATGAAAGAGACCATGCTTTGTCTGGTCGCCAAAAGCTGGAAGAGATAATAACCGTGAAGAAGATGTCAAGTAGGCAGGATGACCAAGAATATTCTGCAGAAAAAGAAGTTGTAATGTCAAACGATGACAAGAGTGACATCTCTACAGCAAAAGAAGATTTTGGTAATGAAATGAAAGTGCAAAAAGAAACAATATATCTTAGTGATTGTTCTCCTTCATATTTAGCTTCCCAGACCAGTCATTTGCAACCGGAAAAAACTAATGAATGGGAAGACCGAGAGTCCCTGTTGCAAAATCTACATGAGTTGACGTCTAAACTAGAAAGTGAATCTGCTCTTTTGTTGAGCACACAAAAGGAAAAAGATCAACTTCAGAAGGAACTGGCTACTCTGCATCAGGAACAGGTGAGACTTCTGCTTTTCAAGTGTCTGCGTTTCATGTATAGCCATGTCTTGTAGCTAACTTCGTGGATGAAATAATTGTGTGTCTTTGTGCCTAATATTTGCATTATAACTCTCACTAGTATTGCGCACAAAATGGAATTTGTAAATTGTTTTGGTGTGAAAGTCAAAAACTTATAACTGAAACAAAATAATTTACAATGCATTGTTTAATTCATTGTATAATGATATTGGTTTAACAGTTCTGGTGTGTTAAAGTACCACTGTACTTAAGTACCACTGTATTTAAAAGTAAGACTCATTGGTTTGTGTGCTGGACATAGCACTTTAAAATAAAAATGTAATTTTTTTCTTAACTGTGTTCTCTCCCCAAGCAGAGGTAAGTAGCTCCTCCTACCTGTCATCAGAGGCGTGGCCAGTTCTGTCTGTATACCAGGCTAAAAAATATTCCGACTAGTATAGGTTCTGCTTCAGACGGAGCATACTCGATAAAGGGGCCGCGTTATGATGGCTCATGTCTTGATGAAGCTATTTATGTCATTGGGCAGGACCAGTGACATCAGCCTAGCCTGCTTCCATGCTCCGTGATAGTCCAGTACCCAGGCAGAGCAGGCCACGCCCCCCTGATGGCTTATTTGTAAAAACACTACAGTGGTTCTCTAATTTAATTAAAATAATTCATCAGACACTAGCCTTCCACATTGCAATGATGTAATATTGGTCTGAAAACATTTACTTTATATTTAATTTCCTCAACCACTTCCAAGTGTCTGGAACAACCATCTTGTTTCTTGACATCTTATATTTTCTCAACCATAGTTAGAATACCTGGGACAGCCCATTTGTTTCTCTTCAGTCTAGGAGGCTGGTTGTCGTGTTCGAATGGCAAGTTGCAACTGGTTCTAGTTGGATGAAGTATAATGGGCATTTTCTGCATCCTGTGTTTGAAACTCCATAGAGAGTAACATAGGACCTTTCGAATCACTTTATAAAGAAAATAAGTTGATCCTACCCAAGGAGTGAGTTGCTTATAAAAGGTTTTGTTTCACTGACACATTAAACCCAGAAAAAAAAGTATATCCATTAGTGTGGATATTTCATAGAAGATGCCATTAAGTTTTCCTTAATCTGAGTCTGAAACCTAAAAATGACTTTAGTTCCTACTGAAGCCAAAGTTATTTGGGAGTTGAACCTGCACCACCTCCCCGAGTCAGTTCATCATATTCATCGATAATTCAGATGAGGCTAGTTATTTAAATAAGAAAATACAAAATAAAGGCAGAGACTAAATGCATGTCCCATTGCATTTTTCAAAGTTTCATTGTAAGAGAATAGAGATTTTTTTTAAGTAATAATGATCTTCGTTGAATGATATTTCTTTTCCCATCACAGTGTGATATGAGGCTCCAGTTGGAAGCTCAGCGTATCAGTCTTACACAGATACATTTGGCTCACTTGGAACTAACAAAAGAAAATTTGCAAAGAGAAAAGGAGAAAGGTCTGTGCAGTCTTAAAGATGAGATGATCGAAGACCAGGAACAAACAATTAGAGAGCTACAAGATCAACATCACCAAGAGCTTCAAAAATGTAAAGAGCTACAAGATCAACATCACCAAGAGCTTAAAAAATGTAAATTGAATCAAACAGGTAAAATACTTAGTCTAGGCAGTGCTTCCAATGCAGTCCTATGTCTCAACAGTTATTTGTGGTACGTCTTTATTAAACCTGTTTAAGATAAATGTAAGCAACAATTAATTAAACTTACCTTCTATTCAATGTCTTTCAATATGCGTAAAAAGAAATGGAATGCAACTTCTTTCTGTCATGCCTCGTTTTATGTATTGCAAGAAATTGTTTGTTTTTTTTGTTTGTTTTTTTACATGCTTTTTGTTTATCCTTCCTTGAAACGAACTGGAAAGGCTTACATGCTCATAGAAAATAATTGTCACTCAAGATGTCGTTGGTAGATAAGTATAAGACTGTTAGTTATATTCCTGCTCATTGACTTCTACAAGCCCCCCAATGGCAATTACACATTCAAAGCAGTTTATTCTGTTGAATATTCTAAATTTTCAAGATTGAAACACTGTGAAATGTTATCCCATAGATTGTAAGTTTGCGAGTTTTCAATCATGTGTCCCTGTCTTGGAAACAAGCACTATGTACATTTGATTACAGTGGATATAAAAAGTCTACACACCCCTGTTAAAATGTCAGGTTTCTGTGCTGTGAAAAAACGAGACAAAGATAAATAATATCAGAACTTTTTCCACCTTTAATGTGACCTATAAACTGTACAACTCAATTGAAAAACAAACTGAAATTCTTTAGGTAGAGGGAAGAATAAATATAAAAATAAAATAATATGGTTGCATAAGTATGCACACCCTTAAACTAATACTTTGTTGAAGCACCTTTTGATTTTATTACAGCACTCAGTCTTTTTGGGTATGAGTCTATCCGCATGGAACATTTTGACTTGGTAATATTTGCCCACTCTTCTTTGCAAAAACACTTTCAATCTGTCAGATTGCGAGGGCATCTCCTGTGCACAGCCCTCTTCAGATCACCCCACAGATTTTCAATCAGATTCAGGTCTGGGCTCTGGCTGGGCCATTCCAAAACTTTAATCTTCTTCTGGTGAAGCCATTCCTTTGTTGATTTGGATGTATGCTTTGGGTCGTTGTCATGCTGAAAGATGAAGTTCCTCTTCATGTTCAGCTTTCTAGCAGAAGCCTGAAGGTTTTGTGCCAATATTGATTGGTATTTGGAACTGTTCATAATTCCCTCTAACTTAACTAAGGCCCCAGTTCCAGCTGAAGAAAAACAGCCCCAAAGCATGATGCTGCCACCACCATGCTTCACTGTGGGTATGGTGTTCTTTTGGTGATGTGCAGTGTTGTTTTTGCGCCAAACATACCTTATGGTATGATGAAACATTTTGGCCATAATTCCAAAACACCTTTTCCCACATGCTTTTGGGAGACTTCAGATGTGTTATAGCAAAATGTAGCCTGGCTTGGATGTTTTTCTTTGTAAGAAAAGGCTTTCATCTTGCCACTCTACCCTATAGCCCAGACATATGAAGAATACGGGAGATTGTTGTCACATGTACCACACAGCCAGTACTTGCCAGATATTCCTGCAGCTCCTTTAATGTTGCTGTTGTCCTCTTGGTAGCCTCCCAGACCAGTTTTCTTCTCGTCTTTTCATCAATTTTGGAGCGAGCTCCAGTTCTTGGTAATGTCACTTTTGTGCCATATTTTCTCTACTTGATGATGACTGTCTTCACTGTGTTCCATGGCGCAGAAATTATTTTGTACCCTTCTCCTGACTGATACCTTTTAACAATGAGATCCCTCTGATGCTTTGGAAGCTCTCTGTGGACCATGGCTTTTGCTGTGGGGTGCGACTAAGAATATTTCAGGAAAGACCAACTAGAGCAGCTGAACTTTATTTGGGGTTAATCAGAGGCACTTTAAATGATGGCAGGTGTATGCTGACTCCTATTTAACACGATTTGGAATGTGATTGCTTAATTCTGAACACAGCTACATCCCCATGTATAACAGGATGTGCAGACTTATGCAACCACATTATTTTTCTTTTTTTTTTTTTCTCCCCTCTACCTAATAGATTTCAGTTTGTTTTTCAATTAAGTTGTACAGTTTATAGGTCACATTAAAGGTGGAAAAAGTTCTGAAATGATTTATCTTTGTCTCATTTTTTTACAGCACAGAAACCTGACATTTTAACAGGGGTGTGTAGACTTTTTATATCCACTGTATATGCCCTCCATTCTTTATAAGGTGTTAAGTTTGTTTTTTGCCATGTACTAAACCCATGTACAGCGCTACGGAATATGTTGGCACGATATAAATAAAGATAATAATAATAATCAAATACCCTCAATTTTGTTTTACATATCGACATTCTGTATTTACATTAGGTGGTGAGGAAGGATCATGTCAGGTTCTAACACAGCTATTATTGAAGACAATTAGCGATGAACATGATCAAGTAAATCAGGTAGGATGTCTGAATCTTATTGTCTCTTTAACATTTTTATCTGTGTTTAAAAACTCCACTTCAGCACCAATAAGTTGCTCTTCCTGGTATTATGTGACATCATATTTCCATTTAATACTCTTTTTAATGTCAAGGTTTTCTGGATTTTAAGTAGTTCTTTAAATAAAGCAGAAAACACTTTAATAATTAGTAAGCTATAATGAAGAGGTAAAGTAATGCTTTTATTTCAAATGTGAAGGTAAAATGCTAATAGTTCCTTTAGTTATTTATTACTGATCTGTACTGAACTTGGAACAAAGCACTTTGTTTAACTTGGGATTCAAGTAAATGAACATTAAACAGCATGATGTCTGTCATAGTTAAATTCTCACTTGGGTATAGCTGGAGTTATGTACAGTGGAGCTTCACTGTATTCATCAAATTTGTGCAAGAGGCACAAATCTTAAGATTTTTAAATTTGTTCAAAGTTTTTGACTGTTATTCTTGAGATGTTTGAGAGATATTGTAACTTAGAGTTTCAGCCTGTATAATTGAATTTTATGTTCAATATAACATAAAGCAAATAAATGAATCTAAATCGATGTTTCCTTTTCCATTCTGCATAGTGCTTAAATCGAATGCTCCTGAAACCACCAGAAAAGGAAGATGAACATAAGATGTGTGTGTCCCAAGATCCTGCCTGTGTTGAGGCTTTACAGCAGCATATAAAAGAAATGCAATGTAAGTCATTCCTTGTACCTGTGCTATTACAATATTATTAGAGTATATGTTAAATGACAAGAAAAATATATTACTGAATAGATAACACTGAATAATAGTTTCAAATATTGGAAAAATTGTAGCTAATTTTAAGATATTGTCTTCCCATGTTCCAGTTTCCCCAGAAATTAGTTAGCTTTGTACAGTTACAGTTCTTTTTCCTCCACTGTCTTATATTACTTCCATAAAGGATCCTTCAACCAATTACAGGAGACGTTGTATGAGGTCTTTTCTATCATAGTTGTCCAACTAATGTTGCTTAATAGTCCATCTGCAGCATAATCAGTTACTGCCACTATTTATCTGTTTGATTTTCCAATACGCCCTGCATACTTATAGGTATATGAAAGTGAGCTGGATTATGAATGCATCTGATAGAGGAGAATTTATAGTGTCTGGATTTTTTTTCATGCAAACAATTTTTTTCAAAGTTAACACTGAAGTTTGCTGAATTTCTTGCTTTTGCAAAGAGTTTTCTCTTAATGTGGACACCCCCTTAAATTCCCAGGGATAATTAGCATAACTTATATACATGGCGTGGGGACTGTGCAGACATGCTCAGTTAGCACCCGTCGTCTGTCCTACTGTGGGAAGTCACATGATTTCAGACACTTTCCTTTCCTTTAGCCAATCAGCAGGTGCATGTACTGCATATTGAATATGAAAATGATATATCCAATATGCAAATCTCAGTTGCTGGGGGCGTCTACATCACTCCAATCAAATTTTTTTCTTTTCTGCAAATTTTTTTTGCATATTTTCATGCAAACATTTTTTGCTAGGTGGGTTATGAGGCTTTCTACAGGATGCATTCATAACCCACCGCACTTTCATATACCTTTTAAAGAGGCTTTGTGCATCACAGATAAATATTTTGTTGTTCCTTTTCTGGGATGATAATTTAAAGAGTGTTTTGCTCTTTGATAAAAGATATATTGCCACCTATACGTCTACATCCTCCCTTCACGTTAATATTTTTCAGAACTATGTTAAATTGCTGTAGTGCTCCAAAATAAATCTGACTGAAATAATTATTTATTTGGATGTCATGACATAAACTCATGGAAATGTTTTTTGTTTCATCTATCTTACATTGCGTTTTTGTTTGTTACAGCTGTACACAAACATTTAACAAAACTTCTGAACACATTTTTAAAAGAGCATAAGCGAATTGGCGATCTGCACAGTTCTCTGGACAAGGTAAGGATAGGAAGTGGGGTGGGAGACAAAAATAGGTGAAAAAATATAGGTGCAAGTATTGATTTCCCTATCTACATTTCAGAAATGTATTATTATATGGTTTAGCAAATGCTTCAAAGAAGCTATATTTTTTTTAAGTTTTTGTTCAAGCTCAGAAAATATTCTTTAAATTAATGTATATGTAATTGTCGAAAAGTGCTTACATGCTCATGATGTGCATGGCTGCCAATGTTAGTTTGGTGTTGGTTAACATGTATATGTTAGGAGCACACTACACTTTCATTTCATAGTTGCACATTAAGATTAGGATTATCTCATTTATTTTTCTTGGCATGTTATAAATGTGATTATAAACAAAATTCTAATTATTACCTAGCTATTAAATGAGTATATCTCATGGAAATATTCCCTCTCCAGAGATTCTGCTTTTATAAGTAGATCATTATGGATGACGTATAAATGTAAAACTGCCCACTTAGGGATTTTAGAGGCCTCCACTGACACTGAGAGTAAGTGTGTAATATATTTAGATGTAGCAATCCAGTTCCTTTATTTACATTTACTTCAGGTAAGGGAGGCAAAACTGCGAGAATATTCACATACTTATTCAACGTGCTTCCAGAACTGTACTTTTTCTTATTAGTTTTTTTTTCCCCGTTTTTGCTGATTTAGTTTAGTATTGTTAGTCTGCATTGACACTAATCTCATTATGATTGCTTGGACACTAATACTCTACTTAGTTTTCGAGCTGTGCTTTTTGAGCTGTTAATTACTTTCAAATGACAGTGGTCTTCTTATTACTAATGAATACTTTACATGAATATTTTGAATACACCGCCTGCTACATGTTATCCAGTTCTGCCATTCTGCAGCTGGGACTGAGTTGCCCCTGAGGAGGTAGGATCTAAATCAATGGTTCCCAAACCGCTTCTCCGTGATCCCCAGACAGGTCAGGATTCCTCGTTAACACTGTGAGGCAATTAGTATTTAACAGGCCATGGAGCCTCACCTGTGTTCACACACTATTACATTAAAAACCTGCCCTTTCTGCAGATCCTTGAGGAGAGGTTTGGGAAGCACTGATCTAAATCTTTGTAGTCATCCTAAATATAGTGTATTTCTACTGTTAAGATTTTACAAATAGCGTTTCCTGTTTACATCATCATTCCTTATTATGGGATTTTCTAAACTATAATATTTTTAAATAAACAGCAATTATATTTATAGTCCGGAAATGACCATATTTGTTGTTAGACCTTTCTTTCATGATTAACGTACAGTAAGTAGTATTCATTTTTTCTGCTGTTGATGGAAGAGCCACTTAAAGGACAAAAAACACAACAGTTTGTTTTCGAACATTTAAAAGAGCACTCTTTAAACCGTACAATAGATGATTTTGGCATGAAAAAATATTAAGTAAAGCCTGTCTAAAAATTAATTGAAGCTATTCGGAAATGCAGAGAGGATACTATACTATAGCTGTCAAAGTGCAAGCCCCCAGGAGCAGTTAAGCATAATTGTAAGTTTTAAAAGCTAAATTGAAATTTATTTTCTTGAAATGCATAATTTGTTCTTAATCTGATGCTAAATAAACACATTAAACCTTGTTTTGTCCATTACAGTGGGACTTTATCAAACGATTCTCTCAAAGACCAATATGTAAACAGATTCGTTTTCTCTGTTTCTTGTTTACCACTCTCTCTTCCACATATTTAGATGATATGGGCCATTTCTTATTGTTTCTGAGCCACACAGGATGTAGACCACGGTCTAAAAAATTTAACTTTTGCCTTATATAATCTTGTTGCTAATCGCTAAATTCTACTAATAACATTGAAATCAATATCCATTTGGCAGTAAGAGCATATTTTTGTTTGTTTATATCCTCTTTCAGGCTAAAGTGCTCCAGCATACAAAAAAAGAGATTGATATCACCAGCCTGAGGCAGATTCTGTTTACATCCCAAGCTTCATCACCAAAAAGTTCTGGTAAATATATACCAAATATACGTTATCAATTATATACGTTCTATGAATAACTTGTATTATCTAGTTTTATGTAAAGTAACTGATTAGTAGCAAAATGTTCTCTGTAATATTAAGCATACTCTCTCTAAATGTTTAGCACATCAGACATCTTCCTGCAGTGATTTTGTATTTTTACTTTTTTCTTAAGATGTCCAGGAAACGCTGATTGTCACGTCAACTCAATCAGAAGAGGCTGAAAAACTTAAAATTGAGTTCAGCCAGCAAAGAACACAGCTTGAAGAGAAGCACTCTCAAGAAATTGAGCACCTAAGATGCTATTTCCAACAACAGCTAAAGGAAAAAGAAGAAAGGTTCACTACAGAGATAATCCATTTGCAGGAACATCTTCAGAATGTCAGCGAGACCTCTCTGCAATTCAGGTGCTTAGATCTGTGTACAAATGCTCAAGCACAAACGTGTTTATCAGATGTTTCAAAGTCTTTAGCATATCCTGAATATACATACACTCTGACTCACTTGCAGAGCTAATGAATGGAGGGCCATGGGGCAAAGAAATTTGCCCCCTGGGCTACACTTCCGTAGTGAACAAATGTTATATTTTTATATATATATATATATATATATATATATATATATATATATATATATATATATATATATATATATATATATATATATATAATCCTGGAATTGTGGGAGGGACTCTGTCCCTTGTCACTATATATTCTCTCTTCACCGCATCCCCTTCTTGAGGGCTTCCCTGCCTCTCCTGCTGATGTTTGTTCGGCCTGGGCAGGGAATCCCAACTGACCTCACGTATATGTGACGTCATTTGGGATTCCCTGCAGAGGAGTAATATGAAGCCGTCGAGAAGGGGGATAAGGTACGGGGAACCCGGGTGGTGCACAGGGTTTGCTCAGAGGTGGGCGACTGCACTGGGGCCCCCTAAAGGAGGGCCATGGTACTTTGCACCGCCTGCACCAATGGTAGCAGCTTTTTGAGTCACAGTATTTTATTCTGTTGTATTTTGTTAATCATTGGATTTTTATTCATATTTATTTTAAAAGCAAAACATTTGAGTTTTTATACTTATTAACAAAACACGTTAGGGAAAATTTTAATAATAACTTTTTTTAGGGTGGGGGTATTATTTTATCATTTCCATTTTAGTTTGAAGGACCACTGTAATGATTCAGTTTGCATGACTTTTTAGTTGCAAAGTTGATTATAAACACATGTTCTATTTATTGTGATTAAAAATATTGGTATTTTATGAAATGCGGATCCTTACTTTTCTATCATCTTTGTCCTAAATCTACATCAATAATTGTTCAGACTATGGCAAGAAATGCAGCATATCCCCAGACCCTGCCAGTAAAACTGTGAACTAAACGGGCACCTGCAAATAAATATTTGCAAACATTGACATATTTTTAAAAAGATTTTTAATCACAGTAAAAAAAATGTATACTAATCTTTACGGTTTAAATCAGAATGCAGTGTAATAACTGTATTTCTCAGAATTCTGAGCTGGAAGCGGGTTTTTTTACTTGTTTTCGACATTCAAATGTGAACTCAGATGTACTATTTATTTACTGTTTAAATCACAAATGATGGAACATTACAGTGATCCTGAAATTTAAAAAAATAAGTTGTCTCATTACCAAACTATGACGAAATTAACTTTAATCTTATACTCATAGTAATGCAATAAAATGCTGTTGTTTTTTTTTAAAAATTTTATTTCATATCTAACTTTTATTTTGCCTACTGTCAGGGAGCTGTCTGAAAGTCAGTCTGAAATGTCGCTGGGTCTACAGGAAGTTGACATTTTTAAAACTGCTTGTGGGCCAAATTCTGATGTATTGAAGGTAATTTTTACTTACAAAAACATAAATTAATGATGTTTCGACATAATGTTAAAATTCTACATAGATGATAAAAAAATATGTTACATAAATGTTAAAATTGTTTTCAATTGAATGAAACTACCCTTTTGGTTATTTAATCTATAATTTGCGGTCACTTTTTTCAAAGTTTTTTTTGTTTTGTTTAGTAGTTAATGTTGGGCAAAACAAACAGACCATAGACAATATGGAATTTAATAAGCAAGTGTATTTCATTCAAATTGTACATCCTCTTCTCAAACGAACATCTTTAATGTTTCTATCTGTTAAAATAACCTAATTTTAGCTGAGATAGAATGATGAACTTTTTCATTGGTATTTGTGCCTGATAATAGTTAAAGGCACACACCAAAGCTATATTAAGAAACAAACTAAAAAAGGGAAAATAATGTATTAATGTATATACTAAGTGTCTATATTTAACACTGATTTGTGTGATATCTGGCATTGCCCTTTCTTGCACAAATGCCCATATCTAGTCTACTATGTTGGTACCATAGATTCTGTTAGGTTAGAGCTTTACACTCTGATGGTATATGCTCGGCATAGAGTGCAGGACAGCACTTTTTTTTGCTGGGTTTGTGCATGTAATATAAAGCATGTTTAAAATTCATTAATAGGTGGTCCAAGGAATGGGTGAAGAGTAGGCCAAAAGGCATTACATTGAATAAGGGGTTTAGAAGTCATCCTGCTCCTGTAATATTGCTGAACAGCTGTTTTCTGGTCAAGACACTTAGAGCCTGATTTTTTTTAAATTTCAAGCTCGCATCTCGCGGGATCGTGGCTGTATGTCTGCGGGCGTGCTGCGGGCTCCCGTTCGTTTCCGATTCCGGTGCTATTTAATTGAACCAGCTCTCAAGTTACGGGCCGTAAGCCAAAGTCGTAAACCATGCACTCGTGCGTAGCAGTTCAGGGCGGGAACATGAACAATTAAGCAAGACCGTAACCACCCATTTCGAAACAGCCAATAGAAAATGAGACCGCCATCATTACGGCAGTAAAACATGGAGGTTACATGTCAATCAGTTAGGTTTGGGGGTCCCATATGCGATGGGACTTGCAAACCCACAAAATAATAAAAATTATTGCCAATACTGTTCTAGTCCATATGGGTGGCCTGATATGTATTAACTCATTGATACCTGAGATCGATATAACCCTGAAATGACACATAAAAATATATATTTTTGATAGCTGATTTGTGAGCTTGAGACTGTTGTGCAATTGATTCTATTGTCTTTCATCGCTTTCCTCGTTATTTACAGTGCAGTATTTATTTTTTATTTGCACTTACAGTGCTAAGAACAGGGGTTAAACCCCCTTGCGGGTCCTCTCTAGTACTCGTCGGATTTTCTCCTACATTTGCCGTTTACGGGTGTGAAAACATTTGCGGGCTTTGGGAATTGTAGCAATTGAATATCATGATTTTAGCGCTTGGAACCTTTGCAAATGTGAGAGATCAAAGGCTTAGAAAGGCTGTAAAAAAAAACACCAATTGAATAGCAAATAAATTTACGGGCTCCAGTAACTTACGAGTGCTCAATTGAATCGGACTCATAGAGTAAAGTTGGTTCAGGGAGAGTAATGTTGTGCCCACAGGGCCTTAGGTCTGTAAAATCTTGTAATGATAAAGTCTTGTTGAATGCCTTGTACCACTGAAACTTAGAAATTGATATTGGGTTATTAAATGAAAAGCTAATAAACTCTTCTGTGATTTGTTTATTCATTATATGGAACTAACATTATTTCTCTTAAATTATAATTCTGTTGTGTTTCACATGATTTTAGAAATAAAATAGGCTATTAACATTTTTCACAGGTAGAGGGGCTAAATGCATATTTATTTGCAATCCATTGCAGTCTCCTTTGTCAGTAAAAGTGTTAAAAAGCGTAAATAACATCAATTAAACAGAGTTTTAAATTAAAATCATTGATATAGCGGTTTTCCAACTGTTAACATTACTCCTCATGTTTATTTTTATTTTTTTAGATTAATGAGGCAGTACAATTTGAAGATAAACCTATTCAGAAATCCAGTGGCCTTATTTATCAGCAGATACAAACTCTGAGACAAGCTTTATGTGCAAAATATGTAGAAGAGGTAGATGCACTGAGAAAACAGCATGAAACCGAACTGGTGCAAGTCACAGAAGATCTCAAGAAGTACATCAATGAAAATGATACTTTGAAACAGGAGCTGACAAAGGCCAAGCAAGAAAATCTAAATGGCAGCTATGGAGAACGGACATTGCTTCCACTTGGTAATAAAGAGGAAAGCAAGCATCTGGATATAAATCGGTTGTTAGAAGAACGATACCGTGAGAGGATAGAGGAAGAAATTGCAAGAGTGAGTACTTCTTTTTATTTAGTCAGTATCCATTACAAGCAGATGCAGTAATTGATTTCTCAATAAAGCCCCATAATCAACTGGTATAATGCCTGGACACACTCTAGAGCTTGTGAAAAGGAGGCCCTGACACGGTTTTAAAGTTTGTTTTTTTTAAAGTAAATTTTCTTAAGCTTTCCAAAATCTGCTCTCTCAAGTGAATGATAACACATTTGTGACTTTGGCATCCATTTAAATGTGCTAAAACACTATATACTGAACTAGAAACTTTTCTTGCTTGAGGAAATGTTAATGAAAACCCAGGTCGTCAAGATAAAACAAAACCCTTAAAGGTACATGGAAGGTTTCTGAATTTCACTAGGAATATAAAATACGTATGTTTTTCTTTACTTTTATGTATTTTTATTTTATTAAAAAGTGGAATCAAATATTCCAATCTAAATATAAATCGTACATATTTTATGCAAATCCACTTGCTAAAGGAACAGCTAGTTGGCATAAAAAAGTGCTGCTGATGGTTTTTAACTTTAGTAGGTATTTATATGAAACTGGTCAAATGCATATGTATTTTTTTTTTAAAAAAGCAAATGGATTAGTGAAATATTATTCTTTTATATTATATAGTAAGCAAGCAATTTTGCTCCACTCATTGTATTCAAATTGTGAAGAATATTGCGTGGATGAGGACCACTTCTTCTGAAGTCACTAATCAGTGTGGCTAATGCCAGTGTGGCTGTGACTTGGCCACTGGGGTGTATTGAAACTAGGATATGCGCTTGTTGGGCTGCAAGATGCTGAAGCCAGAAAATAGATTGCCATCAGCCAGTCTAGAGGAGTGTAAATAATTAGCTTGAACCAATGATCTATTAAATAGAGATCTCTTGATGGGCTAGCTGGAGCTTTACAAGAGAGTCCATAAAAGAAGTTAGGAGGTAAATGTATTAGTTGGCTAACTACAGTCTGAACAAACAATGGTCTTGTAAGTAGCTTATATATCTGCCACAGAGTGGAAGAATGTTGGGAATAAAGAAACATATAGTTCTGTAAGTAGAGACGTATGGGTTAGTTACAATAACTATACCCGATGACTTTGCTTGCCTTTTTTTGTCTCTTTTTTGCCTGTGTATCTTTTTTAAATATTTCCTGATGTGGTCATGAACACATTGTAACATTTCAGATCTTGTGTTGCCTAAGCATATCTTGGTTGCATCCTTGAAAAAGACAACAGTTCTGAAAGGCTGAGCTTCAAGCTTTGTTTTTTGTTTGTTTTTAAACATTAAAATTAAGTTTTACAGTTAAATATTCTTAATAGTAAATGTAATACAAATTTGTTAAATCCCTAGTGTTAAAAAGATATACTTTACACAATTTGTATACTTTATAATATTTTCTATTTGACATATGCCAGTTTCAGCACACAGAGAAAGTTCTAGCCTTATATTATACCCCACCATAAAATCACATATAATTGTTGTCAAACTACGAATCGTTGTCACACTTTGCGAGCTTGCGAAGCGAGGGACGCAGTTTGGTCCGCAAATGCGGACCCTCGCGGACGAGGGGCCGCATTTGCGGAGGTGGAGCCTCCCACGTTGGCGGCTCATTGCAGGCCGCAAATCACAATAGGCCGCATTTGCAGAGGTGGAGGCTCTACTGCGCCTCACACGCCGGTTACAAACACCCACACAAGCGGCAAAATAGATCTAACACGCAATCACTATATACGGACTTACACAAAAAAATACGAACCGCGGGACTTAGAATGGAAAATTTACGGACTTGGCATACAAAAATACGAGACGCGGGACTTTACGGCCGAACTGTGCGCACCTGAAAACATTAAAAACACAATAAATACACACAAAAAATACATAAAAAGCTTACACACAGCAAGGGGCGGCACCCAAGATCTCTGCAAGTGAAGTTACACCTCAGTTTAAGTCCAAATTACCGAGTTTAGACACCCGAAAATCCCCTAAGCAAGAGAAAAAATGTCCACCGAAAAAACGAAAACGTGGCTACAGGACCTTAAAGACGCAAAACACCACCAAGCACATATGGCTTTTCAAAAAAGCCGTACGAGGTAAAAGAAACACTCTTACCAGGGACGCAACATCATCCACAGCCGCATACCACATACATATTCGCCACCATTTTACAACACTAACTTGCACAATGCGGAAGTACACAGCTACACTAACGGCTTTCCCTCGCACACGCAGCCTATTTACACTACACACTGCACACATTGCTGACACTTACACCTCAGCTCCACAACAGTGCAAATCTACATTGTATGCTGCAGGAACATCAAAACAGATTGTCAGCTCTTCAGCACAATGCTTACTTCATATATTACTTCCAAATAGGTAAAGTATATTCATTTATTAATCATTTAATTAGCATACAAAAACAAATATACACAAAAACAAAAAAAAACACTCTCACAATAAACACAAAACCCATTTACCGCGTGACTCACAACGAGCGACAACGCTGCTTATAGCACACAAAGCCTTGCAATAAGCGCAAAAAGCAGCTCGCCGCCGACAAAACAATAACAAAAAAATACATACAACAACCAACAGCCTCGCAATGAGCTCCGAAGGATCTCGGCCCACCCAAAAAATTAATGTCTGGCCCAAACAGCATTCCGAGCCTTACAATTTTATTGCCCCATCATTTTTGACGGGAAAGTCGCTAGTTCTTAAATATTTATGACCTCTATAGGGGCATCAGTCATGGCTTACTCTGTTACTCACTATGCTAGCAACTGTTCTGTTTTGGATTCAGAGAGAGGACCACTTGACTGTTACAAATAGGTTATCATGCTATGTATCAGATAGATATTACAATATTGATGTGTGGGCCTCCAACCTTGTTAAAGAGAACTACAAAGGCAAACTTATACTGTTCTAGAAATATCAGATTGCAAGCTCTTTTACCTTATTTCAAGAACTAAGAGAGCTCATAGTATAGTCTGCATTAATATCAAACCACAATGCATCCACACAGACTTTTATAATTCTTTATTCAACTTCTACACCCTGTATTTAAAATACATTGTATTGAAGAACACCACTTCAGAATATACCATTTTTTTAAGGATTGAGAATAAAATATTACTACCTCTGTTAGCTCTTATATGCAATTAGTCAGTCTTCAAATAATTCAGTTTGGCTGTAATTTAGAATTATTATTTTTTTTTTTAAATAATTCAGATATTCAAGATTGTTGTGAAAAATATATTTAAGATTTAGCCAGAGCCATGTTATGTATACATGATGTATTCCGCATTAAAGTTGGTCAAGAGGCAGATAAGATGATTTGATACTCCCATCTCTTTAACAACTTTTTGTTGCCACATTTTGTTGTGATCCACACAGTCAAAGGCTTTAGAATAGTCTATGAAGCAGGAGTAAATGTTTTTTTTTGGAACTGTCTTGCTTTCTCTATTATGCAACTGACATTGGCAATTTGATCTCTTGTGCATCTGTCTCTGCGGATCCCGGCTTGCCCATCTGGTAGTTCCCAGGCCATATATTGTTTGGAGCTGAGCTTGCAGGATCTTAAACATTACCTTGCTGGCATGTGGAATGCAATAGTTTCATAATTGGATCACTCTTTGGCACTGTCTTTTTGGGTGGATTGGGATGTAGATTGACCTTTTCCAGTCTATTGGCCACTGTTGAGTTTTCCAAATTTATTGGCATAAGGCAAGTAACACTTTCACAGCATCATCTTCTAGGATTTTGAATAGTTCAGCTTAGATTCCATCAACTCCTGCAGGCTTGTTATCAGTAAGGCCCATCACATATCACTGGTCAAGCAATGCTGTTCAGATCTTCAGTGTATTCCTGCCTGCTCTTCTTTATCTTATCTGCTTCTTCAATCTCTTTTACATCGCTCATTGTAGAATGTCTCCTTGTCTCTTCTTGCTATCCTCTGGAATTCTGGATTCAGTTGGACAAATCTCTTCCTATCTCCACTACCTTTCAATTTCCTGAGCTACTTTCAAAGCCTCCTCAGATAGCCTTCATGAGTGCTACTCCATTTTTTCTGTGGGATTATTAGCCTCCTTAGAATATCTGGTGGATGACTGATTTGAAATGTCCCATACCCTTCTATTTGAGTACAGTAAATCCCAGGATACCCATGTTTAATCTTGTCATCTCATGTTTGACCACATCCAGTATGCTCTAGTTCATAGTTCTAACATTCCAGGTTCCTATCCTGAATTGTTCCTTGCAGCAGCTGACTTTCCTTTCCCCTCCAGACACATCTGCAGTGGACGTCCACTTGAATTTAGCCCAACAACTTTATTAGATCTGGTGCTGCTTGCGATCGCCCTTTGCTCTACTTCAGTAATCTGATAGGCACCTTCTGACCACAGGGACTCCTCTTCTGGTGCTATATCATTGGATTCCTTGGTGGTCCAGTGGTTAGGATTCGGTGCTTTTACCACTGCGACTTGAGTTAGATTCAAGTCAGGCAACTAAGGTCACATGCAGGGTTGGGCCTGGTCAATACTCGGAAAAGGGACTGGCAACCCATTCCAGTATCTTTGCCACGAATACAAAGTGGATCAGCATGGTCCACGAGGTCACGGAGAGTCAGACATGAATGAGCAATACAAACACACACTATATCATTATGTCTCTGGTTGTTCTTATCCATCAGGTTATCTTTGAAAAGATACTGGAGTGGGTTGCCAGTTCCTTCTCCAGTGAACAGTGATTTGTCTGACTTCTCTGGTATGACCTGCCCATCGTGGGTGACCCTACCTGGTATAGCTCACAGTTTCATTGAAGTTCACAAGCCCCTTCACCACAACATGGTAGCGATCCAGAAGGGTAAATGTAGAATGTCCTTATTCAACATTGCAAAGCTATTTATAATTAGTTTTTATGCATATCTACGACTTAGTTGAACAGTTGTCACTAATTAGAAACCGCTATGCAGTTTTGAATAAGGATATGCTACATTTCGAATATTAGCTCTGTAATAGATATATTGTTTATTTTCACCCATTGCAGAGTACATACAGAGACTTCAGTGCCAATTATACTGCATGTGTAGGTAATGAGTTTATGTGATCATGTATAACTTTTATTCACCAATAAACAATCCCCATCTCCCTAAATATGACATTTGTTTTGGTATTGCCAACATAACAAAGTGTTTGTCTTTTTTGTTTAACACTAAGAAATTAGGAAATCTTCCCATTTCCATATCTACTAAGCTTCTTTACCAAGTGATTCGTGTTCTCCTTTCGTCATGAGAAGTGCACAATTACAATACACAGTGTCATATGATGTATTGTGACGTTTCGTGTATACTTTGTTTTTGCCTTGGTTTTAATGGAAAGTATTTTGCAAGTTTGTTCCGCTTACTTGCTTTTGTTTTACCTCCATTACAGTACGCCGTGCCTTTATTTGGGAGTGTTGGTAAAGTTGTGAACATGTTCAGTATGACTACACAAAGACTTATTTTGGTGTTGATGTGCAAGTGGAATTTATTTCCAAATTGAAACATTTATTTCTTTGCTGTAAAACGATTTATGCTTCATTTTGTGGCTACAGAAGTAGAATAATGTACTCTATTGAGGCTATTCACGAAGTAATAGATGGGCATTAGATTGATAAGCTTTATAAATTGATAATAGTCTTCATTGGTTACAAGGTGGGGCAGATGAATTTGGCTCTTCTAGTGAACCCTGGAGGCAATAAAATGTTAATATGTGTATGTTTAAACCTTAGAAAGTTGTCAGTGAGTGTTTTCCAATGTAATGCAAGCTTGAACAGTATGTTATTAATGGAAATTCAGTATCAAGTATAATAGTTGTTGTAATTGCGAGTTTGTTGGTAACTCTATGTTAAGTTACGGGTTGCGCATGCGCAGTGAGCTCCAAAGGCACTCATTGCGAGGCCCATAGACAAGGGTAAAGAGGCTCGCAATGAGCGCCGAGACCCGCAACTTAGATGAGGGGGGGGTGAGGCTTGCAATAAGCGCCAGAAGCCGTAGGCCTTTGGCGCTTACCGCAAAGCCCACAAGTCTCGCAATGAGTGCCAAAGGCGCTTATCGCGAGGCTTGCAAAAGAGGATCTGGACGAATTCCGAGATGCATGATTCGCAAACCTTTGGGAAACTTCGCTACCAACCTCACTTATGGGCTCCCTGCCTCCTAATTTGATATTCAATTGGCGTCTCTTGGGGGCCTCCCAATGGCTGCCGAGTTACGGCCTTAAAGCGGTAACTTTTTTTCAAACACGCAAGACTTGGAGCAATAATGATTTTAAGCTTCAAGTCTTGCGGGCTTGCAAAAAAGTTAGTGTTTCAAACGCCACCAAGCCTGCAAATGAGAGGGAGGGGGAGAGACAAAGCAGAGGTAGAGGGGCGAAAAACAAAGGTGTGGGGATAGGCTCGCAATGAGCTCCAAAGGTGCTCATCGCAAGGCCCGCAAGTTGGGGGGGGGGGGGGGGGGGGCGCACATTCTGTGGCAAACAGCATTGCGAGGCTTCACATTCGCTAGTCTCCATATAATTATGGTAATATGAGTATGCATTGTTTAGAATAAAATGTATTAAACAATAGTTGGTACATTCTGCCAATAATCAAACTAAACTAAAACTCATAATACCAACACTTATTCACAGTTATTAACAAATAACAATGGTTGTGTTTCTCATGATACTTTCTATTCACCACAGTATACGCCAATACTAACCTTGCCAATGCTGGCACATTTTCAGGTGGCAACAAGCTACCTTATGTGGCATCTGCGGTGGCACAGTTGACTTTAAAGTAGTAAACATCAGTATTAAAAAACTTTTAAATTTATTGTGATTTAAAAGAAAATTATTTTGAAGTTAAAGTTCTTTGTTTTTCCACTATCCTTTGAGTTGGAGCTACTCCCATCTTTTTCAAACACTAGCACAGCCTGTAACAGACTCACCTCCAGCTGCTTATTTACAATACAGGTTTAGTCTGTGAAGCCTCTACAGCTCGAAACTATTTGGGAGGCTGCCGTGGAAAAATGTAGAGAAAAGCTGTTTTTAAGGATATTTAATACTCCATAGTCAGGACAACTAAATCATTACCATGGCCTTTTAAGTTATTGGTGTGTACGCATGCACAAAAATGACCGTGCTTTGATATTCCATCCAACTTAATCTATGTGTGCAATACAGAATGACAAAAGTAGGCGCCACCCAGATTAATTTAGTGACATTTTTGTGGACATTTGCTTAAAGAAATTCTTAGAAAAACCAAAAGGTTAGTCAGAAGTAACATTTTAGGTGCCAGTAACTACTATACCAAAAATATATAAAAATACCTATACATGCCCATATAATTATACAAGTGATAATCTTAGGAAGAAAAAAATGAGTAGTAGTAACCAGGCACTGAGGGTGCACAAATCTAAATGGACCTGTGCAACAAAGAACCTAAATAGCCCCCTGTTCTTAACAAAATATTCATAAAGAGTTTGTGTGTCAAAGTGTTTCAGTACTTATTCAATTTATAACCTCACAGATTTATTAAAATAACATCAGTCGAGAGCGTCCTATACATATATGATGTTAACACCGATCTTCTCAAAGTCTGAAGAGGAAGATAAGAAACTAAGGTATTTTTCGTATTTAGTACTGGTGACCCATGATATTTTCTTTTCTTTTTTTTTTTCTAAAGGTTATTGTAGAGATGTCCATAGTATTTGCTCAGAAAACTGAACTTGCAAGGCTGGCTACACTAAAGAATGGGGAGACCGAAAGACAACAGGAAGACATTGAGGTCCTGGATATGAAGGAAGCTGCTGATAATGAGGGCAGTGACAATAATAATGATGAATGTACCCGTGGTGATAAAAACCAACAAAATATACAATCATCCGAAATGGAAATACACAAGGCCTTGTCTTATAAAGTATCTGAATGTCATACAAACAGTGTCGATTTAGTGACCCCTTTAAGTACAGAAAAGGATGATGCTCTGAGTCTAGGACACCAGGAAGAAAATCGATCTGTAGAATCTCACTCTGAAGAGAAAACTGTTATTCTCAAAGAAGATGTAAGTAATGTTGTCTTGATTACTTTATTGAGATATATACCGGAATTGGCACTGGTAATAGTTTCATACAAACAATAATAAACCATTAATGAGGCACTGTGATGATGCAGCTTTTGTGTCTTTTAAGTATTAGTAAAGACTGTGATCAAAAAGAACTTTTGAGAAAACTTAGGCTGAAAATGACTGGATTTCCCACCTTTTTAGTTTTGAGTTCCTTGCAATTTTTTCCAAGCTGATTTCTTTTTCTAAAGTATGAAAAAGATAAGAGTTCAAGCCTAAAATCAGAGGAGTTCAGTTTTCACAAAAATTAGTTTGTTTTAATCCCTATAAACTGAAAAGTTGTTTACATTGATGATCCTGAAAGCTGGGTCATTACAGAGGCCCTTTAATTTTGAATTTGTTCAAGTAATCCAAAATTATTTATTTCCAAAAATATCTTTAAGCACGGTTAATTGATGGATAATAATAATGTATTACAATTACGTGGCATTTTGCAAAGGTACATTATGAATGTGATGGCTAAATGAAGGTGCTAGTATCTCTAGGTGCAAATGTTAATGGATTAAAACTTAACTTTTGATTGTAAATTTAATTTTTCAAATTGACACACCATACATGGACCAATTCTAAAAGGGAAAATGTTTAATTGTCTACAAATTGTCTTGTTAGCATAAGAAAACTAAATATTTGCTGTGCTGGGGCGGGGGACAGGACATCATAAAGTGACTTTTAAAGACAGGTTGGAAAGATTCATTCATGTAATGGAATAAGCTCTGCGGCACAACTGTAAGTAGCAAAGTGGCTGATTATATTGGCAAATATGCTATATTTTTACATATTTCATATCTGTCATATATCTAAATATTGTTACTGGTACAAGAATGAGGGAATTTAGTATGCAGAAAAGCATTTATGAGTTACCATTTTATCAGCCGTTAGTTTCTTCCTCTTGTCTTATGTACCGTCTTGGGTTCTTCTTTCTCACACCTAAAAGAAAAAAGTTTCGAAAATGTTTTGTAATTAACACAAGGACTGAGTTACAAAAAATATTTAACCGGTGGATTTTGCGAACTCTTCGGTTACATTTTAAACATAATAATTTAGCCATACCGGTTAATTTAGAAAAATGCTAGAATCATGTCTGCTTTAAATGTTTCATAAACTAACACACATTCTTAGTTTAATTATTAGCATAAACCTTAGCTGTAAATGTTAATCATTTTTATGTGTAACCTATTAATGTTTAATAGTGGTTACATTCTTGAAATAAGCTTTCCAGGGTTTCATTACATGTTTTCGTTTATTTAGCATGATTATAATTTAAATTAAAACATATCTAAAAATAAACAAACTAGGAAACTGGCATTTTTTGGTCCTTTACATCTTTAAAACATTAGAAATGTTTTCCTATACAATATGGGCATTAAATATAATAGATAAGCAACAATTTAGTCAGTTTGAAATGTGTGTGTCTCTCTCTCTCTCTCTCTCTCTCTCTCTCTCTCTCTCTCTCTCTCTCTCTCTCTCTCTATATATATATATATATATATATATATATATATATATATATATATATATATATATATATATATATAGAGATATAGATATAGATAGATATATATAGATATATATAGTTATAGATATATAGATACATACATACATACTGCTATCTTGAGTTTAGTCACGAAATTGTGCACAAGGGCTGTCCGGGAAACCTTCTACGTTTTGTGTTCTTTGTAATGCTTGGAAGCCTGGAAAGACAAACATACCAGAAATCTGGATATTTTATTTTTTCAAAGTAACATGAAGATACAAAAATGAAGAATTTAAATTTAATATATTCAGATTTTATTAATCAAAATAATATTGTAAAAACAAAATATATTAATCTGAGACTAAAGGAAGGATAATCTTAGCAATTAGCACAGAAATCTAAACTCAGTGTAATGTATTTATTTATATACAGTGAGGGAGAAAAAGTATTTGATTCCCTGCTGATTTTGAACATTTGTCCACGGACAAAGAAATGATCAGTCTATAATTTTAATGGTAGGTGTATTTTAACAGTGAGAGATAGAATAACGAGAGAACTAATCCAGAAAAACGCATGTCAAAATAGTTATAAATTGATTTGCAAGTCAATGAGAGAAATAAGTATTTGATCCCCTATCATCAGCAAGATTTCTGGCTGCCAGGTATCTTTTATACAGGTTACAAGCTGAGATTAGGCGCACTCTCTTAAAGGGAGTGCTTCTAATCTCAGCTCATTACCTGTATAAAAGACACTTGTCCACAGAAGCAATCAATCAGATTCCAAACTCACCACCATGGCCAAGACCAAAGAGCTGTCCAAGAATGTCAGGAATAAGATTGTAGACCTAAACAAGGCTGTAATGGGCTACAAGACCATCGCCAAGCAGCTTGGTGAGAAGGTGACAATATTTGGTGCGATTATTCACTTATGGAAGAAACACAAAATAACTGCCAGTCTCCCTCGGTCTGATACTCCATGCAAGATCTCACCACGTGGAGTTTCAATGATCATGAGAACAGTGAGGAATCAGCCCAGAACTACACAGGAGGATTTTGTTAATGATCTCAAGGCAGCTGGGACCACAGTCACCAAGAAAAGAATTGGTAACATACTACGCCGAGAAGTACTGAAATCCTGCAGTGCCCGCAAGGTCCCCTGCTCAAGAGAGCACATGTACAAGCCCGTCTGAAGCGTGCCAATGAACATCTGAATGAATCAGAAGACTAATGGGTAAAAGTGTTGTGGTCAGATGAGACCAAAATTGAGCTCTTTGGCCTCAACTCGCCATGTTTGGAGGATCGGAATTCTGCCTATGACCCCATGAACACCATCCCCACCGTCAAACATGGAGGTGGAAACATTATGCTTTGGGGGTGTTTTTCTGCTAAGGGGACAGGACAACTGCACAGCATTAAAGGGAAGATGGACGGGGCCATGTACCTTCAAATCTTGGGTGAGAACCTCCTTCCCTCAGACAGGGCATTGAAAATGGGTCATGGATGGGTATTCCAGCATGATAATGACCCAAAACACACAGCCAAGGCAACAAAGGAGTGGCTCAAGAAGAAGCACATTGAGGTCCTGGAGTGACTCTCCAATCTCCAGACCTTAATCCCATAGAATATCTGTGGAGGGAGCTGGAGGTTTGAGTTGCCAAACACCAGCCTCCAAACCTTAATGACTTGGAGAGGTTCTTAAAAGAGGAGTGGGACAAAATCCCTCCTGAGATGTGTGCAAACCTGGTGGCCAATTACAAGAAACGTCTGACCTCTGTGATTGCCAACAAGGGTTTTTGCCACCATGTACTAAGACGAAGGGGTCAAATACTTATTTCCCTTATTGACCTGCAAATCAATTTATAACTTTTTTGACATGCGTTTTTCTTGACATCTTCGTCACAAGTATTCAACTTGCACACATTTTAGTTTCTTAGCTGAGATTAACTGCTATCATTTAAATAATAGGGATTAACACAAATTACATAAAAACACACATTTTAATTAAGTTACTAATATCTAAAACAGGGGTCACCAAACTCGGTCCTGGAGGGCCGACCCAGGCCTGGATTTGTGGATATCCTTGCTGCAAACAGGTGAGAATCTTGTTTCTTCAGCCATCCTGATTGACTCACCTGTTTGCAGCAAGGATATCCACAAATCCAGGCCTGGGTCGGCCCTCCAGGACCAAGTTTGGTGACCCCTGATCTAAAACATGAGAACTGGGGTGTGTTGTCCAGATTATATTACAAACCAGTAAGACTGTAGTCTGTAACAGTATTTCTCAACAGGCAGCCCAAAGGCCATTGCTGGTTCCCGAGACCTTACCAGCCGGTCTTCAGGTACAAAGAGGGATGTGGTGGGTCTAACACTTTAAACGTACCTCACATTAGTCACAGTTATAGATGGATTATTGAAGAATGTATCTATAGTTAGAATGTACTTCCTTCAAATCGGTGTAAAATTGGGTGAAAATTAGGTGTGTCATGTGTAATAGCAGCCTGTTCTGGATCTCCCATGAGCACTGAGCCAGCCAGTCCCTAGATAAAAAAAAGGTAGAGCTCCTGGTCTATGAGGTCCTTCTGTAATTACATATAACAACATTTTGTGCCAGATCACCCTCTTTATCATTACATGAGTTACAGAGCGTTATGTGATGTTTATATCCATGTATACTAAGGCTATATAATAATATCATAGTAAATATATCCTGACGGCACAATCAAATTAAGTATATAATGTTATTTTTTTTTATATCACAGAACGGTATATTGAACACCATTCATAGATGACCGTTCAACAGCATTTTTTGTGTCAATTTAAGACAAGTGCGTAGTGTTTATATTTGCTATTTGTAAGATGGGTGACTGTCATGATAACCTTGGTTTATTGATCTGTAGCTCTCATGTTTTGTTTTAATGTTGTATGTAATTTGTCTTGATCTCTAAAATGTAAGTTTCATGTTAGAAATAAATCTCTAACATAAAAAAAAAGTGTGTGAGCTGAATGAATTAGATTTATCTCTTATATATGTTAGTCACTTGCCTCTCTAGTCATTTTTCTGTTGCTCAGTGGCCATAATTGGTGAATGGTTCCCACGAGGGATTAAAGGCTTATTGTTGAAATCCCATGTATGTTATGTTTTGAATATATGTTCTTACACTGCATCTTATTCCAAATTATGCTTTTGAAGAATTGCATGCTCATGTCTAATGTGCTGTATATGTATTTTGCAGGACTATAACCAGATGGTTGCAATGGGTGCAGAAAGTGCAAAGTTTAGGCAGATGTATGAGGAACGCGTGGAAGACATGAGACAGGAGCTGGTGAGATTGGAGCAGGAGCATCAACAGGCCACTGAGAACTTGAGACTTTCTCATATGTCACAGCTGGAAAGACAAATGTACGACCAGGAGCAGCTTCTGTCAGAGCTCCATATGCTCAGAGCTCAATTAGCGGAGGTAAGTTTGAATAAAAATAAATTCCAGGGGGATGTATCTTGACTCATAATAGTTAATCTTAATGATTTTTTTTCCAATAACATACAGACAAGATGTGTTGTTTTGGAACCCTCACTGGTTATTAGTACGGTCTCATCACGTTTACCACTTAGCCATTTACCATACCAACAGTGATGCTCTGGGTACAGTAATTGCTGCCACCGGGCACCAGTAACAATTTGGCCATGACTTACAGCCCCATTAAATTCCAAGCCTGTAAGGGCCGAGTTACAGAGCTATTAAATTAGACCATGCCGCGAGCAACGGCCCGGAGACGCAAACCCGTAAAACATACTTGCGCATGTTGCATGTGCGTCCTGAACAGGATCAATTAGTCAAACCTGTAGTTACAGGTTTAGAGGGAGCCAATGGTAAAACAAATCGTCATCATGACATCACTGAAAAATGGAGTTTGGATTTCAAAGTTTTATTGGTTTCAATTACAAGTTTTAATTGGACCCGCATTCCTGAAATCATGCAATATTTAATAAATCAGTAAATATGATAATCTAGTCCATGCGAGTTACATTATATGTATTTACTTATTGATTGCCGGGATCGACATAAGAAGGAATATCAACGAGACAAAAAAGTATTTTATATTACAGATTTGCAAGTTTGAGAATGTAGTTCTATTATTTTAATACCTAACATCACTTTCCCTTTACTTATGAGTAGTGTGTTGATATATGCATTTACAGTGCTACAGATAGGGCTTTAACCTACTTGCGGGTCGTCTCTAGCACCCGTGGGCTTTTTGGCTCCATTTGCGGGGTTGAACACCAGTGAATTCGTTGCAATTTAATAGCAAAATTGGAAAGTAACAGTCACGGGCTTGACAGATCAAAGGATTTGCAGGCGCGCAGTTCAAATTTTCACATCCCGTAGGGTTTTCTCGCTCATAACCCGCAGATCGTCAGAGGGTTGCTTTACGATGCCAATTGAATATCCGGTCTTGCAGGCTATGTTACTGGATACGTAGAGTAGTAGCCTGTCAGTACTATGAATAGAAGCCTGCAGTTAGTAGCAGTCTGTACTGTACAGTCTGTGTTGAAAGATAACCCAGTTGGAAGCAAACTCACAGTTTAAGTTGTACTATTTGATGGTCAGGGATGCAGAGCCACGGGTTGGCACAGTATGCCATCAGGGGAACACATGAGGCAGAACTGGGCAAATGTCCGTGACAGGGACTCAAAACACCACAAATAATAAGTATGTAAAAAAATGCCTTGTGTGACAGGACAACACTAACGTGCACTGTGACAACGGACACCTCCGCAGCTACGTACAGGGCACTGTTTGCTCCAAAATAGTTATTCTTTCTTTAGATATACTTAAACTGTGCAATACATTTCCACTTATATTTGTTATAAAAGTATCTTTAGAATTTGTGTTGTCATTTTTTGTTTTTCTTCTATTCACAAAAAAAGAAATTAAATAACACAAAAAAATTGTGCTTGCTAGTTGACACTTTACATTGTGATAATGTATTGAAGATAAATAGATGATTAGGTTGAATGGTCATTTTTATATTGTATATTGGTAAACATAAATACACAGAGACGTACATGAGTGAGATCAGAATAGAATAGCACAACCCAAGGGATAAAAAGTGTGCATTTCATCCAGCATTGTTTCCTATGCTTTGATTTTTGCTTTGCTAAATATTGCGTTAATTTATTATTTATATTCGTTCGTAAAAAACCTTGTTTGTGGTAACTGCTTTAATTTGCTTGTACATTCTCCTTGTTGAGACGTCTTCTTTTATTATTCAGTCTTGGCACCTACCTATATACATTTATTACTATAATACTACAAAACTGGTAGTCCAGTAATCATTATTGGTTGTCCTTACACAATGAGGAAAATACATTTAGAAAATCTGGTTCTTGAACATGAGCATTTTAGTAGGCGGGAAACTGGGTGGAAAAATTTGGCAAGTTTCCTGCTAGGGTAGAAAACTGTATTTTGGAGCTGATGTTACCTCTTCAGAATGAAATATATTTGGGTCATTTGCTGCCAACAATTTACCAATACTGAAAGAAGTTAACTTGTATTGATGGGTAGCACTGAATCTACCAAAACTACTGAAATGTACAGTAAATGGAAAAATAGACAAACTCAATTAAGGTCCCAAGATAAAGAGTTCTTAAATGTCATAATGGCCTTAGACAAATTCTTATGTGATATTGTTATTGTTAATTCAGGTAATATCCTAAAATTATCACTTGATGGGGTAAATATGTGTTATTTGTTATTTATAAGCTCAGACCGCCCCCCATTTTTTGTTATATGTTAATATTGTATTTTTCTTTGTACTTAACCAATATATAGTGCTGTAGAATATTTTGCTGCCTTACAAATAAAGGATAATAATAAACAATAATAAATACCTTTTAGCTATTGTATTTTATAAAACATGTAAATCATAACCTTGAGTTGGCAAAAAAAAATGTTACAAACATAGCTATTAAAACAAGTTATTTGGTGAACAAACTCATAATATTCAACTTATAAATGTATTGAATCGATCAGAAATACTTGTGGCTAAATTTTACTAAATATATTTTATTATTTAGAAATTTGTTAAATTTTTGACATTTTGTTTGACCAATTGTGTATGCTATATGTACTATTAGACTTTCTCAAGTCTCCATCTGAATGGCTTTTTGGGGTTTATTTATTTTATAATTGTAAATGATTTATTCTTTGCATTTATTTAGAACACTTTAGTGATCAGTGAACACCAGGCCTCGGAAAGAGAGAAAATGCTAATAGTGGAGCTGGAATCACTGAAACAGACATATCTGGAAACACGTGTGAAGCCGGCTATTAATGTGCAGGATAACGGCACACAGACCCAGGTAAATCTCATGGGTGACCCTTCGGTGCACTAGTCCTGCTAATTGTCTCACTGCCTGGACACTTTCCTTCCTTTGGATATCAGGTTTTGCTGCCGTGTGCTTGCTTACTGTGAAAGAGGGCAGGATTTCAGTGTGTTATTGGGCAGATAGTATGGTTACCATAGTGCTCTCAGGAGTTGTGTGTACGAACTAGGAAACCACAGCATGCTTATGCTAATTATACTTGTTTTGTTTTAGATACATACATTTATGTTTTAGATTATTAGATCTTCAGTTATTAATGAAGAGGCAACTGTGGAAAAAATACAGAAAGATATACTGGCTGTTTGTATACGCTATGTGTAACTGGAGCTGCTGTCGTGTATAACAATTATCTGACACCGACACCAGCATGACTGGATTCTTGTCTCTCTTTTCTTATCTACCATTGCAAAAGCTTAATCAGGAGGGACATGTCACTGAGACGGAAAGTGAAGATCTATTCAGTGATGGTGGGCACGCAGATGGAGACGGAAATGAGGAAAGCAAGGATGCCCTTTCAAGTGACTCCACCTCTGAAAGGTATGAAGTGTGCTTCAGTGTTGTAATACATTTGTTTGTATTAGTGATTTATAAGAAACAAAACTATATTTGAAACCTTGTGGGTTTTTTTATGCTACCCTGTAAGGCCCTGTAATGGTTATACATACATAGTCTGAAAGGCACCCCCCTTATATATGGAAGCACTGCGCCTCATGCAAAATACATTGTTTAACAAGTTTAATTTCGATGAGCAATATTTATAAGACTTTAAAGCTTAGCTATGGATGGTTATGCATATGCAAGCTTACTCACATTCGTACTCACTCACTCTTCTTCCACTCGCTCTCTCTCTTTTCCACTCACGCTCTCTCTCTCTTCCACTCGCGCTCTCTCTCTCTTCCACTCGCGCGCTCTCTCTCTCTTCCACTCGCGCGCTCTCTCTCTCTTCCACTCGCGCGCTCTCTCTCTCTTCCACTCGCGCACTCTCTCTCTCTTCCACTCGCGCGCTCTCTCTCTCTTCCACTCGCGCTCTCTCTCTCTCTTCCACTCGCGCTCTCTCTCTCTCTTCCACTCGCGCTCTCTCTCTCTCTTCCACTCGCGCTCTCTCTCTCTTCCACTCGCGCTCTCTCTCTCTCTTCCACTCGCGCTCTCTCTCTCTCTTCCACTCGCGCTCTCTCTCTCTCTTCCACTCGCGCTCTCTCTCTCTCTTCCACTCGCGCTCTCTCTCTCTCTTCCACTCGCGCTCTCTCTCTCTCTTCCACTCGCGCTCTCTCTCTCTCTTCCACTCGCGCTCTCTCTCTCTCTTCCACTCGCGCTCTCTCTCTCTCTTCCACTCGCGCTCTCTCTCTCTCTTCCACTCGCGCTCTCTCTCTCTCTTCCACTCGCGCTCTCTCTCTCTCTTCCACTCGCGCTCTCTCTCTCTCTTCCACTCGCGCTCTCTCTCTCTCTTCCACTCGCGCTCTCTCTCTCTCTTCCACTCGCGCTCTCTCTCTCTCTTCCACTCGCGCTCTCTCTCTCTCTTCCACTCGCGCTCTCTCTCTCTCTTCCACTCGCGCTCTCTCTCTCTCTTCCACTCGCGCTCTCTCTCTCTCTTCCACTCGCGCTCTCTCTCTCTCTTCCACTCGCGCTCTCTCTCTCTCTTCCACTCGCGCTCTCTCTCTCTCTTCCACTCGCGCTCTCTCTCTCTCTTCCACTCGCGCTCTCTCTCTCTCTTCCACTCGCGCTCTCTCTCTCTCTTCCACTCGCGCTCTCTCTCTCTCTTCCACTCGCGCTCTCTCTCTCTCTTCCACTCGCGCTCTCTCTCTCTCTTCCACTCGCGCTCTCTCTCTCTCTTCCACTCGCGCTCTCTCTCTCTCTTCCACTCGCGCTCTCTCTCTCTCTTCCACTCGCGCTCTCTCTCTCTCTTCCACTCGCGCTCTCTCTCTTCCACTCGCGCTCTCTCTCTCTCTTCCACTCGCGCTCTCTTTCTCTCTTCCACTCGCGCTCTCTCTCTCTCTTCCACTCGCGCTCTCTCTCTCTCTTCCACTCGCGCTCTCTCTCTCTCTTCCACTCGCGCTCTCTCTCTCTCTTCCACTCGCGCTCTCTCTCTCTCTTCCACTCGCGCTCTCTCTCTCTCTTCCACTCGCGCTCTCTCTCTCTCTTCCACTCGCGCTCTCTCTCTCTCTTCCACTCGCGCTCTCTCTCTCTCTTCCACTCGCGCTCTCTCTCTCTCTTCCTCTCGCGCTCTCTCTCTCTCTTCCACTCGCGCTCTCTCTCTCTCTTCCACTCGCGCTCTCTCTCTCTCTTCCACTCGCGCTCTCTCTCTCTCTTCCACTCGCGCTCTCTCTCTCTCTTCCACTCGCGCTCTCTCTCTCTCTTCCACTCGCGCTCTCTCTCTCTCTTCCACTCGCGCTCTCTCTCTCTCTCTCTTCCACTCGCGCTCTCTCTCTCTCTCTCTTCCACTCGCGCTCTCTCTCTCTCTCTTCCACTCGCGCTCTCTCTCTCTCTCTCTTCCACTCGCGCTCTCTCTCTCTCTCTTCCACTCGCGCTCTCTCTCTCTCTCTTCCACTCGCGCTCTCTCTCTCTCTCTTCCACTCGCGCTCTCTCTCTCTCTCTTCCACTCGCGCTCTCTCTCTCTCTCTTCCACTCGCGCTCTCTCTCTCTCTCTTCCACTCGCGCTCTCTCTCTCTCTCTTCCACTCGCGCTCTCTCTCTCTCTCTTCCACTCGCGCTCTCTCTCTCTCTCTTCCACTCGCGCTCTCTCTCTCTCTCTTCCACTCGCGCTCTCTCTCTCTCTCTTCCACTCGCGCTCTCTCTCTCTCTCTTCCACTCGCGCTCTCTCTCTCTCTCTTCCACTCGCGCTCTCTCTCTCTCTTCCACTCGCGCGCTCTCTCTCTCTCTTCCACTCGCGCTCGCTCTCTCTCTCTCTTCCACTCGCGCGCGCTCTCTCTCTCTCTCTTCCACTCGCGCTCTCTCTCTCTCTCTCTCTTCCACTCGCGCGCTCTCTCTCTCTCTTCCACTCGCGCGCTCTCTCTCTCTCTCTTCCACTCGCGCGCGCTCTCTCTCTCTCTTCCACTCGCGCGCGCTCTCTCTCTCTCTTCCACTCGCGCGCGCTCTCTCTCTCTCTTCCACTCGCGCGCTCTCTCTCTCTTCCACTCGCGCGCTCTCTCTCTCTCTTCCACTCGCGCGCTCTCTCTCTCTCTTCCACTCGCGCGCTCTCTCTCTCTCTTCCACTCGCGCGCTCTCTCTCTCTCTTCCACTCGCGCGCTCTCTCTCTCTCTTCCACTCGCGCGCTCTCTCTCTCTCTTCCACTCGCGCGCTCTCTCTCTCTCTTCCACTCGCGCGCTCTCTCTCTCTCTTCCACTCGCGCGCTCTCTCTCTCTCTTCCACTCGCGCGCTCTCTCTCTCTCTTCCACTCGCGCGCTCTCTCTCTCTCTTCCACTCGCGCGCTCTCTCTCTCTCTTCCACTCGCGCGCTCTCTCTCTCTCTTCCACTCGCGCGCTCTCTCTCTCTCTTCCACTCGCGCGCTCTCTCTCTCTCTTCCACTCTCGCAACAGGGCATGTAAATGTTATTGTTACAGTGATCATTTTTTGATGTTCAGCTTTGTTTATTTTAATCATAGTGGTAAAATGTATGAGCTTCAGGGCTTTTCCTGTTCTTACATGATTCAATAAGACATCAATCAACAGCCTCTTCTTTTTTTTTTCGTACACGTGGCGCGAGAGTCTTTCATTTCATACTCCTACAGTTGAGAAATTGCAGGTATAGGTTTTGCATCACTAGCAAACTGATTCAAACAGTTTAAATGTAGAATATATATAAAAAAATGTTTTTGTGTTAAAAGGCATGTTATGTGATTTTTTTTATTTTTATTATTTTCGTTATTGGGATAATCTTATTAAATGGATAAAATTACTATTAATTATAAAGTGCTAAAATCCAAATTATGTATGGATACAGTTACTTGTTCCTTGCACATATTACTATCCAGTTTTTACATTTTTCTCCAGTGATAATTTTGTATATTTAATTTCTACTGAACCAACAGTGTATTCATAAAGTCAGTGTTGTGCTAAAGTAGTGCAATTTATAGGAACACTGCTGCGCTCCACTATAGTATTGTAAAAGTCAAATTGAGCAGGTGCTTCTAACTTGACATTTCTCTTACAGGGATGTGGAAGGTTTATGGTTTTTATAAGGTATATACCGTAATATACCTTTAATGTATTTTATATTAAGATGTGCTTATAAGCTCTACTTTTATTGCCTCAAATCAAACAAATAGTCCCATCATGCCCACTGTAGTGTATGCAAACACACACTCTGTAGGGCTGAATGTGCAGTGTAGTGTCCTAGCCTATGAGAGACTATGTCTCAGAAGCATGTTGCTGATGCATAATCACTGATTGGTTAGTATGAGGCACAGCAAGTACAGCAGAGTCTGTTTTCATGAGCTGCAGAGGGCAGATCCATGCAGGAACTATTTGTTAAAAACCGTTAAAACAGAGCTTATAAGCGCTTTGAGATGATGGTGCTAGCCAAACCATTTTGGCGAGAACATGAAGGTTTGAGACGTCCACCACCATTTCTAAGCCAAGGTTGGCTTCTGTAAAATCTAAATCTTAGTTGAATCACTGAAGAAATCAAGCTTTAACAGGGACACTAAATAATCCCACGTTGGCAAATATGTGTGTCTTATAGACTGTCAGACTAGGATCCTTTTTCTACTTGGTGTGAATAAAGTATGTAGCCACCATTTTGTTCACAGCATTATATTTTCATTTTGCCATTTGCTTTAAACACTTACCTTGTTCCCTTACTACTTAACACTATATTAGTCTTTTATGGAGCATGTACTGTACATTTGTTAGTTCAGAGATTGTTTGTAAAAACATGATGTGGTGAATATCAATAGTAAAAATAAATAAAAGTTAGCACAGGGATTTGTATATAAAAAACAAACATAAGATTTACAAACTACATTTAATGCCGTAGCTGTACAACAGAGGAGATATTTTTTTTATTAAATAAGTAATTATGCCTGAGACAACCATAGCGATAATGTAAATCTAAAATAAAGAGGGTACAATAGGTTATTATGTTTTAAAGTATCGTAAGTAGATTATCAGCAAATAAGGAGGGTGTCCTAGGGGCCTTATCAATGTGCACCATTTACAACTTTTTACATTTACATTCTAGGTACATACATTATTTTAAACGTTTTTTATTATTTAGTTTTTTTTGTGTGTTTTTTTTACTTAAATTGTTGGCAATTACATCATCACTTAATTTATTTCTGGCTTGGTGTTGCAGAAATCCTCTTGACTCTGTTATTGTTGATCTGTATTAGTGATTTTTTTTCTCATCCATATAACCTATCATTACTTATTGATGTCGGTCTGGTAACAAGTACCATACCAATTTAATGATAGTCCTTTGTTTGATGTTAAATGCCATCTTGGTTATTTTAGGTATAATTTGAAAAAGGTGAATAAGCGACTACTCAAGATCCTTCTGGAAATAGTAAAGACAACTGGTGCTGTGGAGGAAACCATTGGAAGACATGTCATTGGGTTGCTAGACAAATCAGGAAGGAGCCCGTCTATCACCAAAGTCCTTGTCTGGAGTCCTGAGCCGGAGGCTCCAGAGGCAGAGCATGCTGTGGAGATCGGTACAACAGGTACGATTTATATAATGACACTTGTGCAATTTTATATAGAAAATCCCTCATAAAGTTATAGGGATTTCAAAACAATACCAATGGGCTATCAAAACATTGTGACTGGACGAGTACCACTTACTTGTCAGTGTGCTCTAATTATAAATAAAAAATATACATTAAATGCGCCTTTGTAGCACTGCAGGACATCTTGCTGATAAACAGAGGCACGAGGGACTTAGGCTGCAATGAGCGAAGCGAGCAGTTGAGGCACACGGGACTTAGGCTGCAGGGCTTGCGACCCATACGACTCATCTCCAGCAGCGCAAGCGGGACTTACAACCCGTATAACTTAGGACCGAAACCCATACATGCACTGTGCGGCTCGCAAAAATCCCACTTTTAACGCCCGAACCATGGAACAGATATGCTTCAGATTAACTTAAACACTCACACACAGCACAGTGGGAGAGCCAAGGAGCCTGTGAGTGAAGTTGCAAGTTATTATGAGGCATATTTGGCAATTTTTTTTTTTTTTTTTTTTCACAAACAAAAATTGCCTAAGCAAGAAAAAAAAATGGCTGACGAAAATGAGGCCGAAGGACGCAAAACTAGCCTAAAGGACTTAAATAGTGCTCAGAGGGCCCATAGCCTTGCATTGTGTGGCAAACATTGCCAGCCTTACTATTTTACTCCTATCATTTTTGACGGGCGATTTCCTAGTTGTCTAATAAAAGGAAATATAGCATTGTTGGCCATGTCATGTTTTGTTTTTCTTGCAATAAAAGCCTGAGCAATGTTTATATGTGATTCAATGTTTGTTCAAATGTTATATATATTTTTATAACCAACCAGGTTCACAATTATTTTTTCGACAGTAAACAAGCTTTTACTAACTGTTTTAAGTCAAATTGGTGAAAAACATTTTTTATGGAATCTACATTTTGCCTATTTCTTGTGCACTGGATGCAGAATAGTAGCATAAATGAAAACTTTCAATAATGTTCAAGTTAAGTACAGTATTATACACATCTTGTCTTTACATTGTACTTTTATTATGAAGAAGAAAAATGTGTAAATTTAAGCAATGGAAAACCTTAATATAATTTAATCTTTATTATGAATTAAGCAGATTCATCAATAACTACAAATAAATATTCTGAATTAAGGCAGGATGTTATAAAATGGAACAGTTGGACTCCCGTACTCGTTGGGTTTCTTCCAAAATCTGTATTCTGCCATTTATCTTTTTTTCATTGCTTTATTTGGAAGCTAATGAAAGTATTTTGTCATTATATTGATGTAATTTCATGTATATGCACTTTGATCATTCAACAAATTAGTGTAGAAAATAGCCCCCTCTATATTGCTGCTTTGTATCAAAGTCCAGATATCCAACTTTTTACTGGTGAATTTGCATTTATAGAGGATAAATCAAGGCCAATATTTCTTCCAACTTAATTTGCTATGTCTGAACTTTCCAATATCTATCTAACCTATGTTTATATATGTTACAAGTTGGCATCCAACATAATGTCTATTTGTAAATCCAAATGTCCCTTGCCCTGAGTTTTAGTACTTTCTTCATTAACATTTCCAGATGTCCAGTGAAATGAGTGTATCCGTTAACATGTAACTTTTTCTGTGCTTCTGTGTCCTGTAAAGCATTTAATAAACTGTGTATAAAGTAGCTTCGCCGTTTTACCAGCATTATGGAAAACATTATGTTGCAGCACTTTCAATTTGATTCAAAATATTGCCAAAATTAGCCAAAATTTACATTTTACTACTCTGCAATAGTATCTGAACATTCTGGGAAAGAAAAAAATGAATTTTTTTTCACTGTTATATTTTATATTTATTGAAGTTTCTTTATGTCTAACAAACTTTAGAAAAATAGTGCAATAACGTTCCAGAGCATAAATAAAATTCTCTGTGGAGATATTGAAGAAATATATTGAAGAAATATTTAGGTGCTGACATATCTTAAAGTCTTTACACTACTATTTTATCTTGTAAATTTGATTTTAATCCATATATAGCAACCTGAAGGTGTGCTATTGTAAGAATGCCTAGTACTCGGGACTGAATATTATGTGAATCCTCCACAGAGCCCATTTTAATGGAAATACACTTTGAATACAACATAAGATAATACAGTAAGTCCCCTATTTACATTGTTATTTGGTACCTGGTGGTGTCAGCATAAGATGACACATCATGTAAGTTGAATAATAATTAAATGCAATGTATTTATTGACATATGTATACACAGAAAATATGTTAATATACCAGTTCGCCAATAATAAAACGATTGCTACAATCCATTTTTCTTTATATTTTTGGGATTAAACTGTGAAGTATAACAATAGAAGAAACCTTACTTTCATTCCAGTGCTTAACACTTCCAGATTGGCTTTTTCAAATTTAGAAACTCCCTCAAGATATTTAAACCCCTCATTTAGTAGTGCCTGCTGTTTTTGCACATTATAGCCTTTGAAAAAGCCAATTTGGCGAAACAGGTGAGTAACCTGTTGGGTATCTATTTCTTTTTATCATTGTCAATATATTCATCAGTTTCTTTACCCAAGTGGGAAGTTATATGATGGGTGCTTGTGTTATACCCACATTGCACTGATATATTCTGGATCTGTCCCAATGTGGATTACAATAGGCTAAAGTTGTTGTTTTTATTAGAATGCATGAGTTTTTTTCTTTTTAAACTTTCAACCTTCTGTTTTGGTATGTGATCTTTATATCTAATTTATACTCATGTATTGCAGGGCAATTAGCCAGCTTGTGGGGCACACCATAGCCCCTAGATAGGAGGTCTCTGTAATGAGACACAGGGACTGCTTTGTATTGATCTACCGTATATAAATATAATTATATATATTTTTTATGTAAGATTTATTGTTTTGGAGGTGTTCATTTTATGTTCTTGCTTGCTGTTGCCTTCTTATTCCTGAAGGGGTGGTCCTTGTAAACTAGTGAGTTTCCATACACTCCTGCTGAGATTACTGGCAGGTCTTACTGCCATATTCCCATTGGTCAGTTACAAATCCTTCCCATCTCAGGAAGTGATCTGCCAAATCAATATGGCAGACTTCACAGCATCATAAATGCATATAAAATATAGAGGCTGTATTTTTAATTATTCTAATAACATGTTACATATTTTCAAGTATGATTCTTCAAAATAGTAAATTTTTAAAATATGACCACAGTGGTTTTTTGTTGTGTTTGCATCGCCATGTACGGCTCTCCGTGACCTCATGGACCGAAACACACCATGCTGATCCACTTGGTATTCATGGCAGAGATATTGGAGTGGGTTGACAGTTCCTTCTCCAGTGGGCCACAGCATACATACAGCTCCTGTTATTCCTAGGTGGTCTCCCATCCAAGTACTGACCAGGCCCAACCCTGCATGGCCTCAGGGTGGTGTGACCTCTTAGTTCCCTGACTGGAATCAAACCCAGGTCGCAGTGGTGAAACCACTGATTGTTAACCCTGGACCACAAGCAAACCCGACCAAAGTGGTACTTTAATATTTTAAAAAAATGTATGTGCAAACAGCAGCAAAGAAAGGCTTTACTCAGAAAATATCCTATAAAAACGGTTACTCTCAATATCTTAAAGCATGGTCACTTAGGAGAGGTGGGAATATAGTATTGCAGCCATGGCCCCCATATCCTACAGCGCATGCTCCAGGTAATCTGGCCTGCGTGATTAAGGCAATCTATGATAATTTGTGTGTCAAGGACAATGAGGGAGGCGGTAGAGTGCAGCAATGGCCGTTATTGATGCGAATTGTGTTTCTGGATAATGGCTTTTTTCCTGTTTCAACATGTATTTTAATATATATTAATGGTGAGCTAAAAAAAACAAAAAACAGATTTTCCTTCATTTTTTACAACCCTTCTCAAGTTCTGACATTGCTTGGCGGTTGTTGTCATCTGATGGTTGATGCTACTATTCTAAGATGTAATGGCTAAATACTGACCATGTGCAACGCCACTACTGGGAATAATAGACCGCTAACTGTGAATGCCAAGCAAGCAATGTCTTTCAAACTGCTTGAAATACATATTATTTAACTGGTTAGTTATGGAAGACAAGAACTGTACACTTACTTTTTTTAAAGCTGGCAAGACTAGTCACACTTACAAATGTATTATTTTATTTGATTATAATCTGCAGTCATTATTTTGTCAGTGGCATGTTCTAACATGCCTAGAATAGGGAAGGTGCTGCCTGGCAATGGCTGCTATACCTCCTCAATGATTCAACTGGAAAAGTATTAGTGAGTATAATGCACTGGATAATTATTTAATGGTTTAATCCAGAAGCAGACACACTTATTTGCATTTTCATTATAGTCCTTTGCACAGCAACTATACATTATGTCACATACAGCCACACTGCAGATATGTGAGCCAGACATGATTTGTCAGCTTCGCATTGCCTGGAGCTAATTGCTGAGTTGGAAGATTGGAATTTGTTTTTTATATAAAGTCAGACGCTGGAGTTAGACAAAAATCACATCATGGAGGTAGAGGGAGTATCAATACTATTTATATCCATTAGAAGTATGTGGTTGCTAAGCAAGAACACACTTGAGTGTGTAAATGTTTAGTGGTAGAACAAGTCATGCTCTTTAAAAGTAAGACTTCAAGTGACGCATTGTCTAGTACAGAAGCCAGCTCCACTGTCAGGGTTGTCCATGTGGGCAAAATAACCCAAAGATCAGTGGCCCACAGAAATCCAAAGAGGTCAGCAACAATCTGGGTCGCCAGCAAAGATTAATCCAGGAACTATTGCAAATGGAGCAGGAAGACACAGGAGCAACCAGAAGTTCTTCCAGCCATAGGAACCTATAACAGGAACATAGATGAGGCTAGGCAGCAATAAATAAGCCCAGATGAGGTGTGATTGGCTGGTAGAAAGACCTTGGTTTAACAACAACCAATCAGGAGAACAGCATCAAAGGCTAGAAGAGCGACTTTTGACTGATCTGTTGTAGAACACAAAGCTGTAGGTGCTGTGGTACGAGACAATGGTCCATGTCATACTCATGCTAAGCCACGAGATCGAACCGGGGTGTGGACGACCACATTACCAAGAGGACCAATAGGAAGCCTCTAAGAGTGCCATGTGCATAGGAAGATGCAGTATGGAGATTCACTGATTGCTTCCCACCTACCTCACACAATGACATTCTGAGAGATGAATAGCTAGTACAATGTATAGACAGTTGTTAATACTCACAAAAAAAAATTGTCTTTGGGATGAGTCCCTATAGATGGATTGTTCCATTCTTCAACACCGTTGGACAGAAAAGGTAAATTGTGGTCCTCTGTATGCAGTAGTCTTCAGATTATCGGATAGCACCTTACGAGGAGAGAGAAAAGCATGCCAGCTCCATAAAGGCAAGCAGGGAGACTAAAAATGTCCATAAGTCACAACTTGATAAGCTTCATAAGCTTTCATTATGCTAAATGCATCTTATACTTTTAAAGTGCTATATGTTTCATCACTGCAGTGTCCCTGTGCATACAACTGATATCTCAAATGAATATACTGCTGATTTTAAAAAAAAATCACTTGTTGATTTGAAATTTGGGAGTGGACCTAGAATGCAGATAAGATGTCCATTCCATTACTTTGTAAATCTTATTTTCCAGAGTGCAAGGCTTCATGAGTAATAATAGAAATGTGATCACATATGTGGTCCCCTCCTTACTCCCAGTGTAAATAAATAAACCTGCAGTGGCTGCTTCCTGTGTCTATTCTACATTTTATAAGGGCATAAAAATGGGAAGATTACAATATTTGCAGCTCTATATGGTGCCAATTTGCAGCTCTATATGGTAACTTGTGATTTGTGTGATTAATTCTTGCAGAGGGTGTTTTATAATATACCTTTATGCACTTTATTTTGTTAGGAAGTGCCTAAAATCATACATTTTATATCTGTTTGGGTCTGCCCTATGCAGTTCATGCAGTTTGTGAATACACAGACTGTGAAGTGAACAGTTTCAAATTGGCCTGTCAGTGACCTCTCTCGAGGAGCATGTTGCCACGGATTAGTTAATATTACTCCCATAATTAGATGTATACTGTCCTAATGAGGTGCAGGGGGAGAAACCAGTTAGGGACTATTTGTAAAATTTTAGGTAGAAAAAAATCAGAGCTTTTTAAATACATCTTCTTAATAAAATAAAGCACACAAAAGTAAATAGATACATTATCTTATATACCTGGTGAAATCCACATTCCTTCTGTGTCCATTTAAGTTTTAATTCAGTTATTACTTCTTATGCAACAAGACCAAACATGCTCAGTCTTTTCAAGATGTGACATGTTTAAGGATTAAATATCAACTTGTGGTTTTAGCATTTAATTTAATTGAGATTAGTCCCATTGGCCACTATGTTTTTTAGGCAATGTCCCCTTTTTATGCTAAAAAGCCTGTTTTTGAAACTTGAATATATTTTAGATTTCCTATTTTTCTAATTTTTAATCGGTTTAGAGAAAAGGTTTAACAACTCAATAATTTTCCACCCAGCATTTTCTTTTCTCAACAGTTTCCACATCACCAGGATGACATCCATACATGCCTCCACATAATACTAAAGGTCTTTGCTCTAATTTAGAGATTACAAACTGCTTCTTTTTAAGGAGAGCTTCTTAAGATCAATGGAAAATACTGTAATGATTGTTTTTTAACCTTTTATAAACCTTGTAAAATAATAAAAAGCAATGCATTAAAATGTTAAATCACAGAAAAGGAACTTTAGTAATGAAATTACTCATTATACATAAGTACAGGCTAAGCATAAAGTACTAAAAATACTTTATCATTGATAATTTATCAAGGCTTACTAATGAAACATGAATCTATAGAATATGGAATATTTTTCCAATCCATGTGAATCACTAAAAAGTTATACCACAAATATTAAATGTAATTATTTCCTACGCACATTTTATGCAGAGTTTCTAGTGACCACTTCAGAGCTGTTACCTGGGCTATATTTATCTTATTGTGAATAGCACAGGTTCATACCTAAGGAAATCAGCTGCACTGTACTTACAAGGTTGTGATTATCTGTTTTTTTTTTTTCTTCAATAAGGCTCTCTTTTGCTTGCTCCTTATACATTCAGGTACATTTTCTCCTATCCATTTATATAAAGAACAGTCGATGGAGCAAATAATTTTCTCCTGATTGCTGAGCACTAGTAGTACTGTCCAGTGCTGATAATAACAACACACTGTACCTGTAGTATGTAATAACTAAATGCACACCATGTCCTGTCTGTAGGGGTCACTATGACTCCATATTACAAACATTAAGAAGTTGGAAATGCCTGAAAAACCAGGCTTTCTGCCAAAGTAAAGGTGGCTTTAGAAGTTACCTGCCAAACAATATTTATAGGACACATGCTATTAGCATTTACCTTACCATTGGGTGTGACACCTAAATACCCATGACATGTTACCTACCTTTCCGTTTTTGGTGTTACGTTACCGTTGGGTGCGACACCTAAAATATCCTTAAAATAGTAACTCAAAGCAACTTTCTGATTCAATACTGTCAAGGTGGACTAAATTACAATATTCTAAGCTATGAGGCTATTTTTAATATAATTACATAAACTGCTTTTCGTGGTAAGGTAATTTATATAAATTTTGTACGTTGTGCAGTTATAGCCAAATTATTTTACTGTCTCTTACTTTTTGTATGGACTAACATGATACCCTCATTCTTGTGGTGAAGGGTCTTGTGTACCTCATTGAAGCTGTGAGCTATACCATGTACGGTGTCTTGCAAAAGTATTCACCCCTCTTGACTTTTTACCTATTTTGTTACATTATAGCCTTAAGTTCAATGTTTTGTTAATCTGAATTTTATGTGCTAGATCAGAACACAATGGTCTAGGTTGGTGAAGTGAAATTAGAAAAATATATACATAAAACTGTTTTTTAGAAATAGAAAACAGAAAATTGGCATGTGCGTATATATTCACCCCCTTTGTCAGAAGTCACATAATTAGTGAAATGATGCCCACCTGTGTGCAATCTAAGTGTCACATGATCTGTCATTACATATACACACCTTTTTTTGAAAGGCCCAAGAGGCTGCAACACCTAAGCAAGAGGGACCACTAACCAAACACTGCCATGAAGACCAAGGAACTCACCAAACAAGTAAGGGACAATGTTGTTGAGAAGTACAAATCAGGGTAAGGTTATAAAAAAAATATCCAAATCTTTGATGATCCCCAGGGGCACCATCAAATCTATCATAACCAAATGGAAAGAACATGGCACAACAGCAAACCTGCCAAGAGACGGCCGCCCACCAAAACTCACAGACCGGGCAAGGAGGATATTAATCAGAGAGACAGCACAGAGATCTAAGGTAACCCTGGAGGAGCTGCAGAGTTCCACAGCAGAGACTGGAGTATCTGTACATAGGACGACAATAAGCCGTACGCTCCATAGAGTTGGGCTTTATGGCAGAGTGGCCGGAAGAAAGCCATTACTTTCAGCAAAAAAGAAAATGGCACATTTTGAGTTTGCGAAAAGGCATGTGGGAGACTCCCAAAATGTATGGAGGAAGGTGCTCTGGTCTGATGAGACTAAAATTGAACTTTTCGACCATCAAAGAAAACGCTTTATCTGGCGCAAACCCAACACATCACATCACCCAAAGAACACCATCCCCACAGTGAAACATGGTGGTGGCAGCATCATGCTGTGGGGATGTTTTTCAGCAGCCGGGGCTGGGAAACTGGTTACAGTTGAGGGAAAGATGGATGGTGCTAAATACAGGGATATTCTTGAGCAAAACCTGTCCCACTCTGTGCGTGATTTGAGGCTAAGATGGAGGTTCACCTTCCAGCAGGACAATGACCCCAAACACACTGCTAAAGCAACACTTGAGTGGTTTAAGGGGAAACATGTAAATGTGTTGGAATGGCCTAGTCAAAGCCCAGACCTCAATCCAATAGAAAATCTGTGATCAGACTTCAAGATTGTTCTTCACAAGCGCAAACCATCCAACTTGAAGGAGCTGGAGCAGTTTTGCAAGGAGGAATGGGCAATAATCCCAGTGGTAAGATGTGGCAAGCTCATAGAGACTTATCCAAAGCAACTTGGAGCTGTGATTGCTGCAAAAGGTGGCTCTACAAAGTATTAACTTTAGGGAGGTGAATAGTTATGCACATTGACTCTTTCTGTTATTTTGTCCTATTTGTTGTTTGCTTCACAATAAAAAATAAAAAAAATCATCTTCAAAGTTGTGGGCATGTTCTCTGAATTAAATGATGCAAATCCTCAAACAATCCATGTTCATTCCAGGTTGTGAGGCAACAAAACATGAAAAATGCCAAGGGGGTGAATACTTTTGCAAGGCACTGTACATTCACCTAAATGGGCAGGTCATAGCAGAGAGGTCAGACAAATAGAGAAGGAACTGGCAACCCACTCCAATATCCTTGCCAAGAAAACCTTATGAATTCGCAAACAGGCACAAGATGTGCCCTGCAAGCTGTGGTCCATGGTACCCATCCTACTATTGAAATGTAAAACATTGGCATGCATGCATGGCAAATATGTAAACTAGACTGCTTTAGGCATAGGTTGTCTACTAGACATTTTTGTGTAGGAACAGAAGGAATGTCAGCCATTTCCACATTCCTAATGGTATATAAATACGTGTACATATTTTTAGGTTAGCAGTTTTATGACCCAATTTAGAAAGTTTTTTTTTTTTTTAAATCTGTATACTATACATACTTTTTCACCCAGAAGGAGAATAGACCTCTATTACTTATAGGTCTGTGGAATAAGAGATATTTTTGTTTACCTTATTGATTTTTGTTTTATTTTTTTTGTCTTTTTTTATTGGTAGGTGATTTTAATGCAACATTGCTTTTCATTTTTGAGTAGGCCGATTCACATGCAGATAACGTGTTTGTTTCAATATGGTCTCCTAATAATGTTTATTTCCCTGTTTGTTCAGTACTGTGAACAGTGTAATGCTAATTTTATTTCATCTTTCCAATCCATTTTCCCCTCTAAGGCATTTGTGACAATGATGTGGATATATCTCTCACCACTTTAACCCCCAAAAAATCTTATCTCATATAGCTGAATATAGGATAACATTTTAGAAATTTGTCCACATCCAAATTGATTGGTCGCAAAGTCTTTAATGTTTATCCACAGGGCACAAATCCTTTATCTGAATGTAAAAAATGTATAGACCTGGTAAAACAAACATACATATCAGAAAGATTTATTGTCCAATTCTAACACCACTTATCCTTTTATATCTTTCAAATGTGTACCTTGGAATTCCTTCATGCTAATTTTGATCTTATGAGCCAATAAATACTGATTTCATGTATGTGCTAAAGTAAACCATATTCACTTTTTTCTCTCTAGTACATCCCATTGCTGTGGAGGCTGGTGAAGAGAAGGATTCCAGTATCTGGTCAGGAGTGACAGAGGAGAGTTTGGACCTGCCGCTACAACTCACAGATGTAGGACTTGATCTGAATCCTGAAGATGAAGTCCAAATGGTTAATATCAGTACACGACTCCAAGCAGCAGTGGAAAAACTGTTAGAGGCAATCAATGAGACGAGCAATCAGGTATGGGTTTCACAGTTGCTTATACATCTAGTCAGAGTTATTTTCTAATTCAGGTTCTATCTAAACATCAGAGTTATATGTTCTGATTATACCTTGGATATTTTGTCATGTCAGCGGCCGTTGGGTTTTTAGACATGTTCAATTTAAGATCACAAGTGGCCACGTATCACTAAAAGTTAAGATTTTATGCATTTCCAGTATAGACATGCAAATGAACATACCACATTTTTAAACATTTTTCCTAAGGGGCTCCTTGGTTTCGGATTTCATTAGCATTGTGAACCTGGATGTGTCAAAAAAAATTGCAAACTAACAGCTCTATTAAATTCCCTCGACGTGTAAAACCGTAGCCCATAACGTAGCCTGCAAGACTTACGGCTATTAAATTGGCCCCGTAAAGCAAGCCGCTGACGACTTGCAGGGTAAGGGTGAAAGAAACCTATGGGATGTCAAAATTTGAACTTTGCCACCACACATCTGTTGTTCTGTTAAGCCCGTGACTGTTACTTTCCACTCACGCTATTAAATTGCGTTCAAACCCGTAAATGGAGCCAAAAAGCCAACGGGTACTAGAGAGGACCAGCTAGGGGGGTAAACCTCTATCCGTAGCACTGTAAATGCAAATATACACACTACTGTACTGATAATTAAAGGGAAAGTGATGTTAGGTATTAATATTAATAGCACAACATTGTCAAGCTCGCAAATCTGCAATCTAAAATACTTTTTTTCATGTTTAATTTCCCTGTTATATCGATATCAGCAATCAATGTGTTAATACATATAATGGAACCCACATGGACTAGAATATCATATTTACTGATTTATTAATATTGCATTATTTCTGGAATGTGGGTCCGATCGAAACTTGTAATTGAAGCCTGTAAGGGATTGAAATCTAACCTCCATTTCTCAGTGACGTAATGATGACGATCTCTTTTGCCATTGGCTCCGTCTAAACCCGTAACTATGGGTTTGACTAATTGATCATATTTACGGCCGCACATGCAACGTGCCCAATAATGGTTTAAGGGCTTGTGTCTACGGCCTGTAACTCGCGACATGGTCAAATTAAATAGCTATGTAACGCAGCAGAATTTCAAACTCGCAGACTTTGCGGGTGTGCCGATGCTGCTATGGGCTTCAAATTTTAATAGGGCTGTAAGTTTTTCTGAGAAGATTTCTATTTGTTCAAATCCATATTCTGTGTCTGAAACTCTATTTAATGGAGTTTTATCTTTTTGGCGCTCTTTTACCTTGGTTATAAATGTATATGAAAGGCCTATTTCCCATGAACACCAATTGAAGACTGAAAATAGGTAAACTTTTATTATTTTACTTAAATAAATAAATAAAAATAAATAAATAAAAAGCTTAAAAGGGTTTTAGAGGAAAAGAGATCGCCCCACTGTGATCCCCAAAGGGATACCTCCTGACCTGGAAGTCTTGACTGTTGCCAAAGGCCAAAATCTAGCTGATAGCCCTATACCAAGGAACCATATCATGCATAATCCTTTCAAATGTCTTGATCGATTTGATATTGTTTATCCTTTTTGATACATATTGTTATATTTAAACTTGTATCAACTGGTAACTCAGTTTGCGTATTTGTTAGGTTCTTTAGACATGCAATATCACAACATTCTTAAGTAATAAATAATTTTTCATAGACATAGGCTAATTTATTTTATTTATTTTATCTACAACTCATCAGTATTTAAATATATATATATTCTAGCGTTTTGATGTTGTAATCACAAGGTGTTTAAGAGGAATAAATCTCTAAAAATGTTTTCTTTTTGTAGACTGCATTGTCCTTAGTTGAGCGTTGTAATAGTTATAATAACAAATATCTACATAATAATAATAGCAATATCAGATTTTCGGGATGTGAAAAAAAATATTCTCAAAGTTCCTCCAATCATTGTTAAAAACATAAAAAGTTAAAACAAAGTTCCTGGGATAAATTGCCCTGATATTGTCAGTTTAACATATAGCCTTATTGCCGTTTCGCTACTCATACGTCTTTGTCAAAGGCACATCCAGGGCAATTTATCCCATCACAACCTGTTGATACAGAAGCTGAAAAAAGCAGGATGTATAGAACAAAACTGATTTGGGTGGTCCTTGGGTGACCATTTGAGTGACAAAATTAGTCTTTTGAATTTACATTAATTTTATTTTTTAAATGGAACACAGAGGCAGAGAGTTAAATGTTTGTATTGTTGCTCCCTTGAAATGTTATGTATTTTGTTTTTTATCGAACGGTCTATTGTTTTTATTTATTTAACATGTTTGTAAAATGTAATTTCTTGATTTGGCAGAAATCAAACTTGCATCGTGTCATTTTTGTTGCAAAGATATTTATTTTTTTCTCAGTCACATCATTTGTTTGATCTTGTGTAATCTAACATTTTAATAATTCTCCTTTTGTTCTGTGCTGGCTTCAAATTAAAATAATATTTTGCTCTCCTGCCAAGATGATAATTACCCTAATGAGATTTTATTTGGCAAGATATATGTGCAACTACTCTTTAGGTGCCAAAAGTATTCAATATTTTTGCTTTTATCCTAAAGGTATTGATGATTATAAACAAACATGTTTGCGTTTATAAAGTTGAAGAACCGTTTGTGTTTCCCGATTTTACTTTTTTGACCCGCAAAAAGTTTTTAGGGGTCACACAAAAATGCAACTTAATTACCTAATTTTATAAAATGCTTAAAGGACAGCCGAAAGCTGAAAAATAATGTTATACATGTAATAAAAATGCATCTCTTCCATAGTTTTTATAAACATTTTAATGAAACAAATTAAACATTTTGGGCATACTTTCTTTATTTTGCCACATATCTTGCTCAGTACAAAGGCTGCCATTCTCCCTGTCGCACACTCTATCATAGAGATCCTCCACCATTTTGTGTAGCTGCAGCTTGCAATAAGATATGCAAAGAATAAATCATTGTTGGGGGCAGAGCCATCCACATGACAGGGGGAGCCTTCAGTCATCTGTTAGTATGATTGATCTTCATAGCAGGAAATAATCACTTTATTAAACAAATAATGGGTAATGTATATTTTTGTACAGTACACAAAACTCTTAATTAAAACTATGGTAATTATTTTTACATCAATTAAATGTAGATGGCAGGGTTCAAAACTTTACATAATATATATTTATACAGTATATGTACATGTTATGTATATTTGTACATATAGAATATGTAAGTATAATTAGTTTTTTATTATTGAAAGAGTTTTGTTTGCTGTACACAATATATTATATTTGTTTAATAAGGGGCTGCGTCGTTGGTAGGGGGATGAATCACACTGATGACTATCTGAAGGCTTCCCATGTCATGTTATAAGTAGACCTACCCTGCTATGTAAATGGTGCCATCCCCAGCAGGGACATCATCTTTCCATGTTCTGTTGGATGTTCCAGCTACACAAAGTTGAGGAGGATCTCTGTGAGTGAGAATGTGGGGAAATTACTGAGCAATATGAGTGGCAAAATAAAGCCCAAAATATCCCACATTTCATTAAAATGTTTGTAAAAGGTATAGAAGAGATTTTTTTAATTGCTTTTCTTTCAGGGACCCTAAATAGTTTTTATAGAAATTGTGAACCATAATTCTTTATTCTCTATGCTTTTTTGATGGTTCTGAATTCTTCTCATCTGAGACGGTTGACATCCTTCTCTCCCCATTAGTTATCTCTCAACCTGTTCTCTCATTAACAACTGGAACTTTCCAGCTGAGCTTATCTTGAGAACCTCATAAAGATGACCTTTTCCATGTGTGGCCCCTTAGTGCAGTGCTGAACTCCTCTTACGTTGGCTTCTGTAATGTCCATACAGAAGTGCAGGACCCATGCATCTAGTTGATAACTGCATGGCTACTATGGAGTTTTGCATGCACTGATGCTTGTTTTTACTTAGCAATAAGGTATTGCGGTTTGTTTTTTCTTGATTTTAGTTGCTCTTTTCATAGCACTAGCATTTCCTTTTGCAGGTTTTGTTATTCTACCGATTCACATAACCTGTGCTCATCATATTTGCATGTGTGCTTTCATCCTTGGTAAACCTAGCAGTGAAACATGTAGTGGCAGTTTCCCAGTTACCAAACTCAGGCAAATGTTGTTGCAGAATTCCTAGTGACTATGCATTACATTTGCACAAGAGAGATTTGACGGAGGAATACAAAAAAAAAACTTGCTTAGAGAATGTCTAATAACTTCTCATATGGTTTAAAAGTCTTTTAAAATGGCAGATCATATACATTGCTGTTTAGATCACTATCCAGCCTTTCTCATTGTATTGATCAGTACAGATCGGTGCATGAGCACTTGCTATATATGACAATGGCATTTAAATAGGCTAGTAACCTTTTTTTGTAAGTTAAAAGAGAACAGTCTTATGTATAACATCCCTTGCAGGTATGTCGCTTCTCGGCCTTTTGGCTAAGATCAAGTGTAGTACCGGCCCTGAGATGGCTGGTCTCCCACACCAGTCATGAAGGGGCGGGAAACCTTGGTCTGGCCAGGGGCCGAGTAGAAATCCATGCTTCGGGGCCTAGGGGAGATTTGAGCTCGCTCCCCCATAACGGCACCATGCACATTTCTTTTGAGCACTTCACGGGCCCCCCAGCCAGGACCTTTTGGTTCGTGGGGGGTACCTTATTTTTGTTTTTGCCCCTAGCCTACGTGTTGGGGGAGCACGTCACAGTGCACCCTGGGCCAGAGAGTTTTGTGAGAGAGGACTCTCTGGCCTCGCACTAAGTCTGGTGAGGGGGGTGAGAGCTACCTCACCAGACCCTGGCACCATCACGGGACTGATTTTTTGGCACCAGACTTTTTGCACGTTTTTTTGGTTTATGGCACGTCTCACGATTTGGGTATCACGAAACTCCACTACCCAGTGGAGCCGGGGGTCTCACTAGCCCTTGAGGGCGGGGCCTTATGGCCGGGGACCCCTTGGAAGGACCTGGGGGAGAAAGGTGAGAGCTTCTCCCCCAGACGTCTGAGCCAGGGTGGACTGGTGAGAGCAGTCCTCCTGGTGAAGTTTTTTTGCCACATCGGAGGGCTCCGGTCTTAAGATGGTGGAGAGGTCCCCCTCATTCCTAGGGTGAGGGGGACGAACATGGATCTTCATGGATTCCGGACCGGAGCCCAGAAGATCAAAGGGGTCCTCAAGCCCTCAAGGCGGGGGGGCCCGAAAACGGCTGCACTGGGAAACCAGTAAAGCACCTTGTTTTTGCAGTAGTGGCACGGTCACATGTACACGGCCCCGAAGCATTTTCAATAAAAAAAATAATGGTGTGTTCAATGTTATCAATAAAAAGTTACCAGTAGAGCCTTCCAATGATAAATAGGTCATCACAGATTTTTTTTCCCATAAATTACCCAAAGACCTTGACAAACATAAAATCTTTGTTTAATTATTTTACTTATGGTTTCTGATAGACTAAATATAATAAAATGCAATATTTTTTTTTTCTGAAAGTCATTCCTTTTCTTTTATTTCTAATGATGATTTCTGATATTCATTATTGGAAAACCTCTTCTTAGAGGGAGTATTGCAATATTACCTTGTAATTGTTGCATGTATACCAGTAATCTTTGTAAATTACTAGTGCTACCTGTTTGTAGTCATCATTTACATATTGCTAGTAACATCAGAGTGTTATCCAGTAATCTTGTCTAGATTACTAATACTACCTTCTTGTACTAGTATGCATATAAACAAGTTGTCATATATATCTGACGAACATGTGAACCAGTAATCTTATATAGAATAGTAATCATTTTTGCATAGAATAATAAAGAAAATAAATTAGCAAAATGGTTAATAAAGTAAAGTATTGTGTCTGGGCTACTAGTGTCTTACAATCCAGTGTAATGTGCCTGGTAACCTCACACTGCACTAGTTTAACAGAATAGCCATTAAATAATTAGTCACTAATGCAAACTTTTCATTTTCTTCTTAAGTCCTCCCCTAAATGTTGTAGCATGACAAGGGGACATTAAAAGATTACCCAGCTATACCTAAGGGATTGAAGTTCTAAGTCTTCAGCCTTGTGTCTATAAACATTCCTTTAAGAAATTCAACAAAATCTTCTGTTAGGTGTCATCGCTCTGTCACTACAAAAGCTGCCCTAAGCAACCAAAATAATATCCCATAATCTGCGGAAATAATGCTTTTGCTACATTTTTATATTAATTTATCCATAGAACTAGAACTTCATGTAATAATATAGCAATGTTCATATCTCTGTTGTATTTATTGATGCTGACAACTGGTTTACTGCTTGTGTAGCTCATTATAATATTATAATTTATGACTTTCATAAAAACAGCTGTGTTTAGCTTTTAACCAAATTTTGAAATAAACTACCAACTCCTATAATATAAGCTTAAACTTGCATTATTATGTTTTTTTTAGCCAAATACAATTTTGCTAATATTATCTATATTTCCTTACTATAGATATAAACACTAGTTGATTATTTTTATGATGGATTTAGATCTCAGAAATGTTTAAATTTGATAAGACCCGATGATCTGGATTATCTTTGAAATATAAGTGTGCAAATTTGACACAAAACATTTAGTAATAATAAAAATACTTAAAACAACAAGGTGTATATAGATTTATCACAACTATTAAAACATATGATCTTGTGTCATGTAACATTTACATACAGAACTTTCTTTAATACAACTTTCTTTTATTTTTGGTTTGTGCAACATAAGCAATAGCTTTATTATGGTAATGCTTAGTGTATTATCTGTTGGAGCATACTATTCGTACGTACTGTGACATATTCTTAATGTTATGTCAAATGGTAATCGTGGGTGTATCCCATTAACACCTTTAATGCTGGAGGGCCCAGTACTGAATTGTTGTGTAATTGTGTGCATGTCTCCCTGGCCTCTAATGAGTTAATATCTACCTGCCTGAAGGTATTAAGCCACGCCCTCAGCCTGAGCCTCTCTCTCACGGAAGGCAGAGACCGAAACACTTTGCTTAGAGGGAGGTGATGCCTGTGTAAAGCACAGCAGAAAATGTTTCCTGGCTTGTGGTGCTGCAACGTGTTGGCAGTGTGTGTGGAGAGTTAATGCTTTGCCAGTGGATGTCTCTTATTGCCCGGCTACTATGGAGATGCCGTCATGAGGATAGGAGGATCTACCTGATTCACCAGTCTTGTGTTAGATAGAGATGCCCTGAACCTGCTCTGCCAAAGATACACCATTGCTGCTTTAATATTGATGCTCTATCTGTCCTGGTTCAAAACGTGAAAGCTCCCGAAAAGGTTTGGGTGGAATATTTTATGGTCATAAAGATGTTTCATACCTTGCTTCTGTTCAATATTTACACTGGACTTTCCCTTGCTTGGTGATAGCCAATGATTTACTCATGGTTCATCTTGCACTATCATAGTGATAATTCTTAGTAGCACCATGCCGCTCCTAGGGCTCAAATGTCAAATTGGCACCCCACATGTTTCCACAAGTAAAACTGAATTGGCTGCACCCCATAAGAAGTAGGGGAGGAGTCCTGTGTCGGCATCAAGTCAAATGGATTCTCACAAGTCCATCTGGAAATCTGACTTACTGAGTGATCTATGGCCAGTTGGCCAAGAGGAGGACAGATATGAAGTGGAATCTCATGTACCTTTACCAGAACCTTATCCTTTTACCTGGACGTTGAATGATAAAAATGCCATAGTGGTAAACACCTCAATTTCTCATGTTAACCACAAAAAAAATGGGCACTTATTAAAAGTAGTCTCCAAAATATCCTTGCCAACACCACCATATACTGTAAGTATATATGTAGCCAAAATATGCATGTGCTTTATAGTTTTATATTCTATTTCCAAGTAATTATGCTTGTATTTGTCTACTAAATAGTGTGAAAAAACTTTAATATAAAACCAAGTTTTCTATAAAGTGGTTCATATGTTGTCCCTGCAGTGTTGCTTAACCAATGAACTTGGGTGCAGTAAGATAACCTGTAATGACTTCATCTCTAGATTTGAGTATTGGCAAGAGAGGTATAGTGCAAGGGTCATTCTTTAAAAGTACTTTCCTCACCCAATTTAGTTTCTCTCCTACAGAAATAGAAATATATATGATTTACTACTACAGTGGCATGTCTGACCTTGGGGTCTACATGATCCATCATGCGCCATATTGGCATACACAGCGTCTCTATAGTGAGGTCGTAATGACTTCAGATAGAGGTGATGGGTTGAAATCTTCGCCATTATATTGATACTGTGCTCTCACGTGTTTTGTCTACTGATGATTTGACTTTGACAGTGTTACAGGACAAAAAAGAGGCACATATTGGCATGTGCAATCATGCTTGAAAATAGAAATGTTGATTTGATGGCAGATAAGGACCACTTTAATTCACTTTGAGAACAAATCCTGCTTTGCATTTATTATATTTAATATGCATTTATGCTAATCTGGAATCTGCTGTTTTGGACTTGGCTGATCAGCTCCCAGAGGTGGGAGGGGGCTTTGAAAGTAAAGGAAGTTTTGCAGAAAGGAATGTGGCATCTACAATTGCCCGTGTTTTCCTTAGGTCTAATGAAAAGGTCATTCATTTACAAAGACACCAACCTGAGGCACTTGCAGGAGCATCAGATGAGACCTTTTTCTCGTTTGTCAGGTTTAGTTATTGTAACAGAAAGAAATGACCACAGTAGTCACTTAATAAACTGTCATATTATATATGAAGAAAATTGTTCTACTTCTCTAATATAGTACAATTTAACTAAAAGGGATATGGGAGATTTATTTATTTTACTAGGTATGTGATAAACATATGTATGTATTTGATTTCATGTACTTTGTTTCATTGAGATGCTTTTAAAAGTTTTGCTGTCTAAAATTATACGAATAGTACCTGTGTGGGTCTGCCCACTGCAGTGTATGCAGACACAGTCTCTGCAGGGCTGGGTGTGCAAAGTATTTTCCTAGCCTTTCAGGCATCACATATTTGCAGTGTGTTCTCTGAGATGGGGTTGCAAATAAGCTAGGACACTACACTGCACATCTAGCCCTACAGAGTGTGTGTCTTCATGAGCTGCAGTTGACAGACCCATACAGGGACTATTTGCAGTATTTTAGGCCGTAAAAACTGAGCTTTTAAGCACTTAATTAAACAAGGTACATAAAAGTAAATAAATACGTAGGTATATTACATACCTAGGGCCTCATTCAATTGCGATTTGGCCAATTGAATAGGGCTCTAAATAAGCACATAACATATTTTTTTTAAATAAGGTTTTAGTTAGTGAAAACCTTGCTTTTGGATAGATGTTTACTAAGTAAAAACTTCTTTAAAAAAATATTTTATGTGCTTATTTAGAGCCCTATTCAATTGGCCAAATTGCAATTGAATGAGGGCCCTACTATATACAGAAACCTTCCATTATCCTTTAGATGTAGTTAATCATAGGTCTAGCTTTAATTTTAAGTCATTTTCTAATACATTACATCCTTTTTTGGCTTATTTATCACACTGGGCATTTAGTCTCTTCTCTGTATCCCTAGTTTTTGATAAACTGTAGTGACATTTTCTCTTCTATGGTAAATACTTTAGTTAAACTAGGCCGTAGGTGAGTCGGACCACAGAACTACTGAACTGTGAACGTTATGAAGCATCTAATTAATTAGGGAGCTGGAGGCTGAAAGTTGATATTTCCTGAAATTAACTCCTAGTATACTAGAGCCATTAGGTTCAACTTACTAAGCAGAATTGCTAAAGCCAAGTGGCAAAGCAAACAATGTGTAGTCTGGGGCTCTTTTATTATTAGCATTATTTGTCACATAATATTATTGTGCAGAATATTATAGACATTGCTGATGCCATATCTTAGTATAAATAAATTATGAGATTATACATAATAGCTTCTTATGTAAATGTTTTGTAGCTGGGAAGATTGTTCTGTTCTTTAATTAGATTGGACTATGTGTCATTATGGAATAATGTATTCACTATGAACATCTATAGGTGGTTTTGTGTATGTTGTACCTTTTATAGATATATGTATACTGTTCAGTTGTGTCTTTCTCAGTCTTCAAAAAAAGAAAGCAGAAAAGCCAATCCCTGTAGGACAAGAATGTCATCTTCTATTATGTATCTAACAAGTTATACAAGAAATGGTGATATTCACCAATCCAATGCGAAGACTTATCCCTTACACCTGGGTTGGATTTATAGCTATTTAGACAGTAATATTTATGTACTGTCTGTGCTTTTCTTAATAATAAATAGTTAGAGTATTTGTAAGTGCCTTAAAATATACAGTTTCAGATTAGTTAACATTTCTGCTGTAGGTAAATTTCCCATTTTATACTTCTCATTATTGTCTTTGTACTACTCTGTTTAAGACTTTTTTGTTGTTGTGGACTGCAGCATACCAGGCACCTCTGTCAGCCACTACCTCTCTGAGCTCCTTCAAGCTCATGTTCATTGCCTCAATTACCTCATCTATCCATCTCCTCCTCTGCTATCCCTTTCTTTGTGTGCCTTCAATCTTTCCCAGCTTCAGAGTCTTCTCATGATATGGCCAACATATTTGACCTTCAGCCTCGTGATCATACCTTCCAGTGAACAGTTTGTCTTGATTTTCCAAAGTATTGATTTATTGGATCTTCTTGCAGTCTTCTCCAACACCCCAATTCAAAGGCATCAGTTCTGCGGCGCTCAGATTTCTTTATGGTCCAGCTCTCACATGTTACTACTGGGAAAACCATAGTTTTAATTATGTGGACATTAGTTGATAGTGATATAGTGATTGTGTAAGACAGGCCCCGACACATCCCGGGAGCAAGGGATCCAGGGCTCCTAAAATGTCACTGCTTGCTCTTTGTTTACTTATTATACATCTATTCTTGATATAAAAATATAGAGGTAAGAATATTTGAAACCTTGCTTTACTTTATAGATCTCTAGTCCAAATTAAAATGAAAAAAATACTTCACAAACTACATGTTTTGCAGATTGGGTGCCACATTTGAAAGCTATGCACAGCAGGAAGATGTATGTCACTTTTTGGAAGTCAGTCAACTCATTTCATTCTTTGAACTTTTTATACTGTTATGTTTCATATAACTGATAAAAGATTAGTAGAGTACTGCGTGTTTGCTCAGAAAGTACCTTTAATATGTCCATGTAGTGAAATTGCCATAACCTCATAAAATGTTTAAATGCAATCGCTGACTGCGAGGCCATTAAGAGAGTTGCACTTTCCCAGAAAACTTGTGGCAACCATTGAAACATTTCTTTAAAATGTTTGGTTACCCCTCACAACTATTCATTTTATTCGTGTGTATATATATATATATATATATATATATATATATATATATATATATATATATATATAAATTCATTCACATATTATTAAACCTAAAGCTCTTAAGTTGTTGTATGGCCACTTAAAACAAGCATGCACTGGAGATTCAAACTTGTCGGCATCAAACAGTGACTGAAAAACTGCAATCTAACTATTACTAAATGTGACACAATGGACAGCTTATTGTCTTGTCCATCATAATGGAAATATATATAATTTAGGTGTTTGCTTTATTGAATTCCTTTACAATTACCATAAAGCCATTGCACTAGAAGAGGTGACATATTTTTCTTTATTGGTAGGTGACAAGTATGTGCGTGCTCTGTAATTAGTTGTCCTAGTCTGTAAAGAAAACATGTTAAATGATTATGTCCCCAATTTAGTGAGCAATGCTATGGTAGAAGACTGTTTCTTGCCTGGAAGCAACGTCTTACTCATGCAGTTGAATGGACCATTATATGGCTTGTTATATTTTAATTGATGCATACCAGGTTTTCATATCAAGTTTCTTGGCACATATTTTTTTCTACATTAATTAAAAAAAAATAGATGCTGCAAAATGGTTGCCTGACAAAATCCTGGGTATATCCATTCTTCAAAAAGTTATCCCGTCCTTGTTTGAATATTTTTCCTTCAGTGATTACTTGGAAGACATCCTTCACTGCTGGGAAGCATCACTGGAGATGAGATGATCTATTGCATGATATTTAAGCCTTTGAAGTACTCGTGCAGACTTCAAATTGTGCCTTTATAAAAAGATTATGTCCGCAAAAATGTATTTATCACTTTGAAATTGATGAAGATTACAAAATAAACATACATTTTTAGTGGCTACAATTACCTGGTAGCTGAAACTTGTAGGAAACTAATGGTTCAAAAATATAACTCTGTATGTAAGTGTTCTATGTTTTTAACAGGAGTTTTGAAAGTTACCCAATTTAGTTGTCTATGTAAATGTTTATTTGCAATTACGAACATATTTTATACAGCAGTTATTACTTTTTTTTAGCAAAGTTATATTACCAGGTCTTAATATACTGTCTTAATTCAATTTAAAAGGGCATTGTTTTGTTAAAACCCAAATCTTTCAGGCTAAATTAGAAAAAAAAAGTGGAGCTTTAGTTCAAACTGAATTAGCTTTTTTGTAAATTGGCCAAATTACTCTTTTTTTTTTTTTTAGAGCGATGCACTTGGGGGATATGGAGTATGTTACTTAAAATAGCTGCTAAGCTGTAATAAGACCAGCTCCATTGTCATACCTTTTTATTCTCACACTTCGGTGTGTATCTTTTGGGTGAACATGTTTTGTAGATATAGTGCCCCAATTTGTAGTTAACAAGTACAGAGCATAATGATCAGCAAATAATACATTCCATTGGTAAATACGGATAGGGTGTTTTGTGCCAGGACCTGTTCTGTAAAAACAAGGATGTGGCTTCCTTGTGTTTGCTTTACATTCAAGTCAAGAAACCACCTGTCCAATTGTCTTAACAGAGAATAACACTACAAAGGGTCACAATCCAGCCTTCAGATATTATTTTACTTTGATACTTAGGATGAAAAAGAAAACCACTAAACCATAATAAAGACTAAAAAATAAGTGTATAGACTAAAAATACATGATAAAATTATATTGCAGGGCCAAATGCTTGTAAGCCTCTGAAGAACAAGTGTTATGGTGAAAACAGAGATAATTGGGATTTGGGTGTTGTCCTGTATCAATAGGCTTTTGTTTATCTCACTACATGTGAAGCGCCCGCCCTCTTTTCAGGATGGCTATATAAATGAACAAGTCTCATTACATATCCAATGATCGGAGAAAGCAACATAAACATGAGGCCCTTATCTGTTGACTTTAGAAGAAAATGTTTCTATTGTATATAGTTAAAATGTATATTTTTTTAAATAATGTGTTGGTAGTGGTGCTAAACATTTAACACAACAACCCAAGTCACTTTCATTATGTCACTGAACGTCTTAGTGAGCATAGAAGGTAGAAGATTAAGATATTTGAACTGTCAACTACTTTCTTCTCTGCCTTATTAAATTAACTTACAGGGACATGGAGCACAATAGTTTTTGTCAAACATTTTAAAGTACACATTTTAAACATTAAAAATGTTGTTTGTTTGTTTTTTGTAAGTTTTCAACCCTGTAAGGTGCTTTAGGGAAAGTGATGTGTACATTTGATTTATAGCTCAAAGCCGTGCCCTCCATTCTTTGGCAATGTCTTAATATTGTTTTTGTCTTGTACTTAACTCCTGTATAGCAATACGGAATATGTTGGCGCGTTACAAAAAAAAGAACGTAATTGAAGCAGAGAGTATACTTAATTCTGTGGATCTCATTGGTTGGTGAGGACAAGCCCCCTAAGACTTGTAAAAAAGTGTTTGTGCTCTTGAGACCTTTATTCGAAAAGAAAAAATGCAATGTAACCCATACTTTTTAATGCAACAAACAAACCCATTATTTCCATGTCCCTTTAAGCTCAGATAATGTTAATGTGGGACACAGAAGTACCATTATTAATAGTATTCCATAGAATAGTTCATAAAATAAGTTATATTTTATTTTTCATAATGTTTTGTATAACAATTGGACTAAAGTGGTACCTTAACTTTGTCACATTCACTTTGGTCACATTGTATTTTTTTTTTAAATAACTGAACTTAATAATGTGCAAGTTTATTTTTAGAAAGTAAAAAAAAACTAAACCCAGTTTTTTTTATTAATTATGACAATTAGATGCCACATTCATAGAAACTTCCTGCATCAAGACTTAGTATAACCTAAAATGGCAGCATCCATGAATGCAGAAACGCATATATAAGCTAATAAATGAAGGATACATTACTATACAATTCACGTGACAGTACTAATAGACTCACGTTATATTTTTAAAACAACCTGCCACTTTACATGTCAAATAAGTAAAGATTGGTTTTACCTTTATATTATGGAACATTTTGTTTCTAATTACGGTATTTGTAATAACATAAAGTAGGGGCTGCAGCAGTTTTTTTTAAAACAAATAGTGTATTTTATCCGGATCTCCTGTGTTATATGACACCATACCTGAGCCCCTATAAATAATGCTCTTACTAAAGAGAGCATGTGTATGTAACACAATATGACACGATGTCCTTCATTTAGTTGGTTATGAAGACATTTTGGCCTTTAACCTTGAAAAAAAAAAAAAAAAAGTAATTAACTACTTTGTGAGGCTTGTCAGCTTGTTCCTTACAAGTTGATGTAATGAAAAAGACCTGACAGTCTGTGGCTTCCATGGTTGCAGAAAGTAGGTTGCTAACTAGATTAATTAACTGCAGACAAATGGCAGAATCTTCTAATAAATGTCACTTGTACACATATTTAGCAAATTACATATTCTTCCTTACAATCCATTAACAATGAAGCAGGGTACGCATACACTTTTTTTTATTTTGATGATGGTGCCTGTTGGGGTCATCAAATACTATTACTGAAATGCCATGTGCGTGCAGGATAACTGCATTTACATTTTTCCAAAAATATTAGAAGTAGTGGCAAAGAAGAAATTGCTTTCTTTCATTGCATATATTTTTGTATAAACATTGCTTCTCCCTTTACCTTCATACAAATTCCCATATGTGTTAATAGTCTTATAGATGACCAAAATTCAAATACCAGATCTATTTGTGAAATACAACTGCAGATTTTGAACTAATATCTATAGAATATCACACTGTATCCTATTTGCTTCGTATAACAGTAGTAAATTAAAATAATCTAAGTCTTTAAATTCAAAGTATTATTTACTTGGTGGAGACTTAACTTAATAACCATCTTTTGCAAGTACAATCTGAGAAATAAAGATCTTTGTTCTTAACAGTGAATGATTGTGTTTGTAATAGAATACAACAGATATTATTTATAAGGCTCTTGCTTTTTCCTTCCTTTGGATATTATGGGAGACCAGGGCTTGTAATGTAATAACATGCCTAGTAATTATTTTAATGACAGGCTCTGGTGGGAACAGTAAATATGTCAAATTCTGAAGTATTGTAGGCTCCTATGAATAAATAATGCTTTGTGTTGTATTTAGAGTGGAGCTTTTCCAAGCAACATCCAATATTACCAGTATGTTCTTCTAAGTGTGGAAAGATACAATATTAGATATTCTAAGCACGGAGTTGATTCTTCAATTGGAAACAACCCTATGGTTTTCTTTATGTCTATAATGCATGGATGTTTTGTGATAATATTATATTAAGGATGCTGTATAAACTTTGGTTATCTATTATAAGTAGCGATATTTATCCAACTTCCTATAAATATGGTACAAACTAAATCCACAATGAAAGGCCAAAAAACAATTATAGCATATGATACATCAGTAGCAAATCATGGAACAATGCAGAATCCTAAAATATGTTAATAAATATTAAACACACAATATAGATGATAGTGTTATGTATTTATTAGTTTTAGGAGTAGAGCTGTACCCTATATAACCCCATATTTGCTATAAGGGTTTGTCATATGAACATTAGTTTTTTTGCTTACTAAAGATATATTTATTTTACACCACTTCATTATTATTCTATAATCTCTACATACAGCTTTCTAGTTAAAAATGTTTTGCATACATAGGGCCTCATTCTATTACCGGCCGTAAATCGTCCGTAAGGCTGCGATTCCTTGCGGTTGTTCTGTTAACTCGCGATTCTATTATACGGCCCGCAAGGATCTCCCCTTACTGCCGGCCGCATATCTTGAAACCGGCCGTAAGCTCTGAAATCTAAAAACTCAAAAATAAATTCAAGCCTGCACTGTACAGCTCTGTAAATGCTAGGGATCATATTGGGGGACATGAGGATTAAAAGTAACCCACTCTCAAGCTTGCACATCAGCCCAAACCCGAGTTCAAATTAACTGTTTATTTTCCGGCTGCGGCGTGGGCGGGTCTGAAGTGCTCCAAGCACTCTGGACTTTTTACATGTATATTTTACGTATATTAAAAAATATATATTTTATGGATTTGAGTATAGGGTAATTATGTGCTATTTTTGCTAACACCGAATATCACTTTATAGACTCCGCAAAGTGCAGGATGGCTTTATTTGGGCTATTTTATGTGCTTAATTGTTGCTAGCGGGACCTGTTTGCTGCAAGTAATCTGCGGCTCGCTTTTAGCCTTGCAGAGAGGTTTCCCGGAGCAATAGAATCGCAACCGGGATTTTCTTACGGCCGATTTCCTTGCGGCCGTTTTAGATCAAAGGCTTTCCTCCGGCGCGATCGGCCGCAAGAGATAGCAAGGCGCCGTCCGCAAGCCTGCCGGAATCCCCGGCCGGAGGGGAATAGAATAGCAGAATAGCTTGCGGCCCCGCAGCGGCTGCGGCCGATAATAGAATGAGGCCCATAGTGATTATCTCACAGAACAGACAAGTAACTCTAAAGATGGCGTCTTTCAGGAACAATGGCTATGGCAATGGGTTTCATGCTCATGTTTGTTAAAAATGAAAGACACTTGAATGAAATTATATACTGTACAAGTGAAGATGAAGCTTGTTGATATATCAAACACAAAAGGAGTTTGTTCATCCTTGCATCTAAAATAAAGGTAGATCAGAGAGAACAGATCATATGCCTTCATTCAGAACTGCTGTTATCGTTTATTCTGAATTGAAATATAGTACAATAAATAGTACAATAACGGCCCATTGTAAAACACAATTGTTTTGTATTTGTTCTTACTGATGAAAACCAATCCAGCTAGTATGGACCGCTCCATAGTTTAAGAAGTATGGCGTGAGCAGATTAAGGGTTTGTCCCTATCTTATTGCCTGAGGAGAAGTGAGGAGTGGTGGAAGGCAGGTGGGGAATGTACTGCCCAACCTTTTTCATGTTTTGCAACTACATCCTTTACTTCAATTCACTCAGTTGCTCAGGTAAATTACAGTACATCAGAGTATTTATGCCAAAAATATACAGTATATGTTCATTTTAATATGCATCATGTTTTGTCATATTATATATATATATATATATACACCATCCAGAAGTGATGGGCAGCCTCTTGCACGTGAAGGGTCAGACAATAGTTTTTATCTGCACAATAGTTACTAGCATTTTTTGTTTTAGAAGTAGCAAAAATGGTAGGAAAGAGGTAGAGGTGAATTACTTGGTAATAGAGGTATAGACTATGAGTGGAGTACAAGAGAGAGTGATTGCCAGTTGTGGAGAGTTACAGTCTGTTGAAGAACATCCTTTCCCACTATAGAGAATAGGCTGGGAGCCTTGGAAAGTGTCTGAAGGCAGTATGAGGTGACTAGGCTGCCTCGTTTGCTCCTTATAGTTATATTAATTAATGTGATCCTAGTCCTTTAATCCAACTAAACAATACTATACTATACAGCTATTTTAGGATAACTTTCCTGTTACCTAACTGTAGTGAATCACATTGCGTAAAGTTTGTTTTTGTTACCAAGAGGCAATGAGCATAAGCTCACCAGAAATCCCTGATCTTCTAACATATGAACATTATGCCTATTACCATTTACTGTACAAGCCGTCCCCAAGTTACGGATGAGATATGTTCCTAAGAACGTCTTTAGGTCGGACTTGTATGTTACTTGAATAATAATACTATAATGGCTCATACGTGGTAATACCAATGCAGTGTGATACTGTAATAATAACAACATCCCTATACTGTAATAATAAGTTACAAAAACTATTATGCTCTGTCTTTTAACTCACACACAGTATAAAAACAAACTCATACAATAAACCTTCAAAAATAATACTTTTCCTGCTTCTTGACAGGCATTATTATTTAATTTTAATGTATTTATCTAACTATGTAATTTAAAAAAATAAATAAAAAGAAGGTATAGGGAGAGATTGCTAAAAATAAATTTATACAAATATTAATTGTGACTTGAAGTGTTATAGCAGGTCACTGGCAACCAAGCATTAACCCACTAGAAAAAGGCTAGCAAATATTTCAAATGGAAAAAGCAATAAATATTATGCTATATTGGAGCCAAATCTATGCTTAAAAAGCACAACAGGTGTGTCCATAAAGGCCTTGATGGAAATAAAAGTGACCTCTATTGTATGTTATTCTCAGCTTCTCTCTCACCTGTTTATACTGCTATTTGTGATAAAAAAGGAGATTTGGACCATTAGGATTATTTATATGAAAGATCCTTCTGCACTTTGCAAGGAGAATCCAAAGTCTATTGCAGCCTTATTAATGGAAGCAACACTTGGAGATCCCAGCATGAAGTTCCATGGAATGTCCCACTGATCCAGTCTTAAAGAAGCTTAAGGTTGCATTTATTTATTTAATAAGAGTTTAACAATAAAGCCAGTATGTAAAGAAAAAATCTATGTATTTTTTTTAAACCTACATTTGATTTTTATTGTTTCAAACGTCAGCACAATATTGCTCTTATCCACCCCTATGAGTGAATAGGAGAGGATTTGCCCAGAAAGGTGCCCTAATAGAGGTCTTTATCTCCTGCTTACCTACAGTTGCCAATCTAGACCTGTCAAACTCATGGGCAGATCCTCTCGGCACTGAATGGTCAAATTGACTTTTAAAAAGCTTCCTTGGGTTTATTGTCTTTAAATACAGATTTTATCACAAAAAAACTACTAAATGAACACATGATGAAACCTTATTGTATAAGAACTGTGACATCCTTTTATATATTACTCTCCCTCACATGATGTTTATTACCTGACACTTTTATTGCTAATCTTCCCAAAAAAAATGTAAACGAAAAAATGCAATACCTGGAAATGTTTATTGAAACAACTCATAAATGACTGTATGAAGATTATTTTGAGTAAAACATATCCACTCCCTTATACATGCCTACATGTCACAAGTAGAGCTGCAGTTTAGCTACACTGCTACCTGTGCAATCAATTCTGTAGCACCAATAGAGATAAAATGTGTGTGTGTGTATATATGTATCATGTAATGTTTGTATGTATGTATATATGTATCACATATAATAGTTGTCATACTACGAAACGCAAAGCGAGGGGCCGCATTTGCTGAAGGTGTAGGCTCCAACGTCGGCTGCAATGAGCCGAAGACGAGGTGCCGCATTTGCATAGGTATAGGCTCTACGGCGCCTCACAAGCGGTTACAAACAGCCACAGTAGCGGGAATTTGAAAAAAAACAACATCTAACACGTAATTACTAAATACGGACTTACACAAAAAAATACGGGCTGCGGGACACACACACACACACACACCTTATTACTTGAGCCTCAAGTTGGAGCCACATGAAACCTGCGCTTACTACATGACTCATACTTTATGATTTAGCTTCCTTTCTAAAAGTGTATCTTGTACCTCGTACGGAAAAGCTGTATGTGCTTGTTGGTGTTTTGCGGCTTTAGGGTCGTGTAGCCTCGTTTTCGTTTTTTTCGGCGGCCATTTTATTCTCTTGCTTAGGGGATTTTCGTGTGTGTAAACTCGTGAATTTGGACTTAAATCGAGGTGTAACTTCACTTGCAGAGGTCCTGGTTGCCCACCCTTGCCGTGGGTAAGCTTTTGATGTCATTTTTGTGTGTATTTCTTGTTTTTTTTTTTTGTTTTTTTTTTTTAAAGTTTTCAGCTTTGCGCGTTGGTGTTCGCGAGGGTCCGCCTTTGCGGCTCATTGCAGCCGACGTGAGAGCCTCCACCTCCGCAAATGCGGCCCCATGCTTTGCGAGGGTCCGCATTTGCGACCTTAACTGCATCCCTTGCTTCGCGAGCTCGCAAAGCGTGACGACATTTTGTAGTTTGACAACTATTATATGTGATTGTACTACACTTTTTTTCTGTAGAAATAGCTATAGCAGTCCTGCATTTACATTATGTTCTTTTGAAGAACTACACCTGATACAATTCTAAGTATTTGTATAAAGTAAAAATAAATACATACAGTCTTTAATGTATTAAATACTATAAATAATGATTGTTTGTTGAGAAAGTTGCTTATACCACGTAATGACTGACCACACCAGACAGATGTCTTATAAAATGGTTAGTTTCTATTGAAATGACTGGTATTAATGATTGTCACATTTCACTAGAAACATGCATCTCTGCATTCAAAGTCGCCTCCTACCTTTAGGGACAGATAAGCAGAAACAAAGTGGCAGCTGCCATTAAAAGACCATTGCACGGGTTGGTTTATTAAACACAGTATTTTATTTTGTTACCAAAAAAAAAGTGCCCAGTATCAAAAAGAGCATATTGCAAGTGGTCATTTTTGTATTTGTTGAAAGTATGTAATTATGAGTTCCCTGGAGGTCCAGTGGTTAGGTTTCAGTGCTTGATCCCAGTTGGGGAACTAAGAGGTCACACCATCCTGAAGCCACGGCCTGGGTTGGGCCTGGTCAGTATTTGGATGGGAGACCTCTTAGGAACGCCAGGACCTGTATGCTGTAGCAACCCACTCCAGTATCTCTACCATTAATACCAAGTGGATCAGCATTGTGTGTTGCGGTCCATGAGGTCACAGGGAGTTGGACACAACTGAGCAACACAAACACATTTAAATATAGGCCACAGTTTGAAAATTGTTTTGTGGATAAATGGTGTATCTAAGATCCCTTTCATGGAAAACTAAAGAGGACAACAAAGTTATTTTAGGGTAAGTCAGAAAGATGTATTTTGAAGCCAAACAGTAGAAATCTTCAAGTCATATTTAACTTACAAACCTTTAATGTATTGCTAGAATGACAATGGATTGGATTTGATAGCTGTCGCCTATATATATATAACAGGGGCAACGGGGACCTGGCAGTAACCTAATATCCTTACTGTATAACACAAAGTGCACAAGAAAGGGAGTAGGAGTTGTCCTTCATATAAAGGGCAACATCATAGCAAACTCATTATGGTGGAGACAAAAACTTTAAAGCAAATTTGGTAATTATTGAAATGAATGATCCATAGACTATTAGCACAAAACAGTAGTTGGGTAAGTTCTCTTAGGCAAATTAAAAGTATTAGGGTAGGGATAGTAGTTAACTATAAATACAATTTTACAAGTGTTGACTTTTCTCAAGTGAGGAGTACAGGAGTAGTTTGGAACAGAATAAAGATGCCGTGTTAAGAGCATTACATCCGAGAAGAACAAAAAAATCAGTAGGTATATTATTGAAAAGAGCAGAACAATAGGAAGCCTAGTCTGAAGATAGAAGACAGCTACAAAATGTAAACGCAGATACAGTGTGTAGGCGTTTAACATAATTACTTTTTTGTTCAAACCGTTTACAATGGAATGCGATTGGAATAAGCCAAAACATCGCTATGATGTAATTCGCAAGTCACTGGCAAACACGTTTACAAAGGGCAAAGTCCTTCTTCATAGAACTAGGTAGAATTAAAGTAGACACGGAAATAGATAAAATGTTTGCAAAGTCATTCATTGTATAATATTATCCTTCTCTATTTATGTACATGTATTAGGAGAAAAATTATGGTACTACTACTTACCAAAAAAGGTGGCTATGAAGAGTCTGGGAACTAGAAGCCAGTGGATACCAATAATGGATAAATAAATAAGGAAAACTCTTTTGAAGAATGAACATGCTCAATATCTAGCATGTGATTTACCAAGATTGTTACATGCATTAGTTTACTGCAGGGAGATTATGCCAGACAAATCTAATTCATTTGTTTTACCATTGGTGTGTTGGCAGATCAAGCTGATGCACATTTTATTAAGGCTTGTGGTTTGTTCTTCAAAGACTCAGTAACACATTTCAGTGCTATGACATTTTATTGCTATAAATGCATCACCTGGTTTCCCATAGAAAGTCTACATTGAAATGTACTGTGATGTAGTCTTGTCACAAACTAAATGGCACTGACTGAGTGAATGATTCATAGTTGTTGTGAAATATCCAGCGCTCTTTAATATTTGTATTAATGACATTGCAGAATGTTTGGAACAGCTAAGTAAGCAGGATGGCAGATTGTAAATGGATATGTATGGTGGGAATACCATTTCCTAGATCTCTTCTAATACCTTGTAGAAAAATAAAGTTAGGGACGGGAGAGCAGTGTATATTTTATTTAGTGATCTGCCTGTATTAATACATTTCTATGAGGACTGTTCTTATTTCTATGGCATCAAATCCCTATTAGAACAACTTCTCTCAAAGCTTATCACTCACACCCCTGATATACCACCTGCACACCATACTGGCTACCCAGCTGACTTAATCCCTTTAAGACACAGACAGCCCAGTACAGCAAGTGCAAGCAGCTTAATTAGGATGCACCTACCTTATCCTTCTCTTTCTATCTATTTTGTAAATTCCACACAGTAGGGAGCTTAGTTTGGCTGCATCAAACTGTTTAATATGTTATTGCATTGTATTGTCTGTTTTTAGTTCTTTGTTCTTTCATACTTACTGTACAATTTTTACATTCTTGTGTACCTAGAATACTACAGGAAATGTCCGTGTTTCATAAATAAATAGCAATAATAAAATAGAAACACTTTACTGTTTCGCTACTTGTTATCTAGCACCATGAATTACCTCTCACAGTGGGGGATGATGATGATGATGATGAAGAAGATTACCAGTTGTATAACAGTCACCAAGACTTTGCATTGTTAAAATCTGTGTAATCATACATACTTTAAATGAGCATGCTACTCTTCCTTGGGGTTCCCTGGTGGTCCAGTGATTAGAATTTGGTGCTTTCATTGTCACAACCTACTATGATGATGGGATCTAGAGTATCCTAGTACTCTTATTCCCAGTAGGTTTTAGACCTAAGATTTAGGTGATTCAGACCAATGGACAGTCCTTGCGGATGCAAGAGCAAAAGTCCCAGCTCATTGGTAGCGTCCTGGGAAATCTGGAAGGGAGTCAGAACGATCTCCTCTACCAGCATATGCCCCTGGGTCAATAATGCATCTGTACTCAAAGTTATGATGAAATTAAGAACAACTTCTTTATTTTTACACAAGTATTTAAACAACTCACAAAACCAGTACAGGGCGTGGCTACCCCCTTGTCCAACCCTCATCTTCCTCTTGGTCAGTGGGGTAATCTCCAGAGTAACTTGATTACCTCTGGCCAATGGACTAGAGGTAAGCTCTGGGAACTTCCAGACCCCTCCCCTGGGCCGCCCACTAGGTGTGGCTACCTAATTTAGTTGGTCTCTGGCTCTCAAGGGAGAAACATCTATGTGCTACTGTACTATGACCCTGATATTGGGCTGAAGACCCCATGGGGTTAAGGTGCCTCAATGTCTGTACAGACCCCTTTGTTCTGGCCTTGCTATCACTTCATGTGTTTACTTTAGGTGATAGCTGGAAGGCGGATGGGTGATCTACTCAGGTTACTATCTGTATCCAATATGGATGACTGCACACAACATGGCTCCCACATTACAATACAATATATTTACAGATAATACCACTACAACATTTTATAACCCACATGTTATGAGTTGAGGCAGTACTTCCCACGTCAGTCCACTTAATGCGTTATGACGACTTTATTAGTGGTGACGTGGTAAACTGTCTCTTCTCTGAATGCATAACAATAACAGTGGGACTCTGCCCTGGATATATAACATTATAACAGTGGCTCTGGGAGCCCAAAACCTTCTGTTCAATAACATGTGGCAGATAACAGTTCCAATCCAAGATGGCCCCTACCTGATTCATGACATTCATCACAAGTCAGGGACCTAAGAGGTCACACCACCCCGATGCCGAGCATGGCTGGGCCTGGTCAGTACTTGGATGGGATACAATTTAGGAATACCAGGAGCTGTATGCTGTGGCCCACTGGCGAAGGAACTGGCAAACCCACACTAGTATCTCTGCCATTAATACCAAGTGGATCAGCATGACCATGGACATAAAGATGTCCTGGTGTGTTACGGTCACAGAGATTTGAAAACGACTCGACAATGCAAAAAAAAACCTCTCCCTTATCAACCACCACTCTTAAGCATAAATTATTATATATATATATATATATATATATATATATATAACTCTCAAATACCTAACTTTCAAGTTCAACATAAAACATTTCCACTCAATATTTGTAATAACAACCAGTTGCAATTATATTTTATTTGTCTATTTTTTATTTCTGCAATAACAATGACTTTTGCTGTATCTCTTTAACATGAAGTCTCACTGAGCATGTCTAATGTATTCCTGTGCTTTCAATCCTCAGCTGGAACATGCTAAAGCTGCTCAAACCGAATTGGTGCGTGAATCCATCAAAAGGAAACGGGAGACTACTGATCTGCTCAGATGCCAAGAAGAGCTTCAAGAAAGACTCAATGAGGAGGCCAAAGCTAGAGAGCACTTGGCACTGGAACTTAGCAAAGCAGAAGGTAGGCACGTGAAAGGGAACTCGAGTATTTTACTCAGCAGGTTTTTATCATCCAGAACACAGATTTAATTCAAATTATATATTATATATTACTCCTATTCTGCAGCAACAATTATATTTCAGGCCTTTTTAGAGTGTGTGAACTTTTGTCATTACAAAGCCATAGCGACAAATACAAATATTGCTCTTCTTCCTGGTGATTATAAATTGTAAGCTGAAGGAAAAGTCTTTTATAATCTGTATCTTTGTCACTTTAATGTTGGCAAATAAAACTTTCACCCAGAAAGTTGTTATAATTGGAAGCCATACCATATATTGTCAGTATGTCCAGTAGAGCTGCACTCCATCAATAAATGTACACTTCTCTACACTAAGGAGTGAGTTTCTTCTCCTTCCTGCACATGTAAACATGACATCCCAATCACCTCAGTGCCAAATGGAGATGTGAGGTGATAGGAGAAAGATCATGTGGAAGGACAATATCCCAATTCCACTCCCAGGCAAATTTCGTATTAGCTGCATGCTGTAAATAATTCATATCTTCCAGAGCTAGTCACAGTAGGCATGAGACTGTGCTGCTGTAGTATCATGTAAAACTGTAAGTAATCACAAGTGCACAATCAATTGTAGTATGCTATTTAATAAACCATTTTTTTCATACAGTAAACTTACAATGAAAATAATAAGATTTACCTTTCTTTCAGTCTGTCTGATCTTTATGTGAGATTGTAATCTTAGCTGATCATTGTGAATTACACTTGCTCAAATTGTTTCTAACAATTGAGAAATTAATAATTCACTATAACTGCATTCTAAAAGCATCATAAAACAAGTTTCTGGTGGAAGTATCAGAAAGTCTGACTGATAAAAAGATGACAAACGGAAGTTTACTGTAAGAAAATGCATGGTTTAATTACATACAATTGATAAATTACTAATTACCTTTAGTTTTAAATGATACCCTATTTGTATCTTTGTGGTGTCCCTTTATACTGGCACATTCTTATTTATATAATACTAGCGAATTGCCCGTCAAAAAATGCCGGGCATAAAATTGTAAACCAGGCATTCCGGTTTGCCACACAATGTGAGACTTTTCCTTCTCTGAGCGCTTTTTGGCACTCATTGCGAACCTTTCCTCCCGTCTACTGTACGGTCCGCTCATTGCAGGGTTCATTAACCTGCAAGTTTTGTGCTTGGGAATGCCATGTGTCGCTTTCCAGCATCTCCCCCCTGTGCCTTCTCTGTGTGTTTCTCCTCTTTGTGTCTGCTGAATGTTTGTGTGGGGGGCGCTGACTGGCGTTTTGTTCTATTTTCAAAGTCCTGCGTGCCTGGCGTTGTTCGTGTAAGTGTTACTGTCTTTGCCTTCATGCTTCCTGGCTCTCCCCCTGTCCTGTTTGTAAGTGTGTTTTTATGTTTTTTTTTATTATTCGCTTTTTTGTTTTTCATGGTTTTCGATTTCCGTGTTTCGTCCGTTTAAATTCTTATTTTTCTGAGGTCATATTTTGTTGGTTTGTTTCTTTGCCGCGTGCCTGGCTTTGCTCAACCTCGTTTTCATCCAGTTTCAGATTCCCCCCCCCCCCCCCCAACTTAACCTCAGTCTCAGGCTTCCTGGCTCTCCCCCTGTGGTGTGTTTGTGAATGTGTTTTTATTTATTTTCTTATTATTTGTCGTGTTTTTCGATTTACGTGGGTCGGCCATTAAATTCATATTTTTCTGAGGTTGTATTTTTTCACCGAGCTTGCATGTGTGACATCGCCACTGGCTGCAATGAGCGCCTTTGGCGCTCATTGCAGCCCAAGTGCTGCGCGGCTGCTTAGTTGCCCATTTCAGACGAAGTCCCGCGCTTCAATGCCTCAACTGCTCGCTTAGCGAGGCTCACAAGCGTGATGACAAATCGCAGTTTGACAGCTATAATATGTGATAATGGTTGTACTGTACACAGTTTTATTGAGTATTGTTATATTCACAAAGGTGTGATGTTTTTCATTAGTGTTGTGAGACCTCTTTTATTCCTATGATTTAGTATAGAACCTATTATCATTAATATGTGACATGATCTGTCCAGTTTAAAAACCAGGTTCAATAAGATAACAGGGAATGGTCAAGTCTCGCCCCACTTGGTCAGAAACCTTCCAGTCCATTGAGCGAGTCCATTGCTGTGTCATTAATGTAGTATTCTGTCTAGAAGACGATGCATTATACAAACGCAATGCAAAAGCTTTTATGTCATTTCTGGCAGTTTTGTTCGATACATTATATTGTCAAGCTGTTTGTTTTAAATTCCAAGGAGAATTTATTTACGGATTTGCTATACCTGATGTCACAAAGACCTAATGTTTGGTCATCAAGAATATGGTACTTCCACCTTGACAATACTCAGTGACTAAGTCCATTTTCATAGCATACATTTTTCAAAGTTTTGTCATACTGTAAAAACTGTAAAAAAACTGTTAGGTAGTCTAATAAAAAAACAAACTAATTGACAGATAATACAAATGTCTTAGTAATTCACATAAAGTTTTTTTATGAAAACTATATGCATACTAGGGAAGCCTGGCAATGCTGTTTGCCATGCAATGCGATGTTCTGCCCCCTCTGAGCACCTTCGGCTCCAGTCTACTTTAAGGCGCTCATCACTATATTTTAGCATTTTCAAACCCTTCAAGTTCTCTATTCATAACAATTCGCTTGCTGCCTGTCTCTGGTTTAGTTATATATCTTTAAGTTTGGTTTCTATGGCGAGACTTTCTTCACATGAAACGTTCTGCGTGGTGCGCTTGCCGTCAGGTGTATCCTGTGTACAATGGCAGACATTAGCTTCGTTCTGTTACAGATAATTATCAGCGGCATGTTTATTTGTGGCCGCTTTGGTTACATTCTTGACACCAGTCTTTGATACCAGGAAATATTCATTAAACTGCAGTACATTAGACACTAGAAAGGGTTGTTTTTTTTTTTTTGTTTTTTTTTTATCTAAAGGGTATTTTTTTTAAATGTATTGTAATGGGCGGGGGGTGCAAAACCTTGTTAACTTACTTTAGTTTTGTTTTACATGAAATGGTTCCCCCTGCTTTCCGCTTCTCTAGCAATTCCTTATTTTCACCCCTAATCATATGACTGTCAGACACTCTCAAAATACTTCCAGAGATATGAAAGTATCAAGCTTATTATTTCCTTTCTTTTTAAAGTACAGTATTTCATTTTGTTCTGGTTAACTGAGAGTGTCCTGTACTTACATTTAGGAAAGCTGAATAAACATGTTCCTTTAATGATAGGCACTTTCTAGTATGTTGATATAGATTGTTTTATTGAGAGCTTAGGCACTTTCAATTTAATTTAATATATATTTATATAATCAATGCCAATTTATTAAGGTATATGGAATTTGAATATGGGTATTTCCTGTGTGACGGGCACTCAGTGGTTTTGTGGGTGCATTGATCTGTAACGGCGCCGTGGAGTAGCGATATGGTTTTGATTGGTGTGATGTGTGGAGGTGCTGTGCAGTGGGTCCGTTTCCTTTTATTGTGATCTGTGGATTATAAGATTATGTGGGATCCTATATCCTATTATTACAGCGTAGAGGCTGGTTATATGTAGTAAGAAGCAGTAACGCTGTTGCTGATCAGGTATGTTTTGTATTTTCTGGGCAATTGTTTACATAATGGAATCTACCAATTAAACAAGAGGTGTTGCCTAATATCAGGTTAATGTGAATACAAGATAATAATGGGCAGTCTTTGGATTAAGGTGGGTTGGTACTTTATTCTATTGATGCTCATATCATTGGCTAGTTTCTGATGTAGTGAAACATAACTAGGTACTCCCTAGGATGATGACTTGGATCACTAGATTGAAGTGGCATTCCTGAGCGCCATATTTGTTTCTTGCATTGCTTTTACCATGTTAGTGGTGATCAAGCTGTATGCGAAACGTGTACACTGCAAAAATGTGTCGCTTTTAATTTACATTTTTATTGGAGGTTTAGGCATGGAATTACTGGCTAAATTATTGGGATTATAGATCATCAGTGGTTATATACATTTTGATTCCTTTCCTAGATGGTGTATGTTATGTGTGATCAGTTAGATAAATAACCTCTTTATGGCTACCTAAATGGGCATTGTTCATAAATAATTTTTAATGGTTTCAATAAAAGTACATTTTCAAAGGCTATTTCCCTGTGTCCTTACTGGAAAATGGTTTTCTATCTATCCATTTTTTTGATTATTGTATATATTTTTTTATCCTGGTGAGGCACCTGCAATAATATATTTACATAGGACCCTTTTGGGAATGATCTTGTAAATATAATAAAACATTTTTCTTGGGACAAAACTGATTTTAACACACAGATATAAAAGAATGTGAGAACCCCGTCTGTTTACTTTAAATGTATAAAGCGCTACGGAATATGATGGCGAGTCACAAATAAATGATAATAATAAATATAAAAGCTAGAGCATGTATTATTATTATTATTATTATTATTATTATTATTATTATTGGTCTTTCTTTATAAAACACAAACCTCTTTAGTAGCTCTATATACAAGGGATATAGTTACTTACAAGGTAGAATAGAGAAGTGATATGGACCAATAACAAAAATGAAACCATACTGATAAAAAAGGCACTGTGGTGTATGCCCCAAAGAACCTAAACAAATACAATTCATGGTTGAGGTGCTTATGAATTCCCTTTTTGTGAGTTTATGGACTAGAAAAACTTTTTTAAGGAATGGCAGAGACCAAAGGTGAGGGGAGCAGATGTGAATGGCCAGAGGCTAAGTCATAGTCATGGTTGTGACAGGTATTTGGTAAGTGTAGGAGTTAAGGTCATAAAGGTCAATGTTTTTTTGGCCTCTACCCTCCATTCACCACCATCAAATGATGTTACGACCAGCCGTTTGGGAGTTTATTTTAGTTTATTGCAATCATGAGTTTGTTTAGATCTAGAACGCTGAACCTGCTAGAGGTGCTATGCAAGTCATAAAAAAAAATGGCTGCAGTCAGATACATTATTATGGGGTCTGTCTTAGGTGGAAGGGCAAACATTGGACTTATGTAAAGGAGAAACAAATTGCATATGAGAATTTAGAAAGCTGAGATTAAAAAAGAACAGACTAAGATTTAGAATTGGCATGTCTACACACAAATGGCAATAAGGTCTGCTCAGAAAGGAGGGACATGTAATATGCGTCTTCTCTCCAATTGAGGATGCTATAGCTCATATAATATAGTTTAGGTTTCATAACACTATACAGTGATTTAGATTAAGCAATGTTCAATGCCTATTATCATCCAGGCCATTTTTCTTATTTCTTCCCTACAGTATACCCAATGTAAGAGCCTGAGTAATAACTGATAAGATGAAAACCTTCTTTTCATTTTCTTCTCACAAGATTTATCAACTAACATCTTGCCTTTCATGTTGTGTTACTAATAACCATAATGGGTATACTATAAAAGTCAGTCTTGCTTAGTTTTAATTATACTGCCCAGCATTCTAGCACTGTGATTTGTTATTGATTTACTGAGGTCTCCTACATTTTCACGTGGACCCTGATTAATGATTAATTTCTTACCTACCTACCAAGAATTTGCAACAGTAAATTTGTATTTTTCATCTGCTTTCATACGCATTAAAGACCCAGTACTTGTAGAATTTCCAGAAAATTGGCTAGAATGTTTTTTTTTTTTTTTTTTAAGAGTACTTTATTGTACATTTTACTAAGTGATACAAAATATGTATTCAATCTCAAAGCCCCACCCCACCCCCTGTGCTATCATCAGATCCCCTTCCCAAGCACACTGAGCCACATTAAACCAATGGAGCCAACATAAGTGTATTAGAGCCGTACAGTAACATACCGGGTCAAAAAGTGCAGTATGTCCCAAGAATGACTTACTGTAGAGAAAAAAAGTATTATGACCTACCATAGATTGTTTTGTTCATTGTATTGTTGGTATAACAGTATTATTTTGGTCTCTAATTCTTATTTCAGTCCAAAATAACCTTTTTACATCATTGCAAACCAGTGCCTGTAAACTTTTGTAAATTGATAAATTATTTACAAAACTTGGAGCAGCTCCAAATGTGACGCGACTACAGAGAGTAAAAAAGGAATATTCATTGAAAATTGGTAATGCTTGCCTTTGAGGACACACAAACATATTCAGTTTGAGGTTTTGTTCAATTTGCACTCTTCATATTCTTCTGTTGGAAGCTTTTCATCCAATCTCTTCAATATGTCCAAAAAGAGTCCAGCATAAGAAGGAACTGCTAAGTTAGCAACTGTAAAAGTTGCATCTGGAGATATTTTTCTGCAGCCGAAATGTAACCTTTTTATCGTATAATTTCCAGGTGTTCCAAGACACATTTTTAAGACACATTTAACATGTCTTCACATGTTTCCTGACGACACTTAGGCTATTGATGGAGCTGATGCAGCAGTTTATAGAGTACTAGTGACTTGCCCGTCAAAAAATGACGGCAATAGAATTGTAAGGCAGGTAATGCTGTTTGGTACACAAAGTAAGTATTTTTTTTGTGTGTGTACCTTCGGCGCTCATTGCAAGCCTCGCGCTGAGCGCCATTGGCGAGCCTCTTGGTTGGTGTATATTTGGTTATGAAAGCTCCTTTGGTGCTCATTGCAAGTTTTGCGCTGATGGGCTTTTGGCTCGCATTGTGGGCCTCTCCCCTGGTGTACTTGTGGTGCTGTAAACACCGTTGGCGCTCCTTGTGAAGATTGCGCTGAGCGCCTTTAGCGTTTATTGTGATTTTTATTTTTTTTATATATTTTTTTATGTGTATGTATTTTGGAATGTTAAATAAGTAATTAGTAAAGTTATAAATATACGTTACCTATTTGTAATTAATATATACATTAAGCAATATGCTGAAGAGCTAACCATCAGTTTTGATGTTCCTGCAGCATACAATGTACATTTGTACTGTTGGCGAGCTGAGGTGTAAGTGTCAGCAATGTGTGCAGTGTGTAGTGTAAATAGGCTGTGTGCGCGAGGGGAAACCGTTTGTTTAGCTGTGTATTTCCGCATTTTGTAATGGTAATGTTATTAGGTTTCAGTGATTGTGGTGAAATTGCTGCGAGTGTGTATGTTTTAGGCTGGTGTTGAACATTTAGCGTCCGTCCTAACAGTGTATTTATTAGGTCGTACGGGTCTGTGTTTTGCGTGCTTAGGGGTCGTGTAGCCTCGTTTTCGTTTTTTTTGCCAGCCATTTTTTTCTCTCGAGTGGCGAAAACATTTAAATTGTATTTAAATTGGCGTGGAACCTTATTCCCAGACGTCCTGGCTGTCCCCCCTTGCTGTGTGTGTATTTTTAGTTTGTATTTTGTGTGTTTTTTGTGTTTTTCGCTGTGCGTGTTGCAGCTCATATTCTTTTTTTTTTTCTTTAGTGGCGGTTTTATTTTCTAAGTGCTACAGGTCTCGCTCGTTGAATTGTGTATTTGAGTTTTGTTTTGAAGTGTAGTTCTGCGGGTTGTACATATGATGCGCCTATGGCACTCATCTCCACCAGCACAGTGAGCACCTTCAGCGCTCCCTGCCTAAATCGTACAGGGTCTTAGGGATGAGGGCCTATGGTGCTCATCTCCACCAGCGCAAGGAGCGCCTTTCACGAGCCCGCAGTTTTAAAGTTTCCTTACCAACATATTTTGGCAAGGTTGCACTGCTGAGAACTATATATGTGATTGGAAATAGTAGGAGATAGACGAGTGCGTAATATTCTTAAAGGATTTTGAGCCATATTATATTAGCTGCTCGCGAATGCCTTGAACTCACAAATTTAACTTCAATGTTTTGTTAATATGAATTTTATGTGATGGATCAGAACACAAAAGTCTAAGTTGGTGAAGTGAAATGAGAAAAAAAAAAAACATAAAACTATTTTTTAGAAATCGAAAACAGAAAATTGGCATGTGCATATGTATTCACCCCCTTTGTTTTGAAGCCCATAAAAAGCTCTGGTGCAACCAATTACCTTCAGAAGTCACATAATTAGTGAAATGATGTCCACGTGTGTGCAAGCTAAGCGTCACATGATCCGTCATTACATATACACACCTTTTTTTTTTAAAGGCCCCAGAGGCTGTAACACCTAAGCAAGAGGCACCACTAACCAAACACTGCCATGAAGACCAAGGAACTTTCAAAACAAGTAAGGGACAATGTTGTTGAGAAGTCAGGGTTAGGTTATAAAAAAATATACAAATGTTTGACGATCCCCAGGAGCACCATCAAATCTATCCTAACCAAATGGAAAGAACATGGCACAACAGCAAACCTGCCAAGAGATGGCCGCCCACCAATACTCACGGACCGGGCAAAGAGGGTATTAATCAGAGAGGCAGCACAGAGACCTAAGGTAACCCTGGAGGAGCGGCAGATTTCCACAGCAGAGACTGGAGTATCTGTACATAGGACGACAATAAGCTGTACGCTCCATAGAGCTGGGTTTTATGGCAGAGTGGCCAGAAGAAAGCCATTACTTTCAGCAAAAAACAAAATGGCACATTTTGAGTTTGCGAAAAGGCATGTGGGAGACTCCCAAAATGTATGGAGGAAGGTGCACTGGTCTGAGACTAAAATTTAACTTTTCGGTCATCAAAGAAAACGCTATGTCTGGTGCAAACCTAACACATCACATCACCCAAAGAACAAAGAACTGGGAAACTGGTCAGAGTTGAGGAAAAGATGGATGGTGCTAAATACAGGGATATTCTTGAGCAAAACCTGTACCACTCTGTGCATGATTTGAGGCTAGGACGGAGGTTCACCTTCCAGCCGGACAATGACCCCAAACACACTGCTAAAGCAACACTTGGGTGGTTTAAGGGAAAATATGTAAATGTGTTGGAATGGCCTAGTCAAAGCCCAGACCTCAATCCAATAGAAAATCAGTGGTCAGACTTAAAGATTGCTGTTCACAAGCGCAAACCATACAACTTGAAGGAGCTGGAGCAGTTTTGCAAGGAGGAATGGGCAAAAATCCCAGTGGTAAGATGTGGCAAGCTCATAGAGACTTATCCAAAGCGACTTGGAGCTGTGATTGCCGCAAAAGGTGGCTCTACAAAGTATTGACTTTAGGGAGGTGAATAGTTATGCACATTGACTTTTTCTGTTATTTTGTCCTATTTGTTGTTTGCTTCACAATAAAAAAAAAAAAATCATCTTCAAAGTTGTGGGCATGTTCTGTAAATTAAATGATGCAAATCCTCAAACAATCCATGTTAATTCCAGGTTGTGGGGCAACAAAACATGAAAAATGCCAAGGGGGGTGAATACTTTTGCAAGGCACTGTATATATATTTATACAAACACAAAGAAGTGCTTTTTGATTATTAAGCAAAATGTCGTTAATTAGCTGCTCTATTAATTATCCATTGCATGAGAGGACAGAGTGTATTGATATAACATATAAAGTGTAGATAACGTGAAGTTTTCGATGACATTACATTATGATAACCAACCAGAGTTCATGGGGCTCTCATATTGTGAAAACCTTGTTATCATAGCTCACGTGTTTGTGCTAAGATCAGTTTATGAAGCTTTATAATCATGTGGATAATATAAATGTGACAGCTGCCACCCGCAGAGACAATACTTTGGGCCTGTTCGGACTTGCTCTTTAAATATTTGCCTGAGTTTAGTTATTAATAACTGACATCCTTGTATAATTGTAGTTGACATCATATGTAAAAATGCCATTATAAGATCTTTATATTTAGCCATCCTGAGCCAGGGGGTATGCAGTTTATTTAGATGTGACCGGAGACATTGACGCACCAAACAGTGTTACTGTTGCATAGCAATCAAAACTATTTAAGAAACTATTCAATGATAAAGTCCTTATTAGATACCACTTTAAAAAGAGCTGTAAGTCGCTGTTATAGGAAGGTGCCATAGTGAAGGTGTAATTGAAAAATAAAGCAATCAGTAAGCCTCTAAGAGAAACTGATATTTATTTTATGTACCGAGACTATTAAAAACCTTATTTTAGGCACTTTTTTAACAAAACTGAAAGCAGTGGGAATCAACCGCCTATCAATATTTTTCATCCGGGCTTTCCAAGAATGTCGGGGCAGTATCTTTGTGCAATTGTATTTCATACAAACCCCAATCATCTGGACACGTCATAACCCTTGTAAGATTATTCTCATGCAGACACATTATTAGCGCAAAGTCTTATACCGAAGCCCTGCAGAAATTGGGTTATAACGGACTCCGGGGGGGAAAATATATATGTGCTGAAACCACTAGTTATGCTCAAATGATTTCTTTGAATATATTGAAGTATGCAGAGCTATGTTAGGCAAAATAACATCACCGAATCCCATTAAATTAAAGGGCCGCTCAAATAGCACCGCAAATATAAGGAGTATACATCTGTACTTACAGGAAGGCTGATCCCTTATGGTAGGTCCTAAAACATATGTAGTTGAGGCTTACCATTTTTCATAAAGACCGGTAATTATGATAAGTGCAGAGAAGGGGTACAAAAATAATAAGGCGAATGCAGGGACTCAGTTATGAAGAAAGACTATCCAAATTAAACATATTTTCTCTAGAAAAAAGGCGTCTAAGAGGGGATATGATTACCTTATATAAATACATCCAGGGTCAGTATAAAGATTTGTCAGGGGAGCTTTTTGTGCCAAGAGGTTTTTAACTGACAAGAGGACATCCCTTGAGGTTAGAAGTAAGAAGATTTCACCTTAAAGAAAGAAAAGGGTTCTTCACAGTAATGGTGGTTAATCTGTGGAATTCTCTACCAGAGGAGGTGGTGACAGCGGGTTCAATAGATAACTTTAAAAAGGGACTGGATATATTTTTAATTAAAAAGGGCATTCAGGGTTATCCTGGTTAATTAGTGAGGGAGTATTGATCCAGGGAGGAGTCCGATCGCCAGTATCTGGGGTCAGGAAGGAATTCATTTTTTTCTCCTTTTGAGACAATTGGCAAAGTTTTCACTTTTTTTTCTGTTTGCCTTCCTCTGGATCAATTAACAACTAATCCGCATATTTCAGATCAGAGGAGATCTTAAAAGGTTGAACTTGATGGACTAAAAGTATTTTTTCAACCTCAATTACTTTGGAACTATGTAATAATCCCTGTACTGTAATAAGATGCATAAACTATTGAGCTCTTTCTTTAAATTTAAACAAACAGAACATAAAACCAAACTCATACAAAAAGTCTTTGGAGCCCGATCTTAAGTATGGAACGCAGTAGGTCGAGGCGTCTGTAACGTGGGGACCTCATGTATGTTTCTCCCACTCCAGACATTGTGTGCTAGGAAAACCTGTTGTCCACACTGGAAATGAGTCTGTTGTATCATCTTGGGGAAGGACTCTTATTGCTATATCTTGAAAGATTTATTGCAACTGGCCTAACTATGGTCTTTGTCTTGGCCTCTGTGGTCACTATTGTGAATAAGTACTCTTGTAAACATGCTAAATGTTTTCAGAATAGAAAATAAAGTAACAGCCTCTAATATAACACTTTTTATATGCTGCTGTGGGGTATACTGTGTTTGTTTTCTGCTTCCTAAGGTGGTGAAGATCTGTTTTCATAGTTGGATTGTGGCATCCACAACTGCCAGTGCTTTCATTATTTCTAAAATAACGGCCAGGTTCATCTGATCACAGATAATGGACCCATGTGGAATGAATCATTTGGTATAAATGACAGACATGTAAAGGCTGTTTTTTATTTATTCTCGAAAAACATTTAGCCTATTATCAATTTTAGTTATTCAAAGCCATATGAAAAACATGTAAACACAGTGATGCAGAGACGGTACAAAACATTTAAACACAACTTTACCTGCAGCATAATTGGATACATACGCTATGCTTGTATATTGATTCAAAATATTTTCTTGTATAAGACACTGAATAACAATTGTTCTTCTAGTGCAATAATAAATTAGTCTATCACACCCTTTATATTCCGCAAGGAATTAGCCCTGAAGACGAGCAATAGCTGTAAGAGAATATCAGTAACGGGTGTCCGCAGAAAGATGGAGAATCCCTGTTCCATCACATATATAGTTGTGTATCTTGCAATGTTGGGGACGTTTGCGATGTTGGTAACACACTTGAGAGCCTTGCAAGGCGGGCAGTTGAAGCACGTAGCGCTTTGGAGCTGACTGGTAGGAACGCAGTTTACTAATTTATCGGTCAAACTTAGTTCCAGTGTGTAACTCCCAAAAAAAACGAAAAACAAGCAAAATTATTAAAAATTTAAAAAAATACACATTCACACACAGTACAGGGGGAGAGCCTAGAAGCCGGGGAGTAAGGTTGCAAGCGATTTTGAGACATATTTGCCGTTTTTCGTCAATCGAAAATCGACCAAGGGAGGAAGAAAATGGCGGATGAAAAACTTAAAAAATCGGAAACGGCATGAAAATGAGGCTGAACAAAGCCAGGCACGCGGGACTTAGAAAATACACAACGGCAAAGACAGTAACACTTACACCAACAACGCCAGACATGCGGGACTTTGAAAATAAAACAAACGGCAGTCAGTTAGCGCCATACACACAGAGGAGAAAGACACAGGGAAGGAACAGGGGGGAGATGGTGGAAAGAGACACATGGCATTCCCAAGCACTAAACTTGCAGGTTAACGAAACCTGCAATGAGCGGCCCATACAGTAGGGGGGAGGAAAGGATTGCGATGAGCACCGCAAGCGGGAGAGGCTTGAAATGAGCGCCAAAGGCGAGCCGCACGATGAGCGCCGAAGGTGGTCATTGCAAAGCAGGAGAGTTGAAGTACACAGGGGAGAGGCTTGCAATGAGCGCCAAAGGTGCTCAGAGGAGCAAAAGCCTCACATTGTGTGGCAAACAGCATTGCCAGCCTTACAATTTTATTCCCGTCATTTTTGACAGGCAGTTTCCTCGTAGTATATATGAAGGGATTGGTACATGGAAATCTGATGAATTGGAATACTATAGATCTGAGCTATAGGGCTATCATTTCTGCTTGTTATAGCCGTGTTCCTTTGTATTCTGCAGGCCTCCTCGATGGATATACAGATGAGAGAGTCTTTCTTGAAAAGCAAATGCAAGAAAAAGCAGATCTTATCAGGCATCTTGAACAGGAGCTCCAAAGTACAGGTAACAGGTTACAGGAATTTGAGCAGGAGCGGCAGCAGATTCAAGAGGAAAGGGAGTTGCTCTCCCGACAGAAAAATGCATTAAAGGCTGAAGCAGCACCAGCTGAGCAACGTATGTATCTTTATAATAATCTTTTGTTGTGTCTGTGATTGTGTCTCGTGTATAACCTTATGTAGAAATATTATTATAAAGTGGTGCACCTCTATTAGACATGTTTTGGCACCAAAAGCAGCCTCACAGCTCACCCATATATTGATGATAAATTATAGCTTTTTGGCATTCTAGTGCAGGATAATGGCTAAATGTTGATGCACCGGTCTGTAAATAACAAATCTCATTATCTTGGCTAATGTTAACATGTAAATGTAAAATTACAGTGCACAAACATTTGTAGTAGATCAGGGACAATCAATAATTTTTTGCAAAATTCACCAAGATGTCTTTTTATGAAAATTTTAAAGGTAAGGAATTATATATTTTTATGTGTATCCACACAAGTATTTCAATATAATGTCATTCAGAATGAGACCAGAAGGATGATTTCGTAGTGAAGAGGACTTAGGAAAAGAACAATAAATAGCCAATATATTATATAAGCATTTGGGCACATCATCTGAGATGAATTATATATTTTTAATAATGCAATGTGGTTAGGAAGAAGAGAGCCGGGTCCTGATTCTGACCCAGCCCCACTTTCAATAGATTATTAACATTAGGTGTTTTGAAACATCTTCAATGCATATTGTTTTTTTATGTTTTGTCTACATTTTGATGTTTTTTTGTGGCTGTGGAGCAATATTGTAATGCACAAGTTGATATATTTTCATTGGTTACCTTACATAAGCAGTGTAGATCTTCAATTTAATAATAATTAAAAAAAACTGTTACTTAGAGACATTGAGAAGTATTGCTACTTACCAGAATTTTTATTTTTTATTTTTATATTTAAAATAATTTGATACCATTAATGAACAGCTTTCGTTTTTTTCCTCCAGTGAATAATAATATACTTGCCTAAAAGGGAGCCCCTTATTTAAACTTTTGAGGTTAACAAAATTCTTGTTGTCTTCTAAAAGTTATTTCAGATTATATTTCTTAGTGGAAAACTAAATTGGAAAATGTCACGCCCTGGTCAAAAATCAGCCTTGTAATGCCCACTTTTCCATACTTAACTGGAATTATTGCCTGGCTTATTTTTTAGACAATAGGAGCCACATTCGATTGAGCGATTTTGAGATCTGGTAGCCCGTAAGTGAGGTCATAAGCTATTTTGCTATTCAATTGGTGTCTTTTTACGGGCTTGGATCGACTTCCAAGTTCCGAGCTTTAAAAAATGGCGATGGTTAACTCCGTAACTTAGAGCCTCCAGATGCCTTTGTTCTTTCACGGCCGCAAGAGTTACAATGGCTAAGATTGCAAATCGATATTCAATTGCTCAATTTCCCCAAGCCCGCAAATGTATTCACACTCGTAAATGTCAAAAGGAGAAAATCCCACGAGTGCTAGAGAGGACCCGCAAGGGGTTTAAACACCTGCTAATAAAAAAATCAATCCTTGACTGTAAATAACGGGGACAGCGATGATAGACATTAGAATAAATTGCACAACAGTCTCAAGCCCGCAAATCGTCAAGAAATCAGATTTATTTTTTAGGTTTCATTTCGGAGTTTAATTGAACTCGGGTATCATTGAGTTAAAACATATCGGGCCACCCATATGGACTAGAACAGTATTGGCATTCATTTTCATAATTCTTTAATTTTAATGTTTTGCGAGCTTGATCACATATTGGACCCCCAAACCTAATTGATTGACATGTAACCTTTGTGTTTTACTACCTTATAATGACAGTCTTATTTTCTATTGGCTGATTCGAAATGAGTGGTTACAGGCTTGCTGAATTGATCATGTTCCCGCCCAGAACTGCTACGAACAAGTGCATGGTTTACGGTTTTGGCGTTTGGCCCGTAACTCGCGCCCTTCAGCAATTGAATAGCATTGCAGTCAGAGACTAACGGGAGCCCGTAACTCACTCGCAGACATTCGGCTGTCTGGGATCGTGTTACGGGCTTGGAATTGAATGTGGCCCTAGGTCTATTATCAGATGCTTCCAAATTTATGACACCACCCATAACCTGCTCATAGACTCCATCCGTCAACTCATGGTCGGAGAAAATCATCATCCTGGGTTTCATTTGTAAAAATTGTCTCTAGCTCAAGTATGTCTGTCTAATTGTTGACATTTTGAGAAGCAGTTTTTGTCATGTTTTTCTGCAAATGAAAATATGGAACCACAAACTGAGGAGGACTTCTCATGTCATGAGAAATATTTTACTTATTGTCTACTAATCATGGCAAAAATAATCACCACAGTTTAAGGATTTTAATTGTGGTTTATTTTGATATAAATAAGACTTTTTACAAGTTTGGTTGGCTCTTGCTTTGTTTTTATTTTATAAATATGAACAGTTTTCCACACACATCGTCCAGAACAGGTAAGACAATCAATGTTAAGGTCCAGATAAATGTTAAGTTGGTCACAAACTAATTTACTGTGACCTTCTCTCATCCTATAATCATTGACGTTCTGGATGTTTATCGCGACCTATAGCATTGAATGTACTTGTTATCGCCAAATTCTTTGCTTGGTTGACCAGCCATCATGTTGCTTTTTTGTCATAATTCACCCCATGTTGTCATTTCTGCTGCTCTTTCCTTTCCGATAATGTCACATTGCAAAGGAACTGTAGAGGGCATGTGAATTACTTTGCTGTTTTCTATTCTCCTAGGCTTAGTAGAAGCTGCAGTCGATGCAGCTCCCAAAGAAGGTGTGTTTGTATCTTGCATGGCCAGTTTTAATTGGGTGGATAATTACACAGATTTGAAATGAATTAATCAATGGCTTTTGGGCTTATGCATTCTGAATTTACTCTAACATCTATTAACACGCAACTCTTAAATGACCTATTTTAGAAATCTTCTATTTCCATTCTTCTTTCTTGGTGCTTGTCACCTTAAATAATGAAGGGACATATTGGAATATCTATCCTTTTCTGTGCACTGTTACTAACATCCAGATCCATATACGTGTGTAACCATCATCTTATCCATTCAAAAATAATCCGTTCTTGAATTCGCTCTTTCTTTCACTGATCGTAAATTTAAAATCATACTTAAATTACAAATCCGTTTCAAATGTAGTTGATTTATCAATCTTTACACATTCAGTTGATCAAAGATGAGTTGTCCTGTAAGATGATGGTATGAGCAAGGACTCTGAAATAAGAAAATTGTTTCCCCCCCATGATTTTCTTTCATATTCCCATTTCTCATTAATCATCTTTGTGAAGGTTCTTTTTCCTGTAACAGTTCAAGGTGAAAGTTTGCAGTTCATGACCAGCAGTGAAATGTTTGTACATCTATTTAAACCTGGTGAACTGGGTGCAAGAGAATGATTTGGCTGACAAAAATGTTGCGAAGAATATTGGATTTTTATCATTATTGATATTCAGGAGATTTAAAATCCCGCATTGGGGACTTCATAGATACGTATCCGCTGACGTGTTCTGCAATGGCAATAAACAACTGTTGTAAAATAGTACCATAAACATTTAATAAGGTCATCATGACTATTAATGTTTACATTGTAATAAAAAGGTATTTCACCTTCTGTGGGCCCAACAAAAAGTTTTCAGCATTGGAATAAATCCATCCTACATTATTATAACCAAATAAAATGTACGACACCCTTTTTAAATGAACACTGAAGTGCATTGCATCATATAGACGGTTAAAAGGCATGTGGAAAAAAGTATTTTCTTTTTTGAAATTGTTGCTGAATTGAGTGTTTAAATTCCTCATAAGCGTCTGCATATGTAATTCCCAAACCTCTCCTCAGGGCTCCCCAGACAGGTCAGGATTTCAATGTAACAGTGTGTGAACACAGGTGAGGCAAATAGTATTCAACAAGCCTCTAATTTTACAATGAAATCCCAGCCTGTCTGAGGAGCCCTTAGGAGAGGTTTGGCAACTACTGGGCTATATTAATAAAGACACAGGCATGCAGTGCATGCTTCAGTGATACAATTGTTATCCAAAGAGAATGATTTTCTATATTTATTTCTTTATTCTTTGCTGGTACTAGATAATTCCTGACACTATGTCTTACTCCTGGTGTAGCTCATTGGAGTTACATAAAGAGCTCAGATTGCTGAAAATTGCAACTACTTATCTGTCTTAGGGACTGGCAACCCATCCCAGTCACCTGATTGACTGGCCATGAGAAGTAGTCCAATAATTGTTTAGCCATGCCTAGAATGAGGAAGGGGGGTGGGGGTTAGAATGAGGAGGGGGGGGGGGGGGTTAAAATGAGGAGGAGGGGTTTAGAATGTTGAGGGGGGGTTTAGAATGAGGAGGGGGGTTTTAGGTTGAGGAGGGGGGTTTTAGATTCAGGAGGGGGGGTTTAGGTTGAGGAGGGGGGGGTTTAGGTTGAGGAGGGGGGGGGGTTAGGTTGAGGAGGGGGGGGTTTAGGTTGAGGAGGGGGGGGTTTAGGTTGAGGAGGGGGGGGGGTTTAGGTTGAGGAGGGGGGGGGGTTTAGGTTGAGGAGGGGGGGGGTTTAGGTTGAGGAGGGGGGGGGTTTAGGTTGAGGAGGGGGGGTTTAGGTTGAGGAGGGGGGGTTTAGGTTGAGGAGGGGGGGTTTAGGTTGAGGAGGGGGGGTTGAGGATGAGGAGGAGGGGTTGAGGATGAGGAGGGGGGTTGAGGAGGGTGATAAGGGAGGGGGGAAGAGACACAGGGAAGGGAGAGGGGTGAAGAGACACAGGGGAGAGAGAGGGGGGACACAAGGGGACACAGAGGGCAGCACATTTCCCACCCTCGGCTTATACTTGAGTCACTCATTTTTCCCAGTATTTTGTGGTAAATATACTCGAGTATATACGGTAACTAATTTTAGAAATTCTAAATAGCTTTTCCACATAACTTTAGTATGTCTCTCTGATGTGATACAGCGTGCTCAGTGTGCTCCTTATACATTTAATGATGTAATTGATTTCAGATGTAATGCCAAGTTGTGGTGCTGTTTAATAGTTGTTTTTCCATTGAATGTCCAAAAAGTTGAACAATGAGTATAGTTCCACTAAAATAAAAGATATATAGATAAATATTGGATAATCTGCAACAAATAAAATCCAACATTTTTCTCAACCGCTTGTGAGCTCTTTGCACGTGAATTGATAGCCATAGGAAATAAGACTAAAAAAAAATCTGTTGTTACTTTATCCATGAACAGAGCTGCTAGAGGAGACTGAAAAGCTCTTGAAAGAGAAAATAGAGGTACAGCGACAAGCTGAAAAGGACTCGGGGGACCTCCACAAACATGTCAAGGCACTGGAGACCGAGCTGGAGGACCAGATGAACCGTTATTTGGAATTAGAGCTGGAAAAGAACACAGATATAGAAGACCTCCGACAAAAGAACCTGGCCCTAGAAAAACAACTCGAGAAAACACGAAAATTTTTAGATGTAAGTATGGGAAAGAAATATTAACAAACGAAAACAAGCTCTTACAATTTTTTACTAGTGACTCAGTATTATACAGCTACATTTAGACTTTATAACTGTCTAGCGTGTGTTTACTCTAGCATTTAAATGCAATGAATGAAGACAGTACAAATATTGAGTCATTAGCATCTGTATCATGCCATATGCACTTTTATTTTATAGCCAAATGTTGATTATAATGAGCGTTATTGGATTACTACCCAGTAAAGCATATGACTTATGCATTTCCTCTGCTCTATGAGCTTTGAACTGATCAGTATAAGTAGAATCAGATCTCCTATACAGTGAATGGAAAATCGCACATTGTTACTAGCGCTGGTGAGATGCCAATTTGGGCTTCTTCTCTTACTATAGGAGCAAGCTGTAGATCGGGAGCATGAAAGAGATGTGTTCCAGCAGGAAATCCAGAAACTGGAGCAGCAGCTTAAAATGCCACAAAGACACCAACCTGTTAATGATCATCAGAGCAACGAGGTAAGATGGAAAATAATCTATTAAAATCTGCTCGTTATTGATGTGTTTGTGGGGTGAGCTGTGTTTTTAACTTAGGGAGACTAACTTAAGTCCTACAAACCTCAGCCTAGCTGATATCCTCAATACCTTCAAATTTAAAATAAAAAAAAATAATGTTTTGTTTATATAAAAATATAATATTAAAGTAAGCTGGGGTGAGTGTTTTCTTGTCCTCTGTACTGATTGTATAGGAAACATGAATTTCTGGACTGCAACAAATTTGTTCTTTTATTCACATTCTTTTGAATGCAAAAATAGACAAGAAAACACATATAACGAGGCTCCCCATCAGTCCTTGTTAGTTGCACTAATGTGGATCAGACACACTCATTTTTATCTGTTTCTATGTTGCTTCAATGTTCAACATTTATTTTGAATGCCAAAAAGCTTATATATTTGCATATTGTACAAAAGCCTATCTTATTTTCTACAGGTTGAAAAACTGTCAAATGACCTTAAGGAGAAGACAGACAAATGCAGTGAACTTCTATTGTGCAAAGAGCAACTTCAAAGAGATGTCCAGGAAAGGAATGAAGAGATTGAGAAGCTGGAATGCAGGATCCGAGAGCTGGAGCAGGCCCTGCTTATTAGTGCCGACAGCCTACAGAAGGTAAGCAGCTCTAGTTTACTTGTTTACTATATCAAGCAAATAAACCTTCTCTTTCTGCTATGTAAAAATACATCTGTTTAATTCTTATGTGGATGCACAAACAACCCCCCCCCCCCCCCGAACACATACACACAAACCCCCCCCCCCCCCGAACACATACACACAAACCCCTCTCCCACACACACACACATATACCCCCCTCCCTCACACACACACATATACCCCCCTCCCACACACACACACATATACCCCCCTCCCACACACACACACACATATACCCCCCTCCCACACACACACACACATATAACCCCCTCCCACACACACACATATACCCCCCTCCCACACACACACATATACCCCCCTCCCACACACACACACATATACCCCCCTCCCACACACACACACATATATACCCCCTCCCACACACACACATATATACCCCCTCCCACACACACACATATATACCCCCTCCCACACACACACATATACCCCCCTCCCACACACACACATATACCCCCCTCCCACACACACACACATATACCCCCCTCCCACACACACACATATACCCCCTCCCACACACACACATATACCCCCCCACACACACACATATACCCCCCCACACACACACATATACCCCCCCACACACACACATATACCCCCCCACACACACACACATATACCCCCCACACACACACACATATACCCCCCCACACACACACACATATACCCCCCCACACACACACATATACCCCCCCCACACACATATACCCCCCTCACACACACACACATATACCCCCCTCTCTCACACACACACACATATACCCCCCTCCCACACACACACATATACCCCCCTCACACACACACATATACCCCCCTCCCCCCCTCACACACACACACATATACCCCCCTCACACACACACATATACCCCCCCCACACACACACACACATATACCCCCCCACACACACATATACCCCCCTCACACACACACATATACCCCCCTCTCTCACACACACACACACATATACCCCCCTCTCACACACACACATATACCCCCCTCACACACACACACATATACCCCCCTCACACACACACATATACCCCCCTCACACACACACACATATACCCCCCTCACACACATATACCCCCCTCACACACATACACCCCTCACACACACACATATACCCCCCTCACACACACACATATACCCCCCCTCTCACACACACATATACCCCCCTCTCACACACACATATACCCCCCTCTCACACACACATATACCCCCCTCTCACACACACACATACCCCCCCACACACACACACACACACACACATATACCCCCCCCCCCCACACACACACACACACGTATACCCCCACACACACACACGTATACCCCCACACACACACGTATACCCCCCCCCACACACACACACACACACGTATACCCCCACACACACACGTATACCCCCCCCCCACACACACACACACACACACACGTATACCCCCCCCACACATACATATACCTCCCTCCCCCCCCCACACACACACACACACATACCCCCCTCCCACACACACACATATACCCCCCTCCCACACACACACACACACACATATATACCCCCCTCACACACACACACACACCCCCCTCACACACACACACACCCCCCTCACACACACACACACACACACATATACCTCCCCCCCCCACACACACACACACACACACACACATATACCCCCCCCACACACACACACACACACATATACCCCCCCCCCCCACACACACACACACACACATATACCCCCCCCCACACACACACACACACACACACGTATACCCCCACACACACACGTATACCCCCCCCCCACACACACACACACACACGTATACCCCCCCCACACATACATATACCTCCCTCCCCCACACACACACACACACATATACCCCCCTCCCACACACACATATACCCCCCTCCCACACACACACATATACCCCCCTCCCACACACACACATATACCCCCCTCCCACACACATATATACCCCCCTCCCACACACACACATATACCCCCCCTCCCACACACACACACACATATACCCCCCCTCCCACACACACACACACATATACCCCCCCTCCCACACACACACACATATACCCCATTCCCACACACACACACATATACCCCCCTCCCACACACACACATATACCCCCCTCCCACACACACACATATACCCCCTCACACACACACACACACACACACACATCTACCCCCCTCCCCTCACACACACACATATACCCCCCTCCCACACACACACACATATACCCCACACCCACACACATATACCCCCCTCCCACACACACATATACCCCCCTCCCCCCACACACACACACAAACCTCCCTCCCCACACACACACACACATATACCCCTCTCCCACACGCACCTTTCCAAATTGCAGTAGTATTTTAAAGTGACATCAAAATCACCTGAGATTGTCATGTTTCCTTTGATACAGGATTCCTTATGTATGTTTGCTGCCATTTATGTTAGTAATGTGTTTGTACTAATACAACTATATTATGTTTATATTACTATTGTGTGAGTGTTTAATTGTGTCTCTGGAAACAACAGTAAATGTACATTGAATGAGAAGAGATCCGCCAACAAAGCATGCGCTGTACATGGGGATACTTTAATTAAACACTATATAAAATGCTTCATCGTTCTGAATGGACATTTTCGTAAGGCTGTCATCTCAAGTACAGAATATTTAGTTGTGGAGAGTGAGTGTAGAATTGAGAAACCAAAAAGTTCAGAAGTATAGGGCAATGCTTGTCGTAAAAACTCTGCTGGCTTTCAAGAATATTTGCACCTTTGTGTGTCCCTGGCCATGCACACGGCGCACTTCAGTAACAAACTCAGCAGTCCATGGAAGAGATTGTTTTAGAATATATAATTGCAAATATTGGAGAAAATGTTGTGGCCTCAAGGTATTTATCTCCTTTATTTGTATTTTGCAATTGTTTCCACACTATGAAGATCTTTTGCAACTAAGTGAATCTACCATGTTGATTCCTTTTCGCCTAAACATTGGTTGCCACAGACATAATTAGCCATGCCGAAAAAAGTTCAGTGCGAAGATATTTCAACAGGGTCTTCTGTAATAATATGTTTCTTATTTAAAGGTGGAAGACAGAAAGCAGTCTATAGTTTTGGGAGTCAAAGGTGAAATGCCTCTAGAAGCACAACTCCAGGTGGAGCGAGAAGCGATTGACCGTAAAGAAAAGGAGGTATGTGTTTTTAATTTTGCTTGAACGTTTTGAATTGAAAAGGAAATACATATAAATTTTCAGGTATCCACCATTTGGACTTATGGACCCTCTTTAAACACCAATGAAGTGTCATTTATATAGTAGGTTGTTATGAAGACGTTGACTTTTTAATGTACACAATGTTTTTATAACAACTTTTCGTGTTATCCCGTTGAGTTCTGTTGAAAAACTGCCACTTTCACTTATCACTTGCCAATAGAACTAAATGGCAGAGCAACACCAAGTAAGATAACCATCCCCTCATGGTACAGGCCAATTAGCAGTCCAAGATAGAAGTGCCATTGATACAAGCATAGTACTCTAAATCTAATATTTTGTCTAAAATGCTTTAATACTCCAGGCTTGCATAGCTGTTAATATTGTTTGTTAGTTAAATACTCAAAAATGTGCGTTTTCCCCCGAATGTACGTGGCGCTTTAAAATAAATTGTTCAGAGAGCTAGCGATATAAAGTAATATTACTGTGTATGTATTGTTTGGCTTGGATTATCACAAAAATCTTACTGATATTTTACTACTGTAGTAATAAACAACAAATAGAATACATTACCCTACGTTTTCTTATATTCATTATGTGTCAGAGGAAGCATTGCTTATATTAAACTGTACTAATTGCTATCCTTTATGGTCTAAAACAATTTTCTTCATATTTTTGTTATGCATTTATCATAGCAGAAAAAAATCCATGCTCTTTTTGAAGAATTAAGTGAAAATTAGCAACTAAATTGCTAAAATACATTTTACTTACTCTCCACTGTTTCAAGTGATATTACCAATCAAAGAGAAGTGGCTTCATTGAGGGTAATTAACTCCCCATAATGCAATCCGATTACTTGGGTTTCATCATGAAAGTACGGTATGCATAATCTCTTTTGATACTTTCTGCCGAACGGATTATGCAAAGGTAATACTATTCTAGGATGATTAGTGGTTGATATAATTAGACAATTAGTACAGAATGAAATGTGTTCATGCCTGAGGAGAATTACTCAGAACATTTCTCTTTAATAAAAATATGTTATATCCAATTTGAGATAAGTAATAACATAAATAATAAGTAGAAGCATCCACGGTTGTCCATCTCCAGTTCTCAAGGGTCTGCACCAGTTGAGATTTGCAGTTTTTTTTATTGTTTTTTATTGTTTTTTAAAGACAGGTTGCTCATTGTGATTTACTGACCTAGGCTCACAAATGACTTTATTCTTTTCCAATCAATGTTGAATACTTGTGATATCTTTGAGCCTCTACAAAGCAAAATGATAATAATACTTATACAGTGGAACTAGCTTGTAGTACATATAACCTGTAGATACACCAATGGGAATGATGACCATCTGAATGTTTTTGCTAGAGATGCTGACATTTTCTAATACATACTAAACATGTGCAAAATATCTCATAATGTATTCAATCAATATATTGTCCGATTCTGCTATATTTACAAACTAAGGGACCTATTCTATTACCCAGATCATAAAGTTATACACACTTAAAGTCGCTCTTAATATGGCCACATATCTATTAGCTACTGGCAATCCGATTATAGGTTACCTGCCCACAATCACTAGACGCAACTTTGGGCTTACATCTCCATTGGTTTTAGCACAGCTTGAACATTATAAACTCTAATTAAGGTTACACAGAATCAATATTTTATTAGAAGTCTATATCTACCTCGCAAAAAAAGTCTGACCTGCAACTAGAAAAAGTATTAAGTTTCTGACAAAAATATTAAGAATCCTGGGATTCCAGGTGTTAATACATATCATGAAACCCACATGGACTAGAACACATGATCTAATGCATTTTATAAGTTGCTGGATTGCAAAGTTTGCCTCTCATTTTTAGCTTCTGATTGCAGATTACGTGTAACTTCCATGTTTTACTGGCATTATGATGACCGACTCATTTACTATTGGCTGAATTTGCTAAATATTGCCAGATCATATGATCACACCTCCTGAAATCCTACTTACAAAAGCAGGGTTTCCGTGTGGAAGCTGAAAGAAGTTGAAGGCTTGAGTCAATAGAATACATATAAACATTTAGAGAAAAAACACCTGTTGCCAAAATTACTATTACAGTCACTTACTGGATTCTAATAGAATAGGCCCTAAGATAATTATAATGCTAAAATAACAATGTATAGTTTTACTGCAGCACGCTATCAAACCGTAATATACTGAAATATAGTCAGATCTAGAAGCTGTTATTGTGGCATGTCTTGTATATATTAATAAGTATTTTTACAGAAAATAGCATTTCGGGTTCCCTTGGGTACATGTAACAAGTAAAAGCAACACTTTTAAGAGCGTACTGGCTATATTATAAATTAAATCATATTCAATAAGCACTTTTACATGTTTATTTATCATTCATAAATCTTGTTTTCCCTCTAATTTTCAGTGTTTTATTACAATTTTATACTGAATAACGCTTTCATAAATTTCCCTCTTATTTTATTATTTTTGTAAGATACACCAAAATAGTAACAAAATGTGTTTAATTTCAAATGTTTAAATCAACACTCACCTTGTTAATGTGTCAGATTTAAAAGCTCTTTTTTAAAACACATCTAAGCATTTATTGTGGCTATTTTATATTAAGAAATTGTTTTCCAATACATTCACAAACTATATTTCTGACATTTTGTTTTAATTGCTCAATGATGTTGTTTATGTATATATAGCAGGTGGCAACACAAATGTGTTCGATTTGACCCCTTTTTATTTGTTTCCATTCTTATTTCCATTCTTTCACATTTATTTCACAGATCACAAATCTAGAAGAACAGTTAGAGCAGTTCAGAGAAGAACTAGAAAATAAAAATGAAGAAGTTCAGCAACTCCATATGCAACTAGAAATCCAAAGAAAAGAGTCTGCTACCCAGTTACATGAACTGGAACAGGAAATTAAAGGACTGAAGGTAAGCAATAACCAGTCCTAGACAATTCACGGTTACACAGGTAACCATTTATATATATATAAGTGTGTGTGTGTTTTTCTCTGCATAATTTGTACAGTATAAAGTTTGCAGGTGGTAGCGACTATATCTATCTATCTACCCATCCATCCATCCATCCTGCTCCTGTAGAAATTTAAATCCCTTACATACATTCAACCTTGACCATAGTATCATGTATATTATCAAAATCGAGCAGAGGGTTTAATTTATTTACTGTTTGCATAATTTAAACCAAAAGCTAGTTTTACATATTTTATTTCTTTCATCAAGCAGTTTTCTTTAAAATATGTATGTGTAAACTTTTTGTGATATTTTAAAATAAGATTTTTTTTTTACAATCAATAAGAACTGTTTTATTTTGTGTGCAAATTGTAGGATGAATTGGAAACCTTACAGCAAGATGCCCAAGACGGCATTTCATTTAAAGATCACCAATTCAAACATGGGAAGTTTGACGAGATCCTGAGAAGAAAAGATCTGGAAATAGATCAACTAAATGATCATATTGGAAGATTACAGGCACAACTAGAGGCTGCAACTGATAACAAAGTAAGTAATAATATATTTTGTCTGTTTTTATCAGCCTTTCTGATTTTCACTACTTAGTTATTGCCTTTGTGTTCATATACAATCCTTGGTATTTCCTTTCTAGGGATTGTAATGTAAGTGAAATTTAGTGTGGATGGATGCTTAGAAAAATGTCCATCATTTCAGTTGCCATGTTCATCAAATACTCTGAGCATGTGCAACTCTCAAGGAGTAATTCATAATTATTAGATAGACGATACACCGACAGACAAATGTTATAAACTTATATAAGTTTACTGCATGAAAATGTAATTTTTTTTATAATGCTGAACTGATGACATACGGTAGTTTTAAGTTATTCTATCTTTACTGTTGTTAGTCCTTTTACAGTATAACAGAACTCTGTTTCTTGTTTTTGTGGCACTCTTCTACCAGCTTTGCAAATCTGTCAGTTGCATTGATGAAGTAAGAATTGATTTGTTGGTATAAAAAATGCGTAATTTTAAAACTTGTCTTTTTCAGGAAGTTGAAGAGAAGAATGAACAAATTAAAGATTTCAAAGGTCAAATAAAATGCTTAAAGAGCGACCAAGAACGCATAAAGAAGAATAGCGAGGAAGAGATAGAAAAACTTAATGAAGTAATAGAAAAGCTTCAACTGGAGCTGGCAAATATAGAACAGAAGGTGTCGGTGGATTTTGCTAGTATGACTGAGGGTGCAGAAAGTGGCAAACACCAGCTTGAAAGCATCATGGCAGAGAAAGAGTTACTGATGGAGAATACCAATCTTAATGATATGGAGGTGACTTTTGTAAAGGCTGAGCTGGAGAAGACCAGAGCTGAAGTGATATGGTTAACTGAAGAACTAGAGAACATGAGAAAGGTCCAGCACAGTCCTGTAACAGAAGTGGAGCTTGGAAGTAAATATGATGGTAGCGTGACCAGTGTTTTAGAGAAAAGATGCGATGATGGACAGAGGGAAGTAGCATCCGCTCCGCTCTCAGCAGGCCAAGTGTCTTCCTCTGTGGAGGAGAGGCTGCAAAGCACAATACAAAACATGGAGGCAGAGTTACAACAGCTTAAGGAAGTAATCGGTGAAAAGGACCTAGAACTTCTGAAATATTCAGAACAATTAAAAATGCTGAAAGAGCAAACCCAGGAGACAGAACAGTTGAAAAAAGTGATAGAGAAACTTCAACTGCAGTTATCCGACAAAGATGGCGATATTGCAGTAGATGCCATCAGAAGTAGAGAAGATGCTCAGAGCTCGAAATGCCACCTTGAAACTGAGATGGGTGAAAAAGCAGAGTTGGTTCACAAGAGTGGACTGGGCTCTACAGAGTTGAGTCTTGCAAAAGCTGAGCTTGAGGCAACCAATGCAGAATTAGAGCTGTTAAGAAAGGAATTGAAAACATTGAGGACTACTTCGGAGAGCTCTACACTTGAAAAGAGGAATGAAAGTAATGAAAATAGGATGGTGGATACAGATTCATTTAGTCGGGAGAACATGGAGGAAGAGTTGAGAGAGAAGACAGCTGAGCTCTTAGCAAGTCAAACATTGCTTGCATCTGTACAGGAAGCCATGCAGAGTAGTTTACACAATATGGAGTCAAAGTTACAAGAAAATCAGAAAAATATTGAAGAGAAGGATTCAGAACTGCATCAGTATATAACTGAAATTGAATTGATGAAACTGCAGATTCAAGAAAAAGAGCAGCTTCATGAAGTGATAACCTCTCTTCAACAGGAACTGACTGATACGAAGAAGAAAATATTTGTGGACTTAGACAGCAGAGAAAATGTGTTGGAAAGTGTCACACATCTAGAAGAAGGGTTAGCCGAGAAATCGCAGAAAATTGATTATAATCATGGCGAGGAGTCCCAGACAATAGCTGAACTTGAAAATACTAAAATGGAGTTAAAAATACTAAAAGAGGAGTTGGAGAATCTGAAAAAAGAAAACGGTAACGGATGTGAAAGTAATTTTATTGGAAACGGAACAGGGGATGCAGACAAGACTACCCATATTCAGAAGATGGAGGAGATGTTAAGAGACAAAACAGCCCAGCTCTTAGCAAATGAAGCATTGCTTGCTTCTGTACAGGAGACCATGCAGAGTAGAATACAAAACATGGAGTCTCAGTTACAAGTATGTCAGGATGTCATGAACGAGAAGGATAAAGAACTATTGCAATATTCCAGCCAAACTGAGGTGCTCAAAGAGAGAATACAAGAAGTTGAACACTTGAATGGTGTTATAAAAACCCTACAACTGAGTCTGGCCGGGGTAAAACAGAAGGTCACTGTGGAATGTGCCAGCATGACCGAGAATCCAGGGAAAGTGATAGAAGATAAATTATTGCAACAGAAAATAGAGATAAATGGGGAAGATGTAATATTTGCAAAAACAGAGTTGGAACAAACCAAAGCGGAGATGGTGCTCTTGAAAAAGGAATTAGAAAATCTGAGAGAGACTCAGGAAAACATAACCGAAAATGTCACCCATGAAAGTAAGAAGCACAACAAGATGCACAATATCACTAGTAGATCCAATGAAGATGACGTGAAGGAAGCACTTAGAGAAACTACAGCAAAACTTCTAGCAAATGAAGCTTTGTTTACATCTGCACAAGAGAACATGCAAAGTACTATACAAAGCCTGGAGTCTCAGTTGCAGGAACTTCAAAATGTTATTAAACAAAAGGACATGCATTTGTTGCAGTATTCAAACGAAATAGTGTTGCTCAATGAGCAGGTGCAGGAAGAAAGCGATAAACATGACCAAATCTTGTCCGACATGGAGAATACGCTCAGGGAAAAAGTGGCTGCAGCTCTGGTGAGTGAAGCACAAATGAAAGCAATTCAGGTGCACACTAAACTAATGCAGAAAACAGACACCACTTGTATTGTGGAGGAAGAGTCTAAGGGGACACAGACCAGCATCACAAAACCCAAGGAAGAAGAAGAAGCAGAGTCAAAGTTATCAGTATTGTCTCTGAGGCTTTTACAGCTAGAGAAGCAGCTATCTGACCTACATGAGGAACTACAGATAGAGAGAGAGCATGTCAGGATTGCAAATCAACAGGCTGCTGAGAAAGAGATTAAACTGCACGAGTTACAGCATATACTGGAGAGCACCAAAGAAGGGAAGAACCATGTGGAAGACCAGTCCGATACTGGAGTGAACGCAACGCCACAGGTATTGCAGCTGCTGTATATTCATGGGAACTAGTTTTCATATTTTATTTAAGACCGCCTCCTTCAAACATTAGATTTTTATTTACATAAAAGGTAGGTTAGGGCCTAGGCACTCCACCGTGGCTTTGCATTAAAGCCGTGTAATACAGCATGCATACGCTTAAAGGAAGCCATGTTTGATGATGGCTGCGGATTGAAAAGCGAGGCATTTGTGGGCACATTTGCATGTCCCAGCTCAACTTCCCAGAATGCAGTGTAATTACTGTTTTTCTCGGAACTCTGAGCAGGAACCAGGTTTTTTAACTTGCTTTAGACATTCAAATGTGAACACAGATATACGATTTATTTACTATATACATACAGTCATGCTATGCTTGAAAGCGGTGTTATAAAGCAGGTATATGCTAAAAGGTACCATGTTATAAAGTGGTTTTGGATTACAGAGTGAAAATGTGCTGTGGAATCATTTGCATGCTCCCTCCCAGTTTCCCAGGGTGCAGTGTAATAACTGTATTTCTCGGAATTCTGAGAAGGAAATAAATGTCCAACTGTTATAGACATCCAAATGTGAAAACAAATCCACTGTTTGTATACAAGGTAGGTGCTCATAGGGGTCAATAGAAATCAAATTTCCACTAGGGTGATCAACTTTCTATAAAAATAATGATATGCTTCCTTTCATAAATTAAGAGGTCCCCATAAGGCCAGACTGGCAGTAGCTCTGGTGACTGTAGCACATGTGGATCACAGTGTAGCTATATGATATGTTGTAATACCCTCTTTAAATACAGTTGTTGTTATTATATTTTAAAATGTTATAATTCATAAGATATTTCCCTCTCCTTATAGTATGATTCTACAGTTTTGGGATCTTTCCTGTTGGGTGACCAGAAGCAGTTTCCGTAGCATCCCAGCGAGGGGCTTTTACCATCTTACCCTACACCCAACTCTTACCCTACCCCCAACTCTTACCCTACCCCCAACTCTTACCCTACCCCCAACTCTTACCCTACCCCCAACTCTTACCCTACCCCCAACTCTTACCCTACCCCCAACTCTTACCCTACCCCCAACTCTTACCCTACCCCCAACTCTTACCCTACCCCCAACTCTTACCCTACCCCCAACTCTTACCCTACCCCCAACTCTTACCCTACCCCCAACTCTTACCCTAATTCTATAATATTGAGTTACATTTCAGATGAAATTCACTGAGATCAATAGTAATATCGCGCCGCCACTGTTAGCTGCCACCCAACAGGAAAGGTCCAAATGTTAGTGTTAAGCATCTGGGAAATAAGCCTTTTATTTATTGATTATAAGTTAAGTTAAACCATTTTCTTCATTTTGGCACCCTATTCCAGTGCCATTTTTAAGAGATGAATACATATTTATGTTGGTAACTAAATGTTATCTGCAACAGTTGTGAAAGTGGTTTGAAATTTTATTTTTGGATGTATCTAATTCCAGAAACATAAAGAACCATCTCAGAGCAATGAAGATCTGGAAACAGAGATCCAAAAAATAAAAGCGGAGGCAGCAGCTACCAAAGAAGAACTGTGCCATGCCAGAGAAACGGCAGAAAAGCTGAAAGAGGAATTAATGGTAAGGACTAAATCTGCACTTCCTTTCATTATATAAAACTTCTCTTACTGTAGCGACTTTCTAACCAAATAATTATATGGGTCAGTGGTGTAATCTGGTTAATTATTGTTCCAATTATTTATATTTTTTACTTTTTATACATGTAGTTTGTAAATCTGTTATATAGATTGGGTGAGATGCTTATGGTAGTAGCCTTACATTTTAATTTTAGGCCTAACCATATGTTTGGCTAAAATAATAAAGCAACTGGAAAGATAATCAACAGAATGTATATTCTGCAGTCAATATATTTTGCCATGCACCGTATATACTCGAGTATAAGCAGAGTTTTTCAGCCCTTTTTTTAAGGCTACAAATGGGCCCCCTAGGTTTATACTCGAGTCATTTGAGGATGGAGGGGTTGAGGATGAGGATGGGGGGGTTTAGGATGAGGATGGGGGGGGTTTAGGATGAGGATGGGGGGGGTTTAGGATGAGGATGGGGGGGGTTTAGGATGAGGATGGGGGTGTTGAGGATGAGGATGGGGGTGTTGAGGATGAGGATGGGGGTGTTGAGGATGGGGGTGTTGAGGATGAGGATGGGGGTGTTGAGGATGAGGATGGGGGTGTTGAGGATGAGGATGGGGGTGTTGAGGATGAGGATGGGGGTGTTGAGGATGAGGATGGGGGTGTTGAGGATGAGGATGGGGGTGTTGAGGATGAGGATGGGGGTGATGAGGATGGGGGTGTTGCGGATGAGGAGGGGGGGGAAGAGACACAGGGAAGTGAGAGGGGGGAAGAGACACAGGGAAGTGAGAGGGGGGAAGAGACACAGGGGAGAGAGAGAGGGGGTACACAGAGGGCACAAGAGGGACACAGGGAGCAGCACATTTCCCACCCTTGGCTTATACTCGAGTCACTCATTTTTCCCAATATTGTGGTAAAATAGGTGCCTCGGCTTATACTCGAGTATATACAGTATGTAACTTTGGTTATATTCATTAAAGTGCGTTCCACACATACAAAGCACTGAATGGATGTGTACTAATGTCACCATCATTGTATTGTGAAAAATATCAAATGTATTATCAACGCTGCAAATATGTATATATTTTGTTCTTGTTTTGTACATGAAATATTTTATACAGTAATAATTACATTTCTCTATAGTATTTTCACCATATTTTTGAGACTTCCAGAAATGTAGGCAATTTTGATTGTTTTAATAATGGAACGCCATTAACACATCAAGCTTAATATTACACTAATGGGTACTTGAAATCTGTCCTTATTCATATTTATACTATTATACACAGTGACATATTGATGCATCTTCCTTAGTTACTCCGATATATCAGTTATAGTTATTTTGCAAACATAGGAAATATGAGGTGGTTGATTATGACCTGAAAATAGTCTTTAAATAAATTTGCTTCAACCAACAAATTGAATAATGATCAGATAAATAACTGAACTGTCTATACTTGTCAAATTGCATAACTACTCATGTTACTGTTTTTATGCACAATCTGTTTGCGGTAATTCTTCTTTTTTTATCTTAAAAAAATGGACAATATTTTAACAGAGTTTTTAGTTCAAGTTGTAGAAACTGGAGTAAATACAGAATTTTGTATCGGACAAATTGGACATAAAACATTTTTGAGACATCTGCAGTTTTGAGTACAGCAATCTATTTTGTGTTTGTTACATCACATCATGAGTGGGGTCTTTGTAACTCTCCGTGGAGGATGGGGAACAGAGAAATGTCCAAAGTTTTTGTTCGATAATGTGATAAGATTGAAATTGACCCCCACCCCTTCCTCCTCGCTGACCAAGAAGCAGGAAGTTGCATCATTTGATGCATGGGAACTTGGTACCCGTCCATTTCGCCACTAATCAAGCCTTCTGAAACTTGAATTAAACTACAAATAGCAAGGGCCACTATGGATATACAGCTATACCTTGTTTAACGCTGTAGATAGGTTCCAGGCAATAGGTGTACTAAGCGAATCCGCTCTAAATGGGGCAGTTTAACATGGGTTAGGGAAGGGGAACTCATGAAGAAGAAAAAATACACAATTGCAGTTGAAATTTTTAACTTTTTTTGTTTTATATGAACTTCAAAGAAGCAGAAAACATAACACTAACACAAACTGATCATTAGCAGAAATATAAACTTTACATTTGTGATGTTGAAGCTTCTGGGTCATCCTGGATTCTGCATTAAAAGGGGTTTGGCAGCAAAAATGGCGTAATTGCGAGAGTGTGTTATAGCTAGGCAGGGCATTAAACCGGGTATCACAGGTCAAAATAGCGTTATAGCGAAACAACGCTAAATACAGGCATACCCCTTTTAACTCTGTAGATGTGTTCCTAGAAGGCCAAGTGCTAAATGAAACCTTGTAAAACAGGTCAATTTTGACAATAAGTCACAGGCGAAACACGATTTTAAAATTCCTTTCATGGCTCTTGGTGTTTTGGAATTATACACAAGCATCGAGTCATTGTGAATCAGGGATGTGACCGGCAAAAACAGATTTATAGCAAGACAGTGTTAAACAGGGTAGTGTTCAGCGAGGTCTGCCTGTATATGTTTGTATGTATATGTATGTATATCTGTGTGTGTGTGTGTGTGTGTGTCTGTGTGTATATATGTATATATATGTAATAAGAATGCAAAGTGTTCTTATATTTGCTTATCTAAACACTTGCTCCTTTTGCAGGTAAAGGAAACAAATGTAGCACACTTGGAAGAAGATCTAATATATGTGAAGCAATGTCTCACTCAAGCTGAAGAGAAGCTTGCTAGTTACATAAAAATGGAAGAACAAGCAAAACAAGAAAGCTCAGCTCTTGATGTCCCAGACAGTGTGGAAATGCAAAAACAGACTCCTTTTGATAGAAAAACCTCATCGTCACAGACTGACAAGGCCTCAAGTGTTAATAACAGTAATCAGACACCACACATCCATCTCAAAGATATTGGAGTCCAGAACGAGTTACAGGCTGCACAGGTGAGCAGCACCTCTGATGAAGTTACAGAAATAATGGAACAGTTCACAGAAAAGATTGGCCAAATGCAAGACCTCCATGCTGCAGAAATACTGGATATGGAAGCACGACATATCTCTGAATCAGACTCCTTGAGGAGAGAGCAGTATGTCGCTGTTCGGGCACTAACTGAGGAGTGTGAAGCTTTGAAAGAAGTCATTAAAGCCCTCCGAGCTCCTGCAGTAAGACTATTTTCTTTAATGCTAGATCATGAGTTATTTCACGTCTCTCAACATCACCATAATTCTTTCGCTGACCCTCGGTATCTTTCCTGGTTATATTGGGTTTGGTGTGAATATAGATCATCTAGTGCAACTATTGCTATCTAAATTTTAAACAATTATTTAAAACTCTATGTCTCATTGTAGATGGTACAAAGTACAATGTTCTTTATCCATTTTGAGACAGTGATGCATGAAACCAATAATTCCTAACTTAAAAACACTTAAGAATACTAAAGAATCAGCCTGTTGAGTTGTAAAACAATTCTTTATGGAGCTTACCAGTCACCTATGACCACCAAAGGGGTACCTCCTAAGCTGAAAGGAACACACCCCAATTTCTAGTTGATCCATACTGGTAGCTTAAATATCCATTTATGGTTATATGTGAGTCGTATCATGTCTTTTCTCTTGATAATTCTAAATTATAATAATCTTCATGATACTTTATCTACATTGCACAGCATTTTACAGGTATGTTGAAGTCATGGAAAATGAATGGATATAACAAAATTTCGAATTTGTAGGGGCCAATCAGAGGCAGGTACAACAATGAGTCTTTTTACCTCTCACTTGCTGAGATAGCTGATTCGTTAGTATACCACTCTGCACAGCTCATTGGCCAAGACGCTCTGCATAAATGCCTTGGGGGTGTAGCTTACACAAGAAATGTCAAATGTACATTGAATTACTAATATAAAGATTTTCACAAAAATAAAATTATTTGATATGAGATGTGCCCTATCAGACAAACTTAAGTCACATGATATCCCTCAAACTTCCATATACATTTTAAGTCAATTTGGTAATGGCCTGCAAGTTCCCTTCCTTAGTAACAGCTGATAAAATTAAGCTAACTTTGTACCACTCTTGAGCTTGTGCTTTTGTGACCTGACTCAATGTATGTCTTATACCATAAATATGTCTTTTGTCCTTCATAACCATTAAATTCAACACCGGCCCCAACAATTGCAATTTGTAATTAGACATCTATATGGGACAGTACAACCGAATGCAAGATAAGATTTATCTTCACATCTGTTGTCCCACCCTTAAATTATATCATACATATGTCAATGACCGCCAGTTCATTTTGTATGCAAACAGAAATATGAGTGTTTGTTTTTTCTTCTTTCCCTCTGTTTAGGGTGGAGTTATACCTGAATCAGCACTTTCTGCTCCAGGACAATTTACAGATGCAACATCTAGTGGTGAGAAAATATATTATGACATTTACTATTAACTTTTTAAAGGCTCTTTATAGGCTTTGATTTTAAAAACAGAACATTTTCTGAGACTTTCGGGCCATTTTGTATAAAATAATACCATATAATAGAGCTGATAACAACATTGCAAGTTACAATTCTGATCTTGTATATCTGTCCTTGCCTGATGTATAAGGAGTGTAAGATGTTCTCCACTCCCTGAGGTTTCAGGGAAGCAGCATCTACAAAGTACATTTTTTTTGTCCTTGTTTAACTTCCTAAACAGATCACACTTGAGATGCTAATACTTTAGGTGCAGATGTAGACATCATCTTTACTTTCTTTTGTAGATGCAAGCTCTGACTGGAGTCAAGAAACCTATGTTCAAAACTTTGAGTCGGTACCAGAAGGAGCAAGAAGTGATGATGAAGTCCCAACAGATTTAATTCCAAGCAAAATAAAGGTACGTGAGAAGAGGTCTGATTTAGGAAGAATAGGCAGCACTAATCACTTTACATTATTTTATCCATTTTATGAGTACAAACTATTTTTCTAGAAGAATAGGTGTGTGTTGTATAGCTAAAGGAAAGTTGTCCGTAAATAACAAGCAGGCAAGCAACAAACAGTTTACTTTACATAGCAGCAACTGAATTTTTTCACTAATTTTAATATTAATGGTAAACCTTTTAACACTAATTGTAAGGATATATAAAATATATTGCAAATACATACATAATACCTTTTGTGATATAAATGAAATTGCAGTATATAATAATATAGAAGTAGTTGATTTGTTAATATATAAAACCGTGTCCATTATTCAAGAAGTGCATTGAAGTGCAAACTCTTTTTTTTCTGCATGAATAATTTTCTTTCTAATTATTAATCCAGATTACTTTGCCTTTATATGTTTATGGTTACATATCCAAGCCAAGGCTGTTCAGAGTTGCTCTGAGCGGTAGTGCCACTTTTGCAGTTGGATGCTGAGCATAGTGGCCCCTCGGCCAAAGAACGATTTTCTGGGCTATATTATCTAAAGTTGACACCTGCCCAGTTCATCTTATCATACGAAGCATGTTAACTAGCAATCTCTACAACTTTGCAAACTGCCCACTAATAGGAGAGATCTTACCTTGGTAGTTAGAAAGCTCTCAGAATATATAGCCCTCTGATCTGTGTTTAAAAACACAAATAAATATGATATCTTCATTATGAAGCCATAACTCATAGCATTAAGGAGAACATTATTTTATGAATAGCAGTTCATATAAATACAATGTAAAGATAACTAGTGTATGATCTCATGTGTATTTTTAATTATTTTTTCAGAAACTACTGAGGGCAGTCCATCAGGAAGGTATTCAGGTTTTAACACTGACAGAGCCTTCTAGCCCTGAAAAAGAAACAAAGTCCTTCACTGTGACTCAAAATCCATGGCTCAAGGAAAGAAAATGTTTCCTTGAAAACATCTCATCCCTGAAAGACTTGATTAGGAACATGCAGATTCACAAGGAATCCGAGGTACAGTATACACAAGTGCACCTGATTGTGTGTGAAACAGGGTGGTTAGTGGGAACGAAAAAGGGTACGGACATACGATGACATATTTTGCACAAGCTTTTACTACAAAGCCTTATGCAATATTATTGCATGTAAAAAAGTAGTTTATTAGTGTGCCTCAACACAGTAATAAACATGGGGCCCCATTCAATTGCAAGATGTGTTCAATTGTCTCTAACTCGCAACTGCCCTCTCACAGCCTCTACATGGAAACCATGCACTCGTAAGTAGTATTTCAGGGGGCGTGATCATGTGAGCTGACAATATTTAAGCAATCCTGTAATTTACTTTTTAGACACAGCCGATAGTAAATGAGACAGTTATCATAATGTCACTAAAACATGGAGTTTATACTTAAACTTCACTCGGAGACTGCAAATTAGTGTTGAAGAGTAAATTTAGCGATCAGACTCGCAATGTAGAAATCAATTAAAATGATTAAAGCAACTGTTCTAGTCCACGCAGGTTCCATGATGTGTATTAACCCCTTAAGTCCCAGGATATAGTTCACACATTAATTCTAATGTATGTATGTGCTTTCCCATGCTTTTAAAGTACAGTAATGTGTTTTAAATTGCTGCTGCAGCTGTGATAAGTGTGTGAAAAAGCCCTTGCAATTTTTTTTACAGAAACGTGATACATTGTGTGAGACTTTATTTGGAGCTAGAACTACGGGTCTAATAGAATATTGTTATTGTGTAACTTTAATTATTTAACACTCATAAATCTTGAGCTTTGCTAAAACCAATGGTGGTTCTAAGGCCAAGTTTACGTCTTTGACTGTGCCGAAATTATTGTGGCGGGTAACTCTCAACTGGAATGCAAGTAGCTGAATGTAGCCAATTGACTATCTGTAACTTTTACAAGCTGCTTTATGAGTTCAAGTAATTGTGATTTGGCCAATTTGTATGTTACCTTGAGCAGTGGTGGACTTCAGATGTTTCCAGTGCTGCAAACCTATATTCTAAAATGTCAAATCTTGTCCTTTGTCATAACACACAATTCATTTTTTCACCACAACTAGCATATTAGCTCCACAAAGCTGTTCCAGATTTTCTGTTATGTGTCCAACAAAACTGGTTAAATGGCAAGTTTCACATAAATCTAAATGTATTTTATATTAAGGAGCATTCCTCTTTAACTCTTTAGCTTTCTGTGGTAAAGTTATATAACTGGCCTAGTTTGCCAGTTCCTCCTCCAGGCATGTAGAAAGTGGAGGCCGCCATTATAAGCTCCATTTCTGTTACTGACACCTGGAATGCAATGCTGTGTGGGTAATTAGTTTGAGAGCCAATTTAGCTATATGCATAGGACCTGTAGTAATAATAGACATGTGCTATAAGTGAACTCTTTCCTATAAGAGCAAATTGTATTTGTTTAAATTTGCCCTTTATGTGTACTATACAACCTTTAGAAAATATGGTACGCGTCAAATGAAATTGAGGGCCATCGTATCTATAAACCAAAAAATACTAAACCTAATTACTCTATACTATTCATCATTGTTCTTAGAACACAAACCATATTTATGCAGATGGAGTTAGAAAAGGTGAACAGTAATATGAGAAATACATATGTAATATTAAATGTATTAGGAATGCACTGAAGTATGACATACAATGCTAAGGATTTTTCTTTTTTTCTTCAAACTTCTCTAGACCTCAGAGAGCTCTGACTTTTATGACCATGCTCCAGATTGGCGAGGTGAGCTCCTAAAAGCTATTCAAGATGTGTTCTGCAAGGAGCAAGACATTTTACTGGCTGCTTTTCACACTCATCTGGCTTCCTTGGGAACTTGTGATGCAGCTACCCTGGTGAACCAAATGCAACACACATTGGAGGAACAGGTGATTAAAATGATATCACATATAATAGTTGTCATGATTGCGAGTTTGTCGGTAATGCTATGTTCAAAGTTACGGACATGCGCAATGAGCGTCAAAGGCGCTCATCGCAAGGCCCACAAGACTTTGAAAAAAATTAGGCTTTAACGGCCGCCATTTTTTTAAAGCCGTAAATCTTAAACTGTTTGGAGGCCCCCAAAACACGCCAGTTGATTGCAAAATGAATTGACAACCTTGCACACAGCACAAGGGGAGAGGCAGGGAGCCTGTAAGTGAGGTTGAAAGCGAATTTGTTCTTCAATTGGTGTTTTTTGGAGGTCTGTAAAAAAATGTCAAGGCCGCAAATCGGAAGACCATTTCGGGCTTGGGGAAATTGACCAATTTCCAAAGCCCGCAAATAGTTTCGGAGCGGTAGAGCAGAGAGCAGGCAGAGTGAGGAGAGTGTGGGAAAAAGACACAGGAGTGTGAGGCGTGTGGAGAGATACAGAGGAGGCAGGTAAGGGAAAAAAACTTACAGGGCAGGGAGAGGGGGCAAAAAGACAGCGGGAGGGAGAGAGGGAGGAGAGAGTGGGGAAAGGTTCGCAATAAGCGCTGAAGGCACTTATTGCGAGGCCTGAAAGTTGCAGGTTGAACGACATCTGCAATTGTGAGCCCCGTAAAGTAGAGGGGAGGAGGGGCTCGAAATGAGCTCCAAGGTGTTCATTGGAAAGCATGAAAGTGCCGGGTTGGCCGAGGCTCGCAATGAGGGGGTAGTTAGAGGGGGGAGAGCCTTGCATTGTGTGGCAAACAGTATTGCCAGGCTTAAAAATTTTCTGCCATAATTTTTGTCGGGCAATTCCCTGGTATTTAAAGATCAGTATACAAGCTCTTTTGTTATTAATGACGGATATCATTACTGCAATCACAGCCATTATGCAATCATGTAATGCACCAACTGTTCAAATACAATCATTTGATTGCAACTGAACTTTGAATTGTTAGTCATAATAATGCAAATGGTAACATGAGACCATGGAACAGCTATTTCATTTCATGACCAATTGTGGCCTTAGATTATTTTTGTATCTTATTGTTGAATTAGGTTATCAGTATTAGATGCGTATTACAAATTAGGTAGTTTGGTACCTTGCTGTCACTGGTACAAGCTCTCTCCAGGCAAGTAAACGTGAAATTACTGCATTACTTGATAAAAAAAATATATAACCTTGACTTTTATTATTGCATTAATATTATTTGTAGACTTTCCATTCATTTCTGATAACAAGTTTCTACCCATCCTACCGAGCATTCAATGTACTGGATCTTTGCAAATTAGCTTGATGGGGTCCAATTTGTGGCTCTGTGCTGTTTGCTAAAAGTCCTTATACTTTGTGCAAGCAAAGACCTCGAACTGGATTGCACCAACCCAACACCAGTTAACTTTATTCCAGCAAACGCAAAACATTACGCAAAGATAAACCTTTCTTCAGACAAAGCGGACATGAATTAACTACTTCTGTGTAGAGCCCTTATCTGAATAGTTATTGGGTTTTTTTTGTTTCTTTGTTCTGGCTAGGTTCAACTTTTTATATTAGGATATATTGAGCACAATTTTTATTTATATGATTTTTTGTGAAATTGGTAATATTAAAATGTAGCACACGCCTCAAATCACACATTAACATTATGTATAATATAGAATACTTCTGTTTAATACAGAGGAGATTATTAAACAGGTGTATATTGCTCTTAAGCATGTACTCTCAAATTACACACATGCACCAGTCTTTGTCAAAATGAATGTGCTTATGAACCTGTTTTATATTATTTTAATCATACACGGAAAAGGGTTGCAGAGCAGAAAAGACCAAACTATAGATTATAATATAAATAAATATATATATATATATATATATATATATATATATATATATATATGTTACATTGGCCCTCATTCTATTATCGGCCGTAAATTGGCCGCAAAGCTGCGATTCCTTGCGGGGCTCCCGTTACCTTGCAATTCTATTATACGGCGCCGCAAGGATATCCCCTTACGGCCGGCCGTATATCTTGCAACCGGCCGTAAGCTCAGAAATCTTTAAAAGCAAAAATAAATTCAAGACGGCACTGTAAAGCTCTGTAAATGCTAGGGATCATAATGGGGGACATGAGGATTAATAGCAACCCCCTCTCAAGCTTGCACATCAGCCCAAATCTGAGATTACATTAACTGTTTATTTTCCGGCCGCAGCGTGGGCGGGTCTGAGGTGCTCCAAGCCCTCTGGACTTTTTACATGGATATTTGATATAAATTCAAATAAAATGTATTTACGGATTTGAGTGTAGGGGAATGTTGTGCTATGAATGCTAACACCTACAATCACTTTATATTCTCCTCAGAGTGCAGGATGGCTTTATTATGGCTTTGTTATGTGCTTAATTGGTGCTAGCGGGACCTTTTTTCTGCAAGTAAGCTGCGGCTCGGTTTTAGCCTTGCAGAGAGGGTTCCCGGAGCAATTGAATAGCAACCGGGCTTTTCTTGCGGCCGTTTAAGATCAAAGGCTTTCCTCCGGCGCGAGCGGCCGCAAGAGATAACAAGGCGCCGGCCGCAAGCCTGCCGGAATCCCCGGCCGGAAGGGAATAGAATAGGCAAATAGCCTGTGGCCGGTCCTTGCGGCCCCGCATCTCCTACGGCCGGTAATAGAATGAGGCCCATAGTATTTAAGGTTGAAAAAAGACCTTCAGTCCATCAAGTTTAACCTTTCAAGATCTCCTCCGATCTGCTATTTCTTTAAAAAAAAAGTAGTTTTGATTTTGATAATGCAAGATTTTATCAAGGAAATAACATTCAATATAATAATTGTGCATGGACTTATTCTAGCATTATTGCAGTTTTGTAGAGGAGTATACGTAGAAACACAATAATATTTTGCAACCTGTTAATAGTGTATTTTTAGATTTAATTTTAATATATTTTAATATATCAATGAGTTTTAAAAAATTGTATTGCACCCATTATTGTCCTTTCTTTAGGAAAGATGTTTCCTATTAAGTAGGTTCTGCAGCAGAAGGCTCCTGTAGCTCAGAACGGTACAAATACACAACCTTTATCTTAGTACTGTTATAAGTGTTCTGGTCTACAAAGTTCATTGTGAAAATGAAATCCCATTTGACTCTCCTTCTAGGGCATGGAGCAGATAAATGCATTGGACTGCATACAGAATGCAGAGAGGAGGAGTATGTTACTTGAACTTAAGGAGCTCCGGGCACAGCTCATCAGTTTACAGAATGAAGATGCAGGAAGTCCATCATTTCACTCTCAAGCTGAAGGTTAGTTTACTTTTGCAGTAATGCAGTCTTTTTTTATAACCAATTTGAGTTGCAAAACCATTGATCTATCTTGTTTTAGAGCAATCATAAAATATATTTCTGCCCCATATCCTATAACTTTTTTTGTTTGTTTCATTTAACTTTTAATTGTTACGGCAAAATTACTTTAATTTTGGCCTTAAAAAAAATACATGGAATGATTAGGCTTTGATACGTAGCCAAATTAACATGCTATGATCTACATTAGATTAAAAATATCTGATTTCACGGACAGCTTCTAACTTGCCCTCTCTTTTACCCCCCTTTCCTCTCACCCTTTCTGTGTCTCCCCATTGAGTCTCTTAATTAAGACTGTTGTTGAACTGAATTAATTGTTGAAATAATAATAAATACAGTTACTTATTTTATTCTGATGTTACACGTGTCTGGTTTGTCTATTTGTATGTCTAGTAGTTCATACTCTAGTTTGCATTCTAAAAGTGGACTATTTCCTTCTTATCCCAAACCAACCAGATGTATTTAGCTACCGGGCACAGCAGGACCCGCCTCTTCAAACACCGCAGATTCACTTACAGCCGAGTAGTGTGAAGGTAAAAGCTGAAGGTTTTCAGGAGCTGTTGATTTCTGAGAGATTAACTGAAGAAGTTAAGAACGAACTTGCACAAACCAAGATGGAGCTTGAATCTGCACTCAAAATACAGCACAGGCACTTTAAAGAGCTGGAATCCCTCAGGTGAGCAACTATGTTTTGTTATCATTAATACCATTCTTTAAGTTGATGTGAGAGTAAACTGGTCCTTATATATACCAACATATGTATATCACCTATAGCCGTTCATAATGCTTGCATTACATTTTATCACCTATAGCGTTCATAATGCTTGCATTACATTTTATCACCTATAGCGTTCATAATGCTTGCATTACATTTTATCACCTATAGCGTTCATAATGCTTGCATTACATTTTTGCTAGAGCCTTTTCCTCGTTTTAGTTAGCCCTTTACTAGCACTTCATTGCACTATATGGAGTCTAATGCAGAGTAGTTACATATCTTTTTAATTTAATATAATTTTGTTATTTCACATTATTTAATTGTCTTCTCAGCCCCCTCGCGACTTTTACCTGCCTTGACTTTGCCTCCTCACAGTAAAATAACATACTAACTTCAACTCTTGACACTCCTGCTACCATATCTACAAGCCCACGCCCTTGCTCTTATTCACACTCCTGGCATACTATATAAACACGCTATATCTAGAGGTTTCCTGCACTATGGAGCGACTGTGGAGAAATCACACACATCCGCATTACAAGTTTAGGATGTGCTCATAATTCTTCCCTCCGTCTTGCCAGACAACACTATACTTTTTAACATTAATATCACCTTTGTCCTCCAACCCCAAACGTCTGTTCTCTATATTCAACCCTCTCCTCTGCCCACCCCACCTTTTACCTCTTCCTGTATCGCTACAGGAAGAGTGGCTGGCGCTCACACACACACTCACACACTCGCACACACACACACTGGCGCACACACACACTCAGCAATCCTAAAATACCCAGCCTTTCCCTTCTCCAATACACATACAATGAGCTCCTTTGTCTACAACCTCCTAATCCAATTTTGTTCCTCTAACTCTCTTCTCAACCTCCTCCAGTAAGGCTTTTGACCCCACAGAGACAGCTCTCCGAAAAGTCACTACTGCCCTTCTAAGTTAAAGTATCACTTCACTGTACTAATTCTCCTTTATTTCTATGCTACCTTCAATATAATTGACCATCCTCTTCTTATCCAAGTTCTTCACTCCCTTGGCATCAGTTACACAACTCTCTCATGGTTAACATTGAGTGTCTCCTTCCCTATAGCCTTTTCTTCCCCAGTCCCTCTAACTGTTTACATGTTGAAAGGTTCAGTCCAAGCCTTCCCCTCCTCTTCTCCATCTATACACCCTTATTTGGCTTCCTAATGAAATATTTTCGATTTCATTATAATGTATATGCAGGTGACACTTAAATATATCTCTCATCGCCAGACCTCTCTCTCTTAGGAATTGAATCAAATGAGATACAACTTGATCATTTAAAATGCCATAACTTGCCATGTGCTATTATCCTAATTTATATAAAGGTATGAATTATTACTGTTTTTTAATTCTCTCTGCTCACTCATAGGAGACTGCCATATTTGCCTCTCTAATTGCCTCAAGGCATATCACTATATGCAGTGAGTGGACAGCAAGGTATCTCCATATTGCATTTTATAATGCACATAATACTGCCAGTTGCTTCTTATTGGTCCTTTTTGACAAATGGGATTAGTTCCTGCACTAGAAGTTGTATCACGTGAGCACTGTAACCTGTAGTAATCTACCGTCCGTAAAAATGAAATATGGAGATTCACAGCTTGCTGCCCCTCTCCTCACATTGTGAGACAATCTGAAGAATGAGATGCAAAGGGAATTGTAAAAAATAGTAATGATTTGTAACTTTTTATAATTTGGTTAATATGATTTTATTTAGCGTTTATATAAAATACTTCTGAATGGCCACTACAATATACTTGAATGTTAATTTTGCTGTAATGATCATAAAAAAACATCTGTCTGGTAAATACTATAAACAACTTTGGCACATAAGATAAAATATTATACATATGCTTGGGTGTTCTTCCGAGATGCATTGGTTGTTGCATTAACCATATTTTTTTCCTAACAGGATGGAAGTCCAGCTGCGAACAAATGAACTTGATGGGGTTAATGATGCATTAGCAAATGAGCAGAAAAAGACAAGAGAGTTGCAGTGGGCCCTGGAGAAAGAAAAGGCCAAAATAGAACGCAATGAGGAGAGAGGAAAAGAGGAGCTAGAGGTAAGACATGTACTATACCATGCAGAGCTAGCTTTTAACATTTTTCACAGTATTTAAGGAAGTACAAAATAGAAATAAAAAAGGATAATTTATGATGCCTGATTCATTAGGTGACTTGATCTCACTGTACGTGTATTATTTGCTATATATCAAATTCTCTCCGCTCTCAAAACCAGAATTAATGCAGAAATATTTATGTTTTCATTTTTTTCATTCCTATTGCATGGACTTTACGAATATAGCATATGTTTGTTCAATAGCCACCCCAGTTAGGTGTCGCACCTTTACAATATGCTATCAACCACCCGTCACAGTCACAGGGTCTGTGAACCGTTACACTAAGCACTTTCCACATAGGAAATAGTAGTCAGGGCCTCATGCAAATCACCTTTCGCCCTCTGTGAAGTTGAATGAATGTAGGACAGTGTAAATGTCATGTATATAAGAACTAGTAGCTTAAAGTTTTTAAATGCCCCATAGTTCTTGAAACTTACTGGAACTGGATAAGCATATTCTTCAGTCCAGTAGTGTTTGCAAAGAAGACTTTATTATAGTGATGCTGCTTCCTAGCTGGAGTGTCCATGTGTTACTACTTGGTCTGAAAGGCTTATTTCATTGTCTTCAGTAGTTATATTAGATTTAAAAATAGAAGTATATGGGGGGATCATGAAAACACAAATATTGTGCTTGATTTTGCTTAGCCAGGAATTGAATTAGCAGCAAAGCTAATTAACTGATGTTCAGATGTGACTGTTAATGAAGGCTTTATTAATGAGTTAATACAAATATCTATTGTATACATTTTTTTTCTACAGGACTTGAAAATGTTAGTTGAAGATCAGAGGCTGAAAAATAGAGAAATTAGCAATCTTTTGGAAAAAGAAAGTCAGATGGTAAAGGGACTCCATGAAAGACTTGATTCCAGGGAAACTGCCTTTGACTGTGAGTTATCCCAAGAGAGAAGCAAAGTTTCAGAACTTCAAGCTTTCCTTGATGCAGAGAAGATTAGAACTACTGAACTGGTGAATGCCATAGAGTCCAAAAGAAGGTTAGATGTGCAGATTCAAAGCATTGGTGGAAGTGGGGAAGCAGGAGGACATAACCAAGCTGAGGAGTTACTGAAAGAGCTGCAAAGTCAACTGGATAGCAAGCATGATCGCATAATGGAATTGGTGAGCGAGATGGAGAGTTATAAATTGGAATGTGTACAACTGAGGCAAAGTATTGAGGAGGAAAGGCAGAGACACCAAGCAGTGCCAAAGCTGGACCAAGCTGGACCCCAACAGATAGAAGAACTAAAGTCCAAGGTGGTGGAAGATCTGCAGCAGAAGTTAAGGGAGATGACACTGGAGGTAGAGAGGCTGCGAGCAGCTGAGAAGCAAATGAAGGAAACTATACATGAGCTTCAGAACAATGTTCAAACTAGCACAAAGGACTGTGGAATCGAAAGAACGAAGCCAGGTCAAAGAGCTGTAAGTTGTGCACACTCTCTAATAATATATATGGAATAGTTAGTTGAAGAACAAATCTTTCTTCAAGACTTCATGTTGTAGAATTATATACTTATTTATAAAATTCACAAGATGGACTGCAATTTCAGGTGAACACTGCACATGACACACATGCCTATTATGTCAGGGATACCTACACACTTCTCAGTGCATTTAGACATATATGGGCAGGCTGCTTCCCTAGGCATAGTCATTATTGGTCATGGCAGAATTATACCACTGCGTTTGTGATTTTGACATCTCTGTACTTCATCAAGGAGGAATATTTATATTGTGTAACAAAAGCATCACTGACTACAGCACCGATGCAAAATGCCAGTCATTAATAATGCTATTGCTACATGTCTACAAGTGGTTAATTGATTGTCAATCAATTTAACCCAACTTGGCTTAAGTAGAGATACTGTAACTGTTCTGCCCTGGAGAACTAGGGTTGTGCAACACTAAGATCAGCCTGCTTGATCGTCTTTGAATGGTTTAAATTGATATATACCAAGGAATGTGAGGAATTGTATTTGTTGGACTATAATTATTAAGTGGTGGTGAATTATTTGATTACTAATCATAAATAATGGAATAAAACAATAACATATGTAACTATGTAAAGTGAATGTTTCTTCAGAATTGTTTATGGCAAAATCCATGAATGGATTCAGAGCTGCCTGATATTTAAAATGCTTTCCTTCTGCAAAACGGAGTATGATAGCCACCAAATAACAGTAAATCCATTGAGATAACTGCTATCAATATATTTGTTATTACTTGATAATAGCAATAACTAAACTTGAAGATCTTCTTATTCTGCAAACTAATTATGCGTGGCATTGATGTATTTACCCAATAGCATAAAATGTTGGTTCTGAGGAGTTTGCAAGATAATTCTTAAGTGTTAAAAAATAGGTAATTGTTCTTTTTTTCCCAAAAAATGTTTCCAGGGTGAATGGGATGTTACCATTGATCATGCAAGAGCTATTGAGCAACAGCAAAAAGCAGAAGATGTCACAAAAGAGTCCAGCACGGCCCCTCTCAGTGCACTCAATGAGGACGCAACAGATGGGGGCTCTTCCAGTATAGAACAAGTTAGACTAAGATTACAGCAAGTGTCTGCAAAACTTAAACAGCTTGCAGAGAAGACCAAGCAGCGGTAAGATACACTTTTATAGCTACAAGGTTGATGTCCGACATCATAATGTGCATCTTGGTGCAGGAGCGTTCTTACAGGACTAGTTTAGTTACATTTTTAAGATCTGTTCTTATGAAAACTTACACTTGAAAATAGACTTTTTTTTTTTAATTGTAGAAAAAAAATACTTTAAGTTGTTACATATCTTATATAATTATTTAGCTGGAAGTAGTTCATTCAACTACTTCCTGTGGTCGGGGGACACTTTGAATGCAAGCTGTAAATGTGTCCGAAAAGCTAACTTATTTACAAGAACACATGTTCTTGAGATAGAAGCTGCAAAAAGCAGTTAAAAAATAAAATAGTGTAAATAATAATTGCATATAAAAGTATTGCATATAAATTCAGTGTTTGCTTTGCATTTTGCCTTCTAAAAACAGAAAATATGTCGCCATAGTGGTCTGTTAAAGTTAATTATTTTGGAAGAATATCCAGTTCTTGAAAGTTTATGAAGAATGTGATTGTTGACTTGATATAAACATAAAATGTTAGTCTTTTGAATGTGTGAAATATTTTGAAGTTGGGAAGATGTAGGTCCGTGTTAGTTGTAAAACAGATTTGTTTTTTTTAGAGGAGAAACCTTTAAATAGCTAAGTAGAATTGGATTGCAAGTTTTCAAGGTTATTCTAACCCCTTCATTAAAGCAAAATATCCTGTCTTAGAAACCCAAATAGAAAGATAAGTAGATTATGTAATTTACAACTTTACTGATTTCTGTGAATTTTACTATTTATTACCCTTAAAGCAGGTGTTTGAGCAACATTTTGATTGAAGGTAAAGAAAGTAAACCTCCAAAGATAGGGGATGATAGGATTTTTTTATAGCCAACACACTACAAGCATATTATGTGCAGTTGAAGATCAAGATTCTGTGTGAATATGAGAAAAACAAAAATATTTTATATACTTTGGTATGTGTATGGCTTTCTCTCCCTGAAGGATACTGTTTGAGGATACAGATGATGTGGACTTTGCATGGTCACAGAACAGCATTCAAGAGGTTACGTCTCAGCTTGAACAATTAGCCGTCCAGTCACTTCAAGAGGTGAGATTATCCAAGATAAGCAACCTTATGTACCAAACTCGCCACAATCCCACCAGTCAATGGTTACAACGTTAAAACTTCTACATCACAGTTTATCGTTTAATTTTTACAAATTTCACTAGGGTCCAAATGAATTTTTGTAAAAAATGACAAGGTCAGAAAAGTATAGACACACACATAATTTGTTATTGCCCAGTGAAAGGACACCCTTTAACTTATAGCTGATTTAATGAATTGATAACTGCAGTTTTATATAAAGTAAATGTAATCAGGCAGAGGAGGCCGGAATGAAAGAGGTCCTTAAATCCTAGCAATGTTTGCTGACAGTATTGGTTCGATAGATAGAGCATTTATTTGACGTGACGTATTAAAGCACCACTCAAGATTAGGAAAAATATCCCAATTGTGAAGAAAGCATTAAGCTAGCAATATTAGCAGCTGTCTGAGACATGGGCATAAAAGTTTTTGAATACAATCTTCATTTTAGCAGGCTCTGCTACTACATAGAAGCTACTACATAGTCTATACATAGATGTATATAAACATATAGATAACTAGTTGATTTGTTTTGATTGTAAGTCTGCAAGTTCTCAATCTTGCATGAAGCTTTGGGGAAAGCGCTATGGACGCTGGATTCTAAGCTCAAAGACAGGGCCCTCCCTATTTGTAATGTATTAACATTGCTATTGTTTTACCCATGTATAGCGCTACGGAATGTGTTGCGCGTTACATTAAACAATAATAATATATATTTTTGTTTTGTCTTTAATCTGCAGAGTTTGGTACTACCACCGGGAACATCAACAAACTCTCTTACAGAAAAATTGTTAACGCAAAATGCTGAGCTTACAGGATACGTCAGCAGATTAACAGAAGAAAAAAATGATCTGAGGAATGCACTGCTTAAGATGGAGGAAGAAGCCTGCCGCCATCGAATAGTAGGCCCATCTGGTGACCATGTACGTACCACATTATTTTGTTTTAGATGCTGTATTTCTGGGTATTAACTAAAATACTTAATGTGTTAATAGAAACGATGTCCTATTTTTATTCACAACATTATCTCTCCATGTTCACACAGTATAATATTCACTAGTTAAATAAAAACTACCAGAGTCAGAGTACTTCAGGCACCATATATGGTATCATACAAAAGATACTTAACTGTTTTCACACACAGAATAGAACACATATTAGTGTATTTGTTATGGTAAAAGTAACTTTAGCATATGAACAACAGCCGTGTGTGCCGATCATTTATGCATATTGGGCATATATTTCTTGTCCCCAAACTGAAGCATTATCCATTTTATTCTGATAAAGGAGAATACCAAGTCTAAGTTTTAGAGGAGAAACAATTACTACTACTACTACTACTACTACTATATATATTGTAAGTGTGGCCTTTGTAGAGCAGTGGATACGCTACCAAGCAAATAGAGCCTTGGAATGGAGATTGATTAGGGAAGTCTACAGATATTTTATGTTAATGATATACAATGGTTCATATTCCAATGGTATTGTTAGCATTTCAAGGCACGCATAGTTAAATACAATTGGAAACTTGTTCGGCTATAGTTTTGGGTTCTATGTGGACATACTACTTGTTTGCTATCATTATTTATATATAAAGCGAACCTATAACTGTCAAGAGTAGAGAAGGGATGAGGAGAGGGATGAAGATGGTAGGTGGTTAGAAATGAGGAATATATGCGAATATGATGTGTGGAAGATCAGGATGGGCTCCTGGGTCTAGTTAGAGAGAGCAATATTTGGGTCTGCTTGGTTAAAACCATCAAAGGGAGTTGGCCATTCTAATCTACTTTAGACTAGACAGGATTAGAGGAAGAGATTGTGGTATACATTAAGTCTTAAACACACGCACCCTGTATCAACACAATCATTTGACTGATGTGCGTTAGAGGCGGGCACAGTATATCGGTGTGCTTCTTTTCACCTTCCAGTGAAGTAAGCTCAACACTTTATGATGGAGCTACTTTCATTCTATGGGATCTATTTCTTTCAAACTGTAAGATAAAAATGAACATATGGCTATTTACAAACTATTTTATGTTTTCCCCTATTTTTGATCTGGATAAGTGAGGAAGTGATTGAAAGATGATTTAGCCTTAATGTATGTCTGCTACACTTGATGCAACGAGTACAGATGGAAGATGTTCTTTGTTTTCTCTACAGTCTTACAGATCTTCCTTGGACAATGTTGTGAACATTGATACCCTCATTGCAACAGAGAGAGAGCAGTGGAACAGAGAGAAACTTAATCTCCAAAAGTCCTTGAAGCAATCGGAAGCCGAACTATCTAAAGTGAGAGCGGAATTAAGGAATGAATTGAAGCTGAGGAATCTGGGACGGGAGTCTGAAAATGCAGCTTTAAAGGTGGGGTTTTTATGACTCTGATTACCAAGGACCTGTTTAGTGAACTCTTTTGACTTATAAAAATGTAAAAAAAAGTTATAAAAAGCTACTTATTTTAGGAGCTTATTTGACAGCCACAAAGGGCATGTAATATCGGACATTGTGCACATAGAGAAACCAAAGTCATCTCCTGAAGAAAGTGTAGCCAGAGAGCATGAAGAATTCTATGTGTAAATTATAAATTATTTTATGTATACTCATAATTCCCTGAATTTCTAAAGTTTGTCAATTTGTAAAAAAAACAAACACAAGTAATATCTTGGCACTTTCCATCATTTGCCAATGAGCAGTAAAATATGTTTTAATTGTAAGGTCAATAAAAATAACAGCCAGGATCTCTTTGTGCCTTTAGGTGGTGATATGATAAATGTGTTTGCTATAGCAAGGATATGTATTGAAATAAGTAGTACTGTTTACAAAACTTTTCCCTGTTTATTTGGAGTCATATTTGTTTTATTACCCTGTCTGAGCAGAAGTTGTTTTTTTGTTTTTTTTGTTTTTTTGTAATTAACTAATACTCACTCTTATTTATATTATTTAAACAGTGAGTTAATTGAAAATCTCATCCACTTCAAAGAGAAAAAGTAACATATTGGACATACATTCTGAAATATGTTCCTTTAGCAGTTATCCCAGAAGGGAGACATAAAATTTGTCGACCACTTTTTCATCGAAGAAAAAAACAGATTTGGAAAATAGAAGAAATACAAGAAAATATTTAATAGTTACAAAGAAATTAGGAATAATGAGTTCTTTTTGATATTGGAGTAATTCATGACTCCAATCAAAACAAATGTATTCCTATAAATATATATTCTTGTAAATGTATATTTTGGAACAAATATTTTGTGAATTTCAACAGAATTGCACAGCTGTCACATAGAATATTGTTTTTCGTGTTTCCTTTTTAACTATTAAATGTTGTTTACATGTTTACATTTTCCCCTACCATTTCTTTACTATTGCACATTCCAGGTCACTTATTTTTAGGGAAAGAAAAACTTGTAATGTTTTGATAGTGCTCTCTTCGTGATATGGAATGTATTCTTTGAAGTATTTAGCACATTACAAATATCAGTTTTCCCCATTTATATTCTGTACATGTCTCTGTTTTGTCCGTGTAATAAGAAAGCTTTGTATGTCTTGTGGTTATTTTAGAGACTTTATGGTAAATACCTCCGTTCTGAAAGCTTTCGAAAAGCCTTGGTTTACCAGAAAAAATACCTGTTGCTGTTACTCGGGGGATTTCAAGAATGTGAAGAGGCTACTTTAGCTCTGATTGCAAGAATGGGCGGGCAGCCCACCTACACAGATCTAGAAGTCATCACCAATCATTCAAGAGCCTTCACGCGCTTCCGCTCTGCTGTTAGAGTGTCAATAGCCATTTCACGGTAGGTGTTGGTCATGCACTATGGTACATTTACTGTCTTTGTATTCAAGGGAAATGTGTTATATCATTGTATTCTTCCTTAGATATAGAAGGAGGTAAAGGAAAAAAGCTTTGTGAATTTGTGGCAGTTACTTTAGTGTTAAAAATGTAATAATAAAGTAGCATTTTTTCCATTTGGAGTATTGTTGTTCGCCACCTCTTACTGCAATACCAGTGTTTAGTTTCATTTTTGATTTTAATACATTTTAGTATAAATAAAAAGGGTTTGGTTCTTATAATAGACTTTCAGTTGTTTATACTGCTAAAATGTATTCTTTTTCTCTCCTTTAGGATGAAGTTCTTGGTTCGTAGATGGCAGCGAGTTACTAGCTCCAGTCCAGGTGGTATAAACAGAAATGGATTTGGACTAACTGCAGGTAAGATGACCCCAATATTTAGCAGAGCAGTTTGTTAATATTGTGTCTTCTGGAACATGTTATTAATGTATTGAGTTAAGGAAACAGGCACATGAAGAAAAACAATCTTTAATTTTTTTCATGTTTCTGTGTATACTTATTATTCACTTAAAGCGAATACAAACCATGTTCAGTCCTCCATAAACAAAACGGTTTCTAGACCTGATAGCTAATTACATTCACTTCTTTATATGTTATTGCTTATAGAATAGGTTAACTCCCAGTGGCTCCCCAGACAGGTCAGGTTTTTGGTTTAACAGTGTGAACACAGGTGAGGTAATTAGTATTCAACAGGAGCTTCTAATTTTCTCACTTGTGTTCACACAGTTTAATCAAAATCTTGACTTGTCTGGGGAGCCATGAGGAGAGGTTTGAGAACAAGTGGGTTAACTGGTATCATGATCCTGCCTCTGCAGTTCTGTTTCTTTAAGACATTTGGTTATGTTCCATACATTGAAAAAAGACCTTCTTTATTACATTGTGTTGTTGTTCATACTCCGCTTCAAATTATACTGATATCTTCATGTCTTAAAAAAAATACATGGTGACCTTGGTGTTTAACATGTTGAAGGTTTAAATGGGCTCTGTAGTCTTTTAAACTTTGAGGAAGGTGTTTTTGCAAGCTGATTTAATGTGTCATTTGATGAAATCTGAGATAAAATCATATAGATATCTTACCATTTCTCAACCACAAATAGACCTGCATAGGAGAGCCCACTTGTTTTAAGTCACAGCTTTAGCAACACTATAACTCAGCTTAGTGTAACAACCTCTATACATCAGTTTGTTTTAGAGGACAGAAGTCTGCTGTCCCACACATTTTAGTATAACGGTATATTTGATTCTTTAGTACAATTATGAAGCTGAGTTTCATACAATCCACATTTTGCTTTCCACTTATATACATATATCCAAATCTCTTGCCTTTTGTGTGTTAATGTTGAAGCAGGTAGTAACAGAAGGGCATAAATTACCCAGGCTAAGCTTTAAATGACCATTGAAACTATAACTATAACTCGCGACTTGCCCATCAAAAATGACGGGGCAATAAAATTTGAAGCCATGGGAATGCTGTTTGAGACATAATTTAAACCGTTTTGTACTGTGAGGACCTTCGGCACTCATTGCGAGCCTCTCCTGTCCTGTACTTTTGGTCCTCTGAGAGAGAGATATATTTCTATGTATATGTAGTTAAGTAATAATTAGTAATTTATTCAATAAATTAATATGCTTTAATTATTTCTAATTGATATATGCAGCGAGCAATAGGCTGAAGAGCTAACAATCTGTTTGTATTTTGCGTCTGAATAGAATATACATTGTGAGTGTTGGTGCCCTGCTTATAAAGTGTAATGAATGTTTGAACTGTGAATTCTAAATAGTCTGCGTGCGCGAGGTAAAGCCGTTGGTTTATTGTGTAAAGCGGCATTGTATACTCGTAATGTGGTAGGCGTCTCGTGAGCATTTTCCGGCTTTTGTAATAGTGTATCTTGTAGGTCGTAGTGTGATGTGTAAAGTGCTACACGTTTTGCAGTGTTTTGCGCGGTCTGGGGTCGTGTAGCCTTGTCTTCATTTTTTTTCGTCTAAATTGAGTTAAATTTGCTTTCCACCAAACTCACAGATGTCCTGGCTGTTGCCCCATGCTGTCTGTGATGTTTTTGTAATTTTTTTTGGTGTTTTTACTGTGTTTTTCGGGTTTTGTGTTCGTCCGCTAATCTCGTAATTTTTGTGTCTTGTATCTTTTTTTCCCCTAAGTCCGCGTCTCGTATTTTAACGGCTCACCTCGCTTTGCGAGGCTCGCATCGGGTAAGTGCTATGGTTTAACGGCTCGCCTCGCTTCGCGTTAACAGCTCACTTCGCAAGCGATGAGCGCCTGCAGCACTCATCGCATAAGTCGTACGCACCTCGCAAAGCGCGATGACGTCTCGCAGTTTGACAACTATTATATGTGATATCCTTAACAATAACATTTTTCACAACACACCATAAATACATTTAAAAATCAATCTTGAAATATTTTTCCTTGAGTGAGGGTTTAATTCTCTTCATAATTTACTAGCATATTGTGATTTGAGCTATATTGGTGCATACCTGGGCTTTTGAACCAGAAATGTTGCACACCATGCACTACACCCTAATTTAATGACCAATATTTTGAGAATATTTTTAATGTATAAATCCTTTAATAAAATGCTTTATCATGGGTTTGGCATTTAGTGCACAAGTTTGCCATTAAGGGTAATTTACACTGAATAGTCTTTTAATACCTGCCCTGTTGAAGTCTGTTGTCCCTTACTCTTGTTTTATGGTTCCTTAAATCTCCATAAAATACTAATACCATGTTGAATATTTGGTAATTTCTTTTAGGCAATGAGCTGAGGACAGATTCCCCGTATCTTCCTGCTGGAGGCATGGAGCTGTACGGAGAACAGAGACATTCATCTTGTCGATCCAGATCCGGTTTTGACTCCCCACAGTCCACTGTGAATTCTCAGCAAAGGTAAATAGATAATATTCAATGTCTTACAATTAAAAATACAATTTGAATCACTATTTAAATAAAGTGTTCAGCGCACCAATGGACTTCATTATTTTGATTGCATTTCATCTCTTTAACTGACTACTTTAACACATAATGTGGTTTTGTTTATTTCATAACCGGTGAGCAAATACATTTAGTATTTAAAAAAACGAATTTCATTGTAGTTTAGTTAAACTTTAGTGTATCCAGGAGATGGAAGAGCGCGTGTCAAACATACAGACTTCTTCCAAGCAGTGCCTACTACAAGCGCACTAAACTGGTCACTAAAATTTAAGATGTCATTTTTAAAAGCTACACTGAACTTTTCTTGAAATACAGATTATATTGCTAATCAATTACCAAATAAATCAATTGTGTAACTATTTAACAAAAATAAATATAATTTGTTACCTCTATTACTGCAGCTATTTAGTACCAGCTACCTATAATATAAGAAGTGGTGTGATACATTTATTCAAACTATAAAGGAATTTTTCTTCTTGAGCATAGGGGTTACCGTATTTATCAGCATATAACACGCACCGGCGTATAACACGCACCTCATTTTAAGAAGGAAATTTCAGGGGGGAAAAAAAATTCAAATAAAGAACTTTGAATCAAAATCCTCAACCTCCCTCCTCATCCTCCCTCTTCAACCCCCTCCTCATCCTCCTCAACCTCAACCGCCCTCCTCAACCTCAACCCCCCTCCTCATCCTCAACCCCCCTCATCATCCTCAACCCCCCTCCTTAACGCCCCTCCTCAACCCCCCCATCCTCAAACCCCCCATCCTCATCCTCCTTCCTCCTCAACCCCCCTCCTCAACCTCAACCCACCTCCTAATTCTAAACCCTCACCTCCCCCTCACTTACCTGCTTCTTTTCCGGCCTCCGCTCCTTGACCCGGCACACATGTGACGTCACATGTGTGCCACGTCATTAGCATATACTGGGTGCACCCGGTATATGCTAATGACGTGGCGCACATGTGACGTCACATGCGCGCCGGGTCAGGGAGCGGAGGCCGGAACAGAAGCAGGTAAGTGAGGGGGAGTTATTTAGGGGGGTTTAGGTTGAGATGGGGGGTTTAGTTTGAGGAGGGGGGTTAGAATGAGGAGGGAGGTTGAGGATGAGGGGGAGGGAATATCGGCGTATAACACGCACCTATAATTTGCTCCCTATTTTCAGGGAGAAAAAGTGCGTGTTATACGCCGATAAATACGGTAATTAAAATGCCCTTAGTTCAGGCACACATACTATAAGTAAAGGACAACAACATGCTATTTTACGAAACTCAAGCTATACCATTGTTGGACTAAATAGTTAATTGTATTTAGCTGAATAATGCTATAACACCAGTTTCATGTTAGTAGTACATACTTGAACAGGATATCTTATAATTTATGCAAATAACTGTAAATTATAAGGCATAATTCATTATTTTTATGTGTCTTGCTGTAATAATATTTCCACAGATTCATTGCTGTTTCTTCGGATCTAAGTCCATGTTCTCATCTTCAACATTATGATCCTGACAGAGCATTAACAGATTATATCAGTCGTCTAGAGGCTCTGCAGAAGAGGCTAGGAACTGTGCAGTCCGGTAAGGAAGCAAAACGATTGTATAGTATTGTTAGTACGCAATATGTACTCTAAACAAAAACAATCCCCATTTGTTGTGTCTCTGTCCATCTGTCTACTGTATTTGATGTTTATTTTTGTAGGTAGAAGCCATATAGTAAAATGATATTAGGGTGTGGTCACTTGTTAAAGAAATACTTTAAGAAAAAGCTGACTATATACCTAACTTCCATAGCAATACCAAGCCCCTAACCTAAGTTATGTGAGTTCAATATTTCTAGTGATGAACACCAGTAGGCATGAATGTGATAACGGGTAGTCTGAGCTATGGATAAATACAATTGTCTGAGACATGTTAATGAATCAGATGTTACATGAAATGGAAACTGCTAAGTGCTAAGCATATTGTGTGAGCACTCTGTGTATACGTACGGTGACTAGGCCCATGTGAAGCCCTAGGCTGAGGATCTGCTAGTACTACTGTGATCAAGCCTGTAGTTTATATTGGCTCACATTAAAATCCCTCTGAGCTGTACTTACCTCCGATACTATGGTAATGTGTCTAGAATAGTTGTGGGCAATGAGTCTTACAATGGCTGCCAACAGTCACGGGTTTCTTTTTTTTCTCATAAATTGTATTTATTACAAATATAATACCATATAGAAACATAGTTAAATGGACCAAACATAATAAAATCTGCCACAAAATGTTTACCTATGATCAGAGGGTACTTTTCCCTTTTTCAAAAATGTCAATTATTTTTAAATTTTATTTTTTTATAAGAACTCCCATATTTATTCCAAGATTTATAAATGTCACTTCTTGCATATCCAGTTTGTCTCTACTTTAGCACATTCTGCCAGAAAGATATTGCAGTCCTGGCCTATAAGGCGTTCATAGGAACTGCTCCAGAATGCCAATCTGTAACGATGACACAACATTAATAAGAATATAATGACAACCATATGATAAACACTGTGATCAGCTACTTTTCCGTTTCTTCTTTGCAGGATCCAGTTCAAACAACACAACACACTATGGTATAAGGAGATAATATTTTTGCAATACTTGAATTGCCTTGTGTAAATCTGTGCTGCTTCCGTATTTCCGTATTGTGCACCTTGTGGGACCAACATCAGCCCAGTAGAGCAATCGGACACAGTCCCGTGAACACACATCAAGCAGTCTGGAATCTCTGTATATGAGCTTTTTTTGTGTTTTTGTTTTAAAATCAGCCGTTAAATGAAATGTACATTTTGTGGAATTCTAATTTAAATGATTAACTTATATGTATTTATGAAATGGGTGAAAGGAACTTTTACGTACCGCGGAATGGAAGGCCTTGCTTGGAGGCTGAACTTACTGTCTCGTCCTACTATTTGCTACCGGCATTGCAGATTGAACATATCATATGTAGAGAACTATTTTTGTAATGGTAGAAGTTTTGAATTTTATGGGTATTTTGTCAAGGTACTGAAATAAATTTCATCATTTTAACAATGTTGTTATTTTATTTGTGATATATGCATACTATTATTATTTATTGTGTGAAAGAATTATTCGCAAAGGAGACACCGTTTTAATTTAATTATCCCTGCTATGTAGTGTAATGGATAAACACAATTTAAGTATCAACCAATACAATTATACTGGAGTGGGTTGCCAGTTCCTTGTCCAGTGGACCACTCCACTATGACCTGCCCATCTTGGATGTCCCTACATGGTATAGCTCACAGCTTGAGGTACACAAGTCCCCTAACCACAACAAGGTTACAATCCAGAAGGAGAACAGACTGTTCCAGGTACATAAATATAATTTAATATCTTTAGTATGCTCCTTAGTTTCTGTGTAGTTAGTGTCTTCTTCCATATATCTTGTACAAAACATCCCTTCATTTCTCACAGCTGTGATTTATGGATTCAAACTGTTTCATTGTACAAGCATGATTTTTGTGCCTCGACCCAGGTGAGAAAATTAGGGGGTACAGCATGGTCTTGAAAAAGCAAACCACAATAAACCACCTAGAGTATCACATTACCCACACAAGGTCTAGTGGTTCCTGTACTTTAGAGTCGGACAGTACTGAGTGTCTGCAGCTCCTCTGTCGATCACTCCACTGGCTTCCTGTAGCCTCCAGAATAAAATGTAAAATCTTGTCCCTAACTTACAAAGCCCTCAACAACACTGCACCCCTTATATCTCTGCTCTCATCTCAAAATACTCCCCCCACCCTCTTTGTTTTGCTAACAACCTTTTTTTTTCCTCCTCTCACTCCTGCCTTCAGGACTTTACTTGTGTTGCCCCAATTTTTTTGGAACTCCTTACCTCACGCCACCCGACTATCTTCCTGCCTCAAGTCCTTCAAAAATTCACACATAAGACATTTAATGATGCTTATCTACTTCATCCTTAATATGACCAATGTTACCATCACCCTCCTGTTTCACATCCAAATCCATTGGATTGCAAGTTTTTAATTGTATAAGATGCTTGAGAAAGGACTATAAGCGACAAAGATGAGGTTCTCTATTCATTTAATCTGTATTCATATTGTTTTTACCTTGTGTTCATTCTATGTATTACACTGCATAATATGCTGGCATATTATAAAAATAATAATAACTCGCAACTTGCCCGTCCAAAAAGACGGGGCAATAAAATTGTTTGCCACAGACAATTTTTTTGGTGGTCTGAGATCCTTCGGCGCTCATTGCGAAGCTCTTGGTTGTATTTTTTTTATCAGAGGGGCTTTTGCTGTTATTGTAAGGTCTGCGCTGATCTGCTTTTTGCGCTTATTGCAAGACTTTGTGTGCTGTGAGCAGCGTTGGTGCTTGTTGTGAGGCGCGAGGTGAATGGCTTTTGTATTTATTGCTATTTTTTTTTGTGTGTGTTTTTGTATGCTAATTAATGAATAAATTAATAAACTTTACCTATTTGGAAGTGCAGGAAGCATTGTGCTGAAGAGCTGACAATCTGTTTTGATGTTCCTGCAGCATAGAATGTCGATTAGCAGTGTTGTGGAGCTGAGGTGTAAGTGTCAGCAATGCGTGCAGTGTGTAGTGTAAATAGGCTGCGTGCGCAAGAGGAAGCTGTTAGTGTAGCTGTGTACTTCCGCATTATGTTAGTGTTGTAAAATGGCGGCGAATGTGTATGTGGTACGCGGTTGTGGATGACTTAGCGTCCTTGCTAAAAGTGTATCTTGTACAGCTCTTTGGAAAAGGCGTATGTGCTTGGTGGTGTTTTGCAGCATTAGGGTCCTGTAGCCTTGTTTTTTTCGGCGGCCATTTTTTCTCTCGCTTAGGGGATTTTCATGTGTCTAAACTCGGTAATTTGGACTAAAATTGAGGTGTTTTCACATGCAGAGGTCTTGGGTGCCCACCCCCCTTGCTGTGGGTAAGCTTTTTGTGTCATTTTTGTGTGTATTTAATGTTTTCAGGTGCGTGCGGTTTGGCCGTTAAGGTCGTATTTTTGCGAGTTCGTAATGTTTTGTTTTTTTTCTAAGTCCCGCTGCTTTTTTTTTTTGTGTAAGTCCGTATTTAGTGATTGCATGTTAATGTCCCACTTATGTCGGTATTTGTAACCACTTGTGAGGCGGCCTAGAGCCTCTACCTTCCGCAATTGCGTCACGAACTGTTCTTGCGAGCTCGCTTCGCAAGCACGCAAAGTGTGATGACGATTCGTAATTTGACAACTATTATATGTGAAATCACCCCCAGCAAGAAATGAAGCGCCTTTGCAGTAGACACCCCTACATATCATTAAAATCAAAAGAATACCCATGTCACCCCTTATCAAGCAAACTAATTCCATAAAATTCCAACTATCAGAGGGAAATATGTAAGTGTCCCCCCGACTTATACTGCTGACTTGTGTATTATAATCACTAATGTTCTTTGTGAAGGAGAACAGGATAACCTTAGAAACTAAACCCTCTCCAGAGAAAGTTACAAATATAGCCTGAAGAATATCGTTAAGGCATTTTTCATTTACCCCCTACTTACAAGTAAACACAACTCTAGACTTTACTTGTCAGCATTAGTTTACTAATTAGAACACGGCATTGCTCTCAATGCAAATTCACTTATGTACAACATACAAAAAAAGTCCAATATGCATAATGATTTTGTACATTACTATTTCACATTTGTTTTAGAAAATACATAACATGTACAGTAAGAATTGATCGTTAACCCCCCCACTTGCTATACAATTTTCCATAGTAAAAATGTAATTCGCATGTATTGTTTCAGATTTTAATGTTTTCTCTTCTTATATCTGATGATGGGGTTGTTGGGTGTATGAATCATAGTGGTATAATTTATAGTTGGGAAATATCCATCAACAAGTTCAAATTCATACAAACGAAGCATGGTAGACCAAATGGTCTTAATCTGAACATAAGCAAAGTTTTCACCAATACAACGATGCCGACCTGGGGAAAAATAAAAAAATTACATAGATTTTGCTAGATAACGAAAAAAGGAGCTTGGCACAAATTATGTTTCATGGTAAGACGATTTAAAATTAGTCAGTTTACCATAATTAAAACACAAAGCTAAACTTATCAATCAAGGAAAAACTAGAAACCCAACATAAGTTTGGGATTGTGAGCTAAATCTATATATATGCTCATGTAGACTTGATAAAAAAAAATCTCATTCCAACGTCTAGACCAACACTGAGTCTTCCATGACACAAGACATAAGAGGTATGAGAGACAAATGCTCAGGAATATTAAAGTCTGGTGCATTCAACATCCATTCACTGTCCTGTATCAAATCATTGCAAAACTGGTCATTAACACAATAAAGTAAAGTATTTCAGGACACTCATTATCTTCATTTAATATACAACAAATAAAAAATCTATTTTTTGCACCATAGTCTTCCTACTTGGTAAATATGTGTATTTTCCTTTTACAGTCCCTGCACCTGTAGTTGAAGATCTTCTAAATGTCAGACCAATTACTTACTGTAACTTGAGAATTTTATATTTATTTACACCTCAGTATAAAATGTGGTTTCTATCTACTTTCTATGGATTTGTGTAGATACAGCAACACGTTTTGTATGGATTAGAAGTGTCAAATACATAATAATGACACACAGCAAGAATGCCTTGTGTAGGTTTTGTGCTGGAGCCAGGCTACATACATTTATTAAGAAGAAACCCTGATAAACTCTTGAAGCAGATGGTCATTGGCATTTAACTTGCATGTTACACTGATTGCACTGTATCTGTCTTCAGGTTTTTTTTTATAACAAATGTATTAATACACGGCTTGGTTTTAAACCATTTAAAAATCAGAGCATTTGTGGTTAATGCAATTAAAGATATCCACTACATATTCCATTCTCCAACTTCAAATGATGACCTCTCATTCTTGCATTCTCTCTTTGTTATGAGCATACAATAAAATACATACACATTTAATTATTACATCAAGTGACACTGTACTAAATACAGATGTGATTATGCTAAGGCAACTTAAGCTATTACCTGCTCCAAATGGGACATAGGCAAATTTCTCTCCGGCTGCCGGGTTTTCTTGAAGATAACGGTCAGGATTGTAATCTGTATTCTTTATCCACGTGTCCCTGAGACGGTGGTTAACAGTGGGAGATACACACACCTGATGTCCAGGAGGAATAGTGTAACCTGCAACAGTCTGAAATGGAAAGAAAAGCAGTTGGAGACAAAAACTGTTATTTTATTTATTTTTTTCCTCATTAGCGTTCAGCCACTTTTTTTATGTGTTTATTTAACTACTAAAATCGGATACAAGGAGTTTATTGTAAAATATAGTCAATTAATTATTACTTTTAAAGAGTACAAGAACCTTACCATTTTTTTGGGGGGGAGCAAATGGGAAATTATATCTGGTTATCCCCACATTTGTACTAATGGGAATACCACTTTACGTATAAAGATGACTAAATCCAGTAGATTCTCACCTGTGGTGTTCTTGCCATTCTCATCATTGTCATTATGGGAGGTCTCAGTCTAAGGGTCTCCTTTATGCACCGGTCCAGGACTTGGAGATCTTTAAGCTAAAAATAATAGCAGATAATGGTTTGACTTAAATCTTCAAAGAAATCTAAAGTAAGGAAAAAAATTAGTTATGCATTACCTTTTTTTTTTGGCAAAGTTACTGGCTTGTGCATACCAAGCATCAAAGCCGTTTATCGCAAGACCCAAAAGGTAGAGGGGGGAGAGCCTTGCAAAGAGCGCTGCAGGCCCTCATTGCAAAGCCTGCATGTTGGCCTAACTGACACAATGAATCCAACCAATGAGCGTTTGGCGGGGTGGGATACCTGTTGTGTGTTTGCTTAGGACGCAGATCATCTGGTGAGCCCCAGAGTACAGATGCGGTACTGTATTGAAAGAGGATGTGCCTGTACCAAGATGGTGGCTATAGAGAAACAGGGGAGGGAGTGGGGAGGGGGAAAGACACACAGGGGAGGGAGTGTGGTGAAATGAGAGTGAGAGACTGACTCACATTGCCCGGCTTTGCTGCGTATGGCAAGGTTTGCATTGTGCGGCAAACAACAGCATGGAGAGGCTTGAAAATCTTATGCCGTCATTTTTGACAGGCAAGCCGCTAGTGAGTTAATATTCCACCAACCTGAGATGCAGGTGGAGTGAGCAAGGTTGACTAGCATAAATAAAGTTATTAATGTTTGCTTCTCCCTGAGGACATCAATACTTAATGGTCTGCTTGTCCTTTGGTATCTAATTTTAATAAGGACTACTGTACTATAAAAATAATGGCTGCTAAAATGAAAATCTTGCATATGTATGCTTGGTTTATAATGTTGAGACTTTGTAATGCTAGTAGTTCTGGTGTAAATCAGCTCTCAGATCTATACAATTCAGACACTGGAGGACACAGCAGGATGTATTTTATAGCTGCCCTGACCCTAAAAACATCTGGAGCTAAGCAGCACAGCACATCAGCCAGAAAACTATAAAAGCAAGAGCTATAAAGTATAACTACTAGCATACTAGTTTTGGAAACAAGCACTATGTACGTTTGATTTTAAGCTAAAAAAAACAGGGCCCTCCACTCTTTGCTATGTGTTAATTTTGTTTTTGCCATGTACTTAACCCCTGTCCATCAGTATGGAATAAGTTGGCGCATTACAAATAAAAGATAATAATAAGTATTTCGCACAGCAGGACCATACATATCTGTTACAAGATGGAGAGCCAGAGGGTTGCTTGGATATCCTGTAATTTCTGCTGCATGTTATCTTGCAAGGAACAATTTTTAATCACACATCACAGCTTACCTGGTCATAATTCAGAGGTGGCAAGTCCTCGCCACAGACGGTTTTCTGTTCTGCAAAGCACTGTTCTTGAAGAGACTTATTATGGGCCAGGAAGAATCCCATCCAGGCACTAGTGGTGGAAGATGTATGTTGTCCAGCTAACAATAACCCAATCAACATTCCAGCTATTTCATCATCAGTCAGAGGAGTGCCGTCCCTACAAAGGGGAAGAATATTACATTATTTTTAGCAACTTGTTGATTTTAAATTATTAAAGGACCACTGTGGTCACAATTTTCTCTATATGTTCTTTGAATAACGGATATGTTTTTGGAAAAGAAAAAAACTAAAAAAGCAGCTTTTAATTTAACATTAATTTATCCTTTACTGCAGACTTCCATTTGCTTTAGTTCTTACAGCTCTCTTAATAAGGTGTGTGATGGCATTTGAATGAACCTAATAGTAGTCGAAGTTCTGCGCATTTAAAGCCTCCTTAAGCAGTGGTAGATTCCACAGCAGCATAACTGCATATAAAAATAGAGGCCATAAACATGTTGCTTATCTTCAAATGTAGTTCTTGAAAAGAAGATTTTTTAAATGTATGACCAACATTGTCCTTTAATTTGTAAAACTTTAAAACAAATATCAGACAAGCAACATATATAGAGTCAGTACATACTTGTAAGTGGCATTCAGTAGCGTCTGCAGCATGTCATCATCTGGGTTACTCGACTGCCTGCGCTTTTGTATCACCTTGTAAAAAATATTCTTAATTTCTATGTGTGCCCGGTCTCTGCGTCTATAGAAAAAAAAAAAAGACTCATTATTGAAGCAAAACATAATAATTAAAGATTCTGCTCAATTAAATCAATTAATTTTGTGAATTGGTGAAAAAATACACACTTGTGTAAAACATGCACAAACATATAAATAGCTATTTATTTCTAGAAATACCTGAAACTTGGCAGTGGAAGCCAGCCGGGAAGTAACCAAGCAGCATGTGTAAACCCTCCATCCAGGTCAGCGTAGAGCTGAGCCACTCTCTCATTGAGCATATTTCGGATCTCCTTCCCATGTAGACAACGACTGGCTGTCAGGATAATCAGTTCTGAGAGGGCCTCAAATAAATCTACAAAAAAAAGGACAAAAGGTTATTAATAATAAAATCAGTAGTTTAAGCTTTAATACACCAACAGCCCTATTAAATTCCCTCAGCGTGTAAAACCGTAGCTCGTAACGGAGCCCGCAAGACTTACGGCTATTAAATTGGCCCGCAAAGCAACCCGCTGACGATCTGCTGGTTACTGGCGGAAAAACCCTACGGGATGTGGAAATTGTGCGGCTGCAAATCCTTTGATTAGTCAAGCCTGTAACTGTTACATCTAAAAATCGGTATTAAAAATTGCCACAAATTCACTGGCGTTCAAATGGAACCCAAAAACCCACAGGTACTAGAGAGGACCCGCAAGGGGCTAAAGTCCTATCCGTAGCACTGTAAATATACACACACTACTGTACTGATAATTAAAGGGAAAGTGATGTTAGATATTAAAATGAATAGCACAAAATTCTCAAGCTCGCAAATATGCAATGTAAAATACATTTTTTTCTGTTTAATTTCCATGTTATATCGATCCCGGCAATCAAGGTGTTAATACATATAATGGAACTTGCATGAGCTATAATATGATATTTATTGATTTATTAATATTGCATTATTTCTGGAATGTGCGTCCAATCGCAACACGTAATTGATACCGGTAAGGCTTTGAAATCTAACCTCCATTCAGGGACATAATGATGACGACCTCTTTTGCCATTACCCCAGTCTAAACCCGTAACTATGGGTTTAACTAATTGATCATGTTCACTGCTGCACATGCAACGTGCGCAAGAATGGTTTACGGGTTTGCATCTCCGGCCAGTAGCTCATGGCATAACCTTATTTAATAGCTCTGTAACGTAGCCGACTTTCAAGCACATAGGCTTGGTGGGTATCCCGTTGCCGCCATGGGCTTTGAATTGAATGGGGCTGCAAGCCCCAGATTTCAATAGCATTTATTTAAAAAATATTAACCTACCAAATGTATTCACCGTAAAAATGATTTTACCCCTATACAACTGATCATATGCGGTGTTTTGTAACAGAGGTATTACGTTAGCACATTTTGCATACAGTGCATGATTACACCAATCAGATCACAGTAATAATCCTTACTTCCTACTCCGCTGTCTCCCCAGCGCTTGAAATACTCATGTGTCTCCTCTTCAATCAGCTGTACATGGTTTCTGAAATGAGCAATGTTCAGTGCGGTTTTCAGCATTTTCTTCTGCTCTAAAAAGATCTGCAATGATTTAAAGAATACAATCCATATGTTTTTTTAATGTAGGTTATGGCATTGTGTGTTTTATCTATCAATAGAGGGAGGGTGGAAGGAGATAAAGGGAGAGATCAAAAGGATGGGTTAGCTAACAGGCTGATTCTGTTTGAAATTGACACAACGGCCCTTCCCCCTATCAAGCCCATAAAAAGATGCAAGCATTGCCCTCAGGAAATGTAAACACCCCTCTCTCACACACAACATACGCCATATGCCTCTAGCATAAATATACTTCCAAACCACAGAAATGTAAATGTTAGAGAATGGATTAATACCATATATTAATCTTATATATATATATATATATATATATATATATATATATATATACACATTTTCAATACATTTTCTTTAGCAGTAGTGAAAACTTTGTAATCCATAATATTAATACTTACATAAAAAGTTGAAAAATGCTAAACATATTGTACATTTTTAAATATGTCCTATCAACTGCTCTTTTTTCACATTTATTTATTGTGTATGTGTTTTGTTTTCTGAAAACTATTTTTCTTCTATTGCTTGTACTTTTTGCCGCACAGCATATTATAGCTGATTTAAGAGTGTAAAAGCTTAGTGTTTTACTACATACATTATTATATTGCTATACAAGCTTGCAACCTTGGATAAGACTGTTTGGGTGCATAAGAAGGAAAAGTAAATTTCTTAATGCTTACCGGATTGGGGACATCATAAGCCACACCCTTGCCAAAGACGGGTGTTGTCAGCCTAGAGTAGACATCCTCGGCATTCAGATCCTCATTTTTGCTATTAAAGAGCAAAGAGGCTGAGTCACTACCTATTAAGTAGGTAAAGGTTTTGCCCACCATAGTGAAGCTGAAGACGGGGCCATACTATAAAAGAAAGAAGGAGAAAAGCATTATATGTTACATCTTTCACAGCAGAAGTCGTACTAAAGCCAGAAACATTATTTGTTCCAATGATTGATTTATATTTTTGATATCTGATCTTGATATCAATTAAATGTACATTTTCCAGTGTAAATAAGGCATGCTTAGCCCTCACTGTCTGGGGTTGTCACTTTGTGCTTCTTAAATATCCTTATTCTCTTCTCCTGATCATTAAGAAACTCACCTTGTCATATGCATTTTCCAGAAACTGGATTGGGCTTTTCCCAAAAGATATTGCATGACCCAAAAATGGTATATGAGATGAAATGTATGGAGGGTACTTCTGTAGAAAAAAAAGAAGAAGGTTAGTGAAATCTAACTTAGAATTGCACGTGGATACTTTCTTGTTCATCTCTAGCATACTAGCTGCTATCATTACATTAGTTTGTATCATTATTAATACTTAGAAATAGATGGCCCCAGACTGTGATCTGTCCTTGGGAAGCAAGACCCTGTTCAATAATACACAGTACATTTTCTCAATGGCAGTGCTAGACAATTACACACCTTCTAACCTTCTTGATTTTACAATTTGTTGTTACATTAATAATAAAAAGGAGTTAAATGTACTGTGCAACAGGTAGCACTTCATGTGATATATGATGTTTATAACTCGCGAAGTGTTCAAATCAGAAAGCATCAAAAAAAGAGAGGAGGGAAAGCAAATACAAATAGAGGAATTTGAATGAGTTTCGAAGTAAGCTTTTCCACTAAAGATCTTTTTTTGTAAAAACAGTAAATGTTTAGTGCTACAAGATTCATGCTCCTGGTAAATAGAAATACATCTAAGTGCATCATCATATGCAAAAGCACAAGCAGAAGAGAAAAAAGGAAATTACAGAAATGTGGAAGAGGAAACAAGATCTATCGGACTACATTATTATTTTTTCCAGTTTTACAGCAGAGTGTTCAAGGAAGCAACCTGGGTGTTATTCATCCAAAAGATATAAAAATAGCTTAAAGGTGATGCAGGTCCATTAACTTAGATTGTAAGTTTTTCTATACTAAGTACTTTGGGAATGCACCATGGACATTGGATTCCTAGCTCAAAGACAGGGCCCTCCTTCCTTTGCTACATGTTTAATTTGTATTTATCTTTGTCTGAACTTAACCTATGTACAGCGCTACGGAATATGTTGGCGCGTTATAAATGAACTATAATAATAATAATTGCTTTATATCACAAGGCAGGTTTTATACTTACAACATTGTCTGTGTCAACAGTCTGCAGGTGTTTGAAAGCCATCTTAGACAGGTATGCCAGGCCAAGGAGGAAGGTGCATGGCAGCAGTATCTGAGATGCCAAGCTGCCTCCAACAGTCTCTTCCAGCAGGGCACCCCCTGCCTGCCACAGACTCACAAGCATGGTCAGGTTCTACTGTCACCTGCAGAATACATAGTATGAATATGTCAAATATATATAGACTTCAAAATATATACTTTATGGTGCTATGCAAATATACATAACAGATAATATAACAACATATATTAGTAGGTGATTCTACACTGTACAGAATCACTGTTGTACGGTGGGTATAATTGACACAACTTGCCTCGAGCCCGGCATCACTGAAAACTACACTACAAAAAACAAAAAAAATCAACTTGGTACTTTATGCCTATATCACATTGCGATTTTACTACTGCAGAAAACACATTGATCTTTACCCTATTTATCACATATATAGTTGTGAGAATGCGAGTTGTTGCTAACGCTTGCGGGCTTGCCAGCAACTGCGACCCTCGCAAAATTTATGTAGTTACGCAAGAAAAATACGAGACGTTATAACCCATTACGACCTCGCAAAAAAAGGCCGCAACACGCGCACATGAAAAATCCAACAAATACATAAAAAGCTTACTTACAGCAAGAGGGAGCATCTAGGACCTCGATAACTAAAGTTACACCTCAATTTAACTCAAATTAAAAGAGTTTAGACACTAAAAAATTCTCTAAGCAAAAGAAAAAATGGCCGCCGAAAAAAACGAAAACGAGGCTACAGCAGTCTAAAGACGCAAAACACCACCAAACATCCACGTATTTGCCGAAAAACACCTACGAGATTAGAAAACAAGGACGCAACCCGCACAACCCCAAAAACATTACAAACAACAAACACATAAAAAGGTTACTCACAGCAAGGGGGGGGCACCCAGGACCTCTGCAAGTGAAGTTACACCTCCATTTAAGCACAAATTTCGAAGTTTAGAGACCCGAAAATCACCTAAGCGAGATAAAAAATGGCTGCCGAACAAAACGAAAACGAGGCTAAAGGTCCCTAAACACGCAAAACACCACCAAACAGCTACGGATATTCCGAAAAAGTCGCACAACATAGAAAACGAAGGACGCTATATCAGCCACATTATATACTTATATACACCAAAAACCATTAGCTCACTTACAATTTCATTGCCGTCATTTTGGTTCTATATAACCATAAACACACACATATTTCATTTGTCCTGATTATAGAACCGTACATGATAATGTTATATATCGTTATGATTTAGTAATCTGTGTCAGTTAATATTATGGCCACGGTATATATACGTGAGGATGATGCTGTGCCATTATACTCAACAACATGCACTATTTAGTATGTGTTTTGTGGATTAAGGACGTGTGGGGTCACACAGGACTATGCAAGAAATCTTCATTAGATGATGCTCATTCCAAGAAATGGTACATCTGTTTTGAATGCAACTAAAAATCATGAAAATTAAAAAAAAAAATAAGTGTAAATAAGATTCACATTCATATTCATGATAAGGAAATGTCAGGAAAATGTGGCAGTTCACAAACTTAAAAAGGGACATGGCAGATTCCTTTTTTTTAAATATTAAAATCATCTACAAATGTTGTATTTAGACTTCATATTATTCAAAAGATCTTAAAAAAATCTGTTTTTACTTACTTAAACCTTCCAAATAGTCCTATCAAAGGTCCGCCCCTGTAAATCATGCACAGGGTTTCTATTGGTAGTAAATGTTCTAGCCAATCACAGATTGTCTCTCAACAGTATGTTGTTGGAATGCAGCGGAGAGACAAGTTATTATGCACTTATAAAATAATAAAATGATGATTAGAGAATAAACGGACCTATCCTGTTATGTGTGCGCCTTTGTGAAAACGTGCCGACGACGACTCTAGGAACGCAGCTGAAAACTAGGTAGTACACTCCAACCCCCTAACCCCTTACTGGCTTAGTAGCTCATGTAAAGCACTATATAGCTCTTGGAGCATGGGCGCGCACGTTCCGAGAGTAGGCGGGACGAGTTGTTCCATGGAACAGCGTCGCACACAAAACAGGAGAGGACCGAATAAACTGCAAAGTAATTATTTGCATATTAAAAAGAGGGAACCCTTCATGCCCATTTAAAGCAAAATTGCTCACTGGGATCAAAATGAAAAACGTTTAATTAATCAGTGGTTATTAACCACTAAGTCTCTAATATGTACTATTTATAGGGCCTTTATACAATTACTAAAATAGACACACAAAAGAAAAAAATTATATATATATATATATATATATATATACACATATACACACACATATATAGCCACTTGCTCGTCAAAAATGATGGGAGATACAATTTTAAGCCTGGCAATGTGGTTTGCCACACAATGCGAGGCTATGGGCGCTCATCGCGAGCCCTGCATTGAGTACCTTTGGCCCTCATCATGTGGCTCGCAATGGTCGCCAAAGGCGCTCATTGCAAGCCGCAACTTTCCTGCTTTGCAATGTCCACCTTCGGCGCTCATTGCAAGCCTCTTACACTGTGTACTTTAAAGGCGTCGCGCTTTAGTGTTACCCTCTTGGGTTGTGTTACTGCATTGTGGTAAATGTTAATGACTTGCGTTAAGTGTTACTGCTTAGGGCTCCTTTTTACGTCATACGGGTTAGTTTTACGTCCTGCGTGCTAGTTTTTGTCGTGTTTTTTTTGGCAGCCATTTTTTTCCTTTCTTAGGTGATTTTTGATTGTGGAAAAATGGTAAATATGCATCGAATTAACTTGCAACCTCACTCACAGGCTCCCTGCATCTCCCACTGTGCTGTGTGAGAGTGTAAGTTAATTTGAGGCATATTTGAGGTTTTTCGCTGGTCTTTCGTGTTCCGTGGTTCGTCCGTTATAGTCATATTTTTGCGAGGCAGACAGTGCATGTACAGGTTTCGGTCCTAAATTGTACGGGATGTAATTCCTGCTTGCGCCGCTGGCCGATGAGTGCCTGTGGCACTCATTGCGAGCACTGCAATGAGTGCCTTCGGTGCTCATTGCAGCCTAAGTCCCGCGTGCCTTTGGTGCTCATTGCAGCCCAAGTTACGCATGGTCGACGGGCCGCAATCGGGCTTGCAAAGCGTGACCAACATCGAAAAACGTTACCCACACTGACAACTATATAGGCGATGCCTTCATAAACCTCCCTCCCTCTTTCAATATATATTGATATAGTTTATGATATGGATTTATGTAAAAAAGGAGTCCATATATAACAAAATTATACAAAAAAACAATAGAATATCAATACTATTATCCATAAGTCACCCACATAATATTATTATCCATAAGACAAAGATAAATATTACGGTATATATATATATATATATATAATATTCCTACATTACTTTACGGTGGAGGGCTTTTGTCACTCTTTTGCCCACCATATATTAAATGATTGTTGTGACCTACCTGCTGAAAATATCCACTACACCAGCTAAGGAACCGGCCCCACGCTGCTGAAAAGCAGTAACCTAGAAACAGCTGTACGTGGGTAGGTTTCCTGGCTTGTACATAATCAATCCTGGGCTTTGCTTAAAACTTACAATGTGTCCTATTATATAGTATCTGTATAAATGTCATCATTGTATAGAAATATGTATTTTCAACGTAGTTGCAATGAAACCAAAAAAAAAAAAAAATATATATATATATATATATATATATATATATATAATATAGTGTATGCTGTGTTATATATATATATATGTATATAATGTTAACACCAGTGGGTGCCCAATGCTGTACACTCACCTGCCTTGTCCAGGGATGCCAAGTAGTCCAGGCTCAGTCTTGGTACTAAGTGCCTCTGTCTGTCTGTGGTTTGTTATGTGAATGAGAGAGGCGGGGTGGGAGGAGCTAAACCAGCCTCACCTGTCAAACAACGCAACGCCCCCCAAATAAACGTGCTCCAAGATCAGAGCCCCCGATACCGTTAGCGACCCCCGAACCAGCAGCACCTTACTGTGACATGCAGATAGGACCATGCGAGCGGAGGGATCACTGTATAAAATGATGTAGTATGACTGGCGGATAGCTCATTGAGAAAAAGGGGCGGGTCTCTTACGACAGTCTCAGTGCCGGTCAGTGTGTGCAGTTCGAGGACGCTGCGCGCTGATTGGTCAGGGCCCCCTGAACTGATGTCTGCCTATCTGACGTAACAAGCTGCAGGCCTTATCCGCAGCCTGTGCTGCTGTGTGAGGCGGTGACGTCAGCTATCAGCCTGTGAGCCTCTATAGGAGGTGGAGGCAGTGAGTGTGGTGTACGTGTGTACATACAGTGTATAGAGACACTGGCACCCTATGGGCTGACACTATATACACATAATGTTACAGTAATACAGCCTAGTCCACAGGCATTCAATTAAGTGGTGCATATGGTGTGTGTATATATATAGTGAGGCATTTGTGGCCATGTTTGTGTGTCCCAGCTCAACTTCCCAGAATGCAGTGTAATAACTGTTTTTCTTGGAACTCTGAGCTGGAAGCAGGTTTTTTAACTTGCTTTAGACATTCAAATGTGAACACAGATGTACTTTTTATTTACTATATATATATATATATATATATATATATATATATATATATATATATTTAATGAGGAGTGAGGTAGCCAGTAAGAGTGTGCAGTAATCCAGATGAATAATCCGAGAATTGCAGTATGTAGGGATACCTTTTTTATTGGACAAACTGATCTATCCTGTTTTATGTGCGCATTTCTGGAAGCGCTGCGCCGCCGCCGACTCTAGGGATGCAACCGCGCTCGCTTCCCTATGTAGCTATCAAAATTAGTGTAATTATTGTAACGTTTGTGATGTCGTATACGGCACAGGACTTGGGCTGGATGATTTAGGCTGCATTGTGAGGGGCACAACTGCAAGCCAAGCGCGTAACTCTAAAAACAAAAAATAAAATTACCAAATATAATAACACACTGACAGACAGGACGAAAGCCAGGACGCTTGGGAGTGAGGTTACAAGCGATTTACAGCAATATTTGGGGGGTTTTATCAATCCAAAATCGGCTAAACAAGGAAGAAAATTGTGGACGAAAAACATAAACATTTCTGAAACTGCATGAAAACGAGGCTGATCAAAGCCAGGCACGCGGGACTTAGAAAATACACAACGGCAAAGACAGTAACACTTACACCAACAACGCCAGGCATGCAGGACTTTGAAAATAAAACTAACGTCAGTCAGCGTCTAACACGCAAATATTATTTATGTACAGCGCTATGGAATATGTTGGCGCGTTATAAATAGACTATAATAATAATAATAATTCAGCAGACATACAGAGGAGAAAGAAACAGGTAAGGGACAGGGGGAGATGGTGGAAAGAGACACATGACATTCCCAAGCACTAAACTTGCAGGGAACCTGCAATGAGCAAGCCGTACAATAGGCGAGAGGAAAGGCTCGCAATGAGCACTGCGAGTGGGAGAGGCTTGCAATGAGTGTCAAAGGCGCTCTTTGCAAGCACAGCAATGAGCTCCAAAGGCGCTCAGCGTGGGGCTCACAATAAGCGCTGAAGGTGATCAGTGCAAAGCAGGAAAGTTGAAGTACACAGGGAGAGGCTCGCAATGAGCGCCAAAGGCGTTCAGTGCGTGGCTCGCGATGAGCTCTGAAGGTGCTCAGAGGAGCAAAAGTCTCACATTATGCCAGCCTTACCATTTTAATCGCGTCATTTTTGAAGGGCAAGTTCCTAATTTATATATATATACTAGGAAATTGCCTGTCAAAAATGATGGCAGTAAAATTGTAAGGCTGGCAATGCTGTTTGCCACACAATGTGAGGCTATGGCCCCTCTGAGCACCTTCGGCTTTCATTGCAAGCCTCTCCCCCTGTGTACTTTATAGGCCTCGCGATTGAGCACCTTTCATCGCTCATTGCGATTGATTGATGATGATTGATGTAAATTTACTGGCTTGTGTTATGTGTTAGTGCCTTGGATTAAGTGTTACTGGCTTTGCGACGACTCGCACTTTGACAATTATAATATGTGAGATATATACTATATATATACAGTGGATATAAAAAGTCTACACACCCCTGTTAAAATGTCAGGTTTCTGTGCTGTAAAAAAATTAGACAAAGATAAATCATTTCAGAACTTTTTCCACCTTTAATGTGACCTATAAACTGTACAACTTAATTGAAAAACAAACTGAAATCTTTTAGGTGGAGGGAAGAAAAAATAAAAATAATATGGTTGCATAAGTCTGCACACCCTCTTATAACTGGGGATGTAGCTGTGTTCAGAATTAAGCAATCACATTCCAAATCGTGTTAAATAGGAGTCAGCATATACCTGCCATCATTTAAAGTGCCTATGATTAACCCCAAATAAAGTTCAGCTGCTCTAGTTGGTCTTTCCTGAAATTTTCTTAGTCGCATCCCACAGCAAAAGCCATGGTCCACAGAGAGCTTCCAAAGCATCAGAGGGATCTCATTGTTAAAAGGTATCAGTCAGGAGAAGGGTGCAAAATAATTTCCAAGGCATTAGATATACCATGGAATACAGTGAAGACAGTCATCATCAAGTGGAGAAAATATGGGACCTCAGTGACATTACCAAGAACTGGAGCTCCCTCCAAAATTGATGAAAAGACGAGAAGAAAACTGGTCCACAGGGACTGTCTATTGCCGGATAAGTGCAGTTGCCGGTTGCTTCAGAGTCACTGTTTTATGAAGCCTAATTAACTTTAACCCCCCTAAAAACCCTTAAACTATCTATTAAACAGCTACTGCTATCTAATCTCAGTCATTTAAAGCTAAAAAAAATATCCAGAAAAAAGAGGGAGTATTCACCTTTCGAGTTGTAAAAGGTACATTAATTTGCCAAACAGAACAAAATGATGTCCATAATTATTGTTCACCCCTCTTGTCTCATATTTAGTGTGCAGGAGAGGTGGACCAAGTAGCATTTCTACAGCGCTTAGGCTGCAACTTATAAGTACTTTATTTCAAAGAATACATATATTTTCTGTAAATGGAAATGACTATTAACAATTTATATTTTAAAAAAATACATTTCTTTTTAAGATTATCAGTAGCAAATCATTTTTACTATCTATGATTTGTAAACTCAGTGTACTTCTAAGTTTGTGTGTAACTATTACTAAATTGCTTGTATTGTTGGAAGTAAAAAAGTAGAATTTCTTATGTGTACATTCTTTATGGAATGACTATTAAATTATTGATGGATTAGGTTGTACATATCTGTGAAATATATTGAATCATACATTGGATTTATCAGTACATTGGTAATGTATAATGAAATTAATCTATTACTTCCTTTAATCAAAATAGCTAATTTTCAATATACTTATGTTTAAAAACACCTCGAAAAATGTAATACAGGTATACCCTGATTAATGCTACCCCTTTTAGCGCTTATTCGATTTGCACAAAAGCTGTGGCTTTTGGCCCCCGATCCCCACTGAACACCGTGCTTGGCTATAGTGCTGCTTTTTCCTCGCGGGACCCCTTTTAATGCTCAGATCTGCCTAATTCTGGACAAAGAAAGCGCCACAAAAAAAAAAATTCCTACCTCCACCAACAAGAGAAAAGGTACAGAATATTTTTTCATGTTCTCTTGTTTCTTAAAATGTGGTTGTTACTTCTCTAATAAAATCTACATTAATTGTGGGGGGGTTTTGGACTTTTTTCAGACAATGACTGAGCACCAAGAAGATCAGGTCAAAGTGAAGCACCAAAGCATTCTTCTGTATGTGTCAGACCTCTTTGAAAAAGGAGAATGTCGAGTGGACATTGGAGCGGAGTTAAAAGTTGCCAACCTCCATAGTCTGTACCATCCTGAAAAACCAGAAGATAAAGTCTTTGGCAAACACCAGCACTACATCTTCTGTCAAGAAGGTTACCCATTCCAGATGCTACGCCCTGGAGGAAATGGAGAAGCAGCTTTCCATCTGGATCAATGACGAAATAGAAAGCAACATGCCCCTCAACCAGGCCATCATAACGGAGAAGGCCAGATGCATCTATGGTCATATCCAAAGGCAAACATCACATGTGCTCGAAAGCTTGTCCGCCAGCATAGGTTTGTTCAACCACTTCGAGAAGAGGAACAACCTCCACAACATCAAAATTACGGTAGAAGCAGCGAGCTCTGACACCGAAGCTGCTGCTGCATTTCCAGCCACTTTGAAGGAGATTGTGGAAAGAGGCAATTATCCTCCAGAACAGGTATTCAACGTTGACAAGACTGGACGGTTCTAGAAGCGAATGCCAAGCCACAACTTCAGATCATGCGAGCAGAAGCAAGAACCATTGTTCAAAGCAGCCAAAAACACACTAACCCTTTTTCTGGGTGGGAACGCCTGTTGCAACTTCAAAATCTAGCCATTGCTGGTGTTCAATTCAAAAACACCTAGAGCCATAAAGGGGATTCAACCGGAAAGCTTGGATAACAATGGACATCTTCAAAAACTGGTTCAGCAGACATTTTTTTCTTTTGGCACAATGCTACTGCAGGTGTAAAGGGATTGAGGCCAAAGAGCTCCTATTGATGGACAATGCTCCAAGCTACTCCTACCAACTTGTCTGAGCTGCATCTCAGTGAAAGTAGTTTTCCTGCCATCCAACACTATTCACTCATCTAGTCAATGGATCAGGGGGTTATTTTGACCTTCAAGGACTATTATCTTTACCACACATTCAGCCAGCTCATTGACAAAACAGACACCAAAGACAAGCAATCCATGATAGTTTTCTGGAAAAAGTATACCATCATGCAGGCCATAACGAACATTGATCTGTCCGGGAAGGAAGTGACACAGCAGTGTCTGAAAGCAGTGTGGAGAAGATATGACCAGAGCTGTGTGCAGATGTGCAACCAGACCAGCCCATCATTGCAGAGATAGTAGATCTGGTCAAAAGGGCTGTACTGGGGGATGCATTAAGGAGTTGGTACAAGCTTAAGGCGAGAGCCTGACAAACGACTGGCAGAACACGGAATCGAGGAAGTCCAGGAAAGCATTGACTCTGACACTGAGGAATCAAAAGAACTTTCCACCGAGTTCCTCACCAAGAGTCCGTCTATGACCTTATGGGTGATTTGGGGGTGAATGATGAGGACACTGAGTAACAGAAATGTGGGACGCAGTCTTCTTGGGTCATCTACTGAATGGCTGTAGAAAGCAGAGACAGATGTCTCTAAAAAAGCCAGAATGGAGTCTGAAGCTTCCACATCTGCTATTTAAAGTGGACTGTTTAGTTTGTGTGTGCAGTTTCTTTAAATTTTATTTAAAAAAGTTATTTTTGTGTTGTTATGTTTGCCGTTTCTTAAAAGTTAATATAAAGTTAACACATTTGAAAATTCTGATCCTTTTGTGTCTTTTTCCCATGGTTTCCCCTATCCATCTCTACCCTATGTTTAAATGACCCCATTTAGCACGATTTCAGTTAACACAACCCTTTTGCCTTGAACCGATCTAGGGTTAAATGGGGTATTACTGCATTTTTGGGGAGTTCTGTCTCCATGTGTGGTGTCACCATTTGAATTAATACTGGAATCACTCAGTGGCTATTATGTACAGAAGAATAACTACACATACAGGGCCTCATTCTATTAGCGGCCGCAGCCGTTGCGAGGCCGCAAGGACCGGCCGCAAGCTTTTTGGCTATTATATTCCCCTGTGGCCGGGGATTCCGGGAGGCTTGCGGCCGGTGCCTTGCTATCTCTATTTCGGCCGTAAGAAATTCCTATTTGCAATTCAATTGCTCCGGGAACCCTCTCTGCAAGGCTAAAAACGAGCCGCAGCTTACTTGCAGGAAAGAGGTCCCGCTAGCACCAATTAAGCACATAAAATAGCTCAAATAAAGCCATCCTGCACTTTGAGAAGACTATAAAGGGATTTTAGGTGTTAGAAAAAATAGCACATAATTATCCTATACTCAAATCCGTAAAATATTTTATTTTTAATATACATACAATATACATGTAAAAAGTCCAGAGTGCTTGGAGCACCTCAGATACGCCCACGCCGCAGCCGGAAAATAAACAGTTAATTTGAACTCGGGTTTGGGCTGATGCGCAAGCTCGAGAGGGGGTTACTTTTAATCCTCATGTCCCCCAATATGATCCCTAGCATTTACAGAGCTGTACAGTGCAGGCTTGAATTTATTTTTGCGTTTTTATATTTCTGAGCTTATGGCCGGTTTCAAGATATGCGGCCGGCCGTAAGATGAGATCCTTGCGGGGCCGTATAATAGAATCGCGAGTTAACTGAACCCCCGCAAGGAATCGCAGCCTTACGGCCGATTTACAGCCGCTAATAGAATGAGGCCCACAGTCTACAAACTGATATAATTAATAAAAGATACTAGATTGCGTTATTTTTCTAATGCAAAATACAAGAAACAAAATCATGAAAAAGTAACAATTATACATATTATAAAATATATTACCAAAGAATAGGCAATAACAACAGTATATATAATGCAAATCATCCTCAATAATATGTGTATTTGTTATTGAACATTATTATGAATCATTGTACTGTATTCTATATATTTTTTTATTTATTATGATGGCTTTACAATATTTAATGCCATACATACGTTTTCTTTAATGTAATTGTTTGTGATGGCTTCATAAGTTTTGTACACAGGTTTCATCTGACTCAATTCCACGGGTTCTGTGTTTGATTCCCTCCCCTTAATAGTTGTGTCATGTATATATTTATTTATAATTATGTAAGTTTATATGCATCCCCTACAAAATTAAAACTTTTACAACTGACACTTATTTAGAGATAAATCCAACCATCTCAAATGGAAATGGCCATCTGTTGCTTATAACTAAAACCAATTTATTTTTAAGATTTTCTTTGGCCTTTAAAAACATTAATTATTTGTAATATTTGTGTATCTTTATAATGCAATATATTTAAATTATTTCTTAAACTTAGTCTGTCTAATTATTTTCTCATTGAGTTTTGTGGTTTATTAATAAGCTGCATAGATTGCTGTATTATTAAAAGTTGAATTTCTTACATGTTTATTCTTTATGGAATGATTATTGATGGATTGGGTGATACTTCTCTGTGTAATATATTTAACTATACATTGGATTTATGATTGCAGGGGTGATGTATAATAAAAATGAATTACATTTTTTTTTAGTTATAACATTCAATCCAAGACTTCCAATATTTATACGTTATGTGTTCTGTCTCTATAAGTTTGGTAAGGCAAGAGTTTGTCTAAACACTAGGAGCCTCATCAATTGAACTACCGCATGTTACTGTGTGGCCGCAAATTAATTTGCTATTCAATTGCCGTTTTTTTGCGGGCTCCGAACAGGTTACAAGTTACGGCCTTGAAAACTTTGTGATTGTTAAACCCTGAACTTATAACATACCGAAGCCTTTGATCTATTCACGTCCGCAAGATTTCCAATCACTAAAATCACAAATCGCTATCCAATCGCAAAAATCGCTCACTACTGCACCCACATTCAAGCCCGCAAATAACGAGTGACGCCCCAAAGATTACAGCTTCTAAATAGGACCCGTAAAGGTTTGCAGACTAGTTAGGAACACTGCAAATGACAATAAAAAGACACCAATACACTTTACAACACGGGGAAAGCAATGGAAGACATTACAATTACAGGCACAACAACTCCCAAATATCAAATACTAGCTACGTGCCCGTCAAAAAATTACGGCAATAAGATTGCAAGGCAGGTAATGTTGTTTGTGTGCGAAATTAATTTTGTTGGTGTTTTAAGATCCTTCGGCACTCATTGCGAGCCTCGCGCTGAGCGCCTTTGGCGCTCATTGTGAGGCTCTTGGTTGTTTGTGTGCTATGAGCAGCGTTGGTGTTTTTTTTTGGTATGGCAATGAATAATTAATAAAATAAGAAATGAATATACAGGGAGTGCAGAATTATTAGGCAAGTTGTATTTTTGAGGATTAATTTTATTATTGAACAACAACCATGTTCTCAATGAACCCAAAAAACTAATTAATATCAAAGCTGAATATTTTTGGAAGTAGTTTTTAGTTTGTTTTTAGTTTTAGCTATTTTAGGGGGATATCTGTGTGTGCAGGTGACTATTACTGTGCATAATTATTAGGCAACTTAACAAAAAACAAATATATACCCATTTCAATTATTTATTTTTACCAGTGAAACCAATATAACATCTCAACATTCACAAATATACATTTCTGACATTCAAAAACAAAACAAAAACAAATCAGTGACCAATATAGCCACCTTTCTTTGCAAGGACACTCAAAAGCCTGCCATCCAGGGATTCTGTCAGTGTTTTGATCTGTTCACCATCAACATTGCGTGCAGCAGCAACCACAGCCTCCCAGACACTGTTCATAGAGGTGTACTGTTTTCCCTCCTTGTAAATCTCACATTTGATGATGGACCACAGGTTCTCAATGGGGTTTAGATCAGGTGAACAAGGAGGCCATGTCATTAGATCTTCTTCTTTTATACCCTTTCTTGCCAGCCACGCTGTGGAGTACTTGGACGCGTGTGATGGAGCATTGTCCTGCATGAAAATCATGTTTTTCTTGAAGGATGCAGACTTCTTCCTGTACCACTGCTTGAAGAAGGTGTCTTCCAGGAACTGGCAGTAGGACTAGAAGTTGAGCTTGACTCCATCCTCAACCCGAAAAGGCCCCGCAAGCTCATCTTTGATGATACCAGCCCAAACCAGTACTCCATCTCCACCTTGCTGGCGTCTGAGTCGGACTGGAGCTCTCTACCCTTTACCAATCCAGCCACGGGCCCATCCATCTGGCCCATCAAGACTCACTCTCATTTCATCAGTCCATAAAACCTTAAAAAAATCAGTCTTGAGATATTTCTTGGCCCAGTCTTGACGTTTCAGCTTGTGTGTCTTGTTCAGTGGTGGTCGTCTTTCAGCCTTTCTTACCTTGGCCATGTCTCTGAGTATTGCACACCTTGTGCTTTTGGGCACTCCAGTGATGTTGCAGCTCTAAAATATGGCCAAACTGGTGGCAAGTGGCATCGTGGCAGCTGCACGCTTGACTTTTCTCAGTTCATGGGCAGTTATTTTGCGCCTTGGTTTTTCCACACGCTTCTTGCGACCCTGTTGACTATTTTGAATGAAACGCTTGATTGTTCGATGATCACGCTTCAGAAGCTTTGCAATTTTAAGAGTGCTGCACCCCTCTGCAAGATATCTCACTATTTTTGACTTTTCTGAGCCTGTCAAGTCCTTCTTTTGACCCATTTTGCCAAAGGAAAGGAAGTTGCCTAATAATTATGCACACCTGATATAGGGTGGTGATGTTTTTAGACCACACCCCTTCTCATTACAGAGATGCACATCACCTAATATGCTTAATTGGTAGTAGGCTTTCGAGCCTATACAGCTTGGAGTAAGACAACATGCATAAAGAGGATGATGTGGTCAAAATACTAATTTGCCTAATAATTCTGAACTCCCTGTACTTTACCTTTTGTGAAGTAATATATGCAGGAAGCATTGTGTTGAAGAACTGGCAATCTGTTTTCATGTTGCTGCAGCATCAGTGCTGTGGAGCTGCTGTGTAAGCGTCATGAATGTGTGCAGTGTTTAGTGTAATAGTGTGCCTGCGCGAGGCAAATCCGGGTAGCTGTGTACTTCCGGATTGTATAAGTTAGTGTTCTAAAATGGCGCCTAATGTGTGGTATACGGCTGTGGCTAATTTTGTGTCCTTGTTTTCGGAGGACGTCCAACTTTTTCTGAAAATCCGGAAGTGTTTGGTGGTGTTTTGCGTGTTAAGGTCCTGAAATTTGGACTTAAATCGAGGTGTAACTTTACTTGCAGAGGTCCTGGGTGCCCCCCTTGCTGTGGGTAAGCTTTTTATTTGTTTGTTGTGTGTATTTATTGTGTTTCTAATGTTTTTCGGGTTGCGTCCTTGTTTTTGGGTCTCGTACGTCTTTTTCGGAAAATCCGTAGGTGTTTTGTGGTGTTTTGCGTCTTTAGAGTGCTGTAGCCTCGTTTTCGTTTTTTTCGGCTGCCGTTTTTTCTCTCGCTTAGGGGATTTTCGGGTGTCTAAACTCTTTTATTTCTAGTTAAATTGAGGTGTAACTTCAGTTTTCGAGGTCCTGGGTGCCCCCCTTGCTGTAGGTAAGCTTTTTATGTATTTGTTGTGTGTATTTATTGTGTTTTTCATGTTTTCATGTGCGAGGGTTTCGGGCTCCATGCCAGCAACTGCGGCCCTCGCTTCGCGAGCCCGCAAGCGTTAGCAACGGCCCGCTTGCTCACAACTATATATGTGATTGCAAATAATAACATTTTATTTTTCTCATAGGTTGTAATGGTCATGTATGTGCCAACAGGAAAAGTCATGCTGCAAAATGCTGAAAGCTGTTAAAGACACACTCCCTCATTAAATAGCAACACAAATAAATGGAAATGTATTTGACATATTAACCCTTTCTCACTCACAGAGGCTCTAATGCAGACCCTAAATATACAAAGATCATCTTATATACATTTCACTCATCTACATTGGGACAACAAATAGTGGCCAAATAACACAGCCACATGGCATATATCAAGTACCAGAGGAACATTTCACATTTAGTCCCTCAGTTGTGTCTGACTCGCTGTGACCCTATGGACTGCAGCACACTTACTAATGTCTCTGTCTGTGCGTATACACAAGGTTTGCATGCCAAAGATACTTGAGTGGTTTGCCAGTTCCTTCTCTAGTGGACTGTTATTTGTCTGACATCTCTGCAAAGACTTGCCCACCTACAGTGGCCCATATAGCTCACAGCTTCATTCAGGTACACAAGCCCCCTCACCACTACCACTTAGCAATCCAGAAGGGGACCAGGGAAACATACACCACACTAATCTACTCTAGCCCATCAAGAAGGGCCGCAAAAACACATGGAAGCTGTGCAGAGGCTTGTGGAGCAACAGCCAACTCACCTTCATCAGGGATAATCTCTGCTACACCCATCCTGGAAAGTCCCATGCCATTGTTGATGGCCATGTGCCAAGATGTATACCCATTATCATTTGGTGACATCCCATTAAGTGTTTTGCTATCAATCAATTTACATTATCACCTGTCATATTCCTATCAGGCTTTCAGGAGAATGTTGATACTCCACTTTGCATGTGTATTAACTTTTTATTATTATTATTATTATTATATATGATATATATTATTATATGATATCTAATGGTATTATTACTATTATTATTATGATATGTATTAACCTATTGCATAGTAACTAGGGCTCATTTTACAGATGCACCAGAGCTTTTTATGGGCTTCATAACAAAGGGGGTGAATACATACGCACATGCCAATTTTCTGTTTTCTATTTCTAAAAAATAGTTTAATGTATATATTTTTCTCATTTCACTTCACCAACTTAGACTATTGTGTTCTGATCCATCACATAAACTTCAGATTAACAAAACAGTGAACTTAAGGCTGCAATGTAACAAAATAGGTAAAAAGTCAAGGGGGGGAGTGAATACTTTTGCAAGGTACTGTATGTGTATTGCTATTATGTGTAATCTTTAAATATGTGTAAAATCGTAATAAGTATAATAGAAATAAACAAAACCGCAAATTATCTATAACCAACCTTCAACTCTTGGACCTGTGTGCTACTTCAGAAGAAAATACAACGCATGGGCGGGTGGAACACAACTTTATAATCCCCCTCTGTCAATCATCTGCGGCTAGACCACTTTCTATTGGCTGAGAGGCCTGTGTGGCACTACGTTATACCGTGATCGTAACAGCGGGTTGCATCTCGGCCAGCCCATTAACAGTTTGCAGCCGCGGGAGAGCTTTACGGGCTTGAGGCTTCGGCCCGTATTTTGAGCCTTTGCTCAATTGAATAGCTCCGGATTTGGAGACGAATGGGAGCCCGCAGCACAGCTGCAGACACACGGCCACAATCCCGCCAGATGCGGGCTTGCAATTGAATCAGGCTCTAGGGTCGCCCTTTGAATCAATATGGGTATCACGCACATATCTACAGAAGGATAACTGCAAATAGATCCCATATAATTAAGCATTTAATAAAAAATATACCTAGATTGCAGTTGTTAATGTCCTATTCCTATATTACAGGGCAAAACATTTAAAAACAAACAGACACACCAAAAAGAATGCTTTAAAATATGCTGACAATATATACTGAAAAATAATAGGCAATAACGACAGAATGTATAATGCAAATAATCATGAGTAATAATCAATAAATTGATACATTTGTATTTGGTATTGCAGTTTCCTGTGATCATGTTTTATTGTATTCTGTTCTATTCCATTGTTTTCTATAATTTTCCGTTATTTATTCTTATGAAAGACAAACGCAGAGAATCGAAAAATAAACAACCAATAAGAACCAAAAAGTCTTATCTAGTCTGCCTATACTATCCAGCTAAAAAGGTTGGCCTAACTAAATCTCTTCTATTGTACAGAAACCCCCATTCCCTAATGACAATTGAGTGATCTGAAGTACAGAAAACTGATTGTTGTGAATAGAAACAATCTTAAGCTTTGCAAATTGACAAATTACACAATACAATATGATTTTGCTGTGTTTGTACAAGCATTGACTCTTATTTCTCTATTTTCAAGCAATCCACTATATTAGTTTACAGTTGTGAGAAATGCCTGGGAGAGGCTGAGATGCATTCTGCACAGGCATTACTCACAAACTGTTGTGCAGTTGTGTTCAATTTGTGCTACAGCTCATGTTCGGAGCAGCACGCCACATTGCATGCACTGCAGAGCCGCGCTACAGAGAGAGAGAGGGAGGGAGTGAGGAAGCATAGGGGGAGGGAAAGGGAGGGAGGCATAGGGGGAGGGTGAGAGGAGGCAGAGAGAGAGAGGAAGGGGGAGAGAAAGAGGGTGCACAGAGAAAGAGAGAGCGCAAAGAGAGAGGACCCAGAGACAGAGAGGGCATGGAGAGGAGAGCACATAGAGAGACAGAACAGACAACTGAACATAACATATAATTTTATAAAAAACCTAATACAGAGAAATTTATGAAAGGTCTGTACAGTATTTATGCTGAAAATTACGACAGGCCAGTAAAAGTTATCACCAAATATAGTTCTGACTTGTACTACATTTATTATATTTTATTTATAGAGCACTGCTTAAAATGGTACAAAAGAATACATGATACATAATACTACAGAAGCTGTAATGTATTTGTGCACGCCAGGCAAAATGGCATCAGACAATTAAAACGTCAGCCTGTGCATGTTAGAGGAAAAGGGAGCAAGTAAAAAAGAGACAGTTAAGTTTGAGCAATAAACAACATACAAATGCAAGAAAAAAAAGTAATAATAGAACAATTGGCTAAGTCTCGCTTTTTTTTTTTTTTTTCTTTCTATTTGCCTTCCTCTGGACTAATTAATAATAATAAAAAAAAAAACATTAAATAATTGATTAATAATTAATTAACAACTAATGAATTAATAGTTAATCCGCATATTGCAGATCAAATGAGATCTTAAAAGGTTGAACTTGATGGACTGAAAGTCTTTTTTCAACCTTAAATACTATGTAACTATGTAACTAGAGGAATAAATAAACTGATAACCTGAATGTGCAGAAGTGGCACATGTCATGATAGTACATACGATTATAGTCTCTACTAGTAACTTGCCCGTCAACAATGACGGGAATGACATTTTAAGGCTGGCAACGGTTTTGATCCTCTGGGCACCTTCGGCGCTCATTGCGAGCCTCTCCCCCTGTGTACTTCAACTTGACTGTTTTGCAATGATCAAGTTCACCACGCATCACAAGCCCCAAGATGAGCGCCTTCAGCGCTTATTGCAAAGCTCTCCCGCTCATTGCGAGACTTTCCTCATGCCTACTGTACGGGCTCATTGCAGGGTTTGTTAACCTGCAAGTTTAGTGCTTGGGAATGCCATGTGTCTCTTTCTATCCTCTCCCCTCTGTCCCTGTCCTGTGTCTTTCTCTGTGTGTGTGCTGAATGTTTGCGTGGCGCGTGGTGACTGGCGTTGGTTTTATTTTCAAAGTCCCGCATGCCTGGGGTTGTTCGTGTGTTACTGTCTTCGGCGTCGTGTATTTTGTACGTTCTGTAAGCCTAGCGTGCTAAACCTCGTTTTCATGCTTTTTCAAAAAAATTCTATTTTTCGTCCACAATTTTTCTCCTTGCTTTGGCGAATTTTCGAGTGACGAAATTTTTTTACAATTATTTTGCAACCTCACTTCCAGGCTTCCTGTATCTCCCCCTGTGCTGTGTGCGAGTGTGGTATAATGTTTTGTACATGATTTCCTTAGTTTTTCGGATTTTTATAGTTATGCGCATGAACAACTGCTCACTTCGTGAGGCTCGCAGTTGTGTGGAAAGTGCTGCAAGGCTCGCCTAAGTACTGAGCCGCTGGCTGCAATGAGCACCTTTGGCATCATTGCAGCCTAAGTCATGTGTGCGTCGACGGCTCGCCTCGCAGGGACGCACATCAAATGACACAAAAGTGTGACCAACATCACAAACGGTCCGACAACTATATATGTGATACTCTTATTATACATCTCTGTTCTGAAGGACACATACAGATGCAGACTTCAGGGCTCTGATTTTGAGAGGTTAAAATTTAGGAGGTGATTAGGGGTGGTGTAGAGAAGATTTTAGGTGGGTGATGGTGTGATTGTGGAGCAAAAGAAGGAGACCCCAGAATATCAGAGAAGTGCATGGGTCACACAAGAAATGTTGGTCTAATTTGGGAAGCTATTTAGTGGATGTTATGAGGCTATGTGATAAGCCTCTATTAGAGAACACATAAGGTTATGGAAGAAACACAGAATAGGTCAACGTGAGAAATATCCTATAGGTGTGTGGGATGAGATAATGATATAGGGATAGAAACATTCCCCCTAATTCACTAAGCTGTACATGACCTGCCCAGCAGATCACTGAACACTACGGTGTCTTATTTCCAATGGGGAGAGACGTAATGAATGTATCCCATAAATCATAGGTAAGAACCAAACTTCAAATCATGACTTTTTGTTCTTGCATTCCTCTTTATCTTGAATATACTTTCCTCATGAATTTTATTAAATACTTTTTGTTAAAGTATTTTCCAAGGAGCTTTTGATGCATTGAGCTGAGAGAGTAAGGCCAGTTAGGAGGATGTTACAATAACCAAGGTAAGGAATGATATGTGACTGAATTAGTGTGTTGGCTGTTTTCTTTGAGAAAGCAGCTCACTCTGGGAAAGCTCTGTAGACTCATGTTGCAAGATCTGGTAAACTATTATAGTTTGGGATTAAGAAAGTAGTGTTGATTCAGCAACCATGGATCAGATTTTAGCTTTGGAGCTTGAACTAAAAAGCCAGAGCAGCAGTAGCTCAGAATTTGAGATGTTGAGCTTTACATAGCAGGAAGGTGTCCAGTAAGAGATGCCAGACAGACAGCTGGTAATAAGAGCTATTAGACAGAGGGATGTCGGGGTTTATAGACAGATATGGGCATTATACTTGTATTAAATAAGGAGAGTCATAGACATACACATTTCACCTGCAAAAAAACAATTCTGAACAACATTGCTATTCAGAATTTTATTGCCATTGCATTGAGTTTTACAAGTTTAGCCTTCTGTGCAACATCATGTAAATCAGACATAACCAGCACTCGAATCAGTTGGTCAGAAACAGCAGCCGGTGCAAGACTGGTTTGTTTTTCTGTTTTCCAGATATCCAGGGCCTGCATGATTTTATCCTGCAGCTCAAGAGACCTAAACAGAAGCAGAAATTAAAGGAATAAAAAGTTCAACAACTATTTTTGTGCATCCCTGCCATTACTTGTTCCTAACTACACAATTGTTTGTATGTGTGAGTGTGTGTGTGTGTGGGGGGGGGATTTCCCAGATTAAATGAATAGGGACACAAAAAATAGCAAAATTAAACTTAATTATGCATTACCAGATTTGGCCATTAGAGGACCAGCGCTATGCAGCAGCATGTCTTTCCCATGAAAGTTTTGACCCATAATTTTATATATATACATATATACACACACATACATAATACGTTGGCATATAGACATACATTATATGTATATGATCTACTTCTGCTTCCTGTCCTGGGAGTGGAGTTGAATTATCCTCCCCAGATTTTTTTTGCTCCTACACCATGGTGAAATCCTTAAAAAAACTGTTGTGTCACATGTCTTTTTAAAGGTTTTAACCATGTCTGGGATTAGCATAAGGCTATTTGATGAATAATTAAACCAACCATTTAGGTAGATAGAATGGATAGGCTATATGGGCATTTTTGGTTATAACCTGCAGACAAATCTTTGTTTCTGATAGATACAAATGTACCTGAACGTGTACGACGTCTATTTAGTCTGCATATATCAAACTCTCATATATAATTATTTGTATGCATTTTACAATTAGCCAGGATGAGATATTTTGCTTTACAATTTCTTTATTCTTTTGGTAAAATTGTAAAAAAATATACCTTAGGCCTAACAAATTCATAGTTTTGTGGCATAAAACAGACAATGTTTAATTCTCTAAGATGTATTCTTTCAGAGAATATATACTTTTATAGGCTTGTTCCAATGTTACATGAGTTTAGCCTGTTTAAAAATAAAATAGTATACAGTAAAGAGAGTATATATGTTTGAAAACTTATATGTAAGCATGTGCTTTAGTTAGAAAAAATAGTGATGCCTCTGCTGAACCCTGGAGGCATCCATAATTCTTTGTTGAAAGTTGTGTGTGGGAGAGTGCTTTTACATTTCTGAAGAGCTGTAGTTGCATCTATTGATGCAGGCAGCCTCCTGCTGGGGTGTGTGGTGTCATTGTCAGTTAGATCAAGTTATCTAACAAAGCCTTTCCTTGTTCCCTTCCTCCAATGATAAAAAAACAGACCCTCATGATCCAGCTCTCAGGAAGTGTGGTAACAAAAAGACAATGGATTCCTCTGCTCATAAACAGAGTCTTCAAATATTCTGATTTTCTGTAAAATGTTTTTTTATGTCTATGGCTTACAGAGCAAGTATATAATGTACCAGATTTGCTAATATATTAATACATGGTAATACATGCACTTGCTTTCAAATCCATTTTGTCAATGACCAGTTGTTTTAGTAGTGTTGCAAAGTCTTTATAGCATGTTCTACGTGTTTATACCCACAAACTGTATATATTTTTAGGCTCTTATAACTTTAATAATAGAATGACTAATTATTGAGTGATCATTAGCCAACATACTACCTGATGTGCATATCAGTGGTAAAAAATATAATAAGATTAAAGTTTATTTTATAACAATTTTAACAATTAATTTATTAATACATCATATAATAAGGACATAGTATTTGTGTACCACACTTACTTTTTCTTAGAAATCACTTTGACATCTTCATCTTTAAGTCGCAGCTTTTTGCAGAAAAAAAGAAAATCTTCATTGAGGACACTGCAGGAAACAGTCCTGAACATCTTCTGCATTATTCTCTCTAAAACAATACCAGACTAAAGTTACTGGGTTCAACTATTTGTTGTGTAGTGAAGTATATTATAAACGTCAAGTAAATATGTGTCCTAAACCCTGCATAAGTTTTAGGAAATTAAACATTTGTCAACTCTGCTATCACCTTGTTATTAGACTTACCTTTACCATTACCTTGCCATTACCATTATCTTGCCACTAGAGAATTGCCCGTCAAAAAATGACGGCAATAAAATTGTAAGGTAGCTAATGCTGTTTGGTGTGTAATAATGAAATATGTAATACATTAATAAATGAATATACTTTACCTATTTTGAAGCATTGTGTTGAAGAGCTGGCAATCTATTCTGATGTTGCTGCAGCATTAGTGTTGTGGAGCTGCTGTGTAAGCGTGATGAATGTGTGCAGTGTAATCCTGTGCGTGCGCGAGACCAAACCGTTAGCGTAGTTGTGTACTTCCGCATTGTCGTAAAATGGCGGGTAATGTGTGGTATGCGTCTTAGCGGAATATCCGTAGGTCGTTTGTGGCGTTTTGCGAGTTTCTTGTGGTGTTTTGTGAGTTTCTTGTGGTGTTTTGCGAGTTTCTTGTGGTGTTTTGTGAGTTTCTTGTGGTGTTTTGCGTGTTTAGAGTGCTGTAGCCTCGTTTTCGTTTTGGTCGGCGGACATTTTTTCTCTCGCTTAGAGAATTTTTTAGTGTCTAAACTATTTTATTTTGAGTTAAATGAAGGTGTAAGTTGCTTTTTTGAGGTCCTGGATGCTCCCTCTTGCTGTAGGTAAGCTTTTTATGTATGTGCTGTGTGTATTTATTGTGTTTTGAATGTTTTCATGTTCACGAGTTGCGGACAATTTTTGCGAGGTCGTAATGAGTGGTAACGTGTCTCGTATGTTGTTTGCGTTGCGAGGTAAAGTTTGCGAGGGTCGAAGTTGCTGTGTCGTGTTTACGTTACAGCGTAAAGTTTGCAAGGGTCGCAGTTGCTGGCAAGGAGCGCCTTCGGCTACGTGAGGGCCGCGGTTCGCTGCGCGAGCTTGCAAGCATTAGCAACAACTAGTATGCTCACAACTATATATGTGATTGACATTACCATTACCTTGCCATTACCATTATCTTGCCATTACATTACCATAACCTTGCCATTACCATTATCTTGCCATTGCAGCTACCATTACCTTGATATTACCGTTACCACTACCATGCCATGATTTAACCCCAACCTTTATAGAGCCAGGGATTGAATGTCCTGTATTTGAAAGTTTTCTCAACTACTATTATTAATAGTCCCGTTCTTCAATGATTTAAACAACTACATGCTTAAGGGGTCAATCTCTCCTCATTATTAGTCTTTCTCAACCCACCCTTATTTTCCCTATATTTCTGGTACAATAAGTACAACCTTTACATTTTTAAACATTTATATTAACTTATTCTCTATTGCAGGATTCATTTTCTTTTCTGATTTGAATTTGTTTTTTTTCTCAGAATGGTATAAACGTATAAACTAGTAAGCTTTCCATTAGTCCTGCTGATTGCATTGTCCAACAGAAGCTCCCTCTGCATTCAAAGGGATAGCTATACCAATGTATCTATGGGCTCCGAAACTTGCGAGTTGCACGTAGCGCATGGCGAGGCTTGCAGCGAGCGCCAAAGGCACTCATTGCGAGGCTCACAGAGGAGAGGGAAGGAGAGAGGAAAGGGGAAAAGCTGGGGGCGGGGGACACAGGGGCGAGAGGGCTGGGGAGAGGAGTGGGTGAGACACAGGGGTGGGAGAGACACGGAGGGGTAAGAGAAACGGGTGGGAGAGACACAGAGAAGGGAGAGGGGGGAACGAGACACAGGAAGAAGTGGGGGAAAGAGATACAGGGGAGGGACAGGGGGAAAGAGATACAGGGGAGGGACAGGGGGAAAGAGATACAGGGGAGGGAGGGGGGAAAGACACAGGGAGGAAAAAAGAGACAGGGGAGGGGTGAGAGGTGGGTAAGAGACACAGGGGAGGGGGGAGAGGTAGGGAAGAGACACAGTGGGAAGAGACACAGGGGGGGAGACACATCACAAATTATCCCATCATTTATGACTAGCAGTTGACTAGTCTGTTATAAACCTTGATGTCAATTACCTAGAAAGACACTCTGTCGCTGTATGAATGCGGGATAAAAAGTTCTGAAAAAATAGGCTTTACTAAGAAAAACCTTCTCGTTTGTATATATACAGATAATGTTGATGACATAACTTTGGGTATTAAAAGGTCATTGTGATTTAGGAAGCCATTCACATATCTGTGAAGTATGTAACAAACTTAAAACACTAACAACTATATAAGCTATTCAATATATGCATTTGAAGAGACAATCTTAAGTTTAGCAGCCTCTGCTAGCTAGGAGCCTGAGGTCATGTGCTTATTAATTAAGTAATGGAGGATGAGGTAGGTTGTTATCTGATTGGAGCGTGAAGTCTGTTTTTGGTATGAGTTTCCTACTCCTGCACGTGCTCAGATGCATACAGTCGGAAGGTAAACTGCAAACCTTACTGCTGCAGAGATGTAAACACCCCTCACCCACAGATATCACCAGGAAACTATCATGGATGACTCCAGGAACCAGCAGAGGCATAAACACTATTTATTTTTTCTAATTAAAAGCTGTAATGAGATTCCCTGTCCCAATATGCAAATTGTGAGATTAAAAATTTTCCAGCCCTTTCTTTCTTTAAACACACCTCGGTCCTTTAAATCTCCTTTATCTATTCTTCCCTGCAGTTAGCGTCCTTATCCTCACTTACCTTCTCTTATGTCAGCACTCTGTAAATAGCGACCAATAGGATACAGTTGTTTTCCATCACACACAAGGCGAGGAGGTCTAAACATGGGGTTACAGTCGAGATTTATTTCTTTTAGCTTCTCAAGACGATATATGTCTGTGGGCAGAGCAGTCAGTTGGTTTCCTATAAAAAAAATATAAAAATGAATAATGTACTGGCATCTTCTTTACACATGCAGACTAAAAAGAAAATATTTCTCACTAAAGGATATATTAATGTTATTACTAGCCGGTAGAGGCAACCTGTTTAACTGGAAGTGACTAATATGCAGCCAAGTCCTCAAGTAAAGTCACTGAATGTAAAAGATTAATTAATTGGCAATAGAAGTATAGATAATGAGAGGTATTTAGGAGTACATTTGGGTATTATTTCATAGTTTTAGAGGAATACAATGGGCAGTATATTTTTGAAGAAAGACATGCTCTCCCTCTCCAGAGAGCATAAGAATATAGTTTCATAAATAGTTGTTGTTGTTCAGTCGAATTTGACTTTCTGTGAACCGCAGCATGCCAGGTATATCTCTCAGTCACTGCCCCTCTAAGCTCCATCAAGTTTATGTTCATTGCTTCAGTGACCTCATCTATCCATCTCCGCCTCTGTCGTCCCCTTCTTCTTGTGCCTTCAATCTTTCCCAGCATCAGAATCGTCTCTAGGGAATCCTGCCATCTCATGATATGGCCAAAATATTTGAGCTTCAGCCCCATGATCATACTTTCTAGTGAACAGTTTGTCTTGATTTCCTGAAGTATTGGTTTATTGGGTCTTCTTGCAATCCAAGGGGCTCTAAGCAACAATTCAAAACACCACAATCCAAATGCGTTAATTCTACGGCGCTTAGGCTTCTTTATGGGAATACCATAGTACTAACTATGCGGACCTTTCTTGATAGTTTAATATCTTTACCTTTTACTAGCTTGTCCAAGCTTGCCATAGCTTTCTTCCCCAGAATCAAAAAACATCTTTTCATTTCACGACTACAGTCACCATCTGCAGAGATCTTGGATCCCAGGAAAATAAAATATGTCACTGCCTCCACTTCTTCCCTGTCTATTTTCCAGAAACGGGGATTGCCGTTTGCCATAATCTTCATTTTTTTAATGTTGAGCAGCAGGCTGACTTTTGCACTCTCTTCTTTTACCCTCATGAATAGTTCCTCCTCACTTTCAGCCATCAAAGTAGTATCGTCTGCATATCTGAGGTTATTGATATTCCTTCCAGTAATATGAATTCCGGCTTTGGATTCATCCAGCCCGGCCTTGCACTGCGGCTTCTTGGTCCACAAACAGATTCTTCAGGAGATAGATAAGATAATCTGGTATTCCTATCTCTTTATGAACTTGCCACATTTTGTTGTGATCCACACAGTCAAAGGCTTTAGAATATGAAATAAAAGTAAATGTTTTTCTGGAACTCTCTTGCTTTCTCTATTATCCATCACATATTGTCAGTTTGATCTCTTTTGCCTCTTCCTCTGCGGAACCTGGCTTGCACATCTGGTATTTCCTGGCCCATATATTGTTGGAGCTGAGCTTGCATGATCTTAAGCATTACCTTGCTGGCATGTGAAATGAGTGCAATTGTTCGATAATTGGAGCATTCATTGGCACTGCCTTTTTTGGGGGATTGGGATGTAGACTGACCTTTTCCAATCTGTTGGAAAAGTAATTATCAGTAAGAGGCCCTTAATCAGTGCACACATGTTGGAAGCTGGTTGCATGTAATATGCTTTCTGTGAGTATTGAAAGGACCAAGGGTTTAGCAGAGTGGTCCATTGGTAGATAAGCAGAGTTAATTCAACACATGGTATGTACATTAACGTTTCCAAATGATTAACCTTGTTTTGTTCTCAAATTCATGACTATTAATATTATATTGTACAAACAAAATCCACAAATTATAGGCTGACCAAGGGAAGTCAATTTTGGCCCTGTATATTCAGTTTTCCCTCTTGTGACAATTGGCAAAGTTACATTAAGGTTTTTTTGTGTGTTTGTCTTCCTCTGGATCAATTTACAATGAACATGCATATTGTAGATCATAAATGTATTTTTTCAACCTCAATTACTATGTAACTGTTAAATAAATGTTATTATTTTTCTATGTCTCCTTCAATATGTACACTTTCTAGCCTTAAATGAAAGTGTGCAACTGTGTATATGTAAAACATTTATAGATCTATTACCTTGAATTCACAGACACATAGGGCCTCATTCTATTATCGGCCGTAAATCGGCCGTAAGGCTGTGATTCCTTGCGGGGGTTCAGTTAACTCGCGATTCTATTATACGGCCCCGCAAGGATCTCCTCTTACGGCCCGGCCGCATATCTTGAAACCGGCCGTAATCTCAGAAATCTAAAAACGCAAAAATAAATTCAAGCCTGCACTGTACAGCTCTGTAAATGCTAGGGATCATATTGGGGGACATGAGGATTAAAAGTAACCCACTCTCAAGCTTGCACATCAGCCCAAACCCGAGTTCAAATTAACTGTTTATTTTCCGGCTGCGGCGTGGGCGGGTCTGAGGTGCTCCAAGCACTCTGGACTTTTTACATGTATATTTTACGTATATTAAAAAATATATATTTTACGGATTTGAGTATAGGGTAATTATGTGCTATTTTTGCTAACACCGAATATCACTTTATAGACTCCGCAAAGTGCAGGATGGCTTTATTTGAGCTATTTTAGGTGCTTAATTGGTGCTAGCGGGACCTGTTTGCTGCAAGTAAGCTGCGGCTCGCTTTTAGCCTTGCAGAGAGGGTTCCCGGAGCAATAGAATCGCAACCAGGCTTTTCTTACGGCCGACTTCCTTGCGGACATTTTAGATCAAAGGCTTTCCTCCGGTGCTTGCGGCCGCAAGAGATAGCAAGGCACCGGCCGCAAGCCTGCCGGAGTCCCCGGCCGGAGGGGAATAGAATAGCAGAATAGCTTGGAGCCGGTCCTTGCGGCCCCGCAGCGGCTGCGGCCGATAATAGAATGAGGCCCTTAGAATTTTGCAAAGTCTATACAAGTTAATTTATTTAAAAATGTGCTTAAAAGTGTTTATTCTGTCTGAAATTATACAAATCGTACCTGCTTTTGTTTGCCCTCTCCAGCTCGTGCAGTTAATGAAGACAAAGACACCAAAGTGCAGTATTTCAAATTACCCAATCAGTGACCATCTCTTAGCAGCATGTTGCAAAATGTTACTGAGAGATGGTCACTGATTGGCTAGTATGAGACACTGCACTGCAAGTGCTACAAAGTTTGTGTCTTCATGAACTACAGAGGGCAGACCCAAGCAGGTACAATATGTATGATTTTAGACAGAGCTTTTAAATACTCCTTTTACCAAAATAAAGTACATAAAATGAAATATATGCATAGGTATCGCTTTAAAGTATAACAAATATTAAGTGATTACTGTGTACTTATAAAATAGATAAGAACCAAACATGCCTTTCAGGTTGACTTGTTGGAGACATGCTATCGAGGAGATGGATGCAGGAAGATGAGCGAGTTGATTGTTCGATGCTGTAATTTCCTTCAGATTCTTCATTTCTCCAATGCTACTTGGAATCTTTTTCAGTGCATTGTCTGAGATGTCCAGATGCTTGAGATTATCTAGTTTGCACAACTCTTCTGGAAGATCAGTTAGCTGGAAAAAGGTAGAGTTGTTGTACATTTCATGTCCAAGACAATCGGATTCGATTATATCTTATTGCACCTCTTTAAAAGGACCTTACATTTTTGAATTATTATATATAATTATAGTTTAGAGTTTGAGAGTTTGAAATCACAGAAATGTTTAGCTGCTACAATTGAAATGCATCAGTCCTTGTTGCTAGTGCAATGTGGATGTCGTTAGATAAAAAGTCTCTGTGGAGAATGCAGCTCAAACAATGCAAAGTTACCCATATGAACAAGAAAGTGTATATAGTTAATCAAGTAAAGGACCATAAAAATCACCTATATATGTGCTGCACCATTAGATAGATGGTAAAAAATCATAGTAAAAAAGTGTTTTATATATATACCGTATTGGTCCGAATATAAGCCACACCCGCCTATAAGCCACACCTGTAAAATTCAAGGGGAAAAAATAGAAAAAAGATAGTACTTAAATATAAGCCGCACCCTTAAAATTGGAGAGAAAAAGACTCTCTCCAAGTGATCAGCCATTGCAAGAAACAGGCTTTCTAATTAGTACTGTAACTTCTTTTGCAGGTTACAGGCTTTACAGGATGTTAGAATCACTAAAACCGTAAATCGCTATTCAACTGCTACAATATTGCAGTCTCAAGCACGAAAATCGGCACCCTTAACTCGCAAATAGAAGCAGCACACATAACTCGCAAACTCGCAAATCCGCATTAATAATTTTACGGTCGAGAATATAAGCCGCACCCGTAATTCGCAAACTCAAAAATCGGAAAAAAGGTGTGGCTTATATTCGGACCAATACGGTATATATATATATATATATATATATATATATATAAATCTTAAATAACTAGCTCACAGTTTACTTGGTTATTCAATATAAGTATATATAGTTCACAAACTTTTACACATAGTTTTTAAAGCAGAGTGAGCTTCATAAAACATTTTCATTAGTAAGTCTAGAGACTGTATATATATATATATCTGTCATATGTGCTAATAAACACAGTTAATTTAAACAGTCTACACACCCCTGTTGTTAAAATGTCAGGTTTCTGTGCTGTAAAAAAATTAGACAAAGATAAATCATTTCAGAACTTTTTCCACCTTTAATGTGACCTATAAACTGTACAACTCAATTGAAAAACAAACTGAAATCTTTTAGGTGGAGGGAAGAAAAAATATAAAAATAAAATAATATGGTTGCATAAGTATGCACACCCTTAAACTAATACTTTGTTGAAGCACCTTTTGATTTTATTACAGCACTCAGTCTTTTTGGGTATGAGTCTATCAGCATGGCACATTCTGACTTGGCAAGGTTCCAAAACGTTAACCTTCTTCTGGTGAAGCCATTCCTTTGTTGATTTGGATGTATGCTTTGGGTCGTTGTCATGCTGAAAGATGAAGTTCCTCTTCATGTTCAGCTTTCTAGCAGAAGCCTGAAGGTTTTGTGCCAATATTGACTGTTATTTGGATCTGTTAATAATTCCCTCTATCTTAACTAAGGCCCCAGTTCCAGCTGAAGAAAAACAGCCCCAAAGCATGATGCTGCCATCAACATGCTTCACTGTGGGTATGGTGTTCTTTTGATGATGTGCAGTGTTGTTTTTACGCCAAACATATCTTTTGGAATTATGGCCAAAAAGGTCAACCTTGATTTCATCAGACCAGAACACCTTTTCCCACATGCTTTTGGTAGACTTCCGATGTGTTTTTGCAAAATGTAGCCTGGCTTGGATGTTTTTCTTCATAAGAAAAGGCTTTCGTCTTGCCACTCTACCCCATAGCCCAGACATATGAAGAATACGGGAGATTGCTGTCACATGTACCACACAGCCAGTACTTGCCAGATATTCCTGCAGCTCCTTTAATGTTGCTGTAAGCCTCTTGGTAGCCTCCCAGACCAGTTTTCTTCTCGTCTTTTCATCAATTTTGGAGGGAGCTCCAGTTCTTGGTAATGTCACTGTTGTGCCATATTTTCTCCACTTGATGATGACTGTCTTCACTGTGTTCCATGGTATATCTAATGCTTTGGAAATTCTTTTGTACCCTTCTCCTGACTGATATCTTTTAACAATGAGATCCCTCTGATGCTTTGGAAGCTGTGGACCATGGCTTTTGCTGTGGGATGCGACTAAGAAAATTTCAGGAAAGACCAACTAGAGCAGCTGAACTTTATTGGGGGTTAATCAGAGGCACTTTAAATGATGGCAGGTGTATGCTGACTCCTATTTAACATGATTTGGAATGTATTGCTTAATTCTGAACACAGCTACATCCCCAGTTATAAGAGGGTGCGCAGACTTATGCAACCACATTATTATTATTTTTTTTCTTCCCTCCACCTAAAAGATTTTAGTTTGTTTTTCAATTGAGTTGTACAGTTTATAGGTCACATTAAAGGTGGAAAAAGTTCTGAAATGATTTATCTGTGTCTCATTTTTTTACAGCACAGAAACCTGACATTTTAACACCGGTGTGTAGACTTTTTATATCCACTGTACACACAGTAAATAAATAGTACATTTGTGTTCACATTTGAATGTCTAAAAACAACTTGTTCCATGTCCAGCATTCTAAGAAATACAGTTATTACACTGCATCCTGAGAACCTTGGCAGGGACATACAAATGTGCCCACAAAGGCTTTGCTCTTGGAATCCATAACCATATGAAACATGGCTTCCCTTAAACAAATGCTTGCTGTATCAAAAAGCTTTAAGGAAAGCTAGAGTTGGATTATACACAATCTAGGAATCACACCCACGTACAGCCGTTGCAAGTTTACTGCCTCTCATCAGCATGGGGCTGGTTCCTTAGCTTGTATATGGATATTTTGACTAGGTAGTTCACAACAACAATCAAATAAATAAATAAGTACATTTTAAAAAAAACAAAACAAGTGGAAGACAGGGGATTCAAACCCATGACTTAACAATGAAAAAGATCTTTAAAACAGGACAGTTACCACTGCACCACCATAGTTCCCTTACAAATATGGTGTAAATCCCTAATATAATGTGCAACAGTTACAGACCCCAGCCCGTTTATTTATGCAGGTTCTTGTGGGACAGCTTCAAAGGCTAAACTAAAATGACAAAAATGTAAACAGACATTCCACATGATTTTTCCCCATTTAACTGATGGTACAGAGAACATATGGACACTTCGGTGGTCCTTTAAAGGTTGTACTTGTTTATGTCTTACCTTGCCAAAACATTTTGCCCAACATGGTTATTAAAAAAGAGCGCATTTTAAATACTAACTTATTGTGTTCCTTTAACTGATTCCACTTCTTAAATGTCCAAGTTGTTACCTAAATGCAAGTACATATTTATATATAATAAAATAAATATAACTGTAATTGATTGCTAATAAGTAATGAGTAAATATGTCAGATAATCAACGTTAATATTTAGTTATTTTACTCATAATTCATCTGAAGAAGAGCATACCCAGTTGATAAAAATAAGAATAATGATGACTTTTTACCTTCAATCCATTTGCCTGTGTAATCTTCAGAGTTTCCAGTGATATAACATTACATACACTTCTAGGAAATACTTTAAAGTTGCTGTTTGAAAGATTCAACTCTTTAAGGCCTTGTAGTTGACAAATATCTGCAGGTATAGTTTGTATTTGGTTTCCTGAGATGTCAAGTTTTTGAATTTTCATTAATGTGCATAGTTCCAATGGAAAATATGTAAACTTATTGTCATTTAGGAAAAGCTCACACAGAGAAGCCATATTGGATATATCTGATGGGATGCTACTTATTTCATTCTTACTGATATCTAAGTACATAAGATTTTGAAGGGTGCAGATATGTACAGAGAACACTGTTAGTTTGTTTCCGCTTAGTTCCAAGTGTTTTAGTTTCTTGAAGCAAGTAATACATTCAGGTATTTCAATAATATCATTGTGGTTGAGATTTAAATATAAAAGTTCAGTCATTGAGCTTAATGCTGGTGGGACCTCCTGGAACTTGTTCCCTGTAAAGTCCAGCTTAGTTATCTGTAAACAGTTCTTCATTTCGATTGGGACACTATGCAAACCATTCTCCGCACACACAACAACCAAAAGACTTCTCAAATGAGCCATTTGTTCTGGTAAGCCCTCCAATGTGTTCCTGTCAACATGCAGCTCCCTCAATTTCTTCAGCTTGTGAATCTTGGTAGGAAGGTTGGACAGCAGATTCCCACTCAGAATTAAACACTCCAAAGATGGACAGTAACATACCTTCTCTGTGATGCCTTTGAGTAGATTATTGGCAATTGAAAGGACCTTTAGGTGTTTCAACTGTTCAATCTTATCTGATATGGTAGTTAGTTTATTGCTATCTAGTGTGAGTTCCTCCAAACTGGCCAAGTTAAACAGCTGTACTGGTAGAAAAGTGAGATGATTCCTGCTCAACGTAAGTTCTCGAAGAGCCTTGAGGTTCCCCATTTCTTTTGGTAAACTTTTAATCTGATTTCCAGATAGACATAGTTTGATGAGACATGGAAGTTTGAATATGGCTTTTGGTAATGTTGAAATATGATTGCAATCCAGGTTCAATACATGTAGGTTCTTAAGATTGACCATGGATTCTGGAAGTGTTCTCAGAGAGTTCCCACTTAATCCTAGAATCTGCAAGGCTGAGAGGTCCCCCAAACTCGAAGGTAATTCTGAGAGGTTGTTGTGATTAACAAAGAGTTGTTTCAAGTTTCCAAAGTGGGATATGCCATCAGGTAGACTTGTTATGTAGTTGTGACTTATGTTTAAGGCTTGGAGATGGGAAAGGTGGCTAATTGCTGGTGATAAGGATGTCAGTTGATTTCCTTCAATGGACAAGATCTCTAGATTGGAAAGATTCTCCACATCACTTGGAATTGTTTTTATTGTATTGTTGTTGAGTTGCAAACATTTTAAATGACCAAGTTTGAAAATATCTGCTGGTATTTCAGTTAGCTCTCTAGAGTTCAGATTGGCAATCGTGTCGGTCTCAGATGACATGGTTATCTCTGAAGGGTCTTCACAAGGTGGAGGTATTCATATATTTAATCTGTCCAGTTTATCTTTTCTCCTCAGTCTGCAAAACATAAAGATTGTAAATAAACTATTGTACATAAAAGAGATTAAAGGGGCACTGTGATGGTCCCTCGTTCATATGGTTAAGCAGTAAAGATAAGCAACAACTTTTCTATTTATTTTGATTAAGATGTTGATCTTTTCTAAGGAAATTGACATTGTGATTAGCTGTTTTACCCATAATTTTTAAGCTGCAACTCATCTTTTTCAGGCTGACACAGCCTGCAGCTGACTTCCTTGTAGCTGCCCATTTATAGCACAGCTTTATAGGAAATGTGCTGCACTTCCTGTTACAGAGTGAAACAAGTAAAATGGACTCCAGCTAAAGATCAAATGCTTTCAGTGTAAATTTTCTCACAAAGCAACATCTATTTTTAATCAAATTAAACTTAAAAGTTGTTTCTAATGACATTTTACTAATTAGAAATCATGAAAGCTGGACAATTATAGTGGAAGAGATAGAGAAATACTGATTTCAGATAGTTTGAGTATCAGATCCTTGAATGCCTACTATAATGCCCCATCACTACATGCTGTGGTCTACGGTAAGATAAACTCATTTTCCAATTTGTTAGAAAGGTAATTTTCTTAGTGAGATCTTACTTGTATTTTCTAGATAGAATTAGAAGTTTTTCTCCTTCTCCTCAGTAAATTAGCTTCTATTAGTGTATCACTTTCTATCTTTGTTGGCACAATGTCATGAATCTCTGTCAACAGTCTTTATCAATGATTCCTTATAAAACTGTTTAATCCACTGTGACATTTATCACTAGTATTGACAGAATAATCAGGTAATTGACACTCCATGGGCATTAAGGCGGCTCTAGACCACAAGATATATACATTCTAGGATAAGCTTTGTATTCTGGGCAGTGGGACAAAAAATGCATTTTATAATGTAAACCAATTTACCATTTATACTCGAAGGCACCTATTTTACCACAAAATACTGGGAAAACATAGTGACTCGAGTATAAGCCAAGGGTGGGAAATGTGCTGCCCCCTGTGTCCCTCTTGCGCCCTCTGTGTCCCCCTCTTGAGTGCCCTTTGTGCCGTCTCTTTCTCCCTCTCCTGTGTCTCTTTCTCCCTCTCCCTTCCCTGTGTCTCTTTCCCTCCCCCTCCTTATCATCCTCTTCATCCACCCTCCTCATCCTCCCTTCTCATCCTCTCTCCTCAACCCCCCTCCTCATCCTCTCTCCTCAACCCCCCTCCTCATCCTCAACCCCCCTCCTCATCCTCAACCCCCCTCCTCATCCTCAACCCCCCTCCTCATCCTCTCTCCTCAACCCCCCTCCTCACTTTAACCCTCTCTACTTACCTTCCATCAGCAGCTGCTCCTCCGCGCGTCTGTGTCGGGACCCGGCCAATGGTAATGATGTGATGCGCATGTGACGTCACGTCATTAGCATATGCCGTGTCCCAACGCGCGGAGGAGCAGCTGCTGATGGAAGTTAAGTAAGGGGAAAGGGAGAGGGGGAGGTAATTAGAGAGTGGTAAAGTGAGGAGTGGGGTTGAGGAGGGGGTTGAGGATGAGGAGGGGGTTTGAGGAGGGGGGTTGAGTGGGTGAAAGAGACACAGGGGAGGGAGAGGGGGGAAGAGACAGGGGGTGGAGAGACATGGGGGGAAAGAGACACAGGGTGATTTGAGTATAAGCCGATGGGGCATTTTTCAGCCTAAAAAAAGGGCTGAAAAACTTGGCTTATACGCAAGTATATACAGTAATTTCTTTTAACACAAAGTATCTTACAAAGTTTTTTTATCTTACATTATACTACAGTATACTGTGTAACATTTTATAGCATAACAGTACCCCTATAATATGTTTTTAATTTTACAAAATGTTAATTAAAGGAGAGACTCAGTGACAGACACAGTCACATTTATAGCCGCTGAGAACTTAAAAGGGCAACACAATGGTCTTTAGCTTTTTGTTTTACATGTAGCAAAAATCAGTGTAGGAGAGAGGTAGCGTAGGATTAATTAGTAATAGCAGTATAGATACCGAGGCTGCATGTTTTGCTAGTTGTGTAGAGATAAAATGGCATCTGTATTTCTGAAGAGACATGCTCTCCCACTCTGAAGAACATGGACATGTCTGAGGGTCACATAGGGCCTCCCGGCCATCTGTGGCCCACCACTGGAGTAAAGCATGCTTTGAACTTGTATGTATAGAAAGATTAACTTATATTGCTTTTTCTTTTTCTATAAATCCAGATTCAGGTGTCTCTTATCTTTATCTTGCATTAGTGATTTAATGTAATGTATTAACTGAAGGAGATCTCAAGAACCATTAGTGTTTGACAACTCTAAAAGAACCAAAGTATCAGATAGTTGATCTTGCACTGATTTGCGGTCATTATCACAGTTTAATGCCATAAAACCACTAGAGCGCTGATCTTGTTATCATCCTTGAGAAGAAGACTCACTTGTATGCCAAACCAATACACTACAAGAATCCTTATAATGACTTACAATGGTATTACCTATTTATTAAAGGATCACTGTAATCATATATTTAAAAGATACTCTTTTGAATATTTACACTTCATAAGCAAAATGTTTTTAGAATCTAAATAAATAAGTCAGCCTCTAATTCGTTACTCTATATATGCCATTATGCTGCTGTTGATCACCTTTCTGATGTGAGAGTAGCCTTTGAAGATGGCACAAAGGGAAGATGTCATCTAAAGCTGTCGGTGCTTTCAGAAAGAAGAATGGGAAATGTACAAGGACACTCCCTCATGAGAAAGGAGTAGATATAGTCATCCTAAAAAAGAAAATGCAATCATGTAGCAAAGAAGAACTGCATATAGAAGTTAAAATTGTAAGGTTGGGCTTATTTATTTTTGCTTTCATTGTTCCCATTTATCAAGTTTAGTTTTGAAGAAGACCATCTAGAAAAAAAAAGGGCCACAGTGGTCCTTTAATTTAAAGGTGCAATCCCCGGTACATTACCAGGTACATCCCAGCTCTTACTTGCTTTCAGGGTAGACTTCAAAGAACATAACCTTTGCTGAGAGCCATCGGCTCATGCACTTGCTCCTTGTGATTCTGTAAAATAAAAAAGGATGGCAATGGTTTTCTAAGAGTAATTACAATAAAGCCAGATTGCAGTCTCATTAATCACATCATGGTAGGGTAGGTATTTGTCTGTCTTACCACCACTAAGGAATAAGCTACTGGGATAACTGGAGAAGTACTAGTAATTCCTGAGATACCAGAGACCCGGGAACAAAACAAATCTTTACCAAAGTATATTTAGAGGTGTCAATGCTACGAAATTTGAGTCCAGGTCATTTGATCAGTTTTATTACTTTTGATTAATTCAGCTTTTTGTATATTTTACATTTAACAGTCTACTTAACAAATGGGACAGTGTTATTTTTAAAACAGTCCAAAAGACCCTACCCTCTTACCTTAAGATGGTATGTTAAACCAACAAAGGGAAAGTCTAAAGTTGAAATGCCAGCTGTGATGGTAGACCCATGAGACATACCAGGACTTGTCGACAGGATGCTTACAGCAGGTGTAATGGAGGCTCTTGGACTCCCATGCCAGTGACTTGATGCAAGGTGTCCCAGCTCATATTAGTGACTGCAAGCAATGACAAGCAGAAGATATGTCACTATGGTGACCTCTACCTAAACATATACAGGGTGAGATGAGGGACACAAGGTGTGTGGTCAGTATATCCATTGAGCATGTCTTTACTTTCATTGTTACAGTCCTAGTAATAATACCAAACAGGAATGACAAGTCCAAAGAATGTGTGAGTAATGTGTGGCTGGTACGGCTGCCAATCACATCAGCCAAGGTGATTATATGTGCCTGGAACAGAGGGCATGGAGGGTATCAGTTAGTGTTGGTCAAAATCATTTTGGGGTCTCTGTTTCAGCTTACAAAGTAGGAGCCCGTAGGGTTCAGTTAAAGAAGGAGATTATATATATATATATATATATATATATATATATATATATATATATGTTTGTGGCCTGATCACCCTCTCTCCCTTTAAAAAACTAACCTTGTAGTGGGCCCTGTTGCTTTCCACCTGCTGCACCACTGGAATGACTGCTCAGTGCAGCTCCCTCTGACCAACATAGCACAGCACAAACACATTTATTCACACCCTCTGCTTAGCAACCCGCGGCTATAAGAAATACTCAGGCTACCCCTGCACGGACCATGGAAACACGCACGCTTTGTTGTGGGCCTGCTGTAACGCTGACACATTCTATGCAAATATTAATATTTGTTGTATTATTACATTACTCCGAATGAATGCAACTATTTGTTCAGTAAAGAATATATTCTTCTGCTTCCCTGTTGCTCAATAACTATTAATATACCAAATATTTACTCATTTGAAGTGAAGAGATTTAGACAATAATGAGATATGACAACTATTCTAGACTGGTCATTTTTATCTGCAGTCTTTTGAATAACCAAATGAGAAATGGCTTTAGCAAATAAATACAACATTTACATTTTTTACTTTTACATTCAATTATTCTTTACTGCAGGCTTCCATTTTCTTTGCTCAGCTGATACTGTCGTTACTTTCTCAAAAGGCTGTGTCCTTGCAAATTAATTCGATTTTTTTTTAACTCACTGACAGCTTTAGCTGGCACTTTCCCATTGTATAGATAGAACCTTCCATTTCCACCCATCTCAAGAAATTGATCGGCAGAAACCAAAATTGCAGATTACAGTGCAGCAAAATTACAGATAAAGAATAATAAATTATATATTATTATTTGTTTACATTCTAAAAGCAATTTACTGCTGTTGCTCAAAAGTAGTATTTTTAAGTATGTGACGACAGTGGTCCTTTAAAGCTGTTCTGAAAAACCAGTCACTGAGTCCTTATCTCCTGGTCCAACCTAACAATTTATACATATACTCAACATTAATCATAGTTATAGAATTGTACTCTATCGGGATAAAACTTTTGTATGCCACCTGAAATATCACTTGGTCAAAAAAAAAAAAAAAAAATCCCAGCTGGCCTCCACGAGCATCAGAAGGTAACCACCGTGGCCCCAGACCAGCTTTAAGAATGCAGTGGGCAATATTTTCTTTCTTTATTGCATCTTAATGAGGATAATTCATAATGTTTCACAATGTTTTTTTTACATGAAGGTGCTAGAGCAGAATAAACTAACTTGAGGCTTGTCCCTGTCTGTCTTTGTGTAGGAATATAGGTGTACGACTCATACCTGTCTCATATCTCCCCGCATTTCATATGCGCAAACAAGGGCACTTCTTATCTAATATCAGGTAGCATAATTATTATTCGGCACTATATATGTGAAGTTTTAGAGATACATAACTGAATATCTGCACAGTGCCCCATAGACACATTCAATTGTGATTTGGCCAATTGAATAGGGCTCTAAATAAGCACATAACATATTTTTTTAAAGTTTTTAGTTAGTAATCATCTATCCAAAAGCAAGATTTTCTCTAATTAAAAACTTCTTTAAAAAAATATATGCTATGTGCTTATTTAGAGCCCTATTCAATTGGCCAAATCGCAATTGAATGAGGGCCATACTCTGTTACACTTCCATTTCAGGTTTCTCTCTTTCTCCTAGAGTTTGAAAGAAAACAACAAGCAAGGCCTGAGAAAGTGGGACATTCCTTCAAAATAAGGATTTTTTGAGTCCCTCAAGGACATGGTGAATTCCAGTAAAAAGAGGGACAGGTGAGAGGTGTGTTGTGTGCTGATGAGAACCAAAGACTACGGTACTCTCTGTGCACACAAGGGAATTGATGTTAGTTCCAATGAAGTGTGAACAAGCTTTTTTCAATATTTTTTTTTCTGTGATGTTTACAATATGTATTTTTGAAATACATGAAAGAAGATGTTTGTGTTCCAAAACCCTTCAAGAACATTCTATCTTATTTTGGGGACCTTCAACTAATGTATCTGTAATGATATGGGGGAAAAAAGTCTGCAGCTATGAAAATAAAAAATATAGTATTATATATTTATCTTTTATTTGTAAGTCACAGACATTTCAATAGTACAATACAGTAAAAAGCAAAAAAAAAAATGTTGGAAAAAAGGGCCCTGTCTCTGAGCTTAAAATCTTACATATGTGGTGCTTATTCCCAAAGCACCTTACAAGATTGAAAACATGCAATCTTACAATCTAAGGGGAGAGGCAGAAACATGGGCAAGACTGACAGATAAGGATTTGGATGGGGCAGGAAGGGAGTGAAGGTGGTGAGTTATATAAATGAGAATACAAATCAAAAAGAGTACAACACTACAAACATTAAAATTACAGTAAATCTAGGTGGGAAGGTTAGAAAGAATTTATTGCTGAGTTGGTGAAATAGTAACATAGCAGGCTAAAGATAGTAGAAATGGGTTGAAGGTTGATCAGGGTGGCCATAATGGGTGGGTTTGTAATAATGCACCAGCAGGTAGTGCGGACTGATCAGTGCAGGTCATTTGTATGACTCAATATAGTAAGACAAAGGCCATGCAAAATTAAAATGGCTTCTGTAAGAGGAAGAGGATTGGTGTTAGAGGAAGAGAGAAAAGAATGGGCAGAGAGGGGAGGGATGTGATTAGAGCAGAGATAAGGAGGGAATAAACTGGGGCTAAGGAATGTAAGGCACAGTATAAGGGGTGGATACATAGATATGGTATTGGAAGGATTACGCAACTGACTAGATAACATTTAAATCTGCTAATATATAATTGACATTCACACTAATAATTTTAAAAATAATAGTGTATGTAATGATGGCATCCTCCATAGTCTGTAAATACCTCCAGTTGTAGTATTGCTTTTTTAGTGGTTTTATTTTCCCGGTATTATATTTACAATATGCTCTTTTGAAGAACTAAACAATAAGCAAAATGTTCTTTGCAAGAAAAAAATGGGGCAGAAATAACAATAAACACCCCATATAATCTAACCTCAGGAATTACAATGTGCCAGACAAATGTGGCTGGATAAAATAACGTAGACTCTATTTTCCTCGTTTTGTTTCTAACATAGACCTTCATAATCGTGTCTGCTTTTGTACCTCATTGCCATTGCCTGTTGATTTGAAGCCTGTTCACATCTCATCTATTTCATCCTCTACTCTACAAGTATTTTGCAATCTCATTATGCCCTTCTTCATCCCAATGTCCATCTTACCCTCTTTAATGCCCAATGCAACCTCTTCCTTACCAACATGCCTCTGTCTTCTCTCTATTTCCTAGCTCCCATCTTCTACCCTAACCTCTGTTCTAGCCTTTAAAGTCAAAAGACAGACCCCAATGCGATCTCTCATCCTCTTTTCACATCCTCGCCTCTTTTTCTTACCCATACAGCCTCACACCTACTATATAACCCCTTCACTGGAGAATCCAGGCCTCCCATTATCCAGAACTCATTGCCTCTTATGAGGAGATTTTTCCAGTTCATGTCTGGGATAGAAGTGATGACATCATTCAAAATAAGGAGAGACTTTTGGGGATTTGTGGGCTGCTACATGAGGTATGAGATGAGGATCAATGAATTTTTTATGCTAAATAGTACCATGAATTATTATTATTATAGTTCATTTATAACGCGCCAAAATATTCTGTAGCGCTGTACATAAGTTAAGTTCAGACAAAGATAAATACAAATTAAAATATAGCAAAGGAAGGAGGGCCCTGTCTTTGGGAATTCACCATGGACATTGGATTCCTAGCTCAAAGTACTTAGGATAGAAACTCGCAGACTTACAATCTAAGGTATAGTGAGTGGTAAAAGAGGGAGAGAGAGGTGTTAGGGTGGAAGGTGATACGCTTCTTTAAAGAGATGCATTTTAAGTGAGGTTTTAAATGTTTTGAGGCAAGAGGATAATCTGGTGGAGCAAGGTAAGGAGTTCCAGAGACTAGGGGCAGCACGAGAAAAGTCCTGGAGGTGGGAGTGAGAGGAGGTGACAAGAGTTGTAGAAAGAAGAAGGTCATTAGCAGAACGAAGAGGGCGGGTGGGGGAGTATTTGGAGATGAGAGCAGAGATGTAAGGGGGAGCGTTATTGTTGAGGGTTTTGTAAGTTAGGGTCATGATTTTAAATTTTATTCTTGAGGCTAAGGGAAGCCAGTGGAGTGATTGACAGAGGAGTGATGCCGACACTGAACGTTGTGAACAGAAGATGAGTCTAGCACAGGCATTCATAATGGATCGAAGTGGAGATAGTCGGGTGGTGGGTAGGCCAACAAGAAGCGAGTTGCAGTAGCCTAGTCGAGAGATGTTGAGAGAGTGTATTAGGATTTTAGTTGTGTCTTGTGTAAGAAAGTGACGAATTCTAGAGATGTTTTTTAGATGGAGAAGACAAGATTTAGTTAGTGATTGTATGTGAGGGATGAAAGACGGGGCGGGGTCCAGTGGAACTCCAAGACAATGGGCTTGGGAGGAGGGGGTGATGCATCCTTTGCCCCATGTATGAAGGGGGCGTCATTTTTTTTTTTTTTTTTTAAACACTAGATGGTGGATAATGATGGGTTGTCATATAGTATCAAAGTGTTCTCATTTCTTTAAAAATGTGAATCAGGGAAGTGGAGATTTCTGTATGTAAAACGGGTGAGCTCAATACCATTTATCACAAGTAACCATTACCCATGATGTTACCGGAGTGTATGGCCAAAATCGTGTCACGGTCTGCAGTCTAGAAAATGGCTTGTTGCTGCCCCCATATGGCTCTTAATGAGGAATTACAGTACAATGCTTTCATGTGAGTTAAAGTCTAAACTAAAGTATGAAGAAAGACCCTTGATAAAAGCTTAACATATATTGTTTTTACTTTGTAAAGCTCTTTGTCCATTTATCTGTAAGCTGGTGTATGTCACACAAGCCTCTACTGCCATGTTCCTGATATGGCATCTCCAAATACATTGTAATATAATAAATTTAAGGGCTAAATTCTTCGATTTTGTAAAAAAAAAATATTTTGGCCATTATCAAATACTTTATTATTAATATATATATATAGGACGTCATTGGTCCTTCAATGCTGAAGTCAACACGTGAGTCATAGCATTTGGGTTTGGATGTGACAGAGTCTAAAAAATACTTACCCTTTATTTATCTGGGGTAGCCCCATTAAAACTTTAACCTAAGAAAATACATTACTAATCTTATCAAGTTATTAGGTAAATATTATTCATTATGATCTCAACAGAAAACAATATACAATAATACAATTTACAATGGATATATTTGTTGTATAATAAGAAAATGTATTTTGCAATTATAGATGAAATACAACTTATCTAACAATTTAATATGATGTAGTGATTATTAGAGTACTGTGTTGTGGTGGGGCTGGTGTACCTAAATGAAGCTGTGAGCTATACCATGTAGGGTCACCCAAGATGAGCAGGTCATAGCAGAGACGTCAGACCAATTGCGGTTCACTGTAGAAGGAACTGGCAACCCACTCTAGTATCTTTGCCAAAAAAAAAAAACGTACGGATTAGCACAACCAGAAAAACAAAATAATGTGCCTGGGTGAAGCGGTCCATATGGTCACCAAGAGTCGGACACGAGTGAAGGACTGAACAACAACAACATCATGTATGAGTATGCCTACATGTACAAAGCAAGCCAGGGACCTATTTTGCCACAAAATTCCTCTTAGTAAAAATGTTTCCACTTCGGGATTGTGGGTAGTGTCATGCAAATGATGCTCATAATGTACAGCCTTTACGCCTCTAGCCCAGTTAACGGGACATGAAACATTTGTTGCATCAGAACATTTTATAATGTGTAGGAGAAACAATGTGTTTTCCTTTTTCAAATAAAGGTCTCAGAGCACAACAACGTATGCAGAAGTTGGAGGCCTCCCCTGTACTAGCCAATTAGATCATCAGACTGAAGTATGCTCTCTGCATTTCCGGTTCGTTTCAATAAACAGGTTTTACTTAATATTTATTCATGCAAAAAACATTTGTAAGGTTTAAAAAATTCTTTCAAACAGTTGTATTCCAGGTAACTTTACCAGGCCCGTTTAGAGCTGTATGTGCTGTTGATATGATAAAATGTTGATATTACTAATTTATGTTAGTATAAATCCAGAGAAATAAGGTGAATGTGTCCCTTTAATCAGAGTGAATACCAATAAATATTTCATGACCGTGTTACCTGAATAAGAATCTCCTTGAAGCTTCCAGCTCACATTCCAAGTTGCAGGATCTCTTCTCACGGAGATGACAGCAGAGATGCTCAGTGAGGCCTACAAGGATTTAGGAATCACTTAGCAGAGTTTTGTAGGTGAGGTGTAGCATCGGGATACCCGCAGAATAGAAAACTATTTTAGTGGACATAACTTTTTAATGGCTTTTTGCAGAGACTATGGTGCAGTGGTTAGAAAACTTCAATTTCTCAGTCTCCTTTCATACATTTTTTTTAAATTTAAATAAATATTATTATTTCATATTTATTTAGATAACTATTTTAAAGCAATACAACAACAAAATTGGCCCCATGTGAAAGACAACAATATACTTAATATATAATTAATATAGGAAATGTAAGGCTTCCTTTCTCAGCCAGCACAGCTAGTCCTGATTAGTCACCAGCTCATGACGTATTATGTTTATGTAAGGGAGAAGGAACTGGCCTAAAACCGCCAACATCGATGGGATCATAACTCAGCTAAGTTCGTAGCAGTTAAAAAGATGTTCACTCTTATCACCATATGTGTTGTGCAGAATCATATAGAGGGTGGAATCAGTGTCCCTTTAAGTGAGTATCACATATATAGTTGTGAGCAGGCGAGCTTGCTTAAGCCGTTGCTCACGCTAGCGGGCTCGCATAGCGAGCCCGCGGCCCTCGCGAAGCGAGGGTCGCAGTTGCTGGCAAGGAGCGCCGCAGGCGCTCCTTGCCAGCAACTGCAGCCCTCGCGAAGAGGGCTGCAGCCCTCGCAGCAACTGCAGCCCTCGCGCTCCTTGACAGCATTTGCGGCCTTTGCGAAGAGAGGGAGCTGTGCGTGCACGCCCCTGGAGAGAGGGAACTGTGCGTGCACGCCCCTGGAGAGAGGGAACTGTGCGTGCACGCCCCTGGAGAGAGGGAACTGTGCGTGCACGCCCCTGGAGAGAGGGAGCTGTGCATGCACGCTGCTGGAGAGAGGGAGCAGAACTCCATGCCCCATTAGACCCATCAGACTACTTACATTCATTGGAGCATTTCAATTCACCTCCGCCATGTCTCCCCTGCCTGCACATTTTCTGCAGAAAAGGGGGTTTCAGAATTACGTCACATGCATGCAAAGTCATTCAGGAAGTCCCTGCCTCTGCAGAAAAACGCACAGGCAGGAGATGCATAGTGGTGGATAATTGAACAGCTTCGATGAATGTAAGTAGTCTGATGGGTCTGACTGATAGTGACAGATCTGACTGATCGGGACCATGAAGGCCTGGCCTGGGGGGACATGAAGGCTTAGCCTGGGGGGACATGAAGGCTTAGCCTGGGGGGACATGAAGGCTTAGCCTGGGGGGACATGGCATCATGGGCTGGATGCCATAAACTAATAAAAAAAAATACATATATACAACAAAATGTGCACTGGGACATTATTTATATATATATATATATATATATATATATATATATATATATATATATATATATATATATATATAGATATAGATAGATATAGATAGATAGATAGATGTGCAGAGTGTATACATATATATATATATATAATGATGTATTGTGTGTGTGTGTGTGAGGTGTGTGTGTAATGTGCAGTGTGTATACATATATATATATAATGATGTATTGTGTGTGTGTGTGAGGTGTGTGTGTAATGTGCAGTGTGTATACATATATATATATATATATAATGATGTATTGTGTGTGTGTGTGTGAGGTGTGTGTGTAATGTGCAGTGTGTATACATATATATATATAATGATGTATTGTGTGTGTGTGTGAGGTGTGTGTGTAATGTGCAGTGTGTATACATATATATATATATAATGATGTATTGTGTGTGTGTGTGTGAGGTGTGTGTGTAATGTGCAGTGTGTATACATATATATATATAATGATGTATTGTGTGTGTGTGTGAGGTGTGTGTGTAATGTGCAGTGTGTATACATATATATATATATAATGATGTATTGTGTGTGTGTGTGTGAGGTGTGTGTGTAATGTGCAGTGTGTATACATATATATATATATAATGATGTATTGTGTGTGTGTGTGAGGTGTGTGTGTAATGTGCAGTGTGTATACATATATATATATATAATGATGTATTGTGTGTGTGTGTGAGGTGTGTGTGTAATGTGCAGTGTGTATACATATATATATAATGATGTATTGTGTGTGTGTGTGTGAGGTGTGTGAGGTGTGTGTGTAATGTGCAGTGTGTATACATATATATATATATAATGATGTATTGTGTGTGAGGTGTGTGTGTAATGTGCAGTGTGTATACATATATATATATATAATGATGTATTGTGTGTGAGGTGTGTGTGTAATGTGCAGTGTGTATACATATATATATATATAATGATGTATTGTGTGTGTGTGTGTGTGAGGTGTGTGTGTAATGTGCAGTGTGTATACATATATATATATATAATGATGTATTGTGTGTGTGTGTGTGAGGTGTGTGTGTAATGTGCAGTGTGTATACATATATATATATATATATAATGATGTATTGTGTGTGTGTGTGTGTAATGTGCAGTGTGTATACATATATATATATATATATAATGATGTATTGTGTGTGTGTGTGAGGTGTGTGTGTAATGTGCAGTGTGTATACATATATATATATATAATGATGTATTGTGTGTGTGTGTGTGAGGTGTGTGTGTAATGTGCAGTGTGTATACATATATATATATATATAATGATGTATTGTGTGTGTGTGTGTGAGGTGTGTGTGTAATGTGCAGTGTGTATACATATATATATATATATAATGATGTATTGTGTGTGTGTGTGAGGTGTGTGTGTAATGTGCAGTGTGTATACATATATATATATATATATATATATAATGATGTATTGTGTGTGTGTGTGTGAGGTGTGTGTGTAATGTGCAGTGTGTATACATATATATATATATATATAATGATGTATTGTGTGTGTGTAATGTGCAGTGTGTATACATATATATATATATATATATATATATATATATATAATGATGTGTTGTGTGTGTGTGAGGTGTGTGTGTAATGTGCAGTGTGTATACATATATATATATATATATATATATATATATATATATATATATATATATAATGATGTATTGTGTGTGTGTAATGTGCAGTGTGTATACATATATATATATATATATATAATGATGTATTGTGTGTGTGTGTGAGGTGTGTGTGTAATGTGCAGTGTGTATACATATATATATAATGATGTGTTGTGTGTGTGTGAGGTGTGTGTGTAATGTGCAGTGTGTATACATATATATATATATATATATAATGATGTGTTGTGTGTGTGTGAGGTGTGTGTGTGTAATGTGCAGTGTGTATACATATATATATATATAATGATGTATTGTGTGTGTGTGTAATGTGCAGAGTGTATACATATATATATAATGATGTATTGTGTGTGTGTGAGGTGTGTGTGTAATGTGCAGTGTGTATACATATATATATATATAATGATGTATTGTGTGTGTGTGTAATGTGCAGAGTGTATACATATATATATAATGATGTATTGTGTGTGTGTGAGGTGTGTGTGTAATGTGCAGTGTGTATACATATATATATAATGATGTATTGTGTGTGTGTGTGTAATGTGCAGTGTGTATACATATATATATATATATATATAATGATGTGTTGTGTGTGTGTAATGTGCAGTGTGTATACATATATATATATATATATCACATATATAGTTGTGAGCGTACGAGTTGTTGCTAACGCCGCGGGCTCGCTAAGCGAGCCCGCGGCCCTCGCGAAGCGAGGGCACTGCCCGAGGGTCTCAGTTGCTGCAAGGAGCGCCGAATTCGCGAGGGCACTGCCCGAGGGTCTCAGTTGCTGGCATGGAGCGCCGAAGGCGCTCCATGCCAGCAACTGAGGACCCTCGCGAAGCGAGGGCCGCAGTTGCTGGCATGGAGCGCCGAAGGCGCTCCTTGCCAGCAACTGCGACCCTCGCAAACTTCACGTCGCAACCCAAACAGTACGACACACACATTACGACACTCGCAAACAACATACGACACACGTTCACACACATTACGGACTCGCAACACTCGGACATTACAAAATGTAAAACACAATACATACACACACCACATACATAAAAAACTTACCTACACCAAGAGGGAGCACCCAGCACCTCAAAAATACAACTTACACCTCGATTTTACTTCAAATAAAACAGTTTAGAGACTAAAAAAAAAACGAAGCGAGAGAAAAAATGGCCGCCGAACAAAACGAAAACGAGGCTACAGCACTCTAAACTCGCAAAACACCACAAGAAACTCGCAAAACACCACAAAACACCTACGGATATTCCGATACAAACGTATAACACACATTACTCGCCATTTGACGCCAATGCGGAAGTACACGACAACGGTTTGGGCTCGCGCACGCACAGTGTTACACTGCACACATTCAGCACGCTTACACAGCAGATCCACACCACTAATGCTGCAGCAACATCAAAACACATTCACAGCTCTTCCACACAATGCTTTAAAATAGGTAAAGTATATTCATTTATTAATGTATTATATATTTCATTATTACACACTAAACAGCATTAGCTACCTTACAATTTCATTGCCGTCATTTTTTGACGGGCAATTCGCTAGTTAATATAATATTCATTCAAAACACAAGGAAGACAATTTTAAGGAATAATTTTCTTTTTTTATATAAATACAAGTAGTTCAATTACCTTGTTACTATATTGATCCTGGAGACAGCCAAGTTGGGTATAGTTAGTGATAACTATTATTTACCTAACAATAGGCTTATATACACAAAGTTCAAAGCTTTTGACACTCCATGACTTATCCTCCAATGTATATCATACTCATAGTCCTCCCCTTCAAACAATTCATTTTTGGATAAGAAAATCTTTGATGCAAACTTGTTGCGCACCAGCTTCTTCTCATCTTTGGTTGCTTGCAGGTCATGCACACCAAGTAGAAACCTCTTGTGTCTTGAAGTCTCCATACTTTATTTATGAAGAAGTATTCCTTGAGACCACTATTTTTAGACCAAAAATTTAAACAAACTAAATAAATATACAGAGATCCTTGTTGTCATTGTGTCCAACAATTACATATAAAAAATGTAAAATATATCTATTTGTCCGGCCAATATAAAAATGGAGTGCTCGTGAAGAATGTAGATTCAGCCAAAGTCCATCTCTTCTTGTTCATTAACCGTAGCCATATCGCTCAGTCACATTCGTCTCGGTGGGTGGGAACTGACCACTTAATTTCATCAGTAGCTTCACTACAAGACCTGCCTGTTTGTAAGTAACAAAAACAAACATTAAAAATGGAAAAGTATAAATAGAATTCACAATTTTTTTTTTGTTATTCCAGAGATCATGGGGGTCCTTTAAAAGGTCGGATTACAGGATAACAGCAGTGACATTTTTCCATCATACATAGAATCACATTGTTCAACATCAGAAAAGTTTTTTTTTACCCCACTAAGAAATCTTTGTGGCCTACAAACTAGAAACACGATGAGGAGAAATCAGGGGATTGTTTTCTACACTAGTCCTGAGTGATAACATGATGGCAGAGTACCCTGTGAATGCACTATATCCTTACAAGATTACATACATAGAGCAAAGAGCAACGGCTAACACTTCCTCGCAAGTCTGTTTCAAGTCTGATGAGCGGTGGATCAAATATTATGCTTAAGTCTATTTTTCTGCTTATTGTTTCCTTTTTTCGCATGCAGAAAACAAAAACGTGTGTAATGTTTATGCCCTGTTAAATGTGTGATTAAAAGTGGAACTAAGGTTGCCCATTAAAAGGCCACTGCAATTTGTTACATACTTCAAGTATGTGAAGTTTTGCCCAAACTCACAAGCATAGCAGCTGTGTAAACGATGTGCATGAAAACAGTGGGTTGCCATTCCACTAAAGCCTACTGTTAAAGTACCATAAAATAGAATAGATATGATGCCGTTGTCTGCCGTTATCCTGTTAGAAAGAAAGGCAAATGTGTATGTTGTTCAGTCGTTGTCCGACCCTCAGTGACCCGAATGCACACCAGCCACTGCCTTATCTATCAATCTCAGCTTTCCCCTTCTTGCCTTCAATCATTCCCAGCATCAGAGTCTTCTCTAGGGAATCATGTCTTCTCATGATATGGCAAAAATATTTGATCTTTCAAATATTCATGATCAAACCTTTCAGTGAACAGTTTGGCTTGATTACCTGTAGTATTGTTTGATTTGATAGCTTGGCAGGCCAAGGGATTCTAAGCTGTTTTCTCCAACACCACAATTCAAAGGCGTTAATTCTACAGTGCTCAGACTTCTTTATGGTCCAACTCTCACATCTTTGTGTTACTACTGGGAATACCATAGTTCTAACTATGCAGACCTTTGTTGATAGTGTAATATCTTTACCTTTTATTAGCTTGTCCAAGCTTGCCATAGCTTTCCTCACCAGAAGCAAACAACTTAATTTCATGGCTGCAGTCTGCAGCAATCTTGAGCCCAGGAAAATAAAATCTGTCACTGCCTCCACTTCTTCCCCATCTATTTCCCAGCAACTGAGATTGCCGTTTGCCATGGTCTTCGTCTTAACGTTGAGCAGCAAGCCATGTTTTGCACTCTCTTCCTTCACCCTAATCAATAGGTCCTTTAGTTCCTCCTCACTTTTAGTCATCAACATAGTATCATACGCGTATCTAAGGTTGTTGAGATTTCTCCCAGCAATACTGATTCCTGCTTTGGATTTGTCCAGCCTGGCTTTATGCATGATGTACTCTGCATATAAACTGAATAAATGCAATATATATACAACCTTGTCACACGTCTTTCCGGGTCTTGAACCAGTTAGTTGTTCCATGATTGGTTCTGACCCTGTCTTCTTGGTCCACTTATAGATTCCACAGGAGGAGGATGAGAACTTGCCACAATTTGTTGTGATCCACACAGTCAAAGGCTTTAGAATAGTCTATGAAGCAGAAGTAAATGTTTTTCTGGAACTCTCTTGCTTTCTCTATTATCCAGTGGGCTTTGGCAATTTGATCTCTTGTGCCTCTGTGAAACCCAGCTTGCACATCTGGTAGTTTTCTTCGTCCATGCATCCCGTTTTTGGGATTGGGATGTAGACTGAACTTTTCCAGTCTGCTGGCATTGTTGACTTGAACATTTCAGGATTATGTCAACACCTGCAGCCTTGTTATCAACAGTGCTTCCTAGGGCCCATCTCACTTCATTCTCAAAGATGTCTGGCTCCAGCTCAATGTACAATCTATTGAGGTTATCACTCCTGTTAAGATCTTTCCTGTAGAGAGCTTCTGTGTATTCCTGCCACCTTTTCTTTATTTGATCGGCTTCTGTTAAGTCCTACCATTTTTTTCTTTTACCATAAATCACGTTGGCATGAAAGTTTCCTTTGATCCCCAATTTTCTTGAATAGATGACTTGACTTTCCTATTCTGTTATCTTCTTCAGACTCTTTACATCGTTAATTACAAAATGTCTAATTTTTCTTCTTGCTATGCTCTGGAAATCTGCATTCAGTTGGACAAATCTTTTCCTATCGTTGTGCCCATTTCAGACATGAGTTTCTCACCATTTTTCATAAAGCTTTATTGTATCACTCCCTAGCTCTGAGTTTCTTACTTTTGACATGAATGTCAGCTATCATCAGTAAGAATGAGAGGGGGAGGGTATCTGGGAGTTCCCGAATTATCATGACACTTACCTGTTTTGTGTGAACTATGAAACTCATTTTATTTTCCAGACTGTGAATTTGGAAACAGGTATCGGCATCTCCCAGCTGCCACATGAAGCAACCAAATTTTAAACTAATCAGCAGCGCCTGCACACAGAAAGGGGAAAAAAACGAGGCATTATATTAAAGAAGCCATTTTAACTTAGCAAAGCATTATTTCTACAGATAAACCATGAACACATCTTAAATATATAATTAGTTTAGGATTGCATCATACAGGGTGATTAGATGAAACACAGAAAATAGTGCCAAATGAGAAGACGCTTATCATGTTAAAGGTGCTTCTATGAAGCTGGATTAGCAGTTGGTGATACAACAAGAGCGTCTCATCTCATAGCAGTTATTGAACCAGAATGATCATGTGGATGATGCAGAATACAAGTACTTTATAATCTGGCCCAGTGCACAGATCAAGGGCATCAATGCAAGTTCTTTAGGGTGATGCTATTGTTAGTACTAGTTAATCCATGATATCTTCCAAAAAATGTTGTGTGTGGAAAGCTATGTAAGGGGAACCAGCAACTAAGAATGCCTATTTGACAAGCCTGCATGGTACTGGACACAGCGCTACACACCATACAATTTCACTGCATAGATTTTGCTACCCACTTCAAAAAGATCATTGTTCTATCAGACATGACATTTACCACCTGTTTTTTTTCTCTTTTCAGCAACTCCACCCTAAAACAGTTTACCCTGGTTCTGAGAGTATGGTCACTGCACCCCCCCCCCCCCACCTAAACACTCTTCCCATTCAATCCGTTACCAAATCTTTCCACTATAGAATGTCTTGCTAATGTACCAATTTCTCACTTCACAATCCATAATCTATTCTCTTATTTTCTCTAAACACTTAATCATCCTCCTCCTTCTCCCCCCCCTTATCATCCTCCTCCTTCCCCCCTTATCATCCTCCTCCTTCCCCCCTTATCATCCTCCTCCTTCCCCCCTTATCATCCTCCTCCTTCCCCCCTTATCATCCTCCTCCTTCCCCCCCTTATCATCCTCCCCCCCTTATCATCTTCTTTCCCCCAGCTTATCATCTTCTTTCCCCCATAACCTCCTCCTTACTGCACCCTCTCCAATCCCTATACCCCACTCTCCTTATTTGCTACTATGCTCCGATGAGCTGATGCTGATCCTGACGCCGCAGCACGTCTTCAGTACTGGCATATGCTAATGACGTGATGCGCATGTGACGTCACGTCATTAGCATATGCCGGTACGGAAGACGTGCTGCAGCGTCAGGATCAGGATCAGCATCAGCTCATTGGAGCATAGTAGCAAGGAAGGAGAGAGGGGGATAGGGATTGGAGTGGGTGCAGTAAGGAGGAGGTTATGGGGGAAAGAAGATGATGATAAGGAGGGGGAGGAGGGGAAGTTGGAGGATGATGATAAGGAGGGGAGGAGAAGGAGGAGGATGATGATGATGATAAGGGGAGATCGAAAATAAGCCGAGGGGGGCTTTTTCAGCATAAAAAATGTGCTGAAAAAGTTGGCTTATACTCGAGAATATACAGTATTACTCAATGGCTACTAAATATTTTATTTAGAAGCAATTCAAACTAGCTTATTTTGGGCTTCTTTGCAGAGCAGTTGGCACAATGGTGTTACACATGTAAAAATATCCATATGTATGTAGGGTAAAATGCACAATTTATTACTATAACATGTCCCAATTACAGTAGTACACTTCAGGGATTATACAGACTCTGTAAAGAGTAGGCAACTGTAATCATCCAGGGCAAGTAGCATACCAGATTTAAAGATGGCAATGCTTCCTCCTTGGTGTATCTGAAAATGGCTCCACTATTTTGATTGATCTATCAGGAGTATCCGGATTGCAGCCCCATACCTGCTCATGTTCACACTGTATACTTTCCAAATAATGGATTAGGTCCCCTAAGACTTACTTTGGTTTCCAGATTGAGAAGATGAAGTCCTTTAATGTTGATTCCCACATATACTCTGATGACTTTATGGTTGCTAGAGCTGGCCTTTGTGAATATTTCACCTGTAAAAAATGCTGCTCCGTAGGTAGGAATGTCCCAGCAGTTCTGAAGAAACATGCGCTGGAGATGGTGCATCTCCTTGCTCACACCCTCACTTGTACTTAAACTCTAAAAAAAATATAAACAATACATAGATAAACTGACTGACCGAACCAAACAACAGAGCATGGCTTCAAGATCCACGTTAGATCAAGGGCTTGTCCATCCATTAGACAATGAAGAATACACCTCTGGGTCTTTTTTTCATGTACAAACGTATTTGGTACCTTGTTTAATTTAAGGTTTTGCAACTATTTACACTTTGCTAACAATGACCTAGATTTAAAAAACTAAAAGGCATAATTGTTATAAAATATCATAGACAGTCACTGAATGCAAAACGTTTCCCTAATATAAAGAAAATACATTAGTATATAGTAGTGTTGTGGACGAAATTCATGAAAATGTATATTATGTCTATGCTGCATTCCTTTCCTTACAATATATCATAAGATAAGGCACTAATTACCTTTATTCTTTATTCTGAGAGTCCTAAGATGGCTACTGAGCTGTATTCTGAGAGTCCTAAGATGGCTACTGAGCTGTATCCTGAGAGTCCTAAGATGGCTACTGAGTCATATCCTGGGAGTCCTAGGATGACATTTATATCCGTGACCAAATAAGGATATGACCCCTGCCACCTTCCAAGAGCCAATCAGAAGCTTCACATAAACTGACCATAATGACATCAACATCCGAGACAAAATATGGAAGGACCCTTCCTACCTTGTCAACCAATCAATAACTCACTCACTGTCTAATAATGAGTCGTATGATTGTTATATCTGATCAACTTATATTATATAAGTTCCTATGTTGTATTTGGGGGGGGTTCGTTCGTTGGGAAGAATACAAGAAGTTTTATACCAGAACTTTTGGGTCTGTGTAAATTCTTGTCTCTGTGTGCACACATGGCCAACAGACGGATGATTTGGACAGGAACAGATATTACATAATTGGATTATTTTTATCCATCCAAAACAGTAGCACGTCTTAGATGTAAGCATGCCCATGCCATTTTTACGCAGCTAGTACAATTAGTGACACAAGAAGCTCATCTCACCGGGCTTGCTACATATTTTAAGAGCACAGTTTTTATAAATCTATTTAATTTTTTTCTTTTATTTTCATATATGGTATAATTTAAAACAATATGCAACAACAACTACCTGTCAAATAGCCTTTATAATCTACCCACCAATTTTAGAATGACATATCTAACGGCTAAGTATTGCCAATAACTGATAATCAAACATATTGTGTAGGTGCTATGGCTGAATCATTTTCAGTGTAAGCCATATAAAACTGACCGGTAGGCGGAAGAGAAAGGCGGACTGATACTTAATGTAAATGATCTGTAAACAATGCAATTAAAACATCCAATTAATCAAGTACTAGGTATTAACTGTAAGGGTACTTTATATGTATATATTTAACCACTTCATATAAATAATTACTACAATACAAATATCATTTTTAAAAGCATTTCCAATATATTTGTTTAAGACATGGAGATCAGTATTGCATAAACTGGCGAAATCCTGTAACTTTATACTGTGCACTGTAGACATAACAAATACACAACAGAATCCAAGTTATTTGTTAATAGCAGTTAGTGAAATATTATACATTTAAATCAATATGATAAACAAATGTAAGTACCTTGTATTCATGAAGAATTCGACTGGTCCAGTGAGGCGCTTTGCTCTTCAGTTTAGTGATTGGTACAATCGATTTAAGATTTTCCTCACTAAAAGAAAAGATAGGGATAATAATTATTCCTTCCCGATTTGAGTATCAGTTTGTGTACTATATGCATCTGGTCGGTTTGTACTCACTTTAAGAAGCCCTGTTTGTGCTTCTTGCTTTCGTAGTTGCCATAGACTATCTGCAGGAGCAGGCTCGCTAGAGAGATCAGCTTCACATCTGGTGCCGGATAGAAGCCTTTCAGTAGGTTGTATCGGGCTTCATCAAAAAGAATAAGTATGGCCAGGGGCTCCTCAATCTTCAAAGACATTGGAAAAGTTTAATTCATCAGCAAAGCAGAAAATCATTGTAGTAATGGCAACAAAAAAGGATACAGAAGTGCCTTAGTGTCAAGAACAGCACATTAAAATAGTTTAACAGAACAAACTTGAAAAAGGTGGCTTGAGACATTGTGCATATGGTGGATGGTAGTTCTTACAGGATATTTCATTTGCCTCTGTATCTTTATTTTATGTCTGGACAGTTTATTTTGAAGGTTATAACCTATTTAGAAGAGATATAGTTAATGGCAGAGGTGTAAGATGAATTTATCTGAAGTCTACAGTCATAAAAGATATTTGTGGTGGAACTAGTGATAATGTGAAAGCCTTGTGAATAGAAATAACCAGTGAAGTTATAAATTATCCATAAAAATATTGGTGGGAAATGCTCTAAACCACCAAATGAAGTGAAAGGGAGGAATCACAATTATTGTTACATATTGGAAATGCGGCTAAGCACCGGCAAGTTCTAATAATGGGAGATTGTAATAAACCGGATAAATGAGACCAGCAGTATGGGTAAGGGGAGCAGGTTCTTGAGTACACTCAGGGATCATTAGCTAGCCCAGGTTATACAAGAACCTACTAGAAATGAAGATCTAGTAATAAAGAACAATCACATATATAGTTGTCAGTGTTGGTGACGTTTGCAATGTTGGTAACGCAGTTGCGCCCTCACAAAGCGAGGGATGCCTGCGAGCCTCGCAAAGCGAGGTAAGCCGTTGATGCACGCACAACTTAGGCTGCAATGAGCGACAAAAGCGACTGTGAGCCAAGAGCGTAACTCTAAAAAGAAGAGACAGGAAGCCTGGGATTGAGGTTGCAAGTGAATTTGAGCCATATTTGGCATTTTTCGTGAAACCAAAAATCGGCTAAGCAAGGAAAAAAAGGGCGGACGAAAATCGTAAAAATTCTCAAACTGGATGAGAACGAGGCTGAACATCGTCAGGCACGCGCGGGACTTTGAAAATAAAACCAACGTCAGTCAGCACGCGCCATGCAAACATTCAGCACACACAGAGGAGAAAGACTCAGGGAAGGGATGGGGGGAGATGGTGGAAAGAGACACATGGCATTCCCAAGCACAAAACTTGCAGGTTAACGAAACCTTCCATGAGAGGCCCGTACAGTAGGCGACAGGAATTGCTCGCGATGAGCACTGTGAGAGGGAGAGGCTTGCAATGAGCGCCAAAGGCGAGCAGCATGGGGCTTGCGATGAGCGCCGAAGGTGATCAGTGCAAAGCAGGAAAGTTGAAGTACACAAGGGAGAGGCTCGCAATGACTCGCAAGGCTCGCCAAAGGCACTCATCGCAGGGCTCGCGATGAGCACCGAAGGTGCTCAGAGGAGCAAAAGCCTCACATTGTGTGGCAAACAGCATTGCCAGCCCGTCATTTTTGACGGGCATGTTCCTAGTATTAATATAATATCAAATGTTGCAGCAGGGAAGCTCTTGGGAAGCAGTGATTATAGCACAGTACCACTTGAAGTATTTGGTGCCAACAAAAACTCATTTTAAAAATGGCAAATTTTAATGATCTAAGGGCAACAATACAAAATAGGATTAATAATTATTTAAAGATTAAGATAAGGATAAATATCAGCAGTTCTGGCCCAACGAATTAAACTGTCACAATACATTTTATGGTGTTTTGTATAACAGACTGGTGAGTGATGTTTTTCCAATTTTAAGCCAATGGGCCTGTTGTACACATGGACATGAACAACAAACTCATATACGACTGTATATAACAGTGATGGACAACCCATTTCAGCTTAAAGGAACATGGTACACAATTGTATTTAAAAGAGCATGTTTTAAACATTACAAAAGTAGTTTTTTGAATGAAAAATAAAAAGCAAAATCTGTTAAAACATCATTCAAACTAACAGGTAATGCATACTCTAGCCTGTAGATCTCATTTGCTGACAAGGGCAAGTCCCCAAGAGCACATACATACATATATATACACATACACACACACTTTTGCTTCACCACATAATCATTTTTTATCACCTTGACGTGAAGATGCCGGTATATGATCAATACCTATGAAATTGAGGCAGACTGGATTTTTATATAAAAAAAGAGTTATGTTTAACAAAATACCTGAAAGGCAAAAGCTATGGAATAAAAACAATGAAATTCATACTCTTGTTGATGAGCAAATCCCAAAATTTCAAAGCAATTCTCTCTTCCAGATCTCCTTTATAGAACATTATCTTCTTCCCTACCCCAAGAAACTGAAACAAGGCAAAATATGAGTAAATATAAGTTCTTATCTTTGTTTTATCAGTAAGCCTTTCACCGACTGAAAATCACTCATCGCATTGAGATGCAAAAGTATTGCCAGACTCTGTGACAATGAAAGGGTTAAACAAAAAGTGTTTATCACACGGAGGTAGAAATACATAGGTTCTTACTTTCTTTTCAATGTCTAGAGTCAGCTTTACATCCCTCCTCAGGAAGAGCTGTGGAGTTTCCCTTTGAGGGTCCAGGATGGTCAGCTCTGAGACTATTTCTGCCCAGTCTCGGACATGCTGCAGGGGCTTGTGGAACGGCTTCAGCTGGAGACCTTAAGACATAAGAACCACGTGTGGACATCAGTTGTTCCTGTACAGTCTATCACAATAGCTAGAATAAATCTGTTGCCACGTTTCTAAAATGTTCTTATAACTAATATGACTTGATAATGTAGAAAGTGCATTTACAATGTTTAAAACAAATGATTTTTAGCTATTGTATTCAATATGGCTTTAATGGTAGCATTTTTTTTTATTCTCTTTATTAAAGACACTGAGAAGATACAAAATATCCAGTTATATATCACAAGCATGTTACAATACTTGTCTTATCCATCTTTTTCAATATTTTCTGACCATAATAACATCTTATTTCTTGCTAACAATAGTTTGTTTTGTGCAAAGAGAAGAAGCAACAAAAAAAGAGGGGGAAGGAATGCTGGTGTTTGAGAAATCTTCTCCAGCTAGGTCTTACAGCGCTATTTTTCAATTCCAGCCCACTCAGTGTCCACTGAACCCAACAGGCCACACGTTTTCTGTGATTTTTAACTAAATCCGCTGATAATGATCACATTATATAGATATGTTGGATTTTCCTCCCAACTTGCTCGAATGTGGGCACACCGTCCTTCCAATTTTTGGCAATTATGATTCTAGAATCTAAAACCATTTTTTTTTTAGCAAAAACGTCAAAACCTTGGGAAAGTTTGGGATGGGAAGTCCCAAGATTGCTTCCTCTGGTTTTCTGGGACACGTAAACACAAGTCTCTCGAGTGTATCGTACGTTTCGTAGCAGACATTTTTGCATTTGTTCCTATGAAAATTAGAAATAATAGGAGAAACCTTGGAATCTCTGTAGAAAGACTACCACCAACTACTACTAACAACATGACTCAATAGTAGAAGAATCTCCGATAAGATAACCCTCCTATTATCTACAGAGTAGGATCAGATTTTCTCTAAATGATTTTATGCTGATGGTTGCTAATGATGTTTGTTTGCTACATACTCCACAAGCAGGTGACGTTTGTCTCTAGCGACAGTGGTCCTTTAAGGTTAAAAGGGCAAATGCCATGCTCTAGTGTTTGACCTTTACACTGCAAAGTCAGTAATATTATACAAGAAACTAATTTACTGACCGATCTATAAAAAAAAAACATATGAATATACCTCCCATTAACTGAAGAGTTGAGATATTTGTCAGAGAGAACATCAAATACTTATTTAGAAAGATTCTTGTGACGTCTCACATATTACACACAAAGAAATAAAATAAACATGTCACCAAAGTAACAAAGTAAATACATTATTTTGTTGCAGTAATTTGGGACATTGAGTTACCGCAGTTTCCTTACTTATGTTCTCTGAACAGATCCATATGGTGAAGTACTGCTGAGTGTCTTGAGACAGACGCATTCCCTCCATGATCTGCTGGACAGTGGTGTTGTTCCCATGCTTCAGCTCAACAGAACGATATGACCCGTCCATTCGATAGATACGCACTTTTTCATACTACAAGACAAACAAAAGTGAGAGCTCTGTACAGAAAGGCTATACATTGTATTACACCATTATATATAGATTTCACATTGTTAGGAGAAGGAAAAATGTATTATAACCCTAGGCATTAGCAATTATGCCTTTCTATATTTGTATTTAAGTTTCATATATAAATATACACAGCAATGATCCCTTTAAAAATGTGCTCCTTTGAAGAACCACATTTAGAAACAGGCAACATGTTTTAAGAATCTAAAACAATTAATACAGTCTCCAATTTATTACCTTTTACATGTCATTATGCTTCTGTGGAATCTACCATTTTGGTTTAAGCAGATCATCTTCCTGAGGTTGGAGGAAGTTTTGAATAAACAGTGCGTTTCTACTAATTTGACAGCTATAACTGCCAGTGCTCTCAGTAGGACTAATGTGAGTTATTTAATTTGCAAGAACACAACCTCCTGAAAACTTAGAGAGCAGCAGGCAAGAAAACAAAATGGAGACCCGCAGTGAAGAATAAATGCACATAAAAATAAAAAAAATATAATATACTTATTATTTACTTTCTAAAACCATTTTGTCAATTTAAACGCCCATAGAGAAATAAACTGATCCCAGTTGTCCTTTAAAAGCTCCAGAAGAAGCCGTTTAAGAAACGAATGCCAATGATGGTACTATAGACAGACAGATCTCTTACTGAAATGAGTGCAAGGAATATCATGAATTCCTTGGTCCAGGTCACAGTACTGTAAGGACCACTGTAATTATCTAGCTTTCAAGACACTTAGAGAGACCTTGAGGTCACCATATGAACTCTGCACCATCAGGGTGGAAATCATGTAGAAGGGACTTGAATGTTGGTATTATATGTATAGCCCCTCAAGTGTTCCCTCAAGAATCTGCATAAATAATCAGGTTTAGACTGTAACCGTTATATTGATCTTATTTCTTCTTTATGTGGCTCAGTGAACAAATGCGTTCTTTCGAGCTGTAAGTTCTAGGGTTGAGTTTCCATTCCTCTCTTATTTTTGTTTTTTAAAATATATGGTCTTTTGTGAAAGAATGTCCACTAGAAATGCTGTTATTCCCACCATCTTAAGGGTCTTCCTTTTTTAATGGTGGTAGCACATCTACCCAGGATATACACCGCTGAAGAGACATGTTGCAGGTTTTAGCACAAAAATTTAAAAACCTCCAATTCAAAAATATTCGGAAAGCTAAGAATTTTCAGTGCAAGTTTCTCACAAAAAATCCCCTTTCTATTAATCACAATAAATAGAAAAATTGTTATTACTGATCTTTAATTCTCAAAAGCCATGAAAGCTTGGCCATTGTAGTGACTCTTTAAGCCATAATTGAACTTGAACAAAGCAATTAATGTACTTGTTTTCAGACTAATGAAAATATAATTCAATACAGTTGAGAAATAAAAGGGGTGAAAATGTTTTTGAATAAAGGGCTGTACACAGAATTTTTAAAGGATTGGTATTAAACTTAAAAACAATATTTCAGAGAACGGACTGTGAGAACAAAACATTGTGTTCTGAAGCTAGATGGGGGCAGAATAAATTGAAATGAGAGCAACTACTTTTTAGTTGATTTATGAAGCACTGTCCCAACGGAGACTAAAACAAATAAATGCGTTTCAAATATATTTTGAGTAGATCTGGCTCGTTTAGAAATATGGAAGGAGGGCAAAAATCTATTATTGAAACACAATACAAAGTAACAACCTAGGAAAGCCTATGGCCAATATCTGCTGGCAATGTGAGACTGATCACAGTCACCCCCCGACATACACCGACCATGTCAAGCATCCCTTTGTTTCCATTAGTATGTGAGCTTCAGCCATAGTATGCTTACATCTGCATTGGAATAGTGCAATTGACCTTCTACCAATGTCGTCATAAACTGGAAAACTATTTTCTCATAAACCATCTAATAGTCAAAAGCTCATTGGATAAAATACTATATAAGTGCAGATAGATAAATACAGAATGCCTACAGGCTTATTGACTGCATCCTTTAGGAGTCTGGCAGCTTCTTCCCACTTGCTCTGCTTGTTCTCTTCACAGATGTCTAGCGGTGACCGTCCTTGCTGATCTAAAATATGCTGAAATATATATAAGGAATAGTGTAGTGTAGCATACAACAAACTTAGCTTCAACATAATATATTCACAAACTTTCTGTCTACATAAGAAAACAGATTTTGTAAACTTGAATATTTCATTCCTGTTTATACACACTAAGTGTTCCATTTTTATTTCTAGGATTATAGTTGCTTCCATGTGCAATGATCAAATCTAGTGACATCATAAAGAGGAGACAGAATTTTGAGGTAAAATGCCTATTATACAATATTCCAGTTTATGGTTATTAAGCGATCTATAATGTTTTAGTGTCAATACTAATATGACTTGTTTATTTTTTATTTCAAATTGTACTATATCTGAAACATCTACTGGTTCTCTTCAAATCCCTATTATATATCACTAGTCATTTGCCCGTCATAAATGAAGGTATAATATGTGATGTGTCTAACCCCCCCCGTCCCTCCGCTGTGTCTCCCCCCCTCTACCTCCCCTTGGTCTCCCCCCCCGTGTCTCTCGCACCTCTCCCTCCCCTTTGTCTCCCCCTCCCTCCCCTGTGTCTCTTTCCCCCTCCCTCTCCCCCCATCTCTTCCCCCTCCTCCCTCCCGTGTCTCTTCCCCCTCCTCCCTCCCGTGTCTCTTCCCCCTCCTCCTTCCCGTGTCTCTTCCCCCTCCTCCTTCCCGTGTCTCTTCCCCCTCCTCCCTACCGTGTCTCTTCCCCCTCCTCCCTCCCCTATGTCTCTTCCCTCTTCTTCTACCCTGTGCTCTTTCCCCCATCATTCTCCTCTCTGTCTCTTCCCCCCTCTCCCTCCACTGTGTCTCCCCCCTAGTGTCTCTTACCCCCCGTGTCACTCCCTTCCCTTTGCTATGCATGGCTTCTTTTGCTCTGCTTCCCTCCTTCTGTGTCCTCTCTCTCCCTCTTCTCTCCTTTCCTTCTCTCTGCGAACCTTTCAATGAGCGCCTTTGGCGCCCATGGCGAGCCTCGCCATGAGCTGTGCGCATGCGCAACTTTACGAGCATTACACACAAACTCGCAGTACGACAACTATATTAGTTATGCTTTCTAACAATATTTTAATACTAATTAACTGTAATTTTTTTTCTAATTGTTCAGTTCAAAAATACCCATCACTGTTTCAGTTATCAATGAGAAAACAGGAAGGCCGAACCATCATATCACACGGGCAATGAAATACCAGTTGTCAGAGAAAATCATATATAATTACAGACATTAGATTTGGTTAAGATTATATTAGAAATAATACAAGCCGTCAAGGCCTTTAAAAAGGAGAACTATTCATATATTCATTAAGCATCCTCTAAAGTTATAATGTGATTACAATAAACTTACCCTGTCTGTCTCTGGGTGATTTAGAAGGATCTGTACAATTTCTACGTGTCCACCGACAGCAGCAAAATGAAGAGGAGAGCTCAGTTGTCCATTTAACAAGTTTGGATTGCACTTGCCTTTGTCCAGCAACATGCTTGTGGCTTCAATCTTGCCATACCTTATGCAAATGAAAAGCTCAGTCGTCACTAAGAAGATACTTCTTCAAAATGAATAGTGTATGTACAGTGCTAGAATAATTTGCCTTAATTATAGAGCATTATGGGTTATGTGATACCACTGAGAAGAAAATGAATTTGACTTCTCAATTTATATTTCTCAAATTAAACTTAATTTTGAAGTTTAAAAGGCACCATGTCACCACATTAAGTATAAAAAAGTTAGTGTGTATTTATTTAAATAACTAAAGAAGGCCTTCAAATATTTTTTAGATGATGGGGCAAGTGCTCACCAGCATGCATAGTGGATTGGAGCCCACTGGTCATTGTCCAATTGATTCACAGAGAGTCCCTCATCCAGTAGCCGGTTAAGCAGTGTGGTGTCACCTTCACAGGCACTACGATGTAGAGGGAAGTCATCAACCCACTGACGCTCTCTGCAAAAAAAATCAAGAAGATAGAAATATGTTTACAAATTCTTAGTACTGATGCTTGCTCACTCATTATCGTGGCTATAGAATAAAAAGAGATCAACACTTTTGATGTATAAAGCAAGTGGATCAACCTGAATTCCTTGTGTCATGGAGTAAACAAGTGTCTGTAAACATTCCTCATATTCCTCTCCATGTGAACATATCACACCATAGTTGCTGCAGATTTGCCAGCTGCACATTCATTCTGCAAATCTGCCGTTCCACCATATCCCAAAGGAGCTCTATTGGATGGAGATCTTGCGGCTGTGAGGACATTATCCATATTTGCTAGAAGTAGTTACTGGAAGATGGGTAGATTGTGACCATAAAGGGATGCACATGCTCAGCATCAATGTTCGGGTAGGCTGTGGCATTTAGACAATGCTCAATTGGTAATGAGTATCAAAAAAACAGCCTGAACCACTGACACAAGGCAGGATGGATCCAAGGATTTATGTTGACACCAAATTCTGACCCTACTATTTACATGTTGCAGCTGAAATCTGAATTTGTCAGATCAGGTGACGTTTTTCCAATCTTAAATGGTCTAGTTTTGGCGAGCCTGTGCCCACTGTAGCCTAAGTTTACCTTTTCATAGCGGACAGAAGTGGAATAAAGTGTGGTCTTCTGCTGCTGTGCTACTTCAATGTTCCACATGTTGTGCATTCAGAGATAATCTCCTGCATACCACTGTTGTAACGAGTAGTTATTTGAGTTACTGTTGCCCTCCTGTGAGCTTGAACCAGTCTGACCATTCTCTTCTGACTTCTCTAATTAGAAAGTAGTTTTTGCCCACAGTACTACCACTCACTGGATGTTCTTTTTTATTGCACCATTCTCTGTAGACTATGAGTGCTGTGCAAGGAAATCCTAGATCAGCAGTTTCTGAGATACCCAAACCACCCGTCTGGCACTAACAATCATTCCATGGACAAAGTCACTTAGATCCCATTCTGATGTTTGGTTAGAACAACACCTGAACCTCTTGACCATGTCTGCATTGAGTTGCTGCCACATGCTTGGCTAATTACATATTTGCATTAACGAGCTGGGGTAGAAGTGTACCTTATAAACTGGCTACTTTGCTTAAGCACTTATAGGCAACATTATTTACATACAAATTATTATAAAATGGATTATAAAAAAAATTGGACTGTGTTGCAGCCGAGGTCAAAGGACCTTTGTGTTTTGTCTTCAGCTCTTGAAAAAACTGGATGGCAACTAAACTTACTGTTGGCCTTTAAGCTTTTATTTAACAATATTTTATGCTGTTGATGGCACATACTTTGTATTCAGTTACTGGATGTCCCATTACATTATTACTTGAAGGCTAGCCAGATTCTGGAATGCTTATTACTTGGAAGATTTATTATACTAATATTATTTAGAACAACGAGAAGTTTATTAAATGACTGTAAACCACCACATTACTGTAAGAGAAGAAATCCATAATAAAATGACTGCATAAGAAGAGTAATACAACTTGTGCTAGGGTACAATATATTTTATATGGAGTGGTGACCTTGGTGTATACAGCTCTATATTTTACAGATGCCAGGATGAAAAATGAACATACTTGTCCTCCATAACGCTGCTCATGCTTCTCTGCCATTTCTCTCTTTTTGGGATCTGTATCTTTGAATAATCCGGTGCTCCAAGTCCAAAGTATGGATTTATTACCACTTTATCGACCTGTAGACAAAGGAAAAGGGAGTTATGCTTTAGTGCAAATATACTTTCAAGGTAGCAAATCCCCAAATCCTCGTACTTCCATTTTTAATATAAAAATGGACATTCTCAGTATATCAGCGAAAATCATGTCTAAGAGCTACACTTTTATATGCATAATTATCTAGGGAACCACGATATTGCTATAAATAGGGCAGTTAAGATATGTATATGATAAAATGCTAAATTAATTATTAATCCATTTTAGTTTTGCTGTTATCTAATGTGTCGGTGTACTTGGTTTTCAAATTATTTTCACTGGAGCAGAAAGCAAGGAAATGTACAGAGTTATAGGAGTAATGGTGTCTCAAATGTTACCTTTCATTGTGGTTGTAGGATATTTAAAAGAGATGCTCTAGATTCAAATTGTTGACCATGTAGTTAAAAAACTTATGTTACATCATTTATATGTTTTGGATGGGTTAATGAATGGTCTATAGAGTAGAGAAGTTAAACAAAGTAATCCGGGAGTAATTTATCATCTGTTACCAGAACCCCTGAAAAAGAGCAATATGAAGCCATTACTATCCTTTTTAATGTCCTCCCCAGATGGTAACAGCATCCTTGACACTCTCCAGATAAAAATATTCCAATATCCCGGCCATCGTTATAGAGCAGGTCTCTGCATATTTAGGTTACTATCCGTGTCCAAGCTCTGAATAAATTATTCTCACATCTACTCACTTCTCTTACTTAGAACTTTCATATAAATAACCTTTCACTTTATCGTCCAAATTAATCCTTCAATCTCAATCACTTGCTCACTATTCTTAATCAGATAATATTTTCTGTTTCCCCACCTTCGGTTTCAGTTATTTTCTTTAGTTTGAAAGCTTATGAGCCTTAAGTCTTCTAAATGACCTATAGTCTTATTCAATTAGCTACTTGCAAATGCCTTGAACTCATAAAATAGCTTTGGGTGTTATTGACTTAAGAATTCATTAGTGACAATAAAAAATATTTGCAGAATATGTAGCAATTATAAGAGTGGTTTTAAGTGTGTAGAAATGCACGAATTGAGCAATTGAATCGGGCCCCTAATATAAAAAGTTATTTACAGTAAATAACAGTAAGTCCCACGGGGACTCCCTATTGCCGGATAAGTGTAGTTTCCGGTTAAAATCGTGAGCCCCGAATTTAGGGCCAAACAACCCTTAAACATCCCAAAACCCCTCAAAATGCCTTTTAAAAAAGTCATTAGCACCTAAACCGAGCCATTTAGGCACAGAAAAAAAAATTAGAAAAAAATTAGCATTTTTTTTGCAGTCTCGAGCTCTGGATAGTGCCGATTATGAAGGAGTTTCTTGAAAATGGGGTATTGATGCTGGTGCCGGTTGCTCGAGAGTCCCAGTTAGTTGGGTGCCGGATAACCGGGATTCTACTGTACTTATATTTGCTGGCTTAAGGGCAGGGCACTGGTCTTCTTTTGTATGTTTATAACTGTATAGTCATAGTGTCATGTAATTACTGCACCTTTGTAATGAGCGCTAAGTGATATGTAGGAGCATTAATTATAATAATGTACAACTATCTAAGTAAACACATAGAAGTGGCTTGATAAGCACTTGATAAGGCTTCCTCTCAAGTATGTTTCAGTTTCACAAGTCCGTTTTAGGATGATCAAAAATGTCCTCGATGTATTTATGAATTACTTTAGTGTTACTTTCAGCAAATTTATGAATGTCTTTACAGAGTTTAGAATGCATTACAGGACACTTTAAATGAAGACATTATTCTAATGATCTCCTGATAACCTGGTCCTGGTCCCTTTAAAATGGATCATTTAGCCTGTGTTCCTGAACTTTGGAGGAACTGGTTGCTGTGTAAGGTCCACCACAATCAGAGCTCTACTTGGTTACATTAATGAAAAAGCTTCGGCTGGAGTCCATTGATTTATATTGTACTGGTATGAATGCTTAGTGATTATTATAGAATCTGGTCCTGGATGTCAGGGTTTCCCTGCTAGGTCAGGGAATCAGAATATCTTATATCCAAGACTGTATATGGCACTCCAGGGCCACTGTGACCCACCACTGCACTAGACCATAAGCTATTACTTTGGATATTATTGATAAATATTGATCATAGGACCACAGTTACCCTGTTGGTGTACTGAAGGTCAGATCCAAACAAGGGGTTGTAGATACACATGTCAGCCTTTTCTAGAGCCATCATTTTGCTCTTTATCTCTAGAGCAGTATAACCCATGTGCAGAGACTTCTCAGGTTCTCCATCCTCAGTGGCGTACGCAGGGTTTGTGACGTTGGATTTTATCCGATCCAGTGGAGAAGGTCTGAATAATGCGGCGATGGCATGAGACTGTATGTGCTGCTCATCCAGCCACCTGCAGAAAAACATGACAAACATGACGGCTTTAAATCATTCACATTATTTTGAAATATTGGTATATATTGGTGGGAAAGAAAGTTTAAAACTTAAGTCTTTATCAATAAGGGTAACAACGGCGATATCTAATAAAAACAATACTATATAAAAAATCCTGGATTGGAGAGATAAATGTATAAAAAAGGCTAAATTGGATGTGACCATATAACCACTAGATGTAGTTTTGAACTCTTAATAGAGGGGTATATAGGTTCACAACTAACAGTATTTCCAGAGGGAAAGGTGGATAGCTTATCCAATACAAATTGTCCTGTCCTTGTGATAATAATGGATCCCTAAAATCACTTACATGATGTGGTGTTTACTTGATGTATTACATAGAGGTGGCCCTTATTTTTAGGGGTGCACTGTATATAGAGAGCCTGGAGTAATCTAGTTTACTATAAATATATATATATTTCTCCTATATGAATAATTATTTTCCACAGTCTCATTAGACTGTATTATTATGATAAATAGTCAGGGCATAAAGTATTAATTATGGTACAGTTAGTCATAGGAGTGCTATCATACCAAAAATAAAAATATTATATACAGATGATAACCACTTAGGGCTGTTTCCCTTTTATTTAGCACACACCCCATTAAATGCAGTCTAGCAGGCTCTCTATATACAGTGCACCCCTAAAAATAAGGGCCACCTCTATGTAATACATCAAGTAAACACCACATCATGTAAGTGATTTTAGGGATCCATTATTATCACAAGGACAGGACAATTTGTATTGGATAAGCTATCCACCTTTCCCTCTGGAAATACTGTTAGTTGTGAACCTATATACCCCTCTATTAAGAGTTCAAAACTACATCTAGTGGTTATATGGTCACATCCAATTTAGCCTTTTTTATACATTTATCTCTCCAATCCAGGATTTTTTATATAGTATTGTTTTTATTAGATATCGCCGTTGTTACCCTTATTAATAAAGACTTCAGTTTTAAACTTTCTTTCCCACCAATATATACCAATTGATTACAATAGGGTAGAAAATACCTAGGGAACTTAGCATTCCTGTTATACCTTGACTTATTTTGAAATATACATAAAATAAACAATTTTTACATGTCAGTAAAATAAAAACAAATATTATAATCATTTTTTTTTTTACAAAAAAGTAAGAAGTATTGAATAAATCTCCTGATATGAAGACTTTAAAGAGACGCAGAAAAGCCTCAAACTAACAAATATGAAACGATGAACAAACATTTATTTAAATTAAAACCTCAAAATTAAATGTTTTGTTAACTTGCCATCTGCATCCCTGTTTCCAATCATACTGATTTATTTGCATGCGGTTCTTTGCTTTGCATTCAAGTATTTTTTTTCTGAAGTTTTCCAGATGCATTATTAGTATAATAAACTATAAGTAAAAGCCCACTTGGATAGCTGCCCCTTGAGAAATGCACATTGCAAGGAGTAGCGGGGAGTAAATACTAACATCACTTAGTAAAGCTATTATTGTTAGTATTTGTACTTGTTCCATTCCTTACTAACCTTACACTACTGTATCAAGTAATGTGTCAACTATATATCTGCCTGGATACATCAGAACATGCGATTTCTATATCAAATATAAACATATATCCCTGTAAAAATACAGAAAGTACATAGCTGTGGGCAAGATGATGTGAGACTGCATTCAAAATATAAACAAAAAAATATTTGTATCATTAACATAGTTTCCGTAGTGTGTAACGCGGTTTTAGCGCATGAGCACTACAGAAACTATATTAACAGCAATGCGCAGTGCTAGCCGCGCACTGGGGGGGGGAGTGAGAGATGGTGGGAGAGAGACGGGGGAGAGGCCGCACAGAGAGAGATGGAGAGTGAGATGGCGCACAGAGAGAGTGGGAGAGGGCACACAGAGAGAGAGGGAAACTATATTAACAGCAATGCACAGTACTAGCTGCGCACTGCGAGGGGGGGGAGGAGTGAGGGGGGGGGGGTGAGAGAGGGTGGGAGAGAGACAGGGGTGGGAGGGAGAGAGAGGGAGAAGGCGCACAGGGAGAGAGGGTGCCGAGAGACACAGAGAGAGAGAGACGAGAGAGGGGGCCGAGAGAGACAGAGACACAGACAGAGGGGGGGGGGGTGCACAGTGAGAGAGAGGGAGAGGGCGCAGAGAGAGAGAGAGAGAGAGGACACAAAGAGAGATAGACAGAGCACATCAAATATCCTACCGTCATTTATGAAGACGTGCAAACGCCTAGTGTGTATATATTGAAACAATACTCTCACAGATCTTTGCTCAGAAGCTAAAATGCACAATGATTTTTTAAAGACACAACTACGTCTAAAAGTTTTACCTAAGCACAAGTTACTCTTATAGACGCAAGTACCATTTTAGCGGGGCAAATATATGTGTAAATATTTAGCACTTGCATTTTAATGCTACAATATCTCTATGTTGTGATCATAGTTTAGAAATGCAGCTGCAGTTTGATTTACTCTTCACCGTGTGACCCAATCAGATCACAGAGCTGAATGTCAGTGATAGAAATGGAAATGACTTTTTCTTCTAGTCACAGCATGGAGCAAAAACTGGCAAACTAAGTAGGTTTCATAACTTGAAGGTTAAAAGGGGCATGGGAGGCATCTGGATTTCTCTAGGAATATAATATATCTATGTATCCGTTTACTTTATTTTAAGAAGTGCTTACAAATCTCTGTTTTTTGCCTAAATCATTCAATTTGTACATGTTTTGATACTGCCTTCGGTAGCTCATGCATTCACAGACTGCAGTGCAGTGTTTCAAATTAGCCTGTCAGCTACCTCTCTCAAGTAACATGTTGCAGAATACTGCCACTGACTGGTTACTATGAGATAGTGCAACCCCTGAACTATTTGTAAGACTTTAGGCAGAAAAAAACAGAGCTTTTAAGCACTTCTTAGTAAAATATATTAGACAAAAGTGAATAGATACATATGATATTATAATCCTATTAATATCCAGAAACCTTCCATGTCCCTTTATTCTTAGATATGTGTGCTCTTTAACTTAAAAAAAAAAGAGGTGAATAATAATTGGTATATACTGTGTATTATCCTATTTTCATTTCTACCACTTTGTCCTCCCAAAAAAGGTTAATTTAATAACTCTTACTTGTCCAGGGCAATTAGCATCCGTGCCGTGATGGTGGAGAAATGCGTGCTGGTTTCACTGCAGACCCTCATGATGTCTTGGAAACAGTAGAAGACTGGACTTCCAGGGTTGTATGTGATCTTGGCATTATCTGAAATGGGAATACATGCCCTGCTGTGTCACTGGCAATCACACTCACTGTTGTGTGTGTTGTATCAAGACCTGAAATAATCTATCACTGTCTCGGACGCTCAGTTACTTTCCTTAGTGCATCACTGCCTGGAAGCAGCTTTATCATTATCCAGACACAATGGGGCCAACACAGCTCTCAATGAATGACAGGAGCTTTCCTACGCAACCCATCTCTGCCAAGAGTTCAGTTTTACCTTTAACAGATGTCGGTACCAGGAAAAGGGTCGCTTCTTTGCCAGCCTTTTCTCCATCTAGTGCAAACTTTTTCATAAATACAACTCTCTTTCCTGCATGCAAATATATAAGATGACATAACAAACATATATGATGATAGTAATTAATATACTTAAATCTATTGTTTAAAAAATGTGCATGTATGAACATATTTAATGAATAAATATTATGAGTATATCACCCTAAATGGAAAAGACAATTAGACTAACCCACAATATGGAATGTAAAACATTCATCTCATATAGCAACAGCGAGTCTGCCGCCTTATAAACCCGGACTCGCAAGGATAAGATGTACTATACTGGTGTAAAAGATGAGGGATATTGAAGTCAACATCTATTCTTGTTCATCTTGGCTATTGCAACAATAAAAAGAGTAAAAAAAGGAGGAATATAAAACAGTTGGACCCCTACATTCATTGCTTTGTGAAACAATCCTTCTGGGGGGTTGAAAAAGAGGTATAGTAACATGGAATTGACTGCAGATAAGGACCAAATGAACATGATAATAGTGAAAATAATGCATCTAGTCTACCCATTCGGTCTACTTAAATGTTTCCTTAAGTAAGTATAAGGATGGATGACATTGTGTGTATTCCAGACATGTTTGACTCTATAACTTCTACTGGAAGGCTGTCCCACTTATCCAAATGGACTACACGCACACACACATCTACCTAGAAGATTAAAGGGACATGTGGGTGAGCTGGATTATGGATGCATCTGATAAAGGAGAATTGTTAGTGTATGAAAACATGTGTTATATAGAAAAGTTAATTTTCCTTACAAATTGATTTGCACAAAAGTCAAATCCAGCTGTTCACACCCACAGGTACATATTTTGACCTTTCTGGTACAGAGCACAGGAAGTAACGGTTGCCGTTCTTGTTCTGAGCACATGCCAGAAGACACTGAGGTGAGGAATGATACAATGTATTAGCCTGATTCTTAATGTGAATGTTTTCTAGGAGTGTACACAATCAAATGCAAATGCCAAAAAAACATAGGAAATGTTGCTAACTTCATGGTAAGCGAATTCATGTTTAATTTGTGATATTTTCATCCACTACTAATTCTCCTCTATCTAGATGTATTCATAATCCAGCTCACTTACATATCCCTTTAAGTAAGCATGACGTTTATAGGACAGTGGACAGAAGGGATGGTCTGGATGGTACCTGGGTTTCTATTAGTAGAGTTTTTCAGATACATAATACAACTGCTACATTTGTTGCACACGCATTTCTACTACAACACATTTAAGTCCCTAATTTACTCACCTTTTACCCCTTGGTTAGTAGGAGAATTGAGTTTGGTGGATTCAAAAACATAGTCCAGAATTTCTTGTGCTATATCTTTTTCACCTGGTAATTTAGTCTCCAGCAAAATTTTCCTTCGTTTTTTCTTCTGGCCTTCAACTGGAACCTCGATCATTAAAATCTAAAGGGAAATAATACAAAAGAGACTTTAAAGACCACAGAGTGTGTGTGTATTAGTTTAAAGAGCTGCTGCAGTTCAAGAAGTAAGGCACATGTTTGCATGCACGAACTAACAACATTAGCCGCTGTGTAGGCCATTGCCGTACACTTTTTTCAGAGAAAATCATAATTTTTGAAGACTCTTTATGAACAGAATAATCCACTTTGTCGTCAAGACAACTAAATCATGAAAGTGTTTTTATTATCTATCAGTGGGGGTGGGGTGGGGAGTGATGGGAAAGGCAGGAACAGGGAGATTGTGGAGGCAATAGATAGTAGCACTGCTCTCCAGAGACATAAACTTTCATCTCACATAGATAGCTTCCACCAAAGTATCATGGATGCCTCCAAAGTCAGCAGAGGCCTCATATTTTTCCTGCCAATTAAAAACTATCTATGACTTTTCACTTAAAGGGCAACCAAAGTAACACTGAAACAGATAAAAAAAAACTATTTGTTTGATCCTCTTTAGCCTTACAAGTGAACTGAAAGACAATTGACAGGAAATGTAAAAAAAAAACGCTTATAGCGAGGCAGCTACCGAGGTACGGAGTTGAAAAAAGACTTTTAGCCCATCAAGTTCAACCTTTTAAGATCTCCTCTGATCTGCAATATGCAGATTAGTTGTTAATTGACCTAGAGGAAGCAAACGTCAAAGTTTAACTAGTTTTTTTTTCTAATTGTCTCAAAAGGGGGGGGGGGGGGGGATATAAAATTCCTTCCTGACTCCAGATACTGGCGAAAGGACTCCTCCCTGGATCAATACTCCCTCTCTAATCATCCAGGATAACCCTGAATGTGCTTTCTAATTACAAATATATCCAAACCCTTTTTAAAGTTATCTATTGAATCACCACCTCCTCTGGTAGAGAATTCCACAGATTAACCACCCTTACTGTGAAGATCCCTTTTCTTTAAGATGATATATTTTTACTTCTAACCTCAAAAGGAGGTCCTCTTGTCAGTTGAAAACCTCTTGGCACAAAAAGCTCACTTGACAAATCTTTATATTGACCCTGGATGTATTTATATAAGCTAATCATATCCCCTCGTAGACACCTTTTTTCTAGCGAAAATAAGTTTAGTTTGGTTAGTCTTTCTTCATAACTTAGCCCCTCCATTCCACTTATTAGTTTTATTGCCCTTCTCTGTACTTTTTCCAGATCTAAAATGTCCTTTTTATGAAGTGGTACCCAAAACTGTACTCCATATTCCAAATGAGGGCGTACTAGAGATTTGTATAGCGGCAGAATTATATTGGCTTCCCTTGTTTCTTTACCCTACTTAATACATGCGAATAGTTTATTTACCTTTGCAGCTGCTGCTTGGCATTGAGCACTGTTACCTAAGTGGTTGTCCACAAGCACTCCCAAATCCCTTTCTATATCAGATACCCCTAGATTTGCTTAATTAAGATCATACATTGCATGGCTATTTTTCCTTCCCAAATGCATAACCTTACATTTATTCATTTCTCTAATTTATGCAAATCCTTTGAGGGAAAGTACATAATTTTCAGATTGAATTACCTTGCACAACTTAGTGTCATCAGCAAAAAAGGAGACAATACTTTCCAGTCCTACTTCTAAGTCGTTAATAAATATGTTAAAATGGAGAGGACCTAATACTGAACCCTGAGGAACCCCACTTACCACATTAGTCCAAGCTGAGTATGTTCCATTTACAACAACCCTTTGCTTCCTGTCTTTTAGCCAGCTCTCAATCCATGAGCAGATATTTACTGCAATTTCTGTTTCCCTTAGTTTGCACAATAGTCTCCCATGTGGCACTGTATCAAAAGCCTTTGCAAAATCTAAAAAGACTACATCCACTGAGTTGCCTTGATCCAAGTTCCAACTAACCTCCTCATAGAAACTAATTAGATTTGTTTGACATGACCTATCCCTCATAAATCAGTGTTGGCTCCTACTTATAATCCTATTTGAATAGACATATTCTTGTATATTATCCCTTATTAACCCTTCTAAAAGCTTTCCCACTACAGAAGTGAGGCTTACAGGTCTATAATTCCCCAGATTTGTTCTTGCTCCCTTCTTAAATATAGATATAACCTCTGCCTTTCCCCAGTCATCTGGTAGAGACCCTGTGTTGAGTGATTCTTGAAAAATTAGATATAATAGTTTTGCCATTACAGAACCCATCAGGACCTGGGGCTTTATTAACAGGTATTTTTTCCAACCTCTTTTGGATTTCTTCCTGCGTTAACCAGTTAATTGGTGAAGTTAGTGTAGCCCCATTTTGTTGCATTGTCCCAACCACTGGTAGCTCCCTTGTATATAACAAAGAAAATAACCCTTTTTAGCTCATCTGCCTTTTCCTGGTCACTAATTTTCAGACGGCCTATGTCACATTGTAATGTTCCTATAGCTTACTTCCTTACCTTCTTCCCATTAATATACTTAAAAAAATATTTTAGGGTTAGTCTTACTCTCCTTTGCAACTAATTTTTCATTTTTTATTTTAGCCAGTCTAATAGCCCTTTTGCATGCCTTGTGGATTTCCTTGTACTCACGTAAAGCCGTCTCTGTCCCCTCTTGTTTGTATAATTTAAATGCTTGTTTTTTACTCCTCATCTTCAAATCATTATTAAGCCACATGGGTTGTGATTTACTCCTTCTACTTTTATTCCAACACGGTATATGCTGATGTGTATGTATATTTAGTAAGGATTTGAACGGTGTCCATTTATGTGCAGTATTTGTACCTGCCAGTTCTCTGTCCCAGTCTATACTTTGTATTGCTGCCCTTATACAGTTAAAATCTGCCCTTTGAAAATTAACAGTTTTTGTTGGCCTTTTACAGTTTTGTTTTTTAATTCAATCTCAAATGAGACTGTGTTGTGATCACTGTTTCCCAAATGTTGCCCTATTTCAACATTTGATACTATATGAATTATTTTTTGTGATGACTTAATCTAAGATAGCTTCATTTCTAGTAGGTTCTTGTATAACCTGGTCAGATAATGATCTCTGAGTGTACTCAAGAACCTGCTCCCCTTAGCTGAACTGCTGGTCTCATTTATCCAGTTTATTTCAGGGTAGTTAACATCTCCCATTATTAGAACTTGCCCATGCTTAGCTGCATTTCCAATCTGTAATAATAATTGCATTTCCTCAATTATATTTGGGGGTTTATAGCATTCCCCTACCAATATTCTTTTTGAATGTTCTCCTCCGCTATTTAACTCTACCCACAAACATTCATCTTTATCACTAGTTCCAGCATAAATATCTTCTCTGACTATAGGCTTGCATTCAGGCTTAATATACAGACAATTCCCTCCTCCTCTTTTACCATTGGCCCTATCTTTCCTAAAAATGTTCCAGATTAACAGTCCAGTCATTAGATTCATCCCACCATGTTTCAGTAATGCCTATTAAATCTAATTTCTCATTAACTGCTAATAATTCTAACTCTCCCATTTTTTCCTTATCATCTTTACTTTCAAAAGGATGAGGATAAAAACAAGGTTCATCCAGACTAGAGACATACAAAACTTCCTGCCTCTGACTCCTGTACAGAGGAGAAAACAATGCCATCTCTCCATCTCTGATATAACACAGCAATCCATATGGTGTGCGTTACATCACTCCCTGGGATTTGGATGAAGGGGGTATGTATACGGTCAGTGGAGGGAGAAGGGAACAGGCAATAGCCCAGAGTCATTGTTTGAATATGAGCACTACCGAGTATGTTGGTGTATTACAAATAAAATATAATAATCATCTCTGGATAAGACTGAAACTAACACCACACCCCTTCCCTCTCAATGGCCCAGAAGCAGACTTTTTGCATCAATGGACCGAATGGAACCATAGCTCTCCAAAACATACACTCCTGTCACACACACAGATTACACCAATGTATAATGGATCCATCTATGGTCCTGCAGAGGCAATAAAAATATGTTTTTTTCTAATTTAAAAAACTAACTGTATGGCTTTTTTTTCTGCTTAGTAAATACATGTGAACAAGCAGAAGGCATTGGATTAGAAACCAATGAAGAAACAGCACACTGACTACACAAACAGTGCTTTAAAATATAAAAAGGAATATATCTAGAACAGAATGTGTATCAGTTACAGACTCCAACCTTATTATTCACATGTTCTAAGCAGGCATTTGTATGTCTTTCACAAAGTTCCCGGATTCGAATCCCTATTGAACCTAATTTGTATTTAAAAATAAGAAACACATTATTTAGATGAATACATTTATATATTTTCATTATTTGAAACAAAAAAAAAATTATAAATATATAAATATATATTCAAATTATTATAGGTAATGTCTGCTTTACATTACCTATAATAATTTGCAAATAATACAGTCTGGCTGGAGTGTGGAAATTATATTAATTATAAAATACCTCTGAAAGCTCTTGATAGCCATTAAGGGACTTTCTAGATGCCGGTTTATTACTGTAATTTGCTACATGTTTTCAGTACAAATAGTAAATTAACTTTATTAAATATAAATATCTCAAGAGACACAGTAAAAGCCCTTTTAATAAATAATGAAAATGGATTCTTTAAGCTGAATAATATTTATAATGTTTATGTAAAATAATGGCTATTTAAAGCTAGTTTTGATAAATTGCTATAGATAGTGCTGATGTGAACTTGCCTCTACTTCCGGGCTTGACAAATTCCGGGAGCCAGGGCTCCTAAAGTTTGAATGCGACATTCTAACTTTTTTAGGCATTACATTTCTTTTTCTAATCCATAAACGGAATCCCAAAAATGTCTGGTTTGCTCCTAACTCAACTGGATGGCTCCCATGTTTCAGAGAAATTGCTCTACCTACATATATATAATGCCCTGAGTTGAAGCGATTTATCATCTAAATAACTCAAACTATTTGATTGGTGTCCAACAATGACATACCGGAAATTACAAAGCCTTGTAGGAGGAGGAACGTTCACCGAAGAAAATGCTATACCAACTAAATCTAATTATATTTATGCATTAATTATATTAATTTAAACAAAAAAAGTTTATCCAGTAATAAATTTAATTGTATCCTAATTTAATCACTTTAGAGCAGGTGTGAGCAATTAATTTCCCAAAGGGGCCACATGAGAAACTCGGCAATGTTGTGGAGGGCCGAACCATAGGCTGAACTTAATTCTGCTCAATATTCATTTTATAGCTTTATTTTATTTTCTTAGTGCCAGGAGCAGTATCTACAGAATAATATCCAGTATCTACAGTATACTGCTCACAAATTAGCCCCTTTTACAATTGGCAGTGCTTGTTTTTGTCCAGGACAATTTTTTACCCCACTGTAGCGAGCCGCGCAATGCCCAGGTCTGCTTTAGAGTAATATACACCATGGCATAATATCTATGTGGGAAGACTATTTCTGAAATGTAAAAATTCTAATTATTATTTTAGTAGAAGATATAAAAGATTGACACTGTACAATGTAGATTCCATTTGGTATTTTCTAACCCAGAATCCTCAGCTCTATGCCCTACATGATTTTACTTTAGAATGACGAACAATCTTTATGAGAAGACGACATTCTACTCTAGAACCCAACACATTCCACCCTACGATGCTTAGCATCCTTACTAGAATACTTTGGCACACTTACTTCGTATAACTTTGCTCGATACTCTCTTGAGTTGACGCTCGCAGCATTCTTTGGTCGGATCACAGCAACATAAACATCTTCTGTGTCGGTGGGGCTACCCATGGTACAGCCACTATTGTCGTTTTGTATTTATGGTCACTGCCTTGAATTAAACAGAGGGCTCAAGTAGGCCTGTGGAAGAAGAATAAAATCAGGCTTAAACTTGTAGTTAGCAAGTATCCGTTAAGGTTTAAAAAACGTTCACTCCACATGCAATCGAGCTTTTGTATTTGCATTACAAATGTGGGGCTCTCATTGCAAACCCTATTGTTTGTAATGAAACCCCGATATTGCTTTACCAAACACCGAGACTCAGTCATACAAGAAACCTACTGGTGCTGAGAATACAAACCTTGAGTTAAATGAGAAGTTAAGACTTGACAACTTATTGTCAGAAAAGACAAGAAAAGTAAAAATGGCACTTGAAAAAAAATCACAGTTTTTGAAGACTAATATTGTATGTATCAACTACTTTATATATTTGTTTCATCACTTCCTGAGAGCAGGAGCATAAGAGGTGGAAGGGAAGAGGTAGAGGTGAATTTGTTAGATAATTGGATCTTACTCGATTTGACACCAATGAACTTCCCTTACACACGCTAGGAAGCAGGCAAGCTTGCATCAGTTGATATAAGCAAGGGTCCTCCAGAAATGTAAGTTCCCCTGTACATGCACAGCCAATCATGGACTCCAGCAGGTGCATCAACATTTACTTTTTTCAGTTTTTTATCCTTAGACTAAAACATTGCTAAACTGTTGCATTTTGGATGAACTTTGTATTAACATTTCTAGATTATTCATACATTTTAAATTTTCAAATGAAACCTGTCTGAGAAATTATATCTATACAGAACGGTCTATTAATAATTCAGGGATTGTGTCTACCTTAGAATAGACCACATGGCTGACATTTGCAGCATCACCGTACTGTTGTCCATCTGTGGCTTTTTGTAAATAGTCCAATAAAAGTTAATTTAAGATTTACAGAAATCCGTAAAGAATCTGCCAGGAACTCTACATTCCTTATGGCTACTAAAACTTTCAGTTGGAAAATGTCATGCTGCCATATAATTACATGTACAACATGTCTATAATCCCCCCATATATGTAATAAAAACATGATCCAAGTGTGTCCAATATTTAGATTATATTAAAAACATTGTTCTGTCATTCTTCATAAGTGCACAGGCATAGTGTCTTCCAAAAATGTGGTTAAGTTGTTTAGGTGTGTCCAACTCTCCGTGACCCCATTTTCCCTTAGCATGCCAGGCACAATTGTTATGTCTCTGGTTGTGCTCATCCATACAGTTTTCTTAGCAAAGGTACTGGAGCGGGTGCTAGTTCCTTCTCCAGTAAATCCCGATTTACCTGAACACCCCGCAGTGAACTGCCCATCTTGGGTGCCCCTACATTGTATAGCTCACAGCTTCACTGAAGTATAAGCTCCTTTACTACGACAAGGTAGCGACCCAGAAGGGGAAGGCCCACTATACAGAACTATGTATATAAGTAACATAGCTCGGTAGAGAAGTTCTTGTAAACCGCTCACAAATAAATGTACTAATAGCTGTATACGATTAAGAAGTCTTAAAGGGATATGGAAGGTCTCTAGATTTCACTAGGTATGTAATATACATATATATTTATTTACTTTTTTCATTTTATTAAGAAGCAACTAAAAGCTTGTTTTTTCTAAAAGAAATGCAAATAGTCCCACTGTAGCATATGCACACACAGATCCTGTAGGGTGGGTGTGCAGGGTAGTGGCCTAGCCTATCAGGGACCACATCTCAGAAAATATGATGCAACATGCAGCTAAAACGTGGTCCCTAATAGGGTATGTCACTACACTGCGCACCCTACAGATTCTATGTCTGCATAAGCTGCAGTGGGTAGAGCCTTACATAAACTATTTGTTTGATTTTAGGCAGAGATTTTAAGCACTTCTTTATAGCAAAAAGTACATAAATATTTAGTCATATCTACTATTCAAGTCAGGTTGTATGTCACATATGTTGATCATATATATAACTAGTAATCATATTTTCGCCAAGATGCAGACTGGGTCCAAAACTCACTCCGAGAATATTCCGAAGCTAAAGCGATATAGTATATAGCCACATGAAATACTCTGCCATGGACTCATAAATAATGAAGCATTAGTTTCATATGAATTACATTCTTCTGTGGCTCTAAATAAATTATGGGGCTGAAATCGATATAGTAATTTAAGCAACGATTAATAACATGCAGAGAATAAAGCAGGAAAGTAATTGCATAATCACAGGAAATCAATATGTTGGAGCTTTACAGTACAAAGACGGAATGGAAGATAAAGGAACCGAGCGATAGCTCCTTGTGATGCGCCAAGACGTTGCTACAGTGTTAAAGAAGGCAAATGTACCATCTCATCAGAGATATTATAGGTGTAATGATAACACGGCACGCAATAACATGGTTTCATCTTCATCTAACTATGCACTGTACATGCAGTTTTTCTCTCCAGTATAGTATCATCAAGATATTCTGCATTGTTTATACTAATGCACGTTTTATGCGATATGTTATTGCTTAATGATAGCAACTATCTTGGAGTATGTAAAAGTACTTTTATGACACTGTACCAGCTACAATAAGGTTTTGTAAAAGGAGCAGCACTTTTACCCAGAGAGCAGCTGAGTTACAGCCTTGAAAACAATGGCGGCGTAAAACCTGTAAATTTTTCTTCAAACCCGCATGGCTTGGAGTAATACTAATTTATGCAAAAAGATGCCAATTGAATTGCAAATTAGCTTCCAACCTCACTTATGGACTCCCTGACTTAGGAGGAGGCAGGGAGCCCATAAGTGGGTTTGGTAGCTAATTTTCTATTCAATTGCCGTCTTTTGGCGGTCTCTCGATGGCTTCCGAGTTAGCGGCTTGAAAAAAAAAAAATGGCAGCGGAAGCCTATTCAGCGCTCATTGCAAGCTTTCCTCCCTCCTAATTTACGGGCCTCGCGATGAGCACCTTTGGCGCTCATTGCAGACCTCGCCGAACCGGCAACCCCCCAACAGGTTCTGAATTACGAGCTTGAAAAAAAATGGCAGAGTTTTTTCCCCCTCAAGCACGTAACTCAGAAGCCGTTCGGAGCCTCACTTGCGAGCCTCGCGATGAGCACCTTTGGCGCTTATTGCGAGCCTTCGGGCTCATTGCACATGCGAAAAAACGGTAACTTTTAACATTGTGTAACTGACAAACTCGCAATTACGACAACCATTATATGTGGTCTGTATTTACTTTTGTAAAACACCCTCTTCAAATAGCACACTTGACAACAGTACTCAATAGCAAAGTAATGCCCCATAGGATAATCCTTCCCCTCACGCTACAATCAGTCTAAGATGGAACACTCCATGTGATAGAGTGATCTAAATAGAATATTTTCTCTAAAAAATGTCATGTTCCGGTCTTGCATTCTTGATAATGTTGTTATTTTGTTACATACTTCACAAGCATGAAAACAGCAGTCGTCCTATAAAGATTCAATGCAAGAACCAAGTGCATCGCTGGATCAGCTAAATGTATTCAATAGCCTTTAAACACCTTCTAATCCTTGCAATATATTTCCAAACCAGTAAAGAGACAATTAATGTTTGAAGCAGTGCTTGTATACTAAACAGCCAAGTGGCTTTCAGTATTAGTTTTATACTAAAAGGAATGGTTTTACTGGTGATATAACACTAGCGAATTGCCCGTCATAAATGAACGCATCATACCGTATTTTTCGCCCTATAAGACGCACCGGCAGATAAGACGCACCTAGTTTTTAGAGGAGGAAAACAAGAAAAAAAAAAATCTGAATCAAACACAAATACACTTTACACACAGATACACACCTACATTACACACAAATATATATATATATATATATATATATATATATATATATATATATATACACATACATACATATACATACACACATAAATATACATACACATACATACATATATACACACACATACACACACATACACACACTTACACACACACACACACATACACACATACACACATACACATACATATCCATATACTGCAGCATTTGGGAGCATTTGGGAGCCCTTGACCCTCCCTGACCCTCCTGATCCTCCCTGACCCTCCTGATCCTCCTTGACCCTCCTGATCCTCCCTGACCGTCCTGATCCTCCCTGACCCCCCTGATCCTCACCTTTCTTCTGATCTCTGCCATCTTGATCTCACCCCAGCGCTTCCTACCAGCACTCCTCGTGTACTGCAGCGTTGCGTGTGTGACATCACTAGGACGCACCGGCCGACGCGATGCTGGTAGGAAGCGCTGGGGTGAGATCAAGAGGACAGAGGCAGTTTGAAAAGGTATATTCGCCGTATAAGACGCACCAACTTTCCTCCCCCAGTTTTGGGGAAGAAAAAGTGCGTCTTATACGGCGAAAAATACGGTATGTCATATTAAATTATCTCTCTCAATTGTAGCTCTCTGTGCGCACTCTCCCTCTTTGTGCGCTCTCTCTCTGCGCTGTCTCTCTGTGCACCGTCAACCTCTCCCTGTGCGCCGTCTCTCCGTGCGCCCTTGTGTCCTCTTCCTGTGCGCCCTCTCCCTGTGCTCCCTTGCGCCCTCTCCCGGTGCGCCCTCTCCCTGCGGCTTTTTCTGCCTAAAATGATACAATTTCTACCCGTTTGGATCTGCCCTCTACAGCTCATGAATACACAGACTGTGATTCAAATTAGCTTATTGGTGAACTCTTTCAAGTAGCATGTTACAGAATGTTGTCACCGGTTGGTTACTATATTTAAAAGTACACCGTCTTCATGAGCTGTTGAAATAAGAAACCAGTTAGGAACTATTTATAAGATTTTAGGCAGAAAAAACAACCTTTTAAGAACTTCTTAATAAAATAAAACTACATAAAAGTAAATAGATAGATATATTATAGTGAAATCCAGAACCTTCCAACCTTCCATACTATTGATAATGTGAAGTATTTAGGAGTATAATTGGGAATTATTTGCTAGTTTTAGAGAGATACGTACTGCGTATTGTTGTAGAGGGGTATGCTCTCCCATTCAAAATAACTGGCTGGGGCCACATGAAAATGCAGCCCCCACGTCACTTGTTGCCCATCCCTATTATAAAAGTGTATGTACACAGCACTATAAACAAGGGGGCATGCCTTACATACAGAGGGCATGTGACATATAGCAGTACATATAATATATTCTGATACACAATAGAGGTTCCTGCTCTGACGGGTCTTACCCTGCTATGCATCATATGTAAGTTTGAGAGTTTTCAATCTTGTGTCAGTGCTTTGAATACAAGCACTATGTACATTTGATTTTAGGCTCAAAAACAGTGCCCCCCATTCTTTGCTATGTGTTCGTTTTCTCCATGTACTTAACCCCTGTACAGCGATACGGAATATGTTGGCGCGTCACAAATAAAAGTGAATAGTAATATGTAACATCAACAAGCATAATGTGTCTTTTGCTGATACCCTCACTGCTACATTATATATTATTAGCACCTATACACAAAGTTATCCATAATGCACTTGTTCAGACTGTACCGATTAAATTAAAAAGTCCTCTTACCCTTCCCTGAGTACTTGTCACATACTGCTGGTGCTTTTGCTTTCACCTCTAACCGAAGTGACTGATGAACAGTAGCCCAGTGAAGGGTTACATGAATGGTTTCCTGTAGCAGGAAAGGGCCTCCAACCACTCCTCTGAGCACAGCCGACAGGCCATCCCCTCATAGAGAGCTGTGTCACAAAGTGGGGGGGCCATGAAACATCACACCCCCAGCACAGGCAGATACTCCCTGGGAAACCACTCCTAGACTACACCCACGTGTAACAATACCCCACAACATACATCCTATAACAACATCCTACTGTGGGAGACATGTAGGAGGTGGGTGCATGAGATTAGACACAAGCGTACTATTCTAATGCCACAAACATTCACTAATAAGTGATAAATACTAAGCTGGAAAACACTTGTCAGTTCCATGTTTTTCTAAGAGGGATATATATATATATATATATATATATATATATATATATATATATCTATATATATATATATATATATATATATATATATATTTTTTTTTTTTTTTTTTTATTAAATCTATATATTTTTAGTATTTATTATCTGATGAAATTTGTTTTTTTTCCTCCAAAAAACTTTTTATTGTAATTAAACAAAAAATACAAATTATTAACAATTATGTTGTATATATACATAAATAAAAATAAATATAATATATATATATATATTTATATATATAATTATATATATATATTTTTTTTTTTAATTAAATCTATATATTTTTAGTATTTATTATCTGATGAAATTTGTTTTTTTTCCTCCAAAAAACTTTTTATTGTAATTAAACAAAAAATACAAATTATTAACAATTATGTTGTATATATACATAAATACAGAAATGTCTTTTCTTTTATATAACATTTTTCATAACATTAACAGTGATAAAAAAAATAAAAACAATTGGGGTAAGAAATTATCCACTTTTCTTCAGATTATATATATATATATATATATATATATATATATATATATATATATATTTATTTTTCTTATGTTATAATTTATTTATTTTTTATCTATTTTCAGTGTACAAATGTTCCAGCAGGTTTTTTAATTTTCCATCTATAACTGTGGATATCATGTATATTGTGTGTATATATTGATTTTTTCTCTCTCTTCCATTGTGGGTTTATTGGATTTCCAATTTTTAGTTATGATAATTGTAGCAAAAATATTATTTTTTTTTTAAGAGTTGTGTGTCTCCGGATATAGGTAATCCTAACAACACCTCTTCTGGTTTATGAGGCATGATTCTAAGATGTGACATCCCCAAGACTTCTCAAGGGTTCTATAACTCTCATATACATGGTATATAGCAAGGAATCGGCCATACGCATCTCTTCAGTACACTTGGTCATTGGTTCCACTACTGTAATGAATCTGCCAGCTAGGTCTCCTATATAGTAGTAATAATTCAATATTCTCAGCCAATCACAATGCTTCATGCAGAAAAAATCCTGTACTATGTGATTGAGATGTGCTGGTATTCTCACAGTACTGGAAATATACTTTGCGTTGTTTATAACACGGATTCTCTTTTGTTTTAGATACATTTGAAGATGCCATGCACTGAGAAAATGTGCACTATTCTTTATATAATAATGTATTTATATGACAAATACAACAGCTACATAAAAATCTTTTTGTCACAGCTGACCTCAGAATGTGGAAATTACAAAGGACTTAAACATTGAAATAAAATCTACCAGGGGACCTTATTGGAAGGTACAAGAGGAATTATCTGGTAACTTACAATAACAACTATGTGTAATTTTACATGATGCTTTGGAAAACACGAGCATCTATTATAATTGTAAAGTATACTTCAGGTCCCCTACCTTGTCATAGTGAAGGGGCTTGCGTACTTCAATGAAGCTGTGAGCTATACCATGTAGGGTCACCCAAGATCATAGGTGAGAGATAAGACAAATCACAGCCTGGAGATGGAACTGGTGACCAACCCCAGTATCTTTATCAAGAAAACCTTATGGATAAGCACAACCAGACCCAAGATGTGCTTAGAGTGCTGCGGTCCAGAGGGTCACAGAGAGCTGGACATGATTGAATGACTAAAACACAATATACTTCATGTATGTTTACAGATTTAAGTACTAACACAAAGGAGCCATCACTGATTAAAAGGACAGATTTTGCCCATCTTAGGTAGAAGCTAGGTCACAACATAGATATGTGGGCAGTGCTTTCAGCCCATTCAAGATTCCTGCCTATTACTATAGCACAAAGCTTTCATAGACACTATCTGGAGAAAACTACACATGGCCCCAACTGGAAGACATCTTTCATATCCCTATCCAAAATGATAGAGAAAATCACCTAGACTGTGACATCTGAATGGATGACGTGTCACGGAAGGAAACCTGGAATATATCAACAAGAAATGGTCATGACTGGAGTCCTAACATATGGATGACTTAGATACACATCTCCAACCCCCACCTAAGAAGATTTCTAGATTTCACTTGAAATATATTATACCTATGTATTGGTTTACTTTGATGAACTTTATTTTATTAGGAATTGCTTAAAATATCTGTTTTTCTGCCTAAAATCATACAATTTTTCCCTGTTTGGGTAGTCTGTAGTGCATGAATACCCAGACTGTGAAGTGATGTGTTTCAAATGAACCTATCAAGGAGCATTTTGCAGACAGTTGCTACAAGACAGGGACACCCCTGTACTTAGTGCCAAACTGGTTTCTCCCCTCTACAGCTCATAAAGACAGTGTACTTCTATCTAGAATTGTACAGGATTGTATCAGTATTATTATAGCTTGTGCACCCACATAAACATAAATATGCCATACACAGATGGGACATATTTGTCTGTTATACAGATATTGCTAATATATAATCTATCAATAGGCATTGTGCTGAAAGAATGTATAAATAATCTTGATATTTACTGAAAAAAAAAATATTGGGTTTCCATAAAGAATTCTGCCACTGGTATATAGAGGGATTGCTGTAATCAGTGGTAGGATATTGCGGTGTCAATCCTGAATCCATATAGCTTACCCATGTTATTTACCTCATTACAATAAGCTTTATGCACATCCAATACATACACATACCATAATGTCCACCCCTAAGGACACAGCAGCCAGGGGAAGGGGTTTCATCCAAAACAGCTACATTTCATCAAGTTATTAAAGGGCCACTGTAGTTCAGGAAAAGTTATACTTGATGATTAAGTATATATCATGCCAATATCAGCAGCTGTGCAAGACATTTTTTTTATTTTTTTTTACAGAAAATCTGAATTTTTATGATTTTTATGAATAGATAAATTAATCTAGTCTTTGGTTTTATCACTGCCTGAGAGTTGCAGCATAATGATCTCTTTTTGTATCAGTGGGAGGAGGCAAGAGGGAGAAGTGTGGACACTTTGTCAGATAATTGCATCTGATTGAAACTGACACCACACCACTTTACCGTAATCAAGAAGCACAGCCAAAGTATTATGGATGCCGCCAGCATAGGTACCAAATATTATTGTTTTCTAATAAAAAACTAGCTTTAGGGCTTTTTCCCCTGCTTATTTATGCTCTGAGAATTGAAGTTTTCAGACATATATATATTTCCATAGAACAGTGGTTCTTTAAATATTTTTAAAGTTTATGCTTAATAAAATTTACAATTTAAATTAGATTGCCCTCACTATGTAACCATCTTTCCTGTGCCTTTCTGAATCACATATTATAGTCGTCGTAATTGCGAGTTGTTGTCACGCAATGTTAAAAATTGAGGGCCTCGCGACTAAGCCAGTAACACTTAGCCCAAGCCAGTAACACTTAGCCGAGGCTGGCAAAACTTTGGCGTTCATTGCAGCTCGCGCAATAGTGCCTTTTCAGTGTCCCTCTAAGGGTCAGAGATGTAATTTGTCCGATTACGCTCCACCGATGGAGGATGAAAAGAGATTGAAGACGCCCATAGCTGAAGTCAGTAACACTTAGCAGAAGCCCGACCTAAATTTGATCAAGAAAGTAACTAAAAAAAAACGCCAATAAAAACAAAATAAATTACAAACCTCTGAAGGGGGGGAGGGGGAGAGAGGCTCACGATGTACGCCGAAGGTGATCATTGCAAAAGCACCAAACTTGCGGGTTGGACGACGCCTGCAATGAGCAGCAATGCCGTAAAAGTAGACGAGGGAGAGGCTTGCGATGAGCGCCAAAGGTGCTCAGAGGGGGCAGAGCATCGGATTGTGTGGCAAACAACATTGCCAGCCTTAAAATGTTTTTGCCGTCATTTTTGACAGGCAAGTCGCTAGTATCAATATAATAAATGATTTGTGAGGTGTATCCGAAAATCTTGTATTCTGTACCTTGACTTAATTTACATAAATATATTTGGAGCTAGATGCCCTGCAGAGGTGGCTGGGGTGAGTGAAACGATTAATCAATAAAACAGATAATCGTGTACTATGACTATAAAAACATGTCACCTCTAAAATTTAAAATATAATACGGCCATTGCCAAGACAGTATAAGGTATAACAATCTATGGGAGCCTTTAGTTATCCACTACAAAACCTGCTTGTTCTGAGTGTTATTAAGCTGTGGAGTGTACAGTTGTAATTATGAAGGTGATATGATTTTTTAAATAGGTGTGTTTTTAGTAATTTTTTAAAGGTTTTGAGGCAGGAAGATAATCTAATGGAGCGAGGCAAGGAGTTCCCAATAGTAGGGGCTGCACGAGAAAAGTCCTGAAGACGGGAGTGAGAGGAGGAAAGAAGAAGGTCGTTAGCAGAACGAAGGGGGCAGTTGGGAGAGTATTTTGAAACAAGAGCAGGGATATAAGGGGGTGCATTGTTGTTGAGGGCTTTATGTGTTAGGGTCATGATTTTAAATGTGATTCGGGAAGCTATGGGAAGCCAGTGGAGTGATTGACACAGAGGAGCTGCAGACACTGAGCGTTTGGTATTGAAGATGAGTCTAGCAGGGGCGTTCATTATGGATTGGAGTGGAGACAGACGAGAGATGGGGAGGCCAGCAAGGAGGGAATTGCAGTAGTCGAGTCGAGATATGATGAGAGAGTGTATTAGAATTTTAGCTGTGTCTTCTGTAAGATAATGACGAATTTTGGAGATGTTTTTTAAGTGAAACTAACAAGATTTAGTTATCGATTGGATAAGCATATTTTATACATTGTTTCTTTTTTGCCTGGGGATTTTGCAGACATGCTCAGTTAGCACCTGAAGTCTGCCCTACTGTGGGAAGTCACATGATCTCAGACACTTTGCTTTCCTTTAGCGTAATTTCCTTCCTTTACTGAATATGTAAAGCTGTGATATAATGTATTGAGCTCTGCAGTGAGAACTGTCTAATGCAGTGTTATTTCTTGTGTTCTGTGTAATCCTATGATAGCATTTCTATAGGTATGTCTGAGTATTGTGTAATGCTGTGTTATTTATTGTGTTCTGTCTGTAAACTCAGTGTAATCCTATGATAGCATTTCCATAGGTATGTCTGTGAGTATTGTGTAATGCTGTGTTATTTATTGTGTTCTGTCTGAGTATTGTGCAGTGTTATAATTTCAAGTAGTACTTGATGATAAAGTATATATCAAGCCAATATCAGCAGCTGTGCAAGACATTTTTTTTTTTACAGAAAATCAGACTTTTGATGATTTTTATGAATAGAAAAATCTGTGAGACTCTGTGACCATCTCAGCTTATAAAAAGGTTTGTGATATACTTTAACTGTCACATCAAATCAAAATATATTTATTTGTGTTCAACTTTTCTTGCTTTATCATTGTTTTGTCTAAGCATAAGCTTATTTAGAGATTTATGTGTGTTTATTCAGGTCAGACCTAACTACGCTGCTTATCCACCCCTGCCCCAACTCTTTTGGCATCCAGTGTCAGAGCTGCTTGCTGATTGGCTGAAAAGCCAACCAGCATGCGCTGCATAATGTGCTGCAACTGTGATTTGCATATCTTTTATGCAAATCACAGTTGCTGGGGGTGTCTAAATCACCCCCAGCACATATTTTATTATATTGCAATAAAGGTTTGCATGTTTTCATGCAAACATTTTTTGCTAGGTGGGTAATGATGCATTCTACAGGATGGATTCATAACCCACCTCACTTACATATACCTTTAAGAGCACAAGGCAGACATGACTGACCAGTATTTTCTTCTGAATAATATATATACACATATATATATATATATATATATATATATATATATATATATATATATATAAATAAAATTACAAATGGATATATAAAGATAGAGCATATAGTGCAATCAATTATTATTAAAATATGTACTAATACATAAGGGCCTACACATTATCTATAGTTACCAAGCTGTGGAATAAATAGATTTCCAGGGCAATAAGATGTATGGTAAAGCATTCAGCTTGGCACCCTAATTTTCTGCTAGCTGATCCCCCAAAGCAATATAAACGCTATTACTTTGTTTTAATGTTTAAACTCCTTAACAGCCTGGCTGCTGACAGCTTTCAAGCTGTTCATGACTTGCTTATAAGAGTGCATTCTGTAAAGATTATGATATAATCCCTATCCCATGTAAGGCTGGTGTTTTCCTTACATGGAGGTAGGCTTTATTTATTATAGGCCATACTGAAGGGCACTAATACAGTAATACAGTGCATTCTATTCTGATCAAAATAAGTGTAGGAATGCAGCGATACCAATCTATATATGTACAAATAAACAGATTAGACATGCTTAAGTACTCCCAGAATCCCATTAATGGTAGCAATCTAATGGCCGTATCCAATACTAAAAACATACATGCCTCAAATGTGATGTCCTTATGAATCTGGACTGTCATATTATATAGCAGTGGTGGACAACAGGTGGCCTAGGGGTTCATGTGGCCCTCAGGCACTTCCCATGCGGCCCCAAGCCTGTTCTCTGGAGTGGTAGAACGTGTCCTTCTTCAGCGCTACACAGTCCATTTTATATTTTCTAAAACTACCAAATAATACCCAATTATACTCCTTAATTCTTATTCTCATTATGGTGATTTTACCATTTTGGTTTGAACAAAATGAAATGGTGTATAAATAGGTTGCCCATCAGGTGAAAGTAGTTTGCCCATCACTGTTCTATAGTATGAGGTATGTCCACAAGAATACATTTGTGGCAATATATATATATATATTCAGACTCACCAACACTCAGCTCTTTGTCTTCTTGAAGATTATGGTGGTTGTGTACTCATTTTAAGATGTTTCTACTTTGTCAGGTCCCTGGTGCTCAATCACTGAAGGGCATCATGTTCACAGCTGCCAAAAAAAATGTGGTTGTTAAAAATAAACCCAGTGTGACATCTTGAATTATGGCTTCATTTTAAATCAATACTCACAGCACTAAAATAAATCACGATTTAATCCTTTGCCAACAAGAATCTGTTAATATGAAGTATTTCTGGAGTAATATACCTGGACTGATATCCCTGCTCTATAGTATCCTCAAATTCCTAAACCTGTATTATGTATCTGAATACACTGATATTATTGAACATCACGGACTGACAAAAAAATAACATTATTATATGCGATCCTGGGATTCCATGTTGTATGACTGGGGGTCCACAGGACAATGACCCCAAACATTTAGTTGTGATGTTCTAAGTAGATATTTTGGGGATCAGAACCCTAATAAGAGAAGGATTTTGAGGAGTTCCACAGATATATTTTTGGAACAATGGGGTTCTGAGCACAAATAGGGTTCCATAGATAAAATAGATTGAGGCACAATAAAGGAACTAAAGCATGTCTAGGATGTACATTAAGTTATCTGATGACCTATTAAACTAGGCTTTTTAGATAGATGATCAACATCACAGGGGCCACAACAGGATTAGCTCATTTGGAGTAGTTGACAGCACATTGCTAGACAGTGCGGTGTAGGGCCCTGATAGTGAAGGGTTTGGTCATGCACTGTATCGCAGGAGGAGTGTGATATGTATGCTCAGTTATATCAACAATGACCTTTCTTTCTGGGATCAAACATATTGTCCATAGATGAACAATGGTTTGTTCTGCCACCTCCCCACCTACAGGAAAGCAGTTTAGACTTTACTTTTTTTTTTTTTTACTTTTTTGCAGTTACCCTATACAAGATCGGTGCCTTTATGGCTCAATAAAAATCCATAACTATATGTATGTTTTCAGATTAGGACTAGGGTGATCAATTCCCCTTTTTATTGCCCCTAATAAATTAAGAGACCCATTTACCTCAGGTATCAGAGGACCCCTCCCCAGTGGTGGCTCTGCTACTGTTTGGACTTAATATGTCATCCCACTAAATGCACATTTTGAGTCTGTTGCACAAATAAATGCTTATCCTACATCAATCCATTGTCCCCATTTTCCACTTTCACATCCATATTGTCTCTGTCTTTTCTAAAGTTTAATTGGAATATACATATATGTTACCCATTCTCCTATTTCAATACCTATTCTGCATATGTTTGTTAATGCCATGTCTAGACCAGTGGCTCTAAACAATAACTGGTGCTGGTCTCAGAGTCCTTTTCTGCCAGTCCTGGAGAATAAAAAGAGATAGGCAGAGCCCGATGTGTTACACATCCACCGACCAATTACTCAGAGCTATAGATAGAGGATTGGTTAACTATTCGGTCCTTTCCCTCTTCACCTTCGCAAAATGTACTCGCTGCAATCCCGCCGTCAACCGACAGATGGCGCTGATGATTTTTTATATAAGGCACGCCGACAGATGAGGCCTTGAGCTGTGAGAGGCGCGCCCGAGTCCCTGGGGGGCCGAGTGCCGGGGACGAACATAGCGATGGCCTCACTGTTGACTCAGCGCTGTCGAGTTGCGCCACGTCGGAGGGGAGAATAGTTCTTTACCTTCCATCGAACATGACGGCGCCCGAAAATTAACAGCACCCGCTGCCGGATGTCTCCAGTAACTGCAGCTGTCAGTGGTGCCGAAGAAATGCGAAGGTGAAGAGGGATAGATCCAACTATTCTGCAGTTAAACTGTATTCAAAGAAGTGTAAAAATAAATGAAAAGTTGTTGTATCACCCTGTTAATTATGTTCTAGATATGGAAGTGGTCACCATGAGCATTGGATGATAACCAGCTGGACCCCGAAAGCATTTTAAAAGCAATAGCCGGTCCACTGGCCAAAAAAGGTTGAGGACCGCTGGTCTGGATCACATAAGGGAGTTGGTTTCTGTTAGTTTAGTCAACTGGTCTGCCACAGCTGATAGTCACACATGTCTTATAGACATAGTGCAATTCAGAGAGATTAAGAATGAAGAGAGGAACCAATAGCAAGGGATATTATTTGGAGGGTCGGATACTACTCTAGTGATACTAGTTGTGGTAACAAGCACTGGATGCTTTCCCTCTCCTATACCACCAACATCGAGGTACACGGTGTTACCACAAATCACTAACACATCCCACAGCTACAGGTAAGTTAGTACACACCTCGATATACACATATATACTGCAAAATAATTATATTCCTGGAGTTTCTATTCTGAAACATTGAAAAAAAAAAACCAAGGGGGTTTAAAGATGGAAAGATGGACACGGTCATATTAAAGTTGAGTCTGTATACTTTAATGCGGACTGGTTACTTCAAAAGAGGGAGATTTAGAAGAACTAGGAGAGACTGTCCAAAGAGGGGAGTTTGTGACATTGACACTCCAGGGAACACAATGGGCCTCATCAATTGCGATTTGGCCAATTGAATAGGGCTCTAAATAAGCACAGAGCATATTTTTTTAAAGAAGTTTTTAGTTAGTGAAAACCTTGCTTTTGGATAGATGTTTACTAACTAAAAACTTCTTTAAAAAATATATGTTATGTGCTTATTTAGAGCCCTATTCAATTGGCAAAATCCCAATTGAATGAGGGCCCATGTATCTAAAACCACATGGAAAGACTCCAAAGGATATCTATGACCCCTGGGCCACCATTTGCCCACTAAAGGACTGAACAGATATGAAGCTATCCAGTGTAAGGTCTACAAGTTCCCCATAATACATTGAACTGAACATGAACTAAATCCATGAATGGGTCTGAACAGTGCTTCTGCCACAATTATTATAAACAAGTCTTTCTCCTCAGCAGGGACTGTGCACCATCTGTACCAGCACCCAGTAAAGACAACCATCACAACTGTACAAATGTGTAATCCCTGATTCAGTCCTTTTGCTGGTAAAGGGGTCACCCATCCACCCATGCTGGCAGAGGGCTCCCCCATGCATGCAGAGGGATCATCCATGCTGGCAGAGGGATCATCCATGCTGGCAGAGGGATCAACCATGCTGGCAGAGGGGTCCCCCATGCATGCAGAGGGATCAACCATGCTGGCAGAGGGATTATCCATGCTGGCAGAGGGATTATCCATGCTGGCAGAGGGATCATCCATGCTGGCAGAGGGATCATCCATGCTGGCAGAGGTGTCACCCATGTTGGTAGAGCATTTATCCATGCTGGCATAGGGGTCTCCCATGCAGGAAGAGGGGTCACCCATGCTGGCAGAGGGATCACCCTTGCTGGAAGAGGGATCACCCTTGCTGGAAGAGGGATCACCCATGCTGGCAGAGGGGTCACCCATGCTGGCAGAGGGGTCACCCATGCTGGCAGAGGGGTCGCCCTTGCTGGCAGAGGGGTCGCCCTTGCTGGCAGAGGGGTCGCCCTTGCTGGAAGAGGGATCACCCATTGTGGCAGGAATCACCCAAGCTGGCAGAGGGGTCACCCATGCTGTGGCAGAGGGGTCACCCATGCTGTGGCAGAGGGGTCACCCATGCTGTGGCAGAGGGGTCACTCATGCTGGCATAGGGTCTCCCATGCTGGCAGAGGGATCACGCTTGCAGGAAGAGAGTTTATCCATGCTGGCAGAACGGGTCACCTAGGCTGGCAGGAGGGTAACCCATGCTCCCTTGTTGGTTGCACTCCTGATAACTCACATGTACTTGCTCAGGTCTTGTATTATGAAGACACTCAGACATGCTGCAGATACTCACTGTACACAGAAGGCCCCTGCCCCTGGCATTACAGTGGGCACATCACTTTCCAATTCTTCAGTTTATCACCTCTAGGTTCCCCAAACAGCAGCTCCTTGTTACAGAGGGCGTGGCCCAACTCCGTGCAGTATCAGATCCTGCACCCAACACATCCTGTATCCCTCCCAATACACAAAGGACCAGATCATAACTCCGCCCCGATGTCACTTAAGGTGGATTAAAACAGTTGCTGCTGAATAATGAACACATCAATAAATAATTACACATTAAATAAAATGTGGTACAAAAATGATCTCATTTAAAAACTTGCAGATGGTTAGTGAGGTGTTACATTACATTGTAGTTAGGCTATGGCGATGATTCCCACATTACACTGTAGTTGGGCTATGGCGATGATTCCCACATTACACTGTAGTTGGGCTATGGCGATGATTCTCACATTACACTGTAGTTAGGCTATGGTGATGATTCCCACATTACACTGTAGTTGGGCTATAACAATGATTCCCACATTACACTGTAGGTAGGCTATGGTGATGATTCTCACATTACACTGTAGTTGGGCTATGGCGATGATTCTCACATTACACTGTAGTTGGGCTATGGTGATGATTCTCACATTACACTGTAGTTAGGCTATAACGATGATTCCCACATTATACTGTAGTTAGGCTATGGCGATGATTCTCACTTTACACTGTAGATAGGCTATGGTGATGATTCTCACATTACACTGTAGTTGGGCTATGGCGATGATTCCCACATTACACTGTAGGTAGGCTATTGCGATGATTCTCACATTACATTGTAGTTAGGCTATGGCGATGATTCCCACATTACACTGTAGTTAGGCAATGGCGATGATTCTCACATTACACTGTAGTTAGGCTATGGCGATGATTCTCACATTACAATGTAGGTAGGCTATTGCGATGATTCTCACATTACACTGTAGGTAGGCTATGGCGATGATTCCCACATTATACTGTAGTTGGGCTATGGCGATGATTCCCACATTATACTGTAGGTAAGCTATTGTGATGGTTCCCACATTACACTGTAGTTAGGCTATAACGATGATTCTCACATTACACTGTAGGTAGGCAATGGCGATGATTCTCACATTACACAGTAGTTAAGCTATGGCGATGATTCTCACATTGCACTGTAGTTAGGCTATGGCGATGATTCCCAAATTACACTGTAGTTAGGCTATAACGATGATTCTCACATTACACTGTAGGTAGGCTATGGCGATGATTCTCACATTACACTGTAGTTGGGCTATGGCGATGATTCTCACATTACACTGTAGTCGGTCTATGGCAATGATTCTCACATTACACTGTAGTTAGGCTATGGCGATGATTCCCACATTATACTGTCGTTAGGCTATGGCAATGATTCCCACATTACACTGTAGTTGGGCTATGGCGATGATTCTCACATTACACTGTAGTTGGGCTATGGCGATGATTCTCACATTACACTGTAGGTAGGCTATGGCGATGATTCTCACATTACACTGTAGTTAGGCTATGGCGATGATTCCCACATTACACTGTAGTTGGGCTATGGCGATGATTCCCACATTACACTGTAGGTAGGCTATGGCGATGATTCCCACATTACACTGTAGTTGGGCTATGGCGATGATTCTCACATTACACTGCAGTTGGGCTATGGCGATGATTCTCACATTACACTGCAGTTGGGCTATGGCGATGATTCTCACATTACACTGTAGTTAGGCTATGGCGATGATTCCCACATTACACTGTAGTTGGGCTATGGCGATGATTCCCACATTACACTGTAGGTAGGCTATGGCAATGATTCCCACATTACACTGTAGTTGGGCTATGGCGATGATTCTCACATTACACTGTAGGTAGGCTATGGCGATGATTCTCACATTACACTGTAGTTGGGCTATGGCGATGATTCTCACATTACACTGTAGGTAGGCTATGGCGATGATTCTCACATTACACTGTAGTTGGGCTATGGCGATGATTCCCACATTACACTGTAGGTAGGCTATGGCAATGATTCCCACATTACACTGTAGTTGGGCTATGGCGATGATTCTCACATTACACTGTAGGTAGGCTATGGCGATGATTCCCACATTACACAGTAGTTGGGCTATGGCGATGATTCCCACATTACACTGTAGTTAGGCTATGGCGATGATTCCCACATTACACAGTAGTTGGGCTATGTCGATGATTCTCACATTACACTGTAGTTAGGCTATGGCGATGATTCCCACATTACACTGTAGTTAGGCTATGGCGATGATTCTCACATTACACTGTAGTTAGGATATGGCGATGATTCTCACATTACACTGTAGTTAGGATATGGCGATGATTCTCACATTACACTGTAGTTAGGCTATGGCGATGATTCTCACATTACACTGTAGTTAGGATATGGCGATGATTCTCACATTACACTGTAGTTGGGCAATGGCGATGATTCTCACATTACACTGTAGTTAGGCTATGGCGATGATTCCGACATTACACTGTAGTTAGGCTATGGCGATGATTCCCACATTACACTGTAGTTAGGCTACGGCGATGATTCCCACATTACACTGTAGGTAGGCTATGTCGATGATTCTCACATTACACTGTAGTTAGGCTATGGCGATGATTCCCACATTACACTGTAGGTAGGCTATTGCGATGATTCTCACATTACATTGTAGTTAGGCTATGGCGATGATTCCCACATTACACTGTAGTTAGGCAATGGCGATGATTCTCACATTGCACTGTAGTTAGGCTATGGCGATGATTCTCACATTACAATGTAGGTAGGCTATTGCAATGATTCTCACATTACACTGTAGGTAGGCTATGGCGATGATTCCCACATTATACTGTAGTTGGGCTATGGCGATGATTCCCACATTATACTGTAGGTAAGCTATTGTGATGGTTCCCACATTACACTGTAGTTAGGCTATAACGATGATTCTCACATTACACTGTAGGTAGGCAATGGCGATGATTCTCACATTACACAGTAGTTAAGCTATGGCGATAATTCTCACATTGCACTGTAGTTAGGCTATGGCGATGATTCCCACATTACACTGTAGTTAGGCTATAACGATGTTTCTCACATTACACTGTAGGTAGGCTATGGCGATGATTCTCACATTACACTGTAGTTGGGCTATGGCGATGATTCTCACATTACACTGTAGTCGGTCTATGGCAATGATTCTCACATTACACTGTAGTTAGGCTATCGCGATGATTCCCATATTATACTGTCGTTAGGCTATGGCAATGATTCCCACATTACACTGTAGTTGGGCTATGGCGATGATTCCCAGATTACACTGTAGTTGGGCTATGGCGATGATTCCCACATTACACTGTAGTTGGGCTATGCCGATGATTCTCACATTGCACTGTAGTTAGGCTATGCCGATGATTCTCACATTGCACTGTAGTTGGGCTATGGCGATGATTCTCACATTACACTGTAGTTAGGCTATGGCGATGATTCTCACATTACACTGTAGTTAGGCTATGGCGATGATTCTCACATTACACTGTAGGTAGGCTATGGCGATGATTCTCACATTACACTGTAGTTAGGATATGGCGATGATTCTCACATTACACTGTAGGTAGGCTATGGCGATGATTCTCACATTACACTGTAGATGGGCTATGGCGAGTATTCTCACATTACACTGTAGTTAGGCTATGGCGATGATTCTCACATTACACTGTAGTTAGGCTATGCCGATGATTCTCACATTGCACTGTAGTTGGGCTATGGCGATGATTCTCACATTACACTGTAGTTAGGCTATGGCGATGATTCTCACATTACATTGTAGGTAGGCTATGGCGATGATTCTCACATTACACTGTAGTTGGGCTATGGCGATGATTCTCACATTACACTGCAGTTGGGCTATGGCGATGATTCCCACATTATAGTGTAGTTAGGCTATGGCGATGATTCCCACATTATACTGTAGTTAGGCTATGGCGATGATTCCGACATTACACTGTAGTTGGGCTATGGCGATGATTCTCACATTACACTGTAGTTGGGCTATGGCGATGATTCTCACATTACACTGTAGTTGGGCTTTGGAGATGATTCTCACATTACACTGCAGTTGGGCTATGGCGATGATTTCCACATTACACTGTAGTTGGGCTATGGCGATGATTTTCACATTACACTGTAGTTGGGCTATGGCGATGATTCTCACATTACACTGAAGTTGGGCTATGGCAATGATTCTCACATTACACTGTAGGTAGGCTATGGCAATGATTCCCACATTACACTGTAGTTGGGCTATGGCGATGATTCTCACATTACACTGTAGGTAGGCTATGGCGATGATTCTCACATTACACTGTAGTTGGGCTATGGCGATTATTCCCACATTACACTGTAGGTAGGCTATGGCGATGATTCCCACATTACACAGTAGTTGGGCTATGTCGATGATTCTCACATTACACAGTAGTTAGGCTATGGCGATGATTCCCACATTACACTGTAGTTGGGCTATAACGATGATTCTCACATTACACAGTAGTTAGGCTGTAACGATGATTCTCACATTACACTGTAGGTAGGCTATGGCGATGATTCCCACATTACACTGTAGTTGGGCTATGGCGATGATTCTCACATTACACTGCAGTTGGGCTATGGCGATGATTCTCACATTACACTGCAGTTGGGCTATGGCGATGATTCTCACATTACACTGTAGGTAGGCTATGGCGATGATTCTCACATTACACTGTAGTTAGGCTATGGCGATGATTCCCACATTACACTGTAGTTGGGCTATGGCGATGATTCCCACATTACACTGTAGGTAGGCTATGGCAATGATTCCCACATTACACTGTAGTTGGGCTATGGCGATGATTCTCACATTACACTGTAGGTAGGCTATGGCGATGATTCTCACATTACACTGTAGTTGGGCTATGGCGATGATTCCCACATTACACTGTAGGTAGGCTATGGCAATGATTCCCACATTACACTGTAGTTGGGCTATGGCGATGATTCTCACATTACACTGTAGGTAGGCTATGGCAATGATTCCCACATTACACTGTAGTTGGGCTATGGCGATGATTCTCACATTACACTGTAGTTGGGCTATGGCGATGATTCCCACATTACACAGTAGTTGGGCTATGTCGATGATTCTCACATTACACTGTAGTTGGGCTATGGCGATGATTCTCACATTACACTGTAGTTAGGCTATGGCGATGATTCTCACATTACACTGTAGTTGGGCTATGGCGATGATTCCCACATTACACTGTAGGTAGGCTATGGCAATGATTCCCACATTACACTGTAGTTGGGCTATGGCGATGATTCTCACATTACACTGTAGGTAGGCTATGGCGATGATTCTCACATTACACTGTAGTTGGGCTATGGCGATTATTCCCACATTACACTGTAGGTAGGCTATGGCAATGATTCCCACATTACACTGTAGTTGGGCTATGGCGATGATTCTCACATTACACTGTAGGTAGGCTATGGCGATGATTCCCACATTACACAGTAGTTGGGCTATGTCGATGATTCTCACATTACACAGTAGTTAGGCTATGGCGATGATTCCCACATTACACTGTAGTTAGGCTATGGCGATGATTCCCACATTACACAGTAGTTGGGCTATGTCGATGATTCTCACATTACACTGTAGTTAGGCTATGGCGATGATTCCCACATTACACTGTAGTTAGGCTATGGCGATGATTCTCACATTACACTGTAGTTAGGATATGGCGATGATTCTCACATTACACTGTAGTTAGGATATGGCGATGATTCTCACATTACACTGTAGTTAGGATATGGCGATGATTCTCACATTACACTGTAGTTGGGCTATGGCGATGATTCTCATATTACACTGTAGTTAGGCTATGGCGATGATTCTCACATTACACTGTAGTTGGGCTATGGCGATGATTCTCACATTACACTGTAGTTAGGCTATGGCGATGATTCCCACATTACACTGTAGTTGGGCTTTGGCGATGATTCTCACATTACACTGTAGTTGGGCTATGGCGATGATTCCCACATTACACTGTAGTTGGGCTATGGCGATGATTCCCACATTACACTGTAGTTGGGCTATGGCGATGTTTCTCACATTACACAGTAGTTAGGCTATAGCGATGATTCCCACATTACACTGTAGCTAGGCTATGGCGATGATTCCCACATTACACAGTAGTTGGGCTATGTCGATGATTCTCACATTACACAGTAGTTAGGCTATGGCGATGATTCCCACATTACACTGTAGTTAGGCTATGGCGATGATTCCCACATTACACAGTAGTTGGGCTATGTCGATGATTCTCACATTACACTGTAGTTAGGCTATGGCGATGATTCCCACATTACACAGTAGTTGGGCTATGTCGATGATTCTCACATTACACTGTAGTTGGGCTATGGCGATGATTCTCACATTACACTGTAGTTAGGCTATGGCGATGATTCCCACATTACACAGTAGTTGGGCTATGTCGATGATTCTCACATTACACTGTAGTTGGGCTATGGCGATGATTCTCACATTACACAGTAGTTGGGCTATGTCGATGATTCTCACATTACACTGTAGTTGGGCTATGGCGATGATTCTCACATTACACTGTAGTTAGGCTATGGCGATGATTCCCACATTACACAGTAGTTGGGCTATGTCGATGATTCTCACATTACACTGTAGTTGGGCTATGGCGATGATTCTCACATTACACTGTAGTTAGGCTTTGGCAATGATTCTCACATTACACTGTAGTTGGGCTATGGCGATAATTCCCACATTATAGTGTAGTTGGGCTATGGCGATGATTCCCACATTACACTGTAGTTGGGCTATGGCGATGATTCCCACATTATAGTGTAGTTGGGCTATGGCGATGATTCCCACATTATAGTGTAGTTGGGCTATGGCGATGATTCCCACATTACACTGTAGTTGGGCTATGGCGATGATTCCCACATTATAGTGTAGTTGGGCTATGGCGATGATTCCCACATTACACTGTAGTTGGGCTATGGCGATGATTCTCACATTACACTGTAGTTGGGCTATGGCGATGATTTCCACATTACACTGTAGTTGGGCTATGGCGATGATTCTCACATTACACTGTAGTTGGGCTATGGCGATGATTCCCACATTACACTTTAGTTGGGCTATGGCGATGATTCCCACATTACACTGTAGTTGGGCTATGGCGATGATTCCCACATTACACTTTAGTTGGGCTATGGCGATGATTCCCACATTATTGACACAAACATAAGACTATCCTGAAGTTTAATTTAGACAAACTTTTAGGTAGATACAATGAGCAGACCATGTATTATTCGGACACTATTAGTTCAATTATTTTATCACTACATACAAGGTGCCAGGGCCTTGGGGCCACAGACAATCTAATGATTCCCATGCCTATTGCTTAATAATTATAATGCGTTTGTATTATGCCAGAACCTTAGCACCAAAGTACTTATGTACTGGGCTCCCTGATGGTACAGTAGTTAGGATTCTGTGCAGCCTATATTCAATGCCAGCTTTATGCATACTATCACCATTACTCACAGGGACCTTTCCTGTTTTAAACACTCTGAACCCCATTTAGGAATATTCCTGTTGCATGTCACTGTTGTTCAACAGCAACTAAATGGATCCACCTTAATAGGATACGCATGTGGGCGGTAGGGGCGTTGTTTGCTCGGATGCACACACAGGGATACACGATGTGATGGGATACACGATCAGACAGTCTAGGAGGTGGCAGTGGGAGGGGCTGTGCAGGTTTCCGGGTCGCCCTTGTTGTTCCGGGTGCTGGGGGCCTGCCCCAGTCTGTTGTTGTGCAGGCTGTTCCTGGATCCCTGGTGCTGTGGCTGCTCTGGCATGGTGATCCTTCCTGTGGTCCTAGGATGGCGGAGCCTGGCTGTCTGTACGGACTGATCTGACAGTGAGTGCTGCTGTTTGTTGTCTTACTGATTCACATGTGCACTGGAGATCTCTGGGGATCTGGTGTGTCATTGCGTCTGCAGGGGAGATCAGCAGGGATATGATGGCTTGGTAGGTGATCACTGAGGATCTGTCATTATGGATCTGCACTATACATCACTGGATCACACCTAATATACAGTATATATTGTTATATATCTATATCAGAGGAATGATCTAGAGCTCTGCACTATATATACATTACTGGATCACAAACTATTTACAGTATACAGTGCTATATACAGCAAGATCTATATCAGAGAAATGATCTAGAGCTCTGTACTATATATACATCACAGGATCACACAGTATATACACTATACATTGTTATATATATCTATATCAGAGGAAGGATCAGGAGCTCTGCACTATATATAAATCACTGGATCACACACTATATACAGTATACAGTGCTATATACAGCAAGATCTATATCAGAGGAAGGAACATGAGCTCTGCACTATATATACATCACAGTATCACACAGTATATACAGTATACAGTGTTATATACAGCAAGATCTATATCAGGAATGATCTAGAGCTCTGCACTATATATACATCACAGGATCACACACTATATACAGTATACATTGTTATATATAGCAAGATCTATATCAGAGGAATATTTTAGAGCTCTGCACCATACATCACAGGATCACACTGTATATACACACTATATACAGTGTTATATACAACAAGATCTATATCAGAGGAATGATCTAGAGCTCTGTACTATATATACATCACAGGATCACACAGTATATCCAGTATACATTGTTATATATAGCAAGATTTATATCAGAGGAATGATCTAGAGCTCTGTGCTATATTTGCATCACAGGATCACACAGTATATATTGTTATATATCTATGTAAGAGGAGTGATCTAGAGCTCTGCACTATGTATACATCACTAGGCCACACAGTATAGAGAGTGTTATATACAGCAATATCTATATCAGGAATGATCTACAGCTCTGCACTATACATCACTGGATCACACAGTATATACAGTATATATTGTTATATATCTATGTAAGAGCAGTGATCTAGAGCTCTGCACCATACATCACTGGGTCACACAGTATATACACACTATATACAGTATTATATACAGCAATATCTATATCAGGAATGATCTACAGCTCTGCACTATACATCACTGGATCACACAGTATATATTCTATATCTATGTAAGAGCAGTGATCTAGAGCTCTGCACCATACATCACTGGATCACACAGTATATACAGTGTTATATACATCAAGATCTATATCAGAGGAAGGATCAGGAGCTCTACACTATATATACATCACTGGATCACACAGTATATACAGTATATATTATATATATATGTAAGAGCAGTGATCTAGAGCTCTGCACTATACATCACTGGATCACACAGTATATACAGTGCTATATACAGCAAGATCTATATCAGAGGAAGGATCAGGAGCTCTGCACTATATATACATCACTGGATCACACTGTATATACAATATACAGTGCTATATACAGCAAGATCTATATCAGAGGAAGGAGCAGGAGCTCTGCACTATATATACATCATTGGATCACACAGTATATACAGTGTTATATACAGCAAGATCTATATCAGAGGAAGGAGCAGGAGCTCTGCACTATATATACATCATTGGATCACACAGTATATACAGTGTTATATACAGCAAGATCTATATCAGAGGAAGGAGCAGGAGCTCTGCACTATATATACATCACAGGATCACACAGTATATACAGTGTTATATACAGCAAGATCTATATCAGAGGAAGGAGCAGGAGCTCTGCACTATATATACATCACAGGATCACACAGTATAAACAGTGTTATATACAGCAAGATCTATATCAGAGGAAGGAGCAGGAGCTCTGCACAATATATACATCACAGGATCACACAGTATATACAATATACAGTGCTATATACAGCAAGATCTATGTCAGAGGAAGGAGCAGGAGCTCGGGACTATACATCACTGGATCACACAGTATATACAATATACAGTGCTATATACAGCAAGATCTATATCAGAGGAAGGAGCAGGAGCTCTGCACTATATATACATCACAGAATCACACAGTATATACAATATACAGTGCTATATACAGCAAGATCTATATCAGAGGAAGGAGCAGGAGCTCTGCACTATATATACATCACAGAATCACACAGTATATACAATATACAGTGCTATATACAGCAAGATCTATATCAGAGGAAGGAGCAGGAGCTCTGCACTATATATACATCACTGGATCACACAGTATATACAGTGTTATATACAGCAAGATCTATATCAGAGGAAGGAGCAGGAGCTCTGCACTATATATACATCACTGGATCACACTGTATATACAATATACAGTGCTATATACAGCAAGATCTATATCAGAGGAAGGAGCAGGAGCTCTGCACTATATATACATCACAGGATCACACAGTATATACAGTGTTATATACAGCAAGATCTATATCAGAGGAAGGAGCAGGAGCTCTGCACTATATATACATCACTGGATCACACTGTATATACAATATACAGTGCTATATACAGCAAGATCTATATCAGAGGAAGGAGCTCTGCACAATATATACATCACAGGATCACACAGTATATACAATATACAGTGCTATATACAGCAAGATCTATATCAGAGGAAGGAGCAGGAGCTCTGCACTATATATACATCACAGGATCACACAGTATATACAGTGTTATATACAGCAAGATCTATATCAGAGGAAGGAGCAGGAGCTCTGCACTATATATACATCACAGGATCACACAGTATATACAGTGTTATATACAGCAAGATCTATATCAGAGGAAGGAGCAGGAGCTCTGCACTATATATATATCACTGGACCACACAGTATATACAGTGCTATATACAGCAAGATCTATATCAGAGGAAGGAGCAGGAGCTCTGCACTATATATACATCACAGGATCACACAGTATATACAGTGTTATATACAGCAAGATCTATATCAGAGGAAGGAGCAGGAGCTCTGCACTATATATACATCACAGGATCACACAGTATATACAGTGTTATATACAGCAAGATCTATATCAGAGGAAGGAGCAGGAGCTCTGCACTATATATATATCACTGGACCACACAGTATATACAGTGCTATATACAGCAAGATCTATATCAGAGGAAGGAGCAGGAGCTCTGCACTATATATACATCACTGGATCACACAGTATATACATTGTTATATACAGCCAGATCTTTACCAGGCATCTGCCTGTAAATAATTATATTACACAGGATCTACATTAGGAACTGTATATAGGGATCTGCACTGTAGATCATTATATCAAATATGATCTATACAAGGAGTAGTAGTTAGGGATCTACAGCAAAAATTAAATTATTAAACAAGATCTCCAGCAAGGCAGTGATTTATAGTGCTGATCCCTAACCATTATATCACACAGGATCTGTGTCAGGTTGTGGTCAGGAATCTGCACTAGAAATCAATCCTTGCTGTAGATCTTGTTTTATAACGTATGTTGTAGATCCCTAACTACTGTTCTTTGTATAGATCCTTTTTAGTAAAATGATTTATTGTGCAGATCCCTATTGACTGTCGCTGCTGTAGATCCTGTTTAATATAATTCTGTATGGTGCGAGGCCTGATATTTGTCTGGCTGGATATAGCAATTACATCAGACAGGATATAGGTCAGGGACATGGTTAGGAATCTGCACTATAAATCATTATGTAAAATAGACAACTTATAAATCGTATCATACAGGTCTATATCAGAGGTAGTGGTATCTGTATATCCAAGAAGATCTATATTAGGAGCGGTGAGGGATCTGCACTTTAAATATTTAAATCTAACCGGCAGCACAATACATCACAGGCGATCCATCTGCACCTTCATGGAGATTATTATCATTATTACGTTTTCCATAGAGCTATTTACAAAGGTACAGTAAATAGAGTCGATACAATAGGCTCATTACACAGGTATATCATAAGGTACGCAGAAATACATATACAAACAATAAGGCAACAGATGATTTGCCGCAACAGCGTTGAGGTCCCTGCTCTGAAGAGCTTATAATCTAGAAAGTAACGTTGGGGTGTGAGACAAGAGGCACTGGGCAGTAGCCTATCTTGTTGTACTGTGTTTCTCTTGCATTATATATCCACATGTTATGGAGATCTGTATTATAAGTCATTGTGTCACTGGGAATCTGTATCATGGTCAAGTTGGTAAAGCTGGATCCTAGAAGATCATGTGTTTTGTTACTCTTTAAATAATATGTTCTTCATTTATTATTATTATTATTATTGTCTTTATTTATATCGCGCCTGTAACGGAGTTGGAACACGAATCCAATATCTCCGCTGGTATACAGTAAAATACCAAAGAGGCACTACAGTCTTACCATTCCCAACCTCCCATATTGGACGACACTCAATAAGGAGTTCAAGACTACTGACTTTATTTTGTTATGTGCAGAAATATATATACACATCTCTTCCCACAGGCAATACACATCCCCCACAGTTGGCCACACAATACACATAGAGGGACAATAGGTGGGTCACACCTCCCTGAGGCTACCTGGCTACTTTGATACAATCAGACATTGATTAGATCATCCTTCTTTGTTCTTATGTCTGAGAATGAAAACACTTTATACAATAGACTTCCTTATCTTATGAGGAGTCTCTGTAATAGGATTATCTATTATGCCAAGGTCTGCAATAGTCTGGGCTAATATTCTGCAGAGCATAAACCAACATACATACAGTATAATAGTAGGATCATATTTTAACCATAAAATAGGGTAAAACAGTGATGGGTTCCGTTACAGCGCCAACATATTCCGTAGCGCTGTACAATGGTATTGTACAAGGCAAAAAACAAACTTAACACCTTATAAAGAATGGAGGGCCCTGTTTTTGAGCATATAATCAAATACACATAGTGCTTGTTTCTAAGACACGGACACAAGATTGAAAACTTGCAAACGTACAATCATGATCATAAAATAACTCTGCACATAATATTATCATACCTGTACCATGAGCTGTCACTGGGGATATCCTCATCAGGAAGTTGTGCTTGGTCATTGCATATGCACTATATTTCATTTGTTATTATTAGCATGTTGCGCCATATTGTATTGAGACACACAAGCCATGTAGAAGAGGGTATCCTTAGGGATTTGTACTATGCAGTAAGTGTATCAGGCTCTAGGGATCGGCACTATAGTACATTGTATCACAGTCTATCCTTAGACACTATTGCTCTCATTCAATTGCAATTTGGCCAATTGAATAGGGCTCTAAATAAGCACATAACATATTTGTTTTAAAGAAGTTTTTAGTTAGTAAGCATCTATCCAAAAGCAAGGTTTTCACTAACTAAAAACTTATTTAAAAAAAATATGTTATGTGCTTATTTAGAGCCCTATTCAATTGGCCAAATCGCAATTGAATGAGGCCCTATATGTCATGGGGTTTGTTGTCTTTTCTCACACACATGTAGATGATTACTGTATGTTCCCAAGGAGCTAATGTGGGAGTGATTTCCTTGGTAAGTTTGTGCGCCTGCTTTTCTTCAGCTCTTTATGAGGGTGCATGATAAGATTTATTATTGGACAAGAGCCAAATGGCATGTACAGTAGATAAAAGCCAGCGTCCATATTGCAAATAAACTGGTGATGTTTTATAAGCATGCGATCCTATAAAACTGTGACAGAGGCCTGTGTTTAGTAGGAGGATGAATCCGTCAGCATTCTGCCCTGAAATGTCTTTTGTTCTGAGCTGTGTAAGGAATTGTTCTTCATTCTCACAAGAGTCTTATACTATAACACACTGCTTGGGGCCAGATGGGTTAATACTTAATATTAGTTTATGTTTTATATTACATTTTCATGATAATATCCAGATATATCTGTATTTGCAGATGTTATTTTACGCCACTTTACACAATAAAGACATGTTTTGCCTGTGGTGATATAATCCTCATAAGGCTCCTTCCTGAATATACTTGTACCAGCCCCACCCCAAAACCGTTGGTGTGTTAGGTAAGGCTTTTGTGTTGTAAATTAGCTATATAGTGTTCCAGAAATCCATCACCTGTCCGGATATGGCCAAGGTACATGTGTAAAGCTATAAATAAAGATAATAATAAATATTGTATTGGGACTGTCTGCTTCTGTAGCATCACCGCATGTTCTACTTCCACTCTCCTATTAACATACTGATATATTGGTATTAATGGATAATATATTGCATATACAATGCAGTGGCATCCAATATATTAATCAAAAGGGCTGGAGTTTATTTTATACCTATTCATATTAAAACATACCTTAACATTTCTGTATTTATTTAATACATGTCACACTTCTAGACGTCTCCCCTAAAGACATTACTTTTAGTTCTAGATGTATTTCCAGAGAAAGGATAAAAGGTTCACCACCGTCTAATGTTTCTATATGGCCTTTTAAATGTGGAAAATGTCTGTAGACAGTAAAAAAAATGCAACCTTTACATTTTTATCTTTTATTTATTTTTACTCAGACATTCATGTTATTTTTTTTCTTCTAATGTTACTTTCTAAAGAGGGCGTGTCCTTGTAAACTAATGAGCATTCCATTACACATATTGAATACAATAAAGTCCACATTTACGTTGTCCGATAGAAACTTCATGTGCGTTTAAAGTCCCCTCCAATTTTAAGAATAAAAACAAAATGGTAGATTGCACAGCGGCATAAGTGCATATTAAGGTAATATATTAGGAAATGTATTATTTTGTGTTAAATATTTTCACGTGTAGTTCTTCAAAATATTATTTTTTACATATATGACCTCTGTGGTCTTTTAAAAAAAAAAGATATTTCTTGGCCTTTATTGTAATTATAAATACAATATAATAATAATAATTAAATATTTGATTGAAAGATGAAATAATATACAGTAACAAAAAGAAAACTGTGCAGGAGTAAAATATTAGTAAGATGATACAATATAATAATGAACAAAACATTTTAAATGTTATATATGTTAATTAAATAAACCATAAAGCCCAAAGTACTGTAATACACAATACCCAATACTGTATTTCAGAAGCATAGGGCTGCATTGTTGCACGATAATTAGGTTTAAATCCAGGCGTCTTATTCCCAGTTGTGTTTTTATTACTGGTGTAATTGGATGACGGCAGGCCGGTGTTGGAGGGTCCTGCAGTGGCTGTCCGTGCTGCAATGTGTTCAGTGTATGGAGAAGTGTCTGTGTCTCCTGTATAATCATCCAGACAAAGGGAGTAGTCACAAAGTCTTCTAGCCCTGCATCCATTCTATGTGTACAGACACAGGCTAATTACAGGACTACTGTAGTGCGTTTACAAGGCCGATGTTTGTTTGGGCAGAGACTATTTAAAATAGTAAGTAATTTAATATAAATAAAAGCTAACATGTTTATTAGCATTTAAACTGTCTGTCTTCTCCTAAAGCAGAGTTGTGTATCTCCTCCTACCTTTGTCTATCAGGGGTGTGGCCAACCTGTGTACTGACCCTGCCCCATGACATCATTAGCCCAACCCTACTCCTACACAGAGGTAATAGCTCTATTGTAACATGTTTGCAGTTGCCCCATAGGCCCTGCCCAGTGTAGTGCATGATCCATCATAGCCCCACCTCCTTTACCGAGCATGCTCAGTATTAAGGAGAAGCTGCACTGGTCAGACTTTATTTACAGCCCATCACACAGGAAGCACTGGTCACGCCCAGACACAGGTAGGAGGTAATATGCAGCTCTGCTCGAGGAGAAAACGCACTGTGTAAAAACTGGGGAAAATGCGTAACTTTTATATTAAAATGAACACTGCTTTAATAGCCTATTCACTGATCGCTGTAATGCACTAACATCATGAGCTAGGTGTTTTAATTACATATTTATCACATATATAGTTGTCAACAGTGCGGGTTGACAAAAGTTGTTGCTAACGCCGCAGTTGCTGGCAAGGAGCACCGAAGGCGCTCCTTGCCAGCAACCGCAGACTTTAGGGCCGCAAATGCGGACCCTCGCGAAACGAGGGGCCGCATTTGCGGAGGTGGAGGCTCCGACCGCGACCGCAACATTTACGGACTTAGCATCTGCAAATACGAGCCGCACCACTTACGAACAAAAATATTACGACCTCGCCAAAATAGGACATTCAAAAAATACACACAACAAACACATAAAAAGCTTACCCACAGCAAGGGGGGGGGGGGGGGGGGCACCCAGCACCTCTAAAAGTGAAGTTACAAGTCAATTTAGGTTGAAACCCGAAAATCCCCTAAGCGAGAATAAAAATGGCCGCCGAACAAAACGAAAACGAGGCTAAAGGACCCTAAACACGTAAAATACCACGAAACACACACAGGTACAAGAACAAGGACGCAAAATCAGCCACAGCCGCGTAATACACACATTAGGCGCCATTTTACAACACTAACTTACACAATGCGGAAGTACACACTGCACACATTACTGACACACAGCAGCTCCACAGCACTGAAAACACACATTGTATGCTGCAGCAACATGAAAACAGATTGTCAGCTCTTCAACACAATGCTTCCTGCATATATTACTTCCAAATAGGTAAAGTATATTAATTTATAAATGTATTATTTATTTGATTACCATACACCAAACCGCATTAGCTCACAATTTAATTGCTGTCATTTTTTGACGGGCAATATTCTAGTCATTAATAACAGTCATATACACTGGTTTAAAAAAAAAAAAAGCAGTATTCAGTCCTAATCTCAATTTCAAAGTTCAGACTCATCTGCTGCTACCGCACCATAAGGTCAGCAGACACTGCAAAATGTTCAGGTACAAAGCTAAATCAACTCAATGGTCTTAGTTGGCTGGAGGTTTGCTTTACTAAAGTTGTTCCCCCTTGAAACAAGCTTTTTGTGGGGCCAACCCCTTATTTGTTTGTATTTATCAGATGTTTCTTAAAGCCCCTCAGACCTGACTTCAACCCCCCCATGATAACCTTATTAGTGTGGAGACAAACACTAATTTGTGTAACATCTGGGTGATGGATCATATTTTTGACCACTGTGGGGATTTATCTAGTAATGTTTTGATACTTTATCCATACAAATGCGATCAAGGTTTATAAGTCCTATTAATATTATTTATTTAGAACAAGCCAATTAGGCAATGAATCTCCCATTGACACAAAGTCTGATTTATTAGAACATTCTCCTGCCTTAGTTGCAGCTTGAAGCTCTGTGCTGAGGGAGGACGACACAGCAGATATTAAAGGCATATTTAAGTTTCATGGATTATGAATACATCTGATAGAGGGGAATCAGCAGGGTATGAAAACATTTTTTTTTTTTTTTTGCATGAAAGAATACCAAAATAAAAATTACTATACGTACCCTAAAGTTTGCTAAATCTCTTGAGTTTGCAAGCAGTTGATTTTCAGAGTTAACATCCCTGCTAAAATTAGCATAAAATTCATAGTGCGTTTTGGCCAATCACAGGCAGCTAATACATTGTATCAATCAGTGATGGCAGTTTGTGTAGGCATCATGGGATGTGTAGTCCCTTGCACAAGGAAGCAGGAATCCTCTACTGATCTCTAGATCTCTGCATTGTGCAATGTGTAATGAAAAAAAATAACTGAATGAAATTGATGACGGGTATAATTAGACAGGGAAAACGTCATAACACTAGTATTTAATAAGAAAAATATAAATTGTTATGTCTGCTGCTCCTTTAAGATAACCATGATACATTGGTGAAGATTACATTTGTGAGAAGGGCATTTATATATTTGCAAGGGCAGAGCTTGCAGTTATTGTTGCGAGTTGCTTTCTTATGAGAATGTGTTAAATAGAGGAGGGTGTCAAATACCAAACTGTCCAGTGAATTAACAGCGCCCACATTCTCCCCTCCATTATTTAGCAGCTAATGACTTGTCCTCAGACACTAATCTACTCAGAAGCCAAGATAGACGCTTTCTATATTCCACAGAATCTACAATTATCTCTAAAAATGTTTTTATGTTCATGGCATACACAACAATGTTGACAACGTTTCCTAAAATACAGTGTTTCTTAAAGAGACACTGTCACCACAACCGAAAGTAGATTTAATGTGCGGGTCAGAGTGCTTGTTAAGGACGGGAGAGGGGTCTAACTGCCAGATAACGCTACAGGTCTTTATCTGGCCACTACAGTCAGATTATTATTATTATGCTTTATTTGTAACGTTCCAACATATTCCGTAGCGCTATACAGAGGTTAAGTACAAGTCAAAAACAATTTGGACACAATGCAAACAAATGTTATTGAGCTACTGTAATCCTAATTATCACATCAAAACAGCTAATTAATATGCATAAACCACATATTTGCATATAAATATACATTTCCCAGAATGGATTCACTCTGATAACACAATGCATACTTAGTGTTTCATGTTCTTTTAAGAATAGCCTAAAAACAACTTGATTTGGGGGTTTCAGAGTCCCTATAAAAGCTAGGATTCCTCTGTGTAGGAGGGTAATATATCCACAATGAAAGGGTTAAAAGCCTAGACTTCCAAGTACAAAAAAAACAACACAAAAAGCAGTGTATCAGTGCCAAATTTTAAAAGATGATTTCAAAAGCATGTGAGCTGGGTTATAAGGCCGGGGTGACTCATCGGGAGTTTGTCACTGCTTATTGGGCATGACTGCCTGCTACCATGATAGGATCGCTGTATGTAGTCATTTATATACAGGCACACTGAGCTGACCCTATGGACGCTCTCATTTAGTAATGGACACTGGACACCATTGGTGCGGTGTGGTGCAGAGTCCAGTTCCATTATGGTATAAAAGGAGTTAAAATCAGGAATAAAAGATCAGGCTTAAAGGGACATGGTGGGTTTCTGGCTCTCACTAGGAATATAATATACCTATTTATTGCTTTATTTTATTAAAAAGTGCTTAAAATCTCATTTCTTTTCTGCTTAAAATCAAATAAATAGTTGGTTTCTCCCCTCTGCAGCTCACGAATACAGTGTACTTCTACGTATAGGGCTTGCCCTGGCTGATAATAATCAATCAGTGACAACATTCTTCAACATACTGCTTTGAAACGATGAACTTCACACTGTGTGTATTCATGAGCTTCATGAACTACGAAGGGCAGACCCAAATAAATAAAAATTGGATGTTTTAGGCAGAAAAAGCATTTCTTAATGAAATAAATTCCCCAAATTAAAAAGATTTGTTCCAATCCTCGTAAGATCCAGAAACCTTCCTTGTTCTTTTAATGATAGTTGCTTGGAAAGTTCCTTAAGTACAGGTATGTGGTGTATGCATTCTTGCATGCAGAAGCGTTTTGCGAAAACCACCCTAAACGGGGCATTATATTGGCATAGCGCTGAAGAGCGCTATGGCGAAATAAAAATCTGCTAACTGGGATTTAAATGCCCGCATCTGACCCTGGAAACATCGCTATAGCGAATCGGCGCTGCGCGGTGTAGGGTTGTGCAGTGTTTTACTGTATATCAATAAAAAATGCTGCATTGTTTGAACCCAAATGACCAGTTAGAGATATGTACATGTGTCATTTTTTTCTGTAATTATCATCCCTATTTGTGTTTTAAGCTTAAATGAACAAGAAAGTGTTGTTTACTGCATCAGAAATAGGGTATTTAACAATGAGCCACAGTGTGTTTTCTTTTTTTTTTTTTCGTCAAATAATGCTCTCTGCATTTCCTGTTCGTGTCAGTAATGTTTAAACAGGCTTTACTTAGTATTTTTTCCATGCAGGAAGCAACTTTTATAATGTTTAAAGCATGCTCTTTTACATGCACGAAAAAACTGTTGTGTTCTAAGTCCCTTTAATGGACTTTTTTTTTTTTAAGTTACGAACTAAGAAAGATAAGCAAGCATTAATATATATATATATATATACACACACACACACAATAGTGAATTGCCCGTCAAATAATGACGGCAATAAAATTGTAAGCCAGGCAATGCCGTGTGGCACACAATGGGATGCTTTTGCTTCTCTGAGCACCTTTGGCGCTCATTGCGAACCTTTCCTCCCTCCTACTGTACTGGACGCTCATTGGCATGCGTCTGTTTCCAGCATCTCCTCCATCCCTTCCCTGTGTGTTTCTCCTCTGTGTGTCTGCTGAATCTTTGCGTGGTGCGCAGTGACTGGCTTTTGTTTTATTTTCGAAGTCCTGCGTGCCTGGCTTTGCTCGTTTTACGTCCACCATTCTTTTTCTCGCTTAGCTGATTTTTCGAGTTCTGAAACACGTCAAATAGGGCTCAAAATCGCTTGCAACCTCACTTCCTGGCTCTCCCCGGGTGCTGTGTGTGAATGTTTTTATTTATTTTTCATTATTATCCTGTTTTTCGATTTCCGCGGGTAGGACGTTCGTATATTTACGAGGTCAGATTTTTTTCCAAGCTCGCACGTGTGTCGGCACCGCTAACTGCAATGAGCGCAGTTTCACAATTATAATATGTGATCACTATTTTAGTTGTCAGTGTTGGGAACACTTACAATGTAGGTGACACTTTTCGAGCCTCGCAAAGCCTTGCTTGCGAGCTTAGCGAAGACAGTAACTTTTACACCAAGGCAGAAACACACTTACACCAAGGTGCTCATTGAGAACCACGCGATGGGCGCCGAAGGCGATCAGTGCCGGGCTTGCGATGAGCGCCGAAGGTCCTGAATCGCGAGGCCTATAAAGTACACAGGGGGAGTGGCTTGCAATGAGCGCTGAAGGTGCTCTGAGCGTCAAAATCATCCCATTGTGTGGCAAACCGCATTGCCAGGTTTACAATTTTATTCCCATCAGGCAATTTCTTAGTATATATTTGTGTGTATGTATAATACTCATTTCCATGTCCCTGCCCACTTTCTCAGAATACAGTTCAACAACTATTTCTCAGAGGAGCAGGAAATATGATTTTTAACTTATTTTAGACATGCAAATGTATTATTTATTTACTGTACAGTGGAGGGCTTCTATCGCTCTTTTTCCCACCATATATTACATGATTGCTGTGGTTAATGGCCTTCCCACAAATATATATCAAGAGTCTGGTACCAGCCCCACACTGATGAGATCCATTTAAGCTTGAAACAGCTGTCTGTGGGTAGGTCTTTTAAATGCTGCACAATCCATCCTATACTATGCTTTCAAGCTGTGAAATAAAGCAGGCATATGCTTAAAAGGAGTCATGTTTAAAATTATATTGGATCAAAGAGTAAAACCTTTGTGGGCTCATTAGCATGTCCTTGCCCAAACAAATAGTCCCTGTAAGGGTCTGCCTTCTCAAGTGTATGCATACTTTGACAATATAGGATGTGCAGTGTAGTGTCCTAACCTATCAGGGACCACCTTACAGAATGTTGCTGAGAGATGGTCAATGATTGGTTAGTATGAGCTACACAGGGCAGACCCAAGCAAGTAATATTTGTGTGATTTTGGGCAGTAACACAACTCGCCAGTCCAATCCATTTAAGTGTCTCACATTACTTTTCTTATTTTTTTCTCCATTATTTCTATAGACCCCAATCTAGATCGCGAAGTATAACTGCTTGTGAAATATGTAGAATCTAACAGCATTACTAGCTATGTAATAGAATTGTATATTTAGCTGATCTGCTTGTGTTATATTAGATCCCATCTTGGGCTGCTAGTTTGCCTGCAGTGTGAGGGGTAGGGTTGCCCTACTGGAGCTTACTCTTCTATTGAGTTCTATTATCAATAGATATGTAATTGTCAGTCTTTCAGCAGAACTTGATATAGATCTCATCTACAGTGCCTCCCATGTTTCTAATAATGTTAGAAACCGAAAGGAAATGTCTCCTGCCATTAAAACAAAATTACATATTTTAGCTAAAAACAAAACTTAGACTGCATTTATTAATTTTAAACTTTTTTTTTTTTAAAGCAATTTGTAGATTATCAACTCAAGTTTTTAAAAGCGTATTCTGTAAATATGACCAATCAAAAGTCCTTTAAAGGGCCCTCACAATATGTTTGAAAGCTTTAAGTCTAAGTACATAATTGATTAGGGAAAATTATTTTAAATTATCGTTTTTAATTAAGAAAATAAATTTTGACACTTTTTTAGGACCATGGAGGGATCCATGATTTGTGTGTGCGTGTAAGTGGGGTGTTTACTTTGCTGGAGAGCTGTGTTTGCAATAAATGACGAAAGGTGCCTGCTCTTGGCCAGTGAGGGGGAAGGGATGTGGTATCAATTTCAGTTGTATCCTATTATCAAACAAAGCCTCTGGAGTTCTTCCTGTTCCCACCACCCCCTCCTTTCATTGATAACTACAAACGTCCCATTCATCCAGCTATCAGGGTGTGATTTAACAAACACAAAATGGATTCCTGTACTCGTAAAAAGTGTTCAAAATCCAGATTGTACCAAAAATGCTTTATGTCCATGACTAATATTGTTAGTTTGGTACATGACAAATAAGTGTATTTTACTGCGCTGCGCACCTGCCTTCCTGATCTAGCTCTATTTCATTTCTTTTGTCTTGCAATGTGATATCCTGTTATGTAGCTCAGTGGAATATGTGAATACTCTATAAATAAGTAATGATTATTATAATCCTATTCTGCCATGGCTCAGTATAACATGAATAATGTTTACATTTTCAAAGGTCTGTGTATGTCATTTTATTTATTTCTATCTATGTACTTGTTTGTTGGATTTTGTTACGCTAAATTCCTGGAATCCAGATTTTTTTTTTTCTGTTTTTGAGCTGAAGTATTATTGATGATTTCTAGGAAGCCGGGGTATTTAAAGGAACATCAAAAATACATCATTTTGCTAAGTTCTCGCAAAGAGCTAGTTTAAAGATCAAATGTTTTGAAATATATAAAACCGTTGGTCATGTTTACCCAGTTTTTTTTTGGGAGCTCATTTCTTTGCAGCTGCCTAATTACTACACAGCTTTTTTGGTAGAGCGCACACCACAACCTATGACAGTTTGAAAAAAGATGGAGCAAGCTCCAGGTTAAAGATTGTGTACTTTTTCCCCCCCAAACCAAAGATCCATTTTTTTTATTTTAAATAAATCAAATGAATATTTGAATATACTGATATGAGGCAGGTGATGTGAGGGGAATACCTTTTATGGGTCACAAGAACATGATATTCTTGTTGGGAGAGTGAACAAATGTCTTCTGGGAGGTGAAGACGGCCATGATCTCCCAAGCAGAGAATGGGAAGCTCATGGAAAGTCTCTAGGGATTTGCGATAAACACATCCATACTAACCTACCTTAAAGCAACAGGAAACCTTTATTTTTTTTCTTATAGTACAAAATCCCTGAGAAATACAGTATGTTTTTGTGGCTACTCTGCAACCCATTGTACTTCATAGGGTTTCTACCAGGAGCAGTATGCTGGGTCCCACTGGAGAAGGAACTGGCAACCCACTCCAGTATCTCTGCCATTAATACCAAGTGGATCAGCATGGTGTGTTGCGGTCCATGAGGTAACGGAGAGTCGGACACGACTGAGCAACGCAAAAACATTTGTAGCCAACTGAATTGTATCATGTACTTAACGATGGTTGAGGAAGGTATCTGAAAGACACAGTTGCCTTGGTGAGATGAATTGCTAAGTCTAAAGTTGTAGTCTTCCTCCTTAATGTGTTAACATACACCCTGAATCTATAGGTTTGATGGCACCTATGAATCAAAAGCCCCACATCTGAGAATGATATAACAAAATACCAATATTATCAGCTATGTGAGTATAAATGTATTTGAAAGAAAATCTTAAATTTCACTATGTCAAGAACGCTTCCGTTTTGGAGGGGTATTATCCTAAGTGTACTATAGACCACTTGACAGTAACATTAAATCGAAGAGTAGTTACATCTATTCCTTTAGTATGTTTTGAATAACTAAACGTGATGATGGGCAAAATGTTTTTAGAAAATGAAAAGAAACGCATGATTTTTATTTTGCAGCACGTTTATACAATAATTGTTTATTACAAGGCTCCAGTTTGCCCTCTTCCCGACTGCTGCTGTCCTTTCTCAGGTCTAATAGACAACCAGTGTGTCTGTGGTTACCATGGCTACCGTAGTGGTAGCTTTGGCTCTTTTTATGTAATAATGATTTTAAAAAAACGAAGATACTATATCAGGTATATTGTGGGCATTTATATATCATTGAAGAAGTTTATCTATTCAGAACAGTTGGATTAGATATGTTTGGCCTACTCCTCCTTAGAGGACTGACAGCAGTAACTGCCACATTCCCATTGTGCTTTCACTTCCTGTGTATTCAAGGTCTCCTCCCACCTCAGGGAGTTGCTTTTCTGAAGACAAAATTGTAGATTTTTTTAAAAAAAAGTCAAAGGCTGCACTGTTTCTTTTCACATTCTGAAAACATGTTCCATATGTTTAAGTGTAGTTCTTCAAAATAGTACTGAAAACAGTATTTTAAACATAACCACAGTGGTCCATTAATGAACCCTTTGCATATCCTTTGCATGAAAGGTTTGCTGGAATTATTTTACTGTGTTGTCCCTACCAATAATACTTGATGTCTGTTGCACTTATAAAGAGTAAACACCAGGATATAAAAAAATATATATATATATCACATATTAAAATTGTCAAACTGCGAGTTGTCGTCACGTCGCAAAGCCTTCCGAGCTAGGCAAGCATTTGAGGTATTGAACCATGCGGGGCTTAGGCTGAAATGAGAGCCAAATGCGCTCATACGAGCCTCGCAAAGCTAGGCGAGCAGTTGAGGCATTAAAGTATGCAGGACTTAGTCTGAAATGAGCAATTAAGCAGCCGTGCAGCACTTAGGCTGCAATGAGGGCCAAAGGCGCTCATTGCAGCCAGAGGCCCCATCACATATGCAAGTTCGGGGGGGGGGGATACGGTTTTGAAAAAATATGAATTTCAGGGCCGTCCCGCGGAAATCGAAAAATAATAAAAAAAAAAAAACATCAAAACACACTAACACACAGCACAGGGGGAGAGCCAGGAAGCCTGGGGGTTGCTAGCGATTTTGAGCCTTATTTGACATGTTTCGTCACTCAAAAATCAGATAAGCGAGAAAAAAAATGTTGGGCGAAAAACGTAAACATTTTTTAAAACTGGATGAAAACGAGGCTGAGCAACGCCAGGCACGCGGGACTTTGAAAATAAAACAAACGGCAGTCAGCGCCCCCACACACAAACATTCAGCAGACACACAGAAGAGAAACATACAGGGAAGGCACAGGGAGGAGATGCTGGAAAGAGACACATGGCATTCCCAAGCACAAAACTTGCAGGCCCGTACAGTAGGCGGGAGGAAAGGTTCGCCAAGTGCGCCGAAGGTCCTCAGAGAAGCAAAAGCCTCAAATTGTGTGGCAAACAGCATTGCCTACCTTACAATTTTATGCTTGTCATTTTTTGACTGCCAATTCGCTAGTATATTTTATATATTTGATATTGTTCAGTGCAAGATCTGTAAACATTCAGATAAAAATTCAGTCTTATGATTACATTTTGAGAAGATCTCGGCAATTTGATAATCATCTTCATTGCATTTAAGCTCTTTAAAGTAGGGCCTCACTTCCTTTGCACTTTTCACATTTATATTGTATTGTACCTACACCCGTGATTTGCCACTTGTACCCACTGTACTTTATTCTATGGAAAATGCTGGAGCTTAATATATAAAGAGCAATAATCATTGCATTAAGTAGAAAGTTCACTAGTAGCTCTTTCCTTATTGAATATACAGTACCTCCAAATCGGTGACTGGCAGCTTATTTCACCTTAAAGGCCTCGTGCGGCCCCTGAGCACTTTGAAGGGCCTCACAGTACCCTTTTAAACTTTCTTTTTTTATTTTACCAAAAGCAAAATGGTAAGATTAGTGTAGGAAAGCATTGGTATAGATATAGAAGAAGCATTTGGGAGTACAAATGGGTATTCTTTTTTAGGTTTAAGGAAATAAAATGGATTGTGTATGGTTAAAGAGTAAAATGCTCTCCTACTCTGGACAACAGACTGGCAGCCGCCTGGGAAGTGCCTGAGGGGCCGTCTGGGAAGTGCCTGGGGGCCACATGAGACCCCTTGGGCCACATCTTGACTACCACTGTTCTAAATGCTGTAGGTCATGTTATTTTTACTACTGCAAAATATTTACATGAGTAAAACGCATGTGTATGGCACACCCTGGTCTGGCTCCTTAGTTTGTTAATGTCTTTTTGAGGATTGCCTGCCCTGTGTATTTGAATCTCTGGTCGTGCAGTACACACAGTACATATATACAGATTAGCTGACGTCCATTGCTAGAGCTGGGGGAGTCTATCCCCTGCCAACCGGTGTGTCTATGGTTGCCATGGTGACCTTAGTGGTAGTGTTGGGTCTTTTATTTAATGGTTCAAATAAATATCCTCTGAGATATTGCAGCAGAAGGTATATTTTGTGCTTTTATATATCACTAGCGAATTGTCCGTCAAAAAATTACTGCAATAGAATTATAAGTCAAGGAATGTTTTGTGGTGGTCTGAGATGTCGGCGCTGATTGCTAAATAATACAGCACAGACACAGCTGAATATCTCAGGGAAGATTTGGTCAAGAAAAAATGAATGGCGCAATCTACAGTTGGTCTTTAACGCTCTTCAACAACTTGATTTTGGGATGACAGACAGAAGGACTGGTAATATTACTGGGTTCCCTAGTGGTCCAGTGGTGGTTAGGATTCGGTGCGTTCACCACTGCGACCTAGGTTTGATTCCAGTCAGGGAACCAAGAGGTCACACCACCCTTAAGCCATGCAAGATTGGGCCTGGTCATTACTTGGATGGGAAACAATCTAGAAATACCAGGAGATGTATGCTGTGGCCAACTGGAGAAGGAACTGCAACCCACTCCAGTATCTTTGCCATGAAAACCGGGTAGATCAGCATGGTATGTTGCGGTCCAAGAGGCCGCAGTGAGTCGGACACAACTGAATGACACAATCTATTTTAAACCTTATTATTTTTAAGCTTGTTTCAGTTTATGTCTGTTATTATTATTTCTGTATGGTAATTTGCATCAAACTACTTTATTACTGGTGGCCTATATTACTGAGTCTCTCTTGGAGTTTAGCATATACTGTACAGAGGTAGCAGATACAGTGCTAACCAAAAATAGCACACATGGCCGTCACTGTATACATAGACAGGAAGTTTGTTCATTTCCTTTGCCATATAATGTCCTACTCTGTTGTTTAAAGAGACCGTAAAACCAGTTTCTGCAGTTAATAATAAACCATTGCTATTGTTGTTTTTATTTCATCGCCAGTAGCTGATTTTGATGCTTTATGTTTGAAATCCAAATGTAGTGAATGATACCTGTAAAGTCCGAAAGTAAGGTTTGCATACTGATTCGCTAATAGCGATATATATATAACCTATAAATGTTAAAGGGACATGGAATTATTTCTTGCTTCGTTGCATCAGAGGGTGTATTTAATAATGTGTCGCAATGTGATTTCTTTTTAAAAAATTTTTTTTATGGAAAACTTTTTGTGCTCTAAGAGCAACAGTTCTTGGTGGCTTGCTGTCTGCCAGCTAATGCGTTCTAGCGACTAAAGTATGTTCTCTGCATTTCCTGTTTGTTTCAGTGCAGTGTAAACAAGTCTTGCTTATATTTTTGCATGCAAAAAAAAACAACTTTTGTAATCTTTAATACATGCTGGAAAAAAATACAGTTGTGTTCCATGTCCCTTTAAAAAAAGAAGTACACACAGTGAAAGGACAATACAATCGCTATTGAAGAGATAAAAGTCTGTGTAACTTTCAAGACTTACATTTGAACTTTAGTCCTTTTGAGGCTTCAGATTCTTTATCCATGGTCTGAGTGAGGATCCACACAGGAGGCTATCCTGATAGGAATCTTTTTCCCCAAGCTGTGGCCAAACCTGTATTGGTCAAAAAAAAATATAGAGCAGCCTCCAGGGCAGATCCTTCCAACTCCCTGAGCACCTAGTGCGCGCGGAGAGAAGCAGCTCAAATGCTGACTTTTATTAATAATCCATTGGTTAATAAACAAATGAAAGCCTATTGTATGACTACGGTGACCCTGTAATAGCAAATGTAACAGCGGAAACATGGCAATCCCTGTGTCCTCTTCATTTCTGGATGGGGAAAATAATTTTCTTGAAAATATAGCACATTTGAAGGTTTACTTTATAATCTTTTTTTAACTTGCTTTTAATATACTTTTGCAGAACGGTTTCCACTCTGTGTTATTGTTGGTCACATCCTTCCCCCAATGCATGCAAAATCGTATTCCAATAAAATGCATGCAAAGAGTGGAGAATTTTGGGGAATTTTAGTCTCTATTTCCATTTCATTTACTTGTTGGCACTTGGTCGTACACTTAAGTACAGAATTGCTGCCTTTCCATATTTACAGAAGATGTTTCTCTGGCCTATAGATTATTGAAGACCTACTGACTGTTTTTGTTTCCCTGTTTAATTTTTTCTGAAATTTACTGGAAGTCTATTCATCAGCCTGATGCCAGCACTATTTGCATTTACTGAAAGCACATCAGTATTCTTGTCATTATACCCTCTTAGCCTAATTGAAAATATATTCGTACAGAATTGGGTGCAATATTTTTTTTTTGTTTTGTTTTAGCTCACAATGTACTTTTTGATCCATAATGTGAAACCTACAAAGTACTCTGGCTAATGGGAAACTTTCCAGTTACTGATAAATGGATTCTGGAAAATGTGTATGTATAGATACAGACCTGGGGGTGTGGGAAACTTCATAGTGTAATTCAGCTTCCACCCACTTCATCTTTATTTTCCTACATCCATATATAGGGCCTCATTCAATTGCGATTTGGCCAATTGAATAGGGCTCTAAATAAGCACATAACATATTTTTTTAAATAAGTTTTTAGTTAGTGAAAATCTTGCTTTTGGATAGATATTTACTAACTAAAAACTTCTTTAAAAAATATATGTTATGTGCTTATTTAGACCCCTATTCAATTGGCCAAGTTGCAATTGAATGAGGGCCATAGAAACTAAGACTATACATTGATCATATTTTTTGGGGGCAACATGATTTAAAAAAATAATAATAATAAATAAACACCACCTTTACATTTTCATATGCTATTATTCTTAGTTTAATGCTTCTATTTTACTGAGCTCGTAATTGTGTCTTCTGTCTCAGGAGGGTGTGTCCTTGTAAACCAATGCTCTTTCCTTAGTCATAATGAAAGCACTGTCTTATTTAGCTGACAATTTTTCATTGTCCAGATGGAAGATTCCTGTGCATTCAAGTCTTCTCTTGAAGTAGATCAGTAGAAAGTAAAATGTCTGTTTCTATTGCAGCATAATTGCATATAAAAGCTACTACATTTAAGACTGTATTGGTTTTAAAATCAAAAAACACTTTATTTGTAAATTTTTCGAAATATTTAAATATACCTTAGATAATTTGTATATTTATGAAAATAATACATTTATGTTCACATTTGGACATCTAAAAATAAGTTAAAAAAAATAGGTCCTATCCTCTTATGCTAGCGCAGCACAAGGCAGCAGCAGTGGCGGTGAGCATCCGCTAGATGGCGCAGCCGATTTTCCAGTGTCATATCATAGAGTAATGGCATAGGTAGACTGTTAGGGTGAGGGTTGGGATTAGGATGAGGGTTAGGATTAGTTGAAGGGTTAGGCTAACATTATAAGCTTAGAACTTCTCGCACATATCGGCAGCGCTGCAAAATATCGGCAGCGTCATCTAGCGGTTGGAGGCCGTACTGCAGCGGCAGACCAGTCTTGACACCAGATCAGGATAGATCCAAAAAACGTATTTCCTACTCTCTAAATATAATTTTTGCATTGCATCCTGGGAAACTGGGTGGGGACATGCAAATTAGTCCACAATGCATTTTCACTCTCTAATCCAATCTCACTTTGTACATGGCTCTTTTTAGCATATGCCTGCCATTATACACAGTTTTCATGCATAGCATAGCATGGATTTTTCTTTAATCCATACTTTGTCTACAAAAGAGGTTTGACTAACTAAACTGTTCACCTATAGAGCTAGGGATAATTCACTTTTTCCAGTGATATGCATATTCTATGCATTCACAATAATATGTAATTATACTCATCACTTACACTAAAAATCTATTCCATATATCTACAACCTTTTCTGTAAAGTAATGCTTATGGAGCTTGCCACTGGTTTGGCCAGGTAGAATGAAAGATAAAGTGACTGGGCTGGCCATTCCAATGTAATTTGTTCTTTGGCCGCAGTCAACCACAGGAAACAAATTAAAGATAATTGGATTATAATTCATCGCTTGCTCTATCCTCAGTGATTCAGCTATTTCACGATTGTGCTGGACATATTGACATATAAGAACATTCATCATACTGATCCTTGGGCTGTGTTGGTCAGTCCAGTTGCCAATAAGGGAATCCACATGTTGGTGATGCCGTCTGTGCCAGTAACATGGAATCCACATGTTGGTGATGCCGTCTGTGCCAGTAACATGGAATCCACATGTTGGTGATGCCGTTTGTGCCAGTAACATGGAATCCACATGTTGGTGATGCCGTCTGTGCCAGTAACATGGAATCCACATGTTGGTGATGCCGTCTGTGCCAGTAACATTTCCTATTGCTTAGTTCAAAGGGATCTGCTGATGCAGATTCTCTGTACAGTTATGAAACATTGTCTTTTATGTCATTGCATTTCTTTGTTAACAATGAGGCCTCTCCTGATGCATTATCATAGAGAAAATAGACAGAGCGGCCTACTTGGAAAGACTAACATACTCACTGGAAAACATGACATGGGCCTCTTGGGTCAATACTTATGCAAGTAACAGAAAATGAGAGCTTTGGAAAAATTAAGAGGATATTCGTATATAAGTTGCAAATTAAGAAACACTACATTTGGGTACGGATTTTAACCCTTTACTAACCTTTAAACCAACTGCAGAGATCCACACAGCAGTGTCTGAGCGGCTCCTTTCTTCCTTTTCTCAGTAAAAACAGGACTACACATCCCATGATACTTTAGTGAACAAAATAGCTTTTCAGATTAATACAATGTATAAACTGCCTGTGATTGGCCAAACAAATTATGAATTTTATGCTAATTTTAGTAGGGATTTCAAGGGGTTTTTAACTCGCAAAATCAATTGCTTGCAAACTCAAGAGATTTGGCAAACATCAGGGTTAGTTTGTTAATGTTTATTTGGGGATTTTTTTCATGCAAAAAATATTTGCATACGCTACTAATTCTCCTCTATCAGATGCTTTCATAAGCCAGCAAATTTAGATATGCTTTTAATGTACTGATTTCCAAAGCATAAATTTGATAAGTGGATGACAAAACTGACTTGATGTAAAAAAAAAAAAAAAAAAAAAAAAAAGTATCATACCAATTGTGTTATCTGTGAATTTGCATGATTGTTGCTATACCAGTTCAGTGTAGTCATGTGACTTAATGTGCATATATCAAATAGCTTTTTTTTTTTTTTTTTTAAGCAGGAATATCCACAGTATATAAATGCAGGTATATTGGCCATAGTTGATCATAATGGCATCAAGGTCATAACGCACCATTTACATCTCTTGATTATTATGCACAAATTCAGATTTACTTTTTCAACTTATTCTCATTTAATACACTTTTGATCAGTTTGCCCTTAGTTTTTAGCAGAACACCTTTTTATTAGCAGTTTCAAATATTTTATTTTGTATCCAGGACTTCTATTTGTATTATACATTATTTTCATATATATATATATATATATATTTAATCTTAGGGATATTTCATTGCCTGTCTATGAATTGAATTTTAAATCCTATAGCTAATTACAGCAGTTTGATGACTAACTAGATGGGTAGTCAAAGACGCACCTCCACCATATGGATGTTTAAAAATATATATCCAGAAACATAAGTGACTCTTAATAAATTCACTTTTGCATCAAAACGTCATGCTTTTTCCCTTATTGTAAAACTTTATGCTTTTTCCCTTATTGTAAAACGTTATGCTTTTTCCCTTATTGTAAAAGGTTATCAAATATCATCAGAGTCTAACTGATCCATACTTAGAAATAAATGTGCAGTAAATGAGAATAAAATTGTTAAATGAAAATTAGATACAAATCATATGTAACGCAAATATGTGGTAGGGTTTTTTTTCCTAACATTGCTGAGCATTTTTAGGTTTCAAGTCTCATCTTGTTTTTGTGATTTTACTGCATTTAAAAAATTTGCTTTTTATCCGATAATTTGTTCCTGCAACCTTTTTTTATTCACGGTTTTATTTATTTATTTAGTTTTATTTATCTATATATTTATTTATATATATATATATATATATATATATATATATATATATATATATACACACACACATACATACCTATCTACTTTGTGATGCAGTGGGAGCCACCATTTAAATAAATGCAGAGGACGTTTGAGATTATATTGGATGTGTCAACACAAAATGCCAGTGCTTTCTATAGAGCAACTGTTGATAAATATGACATCTTCAAATTTGGGCTTTAACCTGAATATTGAATCCATACATGATAGGCAACATTGTTCATCTATGATACAATTTTTTATAAAAAAAAAACAAAAACTTTTTTTCAAATTCTTAATTATTATTATTAGCATCAATTGTAACTTCTTAGTAGCCTGGGAGTGTGGTCACTTACATTTTGTTGTTCTGGCTCCTAAATAATTTTCCAAAGTAAAACCTCATTGTGAAGGACTTCCTTCCAGGCTCCTATAAAATCTTACTTGCTCTCAAGTATTCAATATTATATATTATTATTATTATAATAACATTATATATAAGTGTTCAATAATATACAATATAGTGTTATAGGAGCCTTTCTTGCTCCATTAAAATCTTCCTATCCACCCTCTTAGCAATATGTAAATAGACTTTTGTCCAAATTTTGATTGCACAGGAAGTTTCTATATAAAAAATAATAATGTGGCATTTGTAAGTGCCAGAACTTTCAGGAGCAGTACTTGAAAGCTCATTAGTTTACAAGGGTACACTCTCTCTTGAGAACGTAATAGACGGATTCAGCTGACAAAGGAAATTGGATGCCTGCAATAAAGAATCACTAATATAGTTTGTAAACCGTGCGTAACGCTAGAGTGAGAGCGCATGCGCACTTCACAAACTATTTGTACAGATTTCCGTACATGCCGCAGTGCAAAGGGGGAAAGAGACAGAAGGGGAAAGGCACACGAGAGGGAGGACGGGGGAAAGGCACACGAGAGGGAGGAGGGGGGAAAGGCACACGAGAGGGAGGAGGGGGGAAAGGCACACGAGAGGGAGGAGGGGGGAAAGGCACACGAGAGGGAGGAGGGGGAAAGGCACACAGGGGAGGGAGGAGGGGGAAAGGCACACAGGGGAGGGAGGAGGGTGGAAAGGCACACAGGGGAGGGAGGAGGGTGGAAAGGCACACAGGGGAGGGAGGAGGGGGGAAAGGCACACAGGGGAGGGAGGAGGGGGGAAAGGCACACAGGGGAGGGAGGAGGGGGGAAAGGCACACAGGGGAGGGAGGAGGGGGGAAAGGCACGCAGGGGAGGGAGGGAGAGACACAGGGAAGTGGGGGATAGACACAGGTAAGGGGGGAGAGACACAGGGAGTGGAGGGGGGTAAAAGACATAGGGAAGGGAGAGGGGGAAGAGACACAGGGAAGGGAGAGGGGGAAGAGACACAGGGAAGGGAGAGGGGGAGAAACGAGAGACACAGGTGAGGGAGAGGGGGCAAGAGACACAGTTGAGGGAGAGGGGGCAAGAGACACAGGAGAGTGGGAGAGACGAGAGACACAGTTGAGGGAGAGGGGGCAAGAGACACAGGTGAGGGAGAGGGGGCAAGAGACACAGGTGAGGGAGAGGGGGCAAGAGACACAGGTGAGGGAGAGGGGGGGAAAAGACAGAGGTGAGGGAGCCGGGGGAAGAGACAGAGGTGAAGGAGCCGGGGGAAGAGACAGAGGTGAGGGAGCCGGGGGAAGAGACAGAGGTGAGGGAGCCGGGGGAAGAGACAGAGGTGAGGGAGCCGGGGGAAGAGACAGAGGTGAGGGAGCCGGGGGAAGAGACAGAGGTGAGGGAGCCGGGGGAAGAGACAGAGGTGAGGGAGCCGGGGGAAGAGACAGAGGTGAGGGAGCCGGGGGAAGAGACAGAGGTGAGGGAGCCGGGGGAAGAGACAGAGGTGAGGGAGCCGGGGGAAGAGACAGAGGTGAGGGAGCCGGGGGAAGAGACAGAGGTGAGGGAGCCGGGGGAAGAGACAGAGGTGAGGGAGCCGGGGGAAGAGACAGAGGTGAGGGAGCCGGGGGAAGAGACAGAGGTGAGGGAGCCGGGGGGAAGAGACAGAGGTGAGGGAGCCGGGGGAAGAGACAGAGGTGAGGGAGCCGGGGGAAGAGACAGAGGTGAGGGAGCCGGGGGAAGAGACAGAGGTGAGGGAGCCGGGGGAAGAGACAGAGGTGAGGGAGCCGGGGGAAGAGACAGAGGTGAGGGAGCCGGGGGAAGAGACAGAGGTGAGGGAGCCGGGGGAAGAGACAGAGGCGAGGGAGAGGGAGGGAAAAGACAGAGGCGAGGGGGAGGGAGGGAAAAGACAGAGGCGAGGGGGAGGGAGGGAAAAGACAGAGGCGAGGGGGAGGGAGGGAAAAGACAGAGGCGAGGGGGAGGGAGGGAAAAGACAGAGGCGAGGGGGAGGGAGGGAAAAGACAGAGGCGAGGGGGGAGGGAGGGAAAAGACAGAGGCGAGGGGGAGGGAGGGAAAAGACAGAGGCGAGGGGGAGGGAGGGAAAAGACAGAGGCGAGGGGGAGGGAGGGAAAAGACAGAGGCGAGGGGGAGGGAGGGAAAAGACAGAGGCGAGGGGGAGGCAGGGAAAAGACAGAGGCGAGGGGGAGGCAGGGAAAAGACAGAGGCGAGGGGGAGGCAGGGAAAAGACAGAGGCGAGGGGGAGGCAGGGAAAAGACAGAGGCGAGGGGGAGGCAGGGAAAAGACAGAGGCGAGGGAGAGGGAGGGAAAAGACAGAGGCGAGGGAGAGGGAGGGAAAAGACAGAGGCGATGGAGAGGGAGGGAAAAGACAGAGGCGATGGAGAGGGAGGGAAAAGACAGAGGCGAGGGAGAGGGAGGGAAAAGACAGAGGCGAGGGAGAGGGAGGGAAAAGACAGAGGCGAGGGAGAGGGAGGGAAAAGACAGAGGCGAGGGAGAGGGAGGGAAAAGACAGAGGCGAGGGAGAGGGAGGGAAAAGACAGAGGCGAGGGAGAGGGAGGGAAAAGACAGAGGCGAGGGAGAGGGAGGGAAAAGACACAAAGGTGGGAGATGGGGGGGGGGGGAGACACGGGGGTCACATGTAATATACCGTAAACTATGAAGGGTAAATGACTACTAATAGATAAAATGCAAAGAATGTGTTTGTTTTGTTGTTTTTACTTTCTAAAAAAACATTTTGTCCATTATCAAATGTATTTATTTAAAAGATGATACAGAAACATTTTGACCACCGTTATCCTTTAAAGGGCTACTGTAGTGCAACATTTTTGTATATTGCATTTAAAAGATAAGGTTTTAAACATTACAAAAGGACATTTTTTGGTATGAAATATGAATGTTCTGTCTGTTTCCACTTCCTCTCAATTCCCTGGTAAGATAAGGACAAATCAGGCATATTTAATCTGTTTCTGTGATACTTTACTACTAATTTATTTGTCATGGAAAAACAAAAACTTTTATTATGTTTAATACATAGTCATTTAAATGCTGGATAGATATTTTTGCACTATGTTGGTCTTATAATAATCTCTAAAAGGTGTATTACCGGGTAACTTGACATTTTTAATGACTAGAAAGAGAGGATAGGGATATTTTGGATAAATATGAACTCAGAAAATGTATGACATACGGAGAGGTGTGGGAGAGGACAAAGGGGAACAGAGACAGAATGCGCTGCGTTATATGCCGTACAACTTCTGATTAGTCCTCCGTATTTTGTAATCATCACAAGCATACTCACAAGTCTGTTTATTATGTTAGGTTGCTCAAACATTGTAACCGCAAGGGAAAATATGTTGAATGTATTGGAATATGCAAGTATTTAGAGGGAGCTTGTAATATATAGTCCCTTCAGGGAGGAGTTTGCACTAATCTACATATATCCTGTGTTGCTGCAAACGCCTGCTACAGCACTTCATTTTAAGCTATTTTCATTGTTTTATAATAATTTCCTACTATCAACTGCTCTGCATGATGGTGCTCTTTATTTATCTTTAATACAGATTTAAATATTGATAGAGATATCATTGATACACTACTTGGGTACGCAAACGATGACATTTTAAAAAATAATTATTCTACTTTGACGTAATTATATATATATATATATATATATATATATATATATATATATATATATATATATATATATTACTTCAGTGTTTTTAAGCAGTTGGTTATATGGTACAGAGCGCACACAAAAAATGTACCTAAAAAGAAATGTTACAAAGTACACCTGCCCAATGTAATGAATTGGATTTATCCTGGACACTCTGTTCAGAATATAATTACTTTTTCTATATACATATTCTTATATTACTTTATTGTGGATTAGCATATGATCATAAAAGGTGGAGCCATAGCTAAACGTTTAGGCTTCATGATTTGTCATGCCCTGGTCCATGTAAATGCTCGGTGACAAACTATGTATTTTTGATTATACTGATATTTTCTTTAATAAAAAATGTTATGATAAGGGCCAGTTAATTCAGCACTATTAGGACCAAAAATACTTTTTGAATTAGATACATTTTTCACGGAGAGAACTAATAATTAAAATCTGTGTTTAGTTGTGTTTACATGTCTGAAAGACTGCCCTCTGACTTCTCCACAGGTTAGAGGAGGGAGGCTGGGTCTATCACTGCAGCCAATCAGGGTCATGTCAATGGTAAGACAGCTTACATTTCCAGTTTGAAGGGAACAGACCTTGAAAATATTATGTCATTTTTTATGGCAGAAAATCCAAGTTTCTGCTCTTTTGCCACTCTGAATTTGAACAATGGAGCTGTCCGTGTAGCACTCAAAAGAAAAAAATAACCCTTAACAAATCTATCTGTGCAGGCATGGAAAAATAGTGACCTAAACAGGTCAGTTATGGGAAAAACTTCTATCAATCACTGTCTTCCCTATAGACAATCGCCACACCTTGCGCTCCTCTGGTATCCGTTATTACTTGCGCAACAGCTAGTAGGTCAGATACACTTTAAATGTAAACATAGACTTAAAACTTTAGATTTTTTATCTGTTATTGGTGAAATAAAAAAAAAAAATAAAAAAAGATAATTTTAACATGTAATAGGTTGCTTTTTCACACTGTGAAGAGCTCTTACAGTGAGGCCCTTTAACATTCTGACCAATGAGTCCTCAGAAAACCCCTGCCAGGCAGGTTTAGCTGTTTGAATACAGGTGATATAATGATGACTCGCCTTTATTCAATAGATTATAGCTCTTTTATTCCATCACCTGTTCCGACAGGGTCATTACTACATACTGGCCTTTTAGGGTTTCCTGAGGACTGGTTTGGGAACCACTGGTACATTCACAAGCAAACGCCTGCATCCAAGTGTACATACAAATATATAGCTTGCTATAGTCTTGGGAAGGAGTATCATAATATTGAATGAGATTTTTTTTTGGAAAACAGTTGATGTTTAGCAAAATGTCTTCTTTACAATTATAAGTGTACCATCATTTAATTACCCACTGAAGGGAATAAAGCAGGATTTTGTAGCACATATTCATTCTTTACATGTGGCTTTAGATTGAAAACCATGCAAGAAGACTCCAGGGAGTAATTCACAATTATGAACTTGCAATAGCCTATTTTTACATTGTACCATGTATGTGTACCTTTGTGCCTGTTGTATCTCTTAAGCGTCTTTTTATCAGAGTTTTTATTTTTTTGTTCCTCAAATTCAACATTAGAGTTTATTAAAATGGGCCAGTCAACAACAATATATATTAATTGTTCACAAGAAATGGAGACGTTACCAGGTAGTTACACACTTAAGACTGGCTCATTTGAGTTAAAAGGCCCTTGTAGGATAGCAGACCTGCTCCTGCCAAATGGGCTGTCTGGAGCAATGGAAATCCCAGTCCCTGTGTAAGTATGTCTGTTCAATTCACCACTCGCACTATAACAACTGCTATAGGATAGTGCTTAGTGGATGGATTCATACAGACATTTACTACTTATTACATTTGGACTTGTGGTCATCATATAGCATCATCATGTAGAGCAGTCAAGATCAGGTGGATATGCTGCTCTTGACTGTTTTTTTAATAGTTTTCTTTATACATGTAGAACACACTTGTTTTTTTGCCAAAGAGCAGGTATTAAATATTACAAAAGTTGTTTTTTTATTTTTTTTATTTTTACATTTATAAAACATTTAGTAAAACCTGTTTAAACTTCCTTGAAACTAATGGGAAAAGCTCATGACGTACTGTAGATTATAGTTGTCACTGGCAGACTGGTATCTATATTACTGCTCATTGGCTGATGAGGGCAAGCCACCCAGAGCAGCTAACTCAGTTTTTATTATGCTCAGGGAACATCAATTGATAAAAATCTCCCTCTAATCATTACCTATAAATGTGTATATTCTTTCTTCAACTGCAATAATACATTTCATCCTTTTCATTTTGGCATTGGTACATGTCTTGTTGCACTGGCTTGTGATATTTGGTCCTTTCAGAGTATGCAGGGTCTAGAAATCTCCAGACAACCATTAGGGACTTCAGTTGGCCGGTTTAGGTGGGTTATATTAAAAACGTATAAAACAAAATAATTCAGAAAGTGTTTTGTGTGGCGTAAAGCAACATCAACCAATTTTCATAGCTCAGCTTTTGTAACTTTATTAGTAAATACTTTACTAGTAAATATCAGAAAAAACAATTTATGATCAACTTACATTTTTGTAACCTTACAATGAAATAGCTGGGTTTCTACTATCTTAAGGCTGAAGCTCCGCCCAGCTTTTACAGAATGTGGCAGAGTGTGAAGCACATTTTCCTACACTCTGACACCAAGCTTGTCCAGCAATGAGCAGCAGCAGGAAAATTATCACATTACTAAATATTTTTTAATAACCTTCAGCAACAATACTGTAGTTTTCCACAATACCAAGCTTTTTTCTGGGAATGTAGGAGTGATAGCGATGCCGGATGAAATTCTGCAGGAATGTAGACAGCCGAACGCTCCTCTTTCACTCAGAAAAAATGTTTGGTATGTTGAAAATATACTGTTTTAATGTTCTTTTTAGAGGTAGAGAATAAAGTTTTCACATTAATGACCCCATTGGAATATTTTTTCCTCACATGAAATTTCCAAATTCATAAATGGTGTTAATTGAAGAAACACATTTTTATATAGAGACAAATATATTTTATTAGTTTACTTAAGTACGTGGGTTGTCAGCATTACTTTTACTTCCATATTTATTCCAAAACTAATGCAGTTGAGTTACCACAATTTAATTAATTGAAAACCAAAGGAGATCATGATACAGCTGTAGTTTTGCTTTATAGTTTTTGCTATACATATTTATTATTTAACCCAAATCATTTTTAATATTTAAGTCTGTTGGAGAAAATGGATGGTAGGACTGAGAAAGAGGGGGTACAGCTTTGCAGTGGGATATTGGTGTGGCATGCACCCCCTGTAAAAGTGATGTCAATTTATTTATTTGTCCAGACACGTACAGTGCTAATACCATGTCATGTTTGGCCAGTTGGTGGCCACATAAAAGACACCAGAGGGAAATATTGCTAGATGACTCTACTTTTGAACAATCAAGCCCAAAATACAGAGTTTAATTTACTGATAGACCACAAAGTGGAGACTGTACAATTGGTTGTGACAGATATACTGTGGGGATACTTAGACTTTAGTGCCATGTGATCTACTTTTTGTTGTTGTCATCCTAACATGATCTCCCACCTTGCCACCTATATGTTTGTAGTAACTTCTATCCTATAAATTAATTATCAGCTCAGAAACTGTATATAAGGTATGAGACTGAAACAGGCCAGTATTATACTTTGCCCTTGTATGTGATTATCATGTGTCGCTGGTCCAGACTTGTGTGGAGGGGACGAGACTCGCTGTCCAAATCTCCGTACTATCACTCTTAATCTTTCCTGGAGGTGCTCCATAAGCCGCCTGTCCGCTTCCATAAACTATAGCAGGCCAACCCATGTTTTGAAGGATCACAATACAGAACTGGTTTATCAAGGCAAGCTCAATGTATTGGGTGGTGACGAAGCTAGACATCTGGTGGAAGACTTTGTTTCTATCTTCTGTTGTTTGCCAAGTTTCTTCTTCTGTGGTTACCCAATGTTGGTCATTATGCAGAATCTCCATAGGGTCAATAAAATCAAGCTAAATTTAGGGAATGGGAATCATAATAATTATGGTATCATTATTAAATCTGTTGCAACTTGGAGAAAAACCTGTATATTGAGATCCACCTTTGGGCATCACTGCACTAAAAGGCCAAATGGTTGACAACTGTTCCTTGTGTTGTTTTTCTATATGGCATATGCACTAATATTTGATTTCTCCATGAGTTTCCAACACATTACCCTTTATTATGTATGGTACTACAAAAGGTACAACCTATTTAGCAGAAATGTTTGGCTTGTGTGTGTTTTATATAAACTAGAGACGAGAGTCAATTACAAAACCATATCAAATATTTTCCCACCCATCACACACAACCTCCCAATTACAGTTTGTGAAAACCTCTTGAGAATATACTTTAATGTCCCTGCTGATACTCCCTGTCTTTATTTATTTAAGATATCACATTATCTTGGGCATAAGTCACCCTAGCTGCAATCTTCTGGGACGTGGCATGACCCTATCAAATCACTTCCTGTAATGTTACTGGCCATTTTCCCAGTGTCCGTGCCATCAAGCTATTTCCTTATCCTTGTTTTTCATTAAATAGCCGTATAAGAGCATGGGTATGATTAAAAACTCTTTTTTATTTTCTCTTTTTTTTGTAAAACAATATTTTAGGGTCTATTTTTTTTTTATTAAAAAAAATTGTGTAGATAGGAGTTTGCAGGAAATATTGGAATATTTATATATATCTGAAGCATGTTGTCCTTTTTTATTATTGAGAGGAGTATCTGTTTTGTTTAGCAATAAATATTAGGTGACTTGTCCTACTTACTAAAAATACAGTGTACAACATAGCAAAACCACACCCGGGTCTAAAGGCCTTATAATGTTTTTGGTAATTAGACTGGTTGTGCCATCTTTCTTCAGTCTAGGGTATGATTATCCCCCTGAATAATTCAAATATGGAACACTTTTTGGATTTCAAAAACATAACATTGTCATAAAAAAGATATGGAAAGCCAAGACCTCAACTTCTAGCACTGTATTGACAACGTTCCCCAAGACGTTAAAGTCTGTCTCCATGCCCTGAAAAAAATCCACTCTTGATTATCACAATCCTTAAAGGGGCATGGGATATTGCTGGATTTCACTAGGAATGTAATATATCTATGCTTAAATACTCAGTTTTTACTCTCTAAAATAATACAATTTGTACCTGTTTGAGTCAGCCCTATGTAGCTCATGCAACTTATGAATACACAGACTGTGAAGTTCAGGGTTTAAATTAGCCAATTAGAGACCTCTAAAGCAGCATGTTGCAGAGTGTTGCTACCGATTGCTTACTATGAGAGAGGGTGACCCCTGTACTTAGAAGTACACTGTCTTTATGAGCTGCAGAGGGGACAAACCAATTGGAAACTATTTGTAAGACTTCAGGCAGGAAAAAAAGAGCTATTAAGCACTTATTAATAAAATATAGTACATACAATTAAATATATACCTAGCAAACAGAAATCGTTCATGTTCCTTTTAAGAGTGTGTGGTGACAGTCAATGCTTTTACAGAGTTTTCCACACATTGTGTTCCAGTTGTACCTGCAGTCTGTGACTCGTTATCAGTGGATTTAGTGAACATCTCTTTTCAGATCTGTTGAAAACTGAACACACTTAAAAATAGACCTCAATTGATGAGTAAGCATCCATAGTATAATCTTCCCCCTCAAGCTACAGGCAGACTAGTGTTCTAGGATGGACTTGCCCATGATACAATGTCATCAGCATAGGCGTTAATTTTAGGTTAAAGGGGGTGCTTTATGGACCTCCCTTGCAGGGGTTAACACTTTAGTTGCCATTGGTCTCTGTATAAACCCCCCCCATAGTTATGTAGATTGTGTGATCGGGGTAGATGCATGGGTTTTGAACAAGGAGATTCCCTCAGATTGTAAGTGGCGAGTTTCTAATCTTGTGGGGTGCTTTGGGGAAAAAAAGCACTCTTTACAAGACTTGAAGCTCAAAACAGGACCCTCCATTTTCTGCCGTTGTCAATATTACATATTGTATATTTTTGTATATTTTCATGTTCTTCTCCCCTGTACAGCGATACAAATAAAGGATAATAATAAAAATAATCTAAATGCAAGATTCTCTAAAATGTTTTTCATTACTGCTAATATTGTTGCTTTATTATATAGTTGATAAGGATGTGAAGTATGTACCAAACTTCAGTGGTTCTTAAAGAGATAATATAATTTATAGACATAGATTTTTGGCCAGATGCTCTGAAGAACTCTTGGAGAACCTCTCGATCCCTATGATATTTTAGGGGGTGCATGTACGGGCTTTGACATCTATGAGTTCTGAAAATCTTCATATTTTAACACATTTCAAAGAATGGAGGGGCCTGTCTTTGATCTTAGACTCTAGTATGCATAGCGTTATCCCTAAAGTACCTTGCAAGATTGAAAACTCCCAAACTTGCAATTGTACTCAAGTGTATTGTTCCTTGTGTATACAGCAGTCTGAAAGCCCACACTAGATATTCTTATAAGACGGTCAATTTGGCAGCAATTTCAAAAAGGAAAATAAATGTCAATTCTTTTCAACCCTCTATGTTATGATCCAGACAACCGCTGATGAATTAAATGGTCCGTAAAATGTTGTGTGATTTATACAAAGCAGCCAGCATTGTGTCCTAGATCTGATGTTCTTGTCCTCCATTTCCGAGAAAGAAAGGACATTTAATTGACCCCAGAGCTATTGGAATAGACATACAGTTCCCATGGTGACCCTGCAGTATAAGATTATACCTAATCAATCTCTAGTAAAAGGTATGAGCAAGAGAAAAAAAGAAGAAAGCGTATAAGAGTCATGAGCAGGGCTCCTGTGGTTTATTAGGCCTGTATATCTACTGCCATTCTGGGACCCAACTGTTAGCCTGACCTGGGATATAATTTGTCTGCGGTCACAATGTATGGAGGTAAAGAAACCATTTCATGTCTGAACTTCCAGTCCAGATACATCCAAATACTTGTCATCTGACTGATGGATCACCACCGAAGGGAATACCATGCAGAACCACCGAAGGGAATACCATGCAGAATTTTCATGGAACTGACCCCTTGGTTCAAGCCGGTCGGTTACTAAGGGTCTCCCAAGTTTTCTAATCTCATGTGCATACAAGTAGTTTTATTTGACAAAAAGGCCACTCCACCATCAGTCACATTATTACCCCAGTCACGCCAGACACTTTTCTGGCTCTTTCATCCTACGGTATAATATTTTTTTATAGATCCAACCGATTCCATGTTGCTGCACAACTGGGTGGCAGATCGTCACATCATACAATTAAAAATACAGGTGTTGCAGAAACCAGGGATGGCATCGAATTGCTAGTAAATAATTAACCAACTAGTTTCCTTGTAAAACAGTAAATATGATTCTGCTAGAACCCAACATGATGAGAGATAAGAACCAACAGAATGATCTACTCTGCCCTTTGTGTTTATGTGGTTCTTCTGCATTGGGACAGAGCTTATATTCATTTGTTGAGCTGGATTTGTCTTAGATTTTGCTTTGTCCCAAGTAGCTTTCAAATTATTTGATGTATTGTATCTCATACATTTTCCGTTCTAACAGCGTATTAGATGACACCTTTTTCCATATATTTGTATACATTGGCCAACTGGGCCTAAGATGCAGATCAGCTAGGTATGAGCTTTTTCAGCACAAGAAGAAACAAATAAAAATACAGAACTTAGTAAAAGGGAAAACATAAAAGTGTGCGTGTACATGTATGTATATATGTGTGTGTATATATATATATATATATATATATATCACATATATAGTTGTGAGCGTACGGGTCGTTGCTCACGCTTGCGGGCTCGCGTAGCGACCCCGCAGCCCTCGCGCAGCGAGCCGCGGCCCTCGCGCAGCGAGCCGCGGCCCTGGCGTAGCGAGGTCACTGGGCAACTGAGGCCCCTCGCGAAGCGAGGGCCTCAGTTGCTGGCGAGGTCACTGGGCACGGGCCTCAGTTGCTGGCATGGAGCGACGAAGGCGCTCCATGTCAGCCACTGTGGCCCCTCGCGAAGCGAGGGCCTCAGTTGCTGGCGAGGTCACTGGGCAAGGGCCTCAGTTGCTGGCATGGAGCGCCGAAGGCGCTTCATGCCAGCAACTGAGGCCCCTCGCGAAGCGAGGGACTCAGTTGCTGGCGAGGTCACTGGGCAAGGGCCTCAAACCCTCGCAAACTTCACGTCGATACTCAAAAAACACGACACACAAATTACGACACTCGCTAAATTTTACGAGGAACGCAAACAACCTACGAAACACGTTACCACACATTACGACCTCGCAAACATCGGACGCAACACGCCGACATACAAACATTTAAAACACAATACATACACACAGCACATACATAAAAACCTTACCTACACCAAGAGGGAGCACCCAGGACCTCAAAAATGCAACTTAGACCTCGATTTTACTCGAAATAAAAGAGTTTAGAGACTAAAAAAAAATCTAAGCGACAGAAAAAATGGCTGCCGAACAAAACGAAAACGAGGCTACAGCACTCTAAACTCGCAAAACACCACAAGAAACTCGCAAAACACCACAAGAAACTCGCAAAACGCCACAAACCACCTACGGATATTCATACCACAGAGTGCACACATTCAGCATGCTTACACAGTAGCTCCACACCACTAATGCTGCAGCAACATCAACACAGATTGCCAGCTCTTCATCACAATGCTTCAAAATAGGTACACTATATTCATTTACTAATTTAGCTACCTTACAATTTCATTGCCGTCATTTTTTGACGGGCAATTCGCTAGTATATATATATATAGCTGAATAATCAGAGTTTTGCTGTGAATAGTGATACCTTTTTTATAGCTTTCGAGAGATAATGCCTCTCTTTATCCAGTCAAAAAGCGATACTGATAAAAGTATGAACAAAAAACAGTAAACGGAAAGAGATATTTTTATATTAGTTTGCTTAGGCACTTGTTTTAGATGTTTCCAACTAGCTTAATCCTTCACACATTGATTCACATATGACACTATTAGATTTATCATTTATTGATTTTACAATTGTTCTGGTATGGTCCTGTTTAAATACATATAGCAGCTTCTCCTACTTAGCAAGTTCATACTTTCTAGTATTTATAACTAATTAGCTAGGTATTTATCCCTCTTGCATGCGGCATACTAAGGGCCTCATTCTATTAGCGGCCGCAGCCGTTGCGGGGCCACAAGGACCGGCCGCAAGCTATTCTGCTATTCTATTCCCTTACGGCCGGGGCTCCGGCAGGCTTGCGGCCGGCGCCTTGCTATCTCTTGCGGCCGCTCGCGCCAGAGGAAAGCCTTTGATCTAAAACGGCCGCAAGAGTTTCGGCCGTAAGAAATTCCTATTTGCAATTCAATTGCTCCGGGAAACCTCTCTGCAAGGCTAAAAACGAGCCGCAGCTTACTTGCAGGAAAGAGGTCCCGCTAGCACCAATTAAGCACATAAAATAGCTCAAATAAAGCCATCCTGCACTTTGAGAAGACTATAAAGGGATTTTAGGTGTTAGAAAAAATAGCACATAATTATCCTATACTCAAATCCGTAAACTATTTTATTTTTAATATCCGTAAAATATCCATGTAAAAAGTCCATAGTGCTTGGAGCACCTCAGACACACCCACGCCGCAGCCGGAAAATAAACAGTTAATTTGAACTCGGGTTTGGGCTGATGTGCAAGCTTGAGAGTGGGTTCCTTTTAATCCTCATGTCCCCCAATATGATCCCTAGCATTTACAGAGCTGTACAGTGCAGGCTTGAATTTATTTTTGCGTTTTTATATTTCTGAGATTACGGCCGGTTCCAAGATATGCGGCCGGCCGTAAGATGAGATCCTTGCGGGGCCGTATAATAGAATCGCGAGTTAACAGAACCCCCGCAAGGAATTGCAGCCTTTACGGACGATTTACGGACGGTAATAGAATGAGGCCCTAATTATTTAGGCTTTATGTCCAATAAATTCCTTTTTTCTTTTTTTTCTGTTATAATTAATGTACGTGTTCATGCACCAAGGGATTTTTTAATGTACACTATTTTGTAAAAAAAAAAAAAAAATATATATATATGAGCTTGCAAACTATTTCAACATGGTCCCTTTATATCAAATATCCCTGCTGGAATAACATAGCTTTGAGCGTAGTACAAGTTTGGATATGCATGTGTTAGTTAACCTACGCCTGTTTAAGTCTCTTACATTTCATCACTTTGCGGTCAACTTCAAACTCATTACATAAACTTTGTTAAAAAGCTGTTATCAACTACCGTATTTTTCGCCGTATAAGACGCACTTTTTCTTCCCCAAAACTGGGGGAGGAAAGTTGGTGCGTCTTATACGGCGAATATACCTTTTCAGACTGCCTCTGTCCTCTTGATTTCACCCCAGCGCTTCCTACCAGCATCGCGTCGGCCGGTGCGTCCTAGTGACGTCACACACGCAATGCTGCAGTAGGAAGCTGGTAGGAAGCGCTGGGGTGAGATCAAGATGGCAGAGATCAGAAGGAAGGTGAGGATCAGGGGGATCAGGGGGGTCAGGGAGGATCAGGAGGGTCAGGGAGGGTCAAGGGCTCCCAAATGCTGCAGTATATGGATGTGTGTGTGTATGTATGTATGTATGTGTGTGTGTGTGTGTGTGTGTATGTGTGTGTATATATGTATGTATGTGTATGTATATTTATGTGTGTATGTATATGTATGTATGTGTCTCTATAAAGGTGAGGATCAGGGGGGTCAGGGAGGATCAGGACGGTCAGGGAGGATCAGGACGGTCAGGGAGGATCAGGAGGGTCAGGGAGGATCAGGAGGGTCAGGGAGGATCAGGAGGGTCAGGGAGGATCAGGAGGGTCAGGGAGGGTCAATGGCTCCCAAATGCTGCAGTATATGGATATGTATGTGTATGTGTGTGTATGTGTGTGTGTGTGTATGTATGTGTGTGTATGTGTGTGTATATATGTATGTATGTGTATGTATATTTATGTGTGTATGTATATGTATGTATGTATGTGTATCTATATATATATATATATATATATATATATATATATATATATTTGTGTGTAATGTAGGTGTGTATCTGTGTGTAAAGTGTATTTGTGTTTGAGTGTATTTGTGTTTGATTCAGATTTTTTTTTTTCTTGTTTTCCTCCTCTAAAAACTAGGTGCGTCTTATCTGCCGGTGCGTCTTATAGGGCGAAAAATACGGTAATTCATATCCTTTATGGTGGGCAGTTTTAGAAGAAAGTATTTAAGCTGCCTCTGTTCTACCTTTATTTAGGGCTAAACTCTTTAGATGCATTGCTTTAAATAGCAAGTGAAGAATATAACACTCTCCATCCAAAATAGAAGTTGATATTTTGGAATGTGTAGGTAGCTGCCATGATTATCAGAATGACTGCTTTTGCCGTCTGTGTGTTTTTGATATCGTGGCTTGTGCTACAGGTTTTCCTTTACAGTATAGATCAGTGATTGGCAACTTGATAAACTAATTTTTTTTTTTTTTTTGTCAAATTGAAATCTCAAAGCAGAAAAAAACCTTATTAAAATGTTTAACTGATCTGGGGGCTTGCCTCTATCAGCATATTGTATGTAATGTCACTTGTATGTAATGTCACTGTGTGCATGTGTCACTAGGAGCATGTTATGGCACACTGTCAGCTTAACCCCTTATCTTCGCCATGGCAGCCTCCAGCAAGCAGGTCCAGTAAATATGAGATGGAGCCGATGGGATGCAGAGCGCAGATCTCGGCGCCCTGATGACGGTGCTCTGTTCTCCAGCTCACGAAAGACGTGCCCCCCAATAGAATCACATATAGCCACAGGCTCATTGCAGGCCGCAAATGCCAGAGGCCCCATTTGTGGAGGCTCTATGGCGCCGCCTCACAACCCCTTACAAACGACCACACAAGCGGGAATTTAAAAAAACAAACACGCAATCACGAACTACGGACTTACACAAAAAAAAAAAAATAGGACCTTAACGGACAACCCACACACAGCGGAAAACATTAAAAAACACAAAAATACATTAAAAACCTTACCCACACCAAGACGATCCACCCAGGACCTCTGCAACACAGCTTAAACCTCGAATTCGGTCAAATTTACAAACTTTGGACACTCGAAAATCCCCTAAGCGACAGAAAAGCCGCTAAATACCACAAAGCAAATACGGCTTTTACAAAAACCTGTACGACCTACAGCATACGCCATTAGCAAGGACGCTTCATCATACAAACCCGCCTACCACATACACATTCGCCGCCATTTTACAACACTAACTTACAGAATGCGGAAGTACACAGCTTCCCCTCGCGCACGCAGCCTATTTACACTACACACTGCACACATTGCTGACACTTACACCTCAGCTCAACAACACTGCAAACCTACATTGTATGCTGCAGGAACATCGAGACAGATTGTCAGCTCCGATATTAAAGTATATTAATTTATAAATCTATTATTTATTTAATTAGTATAAAAAAATACCTCTACACAAAAAAAAAACTATCACAATAAACGCAAAAGCCATTCACTGCGCGCCTCACAACGAGCGCCAACGCTGCTCATAGCACACAAACGACACCAGGGGACAGCCTTGCAATAAGCGCAAAAAGCAGATCAGCGAAGACCTTACAATGACAGCAAAAGCACCTCTGATAAAAATAAAAATACAACAACCAAGAGGCTCGCAATGAGCGCCGAAGGATCTCAGAGCACCAAAAAAATGTGTCTGTGGCAAACAGCATTACCTGTTTGTTGACATTGCCACTACTGAACCTAACTTTTATTTACAAAGCTTAACTCTGTCAATCATCTCACAAAGCTTTCAGTTGCATGTTTAAAGTAATAAATCAGAGGATGTAGTCATTTTTTTTTTTCCGTATTAAAAATATGCTGTTTTCAAGTGTTTTTCAAATGTATATTGAATATATAGGACTATAATGGCCCTTTAATTGAAAGCTGAATCTTGTGATACTTTATATACAGATTGTCCGCTCTTTATATACAGTATAACATCTTATAGGCTCCTGCTGTGCAGATGGAGGTTTTATTGCTCGCTTCTTTGCATCATTCTATTTTCATGTTTGACGCCACAGTTTATTTTTATTGCCATTTTGGGAACATGCAATAAAGATTTGTGAGCACTTAATGCAACGTGTATATGCCTGGGTAGAGATTGTCCTGGCATCCTTAGCTCTATAATTACATTGCGTGTGCTATTTCATGATGGTTTATATAGATCTTAGGAGTAACTTGTCCTCTCCTTTTTGTGGCGTTCCTGTTGCTGTTCTCTTTCTAGTTAAGTTGTGTTTCTTGGCTATGAAACTCTATAATATACCGTATTTTAAAATTCTGAAGAGCACAAAACCACTGACACCAGCGTGGCCAACATAGCATAAATCCACAAAGTATTGCAACCGTTTCATGGATTATAAATGCATCTGAAAGAGGAGAATCAGTAGTGTATGCAAACATTTTTTGAAAAACTCCAAAATTAACATTAATAACCTTCTTCAGTTTATTGTCAGTTGATTTTGAGAAGGAATATTCCTTGAAAACTTTACATAAATGAGCATAAACTTGATCATTTGTTTTGGCCAATCACAGACAGCTATAACATTATTTCTGGAAAGTCAGTCTGTGCAGCAAAGCATCATGGGATATGTAGTTTTTTCCCCCCACACAAGGAAGCAGCTCAGACAGCGCTATGTTGTGATGCTGTTGGCATGAATGTTAGTATAGAGATAAGAAACATACCCAAATGTAGAGTTTCTATTGGTTAATACCAGGTGCCTATGTAACCATTTTTTATTGAAATAAATAAAGTAGGTGTGTGTGTAATACCTTTTTCTAATGTAACACATGCTAAGAACAGGGAAACTTAGATATATATTTTAAGGCACATTGCTATGTATCTGGCTTTGTGTTGACTTAGTGTTAACTTTCTTAAAGTGACACGGCAAAGGTCCCAGTTATTGCAGATATATAATCACCATTGGTTTTCACTTAATAGTTTGAGCGAAAGTGTTCAGTAACTGAGTTTGAAATCTGGTAGTTTAAGCACAATGAAATGATCCTCCCTCTCCCTTAATGACTTAATTTCAAATTATTAACTATCCAGATGGAGTGCAATAAGGCATAAGTATGCCCAGCTGTATAAATAATAATAGTCACAGAGTGTTGTAAAGTGTTATCATTATTATTTTTAGACCAACTAGCCATAATTACCCTGGCACTGTGACACATAATTATTCACATAGGAACAGGGAATTAGGAGAGAGGGGGCAATTTTTGGGGGTAATTTTATGCTTAAAATACATCACTTTTAAGCTAATTTATGTAACACTTGAATAATTAGAGTATTGCAGTGAATAGTGATACCTTTTTTATTGGACAAACATATTCATAATAAAGCAACGAGCTTTCGAGAGTAATCCCTCTCTTTATCAAGTCAAAAAGCGATATGTATATGTATGTGTGTGTATATATATGTGTGTGTGTATATATATATATATATATATATATATATATATATATATATATATATATATACATATATATATACATATATATATATATATATAAGCTCTCCTACAATTCTTTCTATCACCATAGCAAAAGCCCATTCACTGTAATCTATTCTATAGCTCGTATTTAGCGATTCTTTTTATAGAGTTTGCGCATTATGTGAGGTTTCACACTGCCCTTGTGAGGAGGAGCAAGGCCACAATGGGATCTTTTGGCAGTATAAATAGATTCATTGTGTGTCTTACAGAGGTGCAGCAGTTTAAAACTCCGGGACACATTAGTAATCTTGATTTCCGGCACAAACAGAGGTTGATTTTCTGTCTACTAGCACTAAATAAATCCATTTTTACTGAAATAATGCTGCTAGAACATCATTATTTTATACATAATCTGATGTTACTCTCTTTTAATATTGAGTTAACATTCTTAGCATATTCTTTCTTTTACTGGAGTAAAGGCCAGCAATGCGTTACTGTCCCCTTTCCCAATTTAAATGGTTAAAAGGACCACTGTGGTCAAATTCTGAAATATTTAATTAAGGAATTAATCTTAAAAACAGGCAATCTTTTTTTTTTTAAGACTCTGTATGGATAGATAGATAGATAGATAGATAGATAGACTATCTATCTATGTGAGATCAACCCACTTTTACTTTTATCATTAAAAAATCACAGGAGTTTAAGAAGACACCCCATTTTTGTGAAGTTTGTAACACACTAAAAACATTAGCTGCTATATAAGTAAAAGAATAAAGTAATTTCTAAAGAAAGCCCCCCTGCCCAGTGCATGAGTGGGTGAGAACAGCGGAGAGAGAAGGGTCTACAATCTCCACTCCCTGCTAGTAACCATGTGCAGGGGAAGGGCATATATATAAGTGGCAAATACTAATAGCTGAGCTCCATCACCAACAAGACGACTATTCCCCCTCCATCTACTGCTGAATAAAAATAGCAGACCTCCTGGATGTAGATACAACCTGTTTAATGGAAAGATTACAACATTAGGATGAATAAAAGGATTAAATAGAAGTGCAGCTCCCAGTAAATCAACACAAGCAGTTTAAAAAAAATAGGTTTTGCTTTAAAATACTGTTAAGCTCATAGTTTACATTTCTGCTAGTGTTGTTGGTTTGCTTGTACCTCACAAGTATGTAATATTCTTCCCAAAATATAGTCCTTTAACAGTGGCAGATGATCATAAGGAAATTATGAAATGGTGATTTAGTCTTCACAGTGAAATTGCGGCAACCACAAAGGATTTTTTTACTTGAAATATAATTGAATTGTTATTTATTTCTACTAAATACATTGGGAAGCAACGTGAAATACTACTGCTAAATGTAATGGTCTGTTTCCAGTGTATGCTTATTCCTTGATGTTTTTGGATTTTGTTGGCTGTACTTCTACATAAGCATTTTGTAATAAGATATTATTTGCCAATTTCAAAAATGTTGAATTACAATCATTAAAGGCATTTTATCAGAGATAACTTACCAGATTGTTTTTTTTTTTCTTCTGCTTAAAATATTTGCTCAAAAACATTTGTATAATTAAAAATGTATATATAAATGATTAATCATGAAACATCTGAGGATTTGTTAGCCTAACATCCAGGCTAGGGAGTAAAGGCTTACCTTGTACTGAAGTCTAAGCTCAAAGACAGGGACCTGCTTTTTGCGTAATATGTTAATATTGTTTTGTCTTCATCCCAATGCATGTCTAGTGCTACGGAATATATTGTCGCATGACCAATAAATGAGAATAATAATTAGTTTTTATTATTTCTGATCTAGCCAACCCACTTGTATGTTTAGCTTTCTTTGTTGCCACTGTTGTTGTTTGCACAGTCCTTGGCTTGTGGCATTTCTTGCAGAATTGGACTATTTTAATAATGACCAGGGTGTGGATCAAGGGCCAGCTGCTGTACACTGTATAATGCAGGAATAGAGTCCTAGAGTACTGAACACTGTCTTGGATTTCCGTATTTCACTACTGTGCAAGGTGAATGTAAAGGTAAAACCGAATCTGGGGCAGGGATTACCTCCCCTGTACACAACAAGGACATACTGAAATCCAGGAATGGTGTTGCCTACCACTGGTATAACATAATATAGACTTAGTTTTTCACTGCTCCTCATTCCCTTTTCGCTGCTCCTCATTCCCTTTTCGCTGCTCCTCATTCCCTTTTCGCAGCTCCTCATTCCCATTTCGCTGCTCCTCATTCCCATTTCGCTGCTCCTCCTCATTCCCATTTCGCTGCTCCTCCTCATTCCCATTTCGCTGCTCCTCCTCATTCCCATTTCGCTGCTCCTCCTCATTCCCATTTCGCTGCTCCTCCTCATTCCCATTTCGCTGCTCCTCCTCATTCCCATTTCGCTGCTCCTCCTCATTCCCATTTCGCTGCTCCTCCTCATTCCCATTTCGCTGCTCCTCCTCATTCCCATTTCGCTGCTCCTCCTCACTCCCATTTCGCTGCTCCTCCTCACTCCCATTTCGCTGCTCCTCCTCATTCCCATTTCGCTGCTCCTCCTCACTCCCATTTCGCTGCTCCTCCTCACTCCCATTTCGCTGCTCCTCCTCACTCCCATTTCGCTGCAGCTCATTCCCATTTCACAAGTGTCATCTCTACCTACCCTGCCCACAACTGTGTAATTGTGATTCTGTCTTTCTGCAATTATTGGTTAAAGGACCACTGTACTGGTCATACAATAGGTTTCATTTGTCAGTTTTTAAAGCTATATTATTATTTTTTTCTTCAACAGTTGATTTTCTTGCTAATCAGTAATGGACGTTTGATTATAGCATCCATGTACTTCTCCCCACCCATTATTGGGAGTTCAGGGGATTAAATAAGATTGTGTTGGTTTGGGGACAACAAATAATGGCTCCTTTCTGGATAGATGCTTACCCTCCTTCCACAGGATAGATGGTGGAAAGTCAAAATACTAAACTTCAAGATTTATAAGCTTCATTGATTAATTGTTCTTCAAATACATCTTTTATTGCTGATTATCTGCTAAATAAACACATTTAAACCCTCTTGTATGAGCACCATTGTGGTCCCTAAGTTAGACATTTTATAAACCACCACAAGTCCTACTAAACCACTCATATCTTTGAATACCTTTCTCTTTGCATTCAGCTGAAGCTTTTATTCTGTATAAATGAGTAAATGCTGTTGGGCCCCTGGATCAGAAGTGAAATGCTATTTTGGTATAATGAGAGGGCAGGTCTGAAAGGAATTGTAGGCCTCAATGCACACATCACTGGGCCGAGCTGTCCATCTCCTGTCTCTGGTGCGTGACTTTCACTTAAACATGGCATTTGCTGCTGCATAAAATGTCTGTTGATTAGGGCTGCATTGATTGATTGGCTTTTTGTGCATATTAAAAAGTGCCTCTAATTAGAAAGGTATGTAGGGAAATGTTTTAAAGGTTAGCAGATTCCTGGCATGGAGGAGAGTCCATTTTATGAGGAAAAATTAAGAGACAAAGGAACTTCATTGTATATAGAAAGAGGAATTTATATTGTTCTCTGGTCAATCGCTACATTAATGTATTTATTATATACTTTAATAGGCAGTAACCAATATTTTTTCACCATTTTATTGTTTATTTATAAAGTTCACTATCCACATATACTTTATTTCAGTTTTTTTTAAACATTAAAAACACAATTATAGTATTATAAAATTATAACAAATTCCCTAAGCTGTGATCCATGAAAGCCTTTGGTTTCATTTTGAAGGACAAATATATTTATGTGAAAAAAAGGCTCCTTTGAAAAGCCTCTGGAGAGATGTTATGAGAATTTAGTTTACAGATAGATCAACAGATTGAATGCCAATCTTTGGGTCCATTAGCCAACCTTAGTCTTTGATACCAGGGAAGAGTTGGTTGACTGTAGGGTCTGGGCCTTACTCTTACCTCCTCATTAGGGTTTCCATCTTGTATAATGTTGCTTGCTGGAACCAAAGTGTCCATCACATACATCTTGTAAAGTCTTATACTCCCACTTTTCATTCAATCCTTGCTCTTATGATAGTGTCTCCTCTATACCCACATCTTTACTCCATGGAGGCTCGGCATCCTCTACATCATCATTACCAGGTCTCCGATGTAGCACTACAAATCCATGTGCCATTGGCTCTCCAATTTTAATTTTTTGTGCCCAACTTTTGTATTTATTCAACATATATCTATATACATATATCTTTCTCTGGCGCTTCAACCATGTATTGGTGGCTCCTTACTAATTTGGTTATATGACAACTTTGTAATCTCATATCCTGTTTGAGGTGCACTTAATGTACGCTCTGTACTCCAAGCATGCTCATTAAATGGCCTGCTAAGTTTTCTTGATAGATGTTTTTTTTTTGCATCACATATCCCTATGTTTTCCTAATTTCCAAATAGACATGTCCATCTTTTCTCACTTGAGGCTCTGTGCCCAAGCATCCTTATTATAAGATGTTGTACGATCCCATTAGAGGTACCAGTGTCTCTGTGCCTCATACACCCTCATTGTAGGGTCTAGTTTCCCATCGGAGGTGTACAGTCTAGTTCTTTGTATGTGGCCATCTGATGCAGCTCACAGGATGCTGCTGGCGCCACAAGACATCTGCTTGTGACTCTGCCAGTATGAGACCTCATTGAGCTGGCATCATCAAAGCCTTGTGTTTGTGTATTTCGTCTGGTCTTTGCATGGCGCTCATTTGCCATGGCAGATTCTGCCTGTCCTGCTGGACGTGAAAACTATGGCAATTAGAGGCAATGCCAGGAGGGAGGCCCCTGGGACATGCAAGCTGCTTATTAATGAACAAATATACAGATATCTTGCTGCAGGGACATGTAAAGGAAAGCAACACTAACAAACCTAATCTGATATTATATGTTTATTCCATTAAAAGGAACATTGGATCACCATCTCATATTTTTAATAAAGTAATTATTGCTGTCCTTGCAGATTCCAGTCTTAACCTTAGTCTGCTAAGATTAACATTTTGTCTTGTTTTATTTTATGCCCATAATTTCCACAGCTTTATTTTTCATTTGTTGCATAATTCACAAACATGTGATGTTTTTCTAAAGTGTTTCTTCAAGGAACCTGATGTGTACTGGCTGACACATTTTAGACAAAGCAGGATTGATACCCTCCGTACAGTATGTTAAGATTGTGTGCTGTTGTATATCTATTTACTTAAAGGAAGAATGAGCATATTGTGTTGATATTGTGTGTTAACCATGAATTTTATCTTGATCTGGGAGGTATGGGATCTCCAGATATGAAAAGAATCAGCGAAAATATAGCAATATCTCACATAATTAATATGAACTTACAACATAGGATAATAGGATGGAAAAACATTGAGGAAGATCTGGTGGGAATTACCCCAATAAGAACATTGCTGGGGAAATTTAATGGAAAAGAAACAATATGGGATAAATTACCAGAAGGTATTAGATCTATTATAAAATTCTGGGGGAAAAGTAAAATCAGAGCAGAGCTATTTCATATACCTTCCGTTACCACACCTATAGATATATTAAGAGATGAATCATTCAATTTAGAAATAAATTTATTGAAAAAAGCATCAATTTTGTATATAGCTGATTTCTACCCAGCAGGCAGTCTATTAAAGCAAAGGGAACTTCAGGAGAAAGGAGTAACAAAATCCTTTTCATGGATAAATTATGGAATATTGCTAGAAAAATTGAAACAAAAGGGATTTATATATGATAAAATAGATAAATTGTACGACCTGGAAGCAATTATGATTAAAGGTCAGGTGAATCATCTGGTATCAAAAATTAGCAAAAGTAGGATTAAACTTATGAAATTCGAGAAAACTAAGAGTATAAAAGACTGGGAATATAACCTCAATATAGACTATAATGAGCAAGAATGGTTAAGGGCTCTAAGGATAATAAAGAAATCTTCTATTAATACCATGTATAGAGAATTGTACTTTAAATTAACACAAAAGTGGTATATAGTACCAACAACTATGAAAAAGTTTGATTCCCAACAATCATCATTATGTTGGAAAGGTTGTGGTAAAGAAGGCAATACACAACATATGTGGTGGGAATGTGATAAGATAAGGGAATTCTGGGAAGAATGTTGTGGATATTTGACAATAATTGCAGGGACAAGATGCCCGTGTTCCCCGGAGTTGATATTATTCCATATAGGGATAGATACATACTTCCCCAGTAATACATTTTTGATATCTCACATATTACTGATCATTAAAGCAATGGTAGTTAAATATTGGAATAAATTGGAAATTCCTAAGTGGAAAGAGATTATTAATAAAATCAATTACAATAAAGATCTGATGAAAGAAAATACATATGAACAGTCCAAGAAAATAAACACTTTTAATTGGAATATCTGGGAGCAGTATATGGAAGAATATTAATGGGGAACATGGAAAAAGATATAATTGAAGCCGATGTCTATTATGACTGATAGAGCGACAAACGCTGTCATATAGTCCAGAGATAAAGGAAAAATGTCCTACTATTTACCTTCGTTAGAATTAAATATTGGTATACTGTGTCTATAGATATGTCTATTTCTATTGTGGACCGCTGTGTTGAACCTGGTTGCTTGTATTTGTTGGGTAGTTGCATGTATGTTATGTGATAATAAAAAAAAAACAAAATAGAAAAGGGTTAGAAAAGGAGAGGATAGAAGGGGAAAGCGCTGTAAGATCAATAAAAAACCTTTTATAAATAATTTATACAGGGAGCTATAACTTAAATTAATATAAAAGAGGTATTTAGCCCCTGTTATTTCGAATATGTTCGTCTACCAGATTTCCCCTTATTGTTGGAAGGGCTGTGGAAAAGTTGGTAGATCCTTCCATAAGCGGTGGGAACGTATTAGAATAAGCATTCAGAGGTTTAAAAACGTGGGAGGATCACTCTACACTTAAAAGATGTTATCCCTCTTTTCTGCTATTCCAACAATGTTCATTAAAATGTATTTATAATTGAGAGCAATAAGAGATGAAATGTATGTATATGTTTTGTATGTTTTTTTTAATATTGAAATAAAATAAAATAAAAAACATGAATTTTATTTATTATAATTATATGAAGGCATAGCACCCCACGATAATATATAGTGCGCATATATTTGGTATACTAAAGTGTTCCATTATGTATTTATTGTAAAGTAACATGTTTAAACGTTATACAAATGTATCTTATATCTTGAAGTCTTCTTTTTAGGCACAGTCAGTTCAGTACATGGCACTGTCCTCCCACAATTTGATAAAGTATTTATATTTATCAAGGCAGGAGCTGTATGGGGATGAGACCACTGTAGACAAATGTGTATAATATACTTGCGAATTGCCCGTCAAAAAATGACGGCAATAGAATTGGAAGTCAAGGAATGGTGTTTGGCACAGACATTATTTTTTGTGGTGGTCTGAGATCTCGGCACTCATTGCGAGCCTCTTGGTTGTTGTATTTTTTTTTATCATTGGCGCTTTTGCTGTCATTTGTAGGGTCGGCGCTGATCAGCTTTTCGCGCTTATTGCAAGGCTATCCCCTGGTGTAGTTTGTGTATGAGCAGTGAGGCGCGCAGTGAATGTCTTTTGCGCTTCTTGCGATAGTGTTTTTTTTTTTTTTGTGTATATGTTTTTTGTGATGCTAATGAAATAATTAGTAAATGAATAAATTAATATACTTTACCTATTTGTAGGAATATATGCAGGAAGCATTGTGCTGAAAAGCTGACAATCTGTTTTGATGTTCCTGCAGCATACAATGTAGGTTTGCACTGTTGTGGAGCTGAGGTGTAAGTGTCAGCAATGTGTGCAGCGTGTAGTGTAAATAGGCTGCGTGCACGAGGGGAAGCCGTTAGTGTAGCTGTGTACACCCGCATTCTGTAAGTTAGTGTTGTAAAATGCCTGCGAATGTGTATGTGGTAGGCGGGTTTGTATGATTTAGCGTCCTTGCTAATGGTGTATGTTGTAGGTCGTACGGGTTATTGTAAAAGCCATATTTGCTTTGTGGTATTTATCAGTTTTAGGGGTTCGTGTAGCCTCGTTTTTGTTTTTTTTCGCCGGACATTTTTTCTCTCGCTTAGGAGATTTTCGAGTGGCTAAACTTGGTAAGTTTGACCGAATTCGAGGTTTAAGCAGTGTTGCAGAGGTCCTGGGTGTCCCCACTTGGTGTGGGTAAGGGTTTTATTTAATTTTTGTGTTTTTTAATGTTTGTGCGCGGGTTGTCCGTTAAGGTCGTATTTTTGAGAGTCCCACAGGTCGTAATTCTTTTTGTGTAAGTCCACAATGTATTTTTTTCTAAGTCCCGCGGCTGGTATATTTTTGTGTAAGTCCATAGTGAGTCATTGCGTGTTTATGTTTTTTTTCCAAGTCCCGCTTATGTAGTGGTTTGTAACAGTTTGTGAGGCGCGTAGAGCCTCGACCTCCGCTTTGCGAGGGCCGCAGTTGCAGTGGGCTCGCTATTGTTAGCCCGCAAGCATTAGCAACAACCCGCATTGCTGACAACTATATATGTGATTCTTATAAAAAATGCAAACGGTTTGTAGAATAAAAAAAAAAATAGTGTCTCTAATTTATTACCTTTTCTAAACAGTAAAATCTCTATCATTTTGGTTTCTGCTCATCTACTTACTGAGGTGACAGGAGACTTTGAATGTACAAGTAGCTTCTGTCTGCACATTGATAATGTCGCAGCTAAAACTTTAACAGGAGTAATGGAAAGCTCATTAGTTTACAGGGACACAGTAAATAATACAGATGTGTAAAAGTGTTTGCTTTGAAATGTTATGCCTTTTTTTAAATTCTGAAAGCACTTGATCAGGCTACAAATATAATATATATTCCAGATTTCTGCATTCTCATAATATTTTTTAATATATAAAATGTGCTCTTTTAGATTAATGATATATATATTTTTGGGTTGTTATCTCTATTTAATGATGCATAGAACTGATATATTATTTTGTTTCATTGGCAAAAAATACTGAGCAATAACAAATCTTCAGGGATATGCCTTAAAATGGACTCTGAACACATAGATGCTGCTCTGTAATATAATTTAGGGTGGGAAGTACCCCTGTATAGCGCTACGGAATATATTGGCGCATTACAAATTGATGATGATGATGATAATAAGTCATGGTAAAGACCAAATCAAATGGAGAAGGTTTTATTTGATACTCTTTTCACGGTTTCATAATTGATTCTAGATGAAAGATTTCACTTAACAGGAGCCGTGTCTCCAGTTCACCCAATATATTGAGCTTCTCTGATTTTGAAGGGACCATAAATTACAAGCTCCCTCTAAATCTTTATATACTTTATGCACTGCAATAATAAAGTTCTGCTTTTCTGGCTCGTGTATATATAAAGAAACCTAAGGAAACATCTAATTTTTGTTTTGTTTGCAGCAAGCAATTACAGGATACGTTGGTCCTTTTAAAACCTGCTGGCAGGGCAAATGGATGAAAATATTATAAAACGGTGAAATAACACTTATTTTTAAGCATTCAAGTTTTTGTTAACTTTCCAGTGATAAATTAAATGTCTCTTTAATATCCCATCACTATGGAGTCCCGGGACAAATGGGTGCCGGATTAATGTAATGCTAAAACTGATTGGATTCAGTTTCTTTTCTATATGAGGATGTTGTACTCTTTGGGATGGGAGACAACATGGCGGGGTGTCTGCAACCCATAATGTGATGTCCATGAGATGTAACTGAATTGTCATGCATGTATGACATGAGTGTATGATCGGCTGATGTTTAGCCACATGACACACAACAGAACAAAGTCCTTTTTTTGTTGAAGCTAAACACCAGTGACGTATGTAGAGGTTAACACTTGCTAGCATGAAATGTACCATACTGGCAACTACCCAGAGAGAGCCTTCCTAGACTAAGGGGCACACCGCTCAATGACTATGGGATAGTACATTATCAAAGATTTCTGCACAAATGTGTGGCCTAAAGATATCCGAGTTGCCATTTTAGGTTGACCAGAATCTAATAGCAGAAATTGCCTTTAAAGGGCAAATTCTACATAAAATATTTTATTTTACATTGAATAGCAGTAAGAAAGATAAGAAAATCTATGTAAATAGATATCTGCCTGCTTTGCCATTACTCCTCCATATCTGTAGAGGGTGGCAACCGCCAGTTTAAATGGACTCTAAACATGAAGTTTAATTCATTTTAAAGGGCATTAAAACCTGGCTATACATTGTACTATCAGTTTTTCTGAACAATACATAATTTCTATAATATTTAGAATGGATTTTGCTGCTCCTGTATGCTAATGTGCGGCTCAGAGAGGCAGAGGGGTCTAACTGTCCAATAACATTGCAGGTTTTTATGTTGGCTACTACAAAGACAGACAAATAGACTGTAATTCTAATTACCACACACAATCTACTAATTAATATGCATGAAATGCTCATTTGCATACACATACAGCAGGAACAACAACATAGAATTTCTCAGGATTTATTCACTTTAGTAAAACATGGATAATGCAACATAAGCCAGTTGCCATACTCTTTAAGAATAAGTCCACAAGGTGCTTTAGGGAAAGCACCATGGACACTGGATTCCAAACTCAAAGTCAGGGCCCTCCTTGTTTTACTATGTGTTAATTTGTATGTATCTTTGTCTTGAACGTATCTTATGTACAGCGCTACGGAATATGTTGGCACGTTATAAATAAACGATAATAATAATAATAAGTCCCTTTTACGTTTCATTTTTGCCACGGACAGAATACTTAGGGACAAATCTTCAAGGGCCAAGGAAACTGCAGCTGAGGTCTAAGTCGTGACGGTTACATTCATTCTGTGAACCTGTATGTGATCTCGCTCATATAACAACAACCTGTATTTAGTTACAAATTCCCTTTAACCAATACAATAAATGCAGCCTTTTACTGGCAGTGGGATGGAAGCTATCATTGTTATTATAACCAATCCTATTTAAGAGCCTTAGTATGTTCTTGAGTAACCAAGAAATGCAATATTAGAGTAAATCTAGATGTAGGTTCCTTAAAGGGCATGTTCTGCCTACATTTATTTGTTCGATAGTGAAGAGCAAACCTAGAGAAGATTAACTATCTGTGTCTGTGTAAAGGTTAACAAAGTTGTCTAATGTGGCACTTACCGTACTTCCCTATGTTTAAATTGAGCAGCAGCCACCATTAGAAACAAAATGGTGGTGCATTTCTGACACCAAGTGCCTATGTAAGCAGCTGTAGGGGTGTGGAAACCAATTCTTTTTTTAAAAGTAAAACAAATCTGTATGTGTATATAATGACTCAATATAATGTTAAAAACAGGGAAAGTTAGATATACCTTTAACCTCCCCAAATACCTCGGCCAACTACCAATGCCAAACACATTCATCCATATGAGTGCCTTGCCATTACATGTCTAGACTAGTTACATTGTGTGGTTGCTGGCTTCTGAGTTAACTAGAAACATAATGTGTATATATAGGACATGTTAAAGCTGATTAAAGTGTTTTCAGGCAGAAATTACAGATCAAGACTTCTACTGTCGGCACCAAATGACATTTAAATAAAAGTAGGGTGAACAGCACGGGTAAGAGGGAGTTTCATTTTAGCAGCTTAAAATACATTATTCTGACATTAAAAAGCAGTTCTTAAGTTTCTTGCTGTTGTCAGACTCATTGCTGCTGGTCTGTATAACTCTGGGATACCAGCTTTGATCTTCTTTCCATGTACCATATTTCGGAGTTACTGATCTATGAAATACCATCTCCGCTATGTCCTCAAAGAGATGGATTTTACACTTGACAAAACATAGCAATAGTTGTGTATAGTACTCCATATCTTTATATCTAATCTGGACATTTGAAATACCAGACTTGACAATATTATTTGTTCCTGTTGATAGCTAACTCATGTCACCAGGCCGGTTAATATATGTCCTATTTTGTTGCTGATTTTCCAGGAGGGGCAGCATGCTGTGTGAGAACCAAGCAAGAGGCTGAGAGGAGGAGAGCGAACGAGCAGCAGCAGCCTGTTAAAGGTTCACCATGGGCAACGCCACCACCAAGTTCCGCAAAGCTTTGATCAGTGGGGACGAGAACTTGGCCTACCAAATCTATGAGAGTAACCTACAGCTGAAAGAGTCTCTGGACCCAAACACGTCATATGGAGAGCCTTACCAACACAACACTCCATTGCACTATGCGTCACGCTATGGCATGGGCCGCCTCTTGCGGTGAGTTACTAGATCATTTAGCACATTGCTTACTAAGGAGAGCTGACCGTTCAAAGTAACTATTTTTTTACTGTTTTATCATGCTTTTAAAAGTCTGCTGTGCTGGTTTTACAAGGCTCCTCTACATTGCAAGAATTATTGAGCATATGGGCACATACTCCAGTGCGGAAGGGACCCAACCTTACACAAGCTTGATCTAGGAAGATCCACCCTCTGCTGTTATGAAGGTCTTTTTAAGGATTAACTGCATTATATAAAAACTCTTATAAAACAGTGAAATATGCATCAATCTGTATTTCGGTTTTATCTGATCATGTAGTGCAGCCTTGATAATTTCCATGTTTCTTTTAAAGGTTAAATGTGCTGTGAATGTCAAATATAAAAACAACACATGGTTTTAAAATAGACCATATAAAACATTACATTTTATTGTTTTGAATTGTTAAGTGGTTTTTAATTCTTGCTGGCACATTTTAGTTTTTAACTGGTTTGTTGGGTAGATGGTCAAGATATTTGTAATAACAAAATCAGTTGTTACCATATTGACTTTGAGTACTTGTCTTGATATAGACCCACATATAATACTGTGCTTTTATATATTTTCAAGCTAGACTTTGTTAATTATTAAGCATGTTGGGGGTCAGTAGAATACTTTGGGGCAAAAATGGAATTGAACTCCTACTGTATGCAAACAATACCCTCCATGCTAGTCGGTAATATCCTACTCTATATAATCACACTCCCCTCCATGCTACCATGTCAGATCATACTGTACTTGCTTTCCTTCCACACTACCAAATAACATTTTAATATATTCACACTCCCCCTTCATTGTATCCAGTCTCATTGTGCTGTATGCAAACTCCCACTGCCATTTTATAACTTACTGTTTGTATACTATGTATAATGGTTTTCTCCACACTATGAGTCACAAATTGCTGTACATACACTATACTACTTTGGTGACATTGTTTTTTTGTTTATATACTCCCTCTACCCACCCCAGTTGCACCCTTTTAGTTTTCAATCTGGTAAGGTGCTGTGAGGAAAAGACACTATGGACATTTGGTATTAAGCTCAAAGACAGGGACTTCCATTCTTTTGCAATATGTTAATATTGTTTTTTTCTAAGTACGCTTAACCAAAATTTGACCTTACCAATCATATCCTACTTTTTTACACACTCTCCCCTTTCTGTTTGTAGTTATAATTTATTCTCTGCACAATTCATCTGATGAGCAACATCCTACTTTAATGAATACTCCATCCATGCTACACTATGCACACACCTCTACCCTACATGCTATCCTGTCACTTTCTACTCTGCTCACACTTCTCTACCCTAAATGCTATACCAGTCACATCAAACTATAAGCTTACCCTCTTGTCTGGGTGTGTCTTCTTGCTCCTGTATGTCTGTGACCTCTTGTCTGGGTGTGTCTTCTTGCTCCTGTTTGCTCTGTGACCTCTTGTCTGGGTGTGTCTTCTTGCTCCTGTTTGTTCTATGACCTCTTGTCTGGGTGTGTCTTCTTGCTCCTGTATGTCTGTGACCTCTTGTCTGGGTGTGTCTTCTTGTTCCTGTTTGCTCTGTGACCTCTTGTCTGGGTGTGTCTTCTTGCTCCTGTTTGCTCTGTGAACTCTTGTCTGGGTGTGTCTTCTTGCTCCTGCATGTCTGTGACCTCTTGTCTGGGTGTGTCTTCTTGCTCCTGCATGTCTGTGACCTCTTGTCTGGGTGTGTCTTCTTGCTCCTGTTTGCTCGGTCACCTCTTGTCTGGGTGTGTTTTCTTGCTCCTGTTTGCTCTGTCACCTCTTGTCTGTGTGTGTGTGTCTTCTTGCTCCTGGTTGTCTGCATGTCAGTGTGTGTCTTCTTTCTCCTGGTTGTCTGCATGTCTGTGACCTCTTGTCTGGGTGTGTCTTGCTCCTGTTTGCTCTGTCACCTCTTGTCTGGGTGTGTCTTCTTGCTCCTGTTTGCTCTGTCACCTCCTGTCTGGGTGTGTCTTCTTGCTCCTGCATGTCTGTGACCTCTTGTCTGTGTGTGTCTTCTTGCTCCTGTTTGCTCTATGACCTCTTGTCTGGGTGTGTCTTCTTGCTCCTGCATGTCTGTGACCTCTTGTCTGGGTGTGTCTTCTTGCTTCTGCATGTCTGTGACCTCTTGTCTGGGTGTGTCTTCTTGCTCCTGCATGTCTGTGACCTCTTGTCTGGGTGTGTCTTCTTGCTCCTGCATGTCTGTGACCTCTTGTCTGGGTGTGTCTTCTTGCTCCTGCATGTCTGTGACCTCTTGTCTGGGTGTGTCTTCTTGTTCCTGTTTGCTCTGTGACCTCTTGTCTGGGTGCGTCTTCTTGTTCCTGTTTGCTCTGTGACCTCTTGTCTGTGTGTGTCTTCTTGCTCCTGCATGTCTGTGACCTCTTGTCTGTGTATATCTTCTTGCTCCTGCATGTCTGTGACCTCTTGTCTGTGTATATCTTCTTGCTCCTGCATGTCTGTGACCTCTTGTCTGGGAGTGTCTTCTTGCCGCTGCATGTATGTGACCTCTTGTCTGGGTGTGTCTTCTTGCTCCTGCATGTCTGTGACCTCTTGTCTGGGTGCGTCTTCTTGTTCCTGTTTGCTCTGCGACCTCTTGTCTGGGTGTGTCTTCTTGTTCCTGCATGTCTGTGACCTCTTGTCTGGGTGCGTCTTCTTGTTCCTGTTTGCTCTGTGACCTCTTGTCTGTGTGTGTCTTCTTGCTCCTGCATGTCTGTGACCTCTTGTCTGTGTATATCTTCTTGCTCCTGCATGTCTGTGACCTCTTGTCTGTGTATATCTTCTTGCTCCTGCATGTCTGTGACCTCTTGTCTGGGTGTGTCTTCTTGCTCCTGCATGTCTGTGACCTCTTGTCTGGGTGTGTCTTCTTGCTCCTGCATGTCTGTGACCTCTTGTCTGGGTGTGTCTTCTTGTTCCTGTTTGCTCTGTGACCTCTTGTCTGGGTGCGTCTTCTTGTTCCTGTTTGCTCTGTGACCTCTTGTCTGTGTGTGTCTTCTTGCTCCTGCATGTCTGTGACCTCTTGTCTGTGTATATCTTCTTGCTCCTGCATGTCTGTGACCTCTTGTCTGTGTATATCTTCTTGCTCCTGCATGTCTGTGACCTCTTGTCTGGGAGTGTCTTCTTGCCGCTGCATGTATGTGACCTCTTGTCTGGGTGTGTCTTCTTGCTCCTGCATGTCTGTGACCTCTTGTCTGGGTGCGTCTTCTTGTTCCTGTTTGCTCTGCGACCTCTTGTCTGGGTGTGTCTTCTTGTTCCTGCATGTCTGTGACCTCTTGTCTGGGTGCGTCTTCTTGTTCCTGTTTGCTCTGTGACCTCTTGTCTGTGTGTGTCTTCTTGCTCCTGCATGTCTGTGACCTCTTGTCTGTGTATATCTTCTTGCTCCTGCATGTCTGTGACCTCTTGTCTGTGTATATCTTCTTGCTCCTGCATGTCTGTGACCTCTTGTCTGGGTGTGTCTTCTTGCTCCTGCATGTCTGTGACCTCTTGTCTGGGTGTGTCTTCTTGTTCCTGTTTGCTCTGTGACCTCTTGTCTGGGTGTGTCTTCTTGCCGCTGCATGTATGTGACCTCTTGTCTGTGTGTGTCTTCTTGCTCCTGCATGTCTGTGACCTCTTGTCTGGGTGTGTCTTCTTGTTCCTGTTTGCTCTGTGACCTCTTGTCTGGGTGTGTCTTCTTGCCGCTGCATGTATGTGACCTCTTGTCTGTGTGTGTCTTCTTGCTCCTGCATGTCTGTGACCTCTTGTCTGTGTGTGTCTTCTTGTTCCTGTTTGCTCTGTGACCTCTTGTCTGTGTGTGTCTTCTTGTTCCTGTTTGCTCTGTGACCTCTTGTCTGTGTGTGTCTTCTTGTTCCTGTTTGCTCTGTGACCTCTTGTCTGTGTATATCTTCTTGCTCCTGTTTCTCCCACACTCTTTGCATGTATTTGTCTTTGTGTGGGGGTTTCCCTGCCAGCCTTCTCCAGTCCTTGCTCAATAATGTGGAAATACAATATTCTTTGATAATGTGACCTTAAATAAACTCCCCTGCCAGGCCCCAGTTGCAGAGCAGTATATAATGTAATGCCACTGTATAGGCTCTTTGTTTCCAGAGGGTACATTTGCCTCTATGTTAGTACAAGTGATTGAGTTACTATACAGTAGGGGAGCAATCTCCCCGATAAACACGTTTAATATTTTGTTAGACTCTTAGATCTTTTTACCTTGATTAATGCTTTTATATACATACTTGTAAAACCTGTGTATTTCTTTGAAGTCTCTGACATACTTCAGTGATATTTCCATTGCAGTATTAGAAAATGGTTACATTTATTTCTTCAAAGCTTCAGTGTAAGGGTGAGCGATTTGTATTAATCATTATTCTCACCCACAGGGGGCACAACTGTCATCTAACACATAAGTTGATAGCTGCTAACAATTCAATAAGAGCATCTCAGCGGTGAATATACAGAACTCATATACTTCTGATTAATAATTTATAAAGTATAATCACTTTAGACCATCAGAGAGAGACATCTGTTTGTCTCCACGCATCTGCAAAGCTTCATATGCAAGTATGGATTGGCTCTGCTAGCACAAAAATCCCTTTAAAGGTCCACTGTAGTCCAAGATAACAAAGTATTTAGAAGACTTACAGCATTAGCAACTGTGTAAGCCATGGATATCTAAAAATCTGATTTTGTTTTTGTTGCATCACTTCCTGAGAGCTGGATATGTAGGGTGTGTTTTTTTTATATGTTACTAGAGGGAAGGTGGGGGAGGAGGAAGCAGGCAGAGGTCAGAAAGCTTTGTTAGATAATTGTGTCTGACGAAAACTGACACCACACCCTTTTCCCCTTCACAGGCCCAGAAGCAGCAATAGTAGTAGTTATATTGCTGTCTCACCCAGCTTTGAAGGTGGTTGCTAAACTTTAAATGCTTAATTAATATTCAAATTTGCAAATATTAAAGAGACTTGGAAGGTTTCTGGATTTCACTAAGAATATAATATACCTATGTATCTCTTTATTTTTGTGTACTATATTTTATTAGGAAGTGCTTAAATGTTCTGTTTTTGTTTTTGTTTTTTTTTTGGCATCCTGGACACTGCGCTCTCATTGTTCACATCCTATCTAGAAGATCATACATTTAGTGTCTCCTTCTCCGACACCTCTTCTTCACCTCTCCCTCTGTCGGCATACCCCAAAATTCAGTCCTAGGCCCCCTCCTCTTCTCCATCTGTACATCCTCCCTTGGTACCCTAATACAATTATTTGGATTTCAGTATCATCTCTATGCAGATGACACTCAAATCTACCTCTCTGCACCAGATCTATCCCCCTCTCTTTTAGCTCAAGTTTCCAACTGCCTCTCTAGCATATCCTCCTGGATGTCCACCGTCAACTGAAACTCAACATGTCTATGACTAAACACCTTATCTTTCCACCCTCTCCTACAGCTTCCACTCCTCAAATATCTCTCACTGTTGACAACACCATCAACACTCCCACCTCCCAGTCCCGTTGTCTTGGGGTTGTCAATAACAAAATCTTGTCAGTTTCACCCAAAAAAATCAAAAATTCACCACTCTCTACACTCTCCCATCATATCTCGACTTGACTACTGCAACTCACTCCTTGCTGGCCTCCCCATCTGTCTCCCCTCCAATCCATAATGAACGCCTCCGCTAGACTCATCTTCCATACAAAACGATCAGTGTCTGCAGCTCCTCTCTGTCAATCACTCCACTGGCTTCCCATAGCTTTCCGAATCATATTTAAAATCATGACCCTAACATATAAAGCCCTCAACAACAGTGCACCCCCTTATATCCCTGCTCTTGTTTCAAAATACTCTCCCAACCGCCCCCTTCGTTCTGCTAACGACCTTCTTCTTTTACAAATAAAGATGATGATAATAATAATAATACAAATTGTATGATTTTAGCCAGAAACTAACAATACATAAGAACTTCTTAATAAAATAAACTACATAAAAGTAAAGCGATACCTAGCTATTTTATATTCCTAGTGAAATACAGAAACTTTCCATGTCTCTTTATCTTTGTATTTGTGATTCAGCTTAACCTTTAAATCAACCATAGAACAGATGATATCTACAATTAAATATAGAGACACTATTTTCAAGTGTTTGAGCAAAGTTCCTTAATCTTAGTGACATGTATATATACTTAAAGGGACTGTCTAGGTATTTTTGTAATATATAAATACTTTAAATGACCATTTAATGTTATCCTTCTCAATGTTCTTGTCATATAAAGTTTCAATTTCACCTCTAAGAAGCCACATAATAACTGTTTCTTATTCTTTAGGTATATGTTTTTGTTTTATAAAAATGTTTTAGAAAGGCAACTTTATGTATAAATTACATGAAAAAGATAATTAATCTCAAGACAAAGTAATTGGGAGAATTAGAGGATATTTTCATGTAATTTATGCTTATATGAACTTGCCCCAACATAAAGTTGATTTCATTTTAAAGCGCATTAAAAACTGTAGTACTTAATAAGGGTATCCAGATAACTTTGCAGGTCTTTATTTTAGAAAAGTGTACTGTAATCCTAATTAGCTCATAAAAGCAGCTACTCATTTGCATATAAATTCAGCAGCAACAACATTGAATTTCCCCAGGTCATATCCACTTTAGAAAAAAATGGATAACACAACATATTGACAGTTTTTAATGCTCTTTAAGAATAACCTAAACAAATCTTGATGGTGGAGTGGCAGAGTCCCTTTAAAATAAACAATCTTCAAGGTCAGTTATCTAAACTACTCAGTTTTGTAAATAATAATCAACTGTAATTCTATTATGTGTCATTTTTCCCTGTAGTAATCAGGACTTTGCTGTGTTACTTTAAACGGCTAATCATTTGTAATAATGAGAAAGCGTCTCACGTCGGCATTGTGGCTGCACGCATTAGTCCTACCTGGGGATCCAAATAAACTGGTCGTCCGAGCAGAGACACAAAGTATAGAAGGAAAAGTCACGTTTACTTAATTGATTAAATGTTAGTGATTCATCATCCGGACAACTGCTTCTTTACATAGTTCAGGCATAATGTTATTCATGATGTTATCATTGACTAAGAAAAATATCCTGATGGAACAGTAATAGATTTTTTGTAATGATTTTGTTTGAGCTGCACAGTGTGGCTCTAGGTCAAGCGTACTGTAGAAGAAATCTGTCTCTTCTTACAGCCTGGGCATTATGAACAATTCTGTTTTGTGTACATTTAATCATTATTAGTATTTATTCAAGTATATCCAAGTACTGACCAGGTCCAACCCTGCATGGCTTCAGGGTGGTGTGAGCTCTTGGCTCCGTGACTGGATTTGAACCCAGGTTGCAGTGTTGAAAACACCGGATCCTAACCATTGGACCACCAGGGAACCCTGGACACTACCCTACATACCGTTTAATGACCACTATAGTGCAGTAAAAAGCAATTTAAAAAATATAAATACCTTTATCAAATTATTCTAGTCTCCAGAGCAGTGCCGGGCAATCTGTTTCAATTAAAGGTCTCACAAGGAGCTCATATTAAGAGATCCTCATAGTGATATTACCCAAAGCAAAATGGTAAAATGCCTGTGGGAAAGGAATTTATTGGTAACCGAGGTATAGATAATTAGGAGGAATAATTAAAAGATTTGGGAACTATTTGCTCGTTTTAGAGCAATATAATGGATTATGTATGGCTCTACCAAACTGGGGCTGCATGCGAAGTGGCCAAGGGCCATGTGTAGCTCTTGGGTCACCTGATGCCCACCATTGGTCTAGACAGTGACATGCGTGTTACCCTTCAGTCAAAAGAAAAGCTTCCATTACAGTTTGTAGTGCAACTACCTGCTCAATGCATGGTAATAGGTGTGAAATATGAAAAGCAGAGTTTACTTCCTTAAAAATGGCAGAGCACACCAAGCTCCAAGCCAAAATAGAGACATGAAGGGTCTGATAAAAGCACAATTTCCTCTAAAAATGCTTTTATGATTTTCACAATGTCTAATGTTGTTAGTTTGTTACATACTTCACAAAAGTGATGTTTTTGAGTAACAATACGCTATTTTGTGGTGCACGTTGTCATCTACACCTAAGCGTTACTCAAACTCTTGGTGACTGTCACAACTCTTACAACAAAATGGCGGGAGGCAAGTCTAGCCTCTGGGTATTTAAAGGGATCCGCTATCCTAGTTAGCAACATGTGAGTAATGCCTTTAAGATGTAAATGGTGGGTAATCGCGTTGCGCAGTTGCGCGTCACTTGTATGGGCTGGCCATGCTAATGTGCCGGAGCGACCCGGCCGCACTAATGCACCAACATGGCGCAGGCTGATGGAGGGGGAGAGAGGGAAAGAGGGGAGGGACGAGGAGGTAGAGGGAGGGGGAAGCGAGAGTAAGGGAGGGGTGAGAATGGGGGGGGACAAAGGGAGACCAAGCGAGAAGAAGGGAGAGAGGGAGGAGGATAGAGAGAGTAGGGCGAGTGGGAGGGGGATAGAGAGAGTAGGGAGAGAGGGAGGGGGATAGAGAGAAGGAGGGAGATGGATAGAGAGTGCAATGAGCACAGAGAGAGGGCGCACACAAAGTCAACGCGCAGAGTGAGACAGGGTGCACGGAGTGAGCACAAAAAAAGAGACAATAGAGAGAGACAGAACAGACAACTGAACATAACATATGATACTGCCATCTATGACAGGCAAGTTACTAGTACTTGACTATATATTGGGCTCCTCTTAACTTACAAACTTGGGCTTTTAGGTTGATTTTTTTCTTTTCCTTCCATAAGAAATCCCTTAAGTTTTAGCATGTTCTGTAAATAACAAGTGTGGCAGTATAAGTGGAGTGATGTGTGAGCACAGTATGCTTAGATCCGTTCCTTTTATTTCTCCTAATCCCTCCAAAATCCAGCGCTTAGATTCTGCAGAATGACTATACAGTTAGAGAAAATCAAAGCACTAAAATAAAACTTGATTGTCACATGATAATTTTATATTCCTCATCCAAAAATATTCTGACAACAGATTTAGCACTTCAAAGATTTAGTTTGAATTTGAGAAGTCTGTTTTACACAAGCAGATACAACAAGTCTAGTCTTTGAGTCTGCTATGTATCGGGCGTCTGTACTTTAGCACCCCCTACTGAGTTGCTACCTTGTTGTGGTGAAGGGACTAGTGTACCTCAATGAAGCTGTGATCTATACCATGTAGGGACACCCAAGAGAAGGAACTGGTCACCCACTCCATTATATTTGCTGAGAAATCCATATGGATAAGCACCGTCAGAAATGCAGATAGATGTGCCTGGCATGCTGCGGTCCTTGTGGTCACAGAAAGTCGGACACGAAGGAATGAACAACATACTCTAGAGCAGTGGTGAGCAACTGGTGTTCTCGGACACTTCCCATGTCAGGGGGGCCTGTTCTCTGCAGCAGAAGAGCCCCTTCAGCAATACATTTGGTCTCTCAACAACTTTCTTGCACTTCAGAAAACGCACCTCCTTATTATCTACTAGCTACTTGGCAGTCAAAAATGATGGGAATAAAATTGTAAGGCTGGCAATGCTGTTTGCCACACAATGTGAGGCCTTTGCTCTGAGCACATTTGGTGCTCGTTGCAAGCCTTTTTCCCTGTGTACTTCAACGTTTCTACTTTGCAATGATCGCCTTTGGCGCTTATTGCAAGCCCCTCGCGAGCCCCACGATGAGCGCCTTCGCTACTCATTGCGAGCCTTTCCTCCCGCCTTACCTGCAAGTTTAGTGCTTGGGAATGCCATGTGTCTCTTTCCACCATCTCTCCCCTGTCCCTTCCCTGTGTCTTTCTCCTCGCGCTGAATTCGGTTTGTTTTATTTTCAAAGTCCTACGTGCCTTGCGTTGTTCGTGTAAGTGTTACTGTCTTTGGCATTGTGCATTTTCGAAGTCCCACGTGCCTGGCTTTGCTCAGCCTCGTTTCCATCCTGTTTCAGATTTTTTCAAGTTTTTGTCCACCATTTTTCTTCTCGCTTAGCCGATTTTCGATTGATGAAAAACAGCAAATATGGCTCAAAATCACGTGCAACCTTACTCCCTGACTTGCTGGCTCTCCCCGTGCTGTGTGTGAGTGTTTTTATTTTTTATTATTTTGCTTGTTTTTCGGGTTTTTAGAGTTACAAGCTTGAACTAAGTTTGGACGTTAAATTAGAAAAACAGCGTTCTTCTGGGTCAGCAGTAAAGTGCTAAATTTTTCTGCGCCGTCCCGCGTGCCTCAACTGCTCTGCACCCTAAGTCCCTGCGTGCTTCAACTGCTCGCCTCGCCTTGCTTTGCAAGGGACGCAAAAGCATGACCAACATCGCAAACGTTACATACAATGACAACTATATATGTGATACCACTGGTACAAAGGAATCCATTTCTGCCACTTTCCCACAGAGGTTTTATCATGTTTGCTATGTGCAAAACAATGTTATAAAAACCACTGTGCAGCAATATTAGGCACTCAGGGCCATTTATGCAGCTATTCAGGTGACACCGTTTGTCACTGCTCTAGAGTAAAGAGAGGACCAACGTGGACATGCAATGGGAATAGAGATTCTTAAAAACTAAATATAATCTCTTACTATGCTGTGCAATGAGCCTCCATTGCAGTGTTTATCTGCTTTGGCGGTACAGGAATTCTTATAAGGTTTCTGTTATTTTCTGTTATTTGTCATTCAGTAAAACTCAAAACAATAAAAGAGATAAAAAAAATTACAACCAACTACAATGTGATTGCAACTAACCTTTGACTTCGACCAATGACTGTATTTATGTATTATTTTCTAAAATGTTACCAATTATCAAGTTAAGGTCTTCAAAATATAAATGAAGAGTTTCAGTGGTACTATAGAGGATGTGTGGGAAAACTTTTAATGTATATGGAAGTTTCCCTGTTTTTAATAAAATAAACTACCTACCGGTAAGTGTTTGTTTGTACAGTGGATATAAAAAGTCTACACACCCCTGTTAAAATGTCAGGTTTCTGTGCTGTAAGAAAATGAGACAAAGATAAATCATTTCAGAACTTTTTCCACCTTTTAATGTGACCTATAAACTGTACAACTCAATTGAAAAACAAACTGAAATCTTTTAGGTAGAGGGAAGAAAAAATATAAAAATAAATAATATGGTTGCATAAGTATGCACACCCACTTTGTTGAAGCACCTTTTGATTTTATTACAGCACTCAGTCTTTTTGGGTATGAGTCTATCAGCATGGCACATTTTGACTAGGCAAGATTTGTCCACTCTTCTTTGCAAAAACACTACAAATCTGTCAGATTGCGAGGGCATCTCCTGTGCACAGCTCTCTTCAGATCACCCCACAGATTTTCAATCGGATTCAGGTCTGGGCTCTGGCTGGGCCATTCCAAAACTTTAATCTTCTTTTAGTGAAGCCATTCCTTTGTTGATTTGGATGTATGCTTTGAGTCGTTGTCATGCTGAAAGATGAAGTTCCTCTTCATGTTCAGCTTTCTAGTAGAAGCCTGAAGGTTTTGTGCCAATATTGACTGGTATTTGGAACTGTTCATAATTCCCTCTATCTTAACGAAGGCCCCAGTTCCAGCTGAAGAAAAACAGCCCCAAAGCATGATGCTGCCACCACCATGCTTCACCGTGGGTATGGTGTTCGTTTGGTGATGTGCAGTGTTGTTTTTGCGCCAAACATATCTTTTGGAATTATGGCCAAAAAGTTCAACCTTGGTTTCATCAGACCATAACACATTTTCCCACATGCTTTTGAGAGACTTCAGATGTGTTTTTGCAAAATGTAGCCTGGCTTGGATGTTTTTCTTCGTAAGAAAAGGCTTTCGTCTTGCCACTCTACCCCATAGCCCAGACATATGAAGAATATGGGAGATTGTTGTCACATGTACCACACAGCCAGTACTTGCCAGATATTCCTGCAGCTCATTTAATGTTGCTCTAGGCCTCTTGGTAGCCTCCCAGACCAGTTTCTTCTCGTCTTTTCATCAATTTTGGAGGGAGCTCCAGTTCTTGCTAATGTCACTGTTGTGCCATATTTTCTCCACTTGATGATGACTGTCTTCACTGTGTTCCATGGTATATCTAATGCCTTGGAAATTCTTTTGTACCCTTCTCCTGACTGATACCTTTTAACAATGAGATCCCTCTGATGCTTTGGAAGCTCTCTGTGGACCATGGCTTTTGCTGTGGGATGCGACTAAGAAAATTTCAGGAAAGACCAACTAGAGCAGCTGAACTTTATTTTGGGTTAATCAGAGGCACTTTAAATGATGGCAGGTGTATGCTGACTCCTATTTAACACAACGATTTGGAATGTGATTGCTTAATTCTGAACACAGCTACATCCCCAGTTATAAGCGGGTGTGCAGACTTATGCAACCACAATATTTTATTTTTATATTTTTTCTTCCCTCTACCTAAAAGATTTCAGTTTGTTTTTCAATTGAGTTACTTACTCAAACCTTCCAAACAGTCCCTGCAAAGGTCTGCCTCCCACAGCTCGCACATAATATGTTTCTGGTAAGAGATGTACTCGCCACTTACAAATTGTTTCTCAACAGCATTTTAAAACACAAACTTGGAAGTAAACCAGTAGATGCTAAAATGGCAGCTTGTACTGCAGCATAATTGCACATAATCTGTAATAAATATATTTCCAGGGCTCTCGGGTCACGATCAGGTATGATAATCACATTAAACATTAGACCAGAATCTATTACAGAGGGTGGCCAGGTCAGTCTACATTACATTTCATGTATTTATACCCTGCTAATACCAATTTGTTGTTTCCTCATTAAATTACAGGGCTTCTGCTTTTCTGCTTGAGGAAACAATAAAATCATTTGAAGCAAAGTTCAAGTAAACAGAGGGGTGATCTTATTTAACCATTTGCTTTCCATGCTGGGTTCATACCTATTCTCCTGTTGTGTTGTGTATGGTGTGTTGTTTGCTAATCAGTGCTCCTCCGCTGCAGTGTAATGCTATGGAAATAAGATACAGTAAGTCCCCTACTTGACCTGCATGTTACATACTTGGACTGATTTCCACCAGGTACAAAATACAGGATATGTACTACTATAAATCAGAATTTATCAAATGCCATGTTGTTGTTTAGTCGAGTCCAACTATCTGTGACCCCATGGACCCCAGTATACCAGGCTCATCTTGTGTCCGGTTATGCTAATCCATAAGGTTTTCATGACAAAGATACTGGAGTGGGCTGCCATTTCCTTCTCCAGTGGACCACAATTTGTCTGACCTCTCTGCTATGGCCTGACCATCTTGGGTGACCCTATGTGGTATAGCTCACAGCTTTACCGAGGTAGACAAGCCCCTTCACCATGACTAATAAATCGATCCTGAAGTAGTCTGTCCATGTATATGTCAATAAATACATCAATTACATAGTTTGTTAATTGGTTCTGAAGGTATCTGTAATTCAAATACAGAGTAGAGTAAGTAGGGATAGGGGGCTTACTATACACTCTTTAGTCTAATCTAGATTCTGTGTTAGAAATATCCCATAACGTCTTTTATCCTATGGATATGATTTTGAGATATCGGCACTATGGAATAACCTATCATTGTCATGTATTGAATAACTATTGTAGATGTTCCTTTTTAACATAAATGCATCAACACCGAAATTTGCTTAAAAGACAATAATGTTTTTCAAAAGAACAAGAACATTAACAGCTCAAGGGCGACGCGCACTCCCAAAACAGAGATTGTTTCTTGATCTCTCCGCTACCTGACGTCCACCCACTCTTGAAATCTCTCAACCCACTAGGTCTAGCAAAGTCTTTCATGGTATATGTCATATATCACTAACGTCCCCATTAGTGTCTGCCCCCCACTATCTATGTCAGTTGTGGTACCTGATGGTTCTGTCCTTGTTCCCTTTCTTTTCTCAGTCTATATTTGTTCCAATCAGCTCCTTTGGGTTTAAGTACCATTTTTATGGTGACAATACCCATATCAATCTATCCTCTCCAGACCAATCCTCCTTCCTACTGACTTATGTCATTAGATGTCTCTCCAGTATCTCCTGATGGATAGTCTGTGACGTCTAAAAATTCACATCTGCAAAATAGAGTTGTTTCTAATTCCCTTATCATCCTCCACCTCTACATCTTAAATTGCAATTTTTCTTCAACCACACCACAATGACTCCAATCTCTCAAGTCAGTTGTCTTGGTATCCTACTTGACTTAGAACTCTCCTACATCTTCCACATATTGTCACTCCACAAATCTTGCCATCTCCACCTCTGAAATATGTACTAAATCCAACTTTTCTCATTACAGAGACCCTAGTCCACTCTCCAATCATGTCCTGGCTTTACTACTACAGCTACTTCTCTGCACGTTCCTACTCGTCCAGAACACTTCGGCCAACTCTTACCAAGGATACATTTCAAAATCCTAAGGCTAATTTGCATATCGCTCAATGTTACTATATCTCCCCCTATATCTCAACTCTTAATTCCAAATACACTCCAACCCAATCTCTCTGGTCAGCCCATAATTTGCAGCTTTAATCCCCCATCATTACCTCGTCCCATGCTTGCTTACAAAACTTCTCAAGTGCATCCCAAATTCCCTATCTTGCTTCATTAGACTGTCCCCTAGTCTTCAAGTGAAGCACGGCACTTAAGTCCTTAACTCTACTAACAATTTACAAATAAGGTTATCTCTCCTACCTTTATCTCCCCATCACATCCATCAAACCGTCCATTCATCTCATGTCTCCACTACCCCAAATATCTCTTAATTTGTACGCGTTTTGCAAGAGCACAAGCCTGCAGTGTGTATATTAAGATACGCTGTCTGTTTTATTTCCAATTATCCATTTGTTTATTGTACCCCTACAGAATCGGCCCACCCACTTCAAATAACATATAATAAAATATATAATAATAATAACGGCCTGAACTATTTCAAAAGGTTTGCTTTATTAAATAGCTGAAAGTAAACCTACCATAAGAAAAATCTTAAGCAGCTTTTCTCCAGGTTTTCTTTGCATCTTCCTATCTTAGGATCATTTCAGGTTTTCTTTGCATCTTCCTATTTTAGGATCATTCCAGGTTTTCTTTGCATCTTCCTATTTTAGGATCATTCCAGGTTTTTCTTTGCATCTTCCTATTTTAGGATCATTCCAGGTTTTCTTTGCATCTTCCTATTTTAGGATCATTCCAGGTTTTCTTTGCATCTTCCTATTTTAGGATCATTCCAGGTTTTTCTTTGCATCTTCCTATTTTAGGATCATTTCAGGTTTTCTTTGCATCTTCCTATTTTAGGATCATTCCAGGTTTTCTTTGCATCTTCCTATTTTAGGATCATTCCAGGTTTTTCTTTGCATCTTCCTATTTTAGGATCATTCCAGGTTTTCTTTGCATCTTCCTATTTTAGGATCATTCCAGGTTTTCTTTGCATCTTCCTATTTTAGGATCATTCCAGGTTTTTCTTTGCATCTTCCTATTTTAGGATCATTCCAGGTTTTCTTTGCATCTTCCTATTTTAGGATCATTCCAGGTTTTCTTTGCATCTTCCTATTTTAGGATCATTCCAGGTTTTTCTTTTTTAGGTTCCTGAGATTTCCAGTCTAACAAGCTGCATAGCTATGTAGGGTTTGATTCCAGTCAGGGAACTAAGTAGTCACACCACTCTGAAGCCAAGCTGGATTAGGCCTGGTCAGTACTTGGATTGGAGACCACCTAGGAATACTAGGAGCTGCATGCTGTGGCCCACTGGAGAAAGAACTGGTAACCCACTCCAGGATCACTGCCGTGAATACCAAGTGGATCAGCATGGTGTGTTGCGGTCCATGAGGTCACAGAAAGTCGGACATGACTGAGTGATGCAAACGCAATATTCCTTTCCTTGTTATGATTCCATACTGAGAGAAATACAATATAATGAAAACGTTATTTATTACCTACATTTAGTTAATGAAGCTAAATATGTTTGCTCCCCTTATATTGTTTGGGAATGTTTGGAACGATTGTCATGTGTATGTTGGATAGTGTTTAAGTATTATTATTATAGTTTATAATGCGCCGACATTTCGTAGCGCTGTACATAAATTTAGTTCATATAGCAAAGCAAGGAGGGCCCTGTCTTTGAGCTAGGAATCCAATGTCCATGGTGCATTCCCAAAGTACTTAGGATAGAAACTCACAGACTTACAATCTAAGGTATAGAGTGGTAAAAGAGGGAGAGAGAGTTGATAAAAGTGTTAGGGTGGGAGGTGATACTCTTCTTTAAAGAGATGCATTTTAAGTGAGGTTTTAAATGTTTTGAGTCAAGAGGACATGCATTCTGTATCTCTAATGATTCCTGTATATACTCGAGCATAAGCCGACTTTTTCAGCACATTTTTTTTAAGCTGAAAAAGCCCCCCTCGGCTTATACAAGTCAAATACCCCCCCCCCCCCCCCCCGTTATCCTCCTCCTTCCCCCCCCTTATTATTATCTTGTTTCCCCCGCAACCTCCTCCTTACTACAACCCCTCTAGAGTCCCTATGCCCCTTCCTCCTTACTTGCTATTATGCTTCGATGAGCTGATGCTGATCCTGACGCAGCAGCACGTCTTCTGTACCGGCATATGCTAATGACGTGACGCGCATATGACGTCATTAGCATATGCCGGTACAGAAGACGTGCTGCAGCGTCAGGATCAGCATCAGCTCATCTGAGCATAGTAGCGAGGAAGGGGGAAGGGATTGGAGAGGGTGTAGTAAGGAGGAGGTTATGGGGGAAACAAGATGATGATGATAAGGGGGTGAAGGAGGTGGATGATGATAAGGGGGGAGTAGAGGGAGGATAACGGCAAGGGCAGGAGGAGGATAACGGCAAGGGCAGGAGGAGGATAACGGGAGGGGCAGGAGGAGGATAACGGGAGGGGCAGGAGGAGGATAATGGGAGGGGCAGGAGGAGGATAATGGGAGGGGCAGGAGGAGGATAACGGGAGGGGCAGGAGGAGGATAACATGGGGGCAGGAGGAGGATAACATGGGGGCAGGAGGAGGATAACATGGGGGCAGGAGGAGGATAACATGGGGGAAGGAGGAGGATAACATGGGGGAAGGAGGAGGATGATGATAAGGGGGGGGAAGGACCATCTTTTCCACCCTCGGCTTATACTCGAGTCAATACCTTTTTACCGTTTTTTGTGGTAAATTAGGTGCCTCTGCTTTTACTCGGGTCGGCTTATACTAGAGTATATACGGTAATAATGTATTTAAGCACCTGTATTACTTGTTCCATAAATAGTATCACCGTTAACTTTTATCTGTAAGATTTCTGTTTTTGTATCTCTGCCAGGTAATTTGCAATTAAATTAATTAAACAAATTAAACAAGGTGTTTGGATGACACCTTAAGTACAGTGATGCTCTTGGTTCATACTGATTATTATTCACTTGATAAAGCCCCTGCATAATGAGCAGCTCTGCACGTACCCAAAGAGACAAAGATATAAGAACAGTGTATCACAGGATGCAGACAGGAGGCATGACGAGGGCTTGTGATTTAGATATAATGCAATGCATCCAATGTATTCTTCAATGACAGATTATACAGACTCTTACATACTGCCCTGCACCAACACACAGAATAGTTAAGATAAAATGGAGATACTGTAAAAACCTTGTTTATTTGTTGATCTTTTTAGTATTTTATACTTGTTTTAAATGGTCAAAAAAACTAAATAGAGGAGCTCTATCAGAGAACGAACCAACCTTAACAGGTTAGCTTTATGGACATGATAACCCACTCTGAGAGCAATCTCTCTTAGCTCACCTTTGGCCTTCACAGGGAGAAATATCCTGTAGTATATCAGGGGCACAAATGAGCTAAACGAGGTTGCTCTCAGAGTGGGTTACCAGACCTATTGTCCATTCTCAGATGAATCCGCACTCACTAAAGCGAACTTAAACATTTTTTTTTAGATATTTTACTTCTTTTTTTTAAGCTACTTTCACCCTACCTTAATCAGCCTGCTTGTTTCTCTGGTTTTGCTTCAGGCTGCCATGTCTCACTTTGCATTATTTTTAAGTTATAGCTGTGATATGGAAACTCCTTCTGTTGGGTTATATATTTATTTGGAAATGTAGAGATGAGTTACTAAATCTCTTCTGCTTTTACTGTGACTCGCAACTTGGCTTGCATCATATCTTAAAGAGAACAGCTGGTCTGTGTCTCAGAAAATGTAAGGTATTTTATCTGTATTTTAGGTGCCAGCTAGGTTATTTAGGAGCCTGCCAATACATTTTAGGAGCCATTCTATGTATTATACATACACATGTTTGCATAGTGGCTAAAAGGTTAGCAGCCAACAGCGAACGTTTAGGAGCCGGGGGTCTCTGGCTCCCAGTACTTGTCAAGCCCTGATGTAAGATATCTAGGAATTACTTATAGTTGTTTTCATTCAGGGGCACATAAAGTCGGCTCACAAAAATGTATATTGTCCATTAGTTTTGATGTTTTCCAGCAAATGTATCACTCATCAAAAACTGGTCAAGATTTAAGTATTTACCTGTTTTCTTTAAAAGGACTCTGGCACCCCAGCAGGAAGTTGATTTAATTTTATTAATCATTAAAAACTGGCTGTACATTGTAATAGCCGCATACATTGGACTTCTCTGCAGTAAATCATTTCTGAAATATTCTCAATTGATTTTGTGGCTCCTGCATGCTAATGTGCGGCTCAAAAAGCTTGATAAGGATGCGAGACGGGTCTAACTGCCATATAACTTTGCAGCTCTTTATTTTGGCTACAATAAAACAGACAAGCAGACTGTAATCACAGTTCGCACATCAAAGCAGCTAATTTTTGGGTGGCAGAGTCCTTTTAATTATTTATTTATGGCTATGTCATTTATTTTATTAACCAATGGTGCTATAAGTATTCTAGCTGCTATTAGTATGCGTTTGATCATAGCATTTTCTTTCTAATACGGCTTCACCTGGTTTCAGTGGTTTATTATAATAGGAAAGTTTAGTAACTATTTGTTTAGCAAACAAGCAAACGGTATAACGGTGAACACTCCCACCCCATGTGTAAGATTACAGCCACAACTGCTCCCTGAATTAATTGTATGTAACCGTTCCGGGGTTAGATAAACTCTATTATGGTTGTTGTTTAGTCGTGTCCGACTCTCTGTGACCCTATGAACCCTATCCAACCCTATGGACTGCAGCATTCCAGGCACATCTTGTGTCTGGTTGTACTTACCCATAAGGTTTTCATGGCAAAGATACTGGAGTGGGTTGCCAGATCCTTCTCCAGTGGACTTTGATTTGTTTGACCTTTCTGCTATGACATGCTCTTCCTGAGTGACCCTACATGGTATAGCTCACAGCTTCATTGAAGTACAAAAGCCCTTTCACCATGCGATCCAGAAGGGGAAATAAACTCTATGTAGACATGTAACGATTGGTTCCTGAATGGCAACACACCTGCTATTATTAGCAAAAATATTAAAGATTTTTATGGGGCGTTGTTAATTATTTATAATTTTTATAAATCAAATAATTTATCCCAGGACAATTTGGGTGATAAAAACAACTTTTAATTTATTACCAGTTGTATGCCATCCTCTAGTATATGTTTTCTATAAATTACAAAGGGAAATTGAATTAAAAGGAGCGTCAACTGACTTTGCTTAACTGCCCTTCAAGTAGAAAGGAGCCTTGAAAGGTGAAACCTCACAGATAGGTAGAAGTCTTTATAAGGCAACACTGGGGATAGCCAAGCCTAAATATTTATATATATATATATATATATATATATATATATATATATATATATATATATATATATATATTATAGTAAGTTAAATATTATTTATATTTTTAGCATTTTGGAAAACTTTTCCTGTTATCAATTCAACTGTTTTTTTTATATAGTTCCTTGTAAATATAGAACTACAGGGTACCATTAAGTATTTTACATTTCCTTATCTCAGATAGCAGGCTTACATTTTGAATATATAACTAGTCAACATAAAATTTAGAGGTATATGGAAGCTTCCCTGTTTTCCCCTTTCTCTAATCTAACACTTGCTGCTTATACCAGACACACACATAACATGGAGTCTTTCTATACACCCACAGATTTATATTATTTAAAAATAAAACTAGTTTTCCACACCCCTAGATCTGCCTACATAGGCGCAGTGTACCTACCAATAAAAACACTCCATTCAAGTACAGATTTTAACCCTATACTAACCTTCAAGCCAGCAGCAGCAGCTCAATACTTCCTTCTGCAAGGGGGACTACACCTTCCTGCACAAACTGCCATCATTGATTGTTACATTGTATTAAAATGTATAGCTGTCTGTGACAAATTATGAGTTTGTTGATGTTTATTCAAAAAAATGTTTGCATGCACTACTGATTCACCTCTATCCGATGCATTCATAATCCAAGAAATTTAGATATGCCTTTTATACAGTGTTGTAGTATTTGATAGTATATACTTTGTGTTTGCAGAGTGCTGCAGATCTGAGACTAAATGTCTGACCTCAGATAATCCAATCAAAAGATAATCCAGTTTATATAGGATTTTTTTGTTTTGTTTGCTATTGTTTCATTTTGCACCAAATCAGCAAGTGTCAGATTTTTATAATAACTACTTGTGCCTGTGAAAATAATGTCAAGTAGAAGAGACTATATAATGGAAATGAAAAAGGGCAGTCTCATGTTATATTGACTTTTATTATTTCAAGAACACAATGCGCGCTGGTTTATTGAATAATGATGCTATTATTTGGTACAGTTTTGCTTATAGACTCAATAATGATAGTTCATGACCGTGTTTTTCAGAACAACATGTTACATTGTATTCGCATCTTCCCTGGTATCAGTTTATTGACATTCTGTGTGTATTATTTGTTTTTTTTACAGGGCATTTATTTTTGGGAAAGATGGCAACCCAAATAAACGCAACATTCACAATGAGAGCGCTATGCATTTGCTGTGTATTGGATCTCACATCATGATCTCGGAGGGGGGTCTTGACCATAGAGTACCCCGACCCTATGATGATGACCGTAAGAGGTCGGAGTGCTTGAAAATGGTCCTCGAGTGGAAAGGAGCCAAACTTGACCAAGGATCATATGAGAGAGCTGCTCTGGACGCCACTGACAATAAAAAAAACACACCCTTGCACTACGCCGCGGCCTCAGGGATGAAAACGTGTGTAGAGGTAAAAACATCAAAGCAAGCTTGGAGGGACAGAGTACTGGGTTATATCTGGTCCTACTGGGTTATATCTGGTCCTCCTGGGTTATATCTGGTCCTACTGGGTTATATCTGGTCCTACTGGGTTATATCTGGTCCTACTGGGTTATATCTGGTCCTACTGGGTTATATCTGGTCCTACTGGGTTATATCTGGTCTTACTGGGTTATATCTGGTCTTACTGGGTTATATCTGGTCTTACTGGGTTATATCTGGTCTTACTGGGTTATATCTGGTCTTACTGGGTTATATCTGGTCTTACTGGGTTATATCTGGTCTTACTGGGTTATATCTGGTGGGTTATATCTGGTGGGTTATATCTGGTGGGTTATATCTGGTGGGTTATATCTGGTGGGTTATATCTGGTGGGTTATATCTGGTGGGTTATATCTGGTGGGTTATATCTGGTGGGTTATATCTGGTGGGTTATATCTGGTGGGTTATATCTGGTGGGTTATATCTGGTGGGTTATATCTGGTGGGTTATATCTGGTGGGTTATATCTGGTCTTACTGGGTTATATCTGGTCTTACTGGGTTATATCTGGTCTTACTGGGTTATATCTGGTCTTACTGGGTTATATCTGGTCTTACTGGGTTATATCTGGTCTTACTGGGTTATATCTGGTCTTACTGGGTTATATCTGGTCTTACTGGGTTGTATCTGGTCTTACTGGGTTGTATCTGGTCTTACTGGGTTGTATCTGGTCTTACTGGGTTGTATCTGGTCTTACTGGGTTATATCTGGTCTTACTGGGTTGTATCTGGTCTTACTGGGTTATATCTGGTCCTACTGGGTTATATCTGGTCCTACTGGGTTATATCTGGTCTTACTGGGTTATATCTGGTCTTACTGGGTTATATCTGGTCTTACTGGGTTATATCTGGTGGGTTATATCTGGTGGGTTATATCTGGTGGGTTATATCTGGTGGGTTATATCTGGTGGGTTATATCTGGTCTTACTGGGTTATATCTGGTCTTACTGGGTTATATCTGGTCTTACTGGGTTATATCTGGTCTTACTGGGTTATATCTGGTCTTACTGGGTTATATCTGGTCTTACTGGGTTATATCTGGTCCTACTGGGTTATATCTGGTCCTACTGGGTTATATCTGGTCTTACTGGGTTATATCTGGTCTTACTGGGTTATATCTGGTCTTACTGGGTTATATCTGGTCTTACTGGGTTATATCTGGTCTTACTGGGTTATATCTGGTCTTACTGGGTTATATCTGGTCTTACTGGGTTATATCTGGTCGTATTGGGTTATATCTGGTATGTGTGTGTGTGTATATATATATATATATATATATATATATATATATATATATATATATATATATATATATATATATATATATATATATATATAAAATCATATATTTTCATATAATGATATACTAAGCAAGGTTACATAGTAAAAAGGTGTTCTTTCTTTTTCCTTCTCTAACTTAAGGATTTGCCAACTTTAGCATAGATGAATAGTACATATTGTGATGGTAGGGGTCTGGGAAAAAAAAGGATCTGTGATTCCTGATTTGGGTCTGGTTCTGTTTATCAATTATTATTGTTGTTTATGATATTGATTCAAAGTAACACATTTGTTGAACATTTAATAAGTAGCGCGCATTACAGCTGGCAAGATTTAAACACAAGGGCCCTTATTCAATTGCAATTTGGCCAATTGAATAGTGCTCTAAATAAGCACATAACATTTTTTTAAATAGGTTTTTAGTTAGTGAAAACCTTGTTTTTGGATAGATATTTACTAACTAAAAACTTATTTAAAATAAATATGTTATGTGCTTATTTAGACCCCTATTCAATTGGCCAAATTGCAATTGAATGAGGGCCAAGGCATATTAAAAAAGTACTGGAAATGCAGCTTTGCATCAGCATAACCTCCTTGTGACAAATTCTGATATTTGATTCTCCTCTGCAGCCAGTCAGTGTTTCAAAAAACACTTAGTGGGACTTTATAGACTAGTAATAGTGTTGGTGGTGACCACAAAATTATTTTTGCCTGCTATTAAACAAATATATGTACACTTAAAAACAATACAGTATATATACTGCTTTGTGCTACTTTTATTTAAAGGCAATCCTATACTAGCGACTTGCCCGTCAAAAAGTACGGGTCACTAAAATTTGAAGCCATGACAATACTGTTTGCCACACAATGTAAAGCTTTTTCTCTGATGTCCTTCAGTACACATTGCGAGCATCTCCTCTCGTGTACTTTTTCTCCTCTGAGCACCTTCGCGCTCATCACAAAGACAGATATATATACATCTATATTTTGTTAACTAATAATTAATGAATTAGTTACTTAATAAATGAATGTACTTTACCTATTTCAAATTAATATATCCAGCAATCAATAGCCTGAAGAGCTAACAATCTTTTTTTATTTTGCTTCAGCATATAATGTCCAGTTGGACTGTTGCTGCCCTGAGGAGAAAGTGTCATGAATGTCCCAACTGTGCATTAGAAATAGGCTGCGTGCGGGAGGCCAAACCGTTGGTTTAGTTGTGTTAAGCGCCCTTTTAGATTCGTAATGTTATTAGTTGCAAGTTACTGTTGTAAAATGGCGTCATTTTTGTATGTTGTACCCGTCTCGCAAACATTTTCCGTCATGTGTATTGTGTACCTTGTGCGTTCCTGTGTGAAAGTGCTACGCGGTTGTCAATGTTTTGCTCGGTCCGGGGGGGTGTAGCCTCGGTTTCATTTTTTTGGGCGCCCATTTTTTTCTTGCTTAGCCAGTTTTTGAGTGCTGAAACTCGGCCAAATGGACTTAAATTTGCGTTCTACCTCACTCCCAGACGTGATTTTTTTGCTGTATTTTTTATTTTTGGTTTGAGTGGTTCAGCCGTTCACTTTGTATTTTTCGTATCTCGTATTTGTTTTTTCCTAAGTCCAGGGTCTTGTAATTTTTTTTTCCTAAATCCTGCGTTGGTCAACTGCTTGCAGCGTAAGGCGTTGAGTAAGTGTTTGGTGGTTAAGTCCTGCGTGTTTTAATGTGTGATTGCCGCTCCTTTGTGGCTAAGTCCCGCGTGTTTCATTGCCTTCACTGCTCGCGATCGCCTAAGACGAACGACGTCTCGTAGTTTGACACACACACTCTCTTTTGCACCACTTTATTAATGAACAAATTAGTATATATACTCTCTTGTACTATTTTATTTTTGTATTCTTATCCATTTAATTTATCTGTAATCCTTGTTATTCTGCAGAACACCCAAAAAAGCTCTGGAACCTGTGTTGGTCCAAGGGTCACACCTTGAGGACCTCTGACTTGGAGTAAATATTTCTTCCTAGGAGCTCCTAGTGGTTCTGTGCCGAGAAGCACAGCAGTCTGAGGCTGTCGGAAGAATGCCTCAATATTTGTGTTTATTTACCTATACATTAATCATTTTCCATGCAAATAATAACATCTACATATAATAACTGTCATTTTAATGAAACATTGGACAAATTTGTGACTTCCAAGTCTCTTTAAGTAAATGGTATATTAACTTACGTCGTGTTTTGAAGGTTATATTCTGTTTCCCTTTCAGCTGTTAGTGAAAAGTGGCAGTAACTTGTTTGCTGAGAACGACAACAAGGACACACCATGTGACTGCGCCGAGAAACAACACCACAAGGAGCTGGCTCTGAGGCTGGAGTCTCAAATGGTCTTCTCTCGGGATCCTGAGGCAGATGACATTGAAGCAGAATATGCCGCATTAGATAAGCGAGAGGTACCTTCTATAATATGCAGATGTATTTCTGAATAATGTGTACATTCTCTCATTGTTCTGAGCATTACTGAAAAGAAAACAAACATTCCAATTGAAATTGCATTAAAGGGATATGCACGGTACCTGTATTTCATTGGGAATATACTATACCCATGTATTTCTTCACTTTTGTGTACTTTATTTTATTAAGTGTTTAAAAGCTATGTTTTTTGCCTAAAATCTTAAAAATATTATACATTTATTATCTGTTAAATAGAACCTGTATTTAATTTTTAATAGTGACAAAAATAATTATTTATTACATGTTATTCCTATTTATTTTACTGGCGTCAAACAACAGGGTCCATAACTACAGACATTTTTTGGTTTAACATTAGGAATGGTGCCCTCCTCATCATTTCAATTGCCCGCTGTAACTTAAAGAAAATCTAATACTACTTAAAATCAGTTTGCAGTCATGGGGACATAGCTCATTAATGGCACTTGTTAAAAACAGAAACCACAAGCAAAATGGCTCTTCTGTTCAGACACCATTTGGGAGCTCACATAAGAACATTACACATTAGACTATGTGTATGTGTGTATATGTATGTATATGTATGTGTGTGTGTGTGTGTATATGTATGTATATATGTATGTATATATATATATATATATATATATCACGTATATGGTTGTGAGCTTCCGAGTTGATGCTAACGCTTGAAGGCTCGCGTAGCGAGGGCCGCGCGAAGCGAGGGCACTGGGCGAGGGCCTCAGTTGCTGGCCTGGAGCGCCAAAGGCTGGCGTCAATAACATGTAATAAATAATTATTTTTGTCACTATTAAAAATTAAATACAGGTTCTATTTAACATATAATAATTGTATAATATTTTTAAGATTTTAGGCAAAAAAACATAGCTTTTAAACACTTAATAAAATAAAGTACACAAAAGTGAAGAAATACATGGGTATAGTATATTATCCAATCCCTTTTTATCTATCGAATCCATTTTCACCACCTCCTTTGATAGAGAATTCCACCAATTAACCATCCTTACTGTGAAGAACCCTTTATTTTCTTTAAGGTGCTTTTTACTTCTAACCTCAAAGGACATCCTTGGAATCAAACCCATTGTTGCAGTGGTGAAAGCACCAAATTGTAACCACTGGGTCACCAGGGAACCCAAGTACAGCTTACTAAGTACCTAAGTCATCAGAAATATAGCTTTTCTGAGCCTTAAAAAAAAAATCCCTTCAACATAAAGGACCGCTGTACTTTTGGAAAGACTTCACAGGTGTAGAACATCAGCTTAGACACATTTTAAAGTAAATCTTAATATTTACAGGCTCTTTTTGAGTGTAGAAGGTCTTGTGTGAATCAGGATTAGGGATAGGGGAAGGAGCTTTACTATTTTAGATATACTGCAAGCCATGCTCATTCACAAATATAAATGCCCCCAAAGTATCCTGGGACCATCAGAGGCATCAATATATTTATTTTCTAATTAAAAAGTAACTTTATAAGGAAAAGGAGCTGCACTGAATAACCCAGGAATTAGAGACTTAGGGCCTCATTCTATTATCGGCCGCAGCCGTTGCGGGGCCGCAAGGACCGGCCGCAAGCTATTCGGCTATTCTATTCCCTTCTGGCCGGGGATTCAGGCAGGCTTGCGGCCGGTGCCTTGCTATCTCTTGCGATCTAAAATGGCGGCAAGGAAATCGGCCGTAAGAAAATCCTATTTGCAATTCTATTGCTCCGGGAACCCTCTCTGCAAGGCTAAAAGCGAGCCGCAGCTTACTTGCAGGAAAGAGGTCCTGCTAGCACCAATTAAGCACGAAATATAGCCCAAATAAAGCCATCCTGCACTTTGAGAAGACTATAAAGTGATTTTAGGTGTTAGCAAAAATAGCACAAATTTCCCCTATACTCAAATCCGTAAAATATATATTTTTTAATATATGTCAAATATACATGGAAAAAGTCCAGAGGGCTTGGAGCACCTCAGACCCGCCCACGCCGCAGCCGGAAAATAAACAGTTAATGTAAACTCGTATTTGGGCTGATGTGCAAGCTTGAGAGGGGGTTACTATTAATCCTCATGTCCCCCAATATGATCCCTAGCATTTACAGAGCTGTACAGTGCTGTCTTGAATTTATTTTTGACTTTAAAAATTTTGGAGCTTACGGCCGGTTCCAAGATATGCGGCCGGCAGTAAGAGGAGATCCTTGCGGGGTCGTATAATTGAATTGCGAGGTAACAGAACCCCCACAAGGAATCGCAGCCTTACGGCCGATAATAGAATGAGGCCCATAGTGACTAGTGTTGTGTGAATATATTTGACCACTTTTGATGTAAAGGCTGTACTTACATTACATACACTGGCAAACATTAGCTCCCTTCTAAGCCTTTAACAGAAATTATAAACAAAGCACCAGACTCTTTTCAAACATGAATAATTTATGAAGAGCGCCCTAGAAAAAATGTAATTGCAAAGCAATGACGATATGGATTATATTTTAACTTGGGCCACAGTGGAATATTTTAGCTGTAAAAGGCTCTTAACTTTACAAAAAACATAGTTTGTAGGCTGTGTGTGTATTCCTTTGAGGACGTTTTAATATTCACCACTTGCGTGCTAGAAGGGATTAGTAAGAGGAGTTTGTGGGCAAAGAATGATACCAGTGAAGGTGGTAGAGTCAAACTCAGTTGAGGAATTTAAGCATAAGACTATCCTAAAGCGTAAATAGGCCAAACTGTTAGGTAGATAGCATTGGCAGATTGTATGAGCTTTTTAGTTGTTGTTCAGTTGTCCGGTCATGTCCGACTCTCTGTGTATCCTGCAGAATGCAGCAACTGCCCCTCTGAGCTCCACCAAGCTCACTTTGTTTCGTACTTGCAGTCGATGCTTGTGATACCCTCAGTGGTGGGAAATGGGGAAGTCTTGGAATATATAGTGGATTTGTTTAAAGGGCCCCTATAGTTGTCAAAAAATATGGTTTCATTTATTTATTTAGCAATTTATTAGCAATAAAATTGATATTTGGAGAAAATAAGTTTAGTGCAGCTTTTAAAATGAGCATTTATACACTGCTCAAAAAAATAAAGGGAACACTTAAACAACACAATGTAACTCCAAGTCAATCACACTTCTGTAAAATCAAACTGTCCACTTAGGAAGCAACACTGAGTGACAATCAATTTCACATGCTGTTGTGCAAATGGGATAGAGAACAGGTGGAAATTATGGGCAATTAGCAAGACACCCCCAATAAACGAGTGATTTTGCAGGTGGTGACCACAGACCACTTCTCATTTCCTATGCTTTCTGGCTGATGTTTTGGTCACTTTTTAATGCTGGTGGTGCTTTCACTCTAGTGGTAGCATGAGACAGAGTCTACAACCCACACAAGTGGCTCAGGTAGTGCAGCTCATCCAGGATAGCACATCAATGCGAGCTGTGGCAAGAAGGTTTGCTGTGTCTGTCAGCGTAGTGTCCAGAGCATGGAGGCGCTACCAGGAGACAGGCCAGTACATCAGGAGATGTGGAGGAGGCCGTATGAGGGCAACAACCCAGCATCAGGACCGCTACCTCCGCCTTTGTGCAAGGAGGAACAGGAAGAGCACTGCCAGAGCCCTGCAAAATGACCTCCAGCAGGTCACAAATGTGCATGTGTCTGCTCAAACGGTCAGAAACAGACTCCATGAGGGTGGTATGAGGGCCCGACATCCACCGGTGGGGTTTGTGCTTACAGCCCAACACTGTGCAGTATGTTTGGCATTTGCCAGAGAACACCAAGATTTTCAAATTTGCCACTGGCGCCCTGTGCTCTTCACAGATGAATGCAGGTTCACACTGAGCACATGTGACAGGGTCTGGAGACGCTGTGGAGAACGTTCTGCTGCCTGCAACATCATCCAGCATGACTGGTTTGGCAGTGGATCAGTAATGGTGTGGGGTGGCATTTCTTTGGGGGGCCACACAGCCCTCCATGTGCACGCCAGAGGTAGCCTGACTGCCAATAGGCACCGAGATGAGATCCTCAGACCCCTTGTGAGACCATATGCTAGTGTGGTTGGCCCTGGGTTCCTCCTAATGCAAGACAATGCTAGACCTCATGTGGCTGGAGTGTATCAGCAGTTCCTGCAAGACAAAGGCATTGATGCTATGGACTGGCCCGCCCGTTCCCCAGACATGATGTCCCAGATTTGCTCAATTGGATTCAAGTCTCGCTCCATCCACAAACGTCACGTTGCACCACAGACTGTCCAGGAGTTGGCAGATGCTTTAGTCCAGGTCTTGGAGGAGATCCCTCAGGAGACCATCCGCCACCACATCAGGAGCATGCCCAGGCGTTGTAGGGAGGTCATACAGGCACGTGGAGGCCACACACACTACTGAGCCTCATGTTGACTTGTTTTAAGGACATTACATCAAAGTTGGATCAGCCTGTAGTGTGTTTTTCCACTTTCATAATGGGGGTGACTCCAAATCCAGACCTCCATGGGTTGAAAAATGTGATTTCCATTTTTTTATTTTTGCGTGATTTTGTTGTCCGCACATTCAACTATGTAAAGAACAAAGTATTTCATAAGAATATTTAATTCATTCAGATCTAGGATGTGTTATTTTAGTGTTCCCTTTATTTTTTTGAGCAGTGTATTTGTTGGAGAGAAGTCCCTGAAACCATAATAAGCAAAATGTCTAGGAAGCATGAGCGGAGCTGCTTGGGGAGCTGGTATAATTTTATTTTTCCCAACCAATCCAGCAAAATATGTACGTCGGAATCATGCAGCGTACTTCATGCCAACATCAGTCTCCATAGATAAATTACTTTCTACATTTTTTGGGTTCATACACCTTATAATCTGTTAGCAAATGTGATGTAGATAAAGGAACACCATAGTTTGGAAAAGGCCGTTTTTGAAGTACGCTGTCCCTTATAGCACTGATTCGCTATAGTGCTGTTTTTCTTGTAATTCCCCACTTGGCACTAAAGCCGACTATAGATCTGTTTTTTTGGCCACCGATCGCTATTTAGCACTATGCCCCACTTTATCAAGGAAATAACAGCATTAGACACCTTTCAATGCTCCGATCCATCTGTTCAGTTCATGCTTGCTGTTTCTTTCAGTTGGTGTTGTTTTCATGTTTGATGTTTCTTAAAAGTTTTTTAAAGCCAAAAATTTTGAAATTTCAATTGCTTTTGTGTATTTTTTTTCCATGAGTTTCCCTATCCATCTCTATCCTATGTGAAAATGTCCCCATTGTTTCACTTAGCACTACGATTGCCCAGAACAGCGTTAAACAGGGTATTGCTGTTATGTAGTAAATTAATCAACGTTAGTAGTTATGTGGGCATTTTTAAAGAAAATCTTAATTTTAACACAGCCTGTTTTTGTCTGAGGGCTTCCATGTCGGATGTCCTTTATGCTTTTGACATGCAACTTTATTCACAAGTGAAGGGGGAGATCTAATGGGTTTAGAGAAGTCAGATATACTTTTAGCATTTGAGACCTTTCTGTATGCTCAGAAGACAGTCACAAGTAAACCTGCTGTATACCTGCCCCCTCATGCTTACATCAAGAACAACTGCCATGGCAACATCCATTCACAAACCGAAACTGCAAAAAAATTTAATAAAAAATATAGATATATTTAATGCACACATCTCACACAGAGGCAAATGTTGTTAGTTTGTTAAAGACTTAACAATTATGTGAAGTAGTTCCTAAACTATGTTGTTCCTTAAAGGCCTATCTAAGTGAGCTGGGTTATTACATTTTTGCACTCTTTATGCAAAAATCGGAATTTATGTATAATTTGTATTATTAATGTATGCTGCACGTTTCATAAAATATTTTATTTTTATTAATGTCTAAAAATCCCTCTAATGACTATGCTGACATCCTCAGGAGTGGCTAAACAAGGCCCTGATCCCCTCCCAATCAGCATTCAGAATTATGGGAGCAGTTTTTAAATCCTTATATACCCTGTGTGCCTTCCTCAGCCAATAGGAGAGCACTTATGTCACTGCTTGGGATGTGCCTCCTGCTGCAGTCTGCTCTCTGTCTGTTCGGACCATGCATTTCACCACAGACAAACTACATATTCCAGGCTGCTTTTCAGCACAAACAGGAACCCATAGTTAATTCAAAAGTTACAGCTAACCTGATTGGCCAAAACAAATTATTTTACATGTTTGGCTTTGGAGGGTGTTAACCATCATTTACAACAGAAATTACAAGATATTTTGCAAACTTCATGGTAAGTGTTTTAAATGTTTATTTTTGTATTTTTCATGCAAACATTTTTTTTGCATACCCTACTAAATCCTCCTCTATCAGATGCATTCATAATCCAGCTCACTTATATATGCCTTTAAGTTAGCTTTAAAAAAAATATTCTATTATTATCAGTTTTTACAATCTGGCCCTCACACCACTTGTCCTCTGATCTCATTAAAATAATCTGGTCAGCCTATATTTATATATTTAATTTCTTGTCCTAGTAATGTCCGGTTAATGTTCTTGTTTGTTGAAGCCCACAATAAAGGGTGAAGTATGTGTAACCCGTTGTCTCTCTCTCTCTCTCTCTAAATGTGAAGCCCTATGAAGGACTGAGGCCACAAGACCTGCGGCGTCTGAAGGACATGCTGATTGTGGAGACAGCAGACATGCTCCAGGCCCCGCTGTTCACCGCAGAGGCTTTGCTCAGAGCACATGGTAATTATTCCAGATGAAACTATTTTTGGTTATAAGTCTGATCATTTAATTACGAAGGTGATTTTTATAAGAACATTATGATCCCTATTTATAGCTTCCTACATAACCACCTCCAGTTCATGTGCTGCTATGACCTGCAGATGTTTTTCACTTGCTGTTTTGAAGACGAAATGTCTATTAATAAAAAAAAAAAATCAAAAGTTTCAAAAGATTTATTTAAAGGGACTATGTATTCCCAAATTCAAAGGATGATTTGATCATGGTTGTTTCTTTTTGTGCACAGATGTACTTGATTCTTTAGATTTTCAATTACAGTATATTCGTTTCTAAACAACACAAATGGAGGTGCTCAGTCAGTGAACAAACTAACCGTAATAGGTTAGTCTATGAACATGATAACCCACTCACTGGAGTGATCCAGTGACACACAATGGAGTGATCCAGCTCAAGATACCAGGAAATTCTACCATGAACAGGAGAGAGCAAACCCCATACATACGTTTCGTCCTTAGTTGGGCCTCATCAGTCGGGTATAGCTGTACTCTCTAAGGCACAGTGCACAAGGAGTCCATGTCTGGAGCCTCCTATCACCTTTAGGGAAACTAAGTCCTAAGGGACATTTGCAAAAGCAACAACAAAAATAGCGGTACTCCGTCAGAGAACGAAGTAACCTTAATAGATCAGTCGTATGGACATGATAACCCACTTTGAGAGCGGCCTCTTTTAGCTCACTTGTGCCATTCACTGGTAGAAATATCCTGTAGTATATCAGTCTGGTCTCACTCACTAGAGTGATCCAGCCTAAAATAAATTCCTTACTATATTCAAAAAGTTTAATCTGATCCAGGAGATGCTTTTAAAAGATACTAACCGTTATGACCTGGATGAATAGACGGTTTAAAAAATGAGCTTGGTTGAACCCAAACTTTTGTTGACCGAAACAAACTTGTAACCACAGCACATGTTAATCATTTTAGCCTCCGGTGATGCATCACCTGATTATCTAACATATAAATAACCATTTAATAGGTATTTGAATGTGCAAAACTGGTTAAAATTACCTTAAACTACGCTACTCTAACTATTTCTCTTGGGGACAGGCCACCCATGGGGGACTTCAAGCCTTTTACTCGGCACTCGGAGTGGATTCTGAGGAGGGGAGTGTGAGCCAGTAACAAGTAGAAAGTTGTGTAGCAGCAGAGCGATTAAGACTGGAGTGCAGGTTCCTAAAGCTTTTGGGGTGAGAAGTATAGGGGTACAATGAGGCTCCGACCAAAAGGCTTGGTCATCCCTGCAATTGGGGCTTGGATAAGTAGTAGAGATGATGTCACAAATGTTGTTATGTTTTAAGTGTTCATGTGGTGCGAACAGTAGCTGATATTTTATGGCCAAACGCAGCATCACTTTATAGGATTTCTGAACCAACTCTTGAATTTTTTTTGGGGGGGAAGACATTTAATAGCAATAAAAAACATATTCAAGTGATTTCCTTTATGAGAAGCCTCCGGTTTTATTGCTGTTTATAGATACTACTGTGCAATATCAGCCTGAGAGGATTGGAGTTGCAATGATGAACATTTGAAAATGCATCTTTCTGCCTGTAAATCCACAGTGATTTCTTAAGGCAGTGCAGATTATGTGGAGCCCTTTGCAGTACTGAGCTCTGTCTGAGTCCCAGAGTAATAAAGTGGATGTAAAGTGTACCGGGCTGCCTTCCAGAGATGTGAGGATGAGTCAGCCATGCTAATGGATGCCGATCTCCAGACGTTGCCTTAGTGATGTTGCTGTAACCCAATAACACACATTGCTGCCTCTCACACTTGTACTTCTGAAAAGCGCAAGTCATTAGTGCAGGAATGTTATTTTTTCTGAAGTCTTGTTCATTTAGGTATAATGCCACAGGCATGCAATGCTCCCTGGAGGATAATTGTTTCCGGCGATATAATACAGGGCATAGGAATCAGCCTGGAGAGCAAAATAACCTGTTATATCACCCGGGTGACTGCAAACTCAGAACCGGGATCTGACAGATAAGAATTAAAACAATCAGCACTGCACCATTTTACTGAATTGAGAGAAAAGGGATAGGTCATCTTAATTGTGCACTCTTGGTTGAAACATAATGCTAAAATATATATTTTTTGTTAAATAGTAATTAAAAATCCATATACGGTATATTGCAAAGCTACATTTTTTAAAATAAAAATTGCTTACACAAACAGGCAGGTTTATTTACAGTGGCACCTTGTACTCAACCATAATCCGCTCTGGACGGCAGGATGAGTACCAAAAAGGTTTAGTTCCAAGGTAGCATTTCCCATAGGGATCAATATAGGTTGAAATAATTTGTTCTGAACCCCAGAAATTTTACATTTTAGTTTGAAGTGATGGTGTTGTTTCTTGATACAAAACCTTAAAACTAAATAGACATAAATAAAAAAACAATAATTTGATCAAATGAAGTAGAATTTAACTTCACTTTAACTGTACTGAGAGGACTTCAGGGACCAATGGGAGGGTGGCGATGTGGAGGAGAGTGGTTATGGCTTGGAACTTTGGTTCTTATAGGCACAAGCTACATTTTGGTTCTTATAAGCACATGTTACACATTGGCTTCTTATGAGCACAGGCTACACTTCGGGTTCTTATAAGCACAGGCGGCATTTTGCATTCTTATGAGCATAGGCTGCACTTTGATTCTTATGAGCACAGGCTGCACTTTGATTTTTGTAATGCACAGGCTGCACTTAGGTTCTTATGATCACAGGTGGCAGTTTGCTTCTTGTAGAGACAGGCGGCACTTCCCTTCTTGTAGGCATGCTGCACTGCTCCACAGTACTTTCTTTACTTCCAGGTGAAACAGGATGCAGGGTGGCATATTTAAGTTCCATAGATTATGGATGATCCTGGTAGAAGAGAATCAGCAGTGTATGAAAAAAAATTTGCATGAAAAAATACCAAAATAAACATGAATAAACTTACCCTGACATTGCTTTACATTAAACCTGCATCGTGTTAGTCGTCCTCTGTTGAAATGTTTCTAATTGATATATTTTTAGAGATAAGTTATCCAGAACTGCAAAGGTCACATCTGTGGTAGAAATTAACTATAGAAAGAATATTTGTTTGTTTTTTTTATAAAAAAAAATATATCTGAATTCATGTTAGATAATTGACAATGAATGCCAGTTAATACTCACATTGGTAATGATTATCAAAAAAAACTAGCATTTTTTTTAGCATGGGATCCTCTGATTGATTCAACATGTTAATTAATAACCTGGTAACAGATGGAGGATTTCGAAATGTAAATTCTGCCTAAAATATCAGCATTTCATTTCAATATCAAACATTAATTTAGAGTTTTTCAGCAGCAATCAATTACAAATATCTATGTTTAACAGTAAAATAGTAATTTCTGCCATACTTGGAACCTTTGCTATTTCCCTTTAACCAGATCCACAACAGGGATTTTTACAACACATATCTCTGAGATAATTACTATAGTCCTTAAGGACAGGCCAGATGCCAAATGCCAATCTAGTTTTTAATATCAACCCATTGTAAATATCCATATTGATAGTCTAATGTTTAATTTCTACCATAATTGGTACTTGTTATATATCTTTAACCCCATGAAAATATTAAAGGGATTCATCACACACTAACTTCAGTTTTTTTTTTCTATATGATATTTTTAAAACCAAAACTCAATAATAAACAAACTGATTTTAGAAGGTGACAAAAATCACTGTTACTTTTATATTCAATTATCCTATACTGCCCACTTCCATTTTCCCTACTGAGCCTGTTTCTTGCAACTACTGTCTCAACAGTGTACCCTTATGGAATAATCATCATTTTTTTAAGACTTAATTAATGCATTGTCAGTTGTGTATGCCAAATTCCCATTGTGCATATACAAACATCCTGTGTATTCAACGTCCTTGTAAACTAAAAAGACTAATTCCACTTCAGCATAATTAAAATAAAAGTATTAAATTCAAGGCTGTATAATTTTTTTATCAAAAAAGTCTATTTTACAGTTTTGACCGTAGTGGTCCTTTAAAGGCATATATTAATTTCCTGGATTATGAATGCATCTGATAGAGGAGAATCAGTAGTATATGAAAATCGTTTTTTTGCATGAAAAAATACCAAAACTAACATTTACAAAATCCCCCTGATGTTTGCTAAATCTCTTTTGTGAATTGATACCGCTGAAACTCCCTGCTAAAATCAGCATAAAATTCATAACTTGTTTGGGCAGCTCATACATTTTAATACAATGTAACAGTCAATGATGGCAGTTTGTGCAGGAAGGAATCATGGTATGTGTAGTCCACCCTGTAGAAGAAAATAGGAGTAGTCAGACACTGATGTGTAGATTCCTCTGAAGTTTAGTAAAGGATTAAATCCTGTACCCAAATGCATTGTTTCTATTGGTAGTTACAATGTACCTATGTAAACGTCACTAGGGAGTGGAAAACAAGTTTTATTATTAAATAAAATAGATTGACTAGAATGACTCAATGTAATGTGTGTTTCTGATATAAGCAGCATGTGTTAGATTAGAAAAAGGGAAAAACAGGGAGACTTGGATATATCTTTAAACATAATATGCCGGTCGCCCCCACTGAGTTCCCTCAGTGTATTTACAAAGACTCGGTTTTAACTTCTATTGATATAGATGCCCAGTGGATGTCCAGTTGGTTGGATCAATATATTGATAGGGACTAAATGTATAACCCTCTGAGACTATTCTGATTCATCCAGCCGGACATGATCTTGCTGCTAATCAGTTGCTCATTGCTCCTGTATATAAATAGATTATATTTCCCCTATGTACACTCCTTCTCATCCAGTCTGCCCTCCACAGTATACCCACTTATTTTCCCAGCTATCCTATTCACATTTATAGTACCCCTTCTCAGCCAGGAATCATTTTAGTAAAAGGCGTGCTGGGCTGTTTGGGATAATTTAATACACAAAAACAGTTCTGTTAAAGAAAACAAATTAATCTCCAAAATAGAATTAATTATGTAAGCTGTAATACTGTTCGAATACATTTTTTTTCTAGTGTTTGCTTAAAGAAAAGGGAAAAAACTGCTGCATAATGTGACTAACGTTTAAGAATAAGCTCATTGCAAATACAGTTTGATTCCAGTAATTCTGCATCCAGATCCTTTAGTTTATTTGCATGTTTTATATGTGAAGGAGAAGCCATATACTTTGATAAGATTAATCTAATGTATTTGTTTGTTTTGTACTGTGATCTTCTGTGATAAAAACACTTCTTAACCACAGCCTTTTCTCACACAATATGCTAACCAAATCCTAGTACACTGTAGGATCACAGTATGCAAATGTGAATTATTACTATGTTTTGTTTTTAATTTTCCTCTCCTGGTATGCTACTAGGGCTGCTATTTTGTTCTTCCTCCCACCCAGAAACGTTTTTTACTGTGAGGTGGGCTGGTAACAAACTGTGAATCTCCATATTGTACATCAAAGTTCCCTGTTGGCCTATGTGATTATGTAATTCTGGAAGCTAATCCACATGTCTGCATGAACCAATCGAAAGCCACTGGCCATGCTCTGTGCAGTAGAAGTAGCAACACGGAGATTCACAGCTTGCTGCCCGTCCACTTGACACAATAACATGCTCTGTGGTATAGATAGAGATATAGCCCAACAATATAGCACCTGTATAATTGGGTAACAATGCTAGATGCAAAGTATGGGACATAATCTATCGCTCAATTCTCAAAGTTGCACATACTTAAAATCACTCTTAATATTGCCACATATTCTATTAGCTATTTACAATCCGATTGTAAGTTCCCCTCCCACAATCACTACGCGCCAGCAAAAACCTGCAAAACCAGCCTTAGAACTTCATTGGTTTTAGCACCACTAGAAAATTATGAGCTCTAAATAATTAAAGTTACACAAAATCAATATTCTATTAGCTCGTAGCTCTAGATTGCAAATAAAGTATATAAAAAATGGTATCAAGTTTCTGTAAAAAAAATATTACGAGTACTAAATAGGACCCTCAAGGGCTTTTTCCAATGCTTATTAGAACTGTAGCAGCAATCTGTTTTCTCTTCTTAACCTCCCAGCTCAACAAGTGATTTCTAGCAATGAAATCTGATTGGATAGCATCATTCTGATATTTGACAATATTAAAGTGGGCTGTACATGCAATCTGAAATGTTACAGACATTATTTAATTAATTAACATAAATTAACTAAATCTTGCCTATTTTGAATGACATAAGAATCAGAATGCATTTTAACTTCAATGTCTATAGAAGCAACAGTATACTGGACCTAACCTTCTAACCATCTACAGTGCCTTGCAAAAGTATTCACCCCCTTGGCATTTTTCGTGTTTTGTTGCCTCACAACCTGGAATTAACATGGATTGCTAAATGTTAATTTGTATTTATCTTTGTCTGAACTTAATTATGTACAGCGCTACAACAAATAGGACAAAATAACAGAAAAGGTCAATGTGCATAACTATTCACCCCCCTAAAGTCAATACTTTGTAGAGCCACCTTTTGCGGCAATCACAGCTCCAAGTTGCTTTGGAGATTTCTCTATGAGCTTGCCACATCTTACCAGTGGGATTTTTGCCCATTCCTCCTTACAAAACTGCTCCAGCTCCTTCAAGATGGATGGTTTGTGCTTGTGAATAGCAATATTTAAGTCTGACCACAAATTTTCTATTTGGGGTGTGTTTGGGGTCATTGTCCTGCTGGAAGGTGAACCTCCATCCTAGCCTCAAATCACGCACAGAGTAGTACAGGTTTTGCACAAGAATATCCCTGTATTTAGCACCATCCATCTTTTCTCAACGCTGACCAGTTTCCCAGTCCTGGCTGCTGAAAAACATCCCCACAGCATGATGCTGCCACCAACATGTTTCACTTTGGGGATGGTGTTCTTTGGGTGATGTGTTGGGTTTGCGCCAGACATAGCGTTTTCTGTGATGGCCGAACAGTTCATCTCATCAGTCCAGAGCACCTTCCTCCATACATTTTGAGAGTCTCCCACATGCCTTTTCGCAAACTTAAAATGTGGCATTTTGTTTTTTGCTGAAAGTAATGGCTTTCTTCTGGCCACTCTGCCATAAAGCCCAACTCTATGGAGCGTACGGCTTATTGTCGTCCTCTGTACAGATACTCCAGTCTCTGCTGTGAAACTCTGCAGCTCCTCCAGGGTTATCTTAGGTATCTGTGCTGCCTCTCTGATTAATACTCTCCTTGCTCGGTCCGTGAGTTTTGGTGGGCGGCCGTCTCTTGGCAGGTTTGTTGTTGTTCCATGTTCTTTCCATTTGGTTATAATAGATTTGATGGTGTTCCTGGGAATCATCAAAGATTTGGATATTTTTTCTATAACCTAACCCTGACTTGTAGTTCTCAACAACGTTGTCCCTTACTTGTTTGGAGAGTTCCTTGGTCTTCATGGCAGTGTTTGGTTAGCAGTGCCTCTTGCTTAGGTGTTCTGCGGCCTTTCAAAAAAGGTGTGTATATGTAATGACAGATCATGTGACACTTAGATTGCACACAGGTGGGCATCATTTCACTAATTATGTGACTTCTGGAGATAATTGGTTGCACCAGAGCTTTTTATGGGCTTCATAACAAAGGGGGTGAATACATACGCACATGCCAATTTTCTATTTCTAAAAAATAGTTTTATGTATATATTTTTCTCATTTCACTTCACCAACTTAGACTATTGTGTTCTGATCCATCACATAAAATTCAGATTAACAAAACATTGAATTTAAGGCTGTAATGTAACAAAATAGGTAAAAAGTCAAGGGGGTGAATTATTTTGCAAGGCACTGTACTTTACAAGTGATGTGTGACTGAAACCTAAGTGATCTCAAATATGTGCCCTTTTTTGTCTCTGACTATATATATTTTTTTTCTGAAATGATTAATCAGAAATGTCTTTGTTGACAGATAAGCTGCACTCGTCATAACATCAAAAAGTATGGAAGTGCTGTGAAAAAAGTAACTGGTAGTAGTACCAAAGCAGTTATCAACAACATGAAGTTCTCAGAAAAAAGACAGAAAAAATTTGTCCATATTATACATTATAATACATTTTCTTGTATTAGCACAAAATAAAGGGATATCCTGCTTACTCAATATTTACACTTTCTGTTTCCACTATAGCCAATTTACTGTTTGTTAAAGTGGACTTCAGTGGCGCCTAAAAGAAACACAGTTAAAGGGATTCTTCGGATACATTTTTGTTTTATATACATTTTTAACTAGGTTAATTAATTTTATCCCCCTCAATGTAACTATGACATAAAATTTGTACTTCCCTTACTGTAGTAGTATAAAGCCCCTCCAATGTGGGTGTGTCCTGAGGTCACAGCTGTACAAAATGCCAAAAGGAAGGAACAGGAAGGAAGGGGTCAGTTCCAGAATGTGAGAACCTGTCAATTATATGTCACCATTACTTTGAGGAAGATTAAATTAATTAACTTACTTAAAATGTGTATGAAACAAATAAAATGCACCTTTACCAAATACACATTGGGGGTAGAGATCTAGAAATTTGATTTGCTTCACAGATAATGTATATGTCATCCCTATGCCAAAAATCTGTGCGTTTGTTCATACCTGATATATACTCATTATATCTCCCTATATGCTTGGCTTAATTACCCTAGATAGCATTCTCAGGTTTCTGAGCTATACAAGTAGGTGGGAGGTATTATTGAAGAGCATATAAGATAATGACAGAATAACATATGGCCTTTCGAGATCAGTTCATTTAAAGGGGTTCAGCCAAGGTCCAGCTTATTGTAGAAATGAAAAGCACATATCTAAATACATGTATCGGTTGTTATTTTAAGTGGACATGTTAATTATTAAACTTGAACGTTCGATATTGTAAGCATAAAATACATGAAATGGTCCTCCCCCTCTGTCTTTCTTTTTCTGAAGAGACCATTTGATAATGGCCAATATGTTGTTAAAAAAAAACAGTCCTTATTCTTTACTGCAGGCTTCCATTGTCTTTACGCTCTGCTACTTGCAGCTTCTGTCCCAGGGTGGGCACTTGTAACCTAATAAGATTTCCTTTAGAGCTAATTAATACACTGGCTGCTGCATTCCAATTCTGCAGGTACAAAGTGTGTTCAAAGTCTCCTCCTATCTCGGGAATTAGATCGCTGGAAACTAAAATGGCTGATAATTGCACATACAAGTAATTTAGAGACTGTATTTTTTGCCATTCTAAAGCCATGCTGACTACTTGCAAGGGTTGCTCTATGAAGGGTCTCTTTTAATATTTTTACACATTTCTGGTCCTTTTAATTAATCCTGATAGTGATGAGGAAGATCATGTCCAGCTGATTAAATCGGAATGGTCACATGACGTTAAAGTTGTCTTTTTATTCTGATTTATAAAGCTGGACATCCTTTTTCTTTATATCACTGTAAGCTGTGAGAGATAAGTAATCCGTATAAAGACCAATGTAGTTTGGTAAGATCGTTGCATGCTTGTAAAGTATGTAACAAAATAACATTAGCAGGTATGCAGGACAGGAACCGAAAAGTATTTAGAAACACTCTTATAGTTAGATGGCTCCGATTGTGTCATGTGGGTTTCCAGTTTGGACTGCTGGTCTGCCAATAGTTTGATTGGGCACACTACTGATTCTTTTCTATTAAATGCATTCATAACACAGGCGAACATTTTTTTTCTTGGTTTTATGCCTGTTCCTGTGGTTATTTGTGTATATGATCCAGAAAATTGCATTGGATAGACCGCATCAGCTCTAGTTTCTTAGATATAGATATGGGATAGTAGAGCCAAACATGAGCATTGGGCAAGAAAAGATTGGCCTCCGAGGGAATATACTGTATGTTGGTTGGAGGACAAAATGTAATGAATGGACCTTTGGTAACACGAGAGAGAATCATCCTGCCACCAACACATATAAAGCTAGGCCTGGTGAATCATCCTGCCACCAACACATATAAAGCTAGGCCTGGTGAATCATCCTGCCACCAACACATATAAAGCTAGGCCTGGTGAATCATCCTGCCACCAACACATATAAAGCTAGGCCTGGTGAATCATCCTGCCACCAACACATATAAAGCTAGGCCTGGTGAATCCTACTGCCACCAACACATATAAAGCTAGGCCTCATGAATCATATTGCCACCAACACATATAAAGCTAGGCCTGGTGAATCATCCTGCCACCAACACATATAAAGCTAGGCCTGGTGAATCCTACTGCCACCAACACATATAAAGCTAGGCCTGGTGAATCCTACTGCCACCAACACATATAAAGCTAGGCCTGGTGAATCCTACTGCCACCAACACATATAAAGCTAGGCCTCATGAATCATATTGCCACCAACACATATAAAGCTAGGCCTCATGAATCATACTGCCACCAACACATATAAAGCTAGGCCTGGTGACTCATATTGCCACCAACACATATAAAGCTCGGTCTGGTGAATCATACTGCCACCACTACATATAAGCTAGGCCTGGTGAATCATATTGCCACCACTACATATAAGCTAGGCCTGGTGACTCATACTGCCACCAACACATATAAAGCTAGGCCTGGTGACTCATACTGCCACCATCACATATAAAGCCAGGCCTGGTGAATCATACTGCCACCACTACATGTAAAACTAGGCCTCATGAATCATACTGCCACCAACACATATAAAGCTAGGCCTGGTGACTCATACTGCCACCAACACATATAAAGCTAGGCCTGGTGACTCATATTGCCACCAACACATATAAAGCTAGGCCTCATGAATCATACTGCCACCAACACATATAAAGCTAGGCCTGGTGACTCATACTGCCACCAACACATATAAAGCTAGGCCTGGTGACTCATATTGCCACCAACACATATAAAGCTAGGCCTGGTGACTCGTACTGCCAACACTACATATAAAGCTAGGCCTGGTGAATCATACTGCCACCACTACATATAAAGCTAGGCCTGGTGAATCATACTGCCACCAACACATATAAAGCTAGGCCTGGTGACTCATACTGCCATCAACACATATAAAGCTAGGCCTGATGTATCACACTGCCACCATCATATATAAAGCTAGGCCTGGTGAAACAATTTGAATATAGACGGTTCATGCATTGAATACATAGCGCATGGAAAAACTGAAGGTAGGAATTTCCTATGGTCCACAGATCAGACAACTTATAAATGACCCACATTTCAAAGCATCAATAAATGAAGTTGAATCATGTGTCTTGTCTTCATTTGTTCTTGTTGTGAAACACTTTCTTGGCAAAAAGAGGGCAGACATCTACACACCATTAGTAGAGGATATGCTCTTTAATTTCAACTTGGCTGTAACATGAGTGTTAAAGTCCATTATCTGCATAGGCACTTGGATTGCTTTACAGAGAACCTTGGTGACGAAGAGCAAGGTGACAAATTTCACGGAAGACATAAAAACAATGGAAGACAGATACCAAGGACGATGGGATGCACACATGATGGCAGACTATTGTTGGAATCTTATGGGGGATTGACCAGGCAGTTCCCACTCTCGGAAGACTTACAAAAGGAGCTTCTTGGGTGTCGAATGACTGAAAAGTTTTGTATCATAAACCATAAAGTGGTATATGGCATATGTTCTGTATCTTGAAAACTAGAGATGATAGGAGAAAACTGGTGCCATTTATGAAATCAGCAGGTTTAACATTTGAGGCACCAAAATGTGTGTTGGCCAATGCAATCCATGAAACTTAAATATGACTAAATACCCAATTTCAATTTGATATCGAACACTTGCATTGATTTCTTTTTTTACAACACACAAGTGTAATTATTTGTGTTTATATGTGTACCTCTGCTATGTCCCTTTAAGGGGTGCAAGAAGTTGTATTGTTTTTAAGTATCATAATAATTGGAATTTACCCAAAGCTTGATTTCTAGATTGCTTCTTTGTGATTGTTTTAAAGCTATTTGGAACAAAAAGGACATTCTATTAATTGCAGTTTTTGTACATACTATTTAGTCTGTCATTGAGCATCCTGTAATGATTAGTAGTCAATGTTGATAAATGTTATTAATAAGTATTCATGATGGCTGCTGGCGCTCATACAGCCATCTGTCTTAGGAGACTTCAAATTGCTAGCAGATGGCATAACATGTCAAATACTGTGCCAAACCAAGTCAAATCTTGTTCGCAGTTGATTATTTTATTGTCATTTCTTGGCAGACACGACCATTTATGTAGCATTTTGAGAGGCTAATTTAGAGAACACGGCTGGTTGGTCAGTCTGGAAAAGGAGATGGAACTTTTCTGGAAAATAAATTTGAGAAGGACACAAAATAACTTTTTAGATTTAAAACGTCAGAATGTTCTTTGCAGTTTACATATTAACCATCATGAATGTAGGATGTGATTATTGGGTGGTTAGTGCTGATACACCCCCCCCATTGTCACATAATTTTAGGATTTTCTCTTGTTGTTATTATTATCATTATTATTTACATTTGTGGTGAATACAATATGTTATTATGACACTGGTCATAGTTTATTGTATGTTTTCCGCGTCTGGCGGAGGGAATTGCACCAGCCCAGTAAGGCCATCTTAAAAAAAAAAAAAAGAGCTTGTGAGGAGACATATATTGGTCTCCATTCCTTCGTCTCTAATGATATTTTAATAGGTGTTATAGTCCACCTTCTAAAAGCTTATATTTTTAAGGATATTGGGTTCATCTGGTATAAGAGAGAATCCAACTTGCAGTGCAGAGTATAACCAGTAACCAGCTCACTGGGGCAGGGAGAGGTGATGGGGCTGTTCACTGGGGCTGGGAAAAGATGATGGGGCAAATCGCTTAGGGGGTTACAGGGGCAAATCACGGGGGTTGGCAGAAGTTTCAACTGTTATGTAGATCAAACAATCAACGAATGAAGGGACACAAACCTTGTTCTGGTTATTACAGAAATCTAAAGGAAAGATGCAGCTTAATTCACAGATCAAAAAGATACAATGTATTATGTATTCTAATTTTTGCTAGGGTTTTCAGGGGATGTCAACATTGATAGAAAACAGTTTGCCAAATGCAAGAAATTCAGCAAAATTTAGGGTAACTGTTTAAATGTTTATTCTGGTATTTTGTTCATGCAAAAACATTTTTAATACACTACTAATTCTCCTCTATCAGATGCATTAATAACCCAGCTCACTTGCATATACCTTTAACACAATCTGTGCAGAAACACAATATCCCTAAGTGTCTTTGCTCAGACTTGCTATGATCACTAGGCAGACCTCTCAATGTCTGGACCATGAGTTTTCTTTGATCTCTATGATCACTAGGATGACCTCTCAATGTCTGGACCATGAGTTTTCTTTGATCTTTATGATCACTAGGATGGCCTCTCAATGTTTGGACCATGAGTTTTCTTTGATCTCTGTGATCACTAGGATGGCCTCTCAATGTCTGGACCATGAGTTTTCTTTGATCTCTATGATCACTAGGATGACCTCTCAATGTCTGGACCATGAGTTTTCTTTGATCTTTATGATCACTAGGATGGCCTCTCAATGTTTGGACCATGAGTTTTCTTTGATCTATGTGATCACTAGGATGGCCTCTCAATGTTTGGACCATGAGTTTTCTTTGATCTTTATGATCACTAGGATGGCCTCTCAATGTTTGGACCATGAGTTTTCTTTGATAGCTGTGATCACTAGGGGGACCTCTCAATGTCTGGACCATGAGTTTTCTTTGATCTCTATGATCACTAACTAGTATGACCTCTCAATGTTTGTACCATGAGTTTTCTTTGATAGTTTTTAGTCACAGCTATTAAAAGACCAAAGTTGTCAAGCAGATGATTTTGTCATTTAGGCTCATATAGAGGAGCATTAGACAAAAGCTTTCTATCATTTTCCTAGGAGTCCTGTGCTATTATAAGCCCATCATCACATTGATAAGTGCGGTATTACTAACCCGTTAGTTTGTCCCTTGCCTGGTCTGCACATGGGTCCTCTCTCTTGTGATAATGATATATTCAGCTCCTGTGCATGAAATAAACTGTCTAACAATCTTGTTATGGAAATAATAACACAAGCAGGTAGCATGCTGTGATTTGATTTCCCTTGCTGTCTTTTCCCATCTCCTTGCATTCTCTTTAATCGTTGCTGGGAACAGCAGCTGCGGGTTGGAAAATTGGGCACAAAGTGAAGACCAACTGATTGCTCTGCACGTTCTGCTTCATTTGCACCCCATCGTTACTTGGTGCCATGATCACACTGCATTCATTACATTCTTTGTGCTTGGAGCGGCAGTACTAATTTAGCAGATTGGCTCCGGCCTAGTGTTTCTATGTGGGTTTAACAGAAGGTTTGGAGCCTAAATAAAGAAAGGGCATCCTTTCCTTGAAATAATCCCCAAATAAACATTCATAATCTACCCTAAAGTTTCAAATTTCTTCAGTTTTTTTTTTTTAGAAGGAATGCCCCTGAAAATGTAAGCTAAATTAGCATAAAATTCATAATTTGTTGTGGCCAATCATAGGCATATATCTGTACGTGTATATGATGACTCCATGTAATGTGTGTTTCTGATATAAGCAGCATGTGTTAGATTAGATAAAGAACAGGGAAACTTAGATATACCTTTAAGTCTATAGTTAAAAGGACATGGAAGTCATCAAAACTGCTCTACATAAACAGACATCGCTGGAAACCAAGTGAGAAATCTCTGTGAAGTTTTAAAATCAATGAATATAACCCACTTAATCCTCAAACAGCTGAGGAGTTTCCATAGATTCTGGACTAAAAATGAAAAGCTCCTGATCAGTGGCAATACACCCTAAACATTGTTTACTCTGCTTTCTGCTACCAAAACATTATTTATTCCTTTGAGTTTTTTGTAGATGTTCAAACTATAAAGGTAATTATATTATTGTAGTGAAGAGCATATAACATTTAGGGGGAGATTGTAATTTATGGTCACTTCAGCACCTTAGAGGAGTATGTCTATATAAGCTCAATAAATCATGAGGTGAAACGGATTCTAAGAGCCAATATAAATAACAAGGCCAACTCTACAGTACTTAAAGCAATCAGAAGGGTACACCATTTGTATTTGATTATGACTGTTCTACATGATGGTGCAGGGCAGTATCCCTGAATTAAGATTCCTTTAATAGTAAAAACTTTGGACCTATCCTCTTTTTGGTAGCGCAGCAGCAGTGGCTGTGAGCATCCGCTAGATGGTGCTGCCGATATTCCGGTGCCATATGATAGAGTCACGGCTTAGGTAAACTGTTAGGGTTGGGGTGAGGGTTAGGATTAGTTCAAGGGTTAGGCTAACATTATAAGCTTAGAACTTCTCTCACATCTAGCGGTTGGAGGCTGCACTGCAGCGCGAACCTGTCCCTACACCAGAACAGGATAGATAGATTCGAAGTGCCTCCTATTCATCCCCTGAGTGCTTAAAAGGGACTTACAGTGTTTAAAAGTTTACTGCAGTTCAAGAAAAAAATACATGTGTTTGTAGTGTGTACCAAACTAACAATATTAGGAGCTTTTTTAGTCATGAACATAACATATTTTTGTGAGTATCTGTATAAAACAATGTTTATGAGTGCAGGAATCCATTTTGTGTTTGTTACATCACATCCTCAGTACTGGGTGATGGGAATGTGTGTTTATATTTATCAGTAAAGGTAATGGTGGGGGAAGATGGAACAGGGACAAGTCCAGTGATATTATCTGATAACTGGGTATGATTGAAATTGACACCACAACCCTTCCTCCTCGCTAGCTCAGAAGTAGGACGTTGCATTAAAGGGTGTAACCACAGTGTCTAGAAATATAAACACCCCTCTTACACAGACACACACACACACACACACACAACCTCCACCATTGTATCATGGATCCCTCCAGGGGACCGCAGAAGCATCAGCATTATTTTTTCTAAAACTAGCTGTATGTCTTTCTTCCTGCTAAGTTATGCTTAGTCAGACTCTGTGTTTCTTTTGTAGGAAAGAAAATAATTGGTATAACTGGAGAGATAATGAAAAGTATTTGAGTACAATTTGGTATTATTTGTTAGTTTTAGAGAAATATAATGTGCTGTGTATTCTTGAAGAGGAGTGTGCTCTCTCACTCCCGAGGAGTGGCTGTGGCCACATGTTGCCCCCGGGCCGTCTGTTGTCCACCACTTGTGAGAACATTCCATACTGATAAGAGTTGTTTGAAAGCTGATACAATGTGTCATCACATATAATAGTTGTTGTATTGTGAGTTTGTCCGTAACTATATGTTAAATATTACAGTGTAGCCGGCAAACTCGCAATTCCGTCAACTATTATGTGCTCACGCCGCGCACGAGTGTGGGTGCGCAAAAGCGGGCTTGCGGAAGAGAAGGGGTTGAGACGTGGGGGAGAGACAGGGGACGGGAAAGAAAGACACAGGGGAGGGAGAGGAGGGGGAAGAGAGACACAGGGGAGGGGGAAGAGACACAGGGGAGGGGGAAGCGAGACACAGGGGAGGGGGAAGCGAGACACAGGGGAGGGGGAAGCGAGACACAGGGGAGGTGGAAGCGAGACACAGGGGAGGGGGGAGAGAGACACAGGGGAGGGGGGAGAGAGACACAGGGGAGGGGGAGAGAGAGACAGGGGATGGCGACAGAGAGACAGGGGATGGGGGAGAGAGACACAGGGGAGGGGGGAGAGAGAGAGACAGGGGATGGGGGAGAGAGACACAGGGGAGGGGGAAGAGAGAGGCACGGGATGGAAAGGAGGGGGAAGAGAGACACAGGGGATTAAGATGGGGGGGGGAGACACAGGGGAGGAAGAGGAGGGGGGAGAGAGACAGGGGAGGAAGAGGAGGGGGAAGAGAGACACAGGGGAGGAAGAGGAGGGGGAAGAGAGACACAGGGGAGGAAGAGGAGGGGGAAGAGGGGGAGGAAGAGAGACACGGGAGGAAGAGGGGGAGGAAGAGAGACACTGGAGGAAGAGGGGGAGAAAGAGAGACACGGGGGAGGAAGAGGAGGGGGAAGAGAGACACGGGGGAGAAAGAGGAGGGGGAAGAGAGACACGGGGGAGGAAGAGGAGGGGGAAGAGAGACACGGGAGGAAGATGAGGGGGAAGAGAGACACGGGGGAGGAAGAGGTGGGGGAAGAGAGACACGGGAAGGGTGAGGAGGGGGAAGAGAGACACGGGGAGGGAGAGGCCCGTGATGAGCGGCGAAGGCGCTCATTGCAAGGCCAGTAAAGTAGACGGGGGAGAGGCTCGCAATGAGAGAGACACAGGCCAAAAGGCACTCATTGAAAGCTTGCAATGGGCGCCGAAGGCGCTCATTGCGTATCCTTTAATGGGTGCAGAAGACGCTCATTGCGTAGCCTGTGATGGGCGCAGAAGACGCGGTAGAATATAGCGGGGGAGAGCCTCCCATTGTGTAACAAACACCATTGCCAGGCTTCAAATTTTATTGCCGTCGTTTTTTGACGGGCAAGTCGCTAGTTAATAAATAAAAGTTTAAAACCATTTAAATGTTGCCTACAGTCATTCAATCCGTTTACGGAGGCAGCAAGATAACCCACTTTGTAATTTTAGGCATTCCAAATGCTGTCATCCAATCAGAAGCAGCTATACATTATCTGCTGTTATTTGAAGCTACAGCTATACCTGGTTTAACGCAGTAGATAGGGTCCATACATACAATTTCAATAGAAATTTTAAACTTTTTGGGTTTTATATGAACTTCAAAGAAACAGCAAACATAAAACTAACACAAAGTGAACATTAGCAGAAATATAAACTTTAAAATTATTGATGTTGAAGCTTCTCCGTTATTCTGGATTATGTTTTGTTTGGAGAAAAAGAACAGTGTTATAGCGAATCAGAGCGTTAAAATGGGGTCCGGCAGGCAAAAACAGCATTATAGCGGGGTTTAGCATTAAAAGGGTCTGGCAGGAAAAACAGCTCTATATCGAATCGGCTCTAAATGGGGTAGCTTTAATCTGGGTATACCCGTATATGCATGGCAAAGCCGTAGGAAGGCTTAAAAAAAAAAAAAAAAACATTTAACATCAGATGCATCTTTCAACCATTCATAAAAGTCTCCGATACATCTTTGGTGCTGCTGTAGATCGCTTTAACATTCAACAACCCGCCTCTAAATCAGAGGTGGGCAAGTTCGGTCCTGGTAGGCCGCACACAGGCCTGGATTTGAGGATTTCCTTTTTATGCTCGGGTGATTCAATCAGGACGACTGAAGAAGCAATAGCTTCACCTGTTGTACACAGTAGGAAGGTCCTCAATCCAGACGTGTGTGGACCGACAGGATGGATCTTGCCCACCCCTGCTCATTCCATCCTTTCAGCAGTACTTACTGAAAAGAATACCCTGTTCTATTTTGGCTTTCAGCCATCTCTATCTTATGGTGCTGAGCATAACTGGTGATTTCTGTGGCCCTTCTAATTTTTACGGACATATATCCATGATCAATTCAATGATATTTGTTTTATTATATTATATGTTATATATTAAATATGTTTGGATGAAACGAACTGTATGTAAAAACCGTAAAAAAAAATTAAATGCATTAGTTAAAAACCCATTTAAAAAAACAAACAAAAAAAAACATTGCAAATAATTAAAAAAAAATCCTTTTATTATAAAATGCACTCTATTATGGTTAAATATGTATCTTTATCTAAACTTGTAGTATTTGGTTTAATCTACTTTGCTTGGCGTGAATGTAATTTATAATGTGGACAAGAAACAAACAAATAAAATGGTTTGCAAGATCTGTGCTAAAACATTGCTTTGCTTTGCCTTGTAGACTGGGACAGAGAGAAGTTACTTGAAGCCTGGATGTGCAGTCCTGAGAACTGTTGCCAACGTTCAGGTGTGCAGATGCCAACCCCACCTCCTACTGGATACAATGCCTGGGACACCTTGCCCTCCCCTCGTACCCCTCGCACCACGCGCTCATCTGTCACCTCACCTGATGAGATCAGCCTGTCTCCCGGGGACATTGACACACCGCTGGTATGTACAAGCTGATCACTGCCAACTGACGCTATTTTTACTTTACTAAAACAACACCGTCACCATGATTTAAAGCAGTGCTAGTCAACCTGGTTCCTACTGCGCACTAGTGTGCGATTCAAGCTTTCAGGGTGGGCGCGGCCGGGTAATCTGTAGGTGGCATCGCTAATGAGTGACATCCATGGGTGCAGGAGCCAAAATTATTCTGAGATGGATACAACTCATTGTATACAAAAAATGCACAACAGCTTCTCTATACATATACACACTTTGAAAAATCTGGGCGGGATATGTCCCCCTCATCCCCCCTGGTGACATCACACGCCGGAAACCAGCAGCGCCACACTTGGCTGTTGGAGAGCTGGTGTCAGGACCGGATCAGTATCTAGTAAGTACAGAGCGATACATAGCTAGGGACAGCAGTCAGGCGCGGATCACTATCTAGTAAGTACAGGGCGATACATAGCTAGGGTCAGCAGTCAGGACCGGATCATTATCTAGTAAGTACAGGGCGATACGTAGCTAAGGAAAGCAGTCAGGACCGGATCACTATCTAGTAAGTATAGTGCGATACATAGCTAGGTACAGCAGTCAGGCGCGGATCACTATCTAGTAAGTACAGGGCGATACAAAGCTAGGGACAGCAGTCAGGACCGGATCACTATCTAGTAAGTACAGGGGGATACAAAGCTAGGTACAGCAGTCAGGCGCGGATCACTATCTAGTAAGTACAGGGCGATACAAAGCTAGGGACAGCAGTCAGGACCGGATCACTATCTAGTAAGTACAGGGTGATACATAGCTAGGGACAGCAGTCAGGACCGGATCACTATCTAGTAAGTACAGGGCGATACATAACGAGGGACAGCAGTCAGGCGCGGATCACTATCTAGTAAGTACAGGGCGATACAAAGCTAGGGACAGCAGTCAGGACCGGATCACTATCTAGTAAGTACAGGGCGATACATAACGAGGGACAGCAGTCAGGCTCGGATCACTATCTAGTAAGTACAGGGCGATACATAACTAGGAACAGCAGTCAGGACCTGATCAATACCTAGTAAGTACAGGGTGATACAAAACTAGGGACAGCAGTCAGGACCGGATCAGTATCTAGTAAGTACATGGCGATACATAGCTAGGGACAGCAGTCAGAACCGGATCACTATCTAGTAAGTACAGGGCGATACGTAGCTAGGGAAAGCAGTCAGGACCGGATCACTATCTAGTAAGTATAGTGCGATACATAGCTAGGTACAGCAGTCAGGCGCGGATCACTATCTAGTAAGTACAGGGCGATACATAGCTAGGGACAGCAGTCAGGAGCGGGTCACAATCTAGTAATTACAGGGTGATACATAGCTAGGGACAGCAGTCAGGACCGGATCAATATCTAGTAAGTACAGGGTGATACATAGCTAGGGACAGCAGTCAGGAGCGGGTCACAATCTAGTAATTACAGGGTGATACATAGCTAGGGACAGCAGTCAGGACCGGATCAATATCTAGTAAGTACAGGGTGATACGTAGCTAGGGAAAGCAGTCAGGACCGGATCACTATCTAGTAAGTACAGGTCGATACATAACGAGGGACAGCAGTCAGGCGCGGATCACTATCTAGTAAGTACAGGGTGATACATAGCTAGGGACAGCAGTCAGGACCGGATCACTATCTAGTAAGTACAGGGTGATACATAGCTAGGGACAGCAGTCAGGACAGGATCACTATCTAGTTAGTACAGGGCGATACATAGCTAGGGACAGCAGTCAGGACCGGATCACTATCTAGTAAGTACAGGGCGATACATAGCTAGGTCCATATGATTTATGTAACCAGAAATGTGTTACTGCTGCACCGGTGGGTGGCAAGGAAGTTTTACCATCAAAAGTGGGGGGTAGGTATTATAAGGTTGACAACCCTGATTTAAAGGGACTTGAGGCATAAAATGTTTTGTTTTATGTAAATCTTTTAACTTGATTAATAATTTTTTATCCTTCCCAATATTGTATAAAATGTAGACTTCACTTATTTCACATTATTACTTACCATGTCACTGTCTGCGTATTTGCAGTACGAGACACTGGTAGTGCAAAGCCCTTAGCATTAGGTCTCAATTGTGTAGATGATGATAAAATTAATTAATCTAGCTACTAACTCAAAATTGCCTAAAAAGTACCTTAGACATGTATGTAAAAATAATTTTGAAATTATAATTTACATTTTTATACAGTATTATTAATATCATCTTCACCAGGGCTTAGCAACCAGATTTATAACTAATTCCTGACCATTTTTTAATCAGTAGGTGATTATAAGATTTAGTTTATAGGATGATTTCAACTGCCATATGATATAATGTCATTAACCCCCATTGGTACAGGAAGTTTACAATAAAACTTGCATTTTATGTCTGTCAATTAGCATTTCTGATCCACCCACTAAGCATGGGATAATATCTCATTTTCAGAGTAATGATTATCAATAATTCACCTGGTGTCTAGCCTGTACTGTTTACAGCAGGGGTGTCCAAGTTCGGTCCTGCATGGCCGCATACATGCCTGGAATTAAGAATTTCCTTTCTGTGCACCGGTGAGTCAATCATCATGACTGACGAAGTGATTCACTCACCTGCATGCAGCAGGGATATGCTTAAATCATGGCATGTGTGCCGCCCAGCAGGACCAAACTTGGACACCTCTGGTTTACAGCCATTGACATTGAGAAGAATGATTGCATATAGACTCCAGAGAGTAATTAAGCTAATTAACCCGGTGGTCTTCATGATATTAATCTTCTCAATGTAACATGGCTTTTGAATGAAAACAACGCAAGCAGGCATCCGGTAATTAATAAGTATTAGCAATCATCACCCTGCAAAATAAGATAACAGAGCGTGCCTGGGGATATATCCGGCTTATTAATAGGGAAAGATTACAAACTTCAATGTCATTTTACTGTAAGCAAATATATTTTGAATAACATTCAGGTAATCATATTACTCATTATTACCATATTTGGGAAATGCAGCATGTTTTTAAATCACTTTGAGCATGTGTTTGCTGTGTAATTCCCCAGGGAATGATAACACCAACTAGTAGTAGATCACATTTTAGGCCAGTAAATGTAATATTGTACAGATGTGAACATTACCCTGTTATGCATTAACCTTCAGTGGAACTGGTGCTGGTTACCGGTATACTGAGAATACCATTTCGGTCAATTAGTCTTTCTTAGGAGAGAACTTCAAACTATCAGACTTAGAGAAGATAACGCTTTTAACCCATTAATGTTTATAGAGAAACTTGCAAGGAATCTTGAAACATGATATACAAAAACTATTGTATAATGAAAAAATATAAATATTTGAAAACAAGTTTGTGCCTAACTGCACAATTAGACAGGAAACATAGCATTAAACTAGAAAAAATACATTTTGATGACCCTGGAGGCATCCATGATATTCGTATAGATGGCTGTATGTGAGAGAGGGGTGTTTACATTTCTGCAGGACAGTGCTTAAGGTTGCTAGCTGCCTGCCTTTAAATCTGTGCTTAGGATAAATACAAAATTGAGTCACTTAAAAAAAAACCTTAGTCTATTTCTCTTCCTTCGCTCCTCCTTCCACTGTTCAATAAATTAGTACTTGCTTCAAATTATCAAAAAAACACACTGTGACACATTATCAAATGCCCTTTTTTATTATGCAAGATTTTTTTTTCCATGTCCCTTTAAATAGCTGCTAATATTATTAGTAAATCCTGCACATGTTTGAGAAGACACAGACAAAGTGCCTTTAAGTGCCAGTGCTGAGTTCTCTCCCGGAGCCTTTGGACTGGATCTGGGACATGTCTTTATCTCACAGTGAGTGTGACAGCAGTGGGGGAGTTCGTATCCTGAAAATACACGAAAAAAAGACGCCGCTCATTTCATGTAATGAATCAAACACTGAGCATATTAGTGATAATTAAACCCTTAGGGAAAGTAATTGGTTACATGCTATGACAGATTGAATGCTAATTTTGAGAAAATCCATATCACTGGGATCTTTGTATGCACTGCCTGACTTCCCTAGATCAGTGATAGGCGGGTGTCTAACCATACATTGCGCTTACACCAAACAGTATTGTTATAGACATTCAAATATGCATGTGCATTTTGTACAACAGGATTGAGGATTTGAGCTGGCCTCACATTGCTAGAAAATAAATACTGTACTACAGTAAATATGCTTACAGCTTAACTACAACTACCACTATATATATATATATCTATATATATATATATATATATATATATATATATATATATATATATATATATACACTCGTGAATGTTCAGTATTCCAGATGAATAATGAATATTACGGTATACAAACCACTCAAAAGCTTGTCACTATAAATTTGTCCAATAAAAAAAAAAAAGTAGTTTATGTGTGTGTATTTATATATATATATATATATATATATATATATATATATATATATATATATATATATATATATATGTATATATATATGTATATGTGTGTGTGTGTGTGTATATATATATATATATATATATATATATATATATATATGTATATATATATATACGCATAAATACAAATAAAGAATTATATAGTATATAAGAATTAGTACATTTGTGTTCACGTTTGGTTGGCAAGAGCTTTATCAGTTGCTTAGTACAGGTATATATGTAAAGAACATATGTAAATTTAAAAAAAAAAAACTTTCTAAAAGTACTCTTTCTGATGAAACAGAAGCCGTGTGCTTGGAAAAGGGAGAATGTGCATATAAATCATTAGGTACAGGCACAAACGAAACAATTAACTATAAAAATAATAACTTAGACTTGCTTATTAAACTCACAATATGAAGCATGATTCCTCTTTCAGATACCCCCTGCATGTCAGTGTGCATGGAGAAACAGGATGGTGCACACACTGTGAACATGCCCATGGGCTCTCTTGTCACAGTGCACACCTGCCACCTCATCCCCTTTCCCTGTAAAAGAAAATGCCCTTGGCTACAGATTATGGGGTCTATGTGTAAAACTTTGCAATGTAAAATGTAAATGTATTGTTATGCAAATTAGGCATCACTCCCACGGAGGAGCCCCTAGGCGATTGCCTTATTCGCCCAGTTATAAATCTACCCATGGTTATGATGCAAGAGCAACCATGAGTTGCAAAAATATTCTCAAGTTCTTCTTGTTGTAAGATGGTGCTGCTGACTAAGGTTGAATTTGAATAGTAAATTGGCAGCCCCCAAGGTTAAAATGCAGACAAATAAAGAGCGGCAGTATATTTTGTAGGAAAATGGGATGAAAGGAAGAATATTGATTAAATAAGCAAATAAATGTATTGATGTTCTGTAAGTTGTATAGAAATGTTCCTAAGATTTAAAAAATATTTAAATAAAAATGACCACAGTCTTATTTAAATTGTTGAGACCATAAAGACTGGTAATTGTTCTGGAAAAGATAACTATAATTAGTTTTGTGTTATATATAACAAACACACAAGGCTACCAGGAAATTCAGCTGTGAAAGCATTTATGTGATCATCAATAATAATGGAACCTTTCAGAAAATAGGACATTCATTTTAACGCTCTTCAGATCCAGCAGAAATGGGGACGCATCCAAGCGTTAAGTAATAACTTCAGTTCAGTACCATGTGCCATCCATTTATTATCGGCAAAATATTTGAAAAGTGGTACGTCCGAGTCAAAAAGACTGAGAGCAGAGCAGTGTGATGTACAAGGGTTTCATAGACCCTACTATAGTTTGTGTTTAGTGCGGCAAGCAACACACTGCACGTTGTAATTGAGAACTTCTGGCTCCAAAAGTGAGTAGGATAATTGCTTTCAGTTTGTTCAAAAAGCAAAGTGTTTACTATAAAAGGGAACCATTCTTTGGGAGCACAAATGGCTTAGCAAACACAGCAGTTGTCTCTTAAATGACAGTTGAAATCCAATATTTATAATGTACAATTTTGAAAAACAATGTTATCGGAAGTATAGGTCTCATTCATTTCTCTATATTGCAAAGTTACACCAGCAAAAAGTGGCCAGTAACTTTCCCTATAAATTCTATTCCCACCTCTCAAGATGCTTATGAGCTTACTACATGACATGTCTGCAAGTAACCCCTACTCGCATTGTTGCTTGAGCTCCAAAAAGCTATTCAATTCCAAATGAAAGTACTTGGTACTCGCAGCTCCTTATATTCCTGATTTTTTTTTTCTACAAATCTTGCGAGTGCCCTGCTCACTACTAATCGCCCCGTTCCCCAATCACCCCTATTACTCACCTTTGTAACCATGTGGTCCATTGAGTCGCTCATGCAACTAAAGGACCCCCTGGCACCTTAAAGTTAACCTACATCACAGGGGGTCCCTGTCGGATCCTTGTGGCACCTAAAATGAACTCTTGCCGTGGTGGTCCATTAAGGACCTTCGCAGCAACTAAACATTAATATTTATTATTGAGGCTTAACTTTTAGGTGGCCTGGAGTTAATACTTTAGTTGCCATAGGCGTCTCAATGGAAACTCATGGTTATGTAGATGGGGTGATCAGGAAAGGGGATCCGGGGGGATTTTGTTCACCGTATGCATAAATGGAGGGAATCCCCAGGGATTCTCATTAGTGTGAGTTGTGCATGTACTCAGTAATATTACGTCTGGGGAGCATTGAATAAACCTGTAACATTACTGAAAAAACAGTCGCAGCAAAAAATATGTTTGTCAGTAATTTACTTGTCTTGAATAGGATAGGGCTCTATGTTTTTAGAAATCAATTTAGAGAGGATTATTAAGAAATGTTGAAATCAGTTCCACAAAGGAATCCAGTTTACAATAGGATTAAATGAATCCATAAAGGAAGGTAACTTACATTAGGATCACACAGCCAGGTGACCAGGAAAGTAAACAAAACAATGATGGCCCCCAGAAGAGAAAATATGCAGCTAATATTGAATATTTCTGAAAATAATATTTCGTCAGCAAGAATTATTCTTCAAAACAGCATACTGTAAATATGATAATGCAGGCGGCCCCTTAGGAATCACTTTTGACAGTTTATTTTTTTTCCTAAACAAAACACACTTTTGCCATTTCAAATACATGATTGCATTGTCTGATCCTTTAAGGTCTCTAAGGAAATTATTGGGCAGTGTGGTGAAGAACTTCACTCCTTAAAAATGTCTGTCTTACAAAAGCATACAAAAAATAATGTTAGTTGCATTGTTTTATAACCAGATATGATTTCAATATTTTTTCATGGGAATTTCTCACTGATTGGAATGTTATTCAGAGTCCTGTTTCTTTAATATTGGCTGCGGAATACTCTAAGGAAATGTCAATGGAAAAAGTTTATATTTATTTCTTGATTTGCAATATCTGAGGGCAAGCACAGCTGACATTTACACATAGAAACCACTTTAGAAATGTGATATATTTATATTTTGGCTTGCAATTTAAATTAACTTTTTAAAGGATCAGAACTCTAGTTGATTTATTGAATGTAAAGCATAAAGGTACATCTTTTACTCTGTCTAGAGCTTTTTTTTTGTTTTCACCCACAGTGTGGCATTTGTATGTGCAATATTTCCGTGTTTGAAGACCCAGTGGAGATATCTTGTGGGCATGAATTCTGCAGAGCATGCTGGGAAGCGTGAGTACCAATGCTTTACATGTAATTCTGGCATTTTAGTGGAAAGTATAAACTGTAGAAATAAGTTATGTCCCTGAAATTCTAGTTTTTATGCCTAAGATAAGTGAAGTATTAAGCATACATCAATTAGATACTATTATAGTTAGCATAAAATCAGACATGACCCAGCAAATCATATACCATACCTAGTGAGACATATGTGAAAAGTCAAAATATTATAGCACTTTGCTCTGCTTGGGATTTTCCATGTGGTAGGCTCAGCAATAAGCAGAAACAATTTAGCCCTGAGTGCTGAAGCACTCCTGTCAATGGAATAACACTACTACACAGGGTAACCACTGGAGATATTAGAATTCTCTACTATCCTGATCTATCCACCACCTTTGACACAGTTGAAAAAAAAAAATGTCAAAGACCTATCTCCCTCCTTACTAACTCATATCATCACCTGTCGATCCAACATCTCCTCCTAGATTACCTCTTACTATGTTTAACATAAACATGTCAAAGACTAAGCTCTTCATAATCCCGCTCTCTGCCACCTCCGCACTTCCAAACAGTTGAGAACCGCACCATCAAACGTACACCACAAGTCTGCTGCCTTGGAACTATGCGAGGTAAGCCATCGACCATGCAGGACTTAGGCTGCAATGAGCGCCAAAGGCGATCAATCCACTGCGAGGCAAACAGTTGTGGCACGCAGGACTTATGACCCGTATGACTTAGGACCGAAACCCGTACATGCACTGTGCGCCTCGCAAAACTACGACTTTAACGGCCTAAACCGGAAACTGAAAAGACTTGAAAAAAAACAACAAATATGCCTCAAATTATATTACACACACACCACAGTGGGAGAGGCAGGGAGCCTGTGAGTCAGGTTGCAAGTTAATTTGATGCATATTTGCAGTTTTTTCACAATCAAAAATCGCCTAAGCGAGAAAAAAAAGGCTGCCGAAAAAATGACAACGAAAACGAGGCCCAAGGACGTAAAAAGAGCCCACAGGATGTAAAAAAGAGTCAAAGGTGCTTAGAGGGCCCATAGCCCCGCATTGTTTGGCAATCCGCATTGCTAGCCTTACAATTTTACTGCCTTCATTTTTGACGGGCAATTTCCTAGTTATTCATTAATAGTGATTATTGTGGTTGTTGCTTTAATGTACCCAGATAAATGGGAATCACATATATAGTTGTTGTCACGCTTTGCGAAGGCGAGCAGTTGAGGCACGCAGGCCAAAGGCGCTCATTGCAGGGGTGGACAGGCGGGACTTAGCTGGCGCTCATCCCGAGGCACGCAGGACTTCGCGAGGCCCCTGGAATTTGCGACGGACACATAATTACGGTCCATATGACTTAGGACCTGAAGCACGTAAATAAACTGCGGGGCTCTCAAAAATACGACTTTAACGGCCCAAACACCGAACTGGAAAGACCTGCAAAAATACACAAATAAGCCTCAAATTAACTTCCAGACCCACACACAGCACAGGGGGAGAGCCAGGGATCCTGTGAGTGAGGTTGCAAGTTAATTTGAGCCATATTTTGCATTTTTTCACAATTGAAAATAGCTGAAGCGAGGAAAAAAATGGCAGCTGAAAAAAAAATAAACGAAAACAAGGCCAAAAGACGTAAATACGTAGCGTAAGTGCTAAGACTTAACGCAAAACTGTAAGCACTAATACAAGGCAGTAACACTTAACCCAAGGCAGAAGGACCCTAAACTACACATGCCTATAAAGTGCACCGATGGAGAGGCTCGCAATAAGCACCAAAGGCGCTCATCATATGGGTCGCAATGAGCGATGAAGGGGATCATTGCAAAGCAGGAAAGGTGTGGCTGGGCAAAAATGGCAATGAGCGGCAAAGCCGCTCATTGCAGGACTCTCCATGAGCGCCAAAGGTGCTCATTGCGGGGCCTGTAAAGTAGACAGGGAAGAGGCTCACAATGATTGCCGAAGGCGCTCAGTGCAGGGCTTGCGATGAGCTCCCAAGGTGCTCAGAGGGGCCATATCCTTGCATTTGATGGACAGCATTGCCAGGCTTCAAATTGTATTGCTGTCATTTTTGTCGGGCAAGTCGCTAGTTATAGTAATAATGATGGAAATATAGTTCTTGTTTATGCCAACTCTGAAGCCAGTATGGCTTTCTCCATTTTATGAGATATTGGAGAAATGTCTTTTGTAAATGACTGGTACATGCACATAAATAATCCATTCATCACTGTGCTGAGTTTTCCACCATCAAAACATGATCTATTTGAGCTACATTACTTGACTCATCAATCTATTTCTGTGAAATGAGTCCGTGGGAGCCCATCACATTTTGTATAATCTCATTATATGACAGATAAAGGAATAATGATTTCAGTAAGAATAATGAACTGACGTGATCCAATATTTTATTTTCAAATTCATTAGAAACCTGCTAATGAAAAGTGTATGTAGTGTAAATGACCTTAAAGGGACCTTACAATCCCATATTTGTTGGTCAATGAATGTGAATATCACTGGTCTTAGTCTTTACAAGATTATAATGAGTTATATTTATATGATACTCAAATTAAGTTTTTATTGTTTCTGCATGTTATGTACAAAAAAGCTTTATTAAAAAATATTTGCATGAAAGCAAAACATATTTTTATTTAAATATTTTTCTTAAACTCCTTGACTGCAAAAAACTGAAAATCTCCACTTAATATTTTTATTATAAGCATTTAAATATTGTTCCAGGTAACAAATACTGTGAATAAACGATTTATGATTAAATAAGAAAAAATATTGAAAACTCCTTTTGGTGGAGATTCCAGTAAGAGTTTTCAAAAGGAGTGAAATGGTTACTTACTGATTATTGTAGACTGTGTTAATTAGAGAGTAAGAAGAATTAAAGACAATGCAACATGACACAATAATTGCTTCTTGATACGTATTTAATATATTTGTATAATCACTCGGTCTCACTCAGGGCTCATGTCTACCTATTTATCTGTGTGCAAATGTCACTGAGGACCTCCACGATATTATTCAGCCTGCTGTTACTATTATTTATAACACAAAACATTTTCCACAGCTCTATATAAGTTTACAATAAATATATGGGGCAAAATTAAACACACCGTTACAAACTAAATTGAAGCCCCTAGTCATGAAAGCTTACAATCTGTTCAGATCAGTGAAAAATAACACATTTCACATACTAGGACTCCCAAGTTCACAAAAAGAGACACACATTGTTTTTAACCTTTTTATTGAATACATAGCAAAATGGTAAAATTGTAGAAAAAAAAAGAGCCAAATTAAGGTAGAATAGAGAGCTGACATGCTTTATGGGTTACGAGAGCGTGATCACTAGTTGGGAGAGATGTAATTGTCTGTGCAGAGGATATGATTTCCCACTGAAATGATGGCGGATACACGTTGAATTCTTCATTTACCAGCCAGTGTACACGCTGCCCATGTGCGTCAGAGGAAAGGACATTTCTGTAGAACAACCCCCTGTCCAATTGCTTATTTTAACTGACCCTGGACTCCGGAGCCATACAGGATACTTTAGTGGAGGTTATATATGTGAGAGGAGCTATTACTTTTTGATAAATCCGCATGCTTCTGGGCCTGTGAGGGTGTAGTGTGAAATTTCAGTCGGATCCAGTTGTCTAAAATCGACATGTTATGTCTTTCCCCACCACTCCCTCCTTTGCTAGATAAATACACACCCACATGATCAAGCTATCAGCAAGTGATGTAACAAACACATAACAAATTATATTCATAACATTGCTTTATGACAGGAGGCACCTAAACCAACTTCTCATTTGCTGCATTAATGTATTGCATTTCCACTTGAGTGAAGGTGGAAAGTTTAGGGTGTGGAGTACATTTTAAGTTACTGATATCCCTATTCTTCCTTTAAACACCAAAATATTGGAGAACTTCTTTTTTTTTTTTTTTTTGATTGACCGATTAAAGTTACTGAAGTTATTGGTGGACCACTTGAACACTGAGGAGGGTTACTGAAGTTATTGGTGGACCACTTGAACACTGAAGAAGGTTACTGAAGTTATTGGTGGACCACTTGAACACGAGGAGGGTTACTGAAGTTATTGGTGGACCACTTGAACGCTGAAGAAGGTTACTGAAGTTATTGGTGGACCACTTGAACACTGAGGAGGGTTACTGAAGTTATTGGTGGACCACTTGAACACTGAAGAAGGTTACTGAAGTTATTGGTGGACCACTTGAACACGAGGAGGGTTACTGAAGTTATTGGTGGACCACTTGAACGCTGAAGAAGGTTACTGAAGTTATTGGTGGACCACTTGAACACTGAGGAGGGTTACTGAAGTTATTGGTGGACCACTTGAACACTGAAGAAGGTTACTGAAGTTATTGGTGGACCACTTGAACACGAGGAGGGTTACTGAAGTTATTGGTGGACCACTTGAACGCTGAAGAAGGTTACTGAAGTTATTGGTGGGTCACTTGAACACTGAGGAGGGTTACTGAAGTTATTGGTGGACCACTTGAACACCGAGGAGGGTTACTCAAGTTATTGGTGGACCACTTGAACACTGATCAGGGTCTTTGTTTCATAACTGTAATATACTATTATACCGGAATATATATTTTGTGCCCTCATAAAAAAACAAATCTAGTCTCTAGGCACTTCAACACTAATTGTTTATGAATTTATATTTTTTATATTTTGTTGGACATGCTCTAGGGGGTAATATTACTTTAAAGAACCTGTTTAGCGAACTATCATGAGCTAGATTTTTATGTACCTAGTGATGATTAATATAAATCATAAAATCAGATTTAAGACAATTTTTACTATTAATCCTAGTCAAACTATAAACCTCTGTTACCCACTCACTCTAATATCAATGGGGGTAGTTGCCTTGATCTATCAGGGAATAGCAACATTTGTAGACACAGTATGCCACCCTATAATTTCTATAAAATCCTGTAAATATTTATAAGAAGATCCCAAACTTGATTAATTTTTCTTTGCATTGCATTCTCAAGGGGAGAAATCATTCTAACAAAAATTATTATTCTGGCAGGTGGAAAGCAGTGAAGGAAATTCTTCATAATTCAATATAAATCTCTCCACAGTACAGTAACCTGACTTTATGTTTGAAACCATTATTGGATTTTAACCAAGGCCAGCAGCCTCAAGCTTAGAGGCATTTTATTACAACTTCATTGAAAATGACATTTTCTTTCTGCACATGAAAGAATTACATATGCTTGTCATGGCCAAGTACAAAACGCCACGATTCTGAACCTCAGGGAAATGTGCTCAGATCAGAAGTAATAATATAACAATGTAGTGGATCATACCTCATCTGGGAAGAAATTAACAAGTACTTCCTGGAAGAAAAAATAGAATAATCCTGACATATATATAATAGTACATGGATCTAAATCATTCTTCTATCAAAACATAATGATATCAGTAAACAAAGGAATTTGGGGAATGCCTTGGTGGCATAACGCCATAACAGAAGGAAACCCAATGGATTCCAAGGATTCCAAGCCATAAAACTGCTATACCTGGAAGAGTGCGTTTAAATATATATTTTGGACTTTCCATGTCCTTTTAAAGCACTACTTTAGTTCAGAAAAAATGTATCATGTTTTGTGAATTACCGGTATGTACCATACTAATAAAATTAGCAGCTCTGATCATAACCCCACACTTTGGACTATTGGAGCGTCTCTTCTTCTGTATAGGGGTTATATATGGTGCCTTTTCACCACTGCATTTTTTGTTTATTCATCAGTGGTGTTCAGGGTATTTTTTTTTTAGCATTGTTGGTGTGCGAGTTGAATTTTTAGCTTTTGCAACCATTACTCTTCAGATGATGTTCAGAGCTTCTGCTTTAACTCATCTGAACCCGCCCTCTCGTGCACTGAACAGGAAGGATCATAGACATGCCAGCTAGTTTTGCTGTAGGATATACTCCCAATTGGAAGCATAGTCAAGCCCCAAAATACCAGACAAATTAACATGAGAAAACCTTAGCCACAAATATACCATAAAAAAAGCTGTGCACAAAGGAAACTATATCATCCATTATATTTTAGTGTTGGACCCAACTGATTTTTATTTTTATTGCAACTTCTCTTAAGCTAAATGGATTCAAATGCAAATCCCCCCGGGCTGGAGTGATGCGCTGCACTCTGTGATCTTTTTTATTTAATATTGCACAAGTGCTGGCTCCTTTGGAATTACTGAAATGCTAGCTGCTAGTTTTCTAGTTATTTCATCATGGTTTTGAAACTTTAGAGGTCTTTAATTCAGACATTTTCCAAATGCAAAGCTTGTTACAGCTGTATAATAAGCATTCTGACAAGAATTTCACATATTCTAAAGTAATCCTGTAAAAAGTATCAGGTCAGCACTGCAGAGCTTGATAGGTAATCACTAAAGTGTCCTAATGAGATGTAGTGTGTTGCAAATAATGACATTGTGTTTTATGTGGGATCTTTTTTTGAGCTAAGTTTTATAAATAGTACTATTAGCTGTATAAGAGATTGAGATAGGAATGAAGAATAGACAATTAGGGGAAGTGTGACTCATGTGCTGTAGGTATTTGGAATGATTTTCTATCCCAAGGATCAGGGGTGTGCCACATGGACCACATACGGATCATGAGCATACTGTTTCCAACCACCGATCTCTATCTCCATACATCAGTTGATGCAGTGCTCTGTCACACCTTAACTCGGTTGATTAGTAAGCGGGTCATAACACCTAAATATGTATGTAATTAATGTATTAAAATATGTTCATGCTCTGAAATTTTCTCAAGAGCACAGACCAATTCTAGGGAAATAATTAAGACATGAAAGAATTGCTATGAAGAGAAAGCCCAAGAGTGGTAATAACACCAGTATTATTGAAGTGATTAGGGTATTATACGAGTGTAAGGAGAAGTATTACCGTGTTGTACGCAAGTCCAAATCTGTACATGGTCTTTTATATATTGAATGAACTGTCCCATTAATGAGAATCTAGTCTGAAAGTATTGGTAGATTTACAAAATAATGTAGCACAATTGTATTGTAATGGCTTTAAAATTCAAATATTGGTTACTTTTAAGGGGTCCCTGGAGTCTGATATTGAAATTAAACTCTCTTAAATAACTAAACTTGAAAATAGGCCCACTCTGCCCTTAAGCTACAATGGAAGTTACTGATATGATATATTCCTTAGGAAACTTTAAATGCAGCCTCTATCTACACATAAAGATTATCAGTACTATATTGGGACTGATGGGAATCTGTTTATAAGGGCACACCATCCAGACAACATCAGCTATGAAAAGGATTGGAACAACAGAGTAAATAATAATTGATATAAAAGTGACATGTTTAAATGTTGTGTTTATTCTTTTTCTAAGAACATCATTTTGGTTTGGTTATTCAAAAGATCTTGACCACAGTGGTCCCTGGAGATTGCTAATTTCAACAATATCAGTGGTATCACAAAGATTGAAAAAAAAATGTTTTGTATATAAATGTTATATCTAGGTTAAATAATTGTCTACCTCAATGTAAGCATGATATAAAATATAAATGTATATTTTCTTCTATAAATCCACCAAAATAACAGATCCTTACCTTCCGCAGCCTCCCTGATTCTTCCTGTTCATTCTGAAGAGAGGTGACATTGTGCACAACTGTGACGTAGGACCACAACAAGTGTGCTGTTCGCAAGCAGGCAGTGACATTGTATGTACCTGCTTGTTGCAGTGTCATACTGATAGTGTGAATGCTCTCCCTTCAGCGCATAGCCTTAGGTCACAGCTATGTAAGATGTCACATCTCATGAGAGAAAGTCTCCAGAAGATGATAATCTGTTACTCTGGGGGTATCTTAAAAGTAAGGCGGATGCAATTATTGAATTAGCCCAGTTTTAAAGTATTTAAAACATAATAATTTTCCCTTTAAATACTTTGCAGATTATAAAAGATTAATGAATCCAGTTTTGTTCTTGTACGTAATAACAAGTTAAATGATAGGCTGCATTTGAAATGTTAATTTTTTTATATTTTTTCTTGAATACATTATGTGATCAACAACATACAGTCTAGCCTTTATTGATGAAATATCCTTTCCTGGAAGTTAATTTTGGGGGGAAATTCTGTTTAAAATGTATTTTTTCCTCCATCCTTCAGGTTTTTAAACCTTAAGATTCAAGAAGGAGAAGCTCACAATATCTTCTGCCCAGCGTACGAGTGCTTTCAGCTTGTTCCTGTGGAAGTCATAGAAAGTATTGTCTCCAAAGAGATGGACAAGCGGTATCTTCAGTTTGACATAAAGGTGAGATTCAAACAAAATAGGAATAATACTCTGCATTTCACTAGATTCAGTTGAGAAGTACTGTTTTTCTCGAGCTTAGATTATAAAAACTCACTTCCTATTACTGTGCAATAAATCAATAAATATCCAATTACACCAAGATGAATAGCCCTGTGTTACAGTACTGCTTGTCGCTCTTAAGTGTGAATCCAATGCATTTTCTTTGTACTTGTTCTTTAGATCTATATTCTTTGATAAAATCATTATTTATATGCACACAGCTTAGCTAAAAGGACAGTGAAAAACATATTGGTGAATGGTCAGCATTAAAAGACACTGTAGTCTAAAACTTTGTCATGCACTTAAAATAGAAACAATTTTACATTACAAATATATTACATTAAATGGCTATTTACCTCACTGTAAGTGCTCTTCATGGTGTGAAAGAGCACAAGATTGTATGCTAAAATTATGCATTTTTTAATTGAACTAATTAACAGTTAATTTTTTTTATTTTTTTTTTAAATGTTTACATGCAAGTGTATCCTGCCCACTCCCTGTTCATGAGTAATAACAGATTGCTGGTGGGGTAACTTGTGGTGTGTGAGGCTGTGATTGATAATACAGCATCCCCTGGACTTGGTTTATACTGCACTGACCAGTTAATCCATAAGTGACCTGTTTAGGTGCGTCCAGTATTCCATGCCTGCACAGATAGATTTGTTCAGGATTTTGTTTTCTTGTGATATCTACACGGAGCACCACTGGAGCAGCAGAGCACTTCTATACATGGCTCAAATTCCAGAGAGGCAGGAGAGCAGAAACCTGAATTTTCTGTCATAAAAATTTTAAAAAATACAACATCTGTTTCCATCAAACTGGAAATGTAAGCAGTCTTACCATCGACTTGACTAGGGCACACACCCCTGCAGCCTGATTGATTGTGGTAATGCCACAGCATGTGGGCAGTCTATTACACAAGTAATCAAATGTTATATTTGATTTGAATACTCAGTGAAAATGCACATATTTCAAAAATTCTAAAAGTATTTCAATATGCTTTTGGGAGATCTTTACAGATATGTGATCCAAGTTTTGCTGAATTAATTGTCCCTTTAATTAAGAAAATGAACACTAAATGACAGCATGGCAGATAGAAAATGTCAACAAATACTCACAAGGGCTGTCTTTTGTTATCTCCTTTACATTGAAACCTAAGGGACAAAAACATAACATGTTGCATTTCAGACATCCTTAAACCTCACTGCCCCTATAATGGTTAAAACATGACCTTTTACATGCATGCTACAAATGTTTAGGACTGCCATGGCCCATTTAATATAACTACAACATATTCAGAAAACAGTTGCTAAGTGTAGAAATAAAATGTGATCTTGATATACAATTTCCAGTCTCCCCAACAAAGTACTGGTGCTACTGCATTACCTGCCTATTGATGTTGGTGAAGTGAGACAGTAACTCTTAAACTTTTACATATGTTAAGATATTTTTACTGAATGTGCATCGTCTGGATTCTGCACAGTGATGAGAGAGAGAAGAAGATGTCACAATGATTACTGGGAAGACCGGAGAATTTTAATATTTTTAAGTTTATTTAATAATGTTTTTATAGTGATCTTTAGTCCCGACTTTTAATTAATATGCTTTTTATTTTTTGTCAGGTTTGTGACTGGTAAGGCGATTGGGAACAGTTTTTTTTTCTTTTTTAAATTGCTGCTGAATTGATGGATACATTTTATTAAGCTTTTGCAGAGTGTTAGGATTGTTTGTGAAACTGCTTGTATATAAGGATACATTCATGTGGAGAGAGAGTACAGTGGTAGTATATTTGCTTTCAGTGCAATAGGTTGCTGTCCTCCACCCCTTTCATTCTTAGTATTTTTAATTGATATGCAGGGTAAATAAAACAGAAAATATCTATAAATTGTAAGGATGGATTTGAACCAATGGTGTGCTCGCTATGCTTTGCTAGTTAGTCACTCATTTCCTTGCTACACTCCATCATGGTATTACTGATGCCATGACTTGAATTGTAGGATATCACTACGCCCCACTGCGCTGGCACAGAATCAATCATGCCAACTATTCCACTGTTGTTTTTATGATGTGAAAAAGCTCTGAAATATGTGTCTGTCGCACTCAGTTGTAGCGTTAGTGTGCACTGTTCCTCTAGCATCTATGAGTGAACTCAGAAGCAGCTCTGTACACACACCATAATTTACATAGAATCCTCATAGAGTGACTCAGTAGCGAAGGAGGAATGTCATGCTTGATCAGAGCTGCAAATGGATTCACATGAAATAAAACATTATTTTTTTTTAAATGATATGCTAATTTTGATCCTTTGGGATACTGCCTATGTCAGACAGTGTGCGCTTGTTTGCAGACTCAATTTGCAACGTTTTCAGTGTCTCAGTTGTGATTTTGACGTGTTTTTGCAGCATGTTCTTTAATTATTATCTATTTATTCAAAGTGAAAGTTAAAATTAGATTTCCATCTCACACCTAAATATGAAAATTTCTCAAAGCTTACATGACTCATGTTTGGCTTCCACAGTAACAAAAATGTCTTACATTTATGGTTTGCTAAAAGGAAATTATAAATGCGAGGAGCAACTTTGTGGTAAATCGGCAGTCATTTTTTTACGGTTGCGAATATAAGCCGCTCCCGTAATTCGCAAACTCAAAAATCGGAAAAAAGGTGCGGCTTCTATTCGGACCAATACAGTGTATATACATACATACATACACAAAGACATAAGGGTACATAAATAAAAGAGGCGACAGATAAATATTTATTATCAGTAGACAGCCCTACACTAACTCCTTCTCTGTTTCCTGGTTAAACTAATCCTCTTGAAATTACTGTCCTGTTTTCAGCAAGACTGCTTCTACTTCTGATACTATTTTCTCCAATCATCTTTCTTTTTGCTATCATCAAACAATGTTTATCCGTTGACAACACAGTCTTCATTGCAGGTCTTACAATTTCGGCAAGTCTTGGCCATGGTGAGGGATGGAGTTGGTTTATTGCGCTTGATAATGGACCACCCCTTGCTCTTTTATAGAAGTCTTTCTTCCTTCCTTTTATATTTATTCACTCATTGTCCCTATATCCTATCACACTTCTCATGGTTTACCCTTCTCATATCTCCATCTAACTCTTTGCCAATACTGCTTCCTTCTCATCAACTCCTCAGACACCCTCTTCCCTACCACCCACATGCAAATCCTTATTCCTCCTGATCAATGTCTTGCCTTGCATCCTCATTTGTCATAAACCTTGGTATCTTGTTTGGCCCCATCACCGTTCTCACTGATAACCTTTTCTATCACAGCACCTTGTTGTGTGTTATAGTCTGTGGGACAGTCAATGGGATAGTTTTGGCTCATGGAATTGAACGACTTTGTTCCTGTAACATTTATATTGTAATATCTCCAATAGAATACAGGTCTGTTCATGGCTAAACTTGTTAACATATTTAGATATTTATTTATTTATAAATCTGTACAACTATATGACTTGCTGTGGAAAAGAACACATTGATTTACAGTATCTTGTGTACATTTTTCACGCCATTTGGACTTTTCCAGACTTTGTAGTATTACAACATGGAATTAAAATGTATTTAATTTTGGATTTTTACCATCTGTCTTCTTCTCTAGAACTTTAACCAGACTTTTTTTGATAACCTCTTTGTCTGTGATGCGGTTTGTCAAAATATGCTATCTTACAAACTCTTTGGCCTTCCAGAAACAGGTGTATTTATCATGGGGAAATATATTACGTACAAGTGTTATCATGGATAATTAGAGAGGCAGTATTGATCCAGGGAGATCGGAGGGGATCTTGAAAGGTTGAACTTGATGGACTGAAGGTCTTTTTTCAACCTTAAATACTATGGGCCTCATTCTATTATCGGCCGTAAATCGGCCGTAAGGCTGCGATTCCTTGCGGGGGTTCTGTTAACTCGCGATTCTATTATACGGCCCCGCAAGGATCTCCTTTTACGGCCGGCCGCATATCTTGGAACCGGCCGTAAGCTCAGAAATATAAAAACTCAAAAATAAATTCAAGCCTGCACTGTACAGCTCTGTTAATGCTAGGGATCATATTGGGGGACATGAGGATTAAAAGTAACCCACTCTCAAGCTTGCACATCAGCCCAAACCCGAGTTCAAATTAACTGTTTATTTTCCGGCTGCGGCGTAAGCGTGTCTGAGGTGCTCCAAGCCCTATGGACTTTTTACATGTATATTTGACATATATTAAAAAAAAATTATTTTACGGATTTGAGTATAGGGTAATTATGTGCTATTTTTGCTAACACCGAATATCACTTTATAGACTCCGCAAAGTGCAGGATGGCTTTATTTGAGCTATTTTATGTGCTTAATTGGAGCTAGCGGGACCTGTTTGCTGCAAGTAAGCTGCGGCTCGTTTTTAGCCTTGCAGAGAGGTTTCCCGGAGCAATAGAATCGCAACCAGGCTTTTCTTACGGCCGATTTCCTTGCGGCCGTTTTAGATCAAGAGATAGCAAGAGATAGCAAGACGCCGGCCGCAAGCCTGCCGGAACCCCCGGCCGGAGGGGAATAGAATAGCCGGAAAGCTTGCGGCCCCGCAGCGGCTGCGGCCGATAATAGAATGAGGCCCTATGTAACTATGTAATGTGTGACTTTTGCAGGCAGTTTGTTGCACCAGAGCTTATTTAGATCTTTCACAGCAAAGAAATACCTATACAGTCAAGCCTTTTCAGCTTTTTGGACATCATTTTGCAACCTATTTAGATTTTTTTTTTCACGTCTGTGTTATTATTTTTGTGCAGATCATTGACACAAAATCCCAATTAAACACATTTAATTTAACTTCCTAAAATTACAGCATACAGAACAGTCAGTGAATTAATACTTATGCAAGACACTGTATCTGCTTAATGATTTATTTCAATTACAGTTTAATACAGTCAAAAATCATCATAACATTGCTATAAATATGGAATATTGGTACCAAATATATTATTCAAAGAGCTCATTTCTGTGGCAATATGTAAAGTTTTAGAGAATTCCATGTAAAAAAATCTTTCAATTAAAAAATTTAATAGAAATAAATATCATTGCTCGTTAGGAAAACCTAATTTATGCCCCTCTGTCAAAATGACTGAAGCATCAGCTTGAAGATCCTCTGGCCGAGGCTTGTAAATCAGAAATATATATAATAATAAAAAATGGAGATGAAACTTTGATGTAGCTGCTCAGTTATATGTATATGTTGGTTGTTAATCAATTCGTTTTTGTTCTCCATAAACTCAGGCATTTGTTGAAAATAACACTGCTATTCGATGGTGCCCGACTCCAGCCTGCGAACGAGCCGTTCGACTAAAGAAGCAAGGAACCAATAATTCTGGCTCGGACACGCTGACATTCCCGCTGTTACGAGCCCCAGCCGTGGACTGTGGAAAAGGGCATCTGTTCTGCTGGTGAGTGCTGATGTGGCGAGTATATATTTACAGCAGCCTCCAGTTGTATATATATATATATATATATATATATATATATATATAATAAGTAAAAAATAAAAAATAAAATATTTCTTGCTCATAATTCCAAGAAATAAAGTTACTGTTGTACTCTGGGAACCTGGGCAGGGACATGCAAATGTGCCCACAAAGGCTTCAATCTTTAATCCAATACCATTTCAAACTTTGCTCCTTTTAAGCATTTGCTTCTCTTACACAGCTTTAAGCAAAGCCAAGGATGGATTATGCACAAGCCAGGAATCCTACACACTGACAGCACTGTTTCGAGATTATTGCCTCTCATCCGTGTGGGGCCAGTTTCTAGCTTGTGTAGTAGATTTTGTGGGGAGGTAGTTCAAAAACAGGGCCCTCCATTCTTTATAAGGTGTTAAGTTTGTTTTTTGCCATGTACTAAACCCCTGTACAGCGCTACGGAATATGTTGGCGCAATATAAATAAAGATAATAATAATTATCAATCATTTAATATATGGTGGGAAACGAGCTATAGAAGCCCTCCACTGTACAGTATATAAATAGTACATTTGTGTTCACGATTGGGTTCTCTTTATCAAGTCTGAAGCAATACTCAAGTTGATAAAGAGTGGTCCAATTAATATATATATATATATATATATATATATATATATATATATATATATATATATATATATATATATATATGTGTGTGTGTGGAGAGAGATGAATAATAACAGCATAGTAATAATATTGTATTGTAATCTAATGAATAACTTTTTTTTATTGGACAAACATTTTTTGTCTCAATGAGAAACAATACGAAGTTATGTTGGATTAAAAGAGTGAAAATGCATTGTGAACTCATTTGCATGTCTCCGCCTAGTTTTTCCACAGTACAGAGCAGAAATTTATTTCTTGAGGTTGTGAGCAGGTAATACGTTTAACTCATTTTCAAACATTTTTAGACTTCCAAATGTGCACACAAATGTACCATTAAGTGAGAATTCCCTCTCTTTTGTGTTACATCATTGTGCAAACTTGGTCCTGGGCTGGTTATAGTGGATGGAGATATCTAACGCAACACAAGAGACACAAAGAAGCCTAGTAAGCAATCCCTTATGAAAAATACTTTCATTTTTATTAATTGAATTGGTAAACTTATTTTTATCATGCTGTTCGGAATTTTTCTAGTCTGGACGTACCCCTTCTCACAGAAGTAAGTGGCTTTTGTATTCATTTTACTCCCCCTACCATAAGACTGAATAGAAAAAGGAGATGCACAATATATGGTGACTCCTAGTGAAAAGAAAGTACAGAAGGTGGCTGCTTGAAACATGGCATATTACAGAAACCTATGGGTGGACACAGCTTGACATATTACATGTCAATACACCCCCCACACACACACATTTATTATTTTTTTTTTTTTTATGAATAGTTTTTTATGCTCGTTGTGCCAGCTTGGGCACTTGTGTCTCATTTCATCCTCCCAGCAGGGGCTATAGAAACTAAATTGACTGAACTGTTTATTTGACTTTGGCACAACAGGCATAAACGGACAGCCTGGCACAGGCGGAGTAAGAGGGAGATGATAACCAAAATTAAGAATATTACCTAAAACAAAACATACTTTCATGTAATACACTCAACATTTGTTTCCTTTTAAAGGACTATCGTCACTGTTATATTAATAGTATACTCTTATATAGAAACTGACTTGATAATCTGCAGACTTTTTAAAAAAAGGAAACATTTAAAGTAAATAAATCCAGACTTTAATTTGTAAAACTTTTGCTTTATTTATAGCAAATTTGTTCCTAACAGGATTAGACATATGGAAGAAACAGTTCAGTTACCAACTCAAGTCTGACATTTTGAATAGTCATTTGACAATAGAACTAAATAGCAGAGCAACTCAGAGTAGACTAACGCACACACACACACACACACACATGCTTATATACTATCTTCCCATTCTTATTAAATACATGCTTAGGCAAAATGTTTTTGTTTAATATCAATATTTTATCTACGTTGTCTAATTAATTTTATAGTCCGTGCACTTTTATACTCAATATTTTATTTCACTTCTTAAAAGTCTCCATAGTAACAGATTCTTAACTTTTTGGAGCCTCCCCATTTCTTCTTCTTGTTCTCCCACATGAGAGCTGCCATCTTGTACAGCTGGGACCTAAAACCACTACCAGTATCTCATACTGTTCAGTCACACATGCATGTCACTGTCTGCTTGCTGACAGCAATACACTTGTAAAGTAACACCCTGCCCTTGTGAGAGGACATAGCTGTGCAAGATGTCACCTCTTGTGAAAGAAAACAGGAAGAAATGGTGAGGTCGAGAAAGGAAGGTAAGAATCTATTACTGTTGGAGGAGGTTCTTAGGAGTAATTGAATTGTAAATGTTATATCATAATTACAAGGTGGATACAATGATTTAATTAATAAAATTATTTAAATACAAATTCCTTTTTAAATAGTGTGTTTATGAGTAAAAGGACTCCTATGTCAGAATTGAATTTGTTGTTGTGTGTTCACTCTAGTGTCCTCTTACACAATGCTGCTGAATTCCTTCCTTACAACTTACTATTAGGAAGTACATTATTTATATAGATGGGAAACCTGAGAATGGAACTACAGACACCAAAGAAAACACATGATCAGTCTTGTGACCATGCCGCACTGTTGTATAGAGTAGGACATTGAGTTATTATGCTGCTCTGAAAATAACCTGTTCACTATTTATAGACGAATAAAAAATGTCAATGCTAATAATATATAATCATCATCATTATACTATCATAAAACAAAGAAATATGCATACATACATATGCCACTATATTGTGGCAGCCTTTCAATAGAATTGAATAAAGATAATATCTGTATCTAAGATTCCTCCTAGTTGTTTATCTTATCTGCCCTCATTAAAAGCACAATATAATCCAATAGAGTTTACTTCTCAGTGATTCTTTTAACTGGATTGCAGAAACCAATTGTAACCAAATGGCCTCATAACCATGTAACAATAACCGGTCCTCGGGGAGCGGTAGAGTTATTTGAGGATGTATCGTGTTTCTGTGACAAAGATATTGTAAATAATTTATCAGTAACGCACCTGAAGCTACAGCATGGTTAGATAGCATCCGGGATTTCATGACCATTTGAAGTCATTTAAAGATGTCATTGGATATGAGAGATTCTAGTAAGGCTATAAATAAGATGGATGCTTGTGCAGTTAACAAGAAAAATATATATCGTTTTTTGTTAGAGTCTTCCTGGAAGATCTAGAAATCAATATCACCATGTACTCTTGTGAGCTGAGTTCTCAAACACTGGCTTAAATGTCCTGTATATTAACCTAATGTTAAAGGATGACAGTAATTCACTGAAAAGTAAAGCTTGTATGCTTGTTTGTTGGGCGCAGACTATTGAAAAGAGTATGTAGTTTAAAATAAATAGGTCCTGCCCAGTGACAGAGCATGAGCTATCAGTGCCCCACCCCTTTATTGAGCATGATCTGTCTGAACCATAGTCTGACTGGTCAGACATTTCTTTTAGTTTCTGGGCATAGTTGACCATGCCCCCAGATAGGTACAGGTAGGTGCAGAAAATTTGACCATGCCCCCAGATAAGAACATGTAGGTGCAGATAAGCAGCTCTACTTGAGGAGAAAACTGACATATTCAAAAGAAAGAAAAAATATTTTTGTTTATTGTAAACTGCATATTGTTTTTAATAGTCTGTGCCCAACAAACATATTGGCATTACAGGTAAATGCCTTACAGTAGATTTTTAAGGAGTTAATAGTAAAAAAAAACTATTGACAATAAGATTGCCACAAAACAACTGTAATAGAATTTCACACTTGGTCACCAGTGGCTGTTCAATAAAAATGCTTATATCAAAAGGATTGTGGAAAGCATGTTTATGTATTTCTTGTTTTGTTGTTCAGTCATGTCTGACTATGCACCTATAGACTGCAGAACGCCAGATACATGTGTCAGCCCCTGCCCTCTGAGCTCCCTCATACATAAATGCTAACGTTTGTTACATATAAAGTTTTTAAAAAAATACATATAATATTTTATCCTTCTATGATCTAGTACATACGTAATGTCCTGCAGTATTTTCTTATACATTTAGTTTTTTTTACTGCATTAACCATTTTGTCACTTTTCTTTGAATTGTTTCTAATGTATTTGTTTATGATAAAATAATATAGTTATTCTAAATACATGATTTTCATTCACAAATATATATTTCAGTATTACCTACTTTTATATCTGTGCATTTATTAAAGGACTTTTTAGACAACTATTTTATCAATACAGTATATAAATCTTTTGTGTAGGTAACGTAATTCCTGTTTTTCCTCCTCAATGTATTTATGTAAATTTGCATTTCACTTATGAGACACTAACAGTGTGAAGCCTCTCCTTGTGGGCATAACATTAGCTTACAGCTGTGAAACCTGGCAGCCTTTATGAGAGAGAACTAGAAGTCAGGGATAGGATATGGTTAATACTGCTATTCTGGGGACTTCTTAGAAGTAAGTGAAGTGTTTGTTTTTTATGACAGCTACATTGAGGGGGATAAAAGGAAGTCACCTAGTTAGAATTATTATATAAAACATTTAATTGTTAAAGAGCCCTGTTAAATCTTTCTTAAAGAACAGTGCAACAGTGTTAGATTTTTTTATAAATTAAATTGGTTAAAATACTTAAATTAAACAAAGGCTTGATATTAACATAATTGGAGACATGGATAAACTATTAGTTCTGTCTATGAGCAAATATTCTAAGCTCTGTATCTCCAAATATGTTTAATAAATGTAAAATGTTGGCATTTGTTTTCTGCTTTGTTTTGTTTTTTTAAATTGTTTTTTATTATATTTTTTCCTACATTGAAACCTAGTGCTCCTTTTTTTTTTTTTTATTATTATTTACAAAAATAAACATTTTTAATTTAGTTATATTTTACATTTTAGGGAATGCCTGGGTGAAGCTCATGAGCCCTGCGACTGCCAAACATGGAAAAAATGGCTTCAGAAGGTTTCAGAAATGAAGCCAGAAGAACGTAAGTATTTATTAGAAGCAAAGGTCTGCTAATACCCTAAATTAGCAACATCCCCCCGTTCTCCCTCCCCTGTGTCTCTTCCTCCCGCTCTCCCTCCCCTGTGTCTCTTCCCCCTGCTCTCCCTCCCCTGGGTCTGGTCCCCAATCTCCCTCCCCTGGGTCTGGTCCCCAATCTCCCTCCCTCCCCTGGGTCTGGTCCCCAATCTCCCTCCCTCCCCTGGGTCTGGTCCCCAATCTCCCTCCCTCCCCTGGGTCTGGTTCCCAATCTCCCTCCCTCCCCTGGGTCTGGTCCCCTATCTCCCTCCCTCCCCTGGGTCTGGTCCCCAATCTCCCTCCCCTGGGTCTGGTCCCCAATCTCCCACCCTCCCCTGGGTCTGGTCCCCAATCTCCCACCCTCCCCTGGGTCTGGTCCCCAATCTCCCACCCTCCCCTGGGTCTGGTCCCCAATCTCCCTCCCCTGGGTCTGGTCCCCAATCTCCCTCCCTCCCCTGGGTCTGGTCCCCAATCTCCCTCCCTCCCCTGGGTCTCGTCCCCAATCTCCCTCCCTCCCCTGGGTCTCGTCCCCAATCTCCCTCCCTCCCCTGGGTCTGGTCCCCAATCTCCCTCCCTCCCCTGGGTCTGGTCCCCAATCTCCCTCCCTCCCCTGGGTCTGGTCCCCAATCTCCCTCCCTCCCCTGGGTCTCGTCCCCAATCTCCCTCCCTCCCCTGGGTCTCGTCCCCAATCTCCCTCCCTCCCCTGGGTCTCGTCCCCAATCTCCCTCCCTCCCCCGGGTCTCGTCCCCAATCTCCCTCCCTCCCCCGGGTCTCGTCCCCAATCTCCCTCCCTCCCCCGGGTCTCGTCCCCAATCTCCCTCCCTCCCCCGGGTCTCGTCCCCAATCTCCCTCCCTCCCCCGGGTCTCGTCCCCAATCTCCCTCCCTCCCCCGGGTCTCGTCCCCAATCTCCCTCCCTCCCCCGGGTCTCGTCCCCAATCTCCCTCCCTCCCCCGGGTCTCGTCCCCAATCTCCCTCCCTCCCCCGGGTCTGGTCCCCAATCTCCCTCCCTCCCTCCCCTGGGTCTGGTCCCCAATCTCCCTCCCTCCCCTGGGTCTGGTCCCCAATCTCCCTCCCTCCCCTGGGTCTGGTCCCCAATCTCCCTCCCTCCCCTGGGTCTGGTCCCCAATCCCCCACCCTCCCCTGGGTCTGGTCCCCAATCTCCCACCCTCCCCTGGGTCTGGTCCCCAATCTCCCTCCCCTGGGTCTGGTCCCCAATCTCCCTCCCTCCCCTGGGTCTGGTCCCCAATCTCCCTCCCTCCCCTGGGTCTGGTCCCCAATCTCCCTCCCTCCCCTGGGTCTGGTCCCCAATCTCCTTCCCTCCCCTGCGTCTGGTCCCCAATCTCCCTCCCTCCCCTGGGTCTCGTCCCCAATCTCCCTCCCTCCCCTGGGTCTCGTCCCCAATCTCCCTCCCTCCCCTGGGTCTCGTCCCCAATCTCCCTCCCTCCCCTGGGTCTGGTCCCCAATCTCCCTCCCTCCCCTGGGTCTGGTCCCCAATCTCCCTCCCTCCCCTGGGTCTGGTCCCCAATCTCCCTCCCTCCCCTGGGTCTGGTCCCCAATCTCCCTCCCTCCCCTGGGTCTGGTCCCCAATCTCCCTCCCTCCCCTGGGTCTCGTCCCCAATCTCCCTCCCTCCCCTGGGTCTCGTCCCCAATCTCCCTCCCTCCCCTGGGTCTGGTCCCCAATCTCCATCCCTCCCCTGGGTCTGGTCCCCAATCTCCCTCCCTCCCCTGGGTCTGGTTCCCAATCTCCCTCCCTCCCCTGGGTCTGGTCCCCTATCTCCCTCCCTCCCCTGGGTCTGGTCCCCAATCTCCCTCCCCTGGGTCTGGTCCCCAATCTCCATCCCTCCCCTGGGTCTGGTCCCCAATCTCCCTCCCTCCCCAGGGTCTCGCCCCCAATCTCCCTCCCTCCCCTGGGTCTCGTCCCCAATCTCCCTCCCTCCCCCGGGTCTCGTCCCCAATCTCCCTCCCTCCCTCCCCTGGGTCTGGTCCCCAATCTCCCTCCCTCCCTCCCCTGGGTCTGGTCCCCAATCTCCCTCCCTCCCCTGGGTCTGGTCCCCAATCTCCCTCCCTCCCCTGGGTCTGGTCCCCAATCTCCCTCCCTCCCCTGGGTCTGGTCCCCAATCCCCCACCCTCCCCTGGGTCTCGTCCCCAATCTCCCTCCCTCCCTCCCCGGGTTTCGTCCCCAATCTACCTCCCTCCCTCCCCTGGGTCCCGTCCCCAATCTCCCTACCTTCCTCCCCTGGGTCTCGTCCCCAATCTCCCTCCCTCCCTCCCCTGGGTCTGGTCCCCAATCTCCCTTCCTCCCCTGGGTCTCGTCCCCAATCTCCCTCCCTCCCTCCCCTGGGTCTCGTCCCCAATCTCCCTCCCTCCCCTGGGTCTGGTCCCCAATCTCCCTCCCTCCCCTGGGTCTGGTCCCCAATCCCCCACCCTCCCCTGGGTCTGGTCCCCAATCTCCCACCCTCCCCTGGGTCTGGTCCCCAATCTCCCTCCCCTGGGTCTGGTCCCCAATCTCCCTCCCTCCCCTGGGTCGGGTCCCCAATCTCCCTCCCTCCCCTGGGTCTGGTCCCCAATCTCCCTCCCTCCCCTGGGTCTGGTCCCCAATCTCCCTCCCTCCCCTGGGTCTGGTCCCCAATCTCCCTCCCTCCCCTGGGTCTGGTCCCCAATCTCCCTCCCTCCCCTGGGTCTCGTCCCCAATCTCCCTCCCTCCCCTGGGTCTCGTCCCCAATCTCCCTCCCTCCCCTGGGTCTGGTCCCCAATCTCCATCCCTCCCCTGGGTCTGGTCCCCAATCTCCCTCCCTCCCCTGGGTCTGGTTCCCAATCTCCCTCCCTCCCCTGGGTCTGGTCCCCTATCTCCCTCCCTCCCCTGGGTCTGGTCCCCAATCTCCCTCCCCTGGGTCTGGTCCCCAATCTCCATCCCTCCCCTGGGTCTGGTCCCCAATCTCCCTCCCTCCCCTGGGTCTCGCCCCCAATCTCCCTCCCTCCCCTGGGTCTCGTCCCCAATCTCCCTCCCTCCCCCGGGTCTCGTCCCCAATCTCCCTCCCTCCCTCCCCTGGGTCTGGTCCCCAATCTCCCTCCCTCCCCTGGGTCTGGTCCCCAATCTCCCTCCCTCCCCTGGGTCTGGTCCCCAATCCCCCACCCTCCCCTGGGTCTCGTTCCCAATCTCCCTCCCTCCCTCCCCGGGTTTCGTCCCCAATCTACCTCCCTCCCTCCCCTGGGTCTCGTCCCCAATCTCCCTACCTTCCTCCCCTGGGTCTCGTCCCCAATCTCCCTCCCTCCCTCCCCTGGGTCTCGTCCCCAATCTCCCTCCCTCCCTCCCCTGGGTCTCGTCCCCAATCTCCCTCCCTCCCTCCCCTGGGTCTCGTCCCCAATCTCCCTCCCTCCCTCCCCTGGGTCTCGTCCCCAATCTCCCTCCCCTGGGTCTCGTCCCCAATCTCCCTCCCTCCCCTGGGTCTCGTCCCCAATCTCCCTCCCTCCCTCCCCTGGGTCTCGTCCCCAATCTCCCTCCCTCCCTCCCCTGGGTCTGGTCCCCAATCTCCCTCCCCTGGGTCTGGTCCCCAATCTCCATCCCTCCCCTGGGTCTGGTCCCCAATCTCCCTCCCTCCCCTGGGTCTCGCCCCCAATCTCCCTCCCTCCCCTGGGTCTCGTCCCCAATCTCCCTCCCTCCCCTGGGTCTCGTCCCCAATCTCCCTCCCTCCCCTGGGTCTCGTCCCCAATCTCCCTCCCTCCCCTGGGTCTCGTCCCCAATCTCCCTCCCTCCCCCGGGTCTCGTCCCCAATCTCCCTCCCTCCCCCGGGTCTCGTCCCCTATCTCCCTCCCTCCCCCGGGTCTCGTCCCCAATCTCCCTCCCTCCCCCGGGTCTCGTCCCCAATCTCCCTCCCTCCCTCCCCTGGGTCTGGTCCCCAATCTCCCTCCCTCCCCTGGGTCTGGTCCCCAATCTCCCTCCCTCCCCTGGGTCTGGTCCCCAATCTCCCTCCCTCCCCTGGGTCTGGTCCCCAATCTCCCTCCCTCCCCTGGGTCTGGTCCCCAATCTCCCACCCTCCCCTGGGTCTGGTCCCCAATCTCCCTCCCTCCCCTGGGTCTGGTCCCCAATCTCCCTCCCTCCCCTGGGTCTGGTCCCCAATCTCCCTCCCTCCCCTGGGTCTGGTCCCCAATCTCCCTCCCTCCCCTGGGTCTGGTCCCCAATCTCCCTCCCTCCCCTGGGTCTCGTCCCCAATCTCCCTCCCTCCCCTGGGTCTCGTCCCCAATCTCCCTCCCTCCCCTGGGTCTGGTCCCCAATCTCCCTCCCTCCCCTGGGTCTGGTCCCCAATCTCCCTCCCTCCCCTGGGTCTGGTCCCCAATCTCCCTCCCTCCCCTGGGTCTCGTCCCCAATCTCCCTCCCTCCCCTGGGTCTGGTCCCCAATCTCCCTCCCTCCCCTGGGTCTGGTCCCCAATCTCCCTCCCTCCCCTGGGTCTGGTCCCCAATCTCCCACCCTCCCCTGGGTCTGGTCCCCAATCTCCCTCCCCCCCCTGGGTCTGGTCCCCAATCTCCATCCCTCCCCTGGGTCTGGTCCCCAATCTCCCTCCCTCCCTCCCCTGGGTCTCGTCCCCAATCTCCCTCCCTCCCTCCCCGGGTTTCGTCCCCAATCTCCCTCCCTCCCTCCCCTGGGTCTCGTCCCCAATCTCCCTCCCTCCCTCCCCTGGGTCTCGTCCCCAATCTCCCTCCCTCCCTCCCCTGGGTCTCGTCCCCAATCTCCCTCCCTCCCTCCCCTGGGTCTCGTCCCCAATCTCCCTCCCTCCCTCCCCTGGGTCTCGTCCCCAATCTCCCTCCCTCCCTCCCCTGGGTCTCGTCCCCAATCTCCCTCCCTCCCTCCCCTGGGTCTCGTCCCCAATCTCCCTCCCTCCCTCCCCTGGGTCTCGTCCCCAATCTCCCTCCCTCCCTCCCCTGGGTCTCGTCCCCAATCTCCCTCCCTCCCTCCCCTGGGTCTCGTCCCCAATCTCCCTCCCTCCCTCCCCTGGGTCTCGTCCCCAATCTCCCTCCCTCCCTCCCCTGGGTCTCGTCCCCAATCTCCCTCCCTCCCTCCCCTGGGTCTCGTCCCCAATCTCCCTCCCTCCCTCCCCTGGGTCTCGTCCCCAATCTCCCTCCCCTGGGAGGAGGGAGGATGAGGGGGAAGGAGGGAGGATGAGGGGGAAGGAGGGAGGATGAGGGGGAAGGAGGGAGGATGAGGGGGAAGGAGGGAGGAGACACATGGGATCGGGTGATGCGAGCCCGGGGGTAGCAGGCGGCTTCCAGTTGTTGGTACAGCACCATAGTGCATCCATCAGGGAAAAGCACATGGTCTAGTGCAGCATAAGTCCTTAATACCCCCTAGTGCCTTGTGAGGATGTTCAATGAAAATTTTAAGAAACAACATTGGCATGGTCGGAAACCTTCTGTAACTATTCACTATCTAAATTTGGCAGAATTTCTTGCTCAGTATATTTCCCTATTGAAAGAAACAATTGTTTAAAGGCCATTACCATGCTTATAATGTTGGGTTTAATTTGTTTATTTGGTTACAGATTTTACGTAAAATCAGTAGTTGAAGGAATAATGTAGCTTTTAAATTTGTTCAGTGTAGCCTTTAAAACCTACATTTAAAATTTGCTGTTTTAAACTATTCTCTCCACTATTCGCTAACTGAAGTGAGCATTTTAGGATAACATAGACAAAAATTAAGACACCTTCAGAAGCAAATCCTCCCCCACTCACCACAGACTCCTTACATAGATGGTGGGGAGAAGAATTTCTTCTAGTCCCTTAACACTAAAGATTAATGTAATTTCTTCAAATACTGATTATATCGATAAATCGTTACTAAGTAAGTAATTAAAACCCTATTGTATCAACACTATAATGGCCATTTTAATCATGGCTCAAATGAGCATAACTAGTGCTGCGCCTGATGTAAACGTCCACACAGCTCTGCCAATCTCCTACATATTTATTGTAGATTATGCCTTTGGCATTGGCAGGTGTCTCCAGTGCGATTGGTTCTTGCATACTGCAAAGATCGACTTCTAAATTGGGGGATGTCTAAAAAGTAGGCCGTTAACACCTCTAGAGCTCTGTACAGGAAATCTGAATATCGAGAATTTATCAGACATATTCATACTAAATTAGAGTTGTTAAGGAAATTAAACCAATTACAGGCATTTTAATCTCACCTGTGTGTTTGAAAATCTGTCCAATTTTAGTCTCTGTTGTTCCTTAATGATTTCTAGTTGTGGGAGTCAGTGAGGCTTTCGAAGATGCTGCCAACTGCCTGTGGTTATTAACAAACTCCAAGCCATGCGCCAACTGCAAATCTCCAATTCAGAAGAATGAAGGATGTAACCACATGCAGTGTGCCAAGGTAGGGCATGTTTATTAGGTAATGAAGCAAAGTGGAAAGATTGATATTTAGACAAAGGTTTAAATATTAACTACATTGCAGCCCTTTATACTGACTTGATAGGATAAATATTACAAAGGTTAGGTTGATTTTGCATGTAAAAGTCCATTGTCATCTTCATATCAGTACCAGAATAATGATGTGCTTTTTATCTAAAGCCTCCTTGTAATGAGGTGCATTCGTATTTATTTATGCACAAGGTGCTTTATATAGTTATAAAATGTTAAGTCATTGTTTTGGGATGATTTTTTCATTTTTATTGAACAAACTTGATCCTTAAGGGAAGTTTGAGTTTGTTGCTCAAATGATGCAACCGGAAAGAGGCAAAATCAGGGTCATGGACCCAATACGTCCAGCTAAGAGATCAAGAGAAGTATGGTAAAATATTAAAGTTGTATCATGGTTGGAAAGAGAGAGGGGTTTGGTCTTCATGTATCGGTTGAGAGACTTATTTGAATAGGAATTTATTCCAGTGGAAGTTGCAAAGAGGATCTAAAGGACAGACGTGGGATAATGAATGGAAGTATGACTGGCCACAGAGTGGGAATTGAATTGTATTGAGAGACCCTCAAGCCATCTAGGCATAGATAAGCTGGCCAACGTAGGGAGGATCATGGTCATGTAGAGATTTAAGACAATAAGTTAGGAATTTGAAACGGCAAAGGTAGAAAAACATGAAGCCACTGTAGTTGATCTAAGACATTAGGTTGTGCAGTGAAGACTGAATATGATATAGGACTCAAAGAGCATTTTGCTCCATTGTCTATTAGGTGTTGTCACAGAAGCCAGCACTATAAATGCAGATGCCCTTCCTTCTTCCCTTCATTATTGGCTGTAGGCCATGTTTTTTCACGTATATTCACTGATACAAAGAGGAGAGGTTTAACAAATTGAGGTGTTGTGAGAGAGGAAGGAGAGAAATGGGAGTGATGAAATTGTGAAGGAAAAGAAAATATGATGAGTTGATGACAAAATATAGAGAAGTGAAAGGGAAATATTAATATAAGAGGACAGATGAGGTAGTGATGAAGCTGTATGAAAGGAACTGTTATGTTGCAGAAGAAACATGAAGAAAGACTGAGTGGGATAATTGGAAAACTGTGGGGGTGGGTAGTTGTTGGACATAAGAAAACAGAGTGGTGGATTAAGAAATGTAGGGAGGAAGATGGGTGAGAGACTTCTTTTTTTCTGCTATATCAGACAGTGTGTGGCTCTTGGGTCAATGACTTTGCAAAGGTGTAACCTCTCAAGTCACAAAGTTGCAATGTTCTCTTCAAAGTACCACCGTTTTATGCAATTAGAAGCCTTGAGGAAATGAATAAAATGACAGCTCTTTTTACAGTTCTCCATTGAACATGCTACAACATGTAATATTGATTAAGGAGATACTATACTTTTTACATTGTTCTCAGAAACATGCATTTATTATGCTGAAATAGAAACCTGGAGGCATATATATAAATATAAATTTAGAGAAAGTCTGGTGTAAACAGCTGCATTGTATTTATCATGTTAAAGGTCTATTAGTTTTAATGGGACCTTTCCTTTGATAAATAAGGTACAGCTGTTTTGCATAAGAAATGCTCTACTTTTGTCTGTGTATTTATGCCTGTAAGTGTGAGAATTCAGTATAGAAGTAATATGTTTACTTGTATATCTACAGTGTAAATATGACTTCTGCTGGATTTGCTTGGAGGAATGGAAGAAACACAGCTCATCCACTGGAGGTTATTACCGTTGCACTCGATACGAGGTGATAAATCAAGTGGAGGAGCAATCGAAAGAAATGACAGTGGAGGTAAGAGCTGGATTTTATAGCAATATTTTTTTCTGAGTCATACCTTGCTTTCTAGCTATAATCATACATCTTGTTGACTTTCTAAGAACATGGATAGATCTTTATTGGGCCGTTATTTTTATTGTTTTATGGTTAAGGGAATGTAGAACTCGCAAATTATTTATAGAGCTTTATACAGCTTACAATAATATCAGATTGGGATCTTTTTTGATTGTTAAAACTAAATTTGCTACATCTTTAAGAATGCAGTTTTAATGATTGAAGCGTCTGGAACATTTAATCCTTTGCAATTAGCTGGGTTGTTAATTATAATTACTACAAAGAGATCTTCTATGTTTTTATTGTATAATGAAGTACACATCTAGTTATAGGACTACAACCCATCTTCCATTCCCTTACCACATCCTTGTATGCAGCCAGGTACCCATATTGGTGTCAAAGTCCATTCCCTTCATGGTTGCAGCTGTTTGGTACAGACGCCGGAATCTCTTTAGATACTCTTATCAGATCTCTGGGACTCTGAAGATTTCTTTCTTAATTTATCTTCAAATACCCCTTGGTAGAATATGTTTACTGCAGAGGAAGAAGGTTTTAGCTTGTAATTTCTCTTAATAATGAAGCAGTCTTCCATTTTGTTGCTTTCATTAGTTCTGTTATCCATACAGATCAAGATGATTAATTCAGAATCACATCCATTTTGAGGTTGAGAACAGACATTGCTACAGCTATAATATTACACTGTTTGTCTGCAAGAATATGAGAGGTTTGAGTATGTAATATTAGTTTCTTTATAGAGTGAATTAACATCAGCAACCTAAAGCAGGAAATAAGTTTATTAACAAATTGAATAAGAAATGTACAATATGTTTTATGTCCTACAATATATACAGTATATATAGGTGGAAGTGCAGAAGTGGACAAATATGATTGACACAAACAAAAAGTACACTTTTTTTTATTTTTACCTTTACAGCACTTTTTGTTAATAAAAAATTGTACTGATTGAAAAGTGTGTATTTTTAAATGTTCATGTCTATACTACAATATAACAAATGTATCCAATATATTTATATCGGTTATAAATCATATGTTTTTTCCTTTTATATGTTATTTTACAGCACAGTTGTATATCTGCCCTCATTGCTGCCTTATCAGCGCCAGTCTTTCATGCCCATGTCTGGAGATAGCACAAGTGGATAGATTATATATTCCCCGGTGTTCACCATTGTGATATTCAGGAAATAGCTTTTAGCTTAACTTTCAGAAGCTATTACACATATTTTAAATTATGAAACAAACTATAATAGTAGCTATTACTTGGATGGCTGCTTTCGCCTTGCTTCTTGTTCAGAAAGCATTTCTAAGGCATGCTTGGATGTTATGGTCAGAAATATGGATCTATTTTCTGAGGCTGCGGTATCATATTGTGTGCAATTTAATCCTTGAACTAAAGTATACAATGAAGATAAGGCTTAAAAGTGGCAAGGGACAGAGGGGTCTTAGCCCCTTATTGAAGCAGAAATGTATCAAACAACAGTCCTTGTTAGTGAAGGAATTGATGATACGGAACAATGTTATTACTCAGTACAGTACATAAAAAGTGAGGCAGGGATTGATATATGAGTTTTGCTCCATTTCATTGAATTGATGTTCTTGTTTGTATACCTGCAAATGTTTCTATTTTGTTACATATTTCACAAACATGTGAAGATTTTAGCAAACTACGCCGATGGGAAAGAATTGTATTTAGTGGTCACCCTCAAGACCTGATGAGTTCTTGTTATGGAACCAGATCTACGTAGCTGTAACTTCCTTATATATGAAAGCGCACCCTGTGCAAAAAAGAAAGGTATCCAACAACTGGATAGTTCCTCATAAAGAAGACTCACCATGGAGTTCCTGGAAAGAGTTTATCCAAGCCATTTTGGTGTATTATTATTTGATGAAGGCACATCAATTTTGACTTATTATTAAAATTTAGTTTTTATTTCCCTTTATTAGGATCGGTTGGAAAGCAATGTAAGATAATGTGGGACACCTTTATCCTAGGAAATGTTTATGGGTTTCTGAGAAATATAGGTTTCATTACTTAATGTAGGTGCACTTTGTATGTATGTGTATAGTATTTACCTAACGGGATCATTTTCTTTCTTTAGGCGGAAAAGAAACACAAAAGATTTCAGGAGTTGGACAGATTTATGCACTATTACACAAGATTTAAAAACCACGAACACAGTTTTCGGGTGAGAAATTGCCAAATTGGATTTTGCCATTTTACTTTTTCAGTAGATGTAGCCATCTTTTAGCTGATGTGAATTTAAAGGGATATGCAAGGTTTCTGGATTTTACTAGGTATGTAATATACTGATGTATTTATTTACTTTTATGCATTTTGTTTTATTTAAGAAGTCCTTACAAGTTCTGTATTTACTGCCTAAAATCATGCAAATAGTTCCTTTATGCAGACACAGACCTTGTAGGATTGAATTTGCAGTGTAGTGTACTAGACTGTCAGCGACCACATCTCAGAAAACATGCTACTGAGATGTAATCCCTGATAGGCTAGAACTACACTGCACATCCAATGCTACTCTGCAGTGGGCAGGCCTAAACAGGGACTACTTTTTTTATTTTAGGCAGTAAAAACAGATATTTTAAATCCAGAAACCTTTCATGACTGAACTTGTCATTTTTGGGATATTGCCAAAAGACATTAAATGATGTCATAATATGACACACTGATAAAATTGTATTATTAAGACAACTGTTAGCTTTTTTTTAACCTTTAAATATATTTCTGTAGTTTTATTTTCTGATTTCATCAGTCGAATGTATGAAACCTAGACCTACTCAGAGCAATCTCTTTGAGCTACTCATATGTAATCTCTGTTCTCTTTGTGTGAGTTTGGGATGGGATCATTGACTGAAAGTGAAACACAGCAGGGTTTGTTATAACCACAAACTGCATTCATTTGCAAGCTGTTTGTGGGACAATGAGGTTTATTTAGACATCATAAAGGCATATTTAATTTGAAAGACTGTATTATATGTGCCAATATTTTCATATATTGGTAAAAGTGAGTAATGAATGAGGTCCAGTCTTTGGTCCCATTATATAAAACTCAACAGTAAAATATGCATAATAATAAATGATGCCAGATGTGGACCGAGTCCGGTTAGAAATGCTCTGGTATTTTTATTTTGAAGGTAACAATAATCTATAATGACACTCTCCTCTTCTTCTTCACAGTTCTGTTTCTATTGCTTCTAGTTCCCTCTAAGTGCGTTTTATGATGATTTATATTGTGCGGCGGGTTTTCATAGAGACTGTAATAAAGCATAGACTCACTTGTTTATCATAAGAACCACATGTTGCATATTTGTATGAGTATTCAAATCATTGACCTTATTTAACCATGTTCTGATGATATAGTCAGCAGTGGCAGCGCTAGTAAGGAGAGTGCATTGCGAGGCTCCGGCAAAGTCGCGCGGCTACGCAGCGCTAGGGGAGGCTCACAGTGCGCATGCGCAACTCACAATTTTCTTTCTCCCTCTGTTCCTCTCTCTCCCTCTCCTCCTTCTCTCTCTCTCTCATTCTCTCTCTCCTCTCTTTCCCTCCCTCTCTCCCTCTCCTTCTCTATCCCCCTCCCGCCCCCCCCTCCTCTCTCTCCCCCCTCCTTCCTTCTCTCTCCTTCTCTCTCTCCTTCTCTCTCGCAATTTTCCGAGCGTTGCACACAAACTCGGCTGCTGACAACTATATTAGTGATATATATATATATATATATATATATATATATATATATATATATATATATATATATATAATCACGCATACATACAGTGGTGGACTTCCAGGAGCCCTGGAAGAAACCATTTACTGAGATCTATTATAATGTGGAAACTATATATAACACACTCCTATGTAGCCGTTTTTTGTGGGGGTCAGTAAAAAAAAAGCTACCAAACAAAACTTTTTGAATTTACAGTTTTGCAAAAAATATGCAGCTGAAGCTAAAATGTAGCACATCGACAGACAAATATACGACCGACATTTTTATGCCTGAATTAGGGAAATGTGTCCCTAAGCACAGTTGGGTTAATTATTGCTTCAGCTATTTTCATTGACCCATTTGATAAAGATTTGTAAAAAAACAATTGCCTCTTGCAGCCCCTGGTACCACCTACTGCTCCTGTCACATCACGCTTGTGCGAGGAGCTTGGACGGTCACTCTTAGTCCCAGACTAATATAACACAAGAATAGATATGAGCTCAATTTCTACACAAGACAGTTTGTGGGTCTCATTGCACTTAATGTCAGCGTTATAATTATTGATGCAAGATTACTTCCATAGCAAGCAAGTTGGTTTGGTTGCCATATATAAAAGAATAAAAAGTGTTTCATATATTCATTCTGACATGTTTGTGTTATTCTCTGGGTGACAAATGGAAATACACACATGATTTTAAAAAAGTTTGTTCTGAGAAAATAACTTTTTGAGGACAACACACACATAAACAGAGTTTGTTGCCCATGATGTCATGAAATAACACCCCTTACGCTTTGTATTCCTTTCTACAGTTAGAGCAACGTCTTATAAAAACAGCCAAAGAAAAGATGGAGCAACTAAGCAGAGCTCTTAGTGAAAGTAAGTTAATAAGAGCCGAAAACAGAATGGTTGTCAGGAGTGCGATTGTGTTACATGGTTTGAGCACGGAGGTTACAGCAATAACTGTATAAATAGTCTAGATTAAACACCAAAATGCACCAACAACAAAGAATAAGCGTTACTTTACTTTGAATTCGATAAATACAAAATAATAATAAAATAATTTCAGAAACAATACCATTTTTGATTGTATTATTAAACAAACTTTCAAGTGTAACTTAAATTGTAGCAAACCTTGTTATACTCTCATCCTTCTGTTCAAAGTACCGGGTAGTCTTTATTTCAGACAAACTAAGGTTGTTCTCTTAGCCTTTCAATCCCATTATCTTAGGCTTTCAGCCCCAGCTAGGAGGATGAAAAAGGTTGGACCAGTGTAAGTATACATTGTGATTATTTTTAAATACACTTTTAGATTTAATTTAAAACTCATAAAGGTAAGAGTATTTCATTTTAATTGGGTTATTGCATATTTAAAATCTAAGCCTCCCTTTCTAAAATTCTAAAGGGCCACTGTGGTATAATAAAAAATCTTGTATGCATTTAAAAGATCGCGTTTTAACATTACAAACATGAAGCGTGACCTGATTTTTTTTTTGTATGAAAAATAATTGTTCTATAGTGTAGGAAACTACTTTTAATATAGACCGTGTGGAATAGTTTTTTCGTTCTCAGTCCTGACATGGTACAGGAGACCACAGCATGGCAGTGAACTCTAACATACTGTGCTACCGTTTCCATTGGTCTTAATGTAAACCACATAAAAACGAACTATAACTGGGTCCCCATGAGATATTGTTTACCCATCTAGTTAACTCATTGGTAAGATAAAGATGGATCAAACACATTGTTGTTGTTTTTTACCTGCCCATCTGTTTTCGTGGGGTAATCTTCTTAACAGGTTTTCCCCATGGAAAGTAAATTAAGTAGTGTGTTTTCAATGCATTATTCAGATTCAAGATCATGTTTTAGATATTTTTCAGTTTATTCTTTATTTAGTTTCAGAAGTAAACTCTTATACACAAATGGTAATGTTGCACAATATATGTGTTTAATATACATAAATTATCCTTCCTCTTACCAATAATTCAGCTCTGCTTATGTCATGAGAACCGATTAGAAATATCCCTACTGCAGGGCTAGCTGTTTATTGGGCTACATTACAAATATAAGCTCTAAGTTATGTTTATTCTTCAGCTTATACTTATTTAGTAGAGGAAATATGTCAAAAAGTTGGGCTCTCTTCCAATGCAATAAATACTAATTATTGTGACAGGCTCTGCAGAGAAAGTTACTATGGTTATTTATATTCCCTCATCAAGACATCTTTACTAGGTGACCCTTATAATATATCATTATTCACCGTACAAGCACAATATTGTATGCAAATAAATATTTGTTCCACATATAAACATAAGCAAGGAAAAAAAATGTATCGCACAATCTGCCCTATTAAATTCCCTCAACGTGTAAAACCGTAGCCCATAATGTAGCCCGCAAGACTTGCAGCTATTAAATTGGCCCCGTAAAGCAACCCGCCAACAGCTTGCGGGTTAAGGGCGAAAAAACCCTACGGGATGTGGAAATTTGAACTGTGCGCCCGCAAATCCTTTGTTCTCTCAAGCCCGTAACTGCTACGTTCCCAATTTCGCTCTTAAATTGCAACAAATCACTGGCGTTCAACCGCGTAACCCACAAATGGAGCCAAGAAGCCAACGGTTACTTGAGAGGACCTGCAAGGGGGTTAAAGTCCTATCCTTATCACTGTGAATGCCAATATACACACACTACTGTACGCATAATTAAAGGTAAAGTGATGTTAGGTATTAAAGTGAATAGCACAACATTCTCAAGCTTGCAAATCTGCAATATAAAATACATTTATTTCTGTTTAATTTCTGTGTTATAACGATCCCGGCAATCAATGTGTTAATACATGTAATGGAACTCGCATGGACTAGAATATCATATTTACTGATTTATTAATATTGCATTATTTCTGAAATGTGGGTCCGATCGTAACCCGTAATTGAAACTCGTAAGGCTTTGAAATCTATCCTCGATTTTTCAGTGACGTAATGATGACAATCTCATTTGTCATTGGCTCTGTCTAAGCCCGTAATTAGGAGTTTGACTAATTGGTCATGTTCACGGCCGTGCATCCAACGGCGCAAGAATGGTTTAGGGGCTTGAGTCTCCAGCCCGTAACTTGCAGCATTGTGGGATTTAATAGCTTTGTAACGCACCTGAATTTGTGGGTGTGCCAGTGCCGCTACGGGCTTCAAATTAAATAGGCCTGAATGTTATGTTTATATGTGCAAGAGGCAATGATGCACTAAAGTCTTGATGATGGCAAAAGGGTAGCAACAGAGTTTAGCAATTTGGACCTTCCAGTGCATCATGGGATGTACTATGTTATTGTGATCAGTAATTACTGATACCTTATTACATCATCTGAATAAACCAAGCATGTAATGAAAGACTTGTCATACAATGGTCATCTAGCAGTTTGACATTTCGCAGCGATGAAGCCCCTATACCTCCAGTTATATTTCATAATATATATTGCAATGTTTGACTTGTGTTATGATTTACATTACAATAAAAATAATGATCCACAAGAATATTATTATAGTAAAAACATCTTAACTTTTATAAGAAATTGTTGCTTCTACTTAATAATTATTTTAATAATATGATGCATAACAGCAAAACAGGACTTTTGCTGGCAGAAATTATAATACATGGTGAGCATTTCCTTTAATTATCAATTATGATGAAGTAATTCTTGAAATAGTCCATATTTATTTTTTTCCTGTGTAGTATTACATTTAGGTTGGTAAAACCGCATCCTATTTTGTGCCTTTTTGTAGCTGTTACATTTGATTTAGATCCCTGTTAAAGAACCATTGTAGTGCATTTACAGGTAAAGCTCCTACTTTTCACTGTATTAGTTTACCCATCAAAGCAGAGCTGCTTATCTTCTGCTACCTGTGCCAGGGGGTGTGCCCAGCTCTCCCTGGAAGCTGGACTAAAAAAAAAGGCTAACCAGTCAGACTCTTGTTCACACTGAGCATGCTCAGTAAAGAGGGTGGGGCGATGGTGGTTCATGCACTGTCACTGGAAGGGCCTATAATGGAGTTGCATGCAGGTTACAATACAACTGTTACCTCTGTGTAAGGGGGCTGATGTCATGTGACAGAGCCAGTGACCTCATAGCACATGCTAGTTTTAAGGTTCATGATGATGGAGCCCCAGGCAGAGCTGACCACACCTCCAAGGATATCGAAATAAGCAGCTCTGCTTGAGGAAAGAACAGAAAGTTTAAAAAGTAACAACAAATATTAACGTTTATTTATTTTAAACTGTATACTGTTTTAATAATCACTGCCCAACAAACATATAATCTTTATTTGTAAATAAACTTCAGTGGTCTGTTAAGTAAATAATCAAACCCTTTAAGAAAGATTTGATGGTAAGAACCAAAAGGCTCATCTATCCTTTCTGCTTTATCTACCAAACAATATCCAAAATTAATCTTCTTCTGTGAAATAGTACTTTTGCTTTATCAACCTCTAGTTCTTGCTTTCCTTTACAGTTCTTTACAAGCAAGTGGTTCACCATATTCCTGTAACTATATTCACTGCTGTTCATTTCATTAACAACTCAGATGAATGAATTTAACATGTTTAATAAGCCACATTCACCCTCCTCTCTAGGCGACATTATAGCCGCTTCCTTTCATATAATGAAGTGTTCTTACTGCAATGTTTTTGTGAATTGTCTTACAGTAGAGGGCGGCTGCCCAGACACCACTTTCATTGAAGATGCTGTACAAGAGCTTCTTAAGACCAGGCGCATTCTCAAGTGTTCTTACCCGTATGGATTCTTTTTGGAACCTAAAAGCACAAAAAAGGAAATCTTTGAACTAATGCAGGTGTGTATAAGGCAAACATGGAGGTGTAATTAAAGGGAATATGTGACCACAAAAAGAAAGTTGTTCTTAATAAGTTATGTTAAAATAATGCTAAAATCATTATACATTGTTCTAGTCATTTTTTTTTAAGTGACTAATTCTTGAGATATTAACCCGAGTTTGAGCTATTACGATAGTGTGCTGCCCCCTAGTACTAATGCACTACTTTAATGTTCAGCAGCACTCCTAACATACTCTGATTTGCTGATCAGAACTAGCTCCCCTTATAGAAATGGTTGGGGGCCGCTGTATTAAATTCTTCTTCTCTTTACTTCTGTAAATTACAAATTGCAGACAGACCTAGAAATGGTCACTGAAGATCTAGCCCAGAAGGTGAACAGGCCTTACCTACGCACCCCACGGCACAAGATCATCCGGGCAGCCTGCCTTGTGCAGCAGAAGCGACAGGAGTTCCTGGCATCGGTGGCACGTGGGGTGGCTCCTGCTGATTCACCTGAGGCTCCGAGGCGCAGGTAATAAAGAAACTGCTGCCATCTCTCTGACTGACTGACTGATTTCACAGTGTATGAAAACGCACATCTTGAGATGGAGCTAAATCAGAACATCTGCACACCATTAAAGGACTAAGAATCATGTTGAAAAAATGTTTACATTTGTAATATTGATCAGGTATTGTCTGTTATAGGTATCTGTGGTTATTGGAAGCCCTCCCACAAGAGGCTGCATAGATAATGAGGATGGAGGCTTGAACAGCTTCATGTGGCCATTGAATCAAGTGAATTAAGCTATGTTGATACAAAGTCTTAGAGAGGCAGTCTGCAGGGTCCAGTAGCCAGAACTTGTTTGCATCTTTCATTAGATCCAGATTGTAACTGTGTGTGTTCCTTTTTCTTTTATCTACAAATTATTTCACCCTGGTGCTGCTAAATTGAAATTGGACTTATGTCAGCAATTGTATGACACCAGGTCGTTCACGGTTCCTGGACAATGGCTCTGCTGTCACTATTAGATTAGATTAAATTAAATTACAGGTAAGAAAACAATTAAGACTATGGAATGCAAACCGTTCTTCTTGAAATTTAAAAATGTGTATTTAAATTAATAGAAAAATTGTCAGTTTGATCAATATCGTACTGTGTAACATTTTCTTGTACTACTAAAAATAAAGAGACAACCCTATTTTATCACAGTTTAGGCTATTTTCCACTGCAGGTCCTGACATCTTGTTATTAACAGTCTTACATTGATCTCTATTTTGGTAATTCTGCAGTGGCATATTTATCTGCAACACAAACGCTCTATTCTGTGAATTTCACTTGGTCATGCAGTGTCACCAGTGACTACTTGAAATAAGGCCATCTGTTCTGGTGGTCTCTAACCCTGCCCCTCCATCACACTATAACATCGAACCACCAAGCAGTTCCCTACCACATGCTATAAACCCAAGAATCTTTTAAAATGGAAGCCAACTCCTCCATTACATATTTTTTATGTACACATGTGCTATCTCCTCCTATTTACACCATCTTCAGTATTATACACGTGTTTATTGTACCACTAGTGCTATAGAATATGTTGGTGCTGTACATTTAAAATAATAAAAAAATAGCATTTTTGTATCTGAATTGTGAACACACCAGGGGTTCTCCAAAAGGTGAATATAATGTTATGCACAAACACAATGAAACAACATGATTCCAAATTTTTTTTCTTATGTGTTTTTCTTCATTAATGTTTGTGCTTTTGTTTTCTAGTTTTGCTGGTGGAACATGGGATTGGGAGTATTTAGGATTTGCATCACCTGAGGTAAAATGCTAATCTTCTCTTTACTTCCTTCAACAACAAAAAACTCTGCATATTATAAAGAAATAACTATTGTACAAAGACAATTATATTATAGTTCCTTCTCACTGGTTCCTTCTTACAGCACAATTTATGGAACATGGTTATTTTACTGATGTCATTTCTAACTGATTTCTTAGTATATATTTTTAAGTAGCAGTTACATATATACCCGTATATACTCGAGTATAAGCCGACCCGAGTATAAGCCGAGGCACCCATTTTACCACAAAATACTGGGTAAAATGAGTGACTTGAGTATAAGTCGAGGGTGGGAAATGTGCTGCCCCCTGTGTCCCTCTTGTGCCCTCTGTGTCCCCCTCTCTCTCCGTGTCTCTTCTCCCCTCTCCCTTCCCTGTGTCTCTTCTTCCCTCCCTTGTCACCCTCCTCAACCCCACTCCTCAACCTCCCTCCTCATCCTTAACCTCCCTCCTCATCCTTAACCTCCCTCCTCATCCTTAACCTCCCTCCTCATCCTCAACCTCCCTCCTCATCCTCAACCTCCCTCCTCATCCTCAACCTCCCTCCTCATCCTCAACCTCCCTCCTCATCCTCAACCTCCCTCCTCATCCTCAACCTCCCTCCTCATCCTCAACCTCCCTCCTCATCCTCAACCTCCCTCCTCATCCTCAACCTCCCTCCTCATCCTCAACCTCCCTCCTCATCCTCAACCTCCCTCCTCATCCTCAACCTCCCTCCTCAACCCCTCATCCTCAACCTCCCATCCTTGAGGGGGGTTTAGGTGGAGTAGGGGGGTTGAGGAGGGGGGAGGGAAAGAGACACGGGGGTAGAGAGACACACGGTGGGGGTAGAGAGACACACGGTGGGGGTAGAGAGACACACGGTGGGGGTAGAGAGACACACGGTGGGGGTAGAGAGACACACGGTGGGGGTAGAGAGACACACGGTGGGGGTAGAGAGACACACGGTGGGGGTTTAGAGACACACGGTGGGGGTTTAGAGACACGCGGTGGGGGTTTAGAGACACGCGTTGGGGGTTTAGAGACACACGTTGGGGGTTTAGAGACACGCGGTGGGGGTTTAGAGACACGCGGTGGGGGTTTAGAGACACGCGGTGGGGGTTTAGAGACACGCGGTGGGGGTTTAGAGACACACGGTGGGGGTTTAGAGACACACGGTGGGGTTAGAGAGACACGGGGGGGAGAGTGACTCAAGTATAAGCCGAGGGGGCCCTATTTTAAAAACTCGGCTTATACTCGAGTATATACGGTAGTCATAAACTAAAGTAATGCTTTTTTGAAAACTACTTAATTTAACCCAAACTGTAGATGACTCTGGAACGTATCTCAGTGTCTGAAAGTCCTGTGGTTTCAGTAGGATTTTTGTGTGGTTTCTTAACCTTTGGATTTTTTATCATACTGCCTAGAGCACTGAAGCTGTAGTTAAAGGGCAGGTTGTGAACTAACAAGGCTAAATTACTACCTGGGCATTTTGCCATTTGTTTGTTTGGAAGGAAATTTCTAATCTAGCAACATGTTTGCTTACTAATAAACACCTTAGTTAAGTGCATGTTCAGTACCGCTTACATATTAATGAATCCAGTAATCCTCATTTCCTGAAAATGACAAATTTAAGTAATAACAATTTTCCCAATGGAATGTATTCACCCCCTTTGTTATGAAGCCTATAAAAAAGCTCTGGTGCAACCAATTACCTTCAGAAGTCACATAATTAGTAAAATGATGTCCACCTGTGTGCAATCTAAGTGTCACATGAACTGTCATTGCATATACACACCTTTTTTGAAAGGCACCAGAGGCTGCAACACCTAAGCAAGAGGCACTACTAACCAAACACTACCATGAAGACCAAGGAACTCTCCAAACAAGTAAGGGACAATGTTGTTGAGAAGTACAAGTCAGGGTTAGGTTATAAAAAAAACATCAAAATCTTTGATGATCCCCAGGAGCACGATCACATGTATCATAACCAAATGGGAAGAACATGGCACAACAGAAAACCTGCCAAAAGACGGCCGCCCACCAAAACTCACGGACTGGGCAAGGAGGACATTAATCAGAGAGGCAGCACAGAGACCTAAGGTAACCTTGGAGGAGCTGCAGAGTTCCACAGCAGAGACTGGAGTACAGTGGATATAAAAACACCCCTGTTAAAATGTTTCTGTGCGGTAAAAAAATGAGACAAAGATAAATCATTTCAGAGCTTTTTCCACCTTTAATGTGACCTATAAACTGTACAACTCAATTGAAAAACAAACTGAAATCTTTTAGGTGGAGGGAAGAAAAAATAAAAATTAAATGAATGTGGTTGCATAAGTCTGCACACCCTCTTATAACTGTAGCTGTGTTCAGAATTAAGCAATCACATTCCAAATCATGTCAAATAGGACTCAGCATACACCTGCCATAATTTAAAGTGCCTCTGATTAACCCCAAATAAAGTTCAGCTGCTCTAGTTGGTCTTTCCTGAAATTTTCTTAGTCGCATCCCACAGCAAAAGCCATGGTCCACACAGAGCTTCCAAAGCATCAGAGGGATCTCATTGTTAAAAGATATCAGTCAGGAGAAGGGTACAAAAGAATTTCCAAGGCATTAGATATACCATGTAACACAGTGAAGACAGTCATCATCAAGTGGAGAAAATATGGCACAACAGTGACATTACCAAGAACTGGAGCTCCCTCCAAAATTGATGAAAAGACAAGAAGAAAACTGGTCTGTGAGGCTACCAAGAGGCCTACAGCATTAAAGGAACTGCAGGAATACTGGCAAGTACTGGCTGTGTGGTACATGTGACAACAATCTCCCGTATTCTTCATATGTCTGGGCTATGGGGTAGAGTGGTTAGACGAAAGCCTTTTCTTACGAAGAAAAACCAAGCCAGGTTACATTTTGCAAAAACACTTCTGAAGTCTCCCAAAAGCATGTGGGAAAAGGTGTTATGGTCTGATGAAACCAAGGTTGAACTTTTTGGCCATAATTCCAAAAGATATGTTTGGTGCAAAAACAACACTGCACATCACCAAAAGAACTTATGAATTATGAACAGTTCCAAATACTAGTCAATATTGGCATAAAACCTTCAGGCTTCTGTTGAAAGCTGAACATGAAGAGGAACTTCATCTTTCAGCATGACAACGACCCAAAGCATACATCTAAATCAACAAAGGAATGGCTTCACCAGAAGAAGATTAAAGTTTTGGAATGGCCCAGCCAGAGCCCAGACCTGAATCCGATTGAAAATCTGTGGGGTGATCTGAAGAGGGCTGTGCACAGGAGATGCCCTCGCAATCTGACAGATTTGGAGTGTTTTTGCAAAGAAGAGTGGGCAAATCTTGCCAAGTCAAAATGTGCCATGCTGATAGACTCATACCCAAAAAGACTGAGTGCTGTAATAAAATCAAAAGGTGCTTCAACAAAGTATTAGTTTAAGGATGTGCATACTTATGCAACCATATTATTTTATTTTTATATTTTTTCTTCCCTCTACCTAACAGATTTCAGTTTGTTTTTCAATTGAGTTGTACAGTTTAAAGGTGGAAAAAGTTCTGAAATGATTTATCTTTGTCTGATTTTTTTACAGCACAGAAACTTGACATTTTAACAGGGGAGTGTAGACTTTTTATATCCACTGTATCTGTACATAGGACGACAATAAGCTCCATAGAGTTTGGCTTTATGGCAGAGTGGCTAGAACAAAGCCATTACTTTCTGGAAAAAAATAAATGGTACGTTTTGAGTTTGGGAGACTCCCAAAATGAATGGAGGAAGGTGCTCTGGTCTGATGAGACTAAAATTGAACTTTTCGGCCATCAAAGAAAAAGCTATGTCTGGTGCAAACACATCACATCACCCAAAGAACACCATTCAGCAGCCGGGACTGGGAAACTGGTTAGAGTTGAGGGAAAGATGGATAGTGCTAAATACAGGGATATTCTTGAGCAAAACCTGTACCACTCTGCTCGTGATTTGAGGCTAGGACGGAGGTTCACCTTCCAGCAGGACAATGACCCCAAACACACTGCTAAAGCAACACTTGAGTGGTTTAAGGGGAAACATGTAATCGTGTTGGAATGGCCTAGTCAAAGCCCAGACCTCAATCCAAAAGAAAATCTGTGGTCAGACTTAAAGATTGCTGTTCACAAGCGCAAACCATCCTACTTGAAGGAGCTGGAGCAGTTTTGCAAGGAGGAATGGGCAAAAATCCCAGTGGTAAGATGTGGCAAGCTCATCTTCAAAGTTGTGGGCATGTTCTGTAAATAAAATGATGCAAATCCTCAAACAATCCATGTTAATTCCAGGTTGTGAGGCAACAAAACACGAAAAATGCCAAGGGGGGTGAATACTTTTGCAGGGCACTGTATGGGTTAATTTACAACTATATATCAGGCAGTAGTCAAAAGGCCTATGTAGTACCTACGGCTCATATGTTCTGCATTCATGCATAATTTTTTCATTTTCTGTATATTACCTAAACAATGTAATTTCTTTAGTTTTCATTCTTTATGTAATCTTCATTCTTCTGCCCTTTTCAGTGCCATTATATTAAAGTATTTTTTTCTGTGTATACATAAAAAATAGTGGCTATGGATCTTGACTTCATCTTCATAAATACATGTGGACACTAGTAGATAAAAATAAAGACTATGCCTGCTTTAGGTAATAACATTCAGCTGATGAAGTGCTTTATTTAAAAACCAGTTCATTACAGTGAATTTTCTTTTACATTTGGCATCATTGGCTGTTATAGGTGTAACAGTTGCTCATCACTGGAGTCTGCCTGCATTGTTCTGTTTAAATCCATCTAAATGATACCACACTTGGGACCTTTGCTGTGTGCCTTTTATAGGGCAGTTATCTAGCATATAAAAATGAGTGGTGCTTTTTTCCCCCGTTGTGCATTATTATTTTTTTTACCTTTGCCATGTGAGTTGTTATATTATTGCAGACTATATAATAAATGTGACAGTAATTAGCTCAGCATCACACCGTGTTTGAGATAGAAACTGAATCCCTAATCCTTTGTATACATGACCAGCATACCAATGGCTGTATAACTATATCAATATCTATGCAGGAATATGCTGAGTTTCAGTACCGGAGGAGGCACAGACAGCGGCGCAGAGGGGACATGCACAGCGTGCGCAGTAATACTCCAGATCCTGATGATAACAGTGAGAATATTTTAGGTACACTTTGAGCTGAACCTCTTCATTAGCTTAGCGGCAGGTGGTGATACCTTTTGAGCGGATAATACAATTTAATAGTACTTCATAAACTGTATAGATGAAGTCCACAGCTTCTACAGTCTTAAAGAACTATAATGGAAGCATAATGTGTCATTAGCTAGAACCAGCACAAATCCTGCACTCAGTACTACTTACTCAGAATCATAATGGAGGACACTGCAGCTTAAAGGGATTTGGATGGTTTCAAGATCTTACTAGGTATAACATATACCTTTGTATTCATTTACTTTTATTTTGTTAGAGTACATCTTAAAAGCAGTCTTAACCGGAATATACGTCTCTGTTTTGCATAACGAATACGACAATGGCTATATGGTATATTTGAGCTATATTTTTAGTCCACATATGTATCGCTTAGTGAGGTATAACAGGGGTATAAACCATGTAACTTCAGATCTCCTTTTATATCTGTATTTCCAAGGAGTGTTTTTTATGATTGATAATTAAATTCAGTTACATTTTGCTAATAAATTAGTTGTAAAAATATACAAATATTTCTATTGACAGATCTACATGAGTCTGTTGGTATCAGGAGACATGGAAACTCCATGGTGAGTTCAGCTTCTGTCAGTATTCTGCACAGATCTTCACTCCATGACTTTACTCATGTCTCTCGCTCTGAAAACCAGGACTCTCTCCAGGTATCTTTCTTCTGCTTCCTTCCTTCCTTATTCTTAATTTCATCTTTTCTTACTTTATTTAAAAAAAAAAAATAAAGAAACAAAAAAAATAATAATAATTATTGAGCAATTCAAATATATTCTATGTATTATACCATATTAAGCAGCTGTGCTATATTTAAATGTGTATCAAAGTACAAGACATGATAAAATAAATCTATTCATACTGGGCTTTTATGACAGTAAAGGGACAGTTCCAGAATATTTGTGTTAATTATTTGTAAAACTGTATAATTATGTTCCAAATTGTACACATTAAGCCTAGGTCTTCAAAAGAGACATTAAAGATTCAAGTGATAGAAAAAAAAAAAAAAACTATTTTATTAAAATTTGCACCTTTTAGACCAGGGGTGGGTAACCTTTTTTTTTATTTTTTTTATTATTTTTTTTACATCTGACCACAGACAACATATTTTCTAGTGCCACACATAATGATACATCATAGCTAAATATGTTTTATAAATCTAAATATTGGGGGGGGGGTTGTTTCTTTGTTTTCTTTTTTTAAATCTTTCAACGGATTTGTTTTGTTTTTAGTTTAAATATTTTTTTTTAAACTAAGTTTGATTATTTTTGTTTTAGATGTAAGACGTTGATAGTATTTTGTATTAATTTAATTTTAAATAGATTATTCGATAATTTACCACTGCATGTTTCTTTTTTTTAAATTACATTCTCAAAGCAAAAACGAACAAATTAAAATATTTAATCAATGTGGGGGGTTGTCCTGTTAGCCAATGAGCAGTAATATTGATGAAATCAACAGATGTATATATGTATGCTATAACAATGTGTTTCCAGTACCAGTAATTAAATATCATGTTTTTATGAAGCTAGTGTAGCTTGTAGAATTTCCATATCCCATTAATTCCTATATAAGTTAGCTAGCTTTCAGTGATTTTCTGCATTATGATATCTCCGTGTGATATGCAACTGTAATAATTTGAATAAAAGGAGTAAAGGCACCACACAAAATACAGAGAATATGTTTTATCTAATTTGTACCTATGGCACCAAGCAATATCACTGATAATAAATATTGTATTTCTGTACATGTGTATTCATTGTTCTGCTTTATTTTTAGGCATTGAGTTCTTTAGATGAGGATGATCCAAACATCCTCTTAGCAATCCAATTATCTTTGCAAGAATCGGGTCTGGCAGTTGACGAAGAAACTAGAGAGTTCCTCAACAATGAAGCATCCTTAGGAGCCATAGGTTCATCTTTACCTACAAGACTTGATCCAGCTCCAATTAGTATGGAAAACCCAAGGTCTGCATTGAGTAGCTCGGAGTTGTTGGAGCTTGGCGAGAGCCTAGTTAGACTGGGCGCTAGTAGTGATCCATATGCAACAGATCGACTTCTCACAGGCCCTTTCAATGATATGCAGGGTGGGTTAGGCTCAACACCTAGTGAGCTTGATTCATCTAGTCAAGACCCAAACATGAGTGAAAATCTCCTTGGCAATATTATGGCTTGGTTCCAAGATATGAATCCTCAAAGCATTGCGCTTATCCCATCTGCAACTTCGGAGACTGATGTAGATTTACAGCCCCTGAGTGTGAACGAACAACTGCCACATCCCACTCCAGGGGAACCATTACAGAATCGGGCAGAGGAGCATGCACTTTTTCAGGATGCACTAATTAATGAAGAGAGGGAAAGCCGAACAGAAGAAAGCACTTCAGAGGAGAATGTACCGCCAGCCGAAGCCGTTTCACAAAGTGATGACCACACAAATGAGCTCACGAGCAGTATGAATAGTTCTGAAGATGTCTCAAGTAGAACTCCTGAATCTGCAAACGAATGGGTTGAACAAGTACATTTGGTATGAACTTGACAAACAAAACTTTAGTTGTTAGTGAACAGGATTTCGTACACCACACCCAACCTGGAATTAAGGTTATGTGGCAAACCATTGACAATATGTGGAGTGGTGACCTGAGCATTTCGGAAACTCTCGGACCTTTACACAAACCAGAACTTTTAAAGAATTTCTTCTGCATTTAATTGGGTTTTGATTGCCTTTTTTGTTTTCAAAGCAAGAATTAAGTAGGGCAAATTCTACTTTCTAATAAAATGCAGTCTTTATGTAGCCTTAGTATGACGATACTTTAAAGTATAGGTTGCATTTTTCAGTCATTTAGGTTGTGTCTCATGAGAAATATAGGTTCTCTCCTATCATACCTCAAATGTTCCTCAGCTGAGACATTTAGCACTCCATTCATTTACTAATTCCTTTTTTTATTCTTTATACTTTTCAGCGGTCTTGTATATCAATTACAGAGATGAGAATCATAGAAGGAATACTATGTATAGGAAAATGTTGTGCATATTACACTATATAATGTGAGTATCTGTAAACATTTACAGCCAAGTCACTCCAATTCCCAAATTTTCAAAATAATGCAAGAATTAAGAAATGGTCACAGGTGGTAAGACTAACAGATGTGGTGATATAATGAATTCAGATCACTGTAATTTAGTCTGAGGAGTTATTGATTGTCCTTTTTATATGACTGCTTTGAGATATTAGGCCAAAAGTCTATGTACAAAGAAACATAAACATGATAGTATATTTAAAAAAAAGATTAGCAAAATCATAATATTATTGGACAAGGAAATCAAATACTTTGACATATTTTTCCAAAGCAGAAAACTGACTATTTTGACACTGAACTAAATGGGTAGTTATATGTAAGATGTGTTGTGAAAAAGACTGCTACTTTCCAGAAGGTGGAGTGCATAATATGTACCATGGCCACATGTGGCATTCTAAGTTGGCATATTCCAGAGTTGTGGGCAGGATTTTATGGTTTGTGGATATTTCCATGGTTGGAGGGCATTATGTAGGTTGATGAGTTAAGGATGTTTTGTGGAGAATAGGGAGAGAGAGATTGTCCTACTGCAGCACGGCCATTTTCAGAACTGTGCTGTTTTTCAGGACTATATGGGCTGTTACTTTGGCACGAGGAGGGTGAACAAAATAATGCACTTTCTACAACTCAAGGACTGTATGAAACAGATTTGGAGGTTCTTCTTGGAATCCAGACATGTTAGGGGGACAATCAGTCCATGTGCCAAAAAAGCTACATAGATTGAACGTAGCAGAACACACATTAATGCAGTGTATTTTAAAGACTTGGTGGCACATACTTCAAAATGCCAACTGGCATTGGAGATAATTGTGATCAGTTTGTCATACATCATTTGTAGCTATTGAAATACTGAGGGAAACTTTTTAATAAAACAATAAGAACAAGAACACCTACATCATTATTTAAACAACACTAAAGTCACACATTGGCTATCATGCATTTTAAAAAAGGAGTCGATTTTGAACATTACAAAAGTTTTTTTATTTGCAAGAAAAATCAGGTGCTGCAAGAATTGCCTTTAAAAACTGTTTTTGCGATTAAAGTGAGTTTAGTAGATACAGTCAGTAATGGGAGTAACTGATATCTTCGTTGAGCTCCTTAACCTTCGTGTTGGTCAAGGCACGGTCCTGATGCTGTTGCAAAAGTAGTTTGTACGGGGATTAAAAAAATATTTTTAAAACTTTCAACACTCATCTAAAAAAATGTTTTAAATGCTTGATAGCAACGTTTATGATTTTAGTGTCCCATTTAATATTAATTTGTGTTAATGGGCATGCAGACAAAGCTCTTTATACTACAACCTTTCAAATCTTCAAGTTGTACCGTGATCCCATGATTATTTTTCCCTACATTCTCTCCCTCCTGTTAAATGGTAATTTTCACCTATGTTTAAGTCTCTTTTATATGAAAAAGCACTCTTAGAGAAGATGAACTATTTACATAAAAGTTATGGAACTTTTTTGTTTGCCATGTACGCCATCTTGTTTGGGAAGAGCAGAAGTCCCCGTTAGAAGTTCCATTTCTGTCACTGACTCTTAGAATGCTATGCTGATTTGGGTCCATATTTAAAGACTACACGTGCAGTACTAAACTGTGACAGTCACATTTATGCTTTTGCTTTCTTCAGCAGCTTACCTAATGTAAGGTCTTGTGGCAATAAAAAGCAAGTTATAATACTTTACTCAATTATTTGAACTTCTATAAATGAACTTTTTTGTCCAAAAGTAGTAACTTGTGTATAGGTGAAAATTCCCCTTTAATTGATACTTTCAGTTCGTGCTGTGATATGCTGTTCTGTTAGTACATCGCAGATCTAATAATAAGTTCTTTGGACTCCATGATGGATATTGACTATAAACAATTGTCCAGTGAAGGAAAGTGCTGCGTTGCTGCAGATGATAATCGTGGTAAAGAAATTTGGTGTTTTTACTGTAAGATTTTTTTAATGTGTAGACTAACACATGTGCTTTTAAGGTGTCTTTAACATGCTATATTTGGGCAGGGGGAGACCTAGGTCAGGGGTCTGCAACCTTTTGTTAATCAAACTGTAGAGCATGAGGTCAACAGAGAGCCAGTAAAATAGAAACCATTTACATTATTGATAATGGACATATTCTATATTATTAGCATAAATTACACTTGGTACTCAGCCTATTTATACAAGGTTTGCTCGTATGTAGGAACACATACATTGAATGATGACTAGCTTGGGAAAATCTTCACATATTTGTGAAGTATGTAACAAACTAACAACGTTAGCCGCTATGGAAACCATAAACATAATCAAATTTTGGAAAAACTCCTAAATTTAACCCGACTTTTGTCATGGGTGCTTCCATCTTGGACTGCTAGTCTGATTGTTGCCTGAGGGGAAGGTTTATGTTACTGGGGATTGCTCTTCTGTGTGATATTTAGAGTAGTATTGTTCCTCCCACTCCTCTCAGGTATCTGATCCTTTTTGTAACAAAGGCAGAATGTCTCCCATCTTTAAAGTAAAACTGAATACAATAATTAAAAAGTAAAGGCTGTATTTATTTGTTTTAAACTTTATAAAAACGGTTTGAACATTATCAATTAATGTTCCTCATAAGGGCATACTATAAATATGATATTGCAATGACTTTTTTGAACTTATTGCTTCAAGAGGTCTGCCAGTTAGAAGTGAAATGGTAGTCAAATATTCAGAGGAGTCTGAAGAAAGGCAGCAACTACCACTGCTTTGAATTCACAGATTGACACATGCTTCATGTGTCCTTAGCCATTGCTGTATGGCCACACGCTGGCATTTGAACATGTCAGAAGAGCTGTGGTGGACATACTTCTACCTCAGCAGATGCAAGACATGGAGCCTACCACAGTTTGGGGGCCCGCTGAGGTTAAAGAGAAGGTTATACTGCAATTCCTGTGTGTGCCTCATCTGAATTCGGAAGGGGGCAGGAGTGGGTTAACTGAAATAGGTTGCAGACCCCTGCAGGTATCAAAGCTTGTTTTCTCCTACCCAGTATTAGCACTGATAATTGAATTGAACTTCAATCATGCATATATCTGTACTTTTTACCCAGCATTGAAGCACTTCTATTGCTCATTACATTTAACAGTATTTCATTTCAATAAAGAACAATTATATGGTACAGACTGTAACAGGAACCCTCAGCTAAACCTTCTCGAGTACTTATAGCTTAATAGAAATCTCAGTGTGTTGCACAACTTGTCACCGTGCCTTTGCCTACTTAGATCAATAGCTGACACATTTTAAGAGATTAATATGAATTTTAATAGCCTTTTAACTCTGCTATGAAATGAAACAACCTCCATATAAAACCACCCATGGCCTTGCCTTTACAGCAGTTACTAAAAAATAACCTCAAGTCTGACTTAGTGCTACAACGAAGTAATATTTGCTAGAGGAGACATAGACTACTGTGTGATTGCTGCTTTAGCTTAAAGGACAAGGAAATCTTTCTTTCAAAGGGCATACTGCTATATACCGTGTGTATATATAAATTAAATAGTAATACAATATGCATTGCAACTACTTGGATGACTATATTAGAAAGCAAATAATTCCAAACATGTGCATAGCACTTGCTGTTCTCACTAAAGGGGAACTGTTATGGTCATATAATACGGTGTCATTGGCTTATTAGTAACTGATTAGCAGTAAAATAAATTAAATGTAGAAAGTAGCTATTAAGTTACATTTGAATATTGGTGTTTCAGGAACTAGCAGAGCCGCTTCTCTCCACCACCTATTAGTTGTGGAGTGATATAGGATCTGCCAAGGAACATGGCCTGATTTTTATTCTGATTCACCTAGGTTTGCCTATAGTGGTTACTGCAAGAAAGGAGGCAAATTAAAGACCGATTTCAGGACAGCATCCTGGGTAGATAATCTTCTACCTCGTAGACATCTGAGAGTGTATTATTATTATTATCCTTTATTTGTAAGGCGCCAACATATTCCGTAGCGCTGTGCAAGGGTTGAGCAAAAGAAAAACACAATGGCGGGCCCTGTCTTTGAGCTTAACATTTTGGGTACCTGGTGCTTTTTCCCAAAGCACCTGCCAAGATTGAAAACTCGCAGACTTACAATCTAAAGGGAATAGTGTAGGGAGAAACATATTTGTTAGAGTCTGAAACGCTACTTTTTAAATGTAAGCTTTAAAAGCTAAATTTACATAATTTTTTTATTTTATTTGATAAACACCCAAATCTCTGTTTGACCATTACAGTCGTCCTTTGACAGGCTGAGACTTGATCAAAGTTCTGCTACTGGATATGACTCTTTGTATAGGCAAGAACCATGTTAGAAATCTCACTGACAATATGTGGTGGCTCCCCCAGGTAATATTATTCTGACACCGCTAAACTTTTATGCGTACTCCACCCCTAACGCACCTCATTCTTATACGATTTTAAGTAATGTCTATAATATGGTACCACTTGGCAAGTTTTTTTAATTCTGTAAAATCTCCTATATTTTTTTCCTATATTTTTTTGCTATGCTCAGTTTGTTAACATAAATTTACTTACTTTCTGTATGACTATTGTTTTATTTTTATTTTCTAAAACTTTCATGTGAACCTCGTGTCATGTCACTTCCAGAAAGTAAATCTTTTCTGTTGTAAAATGATATAAAACACTAGAACCCTGAAATAGTTCTGTGTGGATTATTTTTATGAACTGGTCGTACACGTTTATTTTTTCCTTTTCTTGCACAGTGACGGTTTCTTGTATTGAGTTGTAATTCTCCTACAAAACCACATATGTGCATATAGATTTCCATGCTATATTGACCACGATGACTGCTCAGTGGGGCAATGGTGAATTCTGTGGGTTCTAGTAGAGTGTTACTTATTTAGGCTGTGTGATAATCTTTCTGTTCTGTTGCAACTTAAAGGGACACTTTCACAACCATATCTGCATTGCTTAGATCAGTGGTGGGCATCTTGATCCGATTAGGGTCACCAACAGTCTAGGATTTCAGTCTCTCTCTGCTTAAGCTCAGGTGTATCAGTTGCACTCATCTTGGCTCAATCAGAGAAAACCTGAATACTGTTTGTATCCCTTGTAGGACCAAGTTGCCCACCCCTGGCGTAGACAGAAGGTTATATACTGAAGAAAGTTGCTGGTTTAATTCCATTTCTGCTATCTTCTCTCTGATATCCGAATCTTGTAAGAAGTGAGAACTGAATATTTTATATTATCCTAAAATCATGTTCTTTTAACTGATTTTTGGGTACATTTTATCATAAAAAATTACAAATGTTACAAATTAAAAAAAAATGTCAAAATAAGCATTAATTTTTTTGTTTTTATAATTAAATTAGTGGCATAAAAATGACATGCTATGTAAGATTTTATGTGCTGTAAATCTTATCACAACTTCCACCCTGCCACTCCTTGCTAACTGCCCTCATCCAGTAGCCTTTTCTCAGTAGCTACTGCTTTAACCTATGAGACGCCACCCAGTGTAATTAGCAAGAAAGCTAATATGCTACTGATGAACAGAGCATGCTTGACTGGCCATCCATGTTTTACTGATCATAGTGCTGAGCACATCTACAGTGTTGCAAAGGCTTTTTTGAACAAAGGTAGATGATAACATGCCACTAGATTTGGGTCTTAAAAAGCCTCCAGAGATGCTTAAACATCAAAACCAGCTAATTCCAAGTAAAAATATAAAAAATCACTAACTATTGGTATACAAGCATGTTTTAAAGCATTGCAGAAATTATGGTGAGTGTCCCTTACACCACACAAATCATCTTAGTACAGCCCTTTCTTCTTGGTACATACAAAAAGATTATACAATAGCAACAGACTTTTCAATTCAGCAATCAACGTTTGACAACCTATTTTGTAAACAGGTTATTTTATAATACAAAAAGTTACTGTAATCTTGAGATGTTATTTGCACTTTCATAATCTATACTTGATACATTCCCACTTTATATACAGTAGCAGGATATAACTATGTAGATGTTTGGCCAAATGAATGCTGTTCTTAAAATGAAAAAAAAAAGTCTGATTAAACATTTATTACTTAAACAGGTTTCATTTTGTCTCATTACACTTTTTTTTGTTGAGTTTCTTTATTTCTTTGTTGATTTGAAACATATTTATTATCATGTTTTAGAAACCCGTCTAGAACAAATGTGTTCATCGGGTTGTCATGCTCCTCAATATAATCTATTCACTGAAGACTTCATAGTAAACGGGCACACTATAGACACAGGCAACATATAGAAACAACAGTGCACAGTATAGTCTTCTATTATCCCCATTTCCTTCTTGGTGTCCCCCCCTGAACTGAACTTTTTGATATATATATATATATATATATATATATATATATATATATATATATATATATATATATATATATATATATATATATATATATATATATATATACATCAGATTTCCATTAAGTGTAGACAGGCTACTGATGCAAAGCTCTTTTCTGATCCATTCACTCTGTCTTCTCTTTCAATTGCCCTGGGACATACCCATATCCTCAGACCAGTCTCACTTCCTCACCCTTTCTCAGGTATCCTACTATCTTAGACCCTCTCATCGTCAGAGGCCTACCTCCATATCGGTCTCACTCTCCTTTCTCAGGTATCCTACTCTCTGACCTCTCATCCTCAGATGCCTACCTCCATATCAGTCTCACTCCCCTTTCTCAGGTATCCTATGCTCTCAGACCTCTCATTGTCAGAAGACTACCTTCATATCAGTCTCCCTCCCCTTTCTCAGGTACTCAACTCTCTGACCTCTCATCCTCAGATGCCTACCACCATATCAGTCCCCCTCCCCTTTCTCAAGTATCCTACTCTCTCAGTCCTTTCATCCTCTGAGGCCCACCTCCATTTCAGTCCTCCTCCACTTTCCCAGGTATATCTCAGTCCTCTCACCCTCTGAGGCCTACCTCCATATCTGTCCTAATCCCCTTTCCCAGGCATTTTACTCTCTCAGTCCTCACACCCTCTGAGGCCTATCTCCATATCAGCCCCCTCCCCTTTCTCAGTCCTCCCTAAGCTCTCTTTCTCAGCACTCTCCACCCCCCACCCTTTCAGGACTTGTCTCTCTGTGCTCTTTGCTTTCTCTCAGCACTCTTTCTCTCTCTGCCTTCCCTATTGTTCTCCATGTCACATTTTTATTAATATGGTTTCTGAAATTTGCTCACTAACCCTTCATAGGAGGAAAACAATTCCTCATATGTATACAACCTAAGTGACTGCTTAGGGTCGCCACTTATTTTTGGGGAAGCCACCAATGTGCACTCCCAATTTATATTTGTATAGAAACCGATTAGGGTGCAGAGATAAGTTAGAGCGGGAAGGATGTATATTTTATAGCATCAAGTATAAATGTGGTTTAAACTAGCATCAAGTGGAAATGACAAGGTTCAAACTAGGATGTGGCTGGCTGAGAAAAAACATTAGTAGGAAATGTAGCTGACATTTCTATTTGTCTTACTATAGGATTCAACAAAGCATAGCAGGTACAGATGCTACCAATTACTCCAAAACACTATAGAGGTACCCAAAAATGTGCATTAAACTTTTAACACAATATCTTCAACAGCTAATTACAAAGTTCACAGAAGGACTAAGCCCATCTTTAATACACTGAACCACCCTTCAAATGTGTTTACCTATGCATAAATATACAGTCCTAAATAGGGACCAACTGCATATAGTAATGTTAAATAAACCAAAAGACAATTGTATTCAGGAGTAATATAAATAAACTTTGATTTAAGTACTAATAGTAGTAATTATGTAAAAGAACAAAACTACTTTAATTAAACCGCAAGGAGAGATAGTGTTATATGTCTTAAATACAACCTTCCAAATAGCCCATGCAAATGTCCACCCCATAGCTTATGCGTACACTGTTTCTATAATACTAGATTTAGTACCTGAGGAAATACTGTGTCTCAGCAGCATTTTTGCAAGTGGGCAGCCTTTTTCAGGAACTGGTTGGAATGTTTCAGTGAGTAAAACAGAGCTTATTTTAATATTTAAAGAACATGGAACCTTCCATGTCCCTTTAAACACTTCTCTGGTTATATTGGCTCACAATGGGCATTCTCTGTCTTCAAATGTAATATCTTGTGTAGAAATACTCATGTGTAATTATGTATTGGTTGTAATTATTTAAAGGATATCACTTTAATTAAATGTGTTATACATTCCCAAATAAGAATTAGTACTAGTGAAGATGAAAAAAAAAATTTAATTAATTTGACAACAGCTTACTATATTCATGCAAAAAATATATTTTCCTACAGATAAATACACTATTTTAAATTCATGTTATAAATATGAAACCCACCAAACTGGATTCAGCACCCTCGACCATGCCGCTTTGCAGTGGAGATTGGACATTTTATTCCTTCATGATTGTTGGCATAATAAGAAAACAACACAAAGCCAAGCTGTCAAGTGTGGATGGAGAACTCAAAGCATGAAGTATCCTTGTAGGGCAAGCACCACTTGGTTGGGAATGAATTGTCCATTACCTGGTGGAAGAAACCAAACCAAACAGATGCTGATCATATTCGAGAATAATAAGATGATTTCCCTATGACACATAGCAGCCTTGGCTAATTGTGCTCTGCACCGCGCAATAAGAAAAATATGTGCTCCACACTATAAATGATGTGGAAATAAAAAACAAGTTCACAGTAACTTTTCTGACAAAAGATCAACTTTTTAAATCACATTGACATGAAAACTTATTTAAATGTATATTTAATACAAAATAGTTATGAAAACTGGGCCAGGACATTGTTATATTAATATATCACTGAATGTAATGGTAGTGCTTACAGAACAAAAAACTATACAAGATGTAATTTATATACGTTGACCCTCAGACAATACATTAGCTTGAATACTAATCTACCATCTTTTTGAATGCGGTTTCAGATATACCACTTGAATTATACAGCTACTAATGTTTTCTCTTGCTTATTAAAATATCCAATTATCAAGGGTGATTCAGTGTGGAAACCATATTCTCCTCAGTCCAGGTCACTTCCTATAGTCTTCTTCTCTTCCACTGGGACAGTGGGTACTGGCATTGGGGAGGCTCTTCTCTTGTTATAAACACTTATCTTTACTTCATTGCAATCTGGGGGTTGAGATGCTTTTGTATTTCTTCCTTGTGCCTCTCTCCCATGACACAAGTTTTTAAAGGATGCTGTTTCTCCTATGATAAGGCTGTCTGCTCATCTGATGCCTGCTGATAATAACTTGACATATGCTTGGACTGCTGGGTACCACCTGGAATTTCGGGAGTCCTGTTTTGTTATTGCTAGGTTCTTGAAAGTTCACTGATGGACATTTCTTGTCATGGCACATGCAGCCTTCAATCCCTTATGGAGGCTTTTTTTTATATGCCAGGGGGCAGTACAGCGTGAGATACATTATGATCCAAGCTACAAAGAACACTGGCAGACGCAAGCTCTCCTTACCTACTGAGCAGTTCCAGATCTTCAAGGACTACAGTCTACTATACTGTTGTACTACAGAGTGGAGCACAAAAATGTAAAGGAAATGACCAATAGCTCTCACTAAAGCAGGTGTCTGCAACATATGCATCTAGAGCCCAATGTGTCTCAATTCAACTAAAGGCTCTTTTGTCATGATCAAATCAGGTATGACAATCAATGCGGCAGAATACAGCTGTGAATTAAAATTCATGTCTGTTTATGTCTTTCATTTGGTGTCTGTTGCAGTTAATTGTCTTGTGTCTTCTGAAACCGTCTTTTACGAAAGAAAGGTAACTTATACATCCATAACTTGTCCATACATTTTGCACTTCTTACAATATATTATTTTGAATAAGAGAAACTTAACTGTTTTGCTGCTGCTTTAAAATAAAGTGTGAGTAAAATATTGTTATGCTATTATCAGATATGAGCATTAACAGTAATTTTAAGATGTAGGCTTTCATGGAGTGGGTGGGCACACAACTAACTTTATCCTACGCTTCCAAACATCGGGTAAGCCATGCAAAAAACATACAATTCATAACAATATAGGGCACTGCCTTATAATACCTTGTATAGTCAGCTCTCAAGAACTTAACTTGTACAATCTCTACACCCACACATTTACACATCTCTCCAGGCCTCCCTGCAAATGGCAGCTGCTTACAGGAAGGGACTAACTGTTGTTATAACCCTTTCTCGATAACAAAAAGAAAAATGAAACTGTCCCCAAACTACATAACAATCCAATCCATTCACTTACAACAGGACAAAATCTGTGTAAGTACTGGAGACTCTCTCAACCAACTGACAAACTATCAATGACCTCATCTATCCATCTCCTCTATTGTCTTTTCTCTGTGTATCTTCAATCCCTCACAGCATCAGAGTCTTCTTTAAGGAATCCTGTCTTCTCATAATATTGCCAAAATATTTGCGCTTTAGCCTTATGATCAAACCTTCCAGTGAACAGTTTGGCTTGATTTTCTGTAGTATTGATTGGTTTGATTGTATTACAGTCCAAGGGGCTCAAAACCATTTTTTCCAGTATCACAATTAAAAGGTGTCACTTCTACAGCACTCTGTCCTCTGTATGGTACAGCTCTCACATCCAACTTACTACTATGTGGACCTTTGTTTATAGTGAAATATATTTACTTTTTAATAGCTCGCCCAGATCTGCCATAAGTATCCTCCCTAGAAGCAAATGTCTTGTAATTTCATGTCTACAGTAATCATCTACAGAATTCTTAGAGCCTAGGAAAATAAAATCTATCACTGCATCCACTTTTCACCATCTACGTGCCAGGAATTGAACTTGCTATTTGCCATGATATTATTTTTTTTTGTCATGTTGAGCAGCAGGCCATCTTTTGTACTCTCTTCTTTTGCTCTCATCATTAGGTGTTTTTGTTCCGCCTCACTTTCAGGCATCAGAGTAGTATCATCCTTGTGTCTGGGGTTATTGATATTTCTCCCAGACATATTGATTCTTACTTTGGGTCTGTCCATTCCGGCCTCACTCATGATGTATTCGGCATATAAGTTGAATAAATAAGGTAACAATATACAACCTTGTCGCACTCCTTTCCCGATCTTGAACCATTTTGTTGTTCCATGTTTGGTTCTGACCATGGCTCCTTGGACCACATACAGATTCCTCAGGAGGCAGATGAAATAATCTGGTATTCCCATCTCTTTAAGAACTTGCCACGTTTTGTTTTGATAAGCAGAGTTAAAGGCTTTTTTCTGGAACTGCTTTCTCTATTAACCAGCGAATATTGTCAGTTTGATCTTTTGTGCCTCTGCGAAACCTGGCTTGCACATCTGGTAGTTCTTGGTCCATATATATCTCTGAGGCTGTTGGAAGAGAGTGTTTACTGTGACCAGAGAATTATCTTGATAGACTTCTACTATGCGAGTCCGCAATTTTAACATTGCGTTACCAACAACCTTGGGCAACCCCACAATTACGACAACTATATGTGTGATCAATAGAAAAATGGTGTATACATGTGTTTATCTCCACTAGAGTGCAGAATTGCTCCATGATCCAACTATAACATAACACGTAATATACCTTTGACCTAATTTTAATGCCAGAACCTACCATTGCTTCTTATCTGCACCTGTTCATTAGCACTTAGCTTATACCCTCAGGAATTGAGCCAGGTAAGCCTCCGGATACATGTGTTATCTTTCTGAAACCGTTCTGTATTGAATATTCAAGGTGAAACCAACAAATAATCAAATAAAGAAAATGTTGTATATGATATTTTGTACTTAAAATGTCCTGACAGGCCATTATCTTTATGCATGGCCTAAACACATCTTTATACGTACTGTAAAAGGGTACCTAACAGACGTCCTCCATTTTCAACCTTCCTATTCAATTTGACTTCAGACCCGTTCAAACTCTCAAACACCTGACTTTAGATGCACTGCCATGAGAGAAGAGGAATTCAAGGTTGCTGCATTTGCAGACAAGATTCTTCTTCTTTTAACAATCCCAAAAATGCTATTTCAGTGATTCTGTCCTCCTCTCCTTTTTGTTCTTTTGTTTCTTCTCCTCTTCTTTCCCCTCCCTCAATCCTTCTCAGTCCTCTTTATCCTCCTCCGTTCTCTGTATTTCTTACATCAAGACTTAGAATGATAATATCAGTATTCCAGATCTGTTTATCTAGTGACCCACAACATATGGATGCTTTGTTCAAGCAAGCAGTTAGGCAGTAGAATAATATATTGTAATGAATTGTCTTCACCCAGTTGTCTCTGGTACAGAATGTACAGTGCCTTGCAAAAGTATTCACCCCGCTTAAAAAAATGTGTTGCCTCACAACCTGGAATTAACATGGATTGTTTGAGGATTTGCTTTATTTAATTTACAGAACAACTTTGAAGATGTTTTTTTTTTTATTTACTTGTACTTCTCAACAACATTGTCCCTTACTTGTTTGGAGAGTTCTTGGTCTTTATGGCAGTGTTTGGTTAGTGGTGCCTCTTGCTTAGGTGTTGCAGCCTCTGGGGCTTTTCAAAAAAGGTGTGTATATGTAATGACACATCATGTGACACTTAGATTGCACACAGGTGGTCATCATTTCACTAATTTTGTGATTTCTGAAGGTAATTGGTTGCACCAGAGCTTTTTGTGGGCTTCATAACAAAGGGGGTGAATACATACGCACATGCCAATTTTCTGTTTTCTATTTGTAAAAATAGTTTTATGTTGTATTTTTCTCATTTCACTTCACCAATTTAGACTATTGTGTTCTGATCCATCACATAAAATTCAGATTAACGAAACATTGAATCTAAGGCTGTAATGTAACAAAATAGGTATAAAGTCAAGGGGGTGAATACTTTTGCAAGGCACTGTATGTAGTAATCCATTATTTGCAGTAACTCTGTTAGGAATTTTACCTTTTGCAACCTTTAAAGGATCAAAAATAGTCAATGTTTCTCTTTTTGTTGTATTACATTAAGCAAAACAACAATTAAAATGTATTTAGCATGAATATTTTTTTATTTTTTTTAAATGCTAACAGATTGTGCTGTGATATGCATTAAAGGGACATGGGACACAATTTTTCTCATGCAATTAAAAGAGTGTTTGATCCTATCTTCTTATGGTAGCACAGCACAAGGCAGCAGTGGCGGTGAACATCAGCTAGATGGAGCTACCGATATTCTGATGCCATATCATAGAGTCAAGGCTTAGGTAAACTGTTAGGGTTAGTTCAAGGGTTAGGCTAACATTATAAGCTTAGAAGCGCTGCAAAATATCAGCACCGCATCTAGCGTTTGAAGGCCGCTAACAGGATAGATCTGAGTGTTTTAAATATTACAAAAGTGGTTTCTTGCAGGGAAAAAATGTAAGTAAAAGCATAGAATATACTTTCGTTTTATAGACTATATCATTGTCAGACAAGTAAGAATCGCTCACTTGCTGAAAAGGGCAAGCCCTCCAACCAATTAAATATTTAAATTAAATTAATTTTATTTTGCTACTGAATAAATCTCTTGTCTGTATCTGAGGACTATCCCTGGTGAGTATACTGTGAATAAGCAAAAGACACACCATTAAAAGAGCATGTTGTAATGCAACCTTGAAGTGTTAGTTATTGCATTCAGTGTTACTTTAAGGACATTCCGTGTTTTAATATTGAAATTAAACTACCTAAGTGTTTATTTGCCTATTCAAACATTAATTTATTGACAAGTGCTTAAAGGCTGTTTTTTTTTTATCATATAAACTTTATTGAGAGTAGAATGAATGACTACAACAAATAAAACATTTCAGGAATGAAAATACATTGAAACCTAACATAGATGTCCTCCACAATGTGTTACTGAAGCTGTTCTAAATTTCCTCAAAGTAACTAGTTTTCAACATTTTTAGTGATATTTATTATACATATTAAAATCTAACAGCTCCGTAGAGATAGTAAGCTAGTAGAGCTTAAATAGATTCAGTGTAAAGAGTAAAAGGGGAAAAAGATAAAAGTTTGCTCTAGCTTGCCAAAACAATGGGAAACTAACTGGAGTCATGTATGCTCGGTGTAAAATTTTTAGAGACGTTTCCAGGAGGCTGAAGTTAAGTGAGCCCCTGGAGAGGTTCAAACAAGCCTTGGCCCAAGTTTTCCCCTCCCAATTTTGTTGTAGATCAGATTCCCACTTTATCATGAAGGAGGGCTTTGTAAGATCCGGGGAGAGTTAAATATGTCATAGAGATTTCCCAAGGTTCCCTTAAAGAGCAGTACATTCTTGCATATTGTAGAGAGCCAGGTAGCCATAGGGGGTCCATGTTTCCTCACCACCTCCCCTATCCAATATCTTATTTTTATAAGGTTAAATAGCTCTTGCTGGGGCACTATGTAATCCCTTTTCACCGTATCTAGTGTTAAGATTCTGTCACTATCCACCCATGTTCCTAATTTGTCTAAGTTGTGCGAAATCCAAAAATTTCTCGATTCCACTGATAAGGAGGTTAAAAAGGTGGGCGATGAGAATATAGAAGTTAGGGGAGATAAGGCGTGGGCTAATTTGTGTTCCCGTCCGGCCCGATTCCAGACCTTTAAAGTGAAGCTAGTAATAGGGTTACTTATCTGGTCCCCGTAGGTGTCAGAGGGAGGAGCCCATAAAATAATTCCCCAAGTCAGGGGAGCCATTAAAGCGTTCCTCAATAAACACCCAGTTTGGTTGGTGAGGGATGGAGCGTGCCAGGGGGATAAAAGCAAGCTGCGCAGCTTTGAGGTAGTTGGAAAAATTAGGGCATGATAGACCGCCCTTGGATTTGTGCCTAAACATTGTCTTCCTTGCTATCTTTGGAGGTCTGTTCCTCCATATAAATTTAAATACCAGGGATTGGAAACGGGATAGTTCTGCGTTGTTTATTTGAATGGGCAAATCTCAGAATTGAATTAAAAAGATTACATAGGTGAGGGGCTAGTATTTCTGGGAATTTCTTATAATAAATGTTGGTAAACCCGTCCGGACCAGGTGATTTTCAAGCTTTAGCTCTTTTATTGTCTCTAGGGTTTCCTCTACCGTTACCTCCTTGTTTAAGTTCTGCAGATCCACTGCTGAAACTTGCGGAAGATCAAGGGAGTTTAGATATGAGGTAATATAATGTTCTGGGGTCGTGTTATGAGAGGAGTAAAGAGATTGGTATAAGTCCCTAAATGGCTCTTGGATTTCATTCTGGCTGAATGTAATCGCACCCGTCCCTGCCCTAATTTGGGAGATTCTAGATTGTGCGTACTGTGCCTTCAGGCTCCTCGCCAGCAGTTTATCAGGCTTATTCGCCTTCGAGTAAAATAGATGCTGGGTTCTCCTTAGTGCCTTTTCAGTCCTAACCACTAATATACCTTCCAGCTCCAATCTGGCCCTGTCTATCTGAGTCCTAAGAGAGGGGGGAAGGGGATAGCTGGTTTTGCTTCTCTAATTGCGCTAAATTCCTAATGAGATCACTCTCTCGTTGGCGGGTCATTTTTTTGTGATGGGAAGCGATTTTGATGCAAGTCCCCCGTATGTAGGCCTTATGGGCCACCCATACCCAGCCTCACCCCGACTCCCCCCCCCCCGGCGTTGATTTCAAAGAATGCTTTCAAACTCGGCTGCAATTTGCTCTTGAACTGCGGACAGTGCTAATAGATATTCATTTATTTTCCAGGAGTAGGGCAGATGAGTCTGGGACCCCAGATCCACCTCCAGAAAGACTGCTGCATGGTCTGACCAAGTGCACGGGATTATGTTTGCTTCTCTGGAGTGATCAAGTAGTGCAGAGCTCACAAGGAGAGCATCAATGCGGGAGTAGGTCCCATGGGTTGAGGAATAAAAAGTGTATTCTTTCCCCCGCGGATGGTGCCCCCTTCAAGCATCCACTAGGTCTAAAGAGTGCAGGAGCCTCCTAATCTGCTTGATTTTGTTTGAGAAGAGGTTATGAGCGGAAGGTTTAGACCTATCTGCCACTTGGTCCAGGACCAAGTTGAGGTCACCCCCTATTATTTGTCCCCAGTTCCCCCCTCTAAAGTTTTTTAAAATCTTATCAGAGTCTTATGGGGAGCTACAGTGGGCGCATAAAACGATGCTAAAGAGATCGAGGTTCCTTGAACCGTACCTTTAATGATATAAAAGTACCCCTCCCGGTCCACTACTTTTGCTTCCAGTTGGAACTGGAAATTCCTGTGGAGCAAGATCGCTACCCCTTCCTTCTTAGATGTTTGGGTTGTATGATAATATTGGGGGTTAAAGGCTGTTTTAACTCACTGGAACCTTCAAAACAATCCCTGCAAAGGTCCACCCTGGTTGCTCATACGTACAATATTTTTGTAATACTAGATGTACTAGCCAATGACAGCCTGTCTCACCAAAATGTTACTAAAATACTGCAGAGACACATCCAGTCGTTGGCTAGTACATCTAGTACTATAGAAACATTGTACAGATGACCTATGAGAACTTTGCAGGGACTGTTTGGAAATTTTAGCGAGTAAAAACAGAGCTTCTAAGCATGTTAATAAAATGATGTTTAAATATGCAAATAAACATTTAAATGGTTTAATATTAAACACAGGGAACCTTCCGTTTCCATTACAAACAATAATGAATCATTGAAGGGTATATTTTGTAATGTTCTGAAACATTTACCTATCATTATGGACAATTATATGTGACAGTTCAGTGGTAATTTGTCATTTCTAATGTTGTAACTATAAGGAAAGAACACAGTAGTTGATAATGCCCTGACAACCTATAATACTGAACCTTTATGGCTGGGATTTCTTTTATATGTGTAAATTCGTGCATATGAAATTATTTTTTAGTTTGTACGTTTTATTTCAGTACATAAATATGTTTACTTTATATTTATGTTTATTATATAATGTTCTTTTTGTATTTCCTGGCCACCCACACCACAAAACAGTATCTGAGACTAAGTACCAAAATGCGCGTGCGCGAAGTTTGACCCAGGCGCACGCGCGAGATTAGAGTTGTGCGCATGCGCAGTGGATAGGTTTGCGTCCTGTGTTTTGTTTATTTCCGAAGACAGGGTTGTGAGAGGGTGAGAGCACGGAGCTTCAACGGTAGGAGTGAAACGGCAGGCCGGTATGTGTGCTTAGATTAGTTATAGATGCACACAACGTGTGTGACAGGGCCCTGTGCGCGCGCATGTGTTTGTTCTGAGTTCCATAATATGTGGTCTCATATAGGAACCGTGTATATATATATATATCTCCACATTCCCACACCTCCCAAATGTCCCTCCACGCACACACCTCCCAAATGTCCCTCCACGCACCGCACTCACACACCTCCCAAATGTCCCTCCACTCACACACCTCCCAAATGTCCCTCCACTCACACACCTCCCAAATGTCCCCCCACACCTCCCAAATGTCCCCCCACACCTCCCAAATGTCCCTCCACTCACACACCTCCCAAATGTCCCCCCACACCTCCCAAATGTCCCTCCACTCACACACCTCCCAAATGTCCCCCCACTCACACACCTCCCAAATGTCCCCCCACTGCCACACCTCCCAAATGTCCCCCCACTCACACACCTCCCAAATGTCCCCCCACTGCCACACCTCCCAAATGTCCCTCCACTCACACACCTCCCAAATGTCCCCCCACTCACACACCTCCCAAATGTCCCCCCACTCACACACCTCCCAAATGTCCCCCCACTCACACACCTCCCAAATGTCCCCCCACTGCCACACCTCCCAAATGTCCCCCCACTCACACACCTCCCAAATGTCCCCCCACTCACACACCTCCCAAATGTCCCCCCACTCACACACCTCCCAAATGTCCCCCCACTCACACACCTCCCAAATGTCCCCCCACTCACACACCTCCCAAATGTCCCCCCACTCACACACCTCCCAAATGTCCCCCCACTCACACACCTCCCAAATGTCCCCCCACTCACACACCTCCCAAATGTCCCCCCACTCACACACCTCCCAAATGTCCCCCCACTCACACACCTCCCAAATGTCCCTCCACGCACACACCTCCCAAATGTCCCTCCACGCACCGCACTCACACACCTCCCAAATGTCCCTCCACGCACCGCACTCACACACCTCCCAAATGTCCCTCCACTCACACACCTCCCAAATGTCCCTCCACTCACACACCTCCCAAATGTCCCTCCACTCACACACCTCCCAAATGTCCCCCCACTCACACACCTCCCAAATGTCCCTCCACTCACACACCTCCCAAATGTCCCTCCACTCACACACCTCCCAAATGTCCCCCCACACCTCCCAAATGTCCCCCCACACCTCCCAAATGTCCCTCCACTCACACACCTCCCAAATGTCCCCCCACACCTCCCAAATGTCCCTCCACTCACACACCTCCCAAATGTCCCCCCACTCACACACCTCCCAAATGTCCCCCCACTCACACACCTCCCAAATGTCCCCCCACTGCCACACCTCCCAAATGTCCCCCCACTCACACACCTCCCAAATGTCCCCCCACTGCCACACCTCCCAAATGTCCCTCCACTCACACACCTCCCAAATGTCCCCCCACTCACACACCTCCCAAATGTCCCCCCACTCACACACCTCCCAAATGTCCCCCCACTCACACACCTCCCAAATGTCCCCCCACTCACACACCTCCCAAATGTCCCCCCACTCACACACCTCCCAAATGTCCCCCCACTCACACACCTCCCAAATGTCCCCCCCACTCACACACCTCCCAAATGTCCCCCCACTCACACACCTCCCAAATGTCCCCCCACTCACACACCTCCCAAATGTCCCCCCACTCACACACCTCCCAAATGTCCCCCCACTCACACACCTCCCAAATGTCCCCCCACTCACACACCTCCCAAATGTCCCCCCACTCACACACCTCCCAAATGTCCCCCCACTCACACACCTCCCAAATGTCCCCCCACTCACACACCTCCCAAATGTCCCTCCACGCACACACCTCCCAAATGTCCCTCCACGCACCGCACTCACACACCTCCCAAATGTCCCTCCACGCACCGCACTCACACACCTCCCAAATGTCCCTCCACTCACACACCTCCCAAATGTCCCTCCACTCACACACCTCCCAAATGTCCCCCCACTCACACACCTCCCAAATGTCCCCCCACTCACACACCTCCCAAATGTCCCCCCACTCACACACCTCCCAAATGTCCCCCCACTCACACACCTCCCAAATGTCCCCCCACTCACACACCTCCCAAATGTCCCCCCACTCACACACCTCCCAAATGTCCCCCCACTCACACACCTCCCAAATGTCCCCACACTGCCACACCTCCCAAATGGCCCCCCACTGTCACACCTCCCAAATGTCCCCACACTGCCACACCTCCCAAATGGCCCCCCACTCTCACACCTCCCAAATGGCCCCCCACTCTCACACCTCCCAAATGGCCCCCCACTCTCACACCTCCCAAATGGCCCCCCACTCTCACACCTCCCAATTGGCCCCCCACTCTCACACCTCCCAAATGGCCCTCCACACTCACAGAGATGGGGCAGATGAGATGCAGGCTGGAGCGCAGTTATCTGCACCCTGATGACGGCTCGCTGTTCTCCACTGCTCGAAAGACGTGCAACCGTGTTTCATGTATTCCACAGTGCTGTGTACCTCTTTCCTGTATTTCTAATGATTAATGTAAATACCATAAATATGTTATACTAGCGACTTGCCCGTCAAAAATGACGGCATGATGGAGTTCTATATATTGTTATAGACACAGGGGCGTGCGAGGGGGAAGGAAACACAGGGCTCTTATGGGCCTTGCGCAGGTGCGCACGGAGGGGGTGGGGGTGAATGTCACTGAAGCAGCCTGCAATGATCGCCATTGGCGCTCATTGCAGCTTAGTCATGCGGGGCTTGCTATGCGAGACCCGCAAAGCATGACAACAACTCGCAATACAACAGCTATATATGTGATTTTGATGGAACTTTTAATAAAAAATATATAAAAAGAGTGTACTATCAGTATTACACTACATTGGTCCTTTAATATAATTACATTTGCATTTTCTTCCAGATGATTTGTTCATGAAGAAACATTTCTTCATTTTAAAAAGGTTGGTGATTTTCTGTTGACCATGTATATAGAAGATCTGTGTCTATTAGTGGAAATATCTCACTTCCATTTTCCCTACTACATCCCCCTAACCCATCTCTTTTTGCATTTGGTCTGCATGGTCACAAAATCAGAATTTAGTCACTTCATGCACAGCACTGATAAGAAAATGGAGAGGAAAGTGTGTTGTTGTTGTTGTTGTTTTCCACCTTTTCTTAATATAATAGTTGTATAATTGTATTTTAAATTGTTGGCGTAATCCTTAGTACCTCCTAATCCACAGGCAGAAATATTTTATTTAATCATTTAAAAACAATCAGGGAAAATGTGAATGGTGCAGAATTGTGACACAGCAGAGGTTCCATATATGGTATAAATTCAAACTTGAGGTAATGAAATTCATAAACAGGGATCTTTTATTAATGAGAGTTAAATGTATTAATTACTGATACCCCTTGTGACATCAGGCCCATTGTTTTCCATGCAGTCGCCTGATATTGAGCATGCCAAGTCTCTTTGTGGGTACAACGGTACAGAACTGAATGGAGCCGACGCCACAGCGGTTTATAAATACAATTACTGGATCCCTATTTCCTGATGGTTAAAATATACATTATCTTCTGTGCAGTTGCCTGTACCAAAAGAGACTTGGCTTGCTCAATGTGCACATGACTTCAACAAATGGTCCCAATGCCTAATGACTTTTCAGTGATTAATACCAAAGATTAGAATCTCTCTTTGTTGGTGTATCAGGCTGACGGCTCAGAATGGCAGATTTCAATAATTGTTATTGCAATTGTTTTAATAAAATCCAATTTATTGCTCCCGATAGTCCTTTATGATATTTAAAACTATTATGTTGTGTTATGTAAATAATAAAAACGTTTTCATAAACAAATTCAGATTTTCTAATAAAAAATAATCCTATGGTACAGGATATTAACATTAAAATATTGCTCAAACACTTTTAGATCCAAATGTTTGAAGTATAGCATAGTACATTATTTCCATTAATACCTTGTTTTATGGTGAATCCTTACAGATGCCTCTAGGATTAAAGCCAACATGCAGTGCGTGCAAAACCAACTCCTCTTCCATGTGGAAGAAGGGAAGCCAGGGAGAGATCCTCTGCAATAACTGCACTGGGAAAAGCAGTACTGGCGGAGGAAATTATAGTGGATCCACTGGTGTGAGCAGTTCCTATAGTGGGGTAACCTTTGCAAGCACCTCCTCATCTCAACAGAGCAATGGAGGAAGCAGTAAGCAGGTAAGTTGTGCTTCAGCAGTGAAATACCGATGTACGATTAGCATTTACATGCATATATTAGTTGTGAACCACTCACAAGTTGTTCTTGCTATCAGTCCAAACAGGAAATTCACAGAAGATCTGCCCGTCTGAGGAACACAAAATACAAGTCCGCTCCTGCTATTGAAAAGAAAGTTTCTACCAAGGGAAAGGGCAGACGCCACATATTTAAACTAAAAAATGTAAGCTTTTTCTGCATGAATAAGATAAGAGGAAATTGTATGTAGTACATGTACTAGATTATTTGTTCAGAAGGAGTTATGGTATGTGTAAATCTTAGGGTCACCCTAATGTTAGGAAGGTATTTAGATGTGGACCTCTGTGCCTAGGACGGTCAGTAACATCTCACTAATGCAAATCAAAAGGCCAAAGTGTATCTCTAGTGTTTGCTGGTACCACACCCAGTGCAGAGGAGACCTGTCTGGCATTTTGCTTCTGGGGTATCCCTAGAGGCTGCTTCAGTCTGATGCTACAGGAAGTGTCTCCTTTTGATGACACAAGAGGTTTACTATTTAGGTTACCACACACTGTATTTTAGTGTTGTTCTCAGGTGTGTATCTGCTATAACCAGCATCTCTGTTGTTCAGTTATATTTTTCATAACTTTATAAGAACTATTTGAGAATAACCAGCGAGAGCGTGTGAAAGGTAGCACAATACATTTACATTTTCATTGGATGCATACAAATGGTGTTGAGCAATTGAGATTTTTGTGGGGTATTACATTTATATGCTGTTTAGCTTGTAATTTGGACAGGATATCTCACTCCAGCAAACAGGCCATGTCTGCACAAGGACCTCCCCCAATGGTTTAAAGCAGCAGTTTTAGAGCTTTGGTCCAGACATGTCATTTGGGTTTTCCACAGAACAACTAGAGTTATTGAAATAAGAAGTGCAGGCTGTATTGTTTATTGTGTGGGGAAAATATAATATAGTAACACCTCATTTCCGTTTTTTTTAGCCTATTAAAGCTCCAGAAGCTGTGTCTACAATAGTAACTTCTGAGGCCATCTTTCATAAGGTATGTATTTGTGTACATAAAACACTGGTTGTATCGATCAGATCTAATAATGTCTGTTATACAATGAAGATTCTGTTCTTAGACTCAAGTGGAATCTAGTTTCATGCAAAAGCTTTCTAAAAGTATCTTGTTAAAGTACTTTAAATCCAACCAAGTATGATGATTATATATAGACTAGCGGCTTGCCTGTCAAAAATGACGGCAATAAAACTTGAAGGCTGGCAATGCTGTTTGCCACACAATGCGAGTCTATGGCTCCTCTGAGTCCTCGCGACTTGCCCGGCAAAAATGACGGCATGATAGAGTTTTATAAATTGTCTCTCTCCGTCCCCTGTGCCCCCCCCCCTGCCTCTCTGTCCCCTGTGTCTCTCTTTCCCCGCCTCTCTGTCCCCTGTGTCTCTCTTTCCCCGCCTCTCTGTCCCCTGTGTCTCTCTTTCCCCGCCTCTCTGTCCCCTGTGTCTCTCTCTCGCCGCCTCTCTGTCCCCTGTGCCCCCCCCCGCCTCTCTGTCCCCTGTGTCTCTCTTTCCCCGCCTCTCTGTCCCCTGTGTCTCTCTCTCGCCGCCTCTCTGTCCCCTGTGTCTCTTCACCCCCATCGTCTCCCTCCCCTGCGTCTCTTCGCCCTCCCCTCGTCTCCCATCCCCTGTGTCTCTTCCCTCCCCTCTTCTCCCTTCCCTGGGTCTCTTCCCATCTCCTCTCTTTCCCCTGTGTCTCTTCCCCTCCACTCCCTCCCTTGTCTCTCTCTTCCCCCTCCTCTCTCCATCCACTGTGTCTCTCTCCCCTCCTCTCCCTCCCATGTGTCTCCCCCCCCCCCCCCCGCTCCTCTCCCTCCCATGTGTCTCTCCCCCCCCTCCCTCCCCTGTGTCTCTCTCTCCCCCCCCCCTCCCCTGTGTCTCTCTCCCTCCCCTGTGTCTCTCTCCCTCCCCCTCCCTCCCCAAAGTGAATTGCAGGAATGTTTCAGTAGTCTGTAACACCTTGTCCTTTTGATTGTTGCAGGGTTTGTACTACCAAACTGGTGATGTGGTTTCGGTCACAGATGATGAAGATGGTAAAACATACTATGCACAAATAAGAGGCTTCGTTCAGGATCAATACTGTGAGAAAAGCGCTGCTTTGACCTGGCTTATTCCTACATTATCCAGTCCACAAGATTGGTTTGATCCAGCAACTTACATCATAGGTTAAATTATTCATATATTATTATTATTATTATTATTGTTATATTTTTTTTAGGAAAGCATTAATGAGACTGAAAGTATAGACTATAAAGGTAGATTTATAAAATGTTTTTCCTCCATCTCTGTGTTTCTGTTTGTTAGGTTCATTGAAAGCATGTACTCTATTTTTTTTTTTTAGTTCTATATTAATTATTCATAGCTTGCATATACAGAAAAGGATAATGTTGTTGTTGTATTTTTTAAATAGAATAAAATAAGTTGTTTGTAGGATGGGCATCTCACTGCTCCACAGTATCCCGAATGCTGTTATCAGATTTCTGTATTATAATGCAAACTCAGTGCTTAGTAACATATATATATATATATATATATACATATATATATATATATATATATATATATATATATATATATATATATATATATATATATATATATATGCATTCCTGTGAATTCAAACTCAATTAATCTGTTACTTTTTTTGTTTTTCAGGGCCTGATGAGGATTTTCCAAGGAAGATGGAGTGTCTGGACTTCGTATGCCATGCTCCTTCAGAATACTTCAAGTCTCGGTCTTCCCCCTTCCCCACAATTCCAACTAGACCTGAGAAGGGATTCATTTGGACTCATATTGGCCCCACTCCTGCAATCAACATCAAAGACGCGATTGCCAACCACTTATAGCATTTGATGGACAAATATTTAAGTCTTGTAAATTCAGAAGATCTTGTTCAACCCCAAAAAGAATATGAAGACCATGACAGAAACCTCATCATGATTTAAACCTGCTCTGTGCTCCATCTTTTATTATCATATTACCGTAAATACTTTTTATTTTTCCCTGTAAAGGACCAAAGAAATAGTTCGAAAACATATTACTGTATATGATGGATTTTCTTAAATGTAATTGCTCAGCGGCATTGGGTTTAAAAAAATGGATGACAAATATACAAACGTTAGTATGTTTAGATACAGTGCAGCTGGCTGGAATGATGTACTCCATCCTATACTAAAGATGGGTTGGAAATAAATATGGCTGTAATGTGCTCTATTAATACTCAGCAATAGTTCCATGTAGAGGCAAAACCGAGATTCAAGTATGTTATTTAAAAATGAGTTTATAACATGTACCTTATGAATGGAATGTTTTTGTTTTTGAAATTACATTAAGTTTATGAAGTTTTTGTTTTTTTCTGATTTTCTTACCAAGCCTGTGCTGTTATGTATTTCTCTAGTGTAATAATTGCTAGTTATTCCCCAGAGTGTGTGCATGCTCAGATTCTTTAGCTCAAATGTATAAGAGCACAAGTTCTTGGATGCTCCACAGTCACCCTTTGGTTCTTCTGTATTCACAGGTATACTGCCTCTCTTATGGGTAGAGTAGGGAAGGAGTTATTTGTTCCAAACAGCCACATTGTATAAAAAAAACAAGAGCCAATTTACTAACTGCATGTAAAATCTTTATACAAATCAATACTTTCTTATCTGTTCTTCAAAAAAAAATATTGGTGTGTACAGTAAGTAATGAACATCATTCTGTATATATGTACAATAAGTATTATGTGTGTCTTCTGTTACATATTAAACATTTTTAACTATTTAAAGCTAATTTAGTTAATTATTTTACCCTGTTAGAACTATATTCTCATAATACAGACCAGAATTAAATCCACAGACTGCAGAGCATAATTTAACTGGCTTCTCATTTCAGGTGTTATTTTAGTTTGGTCATTCAATACATTTCCTTTCCCTGAAAAGTAATGGACTTGCACATGTTCTTCAAGCAATGGATTTTCTATTTCCCTCCCAGTGCCTCTCTCTCCCTCCCTCCCTCCCTCCTCTTTCTCTCCCTCCCTCCCTCTAATCCACTGCCACCCATGTGCTGCTCTGTTGCAAAAGCGCAATAGTGCAATTTCTTGCAATTAATGGATACCAGTATTTTTGTTAAAAAAAAAAAAAAAATTCTTGATGTGCTCCTTTACATTTTTCTTACACCATTTCCTTCATGTAGAAAGATTCCATATGTGGTGTAGTACTACTGTACTTCTATTTAAAATAAAGATTGCTCTGGGTCTCTTGGAAGAATCATATAGTTTTATAGTACGTAATGACTTTGTTAACCAACATTATCTTTGCGCTTTAAAAATCCCAATGGTTTCTTTCTTGTGGCTATAACATTTTAAAGAATAAGAAATGTTGGAAGGTTTTTTTAAGTAACTTGGAGATAGACCACATTTGAATATTTGTAAATTTATGTCCAAACCTTTTTTTCTGTTGCTGTAACATCAATGATCTGCAAGAAGGCATTAAAATTATTTTTTCAAAACATGTTTTTGTTGCATACTTACATGCTAGTTCTATAGAAACAAAGTACATATAATACAGTGTTTGTGCAGGTAGTTGCATGTATGTTAGCTGCTCAATCTTGTAGAGTGCTTTGGAGAAAAAAGCACTTTCTACACAGATTCTAAGCTCAAAACAGGGCCCTCCATTTTCTGCAGTTTGTTAAAACGTTATTTTTTCTTGTTCTTTTCCCCTGTATAGCGCTACGGAATATGTTGGTGCGTCACAAATAAAAGTAATAATAAACCTAAGCTTCCAGCAGTGAAAGATGATCTGCCCAGAAGTTTTTTCTTTTTTAAACTGATGCATGTTTATCTTCATTAGCCATTGCAAGGAAGGAGGCAGATGCTTTTCCACCTCCTGGACACATGATGAGACTAGGGAGCAGCAGATCGCCCACAATTTAAAATACTAAAGTAAGTTTTAAAGGATATGTTGAATTTAATTTGCTTTAAGTAACCATACTCTATCAACTACAGTTAACCTCTTAAACAGTGTGTAAAGACTGAAATAGGACAATATTCTACACTAACCATATTCTCTACCTGTCAGGGCTGAGTGCAGGGGTGTAGGAAGTGTGTGTGTGTGGGACAAATCCCCCCTGACTATATGAACAGGGGACACAAAAAATGAAAAATTAAACTTAATTGTGCATTACCAGATATGGCCACTAGATGAATCTGGCCAGCACAATGGAGCAAAATATATATATATATATATATATATATATATATATATATATATATTATACAATTTAAATTATATGGGGGGGGGGGTGGCATGTGTGGTTGGGGCCCAGGAACATTGAGAATCAAGCCTTATTCTCCACAGATTTTTGGGGGCTGTGTAGTTGTATGATGTACTTGTGCTTTGACTTACTAATGATTTAGTTTGACAGCATATCATTTTTTTAATGACAAAAATAACTCTAGTTTGTCATTCTTACCACAAAAACAGGTATCATTTTTTTTAAGTAATAGTTTCAAGACCATGTTTTTATTTCATATAAAATAATACATTTTAAATAATTAGAAAACCCACATTTTTCCAGGACATGCTCAAATTATTTCTTCAACATTTGCACACGTCACAATCAATTTGCAGGAAAAATTGTCTACAATCGGCTTTTACATCTATTTGGCATTTAAAATTTGCATAAAAATCAGGAGTGGGGATCTAAAGGGGGGCAAGGGAAGGATCAGAGCGGTTGAAGATGAGAATCAGGAGGGGGAGAGGATCGAGAGGGGCAGTTTTAATGCTTGCAAAAGGTGTATTCGTCGTATAAGAAGCACCAACTCCCCCCCCCCCCCCAGTTTTGGCGAAGAAAAAGTGCGTCTTAAACGGTGAAAAATACGGAAGTTATTTAAAAAAAACTAAAAAAAAACAATAAGGATAAAGATTGACTACTGCGGTTCTTAAATTAACTTGTGACTGTGTTGTGTCCCCCGAGAGGCCTTCATCCCATGGCTCTCATAGGCAAAAGTAAAGTATACTTGTAAATCAGTTCCAACCTATCACTTCACACGTCTTAATCTAACCTTGGAGAAATGCCTTGTGAGTGCTAATAATGTACCTAATGTCGTAAACCCCCAAGTACCTGTCCCATTTATGTTTTGGCAATCTCTATCATATGGCTCCAGCAGTGAGGTCCGAGCACTTGGAGGTTTACCCGGAAGTCCTGAGTGCTCAAACACCAGTAAAGGCATAAAAAAGGCTACCAAGAAGCCTGGATTTCTATTTAAAGAGTCACTACTGGCAGAAATCTGCTTTTAAAGAGAAATCAATTATATCATAGCCAGCTAGTAGCAAGGCTAGTATTATGTGTGCAGTCTGCAAGTGTGAACATCATCTATTGTCATTAATACAGTAAACTCCCTGTTATCCGGCACCCACGGGGACTTCCTATTGCCGGAGAAGTGTAGTTCCCGGTTAATCGGGAGTCCCCCCCCCAAAAAAAGGGTCTAAACGACCCTTAAACCCCCCAAAACCCCCTCAAAATACCATTAAAAATGCATTAGCACCTAAACTGGAAAGTGCCAGATAATGGGGAGTTTACTGTACATGTTATCATCACAAATATACACTGCAATGGTAACCCCGACTGCATTACATGAGAGGTTAATATAAATTATTAAAGCAACATGGAAATAAGCCGGTGGTGTAATGCATGTCCTATACAAGCACGTCCACAGTCATTGCTTGTCTGAACGCTGTAAGAGCTCCTTCAAGGGGAATTGTAAGAGTGATGTATATAAGGCCCTGAGAATGATTATAAAACACAGGGCAGATTTGAGATTTGCCCAGGACTTCTGCTATGACACTAAACCCAGGTCGCAAGCTATTTGTACTAAGATTGAAAGAAAAACAAAACATTGAAACTGACACCGCACCATTCCCCCTTAATGCCCCATAAGCAGGACATTGCATCAAAATATGCAACCACAGCTCTCTAGAAATGCAAATTCCCCTCACACACAACTTCCACTAATGTATCATGGATGCCTCCAGGGTCCTAATTAAAAACTAGCGGTATGACTTTTTCCTTCCTTATTATTTTCTTTGTGAGTTTCAAACTTTTCAAGCATATATTTTTATGTTTCATTGCGCAGTGAAGTTTTAACAAATACATTACATAGTTGCCCATTTCTTTGCTTCTTCCCATCACAGCAACAAATGTATTTAAATGGACATCAACTATGTTTTAACAGATTCATTTAAATATAATTTTTAACAAAACCTCATCAGGTTTCAATAATTATTCATAATATTTAGGTCTTACATTTTATTTAATTTATATAACAGGGAAATACTAATTCTAAAATATACATATATTCTAGTCCCAATGTTATATTGAACATATAGCCACAATAAACAAGGTGTTTACTAGTGCCAATATGGATATAATTAGTGCTACGTCAGCAAAGCACTAACTGTGATATAATATTGCTAAAATACTGCTATGATTATGCATAGACAAGTCTTAAATGAACATCTTTAATTAGTGCAGATATCATAGACATGCACGTATTAAAGGAAAATTGACGTTCAATATAAAGTTACTTTGAAATTCAAACTTCATCTGCTTTGTGTGTAAGCCTTTGCTTATAATAGGTATCAATATAAGAACTATTAAGGCCACTGTACACTGCAAATAATATGTGTAAAACTTTGAATGAATAAATGCATAATTACGTCAGGAAAAAGTTATTAAACCTATTTTTAAATAAAAAAAAAAATAATTGAAACCTCTGCTGGACCCTGGAAGCATCCATGATAAATTGGTGGAAGATGTGTGTGAGCGGGGCGTTTACATTTCTATGGTTGCATCTATTGATACAAACTTTATGATTAAAGGCCTATGAGGGAGAAGGGAAGTGGTGTCAATGTCAGTCTGATCAAATTATCTAACAAAACCACCCAACTTCTCCTCTCCTTCCACTGATAAAAAACACTAACCAATGATCCAGCTCTCAGGAAGTAATGTAACAAACACAAAATGGACTCCTTTACTCATAAATTCATTTTTTTCCAATAATCTTAATAAGGTTATTTTACTGAGAGATATTTTGATACATATGTAATTTTTCACAGTGCCTGAAAAGTGTATTTTTCTTTGGGATATAGTGATGAATAAACAATATCAGCCTTATTAAATTGCGATTCAGTACATTTAAAAAGGCTTTATTTAAGCACACAGAATATTTTTCTTACAGAAGTTTTTAGTTAGTGAACTTCTATCCAAAAGCAAGGTCTTCACTAACAAAAAAATTCTGTAAAAAAAATATGCTGTGTGCTTAAATAGAGCCCTTTTAAATTTACCGAATTGCAATTTAATAAGGCTGTATGCATGCATAACAAAAAAAAAGAATATTTTTTTTCTACTATCAACTTCCCATTATTATGTTTATCACTAGTACTATCATTCTTTTATCTAAATATTCACATAATATATGACACAGATTAATAATATCTGATTACCATGTTATGTCAAGTAGTTCCCAGTATAACACATTCCAATTTTCACAGCACAAAATTCAAAATCCTATGAGCACTTTGCTTATAGACAATTATATAAACACTTTCATTATGAATAAAGATTTTGAAATATTATCTAGAAATATAAATTTTAAGAGGGTAAAAAATGAGTGCATATGTAAATAGTGCCAATGATATGTCAAAGCTCCTAAATATTTAATATAATGGATCACGCATTGGTCACGGCCACCCTACCATGGACATTAAATGTTAGTTACACAGTCCAAAAAGCTGTAGTAAGAAGATGAAGAGGTTGACAATATCTAAGTAGATGCTGAGTGCGGCGTAGATGTATTCCTCAGGACTCGTGGAGTGACGATTTTTCCCACCTACAATCCTCTGAGTATCCACAACCAAGTACTAGAAAGGAAAGGAAACAAAAGTTATCATATATATACTAAGATGAGAGTGGAGTAGATACAAGTAGTGTAGTACAATATTCTTTTTTACAGCAGGTTCAAAGCACAATATTTTTTTATAGCAATTTTATCCGATCACCTTTGGTTGATCAGACCAACTACATATACGTTTTAGCTTTTTATTGACCATAACAATAGATGGGCGGCTCGCAAATTATTTTGTAACACGGCCCTCTATTAACTAGCTCCACCTCTGTATTAAAGAAAGTTTTGTTAGATATATAATGATATAAAAACATTTAGATTTTTTTCCAACTAGTTGTTCATTTTCTTTATTGATTAGTCACCTTTATTACTGAAAATCTATTAACTATCCCCCGAATTTCTATACAATTAGTAACACCAAAATTCGGAATTCTCTACCACGCTAAATCAGAGAGGCACTTTCAAAATAGACGGATGCCCATGCTCCTCCCAATAAGCTTCAACTATCTTTGTATCCTTTTACGAGCTATAAGTCCCTACTGTAAGAAAAGTGCTATATTAGTAATAATTTAGAAAAGCCTGTGTTGAGTTTGCTTTAGTTTAAGTATTGGTTAGTTGCCTTGATTAAAATTAAACACAGAATAGCAGAACCACCTATAATACATGGAAAGTCAACTGGGTGTAAATTGTAAAATAATACAATAAATCAATAAATATATATTAGGTCAATCAAACATGAATGATTTTATACCAAGCTCAGAGAAATAAAATCAAACATTACAGACTGATACAACTGCTTACCATTCCAAAGATAAATGTGCCAATGCAAGCATATAATATATCAAGCCACTGTGAAAAGAAAAAGAGAAGGGTCAAATTGAAAAATGGAAAATACAGAAAAAAAACGTACCTACCTACAGGAGCTAACCTGCACTACATAAATATACAGTAATATAATAAAGGCCTCTTCATCTTTCTAAGCATTTTAGAAAATAAATATTACATTTGTGTTCACATTTGGACGTCTAGAACAAGTTAAAAAAATTGTTTCATGCCCAGAATTCTGAGAAATACAGTTATTACACTGCATTCTGGGAACCTGAGCAGGGACATGCAAATATGCCCACAAAGGCTTCCCACTTGCAATCAATTGCCATTTTAAACATGGCTTATTAAAAATATTGTGTTGATTAATTTGTTACCCTGACAGCTCAATGGAGCTATAAAAGAACCAATGCAGTGTCATATTTATACTATGCTCTTTTGAAGAACTTGACTTGGTAATGTGCAAAATGTTTTTACATCGTTTAAATAATGCATTTGCAGCCTTTAATTGTTAAATATTGTTAATTATTAAGTTTTGCTTTAATGATGAGAGATATTTTGTCTATGTTCCTAAAATTATTAGAAACCTGGGAGGAACCATGGATTCAGATAAGATCTCTGTTCATCTCTGTTAAACATGGCCCACTTGGCAGAACTCAGTTGTAAGCCCCATAGGGTAAACCTCTCCTGAAAGCCACAGCTAGATTAGGGGCCTCATTCAATTGAGAAGTGGTAAGTTACTGGACCCCGTAATGTAGTGAGTAAACGAATTTACTATTCAATTGGCGTCTTTTTGCGAGCCGCTAACGGTCTATGGGTTATGGGCTCAAAATCCCTGCAGTTGTTACAACCGTAACTTGAGCCCCATCTAAGCCTTTGATCTTTCACGTGCGCAAGAGTTGCAATTGCTAAAATCGCAAATCGTTATTCAATTGCTACAATTCCTCAAGCCCGCAAATGTTTTCACACCCATAAATAGCAAATGTAGGAGAAAATCCAACGGGAACCAGATAGGACTCACAAGGGGGTTATGCACCTGTTCGTAGCTCTGTAAATGCAAATAAAAAATCAATACTGCACTGTAAAAGACGGGGAAAGTGATGAAAGACAGAATTAATTGCACAGCAGTCTCAAGCTCGCAAATTGGCAATCAAAAATCATTTATTTTTATTTCATTTCGGGGTTATATAGATCTCGGGAATCAATGAGTTATTACATATCAGACCACTCACATGGACTAGAACATTTCCTACATTCATTTTTATTATTTTGTACATTGCGGGATTGTGAGTCTGATTGCTTACCCATTGCCTAAATGCTAATTGATTGACATGTAACCTCCATCCTAAACTGCTGTAATGATGACGGCCTCATTTTCTGTTGGAGGTTTCTAAATGGATAGTTACAGCCTTGCTTAATTGATCATGTTAACGCTCTGAACTGCTACATACATTGGGCCTCATCCAATTGAGGCTTTGGAAGATAGGGAGTGTACTCGGTATGTCTGCGGGCCCACAGCTTACCCAAGTTATGGTGCTATTCAATTGGCCGAGGCCGCAAGTTAGGGGCTGATAGCGCACATCGTAAACCATGCCATTGTATGTAGCATTTGCGGGCTTGAACATGATCAATCAAGCAAGGCCGTAACTCCTGAGATCGTCATTATGACATCAATGAAACCCAACCTCCAAGCTCGTAGGACTTTGCAAAATGGAGGTTGGATTTCAAAGTCCTACGGTATTGGAGGTAATTGAAGCCCATAGGACAGGGGTGTCCAAACTCGGTCCTGGAGGACCATACACATGCCTGGATTTGATGATAACCCTGCTGTACACAGGTGAGTCAATCACTTCTTCAGTCATCCTGATTGACTCAACAAGGCACAGAAAGGATATAATCAAATCCAGGCCTGGGTGCAGCCCTCCAGGACCAAGTTTGGACACCCCTGCCGTAGGACTTTGAAAAATGGAGGTTGGATTTCAAAGTCCTACGGGCTTGGAGGTTGGATTTCAAAGTATTTGGCGATCTGCGAGCTTGAGAATGTTGTGCTTTTAATTCTAAGACCTACATCACTTTCCTTTTTAATAAAAGTACAGTATTGATTTATTATTAGCATTTGAAGTGCTCCGGATATGTCATTAAGCCCTTTGCGAGGCCACCTTGGTACCCTTAACTTGTGGTTCAACTTTTGCCAACTTTAGCGGGCTTGATTGAGTGGTTATCGAGAGGAAATGGAGCAATTGAATAGCAGATGTTTAGCGTTCTGAACTCTTGTGGCCGAGAAAGATCAAAGGCTTAGAGGTGCATTAACTTCCGATTTTCACCATCGCAATAAATCGCAGCCCAGAGCCCATAACTCGACCGGAGCCCCTAAAAAGATGCCAATTGAATAGCAAATTAAGTTATGGGCTCCATTTCCGAGCCTGGATCTCCTGAGAGCCTCAACAAATGGTTTATGTTTTAATGCTACATGTTTTATGCTTTTGGCTTTCGGCCCGTAAATTGCGGGCTTATTCAATTGAATCACCTAGTAATTGTAGCCAGAGTTCAAGCCTACAGGAAGCCCACAGACATACGGCCCATTAACCGCAAGATGCAGCCTTGCAATTGAATGAGGCTTTAGAAGTCTAAGATGATACAGCCATCTAGATCAGTGACTCAATCTTTTTGATCTGGGGATCAAATAATCAGCTTCCAATCTAGAAAATGTTTAATAGGGTGATACTACATGTGGTAAACTAAATTTCATTTTGTTTTGAAATGATTTCAATAGAGTGCATTTTAACTACAGATAAGTTCATCAATAACCTATCTCTAGACATGACTAATGGTGATGGTATGGGTAAAGTCCCTGAGGATGACAGATAAGGTCTCAGGGACATGTGAATTTTTTTACCAAACTACATTGGTCTTATAACTATTATAATAAATTGAGCAAGGAGGGGATTGAGATCAGCATGTGAGATGAATATGTTGCCCTCTATGTGCTGTATTTTACTGTACTATTTTATGAGATATTGCACATCAGTACCATTTGTTTGTTTTACTACTTAAATGAGGCTTATTGACCACAGACAGATGTTTGTTTGGATCTAGGTGATTGTGGATACCAGCCTTAAATTTAATGTGTGATTGAAGCAGTGGTGGAACTAGTGGATAGGGGGCTCCAGTGCAAAAAGAAAATGTGTTCCAGTAAATATGTAAGCCCATTTATTTAGATGTTTTCTTTTCATGCTGCAATTAAGCTATTATTTTTTTGTATACTTTATTAAAAGCAAAGATAAAGTATATGGTGACTCAGAGGTTTATGTGGAAATCACAGGAACAACCGGTAGCCAAAGGCCGGCCCTGTCACAATATATAAAAAAATAAATATATAAATATGTATGTGGGTCTATATATGTCCGGAGATGGACATAAACTGCAATAAACCAAAGGCTCATTGCAGGCTGCAAATGCGGACCTCGCAAACCGAGTGTCCACATGCGGTGGTGGAGGCTCTACACGCGTAGTAAAAAACATCCCAGAAAAGTGGAACTTTGAAGAAGAAAAAAAACAGTCGCAGAATGAGGAAATACGGACTTAGACAAAAAAAATGACGACCCGTGGGAGTTAGAAAAATAAAAAATACGAGGTCCCAAAAATACAAAGTTAACGGCCGAAACGCGTACATCAAAAAACACAAAAATAACAACAAAACATAAAACAAATCTTACACAGCACCGTTGGAGGGGGGAACCATGACGTCTGGGGATGAGGTTGCACATGAATTAAAGTCGAAGTTAAGGAGTTTTGCCACCTGAAAATCGGCTAAGCGAGGGAAAAAAATGGCGGCTGCAAAATATGAAAACGAGGCTACACGACCCGAAGCGCAGAAAACACCTACAAGGATGTACGACTTTTACAAACAATAATTACGACCCGCAGAACTGAGAAAAAAAAACACGAGGTTGCAAAAATACAAAGTTAACAGCCGAACCGCGCACATCCACAAGCACGAAAAGCACAACAACAAAAAAATACCACATAAAACAAACCTCACACACAGCACGAGGGGACAGCCAGGACGTCTGAGAGTGAGGTTGCACGCAGATTTAAGTCGCATTTAAGAAGTTTCGGCACTTGAAAATCGGCTAAGCTAGAAAAAAAATGGCGGACGAAAAAAATTAAAACGAGGCTAAAGGACACAGAGCCGCAAAAATAACCGCCAGGCACATACGAGTTACCCAGGAACGTAGCAGATACAAAATATACCATTACAATGGAGGGAAAATGCTCGCGAGCCAAGTAACACATAGATAAAAAAAAAGCCATTTTACAATACTAAATTACAACTATTATATTGAAAGGGATTTGGGAGTGCTTGTGGACAACCACCCAGGTAACAGTGCTCAAAGCCAAGCAGCAGCTGCAAAGGCAAATAAAATATTAGCATGTATTAAGAAGGGTATAGAAGCAAGGGAAGCAAATATAATTCTGCCACTATACAAATCTCTAGTATGCCCTCATTTGGAATATGGAGTACAATTTTGGGCACCACTTCATAAAAAGGACATTTTAGAGCTGGAAAAGGTAAAGAGGAGGGCAACAAAACTAATAAGGGGAATGGAGGGGCTAAGTTATTTTGAAAGACTAACCAAATGAAACTTATTTTATCTAGAAAAAAGGCGTCTAAGAGGAGATGTGATTACCTTATATAAATACATCCAGGGTCAGTATAAAGATTTGTCAAGGGAGCATTTTGTGCCAAGAGGTTTTCAACTGACAAGAGGACATCCCTTGAGGTTAGAAGTAAAAAGATTCCACCTTAAAGAAAGAAAAGGGTTCTTCACAGTAAGGGTGGTTAATCTGTGGAATTCTCTACCAGAGGAGGTGGTGACAGCGGATTCGATAGATAACTTTAAAAGGGGACTGGATTTATTTATAATTAAAAAGGGAATTCAGGGTTATCATGGATAATTAGAGAGGCAGTATTGATCCAGGGAGAAGTCCGGTCGCCGGTGTCTGGGATCAGGAGGGAATTGATTATTTATTTATTTTTTATTTTTATATACAACTAATTAATTAATAGTTAATCCGCATATTGCAGATCAGAGGAGATCTTAAAAGGTTGAACTTGATGGACTGAAAGTCTTTTATCAACCTTAAATACTATGGGCCTCATTCTATTAGCAGCCGCAGCCGTTGCGGGGCCGCAAGGACCGGCCGCAAGCTATTCTGCTATTCTATTCCCCTCCGGCCGGGGATTCCAGCAGGCTTGCGGCCGGTGCCTTGCTATCTCTTGCGGCCGCTCGCGCCGGAGGAAATCCTTTGATTTAAAACGGCCGCAAGGAAATCGTCCGTAAGAAAATCCTATTTGCAATTCAATTGAACCCTCTCAGCAAGGCTAAAAGCGAGCCGCAGCTTACTTGCAGGAAAGAGGTCCCGCTAGCACCAATTAAGCACGAAATATAGCCCAAATAAAGCCATCCTGCACTTTGAGAAGACTATAAAGTGATTTTAGGTGTTAGCAAAAATAGCACAAAATTCCCCTATACTCAAATCCGTAAAATATTTATTTTTTAATATACGTCAAATATTTATGTAAAAAGTCCATAGGGCTTGGAGCACCTCAGACCCGCCCACGCCGCAGCCGGAGAATAAACTGTTAATTTGAACTCGGGTTTGGGCTAATGTGCAAGCTTGAGAGGGGGTTACTTTTAGTCCTCATGTCCCCCAATATGATCCCTAGCATTTACAGAGCTGTACAGTGCAGGCTTGAATTTATTTTTGAGTTTCAAGTTTTCAGAGCTTACGGCCGGTAGCAAGATATACGGCCGGCCGTAAGAGGAGATCCTTGCAGGGCCGTTTAATTGAATTGCGAGGTAACAGGACCCCCGCAAGGAATCACAGCCTTACGGCCGGTTTACGGCCGATAATTGAATGAGGCCCTATGTAACTATGTAACTCATAACATTAGGATTCTAAAATGCCGCTTTACCCGCCTAAACACACGGTTTGCCCTCGCGCACGCAGCCTATTTACACTGCACACTTGCCACATTGCTGTCACTTTCTCCTCAGATGAGCAACACTCCAACTGTACATTTTCAGATGCAGGAAAATCCAAATAGATTGTTAGCTCTTCAGGATATTGATTGCTGCATACTAAATATAAATATGTAAAGTATATTAATTTATTAATACATATTACTTTATTAATTCACTGTACTCAAATTTGTTACCCATTTTACACTGTACTTATATATCTGTGTGTTCGCGATGGGCGCCAAAGGTTATCGTTGCAAAGCCGGACAATTGAAGTACAGGAGGGGATAGGCTCACAATGAGCGCCAAAGGTCCACATAGGAGTAAAAGCCTTACATTGTGTGGCAATCAGCATTGCCATGGCTTACAATTTTATTGCCCTGTCATTTTTGACGGGCAAGTCGCTAGTGTATGTATGTATGTGTGTGTGTGTATACATCTGTGTTCACATTTGAATGTCTAAAACAAGTTAAAAAAACTTGCTTCCAGCTCAGAATTCCGAGAACATTTTTTATTACACAGCATTCTGGGAAGCTGATCTGGGATATGCAAATGTGCCCACAAATGCCTCACTCTTCAATCCATAGCCCATTTTAAACATGGCTTCCTTTAAGCTTATGTTTGCTGTATTACACAGCTTGTATGCAAAGCTAAGGTTGGATTATACACAAGCTGGGAATCCTATTCACGTACAGCTGTTTCACTCTACTGGCTATCATCAGCGTGGAACGGGATCCCAGCTTGTGTTGTGGACCTTTTATGAGTAGGTAGTTCACCACAACAATCATTTAATATATGGTGGGCAAAAGAGCGATAGAAGACTCCACCATACAGTAGTACAGTAAATAAAAAGTACATCTGTGTTCACATTTGAAAGTATACATTTTATATAAACATCTACATATATATATATATATATATATATATATATATTCATATATATATATACAGTATATATACTAGCGACTTGCCCGACAACAATGACTGCAAAGAAAAATTGAAGCCTTGCAATGCTGTTGTTTGCCAGACAATGCGAGGCCCCACCCCTCTAACTTGCGGGTCTCACGATCAGCGCCTTCAGCGATCATTGCAAGCCTTTCCCCCCTCTATTTTATGGGCCTGAAGGGGCCTAGGTGCAGTTTAGGCCTTAGAAGACCCGCGGGGCCACAGGGGGCCCACTGTAGGCCACAGAAGACCCGCAGGGCTACTTAAATACCATGGGGGCCACAGAAGACCCACGGGGGCCACTTAAGGGCAGCAGGGTTGCTGAGGACCAGTGGGGGCAACTGGAGGGCTGTTGGGGCCACTGTAGGGCCATAGGGCCACAGAAGTCTTGCAGTGGCCACAGGGAACCCACAGAAGGTCCACAGGGGCCCCTCAGGGGCCAGGGTGCAAGGCACCGGTTGCACCAGCGGTAGCTCCGCCACTGAATTGAAGCATTCATTTGTTTTTTATCCTTGCTATATACAGTATTACATTAATTTCGTTTCCCCTTTATGCTCATGTAATAATAATAACTTATAAAACGTTTCACCTGGTTATACTCACCGCTTTACACTTTGTTATACTTACATTATATTAGATATTCATATTAATAGTTGTCACTGACCCCCTTTTGTCAGGGTGTTGGGCTATTGAACCACCAGACTTCTTGGCTCCAGCAATGGATTATCTGTATAAATACCTCTATTGTATTTGAATACCTGCTTTGTTCCATTGTTTGCCAAATTAAGCTAATCCTATCAGGAAGAGAGGAGGTCAGATATCAGACTGCCAGAATAAATTAATCACGTCTGATATGTGCTAGAGACGGCAGGATGTGTATTGGAGTTAATCCTACTGATCTCAGGATGAGGAGTCATCCCCTGTAATTGTCTGACTTCCCCCTTCCATTGTTGTGCTGTGTACACCCCCTCTGTATCTCCTATAAATACTGTGGTCATTTTCAAAAATAAATCAGTACACTCAGAGACATATAGAAATGGTATGGTCTCTTTATTTTGTTCCTGGTGGCTGTGATCTCCATCCTACAAGTAACCTGTCCTGGTCACTACCACAGGAAGGTTACTGAGACTCCTGGAAGTTCTGATTCCTGAAAGAGAGGCTCTGACTGATACAGAAGCCAGATATCAGGGTACTGGTGCCAAGATTTCCAAGAACCCAACGGTCCTTGTGGGTAGATAACCTGTAGTCTATAGCAGGTGGCTCTGGGCTTGTATAGTCACAACATTCGGATTGTCACAATAGTGTATTACTGAAGGAGTTGTAAGATATTTTTTACTATTCACAGAGCTCTATATAATAATATTTTTTTTTTACACATAAGAAAGAGAAGCTCATATACAGAAATTGTTATAACCCTTACCGCTGTTCTGAGGATGGCGGCCAGGAATCCATAGGAAAGAAACACAAGAAAAGTCATACACAGAGCTCCAGACAACAAAGTGAAATCCCACTGGAGAAAAGCAGAATAAATTAGTTTTAGTAAATTCATATACAAATAAAAAAGACACAGATCAATAACCTGGGTTCACTAAATGCTGAACCTTAGGCATATACCAGTCATATTTTTCATTGTCAACTGATATTACTAATTTTATATGAATATGTGGTAGTTTTTTGTATTCTTTTTCAGAAAAACAGACTACAGGTACTGGTTTATTCTAGAAAGACACATATTACTGCAATGTTAAGTAACATTAGATATGTATATGCATTGTATTATAATAGAAATCAAGGATTTAAGCTGATTGTGTAAGAACTTAGAAATTATGGATTAGACTAGAGATAGGCAATGTCAGTTGTGGAACACAGTACTGGATTTCAGTATTTTCCTGCTGTGCACAGATGAGGCAGTCACTGCCTCACATAGGGCCTCATTCAATTGCTACGTTTTTGTCATAAGTAGCCCCAAGGGGAGGCCGCAAGCTACTTAGCTATTCAATTGGCTTACGTTTGCGGCCTCTGATTGGGTTACAAGCCTCGAGCTATGATCCCTTGTGATTATCCAAATGCAGCTTACTTCTGTCAAAGCCTTTGATCTTCCGCAGCCACAAGAGATGCGGCCGCAAGATATCCCTATTCGCTATTCAATTCAAGACGATTCACCCTCCGTCAAGCCCGTAAATGGCTAAACGCGAACCACAGCTTACTTACACCAAAGTGGTCCCGCAACGGTCTTACTTACAAAACATAGCACTAATTAGGCAAATAAAAAAGCCATCCTGTACTTTTATTAGAAGTGAAAGTGATTTTAGGTCTTAGAATTTATAGCACAACATTTCCCTACTTTCAAATCGGCAAATAAAAATAGTTTATTCCATGTTAAATTTTTATCATAAAGTCCTACGGGCTTCAACCTCCAAGCCTGTAGGACTTTTGAATCCAACCTCCGGGCTTTGACTTTGAAGCCCCATAGGACTTTAAGACGGAAATTCAACATGAAATAAAGTAGTTATTTATGCCGATTTGAGAGTCTGAAAATGTTGTGCTATTAATTCTAAGACCTAAAATCACTTTCTCTTTAAATAAAAGTACAGGATGGCTTTTTTATTTGCTTAATTAGTGCTACGCTTTGAAAGTTAGACCTTCGCGTCCTACAGGCTTGAATGACCTCCAAGCCGGTAACTCGTTATTTGCATCCGCAAGCCCGCAAACTCAAAACACTGTAGATGCAAATTTAAATTCAAGAAAGCACTGTAACTGATGGGGTATACAATGGGTGACATGACGATTAAAGGCACAACATTCTAAAGTTGGCACATCGCCACAATACAATATTTGATTTCACGTTTAATTTCCATCCAAAGTCTGACGGGCTTAATTAACCTCCAAGCCCGTAACTCGTTATTCAAGCCTGTAGGACTTTGGACATAAATTAAACGTGAAATCAAGTATTGTATTTTGGCAATGTGCCAGCTTGATGATGTTGTTCCTTTATCCCTGTATCCCATTGTGAACCCCATCATTTATAGTGCTGTCTTGAATTTATATTTGCATTTACATTTCTCCATGTTTGCAGGCTTGAAACACGAGTTACGGCCTTTCGGCTGTGGTCCTGTTCAAGCGCGCAAGTGCTTATGGCCGATAGCATGGTTTGTGATTGGCCATAAAGGGGAAGTCCTTGCAGCTCCGGCCAATTGAATAGCAGCGTAGACGTATAGCTACGCGGGGCAGTGATCCGATCGCAAGGAATCGCCGACTTGCGGCCGAGTTACGCCCCCGAATTGAATGAGGCCCATAGTCTGATTGTCTCACCTGAGTACAACAGGCTAATCCAAGTCTGTCTTTGGCACTCCAAGACTGACCTGCCTACGCTATGATTGGACTCATGTCTTGTTTTGCAAGACTCTGCCTACCTCATTACCTGAATAATGAGAGAACAGCTAACAAGAAGAACAGAGAGACCCTTACCGAGTACTAGCCTCTCACACTTTTGTGAATCAAGACAAATGTCAGATGCAAATTAGCAACAAATTACACAACCACATTCTCTACTAATATGTTACCTCTATATACATCAAAACCATATGAGTGTTAGCATGATTTCATTAGTATTTATTAATTTGCATTTTATATTTTAAAACAAAGGTAAAGCAGGAGAACTTAAAGTTATTGAGAGGAGGTACGAAAGAAACACAGGGAAGAAAGGAAAGAACAAATGGTATAGAGAAAACTAGGCTCAAGGGGAAAAGTAGAACCTAAAAATACACAATAAGAAAAGGTTGCATATCTGAGAGTGTTCTCTCAACACCTAGGTGAAAAATTAAATCTTAGCATATCTAACCATGGACTTTCTTTGGTCTTTCCATTTGCTCTTAATCACCTATCATCTATCTACCTAATGAAACAATTTCTTCGCAAAACAAATAACTTACAGTGTTGAAACTATTTTCTTATATAACGTAATAGTTAAATCTCACCATACAAGATTGTAAAATTCAGTCTCCCCAATTCAAGTAAATTAATCCAATAAAAAACGTATTAAATAAATTAATATTATAGAAGTTCAGATTGTTCAACTTAATAGTTACCAAAAATGATAACTTTATATAAGCTTTATGTACATAGCTAGGGACACTGATGCTCTACACCAGGGGTACTCAACCTTTTGTTACCTACCGCCCATTTTGATGGTAACATTTCCTTTCCACCCACTGGTGCCGCAGTAACTCAATTTACCCTCTCTCATTTCTGGTTACATAAATCATATGACCCTAGCAATGTATACCCCTGTACTTACTAGATAGTGATCCGGTCCTGGCTGCTGTCCCTAGTTATGTATCACCCTGTACTTACTAGATAGTGATCGGGTCCTGACTGCTGTCCCTAGCTATGTATAGCACTGTACTTACTAGATAGTGCTCTGGTCCTGACTGCTGTCCCTAGCTATGTATTGCCCTGTACTTCCTAGATAGTGATCCGGTCCTGACTGCTGTCCCTAGCTATGTATCGCCCTGTACTTACAAGATAGTGATTAGGTCCTGACTGCTGTCCCTAGCTATGTATCGCCCTCTCCTTACAAGATAGTGATCCGGTCCTGACTGCTGTCCCTAGCTATGTATCACCCTGTACTTACTAGATATTGATCCGGTCCTGACTGCTGACCCTAGCTATATGTCACCCTGTACTTACTAGATATTGATCCGGTCCTGACTGCTGACCCTAGCTATATGTCACCCTGTACTTACTAGATAGTGATCTGGTCCTGACTGCTGTCTCTAGCTATGTATCGCCCTGTACTTCCTAGATAGTGATACGATCCTGACTGCTATCCCTAGTTATCTATCGCTCTGTACTTACTAGATAGTGATGGTTTCTTGACTGCTGTCCCTAGCTATGTATCGCCCTGTACTTACTAGATAGTGATTGGGTTCTGACTGCTGTCCCTAGCTATGTATCGAACTGTACTTACTAGATAGTGATCCAGTCCTGACTGCTGTCCCTAGCTATGTATCACCCTGTACTTACTAGATAGCGATCCGGTCCTGACTGCTGTCCCTAGCTATGTATCACCTTGTACTTACTAGATAGTGATCCGGTCCTGACTGCTGTCCCTAGCTATGTATCGCCCTGTACTTAATAGATAGCGATCCGGTCCTGACTGCTGTCCCTAGCTATGTATCACCTTGTACTTACTAGATAGTGATCCGGTCCTGACTGCTGTCCCTAGCTATGTATCGCCCTGTACTTACTAGATAGTGATCCGCTCCTGACTGCTGTCCCTAGCTATATGTCACCCTGTACTTACTAGATAGTGATCTGGTCCTGACTGCTGTCTCTAGCTATGTATCGCCCTGTACTTCCTAGATAGTGATACGGTCCTGACTGCTGTCCCTAGCTATGTATCGCCCTGTACTTACTAGATAGTGATACGTTCCTGACTGCTGTCCCTAGCTATGTATCACCTTGTACTTACTAGATAGTGATCCGCTCCTGACTGCTGTCCCTAGCTATATGTCACCCTGTACTTACTAGATAGAGATCTGGTCCTGACTGCTGTCCCTAGCTATATATCACCCTGTACTTACTAGATAGTGATCCGGTCCTGACTGCTGTCCCTAGCTATGTATCGCCCTGTACTTACTAGATAGTGATCCGGTTGCAACTGCTGTCCCTAGCTATGTATCACCCTGTACTTACTAGATAGTGATCTGGTCCTGACTGCTGTCTCTAGCTATGTATCGCCCTGTACTTCCTAGATAGTGATACGATCCTGACTGCTATCCCTAGTTATCTATCGCTCTGTACTTACTAGATAGTGATGGTTTCTTGACTGCTGTCCCTAGCTATGTATCGCCCTGTACTTACTAGATAGTGATTAGGTTCTGACTGCTGTCCCTAGCTATGTATCGCCCTGTACTTACTAGATAGTGATCCGGTCCTGACTGCTGTCCCTAGCTATGTATCACCCTGTACTTACTAGATAGCGATCTGGTCCTGACTGCTGTCCCTAGCTATGTATCACCCTGTACTTACTAGATAGTGATCCGGTCCTGACTGCTGTCCCTAGCTATGTATCGCCCTGTACTTACTAGATAGTGATCCGCTCCTGACTGCTGTCCCTAGCTATATGTCACCCTGTACTTACTAGATAGTGATCTGGTCCTGACTGCTGTCTCTAGCTATGTATCGCCCTGTACTTCCTAGATAGTGATACGGTCCTGACTGCTGTCCCTAGCTATGTATCGCCCTGTAATTACTAGATAGTGATACGTTCCTGACTGCTGTCCCTAGATATGTATCACCTTGTACTTACTAGATAGTGATCCGCTCCTGACTGCTGTCCCTAGCTATATGTCACCCTGTACTTACTAGATAGAGATCTGGTCCTGACTGCTGTCCCTAGCTATATATCACCCTGTACTTACTAGATAGTGATCCAGTCCTGACTGCTGTCCCTAGCTATGTATCATCCTGTACTTACTAGATAGTGATCCGGTTGCAACTGCTGTCCCTAGCTATGTATCACCCTGTACTTACTAGATAGTGATCTGGTCCTGACTGCTGTCTCTAGCTATGTATCGCCCTGTACTTCCTAGATAGTGATACGATCCTGACTGCTATCCCTAGTTATCTATCGCTCTGTACTTACTAGATAGTGATGGTATCTTGACTGCTGTCCCTAGCTATGTATCGCCCTGTACTTACTAGATAGTGATTAGGTTCTGACTGCTGTCCCTAGCTATGTATCGCCCTGTACTTACTAGATAGTGATCCAGTCCGGACTGCTGTCCCTAGCTATGTATCACCCTGTACTTACTAGATAGCGATCTGGTCCTGACTGCTGTCCCTAGCTATGTATCACCTTGTACTTACTAGATAGTGATCCGGTCCTGACTGCTGTCCCTAGCTATGTATCGCCCTGTACTTACTAGATAGTGATCCGCTCCTGACTGCTGTCCCTAGCTATATGTCACCCTGTACTTACTAGATAGTGATCTGGTCCTGACTGCTGTCTCTAGCTATGTATCGCCCTGTACTTCCTAGATAGTGATACGGTCCTGACTGCTGTCCCTAGCTATGTATCGCCCTGTATTTACTAGATAGTGATACGTTCCTGACTGCTGTCCCTAGCTATGTATCACCTTGTACTTACTAGATAGTGATCCGCTCCTGACTGCTGTCCCTAGCTATATGTCACCCTATACTTACTAGATAGAGATCTGGTCCTGACTGCTGTCCCTAGCTATATATCACCCTGTACTTACTAGATAGTGATCCAGTCCTCACTGCTGTCCCTAGCTATGTATCATCCTGTACTTACTAGATAGTGATCCGGTCCTGACTGCTGTCCCTAGCTATGTATCACCTTGTACTTACTAGATAGTGATCCGGTCCTGACTGCTGTCCCTAGCTATGTATAGCCCTGTACTTACTAGATAGTGATCCGCTCCTGACTGCTGTCCCTAGCTATATGTCACCCTGTACTTACTAGATAGTGATCTGGTCCTGACTGCTGTCCCTAGCTATGTATCACCCTGTACTTACTAGATAGTGATCCGGTCCTGACTGCTGTCCCTAGCTATGTATCGCCCTGTACTTACTAGATAGCGATCCGGTCCTGACTGCTGTCCCTAGCTATGTATCACCTTGTACTTACTAGATAGTGATCCGGTCCTGACTGCTGTCCCTAGCTATGTATCGCCCTGTACTTACTAGATAGTGATCCAGTCCTGACTGCTGTCCCTAGCTATGTATCACCCTGTACTTACTAGATAGCGATCCGGTCCTGACTGCTGTCCCTAGCTATGTATCACCTTGTACTTACTAGATAGTGATCCGGTCCTGACTGCTGTCCCTAGCTATGTATCGCCCTGTACTTAATAGATAGCGATCCGGTCCTGACTGCTGTCCCTAGCTATGTATCACCTTGTACTTACTAGATAGTGATCCGGTCCTGACTGCTGTCCCTAGCTATGTATCGCCCTGTACTTACTAGATAGTGATCCGCTCCTGACTGCTGTCCCTAGCTATATGTCACCCTGTACTTACTAGATAGTGATCTGGTCCTGACTGCTGTCTCTAGCTATGTATCGCCCTGTACTTCCTAGATAGTGATACGTTCCTGACTGCTGTCCCTAGCTATGTATCGCCCTGTATTTACTAGATAGTGATACGTTCCTGACTGCTGTCCCTAGCTATGTATCACCTTGTACTTACTAGATAGTGATCCGCTCCTGACTGCTGTCCCTAGCTATATGTCACCCTGTACTTACTAGATAGAGATCTGGTCCTGACTGCTGTCCCTAGCTATATATCACCCTGTACTTACTAGATAGTGATCCAGTCCTGACTGCTGTCCCTAGCTATGTATCATCCTGTACTTACTAGATAGTGATCCGGTTGCAACTGCTGTCCCTAGCTATGTATCACCCTGTACTTACTAGATAGTGATCTGGTCCTGACTGCTGTCTCTAGCTATGTATCGCCCTGTACTTCCTAGATAGTGATACGATCCTGACTGCTATCCCTAGTTATCTATCGCTCTGTACTTACTAGATAGTGATGGTTTCTTGACTGCTGTCCCTAGCTATGTATCGCCCTGTACTTACTAGATAGTGATTAGGTTCTGACTGCTGTCCCTAGCTATGTATCGCCCTGTACTTACTAGATAGTGATCCAGTCCTGACTGCTGTCCCTAGCTATGTATCACCCTGTACTTACTAGATAGCGATCTGGTCCTGACTGCTGTCCCTAGCTATGTATCACCTTGTACTTACTAGATAGTGATCCGGTCCTGACTGCTGTCCCTAGCTATGTATCGCCCTGTACTTACTAGATAGTGATCCGCTCCTGACTGCTGTCCCTAGCTATGTGTCACCCTGTACTTACTAGATAGTGATCTGGTCCTGACTGCTGTCTCTAGCTATGTATCGCCCTGTACTTCCTAGATAGTGATACGGTCCTGACTGCTGTCCCTAGCTATGTATCGCCCTGTATTTACTAGATAGTGATACGTTCCTGACTGCTGTCCCTAGCTATGTATCGCCCTGTACTTACTAGATAGTGATCCGCTCCTGACTGCTGTCCCTAGCTATATGTCACCCTGTACTTACTAGATAGAGATCTGGTCCTGACTGCTGTCCCTAGCTATATATCACCCTGTACTTACTAGATAGTGATCCAGTCCTGACTGCTGTCCCTAGCTATGTATCGCCCTGTACTTACTAGATAGTGATCCGGTTGCAACTGCTGTCCCTAGCTATGTATCACCCTGTACTTACTAGATAGTGATCCGGTCCTGACTGCTGTCTCTAGCTATGTATCGCCCTGTACTTCCTAGATAGTGATACGATCCTGACTGCTATCCCTAGTTATCTATCGCTCTGTACTTACTAGATAGTGATGGTTTCTTGACTGCTGTCCCTAGCTATGTATCGCCCTGTACTTACTAGATAGTGATTAGGTTCTGACTGCTGTCCCTAGCTATGTATCGCCCTGTACTTACTAGATAGTGATCCAGTCCTGACTGCTGTCCCTAGCTATGTATCACCCTGTACTTACTAGATAGCGATCTGGTCCTGACTGCTGTCCCTAGCTATGTATCACCTTGTACTTACTAGATAGTGATCCGGTCCTGACTGCTGTCCCTAGCTATGTATCGCCCTGTACTTACTAGATAGTGATCCGCTCCTGACTGCTGTCCCTAGCTATATGTCACCCTGTACTTACTAGATAGTGATCTGGTCCTGACTGCTGTCTCTAGCTATGTATCGCCCTGTACTTCCTAGATAGTGATACGGTCCTGACTGCTGTCCCTAGCTATGTATCGCCCTGTATTTACTAGATAGTGATACGTTCCTGACTGCTGTCCCTAGCTATGTATCACCTTGTACTTACTAGATAGTGATCCGCTCCTGACTGCTGTCCCTAGCTATATGTCACCCTATACTTACTAGATAGAGATCTGGTCCTGACTGCTGTCCTTAGCTATATATCACCCTGTACTTACTAGATAGTGATCCAGTCCTCACTGCTGTCCCTAGCTATGTATCATCCTGTACTTACTAGATAGTGATCCGGTCCTGACTGCTGTCCCTAGCTATGTATCACCTTGTACTTACTAGATAGTGATCCGGTCCTGACTGCTGTCCCTAGCTATGTATAGCCCTGTACTTACTAGATAGTGATCCGCTCCTGACTGCTGTCCCTAGCTATATGTCACCCTGTACTTACTAGATAGTGATCTGGTCCTGACTGCTGTCCCTAGCTATGTATCACCTTGTACTTACTAGATAGTGATCCGGTCCTGACTGCTGTCCCTAGCTATGTATCGCCCTGTACTTACTAGATAGCGATCCGGTCCTGACTGCTGTCCCTAGCTATGTATCACCTTGTACTTACTAGATAGTGATCCGGTCCTGACTGCTGTCCCTAGCTATGTATCGCCCTGTACTTACTAGACAGTGATCCGCTTCTGACTGCTATCCCTAGCTATATGTCACCCTGTACTTACTAGATAGTGATCTGGTCCTGACTGCTGTCTCTAGCTATGTATCGCCCTGTATTTACTAGATAGTGATACGTTCCTGACTGCTGTCCCTAGCTATGTATCACCTTGTACTTACTAGATAGTGATCCGCTCCTGACTGCTGTCCCTAGCTATATGTCACCCTGTACTTACTAGATAGTGATCTGGTCCTGACTGCTGTCTCTAGCTATGTATCGCCCTGTACTTCCTAGATAGTGATACGATCCTGACTGCTATCCCGAGTTATCTATCGCTATGTACTTACTAGATAGTGATGGTTTCTTGACTGCTGTCCCTAGCTATGTATCGCCCTGTACTTACTAGATAGTGATTAGGTTCTGACTGCTGTCCCTAGCTATGTATCGCCCTGTACTTACTAGATAGTGATCCAGTCCTGACTGCTGTCCCTAGCTATGTATCACCCTGTACTTACTAGATAGCGATCTGGTCCTGACTGCTGTCCCTAGCTATGTATCACCTTGTACTTACTAGATAGTGATCCGGTCCTGACTGCTGTCCCTAACTATGTATCGCCCTGTACTTACTAGATAGTGATCCGCTCCTGACTGCTGTCCCTAGCTATATGTCACCCTGTACTTACTAGATAGTGATCTGGTCCTGACTGCTGTCTCTAGCTATGTATCGCCCTGTACTTCCTAGATAGTGATACGGTCCTGACTGCTGTCCCTAGCTATGTATCGCCCTGTATTTACTAGATAGTGATACGTTCCTGACTGCTGTCCCTAGCTATGTATCACCTTGTACTTACTAGATAGTGATCCGCTCCTGACTGCTGTCCCTAGCTATATGTCACCCTGTACTTACTAGATAGAGATCTGGTCCTGACTGCTGTCCCTAGCTATATATCACCCTTTACTTACTAGATAGTGATCCAGTCCTGACTGCTGTCCCTAGCTATGTATCATCCTGTACTTACTAGATAGTGATCCGGTTGCAACTGCTGTCCCTAGCTATGTATCACCTTGTACTTACTAGATAGTGATCCGGTCCTGACTGCTGTCCCTAGCTATGTATCGCCCTGTATTTACTAGATAGTGATCCGATCCTGACTGCTGTCCCTAGCTATGTATCACCTTGTACTTACTAGATAGTGATCCGGTCCTGACTGCTGTCCCTAGCTATGTATCGCCCTGTACTTACTAGATAGTGATCCGCTCCTGACTGCTGTCCCTAGCTATATGTCACCCTGTACTTACTAGATAGTGATCTGGTCCTGACTGCTGTCTCTAGCTATGTATCGCCCTGTACTTCCTAGATAGTGATACGGTCCTGACTGCTGTCCCTAGCTATGTATCGCCCTGTATTTACTAGATAGTGAAACATTCCTGACTGCTGTCCCTAGCTATGTATCACCTTGTACTTACTAGATAGTGATCCGCTCCTAACTGCTGACCCTAGCTATGTATAGCCCTCTACTTACTAGATAGTGATCTGGTCCTGACTGCTGTCTCTAGCTATGTATCGCCCTGTATTTACTAGATAGTGATACGTTCCTGACTGCTGTCCCTAGCTATGTATCGCCCTGTACTTACTAGATAGTGATCCGGTCCTGACTGCTGTCCCTAGCTATGTATCACCTTGTACTTACTAGATAGTGATCCGGTCCTGACTGCTGTCCCTAGCTATGTATAGCCCTGTACTTACTAGATAGTGATCCGCTCCTGACTGCTGTCCCTAGCTATATGTCACCCTGTACTTACTAGATAGTGATCTGGTCCTGACTGCTGTCCCTAGCTATGTATCACCTTGTACTTACTAGATAGTGATCCGGTCCTGACTGCTGTCCCTAGCTATGTATCGCCCTGTACTTACTAGATAGCGATCCGGTCCTGACTGCTGTCCCTAGCTATGTATCACCTTGTACTTACTAGATAGTGATCCGGTCCTGACTGCTGTCCCTAGCTATGTATCGCCCTGTACTTACTAGACAGTGATCCGCTCCTGACTGCTATCCCTAGCTATATGTCACCCTGTACTTACTAGATAGTGATCTGGTCCTGACTGCTGTCTCTAGCTATGTATCGCCCTGTATTTACTAGATAGTGATACGTTCCTGACTGCTGTCCCTAGCTATGTATCACCTTGTACTTACTAGATAGTGATCCGCTCCTGACTGCTGTCCCTAGCTATATGTCACCCTGTACTTACTAGATAGTGATCTGGTCCTGACTGCTGTCTCTAGCTATGTATCGCCCTGTACTTCCTAGATAGTGATACGATCCTGACTGCTATCCCTAGTTATCTATCGCTCTGTACTTACTAGATAGTGATGGTTTCTTGACTGCTGTCCCTAGCTATGTATCGCCCTGTACTTACTAGATAGTGATTAGGTTCTGACTGCTGTCCCTAGCTATGTATCGCCCTGTACTTACTAGATAGTGATCCAGTCCTGACTGCTGTCCCTAGCTATGTATCACCCTGTACTTACTAGATAGCGATCTGGTCCTGACTGCTGTCCCTAGCTATGTATCACCTTGTACTTACTAGATAGTGATCCGGTCCTGACTGCTGTCCCTAGCTATGTATCGCCCTGTACTTACTAGATAGTGATCCGCTCCTGACTGCTGTCCCTAGCTATATGTCACCCTGTACTTACTAGATAGTGATCTGGTCCTGACTGCTGTCTCTAGCTATGTATCGCCCTGTACTTCCTAGATAGTGATACGGTCCTGACTGCTGTCCCTAGCTATGTATCGCCCTGTATTTACTAGATAGTGATACGTTCCTGACTGCTGTCCCTAGCTATGTATCACCTTGTACTTACTAGATAGTGATCCGCTCCTGACTGCTGTCCCTAGCTATATGTCACCCTGTACTTACTAGATAGAGATCTGGTCCTGACTGCTGTCCCTAGCTATATATCACCCTGTACTTACTAGATAGTGATCCAGTCCTGACTGCTGTCCCTAGCTATGTATCATCCTGTACTTACTAGATAGTGATCCGGTTGCAACTGCTGTCCCTAGCTATGTATCACCTTGTACTTACTAGATAGTGATCCGGTCCTGACTGCTGTCCCTAGCTATGTATAGCCCTGTACTTACTAGATAGTGATCCGCTCCTGACTGCTGTCCCTAGCTATATGTCACCCTGTACTTACTAGATAGTGATCTGGTCCTGACTGCTGTCTCTAGCTATGTATCGCCCTGTACTTCCTAGAGAGTGATACGGTCCTGACTGCTGTCCCTAGCTATGTATCGCCAGGTATTTACTAGATAGTGATCCGGTCCTGACTGCTGTCCCTAGCTATGTATCACCTTGTACTTACTAGATAGTGATCCGGTCCTGACTGCTGTCCCTAGCTATGTATCGCCCTGTACTTACTAGATAGTGATCCGCTCCTGACTGCTGTCCCTAGCTATATGTCACCCTGTACTTACTAGATAGTGATCTGGTCCTGACTGCTGTCTCTAGCTATGTATCGCCCTGTACTTCCTAGATAGTGATACGGTCCTGACTGCTATCCCTAGCTATCTATCGCTCTGTACTTACTAGATAGTGATGGTTTCTTGACTGCTGTCCCTAGCTATGTATCGCCATGTACTTACTAGATAGTGATCGGGTCCTGACTGCTGTCCCTAGCTATGTATCGCCCTGTACTTACTAGATAGTGATCCAGTCCTGACTGCTGTCCCTAGCTATGTATCATCCTGTACTTACTAGATAGTGATCCGGTCCTGGCTGCTTTCTCTAGCTATGTTTTACCTTGTACTTACTAGATAGTGATCCGGTCCTGACTGCTGTCCCTAGCTATGTATAGCCCTGTACTTACTAGATAGTGATCCGCTCCTGACTGCTGTCCCTAGCTATATGTCACCCTTTACTTACTAGATAGTGATCTGGTCCTGACTGCTGTCTCTAGCTATGTATCGCCCTGTACTTCCTAGATAGTGATACGGTCCTGACTGCTGTCCCTAGCTATGTATCGCCCTGTATTTACTAGATAGTGATCCGATCCTGACTGCTATCCCTAGCTATGTATCACCCTGTACTTACTAGATAGTGATCCGGTCCTGACTGCTGACCACAGCTATATGTCACCCTGTACTTACTAGATAGTGATCCGCTCCTGACTGCTGTCCCTAGCTATGTATTGCCCTGTAATTACTAGATAGTGATCCGGTTGCAACTGCTGTCCCTAGCAATGTATCACCCTGTACTTACTAGATAGTGATCTGGTCCTGACTGCTGTCTCTAGCTATGTATCGCCCTGTACTTCCTAGATAGTGATACGGTCCTGACTGCTGTCCCTAGCTATGTATCGCCCTGTATTTACTAGATAGTGATCCGGTCCTGACTGCTGTCCCTAGCTATGTATCACCCTGTACTTACTAGATAGTGATCCGGTCCTGACTGCTGTCCCTAGCTATGTATCGCCCTGTACTTACTAGATAGTGATCCGCTCCTGACTGCTGTCCCTAGCTATGTATCACCTTGTACTTACTAGATAGTGATCCGGTCCTGACTGCTGTCCCTAGCTATGTATCGCCCTGTACTTACTAGATAGTGATCCGCTCCTGACTGCTGTCCCTAGCTATATGTCACCCTGTACTTACTAGATAGTGATCTGGTCCTGACTGCTGTCTCTAGCTATGTATCGCCCTGTACTTCCTAGATAGTGATCCGGTCCTGACTGCTGTCCCTAGCTATGTATCGCCCTGTATTTACTAGATAGTGATCCGGTCCTGACTGCTATCCCTAGCTATCTATCACTCTGTACTTACTAGATAGTGATGGTTTCTTGACTGCTGTCCCTAGCTATGTATTGCCCTGTACTTACTAGATAGTGATCCGGTCCTGACTGCTGTCCCTTGCTATGTATCGCCCTGTAATTACTAGATAGTGATCCGGTCGCAACTGCTGTCCCTAGCAATGTATCACCCTGTACTTACTAGATAGTGATCCGGTCCTGACTGCTGTCCATAGCTATGTATAACCTTGTACTTACTAGATAGTGATCCGGTCCTGACTGCTGTCCCTAGCTATGTATCGCCCTGTACTTACTAGATAGTGATCCACTCCTGACTGCTGTCCCTAACTATATGTCACCCTGTACTTCCTAGATAGTGATCCGGTCCTGACTGCTGTCCCTAGCTATGTATCACCCTGTACTTACTAGATAGTGATCCAGTCCTGACTGCTGTCCCTAGCTATGTATCGCCCTGTATTTACTAGATAGTGATCCGGTCCTGACTGCTATCCCTAGCTATCTATCACTCTGTACTTACTAGATAGTGATGGTTTCTTGACTGCTGTCCCTAGCTATGTATTGCCCTGTACTTACTAGATAGTGATCTGGTCCTGACTGCTGTCCCTTGCTATGTATCACCCTGTAATTACTAGATAGTGATCCGGTTGCAACTGCTGTCCCTAGCAATGTATCACACTGTACTTACTAGATAGTGATCCGGTCCTGACTGCTGTCCATAGCTATGCATAACCTTGTACTTACTAGATAGTGATCCGGTCCTGACTGCTGTCCCTAGCTATGTATCGCCCTGTACTTACTAGATAGTGATCCGCTCCTGACTGCTGTCCCTAACTATATGTCACCCTGTACTTCCTAGATAGTGATCCGGTCCTGACTGCTGTCCCTAGCTATGTATCACCCTGTATTTAATAGATAGTGATCCAGTCCTGACTGCTGTCCCTAGCTATGTATCGCTGTGTACTTACAAGATAGTGATCCGGTCCTGACTGCTGTCCCTAGTTATGTATCGCCCTGTACTTACAAGATAGTGATCTGGTCCTGACTTCTGTCTATAGCTATGTATCACCCTGTACTTCCTAGATAGTGATCCGGTCCTGACTGCTGTCCCTAGCTATGTATCACCCTGTATTTAATAGATAGTGATCCGGTGCTGACTGCTGTCCCTAGTTATGTATCGCCCTGTACTTACAAGATAGTGATCCGGTCCTGATGGCTGTCCCTAGCTATGTATCGCCCTGTACTTACAAGATAGTGATCCGGTCCTGACGGCTGTCCCTAGCTATGTATCGCCCTATACTTACTAGATAGTGATCGGGTCCTGGCTGCTGTCCCTAGCTATGTATTGCCCTGTACTTACTAGATAGTGATGTGGTCCTGACTGCTGTCCCTAGCTATGTATAACCCTGTACTTAGTAGATAGTGATCGGGTCCTGACTGCTGTCTCTAGCTATGTATCACCCTGTACTTACTAGATAGTGATCGGGTCCTGCCTGCTGTCCCTAGCTATATGTCGCCCTGTACTTACTAGATAGTGATCCGGTCCTGACTGCTGTCCCTAGCAATGTATCACCCTGTACTTACTAGATAGTGATCTGGTCCTGACTGCTGTCCTTAGCTATGTATAGCCCTGTACTTACTAGATAGTGATCCGGTCCTGACTGCTGTCGCTAGCTATGTATCGCCCTGTACTTACTAGATAGTGATCCGGTCCTGACTGCTGTCCCTAGCTATGTATCACCCTGTACTTACTAGATAGTGATCCGGTCCTGACTGCTATCCCTAGCTATGTATCACCCTGTACTTACTAGATAGTGATCCAGCCTTGACTGCTATCCCTAGCTATGTATCACCCTTTACTTACTAGATAGTGAGCAGGCCTTGACTGCTGTCCCTAGCTATGTATCACCCTGTACTTACTAGATAGTGATCCGGCCTTGACTGCTGTCCCTAGCTATGTATCACCCTGTACTTACTAGATAGTGATCCGGTCCTGACTGCTGTCCCTAGCTATGTATCACCCTGTACTTACTAGATAGTGATCCGGTCCTGACTGCTATCCCTAGCTATGTATCACCCTGTACTTACTAGATAGTGATCCGGCCTTGACTGCTATCCCTAGCTATGTATCACCCTGTACTTACTAGCTAGTGATCCGGCCTTGACTGCTATCCCTAGCTATGTATCACCCTGTACTTACTAGATAGTGATCCGGTCCTGACTGCTGACCTCAGCTATATGTCACCCTGTACTTACTAGATAGTGATCCGGTCCTGACTGCTGTCCCTTGCTATGTATTGCCCTGTAATTACTAGATAGTGATCCGGTTGCAACTGCTGTCCCTAGCAATGTATCACCCTGTACTTACTAGATAGTGATCGGGTCCTGCCTGCTGTCCCTAGCTATATGTCGCCCTGTACTTACTAGATAGTGATCCGGTCCTGACTGCTGTCCCTAGCAATGTATCACCCTGTACTTACTAGATAGTGATCTGGTCCTGACTGCTGTCCTTAGCTATGTATAGCCCTGTACTTACTAGATAGTGATCCGGTCCTGACTGCTGTCGCTAGCTATGTATCGCCCTGTACTTACTAGATAGTGATCCGGTCCTGACTGCTGTCCCTAGCTATGTATCACCCTGTACTTACTAGATAGTGATCCGGTCCTGACTGCTATCCCTAGCTATGTATCACCCTGTACTTACTAGATAGTGATCCAGCCTTGACTGCTATCCCTAGCTATGTATCACCCTGTACTTACTAGATAGTGAGCAGGCCTTGACTGCTGTCCCTAGCTATGTATCACCCTGTACTTACTAGATAGTGATCCGGCCTTGACTGCTGTCCCTAGCTATGTATCACCCTGTACTTACTAGATAGTGATCCGGTCCTGACTGCTGTCCCTAGCTATGTATCACCCTGTACTTACTAGATAGTGATCCGGTCCTGACTGCTATCCCTAGCTATGTATCACCCTGTACTTACTAGATAGTGATCCGGCCTTGACTGCTATCCCTAGCTATGTATCACCCTGTACTTACTAGCTAGTGATCCGGCCTTGACTGCTATCCCTAGCTATGTATCACCCTGTACTTACTAGATAGTGATCCGGTCCTGACTGCTGACCTCAGCTATATGTCACCCTGTACTTACTAGATAGTGATCCGGTCCTGACTGCTGTCCCTTGCTATGTATTGCCCTGTAATTACTAGATAGTGATCCGGTTGCAACTGCTGTCCCTAGCAATGTATCACCCTGTACTTACTAGATAGTGATCCGGTCCTGACTGCTGTCCATAGCTATGTATCACCTTGTACTTACTAGATAGTGATCTGGTCCCGACTGCTGTCCCTAGGCTCTCTCACCAGCTCTACAACCAGACAAGCGGGGTGCTGCGGATCTCCGGCGTGCAACATCACATCGCTCAGATACGCCACCTAGAGATTACCCCACCGCCCACCATAAAAGCTTGAATCACCCGCTAATGGGCGGTTGAGACCAGGTTGACTACCACTGTTCTACACTAATACTAAAATCATACCCTCCTGGATGTACAATATGAGCCTACTGACATTACTATATGAAATAGATCAATAACTGGTGTCAATTTATAATGTATGTAATCTTATCTAATTAGATGTAGTTCAATTAAACCAGGACATCAATATGTGCTACAGACAGATACAATTGTAAGTATTGTATCATTTTGAGATTGCTTAACTATAACAAATAGAAACATATTATTTTGTTTTATTGAAACTTTGAGCCTTGAGTGACATCAATATCAAGCTTTAAATAAGAGGATAAAGTATCTTTATCTAGTCTAGCCCTCCACTTGGTAGTACTGTATATTGCTCGTTATTTTAAATTGAACAGACGTATTTATAGTTAGTTATTTATAGTTAGTGTAGTGCATCTTCTTTTATCTTTCCCTGCGGGCGTTCTTTACACTTTAAAACAGAAGGGGGAGATAGAGTATATATTTTATTTTTATTTAAAGATGATGTCATATTATACCTGTTGCAATAATGGTTCTATGTAAGAATGGCTGCAACTATATCTTTTTTGCTTTCTTTCTTTTTTTTTTTGTGCCAAATTTACAGTCAATACAAGTAATAAATATACAAGGTAGACTCTCAGTTATCCAGCACCCATGGGGATTGGTAGATGCTGGATAAATATAGTTTCTGGTTGCCTGAGAGTTACATATAAAAGAGGCCTAGATTAGCTGCACATAGAATGCTCTGCTTAGTATATTTGTCAGTGAGGGCTGTTCTTGCAGCAGCAGCTTTCACTCCTCACACGGGTACGTTCGGCTGGAGGGTGCGGTGCTGAACCCGGGGAATGTAATGCCAACACTGCACTGGCTCAGTCACTCATGCCTGTCTGCTTCCAGGTAAAACTGAATTGCAGAGATGCACAGTGAGTGAAATCTAGGTGCCTGTAAGCATTTTGTGTCATGACAACCTGGCTCCTGGCATTTGTTGAGCCCTGTAAAAATATTTTTTTATTTAAAGTACAGTATAAAAAAATGTTCTGGTTCCTTGAGTTCAGGTTAACTAAGAGTCTACTGAACAAGCAATATAGGTAATATATACATTATACACAAGGTATGTTCAAAGTTGATATTTTCGTTTTTCTTACTTTTGTCTGCACTGCAAAAAGTGTCAGTCCCATAGTGACAAATACCGTCGCTCCAGTGGCCCACAATACAGCATCAGCACTATACTGCCTAAAAAACACATTGATTAATACAGTCATTAATTTAGTGTAAAACACGATTGTAATCACTTTACAAGACAGCATACACAAGCTTTTATTACCCTGGGTATCCGTGTGTGTGTGTTACCAGATTAGGTATATTTTTTAACCAGCGTTATATTTTCAAATCCATTAAAGCAGACTTTAATTGTATTATATGTTTTATTTTTATATACATATTATATGGAATTATGCAGTAGTGGGAGCCAACATTTTTGTCTATGCTGGTCTGCTGCTACAATATTAAAATTGATCTGGGAAATAAGTCATGTCATTTGCATGTGAAGTTTCTGACTAGGAAGGATTGTGAGATCTCAGTAATTTTTTAGGGTTTATGCATATTTTATCTATATTATAATATAAGGACTTTGTACACACATAGCAGCAGTTTATCTCATCTTCAGACCTTATTCAATTCCAGTTTGGACTTCACTAGTTGTAGTTATATATTAAAAATCACTAATAAATCTGTGTTTTTGTAAAATGTAACTGGTTAGCGCTACATAAAATATTCAAAAAGTCAAAAGTTAAAATTAAAACATGCAATTCTTATATTTTATGTAATTTATTTAATAAATCTTGAACAGAAACATGTTTATCAAAAACTCAAAAATAAAGTAGCTTTCAACAAATGTAATACAGTGTAACTATTGGTTACCCTATGCTCCTATGTTGTTGGTGTGAATCGATAAAAGACATCTAATATGCAAAAAGTAACAAACTGCAATGATGATTATAAATATAAAAATATATTTGACAGTAGATAAAAAATAAAAGGCCCATCAAGTCTGTCTATTCTACCTAAGCAAAAAAGTTTGGGTTAATAGACCCTCCTGGCTATTGAACAAGCTGATGGATTACCTATTTCCTAAGGGCCTCATTGAAATGCAATTTGACCAATTTAAAAGGGCTCTATATAAGCACATAGCAAATTTTTTGACAGAAGTTTTAGTTAGTGAACTTCTATCCAAAAGCAAGGCCTTCACTAACTAAAAACTTCTGTAAAGAAAATATGCTATGTGCTTATATAGAGCCCTATTCAATTGGCCAAATCACATTTAAATGAGGCCCTATGTGTTAGTAACTTATCTCAGAAACCTGATTTTTATAGTAAATGATATAATGATTTGATGATGATACTTACGCAGCAAGAGATCCAAGCAAACAGCCTTCAACAAGTGTCTGCAAGAGAAATGGTCTGTATTTAGCTTGTCAACATTGCATTAATGGTTTATGGCCTTTGTAATAACTATGGGCATTGCACTTTTATTATGAGTTATAAATAATGCTGGAAGTAAGCAATGCAATGATGGATAGTTTATCCTGACAAAGCAATAGTGTTTCTAATTGTATCCACTGATCTTACTGTTAGTAAGTAATGTCTGACCTCTGTGATTGCCACCAAGTACTAAACAATATGCCATTTGGAAACAGAAGAGTTGAGAGGCACAATGGTTGGTACATTCTGCACTGCCATTATTAACTCACCTTAATCTGACATCTAACTATGTCTTATTAAGCAAACTGTGTAGCAGCCACTATCCTCCACTATCTCTTTTTTCCCTCATTTCGTAAGATGGAAACATGGCCACCCAGTGCAGTTCATTGATGACAGGACTGGAGGATTTATCATTTACATTTATAGGTGTTTAAGAATATGCCTACTCAGGTGTATGTGCTTATGCACTATTATGGTGGTTGCACGGGGATACACAGAAGTAAAATGAATAGAGGACAAAATGTAAATCCTTTGTGATGTGAGTATACTGAAAAGTGTTATTTGTGATAACATAGAGGTATATGGTTGTGCATTATAACAGGGGTGTAGGAGCCAGAATAATTCTGGGGGTATATAGCTCATTGTATACACAGGCTGTAAAATAGCTCATATATGCAAACTTTGAAAAATTCCTCTTAGTTCCTTCATCCATGCATTATAATATGTAAAAAAACAAATACAAAAAAGATACATTTATGAACATTGGGCCCTGGGCTTCCAGTGTGTGATGTTAAGTCCTTCTATTAGTTTATAAAAGGTGGATCTTTATGCATATTCCAAAACAAATGCCGGTCTCCCTCAGTCTGGCGCTCCATGTAAAATCGCACCTTGTGGAGTTTCAATGATCATGAGAATAGTGAGGAATCAGCCCAGAACTACACGGGAGGATCTTGTTAATGATCTCAAGGCAGCTGGGACCATAATCACCAAGAACACAATTGGTAACATACTACGCCGTAAAGGACTGAAATCCTACAGCGCCCGCAAGGTCCCCCTGCTCAAGAAAGCACATGTACAGGCCCGTCTGAAGTTTGCCAATGAACATCTGAATGATTCAGAGGAGAACTGGGTGAAAGTGTTGTGGTCAGATGAGACCAAAATCAAGTTCTTTGGCATCAACTCAACTGAATGCTGCCTATGACCCCAAAAACACCATCCCCACCACCGTCAAACATGGAGGTGGAAACATTATGCTTTTGGGGTGTTTTTCTGCTAAGAGGACAGGACAACTGCGCCGCCTTAATGGGACGATGGACGGGGCCATGTACCGTCAAATTTTGGGTGAAAACGTCCTTCCCTCAGCCAGGGCATTGAAAAGGGTCATGGATGGGTATTCCAGCATGACAATGACCGAAAACACACAAGGCAACAAAGGAGTGGCTCAAGAAGAAGCACATTAAGGTCCTGGAGTGGCCTAGCCAGTCTCCAGACCTTAATCCCATAGAAAATCTGTGGAGGGAGCTGAAGATTCGAGTTGCCAAACATCAGCCTCAAAACCTTAATGACTTGGAGAGGATCTGAAAAGAGGAGTGGGACAAAATCCCTCCTGTGATGTGTGCAAACCTGGTGGCCAACTACAAGAAACGTCTGACCTCTGTGATTGCCAACAAGGGTTTTGCCACCAAGTACTAAGTTGAAGGGGTCAAATACTTATTTCACTCATTGACCTGCAAATTAATTTATAACTTTTTTGACATGCGTTTCTTTTTTTTGTTTTTTTGTTATTCTACCTCTCACTGTTAAAATACACTTACCATTAAAATTATAGACTGATCATTTCTTTGTCAGTGGACAAATGTTAAAAATCAGCAGGGAATCAAATATTCTTTCCCCCCACTGTATCTCAAATTAGATAACATAGAAATGGAAAGGTTCTAAAAGAGTCCCCGAACCATTTGTACATTTGAACTCAGTTCTATTAATGGATTGAAAGCATAGTCTCTCCTCATAGTGAAAGCAGTGTTGAATGAGTAAACTTACAAATAATCCAAGAAAGATGAAGTTTGCAGGTACTTTACGACGAATCTTATCACAGCATGAAAACCCGATGACCATGATAAGCGAAACACCACTAAAAAGAGAAGTGTATGTCATTAATAAGTATCTTTAACTTCATGTATTAACAAACATTTTAAGAATTCTTCCTAGGATCATAATGACTTTGTATATAGTTCAGGTTCATATATATATATAATAATTTGAAGCCATGGGAATGCTGTTTGACACATAATGGAAACTGTTTTGTACTGTGAGGACCTTCGGCGCTCATTGCGCTGAGCGTCTTCGGCAATAGGCTGCGAGCAATAGGCTGAAGAGCTGACAATCTGTTTGAAGTTTGCGTCTGCATAGAATATACCTTTTGAGTCTTGGTGCCCTGCTTATAAAGTGTATTGAATGTTTGAAGTGTGCATTCTAAATAGGCTGCGTGCGCCAGGTAAAGCTGTTGGTTTAGTACAGTAAATAAATAGTACATCTGTGTTCACATTTAAATGTCTATAGCAAGCTAAAAAAAGTTTATATATATATATATATATATATATATATGTATATATATATATATATATATGTATATACAGTGCCTTGCAAAAGTATTCACCCCCTTGGCATTTTTCATGTTTTGTTGCCTCACAACCTGGAATTAACATGGATTGTTTGAGGATTTGCATCATTTAATTTATAGAACATGGCTTCAACTTCGAAGATGATTTTTTTTTTATGTAACGCAAACAAAAATAGTATAAAATAACAGAAAAAGTCAATGTGCATAACTATTCACCCCCCTAAAGTCAATACTTTGTAGAGCCACCTTTTGCTGCAATCACAGCTCCAAGTCGCTTTGGATAAGTCTCTATGAGCTTGCTACATCTTACCACTGGGATTTATGCCCATTCCTCCTTGCAAAACTGCTCCAGCTCCTTCAAGTTGGATGGTTTGCACTTGTGAACAGCAATCTTTAAGTCTGACCACAGATTTTCTATTGGATTGAGGTCTGGGATTTGACTAGGCCATTCCAACACATTTACATGTTTCTATTAAACCACTCAAGTGTTGCTTTAGCAGTGTGTTTGGGGTCATTGTCCTGCTGGAAGGTGAACCTCCATCCTAGCCTCAAATCACGCACAGAGTAGTACTGGTTCTGCACAAGAATATCCCTTTATTTAGCACCATCCATCTTTCCCTCAACTCTGACCAGTTTCCTATTCCCGGCTGCTGAAAAATGGTGTTCTTTGGGTGATGTGATGTGTTGCGTTTGCGCCAGACATAGCGTTTTCTTTGATGGCCGAAAAGTTAAATTTTAGTCTCATCAGACCAAAGCACCTTCCTCCATACATTTTGGGAGTCTCCCACATGCCTTTTCGCAAACTCAAAACATGCCATTTTGTTTTTTGCTGAAAGTAATGGTTTTCTTCTGGCCACTCTGCTACAAAGCCCAACTCTATGGAGCATACGGCTTATTGTCGTCCTATGTACAGATACTCCACTCTCTGCTGTGAAACTCTGCAGCTCCTCCAGGGTTACCTTAGGTCTCTGTGCTGCCTCTCTGATTATTGCCCTCCTTGCCCGGTCTATGAGTTTTGGTGGGCGGTGGTCTCTTGGCAGGTTTGCTGTTGTGCCATGTTCTTTCCATTTGGTTATGGTAGATTTGATGGTGCTCCTGGGGATCATCAAAGATTTGGATATTTTTTTTATAACCTAACCCTGACTTGTACTACTCAACAACATTGTCCCTTACTTGTTTGGAGAGTTCCTTGGTCTTCATGCAGTGTTTGGTTAGTGGTGCCTCTTGTTTAGGTGTCCCAGCCTCTGGGGCCTTTCAAAAAAGGTGTGTGTGTATATGTAATGACAGATCACGTGACACTTAGATTGCACACAGGTGGACATCATTTCCCTAATTATGTGACTTCTGAAGATAATTGGTTGCACCAGAGCTTTTTATGGGCTTCATAACAAAGGGGGTGAATACATACGCACATGCCAATTTTCTGTTTTCTATTTCTAAAAAATAGTTTTATGTATATATTTTTCTCATTTTACTTCACCAACTTAGACTATTGTGTTCTGATCCATCACATAAAATTTAGATTAACAAAACAGGGAACTTAAGGCTGTAATGTAACAAAATAAGTAAAAAGTCAAGGGGGGGTGAATACTTTTGCAAGGCACTGTGTGTATATTTATATGTATATATATACACAATATATATATATATATATATATATATATATATATTTACAATATATATTACACCCATAGGGGGTCAACAGAAAAAAAAAACATTGCTGGGGCCCCCAATTTGTTTGCACCGGGGCCCTCCTTTCACTAGCTATGCCACTGTGCCTGAACTACCCACCAATGATTTAGACTCTGAGCACAGCTATGATTGAAATACTTACCAGAGGGCAAATCCAAAGTATGGTACATCGTGAACCCATTCCCTTAAGGTGTTCCTATAAGAAAATATAGATAGAATGGATTAGAATGTAAAATGAAGCATGTTTTCAGCCCAATTTCACTGGTAACTGATGGGGAAATGTATGCTATCTTCTTTTCCTATAGGAAGCTAATGGGGCATAATTATGTCATTATAAAATAACACATATATTACTCAATTACAATTATGTAGAAAATGTGTATGCTTTTATCTTTTTTAGCATTAGACATATGATACCTACTTTGTATATCTCAAATTTTTTTAGTGTCAGGGCATTATGGAAGGTTTTACACTTGGGGCTCCTAAAACATATTTTGTTACATACACAAGTCAGAGATTGAAAGGGGATGGATTATCACGGGAGCTGTGGAGTGCAGGCTTACACAAGATGGCAGCTTCTATATCCTGAAGCTGAAATAAGAAATGGTCATATCTGTTACAGACATTTCAAGATGTTACATTTGCTTTTTACTCTATTGCAGATATGATAGTGGAATTTTAAGGAAATGTTTCTTCACATAAATCATCTGTCATTTGTAGTGACGGTCTGTATCCAATCATTAAACGGTATGACTAACTGATTCACTTTTTGTTTTAGAGGTTTTAAGCTTTACCGTAAGAGCTTACACTCAGCAGACTAGCTTTATAGACCTTTAAAAAAGCAAATATGTTTATTAAAATAAGTTTCAAATCTGTACAGTTGGAAAGGTAGGATTTGCTTCTATCTCTCCACACATTGTATTCAAGAATGGAAAATTGCATAAGCCAGTTCTATGTCTGCTGAGATCATTGATCAAACTAGAATTCTCCCTGGCAATGAACAAAGCAATTTAATTAGTCAGCACATATTCATACAAAAACAGGGCACTGCACTTAAATCTGGGGGCTCAACATTGCTGAAAAATGACCTCAGCTGATGTGATTCATCCTCATGGAATTTTATTACATATATAGTTGTGGTATTGAGAGTTTGTGTGTAGCTCACAACATTGCAGCCTTGAAAATTGCAACAGTGATTTAAAGCAGGAACATGTCAGAAAGCCTAAATCGTAAATCATGTTTAGTAACAATGCCTGAGGCTGTAAGTCTGCAGGCTTCAAAACTGCAACAGTTACAGAAAGATTACATTGTATCAAGCTCAGCCAAAATCCTGAATCATGTTTCTATATCAAGCATTTCAGCGCCTGATCATGATCGAGTAAGCAACACCCGCAACTTGCTGCTTAGACAGAGCCAAACCAGAAATGTGAGGAGAAGGAGGGGAGAGAGAGAAGGAGAGGGAGAGAGAGGAGGGAAGGAGAGAGAAGGAAGGAGTGGGAGAGAGACGAGGGAAGGAGAGAGAAGGAAGGAAGGAGGGGGAGAGTGAGAAGGAGAAGGAGGGAAAGAGTGAGAAGGAGAGAAAAAGAAGGAGGGGGAGAGAGAGTGAAAAGCAGAGGGAGGGAGGGAGTGAGAGAGAGAGAAGGAGAGAGAGAAGGAGGGAGAGAGAGGAGGGAGAGAGAGAGAGAAGGAGGAAGAGAGAGAGAGAAGGAGGGAGAGAGTGAGAAGGAGCGAAAAGGAAGGAGGGGGAGAGAGAGTGAGAAGCAGAGGGAGGGAGGAAGTGAGAAGCAGAGGGAGGGAGAGAGTGAGAAGGAGAGGGAGAGAGAGTGAGAAGGAGGAAGAGAGAGAGAGAGAAGGAGGGAGAGAGAGAGAGGGAGGGAGAGAGAAGGGGGAGAGAGAGAGAAAAAGCGAGAGAAAAGAGGGAGAGAGAAAAGAGGCAGAGAGAGAGGAAAGAGAAAGTGAGGAGGAGAGAGAGAGGAGTGAGAGAGAAGGAGGGAGAGAGAGAGAGAGGAGAGAGAGAGAGAGAGTGAGAAGGAGAGAGAGAGGGCGCACAAAAAGAGAGAGAATGAGCATAGATAGAGAGACAGGGTACTCATAGTGAGGGCGCACAAAAAAACAGACCACACAATATTATACTGTCATTTTTGACTGGCAATTGACTAATATATCACATATTATAATTGTCAAACTGCGATTTGTTGTCACGCTTGAGACAAATCGCAGTTTGATAACTACAATTGATCAGAACCCTCGCGCATGTGCATTGCGCGGCGTCGGAAGCGCATGCGCATAGCTTCGGGAGCACGCGCATGCGCATAGCGAGACCTCAATAGGTCCAAAAGGTAGAGGAAGGGCGAGGATCAGGGGGGAGGGGCACAGGGGAGAGAGTGGGAGGAGGCCCGTAATGGTCGCAGAAGGGAGAGGGGGAACGAGGAGGGAGAGACCTGCTATGGGCACAGAAGGGAGAGGTGGCAAAGAGACAGTGGAGGGAGAAGGGGGAAAGAGACAAAGCAGAGGGGGGGGGGACATATGGGATGGAGAGGGGGAAAGGGGGCAAGAAGACATGGTCAGGAGAGGGGGAAAGAGACACAGGGGAGAGAGGGGGGAAGTGACACAGGGGAGGGAGAGGGGGAGGGACACAGGAGGGGAAGAGGGGGCAAAGAGACACAGGGATAGTGAGAAGGGGTAAAGAGACACAGGGGAGGGAGGGAAGAGACAATGGGGAGGGAGAGGGGGGAAGAAACACAGGGGAGGGAGCAGGAGAAGGAGACACAGGGGAGGGAGGGGGAGGAAGAAGACACAGGGGAGGGAGAGGAAGGAAGAAACACATGAGAGGGAGATGGGGGAAGAAGGGGAAAAAAACACAGCGGAGGGAGGGAAGAGATACAGGGGAGGTAGTGGGGGAAGAGACATGGGGAGGGAGAGTAAAGTCAAATATTATCCCGTCATTTGTGAGAGGGAGGTTCGCAATGGGTGCCGAAGGCACTCATTGCAAGGCTTTCAGAGAGAAGGAGAGGAGAGGGAGAGGACACAGAGGGAAGGAAGGAGAGAGAGAATCCGTGCATAGCGAGCCTCACATTGCAAGGCTTGTAAATATAGAAGCTTGTTCTTCCTTGCCTTCTGCACATTTGCAAAGCAAGTTTTCAATAATATTTGTTTTTTAATGTATGCAGTTTATTGACTACCAATAAACAAATGATATTAAGTAGGAAAAATAAACTACAGCTCAGTGATTTGAATGATTATATAAATTATATATTTTTTTACAAAATATGTATTCAAACTTTTGCTTCACAGATTAGACTAGATCCAAAAGACACTTCTAATCTGCCTATTCTATCTCCCCAAAGCTTCATGTTTATGCCATACATGATATTACCATGTTCCACTTATCTACTACCCTTTCTGTAAACTACTGCTTTTACATATTATACCTAAATCTAGCATATCCCAGCTTCAGCGCTTGTTCTTGTTATGGATGTTATTTCACTTCTAAACTTTATTAAAACATATGCTATATTTGATGGTTTCTGTGATATCACTCCTCTCCCTTATGTCCTGCAACATATACATAAATGAAGTAAAAGAAGGAGAACTTACCAAAAAATAAACATGCAGATGAGGCCCACAGTTACGACTAGTTGTATGGCCAATGTAATATACACCTTCCAGATAAAAGCTGAGAGCAAGCACAGTAACAAGAATTATGTTAGAAAATTGCAGAAACACACACACACATATATATATATATATATATATATATATATATATATATATATATATATATATTAATACTGATTGTGGCAAAACTCTCTGCACAGTTGTGGTTATCTACAATGCAGGTGCCTGAGACTCTGTGTCTTCCAATCTTCAGGGATAATTAGGGATGAAGAAAGCCTAATACTTTAAACATACCACTCCAGTTAGTTGTATGTGTAGATCAGGGGCGTAGGAACTGGGGGGGGGGACGAGTGGGACAGATCCCCCCTAGATTTTCTGATAAGGGGGGCAGGGTTTCCTTGCTCCTCTGTCTTTTCTTTTCCTCTCTGTCTCTCTCACCTCCCGTCTCTCCCCTCTGTCACTCTCTGTGTGCTGGTTCCTCCTCTGCCTCCTGTCTCTCACTTCTCCCATTTCTGCAAACTTTATCCCCCCCAGAATTTTTTGGGCTCCTACGCCCCTGGTGTAGATAGATTATTGTTGAATTTATCTTTTTATTTATATTTTGAGTTTTAAATGTCCTTTCTTCAAATTAACATTGTAAGTATTACCCTATGAAAAACATTCTAGATCTCAAAGGTGGTTCCTGAGAACATTGGAAAGTAACCCTATCGAAAATGTTCTAGATCTCAAAGGTGGTTCCTATGAGCATTGGAAAGTAACCCTATCAAAAACGTTCTGGATCTCAAAGGCGGTTCCTATGAGCATTGGAAAGTAACCCTATCAAAAATGTTCTGGATCTCAAAGGTGATTACTATGAGCATTGGAAAGTAACCCTATCAAAAACGTTCTGGATCTCAAAGGTGATTACTATGAGCATTGGAAAGTAACCAGCTGATCCACAGATTATAAAGAGGTGAGACCATTGCTGTAGATCATTACAAATGTGTGTATGAGATGCAACATAATCTACAATCCCAGCTCATGAAGGTTCGTAATAGAAGGATTTGCAATGTCACTGTCCAACTTCATCGGTACCACCCAGACTACATAAAAAATCCTTCTATATCCCTATGACAAGACTTGCACCAGTTATTTATTTTCAACACCATGCCGGAAAATTGTTATCAGCAAGTGCAGGAATATTAGTGCAAGCTAGGTAGAAGTCAGGGGGATTTAGGATAAAGCACATCTGGTAGCTACCTAGGCATACCCAATTTACAAAGGCACCTGTCTGCAAGCTTTGAGTCAAACCCATCACATGAAATGCTCTGCTCCTAAAGTACTTTATAACATATCTGGGGTGCTATGCATGAAGGCATGACTGGCACCTCTGAAGCATTGTGTAAGTTTGGGGCACTGTCAGCAACAGTGCTGAGTCTCTACTGAACATGGGGCCTTGGCTACGCCTCAACAACAGAAGATCCAGTAGTTTGTGCATTGTCTCTGCTAAGCCCCTTGTAGTTATGACAGTTTTCTGACCATGAAGGACCAAGTTTAGCATTAGGTATTTATTTCAGCTAAGGATTATTATGAGTAAAATGTGATTGAAAGAGAAGCAAGTATAGAAGCAAGTATTAGTAGAACCATATAAACCTTCCCCTCAGACTACAGGGAGTCTAGCAATCCAAGATGAAACTGCTCATGACCCAAGCAATGTCAGCAAAATTTAAGATTTTCTCTAAAAATGTTTTTATGCTCCTGACATAATTGATGTTAGTGTTGCTCCCCCTCTCTAATATTTCTCCTAGGACATTAAAAACACACATTTTCTATTATACCTTTAAAAGTGCTGGTTTTAAATTAAGATTACAAAAGAGTTTCTTTTAATGAAAAACCAGTTACTTTTATCAGTATGAACATTAATTTGGCATATCCTGAAAACCTTCTGATAATACTTGTGTGCAGCCAGTCAGTCTAAAGAGGGAGCAACTATGACAGTGCTGCATTTATGCAGTTTTAAATGTAATTTTAATCAAAATCACTATTGCAATGCCTAAAATCAACTTATGATAGCAAATTCCTGACTTCAGTGCCCCTTTCATATAAAATATAAGGAAAAGTCTTATTTGCTTGTTACACTCAATATTTAACAAAATAATAATAATCTAATTTACTCCAGGACCCTACAATTGAGAATCAAATACTTACAATCTATAACCATTGAAGGCATGTCTAAATTTCCAGGATTATGAATGTTATGAATGCATCTGATAGAAGAGAATTAGTAATCTACAGTAGGAGTGTATACAAACATTTTTTTGCATGGAAATATACCAAAATAAACATTAACAAACTCACCCTGATGCAAAATCTCTTTAGTTTGCAAGCATCAGCTTTTGTGAGTTAACATCCCTGCAAATCCCTGCTACAATTAGCATAAAATTCATAATTCGTTTTGGCCAATCACAGGCAGCTAATACATTTTAATACATTGTAACAATCAGTGATGGCAGTTTTTACAGGAAGGAATCATGGGATGTGTAGTCCCCCTTGCAGAAGGAAACAGGAAGAGTCAGACACTGATTTGGAGATCTCTGCATTGAGCTGCTGCTGGCTTGAAGATTAGTAAAGGGTTAAAACCTGTATTTGAATGCAGTGTTTATATTGGTAGGTACAGTGTGCCTATGTAAGCAGCTCTGGGGTGTGGAAATCAAGTTTTAGTTTTAAATAAAATAAATCTGTATGTGTATAGGATGAATCAATGTAATGTGTGTTTCTGATATAAGCAGCATAAGGGTAGTTCTAGTATAAGTGTAGGAGTTTAAATAAAAGGAGAGAGTGCAAAGGGGAAGAACATTGCAGTGCTTTATACATTCCCCCCCCACTGTAATTATGAGTCAGTCCAGTGGAAACCTCACTCAGTGTACATCCTGTCACATGTATGCACTACTGGAACAGATGATCCAGAGTCTATACCTCTGTGAGAGGTGTGAGCATGTTGCCTATCTTAAAACTCAAATTGGAGAACTGGAGAGGAGAATTGCAGCACTTAGTGTTATTGCTCCACTGGAAAGGGGGTTGGTGCTCACTGAGACCAGTTTAGCTGGGCCTAGCATGGAGGGTGGAGCTGGCGCTAGTGAGGATGTCCAGGGAGATAGCTGAAGTACAGTTACAAGGGGAAGCAGGGGGAACAGGAGCAGGAGGAGGCAGGCCAGTTCTGAGTTTGCAATCTCAATTCAGGAATGGCAATGCCAGATTGAGCAGTTCCCTCTAACAGCCGGGAGAACAGTTCTACTGGAGCAGAGGGAGGGCAGAATAGGCAGAGCAACAGGCAGGTTTTGGAAGGTAGACAGGGTGATTTGTCACCCAGATCCCAGCAATCGAACAGTTTGCTGTCTCCCAGGTGGTCCGGTTCGGCTTGTTGTGAATCGGGTAGATAAATTATTGGGAGGGGCTGGAAATGAACCGCCGGTCTTGGTACATATTGGTACCAATGACAAAGTTAGTGGAAGATGGAGTGTCCTAAAGAATGATTTTATAGAACTAGGTAATAAGCTGAAGGCAAGGACCTCCAAGGTAGTATTTTCTGAGATACTACCAGTGCCATGTGCTAGCCCAGGGAGGTAGAAGGAGCTTAGGGAGGTTAATGCGTGGCTAAAAATGTTGTGCATTAAGGAGGTGTTTGGGATTTTAGAGCACTGACCTGACTTCTCACTTGGGTACAATCTCTATAGCAGGGATGGATTGCACCTTAATGATGAGGGAGCTTTTGTGCTAGGGGATAGGATGGTAGAACGTCTGGGGAAGTTTTTAAACTAGTAGGTGGGGGGGGAGGGACGAGATAGGAGTAATGGGGTAGAAAGTGTAGAGGCGGTAAGGAGCGCATTAACTAGTCATGGGGGAGGAGATGAGGGAGGGTTAGTCCAGTCAATAGGGAGGTATTGCTAAGTAACTCAAGTACAGTGGCAGGCACTTCAGAACTACAGACTCATGACATAAGATGTATGCTCGCTAATGCCAGAAGCTTGCCAGGAAAAATGGGAGAGTTAGAATTATTAGCAGTTAATGAGAAATGGGATTAAATAGGCATTACAGAAACGTGGTGGGATGAATCTCATGACTGGACTGTTAATCTGGATGGTTATAACCTATTTAGGAAAGATAGAGGCAATGGTAAAAGAGGAGGATGGATTTGTCTGTATGATAGGCCTGACTTTAAGCCTATAGTCAGAGAAGATATTTATGGTGGAACTAGCGGTAATGTTGAATGTTAAATAGCTGAGGAGCAAATTCTAAAAGAATATTAGTAGGAGTATGCTATAAACCACCAAATATAATTGAAAGTGAGAAAATACAATTATTATTACAGATTGGAAATACAACTAAGCATAGTCAAGTTCTAATAATGGGAGATTTTAATAACCCTGAAATAAACTGGATAAATGAGACCAGCAGTTCAGCTAAGGGAAGCAGGCTCTTGAGTACACCCAGGGATCATTATCTGGTCCAGGTTATACAAGAGCCTACTAGAAATGAAGCTATCTTAGATTTAGTTATCACAAATAATATTGTTATAGTATCAAATGTTGAAATAAGGCAACCTTTGGGAAACAGTGATCACAACTAAGTCTCATTTGAGATTCAATTAGAAAAACATAACCGTAAGGGGCTAACGAAAACTCTTAATTTTAAAAGGGCAGATTGTAACGGTCTAAGGGCAGCAATGCAACGTATAGACTGGGACAGAGAACTGGCAGGTAAAAATACTGAACATAAATGGACAACGTTCAAATCCTCACTAAATAAAAATACTTATCACCATATACCATCACATATAATAGTTGTCAACCTACGAGTCGTTGTCACGCTATGCGAGCTCACAAAGCGAGCTCGCAAGAATTGCGTCCCTCGCAAAGCGAGGGACACAGTTTGGTGCGCAAATCCGGACCCTCGCGAAGCGAGGGGTCGCATTTGCGGAAGGTGGAGGCTCCAATGTCGGCTGCAATGAGCCAAAGGCTCATTGCAGGCCGCAAATGCGGACCCTCGCAAAGTGAGGGGCCGCATTTGCGGAGGTGGAGGCTCTACGGCGCCTCACACATGGTTACAAACACCCACACAATCGGCACTTTACCAAAATACATCTAACACGCAATCACTATATACGAACTTACACAAAAAAATACGAACTGCGGGACTTAGAACGGAAAAATTACGGACTTAGCAGACAAAAATACGAGACGCGGGACTTAGAAAAAAATACATTACGACATCACAAAAATACGACCTTAACGTCTGAACCGCGCACACCTAAAAACATTAAAAACACAATAAATACACACAAAAAATGCATAAAAAGCTTACCCACAGCAAGGGAGGCCACACAGGAAGTTACACCTCAATTTAAGTCCAAATTCCCGAGTTTACACACACGAAAATCCTCTAAGCAAGAGAAAAAATGGGCGCCGAAAAAAAACAAAAACGAGGCTACAGGACCCTAAAGCCGCAAAACACCACCAAGCACATATGGAAAAAAAGCTGTACGAGGTACAAGATTACACTCTTACCAAGGACGCAACATCATCCACAGCCGCGTAGCACACACACATTCGCCTCCATTTAACATACACACAAAAAATTAATAAAAAGCTTTCTCACAGCAAGGGGTGGTACCCAGCTACACTAACGGCTTTCCCTCGCGCACGCAGCCTATTTACACTACACACTGCACACATTGCTGACACTCACACCTCAGCTCCAGAACCGTGCAAACCTACATTGGATGCTGCAGGAACATCAAAACAGATTGTCAGCTCTTCAGCACAATGCTTCCTGCATATATTACTTAGAAATAGGTAAAGTATAGTAATTTATTAATTTATTAATTATTTCATTGGCATACAAGAATACATATACACAAAAAAATAAAAATAAAAATATCGCAATAAACACAAAAGTAATTCACCGTGCGCCTCACAACCAATGCCAACGCTGCTCATACCACACGAAATGCACCAGGGGACAGCCTTGCAATAAGCGCAAAAAGCACATCAGCCCCGACCTTACAATGACAGCAAAAGCTACTGTAATAACAAAAAACAAACATCCAACAGCCGCGCAATGAGCGCCCAAGGCGCTCAGCGTTAGCATCGCAATGAGCGCCGAAGGTCCTCGCGGTAAAAAAACGTTTTACATTATGTCTAAAACAGCATTCCCTGGCTTACAATTTCATGCCCGTCATTTTTAAACGCGCAATTTCGCTAGTGTGGAAATAAAAGTAGAAGGAGTAAATTACAACCCATGTGTCTTAACAGTGAATTAAAGATGAAGATGAGGAGTAGAAAAGAAGCATTTAAATCATACAAACAAGAGGGGACAGAGACTGCTTTACGTAAGTACCTGGAAATCAACAAGGCTTGCAAAAGGGCTATTAGACTGGCTAAAATCAAAAATGAAAAGTTAGTTGCAAAGGGGAGTAAGACTAACCCTAAAATATTTTTTTAATATATTAATGGGAAGAAGGCCAGGAAGGAAGCCATAGGAACATTACAATGTGACACAGGCCGACTGATAATTAGTGACCAGGAAAAGGCAGTTGAGCTAAATAGGTTCTTTTCTTCGGTATACACAAGGGAGGAACCAGTGGTTGGGACACTGCAACATAATGGGGCTACACTACCTTTGCCAAATAATTGGTTAACGCAGGAAGAAATCCAAAAGAGGTTAGAAAAAAAAAATGTTAATATAGTCACAGACCCTGATAGAATACTGAGGGATCTGGGCTCTGTAATAGCAAAACCGTTATATCTAATTTTTCAAGATCCACTCAACACAGGGTCGCTACCAGATGAATGGAGAAAGGCAGAGGTGATACTTATATTTAAGAAGGGAGAGAAAGCAAATCTGGGGGAATTATAGACCAGTGAGTCTCACTTCTGTAGTGGGAAAGCTTTTAGAAGGGTCAATAAGGGATAATATACAAGCATATGTCTATTCAAACAGGATAATAAGTAGGAGCCAACATAGGCTCTTTGATACAGTGCCACATGGGAGACTATTGAGCAAGCTAAGGGATACAGGAATTACCAGAAATATTTGCTTATGGATTGAGAGCTGGCTAAAAGACAGGAAGCAAAGGGTTGTGCCAAATGGAACATATACTTGGATTAGACTAATGTGGTAAGTGGGTTCCTCTGGGTTCATTATTAGGTCCCCTCCTTTTTAACATATGGGAGTTAGAAGTGGAGTGTGGTGTCTCCATTTTTGCTGATGACACAACGTTGTGCAAGGTAATTAAATCAAAAAATTAAGTACTTTCCCTCCAAAGGGATTTGCATAAATTGGAGGAATGGGCATGTAAGTGACAGATGAGATTTAATACGAATAAATTTAAAGTTATGCATCTGGGAAGGAAAAATAGACATGCCATTTATAATCTTAATGGAGCAAATCTAGGGGTATCAGATATTGAAAGGGATTTGGGAGTGCTTGTGGACAACCGCCTAGGTGAGAGTGCTCAATGCCAAGCAGCATCTGCACATGCAAGTAAAATATTAGCATGTAGTAAGAAGGGTATAGAAGCAAGAGAAGCAAATATAATTTTCCCACTATACAAATCCTTGGACGCCCTCATTTGGAATATGGAGTACAATTTTGGGCACCACTACATAAAAAGGACATTTTAGAGCTGGAAAAAGTACAGAGAAGAGCAACACAGCTAATAAAGGGAATGGAGGGGCTAAGTTATGAAGAAAGACTAACCCAATTAAACTTATTTACTTAGAAAAAAGGCGTATGAGAGGGGATATGATTACCTTATATAAATATATCCAGGGTCAATACAAGACTTTGTCAAGGGAATTTTTTGTGCCAAGAGGTTTTCAACTGACAAGGGGACATCCTTTGAGATAAGAAGTAAAAAGATTTTGACTTAAAGAAAGAAAAGAGTTCTTCACAGTAAGGGTGGTTAATCTGTGGAATTCTCTTCCAAAGGAGGTGGTGACAGCGGATTTTGATAGATAACTTTAAAAAGGGATTGGATATATTTTTAAAGAAAAAGGGCTATCCAGGTCATTAAGGGCTATCCTGGATAAATAGAGAGGGAGTATTGATCCAGGGATGAATACGATCACCAGTATCTGGGGTCAGGAAGGAATTTTATATATATTTCCCTGTTGAGACAATTGGTAAAGTTTCACTGTTTTTTTTCTTTCTGTTTGCCTTCCTCTGGATCAATCAACAATAAATCAGCGTATTGCAGATCAGAGGAGATCTAAAAAGGTTGAATTTGATGGACTAAAGTCTTTTTTCAACCTAAATTACTATGTAACTATGTAAGCATGTGTTAGATTAGAAAAAGGTAAATACAGGGAAACTTAGATATACCTTTAATAATTGTTTGGCTTGTCTTTTAATATGTCCTTTACTTACCTCTTCTTATATCCCTTTCAGCGAATGGGCTGCTGTCCTCAAAACCAGTAGTGTACTCTGGAGGAACATTCTCAACATCTGGTTTGAAATTATAGTCTGGTAATGGGTAGTTTATCTGGGGCTGTTGGTTTTGTGGATAGGAGCTGTAGTTTGGGCCGGGTGCAGGAGCTGAAGTGTAGTCTGGAGGGGGTGGCATGTAAGAATCAAAGGGTTTCCTGTTGTATGGGACTTCTGGAGTGTATGCAGGATTTTGAGCATAATGATAGGTCATCGGTGGATTGGGCATATTGCCTCTGTCACCATATTCCATATTATTTGCCATTTGTCCACTATTGTAGAATCTAAAGAAAAAAAATAATATTACATGCTTTTTCAGTTGTCTTGGCAAGAGAATAAATATAGTTCTTTGATACTGATAAATATAAAATAAAAAGTATGTCATATCCACTAAACCATAGTATTTATAAGGACTGATGTTGAAAATGTGTATACAAACTGGTAAAACCACTTACAACATTCTGACTGCTTTCTTATTTTTGGTGAAAATGCAATATGGTCTTTAAATATTAAATCTACTACAACCAAGGCTACTATAAATACGTATGAAATTATTTTTTAACTTTTCTTGCAATTATTATTATTTTAGATAATAATACATGCCATACACGAAAGTCCAGTATGTGGTCTGAGAAGATTGGAGGTTTAGGCATAGTCAGAATTCAGGTGTGATTTAGGTTTGGGGGGCAGAAGTATATGTATATTAGAGAAGTCTTTTTTTGGTATTATATAGTCATCCGCATGTCTGTGATCGAGTTGCGGGCTCCCGTTGGTCTAGGTTTGCAAGGCTATTCAATTGCTCCAGGTTGTGAGTTGCAATCCTGAAGCTAGCTCCATAAACCAGCAGTTGTGGGCGGGAGCCATATCAATTCACCAAGCCCATAACCACCCATTTCACATCGGCCAATAGAAAATGAGACTGTCCTAATTACGGCAGTAAAACATTGAAGTTACATGTCAATCAATCAGGTTCGGGGGTCCGATATGTGATCAGACTCGCGCAACATTGAAAATGAAGAATTATGAAAAATAATTCCAATACTGTTCTAGTCCATATGGGTGGCCTGATATGTTTTAACTCATTGATACCCAAGATCATTTAACCCCAAACTGATACATAAAAATAAAAAGTGTTTCCTGCCCATTTGCGAGCTTGAGACTGTAGTGCAATGTCTTTCATCGCTCTCCCCGTAATTTACAGTGCAGTAGTACTGTTTTATTTGCATTTACAGTGCTACAAATTGGTGTTTAACCCCTTTGCGGGTCCTCTCGAGTACATGTAGTACTTTCTCCTCCATTTGCAGTTTACGAGTGTGGATACATTTGCGAGCTTGGGAATTGGAGCAATTGAATAGTGATTTTAGCCCTGCAAAAGTGACACATCAAAGGCTTCTTGAGGGTGTAAGTTACAAGTTGGAGGGCCAACATTATTTCAAGCTCGTAAATCCAAACCCGATCCGAGCACGCAAAAAGACGCCAATTGAATAGCAAATTTGACTGCAATCTTACTCCGGATCTCAAATTTGGCCAATTGAATGAGGCTCAGTGTTCATAATGGCTGGAGTGAGAACTATCAGGTGACAGGTAAGCAACTTCATAGGTTGCACTAGTCAAGTTGGGACAGGCTAACTGATCTAACTGTGTTTTGGGCAAAGATTAGGACCAATCTGGAAACAAAGTGTCTCAATTATTTTAAGAACTGAATATAAGAAATGAAGCACACAACCGCAACAAATATAGTTGTTGGCAGTAAACTTGGGAGGTTGATGTGAATATGTATTTGAGTGACTAATTGATTTGAATTGAAGCAATCCTAGGTCTACACAATAGGGGAAACATCAAACATAACATTTCAGAGATTGAACCACATATTTATTGAATATTTAGAGCTAAGACATCTCACAAGAAAGCAAGCAGTGAAGTGACTGCATAAGATATCATGTGAAGAATGGGACTTTTGGTTTGATTTTCAAAATGCCTCATCAAAAAGTATTTTTTTATCTATGATGTCACATGGTGGAAAAAAACTCTGTGTACGGTACACATAAAATCTAATTGCTCTGGAAAGATCATTGAATCCAGGGTTGGTCACAATAAATACGTAAATAAAAAGGTCAGTAATAATGTGCCATATTATAAGATCAATCTGGCAATCTGTTATGTGGAGAAAGCAGAAGTACTTAGAAGCATGTGAATAAAAGGTAGAGAGAAGGCATTTGAGGAGCAGCAAGTAAGGTTATAGTGTGTAATAGGTGGAGAGAAAAGTGGATGTGGCAAATCTAAAGAGGGTGTGGAAGGTAGAGGAAGGAAATGGCGGTCACGGGAAAGAGCATTTGGAGTGACAGGATGAAAGAGGATGAGTGGAGACATGCTTTATGGAGGAAGACAATGGGAGAGATAAAAAAGAGAGGGGAAGTGGAAAAGAGCAGAGCCAGTGAGAGTGTAAGATGTGTAGAGAAATAAATAGATGTGAAGCAAACAATTGAGTAAGGAGGATAGGCGAGTAATCAGTGGAGAAGAAATTAATGTGCTATAGAAAGTTAAAGAGTAAGAGAAAGCTTTGAGGGAATACGAATAACAGAGTGGGATGAAGAGACGTATGAGGCACAGAACTGTAGGTGGGATGAAAGAAATGTAATGTGTGGAACAAAACAGCACAAGAGGAAAAAGATGGGAACAGGAAAGAAGTAGAATGTTGGAGAGAGAAAGCTGAGCAGGGAGATAGAGCAGCAGGAGAGAGAAGACATGAGAAATGAGGCTACAGACAGAGAGAGAAGATGGGAGAAATGAGGCTACAGACAGAGAGAGAAGACGGGAGAAATGAGGCTACAGACAGAGAGAGAAGACAGGAGAAATGAGGCTACAGACAGAGAGAGAAGACAGGAGAAATGAGGCTACAGACAGAAAGAGAAGACAGGAGAAATGAGGCTACAGACAGAGAGAGAAGACAGGAGAAATGAGGCTACAGACAGAGAGAGAAGACATGAGAAATGAGGCTACAGACAGAGAGAGAAGATGGGAGAAATGAGGCTACAGACAGAGAGAGAAGATGGGAGAAATGAGGCTACAGACAGAGAGAGAAGACAGGAGAAATGAGGCTACAGACAGAGAGAGAAGACAGGAGAAATGAGGCTACAGACAGAAAGAGAAGACAGGAGAAATGAGGCTACAGACAGAGAGAGAAGACAGGAGAAATGAGGCTACAGATAGAGAGAGAAGACAGGAGAAATGAGGCTACAGACAGAGAGAGAAGACATGATAAATGAGGCTACAGACAGAGAGAGAGAAGACAGGAGAAATGAGGCTACAGATAGAGAGAGAAGACGGGAGAAATTAGGCTACAGACAGAGAGAGAAGACAGGAGAAATGAGGCTACAGACAGAGAGAGAAGACAGGAGAAATGAGGCTACAGACAGAGAGAGAAGACAGGAGAAATGAGGCTACAGACAGAGAGAGAAGACAGGAGAAATGAGGCTACAGACAGAGAGAGAAGACAGGAGAAATGAGGCTACAGACAGAGAGAGAGAAGACAGGAGAAATGAGGCTACAGACAGAGAGAGAAGACAGGAGAAATGAGGCTACAGACAGAGAGAGAAGACATGAGAAATGCAGCTACAGACAGAGAGAGAAGACAGGAGAAATGAGGCTACAGACAGAGAGAGAAGACAGGAGAAATGAGGCTACAGACAGAGAGAGAAGACAGGAGAAATGAGGCTACAGACAGAGAGAGGAGACATGATAAATGAGGCTACAGACAGAGAGAGAAGACAGGAGAAATGAGGCTACAGATAGAGAGAGAGAAGACAGGAGAAATGAGGCTACAGATAGAGAGAGAAGACAGGAGAAATGAGGCTACAGATAGAGAGAGAAGACAGGAGAAATGAGGCTACAGACAGAGAGAGAAGACAGGAGAAATGAGGCTACAGACAGAGAGAGAAGACGGGAGAAATGAGGCTACAGACAGAGAGAGAGAAGACAGGAGAAATGAGGCTACAGGCAGAGAGAGAAGACAGGAGAAATGAGGCTACAGACAGAGAGAGAAGATAGGAGAAATGAGGCTACAGACAGAGAGAGAAGACAGGAGAAATGAGGCTACAGACAGAGAGAGAAGACAGGAGAAATGAGGCTACAGACAGAGAGAGAAGACAGGAGAAATGAGGCTACAGATAGAGAGAGAAGACAGGAGAAATGAGGCTACAGACAGAGAGAGAAGACAGGAGAAATGAGGCTACAGACAGAGAGAGAAGACAGGAGAAATGAGGCTACAGACAGAGAGAGAGAAGACAGGAGAAATGAGGCTACAGACAGAGAGAGAAGACAGGAGAAATGAGGCTACAGACAGAGAGAGAAGACATGAGAAATGAGGCTACAGACAGAGAGAGAAGACAGGAGAAATGAGGCTACAGACAGAGAGAGAAGACGGGAGAAATTAGGCTACAGACAGAGAGAGAAGACAGGAGAAATGAGGCTACAGACAGAGAGAGAAGACAGGAGAAATGAGGCTACAGACAGAGAGAGAAGACAGGAGAAATGAGGCTACAGACAGAGAGAGAAGACAGGAGAAATGAGGCTACAGACAGAGAGAGAAGACATGATAAATGAGGCTACAGACAGAGAGAGAGAAGACAGGAGAAATGAGGCTACAGACAGAGAGAGAAGACAGGAGAAATGAGGCTACAGACAGAGAGAGAAGACAGGAGAAATGAGGCTACAGACAGAGAGAGAAGACAAGAGAAATGAGGCTACAGACAGAGAGAGAAGACAGGAGAAAAAGTAATGATGGTGGGGAGATACGAGTGAAATGATAGAAAGTGGAATAAGGATAACATTTTCCTGCAGAACTATACAGGGTAGATACAAGACAAAAACATTTATAACAAATAACAAAACAATGGAGAGCCCTGTTATTTAGCTTCATAACAAGCATACAAAGTGCTTTCCCTAAAGATTGAAAACTTGCAAACTTTCAGTCTACAGCTTTCATAACCTTTATTAGTAAAGACCAATACAAAAAACTTTTCAGTTGTGAGTAAAATAAGTTGATCTTGTGAGGGGGGACTTACATTCAAAACAACTTCTTTTCCCACCTGGCCAAAGAAAACACAAATAGAAAACATAAAAAAATGAATTCAATTGTATTAAGAACCAAATGCTGCATTTTTAAAAAAATGCGGTTTATGTCTCATTTGAAAAGGCCTACAATATACAACTTAAATAAAAAATAAATAAAAAAAAGTTAATATAATTTAAACCATAATATAATGAAAATCCCTAAAGCCTGAAAGGAGTCCTCCTACCTGGAAGGCTCTTGCAAGTGTAAGGATGCTCCAAATTCTAACTATATGCCCTAAACATCATAAGGGATAGCTAAAAAATAAAAAAGTAAGAACATACAAAGATTTTATGAAAAGTGAAACATATATATATATATATATATATATATATATATATCTTGTATAAAATCCAGCCTTGGCTTTGCATTGAAGCTGTGTAATACAGCAGGCATAAGCTTAAAGGAAGCCATGTTTGAAAATGGCTATGGATTGAAGAGCAAGGCATTGGTGGGCACATTTGCATGTCCCAGCTCAGCTTCCCAGAATGCAGTGTAATAACTGTTTTTCTCGGAATTCTGAGCTGGAAGCAGGTTTTTTAACGTGTTTTAGACTTTCAAATGTGAACACAGATGTACTCTTTATTTACTATATTCATATATACTAGCGACTTGCCCATCAAAAATAGCGCGGTAATAAAATTTTAAGCCGTGGAAATGTGGTTTGCCATAAAATGTAAAGCTTTTGCTCCTCTGAGGACCTTCGGCGCTCATACTTTACCTATTTCTAATTAATATATCCAGCAATCAATATCCTGAAGAGCTAACAATCTCTTTTGATTTTCCTGTAGCATACAATGTACAGTTGGACTATTGCTGCCTTGAGGAGAAAGTGTCAGCATTGTGCCAATTGTGCACAAGGACAAAACGTTTGTTTAGTCGGATAAAGCACTATTTTAGATTCGTAATGTTATTAGTTGCAAGTTAGTGTTGTAAAATGGCGGCGATTGTCTATGTGTTACGCAGCTCGTGAGCATTTTCCGTCCTTTCTAATAGTGTATTTTGTACCTCGTACGTTCCAGGGTAAAAGCCTTACGTGCCTGGCGGTGCTTTGCGCGGTTCAGTGTCGTGTAGCCTTGTTTTCATATTTTTGGGCAACATTTATTTTTCTCGCTTAGCAGATTTTCAAGTGCCGAAACTCACCAAATTTGGCTTAAATTCACGTGCATCCCCACTCCCAGGCATCCTGGCTGTCCCCCCATGCTGTGTATGAATTTTTGTGTTTTTCGATTTGCGCGGTTCGGCTGTTAACTTTGTATTTTTCCGACCTTGTAATTGTTTTTTTCTAAGTCCCGCGCTTCGCCTAAGTGCTCTGAGTTTAACTGCCTCATCTGCTCGCCTACGCAAGGCTCGCAGCCGATGAGCGCCGAAAAGTGATCCGAGCTCGGAAGACTTCTGTGCTTCAATGACATGCCTCGCTACGCAGTTTGACAATTATAATATGTGATGTATATATATATATGCATTTAATTTGAAAATATTACTGATCATGCAAAAAAAAAATATTTTAATGAAGCATAGTGATCATATGAAGCCATTTATTATCAGATCGTTGTTTGGCTCCTTTTTAAATCATAATGATAACATAAATCACCCAAATGACCCTGATCAAAAATGTACATAACCTTAGTTCTTAGCATCAATGACAGCGTGCAGTCTTTTGTAATAGTTGTCTATGAGGCCCCTAATTCTTGCAGGTGGTATGGCTGCCCGTTCGTTTGGCAAAATGTCTCCAGGTCATGCAAAGTCTTTGGTCATCTTGCATGAAATCTCCCCAGAGTAGCTCTATGATATTAAGGTCAGGAGACAACATTCACCCTTTTCTGCTGTAACCACTGGAGGGTCAACTTGGTCTTGTGCTTAAGGTCATTGTCATGCTGGAAAGTCCAAGAGCGTCCCATGAGCAGCCTTTGTGCAGAAGAATGCAAATTGTCTGCCAGTATTTTCTGATAAAATGCTGTATTCAACTTGCCATACATTTTCACAAGATTCCCCATGCCGTTAGAGCTCACCCCCCCCCCCCCCCACACTTCAGTGAGCCACCACCATGCTTTACAGTGGGGATGGTATTCTTTTCACTATAGGCCTTGTTGACCCCACTCCAAACATAGCGCTTATGGTTGTGACCATAAAGCTCTATCTTGGACTCGTCACTCCAAATTACAGTGTGCCCGAAGCTGTGAGGCGTGTCACGGTGTTGTCAGACATATTGTAACTGGACTTTTTTGTGGCATTGGCGCAGTAAAGGCTTTTTTCTGGCAAATTCTGGCAAATCGGACATGAAACTCATTTTTGTTCAAGTATAGTCGTATTGTGCTCCTTGAAACAACTACACGTCTTTTTCCAGAGGAGCCTGTATTTCTCCTGAGGTTACTGAACAATTCTTCTAGCAGAAATCTTTCTTGTACAAAACAACTAAGTCAGAGGTGCTCATCAGAGAACAAACCAACCTTAATAGGTTAATTCTATGGCCATGGTAAGCCACTCTGAGAGCAACCTCTTTTAGCTCACTTGTGCCCTTCACAGGGAGAAATATCCTGTAGTACATTAGTCTGGTCCCACTCAAAAGAGTGACCCAGCCCCGAAATACCAGGCAATTCTTCCCTGAACAGGAGAAACAGCAAACCCCAGATGCGTTTCGGCCTTTATGGGCCTCGTCAGTGAGGTGCAGCTGAACTCCCTAAGGCAGAGTGGGCAAGGGGTCCATGTATGGAGTCCCCTATTACCCTTAGGGAGGCTAAACCCTAAAGGTAATTTGAAATCTTTCTTGGTCTACCTGACCTTGGCTTGGTATCAAGAGATCCCAAAATTTTCCACTTCTTAATAAGTGATTGAACAGTACTGACTGGCATTTTCAAGGCTTTGGATATCTTTTTATATCCTTTTCCATCTTTATGAAGTTCCATTACCTTGTTATGCAGATCTATTGACAGTTCTTTTCTGCTCCCCATGGCTCGGTATCTAGCCGGCTCAGTGCATCCACGTGAGAGCTAACAAACTTGATACTAACTGCAATTTAAAAAGCCACAGGTGTGGGAAATTAACCTTTAATTGCCATTTTAACCTGTGTGTGTCACCTTGTGTGTCTGTAACAAGACCAAACATTCAAGGGTATGTAATATTTTGATCAGGGCCATTTCGGTGATTTCTGTTATCATTGTCATTTAAAAAGGAGCCAAACAACTATGTGATAAAAAAAAAGGCTTCCTCCCGACTGTAGTTAGCTATCCCTTTTTTCGTTTAGGGCATATACACTTACTCACTTACACTTGTAAGAGACATCCAGATAGGAGGACTTCTTTGAGGGCACAGGGATTTTCATTGTATTTTGGTTTAAATATACAGTTCTGTTAAAATGTAATACAATTTACCACTACCATTCAGTTGATCCACTTAGAAATTCCAAACTAAGTATACAGTATGTATGTATGTATATATATATATATATATATATATATATATATATATATCCTTATATTATTATTATTTTTCCTTTAGAGTATGGTTATAAGTTGTATATTGTAGGCCTTATTAAAGGAGACATAAACCACATTAAAAAAAATGCAGTGTTTGGGTATTAATAAAATTGAATACATTTTTGATAGTCATCTGATTGTGTTTTGTTTACAATTCAGAGTTTGAAGCACCCAATTTTGTTCAAGCTATAGGGAATGATCTAAGGTTTTTACTTTACATTTTGTGCATATATAGTTGTTCCCACCAGGCTAAAGCAAGATCAACATTTTATTTTAATCACAGTAAGATTAAAAGTTGTGTATACCTTTAAAGTGGCTATTTAAGTATCTTCACTTTATAAGCACTGGGGATATAAAAAAAAAACAACTAAAAATATAATAAAAGGATGATTATTTCAAGATTTTTTTGAGGATGTTGGAATAACCCATTCCATTAGTTAATGCCATGTTTAGCAGCCTTTAACCCAGTGGTTATCAAAATGTTTTTGCTCGTGGCACAGTATTCTTTGTAGCAAGGATTTGTGGCACACTGAACATTGACAACACTACACGAAACACGTCATCTATTTTTTCCTCTATAGTAATACAATATCGATATATAAAACTGTAATAAATAATTGAATTATTGAAACAGTGAATTTCAGCAACAATTATTATTTTACAAATTAAGAGGAATATCTCAGTATACAGAGTAGTTTCATCAAAAAAATGTTTTGTCTTTAACACTACACGAGAGCCATGAGACAGATGCAGGCACATTTATCTTCAATAAAAGCAGCAGTTTTCATGGTTTTATATTCATATTCAAGATTTGGTGACCCCATATTATGTATGCTGGGCAGCTACCATTTATATTAAATCAAAAGTTTTATAAATATTTTTTTCATTTTTAATATCTGTTATATAACATTCCAAATAACAAAAATGTGAGGCTCACTAGTTTATTGTGACGCACCCTTTGGGAATCGCTGCTCTAACGCCTCTCATTTACTTGATACATTTGTGTTTGTAATTATAAAATGTGTGAAAACTTCTAACACACAATAACTATAGTGACATTTTCATGGTTCATCAATGTTAAAAATATGACTGTAGTGTAACATATTACCATACAACATTTTCAAGAAAGATGTTCATGTGCAGGACCACTGAACTGTAAAAAAGCATTTTTTATACTAAATCGCAAATTAATCTCTTCATTTACTTTTTAGAAATATTTTAGTGTATTAAATTCAATATTATGGGCTTACTTCTTTATTTTGACAATTACATTGCTCAGCGTAGGGGCAGTCATTTTGTCCCTTATATTCTGCTTCACAGAGATCCTCCTCCATCTTGTGTAACTGGTGTTTTCAACATCTTATAAACAAATTATGTTACTGTTCAAGGTACAGTCACCCACACAGCTTGACAGGGTCCACTTACAAAATGATATTGGGAGTCACAATAGCTATTGATTCATACCATATCCGGAAAGGAGCAATGTATTAAGCAAATAAAGTAGGATATGTTTATTGTATATTATACAAAACTAATTATACTTAAATAATATATATATATATATATATATATATATATATATATATATTATATATATATAAATAACAAGTATATATAATGTGTATTATTATATACCATTTACTATACCGTTTACCCCAAACAGTGACATCATCTTTGCATATTCTATTGAAAGTACCAGCTAAAAAAAGGATATCAGAGGATTAATGTAAGGGGCAAAATGTCTGCCCCTATACTGCGCAATTTGAGTGGCAAAAAAACACGTAAGCAAAAAATATTTTGTATATTTCATTACAAATTCTAAATATTTAAGAAACAAATACTGTAGATCAAAATTGCTAGTTGATGTTCTTTAAAAATTAAATCAACTTCCTGTTGAGATGAAAGAGTCCCTGTAATATATGTTTTTTTAAAATTTACTACTTGTTATATATGCAGGGTTCTGCTATTACTTTACCTGGTTAGCCCGGGAGTCAGTTGACCAAAAAATAATTCTATTGTTCACTTTCTCTTTGTCTAAAATTACCTATTTGTCTGGTCTTGGGATTATGTTGGATAGTAGCCCAGTATTAAACACGGGAATGCAAGTACACAACCATTTAAGAAAACTCTGTAAGTTAAATGGGGTGTGTAATACACAAATACTGCATTGCAATATTTCTTAACCTGATCCGCTCAAATGCTTGTATACTGAATTATTAATTCATGAATTGCCTTAAGTATTGTCCACCCTACCGTCACCAAAAACCCTTCTTCCATGGAAACAGTATTTTAGAAAAAAAAAAAAAAAAAAATATATATATATATATATATATATATATATATATATAAATGTGTAATCTATGCTGTTATTCGGGAGTTTTAAAATAAAGTTGGGTTTTATTATTATGAATAAGTTTTTAGATTTTCATCTTCTTGTCACATATTGATCTCATTGCTTGTTGTTTTCTTTATCAATGTTGTTATTAATTGGGAAATATTTAATACTTAATATTTAATATGACTGAATAAAGCATAAGGCATGAAATATAACATAGTAATGGAGCAAGTGCTGAGTATGTGCTGAGTAAGAAAATTTTATTTTTTTGCTAATTCAACACTCTTCCTGGGTTTAAACCTCTATAAGACAAAATATTAAAATAATTAAAATGATAAATATTGATGGGAACAATATCTTGGCACAGAAATATTTTGTCCAACGATAGCATCCACTTATCATAAGCTGATTTTTTTTTTGTATAGTCTAAATTTCTGACACCAGAATAGTACATTTTTAAAAATATTAGATGAATAAACAATGTATTTCTCAAAAACAACTTGATTAGTGTATAGAAACATAAACATGACTGGAGTTTTGAACTATGCAATCTACCCATTCAATCAACCTAAAAAGCTTAGCATAATAACGCCCAGAATGAATCAGGTAGAATTGTAAAACAGGAAAGAAAAAAACCCAGAAAAAACATAAAAATAATATGAAAACAAGAAAACAAAACATATTATTAATTGTATCTTATTTAAAAAAAATGTACTTGCCTTGAGTTTCTTTGTTCTTCTGCCTTCTCTCACTCTGGTTCTATTTTGAGCAGAGTCCTTTGGAGCCACCCAGTGCCAGTGTCTACTTTGACCCTGAGTATACAGGTGTTTAGTCAGAGGCTCAGGGTTGATTTGCTTTTATGATTCCCAGTTGCCGGATCCATAGCCACTGTTGGGAGATTTGTTTACACAGTGATTTGATAAATGTTTCACAATTCTTCCTCTCACACTTTGCACAGACACAGTAGCAAGACAAATGTGTGCCCTTTGTACATGAATATTGATAAATTTCTACAAATATTGTAATGCCCTAGGAAGAATTAATAACATTTCTATTTAATTATTTAAGTTGTCCTCAGGCAAAGATTTTCTCAGGTACCTCCCCCAAACACAGACATATTTTAATATTAAAGTTAAATGATTTAGTCCAGAAAGAGCTAAATGGAAGTTGTAGGCAAAATATAATAATGTCATGAAATATGTGCATATGTGTATATAATGATATACCCGTTTGCATATTGGCACTTAGAATTCCCAGAGTGTAATGGACCTCAGTTACTTAATTATTAAAAAGTTACAGTATCATACCGCCTAACATTTTAGATGCCTGATGACGGAAACATTAATATTATTATATCATAATATCTGTAAAGATTTATGAATTTATATGTAGTTTACTCTCATTCTGTATGATGCATAAACTAGGTTTAGAGATATACACACTTGAGAGAATAAATAGTAGAATTAAACAAGCTTCTGCCTTAAACAGGCATGGAAATAATTATTTTCCTTTCTTTATCTGTAAGAGGGTTTGTGTTAAAGTATCACAATATTTGCTTTCTTCAAATATGTTTCAGAGCACAAAAACTGATTCAATTTTTTTGCTGGGGGGTTGTAATGTTTACAACATGCTGTTTTTAATGACCTTTTAAAAGTGTCTGCTCTTGTATACAGTAGTATTTGCTTGGGATATCTGCTCGCACAGAAAAGTTATTTAGCACAATTTGTAATCACTGATTTATTTATGTATATATTATAATGCCAAAATAAGGGATAAAGACTATGGGCCCCATTAAAATTGGATACATTGGTGATAACATGTCAAGTTGACATGTTATTATCAAAGTATCAATACAAATCCAGCAAAAATTCAGCTCTAGTGTAAAATGAGCTGTGTTGGCAAGTTAGTGGTAGCTGTCACAATAAAATATTCCTCCAAGCCATCCCAATAGGAGATACCAGAATTTCATACAAGTTACATAGTGTGCATAAGATCTTTTTTCCTCCCCAATCCTATGTGTACTCATGACTACCTGCAGCAGAATACAAATGCCTCTGGAATTAATTTGTGTACCAGATCTGACTCTATAGTCTGCATTACACCTTTATTGAGTTGGATATGAGGCATGATTTCTTATATCCAACACAATTAGGGGTTAATAATGCCTCCCCAACCCATGGATCCCTCTCAGTACCCCTACCCACTAGGAGCCCCGGAATTCCTAGGATTCCCCCATTTAAAGTATATTAAATAAAGGAATCACAGTGACTCCCCCCTCCCACACCATGAGGGGAACCTCAGGGATTCCCTCCTCCCATGAGCAGAAGGTCACCCCTTGGATTCCCCTGATTCCCTCTGCTATATATATAACCATGGGGGTCTATATAGACCCCCATGGCACCTAAATATTAATTTTGTGCCACAGCGGTCCTTAAAGAACTTTTGTTGGCATGTAAAATATATCCCCTACACGGGGTTCCCTAATGGACCAATGTGGCACACTAAATTAACTCCAATGCCTGTAAGGACCCCGTGGCATCTATCTATTAATCTAGCCATGGATCTATTAATCTAGCCCTTGGGATCTAACTATTAACCTTGCTATGGAGGTTCACAGCACTAACACTGTGCCTTATGGTATCTAATATAAACCTATATGCCATAAATGTCCTGGAAGGATCTCCATGGCATCTAACTAAGATATATGCCATGGAAATCCTGCAAGAACTATGCCAGGATAGCTTGTGGCATTTGGGTTGCTTTAGTGTGCCTCAGGGGTCCATTTGGTGTTAACGTGGTTAAAGATTTATGTAGAGATTTTGGTAGGTGGGGGAGGGAATCTCCGGGGTTCCCTGTGCTCATGGGGAGTGATCAGTAAAGGGGTCATAAGCTGCCAATACATTTTAGTTTTTAACCCTTCACTGCTATGGGAAGGGGTTTATATATATGGATAGGGAGGAGATTAGTGTAGGACTGTGTGCTTTTGTACAGTACTACTGTGGAGACTACTGAGACCACTGTACTGACATTAAAACAGCATGGGTACATGTTACCTAGTTTATTTGAAGGTTTGTGGTGGCTGCGATTGGGATAGATATGTAACTAGCGCAAAAAAAGCTCACACAGTTAGGAGAGTGGGAAGCTTTGCATCTGATTAGCATAGGGTCCTATATGTCACGACCCAGGGGCGATGTACACCCTAAAACCTTCCTGTTTATGGCTTACAGGAATAGCCCTAGATTGTAAAGGTTCTGTCAATCTCAATGCCCAGCTGCTCCTCCAGGTAAGGATCCAAGTCAGGAAACCAGGAACACAGGATCAGGAACAGGTGGAGGTCTGTTTAAACATAGGACCTAGCAGGAAAATGGAATCAGGATAAAGCAGGATCAGGAACAGCAGAAGCAGATGTAGGCACCTTTAAAGAAGAGCCCAGGTAGTGGTAGCAAAGTACCAAAAAGTGATTTAGCTCAGGAAGTTTTTGTCCAAGAATGACATTCACACAATATTTATTTAAGTCCAAGCTAGAACTGATTTATTAGGGAAAATGCATGGGTATTTACAAACCAGTGGGGAAGAGCCCACGACACAACAGGGGAGTAACTACATTTGAAATTCCCGCCTAACTGTACAAGCACAAATCAGAAAGACAGCTACACTAAATGAATTATCATGAACCACTCAGATGGAGCATGCCCTCCTGTGACAGAACATGCTAGAGTATAAGCGGAGCCAGTTGCTATTTGGGTGGCCAAGATGCTGGTGGCTACCACTTGGAGAAAACAGCAGGGGATACTCCATGAACAATGGCTAGCTACAGTGACGGCCACCATTTTGTGGGGCAAAGTGGTTTACTGTACTTTAATACAGCATTAAAACAGTAGGTATAGTGTAATAAAGGCTGGGCACAGTGGTAAATATCTAATACTTACATTCCTACCAATGTAAACAATTCATGTAACATTACAGTGATTAAAGGGGTACAGTAATATATTGGTGTGTGCTTGGTAACATACAGTTTACTGTGACTATAGGCTTGGTATTTTCCAGGGACACAGTCTCCTTTCCCCCACTGGGAGGAGTCGGATAGGGCTGGATATAGGTATTCCAATAAGTGTCCTACACTATATAGACATTCCAACCTCCCATTGGCCCATTTGAATGAATGCAGTCACCCAGTTGGCTGATCCGGTTAGGGAAAATGAAGCTCCAGGAGTTTCTCCAAGCTCCAGTGGGAGGCAATCAGAGGAGGGCTTACAAGCCTTGGAAATTTGAATGGCACAATCAAAAATAGGCCTTCAGTTTATGGGAAATAACATGGGGAAATCCGTCCCATAGACTTTGTAACATTGTAACAGTCCCTGTTAGGTTTAAACAGTGGCTAATAAATGTAATCTTCTAGAAGATGGCTTTAGGCTGGCCAAAGCAGTTAAAAATGGGGTCCAGAAGGACTTGCCCCTCAGAGTCCAGCCATGACACTATATATATAAAGTATATATGTAAACAATAAGAGAAAATTATACTTAAATAAATAAATCAGTAATGAAGATGTCGTACTGCGAGTTTGTGTATAACGCTTGCAAAGTTGTGAGTTGCACATATGAGCAGCGCATAGCGAGGCTCGCAATAACCAGCAAAGGAGCTTATTGCAAGGCTCGCAGAGAGGAGAGAGAAGGAGAGGGGAGAAGAGGGAGGGAGAGGACACAGAAGGAGGGAAGGAGGGAGAGAGAAGCCGTGCATAGCGAGGGGAGGGAAAGGGAGGGAAAGAGACACGGTGGGGGGGGGGAGACACAGGGGAGGGAGAGGAGGGAAGAGACAGGGAGGAAAGAGACACATTTAAAGAGACATGGGGAAGAGACATAGGGGATGGAGGGGGGAAAGAGACACAGGGGAGGAAGACACAGGGGGGGAAAGACACAGCGGAGTGAGGGGGGGGGGGGACACATCCTATATTATGCCATCATGTATGAAGGGCAAATGACTAGCAAGAACATAAAAATGAGTAAAAAAAAACAAGAGAAATACTATAAATATATTATCGTGTATTTGTAATATATTTCATAATTCACCAAGCTACAAGAAATGTCTGTAGCTCAATTAATTTTCGATCCTACTCTGTTGTTTACAGTGGCAGTGACAGAGTTAAGGTTAATTCATTTTGTTAATATCCTACTGTATGATCCGTGGACGTCCAAACATTCTTCAATCTTCTCACTCCTGCTCTCAGCCGCTAATCACATGCGGCCTCAGAATGTCACTATCTCACATGGATAAGCTAAAATCTGTGCTCACACCAGAATTCTGGTAGTTGTGTTTTTTTTTTTGCTAATGATTCATATTTTTGCTACAAGACTACACCTCCCAGCATGCTTTGTGGAAAAGAGAGACAACGTGCATGTTAACACAGTACAGACAATCGGATAGAAGCTTTGCTTTGTTACTCAACTCCAATAAAGCACTATGACTAGATGTTAATATATTTCCAGTGCAAAAACATGGCTCCCCTGCAGGCAAATCAGTAAATATGCAGAAAATATAGTAATAACACAAGTATTGCATGTATTTATCTGTATGTATTTATCTTTATTAGCACCATATATGTATACAGCTTTACAATTGAAAAATACTAATTCATAACAAGTGCAATTGTATGAAAGTAGATACTTGATATAACATCCCTGTACTAAATCAATCTATACTATACAATCTATTTTGGCATACCGATACTGCAAGCTTCTGCATACAAGTGGTGGACATTTGAGTGACATAATTTCATAGATATAATCACTTGTGCTATACAGACTGTTAATAACTTTGTTAACCCCACTTATCTTGTTTAATAAATATACTATTTAATTTGTATATTAGTTCTGAAATATTTTAATAATAATATCAGTCTTGGGCCTTCCCCATGCAGCAATTTGCTGAACTGGCCATTCCAGTTATATGTGTGACCTCAAGTTGCCTATCTTTTTATTTTTTGTCCTCTCTGTTGCAGGTTGTATCCTGTTAGTGTTGGTATTGGGACATCCCTATATTTATTAACATAGCATGGCCTCTTTTATGGCCACTGGATTGCAACTGGGCCTCCCATTGGATCAGCCAGAGTGAAATGGATTGGTGGTGTTTATCTAAAATAAGTAGGCCAGAAACTGTATATGTCCAAGATTGGTGTAGATCAGGCCATAGTATCTTGCATGCCAGCTTTGGGAGTGTAGTGGAGGGGTTGTTCTATCCTTGTAGGGTTGGAAGGTCATTATCCTCTAGTTTAGGAGGGCTGTCCTAAGTAGGGTCTCCTGAATGCAGATTTAGGTGCACAAGATGTAATGTAGTCTTCAGGCTTCTCTCCTGAATTTCCTTTGTATTTGGGTATTGTTATTCAAATAAATTAATAAATGATATGCCTGTTATCACTCTCCTAGAGTACTTCTCTGAGTTTATTATGTGGTATTGGGTGAGTTGAAATTCACCACTATTGAGCATTGCCATGTTCATGGATCCCTATATAGCAGCCTAAGCAGAGCTGAAGTTTTTGCTAGAAGAGCACTTGACCAGGAAAGTCTACTTCTAAAAAACGGATATTAGATAAAAGCTTAGTAACAGTGGAAACATAATCAAACATATTATCAATTAGAAGAGATAAAGAAAGAACTTTGCACTAGGTCTAATAGAAAAAAATAGACATTTTCTTCTTTTTATTATACCACTAAGGACTCCATTCCAAGGCTCCCCTAAGCAAAAATCCCAGTGACGTTCACTCATAAATCACTTCCTCATTATCACAGAACACAGCTCCAATAAATTCCTTCAAAAGTGCTCGAAAAGCTCCTAATTTCATAAGGTGGGAGTGGTTGTCCTGTAGATATTCTGATAATCGCTATGACATGGCTGCCGCAGTGAGATCCGAGCACTCAGAATTCTTTCAGAGAGCACATAATATACAAAAAGCCTCCAGGTACTTTCAACCACCAATAACGGCAGAAAAAAGCTGTAAAGGTAGAAAAAAAAAAGCGAAAAAAAGTAAAGCATGGGTAATATATAAAACATTATCATAGGCATAAATGTGGCATCCTAAAACATATAATAGGCTAGTATGAATTATGAAGTCTGCATACATCTGTGAACATCCTCTGTTGTCAATAATACATGTCATCATCACACATGCAATGGTAACCCTGGCAACAAACAAGATGTTGGTACAAATCGTTAAAGCCATCTGGAATAAAGCAGGTGGTGTAATACTCTCTTATTAAAGAAAATTGAAACACCTCCAGATTTTTTGTGAAACATAGAGTTATAATATGTAGTGGACAAAGAATGTGCCATATAAGGAAGCTTCCCTTCTTGCCAATGTGTCTACATACAACATCTGCATTTTCCCTAACAAAGGCATCAGAGGCTAATCTTCTCTTGGCACCATGCTTCAGACCCTGTTCATATTGTGATATAAATTTAAAGGTCATTTGGTTAAGGGAGCAATAGGTTCCCCCACCAGGAGGTCCATCTCGGTCTCCTGCAAAACTCGCTCCGTGTCTCCAACAAAAACATACAACAAAGAATCCATATAGAACAAGTAACACCTAAAAAATAAAAAGCAATCCCAACCCAAGGGGGGTTTCTATTCCCCATACTTCTGGACTCCAAGAATCTAACCAGAGATCCAAAAACAGGAAAACGTCAAACACATTTGTTTGATTACCCCAGATCTGGATAACCCAAGAACCTACCCTAACCATTTAAAGCACATCATGTTTTAAAACCTGTTGTGTTACTAATTTTGCTTAAATCCAGCAAGAGAGCAAATCCAAAATCCCTCTAAATTGTAGAGCTATACCTTTCAGGCAAGTATATTTACTCAGAAAAACCCCCTATAGCTCCCATCTAATGTGTCTATACATATCTACTATGAACTCATTTAATTTCACCTATACCCAGGGAGGTCCAACTCAATACTCCATTTCCCTCTGTATATATATAATCAAATCCATTGTGTCAAATCTCTATAAACTAAGACCATTGGAAAATTCCCAATGTAGGGATTCCCCATGAGTGTGTAAGTTCAGAACTAAGCAACGCACTTAAGCAAATACTATCAATTTGTGGTATAGAGTCTACGTAATAATTAGTGTTAAGAGAACTGGTCATTAAATATTCAAAAAATATACAATATCATACAATAAATCTTCTAACAGGTCAAGCTAATTACAATATTCAGTGTTTTACATAAAATGGTAAAGGGGAAAAAATAGTTTACAGTGATCAAATCAACCCATAAGTCATCAATTTCTCAAGTGTTAAATTTTAGAACATAGATTATACTATTACACAGAATATTTTTTTTAATTCCTTCAATTTTTATTGAACAGATTTCAATAGCACAAAATGCATACAATACTAGTTGGAATGTTTAATAGGCAGATGATACAAAACTCTAACAATACAATAAATACAGGTTATCCACAATAGAGGTTAATTCCTTAATTTGTCCTTTTTCTGTGATATTGAAATGAGTTCACTAATAATGAATACACTAGAACTATAGTTTCTGATCACCTTCCTCTTGGAGATCCTTTAACCTCCAATTATGAATTTTACTTTACCAATGCTATCTCCTTTCATAACTATATTGAATCACCGAACCTCAGTTCTCTTCTTGCTCAGCTCATAATTCCATCTAAAGCAACCTTAAAGCATTAGTTCAGACCAACCTGCCATTACAGAGAAGAAAAATAAACACTACCAATATACAAATATACATATTAATATAATTAAAATACTGTACATGCATAGTGATTGACACCAAGACCACATTCCACGTACAAGACCAAAACCATGTTACCGCCAGACCAATTAAGTTGCAAAAAAAAAAAAAAATTCTCACCTTGCCAAAGCCAGTCCCTTGAGGGTGCGCCAGCCCCTCCTTCCAGTTTTTTGCAATATGACTTTTCGTGGCTAAATACATAAATTGTAGCACCCTATTTTGAGAAGAAGATACATTCTCAGCCGGGACCCCAATAGGCAGATCCCCATTTCCCTCTGTATCAGGGTATACACCTATCACCTCTGATGCCAATATGGTGATCTCTTTCCACAATTGTTGGGCTTAGGAGCAGGTCCACCAAATGTGTTTAAAAGAACCCACCTCTAAACATCCCCTGAAACAATTAGGGTTCTCATTGACTTTCCATTTCAATAGCTTTTTTGGAGTAAGATAAGAGCGATGTAAGACCTTTATCACAGTTTCCAATATGCAATGATTTAACAAACCTTTAAATATGCTTTTCCATACAGTTTATCATTTATCCACTTCCCATTCCTGTTGTAAATCTCTCTCACATTCTTTTGCATATTTATCCTTATGTTCCCCTAGGGGTGTATTGAATAGCTCATATATGCCTCCAATAATCCCTTTCAAAAGAGGCAGTTTCTGGCTTAAACTTGAAAAACAATTATTTTGGGGCATACCCTGGGCTCTGGTTATGGAACCCACAAAATGTCTCATCCTGCAATAATTATAATGCTCGCCCAGGGGGATATTCCATCTCTCCTTGATTACCTCAAAGGATAGGATACTTGCTCCCTCTACCCAAGCTCCTAGCCTATCCAACCCTTTAGATTTCCACCAGTGCATTGAGCTTAGACTTAATCCCCTTGGGAGCTGCCGGGTGTACTAATATGGGAGTTAATTGCGACAGTGTTGCAAATAGTTTAGTTTTGGACCAAGACCATTTCCAATTATTATTATTATCGTTTATTTGTAACGCGCCAACATATTCCGTAGTGCTATACATAAGTTAAGTTACAGGCAATGACCAGTTCAAGATTCACACATTGCAAAGAATGGAGGGCCCTGTCTTTGAGCTTGGAATCCGGTGACTAAAGCGATTTCCCTAAAGCCTCTTGCAGGATTGAAACTCGCAGACTTACAATCTAAAGGTTGAAGTTTGTATGTGGTACAGTAGGGAGAGAGTAGTGCTGAGCATGTTAGGGAGGGAGGTTATAGGCTTCTTTAAAGAGGTGCATTTTTATTGAAGTTTTGAAGGATTTAAGGCAGGAGGATAGTCTGGTGAAGCGAGGCAAGGAGTTCCAGAGAATAGGGGCAGCACGAGAAAAGTCCTGGAGGCGGAAGTGAGAGGAGGTGACAAGAGTGGTAGAATGAAGAAGGTCGTTAGCAGAACGAAGAGGGCGTGTGGCCAATAATGGACCATATGTGAAACCAGAGGGTGTTTGAGGCCCTTCATATCATCTGGGACTTTATCCATCCATACCATTGTGTCCCATGAATATGGAGCTAAAATTTGGTTTTCGATAAATACCCATGATGGCTGGTGGATTATGGAGTGGGCTATTGAAATGAATGACATCTGAGAGGCCCAAAAATAATTCCTCAGGTCCGGGCAAGACAGACCTCCTTTTGATTTATGTTTGAATAACATATATTTACTAAATCTAGTCGGCCCTGCCCAAGAAACCCTAAGACCTTCCTCTGAAACCCCGTCAAATCCTTCATATTGATTTGGTCCAAAACAAATGCATAAGTCTGGGAAGGATATTCATTTTAAAGTAGTTAATCCTCCCCAGCCACCACACCCGGTATCTGGACCATTTGATCAAATCTTTGTTTAAAGATTTATATAATGGGATGTAATTAGCCTGGTAAAGCTTATCCAGCTGTGAGGTGATATTCAATCCCAGATAGCGAATATGATGTTTAGCCCATGTGAGTTTATATGTTTCCTGGATATATTCTCTATCCCTAGCCGTTATACCTATGCATCTCGTAGCCCTGTATATATCAATCTTAGGTTTCTCTGGACCAAGTAGTTTCAAACAAGCTTTGGGATTTTTGTAAAATAAATTAATCAAGTTAGTAAATTTTCCACTAAAGCCAAACTCACCCACTGCTGCCAACTTATAGGGCCATTCTAGTGAATCAAAGACCTTCTCTACGTCTAATGCTAGAAGGCATATTGGGGTATTAGTGTTAGTCGCTTGATAAATTAGGTTCAAGATCTTCCTAATGTTGTCCCTGGCCTGCCTATGTGGGATAAAACCCACCTGATCTTTATGAAACAGTCTAGTATTCACCCCTTGGCAGTTTTCGTGTTTTGTTGCCTCACAACCTGGAATTAAAATGGATTGTTTGAGGATTTGCAACATTTAATTTACAGAACATGCCCACAACTTTAAAGATGATTTTTTTTTTTTTTTTTTATTGTGAAGCAAACAACAAATAGGACAAAATAACAGAAAAAATCAATGTGCATAATTATTAAAGCCAATACTTTGTAGAGCCACATTTTGCGGCAATCACAGCTCCAAGTCGCTTTGGATAAGTCTTTATGAGTTTGCCACATCTTACCACTGGGATTTTTGTCCATTCCTCCTTGCAAAACTGCTCCTTCAAGTTGGATGGTTTGCACTTGTGAACAGAAATCTTTAAGTCTGACCACAGATTTTCTGTCTGGGCTTTGACTAGGCCATTCCAACACATTTACGTTTCCCCTTAAACCACTTAAAAGTGTTTCTTTAGCAGTATGTTTGTGGTCATTGTCCTGTTGGAATGTGAATCTCCGTCCTAGCCTCAAATCACGCACAGAGTGGTACAGGTTTTGCTCAAGAATATCCCTGTATTTAGCACTATCCATCTTTCCCTCAACTCTGACCATTTTCCCAGTCCCGGCTGCTGAAAAACATCCCCACAGCATGATGCTGCCACCACCATGTTTCACTGTTGGGATGGTGTTCTTTGGGTGATGTGATTTGTTGGGTTTGTGCCAGACATGGTGTTTTCTTTGATGGCCGAAAAGTAAAATTTTAGTCTCATCAGACCAGAGCACCTTCCTCCATACATTTTGAGAGTCTCCCACATGCCATTTCACAAACTCAAAATGTGCCATTTTGTTTTTTGCTGAAAGTAATGGCTTTCTTCTGGCCACTCTGCCATAAAGCCCAACTCTATGGAGCGTACGGCTTATTGTCGTCCGATGTACAGATACTACAGTCTCTGCTGTGGAACTCTGCAGCTCCTCCAGGGTTACCTTAGGTCTCTGTGCTGCCTCTCTGATTAATGCCCTCCTTGTCCGGTCTGTGAGTTTTGGTGGGCGGCCGTCTCTTGGCAGGTTCGCTGTTGTGTCATTTTCTTTCAATTTGGTTATGTTAGATTTGATGGTGCTACTGGGGATCATCAAATATTTGCATATTTTTTATAACCTAACCCTGACTTGTACTTCTCAACAACATTGTCCCTTACTTGTTTGGAGAGTTCCTTGGTCTTCATGGCAGTGTTTGGTTAGTGGTGCCTCTTGCTTAGGTGTTGCAGCCTCTGGGGCCTTTCAAAAAAAGGTGAGTATACGTAATGACAGATCATGTGACACTTAGATTGCACACAGGTGGACAGCATTTCACTAATTATGTGACTTCTGAAGGTAACTGGTTGCACCAGAGCTTTTTATGGGCTTCCTAACAAAGGGCGTGAATACATACGCACATGCCAATTTTCTGTTTTCTATTTATAAAAAATAGTTTTATGTATATATTTTTCTCATTTCACTTCACCAACTTAGACTATTGTGTTCCGATCCATCACATAAAATTCAGATTAACAAAACATTGAATTTAAGGCTGTAATTTAACAAAATAGGTAAAAGGTCAAGGGGAGTGAATGCTTTTGCAAGGCACTGTAGATATTAATCCAATATTGACCTTTAATCTCTAATATACATATTAAAGGTTATGGATTTAGAAAGTCTGTAAGCCTGGGGGATAATTCTCAGTTATATCCATACATATCCTACAGATAGATGGGATTTTAGACTCCCATGTGTAGTGATACATTCAAAAACCTTGAGTATTAGGGCTTATCTGTCCATTGTTAAGATTTATTCAATATCTCCAAAGAATAATATATTATTATTATTATTATTATTATTATTATTATTATTATTATAATTAAACAGATTTGTCCTTCCTGAATAAGGGATTCCTGGGTTATACCCAGCTCAGATCGCTTTAAAGAGTTATATTCAGGAAAGTAAGCTTACATTCCTCTGTAAATACTTGGAGTGCTTAAAAGCTGATTGTAGTTCTATATTTAGGGAGCTTTAATGAGGACCCAGTCAATTAATCTTCAGAGTTTAGCCTTTGAGTGGATAATATCACCACTCTCAACTTGCATAAATTGCTGGTTAGACAAATATATGCTTTTATTAACTTAGAGAAGAAGGTGCACTTATCTTACAGTATGTCTCATATCAATGGCTTGTTCATCTCATTGCCCCAATCTAGTAGCAGAGATTGCAGAAGTTTCTGTATCTGTGGCGTTACTCAGCCCCCCAAGCCCCACTCCCTGAGTGCCAGCTGCAGCTCCCGCCACTCACTGCAACACCCATCTGTGTCTCCCAGGCTCTCTCATTTGCTGCTCCACAGCCTCAGCAGCCTGTACGTCACTTCAGTCATCTGCATCCCAGAGAGACACTGCCAGGGTCCACCGGGACTCTCCACACCCTCAAGGCACTTCAGCATCTGCAATATTCTCTTAACATTCCTGGAATCCAGAGCCATTACGCCAGGACAACGCGCCAAACTGACCTTTTCCTGGGTGTAGTTCCCCCTGATAACTCCTGTTTAATTATGTTGTTAATGTGTTCAAATCATTTTATTATAAATATGCAGTACCCTGTTCAATAAAGAGATCATCTGGTTAAGACATAAATGATGGAACTATGTTCTTTTACTAGATGCGGTGATTTCCATGCTCTGTTTGTGGCTGTCTGATCTGTCTTCTGCCTGCTCCAGCTGTTGAGGTGTAAAATGGAATCCTGGGTAATGCATAGAACATTAACCCTGTGTTGGATCTCTTAGATGCATTTGTTTACCCACAGAGATCTCCCACAGTCTGGTGGGTCTGGGATTTTGCGGTCTGCTCTAAGTATCTAGTTGAACAAATGTGCTTGGTGACATGATATCCATGACTCAACATGTTGTTCCATCGATACTCCCTCCTTTATAGTCTGCTCGATAAGGTTTGAATAAGAGCTGTCAAAGCACATTTGTCAGTGTCTTCATTTGGACTCAGCAAAACATGATAGTGCACATAAAATTAGGGTTTATAGTTTTAATTACACACCTTCATCTGAGGCAGAGATCAGCACAAATTAAATTATTGTTAGCTGTGATTTCAAGTAATTGTCCATTTGCTTCATTAACTAATACAATTCAAAATAAGCAAGATCCATAATATTAGAAACTATATATGGGTGCTAATTTATATAAAATGATCTACTTTATGCAGATGGTCTTATAAATTCTTCCTGTAATGTTCTAATGTAGATTGGCTCCTTCATTATAAAAGGTCCCTGATCTTACACTATTTGACATATACAATTTGCCATTTTCCATAGCTTGCATTTTGTATGTGCCACAATATATTTAATACCAAAGCAAACATTCTTACATAAATATTTGTAAAATGATCATTCAAGTAATTCTGATCAGATAATTCTTTGACAGTGTGTGAGACTAAAGTATATTTATCACACATACACTTATGTACATACACACATACAGTACTTGAAACTTACATTACCAGTTGATAATGCAGAGGCAGCATTCATAACTATGCCATTAGAGGAATATTGAATTAATAAATGTGTCATACATGGCATGGGGAACCACTACTGGCTGTCGTGTTAGGAATATAATTTTCAGATATCAGTAGAGTGTAGGACTTTGTTGTATTAGATTATCTTGCATGTGGTTTATGTTCTATACCTTTGAACCATACTCTGGCTAATTTGTTTATTTTTCATAAACGGGATTTTCCCTTTTAGTAATATTGCTTCCTTACAGAAATCTGAGATCCTTTCACTTTCTCTCTCCACCTTACATATGATAATTATACATGTACAGTATATATGTAGAAATAGTGAGTAGTTGAAGGCCTTCATTCCTGTCCATAAATTCATGGAAAACCCTAAACCTGAGTACAGCTAATGGCTTAATTAATGAAAATGAAAAGTAAATGCAGATAAATAGTAATAAAGAACCGACTAGGGGCAAAAATATAGGATGATGACATTAAAAACAATCCTAAAAATGTAAGAGGAAATTTGCTTGAGGAAACTTCTAAGGACTATGGGCCCTATTAAATTATCCCTCGTAGTTTTCTCGGTGCTCGCAAAAGGCAGTTTTTCTGCTGTTTGCGAGTACCGAATCCCTCGCAGCCTGCTTTGCGATATGACTGCGAAAAAATGGCCGAGAATAGGCTCCGAGAGAGCTACGTAGTCACACGCAGCCTTAAATCTACGCATGATTCTCGCATATCGTAAGAATCCCTATGGGCACAAAAAGTGCCCGCAAGGGATCCTAAAGCCTCTACGTGCTGCCTCGGAGCAGCCTGAGACAGCCGTGTGAGGCTCCCCCCTGCACCCTATACACATCCCCATGCTGCAGGGGTCTCTATCGGGACCCCTGCAGCACCCACACATTAACCCCTTGCAGCGGAGGTCCCCGATCGGCACCGATCAGGCCCCCGCTGCATTTAAAACTTTTAAATTCCCCGCCGCGGCTCCTTAAAGGGGCCGCAGCACACTATTACCCAATCCCGGCCCCGGCACCTAAAATTAACCCCCCTCTATGCTGGTGGTCCCCATCGGGACCCCCGAAGTGTCCCCACATAAACCCATTGCAGGGGGGGGCCCCGATCTGCATAGATCAGGCCCCCCGCTGCATTTAAAACTTTTAAATTCCCCGCCGCGGCTCCTTAAAGGGGCCGCGGCACACTATTACGCAATCCTGGCCGCGGCACCTAAAATTAACCCCCCTCTATGCTGGGGGTCCCCATCGGGACCCCCGAAGCGTCCCCACATAAACCCATTGCAGGGGGGGGGGGCCCGATCTGCATAGATCAGGCCCCCCGCTGCATTTAGGACTTTTAAATTCCCCGCCGCGGCTCATTAAAGGGGCCGCGGCACACTATTACCCAATCCCGGCCACGGCACCTAAAATGAACCCCCCTCTATGCTGGGGGTCCCCATCGGGACCCCCGAAGTGTCCCCACATAAACCCATTGCAGGGGGGGGGCCCCGATCTGCATAGATCAGGCCCCCCGCTGCATTTAAAACGTTTTAAATTCCCCGCCGCTGCTCCTTAAAGGGGCCGCGGCACACTATTACCCAATCCCGGCCGCGGCACCTAAAATGAACCCCCCTCTATGCTGGGGGTCCCCATCGGGGACCCCCGAAGTGTCCCCACATAAACCCATTGCAGCGGGGGTCCCCGATCGGCACCGATCGTGACCCTGCTGCAATTCAATTTTAAATTTCCTGCCTCGCGGGTCCTTAAAGGACCGTAAAGGTCCTGAAAGGACTCGCGCTAAAAATATTAACCCCAGGCAACTATAATTAACCCTATAACTCGTGGTGGTCAATCCAGACCACCATAAGGCCTTAATTACCCCATTAACTCATGGTGGTCAATACAGACCCCCATAAGGCCTTAATTAACCCATTAACTCATGGTGGTTAATCCAGACCCCCATAAGGCCTTAATTACCCCATTAACTCATGGTGGTCAATACAGACCCCCATAAGGCCTTAATTAACCCATTAAATCATGGTGGTCAATACAGACCCCCATAAGGCCTTAATTAACCCATTAACTCATGGTAGTCAATACAGACCCCCATAAGGCCTTAATTAACCCATTAACTCATGATGGTCAATACAGACCCCCATAAGGCCTTAATTAACTCATTAACTCATGGTGGTCAATACAGACCCCCATAAGGCCTTAATAACCCCATTAACTCATGGTGGTCAATCCAGACCCCCATAAGGCCTTAATTAACCCATTAACTCATGGTGGTCAATCCAGACCCCCATAAGGCCTTAATTACCCCATTAACTCATGGTGGTCAATCCAGACCCCCATAAGGCTCTTTTTAACCCCATCAGTCCCATAAGGGTATATTATTACCATTATGGGCCTGTTACAACCCAACATTAACCACATAAATGCCATGACGGTCCTCAAGGACCATCATGACACTAACTACAAACACTACACTATAACCCCCAATAAACCATTTAATCTAAACTAACCCCCCTCTACACTAATCTATTAACACTTACACTACATACCCCCTAATAAACCTCCCCAACACTCTAATTACAAAAAAAAAAAAAAAACTACCTTACAGAACACAAAAAAACCTACCTTACAGAACACAAAAAACCTACCTTACAGAAAACAAAAAACCTACAGTACACAACACAAAAAAACCTACAGTACAGAACACAAAAAAACCTACAGTACAGAACACAAAAAACCTACAGTACAGAAAACTAAAAAACCTACAGTACAGAAAACAAAAAAACCTACAGTACAGAAAACAAAAAAATACATTACAACCCCACTCCCCACTACAGAAAATAAAAAAATTACACACCTGAAAAGGAAAGACAGATAAACACAATACAATACATACATATAATACATTATATACATTACATACAATACATGACATTACATACATTACATATAATATATTACATATACTATATTACACATAATACATTACATACAATACATGACATTACATACATTACATATAATATATTACATATAATATATTACACATAATACATTACATACAATACATGACATTACATACATTACATATAATATATTACACATAATCCAAATCAAATACCCCCTATCTATCTAACATACAATCTATTTAATATCAAATAAATCCTAACTATATTAAATACATCCCCCTATCTATCTAATATACAATAAATCCTAACTACATACACAGACCCTAATTCTAAGCTAAAATAAAATAATTACAGTCCTAACTACACAGACCCTAATTCTAAGCTAAAATAAAATAATTAAGACCACTTACCTTTAAGATGTTGCTTCAGATCACTAACCTAGGGGTAAAACAAAACAAAATAATTAGTACAAAATATTAACATAACATAAAAAAACATTATATACATTCTAAATATTATACTCACCTTTCCATCATGTCCCGTCATTGTTTAGCTCTTCCGGCGCGGCCCTGTTAAAAAAACACAATACATTAATACAATATATAAACAATAAACATATAAACATCTAAATATACATTTAACTTACCTCCCCGAGATGTCCCCGGCCTTCTTCCCTTCAGCCCCGGCTGGACCGCGGAACCATCCGCGCTCTAAAAAAAAAAAAAAAAAAAACTAATGGAGGTCTGCACTCGCAGACCTCCCCGACGCTAATGAGCCTCCCGGAGTCCTTTCCGGGAGGAAATTGGCAATGGCGGCTTGTGATTGGCTGAAAAAGCTGTCTATCAATTTCAGCCAATCAAAAGTCGTCAATGTGTGAGCCAATCAGGATGGGATACACCCCAATATCCCACCCTGATTGGCTAAAACACTTGTCTATCTTTATGGGAACCAATCACAAGGCTCAGATGCCTTCAGCCAATCACTATGGGATACAACCCCATGGAGTGATTGGTAGAATACATCTGCGCATCCTGATTGGCTCATACATTGACGACTTTTGATTGGCTGACAGCTTTTTCAGCCAATCACAAGCCGCCACTGCCAATTTACTCCCGAAAAGGACTCCGGGAGGCTCATTAGCGTCGGGGAGGTCTGCGATTGCAGACCTCCGTTAGTTTTTTTTTTTTTAGAGCGCGGATGGTTCCGCGGCCCAGCCAGGGCTGAAGGGAAGAAGGCCAGGGACATCGCGGGGAGGTAAGTTAAATGTATATTTAGATGTTTATATGTTTATTTTATTTATTGTTTATATATTGTATTAATGTATTGTGTTTTTTTAACAGGGCCGCGCCGGAAGAGCTAAACAATGACGGGACATGATGGAAAGGTGAGTATAATATTTAGAATGTATAAAATGTTTATTTATGTTATGTTAATATTTTGTACTAATTATTTTGTTTTGTTTTACCCCTAGGTTAGTGATCTGAAGCAACATCTTAAAGGTAAGTGGTCTTAATTATTTTATTTTAGCTTAGAATTAGGGTCTGTATAGTTAGGACTGTAATTATTTTATTTTAGCTTAGAATTAGGGTTTGTGTATGTAGTTAGGACTGTAATTATTTTATTTTAGCTTAGAATTAGGGTCTGTGTATGTAGTTAGGATTTATTGTATATTAGATAGATAGGGGGATGTATTTGATATAGTTAGGATTTATTTGATATTAAATAGATTGTATGTTAGATATATAGGGGGTATTTGATTTGGATTATATGTAATATATTATACTAGCGACTTGCCTGTCAAAAAATGACTGCAATGTGATGTATATGTTTGTAAAGTTGTTTAGTTATTAATATAGATATTTGACACTTGTAAGTATTGTGATATGAACGTGTATTTTTGTAAAATGTTGAGGTAATGGTTATTTAACATGAAATTTGTATCTGAAGAATTGTTAACTTCAATATACATTGAATCCAGAGGAAAGCAAAGAGTAAAAAGCCTTGTTCAAACATCCACAATTTTAACCTGAAGTTTGAAATATATGTAAGCAATAAACTTGAAAGTATATTTTTTGAAACTTGAACTTTATTTTCTTTGTAACTTTGGAACTTGACAAAACATTTGTAGAATTTGGAACATTATAAACAGTAACATAGTGAATACATTTTGTAACATAATTTTGTATTAAAAGTATTAACAATTGAATGTAAAACCAGTTGCACTTTAAAGTAATCATTATAGTAAACTTCAGGAATTGTTTTTTTTAACATGTAATTTCTATCTGAAGAATTGTTAAATTGAATATACATTTAATGCAGAATAAGAGAAACATTATAAAAACCCTCCTTTAAATGTACCCAATTTTAACATGAAGTTTGTAATATGTTTAAGTCAGATACTTATTATGTGTGTAAGTAAGAAACTTTAAAAAACATTTTTACAACTTGTAACATTATAAACAGTAACATAGTGAATTAATATTTAAACACAATTTTGTATTAAAAGTATTAACATTTGAATGTAAAAACAGTTGAACTTTAAAGTAATCAGTATTAACATGCAATTTCTATCAGAATAATTGTTAACTTCAATATACATTGAATGGAGAGGAAGGCATACAGTAAAAATTCTCCTTAAAACGTACCCAATGAAAGTAATTCCTTCCTGACCACATTAACTGGCGATAAACATTAATCCAGGGAGTAATCATAAGATAACAGACAATATTTACATTGTGACTTAAAAGGTGCTTGAGCTCTTAACATGAACTTTGTAATATGTTGAATGAAAGAACTTGAAAATATTTTTTTCAAACTTGTAACATTAGAAACAGTAACATAGTGACTTAACATTTTAACATAATTTTTCCAAAAAATGCAAGGCAAGTATTTTGTGAGGCAAATCATCCATAAACAGTACTTCCATTAATTATGACTGAATTAAACAACAAATTGTTATGTATTTTTGAATGCTTTTAAATTTTTTTAGCATGGCTTTAATTTCTATCCTGCAAAGTTATAATACTTCATAGTAGACAATGTTTTTAGTAAAAATACGTCCATCTTCTAATAAATCACCTTGACTTTCATTCTTTTCAATGTAAAATTTAATAGCCTGTGGATTTTTGCACCGTGACAACGCAACGTACAATTGACCATGTGCAAATACTGGTTCTTCCAAGAAAATACCCACAGATTTGAAAGTTTGACCTTGTGATTTATTAATGGTCATGGCAAATGCCATAATAATGGGAAATTGTCTTCTTTGAAGTATAAAAGGGACACTACTTTCACTTGGTGCTAAATCTATTCTTGGTATGAAAACTCTTTCTCCTTTATGGGTACCAGTTAAAATTTCAGCATCTATAAAATGGTCCTTTAATTGTTGAACAATTAATCTTGTTCCATTGCATAGGCCTTTTTTGGGGTTCATATTTCGCAGTAACATGATAATTGCACCTTTCTTTAGCTGCAAAATATGTGGTGGCATTCCAGAAGGAGTTAGTGAGTTTATGAATTCAGTTGAAAAGTTAGCCTGACTTTCATTGTCATCAGCACGTACAGAATCAGCACTGTGATAATTTCTTTGTGGTGCATTAATTTTTTTAAAGATTTCATTATTGAGGATTAATGCATCTTTATTTTTACACGTCAGTATGACTTGGTTGGCAAGCTCGGAATATTCTTCGTTATTTATGCTCCCTTCAAATATGGCCGATATAATATCTTGTTGACAAATCATATGAGGTGGGATCTCTACAGTGTCGTCAGCTAAATGTAGTATTTTTTCTGTTCTGCCTTCTCCAATTTTAATAAGCCAATCATTGAAATCAGTTTGGCCTTCTGATCTCATATTTTGTTGAAGTTGAAGATGGGTAAAATGTTTCCATACTGTGCTTGACTTTATACAGGTTTCGATAATGTCAGTTCGATTTCCATGTACAGCGACAGGTAATGTTTGTCTAAAATCGCCACCCAACAACATTACCTTTCCACCAAATGGAAAAATATTATCTATGACTTCACGAAGCAAACGGTCAATACATTGTAGGGCATAGCATGACATCAATGTGGCCTCATCTATTATAATTAAATTTCATTTCTTCAATTTCTTTGCTTGTAATGATGTCATGCGAATATCTGACACAGAAGTTTTTTAAAATAGGTACTGGCAGTTTAAATCCACTATGAACAGTTCTTCCAACTTCTAATAAAAGTGCAGCAATTCCAGTAGTGGCAAACGCCATTGCTATTTGACCTTGTGCTCGTACTGAACTCATTAATAAATTATACAGATAGGTTTTTCCTGATCCGCCAGGTCCATCAAGATAGAAATAACGCTCTGTCATCATGTCATCATCTATTGCATTTTTAATGGCATGAAATGCTTGCAATTGTAGTGTATTTAAAGTTGCAAGTCTTTCTTCTGTTCTTTCTGCTTGTAGTTGAATGTCATAGTCTTCAAAGTTTATGTCATCTATAAGACCTGGATCAGGCAAATTAAAACTTGCACAACTTAATCCATGAGTTAAAAATACTTCTTGGATTTCCATTAACGCTTTTAAGTGTGCAATGGGTTCATTGTATCGTCGCATAAAGTCTTCAGCCATGTTACTTTTAAAAGTCTCCCACAAAGCTAATGCATTTGGAGCATTTAAGAAGATACAAATAAAAGCAAATTGTTCTCTCATCTGTCGTGGCATTTGACATTGTGCCGCTTCTTCTAAACATCTTTCCCACTCTGTATCATCAGCGAGTAAGTTTCTATGTCTTGCATCTAAATGGAAGGATTCCTATACAATGTCATTAACAGTTCTTAAGTGTTCAAAACTTTGTGCTCCTGGAACATTTAAAAGTAATATCCGTAAGCAAAAACGTTCAACATCTCTTGGACTGACTGTGTAATTTCTTGGAATTATTTTATTGCCTCTGGTTTTTCTTGGTCTCCATAATCCATTAAAAAAAACATAGTGATATGGAATTTCAATATATAAGTATTGTGTTGCTTGAGCATCAGTGGAATTTAATGCAAACCATGCAGTTAGTGTAGTGTGACGATCTTCACTTTGGGCCAATGCATTCATTTCATTTCCAGCATGGAAATAGACTAAATGTCGTTGTGGCAAATGTACTGCTAATCTATATACTGCATGTGATCTATCATGCATTTCAAATTTTAAAAGCCGCCACATAGCTTCTGGCGCACTGACATAGCGAGCATCTACATGAGATGCAAGTTCATCATGTACGAACTCACTACATTCAGGGTTGTCTGCACTTTTGACGACTACAGTAGCTGCATCATAGCCTTTGTAAATATATTTGTAGACATATTTAATGGATTTGATGGAAGTGCAGGCTTCTACGTTGATGTGCGCATTGTACTTCATGAGTAAATGTGGATTGTAGGGTACTACATATCTATTGTCCACTTTTTTTCCACAAATAATGGCACTATCTCCTTCTCTTCTTTTATAAAGTGGATAGCCATCACAATTTGCATATGTTTTGTCTCTATAATCTTTTGGAAATTCTTTGGAACATTTATTATTTTCCATACATGGTGATTGTGGATTAAGGTCTCCACAGGGTCCATGAATCATGCGATGAGTAACAATCTCATATAGTCTACCATATAGTTCTGGATCTGGTAGTTCAGCAACTATCACTGCATCCACTTTGTCCGAAGTATCTAATTTATCTTTCTCTTGAAGTATTATGAGAAGATGTGCATGTGGAAGGCCTCTTTTTTTAAATTCAATGGTATATACATAAGCAAGACATTTGCCAAATAACTGATTTATAATGAAGTCACGTATTAATTCATTTAATTTGATCTTAAAAACGCTGGCTACTAAATCTGGTCGATCGGAAGCAGTTTGTCCAAGAAGTAGATTTTGTGTAATTTCTGGCCATTGTGGATTACATGTAAATGTCAGAAATAAATCGGGTTTGCCAAATTTGGTGACAATAGCCATAGCATCATTGTATCTTTCTCTCATATTTCGAGGAGATCCTTGAAAGGAAGATGGTAAAATGATGGCTTTGCCAGCTGTCATGTCTCTGCTTGTAGCCACTTCAGCAACATAGTCCATGAGTCCAGAATATTGTTCTACACATAGTTTATCTTGTTGATATTTTATAAAGTTTAAATTATTTGCCTCAACTTGCAAATATGAATCAATAATCCATTGTTGGGTTAGTTTTCCACCACATAAAATTGGATTAAATCCATGTCGAATGGCAATTTGAGCTACTTTAAATTCAAGCATAGAAACATTATTTCGGATTCTGGCTTTAGCATTTGGGTAACTGGGAAGGGTTAATTTTGGTTGCCAACCTGCTTCTCCATGTGGGAAAAAGATGGTATATGTCATTGGATCTAAATTTGGACTTAAGATATTCATATTAATAAATGGTTGCTCCTCATTTCTGGGATATATTCTAATGTCTCTTTGAAATGGTGGTTCTCCTTCATCATTTTGAAAAACCATTGCAACCTCATTTCATGTTGGCAAGTTATAACGACGTTTATCAGTATATCTGTCTCTTTTAAGCACCATATTAACCGTTGGCATTGGTAATTGATGTCTTTGTGCATGAAGTAGTTGTTCATTTTCTACTTCTGCCAATTTTTTGTAAGCTTTACTGTAGGGATTGTTGTCCATAATGTTATTTAGCTCTATGAAAACACAGGGTAAGCATTTTTTATTTTCTTCCATCTGCATACGTTGGTCAACAGCTTCCATTGTATCTAGGACATATAGTTGAGCGAATTTTCTTTGATCTCCTTCCTCTGGATGTAAATGGGAAGTACGATGATACATTTGGCCTTGGACTTTAAAACAGTAAGGACCATGTCCTGGTACATTAGCAGCTAATGTTGCCCCCATAGATGCAAAGGATATGGCACTATTGTAGGATCTTATGTTTGTCTTAACGTTTTTGTAGTTCGGAAAAGTAGGTTCAGTCATAAAGTTTTGTAAATAGATTGGAAATTCTTTCCTTTCTGGAAGTTTGAACGTGCCTTTTTGACAGCAACTAATAAATTGCCCATCTCTGGGTCTCTCTTGTTTAAAATAATAAGCCTCACAAAACTGACATTGAGTAGTCATGTCCCCACAACTATGAACCTCTACTGCTAAAGACTTGAGTAAAGGACAATTTGCAAAGCATATAGGAGTTTGATTTGCATATTCATCAGGTAAAAAGTCATGGAATGTTTGAACAACAGGTTCTAAATGCTTAGTTTTTTTCGTGGCTTTTCTTGGTATATGTTGTCCTGTTTTTGTTGAAATGTCCTGTAAGGTTTCAGTAACAGGTTGTAAATGCTTTGTTTTTGTAGTTGCTTTTTTTGGTCTGTCTTTAATTGTATCTTGTAAAATGTCATCTGATGTTTGAGGAACAGGTTGTAAAGGCTTTATTTGATTTGTAGTTTTTTTTGGCGTATCTTTCATTTTTGCAGCTGATAGTCTTTTGCTTGCAAGTCTTTTGCGTTCTTTTTCTCGTCGAATTTCTTTTTCCTCTGGTGTCTGCTGGGCGGCCCATCTCTCTTGTCTTTCTCTAGTTTTTTTTTTTTTCAAACATCTTTTTATTAAATGGCGTTTGCGTCAGAACAGAAGTGGATTAATACATTTCAACCATTGGTGAGCAAATATATGCAATGTTCATAGTAGCCATATTTATTGCATCATATTTATCTAGTACATATAGGAATTCCTTTATAATTTTTGTGCTTGGAATTGTACCACATTGTTTAACATCACCTAGATATCCTTTGGTGTTCTCCAAATTTTTTTTTTTTTTTTCCTTTTATATTGTCTTCTAACATTTTATTCTTTACACAAGTTAAAACAAAAATACAATCAATTATCAACTGGGGAGAGAGGAGGGGGGGAGAAAGGGTAGGTGGGGTAATAGCACACTCACCGTCTCGAGTAACACTGGTCGCCAGTAGGCTCTGGGGCCCCATCCGTCGCCCCCGCGGCCCTCCGGCCCATCCCCACCCCAAGGCTGGGGTCTGAGCTAAACTGTGGCACTATGTGGGGAGTCCAGCCAGGGAGACCAGATATCCAGAAAGCTGGGATAGCTGTGTTGCATGTAATGTCTCAATTTTTCATTAATCATTATAAAGTTTATCCTGGTAATGACATCATTTAGATTTAGTGTAGGGGCAGATGATAATAAGAGCGTAGCAGATTTATGAAGCGTCCTTCGAAGCCAAATTTGGCCAGTGTCGCGTGTAAGTAGGGCCACTCTACCGTGTCAAAGGCCTTTTCAATGTCAAGGGCCAAGACACAGAGCGGGATACCATCCCTTTGTTCTAGATGTAGTACATTTAAAGTTCGTCTAAGATTGTCTGCTGCTTGTCTGAATGGGATAAAGCCCGTCTGGTCTTTATGTACTAGTTCCGGTAGGAACTTGGAGATCCTGTCCGCCATTATCTTTGCCAGCATCTTAACATCGCCGTTTAGGAGGGATATTGGGTGGTAGTTTTTGGCCTCCAGGGGGTTCCTGCCCTCCTTGGGGAACACCACCAAGTCAGCCCTATTGAGTTCAGGTGGCATGGCTTCTCCATTCAGAATGGAGTTGAAAAGCCTGCATAGATAGGGGGCTAGAAGCCCAGCATATGTTTTATAGTAGGAGTTTGGGAACCCATCTGGGCCCGGGGCTTTACCTAATTTGAGATTTTCAATAGCTCTGAGTACCTCCTTTATTGATATGTCAGAGTTAAGCATGCTTATGTCCTGTTCCGTGGCCTTGGGTAGATCTAAAGATGTCAGATAGGATTGGGTCGCATCTGGGCCTTGTAGGATAGTTGCAGCATAGATTTTTTGATAGAAAGCCGCAAAGGTCTGTTTAATTTCTGTTTGGCTTACTGAGGGATACCCATTTGCGGTGTTAAGCTTTAAAACGTTTTGCTGAAGGGGTCTAGGGTTCAGTCTCCTAGCTAGAAGGGAGCTAGGTTTGTTCGCCTTCGTATAGTATAGGTGGGTGGTGCGCCTCAGTGCTTTGTCTGTCCGCATTGAGAGAGCATTGTCGAATTCCAGTCTACATCTATCTATTTGATGTCTTGTTTGAGGAGAGGGGTTAGTCTGGTTATGTCTCTCTAGTCTTTGGAGTTCTTTTCTGATCTCTGTTTCCCTCTGCAGGCATTGCTTCTTAAAGGCCGAAGTAAGCTTAATATAGGTGCCACTTATATACGCCTTATGGGCAGTCCAGATCCAGCCCATCCCTACGTCTGTAGTGTCATTGATGTCAAAGTATAGTCGTAGGTCTTTCTCTACTTGGCTATTGAATGTGGGGTTGTGTAGTAAAATTTAATTTAGCCTCCAGATAAAAGGGCTTTTCTGGGTCTCGCCAAATTCTATTGTCAGGGTCACCGCTGAATGATCCGACCATGGGCATACATTAATTTCGGCTGATCTAGTCATATCAAAAATTGGCGCGCTTACTAGTATTGTCTCGATTCGGGAATAAGATCCATATACATGCGAGTAGTGAGTATATTCCCGTCTGGTTGGGTGATGCCCTCTCCAGGCGTCCACTAAGCCTATAGCGTTTAATAATCTCTTAATTTGTTGCATTTTATTTGTGTACCGACCACAGTCTAGGCCCCTAGATCGATCTAAGAGAGAATCTAATGTCAGATTGAGGTCTCCCCCTATTATCAGTTTTTCATGGGCGTTAGATTCAAGTACTCTCAGGATTTTTAAAAGAGTTTTGTGTGGAGATGTCGTCTGGGCATAAATGGATACTAGCGTCAGCTCTGAACCTAGAATTGTGCCGGATAGAATAATGTAGTGTCCCTCTTTGTCAATTATTTTAGAGGTGATCTGGAATGGAAAATTGCGGTGTATTAGTATTGATGTCCCCGCTTTTCTGGTGGGTTGCGTAGCTGAGTAATAGTTTGGGTATTCTTTATCCAAGAATGAGGGGATTTTGTGTTGGGCAAAATGTGTTTCCTGCAAGAACAGGACAGAAGGCTTTATATGCTTGTAATAAAGGAAAGCTTTTCTCCTTTTGTACTGTGAATTGAACCCTTTTACATTGTGTGTGGTAAAAGCGTATTCTACACTGGCCATCGAGTAAGTCTGAGTATGTGTTGTTGAGAGCCTGTCAACTCACCCCATGTTCCGGATTGTGCAGGAGGGACCAGAGAGCCAGGAAGCACCAGAAGGAGCCTCCAGGCCCCGTTGCGGGCCAATGTCTTCTCATGCCGGATAGAGCGTGCTGGGGTGGGAGGGGAAGGGAAAAAAGAAAGTTCATAAACAACATTAACCGTAATACATATACACTTACTCTTACGCCAGTCAAAAATTCTGGCATCTGTCGGGGGTAGGACTATGGGAGGCAATCGTCCTATAATCCCCTGTTGGAGAGGTATATATAAGGAACACATTACATAAAAGTAGTTCCTTGTAGCCACTGAGGGGCAACTCATTTAGATCTAACTATAGAGTCTAATAGTCTGGTAAGAGATGAAGGGAAAGTGTCATGGTCTTATTTATAAGAGCTAGTTGGCCTTCTACACTCAGATTGTCTCTTGGATTATGATAAGGTTTTGGAAGGTTCTTTTTTTGTTTATGTCACCCTATGTTTCTGATTTGAGTGGTAACGTGCCTCAAATTTTAGGTTTTCAGTGGGCCTCTATTTCCCCTAGTGTCGTTTTCTTTTGGTTTGGGTGGTTCCCTGCTAGTTCATCAATGGGGGCTTCAGTATGGTAGTAAAAAGAGCTCTTGTGAGGCCTGCCTTTATGTTATGTCCTCTGTAGGGGGGGTAATAGGTCTCTAATTTTCAAGTGGGTAGCCATCTTTCCCTGTTTACTTCGTCTCTTGTTAAAAAAAAAAAAAGGCTTCCCATCGACTCTTGTCTTAGTGTTTAAGTTTGGTGAGTGTCAGTGTTGTCTTCCTTTCAAGTCTAGTTATGGGAAGTTTTGTAGCTATATTCTCAGGCTAAGACATTTGTAAGGAACAGTAACAACCAGCAATGACTTTTGAACTGTGCTTAAAATGACAAAAGATAAATCTGATACAAATTAGCCTTAAATTCAACAACAAATCATGAATGATTAAACCCTTTGTAAATTAGCCCGATTGGTATGGTACTTCAGGTAGCTCTAAGGGCACCTTCAGGTATCTGCCCAGTTCTAGTAGTGGACTTGTGGCTCGTAGGCGTTTCCCCCGGATTTGGGGAAGAGCTCTGATTGCCTTTATTCTGTACTTTAGTCCACTGTTTGGTGGGCGCAGTAGTATTGTTTCGTCTGTGATCCCTCTCTGCGTTGTTCGGTGGATTAGGTGCAAGTCCGATAGTAGTGAGGTGAGAGCGGCATTCCTCCAGGGAGCGGGCTGAGTACATCTTGCCCTTATGTTGAAAAGATACCACAAATGGAAATCCCCATCTATATGGGATTTTATGTGTGTTCAGAATCTCTAGAGCTGGCTTCATTTCCCTGCGACTCGTCAGTGTGATCGGAGAAAGATCTGCGAACAGCAGTATTGTTGCATTGTCTGGGCCCCTGATGTTTTGCTTTTTTCTGGCTGCCGCCAGGATCAGGTCCCTGGCTTGTTGTCTCAGGAATCTAATGATCACATCTTTCGGTACGTCTGGGTTTCTGGGTGCCCCTAGAGCTCTGTGGGCCCTCTCTATCTCCCATACTGACTCTGGTATTTCCGGAATAATGCCCTTGATGGTGTCTTTCAGGTAAGGCTTCAAGTCTTGTACTGCCTTCGGAATCCCTCTCAGTCTTAAATTATGGCGGCGCGACCTGTTTTCTAGGTCCTCAAATTTATCTTCGAGGGTTTCCACTCTGGAGTAGGTCTGCGAGTGTAGCGCTCTGTCCCTCTCCTGGACTTCAGCAATCTGGTCTACCATTTCTTCCAGAAGGTGGGTTCTCTGACCCAGGTCATGTATGTCCTTTCTGATAGCATTCACAGTCTTTTTAGTATATGCCTGGAACATTCGTTCTATCAGGGCTATGGATCTCGGTGAGAGGTCCATGTTGCTTTGGGTTGCACCCAGGTCCTCCTGGTCCTCAGAGTTGTCCGAGTGCTCTGAGTTCGCTTCTTGGGTGGTTTCTGGGGTTTTAAAATGATCTGTGATCCGTCTGGTTGCAGTGCCTTTTTTTGCATTTCCCCATGTCGAAGCCCAAGGATTAAAGTTACTATTGCGTGGGCAGTCTGTGGCTGATGGTCAGTAGCAGTTGCTGAGGGATCAAAGTGGTGGTGCAGATAAATGAATGGGTTTAATGCAAATCACATTTTAGTCATGGGCTTTGGTTGCTTGTGATCTATCGTGCATGGCTTTTAGAGAGTTGACCCCTCATTTGTGACGCAGGGGGCGGTCAGGGATTTCTCGCCATTTTAAGGTTTACATATAGTGGTTCTGTTTGCAGTCTCTGTTTTTTTGTGTTGAGTGCCACCTGTGTGTTGTCTTGGGCAGGGTCCGTCCTTTAGGGAGTGATTGAGGGGCTTTTCTTTGCAGGGTAGATTGTAGATTAAACCCTTCCTCTTTACTGATCTATGTTTCCACTTTTACCTTTGTGTAATACCCCTGCTTGACAGTTGGAGTGCTTTGGGGAATAGTGTTGAATCGTTTCTGTCCACTAGGTGTCAGTGAGCCTCCATTCTCTGTCTGCCAGTTGCATAGAGTCAGTGTTACATATGCCAGTTTCTCACATATGGGGCCCTGATTCGCAGGGCTGCCAGAATAAAGGTAAGAAGGATGCAATCCAGCCTTATCTGTTGGTGTGTAAGTTGAATAGTGAGTCTTTATAATTCCAGTTTTCTCAAAGGTTTAAGTACCCTAAGTTCAGTGTGGGTTTTCCTTGTTTGTACTTGTTTGTTAAAGATAGCAGGCTAGTTAGATGAGGGGTGTATTATAAACAGTGTTGTGCTTGTTTTATACTTGTGGAGGAGATGGGGTTAGGGCTGACATGTATCCCTTCTTCTGCGTGCACAGTCCTGTCCTATGCCCCTAAAATGGCCGCCTCAGAGCTCTTTTTTGCAGGAGTGACACTCCAACAGCAAGGGCCTCTCTGACCCCACTAATGCAGGTAAAGATATAGCCACCCTCTATCTTCCTGCTTCTTTCCTCCAGCCCCACCAGTACTCACTTTACAGTTGGGTCTCCAGGCATAGGGTCACAGGGTTAATGGGTAAAGCTCCTGAGGTGATCCTGTGCACCCACAGGGGCCTGGGCCTCCACCTCAGACCTTGCCTCATGCAAATCCAAGATGGCCGCCACCCGATCTTGGGGTCTCTGTAGCTTCCACTGCCTCCTGTGTTGCTCTGACCTGGCCCTTCTGCAGTGTTGCAGTTTCTGGCAAAGGGTGACTGTAGCAGGCGCAGGGCCTCTGAAGCTCTCACCTCCCGGTAAGTCCCTGCAGGAAGGCAGTCTTCTAGTGAGCTGGCCGGGTGCAGGTTTCTCTGCAGCTGTGCCTCCAGGGGTATCTCGTCTTTCTCTAGTTTGACGTCTTTTCTTCTCTTGTTTGCTCTCGTTAGTAGCCATGTTAATCTGTAAAGGCAAAAAAAGAAATGTAATTGGGTATATTTAAATTTGTAATTACTGTTAAAGATTATTGTGAATAATTGAGAAATAAAAAGGTAAATCATTAATGTATCAGTTATATTTTGTTAAAAGTTATAATTCCTGGCCTCATTGAATAACAATTTGGCCAATTGAATACTGCTGTAAATAAGCAGTTAACACCTTTTTTTTTAAGTAAGTTTTTAGTTATTGAAAACCTTGTTTGTGGATAGATGTTTACCAATTAAAAACTTCTTTGCAAAAAAAACATTGATGTGGTTATTGACCCATGTATTGCATATTGCCAACTTAAATACAATAAGGGACATAGTTCTTAATTTTTTATTTATTTTTCTGTTGACACGGATGCAGATGAAACATGTTTCTTTAGTTTTCTCCTTTTGTACTTATTACACTTGGTTGAAGTGTGATTTCAATCAGAATGTTTGTTGGTCCTCGGTTGAAAATCTTTGTCCAATGGTCTGGTACTCTGTTGAAAGTCGTGGTCCGATGGTGTGGTCCTCTGGCGATAGCCCTCGTCCGATGTTGTGGTCCTCTGGCGATAGCCCTCGTCCGATGTTGTGGTCCTTTGGCGAAAGTCCTCGTCCGATGGTCTGGTCCTGTGCTGAAAGTCCTTGTTCGATTGTCTTCACGCAGTATCTGTTGTAACATAAAATTGAAATGTTGTTTGAGTGAAATGTCTTTTAAATAAAGCAAAAATGTCTTAATTTTGGTGTATTTTATCTGTTATGGTTAATTTTTTCTATGTGTTTGTCTAAGTTTATCTACAATCCTGATTTGTTCGCACCACTTTTGTTATGCTTATTTAAGCTTCTTAGTAAGGCTTGTAGGTTGTGAAACATTAAAGAAGAATATTAATTTAGTTTGCTATGTGTTTGTGTGTTTTTTTCTACAAACCTGTTTTGTGCGCACCACTTGTGGTATACTTATTTAGGCTTCATTGTAATGGTTATAGGTTGTTAAACATTAAAGAAGAATCTTAATGTAGTTTGCTATGTGTTTGTGTGAGTTTTAGTACAATCCTGTTTTGTGTGCACCACTTCTGGTATACTTATTTAGGCTTCTTTGTAAGGCTTATAGGTTGTTAAACATTAACTAAGAATATGAATTTAGTTTGCTATGTGTTTGCGTGATTTTTTCTACAATCCTGTTTTGTGCGTACCACTTGTGGTATACATATTTAGGCTTCATTGTGATGGTTATAGTTTTTTAAACATGAAATAAGAATAGTAATGTAGTTTGCTATGTGTTTGTGTGACTTTGTTACAATCCTGTTTTGTGCGCACCACTTGTGCTATAGTTATTTAGTCTTCATTGTAATGGTTATAGGTTGTTAAACATTAAAAAAGAATGTTAATGTAGTTTCCTATGTGTTTGTGTGAGTTTTATTACAATCCTGTTTTGTGCGCACTACTTGTGGTATACTTATTTAGGCTTCTTTGTAAGGCTTATAGGTTGTTAAAAATTAAAGAAGAATCTTAATGTAGTTTCCTATGTGCTTGTGAGTTTTAGTTCAATCCTGTTTTGTGCGCACCACTTGTGGTATACTTATTTAGGCTTCTTTGTAAGGCTTATAGGTTCTTAAACATTAACTAAGAATATGAATTTAGTTTGCTATGTGTTTGTGGGAGTTTTTCTTCAATCCTTTTTTGTGCGCACCAATTGTGGTATACTTATTTAGGGCCTCATTCAAATGCGATTTGGCCAAATGAATAGGGCTCTATATTAGCACAGAGCATATTTTTTTACAGAAGTTTTTGGTTAGTGAAGACCTTGCTTTTGGAAAGAAGTTCAGTAACTAAAAAGTTCTGTAAAAAAAATATGCTCTGTGCTAATATAGAGCCCTATTCAATTGGCCAAATCACAATTGAATGAGGCTCTTAGTGTTCTTTGTAAGGCTTATAGGTTGTTAAACATTAAAGAAGAATATTAATTTAGTTTGCTATGTGTTTGTGTTATTTTTGTACAATCCTGTTTTGTGTGTACCACTTTTGGTATAGTTATTTATGTTTTTTTGTAAGGCTTATAGGTTGTTAAACATTAAAGAAGAATATGAATTTAGTTTTGTATTTGTTATTTTTTTTTTGTGTCCAAGCCTATTTTGTGTGTACCATATGGTGCATAGTTGGGGCCTCATTCAATTGCAATTTGCCCAATTGATATGGACCCTAAATAAGCACATAACATATTTTTTGTAAATAATTTTTTAGTTATTGAAAACCTTTCTTTTGAATAGATGCTTGCTAACAAAAAACTTCTTTAAAAAATATATTTAATGTGGTTATTTAGGGCCCTATTCAATTGTTCAAATTGCAATTGAATGAGGGCCTTGATTCACTTAATGAGACCATCATTTAGAGGCCTATTAAATTTTGCAAAAAAGCAATTAAATGAGGGCCTTTGATTGCTGCATTTGTTAAATTGTCACCATTAAACATATATAGGTCCTCATTGAATGTGAAAGTTGTCAATTGAATAGGGCTCTATATAAGCACATAAGATATTTTTTGACAGAAGTTTTTAGTTAGTGAAAACCTTTGTTTTGGATAGAGGTTCAGTAACTAAAAAGTTTGTTTATATTTTTTTGTATGTGCTTATATAGAGGCCTATTCAATTGGGCAACTCGGAATTGAATGAGGATCATAGTTGTTTTCTTTTTTATACTTAATACTTTACCTTGATTGAAGTGTCGAATGACAGAGGGTCCCCTCCTGCCAATCTTAATCCGCCGGTCTCCTTGTAGTGTCTGTTTTAAAAAGAAAGTAAAAAAGGGTTAATTGTATATTTCTTCTTTTTGATTTAGCAAAGCATGGTCTTTTTCAGCATGTAATGTATTTTTCTATCTTACCTCTTGTTCTTTTTTGGAGTTGTTTAAAAGGGATTGTGGGTCACAGTGCACGGTGCAAATCCTTGAGTGACGCTGTTGATGCTGAGTCTGTTCGAATAGTAAAAAAAGGTGAAAGATTGATGTTTAGGTTATATAGTGAATTCCAATAAATTTATGTTATGTAAAGATCTACTTCTGTAATTACTTTCAATGAACATGACTCTTTTTTTGGGGCTCCACAATAAATGTGCGTGTGACATGTGACTATACATGATACACATATATGTGCGTGTCACATATCAGTATACCCAATTTTTTTTGTTACTGTCATTACAATATAGTTGTTTAATTATTTGTTATTAATATTAGTTATTTGCAGGGACTATACACAGAAATCTGCGTGTGACATGTGACATACATGAAGCACATTTTCATAGTTATATGTATTTATCTTTTGTGCGTGTCACATATCACTATACATAAATCCGATTTTAATATAAAAGTATTAATTTTTGGTAATGTCATTTAAAGATTAGTTTGTTGCAGGGCCTATACACATAAATGTGTCACATGTCACTATACAGAAATCACATTTTCATACTTATAATTGTGTTTTTTTTTTGTCCTGTCTTGATAATAAAATGTAATATATTATAGCTTACCTCTCAGTTGTAATTTGCACAGTGTAAAGTAGTAAATTAGGAAAGAATTGTCTTCTCAAGTAAAAGCAGCAGTTATCGATGAAGTCACTCCGTTCATCACCTGAGGAGAAATGTAGTTTTTTGTGGAAAGTAGGCAGTATTTATAAACTTGTAGAAGTTTCTGGAAAGTTAGACCGTTAGAACGCAATACGCATGCTCTATTTGCGTTCCAGCTTACAATTTGCGTTCCATCCGCCATTTTGTGCGTAGTAGTGGTCAAAATGGTGTTTAATATCAGTCTGATACGTTCCGCATAGTATGTATTTCATTATTGCGAGTAAGTGTAGTATAGTTACGTCTGAAGCCTCGTTTTCGTTTTGTTCGTCGGCCATTTTTTCTCTCGCTTAGCGATTTTATTAGTGTCTAAAGTGTTTTATTTTTATTTAAATAAAGGTGTAACTTGTTTTTTTGAGGTGCTGGATGGTTCCTCTTGTTGCAGGTAAGCTTTTTATGTGTGTGTTGTGTGTATTTATTGTGTTTGAAATGTTTGTATGTCGGCGTGTTGCGTCTGATGTTTGCGAGGTCGTAATATCTGTTAACGTGTGTCGTATGGTGTTTGTGTGTGTAGCCTCGTTTTCGTTTGGTTCGGCGGCCATTTTTTCTCTCGCTTAGCCAATTTTTTAGTGTCTAAACTCTTTTATTTCGAGGGAAATGAAGGTGTAAGTTGCATTTTTGAGGTCCTGGATGCTCCCTCTTGCTGTAGGTAAGCTTTTTATGTATGTGTTGTGTGTATTTATTGTGTTTTAAATTTTGTAATGTTCGCGAGTTGCGTCCGAGTGTTGCGAGTCTGTAATGTGTGTTAACGTGTGTCGTATGTTGTTTGCGTTGGTCGTCAAATTTAGCGAGTGTCGTAATTGGTGTGTCGTGTAGTTTGCGTTGCGAGGTGAAGTTTGCGAGGGTCGCAGTTGCTGGCATGGAGCGCCTTTTCCTGTGGCGCTCCATGCCAGAAACTGAGGCTCTCGCTACGCGAGGCCCGCGGCTCGCAGCGACCTGCGGGCCTCGCTACGCAAGAACGCAAGCGTTAGCAACAACTCGCATGCTCACAACTATATATGTGATGTAATGTATGTAATGTCATGTATTGTATGTAATGTATTATGTGTAATATATTATATGTAATATATTATATGTAATGTATGTAATGTCATGTATTGTATGTAATGTATTATGTGTAATATATTATATGTAATATATTATATGTTATGTATGTAATGTCATGTATTGTATGTAATGTATTATGTGTAATATATTATATGTAATATATTATATGTAATATATGTAATGTCATGTATTGTATGTAATATATTATATGTAATATATTATATGTAATGTATTGTATCTAATGTATTATGTGTAATATATTATATGTAATATATTATATGTAATGTATGTAATGTCATGTATTGTATGTAATGTATGTAATGTATTATATGTATGTATTGTATTGTGTATATCTGTCTTTCCTTTTCAGGTGTGTAATTTTTTTATTTTCTGTAGTGGGGAGTGGGGTTGTAAGTATTTTTTTTTTTTCTGTACTGTAGGTTTTTTTTTTCTGTACTGTAGTTTTTTTTTTTCTGTACTGTAGTTTTTTTTTGTTTTCTGTACTGTAGGTTTTTTTGTTTTCTGTACTGTAGGTTTTTTTGTGTTCTGTAAGGTAGGTTTTTTGTGTTCTGTAAGGTAGGTTTTTTTGTGTTCTGTAAGGTAGGTTTTTTGTGTTCTGTAAGGAAGGTTTTTCTGTGTTCTGTAAGGTAGGTTTTTTTATTTTTTGTAAGGTAGGTTTTTTTATTTTTTGTAAGGTAGTTTTTTTTTTTTTTGTAATTAGAGTGTTGGGGAGGTTTATTAGGGGGTAGGTAGTGTAGCTAGGTAGTGTAAGTGTTAATAGATTAGTGTAGAGGGGGGTTAGTTTAGATTAAATGGTTTAATGGGGGTTATAGTGTAGTGTTTGTAGTTAGTGTCATGATGGTCCTTGAGGACCGTCATGGCACTTATGTGGTTAATGTTGGGTTGTAACAGGCCCATAATGGTAATAATATACCCTTATGGGACTGATGGGGTTAAATAGAGCCTTATGGGGGTCTGTATTGACCACCATGAGTTAATGGGTTAATTAAGGCCTTATGGGGGTCTGGATTGACCACCATGAGTTATAGGGTTAATTAAGGCCTTATGGGGGTCTGTATTGACCACCATGAGTTATAGGGTTAACCTGCGGACACTGGGAATATATTCTACTTGAATAAGCAAACTGCCTGTTCTACTTCAAAACTAGGCTTTTTCTGTTAATCTAAGATATATGGATGGTCACAGCCTTTATATTTTTTTTTCTTCAGATTATGCCGAATCTGACTTCTGTGCAGATGATTTCACTACCATCTTCTAAATTTATCAATCACATCTTCAATTTGTAGATCATATTTCTTAATATGGCCAAAACTTTTACTGGCATTAATTTTTGACCACCATGAGTTAATGGGTCAATTTTTTGACCACCATGAGTTAATGGGTTAATTAAGGCCTTATGGGGGTCTGGATTGACCACCATGGGTTATAGGGTTAAGTAAGGCCTTATGGGGGTCTGGATTGACCACCATGAGTTATAGGGTTATTAAGGCCTTATTTGGGTCTGTATTGACCACCATGAGTTAATGGGTTAATTAAGGCCTTATGGGGGTCTGTATTGACCACCATGAGTTAATGGGTTAATTAAGGCCTTATGGGGGTCTGGATTGACCACCATGAGTTATAGGGTTAACTAAGGCCTTATGGGGGTCTGGGTTGACCACCATGAGTTAATGGGTTAATTAAGGCCTTATGGGGGTCTGGATTGACCACCATGAGTTAATGGGTTAATTATAGTTGCCTGGGGTTAATATTTTTAGTGTGAATCCTTTCAGGACCTTTACGGTCCTTTAAGGACCCGCGAGGCGGGAAATTTAAAATTGAAATGCAGCAGGGTCACGATAGGTGCCGATCGGGGACCCCCGCTGCAGGGGGTTTATATGGGGACACTTCGGGGGTCCCTATGGGGACCCCCAGCTTAGAGGGGGGTTAATTTTAGGTGCCGCGGCCGGGGTTGCGTAATAGTGTGCCGCGGGCCCTTTAAGGAGCCGCGGCGGGGAATTTAAAAGTTTTAAATGCAGCGGGGGGCCTGATCTATGCAGATCGGGGACCCCCCCTGCAAGGGGTTAATGTGGGGACACTTCGGGGGTCCCGATGGGGACCCCCAGCATAGAGGGGGGTTCATTTTTTGGGCCGCGGCCAGGATTGCCAATTAGTGTGCCGTGGGCCCTTTAAGGAGCCACGGCGGGGAATTTAAAAGTATTAAATGCAGCGGGGGCCTGATCGGTGCCGATCGGGGACCCCCGCTGCAAGGGGTTAATGTGTGGGGGCAGCGGGGGTACCTATGGACCCCTGCAGCAAGGTATTCATGTGAGGACACTTCGGGAGTCCCGACGGGGACCCCCGCATTGAGGGGGGGTTAATTTTAGGTGCCGGGGGGTATTTGGAGTACCCCCTACAGCAGGGCTTATGTGGGGGGACTGCCGCGGAGGTCCCTTTTAGGACCCCCGCAGCAATTGATGAGGAGTGGGAGCCTGCGATATCATCTCGCAGGCTGTCACTCCTCATGTACATTTACGCAGTGTAGATACGTACGGCCCTGCTGCGTAGCTCATACGTTGCTCGCAGAAGGGCTAATTTAATAGCATTGTAAGTTAGAGAAACAGTGCAGTACGTAGGGCTTAAGTAGAAGCCTCTTATTTACGAGGCTGGAATTTAATAGGGCCCTATGGCTTTAAGATTTCTTTCTTGGATTTAGTTAGGTAAGCTGAAGGGAAAAAGGTAGCGATTTAAATAAATTAAGAGACAATGGTCTAATTCGGAATAGAATTAATTAGTGCAAGATGTAGGGGAGAATCAACTGAATAGTTAACAAAGTTCTAAGAAAGATCACCAGATTTTGCAAAAATAAGATTGAAAATGTAAAGGGTTAATATGATGATGAAAACAACCATAAGAGACAGAGGCAATGGTAGGATGAAGGAGGATGGAGATGAATTATACAATTATAACCAAAGACAAAAGGGTATTGATTAATAGAGGGCCCATAAAAAGTTACTGAAGGCGTACATAAGATAAAATATAATATACCATATACAGTATAAGAAAAGAAGCAATGGTTGATGGTTTCTGGCAAAGAGACAAAATGCAAAGTATGTAAAGTTATATGCAAAAGAAATGAAGGTGTTCGATGAATTGACAAAAAAAACTAGTGGATTAAAATGTGCATGGTAATAACAGAGCTTCACTGCAAGCATATGTAAAGGAGCTATAACATGATGGTCTCTTGTGTAGATGCAAAATACTTGTTAAGGAGTGGTGGTGATTTGAAAGAAATATTACAATTGTAAGGATGTGTAATTTCTTGTGAATTGAAGTGTAAGGATGGACTAGTGGGCCTGCGTATATTTAAAGATACTTGCAAATGCAAAGAGATTATTGCTAATGGGGCTGAGAATATTTAGTTAGGAAAATAGGTCTAAGTGTAATGTTGAATGTTAATATTATTGATGTGAATGCTCTATGGTATCTAGCAAACAGATTGAAAACTAGACTGAAAATCTCCAAGATGTCTGCCTCCAGCTCATTGGACAAACTATTGAGGTTGTTGCTCAATAGTAGATCTTCAGTGTATTCCTGCCACTGCTTCTTTATCTGATTTTCTTCTGTAAAGCCCCTACGATTGTTGTCTTTTATCATGCCCACTTTAGCCTGAAAGGTTCCTTTGAGATACCCAATTTTCTTGAAGAGATCTCTTGATTTACCCAATCTGTTATCTTCTTCTATTTCTTTAAATCGCTCATTGTAGACTATCTCTTCTTGCTGACCTCTGGAATTCTGCATTCAGTCCAATAAATCTTTCCTATCTACAATAGTTTTCCTTTCCTTCTTTACTGGGCTACTTTCAAAATCTCATCAGTTAGCAAGTTTGCCTTCTTAGTTTTCTTTCTTTTAGGGATATTCTTTGTTGCGGTTTCCTCAATAACGTTGCCAACTTCGGTCCAAAGTAACCTTAAATCTATTCTTTACTTCCACTGCATATCACAACGGATTTGTCTTATTTGCTTGGTCTGATGATTTTCTCTCTTTTCTTCAGTTTAATTCTGAACTTTGCCATAAGAAGCTCATGGTTTGAGCTGCAGTCAGCGCCAGGTGTTATCTCTGCTCTCATCTCAAAATACTCCCCAACTGCCCTCTTCTTTCTGCTAATGACCTTCTTCTCTCCACCTTCACTCACTCCCGCCTTCAGGACTTTCTCATGCTGCCTGTACTCTTTGAAAGTCTTTGCTTTGTTCCACTAAACTATCCTCCTCAAAACCTTCCAAATCTCACTAAAAACCTATCTGTTTAAAGAAGCCTATCACTTCCAGCCTAAATATAAACAAAGCATCTATCACCACCCGTACCACACCCAACTTTTTAGATTTGCAAGTTTTCAATTTTTCATGGGTAAGCACTATATAAGTTAGATCTTAAGCTCAAAGAAAGAGACCTCCTTTTTTAACCCCCTGAGTCCCATGATTGGTATTACTGAGAAATAACATTTAAAAATAATATTTTTAAATACATATTGGGGTTTGAAACTGTTCTGCAATTAATTATGTGTTTCAATGCTTTCCCATGTTTTTAAAGTACAGTACTGTGTGTTTAATTGCTGTTACAGCTTTAATAAGTGTTTTTAAAAAAGCCCTTGCGAGTCCTATTTAGCACCAGTAATATTTTTGACAAAAAACTTGATACTTTTTTCAGTTGCAGGTTAGTCTTTATTTGCGATCTAGCTCTACGGGTATAATAGAATATCAATTTTGTGTACCTCTAATTATTTATAGCTTGTCATATTCAAGCTGTGCTAAAACCAAGGGCAAATTTGTATCTTTGGCTGGCCTGTAGTGATTGTAGGCGGGTAACTTGTAATTGGATTGTGGGTAGCTAACAGAGTATGTTGCAATTTTAAGAGCAGTTTGTGTATACATTTACGAATTGGCAAATAAATTAGGGCCCTATGTATGAATTGTTCACTGTAAATAATCAATACAGGAACATTCCAGAGAAAACAACTTGTAATAAAAAGAGGATAGAGAAAGAAAAAGTCCCATGATCCTCAAGGGATCCTTCGTTCTGGAAGGCTCAATCTGATTGATACTCCAAACCTGACTAGTGTTCCCTATTGATATACAGAGGAGTCAGATTGACTCTAAGGAAAAAGAAACTACACAACCTTGTGACAAATATTTAAACACAGGATTTGTGGATATTAAGTGAGAGAATGCTAATAGATTAGACATACATGAGTACATAAGACTGTTTGTAAAAATGTGTAAGGTAGTCAAATTATTTTTGTTTTGCTTAATTGTGTTAAAATTATGTTTGAATATCTTCAGATTAAAACTGTATATGATTCATGTTTTATTGGGTTATAAAACCAGGCTATATTGGTGAATGTTTTCAGTTTGCTCCTTGGTTGCTCCATGGTTGAAGGTTCAGAGTACTTTTTGAAATATTTATAATTTTAACCATGGGTGTAGGAACTAGGGGGGCGGAGAGGGACAAATCCCCCACAGATTTTTCTGTTTGCATATATAAGCAATTTTACGGCCTGTGTATACAATGAGCTGTATCCCCCCCCAGAATTATGCTGGCTCCTACACCCCTGATTTTGACATTGTTAGGGTATATAAGCTGTTTTGAGAGTATGAAACAATGATTGTTGAATTAATATTTCTTTCTTAGATTAACAGTAATAGGTATTAGCAGGAGAAAAGGTACTAATGACACTGTATAGAGCCCCAGTCAGGCCTCACCTAGAAAATGATATCTAATTCTGGAGACCATATCTCCAAAAGTAAATTATCAAATTAGAAACACATGAGTGCAACTAAAATAGTGCATGTAAACATGATTTGTTGTACAAGCTAACAATCTTTGTTTCATTAACAGGTATACAAAAACTGCACAAAATTATAAGGGAGCATGAGTAAAAGGCAATGCTTTAGGAATACATGTTTCAAAGTAAAAGTAGTAAAAGGGCATGCAGCACCAGAGGCGGAGCTACAACCGGTGCAGACGGTGCAAGGCACCGAGGCCCCTGACCCCTGAGGGGTCCCCGTGGACCTCTCGCGGGTCCCCTGTTGCCCCCCGTGGTTCTCCTGTGGCACCCGCGGACCTTCTGTGTCACCCGTGGGTCTTCAGTGACCCCTGCGGATCCACTGTGGCCCCTGCAGATCTTATGTGGCCCCCTTGGGTTCCCTGTGGCCCCTGCAGGTCCCCTGTGGTCCCTGTAGGGCCCGTGGGGTCTCTGTGGTGCCTAAGGCCTCTATGGACCTCCTGAGGTGCCCCTGTTATCCCTACCAGCCCACTGTGTCGCCTCACAGGCTCCAGTGGCTCCCTGGGCCCCCTGAAATCCCAGTGAACCCTACGACCCCTTGTGCATCCACTGCAGCCCCTTAAGGCTCACTGTTGCCCCCCAGGGGAGCCCTGTGCTCCTCCATGCCCCTTATGGCCTCTGGGGACCTCTTGTGGGTCCCCTGCAGCCCTTATGGCCCACAGTGGCCCCCCACTGTGCCTCCTGCGGGCCCTGTGGCCCTTACGGCCCCGTGGACCACTTGTGACCCCTCACGGACCTCTGCATCTCCCTCAGCCCCCTGTGGCCCCTCGTGGACCTCTGCGGCCTCCCTCAGCCCCTGTGGCCTCCCTCTGCCTCTTGTGGCCCCCTTGGTACTTGTTGGTCCCTGCGGCCCCCTCGGTCCTCTGTGGCCCCCCTCGGCCCTCTGGCCTGCAGTGGACCTTATTTAAATACATCCAGGGTCAATATAAGGCTTTCTCAAGTGAACTTTTTTTTACCAAGAGATTTTCAACTGACAACAGGACATCCTTTGAGGTTTGAGGAAAAAAGATTGGTGACAGCGAATTCGATAGATAACTTTAAAAAGGGGTTATATATATATTTGAATAGAGAGGGCCTTCAAGGGTATCCTAGATAACTAGCAAAGGAATATTGATCCAGGGAGAAATTCAATCGCCAGTCTCCAGGGTCAGGAAGGAATTTTGCTTCCCCCCCCCCCCCCCCCCCTTATGAGACAATTGGCAAAGTTTCAGGTTGAACTTGATGGACTAACAGTCTTTATTCAACCTTAAATGCTATGCAACTATGTAACCCTTCTCACCCCAGGAAGTGGAGTGCAGGACTGGGCAGGTGAGGAAGTATTTATAGTACTATAATATATATAGTCGTATATGTAAATGCATATTTTTATATATATATATATATATATATATATATATATATATATGTTATATGTGTGTGTGTGTGTATATATATATATATATATATATATATATATATATATATACACTGCTCAAAAAAATAAGGGGAACACTAAAATAACACATCCTAGATCTGAATGAATTTAATATTCTTATGAAATACTTTGTTCTTTACATAGTTGAATGTGCTGACAACAAAATCACACAAAAATAAAAAAATGGAAATCACATTTTTCAACCTATGGAGGTCTGGATTTGGAGTCACCCCCATTATGAAAGTGGAAAAACACACTACAGGCTGATCCAACTTTGATGTAATGTCCTTAAAACAAGTCAACATGAGGCTCAGTAGTGTGTGTGGCCTCCACGTGCCTGTATGACCTCCCTACAAAGCCTGGGCATGCTCCTGATGTGGTGGCGGATGGTCTCCTGAGGGATCTCCTCCAAGACCTGGACTAAAGCATCTGCCAACTCCTGGACAGTCTGTGGTGCAAAGTGATGTTGGTGGATGGAGCGAGACATGATGTCCCAGATGTGCTCAATTGGATTCAAGTCTGGGGAACGGGCGGGCCAGTCCATAGCATCAATGCCTTTGTCTTGCAGGAACTGCTGATACACTCCAGCCAGGTCTGAGGATCTCATCTCGGTACCTATCAGGCTACCTCTGGCGAGCACATGGAGTGCTGTGTGGCCCCCCAAAGAAATGCCACCCCACACCATTACTGATCCACTGCCACACCGGTCATACTGGATGATGTTGCAGGCAGCAGAACGTTCTCCACAGCGTCTCCAGACCCTGTCACGTCTGTCACATGTGCTCAGTGTGAACCTGCTTTCATCTGTGAAGAGCACAGGGCGCCAGTGGCAAATTTGCCAATCTTGGTGTTATCTGGCAAATGCCAAACATACTGCACAGTGTTTGGCTGTAAGCACAACCCCCACCGGTGGATGTCGGGCCCTCATACCACCCTCATGGAGTCTGTTTCTGACCGTTTGAGCAGACACATGCACATTTGTGACCTGCTGGAGGTCATTTTGCCGGGCTCTGGCAGTGCTCTTCCTGTTCCTCCTTGCACAAAGGCGGAGGTAGCGGTCCTGATTCTGGGTTGTTGCCCTCATAGGGCCTCCTCCACATCTCCTGATGTACTGGCCTGTCTCCTGGTAGCGCCTCCATGCTCTGGACACTACGCTGACAGACACAGCAAACCTTCTTGCCACAGCTCGCATTCATGTGCTATCCTGGATGAGCTGCACTACCTGAGCCACTTGTGTGGGTTGTAGACTCTGTCTCATGCTACCACTAGAGTGAAAGTACCACCAGCATTAAAAAGTGACCAAAACATCAGCCAGAAAGCATAGGAACTGAGAAGTGGTCTGTGGTCACCACCTGCAAAATCACTCCTTTACTGGGGGTGTCTTGCTAATTGCCCATAATTTCCACCTGTTGTCTATCCCAATTGCACAACAGCATGTGAAACTGTTGCTTCCTAAGTGGACAGTTTGATTTTACAGAAGTGTGATTGACTTGGAGTTACATTGTGTTGTTTAAGTGTTCCCTTTATTTTTTTGAGCAGTGTATGTATATATATATATATATATATATATATATATATATATATATATATATATATATATATATAGACCCACATATTTATATATTTATTTTTTCTATATATTTAATATATATTTTATATATTACTACGTTGAGGTTGGAAGGGGTTCGGGAAGAGCAAAAAAAAAAAGTGCCCTCTTCCTCCTTGTACAGGGGCCCTCTATGCACTAGTTTCGCCACTGTGCAGCACCCAATGTTTTAAAGAGCATTTTTAATGTTGCATTAAATATAAAAGAAAAACAAGTAATGTTAATTATCCATGTACATCTATCTGGGAACCCAGGCTGTCTACAGCTCTACCCAACTTAACAATTTCATTCATTTTTCTAGAGCTAAATTGGAAATATGCAGAGGTACTAAGTGCATTGCTGGAAATGATGCTGAGTAGCAGAATCCTATTCTACTGTTAAATTGGAGGTGGGCAGAGACATTTTTCTTTAGGTCTTCTGAATTTTGTATAATTTGAGTTAATATCTTGACTCAGACTTGGCAGTTATGTTTTGCTGCACCTCAATAAAACAGACTGTTTCCACAATATTGTGTTATTTGACTTTAGTATTATTTTTATTGACTTTGTTACAAGAACTTTTCAGTTCACAATTTTTTCTGCGTTTACTAACGTCATGACATCTCCGTCTTCAAGTAGAGTCACATCATCTTGAATGCTTCCTTTAGATATAAGTCTGTATCTCATTTTTGGTGTGGGATTGATAATTTTATGTAGTTTTTGAATACCTGTTAATGAAACAAAGATTGTTAACTTGTACAACAAATCATTGTTTAGAATTACCCATAACTTTTATCTATTTGGGTATATATTATTTACTGCTATGAAGCTTGTTCAGATAAGAAATAAGAAGAAAGCTCTATTCCATGGTGTGAAATAAATGTATGTATTTTAGGTCAGTTATAGCTATACCATATTTTAAATGCATTAAAATTAATATATAAGTGTAGCATTCCTGTCTAAATCTATTGGATATTCCATTGATTTGCATATACATTTAGCAAATGGAACATGAGCATTCATAAATGATTATCACATATATAGTTGTGAGCGTACGGGTCGTTGCTCACGCTTGCGGGCTCGCGTAGCGAGCCCGCGGCCCTCGCAAAGCGAGGGCCGTGGCTCGCGCAGCGAGCCGCGGCCCTCGCGTAGCGAGCCGCGGCCCTCGCGTAGCGAGGTCACTGGGCAAGGGCCTCAGTTGCTGGCATGGAGCGCCTTTGAGGGCCTCAGTTGCTGGCGAGGTCACTGGCCACGGGCCTCAGTTGCTGGCATGGAGCGCCGAAGGCGCTCCATGCCAGCAACTGAGGCCCCTCGCAAAGCGAGGGACTCAGTTGCTGGCGAGGTCACTGGGCAAGGGCCTCAAACCCTCGCAAACTTCACGTCGCTACTCAAAAAACACGACACACAAATTACGACACTCGCTAAATTTTACGAGGAACGCAAACAACGTACGAAACACGTTACCACACATTACGACCTCGCAAACATCGGACGCAACACGCCGACATACAAACATTTAAAACACAATACATACACACAGCACATACATAAAAACCTTACCTACACCAAGAGGGAGCACCCAGGACCTCAAAAATGCAACTTACACCTCGATTTTACTCGAAATAAAAGACTTTTGAGACTAAAAAAAAATCTAAGCGACAGAAAAAATGGCTGCCGAACAAAACGAAAACGAGGCTACAGCACTCTAAACTCGCAAAACACCACAACAAACTCGCAAAACACCACAAGAAACTCGCAAAACGCCACAAACCACCTACGGATATTCATACCACACAGTGCACACATTCAGCACGCTTACACAGCAGCTCCACACCACTAATGCTGCAGCAACATCAACACAGATTGCCAGCTCTTCATCACAATGCTTCACAATAGGTACACTATATTCATTTAGTAATTTAGCTACCTTACAATTTCATTGCCGTCATTTTTTGACGGGCAAGTCGCTAGTCTTTTAATATTCCTATGAGAATTTCAGTACATATTTATTAAAGTATTTTAATGTGCATATACTTGTGAGATTATCAGAGTGAATAACTGCATATTTGAATTTGTCCTTTGTTAAATATTGGTCTTCATCTCTCTAGACCAGTGTCTCCCAAAAGATAGATCTTAGTCTATCTGTAAATCTCCAAGTGGGGACAGATGAATCTTGGAGTAAAAGGCTGTTCAACACGCACAGAGATCTAAAATATCACGGTAGTTCCCAGGATTTCTAGCATTCATTTAAACAATCAAGTTTTTTTCCATGTAAGTATGGAAAATAACTGACCCATAGTGTAGAATGTTTTAATTAAATATAGAAAATGTGTGATTGTTTTCTCCTCCTCCCATCACATTAAGTTACAGCATACAAATGTATAGTGAACTGTTACATATTGTGATTTTGGCTGTTTTTTTAATAGGACTCTTTTCAATCCATGACAAAAGAAAGTTCTGAACTCTATCCCAATTGGTGGTGGAACAGTTTGTTCAGGTGGCAGGTGAGAAATTATATATATTTGGCATATATATGGTATATATATGGTATATATATATATATATACATATATATAGACAGGGTATACGCACACACCATGATATGAAAATGGAGTACATGGGATATATACATAGGAGACCTTTTCTGTTATTAGCTGCTAAATACCTTGCAATGCATATTATTGTGTGCTTGGTTTACACTGACAGAACTATTTACATACATATCTCCAGAATATCACTGGTCAGAGAGAAGGTCAGACGAAACCACCCAGGCTCATAACACTCAAAGGCTTTCCCAGGAGCGATGTAGACCTTTTCTTTAATAAGCTTCATCCATAGTTCCATTTCAGCTTCAAACGTCTGGGACTTCATGAACTAAGCAGGATACACAAGAAAAACACCTTCATATACCGAGCAATCGAATAAAATAGATTTTTCATGCTGTGATATCTGTTTAATGCATTCACCCACAGTCTTATATTCAACTGCACAGGGGTATATTTGTTGTCTCACTTGAGAGTGAATTCAGTTTTTTTTTTGTGTTTTTATTTTTTTATTTTTGGTTCAAGGTGTGACAAAAATTCAAATACAAGGCAAATGCTTACAATATAGTCACAGTCATATCTAGGAAGGAAAGTTAAGCTGCTATTTGTTACCCTGCGAAAAAATGTCCTTATGACAAAAAGGGAAGAACATAAAAAAGGCAGAAGGATAAGGGTAAGGAAGGTTGAGGTATATAGCATAATAAAACAACAGCATATGTTCCAGAAATAAACAAATTATCAGAAGGAACCAGCTCACTATAATCATGAATGATGTTTGATGCATGACTGATATAAAAGCAGTATAAAAATCAAAGGGGAATAAAGTTTGTTGATGGAAGAGGTAAAGAAAGAGATAGCGGATATCAAATTCACAGCTGTGGGGCGAGGGTCTGTACACGTAACAAAGCTGACATATTGCATGATAATATAGACTATCAGCCTTATTAAATTGTGATTTGGCCAATTGAATAGGGCCCTATATAAGCACAGAGCATACATTTTTTTACAGAAGTTTCTAGTTAGTGAACTTCTATCCAAAAGCAAGGTCTTCACTAACTAAAAAAATATACTCTGTGCTTATATAGAGCCCTTTTGAATGGTCCGAATCACAATTTAATAAGGCTGTATATGTTTATAAAAGCTAAATCTATAGTTTATCAGCTAGAGTCCAGTTACTACATATAGAATAACTACATAGAATTAACTACTTATAGAATATTTTAGACATTTCCTAGTGGTGAAACAGGGAGCTGAGTAACTAACTGAGCAAGTATAGAAGTGTCTAGTTCAGTGCAGGATATAAGCCATCGATCTTGAATTGCATGTAAAAAAATCTTGAATTGCATGTAAAAAAAAGCAGAGGGAATTATGTGGGAACAGAGGGCGATTATCTACTGCGACACATAGCTTTTGGCTCTGGCAGGGAAGTTCATGGGTAGGTAGGTCCGGGTAAAAGTGATAGGTGGTATACCATGCCTGCTCTCTACCTTAACCAGAAGACATTCAGCAGCATAGTATAGTAGGTGAGGCTTTCCAGAGAGACAATGCCTTTGGAAGCAGTAACATTGAAGCTTTGCCTGTATCACACAGTTGGACTTCCGTACTGCAATCCAAAAATGACATTACCTCTTGCTACGTTCCTATCGCCTTTATAGAAATAGGTGAGGATAGGTGTGAGATTTGTATGGAGATAACTGTCTCGGTTGGACAGTTTGAGCCTGGTAATGGGCTAGCTCGTCTTTTACTCCCATCTCAACAGCTTTTCTAACCCATTTCTCAAGCAGATCCATAATGATTTTCAGACCTCTGCCAAAGCTTGTAGGGTCAGTGTAAGGACCAAGATCAGCATTAGTTAATTTATTCAGTTATAAATCAGGCATCAACAAAGCAAAAGCCTATAAAGTGGGCTAATATTAATCAACCGTGAGGTAGTTGCCAGCAAAATGAAAGTACCATGATAGGGATTGTGAAGATTACTTACTAAGGAGATATCAAATAGATTGAGGACAACCACCCTGAGGTTGGTGTTTGCTGCAGCCAGTTAAAATGGATATCCACCAGAACTCCCACATGAATTCAGAATTTAGTATTCAACAAGTACCCACTTCACTCACACATGCTTAGAAGCAGGCATTCCTAATTAAAGTTGCAATTCCTGATTTCCCTGCTTTTTACACATACATCATATATTAGACAAAAAGGTTTACCGTCATGTAAGCCTCTTCACACTAGCAAAATATGCTAATTTTCTGCTCATGGCTTACACAGCTGCTTATACATTACATGGGAAATCCTTCCAAAACTACAGTAATTCTTTAAAGGTAATACATGTTTGACCTAGAGTTACTGAAGGTATTTTTACATCTTACAAAAATGATTTATTATCAATAATATTATCTTTTATTTTGGAAGCGCTAGGATATTCTACAGCTATGGTGGGTATATATTTAACACATGAGTAACATTTGTGTATACTTGTGGAAGGCAGTATAAATAAGTCAAGAAAGCACATTTGTAAATACACATTGGTAGAGGAGGAGATGATGACTCAGCTTTCAAATGAGCTTACAAACTTAGGGTGGTGTAGGTGCTGGCCCTTGAGAGGACTTCTTGGTGATTAGAGTTTACGGGGTGATGGACAAAAATGTTTCAGACAAACATAATAATACACTTCTATGTATTTAAGCATGGCAGAATTAATGATCAAAGCTTAAAGAGCATTACTATATTTAAAAAAAATTAAAGCACATACTTTTCGGAAGTCTGCCCAAACATAGAGCCCAGCTGAGCCCTGTATAACTGGTATTCCAAGATCTTGTAACCCATTGACGAGTATCTTTTGCGATTCCTTGAGACGTTGCTTGTTAGTAGGAAAGAACACATTGTCCAACCAGTCTGGGTAAAAACAAAATAAAAGGAATTAAACATTATAATGTAAACGTCTTAGCATTATTGATGAATTGAGCTATTTTATTTGCTAAAAACATTAGTTTTATAGTGCTAAAAAAGTTTATCAAGTAATTTATGAGTTCCCTATTATAATTGGAATTATGTTTTCCTATAAAACATAGTTCCTAAACTGTAGTCTGTGGACCACCAGATGGCCCATGATATAACTGGGATTACAAGAAAAAAATATTATGAAATAAAATTCAGAAAATTAAGAGAAATAGATAACAATCTGCAAATATTAAGCCCATCTAGATGGTGGGAATCCCCACTATACCCACAGGACCCATAGTGACCCTAGGGAATCTGGACTAGGCCCATGTGGCCCATTAAGGCCCCCAGGAATGCCTGCAGGGCCCTGGGAGACCTGCAGCAATGCCAGCCGAGCACAGGAAGACCCCCAGCCATGCCTGTTAGACCCAGGGAGGACTGCAGCAAGGCCAGTGAGGCCCTGGGAGACCACCAGTAAGGCCCACGGGGCACAGGGAGACCCCAGCAATGCCTGTGGGACCCAGGATAAACCACAGCAAGGCCAGTGGGACCCATGATAACCCACAGCAAGGCCAGTGGGGCCCAGGAAGACCCTCCAAGATCCCCTCTAGGCCTGCAGGGCTACAAAAACATGGCTTAAACCTGATGCGAGGGAATCTAAATGACCTATTCGTTCAACAATCTGTAGCGGCAATCACTGATGCCCTTGTCCTCAATCTTCAGCTGGGTGAGGCATATTTCCATGGTCCGAAGAGCGGTACCATGGATTCAATCAAGAAAGAAAAGAATGAATTCTCCTAGAGATATGGAGGTCCTGCTTATTGAGGTCTGAAGATTGAGGCCCATTGGTGATCACCGGTGGAGGGCATCAAAGGGATTTAATTAATAATTTTTGCTTTTTTGTACTTTAGTGTTTGGGATTATGGAGGTATAGGGGTTTATTTATTGAAACCACAGGGGTTCTTATGGACTTCATTTTAGTGAGACCATGGGGGTCCTTCTGAGAGTTACATTTCATACCATGGGGACCTCATACTTGGGCCCGTGGGCCTCCCTGTACTCTATCTCCAAGGGCCTTAATGTAGCAGTGCATTCCACTCTGAAGCTCCATTGGCTGGCTAAGGTTCCTCTCACTGCATAATCTTATAGCTGTAGCTCCTCCCCTTGATTTTGATTGGGAGATGCATCCAGCGAACATTGCTGCACACCAATGAGCATGTGCTAGCTTTGTTGACATTTTCCTTTGACAAATTGTCATAAAAATCGGTCTGGGACACATCGTCATGTGTAAAAAATATACACAATGTAGCTAGCCACAATAAATAAATGCTGCAGTATCCGATACAGTTTGGTGGAAGAGATACATGCTGACATTTAAAGTGACAGGTGTAAAATAATCGCTCACAAAAAATAAATACAAATATATATTATATTGAGACAAAAAGTAAGAGACCAGCTCAAAAACTGAGTAAAGAAAACAAATCTCTAAAATAAAAATACATGTTGTGAAGAAAATTTTTTGGAGGGTACGTGCTCATATGCCCAAGTGCACCAGCCAGTCGTGACATAAAGGAAAATGACTGCCTTACTAATTGAACCATCTATATTAAAGTAGGATACCCTAAATATGTGTCCTGGATCTAACCTACCAGAAATCTTCAATTCAAGTCCAATATGATATTTTTTTATTGAACTAATAAACTTGTGTCTATGGACAATTTTCTCAATAAAATTTCTCAATACACAAGTGAGAACATACAAAATTCCTGTTGAAATTGTTTTTGGCATTCTGGCCTGTTCACTTTTTTATGTTACTTGAAAAAGGCTGTGGAAGCTCTATCCAAAGGTTGATATTTGGATAACAATTCCTAGATGTTTCTACTACAAGTACTGGTAGACTTAATCTTTGTATAAATGTTTAATTTTTAAATAAAAGTTAAATTTTTGCATACTAATTTTTTGATTCCTTGCATGCAGATTACTGCACTACTAAAAGCCATTTGCCACTCTGCAGGAGAGAAAAAGAAGCACGCTAACCATGTGATCAAGCTACAGATATTTTAATGAAATTATGTATTTAAGGGCCTCATTCAATTTGAGACTTGTAACCCGCAAAGTTTGTTTTTCTCACCTGTGGGAGCTTTTTTCAGTAAAGTTTCACCCGTATTCAATGCTGTTCAATCGTAATATTACGTATTTATTTATATATTTAAAATACATAAATCCATGTCTCATCAGCAAACTGCAAGGTGTAGAATTATGGGACACATGCAAAGTGTTACACCAGGAAACGCAATATATATATATATATATATATATATATATATATATATATATATATATATATAAATAAATTTGATAAAATAAGCACCCACAGTTTGAGTAAATAATAATTGTCTTATGTATTACGAGTTACAAGTCATATTTATATTTGAGAGTGCTCAGTAAAGTCTCAAATGAACAGCGATTTGGTGTAAAAATGTAAATTTAAGTCAATCATAATTTTATGAATGTCAAAATAAATCAATGTGAAGCTTGCCGTAATTTTAAGTGCCCAGTTTTGTTTGTTCGATTACGCATAGCTCACTTGAAATCATGAAAAACATGGTCAATTAAATGGAAAACTAATGTTACTCTTCTGGATAGCTGCTTTGTCGTGGTGAAGGGGCTTGTGTACCTTAATGAAGCAGTGACCTATATCATGTAGGGCTACCCAAGATGTGCATGTCATAGCAGAGAGAGCCAGACAAAGAGCAGTCCACTGGAGAATGAACTAGCAACTCACTTCAGTATCTTTGCCAGAACATAAAGATGTTCCTGGTGTGCTTCATCTATATGGTCACAGAGAGTCGGAACATGACTGAAGAACTCAACGACAATTAACAATGTTATCGACCATTTTTAGTGGTTTAACTTTATGAATTAAGGAATTGAATAGGGCCCTTATTTTGGATCTTCTTCTATGAAATACAAACAGGCTTGAACCAACTACAATTACAAACCTCTGTCTTTAAGTAACTGGCTGATCATATACTGAGTAGGTCCTGGACATTGGTGGAGACAAGCTAGACGGCTCATGGAATTGCAGAGTTGTTGGTTCCTGGTGTAAAGCATTCCTATTCTCATTCCATTCATTGCTAAATCCTTGATGAAAAGACAAACACTTTTATTATGGGTGCTAAAAAAACAAAAAGATTTAGGACAAAAATTACTACAGCTATAGTGAACATTGGGAACTATTTCACTAAACTTCTTAAAAGCTGAGGCTTCATTGGATATTTTCTATTAATGGAATTCATGAGAAAATGTGTGAATCATTGGCCCAGTTTCTCATCAAACGGGTTGAAGAAATTGATCCAACTGTTTAGTGAGTGTTCAAACAAATCCAAAATATGCATGCCATAAATGGATTATATTTATATGTGGTATAACATTATTTATCTGGGCTGCAAGATTTTTCTTATAATGTAAATATCTTATTTTTCTGTAATCAGTAAAATCAATATTTATAAAAAAATATATAGTAAGTGATTAAAGTGAGTAACGTATTAATACATAAAGTGACAGGTTCAAAGATTATGCTAATGGTGAAATACATGTTTGACAATTTCACATCTCTTTTTATAACCATGTTCAATACCACATGGGTTTGTAGAATATGTACATGTCTCATGTAGTATCAGCAAAACTGCAATTAATCTTCAATGTTTTGTTACATATATGTAAAAGAGGTACTTACTTTGCTAAATCCCCATATAAAATGTGTTCTTTCAGGATCTGGGACACTATGTATAATGTAGAAAAAGTATAAATAAAACATACAAACAAATAGACCCAGTTCTTCTCATTGTAATTACATGATAATCATGGAATATGTTTACAATTGGATTCCTCATGAGTTTAATATTTCTTTTGACTACTTATACATGGCATGGGGATAAATGGTACCAATAAATTAAATAACATACCCTCAAATACCCTCAAATATTAGGTCTACTTTTAAAAGACTAGGAGCCCTATTAAATTCCAAGCCAGTAACTAAAATTAGAATGGCTGTGAGCTACGAGCTGGAGACGCAAAACTGTAAACCATTTGTTGGCCATCGGATTTGCGAGCTAGAACGTAATTAATTGTGCAAGCCCGTAGTTACGCGTTTAGATGGAGCCAATGGAAACAGAGGTTGTCAGCATTGCGTCACAGGAAAATGGAGGATGGATTTCAAAGTCTTACGGGGTTCAATTACAAGATACGAGCAAACCCACATTCCAGTCACAATGCAATATTAATAAAACCGCAAATATGATATTCTATCACATGCGAATTACACTATATGTATTAACACCTTGATTGCCGGGATTGATATAACACAAAAATTATACATGAAATCAACTATTTTTCTGGGCCAATTTGCTGGCTTGAGAATGTTATTCTTTTAAGTCTAAGACCTAACACCACTTTCCCTTATAATAAATGAACAGTAGTGTGTGTCTTTTTGCTTTACAAGTGCTATGTATTGGTCTCGAGCACACGTTGGCCTTTGGGCTCTATTTGAGTGTTACGGGCTTGCTCACAAGTGACTTTGTTGCAATGTAATAGCTAAATTGAAAACGTAGCGGTTATGGGCTTGGCGGATCAAAGGATTTACGGAAGCAAAGTTCAACGTTGCTCAACCCGTAGGCTTTTGTTCGGCCTTGCTGCGTCTTAACCCGCAAGTCGTCTGTGGCCTGCGTTACGGGGCTAAATTAATAGCAAAAAGCCCTAAGATCTACATTATGGGCTACGTTTTAACACGTAGCCTGAATTTAATAGGGCTCTAGATTTATTGCCCTAACGTCATGTGTCACATGTTTTTATTAAACATTTAACATAAATTAAATTCATAGACAAAAAAAACAGCATTCAACATTGAACTTAATTTCAAAGTTCAGACTTAGCTGCTGCTGGTATTCACTCTCTATGAGGTCAATGGCTTTGTCTAGCAGATATCTTCTACATTGTCAGACATAAAGTGTAGTAACGCAACGATATTGATTAGCTGGAGACCTGTTGTATTGAAGAGGTTTTCTTTGGCAACATTTTTGCTTTTGGTGCTGCTTATTTATGATTGTTTATACTCTTATCAGAATTGTTCATAAAACCTTTAGACCCGTCTCTCAACCATCTAATCACCATCTCCTTAAAGTGCCACTTACTTCCCTGTAGGTGCTCTTCTTGGTGTGAAAGAGCACAACATTCTATGCTAAAATTATCTTCTTTATTTTTATTACACTAGTAACAAGTAAAAAATCTAAAGTATTGGGTCTTTTTACAAACACAATGTTTTCCCTCAACTTGGGAATGCAGCAGGAAATGTTAAGCCACAACTGTCCTATTTACCGGATTCCAGCATTCCTTTCTCTGCACAGATGAATTTATGAAGGGTTAACTCTTTTTTTCCCTTATGCTCACTGCACAGAGCTGTTGATGTGGGTCTGTCTGGGGGCATGCCAGTGACTCATGTAAGAAAACATTTAATTTATTAAGTTTTCTGTGTATAATGCGCGTATTTCAAAAATTCAAAATAAATTTTAACATGCTTTTAGGATATTGATGTGCTCAAAATTGTGCTGAATTAAGTGGCCCTTTAATGACATTATCAAGATAGAGGCTCAGCTGGAGGCTAGTGCTCTAATATTAAAAAAATAACAAAACATTAAATTGCGATTCGGCAAATTTAAAAGGGCTCTATTTAAGCACAGAGCATATTTTTTTTACAGAAGTTTTTAGTTAGTGAACTTCTATCCAAAAGCAATGTCTTCACTAACTAAAAACTTATGTAAAAAAATATGCTATGTGCTTAAATAGAGCCCTTTTAAATTTGAGGAATCACAATTTAATAAGGCCGTTAATATTGAATATTGGTATAAATTATTAAATAGGAATTTTATTAATCGTCAATGAATAATTAAAATAACTAACTCCTCTTGCTAGGGCATTACAGTTTGTTTCTTTAACCAACTTCCTCTTAACAGTTTATTTTCCAGTGCAACCACTGCTATAACAACATGATTAAAAGAAGATATTTTATACATTTACGCTAATACACTCCGTACAACTCTCCATTTCTTATCATCTATCTTTAGGTCAGATAGCATCCTAGGTTTCAAACCTTATTGGTGTCTTTAGAAACCTATCACTTCTAAAAATATGTCTTAAATATCAAGCTTTTGGCATCACAAAGAACTCTCAGAAAGACTATGAAATGCTGGTTACTTACAATATTTAATTTTATAAAAGGATGGAAACAAAATTAACTGTATCTAAGGAGTATAAATTAAAGGAAAGCACAAAATAACAGTGAATAAAATACTTACTTATGGAAGGAAAGAACACTTCTGAAGGTAGAGTTGTCAAAAATGGATAGCATATATATTTCATCTACAACCACATGCAGGCTGTGTCTGGACATGCAAAGAGAAATATTAGTGTATGTTTTGTCTGGTTTCTAGAATACTAAGCACTGCAAGGATAGAGTCATAAATGGTAAATATATGTGTGTGTGTGGGTACATAAAGAATGTAAGAGGGTCGGCAGTCACTTAGAGATTAAGAGATGGCAATAGATATGCATAATGCCATAGATCACATATTACCCAGAGATCAATAGTTCATTTGTTGTGATGCTTTTGTAAGGTTGTGAGTTTGTGTAAATTCTGAGACCCTAGATCTCACAATGCTGTATTTCTGAATCGGTTGGAATGTGTATTTGGGTAGCTAGGAGTTGTACATTTTTCATGGTTTATAGAAAGTGGTGTGTAGAATGCAGACATGAGGAGGAAGGGTTTGTACATACTTCATTGGAGATATAGAAGAAGCTGAGAAGAATACTCACATGGGGCCTCACTCAATTGAGATCCGGGCTCGCAAATGGAGGTTGGAAGCTACTTTGCTATTCAATTAAGTTCCATTTGCGGGTTTCGATCGAGTTACGTCCTACGAGCTACGATTGCTAGCGATTTGTTCAATCGCAGCTTACTTCCCTCAAAGCCTTTGATCTTTCCCGGCCACAAGAGTCTCCATCTCTAAAATCGAAAAATCGCTATTCAATTGCTCCGATTCTCCCTCTTGTCAAGCTCGCAAATGACTAAACTCGAACTTGGCCCAAGGAGGTATCGCAAAGGGCTTACTTACAAATCAGAGCACCTATTAAGCAAATAAAAAAGCAATCCTGTACTTTTATTAAAAGTGAAAGTGATGTTAGGTCTTAGAATTAATAGCACAACATTCTCAAGCTCGTAAATCGGCATAAATAAATACCTTATTTCATGTTCAATCTTCATCACAAAGTCCTACAAGCCCGTATGACTTTGTAATCCAACCTCCATATTTCATTGAAGTCCTACAGGCTTGATTAACGAGTTACAGCCTTGGAGGTCATTCAAGCCAGTAGGACTTTGGACAGAAATTAAATATGAAATAAAGTATTGTTTGGTGATGTGCGAGCTTGAGAATGTTGTGCTTTTAATTCTCATGTCACCCATTGTGTTACCCATCATTTACAGTGCTGTATTGATTTTATATGCATTTACAGTGCTACGAGTGTGCAGGCTTGAACCACGAGTTATGGGCTTGCGTCCACGATCATGCTCAAGCCCGCAAATCCTTTCTGCCGATAGCATGGCTTCCGATTCTTGCGAGCGGTGCCTAACTTGCGGGCCCGGCCAATTGAATAGCAGAGTAAAAGTAGAGCAGCGGGAGGACGCAACTCGATCGCAGGAAATCGGCAATTTGCAATCGAGTTACAGCCCCAAATTGAATGAGGCCCATGGAGAGGCAGAGTCTGTACTTTCTTCATGGCGCACACAGAATGAGGTGTGCAGAAAGTAAATGTGGAAAGTAGGGGCTGTACTTACATTATGGCGCATATAGAAAAAAGGGATGAGCATGGTGGGGACAATTCAAGCAACTGGCTTGCCCAATAGTTTGCTACTCACACTAGTAACTTAATTTAATGCTTTTCAAAAAATCAAAGAAGCAAATCAAACAAACACCAGAGCATGATTTTGTATTCTTTGAATAACGATGCTGCCATTGGGTCATGATTTCATCATTGGCTGGTAAAGGGATTTTGTGAATAAAACACAAACCTGTGTCCGAAGTTTAGCATTTCTATCAGCAGTTGATCGGAGTAAATGCCCCCAAAAGGATTCTGAGGATTGACCACAATTAAAGCTTTTATTTGTATACCCTGAAATTTAGAGAATATGAAAGTATTAAGCTATTTGTTGCAGGATAGAAGTATTTATTGGACTAGTTGCGTTACACATGCAATAATACATTTATTCTAACGTTATATAAAATGTACACTAAAACATATCCACATTCATCATATTTATTATTATTAATATGTTAATTTAAAAATAACAAATATTTAGGTAGCTTTGCCTCTAAACAGCTCATGAGTTTAGTATTATAAGTATAACAAAACAGTTAATTATATTAAGGAATGAAAATTAGACCATTAGGAAAATAGCTTAGTGAATTTAGTGATGCCGTCTTCACATTTATATCTCTTCGACTTTAGGACCTCACATTTGTCCATCTAAGCCCAAGAGATTCAATAAAAACAAGAGCCTTAATTAGGAAAAACATATACGAAGAAGAGATAGAAAGATAACATATACATAGACAGACACACACACTTATCTTTGAAAATATATAAAAAAATAGAAAGAACATTTTAAATTACATATCCTGATGTAAATAAAAATGTTTTCTTCTACCGATACAGAAGGGGTCTATTAATCACATAAACAAACTACAAATATAACGCTTTTCTCACCTGCTTCTTTCCTTGCTCCATTGCATCTTCTAATTTTTGTATTGTCAATTGAAATGGATAACTTTCTCCTTCTAACAACTACCAGAGGAATAAAATAAATGTGATTTAAATAGTATCATTAATAATACTGTTCAAGTAAAAGAGGCTTTTAATAGCAATTTAAGATTTGAGATAATATCGCAAACAATGTAAGAATTTCCATTATTACCATTTGGTTACATCAATATTATCCAATCCTGCTAGGCATCTGTATTTAGTCTTCAAAGCTTCAATGTTGTGCATAACATCTTCTGAGAGCTTACTAAAATTCGCTTGAGCTATCACCATGATAAATCAGACACTTGGACATAATTAATGAGGTCCATAGGATAAATCTAATGGTTTCCCCTTTATGCCAAGATAATTGAGCATCATTGGTTTAGATCAGAGTCCCTGTTAGTATCCTTACAAGAGGTAAGGTTCTGCACCAACAAAATCACCAACTACTTATTTATTATAGGACAAACAATTTTACTAGAGGTGGAAGGAGAAACGTTTGTGTTAGGAACTTTGCCATCAATAACTTACATATTTGTACTATGCTCTTTTGAAGACGTTTACTTAACAATGTTTAATCAGACAAGATTTCTATTCAGTTATGTTGAAAGACTGTTATTGTAAATTGTCTTTTGACAATATAAATAAATAGATTAGTAAGTCTACACTCCAACTTGCATTTCATGATGGAATCTCCCATGACACATGCAAAGAAAATGTGATCATGCACTTGGATTACATAAATGCTAATGTTTTAGCTTAATACATACTTCTTAAATGTGAAGATTTCCCCAAACTATAGAGTTCCTTTAACCATTTTTTGTTTTTGTTCATTTCACCAAAACAAATGTTACGTTAATGTAAGAAAAAAAAACTAAAATATTTATAGCCATAAAAAAGGACAAACAGTTTATAAAAATAGATAATTATTACCTTGCTGGACAGTGGAACATGGACAGGTTTTATTCCACTATATAGAGAGGTATATATATCAATACTGGTATAGTAAGGAGCAGGGATTAGAAATCCATCTGAAATAAAGGTAGTAAGCTGTCACAGCAATTACGATATACAGCTAACCTAAATGGTAATATGTGGCATGATTGTTCAGATCTTCTATTATTAACTATATAATAATACTTGTATGTAAAAATTTTCATCACACCAGATCTGTCAGGAACTGCGTACTTTGAATTAAGAATTTAAGAAACTAAAATAGTTTGTATAGCTTTAAATTAAAAAGTTGGAGACAGCTATTGCAGCAATTCGCAAACAGACTGGCAATGCAGCAGACAACTATGCAGCAGCAGAGACAGGGAACATAGGTCCTTAGGTACTGACTTCCAACTGATGGCAGGAACCAGCAAATAGGTGGAGGTGATTGCTTGAACTTGAACAGAGAAATTGGTGTGGGCAGAACCCCGCCCAGATAGAAACAGTAGTAAGCAGCAGTGTAGGATTCAGTAGTTGCAGTAGTGAAACAAGCAGACCAAAGACTTGCAGCAGGATAGCACAACAGAGTCTTACAAATGGCACGTTGATGTGATCTCAGCTGATCTTAAAGGTATCACTTGAGCAGACCCATCTTTCCTTGGTCTCCCTCGGGGCCTACTCATTCTGTGAGTCACTATAGGTCCATGGATTTACAGGAATAACCAGAATTGCCTTTCTTGGCCTACCTTGAGACTTACTAGAACAGGTATACCTGACAAGATTATTATGGTTTATAATTCCTCTCATCTCTCTCACTGTCAACAATGACATCATCACCCCCTCCTCCCAAGCCTGTTGTCTTGGGGTTCTACTAGACCCCGCTCTGTCTTTCATCCCTCACATACAATCACTAACTAAATCTTGTCTTCTCCATCTAAAAAACATCTCCAGAATTCAACACTATCTAACGCAAGACACAACTAAAATCCTAATACACTCTCTCATCATCTCTTGACTCGACTACTGCAACTTGCTTCTCGCTGGCCTACCCGCCCTCTTCGGACCTAATGATCTTCTTCTTTCCACAACTCTTGCCACCTCCTCTCACTCTCGCCTTCAGGACTTTTCTCGTGCTGCCCCTATTCTTTGGAACGCTTTGCCTCGCTCCACCAGATTATCCTCCTGCCACGAAACATTCAAAACCTCTCTAAAAACACATCTCTTTAAAGAAGCGTATCACCTTCCACCCTAACACACTCTCACCTCTCTCTCCCTCCTTTTCCGCACACAATACCTTTAGGTTGTAAGTCTGCAAGTTTCAATCCCACAAGGTGCTTTAGAAAGCACTATGGACACTATGGTTTTGAGGCTCTTGTATCTTTGTCTTGAACTTATCTTATTTACATCGCTACGGAATATGTTGGCGCGTTATAAATAAATGATAATAATAATAACCTGAAACATTTATTTACAGTACTTTACAGTATTTATAGTTAAAATAAATATTATCTCTGAAAACAAAACAAACAAATTCACGTCATTTTGCACCTTGTTCCTAATATTTTGGGTACCAGAGAGGGCAAAAAGATTCCATTTAACATAGAAAAATATAATTTAATAGTCTGATGAGGATAGAAATTCACTGTGTACACATTATTCTTGTGTGAATGGTCAATCTGCTCATTTTATATGTTACAATCTGATTTAAAGCAATCCAAACTCATAACAGGTAGGCAGTAAGCTTAGTAAGAACAAAGCCGGGTCATCCACAAGGAGACATTCAGGGAAATATAGTTCATTATGAACAACCAAAGAAAACAATTACAGTGTAGTAAAGGAATGATTGGAGAAGTAGGTTTAGTTGATGTATTGAGACTAAGTTCATGATGGAGACCACTGAAGGCTCACAGTGGCAATACTAACAGCTCTGGGATAAGGGGTTCAAGCCTCATCTGACAAATTTTTGATAGCAGCAAAAAAGGATTAACCAGATGAGACCCTGGCTGGAATTGTTACACAAGTATTCTGCATTTTATTTGGACTGTATTTAATTAATGATATGCTAGTATACATAAAATTACAGAAATACTAAAGCTCTATTTATTTTGCTGGTCTTTTCTAATAAATATTTCCATCACCCATAAATAATATGATATCATTAAACATTATTTTATGAAAATCCAGTCTTAGACACACCCTTGAAATTGAATAGATTGTGCTCCTTAAATTTGCCTAATGCATGGTTTTTGACATAATTTACTCACCCCCAGGATTACAAATTGCAGTTGATAAAGCTGAGAAAATGGCACCACATCCATTCATAAGAATGATCTAAACACAAGAGAGAAATATACCTTAAAAATAACTGCTTTCTCAATAAACCATTAAATCAATCAATAACATGATGTACAAACTGAGCTACTGTATACAGTAAAATCAGTTGTGGCATACTCCATGTGTTCATATACATATATTTGTTTTTAATTTGAAACAAATATAAAAGACATTTGCTTTTATGAAAATGTGATTGACAAAAGAAACATTTTTTATCCATTGGAATAATCAAATAGAAACATAGCAGAACCAAAAAGGGCCATATGGTCTGCTCATTGTATCTACCTAAAAGTTTGGCTCAGTGAAGCATGCATAATTGACCACTGAACTATGGAAAATGTTTAAATTTGAATCAAAATGAATTTCTTCTATACGTTTTATCTAAATTTTTAAGCGCAATATATAAAATATTTTTGGCTTACTTGCTTTATTTTGCCCCTCACATTCTCCTGTTCTAATATCCTGCTCCATCTTTTTTAGCTGGTGCTTACAATAAACTATGCAAAGATGATGTCATTCTTGGGGGTAGAGCTATCAATACAGCTGGGAAGGATCTACTTTCAAAATGACAAGAGAGTCACTAACAAGTCATTACCATATCGGGAAAGAAACCCATAAAAAAATAATGTATAACACATATTATTGTACAGCACACAAAACTCTTCTATCAATAAAAGGCAATTATATATGTTGTTGTTTAGTCACTCAATCATGTCCTGCTCTCTGTGACCTCACGGACTGCAACTCGCCAGGCAGTTCTGCTTCAATGATTTCATCTATCCATCTCCATCTCTGAACCCCCCCCCCCCCCTTTGAGTGTCCTTAATATTTCTCAACATCAGATTCCTCATTAAAAAATCATGGCTTCTCATGATATGGCCAAAATATTTGAGCTTTATCTTCAAATACTTACATTCTAGGGTGCTCAGCCTTCTTAATGGTCGAGGTCTCACGTCTGTATGTTACTACTGGAAATACCATACTTTTTACTTTGCAGACCTTACTCTTGATAATGTAATATCTTTACTTTATACATACATAATTCAATAAGATATAACCACAGTGTGCAGCACGGACAGCAGCTAGATGGCGTGGTAGTGAGTCAATAAAATGCTGGAAGGTTGGCAAAGGTATCTGGAGCCATGCATAATGCAGTGAATCTGAAGCTGCTGAAGAGTGCATGGTGGAGGATCCATACTGTGAACATGGTGATCAAAAGTGCTCCCACAGGTGCTCAATGGGGTTCAAGTCCAGGGAATTTGGAAGCCAGATAACTACTTTGAAGTCTTCGTCGTGCACCTTCAAGCACACCCAAACAATTTTGGCCATATGACATGTTGCATTGTCTTGCTGGAAGATTCCATTTGCTCCAGGGAAGACAGTCAAGGATTTATAGATAACCGAATCGGTTGAGAGTGCCTTCTAGAGATATGAGTGGACCTAGACAATGCCAAGAAAACATTACCCAGACCATAACGCTGCCGCCACCAGCTTGTGTTCTTCCAACAATGGTTGCAGAGTATTTGTTCTCAGATGTTTCATGACTGACATACCAACTTTTATCCAGTAGATGGAGCAGAAAATATAACTCATCAGAGAAGGCAACTTTTTGCCAATCAGAAAAGGTATGCGGGGGCCACAGGGGCCTGCAATGACAGAGGAGGCCACAAGCGGCTGGGGAAGGCAACAGGGAGCAGTGTGGGGGCACTGGAGGCTGAGAGGGAACAGAGGGCCGTGGTAGGCCACAGGGCCTGCAGGGGGAACAGGGTACCCACGGGAGGGCCATTGAGTACCATTGTAGTATTGAGTTCCCTATCACTGCTTTAGAACCTCTAGAGAATTATCATGAAAGAGTAAAAAGAACTAATTACTTGTTCAAAATGTAAATTTGATACATTTTTTTTTATACATAAAGATTAGAAATATTAACAAATAATAATTTATAACAATAAAAGCAAACAGAAGAAAGTAATGTAATGTTGCATTGCATTACATGACCTAACTTATAAAGACCTGTCTCTATTACATGTCCAGTTTCTTTAGCTCAAGCTCTTTATCTTTATTATAATCTTCCCTAAAAGGAGAATTTTATTACCAAAATGTCATTAAATCTAAATTAAATCTATGCTTTGCCCATAGTTAACAAACACTGCAAAGTCTTCCTGCTCCAACATAAAATAGGAAATATTCTTCTTTCTAATCAGGTAATACTTGTTGTTTGTGTTTGCAGCCAATGAGCCATTCTAACAGTTCTAGCCTGTTAATGTAATCTACATAAAGTACTATTTAGAATTAAAAAAAATAAAATGTATTGATGGCACTGCAGCACTGTGGGCCTCCCAGAGCAGGGTCCCTGTGCATGTATTTAGTAATCAGTATTAGTGGGGGTTTTATGTGATACAAGATCTGAAGCCACAAAGGACTTTTATTATTTTAAAAATCTGCTGATTACCGGTTAAGGATATATTGTATCTTGCAATATTAAGGAATCAGATACTCTGAAAAGTAACTATATTTTGTTCTTCCCCCAAACCTTATTGCTTATATTTTAAATGTTTTTATTTTCAAAATATAGATTTTCTATGCACTAATAATAAAAGTATTATTTTAGCAATCTATGTGTCCTCCCCTGGACTTTGATTGTGCCAAATAGGTTATAATATAACAGTGTGTCCTGGAATAAGTATTTTTTCTTTTTTCCTTATCTATTGAATGTACAAGACACTAGCACACCCCATGGTCATCAAAGGTATTCGAAGAACCACCATATTCTGGTTAACTTTTTGATCTACTTCATGTTTGCTATCTCTGCTATACTTGGCAGCTAACACATTAAAGTTTGAAACTCGAGAACAGGATTTATTATGAAAATTCATAATACGCCATTCTTAGGTAAACAGATCACTAGGCTATAATTATATAATTCAATATTACCACAACTTAATTCAGTAGTTAATATTAGATACAATTAACAGTTTTTCTTACATTTTCTGGATTCAATGAGCCTGAAGCCTGGCAATAGTCAGTGAGAAACCTGGCGATTTCTTGTCTGGTGCTGAAATACAGAATTCCTATTATGATTATTTAAACATTATAGATGTCCACTATTGCAAGTGTGAAAGTGATCCCAAATATAATATATTTATGTTCCCAGTCCCCTAGATCCATGGCATATGTTTATGCTCTTTACATTAAGTATAATAATTATAAAACCAATGGTCATACCTATTGACAGACTCTAATTAGGGTGGAAACTGTATAGGAAACCACTAATCATGTGTCTATACTGAATTTTATTATCCTTTATATATAAAGTGTCAACATACTCCACAGAGCAACATAGAGGGGATTTTATGAATATATAAAAGAAACATTACACATACGGAGTATAGATAATCTCATAAGGGGTTACAATCTAAGGGCCTCATTCTATTATCGGCCGTAGGAGATGCGGGGCCGCAAGGACCGTCCGCAAGCTTTTCTGCTATTCTATTCCCCTCCGGCCGGGGATTCCGGCAGGCTTGCGGCCGGCGCCTTGCTATCCCTTGCGGCCGCTCGCGCCGGAGGAAAGCCTTTGATCTTAAACGGCCGCAAGAGTTTCGGCCGCAAGAAAATCCTGGTTGCTATTCAATTGCTCCGGGAACCCTCTCTGCAAGGCTAAAACCGAGCCGCAGCATACTTGCAGAAAAAACGTCCCGCTAGCACCAATTAAGCACATTATAAAGCCGAAATAAAGCCATCCTGCACTCTGAGGAGACTATAAAGTGATTGTAGGTGTTAGCAAAAATAGCACAAAATTCCCCTACACTCAAATCCGTAAAAAAATTATTTTTTAATTTATGTCACATATCCATGTAAAAAGTCCAGAGGGCTTGGAGCACCTCAGACCCGCCCACGCTGCGACCGGAAAATAAACAGTTAATGTAATCTCGGATTTGGGCTGATGTGCAAGCTTGAGAGGGGGTTGCTATTAATCCTCATGTCCCCCAATTTGATCCCTAGCATTTACAGAGCTGTACAGTGCCGTCTTGAATTTATTTTTGCGTTTAAAGATTTCTGAGCTTACGGCCGGTTGCAAGATATACGGCCGGCCGTAAGGGGAGATCCTTGCGGGCCGTATAATTGAATTGCGAGGTAACGGAACCCCTGCAAGGAATCGCAGACTTGCGGCCGTTTTACGGCCGATAATGGAATGAGGGCCTAAGTGCGTTAAGGCTATTAGAGACAAAAGTGGAGAAGGGTGTGTTACGATCTACTTTCTTCAGGCTGGATAAGGCTGTTATGGCCAAACCTACCCAGCAGATCTTTCAGGTTATTTTGATCCCTTCACCAAGGCAGCTGATGTCTCTGATATTCCCTTGCATTAATACAGCATTTCAAAATATGAACATAGGATCAGCATATAAGAAAGAATCAAGAACTGCTTTTATTGCTGTTGAAATTCCTAGCAGGTTCAATAAATGTATATTTAAACTTGAACTGATAACATTCTGTAACAGTCTGTGAGTATTTTGGGTTTGGTATAAATTGCTAATGCAGTGAGTGACACTGTTTCATATGCAAGGCATCATAACATCCACTTCACTAGTTGTACAGGAGCAGGGCAGCTATTATCTTCACTATGGATTCTGACACATATATATCTTCCAGATATCTTATTCCATATTTATATATTTATCCCGTCAGAAGCATACACACTTTAGTCAGAACAGCCTTTACCACAGAGCAGGCCTACATAACGGATTGCTTCTTAACATGATAGTTGGTGACTTCTCTGAATAGATGGGTTTGCAGGGAGTGTTTTAAACTGAAGAATATGGGAGAGTCTGACAGAGCGGAACAGAGAATTCCACAGGGTGGAGGCATAGCAAGAAAAGTCTTAGGGATGAGAGTGTGGGGAGGTTATGACAAGTGAAAAGAGACATATTTGTGAGTTGAGTGGAAGGAGCCTATAGCAAAGTGCAGCATTGATGAGGGCTTTTTAAGTGAGTGTCAGTTCTAGCAGCATGGAAGCCCTTGAAAGGATTGACAGAGTGAGGCAGCAAATAAGAAATAGCTGGCTAGGTATTAGAGCCTAGCAGGAGCGTGGAAACTGGGGCGAAAGGGGGACAAATCCGCCCAGAATTAATGAGAGGGACAGAAGAGATAGAATTCCCTTTTCTCCCTTATCTGAAGATGTTTGTTCCCACCCACTCTCCCTTTCTCCCCTCCTCTGTGTCTGTCTCACTCTCTCTCTCACTCTGCCAGTCATCCCTACGCTAACCACCTCTCTCGTCCCAGAGCTGATGGCATCACACTGAGCCTGCGAGGAGCTGCAGTAGCTGCGTCGCTGGGTGAGTATGTTTCTCACCTTCCTCACATTCATTCTCTCACTGCTCCGCCAAAGTCTTTTTAACCTCTATGTCTGTCCAATCTTATCCCACTCCACCTTTATCAGTCCTCCTACTTTCTCTCTCTCTACCCTCTATCTCCTGTCTATAAACCCCTCTACCTCATTCTACACTGTTGTCACCCCTGTCTCCCCACCCATTTCTCTACCCTGTTTCGCCCCTCTGTCTCTAATTACCCACTGTCTCTTTCTCTCCCTTCCCTCTGTTTGTCTCTCTCCATTCGCTGCCTCTCTTTACCCTCTTACACTGTCACTCTCCATCCTCTTTTTTGCTATTTCCCTTTGACCTATTTTTCCTTTCTCCATCTATTCTCTCTGACTTATTTTCTCCCTCTCAAAGTCTTTCCTATTCCCTTTCTCTTTCTCCATTCTCTTCTTTCTTTTCACGTTTGTCCTCTTTGATTTTCTAAATTTCCTTTCTCTTCTCTGCCTCTTCTCTTTCCCCCCTCTCCCTTTCTCTTTCTCCCTATATTTCACTTTCTCTTCTCTCCCTCCATGTTCTCTTCATTGTCTTCTATCATTTTCTTCTGCTACTAGTCTCTTGTACTGTTGTCCCTTTTTGCTATGCCTCTTCCTTGTAATATCATTATCTCATCATCTTTTTAGCTCTCCATTTTCTCCTCTTTTGTCAATGTTTTCTTTTCCTCTCTTGACCATCATCTCTGTTTTCTCTTATGGCTCTCTACTCCCAATTTCCCTGTCCTTTCTCTTGTCTACATTCTCTTCATTACCCACTCATTACTCTCCTTCTCTCTCTCTCTCTCCCTCTCTCACACACTCTTCTTCCTTGTCTTTTAATTGCTTTTAGTCTTGTTTTCCATATCCCTACTCTTAACTTCTCTTCAATGTCATCTCCCTCTCCTAATACATAGACAACTACCCTTTCATCTTAAAACTAAGATATCAGGATACTTAGTTCTCCCCTCTTTCTAATACAGAGATGTGTAATGGGGGTGGTGTCTTATCTACAGGGAGAGGTATCAGCGTGTTATAAGTGAGAAGACCTGGGGAGCTGAAGAGGAGATAGCAGACATGAAACAGATGGACAAGTGTGGTAAATTGTGATGGGGCTATTTTACGTAAGCAAGAGGTGCCAGGGATTACAGTGTGTAAAGTTAATGTATCTGCACATTTCTGTATAGTGAAGTATAAGCAGAATGCATAATTTATAGACACACACTGCCATTGTTTGTGGTGAGCCATTCAACAATGTAATTAAATCATGTAAGATGGCTCTTAGTGGGGAGAATCTAGTAAGGATGAATAGTGAGTTGCAGTAGTCTATGAAGGATATGATAACTGAATGAATTTGGATTTTGGCGTATTCTTGTGTAAGAAAAATATGAATTTTGGAACTAGGGATGGGGCAGAGTGTGGGATATTAAGAGCTTAGATATATTTATTTTTAGGTTATGGGAGGTCATCTAGGAGGAGATATTGGATAGCCAGGTAGTGAAAAGTTATTCGTAATGTAGTTAATTAAGGAGAGGAGATTTGGGCATTATAATCATAGAGATAATACTAGAACCCAAGCTTATTAGTTTATCAAGGGAGGCAATGCAGATTGATAAAAGCAAGGGACCCATAACAGAGCCATGAGGTACCCCCGACAGTAAGTTGTAATAGTGATGAAGTTGTAGCCAAATATGAAACACTAAAACGAGCAGTTAGATAGATAAGAAGATTGGAACCAGGAGAACGTAGTGTCACAGAGGTCAAGGGAGATTACGGAGAAGAAGTGAATGGTCAATGGTGTCAAAGTCAGAGGAAAAGATCCAGGAGGATAAGTAGGGAATAGAATAATTTTGCTTTAGCAGTCAGGAGGTTGCTTACTACTTTGGTAAGTGATGTCTTGGTGGAGTATAGCAAAATGGTTCAAATTTTTAGATCTTCAGCTGAACTGGGCAAGAAAAGATAACCAAGTCTTAAGTGCCAGCATTTGACCATCTGAACTGTGCACAATGATAACTTAGTTAGGTGAGCTGTAAAAATGCTTGGAGCAATAATGTTAAACTCTTGCTCTTCTAGTATTCTCATTTTCAAGAACTTGACTTTTAATAATGTACACATTTTAAAACTAATTAAATACAGCCTTTAAATGCAAATTATTGTAGTCAATGTTGGTTTAATGGTGATGTTATGTGTTTGTTCCTTGAAGGATTACAAAACCTGGGAGAAATGGGAGGAGCTTTGTATACATTAATTTGTCATGAAAATTACTGCTAATGTACAGACAGAGAAGAAAGCCTTGTGAGTTTTTTAATGAAATACCTTTTGATGCCTCTTGGGTCATTATATTGCAACATATAAGGATCCAGGTGGTGCATATCTGCTCGTGTAAGCTGCATGAATATGAATATTAAGAAATAATTAGTGCAAGGATGAAAAAGCATTAGTCATACAACAAGGTCTTTATGGATTTCTATTTCTTTATATTATTAAGAATGAATAGTCATTCTCATCATACTTATGTGTCAGCATGTCTCACAAAATAATTTGGTTCATAGAACTTCAATTTCAGCCAAGGATTAGAGGTAGTGACCTTCAAATTAGGCTCAAAACAAAGCCCCTTTAGTCCCTCTACTTATCGTGGAGCATTTTTACCCTATGTATATACATTTATAGAAATGTTGGCCTCCAGATCCCTTTCCAAAGTTGCCAGGACATTACAGAGAGGTGCATACATTTGTCAAACGCATCTATATTATGTGATTGAGGTATGAAAGTGGTATGGTTTTGATTGTATTTGCAACTTGTTACCCAGAATCCTTAGCTGTAATGGAAGTACTGCAGCTCAGATAACAGCTAATGATAACACTTACAGCAATGCAACTTTTGTGACGCAATTTGCCCCACGTCAAGTGAAAAGTAGATATAGATTCTTCCTCTTGTTTTCGATCAAATCTTAGAGAACGATGGAAGCTGGGAATGTCAGTTCTACAAAATGTGTGCAAGTAGTAAGTCTGTGTATCTCTAAGACCTTTATTTAAATATCGTACATAACAGTAATAACACTACTTAACAGTACATATTTTTACAAGAATATAAGTTCATTTGAAGTGTTTGAAGGTATGGTTTTATTTTATTTTTTTATTTTGATCTATGACTACAGCATTTTAGACTACTATAAATATAACGTGGCCTCAAAAAATATATAGAAATGCTCTGTTACCTGATCAAAACTGGGATTAGATATTATATATATATTAGATAATAGCCTAGTAGACATTATACAAATTCACCAAATGTTTGCAGGGTAATGAAAGCTGGAATTCAGGCAAATAGCACTTGTATTCATTTGGTGACTTTGACATACAACTATTAGCTTGATGCTTTTCACTTACTTACCCTTTCATGGAGCAAATCAAAGCAAAGTCTGTTTTCACTGGTTCCTAAATTGATAAACCCCTAAAGAAGAATATAATATTTAATTAATTATACTGAAAGGTCATTTTATCTTAAGTTGCTTTTTACCATATAGTTTGCTGGAAAATATCTAGCAAACCATAATATTGCTATTTCAGCATTTTACTTTAAATAATGATTTTTATTTGGGATGAATGTGGTTTATAACAAGTATGCACATCATTACAGAATTACATATGCATATATTCTAGTATTGTTACATGAATGTCAGTAGCAATGTGCATTAATATGTGACCACATGCTCATGCCATCTTCCTTTTTCCTCCTGTAAAGTAAAAATTAAGATTTTTACTTTACAGGAGGAAAAAGGAAGATGGTATGAGCATGTGGTGGGGTATGTGTGAGTAAGGTAATGCAAACAAAACTCTTTCTCTTTCTATTTGTTTTAGGTAAGTAGCTTATACCTGGTGTCTAGTAGTAATCTCTCCCTCCCCAGTACCTTCCCCTCACTTCCTGTACCTTTGGCTGCCTGGATAATAGCTGGGTCTCAAGAAATCAGGTGTGATCTTGTGAGAGCCAGCTATCAGAATAATCTGGAAGTTAGAGGAACAGGAGATGGGCATTAGACTAAAGAAGAATTTTCCATGACACTAATAAAAATAGACTTAAATATCTTAAAACACCAAAAAAGTATTTCTAATAGTTAAACCAACTCTCTACAACAAGAAGTACTAAAGAACAATCACAATGTCAATTACAAATACTTACAGTAAGGGTAAAAAAGTATTTGATCGCCTGCTGATTTTGAACATTTGTCCACTGACAAAGAAATTATCAATCTTTAATTTTAATGAAACAAACTAAACAAGAAAAACTCATGTCATACTTTTAGTGGTGGGAGTGTCATGGTCTGGGCCTGCATGAGTGCTGTCGGCACTGCAGAGCTACAGTTCATTTAGGGAACCATGAATGCCAACATGTATTGTGACATACTGAAGCAAAGCACGATCCTCTCCCTTCGGAGACTGGACCTCAAGGCAGTATTCTAACATGATAACGACCCCAAACACGCCTCCAAGACGACCACTGCCTTACTAAAGAAGCTGAAGGTAAAGGTGATGGACTGGCCAAGCATGTCACCAGACCTAACCCCTATTGAGCATCTGTGGGGCATCCTCAAACGGAAGGTGGGGGAGTGCAAGGTCTCTAACATCCACCAGCTCCGTGATGTCATTATGGAGGAGTGGAAGAGGACTCCAGTGGCAACTTGTGAAGCTCTGGTGAACTCCATGCCCATGAGGGCTAAGGCAGTGCTGGAAAATAATGGTGGCCACACAAAATGTTGACACTTTGGGCCCAATTTGGACATTTCCACTTAGGGGTGTACTCACTTTTGTTGCCAATGGTTTAGACATTAATGGCTGTGTGTTGAGTTATTTTGAGGGGACAGCAAATTTACACTGTTATACAGGCTGTACACTTACTAATTTACATTGTAGCAGAGTGTCATTTCTTCAGTGTTGTTGCATGAAAAGATATAATAAATATAATAAAAAATTATATACTTACTGCGTAGAAAGGCAACAATATAACCTTTGTGGCAATTTCCCTTTCAATTCATATAATTAAATACTAAAGTATAGCAAGTTGAAGCAATAAACAAAATTATCTTTTTCTTATTTAATAAAAACATACATGGAGTCAATAATTTTAAATGTTTTTGCTCACAATTGTTTATAATATGTTAGTGACAGTTGGTCCATTACCTTTACATTGAGGATTTTGTCATAAGGGTCTTCAAGACACATTGAAAGACCTTGTTCCAGTATACCGCCACGCTTGGTAATCTCTAACCCTCTGACAGAGAGGCTCCCCTTGTCAGTGCTTCCGCTCATCATTGTAGAAACTGAGTCTGCCAAGAACTCATCTGCTTTTAAATACTGGAAAACACATTGGCATAATGTGTGACGGTGATGTAATTGAAAAGGTATGGATAAGGGCATAAGGGTGTGTAGACTTCAAAGTCATTATTAATTGTGCAAGTTCTAAAAGTACACCTGCTGCTAGGCATTGAAGCTTAACACAACACATTTGCCCCCAGTGTGATATGTTAAATAGGGACATATTTGGGATAATATATTAAAATGACGAGTAACTTTAAGCCAAGTGGTTTCCTTATGCCAATATTTAAGACTTGAAGATAAATCTACAGATTTTTTTTTTGTTTACTTAAACTTATGTAGGTCTTTTACCCAAAGCATGGTACAAAATCACAAAAGCAGTACAATTAGTCAAATAATAATGTTTCTAAAGCAATGTAGGCCTCTTTCCAAATAACGTCTTCTCTTGATCACCATGTCTCTTCCAGGCAAGAATATATTAGTAGAGTAGATATGATAAGCGTTAATGGCTAACTGCTACATAGCAAGCTTTCAGAGCACAAGCCGCTAAAGTTATTTTTCAGTGGTGTCAGATATCATTTATAACACTGGATATAAGGAAAATCCACAGCGTTGGAAAATGTGTGGAGAAAATAGGATCTTTATTCACAACAAATATATACAAGCTTTCTGTACTAAGGTTTATAACAACCCATACTTTTATTATTAAGCTATGCAGAAGAGAAAATGAATAGGAACACAAAAATACTATTATGACATATTCGTAATAGGGCAAGGAGAGCAATCACATCAGAATGGAAAGAAACAAGCATAACAAATAATTAATTACTTACAGATAAAATTTACCTTACAAAGTAAAAAATTGTGAAGTCGATTAAACAGTTCAATAGAGAGATATACGATTGTTTGCAAAGCTTGGATATTAAATCGAAATAATGTATAACATTTTGAAAATAAGCATAGTAAAACAATTACATGCTTGCAATTTGCTACACCAGCATTAATTTCCCTATCACCACATTTTTAATTATTTAGTTATTTTTGTGTTTTCTTCATTCCTTGTTAAAATGATATAAAATGTAAGCGGATTTATTAGAAGACGTAAGTTAATATAACAATGATTTAATAAAGTTATGTTTGAGTTGTAATACAATATAAAATATGAATCTTCATTTCTGTACTATAAGAACTGAAATATGATTTTAGTTATTGTATTTTTAAAGCTTTGTAAATTTAATTTGAAGATATATAAACTTTTAGGTTGTTAAATATTTATTTTACAAATAAAATATTTGTGTAAGCAGACTTGGCAAACCTGAGTTTAGCAAAAGCCCTTCAGTTACAATCATGGGCACAGGAGCCCAAAATAATCTCGGGGAGGGGGGGGGAATAATTCAACTCTACTCCCAGGACAGAAAGCAGGAGCGCATCTGGTGCACCGGGTGCAATGCACTGGAGGGGTCCTATTGCTGCAGTATATTATATATATACTAGCGAATTTAAGGCAGGTAATGCTGTTTGGTGGAGATGCGCAGTGAATCATTGTTGTGTTTATTTTTTTGTTTGTTTGTTTTTTTGTGTATTTGTTTGTGTATGGTAATGTATTAATTAAAACAATTAATAAATGAATATACTTTACCTATTTGGATGTAATATATGCAGGAAGCATTGTGCTGAAGAGCTGACAATCTGTTTGGATGTTGCTGCAGCATACAATGTAGGTTTGCACTGTTGTGGAGCTGAGGTGTAAGTGTCAGCAATGTGTGCAGTGTGTAGTGTAAATAGGCTGCGTGCGCGAGGGGAAGCCGTTAGGGTAGCTGTGTACTTCTAGGTGGCTGTGTATGATGTAGCGTCCTTGCTAATGGTGTATCTTGGACCTTGTATGGCTTTCTGGAAAATCTGTATGTGCTTGGTGGTGTTTTGCATGTTTACGGTCCTGCAGCCTCGTTTTCTTCGGAGGCCATTTTTTCTCTTGCTTCGGGGATTTTCGGGTGTGTAAACTCTTTAATTTGTACTTAAATTGAGGTGTAACTTCACTTGCAGAGGTCCTGGGAACCGCCAACTCAAATGTTTGATGGGCAAAAGTCGTAGGGGGTCGTAGGGATAAGCGTCTATGGCGCTCCTTGCCATCAACTGCGGGCCTGCAGCGTTAGCAACAACCCGCCTACTCACAACTATATATATAATATATATATATATATATATATTATAAATTATGGGTCAAAGTTTTCATGGGAAAGACATACTGCTCCAATAGCACTGGTAATGCATGATTAAGTTTCATTTTGCTAATTTTTGTGTTCCCTATTCATTTAATCTGGGCGGGGGGGGGGTTTCGACGCCACCCCCCCCCCCCCCCAACCTTCCATTCCTACTCCCCTGGTTACAATAACAAAATAAGACAATGAGTTAAGAAATATCTCCGCCAGAACCAGATATTTTTTACATGTGGGAGATAATGTCTACATTCGTACACATACTATTCTTATTTGTTTTTACATATTCAAAATTGAAGCTTTTGGTAAGATGGATAAATCAGTTGTCAGTGTTGTTCATCCACTCATATACCAGGGGAAAGAATAGAATGGCCAATCAAATAAATGAATGAATGGATCAAGGATGAAGTTTTTCATTTATGTTTACAATATCCTCTATCCATACATCACAGGTTAATCCAGGTGGAGTCCTTTAAATGAAAATAATTATTATTCACACCTGCCTTTTATAGCCTATTTTGGTTTGTGATTTCTTGTTAATGCCGACCAAGTCTGAACATGAGTTGATTTATGCTCATTAGACTTGTCATGTTCTTCACACACCTTTTGTGTTTGAGGGAACATAATGCAATTACCTGTCATAAGTAGGAAATTTGAATGTGGTGTGTCAAATTTGGCTTTGATAGGTAAATGTAAAAACATATTCTGGCAAACATGATCCTGAAAAACTGAAATCTTAATACGGAGAAAATATTTTCAAAAGGTACGGTTATAGTTCCTTAAAACTAAAATGGCATTAGCTAGTTCTCACTTTCCTACACATTTAATTATTTCTTGGGCAACAGAACTGCAGAGAAACTGGTGTCTAACCTAACAGCAACTATCTCAATAACAACTGAAATTATAATAAAGAAGTAGCCTAATATTATTCCAATATCCAAATGGAATAATCAGTCCTGTTTTAAGAGTACATAAAAATAAGAAAAGCAATAAAGCCCCCTTTGCATAGAAAATTATCTATTTCAGACTGAAAAAAGAAGATCTCCACAATTTATACAAAATGTAACAAGATTAGTTATGCATTATAACAAGTTGATCTTGAATCTCAGTAATGAGTTAGATACTTTGCTGAGTTGCTGATTTACAAAAAAGTTTAATAGATGTTGAATAATTAATCTTATCCTAAGTCTCATAGGTAACATGCGATCACTTTCATATTGCCCAATTTATAATTCTAAAAAGTGAGGCTGGTCACAATCCTTATCATCAGCTAGAGATGCAATATCAATTAAAACTATACTAAAAAGAAAAAGGAAAATAGCAACTAGCAGCCTTATTAAATTGCAATTCGGCAAATTCTAAAGTGCTCTATTTACGCACACAGCATATTTGTTTACAGAAGTTTTTAGTTAGTGAAGACCTTGCTTTTGTATAGAAGTTCACGAACTAAAAACTTCTGTAAAAAAACATATGCTATGTGCTTATATAGAGCCCTTTAGAATCTGCCGAATTGCAATTTAATAGGGCTGTATGTGTATGTAGCCAATAGCCCTTTTGCAAGCCTTGTTGATTTTCTTGTACTCCCGTAAAGCAGTCTCTGTCCCCTCTTGTTTGTATATTTTAAATACCTGTTTTTTACTCTGTATCTTGATAATTATGTGATATACTCCTTTTCCTTTTATTTCCACATGATACATGGTGATAAGAATGTATATTTAGTGAGGATTTGAATGATGTATTTTGGAAGCATATAGAAGCTTGAATCCAGCACATGTATTTCATGCTATAAGGCAAGTAAACAGAGTCCAGGCAAATTGGGGGAACCGGAAAGTGGCACACAGAGGATGCAAAGGAATAAAGGCCATCAAGCATTCAGGAAAAAGGAAGCATGTGTAAGTGTTTGCATACTTTTATATAGGCGGTTTCAGACAGGAAAAGCTCCAGTCTTTAAAGATTGCTAGCTGGAGCAGAGGCTTGATGTCAAGGATCACCGAAGGCGGATTATCAGATTTGTGCGTGAGATGTCAATTTAAGGAGAAGAAAATACAGAGGGAAACCCAAAAGCCATGGTTTGGGTACAGAATATAACACTAAAGTTTCTGTGTCCTGACATAAATTCTTATATTAAGCATGTACAAACAATTCTGTTGTTACCTGTAATTATTACATGTTGTAATAACATTTGCACAATAATACTTTCAATTAAGGTCATGTTTGTAGCGTGTTAGTTGAACAAATATTTAAGCATTGTAATTATATCCTTGGAAAATAACAGAATCGTAATAATATATTCAACGTTCATAAGAAAACCACAGAAAGGGGATCTGGAAAAGTTACACATAATATTGTCTCATGTGTTCCACCATTAAGAACTTAACACCTTATTCTCTTTTCAATTTTTACTATTTTTGAAGCTTCATTTTTGTGTGTGATTTTTTTAAACCTTTGTATGCTATTTTTAAAACCATTTCAGATCTCATAAAACATAATTTATTCTAAATTTAAAGGACTAGTTAATTGAGCACAACCTGGCACACACCACTGTAAAGTTCTCCTAAAAATGTGTTGAAATACTTTAAGAACTTTCACAGAAAAAATCATAAATGAAGTGTTCGTTTACATGAGTCACTGGCAGTGCCCCCAGGCAGACTCACGGCAACAGCTTCTTTGTGCAGAGAGCTTAAGCAGAAAGAGGGGTTACTCTTTCCAAATTCATCTGTGCAGGGAAAGGACTGCTGGAATCAGCTAAAGAGTACAGTTGGGGGTTAACATCTCCTGCTGTATTCATGTAATTCAGGGAGAAACTGTAAATATTTTTCTTCACAGAGTCTTCACCGCTCTGTGTCGGCAGATGTTGTTAATCCTGGAACAGTTAGGAGTGTATTTGTAAACAGACCTTAGATTTTTAGCTGTTATCAGTGTAATAAAAAAATAAAAAACAATAGATAATTTTAACATAGAATCTTATGCACTTTCACACCACGAAGAGCACTTATAGTGAGGTAAATGGCCCTTTTAGTTCTCATTATTTCTGATTAAATAAACACAGAACCAGGTGTTACATATACACACCATTTTTGTAAGGCCCCAGAGGCTGCAACACCTAAGAAAGAGGCACCACTAACCAAACACTGCCATGAAGACCAAGGAACTCTCCAAACAAGTAAGGGACAATGTTGTTGAGAAGTACAAGTCAGGGTTAGGTTATAAAAAAATATCCAAATCTTTGATGATCCCCCGGAGCACCATCAAATCATTTATAACAAAATGGAAAGAACATGGCACAACAGCAAACCTGCCAAGAGACGGCCGCCCACCAAAACTCACGGACCGGGCAAGGATGGCATTAATCAATCAGAAAGGCAGCACAGAGACCTAAGTTAACCCGGGAGGAGCTGCAGAGTTCCACCGCAGAGACTGGAGTATCTGTACATAGGACAACAATAAGCTGTACGCTCCATAGAGTTGGGCTTTATGACAGAGTGGCCAGAAGAAGCCATTACTTTCAGCAAAAAACAAAATGGCATGTTTTGAGTTTGCAAAAAGGCATGTGGGAGACTTCCAAAATGTATGGAGGAAGGTACCCTGGTCTGATGAGACTAAAATTGAACTTTTCAGCCATCAAAGAAAACGCTGTCTGGCGCAAACCCAACACATCACATCACTCAAAGATCACCATCGCCACAGTGAAACATGTTGGTGGCAGCATCATGCTGTGGGGATATTTTTCAGCAGCCGGGACTGGGAAACTGGTCAGAGTTGAGGGAAAGATGGATGGTGCTAAATACAGGGATATTCTTGAGCAAAACCTGTCCCACTCTGTGCATGATTTGAGGCTAGGACGGAGGTTCACCTTCCAGCAGGACAATGACCCCAAACACACTGCTAAAGCAACACTTGAGTGGTTTAAGAGGGAAACATGTAAATGTGTTGGAATGGCCTAGTCAAAGCCCAGACCTCAGTCCAATAGAAAATCTGTGGTCAGACTTAAAGATGGCTGTTCACAAGCGCAAACCATCCAACTTGAAGGATCTGGAGCACATTTGCAAGGAGGAATGTGCAAAAATCCCAATGGTAAGATATGGCAAACTCATAGAGACTTATCCAAAGCAACTTGAAGCTGTGATTGCCGCAAAAGGTGGCTCTGCAAAGTATTGACTTTAGGGGGGTGAATAGTTATGCACATTGACTTTTTCAGTTTTTTTGTCCTTTTTGTTGTTTGCTTCACAATAAAAAAAACAAAAAAAAAACAACATCTTCAAAGTTGTGGGCATGTTCTATAAATTAAATGATGCAAATCCTCAAACAATCCATGTTAATTCCAGGTTGTGAGGTTTATTTGTGTAAAGCGCTACTTTAGATGCGTAATGTTGTTAGTGGCAATTTAGGATTGTAAAATAGCGTTTTTTGTCTATGTGCTACGCGGTTCGCGAGCATTTGATGTTCTTTGTAACAGTGTATTTTGTACCTCGTGTGTTCCTTAGTGAAAGTGGTACCCGGTTGGTGGTGTTTTTTCCTCAGTCCAGGGTCACTTAGCCTCATTTTAATTTTTTTGCCAGACATTTTTTTTCCTCGGTTAGCTGATTTTCGAGTGATGAAACTCGACAAAATCAACGTAAATTTGCGTTCCACCTCACTCCCAGAAGTCCTGGCAGTTCCCCTGTGATTTGTGTGTTGTTTTTGTGTATTTCGTGTTTTTTGCTTTGCTCGGTTCGGGTGTTAACTTCGTATTTTTCCTATGTCATATTTTTTTTTCTAAGTCCTGCGTCTTGTAATTTTTTTTTCTAAGTCCTGCGTTTGTCAACAGCTTGCAGCCTGAGGCGATCCCGCATTTCCTAAGTGTTTGCAGGCTAAGTCCTGCGTGTTTCATTGCCTCCACTGCTCACCTGGCTTCGCGAGGCTTGCAGGCAATGAGCGCCTTGGCTGCTCATCAGCCAAGTGCTGCAAGTTCTAGTGCCTTAACGTCTCGCCTCGCTATGCGATGCTCACAGCCGGCTCGCCTCACTACAAGAGGATCACAGGCGACCTTCAGGGCTCATCGCCTAAGTGCTCCAAGTTAACGGCTCACCTTGCTTCGTGAGGCTCCCAAGCGATGAGCACCTTTGGCGCTTATGGTTTAAGTTGTACGCAAAGTGTGACGACGTCTCGTAGTTTGACAATTATAATATGTGATAGAAAGTGCAAATGCATATTTTTCTAAACACAGACTTTAAATAGTTATTTTTTGGGGGGAGAATATTTTGTATAATTCTTCTAGAGACAGATGATATGTTTGGTCACTAGAGATGAACATGAAGTAGTTTCTTTACTTTTCTACTGTTACAGTTTTCACAGTGCGTTTTTAAAAGGCAGAGGTTACTTTCTGTGTAATGACACAGGGCTTATAACACACTCAGACCAGAAATATAACCCTGATACTATTGCCCACAACTAGTTCACCTTTAAAAAACAAACATATTTAATCACAAATAATGGGGTTCGCAAAGGATACCAAACTGGCACCAATATATTTATGGCCAACCTGGAACAGTGATTCTTTTCCACATATGTTCATCATATAGACAGAAGGAGAAAATAGAAACATTCACAATTTTTTCAATACCTTCCACACATCCATTTAGGAAAGATAGGGGCAATGGTAAAAGAGTAGGAGGGATTTGTCTGTATATTAAGCCTGAATTTAAGCCTATAGTCAGAGAAGTTATTTATGCTGGAACTAGCGGTAATATTGAATGTTTGTGGGTTGGGGTAAATAGTGGGGCATCAAATTCCAAAAGAATATTAGTAGGAGTATGCTATAAACCCCCAAATATAGCTGATAGTGAGGAAATACAATTATTGTTACAGATTGGAAATGCAGCTAAGCATGGGCAAGTTCTAATAATGGGAGACTTTAATTACCCTGAAATAAGCTGGATAAATGAGACCAGCAGTTCAGCTAAGGGGAGCAGGTTCTTGAGTACACTCAGGGATCATTATCTGGCCCAGGTTATACAGGAGCCTACTAGAAATGAGGCCATCTTGGATTTAGTTATCACAAATAATATTGATATAGTATCTAATGTTGAAATAGGGCAACCTTTGGGAAACAGTGATCACAACACAGTCTCATTTAAGATTGAATTAAAAAAACTAAATTTTAAGGGGCCAATGAAAACTCTTAATTTTAAAAGGGCAGATTTTAACAGTCTAAGGGCAGCAATACAAAGTATAGACTGGGACAGAGAACTGATAGGTAAAAATACTAAACATAAATGGACAACATTTAAATCCTTACTAAATGTAGATACTTATCACCATATACCAAGTGGAAATAAAAGTAAAAGGAGTAAATCACATCCAATGTGGCTTAACAATGATTTAAAGATCAAGATACAGAGTAAAAATCAGGCATTTAAATTATACAAACAAGAGGGGATAGAGACTGCTTTACAGGAGTACAAGGAAATCAACAAGGCTTGCAAAAGGGCTATTAGACTGGCTAAAATAGAAAATGAAAAATGTATTGCAAAAGAGAGTAAGACTAACCCTAAAATATTTTTTAAGTATATTAATGAGAAGAAGGCGAGGAAGGAAGCTATAGGAGCATTACAATGTGACACAGGCCGTCTGAAAACTAGTGACCAGGAAAAGGCAGAATAGGTTATTTTCTTCGGTATACACAAGAGAGGTACCAGTGGTTGGGACACTGCAACATAATGGGGCTACACTACCTTCACCAAATAACTGGTTAACGCAGGAAGAAATCCAAAAGAGGTTGGAAACAAAAAAATATTAATAAAGCCCCTGGTCCTGATGGAATAGATCCAAGGGTTCTAGGGGAACTGGGTTCTGTAATAGACAAACCATTATATCTAATTTTTCATGATTCACTCCACACAGTGTCTCTAACAGATGACTGGAGAAAAGCAAATGTGATACCTATATTTAAAAAGGGAGCAAGAGCAAATCCGGGGAATTATAGACCAGTGAGCCTCACTTCTGTAATTGGAAAGCTTTTAGAAGGGTTAATAAGGGATAATATACAATAATATGTCTATTTGAACAGGATAATAAGTAGGAGTCAACATGGATTTATGAGGGATAGGTCATGTCAAACAAATCTAATTAGTTTCTATGAGGAGGTTAGTAGGAACTTGGATCAAGGCAACTCATTGGATGTAGTCTATTTGGATTTTGCAAAGGCTTTTGATACAGTGCCACATGGGAGTCTATTGAGCAAACTAATGGATGCAGGAATTGCAGTAAATATCTGCTCATGGATTGAGAGCTGGCTAAAAGACAGGAAGCAAAGGTTTTTGTAAATGAAACATACTCCAATTAGACTAATGTGGTAAGTGGGGTTCCTCAGGGTTCAGTATTAGGTCCTCTCCTTCTTAACATATTTATTAATGACTTAGAGGTGGGACTGGAAAGTATTATCTCCATTTTCGCTGATGACACAAAGTTGTGCAAGGTAATTAAAATCAGACAATGATGTGCTTTCCCTTCAAAGGGATTTGCATAAAATTGAGGAATGGGCATCTAAATGGCAGATGAGGTTTAATACGAATAAATGTAAAGTTATGCATCTGGGAAGGAAAAATAGCCATGCAATTTATAATCTTAATGGAGCAAATATAGGGGTATCCGATATTGAAAGGGATTTGGGAGTGCTTGTGGACAACCACCTAGGAAACAGTGCTCAAAGCCAAGCAGCAGCTGCAAAGGCAAATACAATATTAGCATGTCTTAGGAAGGGTAAAGAAGCAAGGGAAGCAAATATAATTCTGCCACTGTACAAATCTCTAGTACACCATCATTTGGAATATGGAGTACAATTTTGGGCACCACTTCATAAAAAGGACATTTTAGAGCTGGAAAAGGTACAGAAGAGGGCAACAAAACTAATTGGGGGAATGGAGGGGCTAAGTTATGAAGAAAGACTAACAAAATTAAGCTTATTTTCTCTAGAAAAAGGCTTCTAAGAGGAGATATGATTACATTATATAAATACATCCAGGGTCAGTATAAAGAATTGTCAATGGAGCTTTTTGTGCCAAGAGGTTTTCACCTGACAAGAGGACATCCCTTGAGGTTAGAAGTAAATAGATTCCACCATAAAGAAAGAAAAGGGTTCTTCACAGTAAGGGTGGATAATCTGTGGAATTCTCTACCACAGGAGGTGGTGACAGCGGATTCGATAGATCACTTTAAAAAGGGGACTGAATTTATTTCTAATTAAGAAGGGAATTCAGGATTATCTTGGATAATTATAGAGAGTGTATTGATCGAGGGAGAAATCCGATCGCCAGCATCTGGGGTCAGGAATTAATTCATTTTTTTTCCCTTTGAGATGATTGGGTTTTTTTCTGTTTGCCTTTCTCTGGATTAATTAATTAATAATAAAAAAATAGTTGATTAATAATTAATTTACATCTAATAACTTAATAACTAATCCTCATATTGCAGATCAGAGGAAATCTTAAAAGGTTGAACTTGATGGCCAGACGCATCCCTCCCACACCTCCAGCTTCCATCCCTCCCACACTAAGCAAACCATTATTCATAGCCAGGTCATTAGATACCACTGCATATACTCAAATACTGTAAACTGTGATAAACACTTAAAAACACAAGCCATGTGGCATAACACAGAAAATAACCTCTGCCATTAAAACACCCTGTGGACACTTTTTACAGTGCAAAATAAAATAAAATACTTCACGTACCTCTAGTGACCACATATCATCCGGCTCTAAGAAATACACAAAATATTACAGCCTGTGCTCACAGAGGACACTGAATTAAAAAAATATTCCCAAAGCCCTCCATTCTTGTATTTAGACAGCCGACAAACCTGAAACAAACACTGGTCAACAGAACATTGGCCAATTAACAGCTTAACAGAGAAAAAGGTCCCAAACCTTGCAACAGAACTCTTTGCAAACTATTCCGGCACATCTGTAAAGCTGACAAAGCCACACATAGCAATATCTATAACATCAGATGATCATATTCACGCACATCCTCCAATGTGGTTTACATAATACAATGTACTATATGCAAAAGGAGCTGTCACACTGGAGAAACCAGCCAAGCATTGCATCTCTTATGGAGAATCTGCACAAACTTTCCATCAAAAAACACAATCAAAACCATTATTATACCCCATTTTACCAAGAATTATCTCCGAAACCAAAACCTGAAAATCAAAATACTCCAGGAGATAATTAGCAGATTAATTTAATTAACCTGGGGTTATGGGAGGGCCTGGAACTCCCAATAAATACTCACCTCCTACCCTTACCTTCTCGGACTTGCCGAAATCTTCTCCTTGGCACCGCACGCTGGTCCTCTCTCTGGCCCTCGTTGGGCTCCGGGGCTGGGGCTCTCTCTGGCACTCGGTGGGCTCCGGGGCTGGGGCTCTCTCTGGCCCACGGTGGGCTCCGGGGCTGGGGCTCTCTCTGGCCCACGGTGGGCTCCGGGGCTGGGGCTCTCGCTGGCCCACGGTGGGCTCCGGGGCTGGGGCTCTCGCTGGCCCACGGTGGGCTTCGTGGCTGGGGCTCTCGCTGGCCCACGATGGGCTCCGTGGCTGGGGCTCTCGCTGGCCCACGGTGGGCTCCGTGGCTGGGGCTCTCGCTGGCCCACGGTGGGCTCCGTGGCTGGGGCTCTCGCTGGCCCGCGGTGGGCTCCGTTCCTGGGGCTCTCGCTGGCCCGCGGTGGGCTCCGTGGCTGGGGCTCTCGCTGGCCCACGGTGGGCTCCGTGGCTGGGGCTCTCTGGCCCTAGGTGGGCTCCGTGGCTGGGGCTCTCTGGCCCTAGGTGGGCTCCGTGGCTAGGGCTCTCTGGCCCTCAGTGGGCTCCATGGCTGGGGCTTACTGGCCCTCCGTGGTACCACTGCTGGGACTCTCTGGCCCTCTATTTGGCCCCTGGGCTGGGGCTCTGTCGACCTCCATGGACCCCTCCTGTCCGGGGTAGACTGGCCCTTCCGCCGGGCCTCTCCTGTCCGGGGCTCTCTGCCCCCCTGCCGGGCCTCTCCTGTCCGGGGCTCTCTGGCCCTCCGTGGCCTCCTTCTGTCCGGGGCTTTATGGCCCTCCATGGGCCCTCTGGCCCTCCGTGGGCCTCTCCTGTCCGGGGCTCTCTGGCCCTCCGTGGGCCCCTCCTGTGTGGGGATCTCTAGCGCCCTGTAGGCCCCTCCAGCCCGGGGCTCTCTGGCTCCCCGTGGGCCCCTCCTATCCGGAGCTCTCCCCCCCCCCCCCCGGTGAGCCCCTCCTGTCCAGGGCTCTCGGGCCCCCCTGTGGGCCCCTCCTACCCGGGGCTCTCTGCCCCCCCCGGGGGCCCCTCCTATCCGGGGCTCTCTGGCCCCCCGGTGAGCCCCTCCTGTCTGGGGCTCTCTGGCCCCCCCATGGGCCCCTCCGGTCCGGGGCTCTCTGGTCCTCCATCGGCCCCTGGCCCTCCGCCAGGCCTTCGGGCTGGGGCTCTCTAGCCCTCTGTTGGCCTTCCTGGCCAGGGCTCTCTGGCCCTCTATTCACCCCTCTGGCCTCGGCTCTACGTCACTCCGCCGGCCCACCTGGCTGATGATCTCTGGGCCTCCGTGAGCCCCTCCTGGCCGGGGCTCTCTGGCCCTCTGCTGGCTGCCCTGGCTGGGTCAGTCTAGGCCCTCCATGGGCCACCAGGCTGCGTTCCTGTTGTCCCCGTCCGGCTTTATCCTTTTTCCGTCCCTTTTTGTCCTCTGCTGCTGCCTGCCCTTTTTGGCCTTTCATTACTCCATCGCTATCCTGGATGAGGCATCTTCAGTTAAGCACTCTGTAGAGCTCTGTGTACCTGTTTTCGTATTCGTATTTTGTATTCGCATCGCGCCATGTGCCACACTTACCATCATATTATGGACCACGAATATCAGCCACGTATTATGCCTACCTAGACACGTCACACTATTTCACAAGCCACCTTACCTAGCCGTATCACGAGCCAAGCTACATCACGTGCCTTTGTTGTATTGCTCTATAGCATGCACTACGCCTAGTCGTATTTGCACTGGAAAACGTATCATAGGTACTTCGCGAGCTGCGCTTACCTAATCATATTGCACTAGGCCTTATACTACGCTTACCAACTAGCCGCAGTGTATTATAAACTAAGCCTACCCTCTCATACCAAATGTCACACTTACCCAGACATATCATACTAAATCATGCCACGCGCTTAACTATTTTTATTGCTCTTCCAGCCATATCATATGCCACTCTTACCCAGTCATATTGCGCAATGCCACGCGCCAAGCTTACCCAATCTTATTGCACTATGCCTTATGCCTAACTTGCCTAGTCAGATATACACTGCATTTACCAGTCTTATTCCACTGCCTCATGAAACACGCTTTCCTAGCATATCATCTGCCTCACTCTTCAAGTCATGTCATATGTTACCTCACTATGTCACTTGCCAATCTTATCAAATCAAATTGTCCACCATGTTTGTCAGTCTTCAAATCATGCGCCACGCTTACCTGGCTGTATCATCGGCCACACTTTCCAAGTCGTGTCTCGTGACACTCATATCCGGTCATATGCTGACTTCTATTTAACACAATTTGGAATGTGATTGCTTAATTCTGAACACAACTACTTCCCCAGTTATAAGAGGGTGTGCAGACTTATGCAACCAAATTATTATTTTTTTTCTTTTTTATTCCCTCCACCTAAAAGATTTCAGTTTGTTTTTCAAATGAGCTGTACAGTTTAGAGGTCACATTAAAGGTGGAAAAAGTTCTGAAATGATTTATCTTTTTTACAGAAACCTGACATTTTAACAAGGGTGTGTAGACTTTTTATATCCACTGTATATATATATATATATATATATATATATATATATATATATACATACTGTGCCTTGCAAAAGTATTTACCCCCCTTGACTTTTTACCTTTTGTGTTACATTACAACCTAAAGTTCAATGTTTTGTTAATCTGAATTTCATGTGATGGAGCAGAACACAATAGTCTAAGTTGGTGAAGTGAAATGAGACAAATCCTTACATAAAACTATTTTTTAGAATAGAAAAGAGAAAATTGGCATGTGCGTATGTATTCACCCCCTTTGTTATGAAGCCCATAAAAACATCTGGTGCAACCAATTATCTTCAGAAGTCAGATAATTAGTGAAATGATGTCCACCTGTGTGCAATCTAAGTGTCACATGATCGGTCATTAAATATACACACCTTTTTTGAAAGGCCGCAGAGGCTGCAACACCTAAGCAAGAGGCACCCCTAACCAAACACTGCCATGAAGACCAAGGAACTCTCCAAACAAGTAAGGGACAATGTTGTTGAGAAGTACACGTCAGGGTTAGGTTATAAGAAAATATCCAAATCTTTGTTGATCCCCAACAGCACCATCAAATCTATCATAACCAAATGGAAAGAACATGGCACAACAGCAAACCTGCCAAGAGACTACCGACCACCAAAACTCACGGACATGGCAAGGAGGGCATCACCTTCCAGCAAGGAGGGCATCAATTTCCAGCAGGATAATGACCCCAAACACACTGCTAAAGCATCACTTGAGTCGTTTAAGGGGAAACATGTAAATGTGTTGGAATGGCCTAATCAAAGCCCAGACCTCAATCCAATAGAAAATATGTGGTCCGACTTAAAGATTGCTGTTCACAAGCGCATACCATCCAACTTGAAGGAGCTGGAGCAGTTTTGCAAGGAGGAATGGGCAAAAATCCCAGTGGTAAGCTGTGGCTTTTGCTGCAAAAGGTGGTTTTACAAAGTATTGACTTTAGGGGGGTGAATAGTTATGCACATTTACTTTTTCCTGTTATTTTGTCCTATTTGTTGTTTGCTTCACAAAAAAAAAAAAAAAAAACATCTTCAAAGTTGTGGGCATGTTCTGTAAATTAGATGATGCAAATCCTCAAACAATCCATGTTAATTCCAGATTGTGAGGCAACAACACACAAGGGGGGATGAATACTTTTGCAAGGTACTGTATGTGTATGTATGTGTGTATATATATATATATATATATATATATATATATATATATTTATATTTATTTACACACACACATATTCTGGGAAGCTGAGCTGGGACATGCAAATGCGCCCACAAATGCCTTGCTCTTCAATCCATAGCCATTATCAAATATGGCTTCCTTTAAGCTTATGCCTGCTTTATTACACAGCTTTAATGCAAAGCCAAGGTTGGATTTTACACAAGCCGAGGATCCTATCCATGTACAGCTGTTTCAAGCTTACTGGCTATCATCAGCATGGAGCAGGATCTCAGCTTGTGTTGTGGACCTTATGAGTAGGTAGTTCACCACAAAAATAATTTATAATATGGTGGGCAAAAGAGCGATAGAAGCCCTCCACCGTATAGTAGTATAGTAAATAAATATATATAATATAGTACTGAGGGAACTGGATTCTGTAAAAGCCAAGCCATTATATCTAATTTTTCAAGATTCACTCAAAAAAGGGCTTCTACTAGATGACTGGAGAAAAGCAGAGGTGATACCTATATTTAAGAATGGAGCAAGAGCAAATCCAGGGAGTTACAGTATAGACCTGTAAGCCTCACTTATGTAGTGGGAAAGCTTTTAGAAGGGTTAATAAGGAATCGTATACAATAATATGTTTATTTAAACAAGATAATAAGTCAAAATCAACATGGATTTATGAGGGATAAATCATGTCAAACAAATCTAATTAGTTTCTATAAGGAGGGTAGTAGGAACTTGGATCAAGGCGACTCAGTGGATGTAGTCTTTTTGGATTTTGCAAAGGCTTTTGATGCAGTGCCACATGGGAGGCTATTGTGCAAAATTAAAGGATACAGGTAGTGCAGTAAATATCTACTCATGGATTAAGAGGTGGCTAAAAGACAGAAATTAAAGGATTTTTGTAAATACTCAGACTGGACTAATGTGGTAAGAGGGGTTACTCAGGGTTCATAATTAGGTCCTCTCCTTTTTAACATATGTATTTATGACTTATGATACTAAGTTGTGCAAGGTAATAAAATCAGAAAATTATGTACTTTCCTCTAAAGGGGGTTTACATAAATTACAGAAAGGGGCAACTAAATGGCAGATGAAATATGCATAAATGTAAAGTTATGCATCTGGGAAGGAAAAAATAGCCATGCAATTTATAATCTTAATGTAGTTAATATAGGGATATCAGATATTGAAAGGGATTTGGGAATGCTTGTGGACAATCACCTAGTTAACAGTGCTCAATACCAAGCAGCAGCTGCAAAGGCAAATAAAATATTAGCATGTATTAAGAAGGGTATAGAAACCAGGGAAGCAAATATAATTCTGCCACTATACAAATCTTGAGTACGCCCTCATTTGGAATACGAAGTACGATTTTGGGCACCACTTCATAAAAAGGACATTTTAAAGCTGTAAAAAGTACAGAGAAGGGCAACAAAACTAATAAGTGGAATGGAAGGACTGAGTTATGAAGAAAGACTAACCAAATTAAACTTATTTTCTCTAGAAAAAAGGCGTCAAAGAGGGTATATGATTACCTTATATAAATACAAGCAACGCTTTGTCAAGTGAACTTTTTGTGTGAAGAGGACATCCTTTGTGATTAAAAATATTCCATCTTAAAGAAAAAAAAGGGTTCATCACAGTAATGGTGATTAATCTGTGGAATTCTCCTCTCAAAGGAGGTGGAAGCAGTAGATTCCATAGATAACTTTAAAAATGGGATTGGATATATATTTTCAACGTTAATTACTATGGGCCTCATTCTATTATCGGCCTCATTCTATTATAAGGCTGCGATCTCCTCTTATGGCCGGCAGTAAATTTTGCTACCGGCCGTAAGCTCTGAAAACTCAAAAATAAATTCAAGCCTGCACTGTACAGCTCTGTAAATGCTAGGGATCATATTGGGGGACATGAGGATTAAAAGTAACCCACTCTCAAGCTTGCACATCAGCCCAAACCCGAGTTCAAATTAACTGTTTATTTTCCGGCTGCAGCGTGGGCGGGTCTGAGGTGCTCCAAGCCCTATGGACTTTTTACATGGATATTTGACGTATATTAAAAAATATATATTTTACGGATTTGAGCATAGGGGAATTTTGTGCTATTTTTGCTAACACCGAAAATCACTTTATAGTCTTCTCAAAGTGCAGGATGGCTTTATTTGGGCTATTTTTCGTGCTTAATTGGTGCTAGCGGGACCTCTTTCCTGCAAGTAAGCTGCGGCTCGGTTTTAGCCTTGCAGAGAGGGTTCCCGGAGCAATTGAATTGCAAATAGGATTTTCTTACGGCCGATTTCCTTGCGGCCGTTTTAGATCAAAGTATTTCCTCCGGCGCGAGCGGCCGCAAGAGATAGCAAGGCACCGGCCGCAAGCCTGCCGGAATCCCCGGCCGGAGGGGAATAGAATAGCAGAATAGCTTGCGGCCGGTCCTTGCGGCCCCGCAACGGCTGCGGCCGCTAATAGAATGAGGCCCTTTGTAACTATATAAGACCTGGAGATGACTGCGGCTCAGACCATGAGCTTCGTATTGAAAATTAAACTGAAGAAAAGAGGGAAAATCATCAGACCAAGTAGATACAAAATAAATAATATCCTCTGTGAATATGCAGTGGAAGCAAAGAATAGATTTAAGGAACTAGACATGGAAGATAGAATGCCTGAAAAACTTTGGAATGAAGTTTGCCACATAATCCAAGAAACAACAACAAAGAATATCCCTAAAAGAGAGAAGAGTAAGAAATTAAACTGGCTGTCTGGTGAGGCTCTGAAAGTAGCCCAGGAAAGAAGAAAAGCGAAAGGTAGTGGAGATAAGAAAATATGTCCAACTGAATTCAGAATTCCAGAGGATAGCATGAAGAGAAATGGAGACATTCTACAATGAGCGATGTAAAGAGATTGAAGAAGATAACCAAATGGGTAAATCAAGAGATCTCTTCAAGAAAATTTGGAACATAAAAGGCATCTTTAATGCAAAAGTGAGAGTGATAAAAGACAAAAATGGTAGGGACTTAACAGATAAAGAAGAAGAGGTCGCAGGAATACACTGAAGATCTATACAGGACGGATCTTAGCAGTGATGACCTCAATAATGTGTCCAATGAGTTGGAGCCAGATATCTTGGAGAGTGAAGTGAGATGGGCCCTAGGATGTCTTGCTTATAATAAGGATGCAGGAGGTGATGAAATCCCAATTGAAATATTCAAAATTTCAGGATGATGCTGTGAAAGTGTTACTTGCCTTATGCAAACACATTTGGAAAACTCAACAATGGGCAATAGACTGGAAAAGGTCAGTCTACATTCCAATCCCAAAAAAGGCAGTGCCAAAGAGTGCTCCAATTATCGAACAATAACACTCATTTCACATGCCAGCAAGGTAATGCTCAAGATTCTACAAGTTCAACTCCAACAATATATGGACCAGGAACTACCAAATATGCAAGCCGGGTTCCGCAGAGGCAGAGGCACAAGAGATCAAATTGCCAATGTCTGCTGGATAATAGAGAAAGTAAGATAGTTTACTTCCGCTTCATAGACTATTCTAAAGCCTTTGACTGTGTGGATCACAACAAAATGTGGCATGTCCTTAAAGAGATGGGAGTACTAGATCATCTCATCCTCCTCCTAAAGAATCTGTATGTCGACCAAGATGCCACGGTCAGAACCGAACATGGGACAACAGAATGGTTCAAGCTCGGAAAAGGAGTGCGACAAGGTTGTATATTGTCACCTTATTTATTCAACTTATATGCAGAATATATCATGTGTAAGGCTGGACTGGATGAATCCAAAGTCGAAATCAATATTGCTGGAAGGAATATCAACAACCTCAGATAAGCCGATGATAATACGCTGATGGCTGAAAGTGAGGAGGAACTAAAGGACTTATTGAAAAGGGTAGAAGAAGAGAAATTGGCCTGCTGCTCAACATTAAAAAGACAAAGATCATGGCAAACAGCAATCTCACTTCATGGCAAATAGATGGGGAAGAAGTGGAGGCAGTAACAGATTTTTTTTTCCCTTGGATCCAAGATCTCTGCAGATGGTGACTGTAATCATGAAATTAAAAGATATTTGCTTCTGGGGAGGAAAGCTATGACAAGCTTGGCCAAGCTAGTAAAAAGTAAAGATTTAAAATTTTCAACAAAGGTCTGCAAAGTTCCAACTATGGTATTCCCAGTAGTAACATATGGATGTGAGAGCTGGACCATAAAGAAATCTGAGCGCCGTAGAAATGACGCCTTTGAATTGTGGTATTGGAGAAGACTGCTTAGAGTCCCTTGAACTGCAAGAAAATCCAATAAATCAATACTTCAGGAAATCAAGACAAACTGTTCACTAGAAGGTATGATCATGTGGCTGAAGCTCAAATATTTTGGCCATATTATGAGACGGCAGGATTCCCTAGAAAATACTCTGATGCTGGGAAAGATTGAAGGCACAAGAAGGGGACGACAGAGGCGGAGATGGATAGATGAGGTCACTGAAGTAATGAACATGAACTTGACGGAGCTCAAAGGGGCATTGACTGAGAGATGCACCTGGCGTGCTGTGGTCCATAGATCACATAGAGTCGGCGCGAGTGAACGACTAAACAACAAACTATATATCATATATATAGTTGTCCTAATTGCGAGTTTGTTGGTAACGCATTGTTAAAACTTATGGGTTGCTCACACGTAAGTGAGTTTAAAAGTTAATTTCTTATTCAATTGCCGTTTTTTGTAAGTCTGAAAACAGCTAAGCGAGAAAAAAAATGGTGTCCGTAAAGACGTAATTTTTTTCAAGCCCGCAAATCTGAATACCTTTAAGGCCTTGGGGAAATTGATCGATTTCCCAAGCCTGCAAATGGTTTCAGACCCGTACAGCAAAGAGCAGGGAGAGGGAGGAGAAAGACACAGGGGAGGGAGAGTGGGGAAGAGAGTGGAAAGAGACACAGGGGTGAGGGGGGGGGGTAGACCGTGGGAGGGAGAGAGGGGGAAAAAGACACAGGGGTGAGAGTGGGGAGAGGCTCACAATGAGCGCCGAAGGTGCTTATCGCGAGGCTCGAAAGTTTAGGGTTGACCAAGGCCTGTAATGAGCGGTGAAGCCTAGCAGCCCGTAAAGTAGACGGAGGGAGAGGCTTGCAATGAGTGCCAAATGCGCTCAACGCAAGGCCCCCAAGTTAGAGGGGGGAGAGCCTTGCAATGTGTGGCAAACAGCATTGCCATTCTTAAAATGTTCTTGTAATTTTTGATGGGCAATCCCTAGTGTGTGTGTGTGTATATATATATATATATATATATATATATATATATATATATATATATATATATATCACATATTATATTTGTCCTGCTACGAGTCGTCGTCACGCTGTTTGCGTGGTCCGTACGAAAAGCGGGCGAGCCGTTAACCCGTAGAACTTTAGCGGGCTTAGCGATGAGCGCCGCAGGCGCTCATCGCCCAGCGAGCCTCGCGAAGCGAGGCGAGCCTGTGAGCGTAAGGGCCGTTGCTCACGCTTGCGGGCTCGCAAGGACAGGGCCGAGCCCGACATCCAGGGCCCCCATGGCATGTTGAGCCTGCAGCCCTCGCATAGCATAGATGAAGCGCCATCCCAGCAACTGAGGCCCTTGCCCGCAGCCCTCGCTGGCCGCAGCCCTTGGCCTCAGTTGCTGGGAGATGTCATGTACACCCGGGGACCCGCGCCAGGCCCACAACCCACCACACAGGAGTCCACCAGCCACCCGGACAGGCCTCCGACACCCACGGAGGAGGCTGGGAACCCCGCCGCCAGGGACAGGGCCGAGCCCGACATCCAGGGCCCCCATGGCATGTTGAGCCTGCAGCCCTCGCATAGCGAGGGCTGCGGGCAAGGGCCTCAGTTGCTGGGATGAAGCGCCATCCCAGCAACTGAGGCCCTTGCCCGCAGCCCTCGCCCGCAGCCCTTGGCCTCAGTTGCTGGGAGATGTCATCTACACCCGGGGACCCGCGCCAGGCCCACAACCCACCACACAGGAGTCCACCGGCCACCCGGACAGGCCTCCGACACCCACGGAGGAGGCTGGGAACCCCGCCCCCAGGGACAGGGCCAAGACCGACATCCAGGGCCCCCAGGACACGGTGAGGGTCATGAGGAACACAGCAGAGGGAGAGGGGGGAAAGGGTGGAAAGAGAGGGAGGGAGAGGGGGGAAGAGACACAGGGGGTTAGAGAGGGGGGAAGACACACAGGGTGTTACAGAGGGGGGAAAGAGACACAGGAGAGGGAGTAGAGGGGGAAGAGACATAGGAGAGAGGGGAAAGACAGGGGAGGGAGAGGGGGTGGAAGAGACACAGGGGAGAAAGAGGGGGAGGAAAGAGAAACAGGGGAGGGAGGGGAAAATACATAGCGGAGAGAGAGGGAAAAAAGAGACACAGGGGAGGAAGAGGGTGGGGAAAGAGACACCTGGGAGGGAAAGTAGGGGGAAATGACACACAAGGGAGGGAAAGGAGGGGGAAAGGAGACACAGCAGCACTCCACCACTAATGCTCCAGCAACATCAAAACAGATTGCCAGCTCTTCAACACAATGCTTCAAAATAGGTAAAGTATATTCATTTATTAATGTATTATATATTTAATTATTACACACCAAACAGCATTAGCTACCTTATAATTTCATTGCCGTCATTTTTTGACGGGCAAGTCGCTAGTATATATATATATATATATATATATATATATATATATATATATATATATACTAGCGACTTGACTGTCAAAAATCATTTGCCACACAATGTAAGGCTTTTGGTCGTCTGAGCACATCCAGCGCTCATTGCAAGCCCTACGCTGAGCGCCTTTTGTGTGTCTCGCAATGAGGGCCTTTGGCGTTCTTTGCGTCTCGTAATGAGCGCCTTGGCAGTTCTTTGCGTCTCGCTTGTGTACTTTTGGCGGTCAGAGCACCTTTGGCGCTCATTGCAAGGGCCGTGCTGATGGCCTTTGGCGCTCAATGCGAGCGTCTCTCCTGGTGTACTTTTGCTCCTCTGAGCACCCTTGGCGCTCATTGTGAGCCCTGCGCTGAACGCTTTTGGCGCTCATTGCAATCCTCTCCCCTAGTCCTTTTTTTTTTATACATATATTTTTTTTAATGATCATTAATTAATAAAATTATAAATTAATATACTTTACCTATTTGTAATTAATATTAATATATGCAGCAAGCAATATCCTGAAGAGCTAACAATCTGCTTTTTCCTCCAGCATACAATGTACATTTGCACTGTTGCGGACCTGAGGTGTAAGTGTCAGCAATGTGTGAAGTGTGTAGTGTAAATGGGCTGCATGCGCGAAAGCGTTTGTTTAGCTGTGTAATTCGTCATTTTGGAATGGTAATGTTATTAGTTGCAAGTTAAGTGTTGTAAAACGTCTGTGATTGTCTAGGTGTTACGTGGGTGTGGTGCATTTTCCGTTCTTTGTAATCGTGCATTTTATACCTCTTACCTTCCGGTGTAAAAGTCTTATTTGCTTGGCGGTATTTTGCATGTTTAGGGTTCGTGCATCCTCGTTTTTTTTTTTGTCGCTTAGGCGATTTTCGAGTGCCGAAACTCCCAGACGTCCTGGCTGTCCCCGCAAGCTGTGTGTGGGGTTTATTTTGTATTTTATTTTATTTGTGTTAATTTTGTATGTGCGCGGGTCTGCCGTTAACTTTGTATTTTTTGGGACCTCGTATTATTTTTTTTTCTAAGTGCCCCGGGTCGTTTTTTTTTTTTCTACGTCCTACTTGCTTTTTTGCAAGTAATTTTTCCACGCAATGTTTTTCAAACTGCTATGGGTCTCGCATTCTGAATTGTGTAATTGAAGTTTCTGTTGATGTGTAGTTCTGCAGGCCTTTGGCGCTCCCTGCCTAAGTCGTACGGGGTCTTAGGGATGAGCACATACGGCACTCATCTCCACCAGCGCAAGAAGCGGCCCTCGCTTCAATAAGGCTCAATTTGGGCTCTTACGAGCACAGGCTCGATTAGGGCTAGTACAGGCACAGAGACTTGTGCACTTCCTGCAACTTTATTGTACTTTTGATTTGTGGAAAGCTCTCAATCCAAGCAGTCGATGTAGTGCTCACCATATAACAAATGATTGTTGTGGAATACAAAGCCCTGCAAAAATCTACTGCAATAACCAGAATCTGCCTCACACTGATTATAGCCAATAGCTTGAAACAGTTCTGTATGTGAGTGATTCTTGTTTAGTGCAAAATCCAACCCGGTGCTTTGCTGAAAAGCTGTTCAACACAGTTGACATTTGCTTTAAGGGCGCAATGTAAGAAATTGCTATTTTTGGATTGAAAGAATGAGGCACATTGTATGCTCATTTGCATGTCCCCGCTTTTTAGACATGCAAATGAGCGTACAAATGTATTATTCATTGAGATTGATGTATGTATGTATATCTATATACAGTGGCTATAAAAAGTCTACACACCCCTGTTAAAATCTCAGGTTTCTGTGCTGTAAAAAAATGAGACAAAGATAAATAATTTCAGAACTTTTTCCACATTTAATGTGACCTATAAACTGTACAACTCAATTTAAAAACAAACTAAAATCTTTTAGGTGGAGGGAAGAAAAATAAAAAATAAAAAATAAAAATAATGTGGTTGCATAAGGCTGCACACCCTCTTATAACTGGGGATGTAGGTGTGTTCAGAATTAAGCAATCACATTCCAAATCGTGTTAAATAGGAGTCAGCATACACCTGCCATCATTTAAAGTGCCTCTGATTAACCCCAAATAAAGTTCAGCTGCTCTAGTTGGTCTTTCCTGAAATTTTCTTAGTCGCATCCCACAGCAAAAGCCATGGTCCACAGAGAGCTTCCAAAGCATCAGAGGGATCTCATTGTTAAAATGTATCAGTAGGGAGAAGGGTACTAAAGAATTTCCAAGGCATTAGATATACCATGGAGCACCGTGAAGACAGTAATCATCAAGTGGAGAAAATATGGCACAACAGTGACATTACCAAGAACTGGAGCTCCCTCCAAAATTTATGAAAAGACGAGAAGAAAACTGGTCTGGGAGGCTACCAAGAGGCCTACAGCAACATTAAAGGAGCTGCAGGAATATCTGGCAAGTACTGGCTGTGTGGTACATGTGACAACAATCTCCCGTATTCTTCATATGTCTGGGCTACGGGGTAGAGTGGCAAGATGAAAGCCTTTTCTTACGAAGAAAAACATCCAAGCCAGGCTACATTTTGCAAAAACACAGCTGAAGTCTCCCAAAAGCATGTGGGAAAAGGTGTTATGGTCTGATGAAACCAAGGTTGAACTTTTTGGCCATAATTCCAAAAGATATGTTTGCTGCAAAAACAACATTGCACATGACCAAAAGAACACCATACCAACAGTGAAGCATGGTGGTGGCAGCATCATGCTTTGGGGCTGTTTTCCTTCAGCTGGAACTGGGGCCTTAGTTAAGATAGAGGGAATTAAGAACAGTTCCAAATACCAGTCAATATTGGCACAAAACCTTCAGGCTTCTGCTAGAAAGCTGAACATGAAGAGGAACTTCATCTTTCAGCATGACAACGACCCAAAGCATACCTCCAAATCAACAAAGGAATGGCTTCACCAGAAGAAGATTAAAGTTTTGGAATGGCCCAGCCAGAGCCCAGACCTGAATCTGATTGAAAATCTGTGGGGTGATCTGAAGAGGGCTGTGCACAGGAGCTGCCCTCGCAATCTGACAGATTTGGAGTGTTTTTGCAAAGAAGAGTAGGCAAATCTTGCAAAGTCAAAATGTGCCATGCTGATAGACTCATACCCAAAAAGACTGAGTGCTGTAATAAAATCAAAAGGTGCTTCAACAAAGTATTAGTTTAAGGGTGTGCAGACTTATGCAACCATATTATTTTATTTTTATGTTTTTTCTTCCCTCTACCTAAAATATTTCAGTTTGTTTTTCAATTGAGTTGTACAGTTTATAGGCCACATTAAAGACGGAAGAAGTTCTGAAATTATTTATCTTTGTCTCATTTTTTTACAGCACAGAAACCTGACATTTTAACAGGGGTGTGTAGACTTTTTATATCCACTGTGTGTATATATATATATATATATATATATATATATATATATCATTGAGCAGTTGACATTTGTGACCTGAAGGCATCTTTGTGTTTTCTTGAGCAGGGTTTTTTAAATGTTTTCTACCTAGCCAGAGGTATTTTCTACCAGCAAGCCAATTCCTAATATTGTTGGCCTTCCAGGATTTTCCTCTATGTATTGTGGAAGTATTTAGAAGGAGCCCACTTTGGGATATGTAGGAATCAAACATTTTACTTGGTCTTCAATACTAAAGGGGAGACTGTATAGGATGCTTTTGTGTCGTAGCAAATCTTTGTGGGATCTTTCTGTAGTTTCCAGTAGTGTCTGTCTTCAGATGGTTACCTGTGGGCCTCTTTTACATAGTCCCAGTGTTCATACTCACTACAGCCCCTCTCTTGTCAGCTGGTTTTATGATTGTCGATCTTGTCTATTATTAATCTTAGATTATCTCTTTCTTTGGATATTAAATTAGTTACCACCTTGGGTTCTTTATCCAATAACTCTGCAGGCACGCTCTATCCAAAGCGCTCTATGTATCAATCCAGTGACTAGTAGTGCAGGTGCTCTATTGTTGTAATTTTGTTCAGTGATTCCAGATGTTGCATTGTCTTTTATGTTAAGAAAGAATACCTTGAGTTTTCAGAAAAATTCCTTCGTATCACTGTGAAGTTCTAGTTTGTCCATAGGTTGGACAAGAGTACATTGAAAAGTACAGATAGTTCATATTTGCTTGGGTTGACCTCACAATTGTGTTCTGGATATTTCATTGCTTCAGGTGAGTCTCACTTTTTGTCTCTAGTCTAGTCTGTAATTTCTTCATATGGACAGTTTGCATTTTCTGGTGGTACTGCTGTAGCCTATGCTTTATGTTCTCGCACTCTGAGTCCAGTTGTGGAGGATGTCCATCTCTACTTGTATTTTAGCTCTACTGTTTGCACAACTACTGCACTGAAATACAGGTTACGTCTTTTTTAGGTTCCGGTACAAAGTTGCTGTGCATATTAACTGTCTTAAGTATTGAGAGTTGGATTTGTCAGGATGAAACCTTTGGGGATGAGACTCTCTTTATGCATCCAGTTAGGAAGACGTCACAGTACAGTTGGTTAAGCTTCTCTAGAAGATTTTTGTCAAAGACAGATGGTCAGTTCAGAACAGTTTCAACAAGGGCAAATTAAGATGCATGGTTGTTTTCACGTTATTAGTGAATATATATAACAAAGTAAAGTAGGTATATTATTCTTTTGTTTATATAAAGTTTCACTTTAAATCTGAACAGGAAGCGAGCAATCTGGACTGTACTTGGTTAAGAGTAGTGTCAAGGGCCTGAATCCCAAACGTGTATTTCATGCCATAAGACAGGTCCAGACAAATTGGTGCAATTGCAAAGTGGCAGACAGAGGATGGACAGGAACAAACCCAAAAGTCAAGCAGTCAGGAAAAAGGAAGCATACTTTTATATAGGTAGTTTGAGACATAAAAATCTCCTGTCTTTAAAGCTTACTGGAGCAGCTGCTTAATGTCAAGGATGAAAGAAGATGGATGATCAGATTTGTGATTTAAGGAGAAAAACACAAGAGAAAGAAAACACACACAGAAGGAGACCCAGAAACCATGGTTTGGGTAAAGAATGTGTGCACTAAAGTTTCTGTCTCCTGGCATGACCTCTGTGCAAATATTTCTGTAGTTAACTAATTATATATTCGGTAATAACATTTACATAATTACACTTTCAAGCCAGGTCATGAGTGTGGCATGTTAGATGAACAAATATTTAAGCATTGAAATTATATACTTGGAATATATTAGCGTTACTTTGTTTTTCCCATGTTCATAAAAAAACCACAGAACGGTGATCTGAAATTTTTTTTTACAATTTTTATTATTTTTTGTAGTTTCAACCTTTTTAGTGGTTTGTTTAAAAAATTTGTATGCTATTTTCAAAACCATTTACACATTATTACATGCAGCTCTAGAAAGTTCAGATCTCATAAAAAAAATAAAAATTTATTCTAAATTAAGTGCTTATTATTTTTGATTAAACAAACATAGAAGCGTAGATGTCAAGCCAAGGTTACTTTTTGGGCTCTTGTCAACATTTCTCCATATTTCTTTGGATTTTGAAACTTTTCATAACTAGAGATAAAAAAAATAAAGAAAAAGAAAAAAAATGTTGTTACATGTAAATCCTCATATCTCTATGATCATATATATTAACAGAAATTACAAATGCATATTGTTCATAAAAACAAATTTCAGATAATTATTAAATACCTTATATTTTATGGTTAACATAGGAAACCCAGAAATCGGTTGAACTTACTCAGTGTAAAGATCTAGAAAATGTTTACATTATCCCGATAATGACTAATATGGACAATAGACATTATCTGTATATTTTTGACATTATATATCTTTATGCATAACATACAGACAATAGACAGATATCATACATGTACTGTACACATTCTAAAACATATCTTTAATTCAGAGCTATTATTACAAATAGAAAAATAAACTGATTTAGGAAATCTGTTGGTCACCTGACTGAAGTTTAAACCAGATTATTTATTGTTTGTTGGTGTAATAAATCAAAGATTTGTAGGTGATGCTTATTCTAGCTGCACATCTTACCCTTGTGTTCATCATGCAAGTCCATAATATATTCATAAATCTATGTAATTTCAAGATCATAATTCACCAAAACATTGGTACAACTTTGATATTTGTATATGATATTTTAAATAACTTAAAAGCTTGATAATGGGCAGCTTATTTTTTTATAAAGCCAAGGAATTATTAATGGTATCTGTTATTTTATGCCGTACAATAATAAATATTAATACAAAGGACAGGAGGCCCCTGCTTCTTTATCTTCTAAAGGAGATGATTTGGCAAGTGATAGAAAAAGAGTGGGGGAGAGGAGTAACTAGCAGTTATTGTGTGATTGTGGAGGTGACTATGTGTCAAATGAATCAGCAGGTCAGTTGGTATCAGTCACCAGTAGAAGTTAGGGCTATGGGTGAAAGCCTTCCTTGAAAATGTAGTTTCCTAAGTTCTCTTAAAACTCTGAAAGCCAGGGGAGAGTCAGGGGGCAGGAGAAGCACAAGAGAAGTCTTGTAGGTGGGAGTGGGAGGAGGACATTAGAGAAGGGGATAGGAGCATGTTCTGTGGTATACTTGAAGAAGAGAGCAAAGAAGTAACAAGGTGAGTACAAGTTGAGGACTTTGTATGCAATAGTTTTTTAATCTTATTCTATGAGGTACAGGGAGTCAATGGAGAGACTTCCAGAAAGGTGCAGTGGAGGAGGAGCGGTGGAAAAGGTGACTTGAGTGACATGAGCGGAGGTATTCATGATGGATTAAAGTGTTGATAGACCGTCATGGGAAGTTGAGTAAGATCCGAGTTACAGTAGTCAAGGCGAGATAAGATAAGATGAGGGAGTGTATTTTTGTAGTGACTTGTGCAATTAAAGTGGCAATTCTGATGTTATTTACGTGAAATCATTATATAAGGCTGCCTTTATAAGCGTTACAATTTTACATTTTTATATATTTTTAATGTGTAGGGTACCATTTTTTCCCCCAAGATGATTCTGATGCCACTTTCTTCAGATGACATGTCTTTGTAAACTAATGAACATGTCATTAAAACGGTTGACAGCACTGGAAGTTTTAGCTGACACATTTTCCTTTATACAGATAGAAGCTTAAACAGCATTCAAAGGTTTGTCCCAACACAAGAAATAATTAGTAGAAACCAAAATGGTAGATCTTACTGCAACATAATTGCCTATAAAATATATTAGAGGCTGCAGTGTCAGATATGACTGTGGTCTTTTAACAATTGTAAGCAAAAATCTATATGGTTATGTGCTGATATGTACTATTCACTAAAATAAAATTATATATTATAATAAATAATATTTAGAATTTTATACCTAAAAGGTGCTTTTCCATCTACCTTTCCAAATAAAACACTCCTTTAGGTGGATGTAACAATCAAGTAACTAGATGTAATATTATTCTCTTGTGAGCCGACTCTGGTCCGTTCATTCAGTATTCTCATTTTCATATTTAAACAACATTGATAATAAAATTGGCAAGTGAGCCCTTCTGAGAGTTCTATTAGGAAAAAAATGCAGTTTTAAATGCCACATTCCCACTGTGCAAATATAAACTTGCTCTGCATTCAAAGTCTCCTACCTTCTCACAAAGTTCATCAACAGAAACTAAAAATGATAGATTCTGAAGCAGCAAAATTGCACATAAAAAAAGGTAATACACTAGAGGCTATATATTTTTTTATTCCTAAGTGTAATGCTAACTTAAATACAGGGCTACAGTGTTGATTTAAAGATATATACACACATGAAAAGTAAATTAATACTTACAGATAACTGAAAAACTTCCAGTCTTCTTGACTTATGGATGGTCTTGTGTTGTGAAGCGCAGTCACAAGATGCTGTTGACTGATCAATATTTTTTTCTTAGTGTCTGCTTGACCCCGAACTTCATCTTCCTAAAAATACACAGTGTACATAGAATTATTCATGATAATGGTTTAGCAAATATTTTCTGCAGATCAACTGTACCTTATGACTATGGACATTGTAAAGATCCAGAATCAAGCAAACAGACACCCTTAAATAATTACTGCATGTTGCGGTATCCTTGATTGGTGTAATTTGTGTTCTTCACAGAAGATATATTATATGAGATATATATATATATATATATATATATATATATAAGCATTTTTATCGAGTAGTTATCTCTGTTGTTCATAATTCATGTAAATTATAAATACATTGTAATCAAGTAAATAAATATAAGAAAATATTTTCACAAACAAGACATATAAGACTTGAGTGACTTCGAGATTAGTTTGAAATGGCTCATATAATAATATCTATGTGAAGTAACTGATCCGTGGGCAGGTTTTCTTTTTTTTTTTAATGATTTTTAAATGGAGGCTTTTTTTTTAACCCTTTAAGCACTCATCCATTTTGGCACAGGGTGTTTCTGATTTAGTGTGTCAGTTTTTTTCTTTTAAAAGGAAAATCACTTAAATAGGTAATACATGGATGAAATCCAAAGTCTAGATTTTTTTTTAAATGCATCATCTATTCAGAAGCCTTTCTAATAAGACACATCCATTGTAAATTGGTTCTGTATAAATAGTTTTGTGATCCAGAGAATATAGCTCAGTAAAAATCTTAAAGGAACACTTTAGGTTGGAGAAAAACCTCACATGCTACCAATATGTATGTACCAATATAACAACAGTTGCAGTTTTACAATCCAGGTACATTAAAAAAAAAAAAAAAAAGTGTTTAAGATAAATTATATATTTAGCCGACTCAGATTGCATCATGGATTGCTAGCCTACCTATTCCTTGAGGGTCAGGGTATATAACTGGAGCATACTTTTCAATTTAGTTCTATTTTGAAATGTCAGTCTTTCAACACTGAATATATGGTTCTTCCTAGGTATCTTATTATGTAAAGAACAAATGCATAAATTCAGCCGATATTAAAAACAAAACTGAATACATTTGTTAAAAATTCAAGTCTGTTTTCATTCATTTTAATCTGCCTAAAATATTTTGTACATAATCAATGAAAATTCTTCAAAACAGCATAATATTAATGAGACACTTTAGTTCCTCTTTAAACTCCCATGGATACCTTTCAAGGTTTGTTAGTTTAGTTCTATTAAAGCACCTGAGCAAACCAAAGATTGATACTATTTTTTTTTCTAAGATGTTCAAAGACTATAATACTTATAATAATAATAATAATAATAATAATAATAATAATAATATTATATATACTTTGTTTCCTTGGTTATACATGTTTAACGAATGGGCTCAGCATAAAAATCTGAATGACACACTGAATCATCTTGAAAAGCACACTCTACCAATTGGTATGGATATTGTATAGGATTGGAGGAATCCAGCAGATTCTTAGTACAGATATTGCTTTATTTTCCATATAACTGCTGTACTATGTGCTAGGACTGCATATTTCTAGGCGATAAATTAACATTCGAGAATAAAAACTGGGAAGTTACAGACAGAAGAATTTGGAAAATGGTTATACCACATTCATGTAGCTGGCCTTCATAACACTGATCTCATCATTTACTTTCTGTAACTGTTCCTGATTAAGTTCCTGGTGATCTTCTTGTGAGGATGTAATGAACACTATAGGATGTGAAGGCACTAATTCTCCTACTGTCAAGCCAGTAAAATCATGTGTAATGGAATTGCTTCCAGATAAGCTCAGAGAAGTCTGTAAAGATAATTGAAGGAAGAGACATATTACATGTGCCAATACACAGCGGTGTGTCTGTATATTGTAACGTGATGATTTGCTGCTATGGAAGTTATTGATTACTAAATCTCTGTGTTTGTGACAAAACTCACGCCCTTGATGATGCCTGTGTGATTGCACAATTTGTACTACTATGAAATTCAACCACACACTAATGAAGAGACTGTCCACTGGAGTCTAATATTAAAAAAAACCTCTTGAAAAACTACACCTAAAAATAAACAAATATATTTTTATCTTTTAAATGCAATTATGCTGCTGTGGAATCTATTGTTATGGTTTCTGCTCATAAACTTCCTAAAATGGGAGAAGACTTTAAACACAGAAAGTTTCTATGTGTAGAGGCTGCTAAAACTACCAGTGCTTTCAACTCAATTTAAAGATCATGTGTTTACAAGGACACATCTTTCCTGGGAAAGAATCAGATATGATCAGCGCAGAAAATTTGCATATAAAAGTCTGAAATTTTGCTTTATAAAAAACATTCTGAACGTTAAGTTTATTCATTCAAAAGACCATATGAAAGAAAACCACACAGGACCTTTAGTATGATGCCAGAGGGTTTATAAACACAAATATACCAGCTGATGATGAGATACTCAATTTAAAACATCAAGTAATGGGTAATGTGTGCAAAGGATAAGAATGATATGGAAATTTGGGAAACCAGTTGTCATAATAACCTATTGAACTTAGTAATTAAAAAAAACTGAAGACAATGTGGTGTTCAGCTCAGTAGTTAGCTCAACTTCACATCATGGTAATCCAGCTTAGGCAGTGGCAGCGCAATCTACAGTTCAGTATAAAACACACAGGGAACCATGTTTTATTAAAACGATCATTATAACACAGGAGTCTAGAACATTACTAATGTGCAGACTGTTAATCTGTCCCTGCATGAAAATTGATATATTCGCAGACATTATACTCTATATTGTTTTTTTTTTATAGTTTTATAAGTTTATAGTTCTCCTATTCTATTACAGTCTCCACCGTCACTGATCCTGGAACCACTTCCCTCCCACCCTTGGTTACTCTTAATTTATTGATTCACACAAATTTCTTACAGCTGATAAATTAGCAACACCTGCTAACTATTCCTAATTAATCCTTTACACAATATTTCCTGGTGCCTTCTCCTTCCTCATAACCTCCTGCCTTATGCTCAGGCTCTTCTTCTCAACTTTTCCACATCATGCCTCCAACATAACCATCTCGTCTTCTATGCTCTCCTCTCCTTTTTTATGCTCCCATGGGCTACTCTCGTTCCTCCAGTCACTATCTCCTCCCTCTTCTAAAGCCAATAAGCAGAAACTCGTCAAGTCACACTCGCATCTCTCTCCTTCTGCTGGCTTCTGGAGATATATCTCCTAATCCAGGCCCCTCATCTGACATTCCCATTTGCAGGTTATACTATCTGACCACTAGGGGCAGATAACATCACATACTAGAGCCACTCATCTCAAAAGACTTTCAATCAGATTCTTTCCTTTTCCTACTAAATGAAAACCCATTCTAACTTTGCATACCTTCTTACCTAATTAAACTTCACTTTCCTTCTGAACCTTGATATTTTTATCTGTTTATTCTTGCTCAAGCTTCTGCCTCTTCCATTCCCTTTAGATTGTAAGTAGCAAATTTCCAGTTTTGTATGGTGCAAACAAAGATTTTAAGCTCAAAACAGGGCCTTGCATTTTCTGCAGTTTGTTAACCTTGTATTCTTCCTTGTTCTTATCCCCTGTATAGTGCTACGTAATAGGTTGGCGCATTCCAATAAGTTATTAATAATAATAGTAATAATAATAAAATAATAATAATAATACATTTTTAACTTGTGAGCTTTCAGTATGAGTAGGTAACAATTTCACCCAGGTACTACCAAGAAAGAAAAAAAAAATTAAGAAGGTACCAGATCTGATTGACTGCCATTTCCAACGTCTGATTCGTTTGAACTTCCAAAGTAGAGCCGCCACATGCTGGACTTGGGGTCTTCAGGGGGGAGTTCTACCATCTCCAGGGATATAAGTGACTGGTCTACAACTCTGTCCGGTTCTCCTCCTGAATCATCCGATACACTGCTATGGTTTAGGAATATCATTGAGGATGAACTTACATCACTGTCTGATCCTGAACCATTTTCCTAAAATATTAGAAAAAATGTGTTTCTAGAGAATACACTTGAATGTTTAGTATGCAATGAAAAAATGTTACAAATAGAAGTGGATTATTGCTCATACTTGTGGTAGGCTTGATTCTATGTTAGCATGGATAGCTTCTAGCTGAGCATTATACAGCAATGCTTTTAGATCCGCTCCAGTGAAGTGCTCTGTCAAAGCAGCTATTTGCTGAAAGTCCACACCATCTTCTAACTGCATGGACTGACTGAGACCTTTTAAAATTTCAAATCGAGACATCTATGAAAAAAAAAAGAGATTACAAAATGAATTATACATAGTCTATTTACATACACATTTACAAACCAAATATCTGAAAAATAGATGGTATTATTTTGTATGAGCTAAATATTAAAATTCAATTACTTCACTGTAAAACAGAACCCCCCCCAAAAAAATCTTCATTCTAGGAAATACCACACTGTACTGAAGGAAAAGGGATCAAAAGGGATTTAGAGATTTTATATTCAAATGGGCATATATCCCCCACACATATGTTTGTTTCCCTACCTTATCTGGAGGGGGGCAGTAGAGGCACTCATCTAACCGACCAGGTCTAAGCAAGGCAGGATCAATCAAATCCGGACGACTGGTAGCTGCCAGCACATATACCCCTGACAACAACAAATAAGTATTGTAGCTGATGAAAATGCAGAATAAGTCACTTTACTAACCATTTTAGTGAGAAAACAAGCAATGGTAGAGTTTTTACCCTGTAAACCTTCCACCCCATCCAGTTGTGTCAGCATCTGGTTCACCACTCTGTCAGTTACACCAGTATTGTCGTGACCTCGCCGAGGGGCTATGGAGTCAAACTCATCAAAGAACAGAATGCAGGGCTTGGCAGCCTGGGCTCTGAAACCACAAGAACCAGAAAGTGAGATGCAAAATCACGTTTTATACTTATGACTTACTGTGCATGTTTTCACTCTATAACAGACATTATCATAATATCTTTTGTTATTTTAAACCATGAAGTGACGTGTAGCTTTGAAATTATTTATTTGCTTGCATATGCACATATTTTCAGCAGCTTGTAGTTGCTTTAAAATAATTTTTAAAGGACCACTATCGTCTGACTATGAGCATAACTAAGCATGAAAAAAGGTTAGTTTCTAATTACAAACAAATATATTTAAATACCTCGGCTGGATCCTAGAAGCATTTATGATATTTTGATGGCAGCTTTGTGTTTAAGAGACATTTACATTTCTAGAGAGAAATGATTGCATTTATTGATACAAGCAATCTGCTTCTGGAGATAAATTGGGGAGGGGTGTGGTGTTGGTTGCAATCAAATCCAATAATCTAACAAAGCCTCCCAACCTTTCCCGCATTTCATCTACCTCTCATAATTTAACTCTCAAGAAGTGATGCAACAAAAATGTCATAGATTTCTTGAGCTACAGTGGTCCTTTAAATAAAACTTGGTGAACCTTAATGAAAAAAATAACCATATATTTATATTAATATTTATAAGAGCATCTAGTTGCTTTAAAATCAATTTAAAAGGACCACTATTGTCTTAAGTCTGACTACAAGCATAAGTAAGCAAGAAAAAAAGGTTAGTTTATAACTACAAACACACACACACACACATATATATATATATACATATTATATATATATATATATATATATATATATATATATATATATATATATATATATATATATATATATATATATATATATATATATATATATATACACACACACACACACACACACACACACTAGTCGTTTGCCCCCACTCTCCCTCCCGTGTCTTTCCCCCCTCCTCCCTCCCGTGTCCCTTTAGACCTCTGTCTCTTTCCCCCGTCTAGTGACGCGCGGTGCACACTGCGACAAGTACGGAAATCCGTACAAATAGTTTGTCAAGTACGCATGCGCTCCCCTGGAGAGCTACGCACACTGCACCAACTATATTCGTGCTTGAACAAATATACAATAATAATTAAAAGTAATATATATATACAAATAATAAGAGTAATCTATGAATGACCTTGAAAAGACGTCTCGCATTGCTTGTTCACTTGCTCCAATATATTTACTGAGCAGCTCTGGGCCCTAGTAAAAAAGGATCAAAAGTGAAATAAATTAAGATCTTTCAAAGATAAATGGTATGATCTCCTGGTACTCAGATTATTTGCTCACCTTAATGCTGATGAAGTTCATCCCACTTTCATGAGCAACTACACCTGCCAGCAAAGTCTTCCCTGTTCCAGGTGCCCCATATAGAAGAACCCCAGATCTGTGGCGTATTGGGAGGTTTGCAAATAACTCTGGATACTGTGAAATAAACAAAGTAAAAGTGTGGCATATTTTATATAAAACAAAATTCTGCCTGCTGCCAAAATAGCTAATTTGTCTCAGATACAGCAAAAGGAGCCTAGTTCCAGGAAGTAAATGGGCTCCAGGCAGCACAGAGCTTGACCTTGTATTTCACAAAGATAAGTGATTTCCACCCATTCGTATAGGGTAACCACTAGTTGGTTTTTCTACAGTTGTATACAAAAATGTGGCCACTGATGGCAAATATACATATTTTGTTGATTTTTTTTAAAGTAAACACAACCTATGCAGCAAACTAATTAAAAAAATATTTTTTTTATTCAAATGCCAAAACAAAAGTTACTTTTAAAAAAAAAAAAAATAGTAATTGAGGAAGAGTAATCAGAAGTCTTACTTGCGATCTCATCACAAAGCTCAATATTTGAAGCATGTAAAACAACTTCTAGATAAGGCAGAGGTATTTCAGAAGCAAGTGGTGTGGAATGATGAAGTATAAATGTTTTGGCCACAATCACCAACGATATGTTTGAAGAGAAAAAGACGCAACATTTGAAGAAAAGAGCACTTTGTCAACTGTTAAGCATGGAGGTGAATCTATTATGCTTAAAGCTTGTGTGGCAGCCGGTGGCAAAAGAAAAAAAAAAACACTGAACGTGGTAGGTAGATGGAAAAATAGATCAATATCAAAAAAATTTGGAGGCGAATGTCAAGCAGTCAGTCCAGATGCTGACTACTACAAGAAGAAAATGAAGAAGAAAATGATCCAAAGTACACCCAAAATACACACAACCAATAAACACAAGCTGATTATTTTGGAATAACCCTCACATTCTCCAGACTTGAACATCATTGAAAATCTTTGGATAGATCTGAAACATGCTGGCATGCAAGAGGATCCTAAAATATCTCAGAACTATAAGTGATCTGCAAGGAGGAAGGGAGATAAATTCCTAAAACACAAACAGAAAGGCGTTTAGATGGCTACAAAAAGCATTTGCAAGCTGTGTTATCTTCTAAAGGGGGGGGTTACGAAGTACTGATTTAGTAGGGCGCCCAAAAGGTTTGCACATACCCAGTTACTATTTTATGTTTTTCTATTTTTTAAGTTCATCAAATAAAAGGTAAATGTGCATTGGCATTTGCACAAAAATGTCATTAGGTTGCTGCAGAGAATCTGTTTATGTCTTTTCACTTAAAAAACAAACAAACAACAAAATAAGTGATTTACTCGGGAGTGCCCAAACCTTGCATATCAGTTTTAATTAGGTAACCACAATTTGAATCTGTCCAGATAACTTTTATGGATTATTTCACACAGTATTGGTTTGTGACCATCTTACTGAAGTTTTACATGCTGTCTCAAACATTGCAGTTTTGGTAGAGTGCAAACCAACATCAGAACAGACTTGTCTAGCATTTCAGTTCCATACCGTCTATGGTGGCGTGGTAAAGCCTTCCTTCAGTATTGGCACAACAGAGTAATAGCCAAAGAAACTGCACCCAAAGTGGTCATTATCAAATAGGGATATACCACTATAAAGTTGTGTTGGTTCTCAGGGGGCTGTCTCACCTTTTTATGTAAATCAATTAGTATCTCCTGATAGGGTAGAAGACTATCCATATTTGGCCTACTTGTTAATTGTGTTTAGGGAGATCATCAGCTTCCCACTGATAGAAGCAAATTATATCTGAGGGGGTTGCTTGTGCTAGTGTTTCACATTTCTGTTCTAGACTGGTCTAACTTCAGGAGAGGTACAGACTATGCTTCAAAATATATTTCTACTCAAAAGAGACTGCACGCTAAATGGCGTTATTGTACAAAGCATGTTATTACAATTTTGTCTATTCTAAGGCGTGAGTTTCTCACTTTGTTTTTTTATAGTGCAATTGTGCCCACATCAATGTTCTATAAGTTTCTAGGCACAGCTGCTTGTAGAATTTTGTTTAGTTGGTGGATTTTGGTAAAAAAATAAGATCATTCAGAGTAAACAAACATAAAACTAATATAACATGTGTTAATGCAACAAAGGATTTTGTGTGCTTCATTTAAATATCGCTAAATAAAAATTAAGACTGTACCTTCGCTGGTAACTCAATAGTATCCTTAAGGATCTGCCTTATATCATGTAATCCTCCGACCATGTTCCAAGATAGGTCCTTTGGCTTATGCAAGCGGGCATTTTTCAGAGACAAAGGTGTAAAGCCTTCCAGGGCTCCCTGGAAGTCTAATGTTGTCAAAACAAGCTCTAAAACATAATAGAGAAAGATTTTTAATGGTAAATGGAAGAGATTACTACCCAAACTTGTGTGTGACATGTGCATGTAATACAGTCTCTCACACTTCAACTTTCTACATAAATAGTTAAAAAACTGATAACATCATACCAGTTGGGTGGTACATGAATTGCACAACATTTTTTAGCCCATTTGAATGGAGTTAAATCTAAAAGACCATTGAAATCCCTTTTAATATATGAAGGCCAAGATTTGATCATGGGCAAAACACGTTTGGACAATAGAACATACTGGCTTTTATTTATCAGCTATAATATACAGGTAAGTTGTACGTGCATTCTCTAGTGCATTTAACTTGTTTAACTGAGGCTATCATGGTGATAATTATGACATTGGCATATTTAAAAGAATGTAAACCTTTCCTCGCCCTACCTTATATAGAATTATCCGTATTTTTACCATCCTTCTACTTTGTTACCTTATTCCTAATGTTTCAGTTTCACCCTCTACCTCTTGCCTTGGTCTATAATATTTGTTTTATATACATTTTCATTGATTTTTTTGTAACTCAGAAACTCTATGAGTAATCTTTGAGTGCGCAAAGTATCACCCGCAGCTTCCTATTGGTCTACATGGTCATGTGATGCAGGACTCAGCACCGCACAGTCATGTGAACTAACAGGGCTGTGGGTAGTAATATGAAGGTTCCCAGTTTACCGTCTCACACATGCTCTGAGTAATGGGAGGAGAGAGGTAAAAATGGTCACACACTGGAGATGAAACAAGGGACATTAAAGGTTTAGAAGCAATTCATAATTCTATATAAATTGGGCTAATAGTGCTTTTATTATACTAGGTACAACATATGTTTACACTGTTATAGTGTTCCATTAAGAGAACCCATTGGTTTAAATGGGATGTAACAAATTCCAGTTTTAAAATAGGTGATTCACTTGCTCAGTAACATTTGGATATTTTAGAAAAGGGGCATTTGGTCATGTGCGATAAAAAAATACATAAAATGAGTAAAAAAACATACCTTCTTTTGTATGTGTTTTTCTAGTTGCAACACTAGATTCAATGGATCTCTCAACAAGCATGGTAAAATCTCGCGCCACAAAGCCTTCAGTCTCTTTTGCAATAACATTAAGGTCAAGATCTTTAAAATGATCAATATCAATGTTTAATCTATTTTTTATTATACAACGCAACATTTCAGATCTTTGTTCCTAAAAAAAATAAAAAAAAAAAAAATAAAAAAAAAAGTATGAAAATGTACGGTAATTCTTTTGGTAAAAAAAAAAAAAAAAAAATATATATATATATATATATATATATATATATATATATATATATATATATATATAAAAAAAATCATACTTTTTATTAGTACAAAACAAAATAAATGCAATACAAAAGTTGAAAACTCAAAATGTCGGTTATGCAAAACTTTCTTTTCATTAAATTATTTCTACCTTTATTTATCCAAGGTGCTTTACATATTTATAAAAGAATCCATGTTTTTGGATATAGGGCAGGGGTGGGCAAGTTCAGTCCTGGAGGGCCACACACATGCCTGGATGTAAAGATATCCTTTTTGTGCACGCGTGAGTCAATCAGGATAACTGAAGAAGTGATTGACTCACCTGTGCACAGCAGGGATATCATCAAATCCAGGCATGTATGTGGCCCTGCAGGACCCAAGTTGCCTAACCTTGATTTAAAGGATCACATTTTACTGAATAAACTTAATAAGTGAAGCATAACGTGTAGTTTGTACTTGTAGCTCATATGGTAAGACCAATTCTGGTCACGGATGCAATAGGCCAAGCCAAGATCTCAGGAGAACTAAAGGATCAAGTTTATTGGTTTTGGAAAGAAAGTAGGCCAACCGCAAGGTACTAAATGTATGCAAGATGGGAAACGTTATTCCAGTAAACAACATGGAGGTAGAAGGAAAGGACATATGTTTGGGAACAGTGGAGGAATGCTTCTCTGGCCAATATAGCAATCAGCATTTAATACTCCTTTAAAAGAACACAAAATGCTTCTATATGAGAATAAGGAAGAACAAGAAACAATACACAGCTTAGTTAGAAAATCATAAAGGAAAAATATGTTGGTATACATATATTTATCAATGAAACCCTAGGACGTAAAAGGAGACAACACCAGCTACAAGAAGGACATAAAACCATACCTGAGCTGGAGACTGAATGGCTTTAAGGCACTGGAAAAGATGTGCTCCTTGCACAGAAATAAGCATTGGGTTCAAGGAATGTTGTGACTGACTAGTAGCAATTACAGTCATCAGAGTGTCCATGGAAATTATATTAGTCATCAGATCTTTCAACACTGCAAAATAGTTGCAAAAAGGTTATAATACATTTAATTGTTTACCATTAAAAGAAATATATATATTTTTTTAAACATCTCATATTTTCATGTATAGGTGTAATAACATAATAATAATTCACTATAATAAATAAGAAGGAGAATATGTGATCATTTTAGCAAAGCTCAGGTTTCAAATATGGTATAATTTAAAACTACTGCACCGAAGACAACTGAACCCAAAGCCTCAATGTCTTATCACTAATTAATAGCAACTATAAATAATATTACAAATACATTAATCTTGGTTGGAGGGTGGATCAGAAAAACTGACGAACAGCAAAAAATGCAAAACTTCAAGTTTAACTATACAGCAGGAAAATACAATTTCTTATATAATATTCAATTGAATAATTACATAGGGCCTCATTCAATTGCAAATTTACCCAATTGAATCGGACCCTAAATAAGCACATAAGATATATTTTTTAAAGAAGTTTTTAGTTAGTGAAAACCTTTCTTTTGGATAGATGCTTGCTAACAAAAAACTTCTTTAAAAAATATATGTAATGTGGTTATTTAGAGCCCTATTCAATTGGGCAAATTGCAATTGAATGAGGGCCATAGAGTAATAAATTATGTCTTATTTGGAACCTGAGCTAGTTCATTTTAATAATACATTTTAGACATCTAATTAACTCATCAAAAGATTTGTTGTTTGTCAGTAATATGTACCTTATCATTGAAGTCTAATACGTTGGACCCACATTTTTTGTATATACTTCTATAAGAAGGTACATATGTATCAGAAAAAACTATTAAGTGGAACGGTTAATCAAATGTACCTGAGACACTGGAATGTATGTGTTTAATACTTGGACACACATTTTTTTTTCATTTTTTTAAACAGATACATTCCAGTATCTTAACAGTTAAACTTAATAGTTTTGCTGATACAATCTAATTAAATGCATAGGTGTTATATACAGGTATTTATCTATCTTATGATAAGTGATGTTATGTGGTTACTATAGATGGTGCCTGCACTGACGTACTGGCGATTTTGGATCTGTTGGGTACTCCAAACTAATCATACGTGTGCTTGTAGGAGTCTCTCCATACCATTTTTGTAATATATACCTTTAGGTAAGATTTTAACCATATTTAAAATAAAGCCAACAGTGCACTAGCGTGTCATAGCATAAAAAACAAACATGCCAAGAGTATCCTTTTTTTGGCGAGGCCTGCTGCGCTCTACAGTACTATCAGACAGGCCTTGCTCACTATTTGTCTGATTAGATGGCATACGTGTATGGATTATAGGGGATAAAAAAAACTGTGCTTGAATATACTGAATGCCATATGAAGGAGACTGCCATAGGCATGGGGAGGCTGTTTATTTTGTTAGTTTAAAAAAATTGTATTGGTAGTGCTCCTTTAAGTTTAACAAGGACACAGTCTCCCAAGTTATACAAGATCTATTTGTAAATGTATTGATTTGCATCGTATATCTCTACCTTGCAAATCTAAGATAAGGACTTATGTAATCAATTTTCAAGCCGAAAAATATTGAGATACTGAATTTAATTTGGCTAAGTTTTAATTATTTTTATTTGGCTCAAAAACACCACTGAGCAGCATAGTTCAAATATTGTCTCTAAATAAATTTTTAAATTCTAATCTGCGTAGCTTTATTTCAGGTGAGTACACCATTGCATCACCATGATTCCAGGCCAGATTACCATGTGCCAGATGCTTGCTTTGGGCTGCCTCTGGACTCCGCTCCAATTCTGGTGTAGAAGGGACTCCAACAATGTGATCCAGATCATCCAACAATAGAATAGCTGGCTGTCTCCAGGCGACCTCTGCAAAGGCTTCTTCTAAAGTTTGTTGCATTTTATCAAATGTCTTTCCTGAAAGTTAAATATTAGTTTACTCTGTGTATCAAATTTAGAAAGAAAAACAACATAAATGCATCACTAAAAAAAGTAAATGAGACAAAATGATGTGGCATTTACCTTTTAATAATTTACAATCAATTTCTTCCACATAAGCATCCAGATTCACACAAGCTTCTTTACATAATGCCTTTGCAATAGATGACTTTCCACTTCCCTGGAAAACAAAGCACGGTCACCCAATGTCAATAGTGTATTGTGTAGCCAAATAAACAGATTATAGCCAAAAGCCAATTGGTACCTTGGCTCCGGAAATAAGGATTGCTCCACCACGCAAACCTGAAGCGGAGGCAATCAGCTGCCTGGACAGTGGGCGTCCCATGAGACAATGCACAACGTGCTCATAGCAAGATACAGCAAGGTTATCCACACCTCTGTAACACAAGCATATGACGCTCAGTCACTAATATGTATTCACTGTGACAAAAGTCACTGTGACTAAAGGAGCAAGGCACAATAATTATTACATAGAATACTATAAATTATCATATATAAATAAAAAACTTAGTTTAAAAAAAAAAGAAAAGCAAAGACACAAGACTTTAATTTAGATTATTAATCATTCCAGGGGGGGCAAATATTTATAGAACTAATAAAATTTTATCTTAAAGAGCATTTAACAAAAAATAAAATAAAATGGTCTGTACATTGTACTAACAAATTTTCTCTGCAGTAAATAATTCCTACAATATTCAGCACTGATTATGCAGCTTTATGCTAATGTGCAGCTCAGTACGCTAATTTGTATCTCATGTTTGATAAGGGTGGTGGAGAGGATATAACTGCATGATGACCTTCGGGGACATTATATTGCCATCATAGAGAAACACAAGCAGGCTGTCCTAAATAGCACACCAAAGCAGCTAATTGGTATGTAAAGCTACTTATTTGTAGAAGGATACATCAGAAAAAAGCAGCTAGTGTGAGGGTCGAAATTACAATCAAATGGTCAGTAAAACATAGGGCTATTTTTTCATGCTCTTTAACATAAACAAAAAAAAAAACAGCAACAAACATACCCTAAATTGCATATTTCCAAATATGGGAGATTTTGGTCAAGCTGTGTATCTCTAAGAGGTTCTTCAGATGAAGCAGGTTGAGAATTTACCTAAGAAAGCAAAACATAAATGAAGCATTGGGCAGTATTATAATACAAACTCTTTGTAGTCTGAAGTCTCTTACTTCCCTTGTTTGTCAAATCAGTTTTGTTCTTAAAGAACTACTCTGGTCAAAATTTCAAAATAGCCTTTTTTTGAAGAATTATACTTGAATAAGCAATATGTTCTTTTAGTTAGTTATTTTCAAAAAAGGTTTAATGATGTCCTCTGTCAACGTCCAATACAACTACAAAATAATTCCACTGGTACTGCAGAGACAAATATTGGGGTAACCTTCCTTATATTGGACATCCTAACACAAGCAATATTTGAAAAGCAACTGTGGTCATATATTTATTTAAATTATAATCTTTTGAAAATAGGCAAATATTTTTAGACTGTAAAATAAAAACAACAACATTAAACACAATGATTTTGCTGTGAGATCTACCTGTTAGTTTTCTGTGTTCTACCTTCTGCACACTGAGTATGGCATATAAAATTGCCAGTGCATTCACTGGGTGTAATGGAATGCTCATTCGTTTAGAAAGACCAACCCTCATGAGAAAGTAACAGTCAGTTGATTACAGAAAATAGATCCTTGCAGCAATTAATAATTGGGTAAATATATAAAAATATAAGAGGCTGAATTTATTTTGCTTTGGTAAAACATTAAGTCCATTACAAGTTTATTTGTTCAAAATAAAGCTGGCGTGTCAGATTTTCGTCAATTTCAAAGGGTTAGGATTAGGGTTAGTGCGTCACTATTTTACTTTGTAAAGCTTACCTGCCACTACCCTAGCCCCTAAAGCTTACACTAACAGGAAATTAAAAATTCGGCTGCGTCAGCTAGTGCCCGATGGCCACCACTGCTGGAATTCTACAGAAATTCTCATTAAACTCTGCCGCAATGTACTGAACACACTGGGCTGCTACAGTCACAGTAATACAGAACGGGGTGGATGTGGACCGCTTAATAGGACTTGTCTAATAACAAATGCAAATTGTTCTATTGTGCAAAACAAAAAGGTACATTACTCAAGTACCTGCTATTACTTGATATTTACATGAATTTTAGTCTTCTGCAAGAAGCTTGGACATAACATAAACAATTGGTCCTGGCTTTTCGCATCAGAGGTATGATCCACGATAATAAGGAACTCTGTCATTTCTGTGGAAAGAAAATAAACCTAGATAAGAATATAAAATTACTATCACATTCACAAAATGTTGCCCCTTGTTAGTACATTATTTTCTGAGTTTTATTTACTAGAACATATTTCCTCTCTCTCGTAAATAAATAGTACATTCATGTTCACATTTGAACGTCTAAAACAAGTTGAAAAAAACTTGTTTCATGACCAGATTTCTGAGAAATACAGTTATTACACTGCACTCTGGGAACCTTGGCAGGGACATGCAAATGTGCCCACAAAGACTTCGCTCTTGCAATCCATAACCATAATAAATATGGCTTCCCTTAAGCATATGCCCGCTGTATAAAACAGCTTTGAGCAAAGCCAGGGTTGGATTATACACAAGCCAGGAATCCATCATTTATATTTGTATATTTTTCAATAGTTAATTTAATTTAATCTAGTAATCAGTAAAATAAAATCCAATTAAATTGTTCTTATGAAAAGGTAACTTACTTCCATTAACAGGCATCTGTATATTATCGGAATTCCCCAAAATCCAAGGTGCTGCTAATGTACTGGAAGAATGCAACCAGGTTTTAAATGCTAATTTTATATCGTCACTGACATCACTATCCTACAAATATAAAAAAAAATAACAAAAGTGTCACATAATCACATATTGTGTTACACATTTAGCATTAAGTGATATTCCAGTATATGAAAATAATATTTTATTAAACTAGTTAGAAAGCAATGGCCAGTGCACTGAAGGAAATATTTGTATATATTTGCACAGTATTTGTCTACCTGCGTTTTTAGTATGACAGATTACAAATATTTTGTTAGTTGAACCCCTGAAAATCCCTGCTAAGATTAGCATAAAATTCATAATTTGTTTTGGCCAATCGGGAGAAAGCAGAGGTTAGCTGATACATTTGTATCATATTCTGTGGTTCCTGTGTTGCAAAACAGTCTGGGATATGTAGTCTCTAGCTCTCTCTATCCTTCTGCTGTGATTCAGCTGTGAGCTCAGACCCCACCAACAATGTGATTCCATCCAGCAGCAAGCACTTCCTTTGAAAGGTTAAACTCCATACCTAGATGCATTTCCTTTGCATACTTGGTTATTTAAGCTCCCTGTGGGTGTGCAAAGCTGAATTTTACTTTCTTGCATATAATTTACAGTACACTGAACTTGTAAACACATATTTTTCTGATAATCACGGTCTGTTTCTTACCAAACATTCGAAACCCAGGAAACTATATATACAGTATAAAAAGAGGGAAAGCATTGATTATTTTCTTATTTTACATACACTCCAAAATGAAAAGCATGAAATATTATCTTTTGCAAATATACCTCACTTGAGGCCTTGGCCATGCTAGCTCACATACATATATTTTATTGTGGAAAAAAAGGATTAGAGAATGTAGTAAATACATCTAGCAAAGGTCTTGATTATAGCAGAAATAAATCCTTTTATATTATAACTATTGGTAACTACAATAAAAAAATATAAATTGGTAAAAATCACCATGAATTACCATCAAGATCATCCTACCTGATTTACTGTTGTGTCTCCGGTGGCTTATTAAAGGAACATGGAACACAATTCTTGTTTTTCATGCAATTAAAACAGCATGCTTTAAACATTAACAAAGTTGTTTTTTGCATGAAAAATATTAAGAAAAACCTGTTGAATTTAATTGAAACTAATCGGAAATGCACAGAGCACACATTTTCTATAGGTTTCAATGGCAGACAGGTATGACTCATACATCTATATTACTGTTCATTGGCCGACAGGAGCAAGCCCCAAGATCAGTTAAACATTGTAATATTTTTTTCTGCTTTGAGAGCATTATTTGAAAAAAGAACACAGTGGTACATCATCAAATACCATATTTTAGATGCAACAGAGAAACATGCGTCCAATGTCGCTCTAATTCTGAAAGTAGGAGATAAGATTAGTAAGTGGGAACATATCCAGTGGTAATGATCTTCCTGCTAATCTCCCCCATTGTGAGAAATAAATGAATCATCTCTGATAATAGGAAATCAGATAACAGGATTTTAATAGTATTATATGACTACAATTGGCAACTTTCAAGATCAAAATTTAATAAAACAAAGCCTGCTTTCTGAATTTCAAGAGAGCCAGAAGTAGAAGAGTTTCCCCCTAAACACTACCTCCATAGACCAGTTAAATATATAGAGAACACCACAACGTAATGGCATATAGCAAGACCATAGAAACGAAAAAACAAGAATCTGCAAAATTATTTGTTCATCAATTAACGCCTTTGGTAATTTTTGTTTTATATTAAAACTGCTCACATAAATACAGCCTAAATATACATGGTGTATTTGGCTTATTGACCATGTGCATTTAACATGGGGGTTGACAAATGTATCTAACCTTGGCAGTTAACCAGGTTAGTTAGGAGCCCAACAAACATTTTTAGGAGCAAAGAGGTTTTTTTGTCGAGGTCTGATTTAACAGTTACTCACCATAGACAGTATTGGTTGCACAGTAAGAGATGTAGGAATTTTTGGGACACATTCAAAGGATGTTATCCTAACTGCGGAGGAAACATTAATGTTCAGCTTCTTCTTCAACCTACTGGGTACCTGAAATAAATGTATACATTTATATAAATATATATGAGATTCATTTAGATTGTCCAAGGAATAAATAGCATTATAAAAATACAAATACAAGTTCATATGTAATTGTTTATACGTGTTACATCCTCCGAGCCGAATCATGAAGATGTGTGTTTTAGAGAGAGGGGGAACAGAGAGCCACTGTATAAACAATTCGATAAGATGGATATAGACAATCACTGGGCCAGAAGCAGACACTTTTGCCAAACTAGATATAGGACTTTTAAACTCAGAGAAAGACAAAGTTTTCAAACAAATATTTTTTTTTCATTGTGTAGTCTTCAGAGAACTGTAATAGAGATCTCACAATTCGGCCCTGTTGTTGCCATCGTACACCTGTCTGCAATACTCTACACTGGCTTGCTTGTTTATAGTGAATCAATTTCAAGGTTTGTTTTCTGACATTGACCATAAAACTTAGTGGATCCGATTCCAAAGATACTCTGTTCCCAGCATTACAGAGATAGCTCTCTACAATTAGTCTCAATCTTTCCATCTGCAGTACAAAAGCTCTAATCTCTCCCCAAAAAGCATAAGTGTCCACATTTGGACATTTTTAAACAAGTACATTCTCATTACAGCTTTTAAATCTAATTAGTTTAGTGTTGCATATGACTCTACAAAAAAAATGGGTTATTTGAGGGTTTTGCACCAAATTGAATAGCATTCATAGGAATAGAAAAAAATATAAATATTAGATTATATCATCATAAGAATATGATTAAGAGATACAGACAAATTACTGTATCTTGAGTCAAATGAAAAAAAAGTGAAGATGATGAGGCTATATTACTATACTTGAAAATATTTTAAATCAATATTCAAACAATGAATATACTCTGAGCTCTAACTAAAAAAAGCAAAAAATAGGAACTGTTTTCACATGAGGCACAAAAGAACAATAAACAGTATAGTATAGAAAACTGAACCAAAACACATAAAAAAGTGTATCCTAGTCTAAATCACATTGTGCTTTTCATATAAAATATTGCAGTTCAAGTAAAGGAAGTGTGTGAAAACATATGTGGTTGTTAGTGAGCAGAGCAGAGTGTCAGAGTTTAGAGAAAGAATTAGAGAGAATGAACACAGAGAAAAAGAGATAGTAAGGGAGTAAAGAGAATGGAGAGAGTGCAACAAAGAAAATGGTAGGGGAAATGAAAGTGAGAAATGGATAAAGAAAAACTGAGAGAGAGGAGGAACAAAAACATAGCAGGGAAGAGAAGAATGAATAAGGATGGTGAGTATTCAGTCTGGGGGTCCTAATCCCCATAGTATTGAATAGTAGAAAGCACAAGTAGTTACGCACACAAAAGCCTGCTTATACCTGAACCAGCTGGAAATTGGCAATATGTTCTCAATGGGACAATGGATATCAGTAGTAGATTTTAAAAGGCACCAAGTATACATTATTTTTAGCAAACTCCACAAAGACTCACCCACACTTTTCCAACATGTGTGTTTCCATTCCTTGTATCATATTCAATTACATCCCTGAGCTCCTCAAAGCCATGCCATACAATCTTCACTACGGCATCTCCTTCGTAAATATCAGCATTCTGCTGTTTGCTCTTTTCCATGACTGCAGATCCCTTATTTCTCTCTGAATCATTGTTAGTTTGATTTTTTGCATTCTCTCTCCGCCTCTTTGGAGATGGAAGCTCTGAGATTCTACCAAGAGTTATCACAACATTAGGTGTGTAACCAGGGGGTTCTGGGTACCACAAGAAAACTTGGACAGTGTTATCATTACAATTATCAGTGTATGACTGACTGGTCCTAATATAGTCAGGTACACACTTGGATACTCTGAATACGGCTTCCACATTAATGCTGCGGAGAGAAGTCCTCATAAAGAGATCTTTTTCACTGCCACCCAATGTGAGTGAACTTTTCTTCCCAAAGGTACGAGAAATAAAATTTCCAAATGTGTCCCAAATACTGGTCTCTAAGATTACATCATCTGAAGGGTCCGATTCAAGAGGTGCACTTTCACTTGATATGGAGTCAGCGCTACTTTCTATTGTCGCACTTTGTATGTGTCCTTCTTCAGTTCTTAGAGGTGAAAAATTAGAAGAAATGTCTCTACTTTTTGGGGAGATTATGAGTTCAGTGAGGCGCTCTAGTCTGCCAAAATTAGCAGCAGGTGTTAGCGAACCTGAAAAACATAGAAGAATTACTACATTATAAAACAATGTATTTGTTCAATGGATCAGCCTTCCAACAGAAGTGGCAGGAACACAGAAAAATAATTTAACCATGACTTGGATACTCATAAGGCTATACTGAAACTGTTATTAAATCACTATAGAAGTGTCAAAAATAGGAGCTATATAAAAAGCAATATTCAATATTAAAATTTACTTTCAAATATTAGCCTCTCTGTTACTAGCCAAGCTGCTTTTCTCCATCTTCTAAAAGACCATCAATAGCTGGGAGTGGCTTTGGCCAAAATTTAGAGCTGAAAATTGTTTTTATTTTTATTTTTTATAAATCATTAAATAAAATGCGTGCTAATAATCAATGTCAAATTAAAACATACAGCTCCTGTTAGTGCATTACAGCTTTTGTGTAGATAGAATGGAGAGAATAGATTAGCCTACTGTTTCTTAAATGATGTATGATTCAGACTTTGAGAACGCAGTAGTGAGAACACCGAATGTATATAGAAATTACTGTCCTTTGAGTGCACAGGCTAAATACAGTAATAATATACATCTAACTAATCATAAAAAAGTAAGAAGTCAAACTGGCTGTCTGATGAGCCAGGTGAAAGTAGCCCAGAAAAGAAGGAAAGCGAAAGGTAGTGGAGATAAGAAAAGATTTGTCCAACTGAATGCAGAATTCCAGAGGACAGCAAGGAGACATTCTACAATGAACGATCTAAAAAGATTGAAGATAAATCGAATGGGTAAATTAAGAGATCGGTTAAAAAAAAATTGGGAACCTAAAAGGCACCTTTTATGCCAAAGTGGGCGTGATAAAAAAAAAAAAAAGACAAAAATGGTAGGGACTTAACAGAAGAATATCAGATAAAGAAAAGAAGTGGCAGGAATACACTGAAGATCTATACAGGAAGGATCTTAGAAGTGATGACCTCAATAATTTGTCCAATGAAATGGAGCCAGACATCTTGGAGAGCGAAGGACGATGGGCCCTAGGATGTCTTGCTGGTAATAAGGCTGCAGGAGGTGATGGAATCCCAATTGAACTATTCAAAATACTACAGGATGATGCTGTGAAAGTGTTACTTGCCTTATGCCAACACATTTGGAAAACTGAACAATGGGCAAAAGACTGGTAAAGGTCAGTCTACATCCCAATCCCAAAAAAAATGCAGTACCAAAGAGTGCTCCAGTTATCAAATAATTGCACTCATTTCACTTGCCAGCAAGGTAATGCTTAAGATTCTACAAGCTCGACTCCAACAATATATGGACTAGGAACTACCAGATGTGTAAGCCGGGTTCCGCAGAGGAAGAGGCACAAGAGATCAAATTGCCAATGTCTGCTGGATAATAAAGAAAGCAAGAGAGTTCCAAAAAAACATTTACTTCTGCTTCATAGACTATTCTAAAGCCTTTGACTGTGTGGATTACAACAAAATGTGGCATGTCCTTAAAGAGATGGGAGTACCAGATCATCTCATTCTCCTCCTAAAGAATCTGTATGTCAACCAAGAAGCCACGGTGAGAACCGAACATGGAACAGAATGGTTCAAGCTCGGAAAAGGAGTGCGACAAGGTTGTATATGGTCACCTTATTTATTCAACTTATATGCAGAATACATCATGCGTAAGGCTGGACTGGATGAATCCAAAGTCAGAATCAATATTGCTGGAAGGAATATCAACAACCTCAGATACGACGATGATACTACTTCGATGAGTGAAAGTAAGGAGGAACTAAATGACTTATTAATGAGGGTAAAATAACAGAGTTGGCCAGCTGCTCAACGTTAAAAAAAAAGACAAAGATCATGGCAAACCGCAATCTCACTTGCAGGTTTATAGACGGGGAAGAAGTGGAGGCAGTGACAGATTTTATTTTCCTTGGATCCAAGATCTCTACAGATGGTGACTGTAGTCTGAATTTTTTTTAAAAAAAAAAGACGTTTGCTTCTGGGGAAGAAAGCTATGGCAAGCTTGGACAAGCTAGTAAAAAGTAAAGATATTAAACTATCAACAAACACATAATTCGAACTATGGCATTCCCAGTAGTAACATACTATTTTGAAAGCTGGATCATAAAGTGCGAAGAATTAATGCCTTTGAATTGTGGTGTTGGAGAAGACTGCTTAGAGTCCCTTGGACTGCAAGAGGATCCAATAAATCAGTGCTTCAGGAAATCAAGACAAACTGTTTACTAGAAGGTATGATCATGAGGCTGAAGCTCAAATATTTTGGCCATTTAATGAGACGGCAGAAGTCCCTAGAAAAGACTCTGATGCTGGGAAAGATTTAAAGCACAAGAAGAAGGGGACGACAGAGCAATGAATATGAACTTGATGGAGCTCAGAGGGGCAGTGACTTAGAGATGTATCTGGCGTTCTGTGGCCCATAGTCGGACGCAACTGAACAACAACAAAACTAATCATAGTATCACTTCTCACAGATTGTAGCATTTATCAATTCATTATAAATGTTGGTTCTTCTCTCTGTAAGCTTTCTATGTAAAATATAGACAACGTAGTCTTTTTTTCTGTGTGGTGAACTTCATTTAGGGCAAAATGTTTTTAGAAAGAAAAAAAACTTTTACATTTTTAGCTTTTATATGCAATTATTCTTTACTGCCGGATCATTCATGTTTTCTAAAGGTGGGATCATTTTTCAATTCCAAATTAAAAGTGACAAATATGATAAGACAGAAAACCATATAATACAAGTAAAAAAATAAAAGTTTATATACTATCACTAGTGGATATCAGCTTCAATAGGAATAAAATTATCAGTAATATCATAGATAGGTAATTTTTCATACTATATGTAAAGTCATGAGTGATGTCATAGCTGATGTCATTTATATCCTATGTGATGTTATGAATGATATCACCTAATGACATAGATGATGTCATGAAATATATCACCTAATGACATAGATGATGTCATGAAATATATCACCTAATGACATAGATGATGTCATGAAAGATTGAATCAGAAAAACCTTTGTAGGTGCTGGAAGGAATGTTAAGGTTAAGTGCAACTATACTTCCCAATTTCTTGTGTTTTCTCTTGCCTTAAGTTGCCCTAACCTTAACCATACGTTTAAATATCTATCTATCTATCTATCTATCTATCTATCTATCTATCTATAGTTTTACTTTTCCAAACAGCACTTACCGATTTGAATGTAAACACAAGTATGCAGATCAACCCATACTGGGAATATGGCATTGGGATAGACTATTCGAATCTGATCCAGAAGGTGCATTTCCAGGGCCGACGCATGCAGCTCCTAAAAACAATGTATTTTTATATCGATACTATTAATTTGGTGTGTGAAAAGGAGTACATACATAACATGCAATACAGAATATATCCAAGTAAGCCACATGGGTTCTCTATCACTCAGACATATAATAGATTAAAGCAAACACAGACCGATGGGTGCATTCAATTCTTAAGGTATACAGCTGATTTTGAACGTTTGTCCACTAACAATGAAATCATCAGTCTATAATTTTAATGGTAGGTGTATTTTAACAATGAGAGAACGAATAACAAAAAAAATTAAAAATAGAAAAACACATGCAAAAAAAGTTATAAATTGATTTGCAGGTCAGTGAGGGAAATAAGTATTTGATCCCCTATCAATCAGCAAGATTTCTGGCTCTCTGGTGTCTTTTATACAGGTAAGGAGCGAAGATTAGAAGCACTCTCTTAAAGGGAGTGCTCCTAATCTCAACTTGTTACCTGTATAAAAGACACCTATCCAAACTATCCACCATGGCCAAGACCAAATAGCTGTCCAAGGATGTCAGGGACAAGATTGTAGACCTACACAAGGCTGGAATCTGCTACAAGACCATCGCCAAGCAGCTTGGTGAGAAGGTGAGAACAGTTGGTGCGATTATACACAAATGGAAGAAACACAAAATAACTTCCAGTCTCCCACGGTCTGATGCTCCATGCAAGATCTCACCTCGTGGAGTTTCAATGATCATGAGAACGGTGAGGAATCAGACCAGAACTACACAGGAGGATCTTGTTAATGATCTCAAGGCAGCTGGGACCATAGTCACCAAGAAAACAAATGGTAAAACACTATGCCATGGAGGACTGAAATCCTGCACCGCCCGCAAGGTCCCCCTGCTCAAGAAAGCACATGTACAGGCCCTTCTGAAGTCTGCCAATGAACATCTGAATGATTCAGAGGAGAACTGGGTGAAAGTGTTGTGGTCAGATGAGGCCAAAACCAAGATCTTAGGCATCAACTCAACTCTCTGTGTTTGGAGGAGGAGGAATGCTGCCTATAACCCCATGTTATTCTGTCTCTCACTGTTAAAAATATACCTACCATTACAATTATAGACTGATCATTTCTTTGTCAGTGGAATAACTTTCAAAATCCCCCCCCACACACACACCCATAAGAGGTTGTGCAACGATGTGTAATATAATAATATAATAAGAAATAATAAGCAGATCTACAGTTGAAAGTACAAACTCATTCTCACTACCACTATTTTATTATTGAAGCAAATTATCAGGCACAGAATTCCTCATATATTAATCTTCATAAGAGATAATGTATTGTAAGAGCATCAACTTGTGAAAAGAGAAATACAATTGATATTAGGGAAGGATTTAAACCACAATTCTAACAATGAGCCATATAACTTGTTATATTAGTATCCACGTATAATATCTAACACACTATGGATGAATAAAAGGGGTGGGAAAATGTATGTGCACATACAGATCCCTGTGTAAAACTAAATATCTTGAGATTTAGTAATAAACATTGTTTCTATATTAATTGTATATTACCAGTATTTCCCAATCATCAGCCGACAGAGGCTCGACAATAACTTCCTTACACGATGTGACATTGGGGCACTGCTTGAGGAACACCTGAAAGAAACCATAATCCTTAGTAACATTATTTTCAAGTATTAAATTAAAAAATATATATTTTTGCAGACATTGCTATGATTACCATTTATAGACATCTATAGTGAATGTCATGATACAATAAATCATGTGACAACTGGTTGCAAAATGCACTTATTTACCCCAGTGTTACAGTATTATGTAGTTGCATAGCCTGCCCATCCTTATCAAGCAGAATGAGCTGCATATTAGCATAACACAAACAATGCTGTATATCTTGAGTGATTCAGGGTGTAGATAAATGGACAGTACAGTGTTTTTAATGCTATTTAAGAAAAAATAACATATCTAGTTCAAATAACCAAATCATACCACTTCATTAACAAATACTTTTCCTCCATACCTGCTGCTCATGAGAGAGTCCCCAGGTCTCAGCCAGCTGTCTATTAAGCTCAACGATATTCTCAGATTCGTAACTGCTTCTATTTTCCACCCAGCCAAGATACACAGGCTGCTCGCCCCATGATACCTCCACTGCATAATGCTGTACATGAAATAATCAAGCTGTGGTTAAATATCCATATTGTGTATGGTACTGGAATGGCATATATATGCAGAAATAAAACTTATATTGTGGGAACGCAATATAAAAAGATACATATAAAAGCAATATCAACCTATTATACTGATCTTCACTACTTAATGCTCACAAAAGGTCATCTGAACTGAATCTGCTTGTAGTGGTGCTTGCCCTACAAGGATACTTCATGCGCTATGTCAGACTCAAAGATAAGCTTTCAAGCATCACATATAATATTTTGTATTGATACTATCATGATCCCCCTGACCAGCCCCGTCAAGCCAGTCACGTAAGGCCTCGCGATGAACGCCTGTGGCGCTCATTGTAGCCCTGTCAAACCCATAACATATGGTAATGGACTTATTATAACATATTAAATAACTATAAAACATACTGAGCCCAGTCCCCCAAGCACATATTCCCATGAGGCAGTCCTGATAGGAGTCTTTAAGCAGCCAGGGTAATGGCCATCTTCAAAATCCTAATCATCCTGGGCAGATCATATTAGTCCCAAGGACTGTTGGTCAGGGGGATCATGACAATATCAACACTTATTAAGACCAAGCAGGATGCTTCCAATCCCCTCCTTCCCATGGAATGTGCTGAAGTATATAAAAAAATTACAGCCACTTCCCAAAGATGGCCACACACAGAGGTAAATTATGAAGAACACCTACCACACACACAATACCTTGCTTTTATGGGAATAGAAGTTATAGTGTTTAAATAATAATACTTTCTTTGATCATGGTCTTTGAAGGTCAAGTGTGTACCATTCTAGTATGCATACTTAAATTGTGTCTCTATTTTTCTTTTGAGGAATGGATATTGAGGTGTAAAGTCTTCTTTACCACAGGCTTCAGACTGAAGACCGAATGTCACATAGAATGTATTCATAGTATTTCTCTACTTGCTTTAGATGTGCAAAGTGGACCAGTGTTCTGTTTTGGTTTAAAAGTAAATAACAAACACATGGCAAAAACTTATCTCTGTGACTGAAATCCTCACTTTACAAAACTTTATTGGAACTTGGCTTTTGTAAAAAAATGAATGACATTTTATGAAAAATATCTACATGAATGAATGAAATGTTATATTAATAGTTACATGGTACAAGTGCTGCTGATTCTGTTTTAGCTCTTCCCAAGCTAGGATCTCATAATATAGTCACTCATTAACATTGCTCTTTTATCTGCGGGTTTACTGGTAGGATCAAAGGTTTCTTTACAGGAGTATACGGAGAAAGAGTCACGTACAGTTTCTAATTACTGCACATCATGGTTATTAGCTGTTTTTTATTTGTATTTACTTTATTAATAAGGATGCAATTTTATTGTATAATTAAAGAATTACCAAACTACTACAAATAAGTATATGCTGCAGGGGAAAATCTTATTAACATGTTTTTCTCAATAAAATTTGCCACTGATGTCGATATGACTTTCAGATGTAATATTATCTACTCCAAATGACTAAAGAGAGAATGAACTTCTTTGCATCATAGCCACAGTCATTGGAAGTTGTGTTGTGAGTGGATTACCTACCATGTCAGCAATACAAGTAGATAACATCATACAAAATAACAAAAAAGCCTGGTCTCAGTACCCCCCTCTCTACCTCGGGTGCCTGGTCTCGGTACCCCCCTCTCTACCTCGGGTGCTTGGCCTCGGTACCCCCCTCTCTCACCCGGGTGACTGGCCCCTGTACCCCCCTCTCTCACTCGGTTGCTTGGCCTCGGTACCCCCCTCTCTACCACGGGTGCCTGGTCTCGGTACCCCCCTCTCTACCACGGGTGCCTGGTCTCGGTACCCCCCTCTCTACCTCGGGTGCCTGGTCTCGGTACCCCCCTCTCTACCTCGGGTGCCTGGTCTCGGTACCTCCCTCTCTACCTCGGGTGCCTTGTCTCGGTACCCCCCTCTCTACCTCGGGTGCCTGGTCTCGGTACCCCCCTCTCTCACTCGGGTGCTTGGCCTCGGTACCCCCCTCTCTCACCCGGGTGACTGGCCCCTGTACCCCCCTCTCTCACTCGGGTGACTGGCCCCTGTACCCCCCCTCTCTCACTCGGTTGCTTGGCCTCGGTACCCCCCTCTCTACCACGGGTGCCTGGTCTCGGTACCCCCCTCTCTACCTCGGGTGCCTGGTCTCGGTACCCCCCCTCTCTACCTCGGGTGCCTGGTCTCGGTACCCCCCCTCTCTACCTCGGGTGCCTGGTCTCGGTACCCCCCTCTCTACCTCGGGTGCCTGGTCTCGGTACCCCCCTCTCTACCTCGGGTGCCTGGTCTCGGTACCCCCCTCTCTACCTCGGGTGCCTGGTCTCGGTACCCCCCCTCTCTACCTCGGGTGCCTGGTCTCGGTACCCCCCTCTCTACCTCGGGTGCCTGGTCTCGGTACCCCCCTCTCTACCTCGGGTGCCTGGTCTCGGTACCCCCCTCTCTACCTCGGGTGCCTGGTCTCGGTACCCCCCTCTCTACCTCGGGTGCCTGGTCTCGGTACCCCCCTCTCTACCTCGGGTGCCTGGTCTCGGTACCCCCCTCTCTACCTCGGGTGCCTGGTCTCGGTACCCCCCTCTCTACCTCGGGTGCCTGGTCTCGGTACCCCCCTCTCTACCTCGGGTGCCTGGTCTCGGTACCCCCCTCTCTACCTCGGGTGCCTGGTCTCGGTACCCCCCTCTCTACCTCGGGTGCCTGGTCTCGGTACCCCCCTCTCTACCTCGGGTGCCTGGTCTCGGTACCCCCCTCTCTACCTCGGGTGCCTGGTCTCGGTACCCCCCTCTCTCACTCGGGTGCCTGGTCTCGGTACCCCCCTCTCTCACTCGGGTGCCTGGTCTCGGTACCCCCCCTCTCTCACTCGGGTGCCTGGTCTCGGTACCCCCCTCTCTCACTCGGGTGCCTGGCCTCTGTACCCCCCTCTCTCACTCGGGTGCCTGGCCTCTGTACCCCCCTCTCTCACTCGGGTGCCTGGCCTCTGTACCCCCCTCTCTCACTCGGGTGCCTGGCCTCGGTACCCCTCTCTCTCACCCGGGTGACTGGCCCCAGTACTCCCCTCTCTCACTCGGGTGCTTGGCCTCAGTACCCCTCTCTCTCACCCGGGTGACTGGCCCCGGAACCCCTATCTCTTACTCGGGTGCTTGGCCTCGGTACCCCTCTCTCTCACCCGAGTGACTGGCCCCGGTACCCCCCTCTCTCACTCGGGTGCTTGGCCTCGGTACCCCTCTCTCTCACCCGAGTGACTGGCCCCGGTACCCCCCTCTCTCACTCGGGTGCTTGGCCTCGGTACCCCCCTCTCTCACCCGGGTGACTGGCTCCGGTACCCCTCTCACTCGGGTGCTTGGCCTCGGTACCCCTCTCTCTCACCCGAGTGACTGGCCCCGGTACCCCTCTCACTCGGGTGCTTGGCCTCGGTACCCCTCTCTCTCACCCGGGTGACTGGCCCCGGTACCCCTCTCTCTCACCCGGGTGACTGGCCCCGGTACCCCTCTCTCTCACCCGGGTGACTGGCCCCGGTACCCCTCTCTCTCACCCGGGTGACTGGCCCCGGTACCCCTCTCTCTCACCCGGGTGACTGGCCCCGGTACCCCTCTCTCTCACCCGGGTGACTGGCCCCGGTACCCCTCTCTCTCACCCGGGTGACTGGCGCGGTACCCCTCTCTCTCACTCGGGTGCCTGGCCTCTGTACCCCCCTCTCTCACTCGGGTGCCTGGCCTCGGTACCCCTCTCTCTCACCCGGGTGACTGGCCCCGGTACCCCCCCTCTCTCACTCGGGTGCCTGGCCTCGGTACTCCCCTCTCTCACTCGGGTGCTTGGCCTCGGTACCCCTCTCTCTCACCCGGGTGACTGGCCCCGGAACCCCTCTCTCTCACCCGGGCGACTGGCCCCGGTACCCCCCTCTCTCACTCGGTTGCTTGGCCTCGGTACCCCTCTCTCTCACCCGAGTGACTGGCCCCGGTACCCCCCTCTCTCACTCGGTTGCTTGGCCTCGGTACCCCTCTCACTCACCCGAGTGACTGGCCCCGGTACCACCCTCTCTCACTCGGGTGCGTGGCCTCGGTACCCCTCTCTCTCACCCGGGTGACTGGCCCCGGTACCCCTCTCACTCGGGTGATTGGACTCGGTACCCCTCTCTCTCACCCGGGTGACTGGCCCCGGTACCCCCCTCTCTCACTCGGGTGCTTGGCCCCGGTACCCCTCTCTCTCACACGGGTGACAGGCCCCGGTACCCCCCTCACTCGGTGCTTGGCCTCGGTACCCATCTCTCTCACCCGGGTGACTGGCCCCGGTACCCTGCTCTCTCACTCGGGTGCCTGGTCTCGGTACCCCCCTCTCTCACTCGGGTGCCTGGTCTCCATACCCCTCTCTCTCACTCGGGTGCCTGGCCTCGGTACCCCTCTCTCTCACCCGGGTGACTGGCCCCGGTACTCCCCTCTCTCACTCGGGTGCTTGGCCTCGGTACCCCTCTCTCTCACCCGGGTGACTGGCCCCGGTACCCCCCTCTCCCCCTCTCTCACTCGGGTGCTTGGCCTCGGTACCCCTCTCTCTCACCCGGGTGACTGGCCCCTGAACCCCTCTCTCTCACTGGGGTGCTTGGCCTCGGTACCCCTCTCTCTCACCCGGGTGACTGGCCCCGGTACCCCTCTCACTCGGGTGCTTGGCCTCGGTATCCCTCTCTCTCACTCGGGTGCCTGGTCTCGGTACCCCTCTCTCTCACCCGGGTGACTGGCCCCGGTACCCCTCTCACTCGGGTGCTTGGCCTCGGTATCCCTCTCTCTCACTCGGGTGCCTGGTCTCGGTACCCCTCTCTCTCACTCTGGTGCTTGGCCTCGGTACCCCTCTCTCTCACTCTGGTGCTTGGCCTCGGTACCCCTCTCTCTCACCCGGGTGACTGGCCCCGGTACCCCCCTCTCTCACTCGGGTGGTTGGCCTCGGTACCCCTCTCTCTCACCCGGGTGACTGGCCCCGGTACCCCTCTCACTCGGGTGCTTGGCCTCGGTACCCCTCTCTCTCACCCGGGTGACTGGCCCCGGTACCCCTCTCACTCGGGTGCTTGGCCTCGGTACCCCTCTCTCTCACCCGGGTGACTGGCCCCGGTACCCCCCTCTCTCACTCGGGTGCTTGGCCTCGGTACCCCTCTCACTCGGGTGCTTGGCCTCGGTACCCATCTCTCTCACCCGGGTGACTGGCCCCGGTACCCTGCTCTCTCACTCGGGTGCTTGGCCTCGGTACCCCTCTCTCACCCGGGTGACTGGCCCCGGTACCCCTCTCACTCCGGTGCTTGGCCTCGGTATCCCTCTCTCTCACCCGGGTGACTGGCCCCGGTACCCCCCACATCCAGGACTCTATTACCTGCTCCAGTCGCAGCCTAGTTCGCAGCCCCGGTGTGACCCGCAGGAAGCTGTCTTTGGCCCCGGTCAGTCTCAGGGTCACCGCGGCTCCCGCGGTCCCCCCGCCTAGCATCCCTAAGACTCCTGCAGCGGGTCACCACATCTGACCTGTCACCTGGAGCCTGCAGGCAGACCAGACCATGTGAAGTGTGCGGGAGGGGCTGTAATTGGGATCTTGAGTGTCGGCTCAATCCCCTGCACGAAATGATACAATACAATATAACTATGCATAGAAAATAATGGACAGGGAGCAAAATTGTATATCGCGAGCTTGTGATAATATTCTTTCGTTCAGTCTCCCCCTGCTCTCTGTGAACATGGAATCTACCGTCCAATCAGCGTGAGTGTTTGACTCAATCAGTTTCCGTCTTGTGACGCCATCGCGGAAGCTGCCCTGGAGAAAGATGGCGGCAGCTGGGAGCTCTGGGGTTCAAATTGACGTACAAGCACATCATGAGCAGCGGAAAATCTGCGGATCTAGAGCCAAATACCGAGAGGGCAGGAGTCCGAGAGCGGTCAAAGTACGTGAGATTATAACGGCACCGAGCTAAGAGCATCACTAAGTGGGGATAGGTCATTAGCAATGATTAGACTGAAGGTCTCTATGGCAACCACTGTGTGCAGCATCAGTGTAGTACTGATACCTAGTGTGAGTATGTTTATAAGGGGACTGTAAGGTGCAGTGGGTATAGAAAGAGCAACCGGTTATATAGAAATACCAAAACAATATAACAAGACAACAGGCGGCCTGTTGCAGAAAAGTGATGTCCTTATACCAAAGAGTTTACAATTTAGTGGGTAGGACTGGAGTGTGAGTATGAGAGTATGGTGCAGGGTAACAGATGCAGGATGGCAGGGAGTAAGGCATTGTGTAAAAGATGCAGGATGGCAGGGAGTAAGGCATTGTGTAAAAGATGCAGGATGGCAGGGAGTAAGGCATTGTGTAAAAGATGCAGGGTGGCAGTGCAGGGTAACATATGCATGATGGCAGGGAGCTACCAGGTGCCGAATGGCAGTAAGTATGGTGCAAGATGGCAGTATGGTGCAGGCTACCAGGTGCAGGATGGCAGTAAGTATAGTGCAGGCTACCAGGTGCAGGATGGCAGTAAGTATGGCAGTATGGTGCATGGTACCAGGTGCAGTATGGTGCAGGGTAACAGATGCGGGATGGCAGTATGGTGCGGGGTAACAGATGCGGGATGGCAGTATGGTGTAGCGTAACAGATGCCGCTATGGCAGGGAGTATGGTGTGGCGTAACAGATGCCGCTATGGCAGGGAGTATGGTGTGGCGCAACAGATGCCGGTATGGCAGGGAGTATGGTGTGGCGCAACAGATGCCGGTATGGCCGGGAGTATGGTGTGGCGCAACAGATGCCGGTATGGCCGGGAGTATGGTGTGGCGCAACAGATGCCGGTATGGCAGGGAGTATGTTGTGGCGCAACAGATGCCGGTATGGCAGGGAGTATGTTGTGGCGCAACAGATGCCGGTATGGCAGGGAGTATGTTGTGGCGCAACAAATGCCGGTATGGCACGGAGTATGGTGTGGCGCAACAGATGCCGGTATGGCAGGGAGTATGGTGTGGCGCAACAGATGCCGGTATGGCAGGGAGTATGGTGTGACGCAACAGATGCCGGTATGGCAGGGAGTATGGCAGGATGGTGCAGGATGGCAGGGAGTATGGCAGGATGGTGCAGGATGACTGGGAGTATGGTGCACGATTGCGTGGAGTATGGCTGAATGGTGCAGGATGGCGGGGAGTATGGCTGAATGGTGCAGGATGGCGGGGAGTATGGCTGGATGGTGGGGCGTATGGCTGGATGGCAGGGAGGATGGTGGGGCGTATGGCTGGATGGCAGGGAGGATGGCGGGGCGTATGGCTGGATGGCAGGGAGGATGGCGGGAAGTACACTGTCTTCATGAGCTGCCCAGGGAAGAAACCAATTAGGAACTATTTGTAGGATTTTAGGCAGAAAAAATAGCTTTTTAAGCATTTCTTAAACCTGAAGTACATACAAGTATAGCTAGCGTTATATTATATTCCTATTGAAATCCATAAACCTTCCATGTCACTTTTGTATCAATCTTTATGATCAATTTTGTTTTTTTTATAATGTCCTGGTCAGTGATTCAAAACCTTCTGTGTTTTTGTTCTAGGTATACACAGTCAATTTGGAATCCCGTTACCTGTTGGTACAAGGTGTTCCAGCCATAGGTGTTATGAAGGAGTTGGTTGAACATTTTGCCTTATATGGTGCTATAGAAGAGTACAACGCTTTAGATGAATATCCTGCTGAACAGTTCGCAGAGGTGTATCTCATTAAGTTTCAGAGATTGCAAAGTGCAAGGTATATATCTGACATAGCCCTTATGGCACAATACCATATGTATTTATTTTGTAGTAATTGTATTTTCACTCTATCTTTTATTCACTTGCAAATATAAATGTGAAGATATAAAATTGAGCAGTAATAGATTACACGTCAACTCGCCGTTTGAGAGATTTCTCCTTTTAGCCTTAATCTCAATTTAGAGAGTGTCTATATGTAATAGATGGGAAAGAAGTGGAGGCAGTGAAAGATTTTATTTTGCTGGGATCCAAGATCTCTTCAGATGGTGACTGAATCCATGAAATTAAGACTTTTGCTTCTGGGGAGGAAAGCTATGGCAAGCTTGGACAAGCTAGTAAAGATAATTATTTGCATAGTTCAAACTATGGTATTCCCAGTAGTATGGACCATAAAGACGGCTGAGCACCATAGAATTGATACCTTTAAATTGTGATGTTGCCGAAAACCACTTGGTGTTCCTTGGCCTGCAAGAAGATCAAATAAATCCTTCAGGAAAGAAAGACAAAATGTTCAGTGGAAGGTCTGATCATGAGGCTGAAGCTGAAATACGACAGGTTTCCCTAGAGAAGACTCTGATACTGTGAAAGATTGAAGGCACATGAAGAAGGGGGAGACAGAGATGGATAGATGAGGCCACTGAAGCAATGAATATAAGCTTGATAGAGCTCAGGGGGGCAGTGGCTGACAAATGTGCCTGGCATGCTGCAGTCCTTGAGGTCATAGAGAGTTGGACACTACTGAACAACTAAACAACAACAGACCACTATTTCTGAGTTTTTTTTGTTAGCCTTAATGTCAATTTAGCTACAGAGTATGCATCCTATCTGTCTATCTCATTGTGTTATGCTATGAAAGTATTCGTTTTATCTTTCTATGTGTTTATCATGCATTTTCTTTTATTATTTAGAGTTGCTAAAAGGAAACTGGATGAACGGAGCTTCTTTGGTGGTCTACTTCATATTTGCTATGCCCCTGAATTTGAGTCTGTTCAAGAAACCAGAGAGAAACTTCAGAATAGAAGAAAGTACATGGCAAAGGCAACGTCTGGCAGAGGTTAGTGATTGATACACACGGAAGACCAGAGACAGACCACATTAGATCAGGAGTGATTGCTACAAGCATGCTTTCTTAGCAAGGTGTCTTATTCTGTTATGGTCTCCATCGTATAATAAATCTAGGATAACTTGTTTGCTGAGTTTAGTGATTAGCCCCTTGTGAGACACTGATGTAAATATGTCTATATAAAGCATAACCGTTTAAATTTGACTTCTCTTTTCCCACCATATGGGTAAGGGATGAATAAAATGAATCATAAAAAGGCGAAGTTCTGTCTGTTGCATTGGCAGTTGGTGGGATCACATTACTGTGCATCATGTTATTTCTCAACAGACTGTCATTGCAAACTCTGCAGTGTTTAGAGACCATAGCTTGACCATTATTAAAGATCCTTGGTGCCACTTTCACACTAATGCAGTTTTGCCACAGGGCAAGTGGAGGGTGCTGATTATTAGTAGGGCAGGAGCCCTGTCCTTCAGATTGGAAACAGTACGCACATCTTTACATTTTAATATACTTGCCTGTACATTGCATTGTTCCTGAAATTCATCCTTTTTGTTACTCAGAAATAACTAGTTTGCCCTATTTTATTAATATATGCAATGATTTTCACTGCTATGGTACAGTCTCATAATTGTTGTACAATTATGATCCAAGATGATAGATTGAACATCAGGTTGCCTTTCTTTCAGCATGTATGATTTTGTACTTTTTTTATTTTTTTTTATTTTATTATTTCCTTAGATTTACAAGTTACAGAGAAGAAAAAAGGAGCTCCTAAAAATTCCAGCCATCCTGGAGTCCCTGAAACTGGTTGGACTCATTCCCGTGTTTTCGGCTGTGCTGCCCCTTTACACCGCAGTGATCCACTGGAATTATCTTTTGCACCTACCCCGTATATTGCTCCTGTTAAACCTATGCATGACTCTTACTCAGTACTTGGCCAAACCAGTAGAGAAGTTTATCAGGACTTTGTGGACCAGACACATTCATCCAACAACGTGAGCTTGCAAAATCCTAAAACTACAATTGTCTCAACGCATTGCACACAAAGTAATCAAGTTGGTAGTAGTGTGCGATTCATGCCCAGAACTACTCAACTACAAGCGCGTCAAAGAAAGAGAGAGCAAAACATTGCACTTGATCTGTGTGGATCAACGTCAGACAGTCAGGACATTGTAATTGGGCCAATGTTACCAGAAACACCAAAAGTAGATCTGGATGATGATTCCCTTAATATCACTGCAAATTTTGTCAGAGGAAAATTAAAAGAGGTATGTGTTATATTTATGACTGGATGGTAATACCATGTGCTTGAGCAGAGGTATTATGGTTTGCAAGTCACAATAGTTAGGAAGAATTGAACTTTGATATCAGTATCCATAGCAATACATTGTAATGACTCAAAGTGCATGCTCCATCTGATTCCATGTAAAAACATCATCACAAAGCTCACCTGGAAATGAGCATCTAGGGTGGCGCGCTCCGATAAATACTGATATTGCTTGGGAAGTCTCTGGCATGCATAAAATATGGTTTGTGTCTTCAACCATGCACGCCTCACACTGAGCGAGCATGGTAAGGGTGAAACCACCAGTTGCCTTTAGTACTATCCTACCAAGGAATATTATTTAAAAATAAAGGAAACTACTTGCTGTTAGCAAATAGTTCCTTTGAGCATTTAATCCACTTATTATGTTATGTATATCAATTACACTTAAACCTACATTGTAAAGCTGTATCATTATAAAGTTTATTGTAGGAAACAAAACCACACCATAAGATAAGCAAATTTTATTTAAATGCTGTTTACCTAAAGAACATGTAAAATTGCAATTTTCAGCCTCTAGTCCGAGGTCTTAAAGGACTGTAGTGCTCACACAATAGGGATTAACTTCTTGTATAAAAACTGGTTAGAAATAAAATCAGTATTTTGAAGAAAACAGTTGTGTTCTTCAAGAGATCTGCTTCTCTTCATTCCCTATCAGGTATCCAGGGGTTGATGTAAGATCTGCCACATGGGACTGTCCTGACGGGAGACTTTATTGTCTTGCCAGAATTGCTTATCTGCCTACCCAGAAGTAGCTTGCGTAGGGAAACCTACACCTATCAGAAAAAGAAAACTTAAGTCAGGGTCCTGTCCAGATCCCTTTTGCCCTCTGACACCTGAAGGAAAAAGCATCTGCTGGAAGCTATAATGCTAAGATCAAAAGTATTTTTTGTTACGCCTACATTAAATGCATTTCCTTCAAGTATACATTTTATTGCTTATCAGTTACTAAATAAGCCTCCTGTGTGCATGGCTTTGGTTATGAAAACCCCCAACCAGGGATTTATTGGCACAATACCCTTTAAAGGAACATAGAAGACAATTATTTTTTCTTTTGTTCCAAGCATTTAACTTTTTTTTTTTTTAAATATTAAGAATCTTATGCTTTCATATTTAAAAAAAAAAAAAATGTTAAGTACTTAAAAGTGCTGTAATAATGGGTCAGTGAGTTTATTTGGAGAAGAAACAAAAAAGTCCTAAATACCTGCTGAAGCATCAAAGAAAAGACACCAGAAATCACTCAAAGGCTGGACCCTGCCATTTAAGTCAGAATAGTAATCAATGTTGGAGAATATTGCCTTATATACTAAAGCAGTGCTTCCCAAACTTCTTTTCAGTAGGCGCTTAACTCCTCCGGGGATGATTTGTGGACCACTTGAATAATGCTGCCCATCTAGTTATGTTTGTGCCTCCTTTGTAGCAATAATAATTTGCTGTTTTTTATTGGAATATAGCCTATGCCCATATAAACCATAATATCTGCTATATAGACACCTTTACACTATTTTTATGTATATTTATTCATGTTCCTCCCCTCATGGATCTCTACCTTGTCGTGGTGAAGGGGCTTGTGAACCTCAACGAAGCTGTGAGCTATACCATTTAGGGGCACCCAAGATGAGCAGGTTATCCCAGAAAGGTCAAACTGTGGTTCCCTTCAGTATCTTTGCTATGAAAACCATAGGAATAAGCACAACCAGAGACATAACCATTGTGCCTGGCGTGCTGAGGTTCATAGGGTCTCTGGGAGTCTGACACGACTGAACAACAATTATTCATGTTACTACGTTATATTTTTCTTCTTCTTTTTTTTTTTTTGTAATAGCAGTTGTAATGTGGACCACCTGAATAGAGCTCATTCACAACTGGTTGGTCCCTGGTTGGGAACATCTGTACTATTAAGAGTTATTTACTGGACATTTCAGATCTTATACATCAACCTCATATCTGGCTCATGATATTAAATGTCAGCACTGCCTGTATCTGTGTGTCAGTACTGATCCATGCACCAATGCTTGGGGCTAGTGTGTTATAATGTACATGTGTATAACTCCCTCTCTGTTTCCATAGGTTGCTGCTGCACAGATAATTACTAAAGCACAGGAAACCGTCCCTCCCAAAAAACAGAGAAGAAGAATTTAATACGAACTTAAGTTCTCAATATGTTTACCAACACCCAAATAGACATTTATGTTTTAAATTACTTTATTAATAAAGTATATATTATCCTGCAAGCAATTGCAGTAAACATTGTCATTATTTTTTCGATACATTGTGAAGTATCTGTTGTAGAGAACATCTCGCAATGTTTATTTTATTCACTTGGAATTCAGAGCATAATTGTAATTTAACAAATAAAACAGACTTATCTTCATAAACTGACTTGTGCAAGTCCTGAAATAATTTAATGTATTACTTCCAACCCTTGAAAAGTCTATGGGTATTCTGCTTCACTTGTTGAGGTCATGAACATCTGTAAAAGCTTGTCTTTCAAATGCCATGATACTCTGAAAGAAAACAAACACTTTTAAAACATTAGGATAACATACTTTTGAATGAGGATTAATACGTTTGTATTATTATTTCTACATGCATCTATAGATGTAATAAATAGGAGGTGTGCCAGGTAAGATTTGTAAAGATAATTGGATAAGACTAATAGACACAACCACCATTCCCTCTTACAGGCCTAGAAGCAGACACATTGCATCATTTACTGCAACAACTGTCCATAAATGTAAACAACTTTCACCAATTGATCATGTATTTCTCCAGGATACTGCAGAGGCATCATTTTTTTTTTCTAATTTAACAACTATGTAGAACTTCAATTTTATGTACAACTTATTTAATACCATGTTTCCTCGAAAATAAGATCGGGTCTTATATTAGTTTCAGCTCCCAAAAATGCAATAGGGCTTATTTTCAGGGGATGTCTTCTTTTTTTATTGTACAACATTTATTCATGTACTAAAATCGACATTTATTCAAATACAATCATGTCATCTTCTTCTGGAAGATTGGCATAACTCTCCAAAACCTCAGGCTGGAATTTGGGGTATCATACTCTGCTCTCCATTTTCAGACCATTTGAGATCCAACTTCTCTTTGCAGAAAGCTGTAAGATTCTTGTCCATGGAGTCCTCCACTATTCCTTTCTTGTGCTCAAAAGAATAGCTCTTTCTTTTTGCACTCATCTTGTCTTAATAATTGATATTATCATTTAACGGATGTCTAGTTGACGATTGGAATTGGTGCTCATTTTTTGGGGAGGGCTTATATTAAGCGTATCCTGAAATGTTTGTCCCACCTTTCCCACTTCAACTTATCCTTATTACTCCTATTCAAAGTAATATGGGCAAAATCTTTCTCTATCTGCCTATTCCTTTCAATTATATTTTTGATCTCATTCCAGGAAGGGATAATTCCTTCTTTCCATTTCATTGCTATTAGCCACTTGGTTACTAGTAAAGTGTTTACTACCACTGCTTTAATGCTAGCATCCAAATGAGATGGAAATATGTTAAATAAAACTAGTTCAGGAGAAGGTTTAATAACCTCTTTGCAAATAACTGAAAGATTCAAGATACATATAAGCCCATACCTCTTGTATCATTGGGCAAAACCACCACATGTGGGAGTGCTTGCCTTCTTGGCCGCATTTCCTCCAACATTGCTGTTCTGGTATTATATTATGTATTTTTACTGGATCATAATACCATCTTTGATAACGTTTAAAATGTACTTTCCTAAGAGAAACACTTATCAAATTCTTATGGGCAAATTGTAAAGCGTTAAACCAAACTTCAGTTGAAGATTCAAAACCCAATTCCTCCTCCCATCTAAACAATGGTAGGGTTGTCCCAGGCAGATTTAGAATTCCTCTACATCTAGAAATATTGATATTGGCTTCAACTTTTACCAACTTTCTTTCAGAGTAAGCTCTCTATGGGGAACTATTTACCCACTAATTTCCCTATCTGGAGCTTCAATTAATTATATTGTAACCACAAGCTAGACGGTACTCCTCTTTCCCTCATTAAATGATCAAAGGGAACAAATTCCGTTTCTATAGATGTCCTTTATCAACTTTAGGTTCCATTGTGGCCAGTTAACGTTCTCCTTATAACTTAACTTGTTCTGGAATATTGTCAGGGGAATTGCAGGAGAGGGAAAAGGGACCAGATTATATCTCTTATTTAAACTGGACCAACTCCTTAGACAAAATCTAGTAACCGGTAGACAATTGCTAATATCTTTTTTTTATTCAATATTTTACTCCATATAGTACTCCCCAAATTTAACTGGGACATCTGAGTATATTCTATTTGTAAAAATTTCAATTTTGCATTACCATTTAATAATCTCATAACGTGAAATAGTGCAGTTGCTTGGAAATATTGTTAAAGGTTCGGGGTACTAAGACCTCGTTCCCAAGTCACATTTTGACTCTAAAATTACCTGATTTGTTAATATATTTATCTATAGTAACCTGAAATCTCTTAAATAGTTATTTTGGAATCTTCATTGGAATACACCTAAAAAGATATAGTACTTTGGGTAAAACGCACATTTTGACCGCTGATACCCTGCCCATCCAGGACAGATTCAACTTGCGCCAAGAATCAAGCACTGCTCTAATATCCTTAAAATATATTATTGTAATTATTCCTAATTATATTATGCCAGCATGGTGAAAATTCAATACCAAGATGTGTAAAATGGTTAGACGAAAAATGTTCTTTAAGTTGGCCTTTTGTTATACCATCTATATTGATCATCAATACCTGTGTCTTACTAGGAGTAATTTTATCGTAGGAAACAGACCCGTATTGCTGAATTATCTTTAATAAATATTCTACTGAAGTTACTGGTTTTGAGGTTGTAATAATTATATCATCTGCAAATAATGTTATTTTTGGATTCACTTTCCCCATAGCAACTCCCTTAATATTAATATCACATCTTATTTTTTTCAGCCAATGGCTCCATAACTAAAGCAAATATAAGTGGAGACAATGGACATCCTTGTCTAGAGCTGTTATGGATATAGAAGCTACCTGTTTCAAACCCTGGTCCACATATAAAGGCACAATTATTGGAATATAGTGCAATAATACACCTAATGGCCTTATCTCCCAGGCCAAATTTTTCCAGAAAAACTCACAGTTCAAACAATCTTTTCAAGTCTTTTTTAATTTGCAAAAATCTAAGATGTCAAAAAATGTTCTTGTGTTGTCCAGGCCCTGATGTATCATAGCTAGCTAGACCTTTCATTACCAGGCTCAGCCTTTTTGCTAGAATCCCAGCATAAAGTTTAATATCAATATTTAAAAGAGAAATCGCGCTGTAATTGGAGCATTTGTTCTCAACTTTTCCTTCTTTATGGATGGCTCTTTCTTTTTGCACTCATCTTGTCTTAATAATTGATATTATCATTTAACGGATGTCTAGCTGACGATTGGAATTGGGGCTCATTTTTTTGGGAGGGTTTATATTAAGCGTGAAAAATCGCGCTAGAGCTTATTTTCGGAAAAGGTCTTATTTTCAGGGGAAACCGGGTATGTAGTCAAAAACAGTACTCCTCAATTATTATATAATATTATCACTGAATTATCATATTCTTTCAAATGCTGAAGGATGCTTATTATCATTTGTATCTATTCTATTTATTGAGGCATATGATGTTTGGTGAGAGAATGGCACAGGTAGAGGACCCAGTTCACCTTTAGTCAATCCTATTCTAACAAGGAATATTCGTTAACTTTGACAAATAAGGAATGTTTTAGTGTATCTGTCACAAGTGGTATAAAATGAAACCTTCAGTACAACGGTTTCTCAAATATGTTTCAGGAGGACTCACTGTGTAAAAAATTTAATATAGTGGGTATTCATTTGTAAATTAGGTAGTCCTAAATGAAAACATTTCAAATTGGTTTTACCTTACTGTCGGGCAGACATGGCCCAAATGCTTCTAGAAGAAGGTTTTCTTCTCTTACAGCTTTCTCAAAGTCCTGATAGGATAGTTTGCTGTCATGGTCATGATCCTGTAAAGAAAAGAAATATAACTTTTAGTGTAATGCCATCCATATGAGTTTTTATTCAAAACCTAACTCTGCCCATCAAGTTGACTATAAGCATTTGTTAGGGTGTATTCGGTGCATTGAGCTTTGCCACTTGTGTAATGAGATCTCTCCAGTCCCTGTGTTATTCTCTAGAGCGTAATGAATTTTGTGAAAAATAATTGAAAGTCTAAATGTATTTATAAATCACGTTTATTATTAATTTTTTTGTTACGAGTATACACACACATTTTAATATAATTCAATAAAAAGGATGGTTACATAGGAAGAGGAGGGTTGGTTGTTTATTTACGGATTTAGAAACTTTAGGAGAGATGTGTAGTAAATGTAATACCACCATAGAAGTCTGGAAGAAACCGACTGAAAGTCTGCATCCAGACCAAGGACTTGACAACCTCTGCATATTAACAAAAGTGTAAAAAGTTATCTTCTGGATCGCTACATTGTCGTGGTGAAGGGGGTTGTGAACCTCAATGAAACTGTGAGCTATACCATGGAGGGTCACCCAAGATAGGAAGGTCATAGCATAGAGGTAAGACAAATTGCGGTCTACTGGAGAAAGAACTGGCAACCCATTCCAGTATCTTTGCAAAGAAAACCATATGGATAAGCACAACCAGAAACACAGACAAACCTGTCAGGTGTGTTGCAGACCATATGGTCACAGAGAGTCGACACAACAACAAAAGAGTTCTATGTAGAGACTCAAGAAATAACCGGAATTATTAAGGATTTACACTGATGTATTCAGAGCAATGGTTTGAATCATTAGCTCTAACTTATGAAGTTTAAAATGTATGGGATCACAGATATAACCAATATTTACAATCCGGTGGGACAATACATACAAATTTTAGCTAGGTTTTTAATTAAGCTGTCAAATTCCTGGTAACATCATTCAGCATTGTGCATATCAGGGCTTGGCAGATCCTAACTATTTTACTTATTACACGCATATTTCTAAATATAATCCTTTTACTGGCTCACTATACTGTCTGGCTTCAAATTATTTGCACCTACATTTCTCAATCCATGGTTTAAATGGGTAAAACCAAAATGTGGTGAATTCAATTTCAACAATGAGAACAGTTAATACTGCCCATATTTTAACATTTGAGCTTTAAAACTGTTTTCAGAAAAAGAGCTAAATTCAACATTAATGCTAAAAAGGTTAACTCTCAAGCATTATGTCTCTCAGAAGCTACACCAGGAGCACCTGCCAGGATTTCCATGTTGTGCATAGGTTATTGTGACAGTAATTCTCACAGACTAACATGTTCTCAGGAGGGAAATCGGTAATCCTGTCCTGTGTTCAGTAGTCACGTGCCAAAGTTGCATACCCTAGATCTAGGCCATATAAAATGAATCTGCACGCCGTCTTGTCGTGTGAATTGGTTGGGAGAAGTTTAATTCTTTAAATTTTCAGTAATGTTTACAAAAAGTGGTTTTGCTACTGGAACCTATTACAATTTAAAGATAAAACATGTTTTTATTCTTTGGAAAAGTTATTGTATTTTTGGTATGTGTCATTGTAACTTAAAAAGTTACAAGTTTATGCATGTAACTGAAAAACATCTGTCAAAGATTCTTTTTTTTTTTGTAATAACATACTATTTAAAATGCTATTTTTAAAAAAAATACCCATAGTTAGAAATCAGTGTGAATTAATTTGACAATTAAATATCAGGTTCCAGAGTTAGGTGATGCTACTGCTATAAAGTAATACATTTACCATCTTTTTAAGAGTTATTTCCACTAAGTCCTTTATTCCTTCATCTGGATCTTCTTCAGTTGGCTGTTTGAGAAGACTGTTCTTTAACATGTGAAACATCTCTTCTCTGGAAATGTAGCCATCACCATTCAGGTCATAAACACCAAAACAATCTGTTTAAAAAAAATCACAATTATTTTGGCAAATTATTAAAGTGACATGGAAATGTTTAAAAATTTTGTTATTCTTTGCTGCATCAGAAAGAGGGGATTTGATATTGTTTTTTTTTCTTTTTGTCTTAAAGGCATATTTAAGTGAGCTGGATTATGAATGCATCTTATAGAGGAGAATTAGTAGTGTATGCAGACATTTTTTGCATGAAAAAATCCCAAAATAAAAATGTAAACCCTTACCTTGAAGTTTGCAAAATATCTTGTAATTTCTGACAGTTGTAAATCAGGGTGAACACCCTCCAAACACAGGCTAAATTAGCTTGATATGTAAAAATAATTTGTTTTGGCCAATCAGGTCAGCTGGAACTTTTGAATTAACTCTGGGTTCCTGTTTGTGCTGAAAAGCAGCCTGGGATATGTAGTTTGTCTGTGGTGAAAGGCATGGGCAGAACAGACAGAGAGCAGACCGCAGCAGGAGGCACATCCCAAGCAGTGACATCAAGGCTGACATCAGTGCTCTCCTATTGGCTGAGGAAGGCACACAGGGTATGTAATGATTTAAACACTGCTCCCCTAATGCTGCATGCTGATTGGGTGGGGATCAAGGGCTTGTGTAGCCACCCTTGAGGGTGTCAACACAATCATTAGAGGGATTTTTACATATTAATAAAAATAAAATGTTTTATGAGATGTGCAGCATATGTAAATGATGCTTGTTGCCTAAGTATTTCAGAATTAAATAACCCAGCTCACTTAGATAAGCCTTTAAAGAACAACATTGTATTTGGAAGTTGAACTGCTCTTGGGGGCTTGCCCTCTGCCAGCCAATGAGATATACAGACTAAAGGATGCATTTCCTGTTACTTTCAACTAAGTTGAAACAGGTTTCCTTCATATTTTTTCAAGCAAAAGCATCTTTTAAATTCTTGAAAAAAACAGTTGCTGTTTTATGCCCCTCTAAATAGAACATCATATCTGGCTTCTGGGTTAACTTTAGAATATTTTACAACAAGTAGAAGAGATCATTTTCTCTTACAAATACTTATTCTTTTTTCTATCACGTCTATTTAATAAATGCAAAAATTGTAATTCTAAATATTTATTCTCTTCTAATAAAACTTGAAATTGGAACTTAGCCTCCCAAAAAAAAAGAATAATGGGGAGTGCAAATCAGCCATGCCAGCAAGGAATGGTAACAGGATACTTGCCCGGTATGTAAGTACCCAACTACTTAGTTACTCTTTACATAGTACTAAACTATATAACCTAAATATTGATAAATGTAAAGCATTGATTAGCTACAGTTTAAACAACTGGATTGTGAAGGCTGTATTGTATTTTTTAGTATGCATTAAAATACTCACATTTTATTTTTTCATCTAAAGTTCCACGTAGAAATACAGATAATCCTTCAATCCATTCGGCTACACTGATGTAGCTGTCATTGTCCTTATCAAATCCACGGAAAACTAGAAAAAGAGAGACAAATATAATAAATAGCAGACAGATCTCTATTTAATAGCTGCAAATACTCTAGAGATGGTGATGGCCCACCTCTGTCCATGATCATATCATCGGTCATGCCAAATGTGTTGTGGAGGATGTTTCTGAAGGTATTACGATCTAGGCCACCCCTTGTATTGCGCTCGACCGGGCCACCTACTAGTGTATAGTAAAGCCGAATTAGGTGTTCAATCTCAATCTTACTAACTGGAAGGAAAAAAAACATAAATTAGTACTCATGCATTACTCCTTGTCCTGATATGTACATAATGAACAAAATATAACTAATCTTTCTCCTAGACCTTCCATTTTATTTACCATGTAAATATTATTATTATTATTATTAACCTTTATTTGTATCATGCCAACATATTCTGTAGCACTGTACAGGGGATAAGAACAAGGAAGAATAGAATGATAACAAACTGAAGAAAATGAAGGGCCCTGTTTTAAACTTAGAATCTTTGTAGAAATGCTTTTTTCCAAAGCACCCTACAAGACTCGAAACTCGCTACTTACAATCTAAAGGGTATGGAAGAGACAGGAACCTAGACAAGAATAACAGATAGAGATGTAAGATGTATTGTTGGCTTCTATACAATATATATATATATATATATATATATATATATATATATATATATATATATATATATATATATATATATATTGTATTCAAATGGGGATTCCAAATATCCCAAAGTACTTGTTTAGATGCTGGGACATAAGAATACAGAGTACAACTATAATAACTACATGTAATGTGTCACATCAGAGATCATAAGTGACTGAATAGCTAATTCTAAAGCAAATGTGTAAGACACTGTCACTGGTGATTAGGACATATACAATAGTGTATCATACTGGACTTGTAGTGGCTTCTAAGTGCTCATTCAGACTCTTCCAAGTTCTTCAACACTCTTGCTCTCCTCTGTGATATAGGACTCAATAGTGAGTAATACTGTCCCAGGTAACAGAGACTGATTCATGTATAGTACTGCCCCCAGTATTAGGGTCTCTTCATTAACGAACCATACTGACCCCAGTACTATTACCTCCCTCCACAGTCAGTAGAGCACACTTACAGTGCTTGCCAGGTTTGCACAGTGACTCTGCCAGCTTCTGCAGGTTCTTCCTGTTCAGTGGGGGCATTTGGTGGGACATGGTGCCAGTCTCCTCTCTAGCTGCTGTGTGTAGGGCCTTGGTGTACTGAACTGCACGCGCAACAAACCGTCACCATGGCAACAGCAGTAACCAATCAGCCGCGGCTCCGGTGGATGACGTCATATCTAGTGCACGCTTTACCTTACAAAAAAGGCCGGGATACCTTACTTGTCTCTCTGCGAGAAAATAAACAGTGGTTAATAAACAATGCACAGGGTCTTCATGGGGATGTATGGGCTAAAGAGCCAGGCACACAATGTCGTCTGACCGGTCACTCTATCAGGAATACATTAATAGCACGTTTTAGTAAAAAAACAAAAACACCAAACCTGCCATTAAGCTGATCACGTGACACACAGAAATATAACTACCATCCTGTGAATGATTATATGTGTGATCAGTGTGTGTCTGTATATTGGCTAACAGTGTGTGACATAAACATCTCTCAATGTAAATATAACCCATACATACACTGTGTGTATATCACTACATATACAACGTGTGTGCTGCTATATATGAGTGCAGGGACAAATCCCTGCCATATTGGAAGGCTATATATGAGTGGATAAGTCTCTGAGCTTGCCACATCTTACCACTGGGATTTTTGCCCATTTCTCCTTCTTCAACTTGGATGGTTTGTGCTTATGAACAGTAATGTTTAAGTCTGACCACAGATTTTCTATTGGATTGAGGTCTGGGCTTTGACTAGGCCATTCCAACACATATACATGTTTCCCCTTAAACCACTCAAGTGTTGCTTTAGCAGTGTGTTTGGGGTCATTGACCTGCTGGAAGGTGAACTTCCGTCCTAGCCTCAAATCACGCACGCTGCCACCACCATGCTTCACTGTGGGGATGGTGTTCTTTGGGTGATGTGTTGGGTTTGCGCCAGACATAGCATTTTCTTTGATGGCCGAAAAGTTCAATTTTAGTCTCATCAGACCAGAGCACCTTCCTCCATACATTTTGGGAGTCCCCACACGCCTTTTCGTAAACTCAAAACGTGCCATTTTGTTTTTTGCTGAAAGTAATGGCTTTCTTTTGCCCACTCTGCCATAAAGCCCAACTCTATGGAGCGTACGGCTTATTGTCGTCCTATGTACAGATACTCCAGTCTCAGCTGTGGAACTCTGCAGCTCCTCCAGGGTTACCTTAGGTCTCTGTGCTGCCTCTCTGATTAATGCCCTCCTTGCCCGGTCCGTGAGTCTTGGTGGGCGGCTGTTTCTTGGCAGGTTTACTGCTGGCCATGTGCTTTCCATTGGGTTATGATAGATTTAATGGTGCTCCTGGGAATCATCAAAGATTTGGATATTGTTTTATAACCTAACCCTGACTTGTAATTCTCAACAACATTGTCCCTTACTTGTTTGGAGAGTTCCTTGGTCTTTATGGCAGTGTTTGGTTAGTGGTGCCTCTTGCTTAGGTTTGCAACCTCTGGGGCCTTTCAAAAATGATGTGCATATGTAATGACAGATCACGTGACACTTAGATTGCACACAGGTGGACATCATTTCACTAATTATGTGACTTCTGAAGGTAATTGGTTGCACCAGAGCTTTTTATGGGCTTCATAACAAAGGGGGTGAATACATATGCACATGCCAATTTTCTCTTTTCTATTTCTAAAAAAATTGTTTTATGTATATATTTTTCTCATTTCACTTCACCAACTTAAGACTATTGTGTTCTGATCCATCACATAAAATTCATATTAACAAAACATTGAACTTAATTCTGTAATGTAACAAAATAGGTAAAAAGTCAAGGGGGGTAAATACTTTTGCTAGGCACTAATATATATATATTTTCTGCCGAGGTAAACTTTACACCTGTCTTACAGCAACATTATTGTATTCACTTCTCTTTCACCCTCTACCACTTCCAACTTTCACTCCATTCCTGGCCGAGCCAAGTCTTTATCTGTTACTCTACCCAGGTTTCTGGTTCTCCAGCTCCCTTTACATTGTAAGTATTCAATCTTGTAAGGTCCTTTGGGAAAAAACCACAATGCATGTAAGATTTTAAGCTCAAAAACAGGACCCTTCATTTTATTGCCACGTTAATGTATTTTTCTTTTAACTACGGATTATGTTGGCGTTACATATAAAAGGATAATTATATACAAGGTGATTGTCTAAATATAAAATATGTGCCATAATTATATTTGATTAGAAATAAACCTACTAGATTTTTCAAGTTTGATGTAAAATATATGGAAAGGTGTCATCAATGGCCCTTGTCCACAGATTTATAATTGCAGCACACAGCAAGTATAACTAAAATGATACAAAAGAATATATATATATATATATATATATATATATATATATACACACACACTAGTAACTTGCCCTTTATGACAGGATCATGTTTTGTACAATTGTCTGTGCCGTCTCTCCCTCTGTGTGCCCTCTCCCAGTGCGCCTTCTCTTTGTTTGTGCCATCTGTGTTCTCTCTGCCCCCTCCCTGTGTGCCCTGTCTCTGTCCTCTCCATCTCAGTGGGCACAAAGAAAGGGCACACAGTCTCTCTGTGTCCTCTCTGCCCCCCTCCCTCTGTGTGCCCTCTTTTTCTCTGTGCGGTCTCTCTGTGTCCTCTGTCTCACTCCCCCCCCGCCCCCTTCTCTCTCTCTCCCCCTCCTGGGCCGCGCATGCGTAATGGTGTGGCGATTCTCTGCAGTGCCCGTCAATCAGCATGTGAGTTGCCCAAATAATACACATGGCCCTCTTTCTTTCTATATTTAATTATGGAAAGCCCTTGTTTGCTTTTAATTACTGAAAATTGAAAACTCATGAATTAAAAACAACATATAGTGTTAAACAGCTATTTTATTTAGATTCTTAAATCATTTTCATAAAACAGGACACATTTTCATAATGGGCCTGATACAGAAACTGCTCATAGTAGGTCAACTTCAATATGAAGCTGTTAAATATATATTTAAAAAAATACAAAACAATACAGCTTTTTACATGCTAACAGATTTAGCACATGTGCATGAAACTAAAATGGTCAGACTGTTAAGTTCATAAAAATATGTATACGGACTTACGCTATACAAGTACTATATAATGCAAGTTAAACACCACCAAACATGCAAAATTATTATCAAAATCAGTCCGACACTTCTCAAGGGATAAAAAAAAAAAAATACCAGTGTGAGCGTGTGCGTTGCCTCAATAGTTGTGTTATGGATATTCCTGTATATTGTAAACCCAAGATTTAGTGACCCCAGTGTAACTTGGCTCTTGCACACAAGGATCAAGGTCATTTTAAACAAGTGAAAATTTAGATTTGTTTTACAAGAATATAATGGGACTAGAAGAACGTTTGATCACCTCAGATAATATTGCACTCCAATACAAATCATGATACCAAGAATGAGGATTTCTTCTCAATCAAAGACCTTAAGGGACTCATTGGGCACTTTGTTTTATTTTATGTAAATGTTTTAAAAAAAGCTTAATTATTTTGATTCTCCTCAATGAAGTGTTCATATAAAAATGTACACTTCCTTTACTTCTAATAAGTCCTTAGAGTAAGTTTCTCAGCTTCTGGAACATTCGCCCACCCAGTACAGTATATCACAGATTGCTACTTCAAACAGCATGACACCAGTAGGGTTAAGCATCTCCCCTATGGGAGTGGCCTTAGCTCACAAAATGCAATGATACAGAGGAAGAAAGGGGGGGCTACTCGATAGACCTCCTAGAAGCGTAACTTTTATATGAAAGGGACACTGATGAGGATAACATCAAGTAAACATTTCCATGAAACACAATTTTTGCCAAAAGAATCCCTTTAAGAACCACCAACCGACCAATATTTGAACCCCTATATTTTTTATCATGTATGTAAAAGCCTATGCTTTACACATCACAAACAGTTTTATATGTGCGTGTGAAGCAAGTGCTAAACGGTTAAAAAACACTTTGAATCATTCTGCCAAGGCAGCTCTTGCAAAATATCAGATGTTTCTTATGAAAAAAAGATCACGTGTATATAAGCTTCAACCAATCCATGCAGAATGTAACAGTAACATATATTGTCATTAACTCAATAGTACAATGCCTTGGCACGCCAAACATTGCGTTTTCTAGTGGAAGGTCCTCTTTTTTTTGCAAAAGATGCCTTAGCTCATAGAATAAGTGTTTTTTTTTTTAACATTTGCAGCATATATATTTTCAGTACTTTCTAATGCTTATGCTGTCTCTCAAATATATAATATACGATGGAACAATGTGTCTTAAAAAGGACAGCTATTTACAATATGCTGTTTTGAAGAACCGCGCTTGAAAAAAAAAAATGTTTTGGGAAAGTATTAAAAAAAATAAATGCAGCCTTACATTTATTTCCCATTATATGTAATCATGTTGCAGTGGGGGCCACCCTTTTTAACTCTGCTGAATGAAGAGGAAGCTTTCATCTCCTACATTAGAACTAGGGCAATTAAAATTGCCAATACTATCTATAGAACTAATGGAAATCTCAGTTTACAAGGACACACACCCTACTACGACAGCAGCTCACATAAGCAAATCAAAAAGGTAAAACAGCCAGCAGTAAAGAATAACTGCATATTACATATAATAAATTAAAACGATGAATGAATGTTTGCTTACTTACTTTCTGTAACCAATTTGCTTATTATTAAAGTTAGTTCTTCAAAAGAGTATACTGAAAATATTGGACTAAAGTTATTCCTTTAATGCAATCATTACTCCATGATCACAACTGAGCCAGTTATAGTACAACAAAATTACACAACTCATATGTACTAAAGTAAGGATATCATTAAATACTGGCCTGAGTGATTTTATTGAGAAGCATTATTGTACTGCACCACTCCACAGACTTGGCAGGCCATATGTCCATAACCCTTTCACTTGTAGAGGGGAATGCAATAGGGTGCTGGTCCCTCTGCCAGGGAAAGTGTTCAACTGCAGTCATGTTGGGCTAACGAGAACAAATATTATGTCCCTAGAAATTAATTTGCATTACTCTGTCATTCATAGAACAAAATGCTCACTATTGCTTCAGTACATATCTCATTTTCTGTAAAACACTTTTTAATTGCTGGTTATGTATTTTGGCTTTGCAGTTTGTAAACTATGAAACAAAACTGTGTCCAATATACATGCTTGCCGGTAATGCACCACCCTATACCCAAGAAAAAAGTGGAAGTAAATGTTCAAGTGATTCACCCAAATTTGCTGTCCAGAGGTGCTTTGTGTATTTAGGTAACAATGTGAGAAGTTATTACTATTGTCCCTGCTATATATCTCTATAGATAAAATGCACTTATTTCCTAAAAGCACTCCAAGAACGTTAATGAACTGCTTCAAAAGGGCTAATAGAAATCTAATTACAATGCAATGCTACTATAAAGAAGGATGCATGCCAGCCTTTTCACAGTCTGTTTGTGGAAGTCATTGCACATATTTGGGTAGTATTAGCTTTCATTCTGAGAGCTTCTTATTCTGCATCAGGGCTTTGGACAAGAGATTTCTTTTTCTTCTTCTTGCTATGCTTTTTGTGCTTCTTTTTCTTTTTGGATTTTTCCTAAAAAAATAAAAAGCAAAAAAAATAATAAATGTTAAGCTATAAAAAACATGTTCAGAGGCTGGTGGCACAAATCAAGAAACCAGTAAACAAGGTACTGACAAAATAACTGAGAAAACATTGCAAAAAAATACAAGATTTAAAGTTATACTAGTTTTAATTCTGAAGATTGGAGAAGTCATGAACGGCCAGTAACATAGATTAAATATGACAAACCTTTTGTTTAGAATGACAAGCTTTCCAGTAACTCTTTTTCAATACTAATTATATCTACACCAGTCGAAAAGGCAGATGGAAAAAAAGACAATGCTGAGTGATAATAGGCACACGTGACAGGGTAAGGAGACCTTGTCAAAAAAATCAAAGCACAGAGAAAGTTAAGAGTCTGGAGAGAATGCACAAGATAACGAGAACAAAACTATAATCACACTAGCGAATTGCCCGTCACAAAATGACGGGCATAAAATGGTAAGGTAGGCAATGCCGTTTGCCACACAATAAGAGGCTTTTGCTTCTCTGAGCACCTTCTGTGCTCATCACAAGCCCCGCAATGAGCGCCTTTTGCTCTTTCCTCCCGCCTACTGTACAAGCTGCTCATTGCAGGGTTCATTAACCTGCAAGTTTTGTGCTTGGGAATGCCATGTGTCTCTTTCCACCATCTCTCCCTTGTGCGTTTCTCATCTGTGTCTCTGTTGACTGTGTGGGGGGCGCAGACTGCCGCTTGTTTTATTTTCAATGTCCCGCTTGCAACCTCACTCCCAGGCTTCCTGGCTCTCCTCCTGTGCGGTTGGTGAATGCGTTTTTATTTTATTATTTTCCTCGATTTTTTTTGTGTTTTTCGATTTCCGCGGGTTGGCCATTAAATTCGTATTTTTACGAGGTCGTATTTTGTTCCCGAGCTTGCATGTGTGACTGGGCCGCTGGCTGCAAGGACTGCATTTGGCGCTCGTTGCAGCCTAAGTGCTGCGCGGCTGCTTAATTGCTCATTTCAGCCCAAGTCCTGCATGCTTCAATGCCTCAAGTGCTCACCTTGCAGAGCGATGAGCGCCTTTGGCGCTCATTGCCCAAGTACTGCGAGCAACGCCTCGCAAGCGTGACGACAACTCGCAGTTTGACAATTATAATGTGATACTTTACATGCAATAATGAAACACACAATATAATTCCAGTTAATGTATGGGGAGCTTTTACATGTACATATATACATATCCAGAAACACTATTATTATGCATTATTAAATGTTGTAAAGCATTCTAGAACTAATACAGTTCTGCAGATGATCACATTAAAGGGCCATTTACATCACCCCAAGTGCTCTTCATTGTGTGAAAGAGCATAAGATTGTATGTTAAAATGATATATTTTTTTAAATTACACTTATAATACCTAAAAAAATCTACAGTCTTAGGTCTGTTTACAAACACACTCCTGACTGTTCCATGATTAATAACATCTGTCGACGAACACAAAGATTTATAGTCCTTCCCTGAACTTCAGGAATGCATCAGGAGATGTTAACCCCCAACTGTAGTATTTAGCGGATTACAGCAGTCCTTTTTACTTACTGTTTTTTCTTCATTGATTTTTTTCTTTTTTGCACAACCCTTAAAAGGAAGAGGGAAATATGTCAGAACATATGCACCATATTTGGTTTAAAAGTGTGCTACTATTTGAAAAATCTTCAGACAGTTGTGAGTTAAGATAACCCTGTCTGCCAGTGGTAACTTGAAACTGGCAATTATCTTCTTACAAATATCGCATCATACTAATGACGGCTTACTGTAGAAAAGCTCTTTTGAAGAAAAAAAGGACATTCTTGGGTCAGACTGGGGTTTTCTTTTCTGGAGAGTTATGGTAGCATCCTTTGCCAGTGAGGGGGAAGAGGTACGGTGTCAATTTCAGTCTCATCCAGTTATCAGACTCTGAACTTCTACAGGTTCCCTCCTCCCACATACATACCTACAAACACACAACCCCATCATCCAGCTCTCAAAATGTAACACATACCGAATGTGTGCTTTAACAATTCATATTCGTGCACAGCTACTAATATTGGTAGTCCAGGACTCTAGAGCGGTCTGAGGGCCTCATTCTATACCGGCCGTAGGAGATGCGGGGCCGCAAGGACCGGCCGCAAGCTATTCGGCTATTCTATTCCCCTCCGGCCGGGGATTCCGGCAGGCTTGCGGCCGGCGCCTTGCTATGCCTTGCGGCCTCTCGCGCCGGAGGAAAGCCTTTGATCTAAAACGGCCGCAAGAGTTTCGGCCGCAAGAAAATCCTGGTTGCTATTCAATTGCCCCGGGAACCCTCTCTGCAAGGCTAAAACCGAGCCGCAGCTTACTTGCAGGAAAAAGGTCCCGCTGGCACACAATTAAGCACATTATAAAGCCGAAATAAAGCCATCCTGCACTCTGAGGAGACTATAAAGTGATTGTAGGTGTTAGCAAAAATAGCACAACATTCCCCTACACTCAAATCCGTAAATAAATTATTTTTTAATTTATGTCAAAAATCCATGGAAAAAGTCCAGAGGGCTTGGAGCACCTCAGACCCGCCCACGCTGCGGCCGGAAAATAAACAGTTAATGTAAACTCGGATTTGGGCTGATGTGCAAGCTTGAGAGGGGGTTGCTATTAATCCTCATGTCCCCCAATATGATCCCTAGCATTTACAGAGCTGTACAGTGCAGGCTTGAATTTATTTTTGCGTTTAAAGATTTCTGAGCTTACGGCCGGTGGCAAGATATACGGCCGGCCGTAAGGGGAGAACCTTGCGGGGCCGTATAATTGAATTGCAAGATAACGGAACCCCCGCAAGGAATCGCAGCTTTGCGGCCGTTTTACGGCCGATAATAGAATGAGGCCCTGAGTGTTTAGGGGGGAAATTGATGCACTGCAGAGCCCACAGTTGTATAGTTGTACAATTTATAACTATTTTTTTTTCATCCGGAGAAGTCAATAAAATAATTAAAAAACAAAACATATAGGGCTATTATCAAGCTTTGATTCATGAAACTGCAACACTGCTGACAAACTCTATCCACTGTGATGTGTGGGCAGATGACTTAAGCTCAACATTAAAGACTCCTTTAGGTAAAGAAAAAAAGTCAAGTAAGTACCAAATTAACATTAGCAACTGTGTAATCCACAGACAAAACAACCTTTTTTGGGGGGAAATCTGAATTACATAAGACTCTGATTAGTAATATAGGGGTCAATTTTGTGTTTGATACACCCTTTCCTCAGAGATGGATCATGAGGTTTTGTGTTTTGGATATCAATGGCAGGGATGCAGAGTGAGGGAACAGAGAACTTCTATTAAGATAATTAAATAAGACTGAAAGTAACATCACTTTCCCTCTCACTGACACAGCAGCAGGAAGTTGCATCAAGAGATGCAATCACAGCTCTCCAGAAATGTAAACATCCCTCTCACACAATTTCCACCTACATATTGTCCAAGGTTCAGTAGAGGCATCAATGTTATTTTTTTTCATAAATAAAAAATAGCTTCCTGATTTTTTCCTGTTTAATTATGCTTAGATAGATTTAGAGGTTTCAAATATATAATTTTTTTCATATGACAGTGATCCTTCAAATTAATTACTGAACCCTGCGCTGACTCCGAGAATGCAGCCTCAAAACTACAGCAGCAAAGGCAGATTATTCAAACACATTTCAACATGAAAAGTAAAATTACCAAAAGTATATCAATTCGGCAGTCATTTAAAAAATAAAATCACTTTATCTTCTCTTTTGACCCACTATGTAATGTTGTGAAGCACAACTGATGAATTCAGAGGCCTTTCAACAACATAGAAACCACTCACTTTGCAGATAAAAATATAAAGTAAAAATAAGACAAATATTAAATTCCAAGTGAAAAAAGGTATTGTAACTTAAAATAATATTAAACAGAGTGCAAGAAGCCTTACCTAGGGCCTCATTCAAATGCGATTTGGCCAATTGAATAGGGCTCTATATAAGCACATAGGATATATTTTTTACCGAAGTTTTTAGTTAGTGAAGACTTTGCTTTTGGATTGAAGATCACTAACTAAAAACATCTCTAAAAAAAATGTGCTATGTGCTTATATATAGCCCTATTCAATTGGCCAAATCACATTTGAATGAGGCACCAAGTCTCCCTATACCCTCTGAATGATATTTGTACTCACCTCGTCATCCGATTCTGATCTTGATAAGGATTCAGATGAGGAATGCCTATGCTCATCATCCTTTCTTCTTTTTCTGCTTAAGCTCTTGCTGTCCTTTACAGAATAAGATACAAAAAGCTCAGTAATGACAAAACGTAATCACTTTTGTTCTATTCAGTGCAATAAAAAGGTAACACACATTTATAAGTAGTCACATTTTCACAGTGCCGTGTAACTATATCTTAACTTTATTCTTACATTAAATTACTTATTTTTTGCCCCATCTTATAATTATCTTAATTTAATTAAACAAAATAAATGTATTAATAGGAAATAAATGTAAAGACTATTTTTATTTTTTACCTTACTGACACTTTTCACCCAATAGTTCTCTAAAACAGCATAATAACATGAGAATACAGTGTTGCTTTGACACAAATTCATACACTCTAATGAGTCAAACTGTAAAACATGCTTTACACTACTTTTAAAAGGCACAATACCTTCTCTTTATCTTGGTCTTCTTTTGATTTCTTCTTTTTCATACTGTCCTAAAAAAATTAAAAAAAAGGGACAATAAAATATCAGGTTTCTCTCGTGTTGGGATTGCACGAAAAAAGGTGTGTATTTCCAGACTTGAGCAGAAAATACTCTACCCGACACCATTATCACAAACAGGTGTCACCATCACCACCGCACTACGGTACGCAAGATAGCAGACTGACAAAAAGGAAACACCGCGCTTACGTCGGTCTCACAGAAGGACCTGTACTGCAGAATAAGATTATTTTATTTCAAATATCACTTTTTATATAAGAAATTGTTTATTATAATGTTTAAAAAATATTCAATTAAAAGCATGAAATAATTTGGAACATACTGTATCTTTAGGATGCTATGTATATAATTAAAAACAGTACTACACCTTAAAGCAGTAGTGGGGAGCAGGATAATCCTTCAAGTACAGTAAAAAAAGAAAAAAAGTACATTTGTATTCACACTCAGATTTCTAAAACTAAATTAAAGGCATTTCCTGCTCAGAATCTCAAGAAATACAGTTTTTGCACTGAAATCTAGGAAACTGAAATGATTCCACAATGCATTGTCACTCTTTAATGCAATATCACTTTATACATGCGCTTCAAGTGAAATAAGTTGTCTGTCTCTGCCTTAAATCAATCACAATACAATTTGGATAAAAATGTTGTATGGTCATCCAATAATGCTACAATTTGTGTACGAGAACTTTAATAACACCCCAGTGTGCCTCTTACAGGAAAGCTCACTGTATTTGCTAATTGTAATTTACTTAAATAAAAAATAAACATATAATTCATATAGTGCTCTATATATATTATTTTTATGATACAGATTTACATCTGACATACACCAAAATAGCAGCTGTAAAATGTAATTGTTTTTAAACTGTATCCTATATTTGGGCAAAATTTGGTGAGTTAGCCCTTCAGTGCACAAAATTCTACTTAAAGGCAACTAAAAAACTACCCAAACTAAGGAATAAAATGTAAGTTTTAATGAAAACAGTTTCCAATATTGATAACATATAGGTGTGTACTTTGCATAGACAACTTAAAAGGTCCACTGAAGTTTAGAAACAAATTACAAACTCACAATATCAGAAGCGATGTAAGCCATGATCAAAAAAAGATTAAAAAAAATAAACACATAACTTTCCCGCTCTCACAGCCTTCACCAAAGTATCATGGATGCCACCGGGGACCAGTAGCTCAAAATGTATTTTTTTCTAAGGAAAATATATATTTATGACCCTGCTGAATTATGCTCTTTATCAGACACATATTTTTCCATTAGACACTAGTCTGTTAAACCTTTCTAATACTATTATAATTTGCTAATATGAAACTGCTAGCTGGTTATAAACGTTATTTTGATCAATATTCTCATATGAAGATTTAGCAAATAAAATGAACTAATCAAACATTATTTGATATTTACATAACTGCAATGCTACTAGCTTCAACTGTGTGCAAATACCTTGTTGAAATATATGGAGCTTAGTATGTTTTGTACAGATAAACATTACCTTGCTTTCAGAGTCTGAAGCAGAACAGCTCTCAGATGATTTTCGGGAATACTTTTTCTTCTTCTTTCTTTTTGATTGTTTTTTCTTACTCTAGATTGAATAAAGTAAAAATAAAAAGCAATAAGCATCGGACCCTTTTATTCCTCTTTACCATCTTTTTCATTACCAGTTTAACTTAAACAGAGAATGGGACACTTAGATTTAATTTATGGGAAATGATTAAAAACACAAAGCTTTAAATAACATCAAAGATAAATTTAAGTTTAAATTATAGGAAAATACTGCTAGAAATGTGCTATCAAAAAATAAAGTAATTTAGCATTATATTGATCTGTGTATCACAAATAAACTGGACATAAAACGCAGTGCTTAAATACACTTAACATCTATGCACTCACCTCATTGTCAGATTCATCAGAACTGTTGGAAGAATCAGAACTCGATGATGAAGAGGAAGATGATGAAGATAACTTGACCACAGACAATAAAAAGTAAAACTTGTGAGACGCAAATTTTTAAACTAATGCAAATCTTTTTTAACAACACGCATAGCTAACCTTAATCACTTCAGCATAAGTACGTTTTTTTTTTTTTAAATATTCAGCATGAAAATGAAGCTTGCAACTTGTGCTGGAATGCTGCTATGCCTATTAACTATCCAATATGCCACTGCCCATAGCACAGCTGCATATTGACCATCAGCCAATGTCAAAATGACTAACATAATAATTGGTTGGTCCCAGCGGTGGAATTAAATGCATATTAAAATATTTAGTTCAAACTGTGGCAACTACATTTCTTCTGTGCAGTAGTACAGGATACAAAATATAGTTTGTACATTTATCTCCCTTTAATTTGCTTCTATGGTAATATATCTATTCTTACATTTGTTTTCCATAAAATGGAAAGCACCAGAGATATCACAAGGGTTGTGGGAGAGCCCACACTTAGCAGTAATACTACGAATAATACCTATGATAAATGATACAATTCATAACAGACAGTAAACGTGCTGCTGAAAAGATGAATATATGCAACAGAATAGGAATCAGTACTATTAGATTTCATGATGGAAAGCTGTTCTCACCCCACCGGATTTTTTCTTGTCCTTTTTTCGTTTCTATGAAAGAAAAAGATGAGACAGAAAAGAGTAAAATAGAATTATTTTCTAAGCAATTATATGTACATTTGCAATGAATACACGCAACTCTGCATTTAACAAATCAGTGGCAATTGAAATAACTTGGTCTTATTTAGAAGCTAATCCGCCTTGGGTACAATTTACCCCTGATCCAGCCTCCCCAGAGTAAAACATAGTGATAATCAACTGTCTGCCAGCTCCAGATCTGATAGCAAGCAGAGCGTCTGATTTCCTCTATAGTAGGGAGATGTTGGTTTCAGACCATATTAAAAACTGATATCTAGAGACAAAATTGCCCTATCGCATATAATTGTTGTCATAATTGCGAGTTTGTCGGCAAGACTTTTAAAAAAATTACGGCCTTAACAGCCACCATTTTTTTTTTCAAGCCTGTAACTCGGAAACCATTCGGAGGCCCCAAAAGACGCCAATTGATTACAAAATTAACCTCACACACAGCACAGGGGGAGAGGCAGGGAGCCTGTAAGTGAGGCTGAAAGCTAATTTGTTCTTCAATTGGCGTTTTTTTGAGGTCTGAAAACGTCTAAGCAAGAAAAAAAAATGTCCGTTATAAAAACATATTTTTTTTTCTTCAAGGCTGCAAATCGGAAGACCATTGGGGAAATTGATAAATTTCCCAAGCCCACAAATGGTTTCAGACCTGTACAGGGAGAGGGAGGAGAGAGACGCAGGGAGAGACACAGAGGAGGGAGATAAAGGAACAACTCACAGGGTAGGAAGAGGGGGAAAAAGACACAGGGGTGAGAGAGTGGGGAGAGGCTCACAATAAGCGGCAAAGGGGGTCATCGCTAGGCTCATGATGAGCTACGAAAGTTGCAGGTTGGATGAGGCCTCGCGAGGAGGGCCTGTAAAGTAGAGGGGGTGGGGCGTGCTAATTGCGGGGCTTGTGATGAGAGTCGAAAGCGGCGGGTAGGCGCTCATTGCGAGGCACAAAGTTAGAGGGGGAGAGCCTCGCATTGTGTGGCAAACAGCATTGCCAGGCTTAAAATTGTATTGCCTAGTATACATATTTTAAGCAATGCACTTTGTAATCTTTGCTATTAGAAAAAAAACCTTTTTTTGTGTGGAAAAAGATAACTAATATATTTGAATTTTGCTAATTACTTTTCTTACAAAAAAAAATGTGCACAGAAACATTAGCTTATTTACCTCTTTCTTTTTGGAGGAATTATCGCTGGCAGAGAATATCTTCTCCCTGTGTTTTTCCAGCTCCTTTCTAAAATTCTGTGAAGATAAACACATATTTTTCAGTTCAATTCTATGATGCTGCACAGACAAATACAATCACCAATATAAATTATCCAACTGCTTAAACATGTATCAAAAGAGATCGTTCTGCTAAAGCAAGCATTTAGAAGGGACGGAACAGAAACTGTACACTATATATAGCAATTGTGGAAGACATTAGTGATACAGGCTCTATTGTTAAATAATCTTCCTAATGAGATCTACTACCCAAAGATTATGGTACCACCTCTACACATATGTATTCCTCTCCATCACATTCACACATGTATTCCTCTCCATCACATTCACACATGTATTCCTCTCCATCACATTCACACATGTATTCCTCTCCATCACATTCACACATGTATTCCTCTCCATCACATTCACACACGTTTACTCCACACATGTATTCCTCTCCATCACATTCACTCCACACATGTATTCCTCTCCATCATATTCACACATGTATTCCTCTCCATCACATTCACACATGTATTCCTCTCCATCATATTCACACATGTATTCCTCTCCATCATATTCACACATGTATTTCTCTAATACTTACATAAAATGTCACAAATCTCTTCCACCACCAATTACCAAATAAAATGTATTATACACTATAAACTATTTAACATAATGGAACAAAAATGTAGATCTCACACTATTCCCTGGAGGGATAAGTAATACTTCAGGTCCATTTGGAATATGTTGTTACTTCTACAACATGAACAGAGTACATAGTTAGATCCTTTAAAAAAAGCTCTTGACCTTGTGCCCACTATATGTAAATGTCTAATTCTTTGTGAACATTCAAAGAATTAAGTGTCTTACCAAATCCCTGACTGGATCTGGAGAGAACAACACAAGAATTCACAGAGATGGAAACTAGAAACGACTGTACTTTTGCCCTATACTTTGGCAGTGGTTCTGAGAACAACGGTGTAAATGCAAAACCTGGAGATGAATAATCAGAATAGAGCTCTGAGTAAGGAAAGTCTTCTGGCAGATGTGATAGATACTGAAAGCTCACAAAGCATTTTAGTGAAGCTGATAGTATCAGCAGAAAGGGAGAATATGTTAGATTCACCGATTTAAAATCCCACAGTGAAACAAAATATCTGATGTTTCTTACCATGCTAAACATAGTGTGAGTATCATAGAATTAGGAGCATCAGCACAGAAAGCGTGAACATTTATGGAGATTGGAAAAACACAGTGTTTACATTGTTAACATTTTCTTTACTAAGCCTGCTTCTTGCAGCTGCAACCCTCAATACTGAGTATCCTTGCAAACTTAGAGCTAAAAGCACCTTCTGTTGCATATGCCACTGTGCATGTAAAAGCTTCCTGTGTTTTCAAAGTCTTTACCCATCTCAGGAAGTTGATCAGTGAAAACTAAAATGGTAGATTATGAAGCATCATAATTACATGTTGCTTATTTTCAAGTGTTGCTCTTCAAAATGGTCCTTTAAGAGCATGTTTCTTTAGAATGTAATGTAAAAAAAAGTTTTGATAAGTCTTGACTATGTCACAAAATGTTAGGTATTTCTTGGAAAGCTTGGAGCAGGATAACAACAGGGCAGAGGATAGAAAGTAAAGTAAGTAAAAAAAAAACACCTTTATAATTCAACAAATTATAAATTCAGATTTAGCATACTCATTTAGAATTGGCTGTACATGTTTTATGAAGACTCGAATACCAAAGATATATGTATAGAAATTGTCCAAAATACCAACAGCCTTATTAAATTGCGATTCGGTAAATTTAAAAGGGCTCTATTTAAGCACACAGCATATTTTTACAGAAGTTTTTAGTTAGTGAAATTCTATCCAAAAGCAAGGTCTTCACTAACTAAAAGGTTCTGTAAAAAAAAAAAATGCTATGTGCTTAAATAGAGCCCTATTCAATTGGCCGAATTGCAATTTAATAAGGCTGCAAAGGTGTATGTATAGGAATTGTCATTATTGCACCCTAAATACCAAAAGTTGCAGCGATGACAGGATCTCCCATAAACCTTTAGACCTTATTCGTAAGGGAATTCATGCAGGTGTATTATACCTAAGACACTTAAGCCACATCAATGAGAGACAAATAAATGATTGAAAGCTACTTAATTTCATTTTGCCTGCTATTTTGTTCAAGTTTCAAATATATTTTATTGTACTTTGGATAATTTATTCCTATTAATTTCACCAGGCTTTGCAATTTCTCAATTGCTAATATTTACTAAACTTTATAGGGGCTGCAAATTGGTAACTGAAGCAATGACATAAAACTAATTATCCAAGTAAAAAACCATTAAATTAAAACAATTACGGTACCTCATTCATCTTTTCCTCAAATTCTGCCAATGCCCTGGAACCTTTCTTTTTCTTTTCCAATTGTTCCTTAACTTCTTCCCTAGAAAAGAAATGGAATAAAGAGAAAAAAATAATGAATGGATTTTGTAATCTTTATGCAACTTTCATGAAGGCCTGAATAAAACAATACTAAAAACAGCATCTTATTTATATAATCTATATTTAATTTATAATAATGATGCAAGTTAATATTTACTTTTGTCAGATTCTCTTTCACTTCTAATTCCTTTTACTATTTTAAGATCGGAAACTATAGTTGCCATATATTTCTGCTGTTTTATCGGCCATTTGTTTTATAGATTCATTTTTTAACCCTTAAAACACCAAAGGGCTTACTAGCTTTCATGAGATAAAACACTCACCAAGTAGGCCTTGGTCTGCTGAGATAATCCTGTATTGTTGGTCCTCCAGAGGACGAGGGGCCCCTCGCTCGGGCCATGGCTATGGGATTCATATATGCCTAACAGAAAATAAATAATGACTATTAATAAGATAAACATATTATTCATCAGCATCCAATGTAAGTGTCTGCACAGATTGTATTGCTGTGTATGAAGTTTTGTCCACAAGTCAGTTCTATTGCTTTTGCAAACACTTTTCAGTAACATATCACATATTTCTGATTGTGTTTTTATATAAAACACTGAACATTTTTGCTAGGAGAATTAAAAAAACAGTTTTCTGTTATCCAGGCATGTCAATGAAAACTAGAAGGTGATATGGTAACCCCTTCTACAACAATACACTTACAAGGGGGTTATTTCCTCTATAAATGAACTTAATTGTCTGTGAAATGCCTGGAGATCAAAGGCACTTCCTATATGGACAGGCTGTTAATAGCGGTCAGTTCCTGAGCACCTGAGTATAGGTAAGCTGTAGTTATAGGAAGCCTAATCATGCTATTAGCAATTAGCAGAAATGTGACAATATCAGCTCACCAAGGAAATAGCTGTAATTAGCGCCTGTCTATATATATATATATATCACACAGCCAAAAGTATCAGTGCAAGAACAGTTTGTATCCATCCATCTGTACCTATTTAGTAAGGACACTACATTCAACAGCAACTGTATACACAATATCCACAAGCAACCTTTCCAAATGAACTCATCAGATGATCCACTTTAGTTCCTATAATTATATTTTGGCATTTTTCATGTATAACAAAATGTATGTTTCACCACTAACCCTTCAACTAACGCGGTCACAATCAGTCAAAATATGTTGTAATAAAACCTCTAAGAGTTGCATAAATAAAATACACTTGTTTATTTCTAGGTTGGAAACATCCAAGAAGCCTGGGACACCAGCAGCCTTATTAAATTGCGATTCGGACAATTGAATAGGGCTCTATATAAGCACACAACATATTTTTTTACAGAAGTTGTTTTTAGTTAGTGAACTTCCGTCCAAAAGGAGGGTCTTCACTAACTAAAAACTTCTGTAAATAAAAAAAATGCTATGTGCTTATATAGAGCCCTATTTAATAAGGCTGCAGGTTCCTAAAATGTTACTTTGGGATCTTAGATAGTTTTATTCACGAATAATGCATATCAAGGAATAAATAAACAGGAGAAGTAGCTCTTGGTATTATTGTCATTTTAATTCCCCCTTTTCTCATCATATTGATTTTATAGATATTATTCAAAGTAAATTAAAAGTTAATTTGTAAAAATGACTCTAAATCACAAATATAGATTCCTTGCTCTTGTAATTATCATGTGGTATATATGTGATATTTGTTCATCATGTCAGCAAATATAGTAAAGTATTATAGGAACCAGACAGGCGGTTTGTAGAAGCTGGGTCCAAGGACAGGGATACAGACAGAAAGAGGGGGGGGGGGGGGGAGATAAACAAACAAACAAAAAAATCTGAGAGAGAGAGATAGAGACACAGAGAGAGAGGGATAGAGACAGAGAGAGAGAGAGGGATAGAGACAGAGAGAGAGAGGGATAGAGACAGAGAGAGAGAGGGATAGAGACAGAGAGAGAGGGATAGAGACAGAGAGAGAGAGGGATAGAGACAGAGGAAATATGAATAATATGAATAATAATAAGGGAAACTCAGTAAAAACAGGTGAAGTTGTGAATTTATAAAAAATAGCATCCTAGTGTTGTTGTCTGTTGTGCTGTGTTCCTGTACCATGTGTGTGTGATGCACATGTCACCCCCAGCTCTATATGTACCATGTGTGTGTGATGCACATGTCACCCCCAGCTCTATATGTACCATGTGTGTGTGATGCACATGTCACCCCCAGCTCTATATGTACCATGTGTGTGTGATGCACATGTCACCCCCAGCTCTATATGTACCATGTGTGTGTGATGCACATGTCACCCCCAGCTCTATATGTACCATGTGTGTGTGATGCACATGTCACCCCCAGCTCTATATGTACCATGTGTGTGTGATGCACATGTCACCCCCAGCTCTATATGTACCATGTGTGTGTGATGCACATGTCACCCCCAGCTCTATATGTACCATGTGTGTGTGATGCACATGTCACCCCCAGCTCTATATGTACCATGTGTGTGTGATGCACATGTCACCCCCAGCTCTATATGTACCATGTGTGTGTGATGCACATGTCACCCCCAGCTCTATGTGTACCATGTGTGTGTGATGGACATGTCACCCCCAGCTCTATGTGTACCATATGTGTGTGATGGACATGTCACCCCCAGCTCTATGTGTACCATATGTGTGTGATGGACATGTCACCCCCAGCTCTATGTGTACCATATGTGTGTGATGGACATGTCACCCCCAGCTCTATGTGTACCATATGTGTGTGATGGACATGTCACCCCCAGCTCTATATGTACCATATGTGTGTGATGGACATATCACCCCCAGCTCTATATGTACCATATGTGTGTGATGGACATGTCACCCCCAGCTCTATATGTGCCATATGTGTGTGATGGACATGTCACCCCCAGCTCTATATGTACCATATGTGTGTGATGGACATGTCACCCCCAGCTCTATATGTGCCATATGTGTGTGATGGACATGTCACCCCCAGCTCTATATGTGCCATATGTGTGTGATGGACATGTCACCCCCAGCTCTATATGTGCCATATGTGTGTGATGGACATGTCACCCCCAGCTCTATATGTGCCATATGTGTGTGATGGACATGTCACCCCCAGCTCTATGTGTACCATGTGTGTGTGATGGACATGTCACCCCCAGCTCTATATGTGCCATATGTGTGTGATGGACATGTCACCCCAGAACACACATCTCTGTATACCAGCCTATGCTGTGTGTGAGAATAGCTGCATGGAGCACAGTGTTACTCACCACCCGGTTGTCTCTCTTCCCCATGGTGCCAGGTTTGGTAGCACTCCCCCGGGAAGAACCGTCCCACTGAGCCCGGGGCCTGAGTGAGAACCACAGACACCAGCGATGGATTTACCAGAGAGCACGGCAAAGTACGAGAGGCCTGGGGAGGAGACAGCGCCACCTACAGGAGAGGAGCACATGGACGTAACAAGAGTAAGAATGTATACACAGATAATCATCAACGTGTAATACAATCTACACACAGACAACAGCATGTAACACACACTGACTACAACATATAACATGAAGAGACAACAGAATGTAACATACATGACTATAACCTATAACACTCACTGACTACAACCTGTAACATGAACAGACAACAACCTGTAACATGAACAGACAACAACCTGTAACATGAACAGACTACAACCTGTAACATGAACAGACAACAACCTGTAACATGAACAGACTACAACCTGTAACATGAACAGACTACAACCTGTAACATGAACAGACAACAACCTGTAACATGAACAGACTACAACCTGTAACATGAACAGACAACAACCTGTAACATGAACAGACTACAACCTGTAACATGAACAGACAACAACCTGTAACACACACTGACTACAACCTGTAACATGAACAGACAACAACCTGTAACATGAACAGACAACAACCTGTAACATGAACAGACTACAACCTGTAACATGAACAGACAACAACCTGTAACATGAACAGACAACAACCTGTAACATGAACAGACAACAACCTGTAACATGAACAGACTACAACCTGTAACATGAACAGACAACAACCTGTAACATGAACAGACAACAACCTGTAACATGAACAGACTACAACCTGTAACATGAACAGACAACAACCTGTAACATGAACAGACAACAACCTGTAACATGAACAGACTACAACCTGTAACATGAACAGACTACAACCTGTAACATGAACAGACAACAACCTGTAACACTCACTGACTACAACCTGTAACATGAACAGACAACAACCTGTAACATGAACAGACTACAACCTGTAACATGAACAGACTACAACCTGTAACATGAACAGACAACAACCTGTAACATGAACAGACAACAACCTGTAACATGAACAGACAACAACCTGTAACATGAACAGACAACAACCTGTAACATGAACAGACAACAACCTGTAACATGAACAGACTACAACCTGTAACATGAACAGACAACAACCTGTAACATGAACAGACTACAACCTGTAACATGAACAGACTACAACCTGTAACATGAACAGACAACAACCTGTAACATGAACAGACTACAACCTGTAACATGAACAGACTACAACCTGTAACATGAACAGACAACAACCTGTAACATGAACAGACTACAACCTGTAACATGAACAGACAACAACCTGTAACATGAACAGACAACAACCTGTAACATGAACAGACAACAACCTGTAACACTCACTGACTACAACCTGTAACATGAACAGACTACAACCTGTAACACACACTGACTACAACCTGTAACACACACTGACTACAACCTGTAACATGAACAGACTACAACCTGTAACATGAACAGACTACAACCTGTAACATGAACAGACAACAACCTGTAACACTCACTGACTACAACCTGTAACATGAACAGACAACAACCTGTAACACACACTGACTACAACCTGTAACATGAACAGACAGCAACCTGTAACACACACTGACTACAACATGTAACATGAACAGACAACAACCTGTAACATGAACAGACAACAACCTGTAACACACACTGACTACAACCTGTAACATGAACAGACAACAACCTGTAACATGAACAGACAACAACCTGTAACATGAACAGACAACAACCTGTAACACACACTGACTACAACCTGTAACATGAACAGACAACAACCTGTAACATGAACAGACAACAGCATGTAACATGAACAGACAACAACCTGTAACACACACTGACTACAACCTGTAACACTAACAGACAACAACCTGTAACATGAACAGACTACAACCTGTAACATGAACAGACAACAACCTGTAACATGAACAGACAACAACCTGTAACATGAACAGACAACAACCTGTAACACACACTGACTACAACCTGTAACATGAACAGACAACAACCTGTAACACTCACTGACTACAACCTGTAACATGAACAGACAACAACCTGTAACATGAACAGACAACAACCTGTAACACACACTGACTACAACCTGTAACATGAACAGACAACAACCTGTAACACACACTGACTACAACCTGTAACATGAACAGACAACAACCTGTAACACACACTGACTACAACCTGTAACATGAACAGACAACAACCTGTAACACACACTGACTACAACCTGTAACATGAACAGACTACAACCTGTAACATGAACAGACAACAACCTGTAACACACACTGACTACAACCTGTAACATGAACAGACTACAACCTGTAACACACACTGACTACAACCTGTAACATGAACAGACAACAACCTGTAACACACACTGACAACAACCTGTAACATGAACAGACTACAACCTGTAACACACACTGACTACAACCTGTAACATGAACAGACTACAACCTGTAACATGAACAGACAACAACCTGTAACACACACTGACTACAACCTGTAACATGAACAGACAACAGCATGTAACACTCACTGACTACAACCTGTAACACACACTGACAACAACCTGTAACATGAACAGACAACAACCTGTAACATGAACAGACAACAACCTGTAACACACACTGACTACAACCTGTAACACACACTGACTACAACCTGTAACATGAACAGACAACAACCTGTAACACACACTGACTACAACCTGTAACATGAACAGACAACAGAATGTAACACACACTGACTACAACCTGTAACATGAACAGACAACAGCATGTAACACTCACTGACTACAACCTGTAACACTAACAGACAACAACCTGTAACATGAACAGACAACAACCTGTAACACACACTGACTACAACCTGTAACATGAACAGACAACAACCTGTAACATGAACAGACAACAACCTGTAACACACACTGACTACAACCTGTAACACACACTGACTACAACATGTAACATGAAGAGACAACAGCATGTAACACACACTGACTACAACCTGTAACATAACCAGACAACAACCTGTAACATGAACAGACAACAACATGTAACACACACTGACTACAACCTGTAACACTAACAGACAACAACCTGTAACATGAACAGACAACAACCTGTAACACACACTGACTACAACCTGTAACATGAACAGACAACAACCTGTAACACACACTGACTACAACCTGTAACATGAACAGACAACAACCTGTAACACACACTGACTACAACCTGTAACATGAACAGACAACAACCTGTAACATGAACAGACAACAACCTGTAACACACACTGACTACAACCTGTAACATGAACAGACAACAACCTGTAACATGAACAGACAACAACCTGTAACACACACTGACTACAACCTGTAACATGAACAGACAACAACCTGTAACACACACTGACTACAACCTGTAACATGAACAGACTACAACCTGTAACACACACTGACTACAACCTGTAACACTAACAGACAACAACCTGTAACATGAACAGACAACAACCTGTAACACACACTGACTACAACCTGTAACATGAACAGACAACAACCTGTAACATGAACAGACAACAGCATGTAACACACACTGACTACAACCTGTAACATGAACAGACAACAGCATGTAACACTCACTGACTACAACCTGTAACACTAACAGACAACAACCTGTAACATGAACAGACAACAACCTGTAACACACACTGACTACAACCTGTAACATGAACAGACAACAACCTGTAACATGAACAGACAACAACCTGTAACACACACTGACTACAACCTGTAACACACACTGACTACAACCTGTAACACACACTGACTACAACCTGTAACACACACTGACTACAACCTGTAACATGAACAGACAACAACCTGTAACATGAACAGACAACAACCTGTAACACACACTGACTACAACCTGTAACATGAACAGACAACAACCTGTAACATGAACAGACAACAACCTGTAACACACACTGACTACAACCTGTAACACACACTGACTACAACCTGTAACATGAACAGACAACAACCTGTAACATGAACAGACAACAACCTGTAACACACACTGACTACAACCTGTAACATGAACAGACAACAACCTGTAACATGAACAGACTACAACCTGTAACACACACTGACTACAACCTGTAACACACACTGACTACAACCTGTAACATGAACAGACAACAACCTGTAACATGAACAGACAACAACCTGTAACACACACTGACTACAACCTGTAACATGAACAGACAACAACCTGTAACACACACTGACTACAACCTGTAACATGAACAGACAACAACCTGTAACACACACTGACTACAACCTGTAACACACACTGACTACAACCTGTAACATGAACAGACAACAACCTGTAACATGAACAGACAACAACCTGTAACACACACTGACTACAACCTGTAACATGAACAGACAACAACCTGTAACATGAACAGACTACAACCTGTAACACACACTGACTACAACCTGTAACACACACTGACTACAACCTGTAACATGAACAGACAACAACCTGTAACACACACTGACTACAACCTGTAACATGAACAGACAACAGGGGATGATGTTCTTGGGGTTATAGGCAGCATTCCTCCTCCTCAAACACGGCGAGTTTAGTTGATGCCAAAGAGCTTGATTTTGGTCTCATCTGACCACAACACTTTCACCCAGTTCTCCTCTGAATCATTCAGATGTTCATTGGCACACTTCAGACGGGCCTGTACATGTGCTTTCTTGAGCAGGGGGACCTTGCGGGCGCTGCAGGATTTCAGTCCTTCTCGGCATAGTGTTTTACCATTTGTTTTCTTGGTGACTATGGTCCCAGCTGCCTTGAGATAATTAACAAGATCCTCCTGTGTAGTTCTGGGCTGATTCCTCACAGTTCTCATGATCATTTAAACTCCACGAGGTGAGATCTTGCATGGAGCATCAGAACGAGGGAGACTGGAAGTTATTTTGTGTTTCTTCCATTTGCAAATAATCGCACCAACTGTTGTCACCTTCTCACCACACTGCTTGGCGATGGTCTTGTAGCCCATTCCAGCCTTGTGTAGGCCTACAAGCTTGTCCCTGACATCCTTGGACAGCTCTTTGGTCTTGGCCATGGTGGAGAGTTTGGAATCTGATTGATTGCTTTTGTGGACAGGTGTCTTTTATACAGATAAGGAGCTGAGATTAGGAGCACTCCCTTTAAGAGAGTGCTCCTAATCTCAGCTCGTTACCTGTATAAAAGACACCTGTGAGCCAGAAATCTTGCTGATTGATAGGGAATGAAATACTTATTTCCCTCGATGACCTACAAATCAATTTATAACTTTTATGACATGCGTTTTTCTTGTTTTTTTGTTGTTTTGTTTTTCTGTCTCTCACTGTTAAGAAACATCTACCATTAAAATAATAGACTGATCATTTCTTTGTCAGTGGACAAACGTTAAAAATCAGCAGGGGATCAAATACTCCCCCCCCCCCCCACTGTATATATATACAATATATGTATAATATTATGAACTTGAAGTCTAAGTAGTCTTAGCTTAATTGTCATTTACTCTTGTTGCACTACATTATTCTTAAATTATGAGGAAGTGGGTCCACTATATGGGCAGAATCTTGCGATTCATTAATCATTAATTAGTCAGAATTGGCACATTTCTAGTACTATGTGATTCTAAATCCAGAATTTGCTTTGCATTTTATATATTATAGGGCTACCCCATGGTATATATAGGGCCTCATTAAATTAGCCCTCGTAGTTCCCTCGGTCCTCGCAAAAGATTGTTTTTTTACTGTTTGCGACAATCGATTCCTCAATACCTCCCTCGCAGCCTGCTTTGCGAGATGACACCGAAAAATGTCTGAGAATAGGCTCTGCTAGAGCTAAGTAGTAACACTTAGCCATAAATCTATAAGGTGAACCTCGCAGCTTGGAAGAATCCCTATGGGCACAAAAAAGTGCCAACAATGGCTCCTAAAGCCTCTACGCGCTGCCTCGGAGCAGCCCGACACAGCCGTGTGATGCTCCCCCATGCTCCCTAAACACAGATCCCCATAAGCCTCTAGTTAACCCAATCAGTCCCATAAGGGTCTATAAAGACCCTCATAGGACAACGAGAACCATATTATTAACCCCATAAGTGCCATGAGGGTCCTCCAGGACCCTCATGACACTAAGTACAAAGTACAAACACTACACTACACTATTCCCCCCCCAATAAACCACTAAATCTAAACTAACCCCCCTCTACCCTAACCTATTAACCCCTACCTACTTAACACTACCTACATAACCCCCTATTAAACCCCCCACTCCTCATGTACATTTTATCTGTGTTGACACGGACGGCCGTGCTGCGTAGCTCACACGTTGCTCGCAGCAGGGCTAATTTTATAGCGTTGTAACTTTGCAAAATTTGCAGCACGTAGGGTTTAAGTACAAACCTTGTATCTACTAGGCTGGAATTGAATAAGGCTGTTAATCTGTATGTCCATTATGCTTGTTTGTTAAAAGAATGGCCATCCTGTTAGGATGAGGTATTAAGTAAGTAACATTGCTAGTAAATTTATCTTGTCTTTCCCTGTGTTAATCAGCAAATACTTCTAATGCACCATTTTACATTGCTAATAATGAACAATTTATGACTTCATACTTCATGGTGTGAAAGAGCACAACGTGATTCTATGTTAAAATGATCTATTGTTTCTTTTTTGTTTTATCATGCTAATAACAGAGAAAAAACGTAGGTCTTTGGTCTGTTTACAGACACATTCCTGACTATTCTATGATTTACAGCATCTGCCTACAACGCCATTGCAAGCTCCTGTGAAGACAAGATTTATGGTTTAACTCTGTTCTTCATAAATAAGCAGGACAAGTTAACCCCTAACATTCATTTTTAGTAGATTCCAGGAGTAATTTCTCTGCACAGATGCATTTATGAAGGATTAAACCTATTTCTATTTATGCTCTCTGCACAGTGCTGCTGTTGTGGCTTTGCCTGTGGGAATGTCAAAGTCTCATATAAACAGAGATTTCATTTACTGTATACATTTCTCTGGGAAAAAGGAACATATTTCAAACAATCTAAAAGTATTTCAACATGTTTTTAAGAGATCTTTTATTTGATGTGGTCCAAACTGTGCTGAAGTAAGTGTCCCTTTAATGTTTATTTTTACATCAGGTGCACTTGAAAAAAATATTGCTTATAACATATATACACTCTAAAAAGTGTAGACTTCTACTACTGATAAATCATGTGAACATGCAGATTATGACTATTTGTCATGCAGAACTAATGTCTTTCACAAACAACAAATCAATGTGTTAATAAAGCCAAAAACGTGTGAAGCTTCAATTATTATATATATCTCATACAGAAATAATTCTCTTCCATTCACCATACAACGTACTAGGACTGTGTAAAACTAGCTTACACATATTGCAGAACTCTAATGTTCCTTTATAATTATTTATTTATTAACCTTGATTTGTAATTCACCAATATATTCCATAGCGCTAAACAGGGTAGGTACAAGTGAATATCAATTTTAACAAATTACAAAAGAATGGAAGGTCATATTATTGAGTGTAAATAAAATATATATTTTTAATTATTGCATTATTTAATGCTGGAGAGACATTTCTAGTTCACAAATCATCATCCTAATATTGGTTAAACGCATATCGTATCCCGTATCACTATAATAGTTTTGAAAGCATGTGTAACGCTTTAGAAACTATTTGTACGGATTTCTGTACAAGGTGTAGTGCGCACCGCGTGCCGCTAGTCCTGCATGCGCAAAGCGCAGCGCCAGCCAGGGGAGAGAGGAGGAGGGGAAAGAGACAGAGGGGGAACGGTACACAGCGGAGGGAGGAGGATGAAAGAAACAGAGGGGGAAAGGGGGAAAGAGACAGAGGGGGACAGGGGGAAAGAGACACAGGGGAGGGAGAGCGGGGAAAGAGACACAGGGTAGCCAGAGAGGGGAAGAGTCACAGGGAAGGGAGAGGGGGGAAGAGACACAGTGGAGGCAGAGGAGGAGGGAGATGGGCAAGAGACAAAGAGAAGGGAGAGGGGGGGAAGAGACACAGGGGAGAGAGAGGGGGAAGAGACACAGGAGAGGGAGGGGGAGGAAGAGAAACAGGGGATGGAGGTGGGGTGGAAGACACAGGGGAGGGGGGGGGAGACACATGTAATATTATACAGTCATTTATAAATAATAAAGCCTTTAGTGCATTAGGATAATAGTAAGTTCATTATATTTTACTCATAAATTAATAGATTAGATCTAGTTTTGAGTATTAAAATGTAAAGGAACAATAGAGTTCTGTTAACCTGAACACTTCATTAATAAAACCATGTGTGGTTTATTTAAACTTTTTGATATATCAGATTTTAATAGTGATTTTTATTTTGCTTATTGAATCCATAAAAGTTATGTTTTAGTATACTCCCCCCCTTTTTGTTATTTGTTGTTCTTTGTTGCATCTGTTTAACAGTGAGTGCTTGAAAGTGTTTTTTCAATTTATATAATTATTAATTTCAAATGCACCAGCACCCCATGTGATTTGATCTATTTTTAATGTGGCCAGATATGGTTATCTGTTATATTATCATGCACAGGTCTTAAGTAGTGTTTGGCTTTTTTTCTTTTCTTAAACGAATTCAATGGGCTCCATTCCATTTGGGATCATAGCTGCGAAAAAAGGCTCCCTCATAACTGTGGGTGGTGTACAGGAGAGTGATAGATTGATAGAGCATGTAAAGGCTAAAGATGATAGTCTTCTTTGAATAGATGCATTTTGAAAGAGATTTTTAAGGATTTGAGGCATGAGGATAATCTAGTGAAGCGAGGCAAGGAGTTCCAAATTATAGGGGCAGCACGAGAAAAGTCCTGTAGGCGGCAGTGAGAGGAGGTGACGAGGGAGGAGAGAAGAAAGTCATTAGCAGAGTGAAGAGGGCGGGTGGGAGCGTATTTTGAGTTAAGAGCAGAGATGTAGAAAGGTGCATTATTGTGGAGGGCACTATATGTTAGGGTCATAATTTTGAATTTTATTCTGGAGGCTATGGGAGTGGTGGTGCGGACACTGTGCTTTGGTTTTGGTAAATGAGTCTAGTGGATGTGTTTAATATGGATTGGAGTGGAGAGAGACAGGAGATAGGAAGGCCAGCGAGGAGAGAGTTGCAGTAGTCAAGGCGAGATATGATTAGAATGAATGTGAATTAGAATTTTTTATGTGGCTTGTGTAAGGTAATGACGTATTTTGGAGATATTTTTTAGGTGAAAGTGACAAGATTTTGAGAGTAATTGAATGTGAGGAATGAAAGAGAGGGCAGGGTCCAACAGAACCCTGAGACAGCGGGCCTGGGAGGTGGGAAAGATGATGGCATTGTCAACAGTGAGAGATAAGTGAGGGGTGGGAGCTGAGGAAGAGGGTGGAAAGCCAAGGAGTTCCGTCTTAGACATGTTGAGTTTAAGTTGATGGGTAGAAACCCGTGAGGATATGCTAGAGAGGCAATTGGCAACATGACCTAGCAGAGAGGGTGATAGTTCAGTTGCAGAGAGGTAGATTTGAGTGTCATCTCCATAGAAATGATATTGAAATCCGAAAAATATAATTAGGGCACAGAAGGAGGATGTGTAGATGGAGAAAGAAGGGGGCCTTGGACTGAACCTTGGGGCATGCCGACAGTTAGAGGGCGTGGGGAAGAAGAGACGCCAGAGAAGGAGATGCTAAATGTTCTATTTTCTAGATAGGATATGAACCAATAGAGAGCAGTGTCACGGATGCCTAGGGAGCGGGGAGTTTGGATAAGAAGAGAGTGATCAACTGTGTCAAAGGCAGCACAGAGATACAGGAGAATTAGGATAGAGAAATTACCCTTTGACTTGGAGATTAGCAGGTCATTAGTAAATTTTGTTAGAACTGTCTCTGTGGAGTGTTGGGGCCAGAAGCCAGATTGGAAGGGATTAAGGAGAGAGTCAAAGGAAACAAATCAGGTAGGGCAATAGTAGACGACGCGCTCAAGCAGTTTGCAAACCAAGGGAAGTAGAGAGAAAGGGCGGTAGTTACTACATGAACACATTACAGTAGCCCTAACATTATCTATCTATCTATCTATCTATCTATCTATCTATCTATCTATCTATCTATCTATCTATCTATCTATCTAACTAACCATGGCAGGGAAGCGGTTAACCAATAATACAAATTATTCATTAATTTCTGAACACTCTGCCTATGACTTTCTACCCACTATAAGCCTGGGGGAGCCCTGGGGATTCCCCCTTCTCATGCACTATTAGAATTTAGATTCCCGGGGATTCCTCTTCCTACAAGCTATCCTCTAAGACCCCAGGGATCCCTATCTAAAGTATAAACATGGGGGTCCCTATAGACCCCCATGGCACCTGAACTGAATCTCTATACCGTGGGGGTCTCAATAGACCCCCATGGTATTTCTAACTATATTCATAGGGGTCCCTATAGACCCCTTGGCACCTAAAGTAATCCACCTTACCAAGGGGGTTCGCATCTGATGAAGAGCTCAAAGGAGGAGCTCCTGCACTGAATGATGGCTTTTGGCACATTTAAGGCCTCAAATAGAATTTTGTAGATTCTGAATGGCTGAAACATGTGTCAATCATGTTTCATCCAATAAGAATTGAGTATTTGATGTCACCCCACTCAAAATGTCCAGGGTTCAATTTCTAATGGATTGTCAAGGTGGACCATTTCCTCCTTTAATGTATAGTATTTTTCATTTTTTAGAAATGTATTTTTATTAATCTTTAATATGTTTTTTTTAATATTTTTTACTTATAGGTACTATAAGGGCCCTTATGGACCCCCATGGGGTTTAGTTTACATGGGTTTCCAATATGGACTCTGTGGCAGTAGGTAGGGTGTCATGGGGGTTCATGAGAACCCCTATGGCACAAGGGTTAATGTTAGCAGCTATGGAGGTTAATGTTAAGTGCCATGGGGGTCCACGAGGACCCCCATTGTTATGGTTAATGTTACCATGGGGGTCCTTAGAAGACACCAATAGTATGGGGTAAATGTTAGGTACTACAGAGTTCCTTTAAAGACCTATGTGGCACTTGGGTTAGTTTTTGATGCCATTGAAATTCTTTAAGGACCTCCATTGCACAGGGGTTAGTTTTATATGCTATGGAGGTCTGTAAAGGTCATTTGCGGCAAGGGTTAATTTTATATGCCATGGGGGTCTGATTAAGACCTCTGTGTCATGGGGTTAATTTTTACACCCACTGGGGTCCATTAGGGACCCCTGTGGTATAGGAGTTAAATTTAGATGCAGCGGGGGTCCTATGCAGACCCCTGTTGGAAGGTGGTTAATTTTAGGGTCATTGGGGCCCATAGAACCCTCATGGTGATACTTTAGATTGAGGATCCCCAAGGTCATAGCGGCTTAAACGTGGGAAGGGTAAATCCTAAGGATCTCCTGGTCCATGGGAGTGATGGTATTAATCCCTTAATTATGTTGCATATGAGGCATCAAGCTTGAATCCCAACACCATTAAGTGTTAGGGTGATAATATAGTCAGATTTGATGCAAGTATGCTTATCAAAGGAGTTTTTTTACAAGTGAGTGACAGTACATATAAGATTTTAACAATGTGACAGGCTTTTGGAAAATATCAATGGGACAGCTACACATTGATTGTAATTTTAGGTCATTTTCATGCGATCTGCAGCCAGTTCACACAGGGTTTGTTTGGATGTGTGAAGTGCTAGCAGGTAGCAGATTTAATAGTCAACTTTACCCATAAATATGCAAAACAGGAGCATGTGATGGAGGCCAATGCTAGCAGGAGTGTGGCCTGTATACAGAAAGTCAGGGTCAGTGGCTGAAGGTCTTTGCTTTCAGCAATTATGAAAATTCAAGAATCAGAGAGAAGCTTGCATTAGTCAAGGTCAATGACCAAGGTCAAATGCTTAAAATTCAACATAAAACATAATTGCTTGTGCATTACTGAATTAAACCATTTTATAGTTGTGCACCCTCTACAGCATGATGCTGTGGATTATGTCAATCTTGGACGCCCTAATTTCCTTCGCCGATGGCTAACGCAGTCTGCAGCAACGAGACACACTACACTGGATGAATCCAAGGAGCATTGAGAACAACCAGAAATAACACAACTTGATCACTGATGCCGAGTGTTGGATGATGCAAATAGGTGAATGAATAATGATACTGTCATGTTATGGGGTATCCCAAATTGAATGCATATAATGAAAAAGCTGTTTCTGTTTTTATTCTCAACAGGAGTTTCTTAAATGGACACTAGCTGGAAGTAAAGCCTACATTCGTTACAGTAACCTGATAAAAAATCCTTTATTATTATTATTATTAGCTTTTATTTATAACGCGCCAATATATTCCGTAGCGATATACAGGGGTTAATATTAACACATTGCAAAGAGTAGAGGCCCGTCTTTGAGCTTGGAAATTTATTTTTTTTATGTACCAAATATCCTTCTTAGAACTCCTATCTACTTCCACTTACCTTTCTACCTACCTAACATCTGTCTACATTGTCATCATTGCACCTGAGTTCAATGCCTCCTTGAACTGACTGCACTGTCTCTAAAATATAGCAAAATGTGCATCAATAGATGCAGCTATATATGCACACACTGTATTTTAGAAGAACTTTTATAGATGGGATTCACAATACAGGAACAAGCCAAAGGAGTTTTACGCACATATAGTTGGTGTTTGCTTGTATTAGTTGGTGGAAACAAAACGCAGAAGAGAACTGAGGGGATGTTTAGCATTCAGGATTCATATACACATGAGGATTGGCTTAGTGACCCCTCTAACTGCAAGGTACAAGGAGACAGGTTAGTGTTGTATATCCTAATCCTCACAGCAGGGATTACAATCTGTTTTGGGATAAAAAGATTTCCATCAAGGTCCACATACCCACAATCTGTAATTAAATTATTTTATTGGGTGCTTTCATTCTCCACATCTATCCCCACTTTCTTTCACCTGCCTGGGAAGATCACTTGCAAAACTTGAAAGTCTGATGTTGTCCATTTCTATGGGTTCATCCATGCTACCATCTCAGTATGAGAAGTGATGGTTTCACCAATGTAGAAATCAGCTATTGTGCTGTATTACCAACAAAAATATTCCCACAAACCAAAATCATTTATTATCAGGGTGTGATTCCAACCAAATAGTAAGCATTTCGTTCAGGTATCACTGCATAATGCTATTAACTGACAAAAAGATAAAAAAAATAGCATTCCTATACGAACTTAATTGCTGCAATGTTAAAAATGACCTTTTATTTATATTGCATTCTAATACTTGCATAAGAAACCAAGCTATGATGTGATTATTAAACTAAATATATAGACAGTAAGGCTTATGTGTAAATTTACTTTTTATACATGATAAGACATGATTTATACACGTCTCAGTGTGTAAAATGTAATAGATTAATTTCACTCTAAGGTTTACTGCCAGGAAGAAAACGGCTGTAACATATTGATGTCTGCCATTCTGTTACTCGAGAATATGAACATTTCTTAATTAAAGCTTAGCTCCAAGTAAATGACAAATTGTAGAAAACGATCTTAAATTGAATTGGGATAAACGTATAACTGGAGATTGTATATTATATGTTATATATATATATATATATATATATATATATATATATATATATATATATATATATATAATTCCCATAAGGAATAATGTAAATTGGTTTTAGCAAACGCGATGAATACCAAGGTGGAATGATGAGTACCAAGTTTTTTTGCTCACCCAGACATTTTGAGTATCAAAAATGCTGAGTTCCAAGGAGAGGTTAAGAACCAAGGTAGCACTGTATATATATATATATATATATATATATATATATATATATATATATATATATCAATTTATACATTTCTTGATTGTCTCCCTGCTTATTTGTAAATATACCAATTTTAAAGCTGTTTTAAATTTTTGGGTATTTTGTATGTGCAGCTTTTTCAGTTCTGTATGTGCATCTGTTTGTTTCATGGTTTCTTATTATATTCTGCTTGTTTCATATTATATATTTTTGTGTTTTTATACCCTTTTATATAGAGAGAATTTTAATAATTTTAAACATGGCAAAATCTATTTTATTCCCCTTTGTATTTGATTAAATTAATTTGATATGGACATTCAGTATGAGGACCATGAACATGTATTATTATTAATATTATTTATAAAGTGCATAATCTCTGTAGTGCTAAGCACAGGGATACAGTGAATATATAAGACAAACATGATTAAAATACTGGTACAGAAGGTGTAGAGGGCCCTGCTATCTAAAAGAGGCAACTAAGCAGGTTAGGGTTATTAGAGATAAAAGGGAAGGCAATTGCTTGTAGGAAGTCCCATGTGGCTCAGACGTCAAGCACAGGAGACGCTCGCCATCTTGTATGAATGGGTGATATTGGGGGACAAGTTGGAAGGCTTCGCTCTGTGTGCATTTATAGAATAGAGTGTTTGAAACTGGAAAGAGTAGGTGAGAGTGTGATAGAGCATTGTAGGGAATTGTAGAGGACAGGATAGTCTTGGAGATGAGAGTCTGAGGAGGTGATGTTGGGTGAAGAGAAATGTACTGTGTGGGCAGAGTGAAGGGGGCAATGAGAGGCATATTTGGAAAGTAGATATGATATGTAGGAGGGTGCAAAGTTATTGAAGGATGTGTAGGTAGGTGATTGTCAGCATTTTAAATGTAATTGTAGCAGATATGGAAAGTCAATGAAGGGATTGACAAACTGGAGTAGTGGATGAGAACGACCAGTGAGATATATGAGCCTAGCAGAGGCATATGAAATGGATGATTCCTGAGAATTCAAACTTTCTGACCTGCAGAAACATCTTTTCTTTACTGTAATGATCCATTTTCTTTTATAAGCTCGTCCTACCTGTAACTTTCTCAGGAGGGTGTCTCTTTTTTAAGCTAAACATTAGACCAAATGAAAGCATTGGCAGTTGTAGATGGCAATTCCCACTGTGCTGATAGTAACACAGTGGGACTTGGCATCTACAACAGTATTAAAAGGCTCCTCCCAGGCCGTAACATCAGAAAGCAAAATGGTAGATCCCACAGCAGCTTAATCACATATAAAAAATATAACACATTAGAGTCTGTGTTATTTTATTTTTTATTATAAAACCATTTAGAATATTTTCAAGTTTTGTTTTTCATAATTTTAAATTATTTTTATATAGTTGACTGCAGTGGTGCTTTAAGAGCAGGCAAAAGAAAATGACTGTTGGTAGATATTTGAAGTTATATTACCGTATTGGTCCGAATATAAGCCGCACCCGCATATAAGCCGCACCCATAAAATTCAAGGGGAAAAAAGATAGTACTCAAACATAAGCCGCACCCTTAAAATTGTAGAGAAAGACTCTCTCCAAGTGATCAGCCATTGCAAGAAACAGGCTTTCTAATTAGTACTGTAACTTCTTTTGCAGGTTACAGGCCTTACAGGATGTTAGAATCGCTAAAAACGGAAATCGCTATTCAGTTGTTACAATATCGCAGTCTCAAGCACGCAAATCGGCAGTCATTTCACGTTCGCAAATATAAATTGCACCCTTAACTTGCAAGCGTGCAATCGGCAGTCATTTTACGTTCGCGAATATAAGCTAACTCTCAAAGCCCGCAAATCGGCAGTCATTTTTTTTCGGTTGCGAATATAAGCCGCATCGGTAACTCGCAAATCAGAAAAAAGGTGCGGCTTATATTCATACCAATACGGTATTTATTGCAGAATAAAACATACAGCCTGTAATATATTGCCTTTTAAATGTAATTTTGCTGCTTTGGGATCTGCCATTTTGGTTTCTGGTAACCAGTTTCCCGAAGTGGGAGGCGACTATGATTGCACATGTTTTATGTACGCAATGGGCAGCAGGAAGTACCAGAGTTTTCAGCAGCAGTAACGAGAATCTCATTATTTTACAAGGACACACCATCTTGAGAAAGTGAAAGGCAAAGTCAACTGACTAAAGAAAATGAATGCCTGCCGTAGAGAATAATTTAATATGAAACATAAAAATGCAAAGGCTGTGTTTATTTATTTATTTTTTTCTGTATAATCACATTTCAGCCATTATCAAGCTTAATTGTTCAAAATACCATATAGAATTTCTTTACCACAGGGTCCCTTTAATTGTGTTTCTTTACATTAAAACAAATGTGAACAAAAGCACAATATGGCACAGTTCAGGTATCAGTAAGGCTCACTGCCCCTCTTTTTCCTGTAACATATCAGGAAAAGGAGATATCAACCCCACAATGTCTATATTTAATGTAATGTGTCTTTTTATAATGTTTAATTGATCTGCCCAAAAAGTTATTTTATTGGTATACAGAAATGTTTATAAAACCACAGAAAGCTATATTGTGTCCAAAGATTTCAAAGAGATTACCTGTGTAACGTCTCCTAATAGCACATTGTTTTATAACAGGTTACATTCTATTACAATGACAAAGTTCAGTATCAATAAAATATGAATATTTGCAAGTAGAGGTTATTCAAAAATGTAGTTTGACAATAGCAAAACAGCTTTGAATTTACTAAATGTTTGCTGTCACTCAGCTAAGGAGATCCAATCTAATTACCTCATTAGTAGATTCATTGTTTTTTCGTTTGCAGGTGACTTTCAGCCTTATTAAATTGCGATATCGGCCAATTCTAAGCACAGAGCATATTTTTTTACAGAAGTTTTTAGTTAGTAAAGGCCACTAACTAAAAACTTTTGTAAAATAATATGCTACAGTGGATATAAAAAGTCTACACACCACTGTTAAAATGTCAGGTTTCTGTGCTGTAAAAAAATGAGACAAAGATAAATATTTTTGCTGTGGGATGCGACTAAGAACATTTCAAGAAAGACCAACTAGAGCAGCTGAACTTTATTTGGGGTTAATCAGAGGCACTTTAAATGATGGCAGGTGTATGCTGACTCCTATTTAACACTATTTGGAATGTGATTGCTTAATTCTGAACACAGCTACATCCCCAGTTATAAGAGGGTGTGCAGACTTATGCAACCACATTATTTTTATTTTTTCTTCCCTCCACCTAAAAGATTTCAGTTTGTTTTTCAATTGAGTTGTACAGTTTATAGGTCACATTAAAGATGGAAAAAGTTCAGAAATGATTTATCTTGGTCTCATTTTTTTTACAGCACAGAAACCTGATATTTTAACAGGGGTGTGCAGACTTTTTATATCCACTGTATGTGCATATATAGAGCACTTTATAATTGGCCGAATCGCAATTTAATAAGGCTGTTTATTCGTAACCATAGATGGCTGATACCGTGCGCAAGGAAGGTATTAAGCTGGGAGCTATTCATCAATAATAAGGGTGAACACTACTAAAGTGGAGCATGTCTTGTGCAGATTGATTGCCAAAGTGAATTTAGACATGTTTTAATTAACTCCCATTTGCATATATTCATATTTTATTGGTGCTTTACGTTTGAAATCCTTGGGAATTGACTTTTGCCATTGCAGTAAAGGTGTCATAACCCATTAACCTATAACTGTTGTGTATCCTCTATGCTAAATGCTATATAAAAAACAGTAATAATTATAATAATACACGGAACCAAGACATCAAATTATCGAAAAATGAGATTTTATTTGAAAATGAAGTTGCTATGAACGATAAAGCAGCTTCCAAAAGCAGTAAAAGGAGATCTGGAAGAAGACATTTTTTTTTATGACAAGATAATAGATAAGAGAATCCTGAGTATTAAAGCAAAGCCAAGATGTATTTGAGGGAATTAGTTTTTAAAGCAGCAATCTTGCCAACTAAACCTACTGATGAAGTGGACCACTTGAAGCCATAGTACAAATAATTTACATCTGGTGATTAATCAAAATGACCCACTGTTATCATCAATGAAATGTACAGGCGTATGTATTTGCAACAGTAAGCAAGAGGTAGAACTGTGCATTCCACCAGGGTGAACAGGAAATATACTGGTGGCCATCTTGAATTTTGCTAAGACACTAAATAATATTAACATAAATCCTCATATCTGATGATTGTTATAATAAGATTAAATTTTAGCCGGAAACAATGTATTAAAACATTCAGGAAAAAAATGGATGATATAACAATCTCATGTACAGAAAATATCAGGATTTGATCCAAATATAGCAAACTGTACTAATCTGTTCCTTATAGGAAACATTATACATGTTGTGTTCATGTATATAACCTTTACTACATGAAGTATTATAATAGTTTCATTAGCCTGACTATCATGCATGTTTAAGCATGTTGTATGGCCGAGCTTATGTTAAATAAATGTTGATACAACAATACGTCAAGTATAGCTATGTTAATGTATTGGATTTTACACTTTAGTAAAAAAAGGAACTGTTGCACTAACCTGAAAGTTAATTAAACCATAAAAACCAAAAGCTTTTCTCACAGACCAGTGCAATATAGAGACCAAAAAGTAGTTTCAGTGGCAAAGTGTTAGGAACAGTAACAAAGATTTCACATGTATCTTTATGTACAAAATTCAGTATAAATCTATAATATGTCATATAGTTAACTGACAAAAGAATTGGCAATGCATTGGTGGTTACTAGTCCGGTTGGATTATGTGAATCCCTACGCATCTATATTTACAGTATCATAGGCGCACTGATGCTTCTTAAAAGACCACTGTAGTGGACCAGCTTCCTTGACTTTAAGTAGCAAAGATCAGTATAAGCAACTTTTACATTTCTTGAGTTTGCAGAACACTGAAAATATCTGACCTTCTTCTTATATTATGACTGGAACGCCCCCAGTCTTTTACAATCTGCTAGTGAGAAAAAGCACAAAGAGAAAAGAAACGGTCTCAATGGGCCAAATCAAGCTCTTCTACTCAAACAAAATACACAGTTCTGGCTTGACCATCTCCTACTCAAAACTAAACAGATTATTTAACAAAAGTTATAGAAAAACGCTTTGACACTCTCATGAAGCATTGAGGACAGCTAACCTGACCATGATCCACTGAAAGCAGCAGAGTAATGATATATGGCACAATTGGGGGCGAGAGTGGCTTTGGTTGCTTGGACCATATCTTTTTGGCATGTTTTCTGTGAAGTTCTTGTATACTAGTCCTTCCCTACAGCTGTAGATCGCAGCACACACTACACTCTGTAAAATATTAGAGGAGTGCCAGCCGAACAATGAGGGGAACCAGCTAGTTGAAATGTTTTCCCATAAAAGGTCAACTTAATTTTATCAGAATATATCAGAGCTTATTACTATTAAGAAGTTATGAAAGTGGGACCATTATGGCTGTTAAAAATGTACATATTATTATACTAATTACAATTATCCTAATTATGAGATAGCTTTACATCACTTCTGACTTGCACCTTGATGCATACATCAACACAATGCCCATAGTTATCCAATAATATTACTCATCAGCTGCTGATCCAAAACTCATTTTTGGGTACAAGATGCAGTTTTTGATGATGGATATATTTAAACATGGTCGCGCTAATAATGTGAAGGCTCTAAAAACAATATCATCATGTTTGAGGAGCGTCTTCTTGGTGTATGGCAGATATATGATGTTATAATGTTATTAACATTGGATTTTCCTACTGAAAGCACACCAAAATAAAACATCACATTCTTAGTTTTACTATATATGTGAGTTATTTCTTTCCCTACTTGTCTTAAAATAAGTGCGTAAGCTTAGTTTTAGCTCACATTATTATTTTCCTATGGCACAAAGTTTCTTTATGTCCACTTAACAATATTATTACTTTGTGTATTATTTGTTGCTGATTTAGAACATGCTTTATACAAAAAAAAAAAAAAAAATCTTCAGCAAATTTTGCCAAAACTGTCCAATTTTCCAGCATCCAAATCAATAAAATTAAGGCATTGAAATTTTGTATAGTGAAAGAAATGTTTTCTTTTCCAGAATTCTGATGTGTAGCCTTGATAATACAAACTGTCATCTGATTATAAGATTTTCTAATATAATATTATAAACAATAACACTAGGAACATAAAAAAAGTGAATTATAAAAGACTATTAGGCACCCAATCAGGCTTTAGCAGCTGTAGATAAACGTCCATCCTGTTGTGGCAGTAACTGGATTATTCTACTTTATACTGGCAGCTTCAATTTTAGACAATAAGGCAGCACAGAGAATCAGCAGCTTTGCATTTAACTGGTGATAACCCAGTCAATCATAGGAACATATAAAGCTGCACTGGTTTTGCATTGATTTGATGAAAGTAATAATAGTTTCCTTGAATAGACACATGTCTGTAGCAATATAAAAGGATATGGTATGTAAGCAGTATGGAACAGGTCTCTTGCAACTTTGCATTGTCCATTTGTAGACCTGTTTCAAGCAGTATGAGTTCCAGCTGTATTGTCATCTGTAGCCATTGGACTGCGGGGCCGGTGAGAGTCCAAACTGTCCTTGTGTTTTTGTAGATCATGGAAGTAAGGATGAGACAGGGCACTGAATGCTGATGTTCTCTTTGCTGGATTGAACATGAGACATTTCTGTAAAAGAGAAATCAAGAGTTGATATAACCAGTCCCAAGATGTCCATGAGATGTTGAATCCTTATATGTATGTACACTATATAAATTCAAAAATAGTTGTGACCACGCTTAAGTCCTACAGTCACATCTGCGTTATGGTGCCTCTCCTCATTCAATTTTCTGTCTATTGCATCAGATCTTTATCAAGAATGAATGTCTGTATATATAGATTTAAGGCTAAAACAACCGATTATGTGTAACTTTACGTATTGTAACATAGCATATAGGAACCAACAGGCCCAGTTATAGATTAAACAGACTTGCAAGTCCCTATAAGAATACTAATAATGATGAGGCGGCGTACGTGGAAAGGTCAAACAAGTAAGTTAATCGTATATGAAAATCCACTCTAGTCCTATCCACATAATGCTGTTTTCAGGAAGTACCCTTGATAATAGGGAAAGTGTAAATGTAATCTTTACTAACATTTATATTACTTTTCAATGACATTGACTTGATTTCTCTTAATTATGTTGAACACACTAATACTTTGTATTGCCACATAACCAGTGTAGCAGCTGAAAGCTTCTTGGGTATCCAAAGTCCCTCCACCTATATGACAATAATAAGTCTAATAATAAGAACGAAAAATCTGAAACTAATTTTCTAAATGTAATACATGTGGACAGATAAATTAGGAATAAAAAAAAACAAAATGTCCTTACAATCTGTGCCATTATGGCTGCAGGGATCAGTCACTCACTTCGCCCTTGCACTGCCATGTATGAATGTAGCGCAAGAAGCTTTATTTGTAAAGGGTGGCAATTTAGCTTGGTATTGAGAACGATCAGAATTCCAGTGCACAATTTCCCAGTTGCTGAGAATCGATCAGTATAAAAAACTTTATTTACACAAAAATTGTGCCACAATTAAAATAAAGAGAACCTACTGGCAAGTGAGAGGGGATAGAGGAAAACCTATGATCCTCGAGGGATCCTCCTATCTGGACAACTCAATCTATATTGATGCTCCAAATCTTGCTATAAACCATGTCATATAAAAAGGTAAGTTACATGTGTGTACCCTACTTATTCACATGTTCCATATCGAGGAATCCAACTGCCTAAACAACACAGCTTTAATATCATAAGTACCAGTTATTGACCGGACAACTCCTAAATAGCTAGCCACGGAAAAGGAGGAAAGAGAGGCCTATCTAGATTAGTTTTTGTTATTGCATATGGAACATGTGAATAAGTAGGGTATAAACAGCAATTGAATAGTATATGTTATGAAACTTACCTTTTTTATATGACAGGGTTTATAGCAAGATTTGGGGCATCAATATAGATTGAGCAGTCCAGATAGGAGGATCATTGGTTTTCCTCTATCCCTTATCACTTGGAACTTGCCAATAGGTTCTCTTGATTTTAACTGAGGCATACTTCAAAGTTTTTCCAAATTATTATATTTATTACCACTGTATGCATTGGTGTTAAGCACCTGGAAAATTGCATTTTTAAATAACTTTTGAGATCGATTGTATGAACAAAAAGTGGGTTGGCAGGACTTATTTAAATATATTATAATGTTGTTGTAATAAGTAATTTGTTTGCACTTCTGCAATATTTACATGAATGAAAAAATATTATATATTTTCTAAAGGTAGATAACTAATAAGCAGAATGCACACAAACATATAATAGTATTAAATAATAAACCATTTTTGATTAACAGAGTAATATAATAAAGAAATGCTGATAAATAAAATATTTATTATTACAAAAATTATTATTTTGAGGTACTCCTATTCACAACTACAAAATGAATGCTAGATAACGATTCTGTCTTTTTGGCGATATAATTTATTAGTCCACCAGCCCACTTGATTACTGCACATGGGTTTCTGGGATGGAGACAACTGTATCTCTCCAACCATCATAGAGAGTCAAAGTTTAAAAAAATACTTAATTACTTTTTCACAGTAAGTGAAATTACTTAATTTACACATTTTTTAATATACACACTAATTTTTGTAAATTATTGTATTGACATGGGTCTTTAAGAAACTAAATGTCACATGACAAACATTTATATAAACACATTTTGTTAGGACAAAGGTCTCGGAAAATGCTGTTTGCTTCAGCTACTCCATGATTAGAAAGCTACCAAATCAGAGCTACATCACAAATGGCCTCTAAAGGCCTTAATATGGCACACGTAACCTTACTCAGGTGATGAGGACACAAATAAGTATGTCCCTGATATAGAGCTAACACATTATATATTACTATATACTTTTTTAGCCCTCTCTACTATTAACTTGCTCCCTCCCCAATAAACTAATGGTTGGCACTAAATCAAACTAATTGAGAATATCTCAATAAAGCATTTGATTTGTTAACGTACAATAAGTAAGTCTTTGGCAAGTTCATCAATGTCTGGTACAACATTTTCAATAGGCTGGGGATGCCTAAAGTGAAAGGCAACTCTTGGAACACCAACATCAGCCGGCCATTCTTCTGCATCTGGGAGACCGATTACACTGAAAGAAGTAATACAAAAACCATTAGCAAACATCTCACATCAACATTTCATGTGTATATTGCAAAAGTAACATATCTCATTAACCACTTCCACTACAAATCTAAGGTCACAAAAACTCATAATTGTTAAAAAATAGGAGTCAAGATTATATAATATACATTTTGAATAATGTATGTTTGTATAAAGTATATTTTTATGTTTATAGAGTTATTTGTTTGTATAATGTTATGTTCTTCCAAAAAATAATTGTTAAAAATAATGAGTGCTCCCACAAACGTTAGATAATAGTTCACTGAACGCAGACAGAATTATTTCTTAACTTGGAGCACTATACAAATTTGTCCTATATTGTTTTTTAGTTTATATCTTAAATTAACTGCTCATATTCCGTAAAATTAAGAAGTTCAAATCAATATTGACAGTGATATGTGCTCTCAGAAAAACCTCTAGAGTGCAGTATTGCGCCTCTGCGTGTATTTACTTCAATGGTAGAGCTGCAGATTAAAGGGATACAGACAACAAGCACATTTATGTACCTCATAGTAGAATTTACCTAAACTTATCAAATTCTAAGAAAAGTTGTTTTTTTAAATCACTATTCCTCTATGGTAAACCATGATAGTTAAACATTTGTATTAGTTCTACCAAAAGCTAATGGTAGATAGTCCTTTTGGTTTATACGCACAGATATATACTTTTTGTTTTAAGTCTCTTCATACTTTTAAAGCTGGTAGAACATAGTCCTGTGGTGAGGTTGCAATAACGAACTGTTGATGTATAGGTATATAGTAAGTTGGGGCTAGATTCTAAATAGTTAATTAAATCTTAAATAAAACTTAAAAAAAACATTTTCTGACAAAAAAAATTCTAATTTGCACATTTAATTCAATAAAATGATCTATCCTCTGGAATTCTGCATTCAGATGGTCAAGTATTTTGCTGTCTCCACCACCGTTCTCTTTTCTTTTATCCTGGGCTACTTTCAAAGTCTCATCAGACAACCAGTATACCTTTTTAGTTTTCTTTCTTTTGGGAATATTCTTTGTTGCTGTTTTCTGGACAATGTCACAAACTTCTGTTCAAAGTTTTTCCAGCACCATTTGTAGTCTTTACCTCCACTGCAGAATCACAGGGCATATTATTTTGTATCTGCTTGGTCCGATGATTTGCCCTCTTTTCCCTCAGTTTAATTATGCAATAAAAAGCTCTTGATCAGAGTCACAGTCTATAAAGCATATAATCAGCCTGATTTCTATATTGTCCATCTGGTGATGTCCATGTGTAGAGTCATCTCTGAGGCTTTTCGAGGTGGGTGTTTACTACGACCAGATAATTATCTTGACAAAATTCTACTAATCTCTGATTTGCTTAATTTTGTACTCCAATGAAAAACTTGCTCATTATTCCCGGTATCTTTTGGTTCCCTAAGATGAGTGGAACTTTTTTTTGCTGTTATATCTATAAGACGTTGAACTGGACACCTTCAGACTCTGCAGCATCAATGGTTGGAGCATAGGTTGGATCACTGTGATGTTAAATGGCTTGCCTTGGAATTGAACCAAAATCATTCTGCCATTTATTGGTTTGAACTTTGTTGAATTTTGCAAACACTAATTCACTCCTCCTGATGTATGAATGGTGATTTGGCCTAAGTAGCACACCAAATGTCTCATTTAATAAACTAATTTTAATGGGATTTTGGAGGCCAATATTTTTGATAAACCTTTAACAGATTTTTGATTAAAGCCCAATTGAGAAGATTTCATTGTAAATCAGACATAAATAACAGAAGTAACACACTATAATAGCTGTCAGAGTAAAAGTATCAGCATTTGGAAAAAAAATTAAACTCGACTGCTATAAACAAAGTACAGTATGTGACATCATTTAGATCTGTTGTATTAATCATATTATTGCAGAGTCTGGAAATCTAAATGTAGACAAAGGTCTGAATCTGGTATCAGGTCTGGATCCGCAAATTGCTGGTCCTCATGAGTAAAGGAGGGCACTACAGAGGGAATATTGTACCTGCTGAAGGAGCATTTGTCATTATGTAAGGTAAGTATTCATTTTTCTATGACAGGTTCTAAAAAATATACACTCAAATTAAAGGGCCATTGAAGTATTTTTTTTCTTTGTTGCATCTGAGACTCATAAGTCACTGGAGTCATGCATACAGAGGTATTTTCTCTGACATTTGCTGTTAGTTTCCAATAGGTTTAAACACATTTTACTAAAGAATTTTCATGAGAAAAAGACACTTTTGTGTTTAAAACATGCGCTTTGAATGCATGATAGAAAAAAACATAGGTAATACAGCACAATTTGAACACAATAGGTCCAAATCATAAAATTGTATTTTATTCTGAGAACCCAGAGTGCCCTTTCTCAAGGAGATATCCAAACTCATACCCTTAAAAACTGAAACAGAATCCTGATGGGTCATATTATAATGCATATGTCTCACTGAGATACAACGGCCATATATTGCATATCCAACAGACATGTTTCTGTCTTAGGGCCTCATTCAATTGCCTTTTGGCCAATTGAATAGGGCTCTAAGTAAGCACACAGCATATTTGTTTTAAATATGTTTTTAGTTAGTGAAAACCTTGCTTTTGGATAGATGCTTACTAACTAAAAACTTCTTTAAAAAAATATGTTATGTGCTTATTTAGAGCCCTATTCAATTGGCCAAATCACAATTGAATGAGGCCCTTAGAATAGGCTGAGACAGCACTCCCATACCATTGATTCTTGGTACTCCATGGGCCTCATTCAATTGCGATTTGGCCAAATGAACAGGGCTCTATATAAGCACAGAGCATATTTTTTTTGCAGAAGTTTTTAGTTAGTGAAGACCTTGCTTTTGGATAGAAGTTCACTAACTAAAAACTTCTGTAAAAAAATATGCTCTGTGCCAAATCGCAATTGAATGATGCCCCATGGTTGTAAGAAAATCTAAAACCTTGCTTCACAATCACTGTTTTTAAGGCCAGGATTTGAGAATACAGGAGTGCTTCTCACTGTCCTAGGTCCTCATTCAATTAGAAATTTGTCAATTGAATAGGGCTCTATATAAGCACATAACATATTTTTTTGACAGAAGTTTTTAATTAGTGAAAACCTTGGTTTTGGATAGAGGTTCAGTAACTAAAAAGTTAGTTGAAATATTTTTGTATGTGCTTATATAGAGCCCTATTCAATTGGGCAACTCGGAATTGAATGAGGCTCCTAGTATTTTTGACTGAGACACCTATTCAGGTAGGGACACCTCATACAATGGGCTGTTGATGGCCTTGAAAATAGGCTCTAGATCTGCTGATCTAAACCCATAGTTATGTTATTAGTCCTCTGAATCTCTAACACACAAGTATTTAAAGATAACACTTTTTAAATAAACATTAGAAAATTAGGCATCCTTTTTATACAAGTGATGATGTATATAATTATAATACTTGTATTTAAAAACGTCTGAATTCCTGAATCCGGACTTGACTGACTGAGGACATGTTTGGCAACTACTGTTTATACTATACTAGAGGTTTTCTGCCACCTGCCCTGTCTACAATGAAAAATGAACTTTTTTGTAAAAATACATTTTATTAAAGGACAACAAAAGTCACCATATGTACCAGTAGTTAGAGGGCAAAAAATAATGTGGAAATCAATTTTACAAGTTGACCAAGAACTGATTTAGATATTGTCATTTTAGTTTATCCCTTGAAGTCCTCCCACAAGAATCTGCATAAATAATGAGGCAGGATCCTGTAACTGTTACAATTTTTTTTAAATGTACGTTGTGTGTGGTGGTGCAGTGGCAAGTACTTTGTTAACTAGTTCACATAATTATTCAAATAATTATTTTTAAAATAAACAAAAATCCAGCTACTTCATACTGACATACATTTTATTATATAACCTAAAGGACATATTTCTGATTTTAAACAGTAAAAAAAAAGGGTTTTATTGGGAATTGAACCCAAGACTTTCTACATCACAGACAGCAACATTAGCTCAGTGTCACCTGTTTTGATACTACTAAACCTGCTAAAGTAGTTACAAATCACTTAACATTTCCTGATTAAAAACTTCTACACCTGATTCTAGTTAATATCTGTTATTTTTCACACAGTACAGAGCTCATCACTCATTCAGGCAGAGGCAATACACTGAAATAGCCTGACTTCTATTTATCATAACTCCATAAATTCAGCATCAATTTAAAACATTAAAACACCCCTTTCCAGATGCCTTTTCACCCTATATCTAATGATGCAGATAATGTGTATGGGGCACTTTTGTGCTCCTTTAAAGGTTTCTCAAATACAATCATAGCAATTATGGACATATCACCCTTAGTTCCAGATACCAGGCATTTGTAAAACAATACTAGCACTTAAATAACAGCACAAACTGTTTAAAGTGACACAGAGGAAGCTATAGACATGTTATAACTTAAAATGATAGGTAATACAAAGACTTTCTCATTTGAATGTTATTTAAAAACAAACAATAACTTGCATCCTACCACCAAGGACTGACTGGACTGTTTGTCTAGTATGGCTATTATTGGCAGCAATTACTGATTATCTCCTAATATCTTCATTGAGGAACCAGACTAATTTGATAAATACATTTTTTTAACATGACATACTGACGACAATAGGTTTAGTTGTGTCAGACTTTCCATGACCCTATGGACCACAGAACACCAGATATATCTTGTGTCTGTATGTGCTCAATGGAGTGGGGTACCAGTTCTGTCTCTAGTGGACCACGATTTATCTGACCTCTCTGCTATGACCTACCCACTGAGATATACAAGCTCTTCCACCACGACAAGGTAGCGATCCAGAAGGGAAATTACTGGTAAATATGGACCAATTAAACAGTGGACACAATCCTTGGTGGGAGGATCAGAAGGGCTGATTGACAGGCAAATATTGTAAACTTCAAAGTGAACTTACTGTAAGAAAATGGAAGCCTTTTTTAGAAAATAACATTCAATTTAAAAAGTTCTTGTTATTATTTACTAGCAACTTGCTCGTCATAAATGATGGTATCATATCATTTTAGGTGGATGTTCAATAATCTGTTCTGTTTCTCTCTCTCCTATCTGTCTCCCCCCTCTCTCTCCCTATGTCCTGTGTCTCTCTCTCTCTCCTATCTCTCTCTTGTCTCACTCTCTCACTTCTCTCTCTTCCATTCACTCCTTCCTACCCTCTCTTGTCTAACTCCTACTGACCCTCTCCCTTACCTCACTCCTTCCCACCCTCTCCCTCTGTGCCTCTATCTCTTGCGCTCTCTGCCCCCGCTGTGAGCACTTTCTCTGCTTTCTATCACGCTCTCTCCCCCTCCACTCTGTGCGTGCTCTCTTCTTTATGTTGCGCATGCACGAATATTAAGCAACCGCGCATGTGGGACTTCGTCGTGCATGCCCGATTGCTACGTGTTCGTGTGTATACGACGCAACTATGCATGTGCGACTTCATATTTGGAACCTCCGCTGTGTGACTTTAAGTGATGGCTCAGTAGATTTGTTTGAGTCACGTTTTTCAACTCAGGATATGAGATCCTGGCCTTACTCGTGGTATTCGTGTTCTTCCAGGAGAAAAATATCCATTCTGTAATATATAATTTAATAATTTTGCTTTTGTATTCTATTATGATTCTCTAATTGGTGGTTTGGTAAAACACATAGCATAGAAAATAGTGTAGGCATAATTACAGAACAGAAAAGAGCTGCAACTGCTTATTTATATCCAAATAATAATTATACTTACTCAAAGATTTTTCCTAGTTGATCAACATCTGAATTTCCACGAAAAAGCGGCCTTTGAAAGACAAGAGAAAAAAGTTAAATAAATATTCTTAATTGTAACCTTTCCCTAATTGTGTAAGTGTAAGAAGTTTTTTTATCAATACAGTTCTTCTCGGTGGTAATTTTCGAGCACATTTTCTTTTAAAGGTGATAGAAAATTATACTAGAGTAGCTTGGTATTAAAGGAATATGGAAGTTTCCCTGTTTTTAACCTTTTCTAATCTAACACATAATGCTTATATCAAAAACATACATAGCATTGATTCATTCTATACAAACACAAATTTCACACCCCTAGAGCTCCCTACACTGGCAACTGTTACCTACCAAGGGCCTCATTCAATTGCGATTTGTCCAATTGAATAGGGCCCTCTATAAGCACATAGCATTTTTTTTTTTTGCGAAAGTTTTTAGTTAGTGAAGACCTTGCTTTTGGATAGATGATCACTAACTAAAAACTTCTGTAAAAAAAAAATGCTATGGTCCTCATTCAATTGCAATTTTGCCAATTGAATAGGTCTCCATATAAGCACATAACATATTTTCTTTTTTTAGTTAGTGAAGACCTTGATTTTGGATAGAAGTTCAGTAACTAAAAAGTTCTGTCTAAAAAATATGTTATGTGCTTATATAGAGCCCTATTCAATTGGCCAACTCGCAATTGAATGAGGCTCTATGTGCTTATATATTGCCCTATTCAATTGGCCAAACTGCAATTGAATGAGGCCCCTAGAGAAACAAGTATGTTTTTAACTCTTTATTAACATTCCAGCTAGTAGCAGCACAGTGCAGAGACCCAAAGAATTTGCACCATTCAAGGGAGAAGAACGAGGGATATGATGGGACAAAAAGACTACAAATCCCATGTTGCTTTGCTGCAGAGAGTGAATTCCCATACTGCTACAATCTTGTAGCTGCCTCTGATTGACTACAACAAATTATGAATTTAATGCTGATTTAGATGGGATTTTCAAAGGCATTCATTCTCAAAATCAACTGCCAGAAAACTGAAGAAATTAAGCATCTTCTAGTGTAAGTTTATTAATGTTTATTTTGGCTTTTTTTCAGGCAAAAAAAACAAAACATTTGCATAAATGACTGATTGTCATCTATCAGATGCATTCATAATCCATGAAAACTCTTTATGTCATTAACATTGTTGTTACGTGAAAAGTTACAAGTGTATAAATGTACAAATGTGCTCTTGTATGTACTTTGCATACAGTTACTGTATCTAACAACAAATGTGCAGTGATGCACCGCTGCATAATATAGCTATTAACAAGAAAACTGTTGGCGAGCCAAAAGGATACAGAGTACGAAACAACAACATTATTTCAAAACCAATTCCATGCTAATTAATTTAATACAGGCATTCCCTTAAAGGTATATGCAAGTGAGCTGGGTTATGAATGCATCTGATAGAGGGTAATTAGTAGTGTTGCAGGTGATGTCTACACCCCCAGGATTGAGCTAGGCTCCTGAGAGGGTTCATTTTTGTAAAAATGTACCCTGTCTGTGTGAGCATGTTCAGCCTTGCAGCCAATCAGCAATGCTGTATGCAGCCAGCTAGGTGAGGCTGCTATACTGGGTCCTTAAGGACATTCAAGTAAAATCGACATTCAAGTAAAAAATGGTTACACGGTTGTTCTTTAGACACTCTCCTTGATAAATTCTGATAAATTATAATTGTATTGAAACCAAATATTTTAGCTTATTCTTCCTATTTTAATTTGTCTTTTAGGCGAATCAGCATTTATGCTTGATTTATGGTCCTGCAATGACCTGCAAAGTTTTCTGTGCATGTGTCTCTGTGTGAGTGAGTCCATGCAATTCACTGGGGCTGGGAGAGATCTCAGGGGCAATTCACTGGGGCTGGGAGAGGTGATGGGGCAATTCACTGGGGCTGGGAGAGGTGATGGGGCAATTCACTGGGGCTGGGAGAGGTGATGGGGCAATTCACTGGGGCTGGGAGAGATCACAGGGGCAATTTACAGGGGCAAGGGGGGATGATGGGGTAAATCACTTGGGCTAGGGGAGTTACAGGGACAAATCACTGGGGCTGGGGGAAGTTTCACCTGGGATGTAGGTAAAACAATCAGTGAATGAAGGGACACAGACCTTGTTCTGGGTATTACAGACATCTAAAGGAAAAAAGCAGCTCAATTCACAGACCAAAAAGATACAATGTATTATGTATGCTAATTTCCCCAGGAAATTTCAGGGTGTGTGAAAATTAATAGAAAACAGTTTGCAAATGCAAGAAATTCAGCAAACTTTAGGGTAACTGTTTAAATGTTTATTTTGGTATTTTTTCATGCAAATATTTTTTTTCATACACTACTAATTCTACTCTATCAATTGCATTCATAATCCAGCTCACTTGCATATACCTTTAAGCACTTAAAAGCTCAAGGTGTATTAATCTATTGTAAAATCATGTTTGCTGGCAATAAAGACTCAAGCCCATTAGTTTTGCATAATCCTGAAGATAATAACCAGCCTTTACATGTAAATTCATTATATGCATGTCTTCCTTAACTCAGAGAACAGGTTTACAGCAAAGTTAAGTGTTTCTCAGCTTTAGTTCATGTAATATCTCGAAAGCTCATGTTTTAAAAGGACACCAAATTCATTATTTTGTGTCCATGCATTTAAAAGAGCAGCTTTAAACATATAGGGCCTCATTCAATTGCGATTTGGGCAATTGAATAGGGCTCTAAATAAGCACATAGCATATTTTTTTTAAAGAAGTTTTTAGTTAGTGAAAACCTTGCTTTTGGATAGATGTTTACTAACTAAAAATGTATTTAAAAAAAAAATGTTATGTGCTAATTTTGACCCCTATTCAATTGGCCAAATCGCAATTGAATGAGGCCCATATTGTTTGCATGAAAAACAAGTGTTGCAAGGGTTTAGGAATTTTTATTTTAAAAGGACATTTTTTTTCATTTGTTTTATCAAAAAGAGGGTATTTCATATTGTGCCAGATTATGTTTTCTTTTTTAAATAAAGGTCATAGAGCACAAAAACATATTCAGTAGCTTAACTGCTCTTGAGGGCTTGCACTCTGCTAGACATTTAGGTTTACAGACTAAAGTTTGATATCTGCATTTCCTGTCCGTTCCAATGAAGTTGAAACAGATTTACTTACTACGTTTTCATGCAAAAAGAAGACTTTTGTAATGTTTAAAACATGCTCCATTAACTGCAGGAAAAATCCCCTTTAAGGTCTCTTCCATGTTCCTTTAAGGTCTCTACAAACTGCATTTGGAACAAAGTCAGAAACACTTCTTAACATTTTAGCTGCAACAGTTTAAATCACTAGAGGGAGGTAGTGCTCCTGACGCATCTTTGGAGAACGAGGCCCTGACTTTGGACCAAAATCAATTTAATTACACCTGGGAAACTACCTGTTCTTTTAAATGCATGATAGGAAATTTGTGACTTTATTGTCCTTTTACAAAATAACAAAATGAACTCTATTTGAGCTTAGGTGGGTCAGTCAGTGACTCTTCCATCTGGATAGACTCACCTGAGTTCAGTTTGAGAAGTTATTAAATCCTAATCTATTAGGGTATCCTAATGAGTGGAGCTAAGAAACACCAAGGTGTACAGGAAATGGAGACTTTATATCTTAACAAGACATAAAAAAAACAAAGACGAGGCTTATACTTATACTTGCTGCATATTACTGATTATCCACAAACGTATATATATATATATATATGTGTTATATGCACAACTATTTTTTGTTGTTGTAAGAAAGACAACTAAGAATAGGCACTATTAAGCCACATACATATAAAAATTGCCAGAAACTCGGGAGAACAGATTTCTCCACTTGATGTTAATTAAATAGTGATACCATATATTGTTATGTTTGCTGATATCCCATGTATGTGTATACTATATTAACTGCGTTAATACCTTATACTAGGCTTATTTATTTCAGAAGATTGCAGAACTATTTCTTGTTCTTTTTAATCATGCAGTATAAGTAAAATATGGTGCAACACACGTTATAAGGTACCTATTGCTGATTAAAGTGAAATAAAGAGAAAAATTGCCAACAACATGCATGACATTTCAACACACAAAGTGTCCCCAATCAATGCCCCTTGATCACCCTTGATTTAAGTTGTTATACAGACTCTCATCCTCTCCTTAGCAACATTCCAGTTGGATGACTGTTCTGGTTGGCCTTACATGATCTGAGCTCAGAAATTATCCATATTCTTATTTTAAAAATACTTTGCTACTTGGAAAAACACTTTTTGTTTTAGAGTTTTACATAAATCCAAATATATTACATTTGAAGCGCTGATCACTTATCTGTTGAAGTGAAAAATGGATTAAACAAAGATATAGTGGTGAGTGATGTGGTACTAAGATGTCCTCATCTTCTATTATAATACTTTCACATATAATAGTTGTCAAACTGCGAGACGTCGTCACACTTTCCGTGGTGCGTACGAAGGCTCTCAACGCTGCAAACATCGCGTAGCGAGTCGAGCTGTTAAGGCCATTAAACATGCAGGACTTAGCCACAAAAACCTTAGTAAACGCGCAATCGCATTAGCCGTCAAGCACTTGACAAACGCGGGACTTAGAAAAAAATACAAGACAAGGGACTTTGAAAAAAAATACGAGATAGCAAAAATACGAGGTTAACGGCCGAACCGTAAACATCCAGAAAACACTAAAAACACAAAGAAAATACAACAAAAATATCACCCACAGCACGGGAGAACAGGCAGGACGTCTGGGAGTGAGGTACAACGTGAATTTAAGCTGATTTCGATGACTTTAACCACACAAAAATCTCCCAAGCGAAAAAAAAAATGGGCTCTGAAAAAACCCGAAAATGAGGCTACACGACGCCGGACCGATCGAAACACTGCCAAACGCATAGCGCTTTACCATGGAGCTTTACTTAGAAAAAAAAATCCGACACAGCAAAAATATGCGGTTAACGGCCGAACCGTAAGCAACAAAAAAAAATAAAAACAACAAAAAAATACAAATAAATACAACAAAAACATCACCCACAGCACGGGAGAACAGCCAGGACGTCTGGGACTGAGGTGATTTACATTCGATTTCAACAACTTTCACCCCACGAAAGTCCCCTAAGCGAGAAAAAAAATGGCAGCCGAAATTTTTTTAAACGAGGCTACAAGACCCCGGACCACGCAAAACACTATCAAACAGCAACGAACAAAATACAAAATAAACTATAACACAACATTTTATACGGAAAATACATGTGAGACACGTAACACATTAATAACATTACCAATCTACAATAGCGATTTACACAACTACACCAACGGATTTCTCTCGCGCACACAAAACATTTATAATACACAGTTGGCACATTCATTACACTTTATCATCAGAGCACCAACACTCACTGTACATTGTAATATAAACACACTGTTAGCTCTTCAGGCTATTGATTGCTGAATATATTAATTACAAATAGTATATTAATTTATTCAAGAAATAATTAATTCATCATTCATTAAGTAAATATAGATGATTATATATATCTCTTTATAATAAGTGCCGAAGGTGCTCAGTGGAGCAAAAATAGACGAGACAAGAGGCTCGCCATGAGCGCCAAAGGAGCTCATTGCGAGCCACGTGATAAGCGCTGAAGCCGCTCAGCACGAGGCTCGCAATGAGCACCGAAGGCCATCACGGGACAAAAACGTTTACACTGTGTGTGAAACAGCATTCCCATGGCTTCAAATTTTATTGCCCCATAATTTTTGACGGGCAAGTCGCTAGTTCATAGATAATGCATAGAACTAGATTTACTATAACATGGGGAATACTCGGGGATGAGGAGGCTATATTCTCTGTCACTAAAACGTGTAATTGATTCAGAAGGCTTTATTGTATACAATCAGTCCTGCAGCATGCCCTGTCTCTTGAGGCTATGCAAGAAGGTACCAATCACTTCACAACACCAAGTACACAGTATACCATGATGACACTAGCATTGATGTATGTCTACTAGTCGTTTGCCCTGTATAATATCAGATGTGTCTCTTCCCCCCCTCCCCTGTGTTTCTTCCTCCCCTCTCCCTCCCATGTCTCTCCCCCCCCTCTTGCTCCTGTGTCTCTTCTATCCCCCCTCTTTGTCTCTTCCCCCTATCTCCCTCCCCTGTGTCTCTCCCTCCACCCTCCCCTGTGTCTCTTTCCCCCCTCTCCCTCCCGTGTGTCTTCCCCACCTCCCTCCCCTGTGTCTCCTTCCCCCTCTCCCTCCCATGTGTCTCTTTCCCCCTTTTCCCCTATGTCTCTTTCACCCTGTCTTTTTCCTTCCCCTGTCTCTCCCTTCTCTGTGTCTCTCCCCACTCCCTTCCCTGTGTCTCTCCCCAACCCACTCCCTCCCACGTGTCTCTCTCACACTATCCCTCCTGTGTGTCTTCCCTCCTCTTCCTCCCAGGTGTCTCTTTCCCCCTCCTTGTGTCTGTTTCCCCCTGTGTATCTTTCCCCAATGTCTCTTCCCCCTCTCCCATGTGTCTCCCCTCTTCCCCTCATGCTTCTTCCCCCCCTGCCCTGTGTCTCTTCCCCCATCCCCTGTGTATTTCCCACCTGCCCTGTGTCTCTCCCATGTCTCTTCCCCCTACCCTGTGTCTTTCCCCCCTCCTTCCCGTGTCTCTTTCCCCCCTCCTCCCTCCCCTGTGTCTCTGTCCCCCCTCTCCCTCCCGTGTGTCTTCCCCACCTCCCTCCCCTGTGTCTCCTTCCCCCTCTCCCTCCCATGTGTCTCTTTCCCCCTTTTCCCCTATGTCTCTTTCACCCCGTCTCTTTCCTTCCCCTGTCTCTCCCCACTCCCTTCCCTGTGTCTCTCCACCAACCCACTCCCTCCCACGTGTCTCTCCAACACTATCCCTCCTGTGTGTCTTCTCCCTCTCCCTCCCAGGTGTCTCTTTCCCCCTCCCTGTGTCTGTTTCCCCCAGTGTATCTTTCCCCAATGTCTCTTCCCCCTCTCCCATGTGTCTCCCCCATGTCTCTTCCCCTCATGCTTCTTACCCCCCTCCCCTGTGTCTCTTACCCCCTTCCCTGTGTCTCCCCCCCTGCCCTGTGTCTCCTTCCCCCTCTCCCTCCCATGTGTCTCTTTCCCCCTTTTCCCCTATGTCTCTTTCACCCTGTCTCTTTCCTTCCCCTGTCTCACCCACTCCCTTCCCTGTGTCTCTCCCCAACCCACTCCCTCCCACGTGTCTCTCCCACACCAACCCTCCTGTGTGTCTTCCCCCTCTCCCTCCCAGGTGTCTCTTTCCCCCTTCCTGTGTCTGTTTCCCCCTGTGTATCTTTCCCCAATGTCTCTTCCCCCTCTCCCATGTGTCTCCCCCATGTCTCTTCCCCTCATGCTTCTTACCCCTCTCCCCTGTGTCTCTTCCCCCCTCCCCTGTGTCTCTTCCCCCATATCCTGTGTATTTCCCCCCTGCCCTGTGTCTCTCCCATGTCTCTTCCCCCTACTCTGTGTCTTTCCCCCCTCCTTCCCGTGTTTCTTTCCCCCCTCTCCCTCCCATGTGTCTCTTTTCCCCTTTCCCCTTATGGAAACTATATTGTGTGATTGTAAAAAATGCTGTTTCTATCATTGGCAGACCCCCAATGCAAAATAATTCAGGGTCTTCCCAGCTACAAGGTTCTTTGCACCAGCAGTATCTCCAAAACGGATTACTACCTGCATATCACAGCATCAACCTTTAATAAATCAACTTTGTGAGCCAAAATCAAACAGGAAGTGAGCAAAACCTTTTCTGTCTTCTACACTTTGCCTGATGCAACTTAGGTATATCAACAATTTACTTCACTATATAGCAAGTCTTGTTTTTAGAGGTGCCTACAGCACAACATATATGAATAGAACCGGTGTGCTGTCCAGCAGAATAACTCCAAGAAATAATCACTAGTACAACCAAAATGTTCATGAAGTGTGCCTGAAAACAACTGAGAACTTATGTCTCCAAAATAAGCTTTTCTCAAGTTGGAATCCAATAAACCAGGGGTTCTTAACCTTTTTAGTCTCACACCTCACCCGAAAGTAAACTTAAAATTCACACCTCCCCTCCTTTTCCAAAGCAATTAATAATGGATACATTTCGTGATTGACATGGAAATCTTATTTTAACAACCTCAGATACATAGAAAAGAAAGAGTTGTTCTTCAGGAACATCTTTTTGTCTGTCAGCATGATTATGAGGTCACTTAAAGTCCTCAGCGTCATTTAATGAGATACTTGTTGCTGCTTTTAATCAATGAGATTGCTAGTCGCATGTCATAATGATAACAGAAATCACCCAAATGGCCCTGATCAAAAGTTTACATACCCTTAGTTCTTAATACTGTGTATTGCCCCTTTTAGCTTTAATGGCAGCGTGCAGTCTTTTGTACTAGTTGTCTATGAGGCCCCTAATTCTTGCAGGTGGTATAGCTGCCCATTTGTGTTGACAAAATGCCTCCAGGTCATGCAAAGTCTTTGGTCATCTTGCATGAAGCGCACGTTTGAGATCTTCCCAGAGTGGTTCGATGATATTAAGGTCAGGAGACTGTGATGGCCGCTCCACAACCTTCACCTTTTTCTGCTGTAACCAATGGTGTTTAGGGTCATTGTCATGCTGGAAAGTCCAAGAGCGTCCCATGCGCAGCCTTCGTGCAAAAGAATGCAAATTGTCTGCCAATATTTTCTGATAACATGCTGCATTCATCTTGCCATCACTTTTCACAAGATTCCCCATGCCTTTAGAGCTCACTCCCCCCCCCCCCCCCCCCATATCCCCAAAACATCAGTGAGCCACCACCGTGCTTCACATTGGGGATGGTATTCATTTCACTATAGGCCTTGTTGACCCCTCTCCAAACATAGCGCTTAAGGTTGTGACCACAAGGCTCTATTTTGGTCTTGTTACTCCAAATTACAGTGTGCCAGAAGATGTGAGTCGTGTCAAGGTGTTGTGGGGCATTGTGTAACCATTCTGGTATTGTGCTCCTTAAAACAACCACACTGTCTTTTTCCAGAGCAGCCTGTACTTCTCCTGAGGTTACCTGTGGGTTTTTATTTGTATTCTGAACAATTCTTCTGGCAGTTGTAGCTGAAATCTTTCTTGGTCTATCTGACCTTGGCCTGGTATCAAGAGATCCCCTCATTTTCCACTTCTTAATAAGTGATTGAACAGTACTGGCATTTTCAAGGCTTTGGATATCTTTTTATATCCTTTTCCATCTTTATGAAGTGCCAATACCTTGTTACGCAGGACTTTTGACAGTTCCTTTCTGCTCCCCATGGCTCAGTATCTAGCCTGTGCAGTGCATCCACGTGGGAGCTAACAAACTCATTGACTACTTATACACAGACACTAATTGCAATTCAAAAAGCCAGGTGTGGGAAATTAACCTTTCATTTACATTTTAACTTGTGTGTCTATAACAAGGCCAAACATTCAAAGGTATGTATACTTTTGATCAGGGCCATTTGGTTGATTTCTGTTATCATTATGATTTAAAAAGGAGCCAGACAACTATGTGATTATAAATGGCTTCATATGATCCCTATCCTTCAATAAAATATATATATATATTTTTTTTTTTGCATGATCAGTCATATTTTCAAAATAAATGCCACAATTTCACAATTTTTTCCAGGGTATACAATTTTTTAAGCACAACTGTATATGTAAACAACCACTTTTGAATATTTATGTTAAACACAATGGTTTGTCTACAAACCAACATTTACACAATTTTAATAAAAATGCCTATAAATACTAAATAGTTGCACTAATTAAATATAGCTTTGCTATTTCTTAAGTTTATCAAAAGCCAGTATGATCTTTACGCTGGGAAATCTTTCAGTTGTTATAACCAGTTATAACCAGACACAACTACAAATCACTGTGAGCTTTTCTCACTCATAACGCAGCTATCACAGATGTTTTTTTTATATGCAAGACTTTGGCACTGACTTCATGTAAACATTTTTACGCATGTCCAAATAGCCACAAAACTTTGGTTCTCTACCAATAATCCATAGTGCCGTCATTCCTGCCTCTTTGATCTTCTGCTCTGGAGCAAATCCAGCAAAATGTTCTCACGGCCACAGGTAGTTGTCTCTGAAACACCAACTCTTCCTTTATCTGTATAGCATTTCCTTCCAAAAATTGGAAATCTGTCACATGTGGATACAACAGTTTCTTGAAGGTATTCCAAAGGGTTTATGAACACCCGCTGTATTTCTCTCAATCAAGACAGCAAATATTTACTGGTTGTAAAAAGCTATGTACAATTACCATAGTGTGGCTTTTTCGAGTCAAAAGCCACCCAGGCTTTATTTAGAAACAGGTTCTTTTCTCTCCTGCCAATATTATATTGAAGAGTATTAACCCTTTTATACCGTACACTCCCCCAGTGTTTTAAGTGGCACATATTATTGAACTCAGATGTACTATTAACTAGAATTACTGCAAATTACTAATGTTGGCTCCAACTTGATGATCCTGTCTGCCTTTTCTATGTGCACACTGCTCTATATATACATTTACACTACCCTGGAGTCTATGAACCTCATTCAATTGAGGCATGGTAAGTTACCTAATGTAGGACTTATGTTTGCAGGGTGGCAGCGTCCTCAAGTTAAGGTGCTATTCAATTGGCAAGTTAGGTGCCGAGAGTGAAAATCGTAAACCATTGCCATCAGACGTAGCATTTTGAACATGTTATGGGAGTGAGCACGTAACTCCCAATGCAGAGACAGCCAATAGAAAGAGAGATCATCATCATGAAGGCCGTAGGACTTTGAAATCCAACCTCCATTTTTCGAGTGACCTACAAGCTTCAACCGCCAAACCTGTAGAACAATGGAGGTTGAAATTCGGAGGAGTTCACATTGATTGCCGTGATCGATATAGCATGAAAATGTAACTAATTGAAATAAAGTATTGGAGAATGTTGTGCTATTAATTCTAAGACCTAACATCACTTTCACTCTTAATAAAAGTACAGTATTGCTTTTTTATTTGCTTTTAAAGTTCTCAGATTTGTCATTAAGCCCTTTGTGAAACCTCCTTGGTACCATTAACTTGTGGTTAGATATTTGCCATTTGCGGGCTTGACGGAGTGGTTAGCGAGGTGGAATCGGGGCAATTGAATAGTGATTTGCGATTTTAGCGTTCGGGACTCTTGCGGCAGTGAAAGATCAAAGGCTTGGAGGGCATTAATTTACGAAATTACAAATCGCGATGAATCGAAGCTCAGAGCCCGTAACTTGATTGAAGCCCGCAAATGGAAGCCAACTGAATAGCAAAATAAATTGCGACCTCCACTTGCGAGCCCAGATCTCCCGAAAGCCTTAATTGAATGAGGCTCTATCTTTCTCCTACAAGCTGAGAGAAACTACTAGAGAAAATTTGCAGAAAAAAAGAAAACAATAACTTGGTCGGACAGAAATAGAGGAAGTTGCCCTTAAATGACCACTTTATTATAAAGGAAAATATATATGCTTGAAAAGTTTGAGTCTGAGTAAGTGTATAGGTAGGAAAGAATAATGTTATAATTTTAGTTTTTAATTAGAAAGAAATAAATGTTTATGCCACAAATTAATCCTGGTGGCATCAATGCAATCATAGTTGTATATTGCATGCTTCTTGATAAAATCATCAATCTCAGCAAATGTTATAATGATTTAAATAAAACCAAATCTAATGAATGTTTTACTTTTTATAATCTTAATGATAGAACGGACTATAGTTTTAGTGTAGAGCTGTGTTTCTAGATAATCTGAATTTGCAACATAAATCGTATATACGCCGTCTGACTGACTATCTATCTATCTATCTATCTATCTATCTATCTATCTACAGTGCCTTGCAAAAGTATTCACCCCCTTGGCTTTTTTCGTGTTTTGTTGCCTCACAACTGGAATTAACATGGATTGTTTGAGGATTTGCATCATTTAATTTACAGAACATGCCCACACAGTGTAAGACATGCTTGGCCAGTCCATCACCTTTATCTTAAGCTTCTTTAGCAAGGCTGTGGTCATCTTGGAGTCGTTATCATGGTGGAATGCTGCCCTGTGGCCCAGTCTCCGAAGGGAGGGGATCATGCTCTGCTTCAGTATGTCACAGTACAAGTTGGCATTCATGGTTCACTCAATGAACTGTAGCTCACCAGTGCCGGCAGCACTCATGCAAGACCAGACCATGACACTCTCACCATCATGCTTGACTGTAGGCATGGCACACTTGTCTTTGTGCTCCTCCCCTGGTTGCAGCCAAACACGCTTGACACCATCTGAACCAAATAAGTTTATGTTGGTGTCATCGGACCACAGGACATGGTTCCAGTAATCCATTTCCTCAGTCTGCTTGTCTTCAGCAAACTGCCTGGGGGCTTTCTTGTGCATTATCTCTAGAAGAGGCTTCCTTCTGGGACGACAACCATGCAGACCAATTTGATGGAGTGCGGAGTATGGTCAGAGCACTGACGGGCTGGCCCCCCACCCCTTCAACCTTTGCAGCAATGCTGGCAGCACTCATATGTATATTTCCCAAAGACAACCTCTGGCTATGACACTGAGCATGTTCGAGGCCTGTTCTGAGTGGAACCTGTCCTGTGAAACCGCTGTATGGTCTTGCCCGCTGTGCTGCAGCTCAGTTTCAGGGTCTTGATAAACTTCTTATAGCCTAGGCCATCTTTATGTAGAGCAACAATTCTTTTTTTCAGATCCTCAGAGAGTACTTTGCCATGAGGTGCCATGTTGAACTTCCAGTGACCAGTATGAGCGAGTGTGAGAGCGATAACACCAAATTTAACACACCCGCTCCCCATTCACACCTGAGATCTATTTTCCTTTGGCACTTCCCGGCCCCCTCTTGCATCAACTCACACAGTACATATATATAGGAATCAATGTAAAGTGAAATAATCCATTCCAGACCCCAGATTTTTCACATTTTAGTTTGAACAGATGTGGTTTTTTTTATACAAAACCTTAAAACTAAACAGACATAAATAAAAAACAATAATTAGATCAAATAACATAACATTTTACTTCACTTTAGATGTACTGAGAGAACTTGAGGGGCAAATAGGATGGGGGCTATTGCTTGAAACTTTCGTTCTTGTAAGCACAGACTGCACATTGGCTCTTACAGACACAGGCTGCACATCAGGTTTTACAGACACAGGCTGTACATTGGCTCACAGCTTTATTGTAGTAGACAAGCTCCTTAACCATGACAGGGTAGTGATCCAGAAGGGGATATATATATATATATATATATATATATACAGTATATACATACACATAAATACAAATGATTAAGCATATGTTGGGCAATAGAGAAGATCTCTACTTTCAGACTATAGCAGTAAAACAATGCATTTTGTGTGTAAATTTACATGTCTAAAATAAGTCATAAGACCCAAAGTCCCAAGAAATGTAGTGTTTGCTCTGCAAACTGTGAATCTGGGCAGGGTTATGCAAACAAGCTCCCAATGCATTACACTCTTGACAGCTACGAACTGTTTTAACATTGTCCTTTTATAGCTTTTGGACAAAACACGGGTTAGTTTTGAAAAGTAACCCACGCCCAGTACTGTGTTGATAATTTGGATCTCATGTGGGGCTGATTTTCTAATGCATGCAATACATATTGTGAAATGGCTTTCAACCTATAATTCATTTAGCGTACGGTGGGCAAAAGAGTGAGAGAAGTTCTCCACTCTACAGAGCACAATATGCTGGGAAGTAAGTCTTAGACATGCAAATGTACACACAAATTTACTCTTCTGCTGATATATATATATATATATATACTAGAGAATTGGCCGTCAAAAAATAACGGCAATGAAATTGTAAGGTAACTAATGCTGTTTGGTGTATAATAATGAAATCTATAATACATTAATAAATGAAAATACTTTACCTATTTTGAAGCATTGTGTTGAAGAGCTGACAATCTGTTTTGATGTTGCTGCAGCATTAGTGGTATGGAGCTGCTGTGTAAGCGTGGTGAATGTGTGCAGTGTAATAGTGTGCGTGCGCGAGACGAAACTGTTAGCGTAGTTGTGTACTTCCACATTGGCGTAAAATGGCGGGTAATGTGTGGTATGCGTCTTAGCAGAATATCCGTAGGTCGTTTGTGGTGTTTTGTGAGTTTCTTGTGGTGTTTTGCGTGTTTAGAGTGCTGTAGCCTCATTTTCGTTTTGTTCAGCCATTTTTTCATTTTTTTATTTTTAGTTAAATGAAGGTGTAAGTTGCTTTTTTGAGGTTCTGGATGCTTCCTCTTGCTGTAGGTAAGCTTTTTATGTATGTGCTGTTTGTATTTATTGTGTTTTGAATTTTTTCCTGTTCGCGGGTTGCGGGCGCTTTTTGCGAGGTCGTAATGAGTGGTAATGTGTGTTGTATGTTGTTTGCGTTGCGACGTAAAGATTGCGAGGGTCGCAGTTGCTGTGTGGTGTTTTTTTTGCGTTGCGACGTAAAGTTTGCGAGAATCGCAGTTGCTGGCAAGGAGCGCTGCGAGCCGTGGCCCTCGCTACGCAAGCGTTAGCAACAACTCGTATGCTCATATATATATATATAGTAAATAAAAAGTACATCTGTGTTCACATTTGAATGTCTAAAGCAAGTTAAAAAACCTGCTTCCAGCTCAGAGTTCTGAGAAAAACAGTTATTACACTGCATTCTGGGAAGCTGAGCTGGGACGTGCAAATGTGCCCACAAATACATATATATATATATATATATATATATATATATATATATATATGCTTTGCTTAAAAGCTATTTAAATATAGCGAGCATATGCTTTAAGGAAGCAATGTATAAAATTGCTATTTTTGGATTCAAAGAGTAAGATACTTTTTCTTCTCATTTGCATGTCCCCACCTTCCCCATTTCTCTGTAATAGAAGTAGAGCTGTTCGTTCGCACACATTCCCACGCTTTTGTGGATTTTTCTCAGAGTTTTAGATACAATGAAAGTGTGCAAACCAGTACAAGAGTTAACCGCTGCTGATGCCATGTCCAATTGAGACAAATCCCTTAATATAATCACTCTGAAGTCCTCACTGCATACTCGCCCTCCCTGATCTCAGTCTGCATTCTTTGCTTCTGGACCTGAATTTGCACTTGTTCTGCATTCTCTAATAGGGGCCAAGGGCAAAGGGAATCATATTAAAAGGCACCTGTGTCGTGGGAAAACATTCCAGATATTCGCAACGTTAGACATTAAATAACTTTCTTTTTTGAATTTATCACAAAAATTCAATAGCATGCTTTTTAAAACTGAATGTCTGTTTTTTAGGGATTACATCTCTACTCTCCATGTGCTTTCCATTATAGGCATTAATTGGATATTGAAGGACCACGGTGGTCAAAAATTTAAAAAGACATTAAGAACCACACTTGAAAAAAGACAATAAATTCAAAGCACGTAATTACCTTCATACAGGCCGTATGTCTGCGGGTTAGAAATTTGTAACTAGGTATTTAATTGAACAAGCTCACAATTACAGGGCCAAAGGATAAATCCATAAACCATTAATCTGTCCATAGCATTTCATGATCATGATCAATTAAGCAAGCCTGTAAGTTACAATTTAGAAAGAGCCAATAGTAAATGAGACCATCATGCCAATAGTAAATGAGACCATCATCGTGACTTCAGTAAAACATGGGTTTAAACTTCAATCAATTAGGGTTTAGAAGTCCGATATGCGACCGTACTCGCAAACCAGAAATGTATAAATCAATAAAAATTAATGAAGAAACTGTTCTAGTCCATGCGGGTGGCCTGATATGTAGTAACTCCTTGATTCTTGGGATCAAAATAACACTGAAATAAAACGTGAAATTTTTTTTTATTGCAGATTTGTGAGCTTGAGACTGTGTGCAATTCATTCTAATGCCTTTCATTGCTTTCCCAGTATTTTAAAGTACAGTAGTGTGTGTTTATTTTCTTGTACAGTGTTATGAACAGGTGTTTAACCCACTTGCAAGTCCTATCTAGTACTCATAGAATTTTTTTTATACATTTGCCATTTATGGGTTTGAAGGCAATTGCGGGCTTGTTGAATTGTTGTAATTGAATATGGATTTTGCGTCTTTAGCACTGGTAACAATGGCAGGCTTGAAACTTCAAAAGAGGAGATAGGATGGAGTTACGTTTTTGACAACTGCAGTACTTTTGAGCCTGTAACTCGCAAAACTATTGAGGGTAACTAGAAGAGGACAATTAAATATCAGTAACTGTTATGGGCCCCAGTAATTCCAATTACGCTAATTGAATGGGTGCCTAGGTTTTTAGAATGTAAATGAGTAAATAATGCATGCCCCTATTCAATTGAGCTATTGTAAGTTACTGGAACCCGTAAACTAATTTGCTATTCCATTGGCATCTTTTAGCGAGCCGCAAACGATCTACCCGTTACAGGCTGAAAATCCCTGCAGTTGTCAAAACTGTAACTTACAACCCATCTAAGACTTTAAACTGTCAAGCCCGCAAAAGTTTCAATAGATAAAATCGGAAATTGCTATTCAATTGCTACAATTCCCCAAGGACGCAATTGTCTTCAAATGTGCAAACAGCAAATGTAGCCCAAAATATTACTGGTTCGAAATAGGACTCGCTAGTTCTTTAAAAGCCCTTTATGTATGTACCTAAACTTCCCCTCTGCTCCTATAACCCCCCCCCCCCCCCGCTCCTAAAACAAACCCTCATGCTGCAAGCGTCCCACAGGATCCCTACATTAACCCTAGCTGCGGGACCCCTGCAGCATTTAAAAAGTTAAATCTCTGCTGCGTGTCCCCCTCGGCACACAAATAGTTAGCCCCTACAAGTAACCCTGCGACACCTAACATTAACCCGCTGTTGGGTACCCCGGCGACATGTCAAAATCAAATTTGTCATCTCACGGGTCTTTAAAGGACCTTCGCTACAATTAAAATTAACCCTCCAGGACCCTCATGACACTATCCTACACTACACTATTATCTCCCCAAAAAAACTAATAAATCTAAATTAACCCCTCTAACTAATTAACCCCAAGTAATTAATCATATTTAACACTCACTATACCTAATTAACCATATCCCTAACCACTTAACCCATATTTTATACTATTAACCCCTATTCTACCCTATTAACCCCTATCCTAAACTAATAACCCCATATCCTACCATATTAACCCCTATAACCCCTTATCCTACTCTATTAACCCCTATAACCCCTTATCCTATTAACCCCATCTACTCTATTAACCCCCCTCTACCCTACCCTATGTTATTAACCCCTATACTACCTACCTAACCCCCTAATAAACCCCTAACCCCATAATTAAATCCCTAACACCCCACTAATTACAAAAAATAAAAACATCCACATTACTGAAAATAAAACCTCCCACTAAGTACAAAAAATACCAAACTACTAATTACATAAATATAAAAAAAGCATTACAGAAAATAAAAAAGAATACATAAAATATAAAACACCTTTAAAATAATAAAGACTTACAACCTGTAAAAAAGAAAGGGTTAATTAGTTTACTGACCTGGCCAAAATGCCCCTCCAGTGGTGATCACCAATGCCCTGGTCATCACTCTTCTGCCCTGGACTAGTCGGGCTATCCATGTCCAGTCCTGTCTTGATTGAAGCCCATGTCCTCTTGTTCTTGGCCAGGAAAGGGCCAGCCCCCAAAAATTGCGACACTCTAAAAAAAAAAAAAAAAAAAAGTCTACTACGAACGGTGTATCCAATTCTGATTGGCTGAAATCTGATTGACAGCTATTTCAGCCAATCAGAATGCTCCAATGTGTTTTTCATTCTCGCGCTTGTGCAGGAACCACCATTTGCGGTGGGGAGCACCTCAATGGAGGAGCTCCATTAGTAGTAGTCTTTTATTTTTTTTTAGAAAGTCAGGATTATAAGTATCTCTGTGGCAGAGGTAATTTTAATTGTAATGTAGGTCTTTTAAGGACCCGCAAGGTGGCAAATTTGATTTTGACATGCTGTGGGGGTTCTGATCAGAACCTCCGCAGCTCCATTAGTAGTAGTCTTTTATTTTTTTTTAGAAAGTCAGGATTATAAGTATCTCTGTGGCAGAGGTAATTTTAATTGTAACGTAGGTCTTTTAAGGACCCGCAAGGTGGCAAATTTGATTTTGACATGCTGTGGGGGTTCTGATCAGAACCTCCGCAGCAAGGGTTATTGTGGGGACCCCGCAGCATTGGGGGGAGGAGTTAATGTTAGTAGCAAGGTTTCATTTAGGAAGCCTGCAGGGGTTCCTGCAGGTTTGATTGAAGTCATGATAACGGTCTCATTTACTATTAGCTCTGTCTAAGCAGTAACTACGGGCTTGCATGCTCAAGCCCTGAACTGCTTACATATAAAACCAGGGATTAAGGGTTGGAGACTTCGGCCCTTAACTTGCTGCCTTGTTCAATTGAATTGCTCTGTAATTGTAGGAAATTTCAAGCCTGCAGGCTTACGGCCTGTATCATGCAATCTGCGGCCTTGCAATTGAATAGGGACCACAGTCTCTTAATTATTACATTTATATGCAATTATGCTAGTGTGGAATCTGCCATTTTAAGTGGCAATTACCAACTTCCTGAGGTGGAAGGAAACACAGACTACACAGGAAGTTTGTATCTGAAGAATGGGAAGGTGGCAGATAGTTCTACCAGTGAATTCATTAGCTCTAATACACGGGCACACCCCGTTGACCCTAAGTGGTAAGAAGTAAGTTTAGTAATAAAATGGAAATCTGCAGTTAGAGTATAAGATCAAATAGAGATGAAGCAGTTCCCAGGGGCTTTAAGATATATGGAAAGTTCTGTTTTTAATTTTCACATGCTGCTTATATCAGAAACATACATTACATTGAGTCATTATATACACGTACAGATTTATAAAAAAAAAATGGTTTCCACACTACCAGAGCTGCTGAAATAGGCACCTGTACTAGCCAATAGAAACACTGCATTTAAGTATGGTTTTTAAACCAATACTAACCTTCAATCTAACAGCAGCACAGTGCACAAATTCTAACAGCAGCACTGGTGAGTTGTATCATTCAAGGGAGGAGAAAGAGGTCTGTTTTTGGGAACACAGACTACAAATCCCATTATGCTTTGCTGCAGAGACTGTTGTGCCTGTCTCTGATTGGTCAAAAGGAAATTAATTCTATGCTTATTAAGCTTGGATTTTTTAGGGGCATCCCTTCTCAAAAATAACTGCCAGAAAGTTTGCAACTCTAGGGTAAGTTTATTAATGTTTATTTTGGGATTTTCTTTTTCATGCAAATAAATGTTTTCATACATTACAGATTCTTCTCAGATGCATTCATAATCCATTAAACATAATCCATGAAACTATATGCCACAAAAGAGGCATCAACATATCTGTTTTCTAATCAAAAACTAGCCTTATGTTTCCTGCTTAATTATGCTCTTAGCTAGGCTCAAAGTTTCAGACATATATTTTTCCATTGTGCAGTGGTTCTTTAATTTTTTTTTACTGTAATAACACAGTGGGCAATGCAATTTCTTAAACACTAAACACTGAATAAGAAACAAAACAAAAGAAAGCTTGGTAGTGTTTTGGCATGTACAAACATTTCATTAGCAAAGTCCTTTCAAGTGTGTACAAGTATTACTCCTGATATTTTGGTTGCAGATTTGGGGCATCATTCAAAACTCATGGTATACAGGCCATGACCCTCATTTAATTGCTCCGATTCTGAGATCAGGGCTCACAAATGGAGGTCGCAAGTTATTTTGCTATTCAATTGCCTTCCGTTTGCGGGCTCCGATCGAGTTACAGGCTCCGGACTGCAATTTATAGCGATCCATTGAAATTTGTTAAATCGCAAGTTAATGCCCTGCAAGAGTTTGAACGATCAAAACCAGTAACCAAAGAATAGATCAAATCTAGCATATGATAGCTAATCTGAGTTGCAATGAGGAGAATCATCCATGTTCAAGGCTAGATGTCAGATAGTTAGAAATGAACATATATCAATGCATTATGCATCATGCTAATGACACGTACCTTTCTTTTCTATCTCTCAGCATCCAGGAGAAGATCTGGGTCCATTGGCGAGCAAGAGGCGTCGGCCCCCGCCCAGCAGGAACCAGCGAAGGGGGAGGAGCAAGGAGGAGCATCAGAGGCCCCTGGCTCTGAGGAGGGGGAGGTCATTTTGTTTGGGGTCCCCCCCCCTTGACAGACAGCCAGCTAAGGAGGATTTGACCCAACCATCCCTCTCCTCAAACAACTATGGATCTCCCTGGGGCTCTCCGCCTCGCAAGCAAGATGGCCAACACCTCCTTCCCCACACACCAGTGCGCTGGACTGGCCGCCACTGCCACCGGGGACACCACCACCATCCTCTAGACCGGCTGCATCCCCCAATAAACAGCAGCCGTAATCAAGATAGCAATAGGAACCAAGAACGATCAAAACCAGTAACCAAAGAATAGATCAAATCTAGCATATGATAGCTAATCTGAGTTGCAATGAGGAGAATCATCCATGTTCAAGGCTAGATGTCAGATAGTTAGAAATGAACATATATCAATGCATTATTCATCATACTAATGACATGTACCTTTCTTTTCTATCTCTCAGCACCCAGGAGAAGATCTGGGTCCATTGGCGAGCCAGAGGCGTCGGCCCCCGCCCAGTAGGAACCAGCGAAGGGGAAGGAGCAAGGAGGAGCATCAGAGGCCCCTGGCTCTGAGGAGGGGGAGGTCATTTTGTTTGGGGACCTCCCCCCTTGACAGACAGCCAGCTAAGGAGGATTTGACCCAACCATACCCCTCCTCAAACAACTATGGATCTCCCTGGGGCCCTCCGCCTCGCAAGCAAGATGGCCAACACCTCCTTCCCCACACACCAGTGCGCTGGACTGGCCGCCACTGCCACCGGGGACACCACCACCATCCTCTAGACCGGCTGCATCCCCCAATAAACAGCAGCCGTAATCAAGATAGCAATAGGAACCAAGAACGATCAAAACCAGTAACCAAAGAATAGATCAAATCTAGCATATGATAGCTAATCTGAGTTGCAATGAGGAGAATCATCCATGTTCAAGGCTAGATGTCAGATAGTTAGAAATGAACATATATCAATGCATTATTCATCATACTAATGACATGTACCTTTCTTTTCTATCTCTCAGCACCCAGGAGAAGATCTGGGTCCATTGGCGAGCCAGAGGCGTCGGCCCCCGCCCAGCAGGAACCAGCGAAGGGGAAGGAGCAAGGAGGAGCATCAGAGGCCCCTGGCTCTGAGGAGGGGGAGGTCATTTTGTTTGGGGTCCCCCCCCCTTGACAGACAGCCAGCTAAGGAGGATTTGACCCAACCATCCCTCTCCTCAAACAACTATGGATCTCCCTGGGGCCCTCCGCCTCGCAAGCAAGATGGCCAACACCTCCTTCCCCACACACCAGTGCGCTGGACTGGCCGCCACTGCCACCGGGGACACCACCACCATCCTCTAGACCGGCTGCATCCCCCAATAAACAGCAGCCGTAATCAAGATAGCAATAGGAACCAAGAACGATCAAAACCAGTAACCAAAGAATAGATCAAATCTAGCATATGATAGCTAATCTGAGTTGCAATGAGGAGAATCATCCATGTTCAAGGCTAGATGTCAGATAGTTAGAAATGAACATATATCAATGCATTATTCATCATACTAATGACATGTACCTTTCTTTTCTATCTCTCAGCACCCAGGAGAAGATCTGGGTCCATTGGCGAGCCAGAGGAGTCGGCCCCCGCCCAGCAGGAACCAGCGAAGGGGAAGGAGCAAGGAGGAGCATCAGAGGCCCCTGGCTCTGAGGAGGGGGAGGTCATTTTGTTTGGGGACCTCCCCCCTTGACCGACAGCCAGCTAAGGAGGATTTGACCCAACCATACCCCTCCTCAAACAACTATGGATCTCCCTGGGGCCCTCCGCCTCGCAAGCAAGATGGCCAACACCTCCTTCCCCACACACCAGTGCGCTGGACTGGCCGCCACTGCCACCGGGGACACCACCACCATCCTCTAGACCGGCTGCATCCCCCAATAAACAGCAGCCGTAATCAAGATAGCAATAGGAACCAAGAACGATCAAAACCAGTAACCAAAGAATAGATCAAATCTAGCATATGATAGCTAATCTGAGTTGCAATGAGGAGAATCATCCATGTTCAAGGCTAGATGTCAGATAGTTAGAAATGAACATATATCAATGCATTATTCATCATACTAATGACATGTACCTTTCTTTTCTATCTCTCAGCACCCAGGAGAAGATCTGGGTCCATTGGCGAGCCAGAGGCGTCGACCCCCCGCCCAGCAGGAACCAGCGAAGGGGAAGGAGCAAGGAGGAGCATCAGAGGCCCCTGGCTCTGAGGAGGGGGAGGTCATTTTGTTTGGGGACCTCCCCCCTTGACAGACAGCCAGCTAAGGAGGATTTGACCCAACCATACCCCTCCTCAAACAACTATGGATCTCCCTGGGGCCCTCCGCCTCGCAAGCAAGATGGCCAACACCTCCTTCCCCACACACCAGTGCGCTGGACTGGCCGCCACTGCCACCGGGGACACCACCACCATCCTCTAGACCGGCTGCATCCCCCAATAAACAGCAGCCGTAATCAAGATAGCAATAGGAACCAAGAACGATCAAAACCAGTAACCAAAGAATAGATCAAATCTAGCATATGATAGCTAATCTGAGCTGCAATGAGGAGAATCATCCATGTTCAAGGCTAGATGTCAGATAGTTAGAAATGAACATATATCAATGCATTATTCATCATACTAATGACATGTACCTTTCTTTTCTATCTCTCAGCACCCAGGAGAAGATCTGGGTCCATTGGCGAGCCAGAGGCGTCGGCCCCCGCCCAGCAGGAACCAGCGAAGGGGAAGGAGCAAGGAGGAGCATCAGAGGCCCCTGGCTCTGAGGAGGGGGAGGTCATTTTGTTTGGGGACCTCCCCCCTTGACAGACAGCCAGCTAAGGAGGATTTGACCCAACCATACCCCTCCTCAAACAACTATGGATCTCCCTGGGGCCCTCCGCCTCGCAAGCAAGATGGCCAACACCTCCTTCCCCACACACCAGTGCGCTGGACTGGCCGCCACTGCCACCGGGGACACCACCACCATCCTCTAGACCGGCTGCATCCCCCAATAAACAGCAGCCGTAATCAAGTTAGCAAAAGGAACCAAGAACGATCAAAACCAGTAACCAAAGAATAGATCAAATCTAGCATATGATAGCTAATCTGAGTTGCAATGAGGAGAATCCTCCATGTTCAAGGCTAGATGTCAGATAGTTAGAAATGAACATATATCAATGCATTGTTCATCATACTAATGACATGTACCTTTCTTTTCTATCTCTCAGCACCCAGGAGAAGATCTGGGTCCATTGGCGAGCCAGAGGCGTCGGCCCCCACCCAGCAGGAACCAGCGAAGGGGGAGGAGCAAGGAGGAGCATCAGAGGCCCCTGGCTCTGAGGAGGGGGAGGTCATTTTGTTTGGGGTCCCCCCCCCCTTGACAGACAGCCAGCTAAGGAGGATTTGACCCAACCATCCCCCTCCTCGAACAACTATGGAGCTCCCTGGGTCCCTCCGCTTCGCAAGCAAGATGGCCAACACCTCCTTCCCCACACACCAGTGCGCTGGACTGGCCGCCACTGCCACCGGGGACACCACCACCATCCACAGACCGGCTGCATCCCCCATTAAAAAGCAGCCCAGCCCCTCCTCCCACCATGCCTCCGCCACCGCCACCCGTGGGGCCGCTGCATGTAGTGTGGCTTTAATTGCTTTTTGCATCATGCAGCATGTCTTTTCATATTGGCATGTGAATGACCATTCCAACATATGATGAATATAAAATATTTTTCATTAGACCATTTTTTATTTGGGGATTATTGGGCAAGTAATTTATGCCTCTCCATGCTTTTATGTTTTAAAGTGCACTGTTGGGATTTTATTGCCCTTTAGAGGGTCTGTGAACCTTTTGCGGGTTCCCATTTGGAGGCAGTAATGTTTTGGCCTCCATTTTAGGGTTACTGGCTTGAACGCCATGCCGTCTTTAAAAACTGTTGCTATATGGATACCTTGCAGTTACGGCCTTGACAGAACCAAGGATTTGCGGCCATTAAGTGCCACAGTTCGGCCTTAAGGTGCAAGTCTTTTCTCGTCTTGAATAACGGGTCTGATTTGATAGCTAAAAGTCTTTCGGGCTACGTTAAAGGCTTAGTTGACGGCCTTCGCTTCTATTGACTGTTTCTCAATCTGGAGTTATGGCCTTGGTTAACTGATTGTTCAAGCTCGCAAATTTTATAGCCGATTGCATTGTTTTCCGATTTTCGCAACCGGCGTCTAACTTGCGGGCCCGGCCAATTGAATAGCATTGCAAAAGTAGAGCAACGGGAGCACGCAACTTAATCGCAGGCCTTTGGCTGTCTGCGATCGAGTTGCGAGCCCCGAATTTAATGAAGCTCCATATGTCTGCGGGCTTGCTGCGGGTTCGCACTCTGCTACAATTACAGAGTGATTCAATTGAACAAGGCCGCAAGTTAGGGGCAAAAAGCCAAAACCATAAAGCATGCACTCGTACGTAGCATTTCAGAGCATGATCATGATCAATTAAACAAGGCTGTAACTACCAATTTAGAAACAGCCAATAGAAAATGAGGCCTTGATCATTACGGCAGTATAAGATGGAGATTACGTGTCAATGAATTAGCATTTTGAGCAAAATAATAAAAATGAATGCCAATACTGTTCTAGTCCATGTGGGTGGTCTGATATGTATTAACTCATTGATTCCCGAGATCGATATAACCCCAAAATGAAACATAACAAAAAATTATTTTTGATTGCCGATTTGCGAGCTTGAGACGCTTTCTTTTAAAGTGCTGTATTGATTATTTTCATTTACTGGCACATCCGGGCAGACAATGTGCCACCTGTCAGATAATAACTGTCTAATTGTAAAATCTGCAGGTGAAACAGATTAAATATTAGCAGAGAAATCAGAGCAGCAAATGGGTATGTTTTTCAAATGTGTGCGAAGATAAAACAGATTACCACCCAGGTGGCTACAGATAAAGTCATGGGCCTCCATTCACTTGCAACAGTTACAGAGATATTCAATTGAACAAGCCCGCAGCTACATGGCCGATAGCCTAAACCGTAAGCCATGCAACCATAAGTAGCATTTCAGGGCATGATCATGATCAATTAAGCAAGGCCGTAACCACTGATTTAGAAACAGCCAATAGTAAATGAGAACATCAGTAAAATATGGAGGTTTAACGTCAATCAATAACACTTTAGAAGTCTGATATGCGATTGGACTCGCAATCCGGCAATGTACAAAATAATAAAAATGAAAGAAGGAAATGTTCAAGTCCAGGTGGCTGGCCTGATATGTATTAACTCCTTGATTACTGAGATTGATAAAAGACGGAAATAAAATGTAAAATAATTATTTTTTTATTGCAGATTTGCGAGCTTGAGACTGTTGTGCAATTAATTCTAATATCTTTCATCACTTTCCCCCTCTTTTAAAGTGTAGTATTGATTTTTTATTTGCATTTACAGTGCTACGTACAGTCCCCTTGCAAGTCCTTTCTGGTACTCGTAGGATTTTCTTCTACATTTGCCATTTACGGGATTGAAGGCAATTGCGGGCTTGAGGAATTGTAGCAATTGAATAGTGATTTGCAATTGTAACATTTACGGGCTTGAAAGATCAAAAGCCTTAGATGGGCCGGAGTTACAATTTTGACAACAGCAGGGATTTTGAGCTTGTAACCCGCAAACCGATTGCGGGTAGCTAAAAGACGCCAATAAAAGTAAATTATTTTACGAGCTTCATTACAGGCTCTTGTAACTACAATTTGCTCAACTGAATGGAGGCCATGGTTGATTAAACCCATCACTTCTGTGAAAATGTCCATTCGTATATGATAATTCTGTTTAAAGGGCTACTATATAATACCAAAAAAGTCTGAAAACTTTGAATCTGATTAAGAGCATAATTAAACAGAGAAAAGGCATTAAAGGTCAGTATGTTGCATGCCACTGTTGCGCCATCTATTGGCCACTGCTGGTAATGATAAAATCAGAAAGGTCTGAAATTTGGTAATGTACCACAGTGCCACAGTTTTCTTTTTTCCCAAATGATTCTCTCAAAGCAGAAAACACTAATCCAAATGTTTAAATGTTCATATGCACTTTTTTGTGTGCAAAAAAAAGTATAATGATCCATGAGAATGACCACACCTGATTCACTTGCGAACCATGAGGTCAAAATGGGTGTTGGGTGATTGTTGAAGGTTTCCTAGTTGGGAACTATCCAGATGTCACCAGGAAAGCTGTGCATACAATTAACTTTTACATAGTATTTACAACTAGAGAATTGCTTTTGCTGTCATTGTAAGATCGGCGCTGATCTGCTTTTTGCGCTTATTGCAAGGCTGTCCCCTGGTGCATTTTGTGTGGTATGAGCAGCGTTGGCATTGGTTATGAGGCGCGCGGTGAATGTATTTTGTGTTTATTGCAATACTTTTTTTTGTATATGTATTTTTATATGCCAATGAAATAAGGAATAAATTAATATACTTTACCTATTTTTAAGTAATATATGCAGGAAGCATTGTGCTGAAGAGCTGACAATCTGTTTTGATGTTCCTGCAGCATACAATGTAGGTTTGCAGTGTTGTGGAGCTGAGGTGTAAGTGTCAGCAATGTGTGCAGTGTGTAGTGTAAATATGCTGCGTGCGCGAGGGGAAGCCGTTAGTGTAGCTGTGTACTTCCACATTGTGTAAGTTAGTGTAGTGAAATGGCGACGAATGAGTATGTGGTACGCGGCTGTGGATGATTAAGCGTCCTTGCTAAAAGTGCATCTTGTACCTCGTACAGCTTTTTTTGAAAATCCGTCTGTGTTCGGTGTTGTTTTGCGGCTTTAGGGTCGTGTAGCCTTGTTTTCGTTTTTTTCGGCGGCCATTTTTTCTCTCGCTTAGTTTTTTTTTTTGTGTGTGTCTAAACTCGGGAATTTGGACTTAAATTGAGGTGTAACTTCAGTTGCAGAGGTCCTGGGTGCCCCCCCTCGCTGTGGGTAAGGTTTTTATATGTTTTTTGTGTGTATTTATTGTGTTTTTAATGTTTTCAGGTGCTCGCGGTTTGGTTGTTAAGGTCGTAATTTTGCGAGTTCGTAATGATTTTTTTTCTAAGTCCTGCGCCTCGTATTTATTTTGGCTAAGTCCGTAAATTTTGCGTTGCAAGAGCCGCGGTTTGTATGTGTGTTTGTAACCGCTTGTGAGGCGCCATAGAGCCTCCACTTTCGCGAAGGTCTGCATTTGCGGCCTGCAATGAGCCTTTGGCCTTTGGCTCATTGCAGCCGATGTGGGAGCCTCCGCCTCTGCAAATGCGGCCCCTCAATTTGCGAGGGTGCGCATTTGCGGCCTGCAATGAGCTTTTGGCTCATTGCAGCCGACGTTGGAGCCTCCACCTTCCGCAAATGCGCCCTGTCGCTTCACGAGGGTCCACATTTGCGGACCAAACTGCATCCCTTGCTTCGCGAGGGATGCATATCTTGCGAGCTCGCAAAGCGTGACGACGATTCGTAGTTTGACAACTATTATATGTGATTGGGATGATAGAGAAGTCCTCGTGTCATATTCAATTAAATGTGCGATTATATTTTTTAGATTCAATCTGTTTTCCTCTTCACATATTCTCCACTATACTAATTTGAAGAACTAGCCCGAAGTAAGGTATTCAAGTTAATACATTTTTTTTATCCAAAACTAGCACCTGGCAAATATAAAGATTAAAATGGAATTATCTAAAATGTTGTCTGTGAAATTGTCTAACCAGAACACTTGTTCATCTTTCAGACTGTACTGACAGGCCCACATAGCTTAATGTTTCAACTTTCCCATTTAAATAATTTACTTAACACAAAATGGAACCCTTTTTATTGCACAAAAAGGGCAATGGACAAGTCAAGTAATGGAGATATGGCAAAACAAGTTAACTCTCTCTATTAGCTGACTCTGATACAGCTACACAATTAGGAGCCATTCCTTTGAGCCTCTAACCCAAAATTTTAGCTGCAGTGTTTTTTTCTTTAAATGTTTAGATGTATTCTTTTGACCCCAGCTTGCAATTTCCGACTGCAAGACCAAACTCGTAAACCCAGCCTTTTTAAGGCTGATTTCAGGGGGCGTGATCATATGATCTGACAATATTTAAGCAAGCCCATAATTTACTTCTTAGACACAGACAATAATAAATGAGACCTTCATCATGTCAGTAAAACATGGAAGTTATACGTAATCTGCAATCAGAGGCTAAGAATTTATTAGTTCCAATAAGTAATATTTGCTGATCATGTTCAGAATTAAGCAATCCAGCACTCAATAAAATGCATTAAATTATCGTTTCCAGTCCATGTGGGTTTCATGAAATGTATTAACCCTTTGAGTCCCTGGATCGATATTACTCCAAAAAAAAAAAAAATTGTTAATTGCATATTTCTAGGTTTGAGAGTGCTGTGCAATTAATTATAATGTATTTCCATGCCTTCCCATGCTTCTAAAGTTCAGTATTGTGTGTTTAATAGCTGTTTTTGACAGAAGCTGGGTACTTTTTTCAATTGCTGTCAGACTTTATTTGAGATCTATGGGTCTAATAGAATATTGATTTTGTGTAAGTTTAATTATTTAGAGTTCGTAATATACGAGCGGTGCTAAAACCAATAGAGTTCTAAGGCTAAATGTGGATCTTTGGCTGGTCCGTAGTGATTGTGGGCGGGTAACTCGTAATCGTGTTGCGAGTAGCTAATAGAATATGTGGCAATTTTCAGAGTGATTTGTACATTTATGAATTGGGCAGTAGAATAAGGCCTTTGTTCTAAAGCAGCTCATACAGTCATTTAAATAACATTTTGTAACCCTTAGAAAATACATTTTTCATGGAAAGAAAAAATATAATCTGTGACTTCAGTGTTCCTTTAAGTCGTCCATAGACGAATGCTTACACTGATATTCTCTCTGCTTTCAAGGAGAGCCGAATCCTTCTCATTTTCTCTCTCCAATAAATTAGAAATATCTAAATCTCATTTGAAATCTGTTGTCTCCATTCTTCACTTTATGCATCAGGTGTCACTATAAAACTGCTGCGCTTTGTCTGCCAATTGCCTCTGATTTGTGCAGGTTTACGAATAGATCTTTCTGTTGGAAGATGCTGAGGAGAGTGTCTGTTAGGTGTTTATAATATATGCTGATCATTTTTTGATACCAATAGAGATTCATATTATATTCCATAAGTAGGTCTGACTGTGTCTATCTTTATTTTTATCAACAAGGATTTTAATAAATCATTTAATAAAAGTTATATTTTAAAATGTTTTTGCGCATTTAATTGAGATCAGAACAGGGTGTGCCCCAGTACAAATGAGATCTGTTCTATACTCCCCTTTTCTATTACATTCATTATCATCTCAGGGAGCACCCCTGTAATCTTTCAATATGGTCAACACTTTGAGCCACCACACCTTCTTTTTCTCTCTCTTTTTTTTAATCAGTCGTAATGTACTCATCTTAATATAGTCAAACTAGTTATGTCACTTTTTTACATTTTAAAACTGATGAAAATTTGAGGGACAAACATTAATATTATTTTTTTTAATACACAAGTCTCAAGTCCACTGTTAAAAATGGCATGTATTGGTATAAGATTGTCTTCTCTGTTGGCTTGATAGTATTCACTGGAGTAACTAATCAATGATGTCACTGCTACATTTTATAATTGCCTGCGTTACTACAATGAATAACCCATAAATACGGGTAGGAACTTATAATAGATTTAAACATGGCCTGAATATTTGTATCAGCTACTCTACAACATCTGTTACATATGCAGTGGATTGATATTATAAGCACATTATAGCGTAATTAACAAATGTCTATGTCTAGGATATTTTTTTTCTTAAGACTAACTGGTGAAATTGTGAATATGATAAAGAGAGATATAAGAGCTGTAAAGTAAATGTACAGTTACGGTAACACAACACTCTTCATTGTGTAAAACTACTAAATGAAACCAGTTCCTCTTGAGTTGTGCTTCAAAACAGTTTGTAGAATTCTTTCCTAATAGGGAGTGAAAACACGCCGTGTTTGTATATATTTTAGTAATGAGCTAGAATGTGTTCACTTTAGTAGAGACTGTTTCTGAGGCATGGAAAAGTGTCTTACATACCTAATTCCTGGAAGACGCTTCATTCCCAACTTCCAAGAATTCAGTGTGAAAGACACTAACAGGAAAATTTCAGTATGGAAAAGGTTGGACTGTACAAACAAGATTACATAGAGAACATTGTTATTATTGCTAAAAAAATGCTAAAAAATACAAAAGCATTTAATGATGTGATTTTTTTTATTTTTATTATAAAAAAATATTCTTACTTTCACCAAAGTGAAGGAACAGAATAACATAAAAAAATTTGAAAGATTTGGGATTTTCTGTATTTGCATAAATGAGTGACTAAAAAAGACCAAGGTTTGAACAGCATAGAAATGCCTCACCTGGGAGCAAAAATCCATAACCTAAACCTGTGTAGATACTTCAGTTCTGAAATGCCCAAAACAGGTCAGGATTTCCGTAATGCGTCAAGATCAAGCCTAATAACCGAGGGAATTATTCTTCTAGAGGGTTATTGGTTATTATATATATTTTTTAAAACCAAAGGCAAAATAAGTAAATGATAAATACGGAGGCGGTTCATACCCAATGACCAATTAATGACCAATTATTAACATATCCACTATGTTTTGTCGTACTATACTCTTCCTATCAGAATAGGCCAAACATTTTAGGAGTGATCATTTTTGGAGTTGGCTGTTGCGGCACATAAGAGATATTTACCCTTTTATTTTCACCCATTTGAGAGGCCACTGAATATAACTACAAGGATTTAGTTCATTAGTGATCTAAGCTGTGTGTCATTTTATTATTCTTTTTATGTGAAGACTCTGTGATATTTTAAAGTTCGGAATAAAAGTTATGTTTTACACCAACCCTACTGAGTATGGGCTCATTTTGAGTGCACCAAAATTGGCATGCCAACAAATCTAAACCTAACAATATCACCACCATACAAATGATTTATTTATACGGTAAAACGGTGAGAAAGATTTATACTTTGCAGTACCAAAATGATTATCAGTATGACCTCTTTTGATACAATCCAAATCTTTTCAACCTGAAAATGTGAATTTAATAACTTTACAACAGTAACCGTAAGCAAAACTTACCAGTGATCTCAAATATGATAGTAAGTGAGTAGACAAGTGGTTAATTACTTGCTGTCACATATATTGAACAAAACATAACACAAAGGGGAAGCTTTCCGAATGCTAGTTTTAACTATCAGCGACTACGTTCAGTTTTCTGGTTAGCCAACGGTTTTATTACCACACTGCTTAGCCCCAACTGGATGTCTGGCACGATTGGAAGCTGGAAGAAAAACCACAGTCGAATTGTCTGGCACTCATTGTAACAGTCAAATTCAACCGCAGATTAATACTGTTACTGGCTTTTATAACGGCTATCAATCATGCTAGTGTGAATGCTTACGAAAACAAATGCCATGTACAGAAAAACAAATGCTAAACACAAATTTTATATGATAGCACAGATTAAATTAGATTATTATATATTAATATTTTAAAATAATATAAAGGCCAAGACATTCTTACTATTTTTTTCATACAGAGTGCTCCTAGTGCTTTCTTTTCAGCATGATTTTCACTGAAAAGTTTTTTAAAGATCAATGTTTTAATACCTATATATCTAATGCGAGGTGCAAAACATGAAATTGACTAACACTGAATCAAAAAAATATAAAATAGTTATTTTATTATGCCACAATATTATATGTTGAGACGAAAACTAACTTTAACTGTAACTTTAAAATATAACATTTATTTAGTATATTTAAATTTAAAAAAATGAAAAGCACTAAGTAAAACCACAGTGTGAAGAATAATTGTTTGGATAAAAATAATATCAAGCTAGTGGATTCAATCATATTTTGACCTTACCTGTAATGCTAACATGCTATATTAGATATAGAGAGTGCTATGATAAAGATATCATAATAATGAGGTAGTATGAAAAATAATGAACAATATGTCAATTAAAGGCCAAATAATTAAAAACCCAATGGCTTATATTATATATTATTGGTAATGTGAAGTTCTACTGAAAAAGTGGTATATACATATATATATATATATGTATATGTATATATATATATATATATATATATATATATATATATATATATATGTATATATAAAACACCCTTAGAACGCAAGCAGGGTATAGTGTTAAAAACCCAAACAATATAAACTAATAAACTTAATTAACAAACATTTACTGCAGTGACAAAGCCCATTTGCATGAAATTCCACTCTGCAAATAAATTCTCATTGGCTATTTCATATTCTACATGACAAACTTTTTTAGTCCCAACGAATAACTATCCTTAAAGTGGCCTTGGTAACACAGTGTTTTTTAATTATTATTATTATTATTATTATTAACTAGCGACTTGCCCGTCAAAAATAATAAGTCATAGGAATGTTGTTTGACACACAATGTAAAGCGTTTTGTACTCTGAGGACCTTCAGCGCTCATTGCAAGCCTCTCCTGTCGTGTACTTTTGGTCCTCTGAGCACATTTCATGAGTCATGATAAAGACAGATATACTTTTTTGTGTATATGTAGTTAAGTAATAATGAATATTTTTTTAAAGAAATTAATATAGTTTACGTATTTATAATTAATATATGCAGCCATCAATAGGCTGAAGAGCTAACAATCTGTTTGTATTTTGCGTCTGCATAGAATATACATTGTGAGTGTTAGTGCCCTGCTGATAAAGTGTAATGAATGTTTGAAGTGTGCATTCTAAATAGGCTGCGTGCGCAAGGTAAAGCCGTTGGTTTATGGTGTAAAGCGGCATTGTATATTTGTAATGTTATTAATGTGTTACATGGCTCGTGAGCATTTTCCGGCTTTTGTAATAGTGTATTTGGTAGTTTGTAGTTAGATGTGTAAAGTGCTACGCGTTTGGCAGTGTTTTGCGCGGTCCTGGGTCATGTAGCCTCGTGTTAATTTTTTTTGGTGTCCATTTTTTTCCTCGCTTAGGCGATTTTTGAGTGGCGAAAATCATCTAAATCGGGTTAAATTCACGTTCCACCTTACTCCCAGGCTGTTGCCCGTTCTGTCTGTGATGTTTTTGTAATTTTTTTGTGTGTATTTAGTGTGATTTTATTGCTTTTTCGTATTTGCCGTCCGTTAATCTCGTAATTTTTTGCGTCTCGTATCTTTTTTTTTGGAAGTCCTGTGTCTCTTTTTTTCTGTCTTCTAAGTTTTGCATTTGTCAACCGCTTGCAGGCCAAGGCGAACCAAGGTTTAGGAAGTGTTTTGTGCGTGTCATTCCTGCGTGTTTCATTGCCTCATCGTGTTTGTGGTGATATTTGTAGTGCGTTGTAGTGCCTTAATGGTGCTCATCGGCTAAGTGCTACGCGTTAACGGCTTGCCTCGATTCGCGAGGCACACACCTTGCAAAGCCTGACGACGTCTCGCAGTTTGACAACTATTATATGTGATAATACAGTATTTTCCCTGCTCCACACATTCTTCTTACTAGTACCTATCACACAATCCCATTTTAAATGTAACACAACCAATTGTATATTTTTTTTAGAACTTGATATGACACTGTACTTTAAGAATCAGTTCATATAATGTCAAAATACAATTTACTCTACTGGCTTTAAATTATCTTTATCCAAAATATTTCTCCTAGTAAAGTTTCAGTTAGTCCTTTTAATTGTTTCTAATGATATTAAGTAAAGATTATAATGTAAAGTGAATATATAGCAGAGAGTGAAATAAAGATGAACTTAACGTCTTTGCATAGTTAAAACGAGACTAAAGATGGGAGAGGAAACAATAGTCTATTACGTCATGTTGCAGTAAACACATTTCAACCCTAATAATGGAGTTATTATACAAGTAGTAGAACTAAGGGATTTCCAAGGGGACAGTCCTGCAATTCACAGGCAGGAATACAAGGGATAATACATGTGTTATTTAAATTACTTGAAGTTTTCTTTTTATCAGATACACAAATCACTTAATGTTGTGACTTCCCCTGCAGCTCCCATTATGGTTTTCACTAAAAATGTTTCTGTAATTCTCCTCTGATTTGTTATGTAAATAGCATAGATAAATAGGTATTGGTAATGCTCAGGCACAAATTATAATACACATCTCCGTAATACTGTATATTCTGTATATTCAATGGTAATTCAGTAAATGCTTGTAATTTATATTTGCTTCATGATTTCTATTATAAAAATATTTTGCCTTGCTCCTTAATAATCCAATAGATAAAGTAAAAAGCATTTGCTGAAGATTTTTTATTACAGCCCATGACAAATATAGCTAGTTATGAAGGTAGGCTCTCCTCCATCATTCAGTTGGGTATTGAGGGGTCACAAAGAAGGTGCAAGATCTGTTTTTGCTGCTCTGGGGGACTTTGGGACCCTGGATAGCTCAATAAATCTTGACCTATGGATTTATGCTTTCATCCATGCAAAAACTATCTTGAAATAAATATTATATTTCATTCTAGGTTTAGAATTAAAATATCGGTATAATGGCATTATGGTTTACACACTTATTTTAGTTTTATAATAGCCAGACAAGTGCTCTGTGTTTAGAGAATATTTAATATTATCATCATTCATATTTATTAATATATAATCATTCACTTAAATGACACTGTTCAGTGCTCATAAAGAAATTCAATCATTTTAGAAAAACTGTTTTAATACTAAAAGTTTTTTTAGTATTTTTTTTTTTATAAAAAAGTGTTCAAGTAGGTGTGAATTATAAACTATATACAGTGAATCATTCCTGAAATATTCAGCAGTGTTTGTGTTTTATATATGCTAATTTGCAACTCACTTGATAATGACGAGGGTGGGGGTGATCAAGATGCCGAATAACACTGGGGATAAATTGTTCTTGTTGAGAGGGTATTGCAAAAACAGTGTCACTAATTATGTGCACACTTGCATAATAATGCAGCACAAACAATAGTGAATATCCTACTAATAATGTACTTTTAAAAACGGCTAGAACAATGTTTAGCCAGTTTTTCATTATCTTTAAAATAACAACTTGATTTTGGCCATATAAAGTTTAAAAATAAATGTATAAACTATATAATATATAACTATATAATGGATTAAACTAGTGTATATTATTTTGAACATTTTAAATATAAATATATGTATATATGCATGTACATTTATTTATATCTTTATTTTTTCTTAATACAAAAGAATAGGTATTAAACTTTTCAAAAGTATTTTTAATGATTGTACTTGTATAAGAGCATTTAATAATTTGGGTTATATTAATATAATAATAGATATTCTGCAATTTAATTTTTGTTGTCACATATTACTTGTGCTGATGTTATTTTATATTTTAGATATTGTATACACATTATACTTAAGTACCTATAGTTTCAAATCATGCCATGTTTAGAAGCTATAAAAGAACATTTTTCTCAGCATTATTGTATAATACTATTAAACAGTTTATTCATTTAATAAAGACTGCAACTTTAATTACCAAATATATAATATCAATAAATATAATTTACTGTTGTGGAATCTTGTAATCTGTACCAAAAATACCTCTTAGGTTATTTATATTATGTAAAGAAGCAGTAAATTTAAGTACCAAAAAGCAATTTCAATTAACTTTATTTATGAAAGGTTACCATTAAGGTGATAATGGTTATCAGAAATTCAAGACAAGAACAAGCTTCTGATATAATATGAATAATACAAAATAGAAAGGCAAATTACATTTTGCATTATGGTTTCTTAAAATGTGTCCAAATTCTTTAACCATAGCTTTAATTAATTTGTTTTTTCCCCAAAAGAAAATGCATACGTTGTGTCTTCAGAAACTAATAAACCAGTACACTGCCCATTTAATTAAATACAATACATTAATAAAATAAATAAAAAATATAATCCAAATCCTCTCTATCTTTTGCAGATCTATATCATCAAAATGTTTTATCTACAATACAATCTGTTAAACACATTAACTTTTAAAAAAAGAAGTACATTTTGATCATTTATTTTATTTCATTATTTGTATTGAAGTGCATTATAATTAATATAACAATGTCTGGTATCAAAAGAAAAAGTATTATTGATCGGAGTTGTGAGCATTATATTAAGCAATATTAAAAACAGCTATTCACTTGAATTAGTTCTGATCAACATTAATCTAGCATATACTAACAAAAAAATAGGGAAATGCTGCAAAATTCCTGATTAATAGCAAAACAGGTTTACTGCTTTTTGAACACTTATTTTAGTCTTACTCAATATCATAATTATGTTTTCAACTTGTGTATCATGGCAATTGATGGCTTCATTTTACCCTGCATAGTAGAGCCTTAATTAATGTTAATTTTCTAATCTGTCTTTAACAGTATTATTTTGCTAAGAAGATTGTATGAAAAAAGTATTAATAATAGGCAGATCTGAAGTCTTTTCAATATTTTAAATTATAAAATTAAAGAAAATGTTTTTCTTACTTTCGACGAAACATTTCTGCAAATATACACCCAACGCTCCAAAGATCCACTGGCGTTGCATAACTGGACTGAAGTAAAACTTCAGGAGCTCTATACCACAAGGTGACTACCTGTATAGAAAAAGAGAAAATGGTTACACAAATAATGACGCATGGCAATAATCATGCTTATAGACTTAATCCACTATTGGTGTCAATATGTTTACTAGTTTACTAATAAGTCCTAATATGTTCAAACCCTTGCCTGTACTCACTAACTTCTGCATACAATCTTGATTTTACAAAATTAAAAAATTATTTCAGGACATGTTGTATTAGTAGATAAAAAAAGTGTACTTTTTTTGGTCTAGGTAGTGTTTAAAAAAAGATCAATAGTTAGAACAGGTAAGCCAAATGTAATTCCAAGTTTGGGTTCACAATCCTTGCAATAAACTGGCTGCCTTTGGCTACCAGGTACATTTAATTTTTTGCAATTATTTTTACATTTGTTCTCTCCATAAGAGATTACTAAAAACATTTTGTGCAGCTATTTCAGGGTAACTACCATTGATGTACACATGTACGTTAACTTCTTTCCATTCAGATCAATTGACATGCAGATTATGTAGAGATATCAAGATGGAAAAAAAAGAAGACTTAGAACTAATTCAAATTTATAGCAACAAGGCACATTTTCATCAAGCTGTAGGATTGGAGATGCCAAAAAGTAATATATCAAATTGCACAGAAATGTCTATCTGCTGTAACATTTGTGCGTTAACTAGCAACACGGAATAAACAACAACACATAAGTTAAACAAATAAATAAAGATGCATTGATATCATAGAGCTTATTGTCTTGTTAAATATATGGACAGACGTCTATATTGTAGTGTTTCTCATATTAGCGCTTTCAGTACATACTACACGAGTGTTGTGGTACAATGAGAGGCATGATCCATAGAAGTATCATTTATAGACACATGACTTAGTTTATTACTAACACCTTTTTCTCATTTTAGAGTACTTCTATAAAGCCACCACAAAGAGGATATGAGCTCTGTATTGAGGAAGGAAGATGTTTTAACCCTATAACCACTGTACTGTCTTGAAAGGAGACACACACTATAAATAAGTCATGGTGTGGCATGTAGAAGTTAGAAAGGCAACTAGCATACATCTGATCCAGCATGTTTGATGCACACATAAATAAATATGTAATGGATTTATTTTTTAAACATCATAGACTGGTTTATCAAACGAAATAAACTTGAAATTTATACACTTATGTCTGTGTGGCATCATTTGAAACTATATGGCACTGTATGAAACCTTGTGGCATGGTGAGCTTGAATAGTGTAAGAAAGGGCAAATACTATCAATATTGGTAGCACAACTTCAGCGTGAAGTCGCGCCGATATATGGGCGCCGACGTATGGGCGAAAAGCCCTCACGCACAATAGTGCGCCCCTACCAACTTCCCTTCTCTTCCCCCTGTATCTGTCACTGGCAGCTCTAACTGGCAGACCCCTTAAACCCCTATACTCAAACCCCTACACTGCCTATACTAGACCCCTACACTGCCTATACTGAACCCTCTGTCCCTTGCCTGTACTAACTTCTACTACCCGTTTGTTCTCTCCTCTCTGTCTCCCTCCTCCCATCCACATTTATTACTTACCCCATCCCACGGGTTGGGGTAAGTAATAAATGTGGATGGAAGGAGGGAGACAGAGAAGAGTGAACAAGCGGGTAGAACAATGGAGAGAGAACAGGCAGGGGTACAGGCAAGGGGGTTGTAGTACAGGGGTTTAGTATATAATGACAGATACAGGGGGAGCAAGAAAGGAAGATGGTAGGGGCGAGCTATTGCGCGTGAGAGCTTCTAGCCCAACGCACATTTGTGTGCTGCCCAATTGTCGGCGCCCATACGCGCGACTTCAGCGCGCGCAATGAAGACGGCGTGCCATCAATATTAATAACTAAAAAAAGTATGTTCTTTGGCAAATAGTTAAAACTAAAATTCTCAATCAAGCATAAGTAGTTAATGTAAATAACTATTTCACCCACTATACCAATTTTTAATGGAAGAAAATAAAATAAATACTTACTGTATATCTAAACCTGTATTATCTGTATTATATTTCTGATAATCCTCCTGCTTCTGTGTTTTGTGATCTAGAATGAGGATCTGTGGTGTATTCATGGAGAAGATATCACCACACTGAGCAGGTCTGCATCTCATAGCAATAATGACCTTAAAAAGCTCTTTCAAGCAAGCTATCTGACATTATAGTTATGGTGGAGAAATATATTTATTTTACAGGCTATAAATGCCTTGAGACACATGACAGCAATAGACCTGTGCTCTTCAATGTAGATCAGGGGTGTGGAGTAGAGATCATAATAGTTCCTACATTCATATGTGTTACCCCTGAAAAACATTCTAAACCAAAGCAAGTCGCCTTGCACTATAATATATGAGTGACCAGAGAGTTATCCAGGGTATATTTTTAAGCTAGATATTGCTTAAATTTTAGTTTTTGATGTTGAAAGACCATCTAATAATAATTCCTGAAAATGAATGAAGAAGTAAAGCTAAAACCCATATACCCACCATATTATAAATGATTGTTGTGGTGAACTACCTTTCCACAACACAGGCTGAGATCCCGCTCCATGCTGATGATAGCCAGTAAGCTTGAAACAGCTGTACATGGATAGGATACTCAGCCTGTGTTTAATCCAACCTTGGCTTTGCATTAAAGCTGTGTAATACAGCATGCATAAGCTTAAAGGAAGCCATGTTTGATGGTGGCTATGGATTAAAGAGCGAGGCATTTCTGGGCACATTTGCAAGTCTTAGCTCAGCTTCCCAGAATGCAGTGTAATAACTGTTTTTCTCGTAATTCTGAGCTGGAAGCAGGTTCTTTAACTTGTTTTAGACATTCATATGTGAACACAGATGTACTATTTATTTACTATGGGCCTCATTCTATTATCGGCCGTAAATCGGCCGTAAGGCTCCGATTCCTTGCGGGGGTTCAGTTAACTCGCGATTCTATTATACGGCCCCGCAAGGATCTCATCTTACGGCCGGCCGCATATCTTGGAACCGGCCGTAAGCTGTGAAATATAAAAACGCAAAAATAAATTCAAGCCTGCACTGTACAGCTCTGTAAATGCTAGGGATCATATTGGGGGACATGAGGATTAAAAGAAACCCACTCTCAAGCTTGCACATCTGCCCAAACCCGAGTTCAAATTAACTGTTTATTTTCCGGCTTCGGCGTGGTGTGTCTGAGGTGCTCCAAGCACTCTGGCCTTTTTACATGGATATTTTACGGATATTAAAAATAAAATATTTTACGGATTTGAGTACAGGATAATTATGTGCTATTTTTTCTAACACCTAAAATCCCTTTATAGTCTTCTCAAAGTGCAGGATGGCTTTATTTGAGCTATTTTATGTGCTTAATTGGTGCTAGCGAGACCTCTTTCCTGCAAGTAAGCTGCGGCTCGCTTTTAGCCTTGCAGAGAGGTTTCCCGGAGCAATTGAATTGCAAATCTCTTGCGCCCGTTTTAGATCAAAGGCTTTCCTCCGGCGCGAGCGGCCGCAAGAGATAGCAAGGCACCGGCCGCAAGCCTGCCGGAATCCCCGGCCGTAAGGGAATAGAATAGCAGAATAGCTTGCGGCCGGTCCTTGCGGCCCCGCAACGGCTGCGGCCGCTAATAGAATGAGGCCCTATATATATATATATATATATATATATATATATATATATATTTATATATATATATATATATATATATATATATATATATATTAGCAACTGTATGTAATCCACTTAGTGGCTGGTTAAATAGATTGTTCTATGATAGTTGGGGAATCTCTTAACAGAGGACAAATTGCAGTTAAATATGAAAGTAAAGTAAAAAAACAACAATTACCTTAATTTGTTCTAATCTTCATACCATAAATGTCAGATTAATAGCATGTTGTTTCAGAACACAAAACTAGCTGTTATGTAGCCCTGAAGTATTCGTAAGAATAAGCACTTGTATTCTGGAGACATTTTAACTTCTTGCTGGTTTCTGCAAGTGATGATTAGAGAGCAAGCTCCTATATCAATCCCAGAACAGGCAGCAACAAAGCCCTAAAATTATAGTTTGTCAACTTAAAATATACAGATGAATATTTTCCTACACTAGTGACTTTTAAAGGTATTCTCTTCAGCAGAGTCATAAATAAATTTAAACTTTTGCTAAACGACAAATTCTTCTGATCTGAAGCAAACCAGGAAAAGATCATGAATCTGTTTTTTCTCGAGTCTGAAACAATCGTGCTGTTACAAAACCTCTGTTTTTGGCAGTGCAAAACTCTTATACGAGCATAATATCCAAAGATAGATCTCTGTCCCCTAGCGTCCCCTTGACAAAGTCCAATGCTCTTTGGTTCCTACAGACACATTTTCACAGTCCCCTCCCTCTTACCATAGAAACCAAAGAAATATTTGCCGGGACTCTTTCAAGTTTCGAGATAAGAATACATATAAATTGTTCTCAGCACAGAAGTAATGACTAGTTCTCAACAAACACATTAGAGCTGATCATATTTGTCTTACTAAGGTAATTATTCAGTTATTAAGAGAACTGCTATTCAATACAAGTCTCATTACAATAGGCATTAAAGGGAAACTACCACAAGCATAAATCATAATAGTAGGCTATTTTATAAAGTGTGTGTAACATCTACACACCGTGGCTCTAATGGTTTGAGGATAAATGCATTTGTTCCTGTACATTATAACCATTTCTAACCATGACCAAAGTAGTTAAGTCCCCTGTACAGTGCTATGGAATATGTTGGAGCTTTATAAAAAACTGTAATAATAACAAAAAATAATAATTCTACCAGTGCCGACTCATCCTCATTCAGGACTTTGTTTACCTTCAACAAAGTCACTATCTTGGAGCATAAATGGGACTTTAAATACAGACTCATTGAGCTAAACTACACAACCATTATTCTTTCTAACCATTAATATAATAGCAGTATCCCTCAAACCAAAAGTATGTTGTGACCAAGTGTCTTTATTGGCCTCCCCATTCTGTCTTCAAGTGGAAAAGCTCAAGTCCATCTTCTACACCACATGATAAACTTGTTTTCCCTTTAAAAAAATAGAGGTAGGGATTGCAGAGTGTTTATATACATGACTGTGTATATAATGAGACTACACCAAACAAGGCAATGGAACCTGCTGAGCATGGCTGTCTAGCATTGAAACTGTATATATATTTATAATCCAATCTAAAGAATGTGGCAAAATAGAACATTTGCCTACAATACTGATGGGATATGGATTGAATCCTGATGAATTCTCTGCCTATCTTTTGTGAATTATTCACAGGATTAAGACAGAGAACAGGTATAAACTATTAGGTGTGAGTATTACGTCGCTATGTGCCTGCTGTACATGATGGTAACAAACATTAACTCCAAATTAATTCCAAACATTCAGACTATCACTCTTTTCACCACTTGAAAAGCACTTTCGCCAAAGTTTTAGACGGTAGATGTTACATAAAACTTTCCACATTTTCATACACAAAGAATACAAGTTGCCTTTGAAAACAGTGAACAATTGGCTTTATTTTGGTGGCTAAAAATCTTGCACATACCCCTTCTTTGGAAGTTTGATTTGGTTTACCCTAAACTAAGTACTATCATCAATACAATGTACAAAGTACCTAGAAATTGTCAACTTTATTACATTTTTTAATGCCGTCTTTAAAAAATTAGTCCACATCATTAATTCCAAACCACGTAAAACAAATGAAACATATATAATCTAATAAATAGGGATAGCATGCAGGGATATGACTATGACCTCGGTGGCTTCTCCTTCCTGGAATGCTCACTAAGAGATACCCCAAATCTGTCTGAGAGCCCTGCAATAGATAGAAGAAATAGTCATATATCCTTAAAGGATATTGGGGACCTTCATCACAATAATCCAATAATTGAACGTGATAGTGAATGATGAGACCACTGTATAATAAAAACATTAATAAACCCTATTTTACATTTCAAGCAGATCAACTCATAGGCTGTAACATAAAAAAAAAATTCTCCAATTCCCTATTGGGAGCCTCACAAGTTCTCTAACATGATATGTGAAAACAAGCAACAGCCTCTGAGGAAGCCATACATTTGGTGAAACAGCCACTAGACTAGCCCTTTTTTAGAATTTAGGGACCTGGTTCACATATCATAATAGAGAACTTGTGAGGCTCCTAATAGGGCACTGGAGAATTTTCTCTTTATGTCACAGCCTATGAGTTGATCTGCTGGAAATGTAAAATAGGGTTCTTTATTGTTTTTTTTTATTATACAGTGGTCTCAACATTTATTTTACTTTCAATTATTGGACTATTGTGATGAAGGTCCCTAATATCCTTTGAGAGTATGTTAATCTATTTCTTCTATCTATTGCAGGGCTCTTAGCCAGATTTGGGGTATCTCTTAGAGAGTGTTCCAGGAAGGAGGACCCACCGAGGTCATAGTCCTAAACTTCCATGCTATCCCTGTTTATTAGATTATATGTTTTTCATTTGTTTTATGTAATTTGGAAAGAATGATGTGTACTCACTTTTTAAAGACGGCATGAAACAATTTAATGAAGTTGACAATTTTTAGGTACTCCTTACATTGTATTGAACATAGTATTTATTATTAGGTGTTAAGCACCCCAGGTTTGTTTCAAACTAGTAGAGTGTTACCCTAAACTAACCACATGCTAGAAAGACAAGTATGAGGATGGTGAATCGACCCAGCAACAAAAATTCAGCTCTCAGAGCAGGCATATTGATTTTGTACACTGTTTGTACCAGGACCACAGCTTCCTTTTACAAATATGAATCACACATTTTATTGGCTTCAAAATGAAGTAAAGCAGTTTTGATGTGTCCAACTCCCTTTCATGAGTAGATGGCCAAATGCATCTAGTGACTTAATTACAGAAATAAAATATTTCTATAAAATTTTTATCATTATCATTTTTTTATTAAGGGCAATTCGTTTTACACAAGACATCTGCTCCAGATCGTTACATGTTCTACTTTTGGGGCAGGCTTAATCTGCTGTGTTGTATGATAAGCTATTTCTAATTATTTTTTATATTATTTCAAGAATAACAGAGATGTATAATTGCACAAACATCTGTATTAACATTTCAATGTTATTTATTTACTGATTGCCATGGGGAAAATAACCAACTGCAATATGATACTCTTACTGAGGTCACTGGTTCCACAGTAAGGATGGCAAGATAAATGGTACTTTCCCAAATCTGATGATCTCTTGTTATCTTAGAGCCAAATGTATACTGATTTATTTTACCTCATCATTACACTCTCAAAAGACCACAAGTAGTTTAGGAAAAACTTCACAGAAGTGAAATATGTACTAAAGCAACATTTGGACCTATGAAAGCCATAAGCAATTATTGTTGTTGTTTAACTGTTCAGTCGTCCGACTCTCTGTGACCGTATGGACCGCAGCATGCCAGGCACATCTTGCGTCTGGTTGTGCTTATTCATAGGGTCTTCATGACAAAGATATTGGAGTGGGGTGGCAGTTCCTTCTCCAGCGGACCACGATTTGTCTGATATTTCTGCTATACCCTGCCCATCTTGAGTGACCTTGCATGATATAGCTCACGGCTTCCTTGAGGTACCCAAGCCCCTTCACAACAAAGTAGCGATCCAAAAGGGGATTTTTTTTTTATAATCCTGCAAATTATTATTTGATTGTGAAATCTGCTGTTTATTTAAATCTGAACCTATGTCAGATATGAGGTAGACAGGTGTAGTGGAGGGCTGTTTTGGGGAAATCTCTCCTATGGCATGGTAGATTGTGAAGCCAACTGCCTCTGTGTGTAATCCATCAAGGCTGTGAAATGGTTCCTTTTTAGGGTAGAAAACTGCCCTCACTAATTATAGAGACCTCCTCACTGGGCCTACCTCTGGTGTGTCTACTCTATGGTCACCTCTAACCCCCCACCTTCTCACTTCTCCCCTGCTCCTCGCATTTCCTCTCTTAGGAAAAGAAATGTTATAAGTACCAGTATATGGTACTATGTGTTACATTCCAGGGCGCGTGTGCATAGGCGACCTGCTGCTAGTTCTCCTATCAAGAATAAACAGGTATGAATCTTAGTGCAATGGTGTCCACCTGGAATGGTTATGTAAAAAAACAAAAAAACAGCATCATGTAGACTGAAAACATTCTGGAAAAGCACCAATCAAGGTTATGTATTAAAAATATACCAGAGCACCATTAAATCCATTATTACATTTTTTTAAAAAATATGGCATAACTGTCACTATAATTTTAGAAGGCTGTCCACTAAACTCAGTAACCAGGTAAGGAGGATATTAGCCAGCGAAGCAACCAAGAGGCCAAATGTAACTCTGAAGGAGCTGGTAGATCCAAAGCTGAGATGGGATAAAATTGTCTAGGGACAACTACAGTGCCTTGCAAAAGTATTCACCCCCTTGACTTTTTACCTATTTTGTTACATTACAGCCTTAAGTTCAATGTTTTGTTAATCTGAATTTTATGTGATGGATCAGAACACAATAGTTTAAGTTGGTGAAGTAAAATTAGAAAAGTATATACATAAATTTTTTTTTTAGAAAAAGAAAACAGAAAATTGGCATTTGCGTATTTATTCACCTCCTTTGTTATGAAGCCCATAAAAAAGCTCTGGTGCAACCAATTAACTTCAGAAGTCACATAATTAGTGAAATGATGTCCACCTGTGTGCAATATAAGTGTCACATGATCTGTCAGCACATATACACACCTTTTTTGAAAGGCCCCAAAGGCTGCAACACCTAAGCAAGAGGCACCACTAACCAAACACTGCCATGAAGACCAAGGAACTCTTCAAACAAGTAAGGGACAATGTTGTTGAGAAGTACAAGTCAGGGTTAGGTTATAAAAAAATATCCAAATCTTTGATGATCCCCAGGAACCACCATCAAATCTATCCTAACCAAATGGAAAGAACATGACACACCAGCAAACCTGCCAAGAGACAGCCGCCCACCAAAACTCACGGACCGGGCAAGGAGGGCATTAATCAGAGAGGCAGCACAGAGACCTAAGGTAACCCTGGAGGAGCTGCAGAGTTCCACAGCAGAGACTGGAGTATCTGTACATAGGACGACAATAAGCCGTACGCTCCATAGAGTTGGGCTTTATGGCAGAGTGGCCAGAAGAAAGCCATAACTTTCAGCAAAAAAACAAAATGGCACGTTATGAGTTCGCAAAATGGCATGTGGGAGACTCCCAAAATGTATGAAGGAAGGTGCTCTGGTCTGATGAGACTAAAATTGAACTTTTCGGCCATCCAAGAAAACGCTGTGTTCGGCGCAAACTCAACACATCACATCACCCAAAGAATACCATCCCCACAGTGAAACATGGTGGTGGATGCATCATGCTGTGGGGATGTTTTTCAGCAGCCGGGACTGGGAAACTGGTCAGAGTTGAGGGAAAGATGGATGGTGCTAAATACAGGGATATTCTTGAGCAAAACCTATACCACTCTGTGCGTGATTTGAGGCTATGACGGAGGTTCACCTTCCAGCAGGACAATGACCCCAAACACACTGCTAATGCAACACTGAAGTGGTTTAAGGGGAAACATGTAAATGTGTTGTAATGGCTCCGTCAAAGCCCAGACCTCAATCCAATAGAAAATCTGTGGTCAGACTTAAAGATTACTGTTCACAAGCGCAAACCATCCAACTTGAAGGAGCTGGAGAAGTTTTGCAAGGAGGAATGGGCAAAAATCCGAGTGGTAAGATGTGGCAAGCTCATAGAGACTTATCCAAAGCGACTTGGAGCTGTGATTGCCACAAAAGGTGGCTCTACAAAGTATCCACTTTAGGGGGGTGAATAGTTATGCACATTGACCTTTTTCTGTTATTTTGTCCTTTTTGTTGTTGCTTAACAATAATAATAAAAAAACATCTTCAAAGTTGTGGGCATGTCCTGTAAATTAAATGATGCAAATCCTCAAACAATCCATGTTAATTCCAAGTGGTGAGGCAGCAAAACACAAGAAATGCCAAGGGGGTGGTGAATACTTCTGCAAGGTACTGTATATCCCAGACACTCCGCTAAGCTGTGCACTATGGAACAGTGGCAAGAAGATAGCCATTGCTGTCAAAACCCATGTCAAATAATATTTTCAGTTTGCTAAAAGACATGTGGTATACGCCATAACAATGTTGAAGAAAATTAATTGGTCTACTGAGACTAACATTTAACTTGTTGGACTAAGTGCAAAAACTGCTCTTTGTCTGACAACACCATTCCCAAAATGAAAAATGGTGGTGCTACCATCATGTTGTTGCAATGATTTTCATTGTGCGAGACTGGAAAAAGGGTTTAGAGCATGATGAATGGAGTCAAACACAGGGCTATTCTACAGGAAAGGCTTTTTGAATGTGAAAGAGACTTGACATTGGTGCAAAGGTTCATCTTCCAAAAGGACAATTATCTTAAACACATAGCCAAAGCTACACTGGAATGATTTGAAACTAAGAAACTGAATATCTTTGAATGGCCTATTCCAAGCCCAGACTGAGAATACCAACTGAGAATCAACGGAGGGCTTGAAAATTGCTGTTCACCAATGGTCTCCATATACATAAAAAGCTTGAGCAAGGTTGCTAAGAAGAAGAATGGGCAAACAAATTGCAGTGTTCAGGTATGCAAAGCTGGTATAGATATACCCCAAAATATTTTCAGTTGTTACTACAGTTAATGGTAGTTCTACTCAGATGGTCAATACGTGTGCAACCAACAAATGTCTTTATTTTGTTTAGTTAACTTTTGTGTTATAGTAACAAAAACATGTTACAGCTTCAATGTAGTATGTTATGTAAATAATTTGGTAAAAAACTCCAATTAAATACATTTTAATTATAGGTTAAACATTCATGTAATACTATAATGACACAGTAGAAACCAAACAATGTCACATTAAATCTTTGATATTACATTAAAATAACATAATTACAGAGATAAAAATATACACTGTCATGTCAACAGTGTAATGGTGATTATGATAAACAGTGCATGTGTAAACACATATACACATTAAAAATAAAGAGAGAGACTAATGGAAAAGATAACATCATTCAGTTTTGTATGAACTGTATAAATAAAGTTAAGGCTTAGCCTGTTTCTAGGAAAAGATGTCTCCTATTTTGAGGATGTTCTAAAAAAAAGGTTTCTTAATATTTCTGTTCACACATTAGCAGCGTTCAAAACACATTAGAAGAGTTCAAAACACTTGATTTCCCTCAGATGCCCTCCTTGCTGTACATCAACACACAGTTCCAGATTCACTGAGGCTCAACAAGACAGAGAATGAAATCACAAGTGAATGAATAGAAGGTTATTTCCCCAAGGAATCAAGGAATACTGACATTTTGATCAGTAAATATCACCTAATAAGTATGAAGTGAGTGCGTTAAGACTCAATGTACAACAATCAGATAACTATTTGTTTGCAATAGTACCAACATTGGTAATATATATATATATATATATATATATATATATATATATATATATATATATATAATCAGAGTATTGGAGTATATAGTAATACCTTTATTATTGGACAAACATATTCCGAGTTTTCATGACTAGTCCGAAGCAACTCTGATAGATTCCCATTGAGATGCCCAATTACAGTTTAAAAAAAAAGAAAGAAAGAAAGAAAGAAATGTTCAGTGGACTGTGCACTGGTCTGTATTAGTGTAGGTCAAAGTAAATAAACAGGGTCATACATTTATATACATCTTGAGAGTTTCAGGTACCATAAAATTGTAAAAAAACAAACAACACAGAACATATCCGTGATGAAAAAAATGAAAATTAAAATAATTCTAGATAATGCGACAGAAATTCCATGTTTATATTAAGACCTGCGTTTTTCGTATTAAAGTATGCTATCATTTTCATTTCAAAGGCCTTTCTTTCTTGTGTGTTTTTAAAATGACTCCTGAGTACTTTTATTTTCAGGTTTTGTATGGAGTTATTTTGTGAAAAGTGGTGTCCAACTGGAGTACAGTAACCATCGTCATTGTGCTTTCTGATGGAGCTTCTGTGCAGATTCATCTGTAAATGTAGTTTCTGGCTGGTTTCTTCAATGTAGCATCCATTTTCACGTAGAGTACATTGTATTACGTACACCACATTGGGTGATGTGCATGAATATGAGCCTCTGATGTAATAGCTCTTGTTGTTGTGCGTGGCTTTGTCGTAACGCTTCACAAGGCTCACAAGTGGGACAGTGCTGTTGGCTCGCCTCGATTTGCAAGACTCGCGGTTGCGTCCCTCGCTTAGCGAGGTAGGTAACTGCGTGACCAACATCGCAAACGTTACGGACAAAAACGCAGATCCACAACTATATATATGATAAGAAATATAGATAGATAGAAGTAACTAGTGCATGTCAAAGACATCCACATAAATAACTTAAACAATTGAAATAAGTGAACACAACTGTATTAAATGACGTCTTACTGTGGTCCCATAATGAAAACGTGGCTTCCAAACACCTCATTTCAATCAGTAAGAAGAGATTAATGTTGTATCAGACATAGCAATGTTAACAAGCAGGGTCAATGACATAATGAATTATATAAAAATGTTTCTTTTAAATGAACTCAGTTGGGTTTGATAGCAAATTGATATTTTTTTTCAAAGCCATTTTCTACACTCACTTGTTACACTTTTATAATTTTACGTTTATTATAGTTTTGTTAACACATTTTTGTTAAAACGCAGTAAGGGAAGAACACAGAATAAATAAGACCTGCCTTCAACTAAAAACACATTGCTATTTATTCTTCAGAAACTTTAAATATATTTAATTTATAATCTTTGTTATAATATTTTTTTAGGCAAAATAACACATGTACTCCTCATTTTTCCATATTAAGTATAATATTTTTTAACAAATGTGCAACACAATTCAGTCCATTATTTTTGTTGCCTCTAAAACCCTTTTGTTGGCCTATTAAGTGTTTTATTTGAACAGAAAGGATGGTTCATTCATAGATATAAAACAATAGCTAAATACACATATAATTTGCACTGTAGTGTAGTTATGTTTTTTTACAGTCAGAAATGGGTTAAGGCTTAGTCCATATCATGTAAATACCTAATTAACTCTCTGTAGTTACTATAAATACTCATCATCTGTCCCTTTTCTCCACCCCTAGTAATGGCCACTCAGTTGCTGCTACTCACATTTCTGGCATAAACACTGTGTAAACCAGTTTCTTTTTGTGTTTTTGTAGATTATCCATAGAACAACCTAAAAGGACTTTAGTGGAGATGACACCTTATTATGGCTAACTGAGCAAGATTGAATTTCAAGCCCCTCTACAGAACTTTGAGATTAAAAATTTATCATTTCCATCCACTCCACTAAAATTGCTTTTGAACTTTGAGGCAATTTAAAGTGCAGGGACATGGTGACCTCTGTGAATAGGCACCACGGACAACTGCCTACTTTGCCTAATGGGAAGTCTGGCCTTGCACATCTTGAGTAGCAATCTATATGGTTTTGGTTGCATGCTTTCTTTGTACATGTTTTTTGAAATCCGCTTCTTGTAAACCAGGAAGGATGTTGTGGTAATCTGCATATTCTTGGGCTTCCTGCTGGATTATTTAACATTATTGTTGTGTGCTTTTAGTACTGTATATTACAGCATAATGTTATTCAGTAAGCCCACTGTTAATTAGTTCCAAAGGTATCAGAGTAAGTTGAAAACCGTGTAACTTGAATTTTTAATGAACCGTACCGATTTGGAATAGGAATAGTATATGCATGAATATTGGGAATATTTGATTTTACAGAAAAAACTTTAATATTCTAATATACCTACCACGGTTTGAATGCACTCTACACACGATAAAAGATTGTTAGCAAGTTAAATAATTATAAATTAAAACGGATCAATATGAATATATTTATTTAGAGCCTTTTTCTACAGTTTTTGTGGCAAAGAAATCACTTGCAGCACAGAGCATGTGGCAGCTTTTCGGATTTTTAGAGAGCACTGTCTCCTTGGCAGCTCTTTCTAACATAGGCCCCAATCCAGAGGGTGTAAGGACACCTGGGGACACATTTTTCATTCCAATATTACCAGGAATCTTAAGTAACATACTGTGCATTCTCTAATGGTAATGTTTGGTGAAAGCGGTGCCAGATTAGTCATCGTCTGATACATTACCTGTGTTGGAAAGAAAAACAGCTGCTTTAGAGTTGAGAAGTCTAAAATATAACAGTTGCTTAAGAGTACAGTAGAAGGGATTTATTTATTAACCCACACTTTTCATGTTGAATGTAATCATTGATTTTGGCACTATTAAGTGAAAGTAAAACATTGAGAAATTCTTCCAGTATCATATTAGTATGATCAGGGACATGTTTTTCTTTTTTAATAAACTATATTTACTTTTCATTGTGGACTTAAGGCATTACAGCGATGAGTATTACAATAAATATTACTAAGCTGCAATTGCTATTTAACCATTTAAGAGGAAGGAATAACAGTTTTTAAGTGTTTTGTATATGTATAATTTACAGAACTTATATCTTTTATATAACTTATATATTTTTTCTGAAGGTGTAGGAACTGCATAATATGATCTACCTAAAGACTTTCGTGTTCTGTGAAGTCCATTCAAGTGGTGGATCAGTATATAGGACATCTACTACTGACCACTTCTGAGATCTGAAACAAAAATCTAGTGCTAGAAACTTCACAATAGCATTCCTTGGCCCACATCATTAATGTCATTTTGTCCTGTTAATCCCACTATCACCTTGATTTACTTTGATTTACCATTGACAAATTATAATGCTAGTATTTCCCCCCATTAAATCTTATTGAATAATAAAAGAATCTCACATAACAAAATTCACAAAACATAGGCAATCCAAAGATCAAATAATATCATATAAAGGTCAATCCATATATTTTGCTGTGAATTTATATTATGCCTTATTCTTTTCTTTTCCTCCCTTGAATACAATATGTGCCACAATTTAGTTGGTCCATTTTGGCCATGTGCTGAGCCACCAGGTGCTGATCTTGCAGCCAGACTTTTACATGTCCAACATATCACAGTCAGATCCAGATAAGGGATCAGGTGGCAGGTGTATCTTGGCCGAGACCAAGGCGCACAAATTCCTATAAAATTGTAAACCTTATCATTTAATGTACAAGACAGCTTTTCCATTATCAAAGTATGGTTAAAACAATGAATATGATAGGGAAAAGGTAAATCTCTCTTCAGACATTTAGATGTGATGTATAGTCACGTAGTAGCAAATATAAAATCAGCCAACTGTTCTCTACTTTTGGCTCTATGGGAAGTAATAAATTAAGAAGACAGCGTGCTGGTTCTAGGTTAATGTCTAACTCTAGGATCTGGGATAAGATTTGATTATTGTCCCACACTATATGCAGACCCACACTATCTGCTTCAGCTTGCCTCTTAGACCACAGCCTCTGAAGCAGTTTGGTGTGATATTTCTGTTTATTTTATTCCGTCTGGAGGTTATTAGATACTTTCTTTGAAGGTATTTTAAAGACGTCTCTGTCAAAAGAGTAATTTTTGCTAACGCTAGAGACTAATTCAAACCATAGATCCTCCTCCCAAGGGTACATGAATTTCATCTTTTTAGATGAGTATAACTGAACACTATTAGTATACTAGCGACTTTCCCGTCAAAAATGATGGCAATAAAATGTGAAGGCTGGCAATACTGTTTGCCACACAATGCAAGCTTCTCCCCCTCTAACGTGCATTTGGCGCTCATTGTGAGCCTCCCCCACCGTCTACTTTACGGGCCTTGCTCTGAGCGCCCTTGGCGCTCATCGCAAGTCACACAATTGTTTGGCTAAGTGTTACGTGTTTCGGCCTTGTTTTGATCCTTTTTGAAAGCATTTACGTTTTTACAGCCATCATTATTTTCCTCGCTTAGCCGATTTGCGATCTCCGAAAAACGGCAATTAAGAGTCAAATTAGCTTGCAACCTCACTCACAGGCTCCTTGCTGTGTGTGAGGTTTTTAAATTATTTTTTGAATTCTTAGCGCCAAAGTCCTACGTCCATCATCGCGGATCACCATGAGCACCTTCAATCTCTTTCCATCCTCCATCGGTGAAGGGGCCTTGGCCAAATTACAGCTATGGCGGAACAGAGGACCCTTAGAGGGACCCTGAAAGGCCACAATTGCGAGGCCTGCAATGAGCACCTTTGGCGCTCATTGCTGCAAAGTGGTGCGAGCCTCATCGCGAGCCTTTTAATGAGCGCCTTCATGCTCATTGCAGCAAAGTGGTGCAGGCGCTCATTGCGAGCCCTGCAATGAGCACCTTCGGCTCATTGCGTATGTGCAACCCTATATCTTTTAACATAGTGCTACCAACAATCTCGCAATACGATAAATATATATGTGATAGGGCTGATATGGTTCCCTTAGAATTTGGGCATTTAAGACATGTTTTTTCATAGTGTGTCAATGGTAAGCGCAACCCTTGACCCAGAACAGAGCCCAAGAAATGCTCAATTTGTAAGAATCTGAATACCTCATTACTTAACATATCAACTGGCAACTGAAACACCTGTCAGCTTCTTCCTTCAATTTATGATCATTAGATGTCTACAAAAAAAATTAAAAATTTCAATCCAGCACTGCATTCCCCTCTATTTGAGCCCACATTGGCACATAATCCGATCGATGCCAAACTAATAACTGTGCTACGTGCGCTGCCACATAATAATGCCATAGATTTGGCCCTGAAGGACCACCTTCAGATTTATGTAGAAACATTATTTATTCTACGTTTCTTATCTCTCCAAATAAATCTGTTAAATCCCTGTTGTAAGGATTCTAGTTCAGATTTTGGTATCGGTACAAGCACCAAATAGTAAAGAATACAGAGCAATGCTGTAATTTTCAGAGCTTGCCTGACACATCCCAGCCAAGAAATGTGTTATTTGGACCAACTCTCCAAAAAATGTTTTCAAAGAACATAATTCAAGGATAGTTTACTTGATAAATGTTTTCCGAGTGTAGTGGTATATATACTCCTAAATATTGAATATAGTCAGTTTTGTATTGAGATTCCAAATTGATATAAAGTAGCTTCTGAGTCACTAACGTTATGTTGACACCCATTGCCTGTTTTATCATTGAACACCTACCAAACGTATCCAAAGTTTTGTATAAATTACGTAATGACGTACATAAATTTGTAATTGTTAGCAAGTTTCATCCACAAATAATCAACACATATATTTTTGATTCCTAAAATATAATTCCTGTGAAACTGAAATTTTGTCTAATCGGTTCTATTGCAGTTGCAAATAATAGCATGGATAGCGGCCATCCCTGCCTCGTCCCCATCTATATGGGAAACCTTAGAGAAATATTCCCCATAACTTTTACCTGCGCCATTGGGTTATTGTATAATATTTAAATCCTGAATAAAGGATCCACCAAATCCAAATCTAAGCAACACTTGAAGTAAATAAGAACTCAGCATATCCAATGCTTTCTCTAAATCATGCGCCAACAGGCAAGCTGGTTTAATTGTTTGTTCTGCTATTGTCATTAAATTCAGCGTTCTTCTATTATCCAGGGCTTGTTTATTTGGGATAAACCCAATTTGATCTTTATGAATAGGCGAGAGAAGAAATTGATTTAACCTATTTACTACTATTTTAATAAAGAATGTTAGGTTTATATTCCAGAGAAATTCTGTGAGAAATTCTTACAGGCAAGGAAAAGACTTAATAATGAGCCTTTACCTTGCATCGGTAGTAGTAAGCTTCACTAGTTTTACTACCTGTAAGAAGATGCGATACTGAGGAAGCTGCTGAGAGGTGAGAAACGTGTTTATCCTATCATCACAATATAACTGGGATTTTTGTACCTGACAACCACACTAGCTTGTGTGTACTACTTCGGCCACCATTTTATCATTACTCGTAATAGTGATTTTTTATTTCATTGTTTATGTGGAATAGTATTGTGTATAATAAAGTCCTTCTTTAAATCTATGGGACTTTGTAAGATCTATTTCCATGAATCACCACTATTATTTACTTCATTACTTTTGTCCACATATAAAAACAATAGTGGATGACCATACCACCAGAGATCGACAAGAGCAATCTCACCAATGCTTTTATATACCTCATATTTTTGAGGGTATTCAAGGTGAGAGTCCAATTATTCTAGTTGCAAATATTGTGTATCCAATAGCTTACCTTTTGAATAATCTGCACTAGATAGGGGTGCACTTTCTTCTACCCCCTCTTTCTTTTTGTTTACTTGCATGGGTATAACTGGAATGTAATGCATTTCTTCTGGAATAACATTTCCCTTCATAATAGTTATATAATCTTATTAAGTACGATATCACTTGATCTGTAATTTTGCTGTTATTCGTTTAATACCATGCAGCTCATACACAGAGCAACAGGGCCAAACATATTAGCTTCGATTTCTGCAAAACTACCTCATTAATGAATTATCCTATATAAACTGAAAACTCTCACAACCAATTCCCTCAGCTCTTTTAGGCCTGATGCAAACTCTACACAAGGTCAAGGTAACAGGAAAAAGCAATCATGTCGCTACTTTACACATCTGATGACACTGTTTCTAGTTAAAGGACAAGGAGATAAGAGTAATTTTGCTTGTGACTAATACATGGCAGATACAAGAGTTCTTCTAAGGTTCTAAATATGTGACAGCATTCTAGGCATTCTTTGCAGTTCAGAAATTTCCCTGAAGAACAGCAGCAATGTTACTGGTTGTTAAACATGCATATCTCTATGCTACTGAATTCCAGCATTAGTAATGACTTTTTGAATAGACACAATCACTTCCGAGATGGTGAGACACACTGGTGCATGGCGGATTTCTGTTAACAACCTTTAGTGCCAAAGTTTCATTATGATTCTCTCTAATAATTTGCTGAATGAGTTAAGAGGTATGAGTGTACAGTACAGGTTGGAAGGACAGAGTCGTTTTGTAGACACCGATGGCCAAAAGCCAATGTTTACCACCACCTGGGTGGGAAAAGCTGGGTGAAAGTCTCTACACGGCAGCTTTCAAATTCTCTTTGCTGTTGCCGCTATGACCTTGTGTCTCTGATTTATCTATGTTTGCCTGCTGACCTTATTAATTGCCTGGTTACTACCTGCAGAAGAACAGGAAACTTGATCTTTACCATGCTAGTCACTCATTTTGGGTAAAGTTATAATTTCACTGTGCTGTTGGAGATGTATGACATTTAAAACAGTTTATGCAGAGAATCACATAATTATCATGAGCGAAATACTATATACATTTTACATGTAACAAAAACCATATATAACATTTGTGCACATTGGTGTGAATTTATGTTTGCTAGCAATTGTGCTTATACTGCCTCACATACTCAGAAAGGTTGACTGATAGGCACAAAATACAACTTTTAATGTACATTTACTGTATTTTAAAATAACATTACATTTATAAGTATTAAGTGTTGTTATTAGTTTTAAATTATACAATTTATCATTAATATGGGAGGCTAAAATATGTATATATTTAGGTGTGCTTTTAACCTCCCTGTGTACTAGGGTGAAAGCATTTAAAAGTTTCTGGGAAAAAAATGCATACAATGCACAATAAACAAAAAACACTGTCAACTAAAAAAATTAATCATGTACATTATAAAATAAAATTCAGGATAGCCATCTCCCAAAAGAACCACACAAAGCACATCCAGATGCAAAACCTGATCGGCATTCCCAAGCACTAACAGACGTACTAAGGGCTTGATTACATTGCCGCAGTCCTATACTATGGAAGATGGTGGCTTTTATAGCAAGCTTGTATTAAATGAAAATAAAAACCCTCACAATGCAAGTGTTAAATATGAATAAAAATGAATGTTGGGGGGTTTATGACCCCTTTGCATATGATTCCACATATGCCTCACTACCCCCTTATCTTTACAATAATCGCTAACACTAACCTCCCCTAAACTACCTACCCAGAAGAGGCCTGTTTCCCAGAGGGCCAGAAGATGAGGACCGAGGACTTCAAGCAAGACGGATGTACAGTATCTCACAAAAGTGAGTACACCCCTCACATTTTTGTAAATATTTTATTATATCTTTTCATGTGAGAACACTGACGAAATGACACTCTGCTACAATGTAAAGTAGTAAGTGTACAGTCTGTATAACAGTGTAAATTTGCTGTCTCCTCAAAATAACTCAAAGCACAGCCATTAACCGCTGGCAACAAAAGTGAGTACACCCCTAAGTGAAAATGTCCAAATTGGGCCAAAAGTGTCAATATTTTGTGTGGCCACCATTACTTTCCAGCACTGCCTCAGCCCTCATGGGAATGGAGTTCACCAGAGCGTCACAGGCTGCCACTGGAGTTCTCTTCCATTCCTCCATAATGACATCACAAAGGTGGTGAATACAAGAGGGGCAAGTTTGTAAGATTGAGAGGAACATAGGCAGAGGTGTCATAAACCCCCAATGCAGCAAGGAAGGTTATAGCTTTAATTATTGTGAGAACTGTTACTTATCATGTAACAGTTCTTGGTAGGGTTCTAGCTAGTGATGCGTGTAATTCATTTTACTCATAGTATTTACTCTCACTAAGAGCTCACTACATTCTTTAGGGTCCTAAAGAGGGATGTAAGTGCACTATAGAAAGCTTGTGGATTCCGCAAAATAATTTTTATGGTCAAGGCGTTCCATTAATGGTGCTTTAGCCTCAAAAGTTTCCAGAGCTGAGTTAGCTTTCTTCCATTCTTTCCTAGAAATATTTTTGTTATTTTCATCTGGAGGATATTGGGCTGTATTCACTAATGTGAGAGGATTCTCATAATTGAAGGGAGACCTTCCAAAGTAAAAAAAGGTTTATAATGACACTTTAGTTATTACACCTACTACAAAAAACAGATCATCACAATGGAACAGATATAATAGGTTATTGAAATATATTTTGTGTGGTGTATATGAATATATGGTGGATAATCTATTACACTTGTTATTTTGAGTACTATCAGCATTTTTCTATTGCTAGTAAATGTAAAAAGTGCCACTGATTTTTTTTCTTTTGCACTCAGTTTCTTTTAATAACTGAAATATGCAGGGAAGTCCTTACTCTAGAAAAATACCCAATCAGGAATGTTCATTGAAATTGGTGTTTTCCAATTTTTTTTGTTTTACAAAATATGTATTAAAATTGTCTACCAAACTCTTCTGCCAAATTGTAGGAGCGCATTTTAACATGATTTTCATATTTTACGTTTTTAGAGCTAATGAAAAATATGCATTTTCTGGCTTATAGGGCAAAACTATCACAAAACATTACAAAATATATATAAATGTTAAGTTTATAGTCTTTATTTCATGGCTCCCATAGTTAAAAATCTGATTGAATTTCACTCGTAACTTACCACAGATCAACCACATCACACGCTTAAATCGAACCCAACAATATGCTTCCCTTAATGATACCTGATCCTGAGAAAGTTAACTCAGAAGTCTTTCCAAGTGCCCCGAATATGAAAAAAGCCTGCAGGTATTTCGAACCCCATAAAAGCACAAAAATGCTTCAGAGAAGCCTAAATGATACAAATCCCCTAAGATTCCCCCATCCACCTGATAGCCCTAATATTAACGTACATACCATGATGGTCGTCAACAGACCCCGTGGCATCTAAAATTATACCCTATACCATTGACGTCACACATATATTTAACAATGACCATATAGGTCCCTATGTACCTCCATGGCACCTAATATGAACACACATACCATGGGGGTCTTCAACAGATCACTGTGACCCCTAAAATGAACCCCTATACCATGGGAGTCTCCACAGATGCCATGGTATATATAGCTACAACTATGCATCCCCATGGCACCTAATATATACCCAATACCATGGGGTTCTGATTGGACGCTCATTGCACCTACCATTAACCTCTGAGTCATAAGTGTTCTCATGGGCGCCCATGGCACCTAACATTAACCCCTGTGCCATGGGGTTCCTCAATGGACCTCTATGGCGTCTAACATTAACCCCTGTATAATGATGCCCTTCAGACCCTGTATAATGATGCCCTTCAGCCCAGGAAAAGCATTCACATCTATGTTGATAGAAGATTCTGTCCTCTTCAGTCCAGTTCGCTGAAACATGTGTCAATCATGTGTCAAAGAGTGGACAGAGACTGCTTTACGGGAGTACAAGGAAATCAACAAGGCTTGCAAAAGGGCTATTAGACTGGCTAAAATAGAAAATTAAAAATGAATTGCAAAAGAGAGTAAAACTAACCCTAAAATATGTTTAATGGGATAAAAGGCAGATGAGCTAAATAGGTTCTTTTCTTCGGTATACACAAGTGGCTGGGTCACTGCAAAATAATGGGGCTACACTACCTTTGCCGAATAATTGGTTAACGCAGGAAGTAATCCAAAAGAGATTGGAAAAAATAAATGTTAATAAAGCCCCGGGTCCTGATGGAATACATCCAAGGGTACTGAGGGAACTGGGTTCTGTAATAGCCAAACCATTATATTTAATTTTTCAAGATTCACTCAACACAGGGTCTCTACCAGACCATGACTGGAGAAAAGCAGATGTGATACCTATATTTAAAAAGGGAGCAAGAGCAAATTCAGGGAATTATAGACCAGTGAGTCTCACTTCTCACTTCTGTAGTGGGGAAGCTTTTAGAAGGGTTAATAAGGGATAAACAGTAGGAGTTAACAGGAGTCATATTATAAGACTTCAGTGGTCCTTTACTATTTTTGTCAAATGAGTTGTGCTTGCAATACCTATACTAGACAGTTTAGCGATTTTGTAAGGGCACCTATCGGATACCTAGCTGTGCAAAAAGGCTCTCTTGTAACTGTGAAAGATTTTTTTTGAGCAAGCTACCCATCTATGCCAACTGGATCATCTACAAATCTCCAGTAACTAGGGAACACGCACCAGTGCTGATTGCCGCAGTCGACATACGGTCGTGTTCTGCAAAAGACACTGAGCTGTCAACTCAGTAGTCTCCGCAGCGGTGCTGCTTAACATAAAAAACATCCCCTCCCCCCACATATCTATATAAACCCCTTCCCTTGACAGTGTAGTAGTTAAAATTGTAAGAGATCCTTTAAGTATCCCCATGGTATTAAGGGTTAATCTTAGAATACCATGGTATGGGGTTAAATGTTAGTTCGCAAGGGTTGATTATTCGGGCCATGTAGGTCCTTTAAGCCGCTCTGTTGCATAGTATACATAACAGGAACCATCAGGTCCTGTAGGGAGTTGTTAGGACCTCCATCGCATAGGGGTTAACTGAAGGTGCCATAGAGCCATATTCATATGATAGGTTCAATGGAGGTCCTTGCAAGACATATATGCCATGGAGACATATTTCTTAAGCTTAGATGCCACGGAGGTCCATACAGGACCCCTGCGGCATAGGTGTAAACAGTAGCTACCATGAAGGACCTGTAGGGAACTGCATGGAATATATCCTTATGATGGGATAGGTACTTACAGGATCCTTGTGGCATATAAATATTAACAGGATCCTTGTTGCATCTAAATATTAACCTATCCATGGTACTGCACAGCCATCCATGGCCGCTTAAACTGTTCCCGATGTGCGTGAGAGGTGGGAATCCCCGGGGCTCCCCCATTTAATGGATCCTGGAGATCATTGGTCTCATGGGGTGTAGGGGTGCTGGGAGGGATACATGAGATCCTCAAATTATTTTAGATGTTTAGTGTATTAGGGTGCATGTTACTTGCACCTTAATTTGTCAGATATAATAAATAAAGGCTCATACTCAACTCAGTTGGGAAGTTAGACTGTTCATACAGTCAGATCCGAGGCTTGAATTATTTTCAGAGGCACTTTTCTGCCTCTACTGGTGGTGTTCAAAAAGTGTGGGATTGAGGATGAAAAAAGGGCTTACACACATTATTTAACTTGCGTCAAGTACCGGTAGAACTAATTGGGATGGCTTGGAGGGAAATTTGAATGTGACAGCTAGCCATAACTTACCAATGCAGCTCACTTTACTCTATTCAGCACTATATACACACAGCACTGAATTAAGAAAAATGGGATAGATAGGTTGGCAAGTTACTAATCAACTTACATTGTAAATGTCTGTGTGAAAGATTGTAAAGGGGCCCCTGGTGCATTACTTGCAACATCATGTTAATGAAGTACAACGCCATGCCATACAACTATAGCTTATGAACAATACTCGTAGTACATCACAACAAACTGCTGGTTTTCAGTAGATTAATCCATTGGAAATAGCTTGAGCTTTTGACCTATAACTGAGAACACAACAAAATGTTTGAAAGATTAGTGAAATAGTCATATCAATGAGCACCAAGTAATATTTTTCTTTCCACCTATAAGGTTTCTCTTCATTGGATACCTACATTAGAAATGTTGTCATGTAATAGTTGTGAAATGCATAACTTTGAGTTTCTTAGCAGTGTAAAGGATTTCTGAACGTCTGCAAAAGCACACATCCCATAGTCGTAAAATACCGATATCATGAAATGCATAAAACAATTGCTGCCATGAAATGGTATACATGAAGTAACAACAGAGCTGTTTTATGCACAGCATATCGTTAAGACTGCACAAGTGAAGCCAAAATATGCACAGCTAAATGGAATGTTACAGGGCCTCTTTCACTGAACAAAGCAAGCACAGTTTGGCTCTTTTTCCCTAGCGCTACCACATCCGTACATCGTTAGTTGGAAAATTCCAGATATATGCCGTAATTTTTTGTGCTTTTTTTCCTTCCAGCACTCTTAAAGCTTTAATATCCAGATGCCATTTTTTTTCTTTCTTATCTGTCGCTTTATTTTTGGCTAACTGCCAGCTGTGGTCAACAATTAATACAGAAAAAAGGAAAATACAGTACGTTTCCTGGCAGCTGACATAGGAAATACCTAATAAAAAACTTTATTATGCAAACAGTTCTGTTTGCCTATAGGCCACCCTTTTGTTGGTTAATTTAGACAAGCATGCTCCATTCAGATCATACAGGCTCTTTGCATCCTGAGCTCTGTCATACATAATCAATTGCTCCAGTTCCTAAAACTGTGAAATGGGAAAAAGCAGAAAGGCAGCTTTCCAGCTCTATGACATAACAAGACCTTAACTATGTTATTGCCAGTGGGCAATTTAATCCATCGGTGCTGTAGGCATTTCTAACCCTGGGAAATGACATAATCAATGTCACATATCCAGAGATAATTTTTGCTGGAAAGGCTTGTTGTGCATGTGTAGAACAAGGTAAAACAGTGAAAACTATTATTTTTACTCAGTATGCGTGAAACTAAAGAATGAAAAAGATTCACATCTGGTAGTCACGTTTATTTTACTATATTAATGATTTTCTTTCCTGCAATAAGGAAGTATAAGTAATGAAATCCTTAAATTTGTGGAATGCTGAGAAGATCTGCAATATTAATTTCATTTTCCTTGAGGGCATGTTGGGGTATATTTATTGTGAGTCATGTAATAGTCGTTACAGTGTGTTATTTCATGGTACTCATTCGTCTTTCAGTGATAAATAATCTCACTGTTTAATGGATCATTTCTATAGAAGTATACTGAATAACATAATGTGATATTTCCCGTTGATGTAAAATACCATTGTCTGGACTAGTGCTGATGTAGTACAACACCAAAAGCTCTATTACTAGGTATGCATAGATAACATTTATGATGTCATTTTACCATCTTTAATACAAAGCTAAGAGACCTAAAGGCAATCCACCAATTACTGTATATGACAAGATAGGTAAATTATTTTCGTCCAGAAATTGTTAGTAGTTCAGTTGTATCCGACTCTCTGTGACCCCATGGACTGCAGCATGCCAGGCACATCTTGTGTCTGGTTGAATTTTTCCATAAGGTTTTCTTGGCAAATATACTGGAGTGGGTTGCCAGTTCCTTCTCCAATTAACCATAACTTGTCTAACCTCCCTGCTTTGACCTGCCCATCTTGGGTAACCCTACATGGTATAGCTCATAGCTTCATTGTAGTACACAGGCTCCTTTACCACGACAAGGTAGCAATCCAGAAGGGGTCATGCAGAAATGCGCACTCGATAATGAAATATAAACAATTAATAACAACTTGGAGTTTATTTGCCAAATAAAGTGTACTCCTTTTGCATTTAGAAATGTTAGTACAACATATACAAGTTCAGAATCTTTCATATCCAACTACTGCTTACACCTTTTTTTATACCCTTGTGTGATATGATCTACGACCTGTACTATTTCCTAAACTAAATTTAAACTGCTAGACAATAAATGATATAACACAGTGAGAAGTTTACACTATATGTTATTTTGCATAGAATATTCCTTACTATTTAGGCCATAGAATGAGGCCAAATCTAAAGCTATTAATGGGTAAATAAAAACTGATGAATATAATTTAGAACTTTTCACACAGGGGTCTCATGGCAAAGTTCTGAAGCCATGCCGGAGACATGCCCATTATGCCAGATATATCACTATTTATATAAATGTAGAATTCCCCTGCAAAATACCAAATATACTCTTCCTTTAGGTTAAAGAGAGGTTGATGGCTCTAACATGGAAAATTAACAAAATCTATAACAATAGTGTATATTTGAATAAACTTACTTAACTAGGTACAGTGGTACCTCAGGTTTTACCGCCCTCGGGTTGCACCACTTTTTTCCTGCAATTTTCTGCCTCGGGTTACAACGCTACCTTGGGTATCGCGATCGAAACTGAAAGAAGGAACTAGGAAAACGCTGCCGTACACAGGACCAAGCAATCAAATCCAAAAGATGGAAGCAAGCTGTAAACACTTTAATCGAGATCACGCGATTGAATCGGAAACAACGAAGCACGCTGTAAACACTGTAATTGTGATTGCTTTATAGTCTAGTCTGTGGTTGCAATTGCCTCTAAGACTCCAATTCACCTGTGCCTGCAAGTGCCCAAACAGCCTGTGCTTATGAGCCGGTGTGCCCAGTCTGTGCCTATAAGCAATAAACAATAACCTGTGTCCTCCTTCTCCTCATCTACATGCCCACCATCCCATTGAGCCCTCAAGTCCTCTTAGTACAGGTAAAGTGAAGTTAAATTCTGAGTTATTTGATGTAATTATTGTTGTTTATTAATTTCTGTTTAGTTTTAAGGGTTTGTATCTAAAAACAGACTATCAGTTCAAACTAAAATGTGAAAAATCTGGGGTCCGAAATGGATTAATTGAATTTACGTTGATTCCTATGGGAAATGTTACCTCGGGTTACACCGTTTTCTGGTTACACTGTCCCGTCCGGGACGGATTAACGGTGTAAACAAGGTACCACTGTATTGTAAATATACACATTTGTTACATTAAAAGTACTGCAGCATATATTAGAAATCTATCAGATAAATAGATATTTGATCCAATAAATTGCATCTTTCATAGGGAGGTATACATTTTTTTTCTGCAATTGTTTGCCTATTGTTCCTAATTATGAAAAAAACTACTGTTTTGTTGTGTTAAATATATATTATATAATTATATTATTATATTATATAATACTGCCAAGAAAATGCAAGCAAGTGGCATTATTTAATAATAAAACTATTGCATTTGGCAGAAAATATGGGATTGCAAATGTTTCCAATTAACCAATCTTTATAGATAGATGAAAAGAAGAAATTAGTTAGACTAGTAAAAAAAACTATGGCCCCCATTCTAAGTCAATGTTAAAATCCAAAAAAATCCTTACTCAAAAATACTGAGCACACAGATCAGTCAATCTCAGTGGGTTTTCTTATTACCTATCCATCTATCTATATAAACCTCTTGCGTGGCAGTGAAGGTGTTAAAGAAAAGAAGAAATGCAGGGGTTTTATGCCTTCTCCACCTAGAGTCCAGGTATTCCTTCGCTTCCCCTATAAGCCCTGGTAACCTCCCTCAATACCTACTACACCCTTAATTATTTTTAGTTGGAGGCATTTCCTGTTGGCTAAAGATGAGTATCAACGATCGTCAATCAAGTAAGGACTAATATTGAAGGTTGAGGGACAAAGACTAAGGATCAATGCTGGAGGGTCATCAAAGGGTGGGTAAGTAGAACACCCCCAGCAAGAGTTTTTTAAAGGTATCTGGAGGCTTTTTGAAAATTTCGAACATTTGGATAGATTTCAAGGTAAACTTCAGAGAGCTAATACATCATAGTGATTTTGGAACAGCCACTTGTGAATCTAAATATTACAGATCTTTCAAGCACTCGGATGCCTTTTCTCTGGGGTTAGAATTACAATCGTGATGTGGTAGCTTATTAGTGCTTTGAACATCACAGATTTTTGCTTACAAGAGCCATGGAATAGAGGTCTATCTCGCTAAACCAGCCCGGAATCCCTACAGTGAAAGTCATAGCTGGATGATATCGGTATTAGTTTTCAGACTAAGCTATGTTTGGAGAAAATCAAATTAGTATTATGCAGAGGAACTCAATAGGCAGACCTGGGTCAGAATCAGAGCCTCAAAGCCATTTCTTCGGTACTTTCACTGCTTTACTAAATTTATCATTTTTACCACCTTAAGCTTCAAAACTCAGTCAGTCTTTTCCAAAGTCTCCTTTACTATGGAAATGTCTTCCTGTGCCCTTCTGAATGCCATTATATTAATATAATTCTGTGTATCCATAAACAATATAGATTATTACCTTTACTTCATTGCCACAAATACATTAAGACCCTTTGGTGAATTTAATAACAAAATAACTGGTAAAAAGAATTACTATACCAACAAGTGTCCCAATTTTCAGAAACAAAGAAGAAAATTTTAATAAAACACCAAAATCAATACTAAAACATATTAACGGACAGTGCACTATAATACTGTAGTAAGCATATAATATAAGCAGTAAAAAGCAAGATAAACAGGAACACAAGAAAACAATGAAAACATGAAATATGTGATGAGCTGGGTATACGGCTGGTTAGAATTTCTCTCTGGGCCTTTAACATAATAAAAATGACAGAGAAATAAAAGATCATGTAAATGGTGAATGAAATACTAAGAATAGAACATACATGGCGGACTACCATATTTGGGGTTAGATTTATTAAGCGGGGGTAAAATTGGGAATAAAACATTTTAGCCAAATATCCCCCTTTTTTACGTCTTTTATAGGACCTATTTAACAGAATGAAAGTTTATCCTTGCTTGACAAACAGCTCCCATAGAAAATATAAAAGGGAAGCCCACTAATGTACCTTCACTATAATATAAATTAGAGATGAAAAGGGTCAACAAACAGTGCCATTAACAAGACGCAGAAAATACCAATGGCAAACTTAACACATGTACTAACACACTAAACATTTGAAAACTAATATGTCCAACCTAGTTAGACATTGCAATCCAACTGACCTGGAAACAAGTGGGATGAAACAACAAACTGCACATTTGTTCAATATGAACACATAATCTATTATTAAGCCAACCTTTAATCATATGTATTTTAGAAAAAAAAACATACAAAGCATACTCATCTCCAGAGTCTGCTCCAAAAGTTATATTTAAGATGTAGAAATGTTAATGACCACGACCCCTATTCAATTGCAACTGTTACAGGGAAATTCAATTGATCAAGCCTGCCGCTACCTGGCCGACAGCCTAAACGGTAAACCATGAACCCGTAAGTAGCATTTCAGGGCATTATCATGATCAATTAAGCAAGGCTGTAACTACCAATTTAGAAACAGCCAATAGTTAATGAGACCATCATCATGACATCAGTAAAACATGGAGGTTAAACCACAATTAATTAGCGTTCAGAAGTCTAATATGCGATCAGACTCGCAATTCGGCAATGCACAAAATAATACAAATGATTCAAGGAAATGTTCAAGTCCATGTGGGTGGCCTGATATGTATTAACGCCTTGATTCCAGAGACTGCTATAACACGGAAATGAAACGTAAAAAAACTACAGTTTTTATTGCAGATTTGCAAGCTTGAGACTGTTGTGCAATTAATTCTAATGTCTTTCATCTCTTTCCCCATTTTTAAATAGCAGTATTGATTTTGTATTTGCATTTACAGTGCTACGAACAGGTTGTTTAACCCCCTTGCGAGTCCAATCTGGTACTCGTAGGATTTTCTTCTACATTTACCATTTACAGGTGTGAAGACAATTGCGGGCTTGAGGGATTGTAGCAATTGCATAGCGATTTGTGATTGTAACATTTACAGGTTCGAAAGATCAAAGGCTTAGATGGGTTGAAGTTACGATTTTGACATCTGCACGGATTTTCAGTCTGTAACCCGCAAATTGTTTGCGGGTAGTTAAAAGATGCCAATTAAATAGCAAATTAGTTTACGGGCTACATTACAGGCTCCAGTAACTAACAATTGTTTAATTGAATAGGGGTCTATGTATATCATCATTTGAGCGCAGTTTGGTATGGCATTAGTATTGAAGAAATACTGGTAGTGGATCACCTTAATCATATTCCACCAGTAGAGGGAGTAGCTGACTTTTTCAAAGAGCCCCATAACTCAACTGGTGCATTGTCCTGATAAACCCTAATCAGAGTTAATCAGAAGGAGGCCCTATAAAAAAAATGTAAACATTATCTTTAAACTTGCAGCACTTCATTTCTGGCAAACATAAATATCTATATATTTTTTTAAACCTGCTCATTTAAAGGAATGATCGCAAACTTGACACTTCATTATCCATTTAAATATGAAATGATTTTACCAAACCTTGTTACTTTTGGAAAAAAACAGAAATACCTTATATAAAGTCTACTATTCTAGCAGCATTAGTAATCAATGAGTTTGCTGAACAATACTGACTTGGTTAAGTACTATTTAGAGTTGGATATTTACTAAAGAAAATATATTTTTTAGTTGAGCTTTATATATGCAGTATAAAGCTCATCCCCCTTACCTTGTAATATTCCCCAAAAAAGGACCATGTGTATCATTAAAAAACTTTGAATTAGTACAGCAACAGAAATGATAATCATCCTGGTCATATACCATGTGGTGTTCTCAGAGAGAGTATACACTCGACTGGAATATGCTGTATATATTGTTACCCAATTTCAGAAATGGTTTCCAATAGAAGTGTTTCCACTTAATCCATTTGAAATGTCAATATACTTATTCCTTGAAAAATGTTAAGGGTGTGGATTATGTGACATAAACTAATAGTTCTTACTCAAAAATCATTGTAGGTCTGGCAATGTTTTCCTTAATCATATCAATTCAGCAGATACAAATTTAAAAAAAAAGCAAAATGTCACACTAAAGGCACTATAAACAGATATGAATTCATTACTTCCATTCTCTCAATACACCCAACCAGACAACAGATAAAAAAAATAGATAGCCCAGTAAACCATTTACTGTACAATATATTGTGTTTAGGCATCTATGGAGTTTTTTTGCAGACATTACAAAGCTTTAAAAACGTTATTGGAAATTCTGATGGAAAAAGATCTATTTTGTGCTGTTATACAGTAAATACCCCGTAACAAACATTAATCTCTCATCAAACTTTTCTAAAATGTAAAAATAAACAAAACAATAAATTGTCTGTGACTAAAAATATTCTGAAATGTCACATTTGAAACAAGATGTGATTATTATTATTTATTTGAGAACAGTTAGGTTATACGTTACCAGATATTGTACCTTTTAAAGTTACTCTCTCGCACCTCCTCGCATTGGCATCTCTGGTGAAATACTCTCTCTATACAGCTTTCCAACAGCTGAAGTTCAGTATGCAGGCTTACTTTCGGAAAATGTACCCTTAGCTTGGGGCAGGAGGCTAGATTGCCCATTGACCCTGTTCCTTCTAGCTCTCTGCATACAGCCACTCACTATAACTCTCCCAATATTTTCGCCTAAACTGTAGATCAGACTTTATGTGGAAGATGCCCTTACTCCCACAGAATCAGTTAATTACACCCCTCCCTAATGTGTTCTCTCTACTTTGAATTATATGCCTCGATATGAGGTTATAAGACAAAAACTCGTAATAGTGAATCTTTGAATATTACTTTACCATCTCCTACTGTCTGACTACTTAACATTATTTTCCCATTCCTCTGAGCCAGCTCCAGTATAAAATACTTAGGAGGTAACATTAATCCAACCACATCACCATATAGCAGGATCATTTTATAATGTTGCTCAATTACTGGAAAATTTACAGACATGGCAGGCATGCAAAATAAAAAAATAATAGGAAGAATATAAGTATGCAAAATGAACTCTTTGACCAAAATACTTTATCTATCCCCTTCCGATTATCACATCACCCTGCAGAAGGCTATCCTGTGCTTTACTTGAATAAATACCAAGAATAAATACAAAAACTCTTATAACCCCCACAACTGTGTGGTGATCTTGCAGCTCCCAATATTCTCTCTTACTCTGAGCTGCACAGCTTACACAATAGAACACTACATTTTAGCATCCCATACAATAAATATTTAAACCATAATATGGAGAGCACAATATAGTTATGCTACAAAATTAACAGTCCCGTTGAGTAGTAAACACTTGCTTACGCAATGGCATCTGTTGAAGTTATAGGCTCCAACATCCCAGGGACCCAATCATAGCCATACTGGGAATCCCAACTCCACATCTCCATATTTTCCTCCAATATTTAATTGCCCAAATTTTTCTAGCTAATTGGTGGAACATGCTTACTCTCACTTACATGAAAACAAAATGGCATATCTATGATATGACCACATTAGCTGAATCGTTGAATGATTCATATGGTGAAAAAAGTGTCTATTGGTGCCTATGGGCAGCAACTGTTACGCCAGAATCTCACAACACACCACCCCTCCAATACTAAAACTGCATTGTTTATCTGGGCTTATAATCACGTTCTACAATGTACTTATAAAATGTGATCCACTTTCTACTTTGTCTTTTTTCTTTTCATCTTCTTCTTATCTTCTTTCTCATAAAATGTACAACGTTTTATGCTCTTATGTTCATATTTTGTATCAACGTCACTATTACTTGTTATACAAAGTATGTACCTTTGTAATCTCAAGAAAAACTTCCTCTATCACAACCAGAGATTTCTTATTTTGTTCAGATTTCTATGATGATTACGTACAGGTGCCTGGAACATTTTTTCATAAAACAATTGCACCACTGAATGTGCATAAGAGAACTGCTAATGACCTTCTTCTTTCCTCCTCTCTTATCACCTCCTCTCACTTTTCTTGTGCTGCCCCTAGTATCTGGAACTCCTTGCCTCGCTCCACTAGACTATCTTCCTGCCTCAAAACCTTTAAAAAATGACTAAAAACGCATCTATTTAAAAAAGCTTATCACCTTCAGACTTAATATACACACCTGCACAGCTTAATATCACTCACACCCACAATCTAGAGTACAACACACAGACACCTCCACTTGATTGAACAATGTACTTTCACACTGCCATCTTGCATCGATTACCCTCTTGTATCACACCTAAACCCTTTTGAGTAAGTATGCAAGTTTTCAATTGTGTCATTGTTTAGGAAACAAGCACAATGTACATTTGATTTTAAGCAAAAAAAAACAGGGTCCTCCATTTTTTGTAAGGTGTTAATTTTGTTTTTGCCATGTACTTAACCCTTGTATAGCGCTACAGAATATGTTGGCGCGTTACAAATAAAGATAATAATAATAATAATAATAATAATAAGAGAACAAATGCCTCATTTTACTCAATAGGCACCTCTGCTCTTGGGATTTCCAAGCTGTGTGTGTGGCATTACACGTGTGCAGTGACCTCCTTAAACACCACAGTTGGGATGGGTCTTTGGAATTTATACAGGAGTCATTTTTGGTGCAACAACTCACTGCCCCCCCTGCATTATGGAATATGATTGATGATATCAGAAGAAGATCAGAACAATACTGCACACATTTACCATCTTCAATATGTGAAATGCAGGGGAAGACAGATATACTACCAGTAGGAGTGCTAGGTGATTGAAAGGAGAAGGCTTGTTGCTAGGACAGTACTTCCCAAAATCTTAGGCTTTTTTTTTTGGTACGCAATTCGATATAGAGGAACTGGTCACAAGACAAATGTCTGGGCTATACTTGCTGATCTCTAAGGATTACTTACCAAGCATTATATATTGCTTAGGGCTTTATTCTCAAGGGCCATGAGGACTATGGCAGCTCCAGTTGGCTGGTGTAGGGAAGATGAGAGTCTAACCAGTACTGCTCCCAGATCTCATCCAACCAACCCTGTTTCCTCACACTTTATACTAAAATGAGAAAAAAATGCCCTCAGGCAGTAAATACAGGAAGATATCACATCTTCATCTTGATTGGTTTCTGGCTCCAAAGCTAATACAGCAAAAGCCCAGAAACAATGCACTGCATTCTTAACTATTGTTTCATCCATCCTTTAAGAAAACATTACATATGTACCCATATCGTAAACTTTAGTACTACAGTATTATTTTTTCATGTAATCAATAACACAAAAGACAAACTTACCATGAACAAAATTCTACTACTAGATATTTACAGTTTTAATAATGTATGTTGTATTTTAATATTCAATAATTATGTTTTTTTCTCATGAATGGCTGTGTTTATGCTGCTACTGATAAATCTATATGAAAGTTAAAAATAAAAAAACAGAATCATACACAAATATGTATGCCTTGGTTGGTCTCATTTATGCTCTGGCCTAGTTTTCAAAGGTTGAATGCCAGAGAGTTTCCTGCTCAGAATCGCTTCAAAGCACAGTGCCAGGAGCAGGCCACACCAGGTCACATTTAGGAAAGCAGCATTAGATTACAAAATATATTGTATGAAAGGAAAGAGGGAAGGCAATACAAACCTCTTGTTACTATGCATTAGTTGTTTGTAGACTTACATAAGAGGAATTTCTGGATAAAGCTTATAGATAGCAAAGATAGAACTGTGATCTATTAATGATCAGAATATATTGACCCACTGGGGCATCATATATTACAAATTCCTCCTGACATTGTACCCAAACTATCCTCAATTTGTAGACAACCTCCATACCAGAAGATATGGCTATCAGTGAACTGAACTAAGATTGGTAGATGCTAAATATTAATACTAAATATCTCATTACTTAAGCACTTTTCATTTTTTTATAGAAAGAATTGATTCCCTAGTTGTAGATTTAGGTCTTTACTTACTGAATTAATTGAGTTTAGTTTATTAATCACGATTAAAGTTGTCCTTAAGGCATAGTTACACACAATTAAGTAGGTAACATTTGGATACCTACTTCCCTTGTAACTAGATTCCAAAGAGAATGTCATTTTCACACGTTACAAGTACAAAGTGCCTCATTTCCTTTCGTCTTGGCCCATGGTGATTAAGTCCATATGTGGTGCAACATATATACTGTATGAATTGTGTAGGATTTGGCAGTGGCGGTTCATTTCAGTCTCACATAAACACTGAAAAGTATAAGGCTGTGATGGTGTTGGTTTAGATTCTTGGAGTGGGTTTATAATAAAACCTCCTATGCCCTCTGACTGTGATGGCCTTATGTCCGCAATGCAGACTTGGGCTGTCTGTGAGTCTGAAGTGGAGGCCTCAGAGGACTGACTGTCTGCATGTGTCTTAACACTGAGAGGGAGCAGGCCCCATGCCCTGGCAGCAGTAAAAACTTCTACCACTTTTTTTCCACTTCTATGCAGAATGTGGTTAACAGAAGTGCACCCACTATGAATACGGCTTTTTCAAGCAACTTCACAGTCTAAATTATAGATGCCAACTTACTGGTTATGAACTGTGGTAATAAACAACAGTTGTGTAATGATTTTATACCCCAATTCCTATGGGGCCAGGAATTTATTTTTTATTATGTCTAAATCCCAAATATTCAAAATAAAATAGCATTTTAAAAGTTAATTCTTTATTAAATGCCCAAATTATTTTCATTTTTTTATTTAGTATAATTAACACAGTTTGTGAAATGTTAAGCAGGAAGTTTGAAGTTTGACACAAATAGCACTTATATGAAATATTTAAAAAGTTCAAATACACACACATATACAGTCAGGTCCATAAATATTGGGACATCGACACAATTCTAATCTTTTTGGCTCTATACATTACCACAATGTATTTGAAATGAAACGAACAAGATGTGCTTTAACTGCAGACTTTCAGCTTTAATTTGAGGCTATTTACATCCAAATCAGGTGAACGGTGTAGGAATTACAACAGTTTGCATATGTGCCTCCCACTTTTTAAGGGACCAAAAGTAATGGGACAATTGGCTGCTCAGCTGTTCCATGGCTAGGTGTGTGTTATTCCCTCATTATCCCATTTACAAAGAGCAGATACAAGCTCCAGTGTTCATTTCAAGTGTGCTATTTGCATTTGTTGTTGTTAACTCTCAATATGAGATCCAAAGAGCTGTCACTATCAGTGAAGCAAGCCATCATTAGGCTGAAAAAACAAAACAAACCCATCAGAGAGATAGCAAAAACATTAGGTGTGGCCAAATCAACTGTTTGGAACATACTTAAAAAGAAAGAACGCACCAGTGAGCTCAGCAACACCAAAAGACCAGGAAGACCACGGAAAACAACTGTGGTGGCTGACCGAATAATTATTTCCCTGGTGAAGAAAACACCCTTCACAACAGTTGGCCAGATCAAGAACACTCTCCAGGAGGTAGGTGTATGTGTGTCAAAGTCAACAATTAAGAGAAGACTTCACCAGAGTAAATACAGAGGGTTCACCACAAGATGTAAACCATTGGTGAGCCTCAAAAACAGGAAGGCCAGATTAGAGTTTTCCAAACAACACCTAAAAAAGCCTTCACAGTTCTGGAACAACATCCTATGGACAGATGAGACTAAGATCAACTTGTACCACAGTGATGGGAAGAGAAGAGTATGGAGACGGAAAGGAACTGCTCATCATCCAAAGCATACCACCTCATCAGTGAAGCATGGTGGTGGTAGTGTCATGGCGTGGGCATGTATGGCTGCCAATGGAACTGGTTTTCTTGTATTTATTGATGATGTGACTGCTGACAAGAGCAGCAGGATGAATTCTGAAGTGTTTCGGCAATATTATCTGCTCATATTCAGCCAAATGCTTCAGAACTCATTGGACGGCGCTTCACAGTGCAGATGGACAATGAGCCGAAGCATACTGCAAAAGCAACCAAAGAGTTTTTTAAGAGAAAGAAGTGGAATGTTATGCAATGGCCAAGTCAATCACCTGATCTGAATCCGATTGAGCATGCATTTCACTTGCTGAAGACAAAACTGAAGGGAAAATGCCCCAAGAACAAGCAGGAACTGAAGACAGTTGCAATAGAGGTCTGGCAGAGCATCACCAGGGATGAAACCCAGCGTCTGGTGATGTCTATGCGTTCCAGACTTCAGGCTGTAATTGACTGCAAAGGATTTGCAACCAAGTATTAAAAAGTGAAAGTTTGTTTTATGACTGATAATCTGTCCCATTACTTTTGGTCCCTTAAAAAGTGGGAGGCACATATACAAACTGTTGTAATTCCTACACCGTTCACCTGATTTGGATGTAAATACCCTCAAATTAAAGCTGAAAGTCTGCACTTAAAGCACATCTTGTTAGTTTCATTTCAAATCCATTGTGGTGGTGTATAGAGCCAAAAAGATTATAATTGTGTCGATGTCCCAATATTTATGGACCTGACTGTATATATATATATATACATATGTAAAATCTTATGAGCTGCTGATGTACACAGAAACATGAACATGAACACTAGCTCTTGAACTTGCATTTGAAAATGTGATCCCATCTGATCACAATTCTAAGTGCCCGTGACAAAACTGAAACAAAAAAATGGCAGCTTATCTTCTCCTCAAACAAGGAAGACTAACTGGCAAACTAGGTAAGTTTCATATTTTTTTTACATAGATAGTTAATCATCTATAAGAGTGATCTATAATATAAAAGAAACTGAAGCTTAGCTTGGACTTGCCATTTAACTTTTTTATATATTTCTAAAAAGCTTAAAGGGTTCACCAGAAAAAGTGTCAATGAAAAAATATTTTAAAAAAAATGTTTTTGTTTTAATTCTTTTTTAAATGTTCTATGTTGGATATAAATTTAATATTAATAATTTAGAATATTCCATACATTCTAGTATATTTGTTGGCTGGTAGCATTCTTGCAAAAAAACATAGTAAACAAGGTTCAGAACTACTATATCTGAGTGTTCACATCAAAAATACTGGTTGAGATTCCGTGACGATATTTGGAACAATTCTAAAACAGATTGCAAATGGTTTTGACCTAAAGAATGTCTGAGGAATTATCATGTCTCTACTAAATAAAAAACATAGAAACAGGCTTCCATGTCCAGAGAAATTTGATGATGTGTAAACCCTGAAAAGAGGACCATGTGGAGAAGATCCAGGAGCTGAAACGGAGATCAAGGAACCAGGAAGCCATCTGCTTCTTACCAAAGTCAAAAGTCTAGTGATAGATATAATGTTGTTATTTTTCTCTTTACAAGTATTAATAATCTAGTAATGCATTGTTTTCTTATCTGTATACTGGAATATAATGGGAAAGTTTATGTTTCCAAAGACAATACATGTAGGAGTAACCTGACCCTCTTTCCTAACTTACAGCCAAGATGCTCTGCCACTCATTCTTTACAGCCATACAATGTCACCACTTAAAAGTCTAAAATGATGCTTTCAAAGGAGTAAAAACTGGATTAAAATGCACTTTCTGAAACCATCCCCTCCTTTTTGAACATCTAAGAGACCTGGGTGTGCTCCCCTTACAGCATTGCCGTACAAAAAGGAGATCACACACTCTTCACTTCTCCAAAAAACCTTATAAAGTCTGATAAGGTGAAGGCTGAGAAGCCTTGAACCCGGCGCCGAACCCTGGAGAACAAGCTGGAATGTAAGTTCAAATGCGCATTTGCTAGCCCTCGCCCGTCCCTCCCTTACTTATTCTACCCTTGAAAATCGGAGAACGTAATGTGATAAATTACACTTTAATGCTTGAGTATTCATGACAAAATCTATTTCAAATATTCAACTGATCTAGGGGCTTGTCCCTGTCAGCTAATGAGCAGTATTATGGAAGTATGACTCATACTTGCCAGCCAATTAGATCTACTGTACTGTATGTATGCTTTGTGCATTTCAAGTTATTTTCAAGTATGTTTAAATAGATTTTGCCTACTATTTTTTTATGCAAAACACTAATCTTGTAATGTTTAAAGCAAGCACTTTTAAATGTATGTCCCTTTAATGGAGGATCCTGCCTCCCATCCCAAGAAAAAGATTTACAACCAAAATGCTACAAACTTTTTCCAGTCGCTTTTTCCTTCAATTAAGAGCTGGTTTAGAAATCCACATTAATACAATTTAACATGGACATGGATTGTATACAGAACGATAACACAAGCAATAAATTCCTGTATAATTCAGTAAAACAATGACATTAAGCGTATACATATTATGGTATATTTTCTGAGCATGTCAGAAAGCTTTACAGTTTTTTTTATTAGTATCAAAATTTCCCTTTATTATTCATAGTAAGAAAACATAATCATATTATCAGTAAAGCTTGGAAACAAATTTGTTCTTAAATGTTAAATCTAGTTTTAACAAGCAAAGAAAATAATTCACAATACATCTCTTCACTCTGTTCTATATATTTAGCTCTAATTGAAGGCAATATTCTTTACATTTAAGGACATATAAAAGTAGGCCCATAAAAACTAAAGTTACAAGTAAAATGCATTCCAGGCGACAGAAAGAAACAAACAACTTAAAGAACCACTGCCGTGTAATATTTACAGTTTGTTTTTTGACTTAATAATGGAAAATCTGTTTTACAGCATTTCATTTTTTACTATGGTATTTATTTTTCTTCAATGATGATGGACATGTTGTCTTTGTTTGTAAAAGGATTAGAAATCTGGGAGGAAAAAGGAACTATGAAAGCAGATAAGACTCTGTTACTTCTGTTACAAACTGTCTTCAAATAGCCCTGTGACAGAAACAGTCTACTGAAGAAAAAGCTCCATAAGGTAACCTACCCTCTGAAGTTACAGACAGGCTAGTGGTCTAATATGGCTTTGCCTATATGACACACACAGGGGTTCCCTGGTGGTCCAGTTGTTAGGATTTGGTGCTTTCACCACTGCGACCTATGTTTGATTCCGGTCGGGGGAACCAAGAGGTCACACCACCCTGAAGACCATGCAGGGTTGGGCCTGGTCAGTACTTGGATGGGAGACCACCTAGGAATACTGTGATCCACTGGAGAAGGAACTGGCAACCCACTCCAGTATCTCGGTCATGAAAACCAAGTGGATCAGCATGGTGTGTTGTGGTACATGAGGTCACATATGGCACAAGCAGACTCAACTAAACACAAGTCAAAGGAGGCTCAAGACATATCACATTAATTGCCCAAGCGCTCATTGGCTGAAATAATGATTAATTAAGACAGTGTAATCACATATAAATGCATGTACATTGCAAGAAAACGTCCGTAAACAGTAGAAACACCTCATGGGAAGAGCCACATTTTACTTTGTGTTTTTATTTCATGGTGTTTATTTATGGTGAGCCAACAGAAGATTCAATGGCATTAACTGACCACAGTAATGTTGATCCAATACCTGGTGAAGCGGCCAGTTTAACATGTACATGGTAAAGCCTTTCTTATAGACTATATGAAGTCATAATAGTAATCCAATGTTTTACAGTGGGCCTGTCGAATCTTTAATCCCACAGGCTCAAGTACTATGGAGATTATTCTTTTAGTTGTGATACAGTCAAGCTGGACATCACTGCAAATGGGACTGTCACAAACCATCTCCCCCTCAAAGAAAACCATACAAAAATGATGCATAGCTGTAAACATATTTGTGTTCAAATTATTCAATACAGTGTTCAAACAAAATACTTCAGCTTTGAGCTATTTACTTATCAACATCAGTGAAAAGGTTAGTTAACAAGCTTTAACCACCATTAATAATTCTGATAAATCAAATATGACTAGAGCTGAAAATATTTAGGCTACACAACCTAGGGAGACAAAACACAGACTGAGAACTGAAACGTTGTTGTAAGCAAGTGCTCTGTCCTAGAAATAGTAGGTATATGTATTTTTGCTATTGGCATTCCTAGAACGTATAGATGTGACTGTATCTTCTACAAATGAATAATGGGTAGCGTGAGTGTCCAATAATCTAGATGAATAATCAGAGTATTCTAGTACATAGTGCTTCAGACTTGATAAAGAGAGGTACTACTCTTGAAAGTTTGTTACTGTAACTAAAATATTTGTCTGTATACTGACAAGTTCTACTCCAAACAGGCGTACTACTCATGGATATTGAAAACTTGGGATAACAATATAAATAAACAGTGCTTGTCCACCATTGTCTTCAGAGTGTAGCAGAATCTGTCTATACTGGAATTCTTAGGGAAAATTATTTTGATAGAAGAGTTACTCTGATATAGTCTGGTTCTTCTCTTGAGCTATTATCCCAAAAATTCTGCTTCAAAAACTGAAGAATGCAGTCAAAAACTATAGTAGAAAAAAGGAGCATGCATAGAGCCGAACATACAGCCTCATTAAATTTGGGCTACATGTTAAAACATAGCCTGTAATGTTGAAAGTAGGACTTACAGCTATTAAATTAGCCCAGTAAGCATCCCCGCAGACGACGTGTGGGGTAGGCCGCAGGACGGACGAAAAATGCCCACGGGACGTGAACGTGGAGCTTTACAGCCCGCAAATCCTTTGATCTGTCAAGGCCGTAACCGCTTCCAATCTTGCTATTAAATTGCAACAAAGTCACCCGCGAGCTAGCCCGTAACACGCAAATGGAGCTCGAAGCCCAACGTGTGTTGGAGAGGACTCGCAAGGGGGGTAAAGACCAATACGTAGCCCCGTAAATGCAAATAAAAACACTTTTATTAAAAGGGAAAGTGATGTTAGGTCTAAGAATTAATAGCACAAATTTTCAAGCCTGCAAATCGGCCCCAAAAAATACTTTATATCCCAGTAATTAATTTGTTAATACACATACTGTACAGCTTTATTAATTTTGCATTATTGTGGAATGTGGGTCTGATCGCAACTTGTAATTGAAGCCTGTAGGACTTCAAAATCTAACCTCCCATTTTTTCAGTGACGTAACACTAACCATCTCTTTTTCCATTGGCTCCATCTAAACCTTTAACTACGGTCTACACTAATTGATCGTCCCAATCCAAAGTTCTACGAACGAGCTACGATTTGCATCTCAAACCCGCAGCTCGCAGCCCATTCTAATTTAATAGCAACATAACTCGGCCAAATTTCAAGCTTGCAGCCGTTGCGAGCTGCACGTTGGACTTACGGTCCTCAAATTTAATAGGGCTGATAGTGTAGTATTTAAAACCAATGGTTTATCAAAAGAGTAAACATATACTCACAAGTAAAACCGTTGTATACAGCATTACTGTTTGGGTATCTTCATATTAACAAGACCATACAATAAGGATCTTCCTTTTCTTTATAAAAAAATTATAATAATCCCAACATTCACAAGAAAAGTAGGTCAATAATAGCAAAAAGAACAAGACTCGGCTAACTTAGCTTGGCATGCCTATTGAGGGAATATGCAAAAAATATTACAGATAAAAGGTGGATAAGATAAACATAAAGAAATATATATTTGGGTTTTCTAGAGTTGACCTCAAATTATAAAGATATATTTCTTAATCCACTGTTGTTATAAAACATAAATTAATAGATAAAAGTATTTTAATGGCAACCATGCTAGGCAAATAATATTTGCTAAGGATCCCTCCTAACCTGCGCGTTTTGTGAATAAAATGGTAAACCTGGCAATGCGGTTTGACACACAATGTAATGATTTTGCTCTTCTGAGCACCTTTGGTGCTCATTGCAAGCCTCTCCCCCTGTGTACTTTATAGACCTCGCGCTTCAGCACCTTCGGCGCTCATCGCGAGCTCCGCACTGATCGCCTTCGGTGCTCATCGCGTTGCTCTCAATGAGCGCCTTCGGAGGTTTGGTGTAAGCGTTCCTGCCACGGTGTAAGTGTTTCTGCCTTGGTGTGTGTTACTGCCTTGGTGTAAGTGTTACTGCCTTGGTGTGTTTCTGTCTTAGTGTACGTGTTACTGCTTTGGTGTAAGCGTTCCTGCCTTGGTGTGTGTTACTGCCTTGGTGTAAGTGTTACTGCCATGGTGCCTTGGTGTAAGTGTTTCTGCCTTGGTGTAAGTGTTACTGCCTTGGTGTAAGTGTTACTATCTTGGTGTAAGTGTTACTGCCTTGGTGTAAGTTTTTCTGTCTTGGTGTAAGTGGTTCTGCCTTGGTGTGTTACTGCCTTGGTGTAAGTGTTATTGCCTTGGTGTAAGTGGTTCTGCCTTGGTGCCTTGGTGTAAGTGTTTCTGCCTTGGTGTAAGTGTTACTGCGTTGGTGCCTTGGTGTAAGTGTTACTGCCTTGGTGCCTTAGTTTAAGTGTTACTGCCTTGGTGTAAGTGGTTCTGCCTTGGTGTAATTGTTTCTGCCTTGGTGTAATTGTTTCTGCCTTGGTGTAAGTGTTACTGTATTGGTGCCTTGGTGTAAGTGTTACTGCCTTGGTGTAAGTGTTTCTGCCTTGGTGTGTGTCACTACCTTGGTGTAAGTGTCACTGCCTTGGTGTAAGTGTTAGTGCCTTGGTGTGTCTGCCTTGGTGTAAGTGTTACTGCCTTGGTGTGTGTCACTGCCTTGGTGTAAGTGTTACTGCCTTGGTGTGTGTCACTGCCTTGGTGTAAGTGTTAGTGCCTTGGTGTGTCTGTCTTGGTGTAACTGTTACTGCCTTGGTGCAAGTATTAGTGCCTTGGCGTGTGTTACTGCCTTGGTGTAAGTGTTACTGCCTTGATTCCTTGGTGTAAGTGTTACTTCCTTGGTGTGTGTTGCTGCCTTGGTGTAAGTGTTTCTGCCTCGGTGTAAGTGTTTCTGCCTTGGTGTAAGTGTTACTGCCTTGATTCCTTGATGTAAGTGTTACTTCCTTTGTGTGTGTTACTGCCTTGATTCCTTGATGTAAGTGTTACTTCCTTTGTGTGTGTTACTGCCTTGGTGTAAGTGTTACTGCCTTGATTCCTTGGTGTAAGTATTACTTCCTTGGTGTGTGTTGCTGCCTTGGTGTAATTGTTTCTGCCTCGGTGTAAGTGTTTCTGCCTCGGTGTAAGTGTTACTGCCTCGGTGTAAGTGTTACTGCCTTGGTGCCTTGGTGTAAGTGTTACTGCCTTGATTCCTTGGTGTAAGTGTTACTTCCTTGATGTAAGTGTTACTTCCTTTGTGTGTGTTACTGCCTTGGTGTAAGTGTCACTGCCTTGGTGTAAAAGTTACTGTCTTGGTGTAAGGTTTCTCGAGTCTCGCAAAAGCATGACCAACATCGCAAACATTACATACACTGACAACTTATTATCATATTTATAAGCTGGCATCTGCCTAGCGTGTTAATCCTGAGGTGCCTCTTTTTTTAACTAAATCTATATAACAAAATACTCCAAGCTTTGTTTTTCAATTTCTATTGGGCTGGGAAAACACCTAGGGTGTCACATCAAGTCCTCTCTCAACCAGAAGATCAAGGTTTCAGATCCATACTGATTCTACTTAGCTGCACATATAAGATAGATAACCAAATTATTTTTACCTACTGGAATGACAAACTGTGTCGGCATTGAATCACAAGTGGCCTCCCTGGGATTCTTGATCTCCTTTGCACCTAATGTATTAAACGGGAACCACCTTGCCTACATCTTACAAAATCAATTGTGAAAACATCCAATAAAATTCACTAACTCTCCATGTTTTCATCCAGATTACTAGACCTCCTCTCACCCAGCTCTCTCCCATTTAATGTTTCAAACCCCCTTCAAACAAGCCTGAAAGTTGGGAGATAAATTTGCCAATTCTCCAAACTCATACCCCAACTTTCCACTTGGTCACAGAAATACTCAAGACCACTTTGAGTACCTCATAAACATACCTCCTGTGGAGTATCCCTAACAGTTAAACTATCTCTCTCCCCTTTTCTGATTTCCTTACACCCCCTGAGGGAGGTACTTCTCCACCCCCCCCCCCCCCCCATTTTACCCCTAACTTAACAACAACGACAACAAAAAACTGTGTCACCTGGGAAATTTTCTCTTATATTGCGGTCATCCACAATTCTATTACTTTGATATCTTTGTTATGTTTGTATATTGACTTGACTCATAGAATCTCTTATGCACTATGGCGCTTAATTACTTTACTGTGCCCTGACTAAATAGGAGAATAAAATAAAATACATTTTTCACATTCTTAAGTCATGTTTTGCAAATGAGAATACTATAAATATGACATACAATAATCCTTTAAGTTTTGTCTGACTAGCACTATACATTTAGTTCAATCATCACACGAACAAGTTATGGGTATCTACTAAAATAGGGGCTCATTCAATTGCGATTTGGCCAATTGAATAGGGCTCTATATAAGCAGAGAGCATATATTTTTTTACAGAAGTTTTTAGTTTGTGAACTTCTATCCAAAAGCAAGATCTTCACTAACTAAAAACTTCTGTAAAACAAATATGCTCTGTGCTTATATAGAGCCTTATTCAACTGGCTGAACCGCAATTGAATGAGGCCCATTGTTAGTAATACTACAAACACTTGAACTATGTGTAAGAATAAGCAATCGAGCCTAATTATTAATATACTTTCTTTACAAAGCCTGTATTTATACTTTTTAGACTATACATTTTGCAGATTTACTGGCGTTCTGACTAGATATGAACTATTTTTCTACATGGTGATACTGTTTCTGGTCAGATGTTTTCTATAAGTTCTTTTAATTAATTAACCTTGATAATGGGCAACACGTTTTTAGAAAACAAAAAAAAAATGCCATAAACATTTTTAACTTTTATATGCAATTGTTCTTTCTTGCATTATTCCATTTTCACTCCTCTGTTGATTTCTGCTCTCTAGTTTCTGAAGCGTCTTCATAAACTAATGAGCTCTCCAAAAGTGCTGCTGAAACCGCACACACATTCATATTATGCAGATAGAAACATCCCGTGCATTGAAAGACTCCTCCCACCTCAGGGCTCAAAAAGGATTACACTGCAGCATAACTATATAGAAAACATAATGGAGGCTGTATTTTTTATTACATTATAAAAACAGTTTGCCCTTTTTAAGTGTAGTTTCTCTAAACAATAGTATATGACCACAGTTGTCCTACAACCTCAGAATAAAACTATAGGTTTAAAATCTAGATATAATATCACATATATAGTTATGTTACTTATGAATGTTGGTCACGCAATGTTAAAAGCTACGGGCTTGCACATGCCGAAGGCGCTCATTGTGAGACCTGAAAGTCATGGGTTTGACGGGAGCTGCAAAGCTCGGACGCAACTGGCTTGATGGGACTGAAAAGAGCGACAAAGGACGAAGACGCTCATTGCGAGGCTTGCGATGACCTCCGAAGGGGCTCATCGCGAGGCCCATATGTGACTGGCTTAAGGTGGGGAGAGGTTCAAATGGCTGACGAGTTACAGGCTTCAAAAAAATTACAGATTTAACAGTCGCTATTTTTTTCAAGCTCGTTACTCGGAAGCCTTCGGAAGACAGCCAAAAGACGCAAATTAATCAGAAAATGTACTTACAACCTCACACACAGCACAGGGGGAGAGGCAGGGAGCCTGTAATTGTGGTTGCAGGCTGATTTGATATTTAATTGGCGTTTTTGGAATATCTGAAAACTGCTAAGCAAGGAAAATACTGGCGGACGTAAAGACGTAACTTTTTTTTCAGCCCATAAATCGGAAACACATTTCAGGCTTGGGGAAAATGAAAAATTTCCCAAGCCCGCAAATGGTTTCACACCCGTAAATGCAAACAGGAGCACAGAGGAGTGAGAGGGGTAAGAAAGACACAGTGGAGGGACAGCGGGGAGAGGGTGGAAAGAAACAGGGGAGGGAGTGTGGTGGAAAGTGCACATGGGAGGGAGTGGGGGGAAAGAGACACAGGGGAAGGAGATAAGGGGGAAAAACCCAGGGGAGGGAGAAGGGGCAAAGATACACGGGAGGGAAAGAGTGGGGAGAGGCTTCAAGTGAGCGCCAAAGGCGCTTATTGCGGAGCTCGCGATGAGCACCAAATATACTCATTATGGGGCTCGCGAAAGTACAGGGGGGAGAGTAAAGTACAGGGGGGAGAGGCTCGAAATGAGCACCAAAGGTGCTCTATGCCGGGCACTAAAGTTGCGGGTTGACGCTCATCGCGAGGCATGCAAGTTGGAGGGAGGAGAAACTCGCATTGTGTGGCAAACAGCATTGCCAGGCTTTAAAGTCGCTAGTAATATCATAATTTCAGTGAAGTATAGGTCACAATTCAAGACTTTGATGCTTGAATTATTAACACCTAAAACTGATAAGAGTAGCAACAATAAAAAAAAATTGCTACAAAGCATATAAAGAACAAAGAACTATGACAACTACAGATTGTGACCTTGTACTATTGCATTTCATAAAATAATAAAAACGACTTTCATTTTATGTTTCACTTTATAGCACAAAGAATTCTGTTATAGAAAGTTATGTTAAGTTTACACGGCTAGATTAACTGACTTGCAAGTTTTCTGTAACTCGGGTATGTGATTACTGTGGTCCGTTTAGCAACGTCAGATTGTTTATTCTTCACCAAATTCTTTCCCACTGTAAAAAGGTGCTTTTAAATGCCACATTCCAGGTCTAGTGCCAATAAGTCATTGGAGCATATTTTCCCACAAGAACTGATACCGTGTACAGAAATCATCCTATTTAAATCTCCTGGTATTTTCAACAATATGTCATGGACAGAACTGTCAGAAATTAGTTAAAGGTGAATTCACATCTAACTGATGTCTGTTGGGAAAGCTGAGTTAGTTCATATGCATCTGGTTGGTAAATTTCTTATGCTAAAATAATCTATGCTCTGCATTTATCTATTGGTTTGGTAAAATGTACTAGTTTACAAAATATTTTATGAAAACTTTAAAAAAAGGAAGTAAAGTCTGGTCAGAAGAACAGAGTAAGGGATACAATAAAACAAACTAAAACATTTGTGAAAATATACAGAGGATATAAAAAGTCTACACACCACTGTTAAAATGTCAGGTTTCTGTGCTGTAAAAAGATGAGACAAAGATAAATCATTTCAGAACTTTTTCCACCTTTAATGTGACCTATAAACTGTACAACTCAATTGAAAAACAAACTGAAATCTTTTAGGTGGAGGGAAGAAAAATATAAAAATAAAATAATATGGTTGCATAAGTATGCACACCCTTAAACTAATACTTTGTTGAAGCACCTTTTGATTTTATTACAGCACTCAGTCTTTTTGGGTATGAGTCTATCAGCATGACACATTTTGACTTGGCAAGATTTGCCCACTCTTCTTTGCAAAAACACTCCAAATCTGTCAGATTGCGAGGGCATCTCCTGTGCACAGCCCTCTTCAGATCACCCCACAGATTTTCAGTCGGATTCAGGTCTGGGCTCTGGCTGGGCCATTCCAAAACTTTAATCTTCTTCTGGTGAAGCCATTCCTTTGTTGATTTGGATGTATGCTTTGGGTCGTTGTCATGCTGAAAGATGAAGTTCCTCTTCATGTTCAGCTTTCTAGCAGAAGCCTGAAGGTTTTGTGCCAATATTGACTGGTATTTGGAACTTTTCATAATTTCCTCTATCTTAAGTAAGGTCCCAGTTCCAGCTGAAGAAAAACAGCCCCAAAGCATGATGCTGCCACCACCATGTTTCACTGTGGGTATGGTGTTCTTTTGGTGATGTGCAGTGTTGTTTTTGCGCCAAACATATCTTTTGGAATTATGGCCAAAAAGTTCAACCTTGGTTTCATCAGACCATAACACCCTTTCCCACATGCTTTTGGGAGACTTCAGATGTGTTTTTGCAAAATGTAGCCTGGCTTGGATGTTTTTCTTTGTAAGAAAAGGCTTTCGTCTTGCTGCTCTATCCCATAGCCCACACATATGAAGAATACGGGAGATTGTTGTCACATGTACCACACAGCCAGTACTTGCCAGATATTCCTGCAGCTCCTTTAATGTTGCTGTAGGCCTCTTGGTAGCCTCCCACACCAGTTTTCTTCTCGTCTTTTCAATAATTTTGGAGGGAGCTCCAGTTCTTGGTAATGTCACTGTTGTGCCATATTTTCTCCACTTGATCACTGTGTTCCATGATATATCTAATGCCTTGGAAATTCTTTTGTGCCCTTCTCCTGACTGATACCTTTTAACAATGAGATCCATCTGATGCTTTGGAAGCTCTCTGTGGACCATGGCTTTTGCTGTGGGATGCGACTAAGAAAATTTCAGGAAAGACCAACTAGAGCAGCTGAACTTTATTTGGGGTTAATCAGAGGCACTTTAAATGATGGCAGGTGTATGCTGACTCCTATTTAACACGATTTGGAATGTGATTGCTTAATTCTGAACACAGCTACATCCCCAGTTATAAGAGGGTGTGGGGACTTATGCAACCACATTATATTTCTTTCTTTTTTTTCTTCCCTCCACCTAAAAGATTTCAGTTTGTTTTTCAATTGAGTTGTACAGTTTATAGGTCACATTAAAGGTGGAAAAAGTTCTGAAATGATTTATCTTTGTCTCATTTTTTTACAGCACAGAAACCTGACATTTTAACAGGGGTGTGTAGACTTTTTATATCCACTGTATGTTAAAGGACTAATGTAGTTCAAGGTAAATGTGACAAACTAACAACATTTGCAGCTCTGTAAATCACATATAAAACAATTGTTATAGCATAATTTCTGAAAACTCTGTTTATGTATGTAAGCATACATGTTATATAGCTGCAACACTTCCTGATAGTTTAGAGCAGGGATAGCAAATAGACGGACCTGGGTCCAAATCAGGACCTCAGACTCTTATCATATATTCATATATTATCATATATTATCATATATTCTTCTTCCAAATGCTTATAATATGTATTAGTTACATGTTGGTCTTCTCCTAAGTTTCCTTCATTATATAAACTTATTTTCCGGTGACCTCTGAATGCCATGGTATTAAAATATTTGTATGTATCCATAAAAATATGGAATACAAACCTATACTTCATCTTCATAAAGATGTTTGGACCTTGGTGAATTTTTTTTATATAAAGAATACCCCTGGTTTAGAGTTGGAGGGGTATGTTTATCTAATCAGCCAGTGAAGGAAAGGGTATGGAAGGCGGGAAGAGGGGGATTTATCTTGTAATTGGATCTTTTAAAAATTCACATCTATTCCTGTCCCCTGCTCATGCTCAGTAGCAGGCAGCTTGCAAAGGTAACTGCAAGCCCTGTCCTGTTTTTCTTGCACACTCAATTTCCCACAAAGTTTTATGAATGCGTCTAGGGACCAGTGAAGAAATTTTTTTTATAATGAAAACTAGCTTTATTACATTTATTACCTCACTAGCGAATTGCCCGTCAAAAAATGACGGCAATGTTATTGTAAGTGAGCTAATGTTGTTTTGTGTATAATAGTAAACATGTAATAAATTAATAAATTAATATACTTTACCTATTTTGAAGCATTGTGTTTAAGATCTGTGAACCTTGTTTGATGTTGGTGCAGCATTAGTGTTGTGGACCTGCTGTATAAGCGTGGTGAATGTGTGCAGTGTAATACTGTGCGTGCGCGAGTCTAAACCGTTAGCGTAGTGGTGTACTTCTGCATTTGCGTAAAATGGCGGGTACTCTGTGTTGTCCGTCTTAGCGGATTTTCCGTTGGTGCCTCGTAGTGTTTTTCGAGTTTCGTGTGGTGTTTTGCGAGTGTGTTGTGGTGTTTTACGTGTGGAGAGTGCTGTAGCCTCGTTTTCGTTTTGTCCGTCTGCCATTTTTTTTCTCGCCTAGCGATTTTCTTAGTGTGTAAAGTTTTTTATTTGTATTTAAATGAAGGTGTAACTTGTTTTTTGGAGGTGCTGGATGGTTTCTCTTGCTGTAGGTAAGCTTTTTATGTGTGTGTTGTGTGTATTTATTGTGTTTTAAATGTTTGTATGTCAGCGTGTTGCGTCCGATGTTTGCAAGGTCGTAATGTGTCGTAACGTGTCTCGTATGGTGTTTGCGTGTGTAGCCTCGTTTTCGTTTTGTTCGGCGGCCATTGTTTCTCTCGCTTAGCAAATATTTTCGTGTGTAAACTCTTTTATTTGTAGTGAAATGAAGGTGTGAGTTGCATTTTTGAGGTCGTGGATGTTACCTCTTGCTGTAGGTAAGTTTTGTATGTATGAGCTGTGTGTATGTATTGTGTTTTTAATTTTGTAATGTTCGCGAGTAGCGTCCGAGTGTTGCGAGGCCGTAATGTGTGTGAACGTGTGTCGTATGTTATTTGCGAGTGTCGTAATGTGTGTGTCGTGGTGTTAACGGGTGTCGTATGTTGTTTGCGAGTGTCGTAATGTGTTTGTCGTGGAGTTTGGTTTGCGGCGTGAATTTTGCGAGGGTCGCAGTTGCTGGCATGGGCAACTGCGGCCCTCACTTTGCAAGGTCCTCAGGTGCTGGCATGGAGCGCCTGCGGCGCTCCATGCCAGCAACTGAGGCCCTCGCTTCGCGAGGGTCCTCAGTCGCTGGCAAGGAGCGCCTTCGGCGCCCCATGCCAGCAACTGAGACCCTGGCCCAGTGCCCTCGCTTTGCGAGGGCCTTGGCTCTCTTCGCGAGCCCGCAGCGTTAGCAACAACTCGTACGCTCACAACTATATATGTGATTGGGCTCTTAATCAGACTCAAAGATTCATCGTGTACAGAAACTAAATCATGATACTATATTCCAATGAATACCAAATTATAAATAAGAAGTATGATCACATACCCTTTTATATGAGCTAACATCAGTGTCAGACCCCATGCCCACTCCCATATGGTGAGAAGAGATGGATGTAGAGATTGAAGCTGAGAATGTACTAACCCAGTGGCTCCCAAACCTCTCCAGATCAGGATTTTCCCTATACCAGATAATGCATAGCAATGTATATATGTTGATCAATGTTTATTATTATTATCTTTATTTGTAACCACAAAGAGGTTTACGTGGGTTGAAGTTTCAAGTCAGGGTGATTTATTATCAATGTTTTAATGTCTCAAAGTAGCATATTATATTTACATTTTGTTTTCAAAACTGCATTTTCAGTTCATATATGTTCAGTGCTTTATAAATGTACTTACAGGACCATTAACATATTAGGTATTCTCTTTTGATGAACATAACATAGTAACAGGTAAAATGTCTTCAAAAAGTTGAAAAATTGATAAATAAAAGAATAGAGCAACCTTGCTAGTCAGCATTAAGGGGGTTAGTAGGTAAAGAGATCAATGGATATATGCATTTTATTGGTGAGGTAAGAACAAAGGTCCTGTGCAATAATAGCTGAATTCTAAGGTGTAATGAGCGAGTGGAGCAGCTTTAAAGGATAAGAGTAATACCCCACCAACACAACCTAGATGTTTTATTTAGACATTGATAATTAATAACATTTTTATTCATTAATTTAAAAAAAACAAAACAACATTTAACATTAAACTTACTTTCAAAGTTGAGATTTAGCTTCTGTGGCATCCACCCGCAATAAGGTCAATGGGCAGAGGTGGCTTTGTCTAGCAGGCAATGCAAAACTTCAGTCACAAAGCTTTAACACAACACATTGATCTCCATTGGCTGCAGACTTGTGTGAAAAAGGTTTCCCTTGGCAGCATAGTATTTTTGCTTTTGGAGTAGTCCAATGATTATTTAATTGCTTACCAAATGTATTAACCTTTCGATCTATTACTCATATACAGCCTTATTAAATTGCAATTTGGCCAATTGAATAGGCCTCTATTTAAGCACATACAGTCTTATTAAACTGTGATTCGGCCAATTGAATAGGGCTCTATATAAGCAATGAGCATATTTTTTTTACAGATGTTTTTAGTTAGTGAACTTCTATCCAAAAGCAAGGTCTTCACTAACTAAAAACTTCTGTAAAAAAATATCCTATGTGCATATATAGAGCCCTATTCAATTGGACAGATCGCAATTTAATAAGGCTGTTGATGTCCCCTTCTTATTCATCTTATTAAGGTGGAGCTAAACATTCCGCCGGAGGCTGTTCTTTGAAACTCAATAAAATATTGAAAGTGGTTATTATAAATTATTAAACATTAATTATATTAATGGCAAATGCATAGTAATTAAAATAATTAACTCTTATTTCATTACAGTGGTCTTAAGAGTGGTCCCTAAGGGCCTCATTTAATTGCGATTTGGCCAATTGAATAGGGCTCTAAATAAGCACATAGCATACTTTTTTTTTAAAGAAGTCTTTAGTTAATAAAGACCTTGCTTTTGGATAGAAGTCCACTAACTAAAAACTTCTTTAAAAAAATATGCTATGTGCTTATTTAGAGCCCTATTCAATTGGCCAAATCACAATTGAATGAGGCCCTAAGAGTTTAATAAATGGAATGGGTAAGGCTGGTGTGTTGGATGTCAAGAAGTTGGTCTGCATAGCGTAGTAGAAGCATACAGTAGATGAGATTGGGAGACCAAAACAATAAAAATGTCTTAACATTTTTTTTTACCCGGACACCTGACCATCTGACACCTGACCATCTAACCTGGCCATCTAAGTTTACTTAAACTTGTTGGCCACTGCCTGTAAAGCTATTGTGTCTTACTTGCTTAACTTGAATTATCAAGAGCGTTATCTTATTTTGAAACATTGCTTCCTCCATTTCTGTTCTCAGACACTCAATTTCTTATTGTTGTGTACATCCTTTTCCATATGTATGATTTTACTTTATCCTTGGCCTCTCATTGAATGGACTTCACAGTGGGCTGTGTCAGCAGCCACAAGAAGTGCCATAATTTGAATTAGATTTGTACTAGAAACTACTTCTCTATTTTTCTCTCTCCTCCATATATTAAAAATAAAAATCATGGTCTATAACATGGATAGTAAACATTTGTCCTTGATTTGATCAAAAGACAGATTTTCATGATTTCCCTGTCATTCACAAGAGGGCCAATAACTGCCTCAGTCATTCCAAGTTCAGCCCCCAGTATTGATGTTGCCTACACTGTTATAGTATAAAGTGTGCAAATATATTACTAACTGGTTTTAATTCCAACATCATGTTTACAAATGTCTACTCCTATCCTGCTTTCACTCTGAAAAAAACAAGGCATTTGTTGTAGCTCTAAAGACAAATTCAAATACGCCTTTCCACAGCTTTTCTAGTTATCTTGGCTATCAATATTTTAAATATTTAGAAGGACTCCTGCACATTCACTTAAAGGCATATCTAAGTTTCGTGGATTATGAATGCATCTGATAGAGGAGAATCAGTAGAGCATGCAAACATTTTTTTGCATGAAAAAATACCAATATAAACATTTACAAACTCACCCTAATGTTTGCTAAATGTTTCAGTTTGCGAACTGCAGCTTTTGTTAGTTGACACCCCTGAAAATCCCTGCTAAGGTAAGCATAACATTCATAATTGCTTTGGCCAATCAGGAGAAAGCAGAGGTTAGTTGATACATTTGTATCATATTCTGTGTTGCAAAGCAGCCTGGGATATGTAGTCTATCTCCCTCTATCCTTGTGCTATGATTCAACTGTGACCTGAAACCACACACAATCATGTGATTCCACCCAGCAGCAGCTACTTCCTGAGGTATCCACCAGAAAGGCCAAACTCTGTATCTAGCAGCCTTTCCTGTGTGTACTTGGCTATGTAATCTCCATGTGGGTGTGCAAAGCTGGATTTTACTCTCCTGCATTTAACTTTGTAAATACTCTGAACGTTTCTATATAAGACATATTTTTTGTAATAATCACTGCCTGTTTCTTACCAAACATTTGAAACCCAGGAAACATATATAGGTTATATATAGCTTTAACCAGTTTAACCAGCTAATCTATATTATATGCTAATAAACCAAATGAAAGGCGTTTTGGTCAGAGATTCCCAAACAAATATTGGTTTTATATATGAAGTTACCAATTGGGATGCATGGCAAGGGGTCATATACCCACCAGATTTTGTAATGTGTGTGCTGTCTTTATATACCATGATAATAGGAACTGTATACCACCCCTCAGAATCATAGAATACCCAATTGAGATATTTGCAAGAAACCTAATTAAATAATAACAAAATCAAGACCTATTGACTTAACAAATCATAAATCCTCACATTTTAGGTAATACTGTACAGTCCACACAATAAAAACATTAGACAATAAGACATACCACTGATGTAAGTGCCATCTGAAAACTGTAGATTCTTGCGAGGCCAAAATCTGCTAATTTTATTTGTCCATTGCTGGTGACAAGAATATTTTGAGGCTTTAGGTCTCGATGCACCACTCTGTGTGAATGAAGAAAATCCAGTCCCTGGAGAAGCTGGAACATCATGTCCTAAAAGGACACAACAAATCAGCAATTACCAAAATTGCTCACAAAACAGTTCAGAATCAACAGACAATCCCAGAGACCTGTGCTTTATGTATAATTTGGCCCTTGGAAATATTTAAATGTCACTGTCAGTAGTCATAGCTTACACAAACTCTGTTCAGACAGGTGCAAAACTTTATGGATCTAAATAAAGTTCCATATCAGTTTAATTACTATGCTTAGCTAGTCGCTCCCTGGCAATAATATCTGTTTTAGGTAACAATGTTCAAGCCTTGCCTAATAGTATATTATTTTGAAAATATTCACATTTATCTGGTGTGCTCTGACATTCCAAAGTAATACTTTGTCATGTTCTTCTTCTTTCTCTTCTAAGAGTTTACTACAATGAAAAAAAGTTTGTTATTATAGTTTAGCCCTTGAAGCCCTCCCACAAGAATCTGGATAAATAAAAATTCTGGAGTATTTAACTGTTACACCATATTTGTTGTAACATACCATAAGTGGTAAGCATTCTATTATAAATATTTCCTTCATTGGTAAGTCATAGGTTTGATCGCCTGGCTTCCACTTGTTTTTGATATATATATATCTATATATATATATATATATATATATATATAAATAAGTGCACTTGTTTTGTTAAACAAATGTACTTATTTATTTATATATATATCAACTACATATAGCTGTCTATGTGGGGATTTGAACCCAGGATCTTCAGCCCCATAGACTGCAGCATTGTCTACTGTGTTATCTAATCAGCTGCTACACTACCTGCTAGAATATAATGAAATAGTTACAGTGACTTATCCACTATCTGATTCAAAGCTTCTACACCTGATTCTAATTAATATTATGTACCGCAACAGTACAGAGCTCATTACTCATTTAGGCAGAGGCAACACACTGAAAAAGCCTGACTACTGATCATAACTCCATGAATTCAGCATACATTTTAAACATAAAAACACTTTTTCCACATGCTTTTTCACCCTCTATCTAAACACATATAGGAACTTTAGTGGCCCATTATATTCAACGATATAAAAAACAATTGTAATTATTAAACTTACTTTGAAACTGAAATTAATTTACTGTTGGTCTTCACCCACTATAAAGTTAATGCGGTAAGGGAACTTTTTCTAGCAGCTAGTGGTAAATTTTCAGACACAAAGATAAGTCAACACAATGATCTCCATTGACGGGATACTTGCTTTGTTAAAGTAATGTCCCTTGACAAAAAGCTTTTGCTACGGGAGTAGCTTATGAATAATTGTTTGGCCCCTTAAGTAATCTTATTGTTATTAAAAAAGATTACAGATCTGTCTCAGCCACAGACCTCACCCTTCCATTGACAACCTTATTAGATCGTGTCAAACAACTCAGCATTTATACTCTAATTGTTGAAAGTAAATGTAATATTAAATATGATGTTAGTTTATCAAGTACAATTGCTTTTGCCATACATGCATCACTTAGCAAATTGGTGAAAGCCCATAGGATGTACTCTGTCATGCATTAAGCTCCAACACATCCATTTTATACTGAAAAATAGCTTTCTTTGGCCTGTAACATTTGCTGACTTTCACGCTAAACAAATCTCTCATTTAATGCTATATATATTTTATTTGCACCTACCTAAGAAAAGCACTTTCTATACTTGTCACTTTTGAGTAGTCCTGTCAGGTATTTACTGTAAATTCTATTATAAGCAAATCATTAGATCAAATACTACTACACACATGGAATGACCTTTGCTCCTATAAATGAGATACAAATATTGCCTTAATTCAATAGTTTTTTGAATGCTTGAAGATGGTGTTGTGCTTTTTGTAAGATCCAAAACAATCTATTGGATATGTCATTCACAAACAATTAAAAATGAATATTACAGCATATGTAGTTATTATAAAATACGAGATTTAGACATTTTGGGCCTCATTCAATTGACAAATTGTAAGCTACTGTAACCCGTAAACTAATTTGCTATTCAATTGACGTCTTTTTGTGAGCTGTGAGTTTACAGGTTACGGACTGAAAATACCTGCGGTTGTTAAAGCTGTAACTTACACCCCATCTTTCACGTCCGCGGGAAAGCGATGAAAGACATTATAATGAATTGCACAACAGTCTCAAGCTCGCAAATCGGCACAAAACATTCATTTTTTGTATGTTTCACTTCAGGGTTATACAGTATTGGCATTCATTTTTATTATTTTGTACCTTGAAGGTTTGCGGGTCCGATCGCATATTGGACTTCTAAACGCGAATTGATTGACATGTTACCTCCATCCTATACTGACGTAATGATGACGCTCTCATTTTCTATTGTCTGTTTCTAAATGGGTAGTTACAGCCTTGCTTAATTGATCACGTTCCCGCCCTTAACTGCTACGTACGAGTGCATGGTTTACGGTTTTGGCTTTCAACACTTAACTTGTGGGCTTGTTCAATTGAATAGCTCCGTAATTGTAGCAGACTGCAAGCCCGCAGCACGTCTGCAGACATACAGCCTTTATACCGTGAGATGCGGCCTTGGAATTGAATGAGGCTCTTTGGGCCTCATTCAATTGCCATTTGACCAATTGAATAGGGCTCTATATAAGCACATAGCATATGTTTTTTACAGAAGTGTTTAGTTAGTGAAGACCTTGCTTTTGGATAGAAGTTCACTAACTAAAAACTTCTGTAAAAAATATATGCTATGTGCCTATATAGAGCCCTATTAAATTGTCAAAATCGCATTTGAATGATGCCCTTTCTCTTTTTTCCAACACACTGTGGTCAGTTTTTTTTCTATATGGTCTCTTGAATACGTAAATCTAATAGTGAGCAAAAAAATGAATGCAGCCTTTACAATTGTAGATTTCATTTTATTTGTTTTTAATGCAGAATTCCATTTTTTTCTTGAAGCTAAGGAAGCCTTATACAGCACTTGCAGATAGATTATTCCTGGTGTGCTGAATAAAAATGGCGGTTTTCAAGCGCGTTAGAATTTCTTAAAAATATCTATAATTTTAAATATCTCACTACAGTGATCCTTTATTGGACACATCACTCAATATACTACATACATACTACCCAGATTAATCCTCCAACAAAATTAAATAAAGTATAATTATAATTTTATTTCACACTTGATATACATTTGAAGCAATTTATATTGCTTCATAAATTTCCCAATATCTCCTAAAATGAAATGTGTATCTCCAATACCTTCCCTGAAACAGGTATGTTCTAATGACTATGGCCCTCATTCAATTGCAATTTGGCTAATTGAATAGGGCCCTAAATTAGCACATAACATATATTTTTTAAAGACGATTTTAGTTAGCTAGCATCTATCCAAAAGCAAGGTTTTCACTAACTAAAAACTTATTTAATAAAAATATGCTATGTGCTTATTTAGAGCCCTATTCAATTGGCCAAATCGCAATTGAATGAGGCCCTATAGGTTTTATTGTGTAATTACTGTACATGTGTGTGTGATCAAATTTAAAATTGCTACTAACATTAGATAACCTCCTCATTAGGTATCACTTGAATATGTTTCTTACTTATTCCTAAAATGGCAGAGAGCCTCATACTGGCAGATAGCAGTAACCTAGCTAAGGGCCTCATTCAATTGTGATGTGGCCAATTGAATAGGGCCCTAAAGAAGCACATAGCATATTTTTATTAAAGAAGTTTTTAGTTAGTGTAAACCAGGGGTCACCAAACTCGGTCCTGGAGGGCCGCACCCAGGCCTGGATTTGAAGATTTCCTTTCTGTGCACAGATGAGTTAATCAGGATGACTGAAGAAGCAATAGTCTCACCTGTTTGCAGCAAGGATATCCACAAATCCAGGCCTGGGTCGGCCCTCCAGGACCGAGTTTGGTGACCCCTGGTGTAAACCTTTCTTTTGGATAGATTCTTGCTAACTAAAAACTTCTTTAAAAAATATATGTTATGTGCTTATTTAGGGCCCTATTCAATTGGCCAAATTGCAATTGCATGAGGGTCTAAGGGCCTCATTCAATTGCGATTTGGCTAATTGAATAGGGCTCTACATAAGCACATAGCATAAATGTTTTAAAGATGTTTTTAGTTAGTGAAGACCTTGCTTTTGGATAGATGTTAACTAACCAAAAACATCTTTAAAAAAAATATGTTATGTCCTTATTTAGAGCCTTATTCAATTGGCAAAATTGCAATTGAATGAGGGTCTAAGTGTATAACAAAAGCCCATCCTGCAATGAATCAACAGACTGAAGGAAACTGGATATCAGCCTATTCTAACTAATACTTTGAGGGATTGCAATGTGGCAGATGTTGATAACTGAACTTGTGGGCAGGCCGGGAAGGTACGTTACTTTGGGGCTTGATTGTAGGCTTCTGCTTTCCTGCAGCTGCCTTTGGATAGCAGCTAATTGTCTCCACTTGTTTAACCTCAGAGATAATGTCTGGAAGAGCCCAAGCAACTCTTTAACGGTCATTTCCTCTCTGGTGTAACTTGCATGATAGCATGTGACAAGTAGAAATTAATGGGGGCACCGCTGTGCCAATAGCCCTGAATAGTTCTGACACTGGCTGCAGGCTGCCTGCTTGGCCACCCAGCCAAGACCTCACATGAAATATGGCCAGGGGCCCACAGTGCTATTCACTGACAAGCCAGCTGGTTGCTGATTAGAGCGATAAAACAATAGCGTGCAGTTAGAGAAGGGAAGGGTTAGCAACTGCTCCAAAGTAAAGTTGTTTTAACCCCTTTGTAGTTACAGAAGACCTTTTATTACATATGTCCCTTTACAAATAAACCAGATACAATAACAAGTGTGACTGAAATAAGAAAACGTCCGGTGGTTCATATTTTCATCAGTAATTAAGCCTTTAAAACGTACACTCACCAAGTTGAAGTACTATGATGAGAATATATCTTTCTAATGCCAAGTCTGTATGGTACCATCATTTTATGGACATAAACTACTTATATTTCCCGTGGTAGGTGATCTTTTAAAGCAGAGGTTCACAAACTATTTTCCGCAGACCTCAGGGTGGTCCACCATACAATTGGGATTCCAAAATGTATGAAACAAAATTAATTCATAAAAAGCTGTAGAAAGTACATAGATATCCAATGCTATGGTTTATAAGCGAATAGACTGTATTCCAATATAGCATGTGAATTATATATAAGAATGCATTAAAATTGTTATGAAGATGGCAGAAAAATCATTGTGTGTTCTACGAAGAGCCTCAATAGTACTCAGATGGTCCACCAAGACCCTGGCCAACTTTTAAGTGGCCCATGGTTTGGAAGCTACTGTTTTAGATGATAATAAAAAAAACATATTCTATAAGTGTACACAATGGCAGTGGGGATGGCTCTGGAGTTTATAGAATATTCCCGATAAGGGAGGCTGTAGAATTATGATTCACTGATACAACAGTTCTAACATACTGAGACCAAGTTTGATCATGAGTAATTGCAACGTGAAAATATACATAGTTAGCTAAATGTCTATTTGGATTTTTATCCTGATTGTATTTGCATTCTGTGCAAGATGACGTCTTACAACCAATGCAGCCATAAAGTTGAATCTTTGTCACTTGAGTAATCGAACATTATTGAATACCCATAAAAAAATATTTAACATCTACTTCAATCAAATTTTCACCCAGGAATGGACAAAAATATATACCGTATTTATCGGCATATAACACGCACCTCATTTTAAGAAGGGAATTTCAGGGAAAACAAAAATTCAAATAAAGAACTATGAAGCAAAATCCTCAACCTCCCTCCTCATCCTCAACCCCCTCCTCCACCCCCCATCCTCAACCTCCCTCCTCATCCTCAACCCCCTCCTCAACCTCCCTCCTCATCCTCAACCCCCTCCTCATCTTCCCTCCTCAACCCCCTCCTCCACCCCCCATCCTCATCCTCCTTCCTCAACCCCCCTCCTCAACCTCCCTCCTCATCCTCAACCCCCTCCTCATCCTCAACCCCCTCCTCAACCTCCCTCCTCATCCTCCCTCCTCCACCCCCATCCTCCTTCCTCAACCCCCTCCTCAACCTCCCTCCTCAACCCCCCCTCAAACCCCCCATCCTCAACCCCCTCCTCCACCCCCATCCTCAACCCCCTCCTCCACCCCCATCCTCAACCCCCCTCCTCAACCTCAACCTCCCTCCTCATCCTCAACCCCCCTCCTCATCCTCAACCCCCCTCCTCATCCTCAACCCCCTCCTCAACCTCCCTCCTCATCCTCAACCCCCCCTCCTCATCCTCAACCTCCCTCCTCATCCTCAACCCCCCTCCTCATCCTCAACCTCCCTCCTCATCCTCAACCCCCTCCTCAACTTCCCTCCTCATTCTAAACTCCCCTCCGCATTCTAACCCCCCCTCCTCATTCTAACCCCCCCTCCTCATTCTAAACCCCCCCTCTCCTCAACCTAAACCCCCTCCTCCTCAACCTAAACCCCCCTCCTCAACCTAAACCCCCCTAAATACACCCCCCGGCACCCGGTATATGCTAATGACGTGGCGCGCTGGCGCGCATGTGACGTCACCGGGTCAAGGAGCGGAGCGGAGGCCGGATCAGAAGCAGGTAAGTGAGGGGGGTGTATTTAGGGGGGTTTAGGTTGAGGAGGGGGGTTTAGGTGGAGGAGGAGGGGGGTTTAGGTTGAGGAGGGGGGTTAGAATGCGGAGGGGGTTTAGAGTGAGGAGGGAGGTTGAGGATGAGGAAAATCGGCGTATAACACGCACCTATGATCTGCCCCTTATTTTCAGGGAGAAAAAGTGCGTGTTATACGCCGATAAATACGGTAATACTTATGAACTAGATACAATTTCTAGGATACCGAATGTGTGTTCTTGGGAGCTGGGAGGTAACCCATTCATAGAGGTACATAGTAGTTATGGTAAATATCTGGGAGAAATAAACATTTTAGGAGCTCCTAGATTATCTATACATATTACAGCACAGAAATTTCAAGTTTTAGTTGTGTAATATGATTCAGTAAATGATAAATCCATTCACTTATAAATACCATACATATTGGGGATAGCCATAAATATTGCTGTTGGGTTTTACAACATGTCACAAGATTGCAGAAAAATATGCAACAATAGATTTCATAGTCAGCTACAGCAATTATAATGGACATATATAGCACACTGTATTATAAAATATCAGTAACCTAAAACGATCTGTGAATTTACTGTTCAACTGAAAGGATTTGATATATTTTTACAATTTGCAATAAGTAATATTAAGGATACAGTTTGGTATAAAAGCTCCGGGTATTGTGACAGTTGTGTATTTCTGATCATTATGAGCATGTCAGAAAGTAGGATTCAGAGTAGAAGAGCTAGAATTGCGAGATTGGAATGGTGTGAAATGGATAGTTGATGTAACAAGTGCAGTACAGGGTGAAGATTCAGATTCCATACTTAAGATATCACAGATGGAGAATGATATGTCAGAAGGTATGAGAGGAGGGGTGCGAGCGAGATAGTAAGCATTTAGGGGGTTAAGGATTGAAAGAGGCACTGAGACAGGATGGGTATAAAAAGAGAATAAGCATAAAAGAGAAATGAACTGTTTAAATAACAGAAGAGAGTGCATGTGTGATATGAATAACTGTGTCATATTTATATTTCAAATCCAGAGAGACTTTATAAACTTGTGGATTTATTGACTTCCCAGAACATGATTAAAATAATACTTAGGACAAGCATGTGCTACCATACTATGGGCCTGATTCAACTGCAAGCCCACAACTCGATCTTTGTAAGCCGTATGTCTGCAGGAGTGCTGCGAGCTCTCATTCGTCTCGATTTCGAAGCTATTCAATTGCTCAAGCCTGCAAGTTACTGGCCCAAAGCTGACTCCATAGACCATGCACTTCGTAGCAGTTCAAGGCGAGAACATGATCAATTAAGCAAGCCCGTAACCTCCCATTTCGAATCCGCCATTGAGACTGTCATTATTACGGCAGTAAAACATGGAGTTTACATGTCAATCAATTAGGTTTGGGGGTCTGATATGCGATCAGACTTGCAAAACCGCAAAATACAGAATTATGAAAATCAAAGCTTATACTGTTCTAGTCCATGTGGGTGGCCTGATATGTAACTCTTTGATGCCCGAGATCGATTTAACCCCGAAATGAGACATATAAAATAACCCTTATATACTGCCAATTTGCGAGCTTGAGACTGTTTCATCGCCTTCCCCGTTTTTTACAGTGCAATGTTGATTTTTTTTATTTGCTCTTATAGTGCTACAAATGGTTTAACCCCCTTGCTGGTCCTCTCTAGCACTCATAGGATTTTCTCCTTCATTTGAAAACCTTTGCAGGCTTGGGGAATTGGAGCAATTGAATAGCGATTTGCGATTTTAGCCATCATAACTCTTGCGAAAGTGAAAGACCAAAGGCTTCGGCAGGCTGCAACATATAGTTTTAATGTAATTCAATACTTGTATATAAAGTATGTTAAAATAATGCATTTCTGGCAAACATCTCTAAAATTCCTCTAATTACATTTTTGATTCTTCAAATGAATTACTGTTTATTATTTTGTTTGAAGGAATATATAAAGGCATGAATGATAAGAAAAACATAACTGATAAGACGGGACTGGCTTTCCGCTCTAAGTGAAACAAGTAAGCTCTTATTCATCATGGTTTTTCAAAGCTTCAACCTAAAGTCACATCATCTCTTTTCCTGCATAAAAAAAGAAAACTAAAATTTGCAAAACAATGAAAAACATTGTTTACTGGGGTAGTCTGAGGGCACTGAGTAATGCTTCAATACCAAGATTTGGCTGATATCCCAATTTGGAAATCTGACATTAAAAACTTGTAACAGAAGCTGTCATGCTATCAGGAAACATGACCAAACTGTAGAGTAGATAAGAATACTAATGATGCTATTTGAGAAAAAGATTAGTTCAAAAATGCAATGGGCATCTCAATACTTTTTTCAGATACAAACATTAATGAAAAGAATTAACAACACTGGTCAGTCAGTATCCCACTGTATAAAACTGGAGACCTCTACAATTAAAATAGGCAACATGTTCTTAGAATGCAAAACAAATGACACAGCCTCTTATTTATTACCGTACTTCTGAATGAAATTATACTGGCTTTTGAATCTACCATTTTACTTTTAATTGATTTGCTTCCGGAGGTAGTGGGAGACTTCAGATACAGAGCAGCTACAACTGCCTGTCACTTCATTAAGGAACAGCTGTAGTTCAAGAAAAATGGCACTCGTTTTACAGTACATATCAAACTAATAACATTAGCAGCTGTGCAAACTTGGACATCGCTTTTTTTTGGGGGGGGGGGGGGGGGGGTGTATCTTTTTGCCGACTGTTTCTGAGTATATGTAGCCATGTTATGTTCGTTACACCACTTCCTCAGAGCTGATTCATGAGGGTGTGTGTTTTTGCTTATCAGTGGAGTGAGGAATGGGGCAGGATGGGACAGAGAGCTTTTATTAAGATAAATGGATGAGATTGAAATTGACACATACCCCTTTCCCCATCCCTGTCCCAGAAGGAGACTCCTTGGTTCAGAAAATGCAACCATATCTCTCCAGAAATAAAAAGACTACTTTCACACATATAACTCCTATGAATGTGCCAGGGTCCAATAGTGGCATCCACATTTTTTTATAATTATAAACTAACTTTACAACCTTTTCCTGCTTAAATGCTCTTGTGTGTATGTTTGCATCCTTCAGTCGTGTCTGACTCTCTGCGACCTCATGTACCACAACACACCATGCTGATCCACTTGGTATTCATGGCAGTGATACAGGAGTGGGTTGCCAGTTCTTTCTCGAGCTGGCCACAGCATACAGCTCCTGGTATTTCTAGGTGGTCTCCCATTCAAGTACTGACCAGGTCCAAACCTGCATGGCTTCAGGGCGGTGTGACCTCTTGGTTCCCTAAATGGAATCAAACCCAGGTCGCAGCGACAAAAGCACCAAATCCTAACCAGTGGACCACCAGGGAACCCTTTAAATGCTCTTAGACTTATTCAAAGTTTTCAAACAAATAAAGTTTTGTCAATGTACAGTTGTCCTTTAAGTTTAATGCACACGCTCCTGAGAGAGAAGCTGCAAGAAGCAGCCTAATAAAGAAAATAAAAACTCCAGTAAAGAATAATTGCACATAAAACTTACAAATATAAAGGCTATGTTGTTTTCCATTCTGAAAACATTTTGCTCATCGTTAAGTTTGGTTATTTTAAACAGCGAACAAACACAGTAAAACAATCAGGAATATACAGCCTTATTAAATTGCGATTCTGCAAACTTAAAAGGGCTCTATATAAGCACAGAGCATATTTTTTTACAGAAGTTTTTAGTTAGTGAAGACTTTGCTTTTGGATAGAAGTTCACTAACTAAAAACTTCTGTAAAAAAATATGCTGTGTGCTTAAATAGAGCCCTATTCAATTAGCTGAATCGCAATTTAATAAGGCTGATAGTGTTTTGTTAATATTCTAAAACAATGACAAATACAGCTAGATAAAACTAGATAAAACAAATTACATGCATAAAGGGTTTCTGGGTTATTTATTTAACACCAGTTATGCTGTACAACGAGACAATTTAAAAAAGTAAATCATCATAAGAATTAAAAATGTATTAATTTATCTCAGCGTCCTACAAAATGATTCTTGTTCAAATGTCTCTAGTTGGTATAAGCTATTATGTTTCATGGTAAATCTTCCTAGTGCGGCTTTGCCTCAACAAAAAAGACAAGATGATGACTTTCCAGCTCGTTTCACCTACAAGGAGGTCTCATCGATCACCATGGGGTCGGCCTCTGTTTCCCTCACAGTTCTTACAGTTTGTCATAATCAATTGCCTCTTGGAAAGATGAGACCAAAAGGTTACATCAATAGCATCTCAGCTGCGCCATACAGAGTACGTTAAATTAATGAAATGTCTTAACAGTCTATCAGGTCCAACACAACTTGAAGCATGAACATCCAACTTTAAAGAAACACAGTAACAGGACATCTGCAGGATGCACTTTTGAAGAAGTACACTTGGTTATGGCTATTTTTTTTTTGTAGAAATTATAAAATATAACATTTAATTCTTTATCTAGGTAACGTGAAGGCAATCTGTGTTGCGGCTGATCTACTTCTACAGGTGGGATGAGAGCTTATATCAATTAAAATGCAGGAGTACGTTCAAAAACAATAGAAAACCTAAGGACTTTTCAAGTCAAAATACATTCTGATTTATATGACTCGGACAGATCTTGTAAAACATTACATACAAACATATCTAAAACATAAGGCTTCATACAACCGTACTATTTTGTAGCCAATGTTTCCATTGTAGAGATGGTCCTGGCAGTATATAGAGATTATAAAACATGCTTATCAATCTAAATGTAAATGGTACATTAAAATACAGACACAAATGGAAGTCTATTCGTAATAGAGAAATAAATAGCGAAATATGTCAATAAATATCGGATCAGAACACCAGAGAATAAAACAAATATTTAGACTAAAGAAACAAACTATAAAATGTTACTCTATTGGTTCAGAATCTCAATAATAATATAAATAAGTCACACATGCATGTTTCAGAGGATGTAATGAATTGGGCACATCCATTCATATATGGTGGGAATGCCCTAAAATGCAAACATTCTGGAGAACAGTACAAGAAATGATACCAAATATGTTGGGTTAGGAATATAAATTAGGCCCTGTAATAATGCTACCAAATGGGCCTTTGGAAAATATAGTGAGAGATGGACAAAAACTAATTATATAAATATTAACTGCGGTTGGAACTGTTATAGCAATCACCAAAAATGAACCGAAACGATAAAAAGGTTTGGCAAATATTCCAAATGGAGAACATTTCTTATGCCATGATTTAGCAGGAAGGCCAATTTTATAGTATTTGGAAACCATGGAAACCACGGCAGAGTATAATAATCTTCCCCTTTTATATAAGATTAAAAATAAACTATAGAGATTAAGGCATGACTTTATAAATGAATAAAATGTTGTCATGCACAGCAATGACAAACAACATTCAGCTATGTTGTACTGTTATATTTTATGTTTATGTATTATTATTATTTGCTTACATTTATGATCTGTATGTAGTGAAAAAATTTTGTAAAGCATAAGTAAAAAAAAAAAATTTAATCTGATTACAGACAGCAGCACTAGCAAACACTTCAAAAAGGCAATGGATGCTCATCACATATATAGTTGTGAGCATGCGAGCCGTTGCTCCTTGCCAGCAACTGAGAGCCGCGCAAAATTTACGTCGTTATGCAAGGAAAATACGAGACACGTTACGACCCATTACGACCTCGCAAAAATCGGCTGCAACACGCGCACTTGAAAACATGAAAAATACAACAAATACACACAAAAAATACATAAAAAGCTTACTTACAGGAAGAGGGAGCATCCAGGACCTCGAAAACTAAAGTTACACCTCAATTTAACTCAAATTAAAAGAGTTTAGACACTAAAAAATTCTCGAAGCGAGAGAAAAAATGGCCGCCGAAAAAAAAGAAAACGAGGCTACAGCAGTCTAAACACCACCAAACACCTATTTATTTGCCGAAAAACAACTACGAGATTAAAAAACAAGGACGCAACCCGCGCGACCCCAAAAACATTACAAACACAATAAATACAAACAACAAACACATAAAAAGGTTACTCACAACAAGGGGGGGCACCCAGGACCTCTGCAAGTGAAGTTACACCTCCATTTAAGCACAAATTTGGGAGTTTAGAGACCCGAAAATCACCTAAGCAAGAGAAAAAATGGCCGCCGAACAAAACGAAAACAAGGCTAAAGGTCCTTAAACACGCAAAACACCACCAAACAGCTACGGATATTCCGAAAAAGTCGCACGACATAGAAAACGAAGGACGCTAAATCAGCCACATTATATACACCAAACACCATTAGCTCACTTACAATTTCATTGCCGTCATTTTTTGACGGGCAATTCGCTAGTAGAAAATAATTTACTGTCTATCAACATTAATAAATTCAAATTAATACATTAAACTTTGCTTATGTCTCTTTTTTTCCAAAAAACACTTGTTAATTATAAAGTTTACTGGGTCTTCATTGGTACTTTAAGTGCACTTTCTGATGATGTATTGTGTGGAATATGTAAAAATTAAAAAATTTGTGTTGATTTTTTTAAAAAGAAATGAATATTGCATGTAATATTTAATGTTTTCGTGGCAAATAAGATGATGATTCATAAATGTTGCTGTTACAAGAAAATGTGTCATACAAATGACAGTTGATTTTCAGACCTTTAATGAATCTGTCCCCTAAAGCTATACATATTGTTGTAACGAGAGATAGAAATTTCAGTTTCAAACTAAAGTAAAAAAAAAAAAAATCATAGAATTACTCAAGCTGGTTGCTAATGGTAGCCGTATAATTTCTAAAGGATATCATATAACTGTGTGTAACTGTACTCTAAAAACAGGGATAATGCACAGCTGTCACAGAAAGGAACAGTCCGAAAGTACTAGGTAATGTATAAGGGTGACCATGCATTCCCCATTGTTAGGGACAGACTCGTTATTATCATTTTCAATCAACTCCCTTAAATTGCAAGACCTTTAACACTTAACATTAGACGAAAGGAACAACACTTTATTATATAAGATAATACACATAACTTAATATAGTATTCTAATAGAGGAGGCATATCCTTTACTTGCAGTAGGAAGGGAGAAGTTTCTCCTATCAAATCCCTTCTTCATAAAATCTATGAATTCTCAACATTAAGGGAATGAGTCTTTCTTCACATAGTAGATTTACAGCCTTATTAAATTGCGATTTGGCCAATTGAATGGGGCTCTATATAAGCACATAGCATATTTTTTTAGAGAAGTTTTTAATTAGTGAACTTCTATCCAAAAGCAAGGTCTTCACTAACTAAAAACTTCTGTAAAAAAATATGCTCTGTGCTTATATAGAGCCCAAATCGACTGACCGAATCACAATTTAATAAGGCTGATAACCTCTCATTTTATTAATAACCTCCTAAGGTCCTTGACCTATGTACAAAGGAAACAGTGAGAGATAGTTTTCATTTGTTATATGTATTTATGCCAAGCTCAAGTAATTTCAGTTTTATAACTAGATTAATTTTCTGAATCAGAATATATTATGTGAGAAATTAAATGTCAACATTTACTGACCAATCACAAAGAGAGTATCTAAGAATTTATGGGGGAGATATCAAAGGAAGAACCTGACCATGTAGTTGGAACAGAAGAGATGGTATTCAGAAAAGGTTGCCACACAGTTATGGCACAGAAGCTCCCTGTGTCAAGACCCACTCCCTGGCTGGGTCTGTTGACCGTATTTGGGTGACTCTGGACCTTCAGCTTTGATTACAGGAACATCATGTCTCAGCCCTTGGGTTAGACTGAGCAATATTGACAGTAAGTCTGACGAATCTTACTGCAAGCATATGTCCCCGGGTAAATAATACATCTACACGCCACGTCTTGATGAAAATTATGAACACTTTATTGAATTGGGTCAGCTTATTTAAAACCTTGCACAACACATTATAGGGAATGGCTACCTTTAGCCAAACCCTCATCCCCCTCTGGACCAATGGAGTAGCCCTTAGAAGCAGCTAATTACCTCTGTCCCATGTGACAGGGTTAATCCTTGGGAACTATCAGTCCCCTTTCCAGGGGCCGCCATAACACAATATACAGTGGGTCTCCTAAACCCAGAACTCTTACTCTCCATATGGCACCAACTGTGGATGATATACCAGGCCCAAGATGGCGGCTATTGGTATATAACAGTCCAGTCCCAATATAGGCCACTGCTACCAGTCTCAAGATGGCCCCAGCATAGTTCACGCCAAATCCAATATGGCCCCTGGCTGATTCATGACACCCTGTGCTTTTGGCTTTTGCATGCCTTTGGCTAATGAGAAGAATTAAAGCTGCAGGGACTTTTTGGATAAAATGACACAATATTCAAATAATAAAAAATATCAGTCAACATTTAACTAGTACTGAAAAATATGGGGCTTTGCTGACACTTTAAAGTGATTATTTTATCTCTATTGTGGTTAATATTGACCCTTAGCAAAAATAATTCAATAACATCCTTTTAGGAATTATATGCCATAATTTATTGTTTTCTTCTTTTACAGCAAAGGGTGGGTGGAGACAATACAATGACATTGCATATCATCTTATATGCTGATTGTTAAATAACTACTGTAGTTTGAGAAAAAGTTCACATGCCTATAAAGTACATAACCAAACAGGCTATGTAAACTAGATTAAGTATAACAAAATTACAGATTATTTTAGGGATGGAAGGTTAATCTGTTAATCTGTTAGAAGGGAAGAGTTGTCCTACAGTGTCTTACTCTTCTATTTAGCTTTACTGTCAAGTGGCTATGTAAATGGTCATTCTTTCAGTTATTATCCTTTATTTGTAACGTGCCAACATATTCCATAGCGCTATACAACGGTTAAGTACAAGGCACAAACAAGATTAACACATTGCAGAAGAATTGAGGGCCCAGTCTTTGAGCTAAAAATCAAACGTACATAATGCTTGTTCCCAGAGCACCTTACAGGATTCAAAACTCGCAAACTTATAATCGAAGTAAAGCGAACTTGCTGCGGGCTCGTCAATTGAACAAGCCCGCAAGTTAGGGGCAGAACGCCGATGCTGTAAACCATGCACTCGTGCGTAGCAGTTCAGAGCGTGAACATGATCAATTAAGCAAGACTGTAACCACCCATTTCGAATCAGCCAATAGAAAATTATACCACCATCATTACGGTAGTAAAACATGGAGGTTACGTGTCAATCAATTAGGTTCAGGGGTTCCGATATGCGATGGGACTCACATACCCTCAAAATACAAAATAATAAAACGAATGCCAATACTGTTCTAGTCCTTGTGGTGGCCTAATATGTTACATAGTTACATATTAATTAAGGTTGAAAAAAGACTTTCAGTCCATCAAGTTCAACCTTTTAAGATCTCCTCTGATCTGCAATATGCAGATTAAATATTAATTATTTAGTTGTTAATTTATTACTAATCAATTATTTAATTATTATTATTATTTTTTTAATTATTAATTCAGAGGAAGGCAAAAAAAAACAAAAAACAAGTAAGACTTACCCAAGTAATTTCTTCCTGACCCCAGATACTGGCGATCGGATTTCTCCCTGGATCAATACTGCCTCTCTAATTATCCATGATAACCCTGAATTCCCTTTTTAATTAGAAATAAATCCAGTCCCCTTTTAAAGTTATCTATCGAATCCGCTGTCAGCACCTCCTCTGGTAGTGAATTCCACAGATTAACCACCCTTACTGTGAAGAACCCTTTTCTTTCTTTAAGGAGGAATCTTTTTACTTCTAACCTCAAGGGATGTCCTCTTGTCAGTTGAAAACCTTTTGGCACAAAAAGCTCCCTTGACAAATCTTTATACTGACCCTGGATGTATTTATATAGGGTAATCATATCTCCTCTTAGACGCCTTTTTTCTAGAGAAAATAAGTTTAATTTGGTTAGTCTTTCTTCATAACTTAGCCCCTCCATTCCCCTTAACTCATTGATTCCCAAGATCGATTTAGCCCCGAAATGAAACCGATTTGCGAGCATGAGACTGTTGTGCAATTCATTTTAACGTCTTTCATCTCTTTCCCCGTTATTTACAGTGCAGTATTGATCTTATATTTGCATTTACAGTGCTGCGGACAGGGCTTAAATCCCCTTGCGGGTCCTCTCTAGCACTCGTTGGATTTTCTCCTACATCTGCCGTTTACGGGTGTGAAAACATTTGGGGCCTTGGGGAATTGTAGCAATTGAATAGCGATTTGCAATTTTTGCGATCGTAACTCTTGCAGACGGGAAAGATCAAAGGCATCAGGATGCAGTAAGTTCCAGTTTTAACAACCCCAAGGTTTTCAAGGTAAACTGTAAACTGTTTGGAGCCCGCAAAAAGACACCAATTGAATAGCAAATTAACTTACAACCTCACTTACGGGCTCCAGTAACATTACAATCTGCCTTTTTAGATGCAGTTTATCTCCCTCAGCCTACAAATCCTACATATTTAAATCTAACCTCAATCTAAACGTTCTCAGCAATATATGTAAATCTGGCAACAGATAAAAAGAAGCGAGAAAGGATTATTACAATCCATCAAGTATTATGTTGATTAAATGTGACATTTTTCAGAAGAGGATAATATTGCCATAAAGCTGTACCTACTGGTCACTGTGTCATTTGATGTGGCAGGATATTTTAGATTTAGACAAGAAGTATTTTTTCTCAATACAGTGAATATTTTTCCTGGCATACAAAAGTGGCCTATATATGAATTCCAGCAAGCTTGCAAAGTTACAAGAAAAAAGGCTTGCTGAAAAAATATGTGGGCGTATTATGTTAAATTAAATGAATGTCTATCAGCTACACAATGACATGCTAATGATTTCCTACATTTCTTTTCTTTGGATGGTTTGTTTTGTGTGAAAGCTTATGATATATTATAACTGGTTAGTTAAATAGTACATTTCTCTATTTTTTCACTTTAGAATATAAACCTTGGCAGTGCCTTACCAATTTTGGTGTAATTATTAAAAAGTGTGTATAACAAAAGATTATGAAACAACAGCCTCCTTAAGTATTAATAAAATAATAATAATAAATAACCACGATAATTAGATGCGTTTGTGCTTACGTTGCATATTAGCAACAATTAAACACATATTCTAATTAACAAATGTTTCATATACTTTAATTTTAAATATCTTTGTTTTAAATACATGTTAATACATTAGTATTTAGATAGCTATTTTTCTATAAGAATCAGGCAGGTCCTGTTTTACTGTTTGTGTGTGGCTTTGTCCAGTGACCATATTTATTCATGGAGGTGTTTGTAGTATGCATGCAGCAGTCATATTTGTTACTGGCACATAGGTCAAGCTTAAGCTAGTGCCTGCAAGTGTCATTGAACCACGGCACTTACATAGGAATGTGCTGTTGTGGTACAGAATCAGCCATATCACATATATAGTTGTGAGCATACGAGCCGTTGCTCGCGTAGCGAGCCGCGACCATCGCAAAATTTACGTCGTAACGCAAACAAAATACAAGACACGTTATAACCCATTACGACCTAGCAAAAATCGGCCGCAACACGCGCACAAACATCAAAACATCCCAAATACAACAAATACACACAACAAATACATAAATAGCTTACTTACAGGAAGAGGGAGCATCCAGGACCTCGAAAACTAAAGTTACACCTCAATTTAAGTCAAATTAAAAGAGTTTAGACACTAAAAAAATCTCTAAGCGAGAGAAAAAATGGCTAACGAAAAAAACGAAAACGAGGCTACAGCAGTTTAAAGATGCAAAACACCACCAAACACCTACGTATTTGCCGAAAAACACCTACGAGATTAGAAAACAAGGACGCAACCCGCGCAACCCCAAAAACATTACAAACACAACAAATACAAACAACAAACACATAAAAAGGTTACTCACAGCAAGGGGAGGCACCGAGGACCTCTGCAAGTGAAGTTACACCTCCATTTAAACACAAATTTCGGAGTTTAGAGACCCGAAAATGACCTAAGCGAGAGAAAAAATTGCCGCCGAACAAAACGAAAACGAGGCTAAAGGTCCCTAAACACGCAAAACACTACCATAAACACGCAAAACACCAAACACCTATGGATATTCAGAAAAAGCCCACCAAACAGCTACGGATATTCCGAAAAACTCGCACGACATAGAAAACGACGCTACATCAGCCACATTATATACACCAAACACCCTTAGCTCACTTACAATTTCACTGCCGTCATTTTTTGACGGGCAATTCGCTAGTTTAATATACCTTTCAAGAAATGTATGTACTTTTTATAGTATTCTTAATTTTAGGACATTTTTAAATTACTAATTAATTATGACATTTGCACACTGTTTGCTATTTTTAGTTGCCTATATATTTAACAAAATGTAGCAGGGGACAAACTGCAGACATATGCTTTCTATTAGAGCTTCTTACTTTTGAATATTTTCTGTGGCCATCTGTTTTTGTGACCACTTACATGATAAATAGCATCAGGACATCTTTTGTATATTCTCAATCTTGTGTTTTATTACAATTCTTTCAAATGTAAAACTCGCTAAGCAGACATAGATAATGAGGTTACAGAGACTATAGATAACGCTTGTCCGTCTGAGCAGCATCAAACAAATGTATTTTCATCTAATTACAGTTGTGCTCAAAAGTTTGCATACCCTTGGTGAATTGGTAATATATGTACCATTTTTAAAGAAAACACGAGTGAGCAGGCATTTCTTTTATTTCTTACTAGCGACTTGCCCGTCAAAAATGACAGGCAATAAAATTGTAAGGTAGGTAATGCTGTTTGCACCAGACAGTAAGTGTTTTGGTGGTCTGCGATCCTTCGGCGCTCATTGCGAGCCTCTTGGTTGGTGTATTTTTTGTTATCAGAGGGGCTTTTGCTGTCATTGTAAGGTCTGCGCTGATCTCCTTTTTTATTGCAAGGCTGTCCTATGGTGTAGTTTGTGTCCTATAACCACCGTTGGCGCTCCTTGTGAGGCACGCAGTGAAGGGCTTTGGCATTTATTATGATAGTGATGTTGTTGTTTTTTTGTGTATATGTAGGTTTTCATGATAATTAATTGATAATGAAATCACAAATTAATATACTTTGCCTATTTGTAATTAATAGATGCAAAAAGCATTGTGCTGAAGAGCTAACAATCTGTTTTGAAGTTCCTGCAGCATCCAATGTCGATTTGCACTGTTATTGAGCTGAGGTGTAAGTGTCAGCAATGTGTGCAGTGTGTAGTGTAAATATGCTAGGTACGCGAGGGGAAGCCGTTAGTGTAGCTGTGTAGTTCCGCATTCTGTAAGTTAGTGTTGTAAAATGTAGGCGAATGTGTATGTAGTACGCGAGTGTGGATGATTTAGCGTCCTTGTTAATAGTGTATTTTTTACCTCGTACAGCTTTTTGGAAAAGTCGTATGTGCTTGGTGTTGTTTTGCGTCTTTTGGGGTCGTGTAGCCTTGTTTTCGTTTTTTTCGGCGGCCATTTTTTCTCTTGCTTAGGAAATTTTCGACTATTTAAACTCGGTAAATAGTACTTAAATTGAGGTGTAACCTCACTTCCAGACGTCCTGGGTGTCCCCCCTTGCTGTGGGTAAGCTTTTTATTTTATTTTTGTGTGCATTTACTCTTTTTTTAATGTTTTCCGCTGTGCACGGTTCGGCCGTTAAGGTCGTATTTTTGCAAGCTCGTAATGGTTTTTTTTCTAAGTCCCGCGGCTTGGATTTTTTTGGTGTACGTCTGTAGTTTTTTTTTTCTAAGTCCAGCGGCTTTTTTTTTTTATGTAAGACCGTATTTTGTCATTGCATGTTAGACAGTTTTTTTCAAAGTCCCGCTTCTGTGGCGGTTTGTAACCACTTCTGAGGTACCGTTTGTAACCACTTGTGAGGCGGACCCTCGCGGCCTCCGGCTCAAGCCTCCACCTTCCGCAAATGCAGCTCCTCGCTTCGTGGGGGGCCGCATTTAAGGGCCTGAATTGCGTCCCTCGCTTTGAGAGGGACACAGTTCTTGCAAGGTTATAACAGAATGGCACAATCATAAAACAAAACATGGCAACAAAGATAGAAATGAAATGACCCTGTTCAAAAATGTACATACCCTTAGTTCTTAATATTGTATATTGCCCCTTTAGCATCAATGACAGCGTGCAGTCTTCTGTAATAGTTGTCTATGAGGCCTCTTATTCTTGCAGGTGGTATAGCTGCCCATTCGTCTTGGCAAAATGCCTCCAGGTCATGCAAAGTCTTTGGTCATCTTGCATGAACTGCACGTTTGAGATCTCCCCAGAGTTGCTCGATAATATTAAGGTCAGGAGACTGTGATGGCCACTGAACAAGCTTCAACTTTTTCTACTGTAACCACTGGAGGGTCAACTTGGCCTTGTGCTTAGGGTCAGTGTCATGCTGGAAAGTCCAAGAGCGTTCCAAAATCGTCTGTCAGTATTTTCTGATAACACGCCGCAATCATCTCCCCATCAATTTTCACAAGCTTCCCAGTGCCTTTAGAGCTCACCCCCCCAAAAAAACATCAGTGAGCCACCACCATGCTTCAAAGTGGGGATGGTATTCTTTTTATTATAGGCCTTGTTGACCCCTCTCCAAACATGGCGCTTATGGTTGTGACCATAAAGCTCTATTTTGGTATTGTCACTCTAAATTACAGTGTGCCGGAAGCTCTGAGGTGTGTCAAGGTGTTATCGGGCATATTGTAAGCAGGTTTTTTTGTGGTATTGGCGCAGTAAAGGCTTCTTTCTGGCAACTCGACTGTGCAGCTCATTTTTGTTCAAGTATCGTTGTATTATGCTCCTTGAAATAACCACACTGTCTTTTTACAGAGCAGCCTGTATTTCTACTGAGGTTACCGGAGGGTTTTTCTTTGTATACCAAACAATTCTTCAGGCAGTTGTGGCTGAAATCTTTCTTGGTCTACCTGACCTTGGCTTGGTATCAAGAGATCCCTACATTTTCCATTTCTTAATAAGTGATTAAACAGTACTGACTGGCATTTTCAAGGCTTTGGATATCTTTTTTATATCATTTTCCACCCTTATGAAATTCCATTACCTTGTTATGCAGGATTTTTTAACAGTTCTTTTTTGCTCCCTGTGGCTCAGTATCTAGCCTGCTCAGTGCATCCACATGAGAACTAAAAAAACTCATTGACTATTTATACACAGACACTAATTGCAATTTAAAAAGCCACAGGTTTGGGAAATTTACTTTTAATTGCCATTTTAATCTGTGTGTGTCACCTGTGTGTCTGTAACAAGGCCAAACATTCAAGTTTTGATCAGGGCCATTTGGGTGATTTCTATTATCATTATGATTTAAAAAGGAGCCAAACAACTATGTTATAATAAATGGCTTCATATGATCACTATCCTTCAATAAAATAGAAACATTTTCATGATCCGTCTGCCAGGGTATGCAAACTTTTGAGCACAACTGTATATACTGTATGTAATCCCTCTGTTGCTATAATGTTGTTGTTTTTTAACTTTATATAATGTATTTTTTTTTAAAATAGGTTAGTAATGGATAAAGCATACTCTTAAATGAATGGTAGAAAAACTGGCACTGCAGGGGCCTGCTAAGTGAGTATGATTAAACCCCAGTGGCCAGAAAATTATCTTTCCAGTCATTTTTGCAAAGAAAGTCATATCCTGTACTGGCATTTTGCATATGACTTCATAGACTTTGAGTGGTAGTACTAAAGGTAAGATGACAACAAATATAAAATTCATTTTAAATTGAAATGTAATTTATTTTGCACAGTTGTATTAGAGTGTTATTAATGTATCTCTATAAATTAATAGTACCATGCTAGGCGCCACAGCCAGTTTATAATGAAGTTGTTCATTTTAACATCTCTTTTTCTGCCTATGTGAAGCTTTACATCTTTGTATGTAAAACTTTTGAAGCAATTATTGCCTTTCAAGTTTGTTTATTCTGGAGTTATTGATACACTTGGACTGTGTTGAATCAACTCTTAGAAGAGATAAAACAGCTGCAGCACTATAGCTCTCTCTCTCATCAGTTACAACTAAGCGGAGCATAGACATGTTTACGTGTGACAGTTTCACGCCATTAGAACAATATTAAATACTGACATAATTTTTGTGACCGTTGTACAGGGACAAGTGATGTTCTGCAATACTTAGTAAGTGTAGAAAGAGTGCTACTCACTTTATACTACTATATACTTACAGTATATGCTTGTTTTCCGTTTGATTGACGTTTTAACTATGTATACAAAGGAATGCATCTGGCGTTGAGCTAGCAACCTTTCATGGGTTATTCACTGAGCTGGGATATCGACATGACTGTGATGGTAAAATATATAGAGCTCTGCACAACAGGTTCCAATGATAATGCAGCATCATTATTTATACAGCATTTCCAGGAAGGAGTTAAAGCACTATATAAGCCCTAACTAAAATGTATGTAATGACATCAATACTGCAGCAGTTTCAAAAATGAAAACACCTTTATTCACGTGCCTTTCAACCCCCTATCTGCTGAGTACAACATGAGAGTCCAGGAGCTCTTGGTCTGTGCAGTTGAACAGTAATAAAATGAATCGTTGTGGAAGAAATGCAATTCTAAAAATTATATATTGAAACTTGTAAAACCATTTATATATTCTCTTTGGTCCAAATAAATGTAGTGTTAATTTATCTTCATAAGGTATTTGTATATATAACACTATTATCTGCAATTACTTTTTTGAGGGGTAAATACGTACATTTCACTAAAAACAAAAAATGCAGCAAAAATTATACTGGAAATTTCAAAGATGAACAAAATAATTAACAAAACCCACTGTTGTATAAGAGCATACTAAGCGAAAATGTTGCTTATTATCTGCAGGCCATCAGGAACAAATTACTTAATTCATCATACAGCAGGCATGAATTCAAACAGTGACGAAGGAAAATCAAAAATCCAATCATACTGGCTGGTAGTTTTTTAACATTACAAATAAAAGCTAAACAGTAAATTGATTATATAAAAATACCTTAATAGTTTCATGGGGAACCCCAGGATCTGGAACTTTATCCAAATAAGTGGTCAAATCTTGATCAACATGCTCAAATACTAGTGTCAGTTTTGTTTCTCTGTCTGTCCTTGATACCGTGCACACATCAAACAGCCTGTGGGGAGATAGAGAGAAAAACAAGTCAGGACCTAAATCAGACAATGATTTGTCACCAAAACGTGCCATTTTCTGCTAATCAGGGTTAAGTGGGGTGATCCTAAAGACCACATTTCTGAGGATGCACTAAGAATGAGCTGCAAATATTATTACTACCATATAATGCTACTCCTGGATATTTAGGAAATAAATAAGGATGAGATAAATGTATTAAAGTTTTTTTTTTATATAATAATTGTTAACATAGTAAGTGTTGTACATGAGACATTTATTAAGAAATAATGTCTTCCTCACTCTCTATCCTGAACCCAGCTTTCTCTCTATAACATAACACCTTTTTATACTAACACCAAAATCCCCCCTTCTCATGTGAACACACCAATAAATAATTACCAGTTTCACACATGCCAACCTCACACTTGTACACAATTATGTCATTTTTTTAAATGTTTGTGAAAGATAAGTAAAGTTGAAGTTCTTCATACATGATTACACTATGGATATATGTTGGGGTTAGGAAAACCACGGAAGAGGCCTAGAATGCCACATGAAGATTTCCACTTTGACATACAGAGGCTATACAGGGGTATGGCAAAATATGAAGAATGGGAATAGCGGCTCATAGATGAGGTTACAAGGAGATTAAGAGGGACGATTTGAACTTTCAGTTGAGGTATGGGGTTCCATATTTGTTATTTCTTGGATATCAGGTTTGAAACTCATATATTAAACAAGCAATTACACCGTATCTTAAACTCACCCTAAATATCCATTTTGATGGATTTTGATCAATTTTTATGTTAAAGTAATTGCATACACATAAAATACCTCCTGAGAATATCCACACTGCATAATCTCTCACGGTCATTTAGGTAAAAGCTATTTACGTAAAACTACATAGGCTGCGCTCCTGTAAAAAAATAATCTGTAAAATGTACTGCCTCGCAGATAAGTATCCCAATATTGCAGCAATCAGGTTACAGGGGTGTTTGTCCCATTCAAGACAATGGTAAGACTGCTTACATTTTCAGTTTAAAGGGAACAGACTTTGTAATTTTTGTGACTTCTAATGGAAGAAAATCCAGGTTTCTGCTCTCTTGCCTCTCTGGAATTTGAACAATGCAGACCAGTGCTCTGCTCCGGAGCTGTCCTGCTCTCCGTGAAGTGATCAAAAGAGAAAAATTAACTCTTAAAAAATCTAAACAGGTCAGCTGTGGGCTACCTGGTCAGTGCAGTCCTGAGTCCAGGGATCAACCACTGTCTTGAGATTCACTATTACTATGCGCTACTTGGCTATCTGTTATTGCTCATGCAACAGCCCGAATGCAGGAAACACTCCATATGTAAGCAAATACTTAAAACTTTTGATTTTTTTACCTTTTATTAGTGTAATAAAAAAAAAAGATCATTAACATATAATCTTGTGCTCTTTCACACCATTGAGAGCACTTACAGAGAGGTTAATGGCACTTTAACTGAAGAAGTGCTTTTTCCCTAACAATTTATTTAGAAATGCCGTCTTACTTTAAACCGCAAACTACCGCAGGCAGCATTTAGCTTGGCATACAGTTATGAATTAAATGGCGGGGACAAAATCCTGGGAAAAATGGCCACAGTTTTTCTGACAAACAGTAATTTGATTCAGATCGCTTTCATTGGTCGAATTATGTAGCTGCTTTGAATTGTAATAGAGAAAATAGGGGTATAGTATGTTTTGCATGCAGAGGCCTAGCAAGTTTACAAGGAGACCATTGGGATGCATACATGCAAGCAAGAATAACAACAAACATTCCTAAGGTCCAACCGTTTTTGCACCCAGACACAAGACAGATCATATGTAGGTCAACTTAACTGTAATTATTACACAAGTGCAAAGATGTCGGGATATAGCAGTTTCGATACCTTCACGTGCTTGAATGTTTTTCTAATTTTTTTTGTTGGAGTCACAGAGTTACATATTTATAAACTTGCTAAATATTGTACAAATTTAAAACTTAAAAACATGCAATTTCGAACCATATTTTTTCCTCCAGCTGTAAAACATTTTCACTTCAGCTCAAGGATTTATAAATATCACATTTATGACGCTGTGATCTGAAGGTCTCATTTCGGATCCCACATTGCCCTTTGGCTCTGTTGTGACTATTTGCAACACAGTACTGAGATTTAGACAACTGGTCTTACCCAGCTTTTTCTTCATAGGTTAAATGTTAATTACAATATACAGAGCTACTTTAATGAATAACTATAGTTTGAAAAACAACAGCACACACACAATGTAAGCCAGGCACATAAAACCATTTTTAGACAAAAATTGCGGAATACATTTCTTTTGCGCATTCTGCTTGTGCCCTTTTTTAGACTGCTTGTCTGACTATAGCATGAGAGGGACGTTTATCCTACTTGGGCTTACTCTTATGTGGAGTTCTAATGTCTTAACTGGCAGTCTTTCAATAGCACTGAACAGAGATATTATCCACCGATGATCCCATTTTTCCCTGGTTTCTTATCCAGTTAGGAACAAAGCCAAGTTATCTGTTGCCATTAAATCAAAACAAAGTACAGTAAAAAATAAAAGGCTTTATTTATTCATTTTGCACATTAATAAAATGACTTTTCATTTTCAATCTCACTATTTGAGTTTTATCTTTAAAAATGAAACACAATTTCCCCTCGGTAGCCTTCTAACATATATATGACCATCCCCTTTCAATTTCGCTTTGTCCTTTAGTCTTTATGCAACCACCAGATGCTTTCCAAGCAGTTCAAAGTTACTATTAAAGCCGAGAGGACAACCTTGTGGCGTAAATTTTAGCTATAAATTATTTTTGAGGGTCACCATGACCATCAGTATGCAAAGTATAATAAACTGAGGATTTAGCTTGATTAATCAGCCTTTAAAGAAACTCGGAAAAGCAATGGTTTTCTGGGATTTGGCTGTAGGTTAGTAACCTGTAATAAATATATTTATATAAATCAACATGGAATGCAGAAGGACTGCCTATAACCCCAACACATGCAAATAGAGAGGAGCCAGACTGGTCTGAACATCTGAACATAAACACTGGAAAATATTTCCCACTGTATGATTCCTTTGTGTTGACCTACATTTACTTTAAAATGTTCGAAAACACCTTTCCTGCCAGGTATTTAGTACACTGGCAAAGCTACCAATGCAGGGACATATTTAAATAAAAATGATTTCCCTGTAAAAGAGCATGTATATATATTGCAGACTATTTCAGGGGGCAATACAAGTTTACACTTTGATGGATCACTTTTTCTAATCCAGATATTGAATTTGGAAGCACAAAATGTCTTAAAGTTGTGATCCAAACTGTACAACATTTATAGCAGACCCGTAGTAAATGCATCTATGAAACCTTTCTTAAATGCATTATTATAAGAGCGTGATGAACATTTAGATTTGGATATTAACTATGTTTAAATAGTAAGTCAGTTCCAGGTATCCTGATTCCTCCATACAGTTCTATGTATTTATTTAAACACGAAATACAACACTACGGGCCGAATTCAATAGTTCGTAAATTTATACACACTTAAAATTACTCTTAATATTGCTACATATTTGACAAATATTACTTACTAGCGAATTGCCCGTCAAAAAATGACGGCAATGAAATTGTAAGGTAGCTAATGCTGTTTGGTGTGTACTACTGAAATATATAATCCATTAATAAATGAATATACTTTACCTATTTTGAAGCATTGTGTTGAAGAGCTGGCAATCTGTTTTGATGTTGCTGCAGCATTAGTGGTGTGGAGCTGCTGTGTAAGCGTGGTGAATGTGTGCAGTGTAATAGTGTGCGTGCGCGAGGCGAAACCGTTAGCGTAGTCGTGTACTTCCTCATTGATGTAAAATGGCGGGTAATGTGTGGTATGCGTCTTAGCGGAATATCCGTAGGTCGTTTGTGGTGTTTTGCGAGTTTCTTGTGGTGTTTTGCGTGTTTAGAGTGCTGTAGCCTCATTTTCGTTTTGTTCGCCGGCCATTTTTTCTCTCGCTTAGCAAATTTTTTAGTGTCTAAACTCTTTTATTTTTAGTTAAATGAAGGTGTAAGTTGTTTTTTTGAGGTCCTGGGTGGTCCCTCTTGCTGTAGGTAAGATTTTTATGTATGTGCTGTGTGTATTTATTGTGTTTATCATTTTGTCATGTTCGCAAGAGGCCGATTTTTGCGAGGTCGTAATATGTGGTAACGTGTCTCGTATGTTTTTTGCGTTGCAAGGTAAAGTTTGCGAGTGTCGCAGTTGGTGTGTCGTGTTGTTTGCGTTGCGACATAAAGTTTGCAATGGTCGCAGTTGCTGGCAAGGAGCGCCTTCGGCTCTGGCTGGCTCGCGTGCTCACAACTATATATGTGCTTGGCAATTCTTTAGTCAATCGAATGCATATAAACATTTATAAAAAAAAAAACACCCGAAACCCAATTTATTGGGTTCAAAGAATTTGCAATAGCTAATTGATAGCCTCATTAAATTGGAGCTATGTGTTAACACGTAGCTCGTAACTGTCATCTTAGGGCTATGTGCATGCTAAGATGCCTTGTAACGTTGCTCGCAGCGGGCTTTGCGTGTTAACACACTGGACGGCCGAGAATAAGCTACGTGGAGAGCAACGCTGAACTTCACGCACGTAAATCCTTTGATCTGTCCAGCCCGTAACCGCTAATTGTTTAATTCAGCTATTAAAGTGGTCGCTCGTGAGCAAGCACGTATCACACAAATGAAGCCCAGAAGCCAATGTGTGCTCTAGAGCAGCCGCAAAGGGGATAAAGTACAATACATAGCACTTGTAATGTAAATAAAATCACTCTACTGTACATTTATTATAAGGGAAAGTGATGTTAGGTCTTACAATTAATAGCACAACATTCTCAAGCCCGCAAATTGGCCCTGAAAAAAACTTTATTTCTTGATTATATTTTGTGTTATATCGATCACTGCAATCAATGTGTTACGACAAATACTGTAACTCGCATGTAATCACATATATAGTTGTGAGCATACGGGTCGTTGCAAAGCGAGGTCACTGGGCAAGGGCCTCAGTTGCTGGCATGGAGCGCCGAAGGCGCTCCATGCCAGCAACTGAGGCCCCTCGCGAAGCGAGGGCCTCAGTTGCTGGCGAGGTCACTGGGCACGGGCCTCAGTTGCTGGCATGGAGCGCCGAAGGCGCTCCATGCCAGCAACTGAGGCCCCTCGCGAAGCGAGGGCCTCAGTTGCTGGCGAGGTCACTGGGCACGGGCCTCAGTTGCTGGCATGGAGCGCCGAAGGCGCTCCATGTCAGCAACTGAGGCCGCTCGCGAAGCGAGGGCCTCAGTTGCTGGCGAGGTCACTGGGCAAGGGCCTCAGTTGCTGGCATGGAGCGCCGAAGGCGCTCCATGCCAGCAACTGAGGCCCCTCGCGAAGCGAGGGACTCAGTTGCTGGCGAGGTCACTGGGCAAGGGCCTCAAACCCTCGCAAACTTCACGTCGCTACTCAAAAAACACGACACACAAATTACGACACTCGCTAAATTTTACGAGGAACGCAAACAACATACGAAACACGTTACCACACATTACGACCTCGCAAACATCGGACGCAACACGCCGACATACAAACATTTAAAACACAATACATACACACAGCACATACATAAAAACCTTACCTACACCAAGAGGGAGCACCCAGGACCTCAAAAATGCAACTTACACCTCGATTTTACTCGAAATAAAAGACTTTTTAGACTAAAAAAAAATCTAAGCGACAGAAAAAATGGCTGCCGAACAAAACGAAAACGAGGCTACAGCACTCTAAACTCGCAAAACACCACAACAAACTCGCAAAACACCACAAGAAACTCGCAAAACGCCACAAACCACCTACGGATATTCATACCACACAGTGCACACATTCAGCATGCTTACACAGCAGCTCCACACCACTAATGCTGCAGCAACATCAACACAGATTGCCAGCTCTTCATCACAATGCTTCAAAATAGGTACACTATATTCATTTAGTAATTTAGCTACCTTACAATTTCATTGCCGTCATTTTTTGACGGGCAATTCGCTAGTAGAATATAATATTTACTGCTTTATTAATATTGCATTATTTCTGGCCTGTTGGACCGATCGCAAACTGGAATTTTTCAGTGATGTAACGCTTACAATCTCTTTTTTCATTGGCTCCATCCAAACCCGTAAGTAGGTAAGAGATTGATTAATTGTTTGCGTTTGCACACGCAAATCTGACGCCCGCAAACTGGTTTACCAGATTGCGTCTCTCGCTCGTAGCACTTTCTAATTTAATAGCAAAGTAAGTCTGCCAAATTTGAAGCACGCAGACCTTACGTGCTACACGTTGGACTTACGAAAATAGAAATGTCTTACTTTAATGTACATGGAAAGATTTTTTTATTTGTTGTATCAGAAAGATGGTATTTTATAATGGGGGTTTATGACCCCTCCAGCTTTTGAACAACTTATAATCTGGGTGTCCTCAGGATTCTCCTTAATATCCGCTACCCTCATGAGCCAGAGTATCCCCAAAGGTCTCCCCCAACTAAAGTATACCCTGGGGCACCTAATGGCACAGTTTTTTTTTTTTTTTTCAAATAAAGATCTCAGAGCCCAAAAACCTGTGCTCCTGCATTTACTGCATAAGTAACATGTGTTACTTATTATTTTCATGCAAAACAACTTTTGTGATATATAAAACATGATCTTTAAAGTCCCATCACATATATAGTTCTCAGCAGAGCGACCATGCCACGTAATGTTAAAACTTTGGGCTCGCAAAGCGAGGGCCGCGGTTGTGGCCAGGCAAGGAGTGCAGAAAGCACTCCTTGCGCTGGTGGAGATGAGCGCCATAGGTGCTTATCTCTGCAACCCCGTAGGGCTTATGCAGGGAGCGCCGACTTGCGCATCATACCTACAACCCTTGGAACTACACATCAACACAAAACTCAAATACAAAATTCACAGTGCAAGACCCGTAGCACTTTGAAAAAATCGCCTATAAAAAAATTACGGCCGTAACACTTACAAAAGGAACCGCCACTTAGAAAAAAATAAATAAAAACCACAAAACATCATGCTACATCATGCACAGCGAAAAACACGAAAAACACACAAAATACAAACTAAAATTTAAAAAAACTACACACACAGCAAGGGGGGACAGCCAGGATGTCTGAAAATGAGGATACACGACAAATTAAATCACATTTAAAGACTTTCGCCACTCGAAAATTCCCTAAGCGAGGGAAAAAATGACCGCCGAAAAAAAACGAAAAGGAGGCTACAAGACCCCAAAACACCGCCAAGCACATAGGCCTTTTACACAGAGCTGTACAAGCTACTATATACACTATTAGGAAGAACGCTAAATGCTCCATACCCGCGTAACACATACACAATTGCAGCCATTTTACAACACTAACTGCAAACTAATAACATTACCATTACAAAATGCGGAACTACACAGCTCAACAAGCGTCTTCCCCTCGCGCACGCAGCCTATTTACACTACACACTTCACACATTGCTAACACTTACACCTCAGGTCACCAACAGTGCAAATCCACATTGTATGCTGCAGGAACATCAAAACAGATTGTTAGCTCTTCAGCATATTGCTTCCTACATATATTAATTACAAATAGGTAAAGTATATTAATTTGTAATTTTACTAATTAATTAACATTACAAAATACATAGACAGAAAAAAAAAACAGACAACATAATCACAATAAACGCTAAAGGCGCTCAGCGCGCGCCTCTCAAGACGTTGTTTAGAGGAGCACAACTACACCAGGGGAGAGGCTCGCAATGCGCTCCAAAAGGCGATCTGCGCAAACTTTGCAATGAGCGCCAAAGGAGCTCTGATAACCAAAAATACACCAACCAAGAGGCTTGCAATGAGCGCCGAAGGTACTCACACAACCAAAAGACTTACTTTGTGTAGCAAACAGCATTACCTGCCTTACAATTATATGGGCAAGTCGCTAGTATCATCATAATAAGGGGACCTGTGTGACCATTTAATGCAATTTACAATACAATAGAATGTGTATATATATACAAATAAAAACAAGTAAAATGTATTAAAGGTACATAAAACACAACTGTTTCTTTTCCTCCCCTTTAAAGAAGATGTTTTAAAAGTTGCATTTTGAATGAAAGAATATAATGTAAAACCTGTTTAAAATTAAATGAACCAAACAGGCAAGTATGTCACATCCAGCTATGTTATTGCACACTGGCCTACAGGGAGCAAGCCCCCAAGAACAGTTAAAGGCATATGTAAGTTTCCTGGATTTTGAATACATTTGATTGAGGAGAATTAGTAGTGTACACAAACATTATTTGCATGACAAAAATACCAAAATAAACATTATTAAACACACTAAAGTTTGCTCCTCTCTTGAGTTTGCAAGCAGATGATTAACACCCCTAATACTGTATATACTCGAGTATAAGCCGAGTTTTTCAGCCCTTTTTTTAAGGCAAGTGTCTCTCTACCCCCCCCTCCCGTGTCTCTCTACCCTCCCCGTGTCTCTCTAACCCCCCTGTGTCTCTCTAACTCCCCCGTGTCTCTCTAACTACCCCGTCTCTCTAACTCCCCCGTGTCTCTCTAACTCCCCCGTGTCTCTCTACCCGCCTGTATCTCTTTCCCTCCCTCCCCCTCTTCATCCTCAACCCCCCTCCTCCTCAACCCCCCTCCTCACTTTCTCCCCTCTAAATACCTCCCCCCTCACTTACCTGCTTCTTCCACGGCCTCTGCTCCGTCTTGACCCCGGCGCGCATGTGACGTCACATGCCGGCATCCGCTATATGCTAATGATGCAGCGCATGAGACGTCACATGCGCGCCGGGGTCAAGAGGGAGCAGAGACCAGAGAAGAAGCAGGTGAGGGGGAGGTTATTTAGAGGGGAGAAAGTGAGGAGGGGGTTGATGAGGAGGAGGGAGGTTGAGGAGGGGGGTTGAGGTTGAGGGGGGGTAAGGAGGGGGGTTGAGGGGAGTGAGGAGGGGGATGAGGATGGGGGGGTTGAGGATGGGGGGTTGAAGATGTGGGGTTGAGGAGGAGGAGGGTGGTTGAGGAGGGGGGTTGAGGTTGAGGGTGGGTTGAGGTTGAGGGGGGGTGAGGAGGGGGATGAGGATGGGGGAGTTGAGGATGATGATGGGGGGTTGAGGAGGTGGTTGATGAGGAGGAGGGGGGTTGAGGTTGAGGGGAAGTGAGGAGGGGGATGAGGATGGGGGGTTGAGGATGAGGATGGGGGGGTTGAGGATGGGGGGTTGAGGAGGAGGGGTTGAGGATGAGGATGGGGGGTTGAGGATGGGGGGTTGAGGAGGGGGTTGATAAGGAGGAGGGAGGTTGAGGAGGGGGGTTGATGTTGAGGGGGGGTGAGGAGGGGGTTGAGGATGAGGATGGGGGTTGAGGATGGGGGGTTGAGGAGGGGGTTGATGAGGAGGAGGGGGGTTGAGGTTGAGGGGGGGTGAGGAGGGGGTTGATGAGGAGGTGGGAGGTTGAGGAGGGGGGTTGAGGATGGGGGGGTTGAGGATGAGGATGGGGGGTTGATGAGGGGGATTGAGGTTGAGTGGGGTGAGGAGGGGGTTGAGGATGGGGGGGTTGAGGATGAGGATGGGGGTTGAGGGGGGAGGATGAGGATGGGGGGGTTGAGGAGTGAGGTTGAGGAGGGAGGATGAGGAGTAGGTTGAGGATGAGGAGGGAGGTTGAGGATGAGGGTTGAGGGGGGAGGATGAGGATGGGGGGGTTGAGGAGTGAGGTTGAGGAGGGAGGATGAGGAGGGGATTGAGGATGAGGAGGGAGGTTGAGGATGAGGAGGGAGGTTGAGGAGGGGGTTGAGGTTGAGGAGGGGGTTGAGGATAAGGAGGGAGGTTGAGGATGAGGAGGGAGGTTGAGGATGAGGAGAGAGGTTGGGGATGAGGAGGGAGGTTGAGGATGAGGAGGGAGGTTGAGGTTATGGAGGGGGTTGAGGTTGAGAAGGGGGTTGAGGATGGGGGGATTGAGGATGAGGGGGTTGAGGATGAGAAGGGAGGTTGAGGATGAGCAGGGAGGTTGAGAATGAGGAGAGAGGTTGAGAATGAGGAGGGGGTTGAGGAGGGTGATAAGGGAGGGGGGAAGAGACACAGGGAAGGGAGAGGGGAGAAGAGACACAATAGAGAGAGGGGGGACACAGGGGGCAGCACATTTCCCACCCTCGGCTTATACTCGAGTCACTCATTTTACCCAGTATTTTGTGGTAAAATCGGTGCCTCGGCTTATACTCGGGTCGGCTTATACTCGAGTATATACGGTAATTGGTTTTGGCCAACCACAGGCAGCTAATAAATGTTTTCAATCTGTGATGGCAGTTTGTGCAGAAGGCATCATGGGGTGTGTAGTCCCCTGATCAAGGAAGCAAAGAGAAGCTCATATATTGCTATGTGGATCTCTGCATTGTGTTGCTTTTGGCTTGAAGGTTAGTATAGGGTTAAAAATGCATTGCTTCTGTTGGTGAGTTCACTGTGCCTATGTAAGCAGCTCTGGGGGAGGGGGGGGGGGTGGAAAACTAATTTTATTTTAAATAAAATAAATCTTTATACAGTGGATATAAAAAGTCTACACACCCCTGTTAAAATATCAGGTCTCTGTGCTGTAAAAAAATTAGACAAAGATAAATCATTTCAGAACTTTTTCCACCTTTAATGTGACCTATAAACTGTACAACTCAATTGAAAAACAAACTGAAATCTTTTAGAGGGAAGAGGGAAGAAAAAATATAAAAATAAAATAATATGGTTGCATAAGTACCGCCCTAAACTAATACTTTGTTGAAGCACCTTTAGATTTTATTACAGCACTCAGTCTTTTTGGATATGAGTCTATCAGCATGGCACATTTTGACTTGGCAAGATTTGCCCACTCTCCTTTGCAAAAACACTCCACATCTGTCAGAATGCAAGGGCATCTCCTGTGCACAGCCCTCTTCAGATCACTCCACAGATTTTCAATGTGATTGAGTTCTGGGCTCTGGCTGGGCCATTCCAAAACTTGAATCTTCTTCTGGTGAAGCCATTCCTTTGTTAATTTGGATGTATGCTTTGGGTCTTTGTCATGCTGAAAGATGAAGTTCCTCTTCATGTTCAGCTTTCTAGCAGAAGCCTGAAGGTTTTGTGCCAATTTTGACTGGTATTTTGAACTGTTCATAATTCCCTCTATCTTAACTAAGGCCCCAGTTCCAGCTGAAAAAAAACAGCCCCAAAGCATGATGCTGCCACCAGCATGCTTCACTGTGGGGTATGGTGATCTTTTGGTGATGTGCAGTGTTGTTTTTGCGCCAAACATATCTTTTGGAATTATGGCCAAAAAGTTCAACCTTGGTTTCATCAGACCATAACACCTTTTCCCACATGCTTTTGGGAGACTTCAGATGTGTTTTTGCAAAATGTAGCCTGGCTTGGATGTTTTTCTTCGTAAGAAAAGGCTTTCGTCTTGCCACTCTACCCCATAGCCCAGACATATGAAGAATACAGGAGATTGTTTACACCAGAACCCTAGGCTAATAGGATTTTACAGATCACTTGCAAATTAGGGCAGTGCCATAACTGCTAAAAATTGAAAATTACAGGTGCCAAAGACCACTCGCAAATGGTTTGAAAACTATTGCTGAGTGCCACAGCAGCAGTTAAAGAGACGGAATAGCACCAAAAAGCAATAAAAATTGATGAAATTCCAATATTATTTCATATGTATAATTAAAAAATATGATATTGTATTATACTGAGCCTTAAGTATGGTACATGAATGTATTTCATTATGGATTGGAGAGGGGACAGAAAGGTTATGAGGAGGAAAGAAAGGAGATCGTTGCAGTAGTCAAGATATAATGAGAGAACTGATTAGAATATTAGTCTTAACATCATTTGGAGATTTTTTTTAGCTCTAGTTTAACAATTTTTGTTTGGACTCAACATAACTACAGGTTCCTCTTTGTTTGTAACTGACAATATCACATATATAGTTGTGAGCAAGCGAGTTGTTGCTAACGTTTGCGGGCTCGCATAGTGAGCCCGCGGCCCTCAAGAAACGAGGGCCTCAGTTGCTGGCATGGAGCGCAGAAGGCGCTCCTTGCCAGCAACTGCGGCCCTCGCAAAAAAGTACGAGACACGTTATAACCAATTACGACCTTGCAAAAATCGGGCGCAACCCGCGGACATCAAAGAATGAAAAACACAATAAATACACACAACACATACATAAAAAGCTTACCTACAGCAAGAGGGAGCATCCAGGACCTCAAAAATGAAGTTACACCTCAATTTAACTCAAAATAAAAGAGTTTAGACACTAAAAAATTCTCTAAGCGAGAGAAAAAATGGCCGCCAAACAAAACGAAAAGAGGCTACAGGACTCTAAACACGCAAAACACCACAAGAAACACGCAAAACACCACAAAAGACCTACGGATATTCCGCCACAGACCCATTCCACACATTAGCCGCCATTTTAGAACAATAACTTATACAATGCGGAAGCACACAGCTACGCTAAAGGTTTGGTCTCGTGCACGCACACTATTACACTACACACATTCATGACACTTACACAGCAGCTCCACAGCACTCAAAACACACATTGTATGCTGTGGCAACACGAAAACAGATTGTCAGCTCTTCAACAGAATGCTTCCTGCATATATTACTTGAAAAGAGGTAAAGTATATTCATTTATTAATGTATTATTTTTGGGATTATTATACACCAAACAGCATTAGCTCACTTACATTGCCGTCATTTTTTGACGGGCAATACTTTAGTCTTTTTATATTTAGCGTCATTTCTGGTGTACATGCATAGAAGAACAGATTAGGAGGATCTTTTATTATCACCCAGTTTACATATTAATGAATCAAAATGCTTAATTAGTGAAGATGTACTCCTTTATTGCAATTCAATATCAAGCCTATTATAATGTAAAATCTGTCCTGTGCCCAGAACAGTAAAAATTCACAAAAATTCAGTAGGTAGTGTTCACAAAAGGAGTAGAAGAGTATTATCAGAATTAATAATAATACTAAAGACATGTATAGATATTGCTATTAACAAACAAATACCATTGTAAATGTCAATAAAACATTAATAGTCCCTAATTTAACATGATAACTCTGTACTGATGGGACATCCACATGCCAGTTTCTAACAATATTCCAGTCGTTTGCATCCCGTCAGCACAAGTATGTAAGAAGGTGAAGTTTATTGAATATCAAATAATCTATTATAATACTACTTATACTCTGAAGAGTAATTTTCTTGCACTTAGGGCCTCATTCAATTGCGATTTGGCCAATTGAATAGGGTTCCATATAAGCACAGAGCATATTTTTTTTACTGAAGTTTTTAGTTAGTGAAGATCTTGCTTTTGGATAGAAGTTTACTAACTAAAAACTTCTGTAAAAAAATATTCTCTGTGCTTATATAGAGCCCTATTCAATTGGCCAAATCACATTTGAATGAGGCCCTTAGTGTTCTCATGCATCAGAATAGAAAAGGTCATTCTGCAACAACATGAAAAGAAAAGAGGTAAGCGAATCACTTAAACAATATATACAGTATTATGTCAAAAGTTTACATTTTTAGATTTTTCATATTATGAGTGATAAACCACTTTTTTTTTAAATATTCTTGCTTTAAAACATTCCTTAGTTTAACCAAGTGAAAGTAGACTGAGGGGCACCTCAATACACAGGCTATATCTGAGCAAGGTCCATTAGGTTCAACAAATTCACTGGACATTTTAATACTTGACACAAGATGTTATTGGGTTATAATAACCATAATGATGTATAAGTTGTGTGTGTAGAACAGCTAGTTAAAACTAAGAATGAAAGGCACCATTTGAGTTTGGAGCTGTGATTGGCTTATTCGCAGGAACTTTTGGAAAAATAACTTGCAACCACATGGATTGCTTGTGTGGAAAGGCACATACAGATGAATCACATCATTACCCTCAGCCTTTGCATTTTACATTGAAAAAAACACTGCTACATCAATGACCTTAATACCAAGTTTACAAGACGGAGGATGCATGCAACCAGTGCTAAGCTTCAGCACCACAAGCAAACAGGTATATGTGAGGCCTTTTCTGTAACTAGGATTATATCCCCACACACTGGAAAACCAACCAATGCAGGTTAGGGAGAAGTATTTAGATTTATCTATTTAATGTAGGTTATGCTAAATAGAAAGCAGTCAACATACAGTACAATTATATTGTAACAATCACATATATAGTTGTGAGCATACGAGTTGTTGCTAACGCTTGCAGGCTCGCGAACCTCGCAAAATTTACGCAAACTTTACGTCGTAACGCAAACAAAATACGAGGCACGTTACGACCTCGCAAAAAACGGCCGCACACACGCACATCAAAAATACAACAAATACACACAACAAATACATAAAAAGCTTACCTACAGCAAGATGGAGCATCCAGGACCTCGAAAACTAAAGTTACACCTCAATTTAAATACAATTAAAGCAGTTTAGACACTAAAAAATTCTCTAAGCGAGAGAAAAAATGGCCGCAGAAAAAAACGAAAACGAGGCTACAGCAGTCTAAAGACGCAAAACACCACCAGACACCTACGGATTTGTCGAAAAATACCTACGAGATTACAAAACAAGGACGCAACCCGCGCGACCTCAAAAACATTACAAACACAACAAATACAAACAACAAACATATAAAAGGTTACTCACAGCAAGGGGGAGCACCGAGGACCTCTGCAAGTGAAGTTACACCTCCATTTAACCACAAATTTTGGAGTTTAGAGACCCGAAAATCAACTAAGCGAGAAAAAAAATGGGCACCGAACAAAACAAAAACGAGGCTAAACGTCCCTAAACACGCAAAACACCACCAAACAGCTACGGATATTCCGAAAAACTCTCACGACATAGAAAACGAATATTACGAAAAACTTGCACAACATAGAAAACAAACGACGCTACATCAGCCACATTATATACACCAAACACCCTTAGCTCACTTACACTTTCATTGCCGTCATTTTTTGATGGGCAATTCGCTAGTTCTACAATAATAATGATGAACATCAGTTTTTATAGGGGTCAGTAAAGTCCCTGAGAGCTTTTCTGATGATATTCACAGATAAAGCGATATAAGAGGTGGGATGGGAGAGGCATGAGTGGGGTGGGAGAGACTGATATACAGGAGATACTGACCCACAGGCCACAGTAGTAAAAGATGATCAAAACGTGGGCCCTCATTGAATTCCAAGCCCGTAATTACCTTCATACGTATGTCTGTGGGTTAGAAATTTGTCACAGTTACAGATGTATTTAATTGACTCAAGCCCGCAAGTACAGGCTCACAGCCCCAGCAAGCAAACCATGAACCGGTGCATAGCATTTCAGGGCATGATCAGGAGCAATTAAGCCAGCCCGTAAGTTACATTTTAGACAAAGCCAAAAGTAAATGAGAATGTCATCAAAACATGGAGTATAGACTACAATTAATTAATGTTTAGAAGTACAATCTGCATTTGGACTCACAATCCAGCAATGTAGAAATCAATAGAAGTCATTGAATAAACTGTTCTAGTCCATGCGTGTTTCATGATATGTATTAACTCCTTTATTCCTGGGATCAATATAACACAGAAAGAAAACTTAAAAAAACTATTTTTTATTGCAGATCTGCGAGCTTGAGGCTGTTGTGCAATTAATTATAATGTCTTTCATTGCTTTCTCAGTATTATAAAGTACAGTAGTGTATTTTTAGTTGCTTTTGCAGTGTTATAGACAGTTGTTTAACCCACTTGCGAGTCCTATCTAGTACTCAGAAATATTTGATACATTTGCCATTTATGGGTTTGAAGGCAAATGCGGGCTTGCTGAATTGTTGTAATTGAATATGGATTTTGTTTCTTTAGAACTGGTAACATTTACGGGCTTGAAACATCAAAAGAGGAGATAGGACATTTTAGTTACATTTTTGACTACCGCAGTGATTTTGAGCCTGTAACCCGCAAATTGAATGGGAGTAGCTAAAAAAAAAGCCAATTGAATATCAGCAACAATTATGGGCTTATGTAAGCGTGATTGTGACAATTAAATAGGGGCCTGGTCTGCTATTAATGATTTGGATATCAAAGGCAGACTAATGAAGTTTAAGAAGAAAGTCAGTCAGTATCTTGTCTACACGTGTCGGCGCGTTATAAATAAACTATAATAATAATACACGTGATAATAAAAATAAAGTTTATGAATGAGTGTCTTTTTTAGATCTAATATAAGGGATATTAATATAGAAACTCCATGCTACCTTCCAATAGAACAAGGGAGGATGCTAATTTATATTAATAAATTATATATTTAAAAAATATATATTATTTAATATTATTTAAATATATTAAAAATACATTTGACCCAAGGTAAAACTAATGCATTAGATTACTAGTAAATCTACAGTGTAAGCACTTCAAGTTAAATCTATAGTAGTTCACCGTTCATTAACAGCAGCAAAGCTTTAGCTAGAAATATCATTTAGAAGCAGAGTTTACTTCAGTAATGGCTGCTGCAATAGTCTTCCCGTCCTCTCTCATTGTTTGAGCATTACTGAAAAGAACACAACTATTTAAACTGAGATAATATGGAATATGCTCTATAGGATAATGGGATAATATTTACAATCTCATAACCCCCTGCAACCCCAAAGTGAATATGCTGCAGGTTACCAAACCTGCCTAATGCATGTTATCTCAGTTGAAATGTTTGATTTCTTTTCAGCAGCACTCAGGACAATGAGGGAGACCGCAGTCATTAATGAGTTAAATTGTATTTTGAAATGATATTTTCTTGCTAAAGATTTGCTGCTGCCTGTATATGTATTTGTATTAATAATAGGTGAACTGAAAATAGATTTAACATGAAAAGAGCACCTTTAGGCAGTCTATCCATGCAAAGCTGCATCATTTGGGATCTGAAAGTAGATACAAATAAATGGATTACAAGACAAATACAACTATTACTAATACCAGTATCCAACTGAGAAACCAACACAAGAACACATAGGGCCATATTCTATTAGCTACGTGCAAATGCTTTGAACTCATACATTTTTTATTTTTTTTTATAAATGTTTATACGCATTCTATTGATTTAAGAATTCATTAGAGCCAATAAGTAATATTAAGAGTGATTTTAAGTGTGCATACATTTACGAATTGGGCAACAGAATAGGGCCCATATACAGTACATACTGATGTCAGTAAATGCTGCCATGGGGCCTCATTCAATTGCGATTTTGCCAATTGAATAGGGCTCTATAAAAGCACAGAACATAATCTGTTACAGAAGTTTTTAGTTAGTAAACTTCTATCCAAAAGCAAGGTCTTCACTAACTAAAAAGTCTGTAAAAAAATATACTCTGTGCTTATAGAGCCCTATTCAATTGGCCATATCGCAATTGAATGAGGCCCATGGAGTTGCTTGGAAAAGTATTTACCAAACACAACTGAATATCACAATTGTAAGATATATAGTACTAAAGATGACAACCACTTATTTCCTATGTACAGTGATACAATGTATGTATATAATTAGATGTTATTGACAAAAAGAGGTCATACATTTGCAAGATGCCACACTGCTGCTGAGAATAGTAATCAACAGTATTAGCTTAATTCAGTCATAATAAAGTATTTATTGTATGAAAGTAACAAAATTGAGATAAGTTTCATGCTGAATCCCTGAGGTTCCAATGCAATGCAAAACAAGAAGACACCGAGACTGTGAGAAACAAAGTGATCTTGGGCACATTACAACTTTACATGTCTGATTAGAGCTCAGCTTAACAAAGGAGTCTGTGGTAAAAATGATAAAAAAAAAGGAAAATGTATTTCTAGTGAATAGCAAAACGTCAAATGTTTACTAGTTTGCTGTTGTTTAGTTGTGTCCTACTTTCAGTGTCAGTGACCCTATGGACCGCAGCACACCAAGCATATCTGTCAGCCACTGCCCCTCTGAGCTTCATCAAGCTCATGTTGCTTCAATTACCTTATCTATTTTCTGCCGTCCCCTTCTTCATGTACCTTTAATCTTTCCCAGCATCGGAGTCTTCTCTCTCATGATATAGACAAAATATTTGAGCCTTAGTCTCATGATCATACCTTCAAGTGAACAGTTTGTCTTGATTTCCTGAAGCACCTATTTATTGGATCTTCTTGCAGTCCAAGGGACTCTAAGCAATTTACTAGTTTTCAGCCTTGCAAGCTGCAAAAATAATATAATAATTTAACTTAATATAACAATTACATAGTAAATAGAGCACATTGCTTTCTATTTCAATATTATTTATACTTGTAACTGTCTGTTTTTGGACCACAAAAGTAAAATACATTCTTTTTTCTTTGTATAAAAAAGAATCACACAGGTATCAGTGCCTTGTTTGGGTTTATTTCATTCCATTTTTAGAGTTGTAACCCAGAAGGCAGGAATTGATTGGCTAATAAGACATGACGTCATGTAAGCATATACATCTTAGAAATAGTTTCTGTAGATTTTAATTAAGAGACCTAAGGATCCAAGATCTCTTCAGATTATGGCTGCAGCCATGAAGTTAATGATATTTGCTTCTGGGGAGGAAAGCTATGGCAAGTCCGGACAAGCTAGTAAAAAATAAAGATATTGCTTTATTAACAAAGGTCTGCATAGTTAGAACTATGGTATTCCCAGTAGTAACATATGGATGTGAGAGCTGGACCATAAAGAAGTCTGAGCGCCAAAGAAATGATGACTTTGATTTGTGATGTTGGAGGAAACTGCTTAGAGAACCTTGAACTGCAAGAAGATTCAATAAATCAGTACTACATGAAATCAAGACAAACTGTTCACTGGAAGGTTTGATCATGAGGCAGAAGCTGAAATATTTTGGCCATATCATGAGAAGACAGGATTCCCTAGGGAAGACTCTAATGCTGAGAAAGATTGAAGGCACAAGAAGAAGGGGACGACAGAGAAGCAGATGGTTGGAAGAGGTTATGGAAGCAATTAAAATAAGCTCAATGGAGCTCAGAGGGGTAGTGGCTGACAGATGTGCTTGGCGTGCTGCAGTCATAGGGTCACAGAGAGTCGAACATGACTGAACAACTTGTTTTCCTTTAACTTACTACAGCACTTTGAATGCAGTGTATTGCTGGCAAATGTTTTTGAATAAGTCACATCCCTCTTATCCAACATCAGAAGGGTGGTGTCTGAACAGTCACATCTTTGTTGCAGGATAAATAAAGTAAGATTTGGGGTTTTTAGATCACAAAGTTTTTTTCTAGGAGTACAAATTGTGCAATTTCAAAACAGTCTCTTTTAAATGAGTGAGAGCATATAGGAACTTGCTTTACCTTTAACATATGGAGGGCAAAAGCGGGATAGAAGCCTCCAACATACAGAGTATAGTAATAAATAGTATTACATTCACATTTGAACGTCTAAAATAAGTAAAAAAAAAGTATTGCCTGCTCAGAATACTAAGAAATATTATTACACTGCATTCTGGGAACCTGGGCAGGGACTTGCATTAAAGCTGTGTAATGCAGCAGGCATTTGTTTAAAAGGAGTCATGTTTAAAATGGTATTGGATTAAAATAGTGAAACCTTTGTGAGCTCATTTGCATGTACCTGCCCAGGTTATTTTAGACGTTGAAATGTGAACACAAATGTACTAATTATTTACTTTACCTTTAATAATGTTATATCTTATGATATATTGTGTTATTTATCCACATAACACATACAATATCTGCATGTTTAATTCTTATTATACACAGCTGTCCACATTGTGTGGATCCTACTGAGATAGTTTATCATATCACTTGCGGCGCTTCTGCTTTTATCATATTACAGTCTTGTGTTGTGAGTTCTGCTTGTGTGGATCAACAAAAATAGACAATGGACTGGACAATCTTGTGGTTTTTCTAAGAACAGCAACTAAAGTCGGCTTCTCTTATTGTAAAATGATCACAACAGTATTATTCACTGACTCAAAAGAAATCCGGCAACTAAAATTAACTTACTCTCTTTCTGTGTGTTCATTTAAAATGTTAAATGAATTCTTGCCACTTTAATGTATCTCTTTTTCTTCACAATTTCTTCCTTCCCCAGTCTAAAACCCCTCAACTGCTAAATAACCTGTAACATTCTCCTCCTTTGCTTCAAGCCGATCTTCAGCTCCTTCCTATATCTTTCTTCTCATCTTTCACTATAACCCTACTCGTCTTCTTTGCCCTGCTCAGAGATGCTTCCTCCCCTTTCCATAAGTAATTGTAAGCTCTTCAGAGCAGGGACTATGAAACATACGTCTTTATGTAAAATGCCTGTCTACTGTAATTGTCTTGTACCTGGTATCTATTAAAGGGCCATTTACCTCACTATAAGTGCACTTCATAGTGTGAAAGAGAACACCATTGTATGTTAAAATGATCTATTGTTTATTTAATTACAATAACAACAGCTAAAAATCTGCAGTCATAGCTCTGTTTACAAACACACTCCTGACTGTTCCATGATTAACAACACATGCAGACACCGAGCGGTGAAGACTCCGTAAGCACAAATAATTAATTTCTCTGCACAGGTGAATTTGTGATTTCATGTATTTATTTTCTGAAAAAACACGTATTTAAAACATTCAAAAAGTATTTCAAAATGTTTTAGTAGAACTTTACAGTAGTGTGCTCCAATTTGTGCTGAATTAAGTGTCCCCTTTACGCATTCTGCACATTGATGGGGCTATATAAATAAATATTACATACTAATTAGCCACTGCTTTCAGTCTTTGGTTATGAACTAGACTTGCACAAAAACAATACAATGAACCTAAATGAGCACCGGAGATATCTTTGTGTTAGGGGGAATAAGAAAGGATAACTGACAGCTAAAATATATATTATTTAAATACCATGCAATTGGTATTAGAATGTATATAGTTTTAGATTATACTGTATTTGGAACTTCTACTGTGTCACTTCAAATATTCATGCTTAATTTTACATATAGACTGTAGATTGATAATGTGTATGATAGATGCCATAATGATAAAGCTTTAAGCTTTGATAGCTATTATACTGCATTAAACACTTTCCTGTAAGCAGTGGAAAGATGTGTAGCTCTGAGTACATGCTGCTTTCATTAAGAGCTTGTTATGGGCTCCAAGCTGAGGAAAGAATCCTGCAGTGACTTCATCCGAAAAAGTAAAAGTTCAAAAATATTCCCAATAGTGTCCCAATATGTGGAAATGATGTTCATTAATCATTGTCCAAAATGAAAACTACTAAAAATTCAGATTTTGAAATAAATTAAGAAAAAAAAAATATTCTCTCGAAATTGTAGCTTGCTCCTTATCTTAAGGTAGTGTTTGCCAAACTGTTTGGCCTCTAGACATACTGATGAATCCCAAACCCTATTAAATGCAAGTTGCCAACAGTTGGGGTATATTTAAAAAAAATATTTTAATGAGTTCTATTTTAATCAATGTACTGTTTAATACTATGTGAAGGCATTCTGTGTTTTATAATTGACAGTTTTAATTTAAAGAGCATTTTTTAAGAAGCACTTATTTTGCAGAATTATAATTTGTGAAGAATTGAAGCATTTAATAAAAGAGATTGGAAATGTGTTAAAAAAACATACATATACAAGTATAATGCCAGCATTGTTACAATCACATATACAATCACATATATCCACATTCTGTATAGTGTACATACCGTATTTGCCGGCGTATAAGACGACTTTTTTGTCCTGAAAAACATGCCTCCAAGTGGGTGGGTCGTCTTATACGCCGGGTGCACTTTGTCTGCGCAGAGTTCGTGCCTCCCCCCTCCTCATTCTCAACCCCCCCTCCTCATTCTAATCCCCCCTTCTCATCCCAAACCCCCTCCTAATCCTAAACCCCCCTCCTCACTTTACCCCTCTAAATACCTCCCCCTCTCCCTTTCCCCTCACTTACCTGCTTCTGCTCCGGCCTCTGCTCCTTCTTGACCCGGCGCGCATGTGACGTCACATGCGCGCCACGTCATTAGCATATACCGGGAGCCGGCACCCGGTATATGCTAATGACGTGGAGCGCATGTGACGTCACATGCGCACCCGGTATATGCTAATGACGTGGAGCGCATGTGACGTCAAATGCGCGCCGGGTCAAGAAGGAGCGGAGGCCGGAGCAGAAGCAGGTAAGTGAGGGTAAAGGGAGAGGGGGAGGTATTTAGAGGGGTAAAGTGAGGAGGGGGTTTTAGGATGAGGAGGGAGGTTGAGGATGAGGAGGGGGGTTGAGGTTGAGGAGGAGGGTTGAGGAGGGGGTTGAGGAGGGAGGATAAGGTTTGGGGGAGGTTGAGGATGAGGATGGGGGGTTGAGATTGAGGAGGGATTTTGAGTGGCAATGTTGGGGGGTCGTCATATACGCCCAGTCGCTTTATACGCCGGAAAATACGGTAATAAGATGCCTGAACTTGAGGAGATAAGGCTGATCACACATTAAGAGGAACACAAAAATAAAAACTCGCAAATGTCCTAAAATTCTCAAAAGTGTACTAACCTATTTGAGCTGAAGAATTAATATATACTGCCTTGTTAACGGGATACTGAAGTCACCATTTGCTCTATTTCATTTATTTTTAAAATTGATCAAGAATTGCTATTGTCAGTTGATATGTTGGGAATGATTGTACTCTGGCCTCTATAGTTAAATGGGAGAACAGGGGTATTAGTACTAAGGTAGAAGGTGGGGATGATTCTGGCATTCAACCTAGTTAGCTAGTTAATGATTGGAAATAGAGGTCCCTTCCACCATGGAATGAATAGTAGAAGTGGTTAATAACAATTGAGAATTGGAGAAAGGTTTTCAGGGATTGGATACAGTGACTATAAAAAACTATTACAAATGGACATTTTGGGATGAATATATGCATCATGAGTAAGTAGTAGACTTAAGAGTAGATTGTAGTTCCCTTCTAATATGTGAATGTTTGGAGGTTGATTAATAATCTTATTTATAATCAGTATTTGTGATTTATGGATACCTACTGTTAATGTTTGTACGTCGGAATAATAAAAATATATTTCCATGTTTGGTTTAAGCTGTATTGCTTTCTCTACCCCTTCCTTAACATGTCTCAGTGGGTAAATACTTTATACTCTTTTCTTTTTTTTAACATTAATATTTTTCAAATAGTTAACATAATAATTTTAAATATATTGAAAATGCCCTGTCTCATAACACCCGTTTTAGTGTATATACTATACCTATATACTATACCTACATTCATAACACAGAGTGCACTAATCCAGCAACAACCAAACCAAAATTAATTCTGACAGTATTAGTACTTGCATGCTGTCCAAATTTTTAAAAAGAATAAAAATGTTAGTTTGTTGTATGATTGTAGTCTCAAAAAAATTGCACATACAAAACAAAATGTTCCATGATACACACACACTGGACTCACACTTGGTACTCGTCATTAATTGGTTCCAGAAGGAACGTTGAGTGGTGAAAAGGACGAGTACCAAGTTCCTATAAGGAGTAATGTAAATTGACCCATACAAGCACAATGAGTACCAAGGTAAAAGATGAGTGCTGAGGCATTCTTCCTTGCCAACAGGTGTTGAATGCCATATTCGACGAGTTTTGAGGTGGCGAGTGGCAAGGTACCACCTGTATATATATATATATATATATATATATATATATATATATATATGTTTATATATATATACTGTATATACACATATATACACACATATATACACTACAGTATTACACTGCATTATTATTACTACCACATATGAGCCATTATAGTATTATTATTATTATTCATCAGGGATCTCGGTTACATACAAATCCAGTTTAATGACGTATATCTCATCCTTAACCCGGGGACTGCCTATATATATATAAATTTGGCATTCAGCACATTTTGACCAGGAAAAATTCCTCAGCACTTGTCGTTTATATGAAACTACTTACTGAAATATAAATATATAAAAATATATAACTTAAAAGAAGATAAAAATGACGGGAAGAATTGAACTAAGGCCTCCAAAGCCATTGACACTAAACAGGCTAAAACTAACTCATGCAAACTTTTGCACACCTACATATCAAATATTATAATTGTCGAACTACGAGACGTCGTCACGCTTTGCGTGATGCGTATGACTTCGGCGATGATCGCCAAAGGTGCTCATCGTTTGAGAGCCTCGCTTGCGAGCCTCACTTAGCGAGGCGAGCCGTTAACTCACAGCACTAAAACTTGCAGCACTTGGGCAATGAGCGCCAAAGGCGTGCATTGCCTGCGAGCCTCGCGAAGCGAGATGAACAGAGGAGCCAAAGGAAAAAAAATACAAGACCCAGGACTTTGAAAAAAAAATACGCAATAGGAAAAATACGAAGTTAACGGCCGAACCGCGCAAAGCAGGAAACACACAAAAAATACAAAGAAAATACAACAAAAACATCACACACAGCATGGGGGAACAGCCAGGACATCTGGGAGTGAGGTGGAACGCGAATTTAAGTCGATTTCGGAGAGTTTCGGCACTCGAAAATCAACTAAGCAAAAAAAAAAATGTTGGCTAAAAAAAAAATGAAACAAGGCTACACAACCTGGAACCTGCAAAACACAGCCAACCGTGTACCACTTTCACACAGGAACCTACGAGGTACAAAATACATTATTACAAAGGACGACAAATGCTCGCAAACCGCTTAACACATAGACAATACACGTTATTTTACAATCCTAACTTGCAACTAACAACATTCCGCATCTACAGTAGCGCTTTACACAAATAAACCAACGGTTTGCCCTCGCGCACGCAGCCTATTTGTAATGCACAGTTGGGACATTTATAACACTATCTCCTCTGGACATTATATGCTGCAGGACAAGCGAATAGAGGTGCTATGCGCGAGGCTCGCAATGAACGCCAAAGGTCCTTAGAGTATAAAAAGCTTAACATTGTGTGCCAAACAGCATTACCATGGCTTCAAATTTTATTGACAGTAATTTTTTGACGGGCAAGTCGCTAGTTTTATATACAAGAGAATATGAGAATATGCTTGATTGCTTTTAAGTCGTAAGTTGAAAGATTTTTCTCTACTACCACCTGAAACACGAGGAGCTCACACTTGTTTGCATTAGTTTAACTGTTTTTACTATTGTGACTTGTTCACTGTTATGTCTTTTTAATAACGTTTGTATTTTATTAAAAGCAATCCAAGGAAGTACACACTTTCCTAGTAATATGGATATTCAGTTTTGCTGGATGAGTAAACATGTTTACATAGACTTCTATCTTTCCTAAAATTAACAAAATATAGTAGATAAAACCAAAGATGGATTCATCTTTTCTTTGAACAGTATCAAAATGTTAAATATGCATTTACTGTTAATAAAAAAAAAAAAAAAAGCCTTTACGTCGTATTAAACAGTATATTCATTAAAATAGAAGATTCACAGAAGTCATTAGAATATTCTTAAAAAAAAAAAAAACACCCCAGCTGTTTTGGCAACCTGCAGATAATAGGGGATGATAGTCCCGGGTTTTATCACTATGTGTACAGGCAAAATAGGGCTCCAGGTTTTAAACAGTTTGGGAAACCCTGCTGTATATGTATATCTAAGTTTCCCTGTTTTTACCTTTTTCTAATGTAACACATGCTGCTTATATCAGAAACACACATTACATTGAGTCATTCTATACACACTCACATTTATTTTATTTAAAAATAAAATGTGTTTTTCACACCCCCAGAGCTGCTTACATACCTACCAATAGAAATACTGCATTTGGGTACGGTTTTGAAACCAATACTAACCTTCAATCCAACAGCAACACAATGCAGAAATCCACAAAGCACTGGTGAGTTGCATCATTTAACGGAGGAGACAGAGGAAACAAGACTACAAATGCCATGATAATTTGCTGAAGATGCTGTACCTGCCTCTGATCAGCCAAAATACATTTTTAATTGTATGCTAATTTTAGCAGGGCTCTACAGGGATGTTAACTTTCAAAATAAACTGCTAGCAAACTCATAAGATTTAGGAAACTTTAGGGTTAGGTTAATAATGTTTATTTTTGTATTTTTTCATGCACAGAAATGTTTTTATACACTATTGATTCTTCTCTATCAGATGCACTCATAATCCATGAAACTTAAATATGCCTTTAACTGTTCTTGGGGGCTTGCTCCCTGTAGGCCAATGTGCACGAACATAACATAGCTGGATGTGACATACTTGCCTGTTTGGTTAATTTAATTTTAAACAGGTTTTTCTTTATATTTTTTCATTCAAAATGCAACTTTTTAAGTGCAAGAAAAGAAACAGTTGTGTTTTATGTCCCTTTAATACATTTTACTAGTTTTTATTTGTATATATACATATTCTGTTGTATTGTAGATTGCATTAAAGGATAACACAGGTCCCCATATTATGATGATGATATGATGATAATATAAGGAGCACGTTAGAATTACAAGAGAGGAAGCCATAGATAATGAATATTAGTACTTATTCATTTTAGCAGTATCTGTTGTTTTGTTTGTTTGATGTATGTTTATTGGTTGTTTTCTTGCACAAAGAACAACTAGCTGGCAACATAACAATTCTGTATTTCAAACAAAATTATATATCCTAGAAACATATATATAAACACATATTTTCCAATCAGCACACTATTATGAAATTATTACATGATCACTGAATGTATTGTAATCGGTGATGTATATAATAAAAATACAACAGCTAGGCATTTCCATTCAATGTTTGCATGTATAAAATACCCTTGCAGTACCAACAATGAAAAATAAATGCATGTCTTGTGGTAGAAAACGATCGATAAGCTGAAGAATAAACCAGTAAGGGGACTGCAGCTTTAAGTAGTTAGCTCTGTCCCCATATGGCTCCCCAGCCTACGTGATGGCAGACAGTACATTCCCAAATCCTTCTGCCAAGTGAAAATGAGAAACGATTTTAGTCTAGAAATGATTGAGGTGGTTTTCTCTAATCAAATTAAAGCAGCTAAATGTTCTTTTCAAAGGTAACTGTCGACTCGGCAGCTGTATGCAAACGACCACATCAAATGTGGACAGAAAAAAAAATGTCGATAGACTTCTGTCCCTTCAATTGCTTTGCTCTGTCTACAGAGGAAACAAAAGCAGCAATGCGGCTGCTTATTACATGTCCTGAGGAAGGGACTAGCCTCCCTTAACTCCTTTTCTGCCAGAATTAAAAAAACACTATGGGCCTTATTCTATTATTGGCCGTAAAACGGCCGTAAGGCTGCGATTCCTTGCGGGGGTTCCGTTATCTTGCAATTCTATTAAACGGCCCCGCAAGGATCTCCCCTTACGGCTGGCCGTATATCTTGCAACCGGCCGTAAGCTCAGAAATCTTTAGAGTCAAAAATAAATTCAAGACAGCACTGTAAAGCTCTGTAAATGCTAGGGATCATATTGGGGGACATGAGGATTAATAGCAACCCCCTCTCAAGCTCGCACATCAGCCCAAATCCGAGTTTACATTAACTCTTTATTTTCCGGCCGCAGCGTGGGCGGGTCTGAGGTGCTCCAAGCACTCTGGACCTTTTACATGTATATTTGACATATATAAGAAAAAATTGTTTTAACGGATTTGAGTGTAGGGGAATGTTGTGCTATTTTTGCTAACACCTACAATCACTTTATAGTCTCCTCAGAGTGCAGGATGGCTTTATTTTGGCTTTATTATGTGCTTAATTGGTGCTAGCGGGACCTTTTTCCTGCAAGTAAGCAGCGGCTCGCTTTTAGCCTTGCAGAGAGGGTTCCCGGAGTAATAGAATAGCAACTGGGCTTTTCTTGCGGCCGAAACTCTTGCGGCCGTTTTAGATCAAAGGCTTTCCTCCGGCGCGAGCGGCCGCAAGAGATAGCAAGGCGCCGGCCGCAAGCCTGCCGGAATCCCTGGCCGGAGGGGAATAGAATAGGCGAATAGCTTGCGGCCGGTCCTTGCGGCCCCGCATCTCCTACGGCCGGTAATAGAATGAGGCCCTATGCGTGTATGACAATGGTGTAAGCACACCCGTTCTAGGAAATCATTTCTAAGATATTCAGCGCAGTTGCTGCTAAGGTGCATCTTCATATGCTAATTTGTAGCCCTCCCTTAGTTTTTCTTTTTACTAATATACCTAAAGAAAGTTTTATCACCCTTTTTTATTGATTGTGCAATCTTCTATTCTGCAAGGGTTTAGCCCATCTGTTTTGCTTGCCTCTGTTTGGTTCTATAATTCTCTATCATCCTCTGACTGAGGTAGCTTTTTGGATTTACAAATGGTTGCCGCCAGATTTTTTATTTTACTTTTAGTTTGGTTTTCTTTATCTTTTCTATTTCTGAGCATTCCTAATAGAGTGTGAGGTAGCATCGCCAATTACTTGTTTCATGTTGCCTCTATTTCAGGGAGTGAAGAGATCGGGGGCCTCATTCAATTGTGATTTGGCCAATTGAATAGGGCTCTATATAAGCACATAGCATATTTTTTTACAGAAGTTTTTAGTTAGTGAACTTCTATCCAAAAGCAAGGTCTTCACTAACTAAAAATTTCTGTAAAAAAATATGCTCTGTGCTTATATAGAGCCCTATTCAATTGGCCAAATTGTAATTGAATGAGCCCCCTGGACTTTATATAGCCAGTGCGATGATTGCAAAATAGCAATTAATTGTTAAAAGGCACAGTAAAGTTTAATATTTTTTTTTTATTATCAAGCCTCCCCTAAATATTTTTTAGAAAGCCCTTTATAAGATAATTTAAGATGTCCTTTAAAGTGCTTGATAAGTGTGGGTCATAACATTTGGTTAGACCTTTTTTGCATCTACAAACACTAATAAGTAGATTGTGTCGATAATTAGCATATCAAATCAGCTAATTAATTTCCAGAGTCATACATTTACATAATAACAAGCAATGCTGAATAACTTAAGAATGAGCTACTTTAAATTGTTAAATTCAAAAGTTTCCCCAGTTTTTCATGCTCTTTAAGAATAAATTAAAAAGACAACTTGATTTTGGGATGAGCCCCTTTAAGGGGAAGGTGGCACACTGAAGAGGTTTTCGTTTGACTTACTGTACTTAAATATAGTTCAAATCCAGATAACTTTCAGCATATTATTATGGACGCTCATTATACACATTAGAATACAGTATATGCCTTCTTTTCATGGACCCCGCCACCTTACCTTATCACAATGAATAAATCCTAGGTAGTAGCTTTCGCAAAAGCCGAGCCATTAACTCCTTCAAATCTGTTCACACGGTCCTTAGCTCTATTGAATGTGTTGGTGCTTATTAAATAAATGGTAATAATACTATATATTGCTATACAAAATTAAAAATATGAGAGCTTTAGAGAGTGGATCCGAACCAGGGTCTTTAAGGAAAACCACCCGTCCAGGTTTTGAAGATTTACCTTCTTTAATTCAGGTTTGCGAATCATTTCTATTAATTCTTCCTGGCCTGATGGTATGCCTTGAGGATATCAGTTTTTATATCTATGCAACTAAATTGTGCCAAATATTTGGCTCTGTTCATGTTGGACATAATAATAATAATAATATTACAGTTGTGCCCATTTTTACCTGGCTGTGTACTGTGAATGTGAGGCCCTTTGACTAATACAGTTTGGCCATCACATTCATATCATATGTACTAATTAATGAAGTGTTAGAGAACTTGTGTAGCTGTCAATTCTAGTACATATTGCAACAGGGGTGAATACATGTCCACATTCCTTATACTTTATACAAGGTTTCTGAAATTGAGAAAATAAGGCTGATCAAACATTAGGAGTATCATAGGATAATACTAGAAAAACAGGTATAAACTGTAAGGAGTGCATATAAATCAAAGGCAGTTCTGCAGTGCATGGGCAGCTGGTCATTCATTCCTCTAGTGCACAAGTATCACAATTTCTACTACTCGCAAAATATTGCAGCAGATCACTTCTTTCCTGCAGAGCTGGCACAATATCATTTATTTTAATGATTCCACTATTGTTCTGATGACACCAAATCTAGCACACAAAGGTAAAAAATGATAAAAAATACACAAACAAGTATGCTGAAATCTGTTTTAGATGATGACATAATTCTGGACACTGCAGTTCTTTGATAACCGAGAGGCTGTCTCAGCCCAGTCCCCTTCACTATATGGACTATGCACGCAAAGCAGCTCATTGGCTGTGTAGTCAAGCTTCCATCTTAATTATGTCAAGGGCTACACAAGCAATAAGTGATACTGCCTATAACTTAGCAAAGTCTTGTTAAATGTAACATATTTAAGGAGCATTCCCACATAATTTGATGTCCATGAATCTAACTGCAGTTTTCTTAAAGTTCACTTTTCTTTAATGTGAATAAGGCTGCCCTCTTCTCCCAGATATGGAAGCAGATTGAAATAATGCTGAAGTAGGCTTAATAATACAAATAATAATAATAATATACATTTATTGGAATACTTACAATTTTAAATATCTATTAGATAACTGTAAACGTGTCCTATTTTTATTTATCTAAGTATTATTGATTGTGTAATTTTTAGCTGGACAGTAAGTTTTGCTCCTGTGTTTAAAATGAAAATGTTTATCTAACAGACAGTGTCATGCTGCATGCCACTGGGTATCAAGTGCTGCAACTAAAGCAATGTAATTATTCCTCAGCACTGCCACGGCTCTAGTCATCTGTAGTCTGACTCATGGGAAGTGTTTTGACTCATGTCAGCATCAAAGATATCTGACCAGTAGAATCATTTTTATGATTAAAATGTACTCTTCTTAAAGGGATACAGTCATGGAGGAAAAATGGTTTTTAAGAGAATTATTAATTCTACTTCTGTAAAAGAGAGCACTGCAAATATGTGAATTCAATGTATCTTTAAGATTTTGGAATGACGTTTAGGTTCACCAGCCTTGGGTATTATTGACATTCTGTGTGGGGATCTCATACATGCAGCCCCTTAGATAGGCCTTCTGTGGTAAAAAGAGTTATCCAAGAAAGAATGGGAAAAATACTTAGTTGGCTACAGGAAATGTTTGCAAGCTATTATTTTTAACAAAGGAGGTGTTACTAGTACGGAATGACAGGGTGCAAAATATGCCTTTGGTGTGGCCAACTTAAGGTTTATAGAGGAATCCAGACAGGGACCCCTTTCCCACTGTTCATAGGAAGATCACTGACTAAATGAATGGAGGCCAACATGTACATGTGGTTCTCCCATTCAGAAAATTCCTTCATATTTCAAATGGTGTAATATAATAAACAAATGCCCCAGTAAAGATAGCAATTATTAACAATAATCCTAATAGTGGGCTTTGTTGGAGGCTTTGTAATCAGCAGGGGACGCACAAACATATTTGGTGGGACTGTGACCCCATTAAGAAACTTTGGAGTTGGATTTTTGAATATATTTCTAAAATTTGCGGTAAAATCATTAAGCCGACATGTGAAATGGTTATTCTTTTCATCATGGACAATAGGCTTAAGATGGAAGAACAAGCTTTAATTATACAGGTAGTCTCAGTAGTCAAATGGCTTATTGCCAAACGCTGGAAATCAGAACTTATTCCATCACTGAATGAAGTATTAACAAAGAATGAGAAAGGAATCTATATGACATGGGCATTGTTTTATCCAGGGTTAACAGTTGGCTGATTTGGGATAAAAATTTCCATTCTTTAAACTCATAAGACATAACCCTTTTTTTTTTGTATGACTGCAATTAATCTTGTATTTGTATATTTGTGTTTTGTATAATTTTGTAATATCTGTTTGTTATTTGTAGAAACTGAAGTAAAATAAAAATATAAAAAAAAATGCTTAAATCTAAAAACAAAATCTAGTGTGACATGTATGATTACTTGTTAAACATGTACAGGGATTTGAAACGAAAAGTACACATATCAGTTTACAATGTTTTTATATATTAAGACATATCTGACCACCACCTAGTAAAAATGAACAAACCAACATTTTCCTTAATATTATTTATTTAACAAAAACATCAGCTAAATTCCACATCAGTAAAGAAGCTAATTCCAATCAGGTTATCATGTGTTCTAAATATGATTAATTGATCATTAGGAATTGGTGCCATCTGTATATAAAATCTGAAACATTATCAGTTTCGTCAGGAATATTTAGGTTGGTGGTAATACATAAATCCAAGGTCAAAAAATATCCATAACAGTCCTAGAGAACGGGTTTTTTTTTTGGTACTCATCAGCTCCGGGAAGGGTTATCAAGCCATTTTAAACAGCCCAACATTCCACAATGGGAAATAAATCTACAAGATGGCTACCATACTAGTATTGGGTGTATCCTAAAATAAACTGCATGATCCTGCCAGAAGTCACAAAAAAACCCAAAAGGTACATTCAGGGATGTATAGACTTCTGCCAATGCAAGGAACATCTTACTCCATGAGTCTATCATTAGGAAAAGACTGAACACGTACAGCTTTTGTTGAAGAATAGACTGAAGAAAATATTATCTTTCTAACATTATTGCACTAGTTTGGTTTGCAAAAAGCATTTGAATGAAGAAAATGCTCCTAGAACAATGTCCTCTGGACAGATGATACCACAGTTTTATTATTTACACAATGATACATCTAGTGAAAACCAAATACTGCTCATACCAAGCACCAAGCATGGCGATGGAGTCAGGGCTACTATTTTTTTCAGAATCTTCAAGTAACTATAATTATTTACTATGTTCTTGTCCATGTTTATTTTGATACTAATCACAATTATATGCTTTAACTGCATTACATCTTCGCATTAAAGATATATAAAAGTTCAATGGATTATGAATGCATAGAGGAGAATCAGAAGTATATGCAAACATTTGCATGAAAAAATCCCAAAACAAACATCAATAAACTTACCCGAGTTTGCACATGTTTTCTGGCAACTGATTTTGAGAAGGAATGCCTCTGAAAACCCAGGGTAAATTAGCAGAAAATTCACAATTCATTCTGGACAGTCAAAGGCAGTAACAACTTTGTAGCAATGTCTCTGTACTAGTCTCTGCAGCAAAGCATCATGGAATGGGTAGTCTTATCTTCCCATCACAAGGAAGGAGTGCTGCACTGTGCTGCTGTTGGCTTGGAGACTAGTATAGCATTAAAAAAGCAAACCAAAATGAAGTGTTTCTATTGGTAGGTATCAATCTGGTGCCTATGTAGGCAGCTCTGGGGCGTGGAGATCAATTGTTTTAAATAAAATAAAACTGTATGTATATAGAATGACTCCGTGTAATATGTGTTTCTGGCATTAGCAGTATTTGTTAGATTAGAAAAAGTTAAAAACGGAGAAACTTCCATATGCCTTTAAGCTCACTTTGTTTAAACTTAACATCAGCTGCATTACTTTACTTTTAAGATTTATTATATCAGAAGACGTATTGTGTCTGTCACAAATGACCAATTAAGTAGACAAATCAACTGTTGTTTAGTCCCTGTGATACAGATATAGAGTTAGTGCCTGCGCATGTTTATTTCACAGAAATTAAAGCCTATGTACTATTCACAGAAATGACAGCATACTGTGAATTCCTGTGAATTATTGCCGTTTGTATCTCAACATCCTAACGTTGCCAGGCAACCGTAGAACGCCATATCGGAACATATTGAATATATAGAAAACACGGCAACCAAATACAGGAGTGGATCAGGTCAAATGACCTCAAGTATACCTAAGTTCTAACACATACTGCTTATATCAGAAACACCCATTACATTGAGTCATTCCATACACACACAGATTTATTTTATTTTAAAAAAATGCCTTTGCTGCAGGGACTGAGTCTCTAGATACTGCAACAATATTGTAGCTGCCTGTGATTGGCCACAACAAATTATAAATGTTATGCTAATATAGCTTGAGATGTCAGGGGAGTTGCTTCTCAAAATCAACTGCCAGAAACTGAAGACATTTGCAAACTCTAGGGTAATTATTTTTTTATTTTTTTATTTTTTTAAGCAAAACAATATTTGCATACACTACTGATTCTCCTCTATCAAATGCATTCATAATCCATGAAACTTCCATATACCGCCAACATAGTACATAATACTCTTTACATAGTACTTCTATTTAAACTTTGTGGGGGAAAACAAAAATCAAATTTAGATTTTTCAAAATAGCACCAACACATACTGAATAACGGAGCTTAAACTGCTATTTTGAGAGTCTCAGGACATATAAAGGCAATTTAAAGGGGCCAGAGCATTTAGTGCACCCTTTGTTAGTTCAAGAAGTAGAAGATCAACAATAAATCCATGTATAATTAAAATACATCTTACCTGCTTGCAGTGCTAATCTGTTTCCTTTCCCTTCCCATCGCATGACTCACATTGTTTGTCCAGGACTCTAACAGAGGAGATTCTTTTATTTGGTTGGTTTCTTATTGCACTAAAAATAGTGCAATAAATAAATAAATAATATCATTAATGACATCATGGGGGGGCATGGATACCATACCACGGGAGATAAGTCATAACGTCTGAATAATTAAACAGCTACCAGATGAAAGGAACATGTCTTCCAGATAGACAATGGGCCTCATTCTATTATCGGCCGCAGCCGTTGCGGGGCCGCAAGGACCGGCCGCAAGCTATTCGGCTATTCTATTCCCTTACGGCCGGGGATTCCGGCAGGCTTGCGGCCGGTGCCTTGCTATCTCTTGCGGCCGATCGCGCCGGAGGAAAGCCTTTGATCTAAAACGGCCGCAAGAGATTTGCAATTCAATTGCTCCGGGAAACCTCTCTGCAAGGCTAAAAACGAGCCGCAGTTACTTGCAGGAAAAAGGTCTCGCTAGCACCAATTAAGCACATAAAATAGCTCAAATAAAGCCATCCTGCACTTTGCGAAGACTATAAAGGGATTTTAGGTGTTAGAAAAAATAGCACATAATTATCCTGTACTCAAATCCGTAAAATATTTAATTTTTAATATCCGTAAAATATACATGTAAAAAGTCCAGAGTGCTTGGAGCACCTCAGACACACCCACGCCGCAGCCGGCAAATAAACAGTTAATTTGAACTCGGGTTTGGGCTGATGTGCAAGCTTGAGAGTGGGTTCCTTTTAATCCTCATGTCCCCCAATATGATCCCTAGCATTTACAGAGCTGTACAGTGCAGGCTTGAATTTATTTTTCAGTTTTTATATTTCACAGATTACGGCCGGTTCCAAGATATGCGGCCGGCCGTAAGATGAGATCCTTGCGGGGCCGTATAATAGAATCGCGAGTTAACTGAACCCTCGCAAGGAATCGCAGCCTTACGGCCGATTTACGGCCGATAATAGAATGAGGCCCAATGTGAGCCATGTGAAGGGAGAGAGATGGCGAAGGACTCAGCACCTTTACCTGGCACCTATATTGGCCCTTTAAAGGACCACTGGAGCTTCATAAAAACATCACATGTTAGTGAAGAATGTAGCAAACTAACAACAGAGCTCAATAGAGATCTTATATTTTATTTCAAAAGTCCTTTAGTGCTTAAAATTATTTTGTCTGCTTCTGTCCCATAATAAAAACTCCCTTTATGTTTCATATTACCTTTATATTTTTAGTGAAGTTTGATTTACTGTACATCTAAATACAGTTAAAACTGCAGGGTCACTTGAAAAATGACAGTTAATACATTTTGCCAATGAAAAATGCCAAGAAACCTTTTCACATTGCTTGCGATTTCCTGCTTCTGACATATATCTGCACACCTCCTACTCTGAGTAATCTTCACTAAATTTGCATCATGTCAATTCAGTTTTGAATCATTCCTGGGTATTTGAATCATTCCACTAAAGGGGAACTACTGTAGAAAACCCCAAATGGACTGTTATGCTCATTTTGTCATAAATTATTAAGATGATTAACAAAAATAGAGGAAAATATGACTAAGTTTACTTTAAATGTGCCTTTTCTAGCATTTTTTGTTAAAAACAATAAATGTTCACTTCAAGCTATGAAAAAGCTAAAATTGGGGATTTTGAAAGGGCCACTTAATGCAGTTCAATGTGAAGCACACCAATGTAAAGATCTCTTAACAGCATGTTTGAAAAAAAATGTATTTTTTAAATCTTTTTCTTTTTTCATTGAGATATTTATTGATTAAATGTATTTAATTGGCAAGTTGCCAGACATAAGCTCAAGAGCAGAGAGCAAAGGAAAACTAGAGTTAACTCTTTATAAATTCATCTTTGCATAGAAAGGAGTGTTAGAATATTTGAAATAAGTTACTTGTGGGTTAACTGCTGGGCTGTAGGATTCCTGAATGCCAGGAAAAACATATAAATCATTGTATGCATTATATGCAGATGTCATTAATTATGGCGTAGTCAGTGTGTTTGTAAACAGACCTAAACCTTCCATTTTTTTAACTATTATAAATGTAATAAAAGAAAAAAAAATAGATAATTTTAACATAAAATATTGTGCTCTTTCACAAGATCCCATTTGAATGTCTAAAATTAGTTAAACAATGTATTTTCTGCTCAGGTTTTCCCAGAAATACACTAAATGCATTGTACACTACACAGCTTTTACATAGCTTTAACCATATCATAGGATGGGTTATGCACAAACTTATTTTTAAAGTGAATGGAATATAATCTTGGGAATGTTATCCTTACACTCGCAAGCATCAAGGACAAACTAATTATGTGCACAACAAAAAATAATAAAAGTATTATTTTACAGAATAGTCACAACACACAACAATTAATAAGAATACTTTTCTTTCCAAGCAAAGTTTTCAGGTTCTTGCAGAAAAAATATGTATTGTGTTATACTGATTTAATCTACCAGATTTTACGATGAAAAGTGAACATTTCTAAGAATATCACAGGAAATGTAATATGTAAAAACAACCACCATCCGAATATCACATTTTATATATATACAACAGGAGGATATGTGTTCTGTTAAGTGACGTTAGGTAGATGCTATCATGGATATCTCAACCATTAAATTCATTTTCAAATTTTCCTTCTTGGACCAACAGAAATGCTCTGAAAATCTTATCTCTAGTTTAGGACACCTTTTTGTGCACTGCTCTCTCTTCTAGGTTTTATATAGTTTGTATTACAACTCACACTACTTACTAGTTACATTTCCAGTCTTATAGCAGTGGTCTTCCAATTTTTTGTCTAAACTGAAGAAATCTGCAGTCGACAAACTTGTGAACTCCTTGAGGGGCAATTTACCATGCTGACACAGAATGATTATGTTCCATGTTTTCATTTGCTGACATTTGTAACTTCCAAAAATATAATTTAACAAGGTGTTAACTGAATGTCCCATGCTAAACTAAAGCAAGGAAAGCATGGTAACCTTAGAGATGTCTTATCCTGAAATTAGATACATACCTTTCCTATGATGTAGACACTTGTACTGAAAGTTTTATACCATCTCCAACATTAAAGGGACATGAAAAATATTTTTTGTATACATTTAAAAGAGCATGTTTTGCACAATATCAAAGTGTTGTACTGCATGACAATATATATATATTCAAGGTATATGTAAGTGTACCTGTTTTTAACTTTTTCTAATCTAACATATGCTACATATGCTATATTGAGGCATTCTATACACATACAGATTTATTTAAGAAAAAAAATGGTTTCCACACCCCCAGAAGTTCTTACTTAGGCACCTCATACTAACCAATAGAAAAAGTGCATTCAAGTACATTTCTAATAGTACCCTTCAAGCCAACAGCTGCAACGTGCAGAGATCCAGAGCAGCAAAGCCTGAGCTGCTTCCTTGTGGTGGGAACAAAAGACTACACATCCCATGATGCTTTTCTGCAGAGACTAAATTCCCAGACATCAATGTTGTAGCTGCCTCTGGTTGGTTACAACTAATCATGAATTTTATTCTAATTTAGCTTGGATTTCAGGGGAGTTCCTTCTCAAAATCAACTGCCAGAAAGCTGAAGAAATTTGCAAACATTAGGGTAAGTTTGTTAATGTTTATATGGGGATTTTTTTAATGCAAATTTTTTTTTTGCATACACTACTGATTCTCCTCTATCAGATGCATTCATAATCCATTACACTTCTATATACCTGTAAGTAAAACTAAAAAGAAGTGCATAGAGCATACGTACATTTGTTGAATTCATTTGCAGAAAGGTATGACTCATACAGCTATATTACTGCTCTCAAATTAGTTAAACATTTGAATTTTGTTTTCTGCTTTGAGATCATCATTTGAAAACAGAAAACACACAGTTGTACATTATCAAATATTTTGTTAGATGCCACAATGAAAAACGGCTTTCAGTGTCCCTTAAACCAAAGGCAGTTCCAAAACTTGAAGGACAAGAAAGACAATATCATAAGATGTAGAATTACATCTGTATCATTTTACTCAAAAAATGTAAGTCGCAAAAATGTAAGTACGTGGTGTCCGTGTGGAAAAGATTATCCTACATTTCAGTATCCCTCATTTCCAGCAATGTGTGCAGAATCCACTGTTTATATATTCTATTAGCCTGGGGATTATTGACTGATGTGTATGTTGGCTCCATTTATTTAGTATTCTAGGATTTATTGAAGAGCAATGAGCACATTTTAAGGAAACCTGAAATAGAAAAAACTGTGTTTTCTCTTTCTAAGTATGTTTAGATGCTATTATATATCACTGAAAAGTCAATTTGCAGCCAGTATCTGTAACTGATATTGTCAGTTTTAGATTGACAAAACACTATATTTTGCATAACACTGTGCACAAAAGTGGATTACCAGGATATACAAATGTATAATATGGAAAACACACATCCTAGTTCAATTTTTATACAGGGTCCCCGCCAAAGCAAGGAGGAATGTTATAATAAGTCCTCTAATTCCTTAAAAATTTCACTTCAAGCTAACTTCCATCCTTCTAGAGATTATTTTGCTATACACTGGCACAGTTTTTGAATTATAGTTTCATCTTGCACTGTTCAGTTCCTTTCACTTTTCATATGACTTTGCTCACACCCCACAACAGATTTGCCCCTTCTTTTCACTTTCTTTGCCAGAAGTCTGCACTGCCATTTTCTTTAGAAGACCATGCATTCACCCCAATCCACTTAAAAAACTCCAACGCTCAACATATCACATTATAAATTATTGCTTCAATGTAAATACCACCACTTTCCTCACCCAGCTTCACTGACTTAAAGGGCCACAAAAGTCACCTAAATGTGCTCTGAACCATTAGATAGAGGGTGAAACATCATAGTGAAAAAGTGGTTTAATTTTGAAAATTGATGAAGAATTGGTGGAGTTATGATCAGCTGAAATCTGCCTGTTTTAGTGAGCTGTGTCTTGAATTAGTAATGTACCGCGCAGAACAATGATTAATTAATTAGATTCAGGTGCAAAAGCTTTCAGTGAGTGAATCAGGCTGTGGCTGACTCTTTGTAACTTCTTAGATATGTTCTAGCTGCACAATTAATATCTGGAGCAATAGTTCAGTTAGTTAAGCAACTGTCTCTGAATCCAAAAGTTGTTTTATTCTACCCAAAAGCTAGTTTTTTTTTTACTGTTTTAAAAATCAGACATATATATATTTAGGTTATATAATAAAACATTTCTCAGCATGGGCTGATGTTGTCTTGTGTTTCTATATGTGAATAATAATTATGTGAACATTTCTGTACACACACATATATATATAGCTCACAGTTCACTTAATTATTCAATATAAATATATATAGTTAAAAAAATGAATTTAGTTTAGCATTTACACACAGTTTTTACAGCAGAGTGTGTTCGTGTAGTGGAAAGTGAGTTTCATAAAATGTTTTTCAAGTCATTGCTTCTAATTCAATGACTTCCACTTTTTTTTTTTTATTAAATAATGCATTTATTAATATATATATATATATATATATATATATATATATATATATATATATATATATATATATATATATATACACATAAATAAATAATATATTTTTTTATTTAAAAAAAACAAGTTGAAAGACACAGGATTTAAACCCATTTAAACCCATGACTTGGCAATTAAAATACATATGAATATTATGTAAATCCCTAATACAATGTGTTGCAGTTACAGTCCCCAACCCTATTATTTATGCAGGCTCTGGTGGGACGGCTTAAAGAGCTAAACTAAAATGACAATATCTAAGTCAATTCTTGATCAATTTAAAAATGTAAACACATTTTCGACATGATTCTACACCCTCCGACTGATGGTGCAGAGCACATATGGTGACTTTTGTGGTCCTTTAATGTCTACCGCTGTTGTCTATTCCTACACACAACCAGTCTCTATGTTATGTACTATAACTGGTCTCCTCTATGCATATTACATCAAAATTACTCAAAATGGGAAGAACAGAGAAAACAGAGAAGCATCTACTGCTAAATAAAAATGTGATGGAATTAATATATTTTTTCTAACTCATTGTACTTCTTAGACAACAAATTAACAGATTCTAAATCTATCATACCTCAGTTAATTTAGACAAAAATGAATAGAATCACACTGTATAATGGTGCTATTCAACTCACTGAAATACAAAATAAAATGTAGTTCTTCTGAAAAGGAAATATGGCTTGAAGATTGTATAGTGTCATTATCATAATCACAAAATAATTGAATGCATTTGATCTTGTTACTGATATGTGACTGGGCAAAAATATGTAAGAGGAAAAGAAAAAAATAGTTCATATCTGTGGTACATATTATAAAAATGCAGATTACCTTATTATTTATATATTTTGTTATTGAAACATTAGTCTACAATGTGGTTTTAAACATAACACAATATAGATTATGAATTTAAAGGGATATGTAAATGTGCTGGTTTTCAAATGTTTCCTAATAAACAGCTACTGGTTAGTAAAAAAATATGCATTATATTAAAAAGTTGAATGTACTTACATATTTATATGCTAGATACTGATATGTGGATGTACACGCCCCTTGGAAGCTTACATAAGGTGTACCCTGCAGGGTACTGTGTGTGACTTCTAAAAGAAATGATGGTTGGTGGGGTCACAGCTGAAATTGCCCATAAGGAGACAGGCAGAGAGAAAAAAAAACAGACAGCAACTGCCAGATTGTGATACAAATGTTTCAGTCTTTACTTCCTCCTGATTGGCCAAAACAATTTTTCAAACTGGGTATCCGTTTAGCCTGGGTTTGGCGGGTGGTAACCCTACGTTTCAACTGACAAAAATTAAAAGATACTTCTGCTAACTTCAAGGTAACTGTTTAAAAGCTTTTTTATTGCAAAAATCTTTTACATACACTACTAATTCTCCTCTATCAGATGCACTCATAATCTAGCTCACTTACATATCCCTTTAACCTTTTTTTTAGGAATACAAATTTTAATGGGGGGTACTATGACAGCACTCATCACAGCTCAACTTTCATGTCATTTATTAAATAAAATTTATGAAAATTAGCCCTGTGAAGCAGTGCGATGTAGATGAGCTCTCTTAAATTTAGAGGAATTTATAGACAGGTTTTTCTTTTTAAACATATGCTCCTCTCTCTCTCTCTGGCATTTTTAATTGTTGTGTAAATTTACAAAATGTTACATTAGGTTTGGGGGTGGTGTTCTCATAAATTCACCCTGATATTTTGCTGCCACTACAAAAATGGATGAAATTTAAAATATTGGGAAGAAACAATATTATCTTTGCTACATTCACTCGTATTTTTTCATAAAATAAAATAAAGAATTAAAAAAATAACAAAATTACTTAATGGGATATGGCAATATCAGTGCATGCATTTGTCTCACAAGAGTGAAGTGAGGTGAGGTGAACAGCAAGTCAAAAAATAATTCCAATGAGAACTAATGGTCAGTCCTAATCAGGTGAGTATTATATGTCAAAATCTAGTATTCAGTATAACATTCACCCACTCAGAGTCTATCTGTAAATCTGTTGAATTCTGATAATATTGAATGTACCATAATATGCACTACATAAAAAGAGTGGAGAGTAGCCCTACACATGCAGAACTGTTTCCTTTTATTCTTGGCTTATTTTAGTTATGTATACGCCAAACTGGTCACATATTTTAGTCAATAAGGTCCATACAAGATTATTATCTGTTGCTAAGCCTTCTTACAAGCTACCCACATGTAAAATATCCTAAATGTCCAACAACATGGCTACAGTGTATATCACACATTCTTATCTACAGTATGTTTGTATTATAAATATAACTTGTGTCCTGCCTGCCACCAAATAACTTTACATGGTCAATGCTTACCTTTTAGCCAATTTCCTATTTTTCTACTGATTGTATAACAATTATAATGCCATAACAAAATTATGATTCCCTACTAAGCATAAAAAGTTACATTTCATGGAAATGGTACCAGTATATAATATTAACGCTTCAATATACAGCGTTTTCTATCATGTCAATCACAACAAATGTAAATGTGAGAATGTAAAAATCTGTAAATCATTGTGTTGGTCAGATTACGGATACCCAGCTCTGCAAATTCATTTATGCCATGTGTGCCTATTGGGCAGATTAGTTACCACATTTGAATAGGATATTGTGATAGATTCATTGTGTGAAAGAGTACAATATTCTTTGTTAAAATGATCTATAGTTTTTTTTTATTACACTAATAACAGCTAAAAATCTAAAGTCTTAGGTCTGTTAACAAACACACTCCTGACTGTTTAATGATTAACATCTGCCAACACCAAGATTTAAAGTTTTACCCTGAACTGTAGGAATGTAGCAGGAGATGATAATCTACAACTGTACACTTTAGTTAATTCCAGCAGTTATTTCCCTGCACAGTTGAATTTGTGAAGGGTTAACTTTAGTTATGCTTATGCTCTCTGCATGGAGCTGCTGTTTTGGGTCTATCTGGGGCTTGTCAGAGTCTCGTAAACTGACACTTCAGCTATGATTTTGTCTGTGGAAAAAAGGCACTCATTTCAAAATTCAAAAAGTATTTCAACATCTTTTTAGGAAAACCTTACAGTGGTGTGATCCAAAGATGTGCTGAATTAACTGGCCCTTCAATTCTAGCCCTAGTTTTCTTGTTGAAAAAGTTTAAGACAACATTGCTACTTCTGCTTTTGTACAGACTGGTCATGGAAAAAGCAAGTTCATTGTAATAGGTGATAATATTTAATTGGCCATATACTTAATCTGTGAATTCTTACTTAACTTAAACTGAACATCTCAGATCTGATTACTGATTGTTTTAGTTAACATTTTACATTTGTTATACATTGTATAAGAAGTCATTTAATTACCTACTTTAAAAAAAAAAAAAAAACATACACGTCTTTCTCTGGCATTGTAAGTTAATTTCTAGTACAGCATACTTGAGACAATATCTCTAAAATTAAGATGGCTGTTTCCTATCAGAAAGGGAGCAGAACCAGCCTCAGAAAATAACAGCCTCTAAAATTATTAGTGAAACTGGCTCAATGACTCCAAATTGCTGTCAGTACAGCCTAAAGATGTACTAAAAACATTCATACTAAATGGGCCCAAAGCTCACAGAATTACAGACATTTTTATCTACAGATATACTTTGTTGACAGTTACACATGCTCCATCTACAAGACATTAGGCAACAAACACCTCTATCCCCAGCAGACCTTGAAAATAAAAACACATCTGTTTTTGAGTTGAAACATGTGTTGCCTTTTAAACGGCCAACATTTTCAAGCTGTTCCAGTACTGAATGGGTTAGTGGAAGCCACTAGTTCTTCTGGGTAATTATAGTAATTGTCATTTGCGTGTTGATTGCATGCTCACAAATTAAATGTAACATTTAAACTTATGTGTAATCATGTTAAAGTCTGTAAATTTGATGTTTCCTTTCAATGAGCAGATTTATAATCATACATAAATCATATATTACAAAGGTGGTTCCACTGGGCACCCATGGGCTTTCCAAAGTATATTGGGTCCATATTCCATACTCTATAAATAGACTATTGAGACATGCTGCATATAATGATACATATTGCATAGAACATATTTAAAAAATGAAAGACTATTTAATTGTCAAAAGTTTCCTAAACAGATAAAGCTTATGTAGATTCAAACAGTTGTAGATTTGTACCACAATTAAACTATTAACTAGTAAAGAACAGGAAAAAAAACTTCTCGATTTATTATGATTAATAAAGTTGATCTTTTGTGAGAAAACTAACACTGAAAATTGCTGGTTTCCCCACCATGTTCATGCTGGTGCTCCTCCTTTTAGAAACAGTGGTAAGATCTGCAGAAGACGTCTCTGATTACTGTACAGCTTTAATGACAAAGACTTTCAAAATGTGCTGAACCACAGTAAATTGAAAATGTGTTTATTATACTGGTCCTTTATTGCCTGTCACAGACTGAATTTGGAAGCAGGTGGCTCTCTGAAAAAAATGCTTTGATTCCTTTGTTTCTGACTGCTTGGCATCATAGGCTATGTAAGGTATTCATTTAGATAGAATGGTGCACAGAAACTCTTTCCTTTACATTTTCTGTTATAGTGCCCTAACCTGCAGTAACGTCTTAAAGACAAATATCACCACTATGCCTTCTTATAATTTTGAAAAACCTCACAGAGAATGTGCCACATTTGATAGATTAAAGGACCAATTAAGTCCCATATTTTCAGCATGCACTATTTTGAAGATGCTGGTTAGGACCTCTATATAGTTGTTTGGGATTGTCTGGAAGTAGTCTTGCTTCAGGAACTTTGGCGAGCAGGATTGCAGTTCTGGATTCTTTGGTAGCTGGACTGGGGCAAAGTGATTAGAAAGAGATTTCCCACTCCTCAAAAATACAGTTGACTCATTTGTATAATTTCAAATGGGCTAATTCATATTATTGAAACACACAGGGACTTATATACATGGGAAAACAATGAGGTTCTAATAATACAGGTAGTTTAGGTGCAGAGTCACAAAAGGTAACATAATTAAGACCAGCTAACCTAATCACTAATCACCTTCAATGCTGAATACCCCTATTGTGTTAGTTTCACAATGAGCCTCTTAGACCTGCCTTTGCAAACAATGATTGGATCAAGGTATATGAATTACAAAACTACACGTAAAATATATATATATATATATACCAATAGCAGGCATGTTTAACATGGATATAATCAGGGGTGTCAATGGGGATGAGCTTCTTTGGAACCTGACAGTTCAAACAAAGGAAACCGTGGTTATCATGGGAGTAGGCTTTGGCTAGAAAGAACATAGCTCAGCTTGATCATGTCCATCTTGTGCTAGGCAGGGAAGGGAATTCCTTGGGGAAGATTGGACTAGGCTCCTTTGGGGAAGAGAGAGAAGCAGGTACACAGTACTTTAATTCAGGCTTCACGCCAATCAGGGCTGTCGTCAGACTGACTTGGGTCAGCCATTATCTTGTTTCAGTGTTTGATGAAGCTGATTTTGTAAACGGATTATATTTCCATTAGAACTGCTAAAAATATTTGGACTTAGGATTGCCACAATTCAACTGAAACAACTCATCTACATTCCGGCTCCCTTCACACTTATAAAAATAGATAAAAAAACACAAATGGAGTATTTTTTTTATACAAATACAAATATAGGGCAATAGTGGTCCCTCAACATTTACAATCCTGCATAAAGTTTACCTTTCTATGTGACAAAACTTTGTTTTTACACTGTTTTTAGTTACATATAATCCACGACAGACTACAGTGTGTTCACTAAAGTGAAAAGCAGACCACTCCCATTCACATTTTATCCTAAGAGCCTACAATGTGGAACGATCCGACAACTTGTTAATAGAAAGTGAAGAGCTTTCACCTCAGTTGTTCTTGCTCAGTTCTAACTTTTGAGAGAACTGTGTGAATCCTCATAATTTCATCTACACTTGTGCAAAAGCCCGACAAAATACTGGCTGTGGTTTGGGTTCAAGGATTAACCCGCACCATGTTCAACTATTAGGGGGAAATCATGCCTTAAACTTTCAAGTAATCATTTCCTGTCATGATTAAAAAGTTTGACAACCACACTCACTGTCTGTAAGATAATCATAGACACTTTATCAATGAGACAACATTAATATTCCAGATATAAACATGCTAATTCAGATTGTATGGGTTGGATTTATAAGTATTTGAAAAAAAGACTTGTGGGACACAATAATATTTAATTTAACAGTATGAGCTTATCTGGATGAGGTTTTATAGTAAAATAAAACTTTGATTAGATAAATTGTTTAAAATCTGATAAATATTCAGTAAGCATTTAACCTTTTAATTCACATACCGTATATCAAATACATAGGGTATAGAAGCCAGGGAAGCAAATATAATTCTGCCACTATACAAATCTCTAGTACGCCCTCATTTGGAATATGGAGTACAATTTTGGGCATCACTTCATAAAAAGGACATTTTAGAGCTGGAAAAGGTACAGAGAAGGGCTACAAAACTAATAAGGGGAATGGACGGGCTAAGTTATGAAGAAAGACTAACCAAATTAAACTTATTTTCTCTAGAAAAAAGGCGTCTAAGAGGAGATATGATTACCTTATATAAATACATCCAGGGTCAGTATAAAGATTTGTCAAGGAAGCTTTTTGTGCCAAGAGGTTTTCACCTGACAAGAGGACATCCCTTGAGGTTAGAAGTAAAAAGATTCCACCTTAAAGAAAGAAAAGGGTTCTTCACAGTAAGGGTGGTTAATCTGTGGAATTCTCTACCAGAGGAGGTGGTGACAGCGGATTCGATAGATAACTTTAAAAAGGGGACTGGATTTATTTCTAATTAAAAAGGGAATTCAAGGTTATCATGGATAATTAGAGAGGCAGTATTGATCCAGGGAGAAGTCCGGTCGCCGGTGTCTGGGATCAGGAGGGAATTCATTTTTATTTATTTTTTATACAACTAATGAATTAATAACTAATCCGCATATTGCAGATCAGAGGAGATCTTAAAAGGTTGAACTTGATGGACTGAAAGTCTTTTTTTTTAACCTTAAATACTATGGGCCTCATTCTATTATCGGCCGTAGGAGATGCGGGGCCGCAAGGACCGGCCGCAGGCTATTTGCCTATTCTATTCCCTTCTGGCAGGGGGCTCAGGCAGGCTTGCGGCCGGCGCCTTGTTATCCCTTGAGTTTCCCCGCAAGCAAATCCCGGTTGCTATTCTATTGCTCCGGGAACCCTCTCTGCAAGGCTAAAACCGAGCCGCAGCTTACTTGCAGCAAAAAGGTCCCGCTAGCACCAATTAAGCACATAATAAAGCCATAATAAAGCCACCCTGCACTCTGATGAGACGATAAAGTGATTGTAGGTGTTAGCATTAATAGCACAACATTCCCCTACACTCAAATCCGTAAATAATTTGTATTTTAATTTATGTCAAATATCCGTGGAAAAAGTCCCGAGGGCTTGGAGCACCTCAGACCCGCCCACGCTGCGGCCGGAAAATAAACAGTTAATGTAATCTCGGATTTGGGCTGATGTGCAAGCTTGAGAGGGGGTTGCTATTAATCCTCATGTCCCCCATTATGATCCCTAGCATTTACAGTGCAGTCTTGAATTTATATTTGCTTTTAAAGATTTCTCAGCTTACGGCCGGTTGCAAGATATGCGGCCGGCCGTAAGGGGTATATCCTTGCGCCGCCGTCTATTTGAATTGCAAGATAACGGGAGCCAAGCAAGGAATCTCAGCTTTGCGGCCAATTTACGGCCGATAATAGAATGAGGCCCTATGTAACTACAGTATGTATGTAACTATGTATAAGTATATATATATATATATATATATATATATATATATATATATATATATATATATATATTGTTGAAATAAATAGAGACAACAAGTGAAAGAAGTGTAAGCTTATCTCCCGTGTTTAACAGCGAGTCGCTGGGGATAGCCAGGATGGTCATAAACCCCTGCATTTATTTTTATTCCATCACTTTCATGGGAAGGGATTTATATAGACAGATGAATATAGTTGGAGATGAGTTGGATAATATTAACCCTGTGTAGTGTGTTTACGTTAGGTAGTAGATTGCTTTGCGTGCCATTACTATTTTATGAATATTTAGTGTTGAGGATGCGTCTTTACCAACCACTATTGTACCTGCATTGGCGGAAAGAGCTGTTAAACTGTACATGCTTGACCCCTGTAACATGTATGTGCTTACTCTGTTCACAATGTGTAAAAGAGTGGATACATAATGACTCACTGGGCAATACCACTCCTGATCTCAGACATAATTATAAGACTTGAGATTTAGTAAATCAAGTGGAGACCTGAGTAGAGCAAATGGATTATGTGACTATGGGAAGATCATAGCTTATCGCACATCAAGTTAGCATATTTCCCCCACTATTTAAACATCACACACTTTCTATTTTGCATTTAAAAAAGCATGTTTTATCCATTGCATACATTTTTAGCATGAAAAATTCATTATTTTAATTTAATAAACTTTACACTAAAACAATGCTAAAAGAGTGTTTGATCCACCTTCGTCTTGTGAGTGTATTGGAAGAAACTTTTGAGGAGGTGTAAACAAGGACTCTTAGAAAGACTATTTTTTTACATGTTTACAGTCAAAAGAATAGAAATAAAAGCACAAGTATGTTGCTGTCCACATATCCACAAGGCTTCCGGACTTTTGTTTCCTGTAACAAGTCAGAAACGAGAAGGAGAAAACAATCCTACTCTTGTCTTAATATAATGCAATTTTTCGACACTAGACAGCATAGTTGTCATCTAAAAAATGTGTAATGTTGGAAACATGATCCATAAAAATTTTAAACTTCACCCAAAGTTTTAAATAACAGTGATAAGGATCCTAAGTTCGGATGTGCACATACCGACCAGGAGATAGCCTTGGTCTGAATCTTATAGAACCCCATTTGGACCTCCACCATGTAAGCTCACATTTGGGTGAGTCATGACACTGCGCCAGGAGAAGTATGGAGCTCTAATGATAAGTAATTACAAATAAGTGCATTACAAAAGCCTTTGCAAAGTGAGTATAAAGAAAGATTTGAAATCACTGCAGCACTTGTAAAAAAAAAAAATATTTGTTTAAAACTCAATCTTTTACATGCATGAAAGAAAATGTGGAAGATGGCCTTTTTTATATTTTTATACATTAATCCAACAGAAGGAAAATGTCTTCATGTAAAACACTTAGGGATGTTAGTATTTTGGAAGCCTGAAGACTATGGGCCTCATTCAATTGTGACTTGGCCAACTGAATAGGGCTCTAAATAAGCACAAAGCATATTTTTTTACAGAAGTTTTTAGTTAGTGATCTTCTATCCAAAAGTAAGGTCTTCACTAACAAAAAACTTCTGTAAAAAAAAATATGCTTTGTGCTTATTTAGAGCCCTATTCAATTGGCCAAAACACAATTGAATGAGGCCCTATGTTTGAAATATATATTATGAGGTTCTTATAAATTAAAAATAACAAAAATGTTAAAGTAAGTACAATGTAAAATCGTTGCATGCATGTGAATACTTGGTATTTTAATATCCAAAGTATATTGCCTTTACATCTCATGTACTAATATTTATACGAGATTTCCATTAATTTGCTTCATACTTGTCTTAGAAAGAAAGATTAAACACTGTATCACTGAAATATATTTTGCTTTAAATTCAAGTTTGGAAATGTCATTAATGATCTCACTTATTTTACTCTGAGCCCTGGGACACTAACAGGATACTATAATGCAAAAGAAAGAGTCAAATACTTTTATTTTCCCCTCTCTAAATCTCCTTGTTCCTGTGTTGGCCATAAGACAGAGCTAGTTTGCTTGTCTGTATATGGCAAATGCTTGACTGTTCATGAGGATTTGTAAAATATGTTATATAGAAAAACACTGTGGGTAGAAAACTGTGAAAATATAACAAAATATCTAAATACAGTAGAATCCTGGTTATCCGGCACCCTACTAACCGCTCAAGCAACCGGCACCAGCATCAATTCCCCCATTTTAAATAAACTCCCGCTAAACCGGCATAACCAGCACTATCCGGCACTATCCAGAGTTCGAGACTGCAAAAAAAAAATGCTAACTTTTTTTCTAATTATTTTCTCTGGGCCTAAATGTCCAAGTTTAGGTGCTAATGCGTTTTTAACAGCCTTTTGAGGGTATTTGGGGTGGTTTAAGGGTCGTTTAGACCCTTAAATTCAGGCACTTCCAATTAACCGGAAATTACGCTTATCCGGCAATAGGGAGTCCCCATAGGGGGGTTTTACTGTATTATCAATGAACACCAGTCCATGTTTTAGGGAAAAATGTATAAGTCAGAATAGTCTAGTATTCATTTTTAAATACTCCCCATGTACAGTCTATATACATATAACCTTCCCTTATTCCTATAATATCACTGGCTGGCTGCTCCTAATGAGACTGGTTCCAAAATTTCAGGGACTTTTGTCAACCCCTGGTCTAGAATATGACAGCAGAATACAAAGTCATCAAGATGTCTCATAGTAAGAGGCAATGGTACAAAACTCTAGAGCTGTTCCATAAATAATGATCAGCAGTATAACCTCAGTGTTTCCACGTTCTTCCTTGAGATGCCATACCACCTACAGTTATATAGGTTGAAAAAAATCTTTTTTGTCCATCAAGTTCAACCTTTTTTTATCTCCTCTGCTCTTTGTAATATGTGGATTGTTAATTAACCCAGAGGAAGCACACAGAAAAAAACACTGAAATTGCAAATTGACTCAAAAGGGGAAAAAATGAAATTCCTTCCTGACCCCCAATACTAGATTCCTCCCTAGATCAATACTCCTCGTTATCAAGGATAACCCTGAATGCCCATTTTATTCAAAAATATATACAATCCATTTTTTAAGTTATCTATCAAATTGACCTTTGGTAGAGAATTAACAACCACTTACTGTGAAGAACCATTTCATCTTTCTTCTTCTAACCTCAAGGGATGTCCTCTTGTCAATTGAAAACCTCTTGGCCCAAAAAATTCCTTTGAAAAAAAATATACTGACCCTGGATATATTTATATAAGGTAATCATATCCCCTCTTAGACAGCTTTTTTTTAGAGAAAATAAGTTTAATTTGGTTAGTCTTTCTTCAGAACTTAGCCCCTCCATTCCCCTTCTTAGTTTTGTTGCTCTTATCTGTAGCTTTAAAATGGTGCCCAAAATTGTACTCCATATTCCAAATGAGGGCGTACTAGGGATTTGTATAGTGGCAGAATTATATTTGCTTCCCTTGTGTCTACATCCTATCCTAATATTTTATTTGCCTTTGCAGATGCTGCTTTGCATTGAGCTATGTTACCTAGGTGGTTGTCCACAAGAACTACCAGATAATTAACTTGATTATAAATTATAATTTACTAGCGACTTGCCCGTCAAAAATGACGGCAATAAAAACTAAAGCCTGGCAATGCTGTTTGCCACACAATGTAAGCCTCTCCCCCTCTACTTTACTGGCCTTGTGATGAGCGCCTTTGGCGCTCATCACAGGCCTTGCAATGAGCCCCTTTGGAGCTCATTGCGAGTCTCTCCCTCTGTCTACTTCCTCCCTCGTGTCTTATTTCCCCCCTCCTCTCCCTCCCTTGTGTCTCCTTCCACCTCGTCTACCTCCTTTGTATCTCCTGCCCCCCTGTGTTTTTACCTCCCTCTCCCTCCCGTGTCTCTAAACCCCTCCCCTGTGTCTCTTTCCCCCTTCTCCCTCCCATGCATCTCTTCCCCCCCCCTGTGTCTGTTCCCCCCTGGCCTGTGTCTCTTTCCCCCTCCCCCTGTGTCTGTTACGGCCTTCCTCGTGTCTCCATTTCCCTCCCTTGTGTATCTTCCCCCCTGCACTCTCTCCCCTGTGTCTCTTCCCCCTCCTCTCACTCCCCTGTGTCTCTTCCCCCTCCTCTTTCTGTGCCTCTTCTTCCCTGTCTCTTCCCCCTCACCCTCTGTGTCTCTCCCCACTCTGTGTCTTCCACCCTCTCCCTCTGTGCCTCTTCCCCCGCCTCTCTCTGTGTGTCTCGCCACTGTGTCTCTTCACCCCTTCCTCTGTTCCCCCCCCTCTGTGCCTCTTTCCCCCTCTCTCTGTGTCTCTTCCTCCCTCACCCTCTGTATCTCTCCCCCCTGTGTCTCTTCCCCCCTCTCCCTCTGTGCCTCTTCCCCCCTCTCCCTCTGTGCCTGTTCCCCCCTGGCCTGTGTCTCTTTCCCCCTTCCCCCTGTGTCTGTTTCCCTCTTCCCCCCCCATTTCCCTCCCATGTGTATCTTCCCCCTGTTCTCCCTCCCGTGTGTCTTTTCCCCCTCCTCTACCTCCCCTGTGTCTCTTTCCCACAGCAGTTTATCATTGTCAAACTGCGATTCGTCTGAAGAGTGACGACGAATCGCAGTTAGACAATTATAATATGTGATAAGTTGCCCATTTCTCTAATTTATGCAAATCCCTTTGGATTTGCACAAACTTAGTGTCATCAACAAAAATGGAGAATAATGGAAAACATACTCAATCTAAATAAAGATTGGATTTGATTACAAATTCCAAGAGACTTCTAGACTCGGCTTTTCAATCATCCACCACATGCATTTATATTAGCTCCAATTTAAGTTATGCTTGTATTTTCATAGCAGGTTATTGATTACAATGTATATAACCAGCTTTATGCAAAAAAAAGGCAAATTGAGTAAATTAAATAAAGTTCATACAAGTTAGACAACAAAGGAGAGGCATTAACAAAATAGAAACGGTTAGCCAATGATCCAAAAAGAATAGAGAAATAGTGGTCGCGCCTATGTCCAGATCAGGAGGGTTTTGGTTATTACACACTGGTACCCTCTTATGGGTAATTTAAGGTACAATGCACTATTATAGAGGACATGATGGATGAGGGGTTTTTTTTGTCATTAAATGTTATGGCTGTATCACATCAACTGAGTGAATCAACTGAGTGAAGTTGGCTGGCATTCGCTTCAGAAAAAATGTCACCCACACAATATGGGATCCAACAGTTTTCCTCTGATTTACAACAATTTTAAAGGGACACTTTCACCCCAAACAGTATGTTCTTTTCATCTTAAAGATCCATATACATTGTACTAGTCATTTTTCTCTAGAGTAAAGTATTTTTGATTACTTTATGCTAATGTGTGGCACAATATGCTAATTTCGTCTCAGAGTGCTAACTACATGAAAACCTTAAGTCAATGGTGTAGACAAAACAGCTGATTAGTATTCATGGGCTTCCCATCTGCAAAATAATACAGTAGAAAGAAAGCAGTTTTACACAGGAATGTTTCACTTTAGACTCAAATGGTTAGTATGTATAAGTCGTTTTTATGCTCTGGGATGAAAGAACCCCTTTAAAAGTTGAAGATAGAACCAAATGTTGTTTTCTAGTCTATGAAAATTCAGTACGCAAACCCAATAATAAAAGAAATGATTGTCAAGTGTTAGAGACTGCTCCTCAGTATTATTGAAACACACATCTCAGCACACCTACTATTTTAAAGCTTCTTTACTCTAATAGGTAAGTGTAGTGCAACAAACACATCTTCTATCAAGGTGACTGTGACTTTAATTACTGGATTATTGTTTGATGTCAATGGCTTTAAACCTTACATCACTGACTGAGTACACTAACGGAGTAGGATGGTACTTCTCAAGGGAAGGGGATGCCCAGAAATAGGGGGAATTACTAGGCATTTTCTCACCTGAGATTAGATAAGAAGGGCAGAGATGAGGTGAGAGCAGCTGTTATTCTCCATAGGAAATACTGCATAGTAAATCAATGTCTGATGTTAGAAGCACATGAGATGCTTACTAAATTCCCCTTAACTTCACATAATAGAGACATTAAATAGGAAGTGAAATCACAACATCCTAGTTACAGTGTTTACAAAACAAAACTGAAACAAAATTAAACACTACTACATTCTCACTTACAAAACACTTAATATAAGGTTACAGTTCAAAATAGTTTTGTTGAAATAAGAAAGCTGGATTATGTATGCAATGGATAGAAGAGAATTAATAGTGTATGAAAACATGTGTCAAAAAAGTTATAAATTGATTTGTAGGTCATCGAGGGAAATAAGTATTTGATCCCATATCAATCAGCAAGATTTCTGTCTCCCCGGTGTCTTTTATACAGGTAACGAGCTGAGATTAGGAGCACTCTCTTAAATGGAGTGTTCCTTATCTCCGCTCGTTACCTGTATAAAAGACACCAGTCCACAAAAGCAATCAATCAGATTTCAAACTCTTCACCATGGCCAAGACCAAAGAGCTGTCCAAGGATATCAGGGACAAGATAGTAGACCTACACAAGGCTGGAATGGGCTACAAGACCATCGCCAAGCAGCTTGGTGAGAAGGTGACAACAGTTGGTGCGATTATTTGCAAATGGAAGAAACACACAATAACTGCCAGTCTCCCTCGGTCTGCTGCTCCATGCAAGATCTCACCTCGTGGAGTTTCAATGATCATGAGAACGGTGAGGAATCAGCCCAGAACTACACTGTAGGATCATGTTAAAGATCTCAAGGCAGCTGGGACCATACTCACCAAGAAAACAATTGGTAAAACACTACGCCGTGAAGGACTGAAATCCTGCAGTGCCGGTAAGGTCTCCCTGCTCAAGAAAGCACATGTACAGGCCCGTCTGAAGTTTGCCAATGAACATCTGAATGAATCAGAGTAGAACTGGGTGAAAGTGTTGTGGTCAGATGAGACCAACATCAAGCTCTTTGGCATCAACTCAACTCGCCGTGTTTGAAGGAAGAGGAATGCTGCCTATAACCCCAAGAACACCATCCCCACCGTACAACATGGAGGTGGAAACATTATCCTTTGGGGTTGTTTTTCTGCTAAGGGGACAGGACAACTGTACCGCATCAAAGGGACGATGGACGGGGCCATGTACCGTCAAATCTTGGGTGAGAACATCCTTACCTCAGCCAGAGAATTAAAAATGGGTCATGGATGGGTATTCCAGCATAACAATGACCCAAAACACTAAGCCAAGGCAACAAAGGAGTGGCTCATGAAGAAGCACATTAAGGTCCTGGAGTGGCCTAGCCAGTCTCTAGACCTTAATCCCATAGAAAATCTGTGGAGGGAGCTGAAGGTTTGAGTTGCCAAACACCAGCCTTGAAACCTTAATGACTTGGAGAGGATCTGCAAAGAGGAGTGGGACAAAATCCCTCCTGAGATGTGTGCACACCTGGTGGCCAACTACAAGAAACGTCTGACCTCTGTGATTGCCAAAAGGGGTTTTGCCACCAAGTACTAAGACAAAGGGGTCAAATACTTATTTCACTCATTGACCTGCAAATTATTTTATAACTTTTTTTACATTAGATTTTCTTGTTTTTTTTTGTTATTATTCTGTCTCTCACTGTTAAAATACAACTACCATTACAATTATAGACTGATCATTTCTTTGTCAGTGGAGAAATGTTCAAAATAAGCAGGGGATCAAATACTCCCCCCCCCCCCACTGTATAGAAAAGTTCAGTTTACTTACAAAGTTATTTAAACAAAAGTCAAATCCAGCTGTTCACACCCATAGGACGCTTACATAAGCCGGGACACACAGGAAATACAGCAGTGTACCCACAGGAAATACAGCAGGGTACATATTTTGACCTTTCTGGTACAGAGCACAGGAAGTAACTGTTGCAGTTCTTGTACTGAGTACATGCAAGAAGCCACTGAGGTGAAGAATGATACAATGTATTAGACTGATTCTGAATTCTAATGTTATGCTAATTTAGGAGTTTTCTAGGGGTGTACACGATAAAAAGCAAATTCCAAAAAACAGGACATTTTGCTAACTTCAAGTTAAGCTAATTAATGTTTATTTTGGGATATTTTCATGCAAAAAATGTTTTCATACACTACTAATTCTCCTCTGTCAGATGCATTCAGAATCCAGCTCACTTACATATCCCTTTAAGTATGTGTGACGACAGCCCTGATTCCCCTTTTTTTCCTCTACCTATTGAGCCATGTAGTGGGACTCTTAGAGAGGTTTTGGACACCCGAGCACTTTTACTATAACTTTGTGTTTGCCATTCAGATTCATGTTGGTCGCGGTTTAAAACCTTTTTTACTGCTAGCCCTGTTGTGTGTGTCATAATCACTCTGTGCTATCCCTTCAGAGTACAGACGTTTGTCAGTTGTATTTCTGGTGTGGGGGTGCTATTAAGCCCTTACATAAGCCAAGCTAGCCAGTACCTGTATTATACAAAGGCCAGCAGTGTCCAGTGGTCCAGCTACTCCATGTTCCAGTCTGCAACTGCAGCAAAGATACAGTCCCTGCACAGATTCACAGAATCTGCAGAGGAGAGGACCTTACTGATGGGATCCACAGCAATGGACAGTCCAGCAGGTCCCTTTATGTATACAATGATACCAGGGCAAATATTATTTCCCGTATTTTATCTAATCTGAAGCAATTTACAGTTATTTCTTGTAAAATCTCAAATGAGCAACATCTGCATACAAACACGTCTATTTTGAAATCATCAATAAGGTTCCACCCAAAACGAGTCATTACAGTACGATACCCTGGTGTACCACACATCTCTTCCAAAAATCTAAAGTAAAAAACAAATCAACACACAACCTCTCGTAATATAATTTGCTTATAAATTAAAACTTCCTCTTTCAGATCAAGTCTCTGCCTCTGTATTAAACTTGAACTTAAACAGTTACATACATGAAAATGTAGATAGCTGAAATGACCATCGTAGTTTTGGAAAAACTTCACATTTGTGAAAAATCTTAATTTTAGCAGACTCTGGGCCATATTCAATTAGAAGCCATGTGCCATTTTTTTTAAATACATGTCCCTAATCCAACTCTACAAAGTATTAAAGAAAAGCTGAGCTTGTCTTTGCACTGAGAAGTGGCCACTATGGGACAAGTTAGGCTCACCTCTGCCACCGATTAAACACCAGGATTTACTAAACAGAATTATTTACTATTTCAGTTATTTTGAAAGTTCCCATTTTGTCATTTTATTATTTATCTACTTGTACCAAAAAAAAAAAAAATATTCAAGTTCACCAAATAAGAGTGCAGCTGCTTGTTACAGAAATAGCAGCAAACAAATAATAAAATGTCTCTGATGACAACATCTTCAATTGCTAAGTTAGGAAAAATATAGATAGATAAGTTCTTTTTTATGGAAGATCAAAGTTTAAGGTAAAAAAAAATCACTTTGCAACTGGAACATATATGCTCAAATAGGACACAAATATCTTATATATTCGGACCCTGCATAAAATGAACTGACAAGTATACAACTAAACTTTCCACTATTTCATTACCTGGATACAAGAACAATAAATGTGTCTTTAAGACAGTACAAAGTCAGGGAAAAAAAATAAAAAATCACTAGAGTTATAGATACAAAGAAAATACATACGTCTGGTCCTAACTGCACTATCCCATTGTGATGGCTGGATAGGATACACTATAAAACACCCAGTTTTAATTAACTTTACAATCATGACACAAAACTTAATGGACAATTGGGTGTGACTGACCACCAGCATTTGTAACATTACTTGCTTCTTTATGTTTCTGTGCTAATATACCATTGGCAGTAACCTCAAGTATCCTGAACTAATAAGCAGCAATAAAAAATAGATAACATGGAAATATTTATTGGTAAGAAAGATTATTCAGTGATTAAATACTTTGTAGTAACACTGTATTGGCTTTGAGACTAAGGTGAAATACTTGATCACTCAACCTGATCTCAAATTATACTGAAGCAAAGATTCTGCAAACATGTAATATTGTATGATATGCCAAATTAACATCTAATATAATTTCCCACACTACTACTGAGTCTAATAATTGCCTACAAGATCCATGTTTAAATCAGCAAGAAAAATCAGCTATAGTGAAGTGCTATGCTTTTAGCTTAAAATGTCCCACAATATTTTAGTTGATACATTTTCTTCTCTTTTTACTTTATATATTTTTTACAAAAATAGTTCTATTTATAAGAGTATTTGCTTTCATATTCTAACATAGTTTTAAATCTCAGTAAAACTCTTTAATAATACTCATTTTGAAATATAATGTTCATGGTATCATTTATAAACATATACTTAGCCAGATCCAAGAGCCTCATTCAATTCCGAGTTGCACAATTGAATAGGGCTCTATATAAGCACATACAAAATTTTTTGCCAGAACTTTTTAGTTTGTGAACTTCTATCCAAAAGCAAGGTTTTCACGAACTAAAAACTTCTGTCAAAAAAATATGTTATGTGCTTATATAGAGCCCTATTCAATTGACAACTTTCACATTGAATGAGGACCTTAGACAGATTTCAGACTTTTAAAGGGCCACGTATCTCATTGAAAGTACTCTTCACAGTGTGAAAGAACCAATTTTATATTAATATGACCTAAAAGTTGTTTAATTAGACTAAAAAAGCTATTAAATCATACCTTTAAATATCGGTAGTTTGTTGTCATAAATTCTACGCTGTTCCCATCTGCTGTGGCACAGGTAATATGGATGGATGGAGCACTACGCAGTGTTTGAGGCTCTATGGGGTAAGGCTGTGATTGACAGTAGAAGTATCTCTCTCCTGTCTTTCTCTCTCTATCCTGTGACACGCTGCTCCGATCACTAGCAGCCATCACCTGATATTCCAGGGGCGGAAATGCTGTACCAGATAGTACCAATAAAAACAGTGTATGCATGAGCTGTGGGGGCAGACCTGCACAGGGACTGTTTAGCAGGTCCGAGTAAGTAAAAACAGAGCTTTGAAACACTTGTTTATAAAATTATTTTTAGATATACAAACAAACACTAAGGTAGTTTATTTTAATATTAATAAAATAACATGGAAGTTTCCATATCCAAATAATTACTTCAAAAAGCAATATCTGATAAATTGATAAGATGTTTTCTATAATTAAGGTGGTTTAATGAATCAACAGACCAGCATATCTTCTCTATTTTAGAGATATTAACAAATACACAAAACAAGAATATTATTAGTGTGTTGTAATTTAAATGGCACTTATAGGAAACAAATTCATTTTAAATTGTGCAATCCATGTTTTCATCCAGTCTAAAGTATATGATTTGCGATATAATATAATCATCTAAATGATAAAATAATGCATCAATTTCTACCTTTTTCTAACATATCATGAGCAAAATATAATAAATCTTATATGCAAATGTTGTAATTTTAGTAACACTATACGGAATAACTGAATCCAAATCCAAACTTTTACTAATTCAAACTTATTTGGCTAGTTTTATAAATATAATAATACGTAATAATGTATATATCTGTAATTGTTGAATTATATATTGACACAAATAAAACACTTATTGGTAGCATATTCATTATTTAAATAAATTAAACATGTTTTATCCAAATCAGTAATTCAAATAAAAATAATAATTTAAGAACAAAATACTTTATTATAGAAAAAATGTTTTTTATGTTCAAGAATGTGACAAAAACGTTAAAAAAACATGTTTTATAAGAAACTCTAAAATGTTTAAGGATAAAAAAGGAGTTCCTAAAAAATGTCCCTAGGGAACTACTATTGCCTATAGACCCAAAAGATTTTGGACCTAACAACGAACGTATAACAGTAAAACTTGATTGAATAATATTAGACGGTATTAATGCCAGAATTCTGCAGAGCTAAAATAAAAGACTATATTGCAGAATAATGAAAAAGTCATGATAATCAGCAATTACTTCCCAGAAACTGATAATTATGTCCACAATCTACTTTATTTGACACAAACTAATCACCCATTCAATTTGGGACACTATATTTATTACCTTTGTTGCTTCTGTACAATAAAGTATCATGTTACAAAAGTACTGGATTTCTTCTAAATGTTAGTCTGGTGTTTATCTACTTCAATGTGGAGCACAATCCTTAAAGGAATGGCCCAGAATAGTATATACAGTATTATATTAATCCACAGATAATAAATACCCAGAATATACAGAAAGACAACTACGCATTATGGAAAATACTTATATGGAATACAACAAGTTGTAAAGCAATATTTGATGCATAAACATGTCAAAACATGTTTGGAATTTGCACAATTTACAATTAAACTCTATCTGAATGTATACATAGGAGTATAAAAAATATAATAAAATTGCGGAATAGATAATCATTATATGACTAATAAAATAGCTGAATATATATGTATTATTTATGTGACCAGAAAGATATGATATGGAAGTTATAGAATTGCTTATATAAGCCGGGATTCCAACATTTTGTGATATCAGACGAGCAGTGTCTCAGGAAGTTAGATCCAGACATATATTTTGGATACTTGCTATAAGATATAAAGATACAACTTCTATAGATTGGGTATCATGGGCTACATCTCAACATGAACCTCAGGATTTCCTTATAGCTAGGTGTGTTTATTGAACGTTTCCCAGATCCCTGATTTAATTCCTGACATGATAATACAAATAATGGAAAGAACCAGGGTGGTGCACATTTTTCTTTATGTTCTTTTTAAAAACTAAACTTGATAAAAGGCTAAATAATTTTTAGAAAAAAACAAAAACAGCCTTTAAATATGTAAATATTACATGCAGTTTTTTATTCTTTACTGTGAGTTTCCATTTGAGATGCTCTCTCAACTGTTCTTTCAAAAGAGTGTGTCACTGTAGACTCGCTTTCCATTGGTCCTACTGAAAGCATTGGCAGTTGTAGCTTCCACTTTTCAGATGTGCAGATAGATGTATTTGGTCATCTATAGTTCTTCAAAAGAGTATACTTTAAGTATATGACTACAATGGTCCTTTGAAGAAGGTAATTATAATTTATATGTAGGAGAGTTTAGGAAATATAATTTCTGTAGAGATGTATTTTTGGTAGAAACTTGCAATAACATAAACTTAAAAAATGAAAATAGCCTTCTATAAATTAACAATAATTTATCACAGGGGTTGATAAAAGTATCTGAAAATCATGAGCCAGCCAGGTGAGTTACTAGCCAGCCAAACATTTTTAGAGTCAGGTTATGGATTATATTTAGTAATATATGTATAGTAACTAAAATGTTAGAAGCCAACAGTAATATGTTCAGTGCCGTGGCTGCCTGTTGAGCTGTGATTTATCAGTATATACTCTAGTATTTAAAGGAATACTGTTCTGCACCATCATGTACAGTAGTCACAATTAAGTAGAAAAGGTGTAAAACATTTTTCATTTAAAGCTCTTTTCACTGGTTTATACTCTATTTAAATACTGCAGTTTTCACATTTACCTGCACTGAAGGATTTGTTGAGCTTATAGGAAGAAATTCTCAAGTCCTTTAGGGTCCATAAATTATAAGTTCCTTTTAAATGCTTAAATAATCTCTGCACTGAAACATTGCATATCACCTTGCCTTTTGTTTATTGTAAATGTGTTTTGTGATTGCTAGTACACGTCCCTTTAAGCTCTGAAGCTCAGCAGAATTGTAGTGATAATGGGGGAAATTCATTAAGTTATAAGGGCAATGGCAAATTGTCTCATATTAAATAATATACTGAAGTAAAGAATAGCACTTTGCAGTCTTGAGATGTGTAGATCTTCTTAAACAAAAACCCTCATAAAGATTTCAATGAAATGTGACTAATATTTTAATATATCAAATATAAATAAGACTTATGTGTGAGACCTTTTTAGATGGGGGCTTCCATTTGAAGTACAAATATGATGAGAAGAGATAATGCTTAATGTTGCCCAAATAGAAATGTCTGCTTTTCTCTCTTGCAATATATTTTTATATTAATTTTTTACATATTCACAATTCAAATACACAACTATTATAAAAAATGACAGCCTAGTAAGAGTCTATTATCGACAAACATAAAGTCTCAGACTCACTAATAGCCTTATTAAATTTGTGCCCCGTAAGTGCAACGTGAAGCTCGGAGCGGCTGCGGGCTTGACATTCCCCCTTGTTACTGTTCTATTAAATTAGAACGGGCTGCGAGTTACGAGTTTGAGACGCAAACCAGTAAACCAGTTGTTGGCCAACCTGACTTTTTTTTTTTTTGCTGGTGATCAATTAAGCAAACCCGTAGTTACGGGTTTAGATGAGGCCAATGGAAACAGAGATCATCATCATTGTGTCACAGAAAAAGGGAGGTTGGATTTCATAGTCCTAGGGGCTTCAATTAAAAGTTACGATTGGACCCACATTCCATTCACAATGCAATATTAATAAATATGATACTCTATTACATGCAAGGTACAGTATATGTATTAACACATTGATTGCCAGGATTGATCTAACACATAGAATATACATGAAATTAAGTATTTTATTGGGCCGATTTGTGGGCTTGAGAATGTTGTGCTATTAATTCTAAGACCTAACATCACTTTCACTTTTGATAATTATACAGTGGTGTGTTTTTATCCACAGTACAAGTGCTGTGTATTGGTCTTTACCCCCCTTACAAGTCCTCCCCAGCACTCGTAGGGCTTTGGGCTACATTTGATTGTCAAGGCTTGCTCGCGAGTTACTTTTTTGCAATTTAATAGCATGATTGGAATTGTAGCGGTTACGGGCTTGACAGGTCAAAGGATTTGCGGCCGCAAAGTTCACTGTTGCTCAGCCCGTAGGCTTTTTTCTCAGCTAACCCGCAGATCGCCAACGGCCTACATTACGGGGCAAATTTAACAGCCGTACGCCTTACTTTCTACAATGCGTTCTACGTTTTTAAACGTACCTCGAATTTAATAGGGCTATAAGTAAGGCAAACATCTGATAGCTGTGACATCTATTTGCTATGCAGGAATTGGTCAGCCTCAGCAGATCTCTTCTCAGCCCCTGAGAAGCTTCGTTATTTTACTCCCAATACTTTCTGTTGCCTAACTCCACCTGACGGTTCTGCTGCTTTACCCTCCACTAGCAACTGCTCTCTAAGTCCCTATAATCACATGATTTATTCAGCCAATCCCAGGTTAGATGGCTGAAGTGGCATCATGCGAAAAACATCCCAGAATGTTTTCTCTCATTTTCTTGATTGGCTGAAAAGTAGACCATGTGATTAGGAGTGAAAATAAGGAATTGCTGGGGAGTGGAAAGAAGGGAAGCCATGACAGATTAAGACATATATACTAGTACATTATACAGGCTTTGCATGTTTTTTTCTCTTGCAAGTCAATTTTCTCTTGTTAAGTCAATTAAACTCTATGGGCCTCATTCTATTATCGGCCGCAGCCGTTGCGTGGCCGCAAGGACCGGCCGCAAGCTATTTGCCTATTCTATTCCCCTCCGGCCGGTGGTTCCAGCAGGCTTGCGGCCGGCGCCTTGCTATCCCTTGCGCATGCACCGGAGGAAAGCCTTTGATCTTAAACGGCTGCAAGAGTTTCGGCCGCAAGAAAATCCTGGTTGCTATTCAATTGCTCCGGGAACCCTCTCTGCAAGGCTAAAACCGAGCCGCAGCTTACTTGCAGCAAAAAGGTCCCGCAGGCACACAATTAAGCACATAATAAAGCCATCCTGCACTCTGAGGAGACTATAAAGTGATCGTAGGTGTTAGCATTCATAGCACAACATTCCCCTACACTCAAATCCGTAAATAATTTTTATTTGAATTTATATCAAATATCCATGGAAAAAGTCCAGAGTGCTTTGAGCACCTCAGACCCGCCCACGCTGCGGCCGCAAAATAAACAGTTAATGTAATCTCGGATTTGGGCTGATGTGCAAGCTTGAGAGGGGGTTGCTATTAATCCTCATGTCCCCCATTATGATCCCTAGCATTTACAGAGCTTTACAGTGCCGTCTTGAATTTATTTTTGCTTTTTAAGATTTCTGAGCTTACGGCCGGTTGCAAGATATACGGACAGCCGTAAGGGGATATCCTTGCGGCGCCGTATAATTGAATTGCAAGGTAACGGGAGCCCCGCAAGGAATCGCAGCTTTGCGGACGTTTCACGGCCGATAATAGAATGAGGGCCTATATGTATAGCCCAAGAACTAATTTTATACAATAGTATATTTAGTTAGGAGAACATGTATCTATGGCCCTGGGTAGGAACACAATATAAATACCATTAGCAGTTCTAACAGTAATATAAATAAGATTACAGTGTTTTGGTCCTTGGTGAAAACACAGTATAGAGTAACTATGCAAAACCATTCCAAATATCTTGGCACTATACACAAAGACTGTAGGGTGAGAGGTCTTATTGAGGAGAACAGGGCCTGGAGAGATTACCCAAAGTATCTTCAAGAATCTCATTTCAGTGACTCAAGCACAACAATTTTTTTTACAAATTTGACCAAGAATGGTGACCCCACTCTCCAGCTTCTTCACACCATGCCCAGCAAACATGAATACGCATGTTGGTACACAAATGATATCTGAATTTATATGAACACACAATGAAATGAAGTTGTGGAATTGGAAAAGGTTTGCTCACAATAGTGATGAATTTATGTAAACTAATCCAATCAGCTTCAACATGAAGCCTGTTATGAAGTAATGATAAAAATCAACAAAAAGGACACTTGATGGTGTAGTGTGCTATAGTCTTCACATGAGCGGCTCTAAATAATTAATTTAAAGAGACAAAGACCAGAACATGGAAATTGTACTTCCATTACCCAGATATTCTCTAATATTTTGTAAGTGCATTTCTGGATCGAAACTCAGTAACGCTGGCACATCTATTACTCAATACCACTTATAAATTGGGATCTATCCTGTTTTATGTTCACGCCTCTGTAGAAGCACCCCACCGCCAACTACCCCAGGAGGTGAAGGACCGGATACTGGAGAACATATCACTGTCTGTGAAGAAGGTGAGAGACCCGGGCATGAGAGAGGCAGGAGAGAGAGGGCACATGAGAAGGGAGAGGACTCTAGCCAGGGCTGAGAGACTTGAGGAGAGGCACAAGGATACCAGGACTGAGAGAGGTGCAGAGAGACAGGAGACACACAGAGATATGAGGGACTGGAGAAGTTATCAATGTATGTGAAGATGGTTAGAGAGCCAGGAATGGGAGAGACACCATGACTGAGAGAGACTAGGGAGAGGGACAGAGAGAGAGAGGGGAGAAAGACAAGAGAGTGAGGATATAGACAGCTAGGTGAAGGGCAGGATAAGTCTGTGAAGAAAGATAGAGACACAGTAATGGGGGAGAGTGAGTGGGGTCCTTTCCTGTTTTTCGCATTCCAAGAGTCGGCGGTGGTGCGTTTCACCCAAACAGGATAGGTCCATCAATTTTGACCTCAGATTATATTCAAGTTAAGAGCCCGCCTTCCCACCCTAATCAGGTGGGGTTCATTCCAGGGAAAGAGGCAGATAACAACAACAGCAGAGCATTTCACCTTATAGACACTGTAGCTCAAAATAAAACTTGCACAGCATCCAAGACTCTTTTTATGTAACACATGTAAGCAACGTGAAGACATCACAAACAGATGACATCTTCTAGATTTTTCTATTTAGTTAACATTTTTGTTAGTATGCGAACAGTCTTTGCTTTATTCAGATGCTGAAGGAGAAAACAAAAATATCTTACTTGCATCTAAATACAGTAACTATAACACATTTCAATATATATATTTAAATAAATGTGTATATATATATATATATAGATCAGAAGCAATAAATGAATGAAAACGACCTTACTAACAATCTATACAACATATCCTATCACATATTACTAATACATTTCCCAAAATTACTCAAATTAATCCAGAATTAGAAGTCACCTTATAAAAAATAGAACGAGGCAGTAGGAAATATGACTGTTCACACTTTCACCAAAAGAATAAAAATATATAAATTTGGTTAAATATTAATTAACCAATTCAAACTTGATCTTTTGCCACATTTAGCTTATATCATATTAATTGAGGATACAAAATAATTAAAATGAATATGATCTGTAGAGGTACCATATGCATAATTTGTTATCTAGGTAGAGATGAACCAGTGATAGACAATTAGCATTTAATCCACATATTACAAGGATTATCAGAGGAGATCTAAAAATGTTGAACTTGATAGACTAAAAGTATTTTTTCAACCTCAATTACTAACACAATGGCCTACAAAGTAATCATTACTCGTCAATTAAGTAGTGTGGTCCAGAGGATCTGAACGACTAGTCAATGGAGGGAATACCAACAGTTATACACAGTATACTCAACATATATCAAGTCATTAGTGGGCAATACTTGCATAATATATATATATTTACAGAATGTGATGCAAGGAAATTACTGGGGGATTTACTAGTGCATCATATTATTATGTACTAGGGGGGAAACAACCCCTTTACATATTCTCAGTTCTTCTTACCTCATCTCAAGTGAGTACGTTCTTAGTAAATCCCCCCCATTATCTTTCCGACAGATACAGAGAGAACTAGAATATATGTTCTGCTATTGTTGATCAATGGCACATTTTATCACAATCTTAACTAATAAGCAGTAAATAACATGAAATGATGAATAATCTTAACACGGTATTCAATAAACATATGAAGTCATATGTATGTTTTTGTCCAAAGTGTTTGCAATCTATCAGCTTTTCTTTATATTATCATTCATCCAAAATACCACCCCATCAATTGCCACCTGCCCTTACTGCCCTCAAACTCTGTTTCCCATGATCCACTGCTACAAAACTCATTATCGCTTTTTACTAAACTACATTTGAACAAATTATTGTTAGAGCTTTTCTTAAAAGAAATGTATTATTTGTAAAGGCAAATTCATCTTATACACAAAATATTTTGGATCAAACAGCCATTTTTAAAATGTTAAATACCTCATGGTTTCTATGTCTCTCACTAATAAAGACCTTGCATGTTATTCATATCAAAAACTCAACTTTATCAACACCTTCACTCACAAAGTAAATACATATTTTCAAAGTGGGATAATTAGCTAACGTTTTAATACACGACCTGAGCAATCTTTCCTTTGTCCAATTATAGGAGGTTGTTGCTTCTCAAAAACTGTAGTACAGTAACTGCATTAATAGTAAATATATCAAAAGAACTAGTGAAGACACACCTTTAAACTAGTGAAGAGGATTCTGGAGTTTGATACAGTCTCTAATGTACTTTCTAATAGTGTCACTACCAAGTCCGTGACTTATGATCAAGGTCCTATAGTACCTGGCCGAAAAGTTATAAAACGTTACTTTTATTGTGCTTTATTGGATAAAGTTTGCTTTGTGAAAAAGCAGTATATACTATATATTCCACTACAGCCCCGAAGCAATATATACTCCTGTGTATATTATTTTCTAGAACAAAATGACCACAACGAACGTGAAGGTTTTATACTTTTCAATACTTTTTCATGTCTTATTTTATTAAACTGCATAAACAAAGCCTGTGAGCACTAACTAAATGTTTATTTCATGGAAAGTATTCTACAGATACTCTTGATCAGGTACTCTATGGCCAAGATTCACCATGCTTTGCAGTAGATGCAAATTGTTCTATTGTTTTATTAAGGTGAAATTGCATTTTTAACAGAAATGTACCATGACAACCTCAGCAACTATGCCCAGCCTCCAAAAGAAGCACAGGAATATTTATTTGTGAGAGTGTATTGTGCACTACCAGCACGTGTGTCACGCCATGAGGTGATTTATGACATTTCCCCTTACACTCACTAGAACCTGCTACAACATGCAGCTCACGCTCGCACCGTTACTAGGTCACGTGACTCGCCCTGCCCAATCCCAGCCATTCTCACCTGACCACATTGGGATGCTCGAAGGTCTCCAGGTGCCGGAGCACTGCCACCTCCCTGATGGTGGACAGCGGCATCCCCTCCTCCCCGGTCTGCACCCTCACCCGCTTCAGGGCCACAAAGCGTCCTCCATTCTTTAGATCCCGGGCCTTAAACACCTTGCCATAAGCTCCTTCTCCAATCTCAGCAACGCATTCATACTGCTGTTCCGCCAAACCGTCCTTCTCCATCATCATCACAGCTTAGCACCGTCTAGATCCCCCTAGCTCGGGAGAGAGTTGTGCCCGCAAGTCCGTATGTCCCTGCAGGGAGGCTGGGCTCTTGGAAGAGCGCTGGCGGGCTCCTCCACGAGATCCAGGTGTGTGGGGAACCTCTGACTGTCTAGAGCTCACGCGGCAGCTGGGTTCTAGAGTGCCCGGGAACAGCTGGAGCAGCAGCCTCGCACAGCTGGACTGGAAGCGCAGCAGGAAACAGAGTTAGCAGAGCACTGCCAGCACAGGGTCACATCATCTGGGGAAAAAGCAACACGTTTATGTGAAAACTACAGTTATATTCAGTAAATTTACAGAAATAATATATAGAATGGAAGGGAATATTAAATTAGCACATCTGAGTGTTATTTGGTTAATTGGTAACCAGTATATATATACTGAAAATCAATATATATATATGCACACACACACACACACAGAAATCAATATATATATGTATATATGAAATCCGATCCACATTTGTAGAATGATTCATATATATATATATATATATATATATATATATATCAATAAATATATATATATATATATATATATATATATATAAAAATATATATATTCTAGTATAAACTCTGTTTTTGTAAGCCCCCCCCATGTATCATTGCCAATTGTACATTACTAATGTACTCCAAGCTTGCGCATTACTGCCATCATATTGTCCCAGTACATTTATGAGATCATTGTTGTATCTCTGATGGTAAATACTTTAATAAACCCCCCACGGTCACATTTACCGTATGTATTATTGAGATCACGACTGTGAAAATTATATCAGTCAAAATAAAAGTTAATGAGAAGTCCAAACGCCCTGGGATTTTCATCTGATTCATTTGCATTGTGTAGTTACTCAGAGCTAGAAGTGATGCCAGGGAGGAGCACGTGGAGGTCTGTGCTGGGTCCTGAGGATGCCCAAGGGCTGCCCAGGCAGATGTGATACCCAGCCAGCATGTCCTGCAATGCTCTAACACTCTCTGATTCCCACCCACGCATGAACACACAATGCTGTCAGCAGCTTTATACAAAAAGAGGACTTCCTAAGGAAAGTGCTAATGTGATGTTATTAGCCCATTGTACATAGCCCAGAGCATTGCTCTCCAGGGTTAGGATACAGAGCACATGGCAGCTGATCTGCACAATGCCCTAATACAGAACACAATGCAGATATTAACCCCTCACTGGCAGCAATGCATCATCATATACAATAAGTCTTTATAATGCATTACCACTGCAATGTAAAATACATATTTACCTGCAGCAGATGTGTCCCCAGCCGGATTGTGAGTGTGCAGCAGGCTCTGATTGCCCTTATTACTGAGCCTGGAGGAGGTAGCTGCTGCTGCTGCTGCTAGTTCACATGGTCCCAGTCCTCCCCAGCTGGGGCCACACAGGTAGCCATCACCAGCAATGCAACTAATGCACAAAAGGGGCAGCTCACAAGAATGGGAAACAACTTTCCTCCTTTCCTTGTCTCCACACTTTAAAGTTCAGCTAAACCTGCAGCAGTGTAATGTGCAGATCCCCAGCTCCCATTGCCACACATAGAGCTGCCTGTCCCAGGCTGTCTCCCCTTCCCTCCCAGGCTGTCTCCCCTACCCCAGCACTGCTCCCTCTCTCCTTCCTCACTCTCTGTCTATGCGGAGCTGCAGCGCTTTCTTTCCCTACTCTTTCTGTCTTTTCTTTCCCACGCTGGCTGAATGTGACTTGACCCTGCTTCAAAAAAGTTTGACATAGTGCTCGTACATTTCCGCATTCCTCCCTGACTACAAAGCTGCAGCCGCCTCCTTCTGCTCTGTGTCTGCTCTGTGTCTTAGCACTCAATGAAATCCTTCATATTGCTGTGCCAGAAGGAGGGGATAGGAGCCATACATATGGATGGATATATACACATGTACTTATTTATATAGATAGACTCTATATACTTATATATATATGTACATATATATATATATATATATATATACTGCGTATATTTATATACATATTTGTATAAATATATATAAATATATACATATATATATATATATACTGTATATATATATATATATATATATATATATATATATATATATATATATATATAGTAAATAAATAGTACATCTGTGTTCACATTTGAATGTCTGAAACAAGTAAAAAAAAACTGTTTGCAGCTCAGAATTCTGAGAAAACAGTTATTACACTGCATTCTGGGAACCTGAGCAGGGACATGCAAATGTGCCCACAAATATATATATATATATTGCAGGATAAAGTGAATATATATATATATATATATATATATATATATATATATATATATATATATATATATATATATATTTTTTTTTTTTTTTTTTTTTTTTTTTTTTTTTTTTTTTTTTCATTTATTTAGGGTGACAACTTTTGGAAACATAAACCTCTCTTTATCAAGTCAGAAGCAGTACTGGTTTACCCCCAGAAAGCTTATTACTCTAGGTAAAAAGTATATATAAATATATATATATATATATATATATATATATATATATATATATATATATATGTGTATATATATATATATATATATATCCACATTATAATAAAGATTGTGTATAAATGAAACAAAACAGGTTATGCATAACTACATTTGGAGTATATATATATATATATATATATATATATATATATATATATATATATACATACAATGCTGCCATTTTTCCATAGTGCTATTTACAAGGTTATAACATGAGAACAGTAAACACACTGTACACCAATTATAAAATGGAAAAAAAAATACAAAATATATAAAATAAATATATATAAATAAATAAATATATCTATACATTTTAATATAAAAAGCTGTCATTTGGAACAGTAAATACACTGAAAGAAACAATCATAATGTAAAGAAGTATAAAGGAGAATAAAATGCAATATGAAAGCAGAAAACCAGCACACACACACATGTATATATATATATATATATATATATATATATATATATATATATATATATATATATATCTCACACACACACACTAATTTATAATTTATATATATACTTGTACATAAATATATTTTTATACACATATATCTTTCTCTCTCTCACTGTATATTTACATATAAGTGTGTGTTTATATATATATATATATATATATATATATATATATATAATTATTTTATGTGATTATACAATAGTCCTTGATTAACAGTTTATAAAAATGTAAAAAGCCTGTGCAAACTGCAAGATAATAACCTAATTGGAACCAAATGTATGGTTTCAGAATGATAATTCACAATATTAGATTTCTATCTACATATGCTAAATATGTGTACAGTATATTAATTATGTGCTTTTATTTAATAACATTTAGACACATGTAATACTTAATATTATGCATTATTTATAAAGTCCCAATATATTCCAGAGCATTGTACAGAGGCAAGTTTAATCTATAAATTACATAAAATCATCTGCATACGGGTCATTTTTATTTATTCAAACCAAAATTCACAATAGCATGTTATATAATTACTGCTGTTTTGCTAATTTAGTTTAATGAATGATTTTCATGTACAGCATATTTTCTTGACAATAAATTCAATATTTTTAAAAATGAAAATTAAGAATTTACAATGAAAATTTTTAAATAAAGATCTCAATTTGTTTCAAGAAAGCAAATTATACATTGGAAGCTGGTATACAGTCACATACCAGATTTAATATATTCATTTTTATGGCAATCTCTACTTACAAAATGCAGAGAAAATGTATTACAACTATAGTTTTATCAGCAAAATTAAATGACAGTCCTACACATTAATCAGAAATATGGAGGGTTTGTATGAAAGTAAAAATAGGAGAATAAATGTATATTTTTATTTATTATGCTAATATATTAAATAGGTCTCAGAGTTATATCTGAGGGACTCCAAGAACTAATATATTTTATATATAGTTTATTTAGTGGTTAAAGGAGACCTGTCATGTTTGAACTGTGAACAGAAACCTTTTTCATATTTAAGGCTTATCATTATTCTTTCCTCACCAACTGGGCTTGCTCATCATACTTAATCACATTAGGGATAATTAATCATACAAGATAAAATAATAGGAGGGGGATAATTAATGTAATTTATGTTTACAATACCCAACTTTAAAGCTCAATTATCTAACAAGCCCACTCATTTTTTATAACAACTGATCATAATTATATCTATTTATGTATATGCATAGTTTTCATTTTTGCATTAACTGTGATGTTGTTATGTCACTTTAATTAGTGACACGGTATTTGTGACTAGGGGAATATGAACTACCGTAACTATAATACAGGGATAAATCATTTTTGGCCATTAAAAAGTCTAATTAGCACTATTTAGCTTACTATGCCTTTGTAAGAAAATTAATTATTTAGTTTAGAATAAAACGGCTTCTACAATGTATACCTAGTTTTACACATTGTTAAAAAGAATAACTTTACACATGACAGTTCCCCTGTAAATCTATTTTTTCCTTTAAATGTATCAGCACTGGAAACATTTTTTTTTTTTTAATTGATCTAAATTGTATTGTTTTTTATTAAACAATTTATTCCTCCAGCTATCCCCCCTCACTATAGCATGCCATTTGTTGCAGGCTCTGAAGGATCACACAGCACAAGCTCCTGCTTTTTTACTCATGATGGGGATATTTACTAAGCTATTTACTAAGCTAAGATTTCCTTCATTGACTTTGATGCTTTCAATTTCTTATTAGAAAAATGCCACCATCGCACTTTCCATCCCATTGCTGCACCTGCATTAGTGAATATCCCCCTGAAGCTGACAATTCTTATTGCAGGTAGGAGAGTATAAAAGCTTTCATAGGATCCTTCAGGACTTGATACATTTTCTGCTTTTTCTCTCTATAAGCCTAATATATTAGTCAGTGCAGCTGAACTAGAGATAACACTCAAGGTAAGTAAACTTTAAAAGCTAAATTCTTTATAAAAAAAAACTATGCTAAAGCACTGAAAAAAAATCAAGTAAACAAAAAAGTTTTTTCAGTTTCTCCACTTTATTTTGTCTGCTCTACATGACAGCGCAGAGCAGTATCCATCCATTCCCTTTCAACAAATGTAACTTTAGGGAATGTTGGCTATATTGATTTGTCTTTTTATTCATAAAGTAAGCTTTTTAAATTATTATTATTTATTTGTAACGCACCAACATATTCCATTGCGCTATACACAAGGCTAGACTAACATTTCTGCAGCCCCTACGCATAAAATTCAAAGCCGCCCCTATAATATTTGTTTGCTGGTCCCCTTGTGTATGTGTGTGTATATATATATATATATATATATATATATATATATATATATATATATATATATATATAAACACACACTTATATGTAAATATACAGTGAGAGAGAGAAAGATATATGTGTATAAAAATATATTTATGTACAAGTGTATATATAAATTATAAATTAGTGTGTGTGAGATATATATATATATCACACATACACAAACACATAATACATACATACACACATATATACATATACATATATTTATAATACATATACACACACATAAATACATACACACACAAATACATACATACATACACACATAAATACATACATAAATACATACATAAATACACATATACATACATACATACATACACACACATATACAGGCATGTACACACATACATACATTTATATATATATATATATATATATATATATATATATAGTAAATAAAAAGTACATCTGTGTTCACACTTGAATGTCTAAAGCAAGTTTAAAAACCTGCTTCCAGCCCAGAGTTCTGAGAAAAACAGTTATTACACTGCATTCTGGGAAGTTGAGCTGGGACACACAAATATGCCCACAAATGCCTCGCTCTTCATTCCGTAGCCATTATCAAACATGGCTTTCTTTAAGCTTACGCATGCTGTATTACACAGCTTTAATGCAAAGCCAAGGTGTGAATAAACACAGGCTGAGTATCCAATCCATGTACAGCTGTTTCTAGCTTACTGGCTATCATCAGCGTGGAGCGGGATCTCAGCCTGTGTTGTGGAAATTATGAGTAGGTAGTTCACCACAACAATCATTTATAATATGGTGGGCAAAAGAGTGATAGAAGCCCTCCTTGTGCCTTGCAAAAGTATTCACCCCCTTTGACTTTTTACCTATTTTGTTACATTACAGCCTTAAGTTCAATGTTTTGTTAATCTGAATTGTATGTGATGGATCAGAACACAATAGTCTAAGTTGGTGAAGTGAAATGAGAAAAATATATAAATAAAACAATTATTTAGAAATAGAAAACAGAAAATTGGCATGTGCGTATGTATTCACCCCCCTTGTTATGAAGCCCATACAAAGCTCTGGTGCAACCAATTATCTTCAGAAGTCACATAATTAGTGAAATGATGTTCACCTGTGTGCAATCTAAGTGTCACATGATCTGTCATTACATATACACATCTTTTTTGAAAGGCCCCATAGGCTGCAACACCTAAGCAAGAGGCACCACTAACCAAACAATGCCATGAAGACCAAGGAACTCTCCAAACAAGTAAGGGACAATGTTGTTGAGAAATACAAGTCAGGGATAGGTTATAAAAAAGTATCCAAATCTTTGATGATCCCCAGGAGACCCATCAAATCTATCATAACCAAATGGAAAAAACATGGCACAACAGCAAACCTGCCGCCCACCAAAAGTCACGGACCGGGCAAGGAGGGTATTAATCAGAGTGGCAGCACAGAGACCTAAGGTAACCCTGGAGGAGCTGCAGAGTTACATAGCAGAGACTGGAGTTTCTGTACATAGGACAACAACGCTCCATAGAGTTGGGCTTTATGGCAGAGTGACCAGAAGAAAGCCATTACTTTCAGCAAAAAGAAAATGACACGTTTTGAGGTTGCGAAAAGGCATGTGGGCGACTCCCAAAATGTGTGAAGGATATTTTGAAACATGGTGGTGGCAGTATCATGCTGTTTTTCAGCAGCCGGGACTGGGAAACTGGTCAGAGTTGAGGGAAAGATGGATGGTGCTAAATACAGGGATATTCTTGAGCAAAACCTGTACCACTCTCTGCGTGATTTGAGGCTCGGACAGAGGTTCACCTTCCAGCAGGACAATGACCCCAAACACACTGCTAAAGCAACACCTGAGTGGTTTAAGGGGAAACATGTAAATGTGTTGGAATGGCCTAGTCAAATCCCAGACCTCAATCCAATAGAAAATCTGTGGTCAGACTTAAAGATTGCTGTTCACAAGCACAAACCATCCGACTTGAAGGAGCTGGAGCAGTTTTGCAAGGAGGAATGGGCAAAAATCCCAGTGGTAAGATGTGGCAAGCTCATAGAGACTTATCCAAAGCGACTTGGAGCTGTGATTGCCGCAAAAGGTGGCTCTACAAAGTATTAACTTTAGGGGGTGAATAGTTATGCACATTGACTTTTTCTGCTATTTTGTCCTATTTGTTGTTTGCTTAACAATTAAAAAAAAAAACATCTTCAAAGTTGTGGGCATGTTCTGTAAATTAAATGATGCAAATCCTCAAACAATCCATGTTAATTCCAGGTTGTGATGCAACAAAACATGAAAAATGCACATATATATATCACACATACACACACACACATAATACATGCATACACACACATTTATACATACACACATACTTACATACAAAAATACACATATACATACATACAGTACATACACACACATATATATATATATACACACACGCATACACACACATATACATGCATACACACACATACATACCGTATATACTCGAGTATAAGCCGACCCGAGTATAAGCCGAGGCACCCATTTTACCACAAAATACTGGGTAAAATGAGTGACTCGAGTATAAGCCGAGGGTGGGAAATGAGCTGCCCCCTGTGTCCCTCTTGTGCCCTCTGTGTCCCCCCTCTCTCTCCTGTGTCTCTTCTCCCCTCTCCCTTTCCTGTGTCTTTTCATCCTCAACCCCCTCCTCAACCTCCCTCCTCATCCTCAACCCCTCCTCAACCTCCCTACTCATCCTCAACCCCCTCCTCTACCTCCCTCCTCAACCCCTCCATCCTCAATCCCCCTCCTCAACCCCCCCATCCTCTATCCTCAACCCCCCATCCTCAATACCCCTCCTCAACCCCTCCATCCTCATCCTCTCTCCTCAACCCCCCATCCTCAATCCCCATCCTCAACCTCAGCCCCCCTCCTCAACCTCAACCCCCCTCAACCCCAACCCACCTCCTCAACCCCCCTCAACCTCCCCCCTCAACCTCCCTCAGCCCCCCTGCCTCCACATGTGCGCCGGCACCGGGTCAAGGAGCGGAGGCCGGAGCACAAGCAGGTAAGTGAGGGGAGAGGTATTTAGAGGGGTTTAGGTGGAGGAGGGGGGTTGAGGGGGAGTTTGGGTGGAGGAGGGGGGTTTATGCTGAGGAGGGGGGAGGGAAAGAAACACGGGGGGGAGGGAAAGAGACACGGGGGGAGGGAAAGAGACACAGGGGGGTAGAGAGACACACAGGGGGGTTAGAGACACAGAGACACACAGGGGGGTTAGAGACACAGAGACACACGGGGGTTAGAGACACATGGGGAGGGGGTAGAGACACATGGGGGAGGTTAGAGAGACACGGGGGGGGGGGGGGGGAGAGTGACTCGAGTATAAGCCGAGGGGCCCTTTTTTGCCTTAAAAAAAGGGCTGAAAAACTCGGCTTATACTCGAGTATGTACGGTACATTGATATATATATATATATATATATATATATCACACATACACACATAATACATGCATACATACATATACATATATTCATACATCACACATACACACACACATACATACACATATACATACATCAATAAATACATACATACATACACATCCATGCATACACACACATATACATACATACACACATATATGCATACATACACATATATACATACACATATACATACATACACACACATATACATGCATACACACATACATTGACAGTGGTAGATACATTTTACAAAAATAAAGATTTTTGGATCCATGTCACTTTATAACTCCCCACCTGCTGATTCCTGCCATCTCCTACCCTCACTGTGTGTTGCAGCCTCTCTGTCTCTCCTCACATGCTCCCTGTTGTTGCAGGAAGGACCTCCATAGCTCCTGTCACTTCCTTCCTGCCCCTCCTCCACACTCTCCGCATGGGGAGGTAGAGCTGTACAGTCACAACTCCTATTGGAGAGCCCCACGCTGCATGACTCAAGTGACAATAACAAAACATTTTTGGTTAGTACAATATTGAGGCGCCCTGTTAGAGATGCGCCTGTAGGCTAATGACCACATCGTCTATATGATCCGGGCCAGGCTATACATGGGTTGTGATCAAGGCAAAACAATGCTAACACGTAACAATGGATAGAGGGCCCTGTCTTTGAGCTTAGAGTCCGGTGTCCATAGTGCTTTTCGTAGACTGACAATCTAAATTATTATATGTTCTCTACACAAAGCAGTTCATACATAGTTGGCTATACATAGTTGTTCTCATGGAGGCTAATTCATTTTTTTTTCCGAATGAATTACTAAACTGTGAGCCCTATTAAATTCCAACTCAGTAATTCCAACGTGAAGCTCGTAACGGCTGCGGGCTTAAAATTTGCACGAGCTGGAGATGCTACGAGCTGGAGACGCAAAACCGTAAACCATTTGTCAGCTGTCGGATTTGAGGGCTAGAACATAATCAATTAAGCAAGCCCGTAGTTACGGGTTTAGATGGAGCCAATGGAAACAGAGATGGTCAGCATTGCGTCACAAGAAAATGGAGGATGGATTTCAAAGTCCTACGGAGTTCAATTATGAGCTACGAGCTAACCCACATTCCAGTCAAAATGTAATATTAATAAAGCCGCAAATATGATATTCTATTACATACGAGTTACAGTATATGTATTAACACATAGATTGCCGGAATCGATTTTAAGTATTTTTCTAAGCCGATTTGCGGCCTTGAGAATGTTGTGCTAAATTCTAAGACCTAACATCACTTTCCCTTTTAATATTAGTACAGTAGTGTGTTTTTATTTGCATTACAAGTGCTACGTATTGGACTTTACCCCCCTTGCGGGTCTTCTCGAGCACACGTTGGGCTTTGGGCTCCATTTGCGTGTTATGGGCTTGCTTGCGAGTGACTTTATTGCATTTTAATAGCTAAATTGAAAACGTAGTGGATACGGGCTTGAGAATCAAACGATTTGCGGCCGCGAAGTCCAACGTTGCTCAACCCATAGGCTTTTTTCGTCCCTGCTGCGTCTTAACCCTCAAGTCATCAACACGTAGCCCGAAGTTAATAGGGCTGTGTATTATTAATGAAAAATGAGGACTTTTAGAAGAAATTACTTATAGCAGCAAAAATAGTGTTAATTGCCTAACCGATTATTATGTATTCATATTATGTCTGAAATGCAAGGCAATGCTTGAAATTGCAAATTTACAGACGGCTAACCACACGCTGCTTTGGAATTTCCCTAAAAACCATATCAAAATAGTTATATAAATGTAATCAGACATTATACAGATTATATAGGACGTACATTGAACATGTTTCTTAATACCCATGGGCCTCATTCTAATGATGGCCATAGGAGCTGCGTGGCCGCAAAGGGTGGCCGCAAGCTACTTCCCTATTCTTAACCCCTGCGGCCCAGTGCTCTGATCGGCTTGCGACCGGCGTCCTGCGTTCCCTTGCAGTCACCCCCTCTGCAGTTTACTGCAGAGAAAGCCTTTGCTCGCACGCAACCTTTTCGAATCCTCCTATCACCCTCCCGTCAACCACGTAAAACACCCCGATCCGGACCCCTGCAGGTTCCCCACATTAACCCCTTACTTGCATTAACCCCTTGCCTTGCTGCAGTGGGTCCCGATCATCACAGAGGGGGATCCCTGCAGCATCGACGGGATTTAAATTTGCCGCCGTGAGCTTGAATTCAAAATTCAAGCCTCGGGAATTGCCCACTGCGGTTCCTTAAAGGGCCAGCGGAACACTAATGGTTACCCCCAAGCTGCAGGGGTACTATAAGTAACCCCTCCCAGCACCTAAAATTAACCCTATCACTCATGGGGGTCGATATAGACCCCCATGAGACTAAAATTAACCCCCTCAGTCCAATAGGGGTCTATATAGGACACTATTAACCGCTAGGTTAACCCTATAAGTGCCATGAGGGTCTTCCAGGATGCTCATGACAAAGTCTAAGCACTACACTATTAACCCTAGCTATACCAATTAACCCCTTAACCCAACTATACCCCATTAACCCATATTAAATCCTATCTAACCATATCTGGGCCTTCTACCTAAAAACCCTAACTGGGCCTATCTAAACCTAACTGGGCCTATTTAACCCCTTCTAGACCTATTTAACCCTAACTGGGCCTATCTAACCCTAACTGGGCCTATTTAATCCTATCTGGACCTAATAACCCTAACTAGGCGTTTTAACCCCATCTAGCCTATCTAACCCCATCTAAGCCTATTTAACCCGATCTTGGCCTATTTAACCCCATCTAGCCTATCTAATCCCTTCTAGGCCTATGTAACCCCATCTTAGCCTACCTAACCCCATCTAGCCCCATGTAACCCCATCTTAGCCTAACTAACCCCATCCTAGCCTATTTAACCCCATCACTTACCGGGTTCTATATAGACCCCCATAAGCCTCATCTAACCCCATTCCTTAAGGGGGTCTATACAGACCCCCGTAAGCATCCATCTAACCCCATCACTTATGTGGATCCATACAGACCCCCATAAGCCTCCATCTAACCCAATCACTTATGGGGTTCCATACAGATCACCGTAAGCCTCTTTTTAACAAAGAGAACCCTATTATTTGCCTATAATTGCCATGAGAGTCCTCCAGGACCCTCATGACACTAAGTACAAACACTACACTACACTATTCCCCCGCCAATAAACCACTAAAACTAAACTAACCCCCCTCTACCCTAACCTATTAACCCCTACCTCCCTAACACCTACTCTAACCTATTAACAACTACACTACCTACCCTATTAGGGTTAGTATTAGGGCCCAGTTATGATTAAATAGGTCTAGAAGGGGTTAACTAGGCACAGTTAGGGTTAAAAAGGGTTTAGAATGGGTTAATGGGGCATAGTTCGTGTTAAGGGGTTAATGGGGTATAGTTAGGGTTAATAGTGTAGTGTATGGCACTTATGGGCTTAACCTATGGGTTAATAGTGTCCTATAGGGGTCTATATAGACCCCTATTGGACTGAGGGGGTTCATTTTAGTCTCACGGGGGTCTATATTGACCCCTATAAATGATGGGGTTAATTTTAGGTGCCGGGGGGTACTTATAGTACCCCCGCAGCGGGGGTTAACAGTTTTATTGATTGCAGGTCCTTTAAGAACCTTTACAGGGTGGGAAATTAGAATTTTTAATGCAACACGGCCCCAATCGGGACCCCGCTGCAAGGGTTAATGTGGGGACCATCTGGGGGTCCCAATGGGGACCCCGCAGCATGGTGGGGTTAATGTTAGTTGACACAGGGGTACTTACAGTACCCCCGCGGCTTGGGGTAACCATTAGGGTGCCGCGGTCCCTTTAAGGAGCCACAGCGGATCTTTAGGGGTAATTGAAAGGGGGCATTAGGAGGGACATGAGGATGACATGTAGTACATAGTACCTCGCCGGTAGCCAATACTGTCATTTGTGGCTCCAAGTCCGCCGGGCTTGGAGAACGGTTACTGCCTTGGTGCTCCCAGGCAGCAACTCGATCTTCAAGCCCGGAGGACTGCGGCCACAAATGACAGTATTGGCTAGAAGCGATGTGCCAGCTAGCCAATGTACTACAGTGCCTTGCAAAAGTATTCACCTCCCTTGGCATTTTTCGTGTTTTGTTGCCTCACAACCTGGAATTAACATGGATTGTTTGAGGATTTGCATCATTTAATTTACAGAACATGCCCACAACTTTGAAGAGGTTTTTTTTTTTTTTTATTGTGAAGCAGACAAAAATAGGACAAAATAACAGAAAAAGTAAATGTGCAAAACTATTCACCCCCCTAAAGTCAATACTTTGTAGAGCCACCTTTTGCGGCAATCACTGCTCCAAGTCGCTTTGGATAAGGCTCTATGAGCTTGCCACATCTTACCACTGGGATTTTTGCCCATTCCTCCTTGCAAAACTTTCCCAGCTCCTTCAAGTTGGATGGTTTGCGCTTGTTCACAGTAATCTTAAAGTCAGACCACAGACTTTCTATTGGATTGAGGTCTGGGCTTTGACTCGGCCATTCCAACACATTAACATGTTTCCCCTTAAACCACTCAAGTGTTGCTTTAGCAGTGTGTTTGGTGTTATTGTCCTGCTGGAAGGTGAACCTCCGTCCTAGCCTCAAATCACGCACAGAGTGGTACAGGTTTTGCTCAAGAATATCCCTGTATTTAGCACCATCCATCTTTCCCTCAACTCTGACCAGTTTCCCAGTCCCCGCTGCTGAAAAACATCCCCACAGCATGTTGCTGCCACCACCATGTTTCACTGTGGGGATGGTGTTCTTTTAGTGATGTGATGTGTTGGGTTTGTGCCAGACATAGCATTTTCTTTGATGGCAGACAATTTCAATTTTAGTCTCATCAGACCAGAGCACCTTCCTCCCACATGCCATTTTGTTTTTTTGCTGAAAGTAATGGCTTTCTTCTGGCCACTCTGCCATAAAGCCCAACTCTATAAGGTGTACGGCTTATTGTCGTCTTATGTACAAATGCTCCAGTCTCAGCTGTTGAACTCTGCAGCTCATCCAGGGTTACCTTAGGTCTCTGTGCTGCCTCTCTGATTAATGCCCTCCTTGCCCAGTCCATGACTTTTGGTGGGCGGCCGTCTCTTGGCAGGTTTGCTGTTGTGCCATGTTCTTTCCATTTTGTTATGATAGATTTGATGGTGCTAATGGGAATCATCAAAGATTTTGATGTTTTTTTATAACCTAACCCTGACTTGTACATCTTAACAACATTGTCCCTTACTTGTTTGGAGAGATCCTTGGTCTTCATGGCAGTGTTTTGTTAGTGGTGCCTCTTGCTTAGGTGTTACAGCCTCTGGGGCCTTTCAAAAATCATGTGACACTTAGATTGCACACAGGTGAACATAATTTCACTAATTATGTGACTTCTGAAGGTAATTGGTTGCACCAGAGCTTTTTATGGGCTTCATAACAAGGGGGGTGAATACATACGCGCATGCCAATTTTCTGTTTTCTATTTCTAAAAAATAGCCTTATGTATATATTTTTTCTCATTTCACTTCACCAAATAAGACTATGGTGTTCTGATCCATCACATACAATTCAGATTAACAAAACATTGAATTTAAGGCTGTAATGTAACAAAACAGGTAAAAAGTCAAGGCGGTGAATACTTTTCAAGGCTCTGTACATGTCATCATTATGTCCCCCCTAATGTCCCCCATCATTTATAGTGCTGTACAGTGCTTCCTTGAATTTATTTTTCTACCTTCGCCTGCATAGTTGGAATAAATAATTCTGTACCAGCTAGTGCTTATGTCAACTGACTGTGAAATGCAAGTATGTGCGTTCAAATACCATCTGATATATATATATACCATCTTACATATACATGTAAAGGGGGTGTATGAGTCAAAATTGGGTTTGTAACACTTTGCAGGGCTATAAAAGCAGTCAAATAATAAAAAAAATATTTAATCAATTTGAAAAATGTAAACAACTTTCTCATATTATTTTCAAGTCTTCACCCTACAACAGTTTCAGTGACTTCAATGTCCCTTTAGTAATTAAGAAATGTATTTTAATTTTGAATTAGACATTTGTTTTAATATTTCAATGTATTTGTATTTATATAGTAAAATGTATTGCTATAAGAATTTTGGTTGGTTTATCTTTTACTATGGCAGCGTCACAAAAGCAAGTGAAGTGCAAAATCTGTGGCACAATTACAAAGAGGAGGATATTCCATGACTCTTCTAAGAAAATAGTTGAGTGAAGTCGATGATGTTGCCAGAAAGTGGAATACGCAAATCTTGGCTGCAGGAAGAGGAGTTGTGTTGCAGGAGCTAGGGGAAGGGAAGCAGCTATGGGAAGAGGACCAGCTATGGAAAGGGGTCTTTGCTTTTCAGTAATTTTATAGCTTGACTTTGTCAATTACATATTATTTTTTTATATTTGATATTTGCCTTTTTTTCTATTATAGAAAATGTGAATTCCGATATAAATAATGTGGGGTGTGACAATTATAACCAGGTATCATGTATTGTGATATTACAGTTTTACATTATCAATGCAATGCATTATAGGTTGTACTTGAGTATTAATATTTATTATTTGCAATCATTCACTGCTTGTCCTCCCTTTATTTATGTTTTTGGGGAATGCATATTTGCAAGCACATAATTAATGAAGTAACAAAATTAGTGGAGAGTTTACAATGGCTTCGGGGCTCATTAAAAGGATTTTTCAGGCAATTATTTTTATACTAGCGAACTGCCCGTCAAAAAATGACGGCAATGAAATTGTAAGGCAGCTAATGGTGTTTTGTGTGTACTATTGAAATATATAATACAGTTAATAAATGAATATACTTTACCTATTTTGAAGCATTGTGTTGAAGAGCTGGCAATCTGTTTTGATGTTGCTGCTGCATTAGTGGTGTGGGTCTGCTGTATAAGCGTGGTGAATGTGTGCAGTGTAATAGTGTGCGTGCGCGAGACAAAACCGTTAGCGTAGTGGTGTACTTCCGCATTGGCGTAAAATGTCGGGTAATCTGTGGTATGCGTCTTCGCGGATTATCCGTAGGTGCCTAGTGGTGTTTTGCGACTTTCTTGTGGTGTTTTGCGAGGGTGTTGTGGTGTTTTCCTTTTTTAGAGTGCTGTAGCCTCGTTTTCGTTTTGTTCGTTGGCCATTTTTTCTCTCGCTTAGCGATTTTATTAGTGTCTAAAATCTTTTATTTTTATTTAAATGAAGGTGTAACTTGCTTTTTTGAGGTCCTGAATGGTTCCTCTTGCTGTAGGTAAACTTTTTATGTGTGTGTTGTGTGTATTTATTGTGTTTTAAATGTTTTTATGTTCGCGTGTTGCGTCCGATTTTTGCGAGGTCGTAATGTGTGCTAACGTGTCTCGTGTGGTGTTTGCGTGTGTAAGCTCGTTTTCGTTTTGGCTCGTTCGGCCGTTTTTTCTGTCGCTTCTTAATTTTTTTTGTGTGTAAACTCTTTTATTTTTAGTGAAATCAAGGTGTAAGTTGTTTTTTTGAGGTCCTGGATGCTTCCTGTTGCTGTAGGCAAGTTTTTTATGTATGTGCTGTGTGTATGTATTGTGTTTTGAATTTTGTAATGTTCGCAAGTTGCGTCCGAGTGTTGCGAGGTCGTAATGTGTGTTAACGTGTGTCGAATGTTGTTTAAGTTGCGAGGTAAAGTTTGCGAGGGTCGTAATTGGTGTGTTGTGTTGTTTGCATTGCGACGTAAAGTTTGCGAGGGTCGCAGTTGCTGGCGCGCTCCATGCCAGCAACTGAGGCCCTCGCCCGCTGCCCTCACTACGCTTCCCTCGCTGCCCTCGCTAGGCTTCACGAGGGCCTCAGTTGCTGGCAAGGAGCGCCCTCGCCCGCGAGGGCCTATGCGAGGGCCGCGGCTCGCTGTGAGAGCCCGCAAGCGTTAGCAACAACTCGCATGCTCACAACTATATATGTGATAAATGTTTAGACTAGATTCATTAATTTATCCTCATCAATTAAATTATGATATAACATTTACACTTCATTTTTATAAAGCCAACCGAGTAACAGTTTCTTACCTTCCAATACCTCCCCCTGCCTTCCTCTTCACGCTCATGAGAGGTGCTATCTTTCCCAGATGTGACCTAAAGCCACATCTACAGGGTAGGGGCCCACACAAAATGTCACTGTATGTTTGTTAGCAGTATGATACACTGGTAGAATGAAGCCCTTCATCAATGGGTGTGGCTTTAGGTCACAACTGTTCAAGATGACACCTCTCATTAGGAGAACAGGAAGAAAGAGGGAGGCTCCAGTAGGTGAGAATCTGTAATTCTGTTGTTTTTTAAATATTTTTATTCTAATTAAAATTAAATGCAAATAATTCATACTTATTTTGTAGACATACATAAATACAAGCATTTCTTTGTTCTTTTAATTAATAATTTTTCATAACATTAATATTGATAAATCACAAAAAAAAAAGAATGAAGCAAGTGAGGAAAAACTCTTATATCATTATTATTGTTTATTTGTAACGTGCCAACATATTCCTTAGCGCTAAACATAAGTTTAGTTACAGGCAATGACAAGTTCAATATTCACACATTGCAAAGAATGGAAGGCCCTGTCTTTGAGCTTGGAATCCGTTGTCCATAGCGCTTTCCCTAAAGCACCTTAAAGGATTCAAACTTGGAGACTTACAATCTAAAGGTTGAAGTTTGTATGTGGTACAGTAGAAGGAGAGCAGTGCTGAGCATGTTAGGGTGGAAGGTTATAGGCTTCTTTAAAGAGGTGCGTTTTTATTGAAGTTTTGAAAGAGTTAAAGCAGGAGGATAGTCTGGTGAAGCGAGGCAAGGAGTTCCAGAGAATAATTACATTGAGGATAAAATTAATTAATTAATAATCTAGTTAAAATAATTATAGAAACAATTTGTTTATAAAGAATCCTTTTAAGAACTTCATTGTAATAAGCCAATCTTAGTAAATACCATGATGTTGGCTGTTGTGATTTGTTATGAAGCTTTATGATCAATCATATATGGATCTAGCCTATTGTGAGATCTAAAATGCGGAGAGCAAACATTGAAGAAAAACACAGGTAACCCCAGATAAGCATCTTACTTTATTTGCTGCCCCTACGCTCATTTCCACAATTTAAACAATATGTGTCAGGGGTGGAACAAGAGCCTTTCTCTGCAACTTTTCTATATCATTTTAATTTATATTTTTTAACATCAAATCACGCAATTCTACAAAAATAAACATTATGCTCTTTTGGGCTTTTTCCTCTCTAAAAAATTGTAGTAGTTAAAAAACCTCCAGTTTAAGAGAAGCGTTAAAGCTGCATGAAAGCACAGGAAGTCTCCACTTGTGTCTTTACAATATTTCAAGTAAAGGTTGTGTACAACAATAACGTTCTTAGAATATTTTATGCTGTAGGAAAAGCTTTTCACACAAAGACAATTAATTATTATTTTTGAATTTAACCTAGGTGTTCACTGAAGGTTCATTTTCAAATAATAAGATTTCAGCTTACAAAATATATGAAAAGTTAGGGGTAGATTAAAATATATGAAAAGTTAGGGGTAGACTAGCTTTATAGATTTGATAGCAGAACTAAAAGACCCATCTAGTCTACCCTTTCTATATAGTTTAGAATGACTAATTTAGAATGGCCTTATGTTTATTCCAGGCGGCTTAGATTTGTCCCTACCACTTCCTCAGGACCATTGTTCCACTTATCTACTACCCTCATAGTTGTTCTTTCCTTCATAACCCCTAAATCATCTATATTGGATGTGATCAAATAAAAGAATCCAATTAACATGCTCTCCATGATTGTGTTTACACTTCTACTTACCGTATATACTTGAGTATAAGCCGATCCGAGAATAAGCCGAGGCACCTATTTTACCACAAAATACTGAGTAAAATGAGTGACTCGAGTATAAGCAGAGGGTGGGAAATGTGCTGCCCCCTGTGTCCCTCTTGTGCCCTCTGTGTCCCCCCTCTCTCTCCCGTGTCTCTTCTCCCCTCTCCCTTCCCTGTGTCTCTTCTCCCCTCTCCCTTCCCTTTGTCTCTTCTCCCCTCTACTTCCCTGTGTCTTTTCCCCCTCTCCCTTCCCTGTGTCTCATCCCCTCTCTCCCTTCCCTGTGTCTTTTCCCCCCTCCCTTATCACCCTCCTCAACCCCCCTCCTCATTCTCAACCTCCCTCCTCAACCGCACTCCTCATCCTCAACCTCCCTCCTCATCCTCCCTCCTCATCCTCAACCTCCTCATCCACCACCCCATTCTCAACCTCAACCCCCCTCCTCAACCTCAACCCCCCTCCTCAACTCCCCTCCTCATTCTAAACCCCCCTCCTCATTCTAAACCCCCCTAAATACCTCCCCCTTTCCCCTCACTTACCTGCTTCTGCTCCGGCCTCCGCTCCTTCTTGACCCGGCGCGCATTTGACGTCACGTCATTAGCATATTAATGTACCCTATATATTCGAGTATAAGCCGAGTTTTTCAGCCCTTTTTTTAAGGCTGAAAAAGCCCCCTCGGCTTATACTCGGGTCACCATGTGTCTCTCCCCCCCCCCCCCCCGTGTCTCCGCCCGGTGTCTTTTTGCCCCCTCTCCCTCTCCTGTGTCTCTTTCCCCCTCTCCCTCGTGTCTCCTTCCCTCCCTTATCATCCTCCGTCCTCAACACCCCTCCCAACCCCCCTCCTCATCACTTGACCCCCCTCTAATTACCTCCCCCTCTCCCTTTCCCCTCTCTTATCTTCCATCAGCTGCTACTCCACTCCTCTGCGCGTCTTCCGGCTGTGTCGGGACCCGGCATATGCTAATGATGTGACGTCACATGCGCGTCACGTCATTAGCATTGTAGCGTCCCGACACAGCCGGAAGACGGGCGGAGGATCAGAGGTGCAGCTGATGGAAGATAAGAGAGGGGAAAGGCAGAGGGGAGGTAATTAGAGAGGGGTAAAGTGATGAGGAGGGGGGTTGAGGAGAGAGGATGAGGAGGGGGGTTGAGGAGGGGGGTTGAGGATGAGGAGGGGGTTGAGGAGGGAGGATGAGGCGGGGTTGAGGCGGGAGGGAGGATGAGGAGGGGGGTTGAGGATGTGGAGGGGGGTTGAGGAGGGGGGATTGAGGATGGGGAACGGGGTTGAGGATGAGGAGGGGGTTGAGGAGGGAGGATCAGGCGGGGTTGAGGCGGGAGGGAGGATGAGGAGGGGGGTTGAGGATGTGGAGGTGGGTTGAGGAGTGGGCATTGAGGATGAGGAACGGGGTTGAGGAGGGGGTTGAGGATGAGAAGGGAGGATGAGGATTGGGGTTGAGGAGGGAGGATTAGGGAGGTTGAGGAGGGGGGTTGAGGAGGGAGGATGAGTGGGGTTGAGGAGGAAGGGAGGATGAGGATGAGGAGGGGGGTTGAGGATGAGAAGGGAGGATGAGGAGGTGGGTTGAGGAGGGAGGATGAGGGAGGATAAAGAGGGGGTTGAGGAGGGGGGTTGAGTAGGGAGGATGAGGAGGGGGGTTGAGGAGGGAGGATGAGGAGGTGGGATGAGGAGGGGGGTTGAGGATAAGAAGGGAGGACAAGGAGGGGGGTTGAGGAGGGAGGATAAGGTGGGGGGTTGAGGACGAGGAAGGGGGTTGAGGATGAGGAGGGTGGTTGAGGATGAGGAGGGGGTTGAGGAGGGATGATGAGGAAGGGGGTTGAGGATGAGGAGGGGGGTTGAGGATGAGGAGGGAGGATGAGGAGGGGGGTTGAGGAGAGAGGAGGGAGGATGAGGAGGGGGTTGAGGATGAGAAGGAAGGATGAGGAGGGGGGTTGAGGAGGGAAGATGATAAGGGAGGGGAAGGGAAAGAAACACGAGAGAGAGGGGGAAAGAGACATGGGAGGGAGGGGGGGGGGGAGAGACACAGGGAAGGGAGAGAAGGGAAGAGACACAGGGGAGGGAGGGAAGGAAGAGACACAGGGGAGGGAGGGGGAAGAGACACAGGGAGGGAGAGGAGGGGACACAAGAAAGGGGCACAGAGGGCACACAAGAGGGGGACACAGAGGGCACAAGAGGGACACAGGGCTTATTCTTGAGTCACTAAGTTTTCCCAGTATTTTGTGGTAAAATAGGCTTATACTCGGGTCCGCTTATACTCAAGTATATACAGTAATTTATTATTTTATGCAAAACAAAATGTAAGACACTTTGTTATAAATGCGTCAGCAAAAGTTTCGGTTGTGAAGCCTTTCCTTATAAGTTCTTACTTAAGATCATTCACCATTTTTGTTGCCCTCTTTTGAGTTGTTTCCAGATAATTAATTTATTATTACCTTTAGTGAAGCTTTTTGCAACCTTTTTAATTTTAAGTGGATTTAGAGACATATCTTGTCTAGGAGAGGGAATGATTTTGTGTTTGACCATGTCACAAACTCATTCCCTCTTTCAAGCAAGGTATGCCCATAAATTGGTATGCTTGTTTTCTTCTTTTTTTTATTGTATTTGGTTGGCATACATCATTTTTAAAAGTAGTTCTATTCCTAAATGACAGCGTCACTCCGCATGCATTTAGATATATGTTCCTCTTCATCACAGGATAATGCATTAATTTGGCTAATATATAGCAGCAGGATGGGTGTATAGTTTAGACTATAAGGAAGTAAAAGCATGCTGAATTGAAAGTTAAATTCTTTTGTACAGACCACAGACAGTTGGATTCGTATGTGAAAATGTGTAGGTGTGTGTTAGTGCAAGTGTGTCCAAGCAAGATCAGAAGTAAAATGTATCCCAGGCAGGGCGCACCCCTTGGCTGTTGGCAGCTGTGGGCAACTCTCCCAGCCCAGGCAGGGATCCATATCAGTGACTCCAGACAGTAATTATGGAGGTACAGCTAGGACGATAGTCACACACTGTGTCCTCTCATATTTCTGGAAAAGTAAGAAATCTTTCCCAGGACTATGTAGGCGTAGGTCCCACTAAACTTTCTCATCCTAGTCTCATTCTCTGCATCAGTTTACCTTTAAGGAACACTGTAGCTTAGGAGAAAAGAGCTCTTGTTTGTGAAGCATGTAACAAAATAAAGACTTGCAGCTGTGTAATAAAAGGACATTAAACATTTTTAGAGAAGATCAAAAATGTTAAAAACTTTTTTTATTCTTGTCGCATTGTTTCCTGTGTTCTTATCTATCAGTGGAGGGAGGGGCGGGGAGAGGGAATATGGATAAGTCAGGAGTCTTTGTTAGATAATTGGATTTAAATTGAATTAACATCGTACCTCTCACAGATCCAGAAAGAAGCTGCTTGCATCTAAATATACTAACCAAACATCCCTTTCATACACACAACTTCCTCCATGTATCATGGATACTTTCAAACTGCATTAGAGTCATTGAAGCATTTTTTTCCCTACTTTTTCTGTGTGTGTATATATATATATATATATATATATATATATATATATATATATATACTTGGCAATCACAGTGTGAAAACTACAACGACAAGGGGTGACTTCTGTTTGAGTTTTGCACAGAGCAGAAACTCACTATCACCAACACCGTTTTCCAGAAGAAATATAGGCTGAAGACAACCAGGATGCATTCTTAGTGCAAGCAATGGCATCTTATAGACTACATTCTGGTGCGCCAGCGAGACTTTCTATATGTCCTACTCACCCGAGTGATGCCCAGCGCAAAATATAATACAGACCACTGCCTGGTAACATACAGTAGTTACATAGTAATTGAGGATGAAAAAAGACTTTTAGTCCATCAAGTTCAACCTTTTTAGATCTCCTCTGATCTGCATTATGCGGATTAATTGTTAATTAATTTAATTGGGTAATTTTGTCTCAAAACGGAAAAAAAATTCCTTCCTGACCCCAGATAATGGTGATCGGATTCCTCCATGGATCAGTACTCCCTCTCTAATTATCCAGGATAACCCTGTTATGCCATTTTCATTTAAAACTATATTCAGTCCCTTTTTAAAGTTATCTATCAAATGCGCTGTCACCACCTCCTTGGGTAGAGAATTCCACAGCGTAACCACCGTTACGATGAAGAACTATTTTCTTTCTTTAAGGTGAAATCTTTTTACTTCTAATCTCAAAGGATACCTTCTTGAAAACCTCTTGGCACAAAGAATTCACTGGATAAAACCTTGTATTGACCCTGGATATATTTATATAAGGTAATCATATCCCCTCTTAGATGCCTTTTTTCTAGAGAAAATAAGTTTAATTTGGTTAGTCTTACTTCATAACTTAGCCCCTCCATTCCCCTATTTCCTTCCTTTGTTTATATACCTTTCTTAAAACATGCTAATATTTTACTTGCCTTTGCAGGTGCTGCTTGGCATTGGGCACTATTACCTAGGCAGTTGCCAACAAGCACTCCCAAATCCCTTTCAATATCTGATACCTTTAGATTTGCTCCATTAAGATTATAAATTGCATGGCTATTTTTCCTTCCCAGATGCATAACTTTACATGTATTTATATGAAATCTCATCTGCCATTTAGTTGACCATGTCTCTAATTTATGCAAATCCCTTTTGAGGGAAAGTATATAATTTTCTAATTGAATTGCCTTGCACAACTTAGTGTCATCAACAAAAATGGAGACAATACTTTCCAATCCTACTTCTAAGTCATTAATAAATATGTGAAAAAAGGAGAGGACCTAATACTGAACCCTGAGGAAACACACTTACCACAATAGTCCAATCTGAGTATGTTCCATTGACAACAACCCTTTGCTTCCTGTGTTTCAGTCAGCTCTCAGTCCATGAGCAGAGCAATTCCCTTTGTTTGCATATTAGTCTCCCATGTGGCAAAATCCACAAAGACTACATCCACGGAATTGCCTTGATCCAAGTTCCTACTAATCTCTTCATAGAAACTAATTAGGTTTTTTAGGACATCACCAATCCCTCATAAATCTGTGTTGACTTCTACTTATAATCTTGTTTAAACAGACATATTCTTGTATAATATCCCTTATTAACCCTTCTAAAAGCTTTCCCCCTACAGAAGTGAGGTTTACAGATCTCTAATATCCTGCATTTGTTCCTGCTCCCTTTTTAAATATAGGTATCACCTCTGCTTTTTTCCAGTCATCTGGTAAAGACCATTGCCCTCATTCTATTATCGGCCGTAAATCGTCCGCAAAGCTGCGATTCCTTGCGGGGCTCCCGTTACCTTGCAATTCAATTATACGGCGCCGCAAGGATATCCCCTTACGGACGGCCGTATATCTTGCAATCGGCCGTAAGCTCAGAAATCTTTAAATGCAAAAATAAATTCAAGACGGCACTGTAAAGCTCTGTAAATGCTAGGGATCATTATGGGGGACATGAGGATTAATAGCAACCCCCTCTCAAGCTTGCACATCAGCCCAAATCTGAGATTACATTAACTGTTTATTTTCCGGCCGCAGCGTGGGCGGGTCTGAGGTGCTCCAAGCCCTCTGGACTTTTTACATGGATATGTGACATAAATTAAAAAAAAATGTATTTACGGATTTGAGTGTAGGGGAATGTTGTGCTATGAATGCTAACACCTACAATCACTTTATAGTCTCCTCAGAGTGCAGGATGGCTTTATTATGGCTTTAAAATGTGCTTAATTGTGTCCCCGTGTCTCTCTACCCCCCGTGTCTCTTTGCTGCAAGTAAGCTGCGGCTCGGTTTTAGCCTTGCAGAGAGGGTTCCCGGAGCAATTGAATAGCAACCAGGATTTTCTTACGGCCGAAACTCTTGCGGCCGTTTAAGATCAAAGGCTTTCCTCCGGCGGGTGCGGCTGCAAGGGATAACAAGGCGCCGGCCGCAAGTCTGCCGGAATCCCCGGCCGGAAGGGAATAGAATAGTCAAATAGCTTGCGGCCGGTCCTTGCGGCCCCGCATCTCCTACGGCCGATAATAGAATCAGGCCCCATGTGTTCAGTGAATCTTGAAAAATTACATATAATGGTTTGGCTATTACAGAACCCAGTTCCCTCAGTACCCTTGGATTTATTCCATCAGTACTTGGGCTTTATTATTTATTTTTCAACCTCTTTTGGATTTTTTCCTGTGTTAACCAATTATTTCGTGAGGGTAGAGTAGCCCCATCATGTTGCAGTCCCTACCACTAGTACCTCCCTTGTGTATCTGAAGAAAATAACCTGTTTAGCTCACCTGCTTTTTCCTGATCACTAATTTTCAGATGGCCTGTGTCACATTGTAATGTTCCTATGGCTTCCTTCCTGGCGTTCTTCCCATTAATATATTTAAAAAATAATTTAAGGTTAGTCTTACTCTCCTTTGCAACTAACTTTTCATTTTCTATTTTAGCTAGTCTAATAGCCCTTTTGCAAGCCTTGTTGACTTCCTTGTACTCACATAAAGCAGTCTCTGTTCCCTCTTTTTTGTATAATTTAAATGCCTGTTTTTTGTTTGTTTTTTTGCTTTTTACTCTGTATGTTCTTCTTTAAATCATTGTTAAAGATATATGTTATTTTCCTGGGTTTCCTAATAAACATCCACTGATTAGTAGCAAAATATGTATTATATTGAAAAGTTGAATGTACTTACATATTTATACGCTACATACTGATATGTGGATGTGCACACCCCTAGGAAGCTTACATAAAGTGTACCCTGCAGGGTACAGTGTGTGACCTCTAAGGGAAATGATGGTTGGTGGGGTCACAGCTGAAATTGCCCATAAGGAGACAGGCAGAGAAAACCAAAAAAACAGCAACTGCCAGATTGTGGTACAAATGTCTATACTTCCTAGTGATTGGCCAAAACAATTTTCAAATTGTATACAAAATTAGCCTCGGTTTAGAGGGTGCTATCCCTAAGTTTCAATTGACAGAAATTAAAAGATATTTTGCTAACTTCAAGGTAAGTGTTTAAATGCTTATTTTGGTATTGTTTCATGCACAAATGTTTTCATACACTACTAATTCTCTTCTATCAGATACACTCATAATCCAGCTCACTTACATATCCCTTTAAGCCACATGAGATTTCCTTCATAATATTATTTGTGATGACTAATTTCTAGTAGGTTCTTGTATAACCAGATGATGATCTCTGAGTGTACTCAAGAACCTGCTCCCCTTAGCTGAACTGCTGGTCTCACTCATCCAGTTTATTTCAGGAAAGTTAAAATATCTCATTATTAAAACTTGCCCATGCTTAGCTGTAACAATAATTGCAGTTCCACGCTTTCTATTATATTTCGGGGTTTATAGCATACTCCTACCAATATTCTAATAGAATTTGCTCCTTTGCTATTTAACTCTACCATTAAGCATTTAACACTATCATTAGTTATAGCATAAATATCTTCTCTGACTATAGGCTTAAATTCAGGCTTAACATAAAGACCAATCCTCCTCTTTTACCCCTATCTTTCCTAAATATAACTATCTAGATTAACAGTCCAGTCATGAGAGCCATCCCACCATGTTTCAGTAATGCCTATAAATCCCATTTCTCATTATCTGCTAATAATTATAACTCTCCCATTTTCCTGGCAAGCTTCTGGCATTAGCCAGCATACACTTTATGTTATGAGTCTGTAGTTCTAAAGTGCCTGCCACTGTACTTGAGTTACTTAGCAATACCACCCTATCCCACACCAACATTAAGGTGCAATCCATCTCTGCTATAGAAATTGTACCCAAGTGAGATGTCAGCCAGTGCTCTAAAAACCCAAACCCCTCCTTATTGCATCACTTTTTTAGCCATGCATTAACCTCCCTAAGCTCCTTCTGTCTTCCTGGGCTAGCACATGGTATTGGTAGTATCTTGGAGAATACAACTTTCAAGGTCCTTGCCTTCAGCTTATTACCTAGTGCGCTGCTAACTTCATCTACACTTCAATCCTAAGCCAAAGAGGAGAGGAGCCCCAAAGAAGAAGTTACAGATTGGTACCCTCCACTTAGTTGGAGTGAAGGCCGATTTCCAGGTGAATCTCCATTTGAGACTAGAGGATCCCAGGTGCTTCACAAATCTCCCTACAGATGCTCTATGGGAACACCTCAAACCACCATCCTGCAGACCTCTGAAGAGGTCCTAGTATTCTCCACAAAGAAGAACACAGACTAGATTGACAAAAACAATCAGGAGATCCATGAATTGCTGTCGAAAAAGATATCCACTCATAATGCATATCTCTCTCAGCCGTCCTGCCCTAATAAGGAAGCAGCCATCCATCTTGTGTGCAGCCACTTCCAGCGAAAGCTTTGAGAAATTCAGAACCAGTGGTGGACCAACCTTGCGGAAAGAACTCAGCATTGCTCAGATGCTGGCGACTAAAGAAGCTTTTATAAAACAATGAAAGAAGCGTACAGTGCTTCACATCGGGTCCAAAGCACATTGCGCAGTGCAGATAGTCAAACACTCCTTACAGACAAGGCGTTGATTGTGAACCGGTGGTCTGACCACTTTCAGACTCCAACCCCGTAGCTTCAGTCTCAGCACTTAGTCGCATTCCACAACAGCCAATAAAAACAAAAAAAAACTTTGTGATGCAATAATTGTCACCCTATTCAAGAACAAAGAAGAAAAGGTAGTCTGCTTCAACTACCGGAGGATAACTCTGCTGTCTGTCACGGGGAAAATCCTTGCAAGAGTACTCCTTAGCAAACAGGTGCCAACTATTGCAGAATAATTTCTCCCCAAGAGTCAGTAAGGCTTTATAGCCAACAGAAGCACCGTGGACATGGTTTTTGTTTTCGGACATCTCCAAGAGAAATGCTAAGAACAGAACAAAGAACTTTATGTCATGTTTGTTTGACACCGTGAGCAGAAAGCTTTTGTGGCAAATCCTGAAACGTATAGGATGTCCTCCCAAGTTCCTCAACATGATCATCCAGCTACATGAAGACCAGTGTGGCCAAGTCAGGCACAGCATCCGATACTACATAGGATACTGCACCAACGGTAGTCTGTTCAACCCGAGACGACTAAAGGCCCACATCAAGACAATGCTGCCCTTGTTTCCCATACTGTGACAGCTCTACAATGAATTGCATCTTGCTTCGTCCAGGCTGCTGAGCTCTTTGGTCTAGAAGTCAGACAGAAGTGCTCCACCAGCCCGCACCTCAGGAAGATTACTGTCCTCCTCACAACACCATTGAGTCCAAGCTGAAGACAGTCCACCAGTTTAGCTACATGTGATGCAGCATCTCGTCAGACTCCAAGGTCGACAAGGAAATTAAAAAACAGACCGGTAAAGGCAAATGTGTATATGAAAGGGTTTGGAACAACAAGCATCTGAGTAAACACACCAAGGTCAGTGTGTAGAGAAATGTTGTATGGACCATCCTACTGTACTGCTCCAAGTCGTGGGTTAGCAACCACCATCACCTATGATTTCTTGACTGCTTTCATTAACACTGCCTACGCACCATCCTCAACATCCACTGGAATGACCACATCACCAACACTGAAGTCCTCGAACAGGCAGAAGCCACTGGCACTGAGGCCTTATTGTTGAAGACGCAGTTGCTCTAGGCAGGATTCACCTTTAGGATGGAGGATGATCAGCTGCCAAAAGATCATGCTATATGGTGAGCACACCACTGCTAATCGCGATAGAGGAGGAAGTAGAGGTACAAGGACTCGCTGATCCAGTCCCTTGATCCCTGTCACATTGATCATTTTTTAGCTTTGGACCGCAAGGTCTCTATGTCTCCTCTTCCAAAAACACAGACAGGGCTCGTCTTGAGGACAAAAGGAGAAAGAGGAAAAATGGTGTCACTGTAGCACCCAACCCTGAGCAAACTTTCCCTTGGATCTACTGCTGTTGGATCTGCCTGTCCGCATTGGCCTCCTCAGCCACCAAAGACCCTACAGATGTAGACAAAATCCTTCTTAAATATTTGTTCACAAAGCCAAGTCAATGAGAAGGGCAATCAGACACAGAGGGAGTAGAGGGGGAAAAAGACAGGGGAGGGAGACGGGGGGGCCAGACACAGGGGAGGGAGAGGGGAGAAACAGACACAGGGGAGGGAGTGGGGGGGAAGAGACACAGGAGGGAGAAGGGGGAGAGACACAAGGTAGGGAGAGGGGGGGAAGAGACACAGGGGAGGGGGGAAGAGACACAGAGGAGGGAGAGGGGGGAGAGACACAGGGCGGGAGAGGGGGACACAGGGGAGGAAGAGGAGGGGAAAAGAGACACAGGGGAGGGAGAGGGGGGAAAGAGACACAGGGGAGGTAGTGGGGGAAGAGACACAGGAGGGGAGAGGGGGAGAGACACAGGGGAGGGAGGGGGAAGAGACACAAGGGAGGGAGAGGGGGGAAGTGACACAGGGGAGGGAGAGGGGGGAAACAGACACAGGGGAGGGAGTGGGGGGGAAGAGACACAGGAGGGAGAAGGGGGAGAGACACAAGGTAGGGAGAGGGGGGGAAGAGACACAGGGGAGGGGGGAAGAGACACAGAGGAGGGAGAGGGGGGAGAGACACAGGGCGGGAGAGGGGGACACAGGGGAGGAAGAGGAGGGGAAAAGAGACACAGGGGAGGGAGAGGGGGGAAAGAGACACAGGGGAGGTAGTGGGGGAAGAGACACAGGAGGGGAGAGGGGGAGAGACACAGGGGAGGGAGGGGGAAGAGACACAAGGGAGGGAGAGGGGGGAAGTGACACAGGGGAGGGAGAGGGGGGAAAAGAGACACGGGAGGGAGAGGGGGAAAGAGACACAGGGGAGGGAGAGGAGGGGGGGAAGAAGACACAAGGGAGGGAGAGGAGGAGGGACATGACACACAAGGGAGGGAGAGAATGGGGGGAAAGGAGACACAAGGGAGGTAGAGGAGGGGGTAAGGAGACAAAAGGGAGGAAGTAGACAGGGGGAGAGGCTAGCAATGAGCTCCAAAGGTGCTCACATTGGGTGCAAGCAGCATTGCCAGCATTCAAATTGTATTGCCGTTTTATTTTGACGGGTAAGTTGTAAGTATATATATATATATATATTTGTGGTCAGTTCTTTTCCTATGAGTGTAAGATAGTTTGAGGTATGTCCTTATCTACAATTTTTTTAGGTGATTTGGAGGGCCAAAAATAGCATATTGTATTAATGTGTGAACTTTGAAAAGGCATCTTTAATTTTGGCTACAGGTTTTTGAATGTATCGGATGTAACATCTGGATTTCCAGTGGCCCATCTTTTCATGATGTGGGCTGAAGTTTGTTTATGGAGGCAGCAGTTGCTGCTCCTATTTGGAATGAGTGGCCATAATAAGAAAAAGGGTTGTAATCTAATTTGATAAGCCGGAGACTAATATAATGCATAAAAGATGTAGTGGTTAGTTGATAATTAATATTTTGAACTGGCTTGATACAAAGTTTGTGAATTAGTTGAAGAAACGTTTTAACTGGACTCCAGGTGCCTATTGTATAGTAATATTGAATATTGAATTATTAGCGACTGGATAGAGTGATGGTAAGTATGAAGTGGTCCTCATGGAATTGCAAATGTGATTTCTTATGGTGTATTTATTAATAGTTTGGGCAAATACATTTGTAGAAGGTCCATGATATCTCTGTGAGTAGGGTGTTGAAGATATCTGGCCTGAATGAGTTTGATGCATTTAATGTCAGCAGATTTGTGAAGAATGAGTTTAATTCTTGGTAGAATAATTTAATAGGAAGAGATGTCATGAATGTTGAATGAGGAATTTCTGCAAGAGGTGGTATTGCATCCCTATTAAATATCTTTTAATGGTGTTAGCTACTGTACATGCTGGTTGGAGTCACAATGAGCTGTGCTTGCTAGGATAACCAATGGGTCATGATAAGACTTTATGCAATGCACCCATGTAAATTGTGAAGAAATAAGTTGGATTATAGCTGGAGAAACACCTTGTAAGGTTGAGTTGGCAAGGTTTTGTCTTCTGATGAGATGATCCTGAGGAAAAGGCATAAGTTAGAGAGAGCCATGCAATCATCCTTAAGAGGGGCACAGAGGCACTGGACATTCTGAACTAATGTATTTGTTTTGTTGTTCGAGAGTCTTTGTTGATGAATTGAATAGAGTGACTATGCCACAATTGACCCCAGATATAGACAGCTAATATGGTAGGTATCTATATTGATCTGATGTTTTGGGGAGAAGGCTTTCATGCCAAATAGATACAAAAATGTGGTTGTTATGGAGGGTCTTAAAGTATATTGGGAATTTGCATACATTCCATGGTTGGTATGGAAGAAAGATCTTGCATTCCATCTAAGGAGGAATTTAAACTATGGTTGGAGAGCGTTTAAATATGAGATGGTACTGAAAGCTGTTAAAGCTTTGGATATGTCTGTTAGAAAATTGCTAAGGAAGGCTCTGACTTGTGGTAAGATCTTGGATGCATACATGAGGTGGCCTGGCCTAGGAAGGATTGTAATTCTATTTTACTTCAGTCTGTAGCTGGCTTCCATGTTTGTGTGTGTAGAATTCGACTATGTGTGATGGTACTTCTGTTTTATCTGCTGCAAATGTTCTGAAGTTTTTTTTAAGACTGCTTGGTATAGATTCTGGGGTGTCAATGAGTAGAAAATTGTCTAAGTAATGGATTCACAACAAAGAGGTGCTCAGTCTGAGAACGGACAATGCCTGAAGTAGGTTTGTCCTATAGGTCTGGTTACCTACTCAGAGAGCAACCTCTTTTAGCTCACTTATGCCCTTCACAGGGAGAAATATCCTGTAGTATATCAGTATGGTCTCACTCACTAGAGTGACACAGCCCCGAAATACCAGGCAATTCTACCCTAACCAGAAGAAACAGCAAACTTCACACTCGTTTCGGTCTCTGTGGACCTCGTCAGTGAGGGTCAGCTTTACTCCCTAAGACACAGTGAGCAAGGAGTCCACGTCTGGTTCCCCTTATCAACCATAGGGCGAGAAGAACCCCATTGGGTCTTTTGCATACACAACAACAAAATTAGAGGTGCTCAGTCTGAGAACAGACAATACCTGAAGTAGGTTTGTCCTATAGGTCTGGTTACCTACACAGAGAGCAACCTCTTTTAGCTCATTTGTACCCATCACAGGGAGAAATATCCTGAAGTATATCAATCTGGTCTCACTCAAAAGAGTGAACAAGTCCCAAAATACCAGGCAATTTTACCCTGAACAGGAGAAACAGCGGACCCCAGACTCGTTTAGACCTCTGTGTGCCTTGTCAGTGAGGTGCAGCTTTGCCCCCTAAGGCACAGTGAGCAAGGAGTCCATGTCTGCTTCCCCCTATCACCCTTAGGGTGAGAAAAAACCCTTAGGGTTATTTGCATAAACAACAACAAAATTCGAGGTGCTCAGTCTGAGAACAGACAATACCTGAAGTAGGTTTGTCCTAAAGGTCTGGTTACCTATTTAGAGAGATATGAACTCCTTGCTCATTTTGTTGTTAAGTAATGGATTATCATGGGTCATCATTTAACGTTGAAAAAATAATAGGAGTCTCTCTATTTAATCTTGTGGAAATACCCCAAGTCTGGATATTGCCTACACGAAAGTATTGAAGAGAAAACTCTTCAGATGGTATGAGTTAACACTGGGTATATTGGGTTTGTGGAGTGACAACAAATCTATTACTAATCCTTTCTTTAGTTTATAGTTTCAAGTTACAATGACAATTGGATTGACTTGCTATGTAGAGAATAGTGTTGGCTATGAGGTTTTCCACAATCTCAGGTTCCTTCAAAGTACTTTGAAGGTTATCACTGATAAACCCGAGACAATGTTAGAGTCCCAATCAAAATATGGATATGAATCACATGGTCACTTTTCTACCAGTGAAGTGGCGGCAAAATAGCTCCTGGTCTAATGAGCCACAGTTACTGGTGTAGTTTACTATTGTAAATAAGCCTGCAAATCAACAGTGAGATAAAGGTAATTATCTAGTTACTGTCCTCTGCAAGTGTAGGAGGAGCACAAAACATCCGTATATATACTGAAGGCAAGGGTGAATTCTGGAATCTGTGCTTCTGGTTTAAGCAAGAGTATTTAGCCTCCATAATGATGGTAACGTCTCCTTGAGAGATAGTTTTGTTCTCTGTGATTTTGTTTGAAGATCAGTAGTGTTGCTGAATTAATATCCTTTCCCTCTGTAATGTACCTTTGGAAATGAGCCTGGACAAAATGAGTGGGCATTATAGACAGTCGTATAGAAAAAGGGTCACTTGAGCAAGCTGGTTGAGCAGGATGTTGGAGAATTGCTGGACATTTGAGTTTCTCTGAACCAGGGTAGTGATGGAAATAGCTATGTTGGTTAGTCATTTTTGCTTATTAGCCAGCTGAGTATTTACATATGTAATGGTCTGGTCAGTAGAACTGGATCTTAAGAGCCATAATAGATCAGCCACCCTGGTGGCTGGTTACAGAAAACCTCTACTATTTGATCAGTTTTGGTACAGTTCAGTGCCAAAACATATGATAGTTGAATTACTTTTTTAATAATTTTGTATATGAATTTTATAATTTTTTTATTTAAAATTTTGTTTGATTGGGAAAACACTCCAACAGTGCCCTTCAATTTGGAACATATTTTCAAAGAAAACCAAAATACAAATAAGATAGCAATACACAAACTCACTTAACTATAGCATAGTAGAGACTTCCCATAAAGTTCTTCACAGAGTATATATCATCCCTGCCAAATTACACTCTTGGAAACCCTCACTGGGTCCACTGTGTCTTATGGGATGCCTTGAAACTTCAGTTTCCTGGTGGTCCAGTGGTTAGGATCCAGTGCTTCACTGCTATAGCCTGGGTTTGATTCCAGTCAGGGAACCAAGAGATCACACCAGTCTGAAGCTGAGCAGGGTTGGGCTTGGTCAGTATTTGGATGAGAGACCACCTAGTAGCAAGTAGCAAGAAATGTATATTGCTGGATAATTCTGATCAGTCATTGTCAGTCCTTGTGAGGAGAGTGAATGTCAAATCAGAGTACTGATCAGTGTGTAACTCAGCCACCCACACATAAATCAAAGCCATCAGTCCTTACAGATATACTAAGGACTGATGGCTTTGGGAACTGGGAACACTATATCAGATCAAGGTTCAAAATGTTCCAAGAATCTAGTGTAATAATAGTCACAGAATAGAGTTTATCGATATCTCACGCTATTGTCCTGTGCAATGTAAGCATCCTCAAAAATACCAGCTAACAGACTTCTTAGCAAGGCTTTGTGATGTTAAGGTATACAGCAAAACTGCTAAGGGTAATACATTTAAAGAGTGACTACATTAAATAAAAACTCATTGTGTCTCCTTTCCACAGTTAAACCATGCATGTAACCAATGTTCTCTGACAGATTATTTATACAGTAAGGAATAAGCACAACCATTAATACGTTGTCTGAGATTTTAAAATAAATTAACTTTACTAAAGAGACCGGTTAAAATGTATTGAGAGTTGAAAAATGTGATGGTTTCCTATAAGGATATCTATTTGTAGAGCGCCATCTAAGTAGTCACTCGGTAAATACTTTGGGCCAAATTCATAGCCTTATTAAATTGTGATTTGGCCAATTGAATAGGGCTCTATATAAGCACATAGCATATTTTTTTACAGAAGTTTTTAGTTAGTGAAGACCTTGCTTTTGGATAGAAGTTCACTAACTAAAACTTTTTTTTTATAAATGTATATATGCATTCTATTGACTTAAGAATTCATTAGTGCTAATAACTAATATTTGCCGAATATGTAGCAATATTAGGAGTGATTTTCAGTGTGTATAAATTTACGAATTGGGCAATTGAATCGGGCCCTTTACCATGGTCACAATAACTTAACACCTAACTTGTTGTCTTTCTTACTGTTTGCTTTACAGTTACTAAATAAACTGATGGATTAAAGAACCAATATAGTTTGGGAAATATTCACACTACCGACTTGCTTGTCAAAAATGACGGGGCAATAAAATGTGAAGCTATGGGAAGGCTGTTTGACACACAATGTAAAGCTTTTTGTACTCTGAGGACCGTCGGCGCTCATTGCGAGCCTCTCCTCTTGTGTACTTTTGCTCCTCTGAGCACCTTCGTCACTCATCAAGACAGATATATATTTATCTATATTTAGTTAACTAATAATGAATTAGTTAGTTCTTGAATAAATTAATATACTTTACCTATTTGTAATTAATATATCCATCAACAGCCTGAAGAGCTAACAATCTGTTTCTATTTTCCATCAGCATACAATGTACAGTTTGAGTGTTGGTGCCCTGATGCTAAAGTGTGATGAACGTCCCAACTGTGCATTATAAATAGGCTGCGTGGGCAAGGGAAAGCAGTTGGTTTAGTTGTGTTGAGCACCATTGTAGATTTGTAATGTTATTAATGTATTGCGCGGCTCGCGAGCATTTTGTCATTTGTAATAGTGTATATTGTATTTCGCACGTTTCTGTGCATTTGGTAGTGTTTTGTGCGATCCGGGGTCGTGTAGCCTCATTTTCATTTTTTTTGGCGAAAGTCGTAGAAATCAGAATAAATTCGCGTTCCACCTCACTCCCAGAGGTCCTGGCTGTTCCCCTGTTCCGTGGGTGATGTGTTTTGTTTGTATTTTCTTAGTTTTTTTTGTATTTTCGCGGTTTGGCCGTTAACCTCGTATTTTTGCTATATCATTTTTTTTTTCAAAGACCCGCGTTTGTCAAGTGCTTGGAGGCTAAGGCGATCCCTTGTTTACTAAGTGTTTGGTGGGTAAGTCCCGTGTGTTTCATTGCCTTCCTCGCAAAGCGAGGAGAGTAGGCAATGAGCGCCTTTGGCGCTCATTGCCTTTGTGCTGCGAGTTTTAGTGCCTTAACAGCTCGTGCTATGCGTTAACGGCTCGCAGCGATGAGCTACACGTTAATGGCTCGCCTCGCTTTACAAGGCTCGCATCGAGGAGTGCCTTTGGTGCACATCGCCTAAGTGCTATGCGCTAACGGCTAGCCTCACTAATTCGTACACACCACGCAAATAGTGACAACCGCTCGCAGTTTGACAACTATATTTGACATGTTTGCAAAGTATGTAACAAACTTACAACATTAGTAGCTTTGTAAGCCATGAATATAAAAATAGTTTTAGATAAAATCTTAAACTTAGCTGACCCTGTTTGTGACATGAACCTTCAATCTTTTATTTAAAGCTTTACTATAGTCTGAGGGGGAGGGTTTTCCTAATGGAGCTTGTTCTTCTATCTACTTTTTTTTGATAAATACATATTCATAGTGGCAGTCTGAATAGACACCTTATCTGAAAAGATTTCTCATACTCCTCACCTGTATCTAATCCTGTTAGAACAAAAGGAAATGTCTATCACCACAAAAGCAAAAGTCAACAAAATATTTGAACATTAAAAACTGTATTTACATATTTTATATTTTGTAAAAACTTTTCACACATTATCAAGTCAAGGTCTCCACAAGAGCATACTATAACTTCAGTGGTCCTTAATCTGAGAAATGTCGTGACTATTTGAGCTCTGTACATTGTCTGTGTGATGTAAGAAAGAAGCGGTAATCAAAATGGTATGTTTTATGAATCCATCTTTTTTTATACATTGTCTTATAATATTAGGAACCAGCTATACTAAAATATGAGACGCTGGGGAACCTCTGTATTACTGATGATTTGACATCTCTAAAAATGTTCACATTTGTGTATAAAGGCTCTATATTAGTATTCCTCTGAATTTACTAGGGTAGGCATGTGTCAACTCATATTACTGGAGATTTTGCCATAAATTACCCAGAAAAATAATGATATTTATTATAGACTGGAAAGGGCTATTGATTAATATGCCAGAGGAAACCACAGAAAGACATGTTTCTGAAAGTCCTCTTGAATGAATGAAACAAATGTTCCCATATTGCTGGAGGCAGAGCTTTTTCTCTTGCAAATGGCTAAACAAAGTAATTCCCAAAACAATTTTGATTAAGTGATGTTTGTCAGACCCCCAAATAAATTCCAGACCAGTGACTGCCAGATCCATCGCAATAAGCTGGCCACAATCAAATTAGGACTATAAATAAATGACATACTCCCTTCCTTTCATTGAAGTGTGTGGCGATTTCTGCCAAAAGACCCAGCATCTCAAAATGGAAACTAAACTTTTGCCTATAAGTTGTCAAAACAACATTTTTTTTCTTGTACTTGTCTTCTTTTCTCCCACCAAAAAATGGTTAAGGGATCTAATTGTCAGGACTTGTTGTCTGCAGACATGGAACAGATTCTAAGCAGACCAAACACAGATTTTTTTCTTTAAAGTACCACTAGTACGAGAAAAACTGTAATTGTTTGTGAAGCGTTTCACACTTCTCCAGTCTCACAAAAGAGAACACTTAAGGCTAGATTCACTAACCTTCACTGCTTCTGAGAAGACATTTTCCTTTATGATGAAGTGATTATTCCCATAATTATAACTAACAACAGAACTGTATATATTACTAATTTTCCATATTCTCTTTGATTTGTGTTCTAATATTATGTTTTCTATGCTTCTATTATAAATCAAATCCCAAGGTATATTCAGTATATATCTAAGCAAAATACATTTGCAAATCATTTGTATTATGGTGCCTGTAAACAATAAAACATATTGTTATTGCTGAGCATTTACAATTACATCTCATAATTATTCTCGATGCACAAGCATTTGCAATTACACTGTAAGCTGCTCATGCTCATTTTCACTGGAGCAATGTATTGAGAAAGCTGGAAAACTCCTTGCAGATCTCAATATAACAAGGTCTTAAACAAAAAATACCTCCCAACATTTCTAATGGCTAAATACAAACAGCTATATTCTTGTAAAAATTATGCACTATTAGATAATATTACTACAATTTTGGGAGATATGTGCACAATGCTTGAGACATGGTTTCTGTAGAATTGACACTCCATTCTTCTTTCTTTCTCCTAAACTTTGAAAAACAACTTGAGTAGCTGACGAAAGTGGGAAAAATGATTGATTTTAAATGTCCTACATAATGGTGCAGATTTTTTTAATGACTTCAGTGGCCCTTTAAACTGCATCTCTTCTCTATATTTTCTTTCCAGTTAGTATATCAATTAGAAAGTGTAATGATTGTTCCTAAATTTGTTATAATACTGATCAAAGAGAAATAGTAGTTTTTTTAACAGTGCACATATTGCTTTTTTAGGTTTAACATTTACTTTTATTCAGTATTATTGACATTTTGGACAAAATGAAATTCTTATACTAACTTTCTAAAACTAAAAAAGTGTATATAAACATAAAGGGTAAGAGCTTTTCTTTTTAAACTTATTTTTAGGTCACCATTGACTAACATAAGAAATACATGTACAAACAGCAGCTGACCTCGTTATTTGCCATTGCTGTAACCCTTCCTTCATTGTTATTAGCTTTTCGAAAGAAGTGAAAGATTTAAACTGCACTAAACTAGAATTTCAATTTGTATCAAATGTAAATAAAAAAAATCTTTTTATCCAACAAACTAACGAGTACTGTAACTTTGACTATTTCTCTCTAAAAGTGTTCTAGGTAAATAATAGATGTGTTGTTAGAGGAGTTTGTATGGTGTCTAAGTCAGCACAATTTGGAACACCTCACAGTAAATATCTTCTAAAAGCATGCTGAAATAGTTTTAGAATTTTTGAAATATGTGCATTTTTCACTCAATCAAATAAAATAAAATATGTGTTTACATGTATAACAGACCACCCACATGCAATGCAATCAGGTTGCAGGGGTGTCCACCATTCAAGTCAATGGTAAGGTTTTTTTTAGACTGCTTATATTTCCAGTTTGAAGGGAACAGACCTTGTAATGGGTTTATTTTATTCTTACAGCAGAAAATTCAGGTTTCTACTCTCTTGCCTCTCTGGAAATTGAGCAATGCAGACCTGTGCTCTGGGCTCCTGCCCTCTGTGTAGGGATGAAACAAAAAAAACATAAAAAAACCCACATTAAAAAATCTATCTGTGCAGGCATGGTATCCTGGATTCACCTAAACAGGTCAGCTATGACTGGTCAGCGCAGTGTAACCTCAGTAGAGAGAATGCTGTATTATCAATCACTGCCTTCACCATAGAGACTCACAACATGCACATGCACTCGGCAATCTGTTATTACACACACAACAGCCAGTGGGCAGAATACACTTGTATGTAAACAGAGATTTTTTTGCTGTTATCAGCGATAATTTTAACATATGTGCTCTTTAACACCATAAAGAGCACTTACAGTGAGGTAAATGTCTCTTTAATATACTCCAAAACTAGTGCCAATTTCTTTCTCTAGACCAAGGGGTTAGATATTTACAAGGTATTAAATGTCATGTAGCCCCATTTCTGCCAGTGCAAACAACTGAACAGTTCTGCTAATAGAAAGCTGAATTGAGTGAAATACTAAAGTACTAAATACTAAAGTATTAAAATAGTGAATGATGACATATTCTACTATCCTGCAAACAATGTGTATTTACAGTGCCTTGCAAAAGTATTCACCCCCCTTGACTTTTTACCTATTTTGTTACATTACAGCCTTAAGTTCAATGTTTTGTTAATCTGAATTCTATGTGATGGATCAGAACACAATAGTCTAAATGTGAAGTGAAATTAGAAAATATATACATAAAACTATTTTTTAGAAATAGAAAACAGAAAATTGGCATGTGTGTATATATTCACCCCCTTTGTTATGAAGCCCATAAAAAACTCTGGTGCAACTAATTACCTTCAGAAGTCAAATAATTAGTGAAATGTTGTCCACATGTGTGCAATCTAAGTGTCACATGATCTGTCATTACATATACACACCTTTTTTGAAAGGCCCCAGAGGTAGCAACACCTAAATAAGAGGCACCACTAACCAAAATCTGCCATGAAAACCAAGGAACTCACCAAACAAGTAAGGGACAATGTTGTTGAGGAGTACAAGTCAGGGTTAGGTTATAAAAAAATATCCAAATCTTTGATGATCCCCAGGAGCACCATCAAATCTATCATAACCAAATGGAAAGTACAGCAAACCTGCCAAGAGACGGCCACCCACCAAAACTCACGAACCGGGCAAGGAGGGCAATAATCAGAGAGGCAGCACAGAGACCTAAGGTAACCCTGGAGGAGCTGCAGAGTTCCACAGCAGAGACTGGAGTATCTGTACATAGGACGACAATAAGCCGTACGCTCCATAGAGTTGGGCTTTATGGCAGAGTGGCCAGAAGCCATTACTTTCAGCAAAAAAAAAAAAAGAAATGGCACGTTTTGACTTTACAAAAAGGCATGTGGGAGACTCCCAAAATGTATGAGGAAGGTGCTCTAGTCTGATGAGACTAAAATTAAAATTTTCGTCCATCAAAGAAAACGCTATGTCTCGCACAAACCCAACACATCACATCACCCAAAGAACACCATCCCCACAGTGATATATGGTGGTGGCAGCATGCTAAATACAGGGATATTCTTGAGCAAAACCTGTACCACTCTGTGCGTGATTTGAGGCTAGGACGGAGGTTCACCTTCCAGCAGGACAATGACCCCAAACACACTGCTAAAGCAACACTTGGAAACATGTAAATGTGTTGGAATGGCCTAGTCAAAGCCCAGATCTCAATCCAATAGAAAATCTGTGGTCAGACTTAAAGATTTCTGTTCACAAGCACAAACCATCCAACTTGAAGGAGCTGGAGTAGTTTTGCAAGGAGGAATGGGCAAAAATCTTATCCAAAGCGACTTGGAGCTGAGATTGCAGCAAAAGGTGGCTCTACAAAGTATTGACTTTAGGGGGGTGAATAGTTATGCACATTGACTTTTTCTGTTATTTTGTGCTATTTGTTGTTTGCTTCACAATAAAAAAAAAAAAACCTCTTCAAAGTTGTGGGCATGTTCTGTAAATTAAATGATGCAAATCCACAAACAATCCAGGTTAATTCCAGGTTGTGAGGCAACAAAACACAAAAAATGCCAAGGGGGGTGAATACTTTTACAAGGCACTGTATAGTGTTTTAACTATATCTCACATGTTTATTTCCTATTATCTTTGTCAACTCTAAATGGAGCCATGTATGAAGTGGTATTTAGAAAAAATAAAAAGTGAAAATGCATTGTCCCGCCAAGTTTCCCAGAGTGCAGTGTAATAGCTGTATTTCTGGGAATTCTGAGCAGGTAATGAGTTTTTTTATTTAGTTTTAGACATTCACATGGGAACACAAATTTACTGGTTATATATATACTGTACTACATAAAACTAGGCAAAGAGGAGAATATGGATGTTTTTAAGGAATAATAACATTATTTCAGAATATTAATATAGTAAATGATTGTAAATTAAATGTTGTTAGCACTAAAATGAATCCATTTAAAATTCATTTAGAAGGATATGGGAATATTTTTCAAATAAAAGTAAAAGAGGAAAAAATGTATTCAGAAGTTTAACTTCACTTGGAGATTTGTCCTTTGCCAGCCAAGGAGATCTCCAGACTAAAATCTGCTCTTTCCCTCTCTTCTTAGTTTCAATAGAAAAGAAAAGATTAAACAGATTTTACTTAATATTTTTTTTCAGGCAAAAGGTCAACTGCCCTAATATCTAATGCATGCTAATTTAAATGCTTGAAAAAAATAACGTGTTCCATGTCCCTTTAGCATGTTATTTGTGCCAACAACCATATTTTAAGTGGGTTGTACTAAAAGGGAACACAATGTACTTTTTGCTAGAACTTGCTTTAATATTCAAGTCTTTGTGCTCCAAACTTTCATGACAGTTTGCTGTGATCAGTTCCATATTAATGAGCTAGTGTGAAGTCATATGTGTGCGCATCTGTGTAGCAAATTAACATATATTAACAGACATTAAATTAAAAAAACAGAGCATATTGCATTAAACATGTTGTAGATGGAGGCAATCCATGATCAGTAGGGCGCTCTAATAGCCCTATAGGATAATGCTTTACTGACATGGAAAATTCCCACATTTTCCGAAATGCATTGAAAGTACCATGTGTGCAAAATGTTTTTCATCACTTCACATTAAGACATATGAAATTTATCATACAATCTATCCTGAATGTTTTTTGAAGGTCTTTGAAATTAAGATTTGAAATTAAGGTTTTCCTTGTGAAGTAAATAAGATGATGAAAAACAGAGAATTTACTTTTATCTATATGGACAAATAAATGTAATAACTCTATAATCTTTCTCCTTCCTTCCTATTAATATTTACATCATTAAAATTATGTATCTCTTTAATACTCATCTCTAATCAGCGCTTCCACATATATATTTACTATGACTACCATTCTTTCCCAATCTCACTGTATTTTGTTTTATTTGTTGACCCTACAGCCTTCTTGTGTTTTAAATCTATAGCTCTCCCCATCTCTTTATTCATAGCTCTACTATAAAAACCCGCTCTCCTTTCTCACTATTTTTAGAAACCGCTATCATCTATTAATAGTCATGCCTACCCAAGGTGCATTTCCTGTCTATCTCTAATTATACTGTAGATGTTTCAAATTGCATTGGGACTATCATATAATTATTTTGTCATGTGTTTTCCTGTTTCACTATTGTTCATACAATATTATACTATATATGATTTGCATTTTTTTGTAAAATACTTCCCATTATGCTGAATAATATTTAAAATAAATGATGCATACATACCAAGACACATAAAACTCCTAACAAGTCAAATACAGCAATCGGTTGTGTCTTTAAACTTTAAAGCATTGTTCACCCTGGAAATACAATCACAGTGATATAACGGAATAGGAATTTGTGACAGATTTTCTATGAGAGGAAGGGAACTCTATCATGCATAAACAAACATTGTAGGATCTTAACGTCTGTCCTTGTTTTATTTATTGGTTTGATCTGTAATTGCCAGGTCGACAATAAATGGCTGGAGAGAAGTATTGGGAAAACATGGCATCAGTCCAAACTATGTTGTGGGTAGTTCTGGATCGGTGCAAGAAAACATAAAAGTGTGTCTACAAAGTGAAACTTAACCCAAGCCTAGCATGAAGTGTCCAGATTTCTTGCAACTTCAGGGTTAAAGCCAGGACAAAACATTCATAGCCCCCGGACATTGTAACAGTGACTCACTTTACAGCTTCCAGAAAGGAAATTCCTCAGTTTGGAGTTAGGATCCCCCTTGTTAACTAAATTCAGCTTCATTATGCAACATGCCTCTCTTTGTCAGGCTGGGGAATGCTTATTGAGGCTGTCAGGCATTCCTGTGGCCAAAATGATCATCCTCTTGGTGGGCTTTGTACTGTCAACAATCTGTTTAGAAATAAGCCAGTTATTCTGGTGCTGCCAAAACCCAATGAGAAACGTTTGCTAAGCTATTAAAATTAAACTGCAGCAATAAACTAGAACAGCCTTTGAAGATTATGCGATCCAATTTGAATGATCCAACTCTCTCTGTTAAAGGAACAGTACCTATATGTAGATTTTAGACTATTTCTTTAAATTACATCAACATATATTATCACATATACCTCTCATCATTTGAAGTGGTCAAAGAGGAACACTTATTCATGAACATGTATCACCATTAGGCAGATTTACTGCCATTCTGTATGATGTGTAAACTAAGTTTTAGAGATACATACATTTAATATATATGTAAAGCTCCACTATGTAGAACTGGGACTCCTGGTTTCTAAATTTCTCCTAGATCTTGAGAAAAGAGAACAAGAATAACCAGAAAAGTGGGAAAGGGTCAAGGCAGAAATACTGAGCATTCATTCAAAACATGGATATTTGTGAGGCTAAGAGGGAGAGGAAAATTTCTCCTGGAGAGGGATAGTTGTGAGCTATGCAGTGGTGTGTTTCTGCTTAGGCCTACTGGGCCCAAGCCTAGTCAGTCCATTTTCAGAAATAGCAAGCTTCCTGAAGATATTGGTGCAGTTCATAGAAGTATTTTAATGTAGTAATATTTCTGTCTGTTACTATACCCAACAAATTCTGACATACTGGATAAATGCTTATGGTAAACAAACACACACCTATGCTTTGTGATTTAGCAATGGGAAGGGAGGAGTTGTAACTGGGGCGTCGATGTGCACCAATATGAATGGAACTATGGCAGCATAAAACCTAAATACCCCCCTGTATAACCAGTAGTGGCTTACTATATGGGCAAATGAGGGAAGCATACCAGGTCGCCAAATTAAAAGCGTCACCATCAAGGGTGTTAAAGGTGTACAGATCTTTTTTCTAGGGTCATATATGAGCACCCTGTCTTGTAGCAACCTTACATGCATTGGAATAAATTCAATTTTTTCAACTTTTACTGTCCTTTGGGTAGCTTTTCATTACTTAAAAATTATTATTATTAATACTAGCGACTTGCCCGTCAAAAAATGACGGCAATAAGATTGTAAGACAGGTAATGGTGTTTGGTTGAGACATAAATTTTGTTGGTGTTCTGAGATGCTTCGGTGCTCATTGTGAGCCTCACGGCTTGTCTCCTTCGGCACTCATCGAGTGCCTCGCAATGAGCGCCTTCGGGCTACGCGAGCCTGCAGCGTTTGCAGCAACCTGCTTGCTCACAACTATATATGTGATTATTGTTAAAAGTTATGTTTAGCTACAAAGGAATCCTTGGGATTGCTCTCAAATTGGACTGATACAAGTCTTCTGTGGTTGTGCAGTTTGATCCGGGAGTGACTTTTCTGCATTTTGAGTAGAAAGTTCTTTAGGTATTCGACCATCTGCCATGCACGAGACATGGCCTAGCCAGGAGTGCACCTCTGTTTCAGAAGGTAACCATGTTCATAGTCGAGTTGACTTGTTACTCACATTTTGGCACATCACCTGGGTCTTCTTTAGGTTCATTATCAGACAGAATTCTGCGCATGTGTTCACAAAGTGAGTTCTTCTTGAGTGTAAACAGCAATGGCTGCATCATCAGCAAAAATCCTTCCTGGGACGTTTTGTGAGCACCTTGGTTTCTCTCTAAGACTCAACAGTTTATATAGGTTGCCATCTGTTCTGGTGTGGAGGAAGAAACCATTTGTGGCAGTTCCAAAAACATGTTTGAGCAGAACACAGTTGGAGCCAACACACACTCTTTCTTCACAACACTAACAACCTTGAAAGGTTTGTATGTGCTTATGCAGTGTACAACAGTACCCTTCATAAAATATTCTAATAATGCTGAGCAGAGTTGGCAGACAGCCGATCTTAGCCAGAATCATGGACAGTCCTCTTCTAATGACAAGGTCAAATGTCTTTGTCCGATCAATAAAGAAGTTATATAAAGGCTTGTTCTATTTTCTGCACTTTTCCTGCAGCTGCCTAACAGAGAAAACTAAGTCAATGGTAGACCGCTCAGTTCTAAAGCAACACTGAGACTCAGGGTATACTCTCTCTGCAAGAATATGTAGTCTCTTTAGCACAACGACTCCTAATAGTTTCCCAACAGTACTGAAGAGGGAGATGCCACGATAGTTGTTACATTCACCTTTATCTCCCTTGTTTTGTAAACAGTGGCAATGCTAGCATCCCTCATATCAGTGGCGAAGCTAGGGAATGCAGAGTCCAGGTGCAAAACATTTTTTGCCCCCCCCCCCCACCAAAAGGTGCAAATGTTTTTGGTTTTGCGCTGACGGTCAACCCGACTCACTCAGTACACACACATATATACAGTATATATATATATATATATATATATTTTTTTTTTTTTATTTTACAAATGATACACACTATATATAAATATATATATATTACACACACATACATAATTATATATATATATATACCGTATATACTCGAGTATAAGCCGACCCGAGTATAAGCCGAGGCACCCATTTTACCACAAAATACTTGGTAAAATGAGTGACTCGAGTATAAGCTGAGGGTGGGAAATGTGCTGCCCCCTGTGTCCCTCTTGTGCCCTCTGTGTCCCCCTCTCTCTCTGTGTCTCTTCTCCCCTCTCCCTTCCCTGTGTCTCTTCTCCCCTCTCCCTTCCCTGTGTCTCTTCCAACCTCTCCCTTCCCTGTGTCTCTTCCCCCTTTCCTTATCACCCTTCTCAACCCCACTCCTCAAACTCCCTCCTCATCCTTAACCTCCCTCCTCATCCTCAACCTCCCTCCTCATCCTCAACCTCCCTCCTCATCCTCAACCTTGCTCCTCATCCTCAACGTCCCTCCTCAACCTCTCACCTCATCCTCAACCTCCCTCATCATCCTCAACCTCCCTCCTCATCCTCAACCTCCCTCCTCATCCTCAACCTCCCTCCTCAACCCTTGTCCTCAACCCCCTCCTCAACCTTCCTCCTCAACTCCCCATCCTCAACCCCCCCATCCTCATCCTCAACCCTCCATCCTCAACCTCCCTCCTCAACCTCAACCCTCCTCAACCCCCCTCCTCAACCCCCCTCAACCCCAACTCACCTCCTCAACCTCAACCCCCCCCTCAATCCCCCTCAACCCCAACCCCCCTCCTCAACCCCCCTCAACCCTCCTCCTCCACCTAAACCCCCCTAAATACCTCCCCCCTCTCCCCTCACTTACCTGCTTGTGCTCCAGCTTCCGCTCCTTGACCCAGCGCCGGCGCGCATGTGACGTCACATGCGCGCCCTGTCATTAGCATATACCGGGTGCCGGCACCCGGTATATGCTAATGACGCGGCGCCCATGTGACGTCACATGCGCGCCGGGTCAAGGAGCGGAGGCTGGAGCACAAGCAGGTAAGTGAGGGGAGAGGGGGGAGGTATTTAGGGGGGTTTAGGTGGAGGAGGGGGGTTGATTAGGGGGTTGGGGTTGAGGGGGATTGAGGGGGGAGGTTGAGGGGGGTTGAGGTTGAGGAGGTGAGTTGGGGTTGAGGGGGGTTGAGGGGGGTTGAGGTTGAGGAGGGAGGTTGAGGATGGCGGGTTGAGGATGAGGATGGGGGGGTTGAGGATGAGGATGGGGGGTTGAGGATGGGGGGTTGAGGAGGAAGGTTGAGGAGGGGTTTGAGGATGTGCTAATGACGCGGCGCGCATGTGACGTCACATGTGTGCCGGCGCCGGGTCAAGGAGCGGAGGCCGGAGCACAAGCAGGTAAGTGAGGTGAGAGGTATTTAGGGGGGTTTAGGTGGAGGAGGGGGGTTGAGGGGGGTTAAGGGGGGAGGGAAAGAGACACGGGGGTAGAGAGACACACTGGGGGTTAGAGACACACGGGGGGGTTAGGGACACGGGGGGGTTAGAGACACACAGGGGGGTAGAGACACGGGGAAGAGGTTAGAGAGACACGGGGGGGAGAGTGACTCGAGTATAAGCCGAGGGGGCCCTTTTTTGCCTTAAAAAAAGGGCTGAAAAACTCGGCTTATACTCGAGTATATACGGTATATATATATATATATATATATATATATATATATATATATGTATGTACAAATATATAACCCACACACATATATATAGGGTCATATATAAGCACCCTGTACATATACTGTACATATACAGTATATATATATATATATATATATATATATATATATGTATACACACATATATTACACACACATATACATTTATATATATATATATATATATATCTATATACATATACCTATTTAACACACACACACATATATATATATATATATATATATAAATATATGTATACTAGCGACTTGCCTCGCCCCAATAAAATGTGACGGCTGGCAATGCTGTTTGCCACACAATGCCCCCTCCTCTAATTCGCGAGCCCCGCAATGAGTGGCTGTGTCTCGTCCAACCCGCCACAGTCATGCCTCGCAATGATCAACTTCGGCTCTCATTGTGAGCATCGCGATGAGCTGCTTCACGGCTCATTGCAGGCCTCGTCCAAACCCGCTACTCTCATGCCTCAAAATTTGGCGATAATCGCAAGACCCGCAATGAGCGCCTTCTACGCTCATTGCGAGCCTCTCCTCCCCTCTACTTTACGGGCCTGACGATGAGCGCCTTTGGTGATCATCGCGAGCCCTGCAATGAGCGCTCATTGAAGACATCGTCCAACCTGCCACTTTGTGCCTCGCCTTCAGCGCTCATTGTGTGCCTGTCCCCACTCTCTGACCCCTGTGTCTGTTTCCCCCTCTTTCTGTGGGTTATTGTGGCTGGGGTTGAAGAAGAGTGATGGGAGGAAGATGTGGTGAGGTTAAAGGTAAGGAGGTGATGGTCAGATAGAGGGAGAGTGTGGATGACTAGGTTGGAGGTATGGGTAATATTGGTAAAAATAAGGTCAAGAGAGTGTCCAGCAGTGTCCCCCTGTCCCTGCTCTCTTTTTTACCCCCTTATTTCCCTCCCCTGTGTCTCTTTTCCCGCCTCTCTCACCCCTGTGTCTCTTTCCACTCTATCCCCCCTCTCCCTCCCCTGTGTCTTTCTCCTCTCTGTCCCTGATTAAGTTTTGCGTGGCTCCAGTTGATAGCCTGTCTATCTTTTTTAGTCTTGCATGCATCGCGCTGACCGCCGTTGCTTTTATTTTCAAAGTCTTGTGGGTCTCATGAGCGACGTTGTTTGTATTTTCAAAGTAATGCGTGCCTGGTGTAGTTCGGCTAATTGTTACGTGTTTCGGCCTCGTTTTGATCCCTTACGAAAGCATTTACGTTTTTATGGCCGCCATTTTGTTCCTCACTTTCAGTCTTCGAAAAACAGCAATTAGCTTGCAGCCTCAATCACAGGCTCCTTGGCTCTTCCCCTGAGCTGTGTGTGAGTTTTTTAAGTAAATTTTTTAAATAATTTGGCGTTTTTGTGGGGTCTTCCGAGTTACGTGCTTGAAAAAGTATCAGCCGTTAAATTTGTACATTTTTCCAAGTATTGTGTGCCTCGTGATCAGCGCCATAGTCCTGTTTCCTTCATCGCTGATCGCGGGTATCGCCATGAGCGCCTTCAATCTCTTTCCATCCTCCATTGGTGGAGCATCCTCGGCCAAATTACAAACTATGATGGGATAGAGGACCCTAGAGGGACCCTAAAAGGGTACAATTGCAGAGGCCTTGTGCGAGCACTCATCATGAGCCCTGCAATGAGCGCCTTCGGGCGCTCCTTGCAGCAAAGTCATGCGGGCCTCGCGATGAGTGTCTATGCCGGTCATCGCAAGGCCCGCAATTGGGGCCTTCGGGCGCTCATTGCGCACTCGCAACCCTGTATCTTTTAACATAGCGTTACTAACAAACTCACAATACGACAACTGTATGTGTGATATATATATATAATATCACATACATAGTTGTCAGTTCAAGAACGTTGGTTACGTTTGCGGGGTTTTCATGCTTTGTGAGCCTGGTTGCGGCCGTTGGGCCGAAACTGCGAGCCTCGCGAAGCGAGGCGAGACGTTTAAGCATGCGTGACTTAGGCTTTGTCGCTCATTGCATTGCGAGCCTTGTGAAGTGAGGCGAGCAGTTAAACCACGCGGGACTTGAGTGCCAAAGGGCTGCAATGAGTGCCAAAGGGCGTTTATTGCAGGGGTAATGAGCGCCGCAGGCCCTCATCCACAAGTTCAGGCACACTGGACTTAGCTGCAATGAGCATCAAAGGCTGCCGAAAAAATGTAAAAAAGCCAAAAAAGAGGCCCAAGGACATAAAACGAGACCGAAGTAAATACAAACCCTAAGCACTAAGACCTAATGCAATCCAGTAACACTTAATACAAGCCTGTAACATTAAACTCAAGCCACTAACTCTTAACCCAAGGTAGTACATGGGGGAAGAGCCTCGCAATAAGCACCGAAGGGGCTCAGAGGGACCATATCCTCACATTGTGTGGCAAACAGCATTGCCAGTCTTACAATTTTACAGCTGTCATTTTTGACTGGCAAGTAGCTAGTATATATATACAATAATGTAATATTAATAAATGCCATGAAATAGTTGTGGTAGGCATCCATATAATGATGTCCTTCAAATTTAGTGATTCTAGCATTTTATTCTCATAATAAAGTCCTATGTTCTATATGTCCATATTTATTGCCTTTTTTACAATACTGACCACTGTTCTCACAATAAATATATTTGTATTTCTTTGCTGTATTCTCATTTATTCTGTTATGGGCAGAAGCCTTACTCAGTCAAGCTCTGATAATCAAGTTCAGATGGTCACTCTACTAGCTACTTCAAACATAGTCTCTGCATCCCGGGCAATTTACTTATTATTTCCAGATGCCAGCAGAGACCTAACATGGTACCTTGTTGTATGCTTAAAATGTAAGTTAAAGCAAAACTTTCATTAAATTAATCCCATATGTCCAGAATATATACATTTCCAAATTGTGAAATATTTTTCAAGATTGTATAAGATTGCACCATTTTTTTTGTGTTAACTTATATATTTAAATTACTTTTGCTTAGTGATAGACTGTTGCTCGGACAAAGCAATCAAAAATGTAAAACATGGAAGCATAAGAACAAATAAACTCTCTATGAAGTAGTGCATAGCTGGACATACAGTATATAGTAAGCCAATTTAGAATTACAGTTTCTCATGAACTAGAACACACAAAATATTATCCTCTTCACGTTTCGCCATACATTTATTTCCATGTTTCCAGAGTTTAATCTTTCTGGTGGCAAAAATGTCCAAAAGTGTCCAAGTTTTTTTCTTTTGTTTTGGACATGAGCCTCAAATGACCACTTTAGTTAAAGAAACATGGGGAGATTTTAGGAAGCATAAAACAGCTTGGAAACAAAGTTTTTTTTATTGAATTTTTGCATAGATTCCACCTTTTTTCCTTCATTTCCTGGTGGTTTGAAGCCTGAATGGTGTTATTATCTAATCTATCCGTGGAGGGAGGGTTTTAGGAGGAGGAAAAAGGCAGAGGCCAGGTGATTTGGTTAATACTGTATTGTATTGAACTTGACACCTGCCTCCTTCCTTTACACTGGTTCAGAAGCATGCAGCTTGGAACAATAAATGTAAAGTTTTTTTTTGGTTTGTTTTTTAAATGATAAATTATTATTTATTACTAAATATATCAATAAAACAAAAACATTGTAAAATTTTATAAAAAGTGTATATTTAGTAATAATAAATTATTATAAAAAAAAAATGTAAAGTTTGCTTCTCAAGAAAAGTAAACATCTCCTTCACATGCGAAACATTAACAAAGTATCATAAATGTCTCCAAGGACCAGCAGAGGCATTAATTTGTTTTCTCTAAATAAAAATCGATATTATGACTTTATCTTTGGCTAATTATGCTCTTACTCAAATTTAAATTTGTCAAACACACCCAAACACACATACACACACATATATATATATATATATATATATATATATATATATATATATATACTAGAGAATTGCCCGTCAAAAAATGACAGCAATGAAATTGTAAGGTAGCTAATGCTGTTTGGTGTATAATAATGAAATATATAATACATTAATAAATGAATATACTTTACCTATTTTGAAGCATTGTGTTGAAGAGCTGGTAATCTGTTTTGATGTTGCTGCAGCATTAGTGGTGTGGAGCTGCTGTGTAAGCGTGCTGAATGTGTGTAGTGTAATACTGTGCGTGCGCGAGACTAAACCGTTAGCGTAGTTGTGTACTTCCGCATTGTCGTAAAATGGCGGGTAATGTGTGGTATGCGTCTTAGCGGAATATCCGTAGGTCTTTTGTGGTGTTTTGCGAGTTTCTTGTGGTGTTTTGAGTGTTTAGAGTGCTGTAGCCTCGTTTTTTTGTTTGGTTCGGAGGACATTTTTTCTCTCGCTTAGAGAAGTTTTTAGTGTCTAAACTCTTTTATTTTGAGTTAAATGAAGGTGTAAGTTGCTTTTTTGAGGCCCTGGATGGTCCCTCTTGCTGTAGGTAAGCTTTTTATGTATGTGCTGTGTGTATTTATTGTGTTTTTAATTTCTTCATGTTCGTGGGTTGCGGCTGATTTTTGCAAGGTCGTAATGAGTGGTAACGTGTCTCGTATGTTGTTTGAGTTGCGACGTAAAGTTTGCGAGGGTTGCAGTTGCTGTGTCGTGTTGTTTGCGTTACGACTTAAAGTTTGCGAGGGTCGCAGTTGCTGGCAAGGAGCGCCTTTGGCGCTCCTTGCCAGCAACTGAGGCCCTCGCTTCGCAAGCGTTAGCAACAACTCGTATGCTCACAACTATATATGTGATTTGTGGGCACATTTGCATGTCCCAGCTTAGCTTCCCAGAATGCAGTGTAATAACTGATTTTCTCAGAATTCTGAGCTGGAAGCAGGTTTTTAGACATTAACTTGTTTTAGACATTCAAATGTGAACACAGATGTACTATTTATTTACTATATATATATATATATATATATATATATATATATATATATATACTGTATATATATATATTCATTCATTCATTCATTGCACAGTAATCTTTTAATTAGAGATTCATAAATAAAACTAATTTTTACTCATTTAAATACTGACAGGTACATACAAATGTGTAAATATTTAAACAATTCTCATTTCATTGCAGTTTCAATTGAATATGTGTCATTGAAAATATTTTTGTGCACTTATGATTCACAAAAAAATATCACTGTGTGTTTCTCAAAAGAAAGTCGGGGGACCCTCTACGGATGATGGCGATATTTGAAAAAAGGATGATGAGGAGTGGTTATCACCATGTTGCTGTCATTAGTACATGGTCTTAGGATGGACACAATTATTGTTACAGATTGGAAATGCAGCTAAGCACTGGCAAGTTCTAATAATGGGAGATTTTAATTACCCTGAAATAAACTGGATAAATGAGACCAGCAGTTCATCTAAGGGGAGCAGGTTCTTGATTACACCCAGAGATCATTATCTGGCCCAGGTTATACAGGAGCCTACTAGAAATGAAGTTATCTTAGATTTAATCATTACAAATAATATTGATATTGTATTAAATGTTGAAATAGGGCAACCTTTGGGAAACAGTGATCACAACACAGTCTCATTTGAGATTGAATTAAAAAAACAACATTTTAGGGGGCCAACAAAAACTCTTAATTTTAAAAGGGCAGATTTTAACGGTCTAAGGGCAGCAATACAAAGTATAGACTGGGACAGAGAACTGATAGGTAAAAACACAGAACATAAATGGACAACATTTAAATCCTTACTAAATATACATACACATCGGCATATACCGTGTGGGAATAAAAGTAAAAGGAGTAAATCACAACCCATGTGGCTTAACAATGATTTAAAGATCAAGATACGGAGTAAAAAACAGGCATTTAAATTATACAAACAAGAGGGGACAGAGACTGCTTTACGGGAATACAAGGAAATGAACAAGGCTTGCAAAAGCGCGATTAGACTGGCTAAAATAGAAAATGAAAAATTAATTGCAAAAGAGAGTAAGACTAACCCTAAAATATTTTTTAAGTATATTAATGGGAAGAAGGCGAGGAAGGAAGCTATAGGAACTTTAGAATGTGAAACAGGCTGTCTGAAAATTAGTGACCAGGAAAAGGCAGATGAGCTAAATAGGTTCTTTTCTTCGGTTTACACAAGGGAGGTACCAGTGGTTGGGACACTGCAACATAATGGGGCTACACTACCTTTGCCAAATAATTGGTTAACACAGGAAGTAATCCAAAAGAGGTTGGAAAAAATAAATGTTAATAAAGCCCCGGGTCCTGATGGAATACATCCAAGGGTACTAAGGGAACTGGGTTCTGTAATAGCCAAACCATTATATTTAATATTTCAAGATTCACTCAACACAGGGTCTCTACCAGATGACTGGAGAAAAGCTGATGTGATACCTATATTTAAAAAGGGAGCAAGAGCAAATCCGGGGAATTATAGACCAGTGAGCCTCATTTCTGTAGTGGCGAAGCTTTTAGAAGGGTTAATAAGGGATAATATACAAGAATATGTCTATTTGAACAGGATTATAAGTAGGAGTCAACATGGGTTTATCAAAGGGAAAGGTCATGTCAGACAAATCTAATTAGTTTCTATGAGGAGGTTAGTAGGAACCTGGATCAAGGCAACTCAGTGGATGTAGTCTTTTTGGATTTTGCAAAGGCTTTTGATACAGTGCCACATGGGAGACTATTGGGCAAACTAAGGGAGACAGGAATTGCAGTAAATATCTGCTCATGGATTGAGAGCTGGCTAAAAGACAGGAAGCAAAGGGTTGTTGTAAATGGAACATACTCCGATTGGACTAATGTGGTAAGTGGGGTTCCTCAGGGTTCAGTATTAGGTCCTCTCCTTTTTAACATATTTATTAATGACTTAGAGGTAGGATTGGAGTGTGGGGTCTCCATTTTCGCTGATGACACAAAGTTGTGCAAGGTAATTAAATCAGAAAATTATGTGCTTTCCCTCCAAGGGGATTTACATAAAATTGAGGAATGGGCATCTAAATGGCAGATGAGATTTAATACGAATAAATGTAAGGTTATGCATCTGGGAAGGAAAAATAGCCATGCAATTTATAATCTTAATGGAGCAAATCTAGGTGTATCAGATATTGAAATGGATTTGGGAGTGCTTGTGGACAACCACCTAGGTAACAGTGCTCAAAGCCAAGCAGCAGCTGCAAAGGCAAATAAAATATTAGCATGTATTAAGAAGGGTATAGAAGCCAGGGAAGCAAATATAATTCTGCCACTATACAAATCTCTAGTACGCCCTCATTTGGAATATGGAGTACAATTTTGGGCACCACTTCATAAAAGGACATTTTAGAGTTGGAAAAGGTACAGAGAAGGGCAACAAAACTAATAAGGGGAATGGAGGGGCTAAGTTATGAAGAAAGACTAACCAAATTAAACTTATTTTCTCTAGAAAAAAGGCGTCTAAGAGGAGATATGATTACCTTATATAAATACATCCAGGGGCAGTATAAAGATTTGTCGGGGGAGCTTTTTGTGCCAAGAGGTTTTCAACTGACAAGAGGACATCCCTTGAGGTTAGAAGTAAAAAGATTCCACCTCAAAGAAAGAAAAGGGTTCTTCACAGTAAGGGTGATTAATCTGTGGAATTCTCTACCAGAGGAGGTGGTGACAGCGGATTCGATAGATAACTTTAAAAGAGATTTATTTCTAATTAAAAAGGGAATTCAGGGTTATCATGGATAATTAGAGAGACAGTAATGATCCAAATTTTTTACATTTCCCCTTGAGACAATTGGCTAAGTCTCGCTTGTTTTTTTTTTTTTTCTATTTGCCTTCCTCCCGACTAATTATGAAAAATAATAATAATAATAAAAAAAAACATTAAATAATTGATTAATAATTAATTAACAACTAATGAATTAATAGTTAATCCGCATATTGCAGATCAGAGGAGATCTTAAAAGATTGAATTTGATGGACTGAAAGTCTTTTTTCAACCTTAAATACTATTTAACTATGTAACTATGTAACTTTATGTAACTGTCTCCTTAAATATGCCACTGCAATTAGTTACAGTTGTCTATATATTATGCATTTAATATGTACTTTGTGCAAAATGGTTCATAACTAATTAAAAGATTGTTGTTGATTTCAAAATCTGGTTTTAAATGTAATTCACTATGTTTTAGGAAAATAGCCGCTTATGTTTAATGTTTTATGTTATGTTTTTGTTTTCTAAAACTAGGGATAAATACAAAGCAGTTTCCAATTAAATCTTTAATTACAATTGACTATTTCTTGTTCCAGGTAACATAAACATCTTAACATGAAATAATGATACAAAGAAATGTTTTATATGGTCTTTATTGCAGTTTTTTTTTTTTTTTACTGATAACAGGGATAACATGTCATTTTTATTAAGTTAATTTGCAATCATTACCTGTAACTCAACAATAACTAGTCCCCAATAGCAGCTTAAGGGTACACCAAAAAAATCTCATTACCAACCATGTAAATAAAGCAATAATTGTTTAATTGTAATGGGCTGATTTTTAGAAAGTGAAACAGATAAACCATGATAGTTGTGGGACTTGAATGGCAGGATAGGTAGCAATAATTCAGCACTCTGGCTAGCTCCCTTTGACAGCTGCTCATTCCCAACTGAATTTGGATACAGGTTTCTGGCTACCAATGGGGACTGAAGTACTACACAATGTATTGGTGGCTAATGGGCTACCAGGCAACTGAAATAGCAAAGTATGTGCTTATTAGCCTATTATCATACCATAGATAAAGCAATATTTGTAAATTTACAGTATACTCCCTGACATCCAGATCCTCCCTGGCTATGATCCACCTTAGCAGACTATCTCAAGGTCTATAGTAACATTTTTCAAGGTTTTACTTTTTATTATATTTTAAATATAAAAGACAAACTCAGGTAAATACATTTGCAAACATGCTTACAATTAACTTTTCTTTTAGTATAAAACAGCTTGTACAATAAGAGATAAATCCTTGTTGATGCAATAGGTTTTATGCACCAAGGAAAGCATCTCGGTGTGTTTGCGGTTCTATGGAGTGAATGTATGTACTTGTCAACTTTAAAGAGAGTTTATATAGAATATCATATGAATTAGGGCGTTTCTCCCACTGGAGAGACTATTTTCATCTTAGTGTGTATCAAACCTCTTTCCTTAAAACAATCCTTTTTATTTTCCATGGAACTAACAGACATGAAAAGTATGAGACTTAAGCCTTGTTAGTTCAGGATTTATCCTGCAACACAGCTAAACTCTCCTTGAGCTTGAAAGGTTTAGTAGGTTTGTCAGACATCTTAGATCCAGAAGGACAGATGTAGTTATAGACTAGTTGTAGGATACAAAATATGATTGTTGGATTGCAGATCAGTCAGTAAGTATTAATAAACCAATTTCTAATATGTAAAACATTATGTTTTAATTGTATGACCTAAAGTTTTAGTCCTCTGGTAACCATTCCTTCCACTGACTGTAATCCATTAACCAAGGGCCATATTAAATTTGAAGCCCGTAGCAGCACCGGTACACCAGCAAAGCCTGCAGGCTTGAAATTCACTGTTACAGAGCTATTACATTCAACCATGCCGCGACCAATGTAAACCATTCTTGCACACGTTTAATGTGTGGCCGTGAACATGATCAATTATTCAAACCCATAGTTACGGGTTAAGACGGAGCCAATGGTAAAAGAGATCATCATTATGTCACTGAAAAATGGAGGTTAGATTTCAAACCCTTACTGTGTTTCTATTACGAGTTACTGAAATAATGCAATATTAATAAATCAGTAAATATGATATTCGAGTCCATGCTAGTTCCATTATATGTATTAACACATTGATTGCTGGGATCGATATAACACGAAATAATCAAAAAATTCCCTAAGCGAGAGAAAAAATGGCCGCCGAACAAAACGAAAACGAGGCTACAAACGCAAACAACATATGAGACACGTTACCACACATTACGACCTCGCAAAAATCGTCTGCAACCCGCGAACATAAAAAAATCTAAAACACAATAAATACACACAGCACATACATAAAAACCTTACCTACAGCAAGAGGGAGCATCCAGGACTTCAAAAAAGCAACTTACACCTTCATTTAAATCAAAATAAAAGAGTTTAGACACAAAAAAATTCTTAAGCGACAGAAAAAATGGCCGCCGAACAAAACGAAAACGAGGCTACAGCACTCTAAACACGCAAAACACCACAACACACTCGCAAAACACCACAAGAAACTTGCAAAACACCACAAGAGACCTACGGATAATCCGCTAAGAAGCATACCACACATTACCCGCCATTTCACGCCAATGCGGAAGTACACCACTACGCTAACGGTTTGGTCTCGCGCACGCACAGTATTACACTGCACACATTCAGCACGCTTACACAGCAGCTCCACACCACCAATGCTGCAGCAACATCAAAACAGATTGTCAGCTCTTCAACACAATGCTTCAAAATAGGTAAAGTATATTTATTTATTAATGTATTATATATTTCATGACTACACACCAAACACCCTTAGCTCACATACAATTTCATTGCCGCGGGACTTTCAAAAAAGAAAAAACAACATTATGATTGTTTTAATCCCTCATTTTTATTAAAATAAATTATTTTCCAATGTTAAAATCTGTTATTTATGACTTTTGAATAGTAAATTGCAGATTACATGTTGGCATTATTGTAATTTTTTTTTAAAGGAATGGCTGTATCTTATATTATAAGATATATTAATGGTATAAACTTCAGTTTAATAAGTGCTAGGTTTGGGGGTGGGCACCAAAATTTAAGTTTTGCTGAACAAACTTCTGTTGCATTTTAAAGTTATTGACAAAAACTTAGATTTTTATGAATTTTAAGTTATATGTTGAATGATGCCAGGATTATTGTTGATGTATGTTTTTCAGGAAGCGCAGAGCTGCTTACCTTATCGTACTTTTCCTACTGATCTTAAGAAGTGTCAGATCAATGGCATATTTGGGATAGAAAATAATGGTCACCAGATGATTATTTCTGCTATCTAGAAGTGCTGTGATTGCTTCCTATGACAATTTGATTTCCCTCTATCAAATACTATGCTCATCTCACTTACATCACGTATCTTACTTCTCACCCATTCTCTTCTTTCAGCCACATCCCTATCACTTTTCTCCATCCTTATTCCATTTCTTAGACTGATATTCACCTCTCAAATGTTGTCATCATCAGTCCTAATACTTCTCCTCTCAATCATCTATAATTTCTCTCCCATCTATTACCCTTTACATCTCTTCATTTACCTTGTATTCCTCATTCATTTTCTCTCTTCAGTTTACAGTTAAAAACAGGAGGAGGAATCGGTGCATCCCTCGACCTCCATCAGTATATGGCAGTTAGTTTAGCATTTTTCCTCACCAGTCAAAGTGTGAATAACCATTGAATTATTACAAAGGCTACATTCCTTTGAGAGTGCGGTGAGACAGGGATGATATACAGCTATTTTTTCAGCAGTGCTGGAGAGCCATAGAAGGGCAATCTCTGTCCAACTGGTATCTAAAAAACTGGCAGCCATCATTGGTCTAATGCTGTACATGTATATAAAAAAGCATCACAAATTGTGAGTTAAATGCATGATACAAATTAACCCATTGTGGGTATGACAATAATAAAATAATTTTATACACTTCGATTCAGAGATATACAGGAGGGGTGTTATTAATATGCACAGTATAATACACAGTATACAGCATATAAAAAATAGTTACTGCATGTTCCCGTACATAGATGTATAGTGATTTCCTAAATAACTAGATTTAAACAAACATTTTTTTCATGTGAAAATACACTCTCCTATTTTCTCTCTCTATACAAAAATATATATCTCTGTGTCCTTTTGACATTCACATTTTGAAACAAAATCATTCAAAATGAAAAAAAAAATAGCTATGAGAGCTATCACATCTTTTTAGTTATAAATATTATTCAAATTATAAATATCTCTATGCCTGAGGACAGTAGAGTAATTTATACAACATAAACTATAAGAAATATTACATTATTGGAAAGTCCTTTGTCTGTAAATAATGTTTTTTTTTATTTAGTTTTAATTAAATAATCCCTTTAAATATGTCAGTATACATTTCCATTGCCTCCTACCCTAATATATTCTTAATCTGTGATCAAATTGTATACCCACTATTGGAGTCTAATAAGACTCTCATTGTGGGCACATTTGTATTCATAAAGAGGTTGATTATTAAGCTGCGATAATGCCAATTTCGGCACTATCAAACATAATATATAAACTCCACTGTCACAGGTTAATAAATAACTCACTGTATCTTTACAGTACATATAAAGTTAATGAATTGATTTAGGTTTTCCAGTGGTGCCTTTCTTTTTTTGAAAGTGAAAAGTTAGCCTTTTTTATAATTATAATTATTTAATCAATATTTAAGTTATTCTTGACCAAAAAATTGTTTGCGTTTTATTGGAGCAGTTAAAATTGGAGCAGACTTACAAACAGACCTGTTAAACTCAAAGTGGGAAAGCTGATAAAACTCATGGTGTTGCCACTGCATAGTTGAATTAACATTTTAATTCCACAGTTAATCTTTCAACACTCTTAGGCAGGAAGTCAATTAAAAAATACTGTGAAATATCCAATTTCTAGCCAATCTCCCAATGTAGTTTCACACTCTAATAACTCTTGGTTGTTTGCTTAACTTACTGGTATATGATCACCATGACCAGCAATTGCTTAAGAATAGTTAGGGGCCTTTTAATGGAACATAGTCATGTATTAAAGTATTTGTAGACTTTCAGATGCGGAGTCAATTAATATTGCTTGATGAGTCAGAATTCCAAGGTAAACTAGAATTTCTGCATCAACACATGCTGCCTCTTGCAAATTATTGCTACAATAGTCTTCCATGTTAAGTGATATGTGCTCTTGAAAACAAAAAAAAGAATTGATTGCTTCTTGACTCTTTGATTGATTCAGCTTACCCCAATCAGAATTCAACTTTTTTTTTTTTTTAAATGGAACCCAATCTTTATTTTAATAGAGACTCCCTTTTGTTTTAACTGGCAAAACTAGGTAAATTCACAAAATTCTACTTATATAGTTAAACTTCTCTAGGTATGGTTTTTAATATGAAAGTAAAGTCCTGAAAGGGATACAGACAATAAATTGTTTGTTGATAACCTTTTGTAAGTGTAGAATAAAACAATGCATTAAGCTCAATCAACTAATGAATAAGAACATAGCTGCTCCTTTTCTATCCAATCTAGTTTAAACTATATATCATACATACAAACGTACATACATACATACAATATATAATATGATGTTTCTTCACCTTATTCAATAGAGGAAGGCATTTCACAGTTGTAGTGAGAACAAAGTGCGACAAACCAAGACATACATAGCAAATTCTCAGTGGCTCTTGCTGCTCTCACTCCTTCCGATGTAAGCCATCCAGCAATGTTAAGAGAAAGGAAAAGTATCTGAAAGCAACAGCTATAAATGGGGAATTAAAACAATTGCATAATAATACTATGCAGAGCCATGACAATATTCTATTATTATTCTATTATTATTATGTATTATTGTATATTATTTTTAGAGTGCCCATAGAGTGCCCATATAGTACTGGGGTACAAAAAACAATGGATATTCTAATGGACATTTATCTAAAATAGAAGGCAGATAAAGACAGCAATAGGTGATAGAAAGTGAGTAAAGGGGACTGCTGCAATATTCTAGTGTGATCATAAAAGATAACATTATATGGAATTATAGATAATTAAGTAAAGGAACAAGTGGGTTTTCAGAAATGGTTAAATAGCTGAAGACAAGGAAAGTGTCTTATATAGCAAGGTAGAGAAATCCAATGAATGGGGGCTGATCTTGAGATGTCCTGTATACGAGCTTGGGTGGAGGTTATGATGGAGGATGAAAGGTGCAAATCTTGTAGCTGAAGGCTTTGTAAGTGAGGTTTAGGAATAGTGAGGTGTTTGAATATTATTGAGGAAATGGGGTCCAGTGTAAGGACTGGGTGAGAGGCAGTGTTGAATGAGGTGGATGAGTCTGGCAGAAGTGTTCAGGATATTTTGGAACGGAGATAGACACTTTAATGGAAAGCCAATCAGTATGGAGTTGCAATAGTCAAGTTCTGACTTTAAGAGATTAAGAGATTCATTTTAGAGACAATCTGGAAGTGGAAATGGCAGGATTTGGTAAGCGATAGAATGTGGGGGATTTAGGAGAGATCCAGTATGACACCATGACATCTAACGTAAGGTATTGGGGTGATTTTTACATTGTCTATAGTAAGATAGATTTCAGGTATAGAGGTGCTGGAGGAAGGGGGATAGGAGCATAGGTAACTCCTCTGTGTTTTATCAATACTCCATAAATATTCTTCTAGTAATCAAGATATGCTGCATTTATTATCTAACAATTAATTCCATGATATTTAATCATTTTAAATATGTGGTGAAGGAAATAACATGACCAACAATAACCTTCTACTTGAGCTTTTCTGAATATCACCATGTAAATATCAGAATGTGGAATACTTCTGGTGCCTGTTTTTATGACTCTTTCTTGGATCACACTTGCTCATGGGATATAATCACATGTTAGTTTATCTTTAGTATCAGCATGCTTCTTATCTTGTTTGATATATGAAACATATTTCAGAAGAGAATTATTTATTGAATATTCCTTATCAATATTTCCAACACATTAAACACAGTAGGCACTCTTTTGAAGACATTCTGATTGTGTGGGAGGCTGTTGATTACATTTTTTGTCGCCTTCCTCAATAAATTTCATATTTACCATGTTTTGTCAGATAGAACGATTATTATGGCAGGACTTGTAAATGGGCAGTGAAACAGAGTGACCTAGCCATAAGTGTTTTCACAAAGAAAACAAGAACTAATACACCCCAACCAATTATTTATTTATTTTTTGTTCACTCCTGCATTCTGGATAAGATGGGACTTGCATATTTACATGGTAGCTAGAAGGTATTATATGGTTGTTACAGTTACTTTCTCATCATTCCTACATATATTATCAACAGGAACAGATTTATTCAGTTATTATAACAAGAGATTAAAAGAAAATGCAAATATCTTCCAATTGCTACCAAACCAGCTAACAAGAAAAAGCAAACCCCAGATGGCATCTACATTTTTTCCTTACACTCTGTCTCTTCTCATTTTATAGACTTTATTATGAGATAACAGACATGAGGTTGCCCTAAGTTTATAAAATATGCAAACAAGCAAGGTTGCCTGCATTTGATATAGCTCAATAAAGCTTTTGTGGAACAAAATAGATAAGAAGGGTGTTGTTGCTAGGGCTCACCAAATATTGATTACAATTCACAGTTAAGTTTAATTGGAGCTGAAGTAATGAAAAACTGTAATTTACTTCATACAGAATCCTAAATGGCAAATGGACGTAGGTATTTACAGAGGTGACATTTAACAGCATAAAAAATGTTACATAGTAAATACATGAAGATAATGTGACAGTCATAATTATTTGATCATAACATTCAAGGGACATAGGAAACCAGCATTTGGATTAACTCCATGCTTAGGGGATATATAAGGTAAATATAGTGTTTTGTTTCTACTATCCATGATATGTTTAAAACATGTTCCAGCCCATTAAAGGGAAATGGAGAGTTCAATGTTAACATTAAAGTAATCTACGTAAATATTTATTTTTATATTTAAATAAATTAACAAGTGATTAAAAACTCTGTTTAATGACTATAACCTTCCAAACAGCCTTTACAAATGTCTGTCTTCTGTAGCTCCTGCACACAGTGTTTCTGTATTACTTGATGTTCTAACCTATCACAGACTGTGTCTTAGCAGCATTTGTCTGTGATTGGCTAGTGTGTGGCACAGCACACCTCTAATGGGCCACAAACGGCTCATCTCGCCTTGCGAGGCTCGTAAAGCGTGACATCAACTCCCAGTACGACAACTATATATATGATTAACAATAGGGAACCCTGCAAGTTCCTTTAATCAACAACATTATTACGACCCAATAATATAGCAAAATTTAGATATATTTGTTTAAACATTTTAACATCATAATATTTAACCTAGGCGTTTAATCTTTGTGGGATTAGAAAGTACACTTGTCTGATATTAAACGAAACAGGAATCATTTACAAATGGAGTGTGGGTGGTTGTTGATAGTAAAAATGTATACACGCAACATGGTATTCCTTGATAAACCACAATATTGTGAGTGGGGGCACAGTGGTGAAATTTAAAACAAACTATTTTAGTTGCTACACGGCATTAAGTAAACAAAAACAAAAAGTAAACCCTACTTGTACCTTAAAGAAGTGCCAGCCATTTCTAAATACTAAAAAAAGTTGCTGTTAGAAGATACTAATAGACTCAGTCTATGGGTCTCATTCAAATGTGATCTGGCCAATTGAATAGGGCTCTATATAAGCACAGAGCATATTTGTTTCCCAGAAGTTTTTAGTTAGTGAAGACCTTGCTTTTGGATAGAAGTTCACTAACTAAAAACTTCTGTAAAAAAATATGCTATGTCCTTATATAGAACCCTATTCAGTTGGTCGAATCGCATTTGAATGAGGCCCATAGTAAGACAAAACAGGTTATCAGATGTGCCAGGGCATGCAGAATGGAAAATTGCACAACCAATAAAAAAAGATGACAACATTTTCTTTAGGTATATTAGTGAAAAGAGAAAAACTAGTAGAGGTTTAAATATTAAACATCCAGTTGTTAGACACTGTATTTCACTGTGGAACTTATGGAAAGAAAGGTTTAACCTAATTAATAAAGACATGACAATTATTGCACCCATTTTCAAAAACCTGAAATTCACAAAAAACATAAATAAGACAACAAAACAGAGAAAATTAAAATATTTCTAAGAATGTTGTAAGTTTCTTTACCTGCTGATATGCTACTTCATTTCAGTGGTGTAGGAACCTGAGGGGGGGGGGGGGGGGATGGGGTAGTAGGGATACATCTATGCCAGAAGATATGAACAGGAGACACAATGCATTACTGGAATTTGCCACTAGAAGGCACCTGTGCTATGGAGTAGTAGGTCCCTCCCAGGAAAGCTTACATCTAGCAAAGCCTTTGACTCCCCTCTTTTGAACTGCAAACCTGGAGGATGCAATGGGCAACCAAGAACCATAAAACAGTAAACAAAAAATTGTACAATGTGTAACAGAATCATTGATGGAGTATACGTGGCAGAGAGACTGAGCAGAGCCCTGTGTCCACTAAGGGAAGAAAGGGTTAGCACAGCAGGCCAATCAAGCAGGCCAGCTGGGTTCCACCTTTAAAGGTATGATTAGCACCCAGCTGAGTGAGAGAGCTCAGTCTGAGCTGGACAGAGGACGCCAGAGCCTGCTGTGGAAATCCCCTGCTACAAGTTTTTGTTTGGACTTTTGTTTTGTGTGAACTTTATCTTGCTTAGTGAGGGAACTACAGCCAAGAGTAAAGTCAGTGCTTCTATTAGAAGCTAGAATTTTGTTTTGCACCATTTATGTTGTTTTGCTACACTCAAATAAATACTGCTGATATTTTAAAAAGGGCTCCTGAAGCACTCCATTGTGGTGCCAGATACAAGGGCACGAACCCTGAGTGTGACAGCAGCGTTATCACATATGGTGGCAGTGGTGGGATCTGAACAATGGAGGAACTAGTGAAGGCCCTAATGCAAACCACTGCATGCCAGCAGGAGACTACTCAGCAGTTACTGAGACAGCAGGCCCAGGCAGCACAAGTCCTGGCAGAACAACAGGCCCAAGCTGCAGAAGACCGAAAGCTGCAGCGGGAAACAAACCAAATCTTGCTTGCCAAGCTACAGCACCTGATACCTGCAAAACCTACCCCGATGCCGGAAACCAGTGGAAACATCAACCCAAATCAGTTTCTACAGAAAATTAACCCGGATGAAGATGTGGAAACATTTCTCCTGACTTTTGAAAGAATTGCTGTCAGAGAAGCGTGGCCCCAAAGACACTGGGCCAGTATAGTTGCTCCGTATTTGTGTGGGGAGGCTCATAAAGCATATTTTGACCTGGACACAGAGCAAGCAATGGATTATGCCAGCCTAAAAGCTGAGATCCTGGCCAGAGCGGGAGTTACCAGAAGCGTTAGGGCACAGAGATTCCACACATGGAAGTTTGGGGAGAACAAGAACCCTCGCGCACAAATGTTTGAATTGCTGCACTTAGCCCAAAGATGGCTAAGCCCTGAAACTAATGGACCAGGGAGAATTATGGAACCACTGGTAATGGACCGCTACCTGAGGAGTCTACCCCCAGGCTTAAGAGAATGGGTGGGACAAAATGAGCCGGAGAATCCAGATTAATTTATTTCATTGGCAGAAAGATATTTGGCTATGAATGAATTTTCCTGTCCTTCAAAAGTGGAGACCTACAGTATTCAAAGGCGGCCTAATCACCCAAAGGGTCAAACCTCTAACTGCATGAGAAGGTCGGGAACAGGACAAAGACACCTGTACCCGGAAGTGAAAAAGAGTCTGCTTCAAAACAAAGCAGAAAGGGTGATTCCTGAAGAACCCTGGCAAAGAGGCAGCAAGCAAGGGGACGTGTTTTTTTTGCGGAGAACCAGGACACATAGCGGCTTACTGTCCAAGTAAAGAGGAACCCATGCAATGCAACATGGGAGAAAGTCCATACCACTGTAACGTAATTAACCTGGTGGGGGTGACAGAAAAGGCTCATCAGTTTACCAAACCCATAAAGGTTAACGGTAAAGAAACGACAGCCCTAGTAGACTCAGGAAGTGCTGTGACTCTTTTCTCAGGAAAACTCATAAGACACAGTGAAATAAAAACCTCAAGACGAGTGGGCATAAAATGCGTACATGGTACCGTCAATATCTACCCTACCAGCACTGCAACACTGGAGATACAGGGGAGGAAGATGGTAATCACTGCACCCGTCGTAGCTACCCTGCCTTATCCGGTAGTACTAGGCAGAGACGTTCCCCACTTCAAAGATATTCTTCCTACTGACCGATGGGAAAGCAGAAAAGAACCTGCGGAGAGTGTCCAAACTGCTAACAATTCCGTATGTCCACATCTATCATGCTTAGAGGATGGCTTATTCTCCAGACCCGGGAGAGGCCGAAAAACAAAGCGGGAGCGGCGATGAGCAAAAAGGATGGGCACGGAAATATGAAAGAAAGCTTTTGAAGAAGCTTTAGCCGCAAGCCGAGATAAGGAAAGGCGAGGGGCACACAGAACGGGTCCTACAGCTCATAATGATGAAAGAGAGGAGGAAACAGAAGAACCTGGAGAGGAAGAGCTGACTCCACAGCAGTGCTTCCAGGACAATAATAATTCTTGCACGAGACCAGGCTTGGGACCCAATTTTGCAAAATGTACGAAATGAATCAGAAGTAAACGGTGTACCTGTGCCTGACAGGCAAAGGAGACAAGGACCGTATTTCATTTTACGAAATGATCTGTTGTACAGAATTGTTCCCTCAGGGACAGAGACACTGGAGCAGCTCCTAGTCCCTAGAGCACATAGAAGGAAAGTCCCTGACCTGGGTCATCGTAACCTCCTTGGGGGACACCTTGGAAAAGATAAAACACTGGGAAGAATCCTGAAATGATTTTTCTGGCCTGGTATACACGCTGAGGTAGCACAGTATTGTGCATCCTGCCCAGAATGCCAGATAACTGCCCCTCGACCTAACCTAAGGGCCCCATTGATACCCTTGCCCATAACCGAAGAGCCTTTTGAGAGGATTGCAATGGACCTGGTTGGCCCTCTCAAAAAATCAGCCAGAGGACACCAGTTCATACTGGTAATACTGGACTATGCCACAAGATATCCAGAAGCGATACCACTACGCACAGCAACCTCTCAAAATATAGCTAAAGAGCTCATACAGCTGTATTCTAGGGTGGTGATAAGCAAGGAAATCTTGACTGACCAAGGGACACCCTTTGTGTCTAGATTGATGAAAGAAATGTGCAAGCTCCTACAGGTGAAAACACTAAGAACCTCGGTTTACCATCCTCAGACGGATGGATTGGTCGAGCGGTTTAATAAAACCTTGAAGAACATGCTCAGAAAGGTTGTAGCCCGGGACGGGAAAGATTGGGACTCGCTTCTACCCTATTTGCTCTTTGCAGTTAGAGAGGTCCCGCAAGCCTCCACAGGGTTTTCCCCTTTCCAACTCCTCTATGGCCGCCATCCCAGAGGCATACTGGGCATACTACGAGAAGCATGGGAAGAACAAACCGTGCCTGGTGAGAATATCATAGAGTATATCAGGAAAATGAGGGAAAGAATCTCAAGAGTTGGCCCCCTGGCACGAGAGCACATGGAAAAAGCCCAACAACATCAGTGTACATATTACAATCGAACAGCACAGGTGAGGAAGTTCCAACCGGGAGACAGAGTACTAGTTCTAGTACCCACGGCTGAAAGCAAACTACTGGCCAGATGGCAAGGCCCGTACGAAATTATTGAGGCCATAGGAGATGTGGATTATAAAGTGAGGCAACCAGAGCGACGAAGAACAGAGCAAATATACCACGTAAACCTGCTAATGCCTTGTAGAGAGCAGATAGTAGAGGTAAATATTTCTTGTCTTGATGAAGAGTTGGATGATGTCGGAGAAACTATTCCGAGCACAGAGGCAATGCAAGTAGAAGCATTTGTGTCACAGGATCTGTCCCCTGAACAAAAGGAGGAAACGTACAAAGTTATAAACCGAAACAGGTATGTCTTCTCTACACAACCTGGTCGCACCACCGCTATTTACCACAACATCATCACTAAGCCTGGTATCAGGGTAAGGATGAAACCCTATCGAATACCCGAGGCTAAACGAGAAGAAATAAGAGCAGAAGTAAAAAAGATGCTAGATCTTGGGGTAATTGAAGAATCCCAAAGTGAATGGTGTAGTCCTATTGTGATGGTCCCAAAGCCTGACGGCACCATCAGATTCTGCAGCGACTTCCGCAAATTAAACTCTGTATCTGAGTTTGATGCATATCCCATACCTAGAGTGGATGAGTTGATAGAGCGGCTTGGGAAAGCAAGATTTGTAACGACCCTGGACTTGACAAAACGATATTGGCAAATTCCGTTGACACAAGCAGCAAAAGAAAAAACTGCCTTTTCGACCCCAGATGGGCTCTTCCAATATAAAGTACTACCATTTGGACTCCATGGAGCTCCAGCCACCTTCCAGAGACTGATGGACCGGTTATTACGTGAACATTCTGAATATGGTGCTGCATATTTAGATGACATAGTAATCTATACCACAGATTGGGAGACACATCTTCCAAAGGTGGAGTCTGTGTTAGAAACCCTAAGACGGGTAAACCTTACAGTGAACCCTGCGAAATGTGCCATAGGACTTAGTGAAGCCAAATATCTGGGTTACACTGTTGGACGAGGAATGGTCAAGCCGCAGCTCAACAAAGTGGAAGCAATCCAAAACTTGCCTCGCCTACTGAGAAAGAAGCATGTAACGTCCTTTTTGGGAATCGTGGGCTATTACAGGAGGTTTATCCCACATTTCTCCACAAGAGGCACCCCGCTGACAGACCTCACTAAGAATAAGGCACCTGACGTAATCAAGTGGAACAAGGCCACTGAGGAAGCTTTCGAGGACCTAAAGACTACACTGTGTCAAGGTCCCGTTTTAATAGCCCCTGATTTCGAAAAGGAATTTATTCTACAAACAGATGCCTCAGGAGTAGGACTGGGGGCTGTATTGTCACAGGAGGTGAATGGTGAAGAACATCTCGTCTTGTTCCTTAGCAGCAAGTTGTTGCCACGGGAACAGAAATATTCTGTGGTAGAGCAAGAATGTTTGGCCATAAAATGGGCCACGGAAGCCCTCCGGTATTACCTATTGGAAAGAAGGTTCACCTTGGTCTCGGACCATGCCCCTTTACAGTGGATGCACCAGAACAAGGAGAATAATAGCCGCGTGACTAGATGGTTCCTGTCCCTCCAACCCTTTGACTTCCGTGTTCTTCATAGAGCTGGCAGCCTTCATGGCAATGCAGATGCCCTATCCCGCATACACTGCCTCACGCCGTTGGCCGCTCAACCCCATAGTGTCGAGCTGGGGAGGGGGATATGTAACAGAATCATTGATGGCGTATACGTGGGAGAGAGACTGAGCAGAGCCCTGTGTCCACTAAGGGAAGAAAGAGTTAAACACAGCGGGCTAATCAAGCAGGCCAGCTGGGTTCCACCTTTAAAGGTATGAATAGCACCCAGCTGAGTGAGAGAGCTCAGTCTGAGCTGGACAGAGGACGCCAGAGCCTGCTGTGGAAATCCCCTGCTACAAGGGAGACTTGTTATCCCATAAGCTTTTGTTTGGACTTTTGTTTTGTGTGAACTTTATCTTGCTTAGTGAGGGAACTACAGCCAAGAGTAAAGTTAGTGCTTCTATTAGAAGCTAGGATTTTGTTTTGCACCATTTATGTTGTTTTGCTACACTCAAATAAATACTGCTGATATTTTAATAAGGGCTCCTGAAGTACTCCATTGTGGTGCCGGATACAAGGGCACGAACCCTGAGTATGGCAGCAGCGTTATCACAAATGGTACACACAACATTGCAATTAGAAATGGTTAGGCATCTTTTTTTTGCAGAAATTGATCTTCCTTTGAGAGACCCGGAAAACTTCTTATGGCTTTTGGGGATTTCGGGTTCCCCACAACTTTTCCAAAATGCATACGATTCAATCCAAATATGAGCTATTTTAGGGCAATCCCACAGCATTTGTCTCAGTGTTTGTGTGGCACTACAACCCCTAAAGCAGTTGCCGTACAAGGATGAGTTTGAGAGTGATAACCTGGGATGAGATACCATCTCATAACAGTTTTACAGGCATTTTCTCTCAAAATTACATTCAGGGAGGAATTTGCTTCTTTTCTGTAAATTTTGCTTCATTGCGAGTCATCTAAGTTAATACTAAGTTCAACTTCCCAAGAAGTCTTATAAGGAAGTTTATTCGATGTGTCCTGGTCAATTAAATAATTAATTAAAAATATTTTTTGTACCATTTGAATTGTTTGATTGAATTGTCATTTTTCAAAATGGGTTTTACTAGCTGACTTATTATCTGTTAAGATTTGAGCTAGTTTGTAGTTAATCAAATCCAGGTTGAGCAACACATTGAGTGGTGGGTGGTGTTTCTATCTAAAGTCTATTGGAGACCCGTGTTGGACTTCTACTAGTATATCTGCAGCAATAGTTATGTTTTTGCTAATCCACCAAGATAACTGAGAATTTGTATCTACAGAGGTATAATTGTGGGATAACCAGAGAGGATAAAGCACGACCCTTTCTCTACTAAATTCAATTTTTTGTTCAATTGTTTCCACAAAATGAGTGAGTGTGACACATTATGCAGGAGTAAATTCAATCGGAGCCCGCAAAATTGACACCGATTGAATAGCAAAATAACTTGCTCCACTGGCGAACCCGGATCTCCCGAAAGCCTCAATTGAATAAGGCTGTGTTAGTCTGTGAAAAAGTATTAGAAGATGCCTATGCAAAAGTATTCACCCCCCTTGACTTTTTACCTATTTTGTTACATTACAGCCTTAAGTTCAATGTTTTGTTAATCTGAATTTTATGTGATGTATTAGAACACAATAGTCTAAGTTGGTGAAATGAAATGAGAAACATTTGAAAAATATATACATAAAACTATTTTTTAGAAATAGAAAATAGAAAATTGTCATGTACGTATGTATTCACCCCCTTTGTTATGAAGCCCATAAAAAGCTCTGGTGCTACCAATTACCTTCAGAAGTCACAAAATTAGTGAAATGATGTCCACCTGTGTGCAATCTAAGTGTCAAATGATCTGTCATTACATATACACAACTTTTTTGACAGGCCCCAGAGGCTGCAACACCTAAGCAAGAGGCACCACTAACCAAACACTGCCATGAAGACCAAGGAACTCTCCAAACAAGTAAGGAACAATGTTGTTGAGAAGTACAAGTCAGGTTATAAAAAAATATCCAAATCTTTGATGATCACCAGGAGCACCATCAAATATATCATAAACAAATGGAAAGAACATGGCACAACAGCAAACCTGCCAAGAGACGGCCACCCACCAAAACTCACGGACCGGGCAAGGGGGGCATTAATCAGAGAGGCAGCACAGAGACCTAAGGTAACCCTGGAGAAGCTGCAGAGTTCCACAGCAGAGACTGGAGTATCTGTACATAGGACGACAATAAGCCGTACACTCCATAGAGTTGAGCTTTATGGCAGACTGGCCAGAAGCCATTACTTTCAGCAGAAAACAAAACGGCACATTTTGAGTTTGCGAAAAGGCATGTGGGAGACTCCCAAAATGTGGAGGAAGGTGCTCTGCTCTAATGAGACTAAAGTTGAACTTTTCCTCCATCAAAGAAAATGCTATTTCTGGTGCAAACCCAACACATCACATCACCCAAAGAACATCAGCAGCCGGGACTAGGAAACTGGTCAGAGTTGAGGGAAAGATGGATGGTGCTAAATACGGGGATATTCTGGACTAAAACCTGTACCACTCTGTGCGTGATTTGAGGCTAGGATGGAGGTTCACCTTCCAGCAGGACAATGACCCCAAACACATTGCTAAAGTAACACTTGAGTGGTTAAAGCGGAAATATGTAAATGCGTTGGAATGGCATAGTCAAAGCCCAGACCTCAATCCAATAAAAAATCTTTGGTTAGACTTAAAGATTGCTGTTCACAAACGCAAACCATCCAACTTGAAGGAGCTGGAGCAGTTTTGCAATTAGGAATGGGCAAAATCCCAGTGGCAAGATGTGGCAAGCTCATAGAGACTTATCCAAAGCGACTTTAAGCTGTGATTGCCGCAAAAGGTGGCTCTACAAAGTATTGACTTCAGGGGGGTGAATAGTTATGCACATTTACTTTTTCTGTTATTTTGTCCTATTTGTTGATTGCTTCACAATAAAAATAACCAAAGTTGTGGGCATGTTCTGTAAATAAAATGATGCAAATCCTCAAACAATCCATGTTAAATACAGGTTGTGAGGCAACAAAACACGAAAAATGCCAAGGGGGTGAATACTTTTGCAAGGCACTGTAGTACATTGGCTAGCTGACACATCACCGCTAGCCAATACTGTCATATGTGGCCGCAGTCTGCAGGGCTTGAAGATCGAGTTGCTGCCTGGGAGGTCATCAAAGCCCAGGACTCCGTGCCAAGGAAGTGAATACTTTTGCAAGGCACTGTATAGTGGAGAAAGATCTAATAGAAACAGTAATAAACAAGAATTGGAATTTATTTGGTGCCAAGCTTAAAAGATGGATGCTGGGATTTTGCATTTTAAAACAGGGGCCAGCTGTCATGGCCATTTTACCCTGCACCCCACAAGTAACTCTGTTTTTTGGGGCTCTATCACATCTAATTGTTATTGTAATAGGCTATCAAAATGGACATGGGATGTGTTTTAATGATTGTGTCAATTTGTCTTTCAGTTATCTGTGATTGTTCCCCTTTATGTATTATGTGTAAAAAGGTGGTTTGGTGACACTGCATAGAGTAAATATGATATCGGTGTATATAATGTAGTATATAATGTAGTATATACTATAAAGTTAATTCAGTCTTGTATGGGACAAAGAGTTAAGTTTTACTACAAGAATTTATATGGTGCTCAGAGCCGACCAGGAGTGCATCCTCCCTGGCCTCAGAGAGTCATAAAGGGAGAGGTTAGTTTATGGCTCTAAGTAAAATGAGAGCTAGCAAATAGAGATGGGGGTTTCACTATAGAACTGGTGGATGGTGTTATGTGATATCGGTAAAATGCACCTGAAAGAAAAAATACTACTTTACTACTTTTGTTTGTACTACTTTATTTCATGTTCAATTTTCTTGTTATATACTTCTTAGATCCTAAGAAAAGGGGTCTGATGGTGCCTGCTTTTTTTGTTTGCTGGGCTCTGAGATATTGAACGCAAAAGGCACAGCATAGAGAGAGGAAATTGAAGTGTGTGTGGCCCCTCAGCTCCTTGGGTCTTCACAATCAGACATTTTGATAAATGTTTAAAAGATTATTCATTTTGTCACTGAATTTTTTTTAACATAGATCCATTACCTTAATTATTAGGTCTAAACACATCTTAAAAACATAAGCAAAAGTAATTAATTTTGAGTTGTGTAAGCAATAGATCTATGCAGGTCAAAGAGTTATTGCAAACTTATTGAATAGGAAGAAAGCCCGTCTGTGCAGATGCTTTTTTGCAAAATAGAATACATTAAACAGATGGAAGATTTGCAAGGCTAATTACACTAGAGAATTATATTTAAACACTTGGCAAATGTATATGTTAATAAATGGAAAATAGAAAATGTAACTCTAATACAATATATTCTATTTGCTGAAAGGTTTTCTATTACACCGAGGGCCATATTCTATTAGCTACTTGCAAATGCCTTGAACTCATAAATTTGGCTTCGGGTGTTTGTTTTTTTATAAATGTTTACATGCATTCTACTGACTTAAGAATTCATTAGTACCAATAAGTAATATTTGCCGAATATGTAGCAATATTAAGATTGTAAGTGTGTATAAATTTACAAAATGGGCAATTGAATCGGGCCCGTAGAGGTTCACCTGGGTAAATATATATTATTTATAACATCTCAGACAGAAAAAGCACCCAGTTATGGTGCATACTCTAGACATATTAATAAATCTTAATGATGCTCTAAAATAATTCTAAAAATATACAGTCAATAATGAACTTTGTTAATTATCTAAAGTTAGATGTTATTGTGAAATAGTGAAAATAGTGCTAACGAGTAAATATTTATAAGTGAATCATAAATGCTCTCAGGATTAACCCTATATCTACTTGTTCATTTGGGGTAAAATCCAGACTCTATTGATCACAATATTGCCAATAAAACATTACAAACTTTCAGCATTAATAAAAAAAGTGCCTCTTATAAATCTCTTTATGATTCCGCATGCATGAGAGAACCCAATGCCGGGTCCATTTTGGATGACATCATTATGACACCTCCCAGCTGTGTAGTTCACAGACAACATAAAACTGCAGAGACTTAGACCCCACTGAGGTATATCGGCTGGATTGGACATCACAGCCATGATGTTAGATTCAATGACAAGAGTGAAAGAGAGCCTTAATCTTACTAGAACACTAATAAGGGGAAAATGTATAAATTAACTAAGGAATTATTTAGGTTAAGCATATGGGTAGTCATCTCATCTCCCTATGGAATCATAAAGAGATTTACAAAAGTTTTTTATTAATGATGTAAGTTTGTAGTACTATTGTTTTATTGGCAATATTGTGATCAGTGGAGTCAGGATTTTAGTGCAAATAACAATCAGTTATCAGGTTAAGTAGGTATCTTATTAAACAACACTTGTATAGATAGCTATTTTTTCCTGAGGGGATTTATGACTCACTTATAAATATATAATTTATAGCACATCTTTCACTGTTTCGCAATAATACCAAACTTACCAAGTTTAACAAAGATATCAGTAGATTTTGCTTATATTTAATAGCAAGCCTGCAGATTACATTACACAATTTACGGGCCAAAAGCCAAAACCGTAAACTATACATTCATAAGTAGTATTTCAGAGCTTGATAATGATCAATTAAGCAAGGCTGTAACTACCAATTAGAAACAGCAAATAGTAAATGAAACCGTCATCATTATCAGCCTTATAAAATAGCGATTCGGACAATTCAATAGGGCTCTATATAAGCACATAGCATATTGTTTTACAGAAGTTTTTAGTTAATGAACTTCTATCCAAAAGCAAGGTCTTCACTAACTAAAAATGTCTGTAAAAAAAATTGTAAAAAATTATCTGCGCTACTATAGAGCCCTATTCAATTGGCAGAATCGCAATTTAATAAGGCTGTTAGTAAGTAAAGCATGGGATTTAAACCACAATCAATTAGATCCTCATTCAATTCGGGCCATAACTCGATCGCAATTGCAATTGAGTTGCATGCTCCCACTTTAACTCTGCTATTCAATTGGCCCCAGTAACCTGTGATTCGTTTTTTTTTTGCCATTTGCAGGCTTGACAGAGAGGAAATCAGAGCAATTGAATAGCGATTTGTGGTTTTAGCGGCCGCAACTCTTGGAGGGAAGTAACTTGCGATTTTAAGAATCGCAATGGATCGCAGCTCGCAGCAAGTAACCCGATTGGAGCCAGTAAACGGAAGGCATTTGAATAGCTAAATAAATTGGGATCTCCACTTGCGAGCCTGGATCTCTAAAAAGTAGCAATTGAATGAGGCTCTTAGTGTTTAGAAGTCTGATTTGCTATTGGTCTTACAATCCAGAAATGTTGAAATGTATAAAAATCAATAAAACATTCCTGGTCTAGTGCATGCAGGTTCCAGGATATGGATTAATTAATTGATTCCCGAGATTAATATAATACCAAAATGAAACTTTCAAAACAATTTTTTTTGATTGCAGATTTGCGAGCTTGAGACTGTTGTGCAATCACATATATAGTTGTGAGCGTACGGGCCCTCGCCTGCTCACAACTATATATGTGATGTCTTCATGCCAGCAACTGAGGCCCTCTGCGCGAGCCGGGGCTGCGCGAGCCTGCGCGCGTAGCGAGGGCCTCAGTTGCTGGCATGGAGCGCCTTCGCCAGCAACTGAGGCCCTCACAAAGGTGTTTTGAGTGTGCTCCCGTTCCCTGTCTATGTGTCTGTCCCTCCATCCATCCCTTGTGTGTTAGTGTGCTCCTGTTCCCTGTCTGTGTGTCTGACCCTCCCTCCATCCCTGGTGTGTGAGTGTGCCTCAGGGGACCGAGGGCTGTCGGGATATGGCCTGGGGGGAGGCTGAGACTGGGGCCCCCAGGAGATAAAGGGCTGCACCGGCGATAGCCCCGCCCGTGTCTCTCACCCTATATCTTGGCCCACTCTCCTCACACTACACTCTCACCCTATATCTTGGACCACTCTCCTCACACTACCCTCTCCCTTTCTGACTTTTACCCCTCTCACCGCTTCTCTTTTTAACTTAAATCCTCCTAACCCAACTCATATCTCCCCTATCTTCTCCTCCTCCTCTATCCCATCTATCTCCCCCCACACTCCTTCTACCAACCTCCACACTCCTTCTCCCCCCTCTCTGCCGCTTCTCTCCCCCCTCTCTTCCCCTTCTCTCCTCCCCTTCTCTCCTCCCTTTCTCTCCCCCCTTTCCTTTTCTCACTCTCCCCTCACTCCCCCTCCCTCTTCTTCTCTCCCCCCTCTCATCCCCTTCTCTCCCCCCCTCTCCTCCCCTTCTCTCCCTCCTCTCCTCCCCTTCTCTGCCCCCTCCCTCCCCTTCTCATTCCCCCTCCCTCCCCTTCTCATTCCCCCTCCCTCCCCTTCTCTCTTCCCCTCTCCCTCCCACTCCCCCCTCCCCTTCTCTCCTTCCCTTCTCTCCCACCTTCTCCTCGCACCCTCTCCTCCCCTTCTCTGCCCCCTTATATGTGATGTCTTCATGCCAGCAACTGAGGCCCTCTGCGCAAGCCGCAGCTGCGCAAGCCCGCGCGCGTAGCGAGGGCCTCAGTTGCTGGCATGGAGCGCCTTTGCCAGCAACTGAGGCCCTCGCAAAGGTGTGTGAGTGTTCTCCCATTTCCTGTCTATGTGTCTGTCCCTCCATCCATCCCTGGTGTGTGAATGTGCTCCTGTTCCCTGTCTGTGTGTCCATCCCTGGTGTGTGAGTGTGCCTCCATCCCTGGTGTGTGAGTGTGCCTCCCTCTGAGCCTGGCACAGGGGACCGAGGGCTGTCGGGATATGGCCTGGGGGGAGGCTGAGACTGGGGCCCCCAGGAGAAAAAAGGGCTGCACCGGCGATAGACCCGCCCGTGTCTCTCACCCTATATCTTGGCCCACTCTTCTCAAACTACCCTCTCACCCTATATCTTGGCCCACTCTCCTCACACTACCCTCTCCCTTTCTGACTTTTACCCCTCTCACCACTTCTCTTTTTAACTTAAATCCTCCTAACCCAACTCATATCTCCCCTATCTTCTCTCCCTCCTCTATCCCATCTACCCCCTCCACACTCCTTCTACCAACCTCCACACTCCTTCTCCCCCCTCTCTCCCCCTCTCTTCCCCTTCTCTCCTCCCCTTCTCTCCTCCCTTTCTCTCCCCCCTTTCCTTCTCTCTCCCACCCCTCACTCCCCCTCCCTCTTCTTCTCTCGACCCTCTCCTCCCCTTCTCTCCCCCCCCTCTCCTCCCCTTCTCTGCCCCCTCTCCTCCCCTTCTCTGCCCCCTCTCCTCCCCTTCTCTCCCCCTCCCTCCCTCCCCTTCTCATTCCCCCTCCCTCCCCTTCTCTCTTCCCCTCTCCCTCCCACTCCCCCCTCCCCTTCTCTCCTTCCCTTCTCTCCCACCCTCTACTCCCACCCTCTCCTCCCCCCCTCTCCTCCCCCCCTCTCCTCCCCTTCTCTGCCCCCTCTCCTCCCCTTCTCTGCCCACTCTCCTCCACTTCTTTGCCCCTTCTCTCCCCCCTCTCTTCCCCTTCTCTCCCCCCTTTTCTTCTCCTCTCCTTCTCTCTCCCTCCCGTCACTCCCCCTCCCTCTTCTTCTCTCCCCCCCTCTCCTCCCCTTCTCTCCCACCCTCTCCTCCCCTTCTCTCCCCCTCTCCTCCCCTTCTCTCCCCCTTCCTCCCCTTCTCATTCCCCTTCTCTCCTTCCCTTCTCTCCCACCCCCTCCTCCCCCCTCTCCTCCCCTTCTCTGCCCACTCTCCTCCCCTTCTTTGCCCCCTCTCCTCCCCTTCTTTGCCCCCTCTCCTCCCCTTCTTTGCCCCCTCTCCTCCCCTTCTCTGCCCCCTCTCCTCCACTTTTCTGCCCCTTCTCCTCCCCTTCTCTCCTTCTCTCCCCCTTCTCCCCTTCTCTCCTTCTCTCCCCCCTTCTCCCCTTCTCTCCTTCTCTCCCCCCTTCTCCCCTCTCCTTCTCGCTCTCCCTCCCCTCTCCTTCTAGCTCTCACTCCCCTCTCCTTCTCGCTCTCACTCCCCTCTCCTTCTCGCTCTCTCTCCCCTCTCCTACTCGCTCCCCCTCCATCTTCTCGCTCTCTCTTCCCGCTCTCTCCCCCCCTCCGCCACTCCCTCCTCTCTCCTTCCCCTTCCCTCCCCCTCCACCTTCTCTCCTCTCCCTCCTCTCTCCTCTCCCCCTCCCCTCTCCTTTTCTCCCCCTCTCCTTCTCTCCCCCTCTCATTCTCATCCCCCTCCCCTCTCATTCTCCTTCTCTCCTCTCTCCACCCCTCCCCTCTCCTCTATCCCCCCTCCCCTCTCTCCTCTTTTTTTTTTACAGATATATGATTTTCTCTGAAAACACTGCATTGATACAAATACACACTCTTTGTATAATAAAACTATCACATATATAGTTGTGAGCAGGCGAGCCAGCCAGCGCCCTTGCTCACGCTTGCGGGCTCCCGTAGCGAGCCCGAGGCCCTTGCAGCGAGCCTGCGGCCCTCGCATAGCGAGGGCTGCGGGTGAGGGCCTCAGTTGCTGGCATAGAGCGCCAAAGGCGCTCCTTGCCAGCAACTGCGACCCTCGCAAACTTTACGTCGCAACGCAAACAACACGCCACACCAACTACGACCCTCGCAACCTTTACCTCGCAACGCAAACAACATACGAGACAGTTTGAACACTACAAAATTCGCTAAGCGAGAGAAAAAATGGCCGCAGAACAAAAGAAAACGAAGCTACAGCACTCTAAAAACGCAAAACACCACAAGAAACCTGCAAAACACCACAAACGACCTACGGATATTCCGCTAAGACGCATACCACACATTACCCGCCATTTTACGCCGATGCCGAAGTACACAACTACGCTAACGGTTTGTTCTCGCACACGCACACTATTACACTGCACACATTCATCACGCTTACACAGCAGCTCCACACCACTAATGCTGCAGCAACATCAAAACAGATTGTCAGCTCTTCAACACAATGCTTCAAAATAGGTAAAGTATATTCATTTATTAATGTATTAGATATTTTAGTACTACACACCAAACAGCATTAGCTAACTTACAATTTCATTGCCGTCATTTTTTGACGGGCAATTCGCTAGTCACATATATAGTTGTGAGCACGCGAGCCGTTGCTCACGCAAAGCAAGGGCCTTAGTTGCTGGCATGGAGCACCGAAGGCGCTCCTTGCCAGCAACTGCGGCATTCGCAAAAAAGTACAAGACACGTCACGACCAATTACAACCTTGCAAATAATATATACACACAACACATAAAAAGCTTACCTACAACAAGGGGGAGCATCCAGGACCTCAAAAAATGAAGTTATACCTAAATTTAACTCAAAATAAAAGACTTTAGACACTAAAAAAAGTCTCTAAGCGAGAGAAAAAATGTCCGCCGAACAAAACGAAAACGAGGCTACAGGACTCTAAACACGCAAAACACCACCAGAAACACGCAAAACACCACAAAACAGCTACGGATATTCCGCCACAGCTGCATGCCACACATTAGCCACCATTTTAGAACAATAACTTATACAATGCGGAAGTACACAGCTACGCTAACGGTTTGGTCTCGCGCACGCACACTATTACACTGCACACATTCATCACGCTTACACAGCAACTCCACACCACTGATGCTGCAGCAACATCAAAACAGATTGCCAGCTCTTCAACACAATAATTCCTGCATATATTACTTCAACATAGGTAAAGTATATTACTTTATTAATCTATTAGTTATTTTGTTTTTATACACCAAACAGCATTAGCTCACTTACGATTTCATTGCCGTAATTTTTTGAAGGGCAATTCGCTAGTTAATTATAATGTCTATCATCGCTTTCCCTGTCTTTGAAAGTGCAGTATTGGTTATTTATTTGTTTTTACAGTGCTACGGTCAGGTGTTTAACCCCTTGATTTTATTTTACATTTGCGATTTACGGGTATGAAAACATTTGCGGGTTTGAGGAATTGTAGCAATTGAATAGCAATTTGAGATTTTAGCGGTTTTAACATTTGCAGGCTTGAAAGATTAAAAATTTAGATGCGTTGTAAGTTATGGTTTTGGAAACCGCAGGGTTTTTCAGCCTGTAACCTTTAGATTGTTTGCGGCTTAATAAAAGACGCCAATTGTATAGCAAATTTGTTTCCTGGCTACATTACGAGCTCCAGTAACCAACAATTGCTCAATTGAATAGGGGCCATAGATTGTAGCAAAGCATTTGACAGGTCTGGGAAAGGAAGGTCTGTACATTACGTCTCATAGGGAGCTTGCAACTGCTTGTATAGTTAAGAGAATACAGTAACATGGATGTCACCAGATGAGTGCTACAGGGCTCTGTGTCATGGATTGTTTTGTTTAATGTATTTATCAGTGATATTAGTAGGCATTCTAGGAAGAATGAAATTTATGATTAATTAAGTAAGTTAAAAGTTGGTTAGTAATACAACAGACAGTAGGAAAAGCAAGTAGGATGCTCATTGGACATAGCAGCAGAAAAAATTAGGTACAAATGCCACTTTATAGATAGACATCACTTAGCATATCCTCTCATTTCTGGAAACCATACTTTCAAAAGGATATTTACAAATTAGAAACAATTCAAAGAAGGGCAACTAAAATGGTGCATGGTCTATAAGAAAAACATATAAGCAGCTCATTCTTGAGCTGTATATGTATAGCTTTCAGGGCAGAAGAGAGAGTGGATATATGATTGAAACCTTCAAATATATCAAAGGATTTAATAAAGTTCAAGAGAGAAGTGTCTTTGAAAAAAAATAGATTGCAAGAACAAGAGGTCATGGTTTGAAGTTGTAAAGTTGTAGATGTATGGGTAAATTGATAAAGTACTACTTTACAGAAAAATTAGTAGATAAGAGGCACAGCATTCCAGTTGAAGTGGTATAGTCAAACATCATTAAGGTATTTAAGCATACCTGGGATAAGCACAAGACTAATTTGAGGATAAATAAAGCCAATAGTTCAGGTAGAATGGGCAGCCCAGATGTGTCTTTTTTTGGTTCTACTGTCAAATCTATGTTTCTATGTTTTAATATAGGCACCCACCTATGCAAATCTCTTAAAATAAAATTTTGAAACAAACAGCCTTATTAAATTCCAGCCTTGTAGATAAGAGGCTTCTACTTAAACCCTACGTGCTGCAAATTTCTCAAAGTTACGACGCTATTAAATTAGCCTTGCTGTGAGCAACTTGTGAGCTACGCAGAAGGGCCGTCAGTATCAACACAGAGAAAATCTACATGAGGAGTGACAGCCTGCGAGATAATCTTGCAGACTCCCACACCTCATCAATTGCTGCGGGGGTCCTGAACGGGACCTCCGCTGCAGTCCCACACATAAGCCCTGCCGTGGGGGGTACTCCAACTACCCCCCCCCGGCACCTAAAATAAACCCCCTCTATGCAGGGGTCCCCATTGGGACCCCCAAAGTGTCCCCACATTAACTCTGTGCTGCAGGGGTCCATAGGGACCCCTGCAGCCCCGCCACATTAACCCCTTGCAGCGGGTATCCCCGATCGGCACAAATCAGGCCCTCGCATTTAAAACGTTTAAATTCCCCACCGTCGCTCCTTAGAGGGCCCGCGGCACACAATTAGCAGCCGCGGCACCTAAAATTAACCCCCCTCTATGCTGGGGATCCCCATCGGGACCCCCAAAGTGTCCCCACAATAACCCCTTGCTGCAGGGGTTCATAGGGACCCCCGCAGCCCCCCACATTAACCCCTTCCAGCCGGGGTCCACGATCGGCACCATTTGGCACCGATCGTGACCCAGCTGCATTTACATTTTTAAATTTCCCGCCTTCCTGGTCCTTAAAGGACCATAAAGGTCCTGAAAGGACTTGCACTAAAAATATTAACCCCAGGCAACTAAAATTAACCCCATAACTCATGGGGGTCAATACAGACCCCATAAGCCCTTAATTAACCCTATAACTCATGGGGGTTAATACAGACCCCCATAAGCACTTAATTAACCCTATAACTCATGGGGGTCAATACAGACCCCCATAAGCACTTAATTAACCCCATAACTCATGGGGGTCAATACAGAACCCCAAAATCACTTAATTAACCCTATAACTCATGGGGGTCATTACAGACCCCCATAAGCACTTAATTAACCCTATAACTCATGGGGGTCAATACAGACCCCCATAAGCACTTAATTAATCCTATAACTCATGGGGGTCAATACAGACCCACATAAGCCTCTATTTAACCCCATCAGTCCCATAAGGTTATATTATGACCCTTATGGGGCTGTTACAACCCTAACATTAACCACATAAGTGCCATGACGGTCCTCAAGGACCATCATGACACTAACTACAAACACTACACTGCATTATACCCCCCAATAAACCATTAAATCTAAACTAACCCCCCTCTACACTAATCTATTAACACCTATACTACCTACCTACACTACCTACCCCCTAATAAACCCCCCACCACTCTAATGACAGAAAAAAAAAACTAACTCACAAAAAAAAAACTATCTTACAGAAAATAAAAAAAACCTAAGTCACAAAAAAAAATCTACATTACAGAAAATAAAAAAGCTGTCACAAAAAAAGGAACATTACAGAAAATAAAAAAAATACATTACAATGCCCCCCCGACTACAAAAAAAAGGAAAGACATGCACAATACAATAAAATACAATACATACGATACAATACATGTAATACAATACAATACATACAATGCAAATAAAATACAATACCCCCTATCTATCTAACATACAATCTATTTAATATACAATAAATCCAATCTAAAATACATCCCCCTATCTATCTAATATACAATTAATCCTAACTACATACAGAAACCCTAATTCTAAGCTAAAATAAAATAATTAAGACCACTTACCATTGCAGATGTCCCTTCAGATCACCAACCTAGGAAAAAATAAATAAATAAAAAATTTGTGCAAATATTCTACTCACCTTTCCAGCATGTCCCCTTCCTTCTTCTTTTCTTCTCTGTTAAAAAAAAACACATTTCATTAATACAACATATAGACATAAAATAAAGTAAAATAAATATAATACACATTCAACTTACCTCCCCGCGATGTCCATGGCCACCTCCTCTTCTGCCCCGGCTGGGCTCTGGAACAATCCGCCCTCTAAAAAATAAAAATAAAAAACTAATGGAGGTCCGCACTCGCAGACCTCCCCGACGCTAATGAGCCTCCTAGAGCCTTTTACGGAAGAAAATAGGCAATGGCGCCTTCTTATTGGCTGAAAACGCTGTCTTTAAAATTTCAGCCAATCAGAAGGCGTCAATGTGTGAGCCAATCAGGATGGGATACACCCCAAAATCCCACGCTGATTGGCTAACGCACCTGTCAATCTTTATTTAAATCAACCACAAGGCGCAGATGCCTTCAGGCAATCACAATGGGAAACACCCCCAGATGCCCCATGGCTGAAGGCATTTGCACCTTCTGATTGGCTGTTGCCTTCTGATTGGCTATGCGGGTCCCTGATTGGCTACGCAAGGGGTTAATGTGGGGACACTTCGGGGGTCCCGATGGGGACCCTTAGCATAGAGGGAGGTTAATTTTAGGTGCTGCATCCGGGATTGTTTATAGTGTGCCACGGGTCCTTAAAGGAGCCGCGGCAGGGAATCTAAAACTTTTAAATGCAGCCGGGGCCTGATCTATGCAGATCGGGGACCCCTGCTGCAAGGGGTTAATGTGGGGGGGAGCTGCAGGGGTCCAGATAGGGACCCCTGCAGCATGGGGATGTGTTTAGGGAGCAGGGGGAGCATCACATGGCTGTCTCTGGCTGCTCCGAGGCAGCACGTATGTAATTTAGGATCCCTTGCTAGCACTTTTTTGTGCTCGTAGGGATTCTTCCGAGGTGCAAGATTTACCTCATAGATTTAAGGCTGCGTGTGACTCCGTAGCTCTCTCGGAGCCTATTCTCTGCCATTTTTCAGAGTCATCTCGCAAAGCAGGCTGCGATGGACGTATTGGGGATCCGGTCCTCGCAAACAGCAAAAACTGCCTTTTGCGAGGACCGAGAGAACTAAGAGGGCTAATTTAATAAGGCCCAAAGTATATATTTTCTCATGTTATTTAATTATTAAATTGCAATGTATTATAAATAGGAGGATGACATTTTGGATGTGGGAAAGAGGAGGTAATCCTATTAAGTTTGCCTAGAATTCAAAATGTATAGTATACATTACCAAGATGTGATGGTTCGTATTTTTTATGTCAGGTTAAAAAATGATTTATTTAGGAATGATATTGTCCACAATAACATGCTGTTAAGATCTAGTTTCCATCCTTCTGGCATATTTAAAGGTTTGCCCAAAAGTCCCTTTAAAAGAGTAAGAAGGATCCCTTATGATGATCTAACAAATGATTTAAGGTGTCAACAGATCATTGAAAAGTTCAGGGTTAGAGATTATAAAAATGAAATGATCTCTGAATCTAATGAAGTTAAAAGCGTACATAGAACTGAAGTTTTGTAAACTAAGAACCACAGTATGAAGCTTTTACATATTCTGTTTCTAAGTACATTTATTACTAGGTCTAAAATTATTAGAAGGGTTATACATAAATGATGTACAATTTTATAGGAGGACAGATTGTATGGCAAATTGCTTGAATAATATCCATTGTTTTCTTATAAAAAGGTAAATCGATAAGGGAGTATTTGGATTAGGATAATTAAAGGCATACCTAAGTTTGATGGATTATGTGTGGATCTGGTAGAGGAGAATCAGTAATGTAGAAAAACATTTTTTTGCATGGAAAAAATAAAAAATAAACATTATAAAAACTTACCTTGAAGTTAGCAAAATGTCTTGTAATTTCCGATAGTTGAAAATCATGGTTAACACCCTCTCCAAACCAAGGCTAAATTAGCATAAGATTTTTTTAAAAGTTGGCCAGTCAGGAGGAAGCAGAGGCTGAAACCTTTGCATCACAGTCTGGGGTTGGTGTCTGTGCTGCAAATCAGCCTGGGATATGTAGTCAGACTCTTATATGAAAATGCAAAGTATTTTCTAACATGTGCCAATCTGTGCAGCACCTTCCATGCGACTGGCAGCCATTCCTATGGAGGTCACAAACTGTACCCAGATGCTGTGCAGCCAGGTACACTGTTATGTAAGCATCCTAGGGGTGTGCAAATCCAGATAGCAGTATCTAGCATATAACTAAGTAAGTACATTCAACTGTTTAATATAATAAATATTTTTCTACTAATCAGTGGCTGTGTTTTAGGAAACATTTGAAAACATGGAAACTTCTATATACCTTTAAGAAGTATGAAAATCACAAGAAGAAGCATAATAGTATGCAAGCAAAGTGTTAGATTTTGGAAAAGGTTGAATGTAACAGCATGCAGGGATAATTTAAACAATATGTTTGTCCAACAAATAACACTTGTATGTACATTTGTAGATCTGCAAAAGGTTAGCATTTTTAGCTCAAAATATCTGTTTAAGACTTTGGGTGAGTACATGCAAAAGAGCCCACATACTCTTTAGTTCACACTTTCACATTGTTCCTTAGATTAAATGCAAGCACACAATTAAATAAGCCAAGGTCAAGTCATAGAGAGTAAAATTTAAATCATCTGTCTAAAAAGAAAAAAATTCCACCATTGTAACTATTTTCAACTGCTGTAGAGAAGAGACCCTATGATCCATTTCTGTGAGGTATATGTGATATATTTTGTGCCGGGGTATTTTTTAGAGTCAGAGAATAAACAGTGACTGAGAGATTTGGATTTATCTAGTAAAGGTGGCGGACTACTGATCAATATTTGCTAAATCTGAAGAATGATACATTACATTCTTTAAGCTGAGTAAGAATGTCAGCAATTTGCTGAACAACACAAGAATTCAGCTGTGAATGTTGCCTGGGCTGGAAGTGTTATATAACTAGAGGATATTTACAGCAAGGACTAAACATCAACCATAAGATGGAGATGTTGCTTAAAGTGTAATCTTTATTTTTGTTCAAACATTATAGGTTCCCAATCTACATTTTGCATATATATGTATGTATATATATATATATATATATATATATATATATATATATATATATATATACAGTGGGTTTGCATTCTGATTAGAAAAATTCAGTAAAACTTAATATCCCTGAGCACAAGTATCCGCTAAAGGAATATATATTCGCAAAACAACAGGCACTCCATGGGTTTTCTGAATGTGATTTATTCTTGAATATATATATATATATATATATATATATATATATACATATACACAAAAATGTGTCCATCCAGGGACATGTGGCAAAGTTATGTGGTTCTTTCTGAGATATCCTATATATACATACATCATTATACACTTATATTTTGTATATAGGTGTAGTAAAATCTTAGAATGTGGATACAGCAAAAGGAAAAGAGAAGTGGTGAGCAGGGCATAAGGATGCATAAATATGAATGTGAATTGGCCATTGCCAACATAAAACAAAAATATGTCTATGATCTACACTGAAGGAATAATTCTTCAACTTCAAATTGTAAAACCTCATGTGCAGACCTATATCTATATTTTAATATATGTTTTTACAATGCAACACAACAAGCTTTGGTTTGAGAAATTTAAGTTGATGAGCACATTCTTGTTATATATAGTATATATTTTTTATATCAGGCCACCTGCAATTCTTAGAAAGCAAATATCTAAAAATAATCTCAGCGTTATCTGCACATTTTTTCCAGAAGTTTTGGACTTGTTAAACAAATTACCTCTGTTATTTCCTTGTGGAATGCGTGTAATGCATATACAGCTCTAAGCTTTTCTTAAAAGGTTTTGTGCTTAATTACCTGCATTATTGAAGTGGCATTTAAATAAGATATCCTGACCTTAAAGTGCAGTTCTTTTTTATGCAATATAAATCATGCCACTGATGGAGGAACTGACCTGGGAATCTAACCTTGCTAACCATACATAGCCTGTGGCCAACAAATGCACCACCAAGGAGATTCCAGTAAACAGTCAAACCATTCCATCGTAATCTGTATTAAAACGTCTGGAATGTATGAGCCCGGTGATGGCTGTTGTCTCACTGAATCTTTATTTTCTCTTAAAGTAAAGCCTGGGAATTAAGCCAGGTGCTTGCCAATTGATCAGCCACTCTGTGATTAAAAAGAAAATAACTCTTAAAAATGCAACACCATGAAAACAAGAGTCCTTATTATTAGAGGTTGGTTGCTACAATCTATTTTTCCATTTCCCTAGCTTTTCAGAGTATATTTTTATTCTTTCCATTTAGTTTTTACTGTGAAAGCCAATAGTTACAGCATCTCAGCCAAACATTCATTAAAGTTTATACTAAAATAGATTTGCGGTTGTATAATGTGTTGGCAAAATTGTCTGCTGTCGTCAAACAGTAGTGAGTGGGAGAAAGGAGATCAATTAGAAATAGCTGAAAAGACTGATAACTAATTTTACAAATATCTAGAATACTACAAGCTGACATTGAATTACAGAGTAGTGAAACTGGCACTTGGCTGGAAGGCTCTAGAGGAAAGTCCTTCTCTTAGGCATAGGGAGACTACTGGTAGGATATCAACGATCTCACACTGCCATAAAACTGCTCTTTGGAAGGAACTTCCTCCACAGACTATACAAAAAAACTTGAACTTTGCATATCAATAACCAGTATACATTAAGGTCATTCTGAGTACATTCTCAGTAAACAGTATTTCACATTTAGTTAAGGATTCTGGTTAGTGACATGCAAAATAGGTTCAAAACATACCACTGTTTTGCCTCTGGACCACTAAAATGGGTTTTCATTTAGGACTATGATCCCTGCTGCCATGTAGGCTTAAGAACATAGTTATGAATTTGGGTACAGTGCTAGAACCCACTTACAGATGGTTGTCTTGCCCTTATAAAGGGCTCATGCAGTGTATTCTGGAAACTGTGAAATGAAACTGGAGAGAGAGTCTAACCAGACTCTAAATATTTTATGGCGGGTAGAACATTAATTGGAACACCCTCTACTCTAATCCAGGAAGGAAATAAAAGATCATTAGGAGTACACTTATATCAAACAGGCCAGCAGACCCCTGCTTTCCCCCCAAATCTCAGTAAAAAGTATTTCCACTGTAGCAAATGTGGTTTACAATATACCCCTTTTTTGCCTCAGGTTCACTAACATGGGTATATATTAAGGACCCTGCTCTCAAGAAGGCTTACGAACATAGCCATAGATTTAGGTACAGTGCCATAACTAATACACACACTGCCATTTAACTCTTATCAGTGTTAGGTTGGTTCTTGCAAATGTGAAATAAGGCTGAAGAGAAACTATGACCAGGCACTAATTATGTTCTGCCACTACCCAGAATCCTTAGCTACAGCAGAAATTTACTATCAGCTTTTCTCTTTTTCAACTCCAACCTGCTAGGGAGATGATATAATCTATAATAGATACCTTGTATTTTAATTAGAATATCTGCCAGAACTGCCGTTCCTCTTGTTCTAGTATTGTTCTGTGTCACAAAATTTCTAAATTTGCAGTGGATGGAATTAAGTTGTCTCTAAAAGCCAGGGCGGCATTGTGTGTATATCGACCCCTCATGGTTTAGTAGTAACATTAACCAACTATGTGCCACAGGGGTTTTCAAGGACCCCCATGGCAACCTAAGTAAAAAAATAATCAATCTCTACAATTGACCCAAAAAAAAAAACTAAATTACAAAAAATAATAAGACACTACAATAAAATAAAATACAACATAAAATTTAAAATAATTACAAAAAATATATATTTTTTTACATAAAATAAAAAATAAAGTAATCCTGTAAAATAAAATCTATACTTACATACCCTTAATGCCCATCCAACGATGATCCACAATGCCCTGGTCCTCACACTTTTGCCCTGGATCATGCGGGCTCTCTGTGTTGATTGTAGAATCATGTCCTCTTCTTTCTTGATTGAAGCCATTGAATGTGTCCTTATTGGCCTCCTGTGGTATAAGGGTTAATTTTGTGTGCGACAGGTATTAGTTAGGGACCCTTGGTAGGGGTTAATATTTATCTTTTAAGGACCTCCATGGCACAGGTTTAATGTTAAGATGCCATGGGAGTCTCAATAGACCCCCATTGTTACACTTTTTATTGGGAATCAGGGATTCCCTTCAGTGGAGGAGGAATGGGGCATACCACCTTAGGCCTGGGGCATCTTGGCCTCATCTTAAATACATAAGAATCACATATAACAAGGGGCATAAATAACAGAGACATTTAACTAATTTTAGTAGGTTAAGCCACTCATAGATTTCTCTTGCTCTCACAAACCATTAAGCTATGCTAACATCCTATTTGGCTGGAACACAGTTTATCTTAAATGCGCTTGTTGTCAGTTAACCTTTTGAAACTGAAATCTGAGCAGTCCTATTTTTTTAATGCAGCTGTACAGATTGTTTGGTATATTTATGATCTTAATTAAACAGCAGAAAACAGGGTATTTCCAAGCTATTTAGTCCTGCAGGTGGTGAAACAGAAAATATGTAAGAGCAGTTACTGTATTGTGAAACAGCTGGCAATGGTTGCCTGTAAAACTTGCTTATTTTCACAGTTTCAGGAATAAAGGTATGATCAAATTACTTTTCATGATGGCGGAAACTTTTTTGCCCTGTTTTTGCAGTGTTTATTTTGTGTTTATTCTTTAGTCCAGCTATTCCTAACACAGAAGATGCTCAGTAAGGGTCTGCCCTTGCACTTCACCCTTTGCCTCAATGTGACATTCTCAAATGAACTGTAATTGGCATAGGCTTAAAGGCATATGCAAGTGAGCTGGGTTATGAATGCATCTGATAGAGGATAATTAGTAGTTTATGAAAACATGTGTTATATAGAAAAGTTCAGTTTACTTACAAAGTTATTTACACAAAAGTCAAATTCAGTGGTTCACACCCACAGGACGCTTACATAAGCTGGGTACACACAGGAAATACAGCAGTGTATCCACAGGAAATACAGCAGGGAACATATTTTGACCTCTCTGGTACAGAGCACAGGAAGTAACTGTTGCAGTTCTTGTACTGAGCACATGCCAGAAGCCACTGAGGTGAAGAATGATACAATGTATTAGCCAGATTCTAAAGTTGAATGTTATGCTAATTGAGGTGGAGTTTTTTAGGGGTGTACACGATAAAATGCAAATGCCAAAAAACATAGGACATTTTGTTAACTTCAAGGTAAGCTAATTAATTTTTAATTTGGGATGTTTTCATGCAAAAAAAACTGTTTTCATAAACTACTAATTCTCCTCTATCAAATGCATTCATAACCCACTTCACTTGCATATACATTTAAGTGATCTAGCAAGGAGTATATGCATATACAGGGCTTTCATTACATGTATACACATACAGTTAATTAATCATAGGACAGCCAATAAAACATTAATGTCACATGCAATATAAAACTGGCAACACAACATACTGTACATAATATTATTAATAAACTGTAACAGATAGTGCTTAATGCTCAAAAAATAATAATTTCTAGGAATTACCCTTTTGACATAATATGTTCAATTGGTGACAAATTAAAAGAAGTCTTTAATAACAGACAAAAATATCTGTGAAATATAAATGTAATGTGGTTAAGCATGAGTAAAGAAAAGCAGAAGACCTTAGGCCCTCTTTATTATGGGTCCAGGTATCCCCCTAAAAATTGACTTGAATAAGTTTGACATTTCAGGTATATTTTCTCATATGTTTAAATAGTGTCCACATTGTCCACATTGTTTATTTTTCCCTTTGTGCTGCTACAATATTAAAAACCCCAGAGGCACTTATTTAATAGATACTTTATATACAAATGTATAACATAAAGAGCTCCACAGACAGTGAGTTCAAAGTAATTTAACAGACAAAAGCATCGGGTGACAAGTAAGTAAAGAGAATATGAGAGTGGGCATCAATAATGAATTGAATGTTGAAGGAGAAATACAGCAAAGACAACATGCTTTGGGTGGGTCTTTTTTTCAGTTTCACATGAATTCTTTGCTGTAGTCCTGGGATAAGAGCAGGATGTGTGGGCGGCAATTAAATGTATATGCAGGGAGTGTATCTAGGTATAAAGTTTATAGCTGGGAACAGGATTTGTGAGGACTGTAAATATGTGCAGAGATTAAAGCGCTCGCTGCCACACAATTATCCCCTCTGTTGTAAAGAATTTAAAGAGCAGGGTGTGTTTGAGAATAATATAATATATTTGTAAAACTATACAGAAAGTGAAAATGCCTCTAGCATTATTGTCTTTATTATTGTTGATGCAAATATGTTAAGGTGGGTAGAAAGGTAACTGAAAAACACCAGTTAGGAGAAAATAGTTGTCTGTGAGTGGATGTTCCACAACCATGAGTCAATGAGCAACATTCACTAGAGCAGTGATCCTTTTTTTGGTTTGTGGATTCGCTGATCACCTCAACGCTTCCACTGCTCATGGGAACTAGATGTGAGATCCAGAACATGTTTAAGATGGTGATTCTTCATGTGAGTTTTTGTGTTTACTTATTTGAATAGAGTACCTATTAACTGCTTAGAAGTTCCTCTATAAACTGTCTATAACTAATGTTGATGATTAACCTCTCCTCATCCCTGAGGATTGGCATACAAGGGGCCCGATTGAATAAATTTATACACACTTAAAATCACTCTTAAGTTTGCTACATTTTTGGCAAATATCACTTATCAGCACTAATGAATTCTTAAGTCAATAGAATGCATATAAACATTTATTAAAAAAATCGCCCAATGCCAAATTCAAGGCATTTGCAAGTAGCTAATTAAATAAGGATAAATGTCTCAGGGATTGGTACTGGTCTGAGAACCGCTCAACTACAATTCTCTGCAGCTGCAAATGAAAGTGGTATAGCAATAACAGGCATCCCAACATCATTGAAGACTACTGCTGTAGACCTGTATTCAAAATAAGATATTTTAAAGAAATACACTTGAAAACAGGCAAAACGTTTTAGAAAGTAACAAATACAGCCTTTACTTTATTACCTTTAAATGCAATTATCCTGCAATGATAGCTTTCATTTTGCTTTCTGCCAATCTCCTTTCTTAGGTATCTGAAGACTTTAATGCAGGGGAAGCTTTTACCTGTACTATGGGAATGTAGTAACTTATACTATCAAGCATTTCAACAAGACTAATGTAAATCTAATTTGCTTTGCAAGGGCACACCCTTATGAGAAAGTAGCAGAAAGGATCAGAGCAGAGAAGTAAATTGAACCACACATTAAAAATGACATATAAAAACATTTATAAACATATAAACATGTAATGGTTGTGTATATTTTTTTACTTTCCCACAATTAGATCTAATTTTATAACTGTATATTTGTAACATATTTGGCATTATCAAAAAACTGCTGCCCCTCCCAGGAAGTCGCTAGAGGTGCTAACTAGCGCGGGAGAAACAATCCATGGCTGAGACCAGAGATGAGAGAATCTCCCTGCAGCTAATAGATCCAAAGTGATAAAAAAAATGGATCCCTGACTGATAGTTGGGGGAGAAAAACCTTAAACTCTCCCTTTTGAATTTAAGCCCCAAGGTGGAGACCCACAAGTGTGGATTTGATAGCCCACTGGGTGACTTGGTTTTCAGCAGGTGAAGAGACCGGGATACTGACATTCCTGGAAGCTCTGGCCCAGAGTAGAAGCCACGAGAAGAGAAGCCACCCACGGCAAGTAGATTGCAGGGTCTAAGGCGCCTTCACAGTAGCAAAACAGTAGAGGCAGACTGTGCAGGTGTGGGGGTGCGCCCCGGAGGAGATTTGCAGTGACAGTGTCTGGAACTTCCCTGCAGAGAACACCAAATTGAGGTTGTAAAGCCTGCTGAGGTAGGCGCTGATACATCGGAGTGCTGATAACTTAGTGGAATACTACAGCTGGCTATAGGAAGAGTAGCACTTCCCTTATATCTTTATACTATTGAACTACAGTATGTGGCAAAGCCCCACTACATAAACTGCTATAAGATTAACATGTTTACTATTTGACTAAGACTGGGTCAGTATAATGATTTGTCAAGTGAGCTTTTTGTGCCAAGAGGTTTTTAACTGACAAGTGGACTTCCTTTGATGTTAGAAGAAAGACAAGGGTTCTTCACAGCAAGGTGAATTAATCTGTGGAATTCTCTACTAAAGGAGGTGGTGACGGCGGATTTGATAGATAACTTTAAAAGGGAACTGGATTTATTCCTAATTGAAAAGGGCATTCAGGGTTATCCTGGATAATTATATAGAGTATTGATCTTGGGAGGAATCCGATCGCCAGTATCTGGTGTAAGGAAGGAATTCATTTTGTTTTTCCTTTGAGATGATTGGCTAAGTTTCACTTTTTTTTCTTTTTCTGTTTGCCTTCCTCTTGATCAGTCAATTAATTAACAACTATACCGCAAATTGCAGATCAGAGGAGATCTTAAAAGGTTGAACTTGTTGGACTGAAAGTCTTTTTTACTATGTAACTATGCAATATAAGTCAACTTACAACACAGCAATTCACCCTCTGAAGAGAGATACTTATACTACTAAGTAGCAAACAATAAATGACAATTGTAAAGACCAAACTGAGAAATAATATAATGACTTCATAATGTCAATGACATAAAGAAGGGATAAATAAAAGAGAAAACTCAATAACATTGCCAAGTTTACACTGAAAGTATATAGTTTGAACATCTTATAAATATGAGACTATGACATCAATGATGAGTTAATCCTTTGAGAAAAGATCGGAGGAGAAATTTGAAGATAGGACTATAAGTCTAAAGGAAGAAAGAAAAAGGAAAATATTAAGAATAGAAAAGAAAAAAGGGATAAAAACTCAGAAAAGTAAAGTAGAAAGGAGAAACACAGAGTAAAAGTCCTACATCTCATAATTTGCATCATTAAATAAGATATAACGACTTGAGATGAACTGTGACAATATATTAGATTGCCTATCAAATGAGTAAATAAACCCTACTGCGCTATTATAAAATATACTGTACATCTTTACTAAGGATTATACACAGTGGAATCCCCACTTACAAGTCAAAAAGAAATGCAAACAGATACTAAGGAGATAAATTCAACTTTTCTAAAGAGTGAAATACACAATGTGACTAATCTGCGCAGGGAAAAGCAATATCAAAATATTTATGGAAATTGCTCTATAACTAGTTAAAGCTGTATTGGTTAAACTGATATTTTGGCAAACTCTATATAAAGCCCTGTAGATTGGTCACAAAATAAAATAAAGAAAACCTGAGGGGGGAAAAAGAAGGAAAAACAGAGAAGAAAAGGGAAGATTAGGAGGAAAAACAATTAAACCATAGTCAACAAAAGAATTATTTGAATAATAAATTGATGTAACATTATTAAAATGAAAAATAAAGATAATAACCCCCAAAAGGGGAAATCAAGAGATAAAGAAAATAAATCAAGTCTGAAAATTCTTCCTTCCTCCTTTTTCTCCCCCATAGATAAGGGAAATGAAAGTACATTGGAAAGATCACAAGTGTTAGACTCATCATCATCTGGAATATCTCTCCCCAATATAGAGAATACTGAAACAACAAGTGTAGAAATACCTAAATTACCCTCAACAGAGAAACAAGACACATTAACACAAACATTTATGAAGTAATTACTGCTAGAATTTCGAGTTTCATTAAGGGAAGAGATTACACAAGGAATAGCAAATAATGCTAAAACAATAAACTCCCTAAAAACTTACACAGAAGAACTAGAAAACAGATGCGAGGAGCTCTGGTTAGAAAATCAATCTATGTTCAAAAAAGTAGCCTGCTTGGAAGAAGAAATGGGAACATTAAAAATGAAATATAATAATTTTGAGGAAAATTCCAAGAGAAATAACTTGAGAATAAGGGGAATTCCCGAATCAGTTCTTCCAAGTGAGCTACATAATTTTGTAACAAAACTTTTTGAATACTTGACTAAACCTAATATGGTTGGAGATAATAAAATTGATAGAATACATAGGATTCCTTTATCCAAAAGTAGTCCCAGAGCAGTACCCATGGATGTAATAACCAGATTAAAGTATTGAAAGCTGCTAGAGAGAAAATAAAATTCAAAACATTTTATGAAAAAATTCAAATGTTCACATACTTGTCAGGAGAAACTCTTAGCAAAAGGAGATAATTTAGAGAGATAACAATAGCCCTGAGAAGAGAAAACATCTTTCTTCTCTCTCCGGAGTGCTTTCCTCATGCTGGAGGTATATGATTTGTTTATGTGATGTTTGTTTTGTATGGTTGTTCATGTTTTATAGACTTTTCCTGACCTGTGTGTCAGAATTGGTATATTTGGAATATATGTTTTTTCTTTTCTTTTTTGTGTAATGTAACAAAATTTATAAATAAATATAAAAAAAAAAAAAGAAAACTTTTTAAGGATAATTAAAAAGTGATTTTCCTGTCCTTAGCTTAAGCAGAAAAGAAAATGAAAGAGTGGTTGATAGAATGTACCTCTACAACAAATCACTCCTCTGATGAAGTGAAAGTGATCCAAACAAAAAGTATGAATAACTATTGATGGAAGGCGTATGGAGAAAAGTAAAGGTAGGAAATAATGAAAAGGAGTGATTAACTTTCCCCTTCCCAAAAGGAAATTAATAAACACAGTCACCATAATTAAAATATTTTATTATAAAAATAATTATCTTAGCCTTTACGAATTTATTATGAAAATTTTCACTAATTAATAATCTCACTCTCAACATGGGAAGATCAAAAATTTAATTTCCTTTCCTCTTGATTTTCAGATACTTTAACTACCCTTAATTTTATAAACTTTCCTCACATTTAAAAACAAAACAAAAAGAAAAATACTAAAAGATTGATTTATTAAATAAACACTACACCATGTTATTTCACATAAATAAACCTCCACATAATATAACATCAGGGAAATGAAGGGAGAAAAACTTTCTGAAAAACTAAGAGGTAAAATAACTCTGTAATAAATTACTGTTCAAATTAACTTAATCATTATTAAATATGTAAGTACACTCTTTTATTGTTAATGGAGTCAATATAGAAAAAGTGGGAAAAGAAGATACGTGAAAGTTCCCCTTTTTCCACGTTAAAGCTAATTACATTAAATACAGAAAGAAAAACTTCAGGAATTTAAATAAATGAATTTTAAGATAATTTGGTATTGAGCAAAATGTATAACATATGGGCTAAGAGGTAAAGGGAGAGATATAAGAAAAAAGGGTGAATGGGGAAGATGGGAGAAAAAGATAAAGGGGGAAAAAAAAGGGGAACAAAGAAAACGGTCCCAAAACTGGATATGTTTTCTCTAACCAGCTTGGTTCTCTCAAGCTGATTGGACAAGATCAATTAAAGAAAGGAGTATCCACATCTGTAGTTGAAAAGTATGTAGTGAGTATGGAATGTATTTTTTTAATGGTGTAGAGAAGATCAAAGAACAGAAGGGATGGAAAACTAAAATTAAAAAAAAAGGGTGTGGAAAAAAAAAAGAAATAGAAGGAAATTAGTTTGACAACATGGGTTTAAAAATCTTAACCCATAACGTGAAAGGTTTAAATACCCAATATAAAAGACATTTAAAATGAAGTCTCGTAATAATGACAATTTAGACATTGCTTGTTTACAAGAAACCCATTTCATAAATAAAAAAGCCTATCAGATAGTAATTCAGATAGTAATTATAATAATAAGATACATGCTTGTTATAAAGCAAAAGCGAGAGGGCTTTCAATTCTCTTCAATAAAATAAATCTAATAAAAGGGGAATGCAAAGAAATAGACACTGAAGGGAGATATATATTATGGGTAGGTTGGATAAATAACAAACAATATACAATAGCAAATGTATATGCACCAATTACTAATCAAAATAAATTTTTTAAATAAAATGTTAACTCATATAATAAAATGTAGAAAAGGACACCTCATGATATGCGGACATCTAAATATGTGTGCAGATCCTAAGTTGGATACAAAATCATTAGAGAAACCAAACCCTGATAAATTAACCATCAGAAAAGCCAATAATTTTCATGACAGTCTGCTTAAATTTAATCTATATGACATATGGAGAACAATACACTCAGATGATTTGGATTACACATTTCATTCAAATAGACATCTTACACCAGACTCAATTACTTTTTATTGGACCAAGAAACATTAAGGAAAACTATTTCAATCGCAGTCGACATAATTAATAATTCAGTTAAAAAACTAAATATTAATAATAAAGGAAAGACTCAGAAAATTAGAAAGAATAGAATTGATGCAACTCTCTTTAAGACTTAAAGAAGATAGAGAAAAGCTGAAACAAGAGATAACACAATTTTTTAAAATTAATGAAAATTTGATAAAGTCAAAGATATTACTTTGGATTACACACAAGGCTTATATCAGAGCAGTACTAGCTTCTTGGTCAGCCTATAAAGTTAAACAACAGGGAATGTCATTAAAAGACCTATATACCAACCTTACTAAAACTCAGAAATTAAATAAGAATACACTAAATCCAGATCTTATTTTAAAGATCCGGGATATAAAAGCTCAGATAAAACTTATCCATCAATTACAAGTAGACAATTTAATAGGGCTACATCAACAAAATAAATATCATGTTGGAAGTAGATCAGGGAAAACTATGGCAAATGAATTAAATAATACAATTTCCTGTAAAAGAATAGAGAAACTAATAGACCATGAAGGTCTGGTACATATTAATCCAACAGAAATAGGAAATATCTTTGCAGATTATTATGGAAAATTATATAATTTAGAAAATAGTAATGGATTTAAAAAAACAAGTAAAGAACAAATATCAGAATTTCTAAATAAAATAAATTTAACAAAGAATATAGAGGAACAACTAATTGACTTAGAGAAAGAAATAAATAAAAAATAAATTCAGATTTGTATTTCAAATTTGAAAATAGGATAATCTCCTTGCCCAAGCGGCTTCTTAAACATTTATTACCAAACCTTTGATTCAATACTTCCTAAGTATCTGAAAGTTTTTTTTAAAGAACTTAATGATACAGGAACTGCCCCAGATGAGACATTAGAAGCTGCAATAGTTACTATAACCAAACCAGACAAATACGAATCTAATTATAAAAACTATCGCCCTATATCATCATTGAACACAGATATTAAAATGTATGCTAGTATAAAGGCTACAAGATTAAATCCATTACTAGAAAATATTATATATATAAATATTATCAAACAGGTTTTATAAGAAGCTGTCAAGGCACAGATAATATCTGGAAATTAATAGATATACTGGAATATTCTAAGTCTAGAGGACTCCCAGTTATAGCCCTGTCAATAGAGGCCGAAAAGGCTTTTGACAGGCTTAACTGGGAGTATATAGAAGTGGTCCTAGATAGGTTCGGATTGGGTAAATTTGGATCATCTACGATTAAAGCCCTTTATACAAAAGCCAATGGATATATTATGGGCCCAGGATATGGATCAGAAAAATTTAAAATAACCAATGGGACAAAACAAGGATGCCCATTATCACTTTTGATATTTGCATTGACAATTAAGCCTATAACAGAATCTATTAGAAAGTCCAACTTGAAAGTAACAATCTTTGCAGATTATATAGTTATGACATTAACAGACCAAAAACTTCTTTAAGTAATTCACACAAACTAAAAAATGCATTTAGTAAGATTTCATATTAGAAAATGAACTCCTCTAAGTCAGAAATATTAATAATATACAAGAAAAAAATCAACTAAAAAAAGAATTTCTATATATTTGGAACCATAATGCAATCACCCATTTGGGTATTTATTTCACTCCCAATTAAAAAAAAAAAGTTAGAAACAATTTTGTTTGTCTATATTTTAATGTCTATACTTCGTTGATGAGCTGAAAGAGTTTACATTTTTCTTGGACAGGCAGGATAACTGCTATAAAAAATTTCCATCCTACACAAACTTACATACCTAATGAGATTTATTCCATTAAAAATCATAACAATGTATTGAAAAAGCTACAAATATTGATAGACCAATACATTTATAAAAATAAAAAACTCAGGTTGAAAAGAGAAACCATATCAAGGGACTTCTCAAGAGGACGACTGGCCTCCCTGGACCTTTTCGACTATTATAAAGCAATAGGCTTAACCCATATTCTCAAATTCTCTCTTAAAACACAAATTCCTAAATTTTTGCAAATTGAAAAGTTGTTATCAAACAATCTACAAATAGAATATGTTATATGGAACAAAAAAGAAGATAAAAAAATAATAAACAATTTATCTTTAGTAGTTAAATCGCTAGTTAAACTTTGGTACACAATTAATAATTAATTGAAATTCATTGAATTCCCATGCCCTAATACCACACTACAAATAATATGTACGAAACTCTTTCCATTAGAAAATATAAATTGGGGACAATGGGAAATTTATGTGATTTATATGTAGATAAAATAGTTAATACGTTTCATAAAGCAGTTTAAGAAAATAAAGTTCCTTTAGAATACTGGTTACAATACAATTCAATGGTAAACGCAATAACTAAATCAGAATTTTCTATAACACAGATAAGAGATTTAACATATTTTGAAGAACTACTGAAAAAAGGATCTAAGAAAAAGTCTATACAAAATTGTTATAAAAGTCTAAGACATATAGAAGACAACAATAAAACTGCAGGAATGCCAAAATGGGAGAAATACTTAAATAAAGAATTTGTGTAATTTTAAAGGCTTTACTCCATATTTTAAACTCAAAGAAACACAATTTGGGTGACATTAAGACAAGTTTATTTTCATCTTAATCAAAGATGGTATTTAACACCAGATAAAATAGCAAAATGTGTCCCTCAAATTAACTCAGATCAATGCTGGAGAGGATGCAAAGAAATAGGGATGCAAAAACATATGTGGTGGACTTGTTATAAGATACAAACATTATGGGAGAACTGTACCAACCACAACTTTTTCTATTTCATATTTTTCAGATCCAATAAGCACCAAGAAATCCAGCATTGTAATCAATGTTTTATTAACAGTAACATTTCTTATTATATTAATATGGAAAAAAAACTATTTTCCCTTATGGAATTAAATAAAAAATATGGTCGATAAACACAAATCAATTGAACAATATTACCTCGTCCCAAATTCACATAGACTCAACAAAATTAGAACAAAATGGGAAATATATACGAAAATAAGATCTCCACCCTAAATCCACTGCCCTCATGATCTAACTCTTTTTATATATGGTATTACAATATATTAGAACCTATTGTTATTTGAATGATTGTAAGTGTGCATGTTTTATAATGAACAATATGAACAATTTGATACAACATGATGTATGCAACTTTGTTTTTAAAAACTATAAATAAATAAAAAACTAGATTAAGTCTAGAACAATTTTGCAGTTAATATGTTTGATGACCATCTTGAGACATATGTCTGTGTTAAAAATTGCATTTTAATGTAATAAAACATTATTCTTTATAAACATGAAGTCCTGTTAGAAAGTCAGTATAAGAATGAACTTGAAGCAGTCTGTCATGATTATACACACTAGTGGGGAAAATCTCAATAGCAATTGTGTTAAAAAAATAGAATAAAAAAAGAATCGAGAGAAAGAGTTGCACGTGGTAGATACTGGTGAAAAACCTATTATGATAATTTTGTAGGTTTTACCATTCATATAGCCACAAATGCTGCCAGTAGAGTGCACGTGAGCTGTGGGTTACCTGTGAGTGTACTTGCTTGAACTTGCTAAATTCTCTGGGGTTGTGCAATATCACAAACTGTTTTTTTTCTTTATTACTATTTAACGTACACATATATGCATTAAGAGTACTGATTTCTCAAAAAAACGACAACAACAAGGCTTTGTTTGAAGGTAGTAAGAGATTAACAGATAATAGATCTTATGTTTGCAAGTTTTCAGTCTTGTAAGGTGCTTTAGGAAAAGCACTTTGCACACTAGATTCTAAACTCAAAGACAGGGCTCTCCATTCTTTGCAATGTAATGTCAATCTTGCCTTGTACCCATGTACAGTGCTACAGAATATGTTGGCACATTACAAATACAGATAATAATAACAATAAATGAACCCTCTTGCTTAATTTATTCACATTTCGAGGTTATCTCTCTTCCCCTTTTCATCCATCACCCTCCCTTTCTTTTGCCATTTGTTCTTTCCTATCTATCATTTAAATTGACACCTCAAAGGCCCAGTTGTTTCAGAAAGAAAAAGTACATTTATATGTTTAATTTACAGTATGTAATAACTAGGATCTTTGCTGTCCCAATTGATCTTTTTTTATCTTGCTTTGTTTTCTGCTTTCTTTGTTTCTTCCACTTCCTTTCATCTTCACTAGAACATTCACTCTCTCCATTAATTGTCCCTATTTCTGTCAGTCATTGGATCTTTCTATTGCCTTATTTGCTCCCATGTACATTCCATGTAGTAAGTAGCCAATACTTTTATTAGTAACAAATGTTCATGCGATTTTGGACACAGTAATTAAAAATACAGTAATACTGGTCTACAGAACAACTGTGATTACAAAAAACCATGAAGCAGAACTCACCAAATCGTTAAAATGAATAAACTGGCAGTACAGGGGTTCCTTGTCACTAGATTTTGGTTCTAGTAATGAATAAAGTATGTTAGAAGCATAATTGCACAGGGTGTGGTCCAGCCAATATTATAACATACAACGGTATGATCTGTGCATTTCTTGCAAGTTTCAAGCACTTTTTAATATACTGTACTTGCTATTGTTTCTTCATTCCATTTGTTTTTTGAATATAAGCCTAAAATTATGTCCACCAGTGGGGGGTTATCTAAACTGAAGTCTGGAATAAAATCTATTCGTGATTTGGAGTAGGAAGACATTGACCTGCGATATTTGACATCCAATACACCAGAGGGCTGGAAAGCACTGATTATTTTCCAGTAGCTTCTACTAATGTACAAACATGCCAGTTAGCCTTTAGCCGTTTTTCCTGAAAGTTTTAGACAGCAGCAGTGAGGAAAATGACAAGTTTATAGTGTTCCAATAGGAAAATATGGCAGCTAGTTTTGTGCGTAAATATTCTTTAGCTGACACATTTGAAAAAACGTTGGAGTAAAAGTAAAGCATTTCTCATTGTTAAAGAGATATATACATTTTTTTAGTTTCAAAGATTTTTTATTCAACAGCTTTTATGTTACATAACAAACAATTACATTGCAAACATCTGTTAACTGAAATTATTGAGATAATTGTGTCTATTGTTATTAAAATATAGTATTCATATCAATAAACAATCATTCAGCCAGATATCTCACATTTTTTTCCCTTTTTGGTGATGGTTTTAAGTAAATACACAATTAAAGTTCCACTCCTAAATGTTCCTCACTACATCCATTCCTATGATCTCCAGTGTCACCCTCAGTACCTTTTGTCGTCTAGATGAGTTGCCTCTCCGCTTCCCAGCTCTACCCGTTCCAGTCCGCTCCACACTCCGCTCCTCGGACAAGCCACCGCTGTTAGCCAAAGTGTAATGCTCTTTCCTGTCCAGACCTTACAATGTGCTATCTGGAGACTGAATCCAAGGTCCCCAAATTTCTAGGTAAATTTGGTGAGTGTCCAACAAAGTGTGAGTCATTCTTTCGTTAATGCAAAGATAATTTATTTTGTTTATGACTTCCTGAAATTGGATATGACTGCTTTTCCATCTTCTAGCAATTATATTTTTGGCGGCTAAAAAAATCATTTGGGCCAATTTGTTCCCCTTATTACCCAGCCCCTGGTAATGAATTCCCAACAGACAAGTCGAGATTGATGGTTCTAGGGGAGATTTAAGAATCCGTGAAGCTAATTTGGTAGCTTCAATCCAAATATTAGCCACTCTAGGACATTTCCACCACGTATGAATAAAGTCTCCCCTTCCCTGGCATCCTCTAAAGCACCTATCTGAAGTTGTTGGAGATAGCTTATTTAGCCTGGCAGGAGTCATGTATGCCCGGTGTAAGATTTTCAACGAGGTTTCTAGCAAGCTATAGTTATATGAGCCTTTAGATAGGCTCAGAAAGGATTCCGCCCATTTGTCCCCCTCCCAGTTTTGTTGCATGTCTATCTCCCATTTCAATGTGTAAGCAGGCTTCCACGAAGCCTTTGGGGCATTAAACATAGTGTACAGTGAGCCTAAGGTTCCTCTAGTTAAGTTGGTGTTTTTACATATTATTGACATCCACGATTCTTTGGGCGGGCCATGAATCCTATGTATCTCCTCAACCCAATGTCTAATTTTGATGTAGTTAAACATTTCTTGGTGTGGTATCCCTATTTTCCTGTTCATTTCTGCCCAAGAAATAATTCTGTCGCCCTCAAACCATGCCTCAAGTTTGTCTAAATTGTGTGTGGTCCAGAATGCTTTGGAGTCAGCTGTGAGGGTGGTCGCTAGAGAGGTTGATGTAAAGATTGAAGTAAGAGGTGATACGGGGTGAATCAGTTTATGTTCCTTCCTAGCCCATCTCCATATTTTCAGCGTAAATTTAGTTATAGGGTTATGGATTAGGGAGTCAAACGTGTGGGAACTCGGAGCCCATAAAATGATTTCCCATTTTAATGGGGCCATTTGTAGCTCTTCAATAAAAACCCAATTGGGCTGTAGGGTGGTAGAATGTATTAACGGTATAGAGGCAATTTGAGCTGCCTTAAAGTAGGTACTGAAATTAGGGCAGGATAATCCTCCTCTAGACTTATGTTTATACATAGTATGTCTGGCGATCCTAGGAGGTCTATTCCTCCAAACAAATCTAAAGACCTGGGCTTGAAACTGTGCCAATTCCCTAGTATTAATTTGGATCGGCAGAGTCTTGGCCAGATAAAGCAGCCTCGGCAAGATGTTCATCTTGACCGTGGCTATTCGGCCCGTCCACGAAATCTGCCTTTTTGTCCAGCTGTCTAAGTCCCTTCGAAGAGTCTTAAATAGGGGTGGGTAATTGGTTTTATAAATATCCGCTAGTGAGTTAGTCAACTTTATCCCTAAATAGTTAATGTAAGAGGCAGGCCATAGAAAGTTGTGTAACCTTTTCAGTTGGTCCAAGATGTCCCCAGGAATGCCCACACTTAAGGCTTCTGTCTTGCTATGATTCAATCTCAGTCCAGAGAGAGTGCTATATTCATTGATTGTGCCCAGTAGGGCGTCTATGGAGGAGCCAGGATTCGAGAGGGTGCATAGTACGTCATCAGCAAACAAAGAACATTTTAGATGCTGATGTCCCACCCGCACCCCCTCTATAGAGGAGTTTGCTCTTATCGCCTGGGCCAAGGGCTCTATGGCCAAAGCAAAGAGCAGCGGGGACAGAGGGCACCCCTGTCTCGTGCCTCTCTCTATATTAATACTAGCCGTCTGGGAGCCTGGTACTTTTAAAGTGGCCTTGGGTAGCGTGTAGTAAGTGTGTAATAAGTTTAAAAAGTTGCCTTCAAACCCAAACTTTGCTAACGTGGCAAATAGAAAGGACCACTCTAAGGTGTCAAACGCTTTCTCTATGTCCAATGCAAGCAGGCAGACCGGGGACCCCCTAGACCTAGCCAAATGGATGACATTTAGAGTTCTCCTGATGTTGTCGCCAGTTTGTCTATGCGGGATGAACCCTGACTGGTCTTTGTGAATCAAGGAGGGAAGGAATATTGAGATCCTTTGAGAGAAGATCTTGGCAAGCAACTTGACATCCCCATTAAGCAGTGAGATAGGTCTATAGTTCTTGGCATCTCTCTGATCTCTACCCTCTTTAGGGAATATTGTTAAGTCAGCATGGTTTAGTTCTGGGGGGGTAATCTCCCCTCTCAGTATCGAGTTAAAGAGATTACATAGATGAGGAGCCAGAAGTGTTGAGAATTTCTTATAGTAGATATTGGTGAACCCATCCGGGCCCGGGGATTTTCCTAGTTTTAGTTCCTTAATCGCTTCTAGAACTTCCTTGATAGTAACTTCCTTATTTAGAGAGTGTAAGTCAGCGGGCGAAATCTGAGGAAGGTCCAGTGAGTTTAAGTAAGAAGCAATGTTATTTTCCATGGCCACCTGTTTAGTGGAGTATATATTTTGGTAATATTCCCTAAAAACGTTTTGTATTTCATTTTGGCTATGTATGAGGTCGCCCTCTTTATTCCTGATTTGGTAAATCCTGGATTGGGCGTACTTTGCTCTCAGGCTTCTGGCTAACAATTTATCCGGTTTATTCGCTTTATTGTAAAACAAATGCTGCGTCCGTCTCAGTGCCTTGTCCGTTTTTATGGACAATACGCTATCTAGCTCCAGCCTCGTCTTGTCTATCTCTGTTCTCAGCGAGGAGGAGGGGGAGAGCTGATTTCGAAGCTCCAGTCGTGCCAATTTGCTCGCAAGATCTCTCTCCCTTTGTAGATTCTGTTTTTTGAACTGAGAAGCCAATTTGATGCACACTCCTCTTATAAAGGCTTTATGTGCCATCCAAACCCATCCCGCTCCCGTCTCCCTGCCCACATTGGACCCAGAAAAGTCTAGCAACTCTCTCTCTATCTGCTCCTGAGTTGAAGGCAGTGAGATTTGGTATTCATTCAGCCTCCAGGTGTAAGGCATGCTGAATTGACTTCCCAGGTCCACTTCCAATAAAACTGCTGAATGGTCGGACCAAGTGCAAGGCACTATAGTCGCTCTGTGTGAGCTGTCAAGAAGTGAGCTGCTAATGTAAATAGTGTCAATGCGCGAGTAGGAGCCATGTGTGGGTGAATAAAAAGTAAACTCTTTCCCTCTCGGGTGAAGTCCCCTCCAGGCATCTACCAGGCTAACAGAGTGCAGGAGTTTCTTAATTTGTCTAATTTTGTTGGAGAATCGGTCACTCACTGGAGCCCTAGATTTGTCCGCCTTTGGGTCTAAGACTAAATTGAAATCCCCTCCTACCACTAAGTTCCCCCAGTCCCCCCCTTCCAGTGCCCTTAAAAATCTTATTAGGCCCTTATGTGGTGCCGTTGTGGGGGCATAAAAGGAAGCCAGAGAAATCGTGTTTCCCAAGATTGTACCTTTTATAATGATAAAGTACCCTTCACGGTCTACCATTTTGGATGTTAACTGGAATTGGAGGTTCCTATGTAGCAATATTGCTACTCCCTCTTTTTTTTGAAGTGTGGGTGGAATGGAAGAATTGAGGGTAATCTTTATTAAGATATGTAGGGGTCTTATGCCTAGCGAAGTGGGTCTCCTGTAGGAATATTACAGATGGTTTGTAAGTCTTATAGTATAAAAAGGCCTTCCTCCGCTTGAAAGGAGAGTTAAAGCCCTTCACGTTGTGAGTGAGTACTGTTATGGGCATGGGTAAATTAATAAGGTGTCTGTCAGATATGCTGAATTAGCTTTACCTTTCCGGCGAGCTGTCGAGGAGGGAGTGAGGAGTGGCTCCTCCTTCTGGAGGTGTGGAAGTGGCTGAGCCCTGGGTGAGCGAGTTTTAGCAGGCTTGATTCTAGTTAGAATATAAAAGCAAAAGTGCGTGAGTTTAGATGCCACCCCCTGGTGCCTTATCATATAAAACAGTTGGCTTAATTTTGGCTCGGATAATGTAATTATGAATGGGATTAGATTGTGCTCGTTGACCTGCAAACAGGCAGCCACTAGAGCCTCCACCAAATAAGGATCATTACGCTTATGCCCTGAGACCCCGGGAATGCTAAAGGGGCGCAGGGGGCGAGTAGGCAAAGGATGTGGGTAGTTTAAATTATTTGGATGGTGATTGACATTAGGAGGTCGGGTAAGCAGCGTAATTAGCTGATCCCAGCTTAGATATACTCTAAAAATGTATGCTTTGGCAGGGACACAGTAATCAGAGAGTGAATTGCTTAGTTCCGAACCCAGTAGAGGGTGGTTGAGCACCGGTTGGTAAGTAAATGGTAGGTGAGCACAAATACAGAAAGTTGTGAGAAGAACAAATAGAGTAGTTATTGAAAAATCAAGCATTCTTAGGACCTCTAGCCCTAACCTATTCCTGTCAATCCGTTAAAGTACTAGCAGGTTCCACTTCAGGTCCTGCCGGCAAGGACAATTATAAATAAGATAAAAAGGAGTGTTACCGTAATAGAGTAGCCAGATCTTTAAATAATTTGTGCTAACATTAATAACAAAACTCTTTACATAAATTATAAACAGTAGAAACAGCTAAACCTAGACCAGCCAGAGGGGTCTCGCCAGGCTAAGTATTATTCCCTCAATTAGCAACAGTAGGTGTTTCTTTAACAATCTACTACAACCTGCTAGGTAGGAAGGAAAAGCAAAGCATGGGTTAATAACAGTTCAAAAGTCTTTTGTCAACTGGGTACAACTCGTAGCAAAAGTCCTGAGTTCCTCCGGGAGCCAGCCCAAAAGGCAAGAAGTAGGGGGGAAAGGTAGTACAGAACAGTTAGCTCAGTTCTGAGCAACCTTCCTGAGAGTCTCCCCTAGGTAGCAGCAAAAAAACAAACAAAAAAAAAGCAAAAAGGAAACAGGACTTTTTGATAGCATGGTGCCTCTTTAGTCGAACCCTCGTTTTGAACAGTCCTGAGGATAAAGACAATTGTGCTAGTGTGTCAGCGTGTCCATGTTTTGGCTGGGGTGTCTGTTGGCAGTTTTTGAGACGTGATCAGCAGGCCTCTTTTGTCTGGTCACTTCAGACCATTGTCTCTTTGGAAGAGGCAAAGTTGCTGAAGCAGATGCCATAGGGGCTGGGTCCCCCCCATTTAGTTCTAGACGCTTACACCCCCCATTTAGTTCTAGATGCTTAAGAAGCTCTTGGCAGTCATCTAGGGAGCGTGTTGTATATTGGATACCTCCCACAGAAAAGATCAGGGCAAAGGGGAATCCCCAGCGATATCTGATGCCTTGGCGTAGTAGCACTTCCAGGGCCGGCTTCATCAGCCTCCGTCTTTGTAGCGTAGTTGGAGAAAGATCCGCAAAAAACTGGTGCTTAGCCCCGTCAGGACCACTGATCGAGGTCTTGTTGCGGGTAGCTGCGAGGATCAGGTCTCTGGATTGTTGGCGCAGAAGCCTGACAATGATGTCTTTAGGGAGGTCTTGATCGCGGCTCCCCCCAAGGGCTCTGTGCGCTCGCTCTACCTCCCACTCGTGGTCCAGGTGTCCTGAGAGGATCTCATGTATCGTGCCCTTAAGGTAGCGTGGTAGATCGACTATAGCCGTGGGGACGCCTCTAATCCTCAAATTAAATCTTCTGGATCTATTCTCCAAGTCCTCCAACTTATCTTCTATATCCGAGATACGGGAGGAATTGCCAGCAATGTTGGCCCTGTCCTTCTCCTGCGCCTCTACCACTTGGTCCATGGTTTCCTCAAGTTGATGGGTCCTCTGTCCGATCTCTTGTATGTCTTTTTGCAGTGCCGTGACTGCTCCGTTGATATGGGAGGCCAGGAGCGCTTCAATTCTTGCCATTGAGGCACTATTGATGGATACCTCCGGCTGTAAGGTTACCTCCTGAGAGTCTAAATCTGAGATGTCCGATTGCTCTGAGGCGAGGTCTTGTGCCGGTGTTTCCAATGCTTCCAGAGTTTTAAAATGCTCGTCAATTTTTTTTGACGGTAAGGATTTTTTATTTTTCCCCATTTCTGCGCCGCTGATTGTCTCCGGGTTGGCTGTTGGATGCCTAGGCATTTAGCCAGTTGCTCTGATGAGAACCCTCCGCTTCAGCTATATCCTCTCAGGTAATTAGATCTGCTGTGTTTGGTGCTTTCGGGATACACCCAGTTCCTGTAATGTTGTCTTGGTGTTTTTTTTTGGTCCTTGCCAGCTAGAACCATGTGGGGCCGCTGTAGTTACATCTCAATGTATTGTTGAGCTCTGTCAATCATGTGCTCTCAGTAGGCCCAAGCTGCTTTCATCAATGTCCCACTAGATGGCGTCAATGCTCTGTCTGGTGCGGGTGATGTATCTTGTTGAGTGCTGGACTGCACTATTTTCTGAGCACCAGTAGGTGGCAGTGCTGCTCCCTCCAGTGATAATAAGATGTTTGGTTTGATGTTATACCAATCCTGAGCACAGGCCACGGCTGAAGCAGTTATATAAGGAAAGGTAAATCTTGTTACCGTTAGTAATGAGGCAGTAGTTATGAAGATGAAAATAAAGAGGTTGTATGCCCCCTTCTGCAGTCTTATAAGCAGCGCAAAGTCTTTGTCCCCTTAGGATCAGTATCTAGGCCTTAGAATCTTAAAGTCCTGAGCAAGCCCTTATATTACTTGAGTCAGGGAGCAGTGAGGTCACCCTTTAGTGTCCCTTTGGAGTGTTTTTAACTGTACAGGTCCCTGAGCTTTTGGGAGCCAAGAGTATTAAAGCCTCCCTTTAGTGCCTCTACAGCCTTGCTGCTACTAAAAACACTACAAACCTAATCTTTTCTGGGCCTCTCACACAGTCTCTTCTTGTTAGGGTGCAACTTGCAGCTTCTGGATCCCAAAACTTGATTTTTAAAACCAGCTGGGTCCTCCTGTGCACAATCCTGGTCATATATTTCAATTTGGTGATAAATAAGTCACTTTATATATGGTCTTAAATGTTTTTTTCAGCAGAAACACACATCCTCTTTCATATATTATAGCTTTGAGAGATAAGCTGCTGGGTCTTCTTCTCTTAAAAAGTAATACAGTTTATTGTGTACCATATCTTTAGATTATTACACAGACTAGATCTCCAGTAGTATAAGGCAAAGAATTGTATAGGTTTGAAACAGACAGGCAATATGAGTCATTACCAACCTTAAGTAGGCATGTTGTTTATCAGTGTTTCAGAGACTCCTTTGTTCTGGTTCAGCTGCAAATCTCAGGAAAAAAGTTGCCAAACTTGATTTTTAAAGCCAGCTGGGTCCTCCTGTGTGCAAATTTGTTGATTTGGTGATAGAGAAGTTACTTTATATATAATTTTCATGCTTTTTAAAGCCTCATTGCTGGGAGCTATGTTGTTTTGCTTCCTCTCTGTTTGCTGCTAGCCACACCCCGATATATACATTTTAAGTGAAAGTTAAACCTGCCATGAGCTGTTTTTATTGTTGAAACTCTGGTTTACTGCATTCTTCTATATTATATTTAAATTTAATGGGTTATCATCAACCTCTTCCACCTCTGTTCAACTCGACTTCTTCAATATTTTAATAGTGGTTAATCTTATAGTCAGAGTTAACGGTTCTGACTTACCTGATATCAAAATATTAGTTCTTCCTGCAAGACTGAGAACATTGCTTCTTTACAAGAACATTTAATTGTCAGATTACTTAGCCAAAATAAATAACAGTTGTGGAATTCGACTTGTCCAGTGGGTGGATATAAGTCTGTGATTATGAGGGTTAATGCTATCACGTAATACGCATCTAAAGAATGCTAATACAGGGCAAACTTTATTTGGCAAACAATAAGATGTCAAATCATTGGCACATTTTATTTTCCTTAATGCAATTTATGTTTTTGTTTGTAACTTTCTAATGTGATTTTCTTCTATTTTGCACATATAATAAACAACAGTTTTGATATAAAATAGCATCTAAATCCTGGATGTGTTTAAGCCTAGCCTCATGAGGCCCAGGGCCCATTTTCAGGGAGGCTGTGTGTGGTTTCTTATGCTATGACATGGAATATGCACAGTCATGACTACATGCATATAATATTCTTTCTGTACGTGTACCTGACACTTTCTGGCATACTCTATATTTACCTAGACACATATATACTTATAATTTTCTATATAGGTCGGTGGTAAACTTATTGGGATATAGCAGGAGGAAAGAAGGAGTAGTAACTGGGTTGTGTGGGGAGTACAAAATAGGGCTTGCTACAGCATAAAACCTTAATACAACCTAGATAAAAATATTATGTATGCTATGAAAACAATACACATTTATTTAATCTCACAATATGTGTCTGTATCCCCTTAATAAGTTTTATTACAATTAATTATATAGTTCATAAACATATATAAACCCATTAATCACATTAGACTACTATTGCGGATTAAACTGTAAAATGTATCAGAAATCAAACAAATTTAGGTGCCAACATGATAAAAGTATGTAGTGTTCAATTAGTACAGAATACAACAGGGCTTGTAGTGAATGAGCTAGCTACTATTTACTATACATATCATATCTTCATAGTTCCTTCTATCAAACAGGTAGAGTAAGTCAATCATTAAAGGTTGCAATAGGCTTGATGAATAGGAGGCATTTTTCCAACTGGCTGGCAAGAATGGGAACATTGTTGATAATTAGAAATATGTCTAAATTCTTGAATTAAATCTCACTACTTTTCCCAGCTTTAATAGGGGAATTTTACAAACAAATGATGTCATGTAGAGAAAAAAAAACAAGCACACATGTATTGCATTTCTTATCCATGCTCTGACATGTTAAAGGTTTCTTTATAGAAGCTCTGTAAATGAGAATCACATAACTGAGCATTACATTTTCCGACTTTTATCTAGTTCAACAACTATTTGGCTCAGGTTTCCTTTTTAGTTGCACCCTCCATTAATCTCAGTATACACACTGAACTTCCGACTAGGCTAAATGTAACACTAAGATTTCTTAAGGACCACTGTGAGCAGTTTTTTGAATAACACCACCTGAGGTTAAAAAAAAATTAACGCACTATTTACATTTTCACTTTTATTTGCAATTACACTTTACATGCAGGCTTCCATTTCTTTCATTACGTTTGCATTTTACAGCTTCTGTCTCAACAAGCTGTGTTCTTTTAAACTAATGAGGTTTGCATCAGATCTTATGAATGCACTGGTAGTTGTTTATGCCAAATGATCATACTCAAACTTTCTGTGTATTCAAAGTCTCCCCCACCTCAAGAAATAGATCACTGGAAGCTGAAATGGAAGATTCCTTACAGCAGAAGTTGTATATAAAAATAATGAACTAGAGGCTAAGTTATTTTTTTACATTCTAAGAAAATGTTGTCTATTTTCAAGTTTAGTTTTTCAATAAAGTATTTTATAAATGTTTGACCACCCTGATCCTTTAAAGTACTACTTTAAAGGATAACTGTAGTTCATGAAAAATCACTTGTTTGTTAGTATGCACCAAATTAACAACATTAGCAGTTGTGTAAGCTATAGACAAAAATTTTTTTTTTAGGAAAATATGAATTTTTTAAGACTGTGTTTATAAATCTCTATCCATTATTGGTATTAATATAATGAAAAGCTGGAAATAGTAAACATAGCCTTTATGAGGAAGAGATTAGAAGCGCATTCCCTGCTGTACACAAATCCCAACATGATAGTGGTAATAATCAGCCTTATTAAATTGTGATTCAGTAAATTTAAAAGGGCTCTATTTAAGCACAAAGCATATTTTTTTTACAGAAAAAGAATAAGAACTTGATAACTCAACAACATAACTTATCTCTGGTGCATAGGTCCGCAGGCTGCCTATTCTACAACATATAGATAACACAATCTTTAAGTGGACATTTTAAGTTATTACATACAGCTAAATAATATTTCTCAAAGCAGGTGATTTTTACATTTTATTTTTTGTTATGGATATTTCTGATTGTGGTGCATACTTAATTTTAGCTTTGTTCCTTGTACTTTCATAATTTTTGCAAGCTCACATATTTGTTAAGGTTTATCTAGGGTTACAATTGTTCATGAAGAACACATTTTTCTTTCATGCCAGAAATGGTTTCTTCTGTGATCAGAGACTTTGTTAATTCACCATGACAATACTTTTACTGAGTTACTGTTATTCAGTGACATATTCTTTATGGTTCTGCATTTTCATCATAATGCACTATTTAGCATTTTTAGGTTTATTGAGTTTTTGTAATATGTCTATTTTGGCCATAGGCAGTAAAAACTGATTGACTAATCTGGCTCTGATTAAACTATACCTCTGTTATTGCTGGACCAATAAATGGTTATGATGTATCTGGAGATTACTTTAATGTCAGTATGTCTCGGTTTACTCAGAGAATGTAACTCTTTATTTCTTATAATTCTTCATAACTTATACCAGAAATAAAATATTTTGGTCTATTTTCTTATGATAGCTACATATTAATTGTCTTTGATGCAAAAGTCTTTGAAGTGAATGTTAGGTAACCAGGAGAAGAAGGATCATATGCTTCTTTTTAATGTGGAACAACTAGTCTTCATCTCTACCGATGGTAGTTTATGCCAGAGAAGGGCAGCAAGCTAAATTTGGTAACGCTATTTTACATCTCACTTTTTATTGTAATATAGATCTTTGGGGAAAGACCAAATATAATTAAGTAACAAATATTGCATTGGCAGGTAATATATAATATAAATAATTAATAAATATTGGATTAGGTAAGATATAGTATAAATAACTACTACGTGTTGTTTTGGTAGGTAAGATATCATATAAATAATAATAGAATAAGTAGGTTTGCATCCTAATACAAATTGAATATTCAGGTATGCTGCTAGTGATCCTTATGGAAATAGATACTTTGCTAATATAGTGATGGTAAAATGATAAATTCATGGCCAAACCTGAGACTGTACATTTTTCATGCAACCATGTCATCAACATGTGCCCATACAACATTAATAGCAAAGATCATGGTGAGGTTTAGACACTTAACATAATGGTAAACATAACTGAGTGGATACAGAAAAGGCTGTGGTGCTGTATCAGAGCTCCGTAGCCACCTTGGCAAAGCTTAATGAATCACAATGGAAGCATTGCAAATGCACATTTTTGGTTCTTTTCAATTGGGTAGAGCATCCGGCAAGAACAGATTTGTTTTATTCTTGGCTACAAGTGTCTAGAATTTCTTAAGGCCTTAAATCACCTTCCTTGGAGTAAATCAGAAACTAAATATCAATGTGGTTTCAATTTCAAGTGTTCGTATTTTGATTGTTAAATGGCCAATTTAAGAGGCATTGAATTTAACAGAGCCTCTTCAATATCTATCCAGATTTTTCTGGTATTATCTATATTCCAGCTTACTATGTGTGAGAGAATAATGCTGTCATGGATGTCTGCCACTCTAGGATAAGCCAGTCCTCCATTTTTAAATTTATTTGATGTTATGTTCACGTTAATTCTAGCTTTCTTCCCATTTAGCAGAAATGTATCAAACATTCTTTGAAGGTCTTGTAGAATGTATCTTGAAACTATTTCTGGTATAGACCCAAAAACATAAGACATTTTGGGAATAATGATAATTTTTATAATGGTGATCCTTGCCATCCATGACAGCCTTATATCTCTTCATTCCAGGAGTTTCGATTTAATCTGACTTGATATTATTTTCAGATTTTTTTATTTTGTTAGACATGTATTTCCCAGTTTTATTTCCTAGAAGGTAATGTGTGTGCTGAAACCTCCAGTTTTGCTTATCAATCTCAAGCTGAAGAGTTTTCTTTATCTGGGCCTTCAATTGATTTATTTCTTTTGTTGTCTCATAATTGGGCACTATCTTGTTTTTACTTGAGAATTGAGCTAGCAATATATATATTTCTCTCAAAGGTTTACCTTCCTCTTTCCTCATTTGTACAGATTTGGCTATAATAATCCTTTGTATATAAGATTTGTGAGCACACCACACAAGGGAGGGACAGGAGATTGATTCCTTGCTAAAATCAAAAAAAATCTGGATCTCTTTTTATATCCTTAATTTGATCTTGATTTTTAAATAGACTATTGTCCATTTTCCACTGTCTTCTAGTTGGACCTCCTCTCTTATTGAATAGGGATATACTCAACATGGAATGGTCTGACCAAGATGATGTTATTATTTCAGATGATTGAGTGATGTTCAATATATGCAAATCCGCCAAGTCAATTCTTGCGTAGGAGGAGTGACGATTGGAGTAGAAAGTATAATCTCTTGCCTGCAGATGAAATACCCTCCAAACATCAAAAATTTAATTTTCCACTACTCTTTGAGTGAATTTTAAGACTTGATTTTTTAACACCTTTTCAGATTTTAGCTTGTTTTCAGATGTTCTATCCATTGATATATTCATTATCATGTTAAAGTCTCCACATATCACAGTGGGTCCTTTAGTACATTTTTGTATCAATTTAAGAATCTTATTAAAGGAAACATATTTGCTTTGCGTTTTGTGCATATACATTAACTATTGGGATTTGAAGTTTATTTATTAAACCTGACCAAAATAAATACTTATCCTGTATGTCAATTTTCTTAAACTTCTCCTCTATTAATAAATCCCTTTTAAATATAATAGATACGCCTCTTGCTTTAGAGGAATAGGTTGAATCTATACTATCCATATAAAACTTATTTTTTTATTTATACAGTGTATCCTTTCTCCAGTGCATCTCTTGGAGACATATCACATCTGCTTTCAATTTCACATAATTGGTCAATGCAATTTTCCTTTTAAAGGGAGCATTGAGTCCCTTGTGTTGTGTGTCAATTATTTTAATTGTCCTTCAAATTAAAAGCTTAATGAGTGAAAAGAGAAAGAACTGATATCCTTTTATAAATTAGTGCACACCCACTGCCCAAATTTACAATATAGAAATAAATCCAATTTTAAAACTTAACTTTTAATATAAATATTAAAATGGCTGGTATAAAATCCTAATACTCTGACAAAATAGAAAAATTTAAGGAATAGGTGAAAATGCCATGTTAGTTAATCTTCATATCATAGATCCTATATGTCCAATTGTCAGATCCAAGATGTCCACAAATTTATTGATATAAGTGATTACACTGGTATCTTGTATACTTCCAAATAAATAAAGTGCTAAGTGCTAAGTGCTTATAGTGAACATACAGTTGTATTAAGGTGCAAAATAATTATCAGGGAAGAAAAAAGCCTCCCCTTAGTGAAATAATAAGGTGCATGATATATTATATCAAAGTGATCAATGTGCTTCAATATGGGTTGATATAGATTTGGAAGGTTGGAGGATCTGACCTCAGATAAATAAATTATTAAATAAATGAAGACCTAACATGGAATATTATTAAATGTCACCCTTCTACTTTATAAACTGAAGGAGCTAAAGTGCATATTTTCGTATCCCCTATAGGTTTTGGGAATTCTAAATGAATGAGTATTTTCTTAAATATAGGGAATAGCGTTTATGTTGTGGCCTGGATAGGTAGCAGGCTTATATCAGTAAACGCTGCAGCTACTAGCTATTCGCGCGCTTCCTATGCGTCTACGTCTGACGTCATAGGTCAGCGTCGCGTAATAGCGTAGCATGCAACCCGACGCACGTTTCCAAGAATTTAATCAGGGGTCTGGAATCTTGTATTTATTATACCTGAGCGATTAGTGATTCAATATCCTGCCTCTGCAATTTTGACATATTTTTTAACTAGATTCATTTATTAAAAGCTAAGTTTTAACTTTCACCCTTTTATGATATCTATACTTGAGTCAATATAGGTGTGCACAAGAATAGGGGTCCTTGTTGTTTCTTTTCCTTAACCACAAAATTAAAAATAAAATAAAATGATTTTATTTTGCTGATTTGCGAGCTTTAGATTGTTGTGCAATTAATTCTAATGTCTTCGCTTTCCCCGTCATTTACAGTGCTGTGTTGTTTTTTTCTTTGCATTTACAGTGCTACGGACAAGGGATAAACTCCCTTGTGAGTCCTACCTGGTACTCATAGGATTTTCTTTCATAGCCATTTATGGGTGTGAAAATATTTGCAGGCTTGAGGAATTGTAGCAGTTGAATAGCGATTTACGATTGTAACTCTTGTGGACGTGAAAGATCAAAGGCTTAGATGGGGTGTAACAACCGCAGGGATTTCAAGCCCGTAACACGTAGCCCATTTGCAGCTCGCAAAAAAATGCCAATTTAATAGCAAATTAACTTGCGGCCCCCGTTATGGGCTACTGTAACTTACAATTGCTCAATTGAATGATGTTCATTGTGTTTATATAGGCAACACATTGGAAATGCAACAATGTACCAAATTTGACAGATAGAATATATAATTCCAGAATTTATGCCAATTATAAGAAAAAACCTAAAGGAGTTTTTAGATTTTTCAACAAAAGAATTGCAGTCTTGGAACAGTTTAAGGAAGTTGACCAAGAAGGGCGGTTTATTATTTGGTCTGGATTGATAAATAATGTTCAGTATACTATGATAAATTTGTATGCACCTAACAATAATCAAAATAGATTTTTGAATAGATTATTAAAACATTTTCAAAACATTAAAAAAGTACCACGTATATTGGGTGGAGAATTTAATATGTGTATGGATGCAATGCATGATAGAAAATCTTTAAAAAAAACAGTACCAGATAAAATTACGGTTGATAAAGCTATACATTTTTCTACAAGTATTGTAAAATACAACTTGTATGATAGCTGGAGAGTTTTCCATTTAAATGAAAAGGATTTCACATATTTTTCACTTAGACATCAAACTTATTCAAAGATTAATTATTTTCTAGTAGTTCATAACATCACTATAATAGTTGTAGACCAAGAATGTTGGTCACGTTTGCAGGTTTGTCACGCTTTGCGGCCTTTGCATAGCGAGGATATGCGGGACAGGCTGCAATAAACGCAAAGACGCTCATTGCAAGGCGCTCATCGTGAAGCACGTAGGACTTAGGACCAGAGGCACATATATGTACTCTGGCCCTCGCAAAATTACGACTTTAACAGCCGAATCACTGAACTGTAAAAACCTGAAAAAAACAACAAATATGCCTCAAATTAATTTACACACTCACATACAGCACAGTGGGAGAGGCAGGGAGCCTGTGAGTGAGGTTGCAAGTTAATTTGAGCCATATTTGCCATTTATTCACGATCAAAAATCGCCTAAGCAAGAAAAAAAATGGCTGCCAAAAAAAACACAACATGACAAAAATGTGGTCGAAGGAAGTAAAACTAGCATGAAGCATGTAAAACTAGCCCATAGGATGGAAAAACGAGTCCTAAGCAGTAACACTTAATGCAAGCCAGTAACACTTAACCCAATGCACTAACACATCTAAAGACAGTAACACTTAAGGCAACGCCTATAAAGTACACAGGGTGAGAGGCTTGCAATGAGCTTGAAGGTGCTCATTGCGAGCCACGTGATGAGCACCAAAGGCGATCATCGTGGTGCTCACAAGGAGCGCCAAAGGTGATCATTGCAAAGCTAGAAAGTTGCGGCTCGCAATGAGCGGCACTGGCGGTCATTGTGAGCCACACAATGAGCGCCGAAGCCACTCAGCATGGTGCTCGCGATGAGTGCAAAAGGTGCTCAGAGGGCCCATAGCCTCATATTTGGGCTTTAAATCAATACATTTTTAAATGTATAATGGCATAATGGTGCCCCGTCTCCCCTCTTATCTTTTCTCTTATCGTTTAGCCCTTAGCACAACTAATAAGGACAAAGCAGCAGATAGAAGGAGTCATTATAGGAGATATCAAAAACAAAATATTACTGTTTGCAGATGACATAGTAATCACAATGTCTAGACCTTTAGAATCACTACAACTCTTGCACAAACTAATAGAAATGTATAACAAATATTCCTACTATAAATTCAATGTGACAAAATCTGAAGTATTAATGTTAAATCTTACCCTTTAAACACCCAACAAAATTAAGGAAAAGTATGAGTATAATTGGAGTATTAGTGGTATAAGATATTTAGACATAGACTTCACTCCCAATAAAAAAACCTCTAATTGATAACTTTAACAAATTATATATCCACATAAGTAAAATTCTAATGGGATGGGAAAAATTTAATCTTTCTTGGCTTGGTAGAATTTTGGCCATAAAAATGACTATACTACCTAAAATGTGCTAATTTAAGAGAGATCCAATTTAAACTAGGATGGTATATAGTTCTGTCTATATTAGCTAAAATAGATTCAAAGAAATACTCAGAAAAATGCTGGAGAGGAGTAATGGAAACTTCACTCATTTCCACTTGTGGTGGGGATGTACAAAAATTAGACCATTTTGGGCTTTTTGTGCTTACAGAATTGCTGAAATCTCTAAAGTTAATTTAATGCCTTCTCCAGATTGGATGTTGTTCCTCTTTTTTCAGATAAGACCATCTATCTCACTAAATTTACTATAATTCAAAGTCTTATGACAGCTGAAAGATTAATATTCCTTAAATGGAAATCAGGAGCAATTCCCTCCTGCGATGATGTTAAAGAGCTGGTTAATCGCAATTTTAATATAGAAAAGGAGTTTTGAAATTTCCATAACAGACTAGGAGTGAACGCTGTTCGAAACTGGAATATGTGGGAACAATATATAATCACAAGCAAGTACTGATTTATGATTACTTCCATGTTGGAAAATTATGCATTGTATTGTTTTTTCTCTCCCCTTCTTTTCTATATGTATTTTATTTGTATGTGTGTTTAAATTTTGTATTTGTTAGTAAAGAAAAAACAAGCTTATCAACACTGGTTTTAAATAATAAGTATTTATAAATCTAGCAACTGTTTTCTATGCATTAATTAAAATAATTTGGTATTATTATTTAAAATATTTATAAACAGAATTGCCAGCCAAACAGAAATACTACAAACATCTATTAATTAAAAGTTTATTTATAATAGGAACTTTTAAAAATGTTTTGACTATCTCAAACATTTTAGAGGTCCACTTTAATGCCTTTACAACAGGAACTATATGTTTTTGTATTAATCATCCAAAAATCATATTTAGGGATTAAAAAAACAATTTTCAATATTTACAAAGACCAGCCTCAGCTGCTGTTAGTCTTCACTCACTGTTAGGTAAATAGAGGAGAGATGGCCTAGTCTAGCAGGTCGTGCTAAATTTTCAGTTACAATATTATATCAGCACAGTGCTTTTCATTGGCTGGAGACTAGCTGTGTTAAATGTTTCTTTGAACCAGCTTTTACTGTGGTGACAACCTATGAATAAATATGTAACCTTTTATTTAGTCTGATTGTTTTCAAAGACCTTTAGATCTGTCTGTAAGCCAAACCCCTCCTTCCTCCGTGCTGACCTTATCAGCGTATACATAATGAGCTCAACTGGAAGCTGCTACTCTAGTCTTTGAAAATGGATAATTAGTGATCAATGAATAATGGTCCTTTAAGGTATTTGTTTAACTTCACATTGTCATTGCTTCACTTTTTTAACTTGCAACAACTTTTCTTTTTAACCTTAAGCCCAAACAAATTCATATAAAGACCCTAAGCAGTTATACAGTTCTTTGAAAGGAGAGGGATTGCTGGGTTATGGAAAATCCAAAAGCGTAAAAGACACGTTACCTTCATCCATAAAAGAAAGTATCCTTGTGTTTAGACAGCTACATTTATCATGTGTTAGCTCAGCACATATCTTCAAAGGGCATTGTTCTCTAACAGTCATTCTTGAATCATACTCAAATAAATATTTGTTAACATCTACCAATTGATGGAGGAATTCACTCTTTCATTTTGCCTGCTTTAAAATGCATTAAACTAACTAAGCTGGTAAACAGTCACTTAGTTTGTTTAATAGTGGTGGTCTGTAATGAATTGCCTTTGTATAATAGACAGGACCTGATTTGGTATTTTGTCGGCAACTCTTCACACAACAAAAGAATAAGAACGTTGTGATTATGAATCATAAAAGAATCTAAAATAGGAAACACATAACTCCACAAGGTATGAAAACTTCTATATTTGGAATTTTGAAAAAGTGAACCTAATATGGAAAGACCTAGCCACATAAAACAACTTACTACAGAAAAAATAACCCACTTTTAGAGGTATTTCTGTTATCGGACCTCAAAGCAACTCAAATGACACATGTTTTAGGACAAGGAATAACTTTTTCATGCATTATATAAGTTATTTATCTCACGCTAAACAGATAGGGGTATCATGATTTTGTTCATTGAAAAAAATCTGGGAAATATACTCTATGTACAACTGTCCAACTAGTTTTACATTCATGACTATGATAATAAATTACATCTTTGTGAATATGCATTCCCACATTTCCCTACCACTATGTATCTGGAAAAAAGTCAGGACAAAAAGAGGAGTAAAAACCGTGTCTCACTTTAGCATTGTGTAAACATCAGTAAGAAATAGACAAACAATGGAACTCATTAGAAATAAACTGACATTCTATTTTTTGTAGACATTTCCAAATGTACTCTAATATATAAAATGTTGCTGAGTAACATGATCAAGTAAGTGTCATTTTGTCAAAATATCCAGATAACGTATTGAATATACTACAGAATGAGTATATTTCTGGGAAATGTCAGAATGAAGCCAATGTAAACATATATATATATTAAAAAAAAGTCTGTAAAAACTTTGAAAAACATTTATATGATTCATTCCATACTTACAAAAGTAAAAAAAAACTCATGATACAATCAGATATAGGCCAAGCAGCTTAAAAATCCAGAAAATATTTTTTAACAATACAGTACATTCAATATAGTACATTATAGTACATTCAAATAACAATTATAACATACATTTAGGTACTTGTTAACAGAGAAGAATTAAATTAGTTTACAGATGATCGATTAGCTTCTACAAATGTATATTAAATTCTTTGTAATCTAATGTCCTAACAAGGATTTTTTGTCATAACTTTGGCTCATTTGGTGACCACTCTATTGGAACCGGGCCATCACAGACTCATGTTCTTGCTGCCAGGCCCTAAATGTAGTACAGCTGGGTGGCTGACACACACTGACATTCACATATATAGTTGTCAGTATGCAGGTTGTTGCTAACGCTTAAAGGCTTGCGTAGCGAGCCCGCCGCAACTGCGACCCTCGCAAAGCAAGGGCCGCAGTTGCTGGCAAGGAGCACCGAAGGCGCTCCTTGCGTCGGTGGAGATCTTTACGACCCCATACGACTTAGGCAAAGAGTGCCCGAAGGCACTCACTGCACTTGTGGAGATGAGCGCCGTAGGCCGTAGGCGCTCATCCCTACGACCTCAAAACGACCTCTTCCCCTATTCCTATCCTTGCTATGTGTCTCTCTTCCCCTCCTCCTTTGCTTCCCCAGTGTTTCTCTTCCCCTTCTCCGCTCCTTCCCCTGTGTCCCTCTTCCCCTTCTCCTGTCCTTCCCCTGCGTCTCTCTTCCCCTGCGTCTCTCTGCCCCTGCGTCTCTCTGCCCCTGCGTCTCTCTGCCCCTTCTGGCCCTCATTGCCTGTGACCTACAATTATGACCCGCGGCACTTAGAAAAAAAACAAACATTACCCTGCAACCCAAAATTACGACCCGTAAAACAAACACGTACTGTAACCCCGCAAACCACTAAACACAAAAACACAAACAAAAACACAATCATCATAAAAAAAACACTCACCGACAGCACTGGGGAACAGCCAGGACCTCTACAAATGAGGTTCCACGCCAATATAACCCCAATTTCCCCAGTTTCGCCACTCAAAAATTGCCTAAGAGGGAAAAAAATGGGCGCAGAAAAAAATGAAAACAAGGCTCCACGACCCAGGGCCGCGAAATACACTGCTAAACACGTACAACCTTTCCTAAGAGATCCGATAAGCTCCAGACCTCACATTAACCCCTTGCAGCGGGGGTCCGATCAGACCCCCGAAGTGTGCCTACATTAAGCCCATGCTGGGGGTCTCCATGGGGGACTCCTGCAATTTCCCCACATTGACCCTCGTGTTCCCCTCTGCATTTAAAACCTTTAAATTCAATGTGGCGGCTCCTTAAAGGGCCCGCAAAAGTTAAGGCCGGCACCGAGGGTACTGCAAGTACCCCCACCTGCTCCTAACATTAACCCCCCAGTGCTGGGGGTTCCCATTGGGACCCCCTGTGGGGTCCCCACATTAACCCCACATTAACCCCCGCTGAAATAAAATTTTGAATTTCCCACCTTGCGGGTCCTTAAAGTCTCTATCTAAAAGAAAATTAATCCTATCTAACATACATACCCCCCCTCTATCTAAAATACAATAAAACCTAACATACATACATCCTCACTATCTACAATATAATAAATCCTATCTACATACCCAAACCCTAAATCTAACATCAAATACAAAAATTAAATACAAAAATTAAGACCACTTACCTTTGCAGATCTACCTTCAGATCAGCAAGCTGGGAAAAAAGGGAAAAAAATGAGTACAAAAAATGTACATATAATAAATAAACATTTTAAATATTCTACATATTATACTCACCTTTCCAGCATGTCCCTGTCTTTCTGCATTTCTTCTCCGGCACAGCCCCTGTTAAAAAAAATAATTACATTAATAATAAATATATACACAAACAAAATAAAATAAAGTAAACATAGTATACATTGTACTTACCTCCGTGCGATGTCCCAGGCCTCCTCCTCTTCTGCCCCGGCTGGGCCCTGGAAAAATCTGCGCTCTAAAAAAAACAAAAACAAAAAACTAATGGAGGTCCGCACTCGCGGACCTCTCCGACGCTAATGAGCCTCCTACAGCATTTTCAGGAAGAAAATTGCCAATGGTGCCTTCTGATTGGCTGAAAACGCTGTCAATCAAATGTCAGCCAATCCGAAGGCGCCAAAGTGTGAGCCAAACAGAATGGGATACACCCCCATATACCATTCTCATTGGCTAATGCACCTGTCATTTCTTAAAAAACAATCACAATGCTTTATTGCCTTCAGCCAATCAGAATGGAATACACCGCCACAATGTCATTGGCTGGAGGCATCTGCACATTCTGATTGGCTGCAGTCTAATTGACAATGACAACAGCCAATCAGAAGCCGTGATTCCATACAGCCAATCACAATGGGATATAACCCCACACAGTGATTGGCTGAACACATCTGAGCTTTCTGATTGGCTGTTATCTGATTGACACTGACATCAGCCAATCACAAGGCGCAGATGCCTTCAGCCAATAACTCTCTGGGAGTGTTTCCTATTGTGATTGGCTGAGGGGAACAGCACCTTCTGATTGGCTGTTGTCACTGTCAATCACATTACAGCCAATCAGAAGGCGCATATGCCTTCAGCCAATCATCATGTGTATCCCATTGTGATTGGCTGAAGGCAATAGAGCCTTCTTATTGGTTGAAAAATAGATTGACAGGTGCATTACACAATCACAATGGGATATGGGGGTGTATCCCATTCCGATTGGCTCACACCATGGCACCTTCTGAATGGCTAAAAATTGATTGACAGCGTTTTCAGCCAATCAGAAGGCGCCATTGCCGAGTTTTATTTCGGAAAAGCCTCTAGAGGCCTCATTAGCGTTGGAGAGGTCCGCCAGTGCAGACCTCCGTTTGTTTGTTTTATTTTAAATTTTTAACAACGCAGATGGTTCCAGGGCCAAGCCGGGGCAGAGGAGGACGAGGCTGGGGACATCGCGCGGAGGTAAGTTAAATGTATATTATGTTTCTTTTATTTAATTTTATGTGTGTATGTATTTAGTATTTTGTGTAATTTTTTTTTTTTTTTTAACAGAGGCTGCTCCGGACAACAAATGACGCAGGACAGAGACATGCTGGAAAGGTGAGTAGCAAATGTAGAATATTTAAAATCTTTATTTATTATATGTAAATATTTTGTACTAATTATTTTTTTCCTTTTTTCCTTGGTTGCTGATCTGAAGGTAGATCTGCAAAGGTAAGTGGTCTTAATTATTGTATTTTAGGTTAGATTTAGGGGTTGGGTATGTAGATAGCATTTATTGTATTTTACATAGAGAGGATGTATGCATGTTAGTTTTTTTTTTGGTATCTTACATAAAGGGGGTGTATGTATGCTACATAGGATTTATTTTATTTTACATAGAGGGGAGGTGTGTTTTTTAGATTGGATTTATTTTATTTTAGATAGGATGTATTTATGTTAGGATTTATTTTTATTTTTTTATATGGGGGAGTATGTATGTTAGCTAGGATTTATTGTATTTTATGTAGAGGGGATGTATGTAGGTTAGATAGTATTTATTGTATTTTAAATAGGTAGGTATTGTATTTTTTTTTTGGGGGGGTATTGTATTCTAATGTAATGTATATATATATATATATATATATATATATATATATATATATATTGTATGCCTTTCCTTTTCAGGTGTGTAATGTTTTTCTATTTTCTGTAATGATTTTTTTGTTTTTGGTGACATCAAGTTTTTTTTTTTCTGTAATGTCAATTTTTTAATTTCTGTAACTTAAGTTTTAGAACTTTTTGTAAGTTAGGTTTTATTATTTTCTATAGGCAGAGTTTATTAGCGGGTAGCTAGGTACGGTAGGTAGGTAGTGTAGATGTTAATCGGTTACAGTACAGGGCACTTACTTTACATTTAATGGTTTCTTGGGGGGGTATAGTGCAGTGTAGTGTTTCTACTTAGTGTCATGAGGGTCCTGGAGGACCCTCATAGCACTTATGGGATTCATCTTAAGCATCTAACTGTCCCATGAGGGTCCTTACATACCCTTATGGGACTAATAAAGTTTAATAGAGGCTTATACGGATCTGTATGGACACCCATAAGAGACAGGGTTAACATAGTGTAATGCAAACACTTTGTGTCATGAGGGTCCTGGATGACCCTCATTCCACTTATAGTGTTATTACATGGGTTTATTAGTGTGCTATAGTGGTCTATATAGTTGAGCCACCCAGTACACTCACATTGTGTCACAAACAGAATTCCCAGCTTTACAATTTTATTGCCGTCATTTTTTGACGGACAAGTCGCTAGTGCTAAATAAAGATTAAGTAAACAAATTCCTCTTGTCTCCTCTCGTCAGGGGCTTCATGACTGGCCATTAAGGTGCTCTTTTGTTTATTTTGGTGTAAGCGTGTTTATAATTTTTACTGTGTTCATGATACTTTGGAATCACAGCTTTGGAGATTTCAGTCCCCTGTTCAAATAGGGCTTATCAGGAGATAGACATACAAATATTAGCAACCATGAGCCCTATGGTAATCCTGGCAAAAGGAATAATGAGTGGCGTAATAGCACAGAAATTTCTACCCTGCTATGTTAATCACACATCCCTAAAAAATTGCAAATCAGGTCAGTGCCATAAGAGCAAAAAAAAAGAAAAAAAAAATATATATATATATATTAAGGGTACCAAAGACCACTCGCAGTGGATTTTAAAACCATAGCGTACTCCCATAGCACCTCTTAAAAGGACAGGACAACAAAAGATAGAAAAGCATGCCAAATCATCCAAAAATGTGGACTTATCATTGATCCAAACAAATATTATCTTGAGTGACAGACATATATAGACATAGGAAAATAGAAAATATCTGTTCACAGCTGGAGAAATCTTTTATAGAGACAGCATAATTATAAATAGCCTCACAAATCAGAGAACTCCATTATAAACAATATATTACAGTCACAGAGACACAACTGTGATTAATTAAAATCCTATATATACATCAATATTTTTGACCTCAATATGTTTGGCTAAACCTATCCTGGAAAGACCCACGCCATTGCTGCAGTGCAAGTTTTAACATGTATATCAATAATGAGCATGTGACAATTTGTGATAGTCTTACTGTATCAATTAATCATTAATTACACAAGTCCGATTATTAACAACCCTTCAGTGGAATGGTGACGTCCATCAGTGTCACAATGTTTATGTATCAAAGTATTAACTCACAATAATCAATAACAAAAGGAAGGAGTGGGAGAGAAGGCACACAAGCCCCTAGTACGTCAATAGGTCACTGGATTTTGATATGACTCTCACCTGGACAGACCTCAGACAATATTAGTTATGAGTATCACATGGAAATCAATGAAACCTTTATTTGATAGCATCCAACTACTTGTCTCTTATACTGGCTTTACTCGTCACTGGGAGTCTCGTGGGTACACTTGCCAATTGTTAATATACTATGTATGTATTATTAAGGGGGATACATTACAACATACAGTACAACATTATTTCTATAGGTAACCAGTCTTTTTTGTTCCAGGAGGGGAAACTTCAACTCACAGATCGGTCCAGCAACCAAGTATCACCAAGGAGACACATGATGACAAAGAAAAGACCACTCCAAAAAGAATGAGGAGAGGATGCAGATGAGGCATGAAGATGCAAAATCTAAAAATCAGAAGAGAGAAATTTGATACTATCAAGGTCTTCAACCTGTCACACCACCCACTTACTGCAAAAGAGACATATCTGTTGCGGAAGGGTCTCTCCTTTGCACCAGTTGTCGAACCAGATTTGTTCAAGCTTTCTGTGGATCTACACAAATTCATACAGAAAATTACTCTTCAAAGACATTTTTCCAAAATAAACACAGAACAAGAGATAACAGTGGATACACTCAATGAAGAAACCACAGAGATCGCGCTACATTAGGTATTCTAGAGGAATTGAAGGTCCTCAATTATTCGGAGGACAAATCGAACATGGAAGACCCTACTGATATGCAGAATGTCGACCTAGGCTACCACTCAGAAACTAGACAGACTATTCATTCAAATTACAAGCCTAAATCTGCCTTTCTACCATTAAAGACACAAGGTAATCACATACTGGTTTTCAAGAAATTTATGTTGAAAGAGATAGAAAGGCTTTTGTTCTAGAAAACACATCAGGAAGTCTAATCTAACTAGAGAAGGAAATAATGCATTGGAATCACTTCAGGCTGATACTACCATGGTCATTAGACAAGTGGAGAAAGGTGGAGGCGTAGTGATCCAAACTAGGGAGGATTACATGATTGAAGGCTACAATTTGTTTCACGATGAGAAGATGTACCAATTACTCCTGTCAGATCCAACTACAGATTTCTTGGATGACTATAACAACTTAGTAACAAGGGCAAAAGAGAGTGGTATTTTAACCAATAAAGAATATTTATTCTTGAATGTTTTGCATCATAAAGTAGTCATTATCACTTACCGAAAATTCACAAGAACCTAATCTGTCCAACAGGAAGACCAAAAGTCTTGGGCATTGGTTCAAGCCACTGATTGAAGCCACTGGTATTAGGATTATGGTCATATACCAGGGATACACCCCACATACTAGAAATGATGGGTATATGATGTGGGAACCTTCGTACAGCTGGATTACTCTAGATGTGACTTCATTATATACCTCAATACCACAAGATCTGGGAGCTGCAGCAGCAAAATTATTCTCAGGCACAGAAGGAATAATGGAAACCCAACAATCAGAGTGCATCATGGAAGCCATATTATTTATTCTCCAGCACAATTATTTGATCTTTGATGAAAAATATTATCTTCAAAAAACAGGGGCTGTGATGGGCACAAAGTTTGCCCCAAATTTTGTAAAACTCTATATGGGCCTCTGGGATGAGTTGTACGTATGGAATAATAATCCATTTGCTTCCAACATCATTTGTTGGAACCGTTTTTTCAATGTCATTACCATTGTCTGGTAAGACCATGGGGTAGCCCCTTGAGACCAGTTTCTACTACAGTATATGCCAACAAGAACCATATGAACCTCCAATTCATTATGAACTGTGATTGTGCTTCTATAGCATTTCTAGATGTTATTCTTATGGGTACCCCAGAAGGTATCACCTCCAAATTATATTCCAAACTAACTGACACCAATGGGCATCTTTCTACGAGTGGGCCCAATCCCAGGTGTATTAGAAACATCCCTTTTGGACAATTTAGGCATAATAGGAGAAACTGTTCTTCACTGACTGATTATGACTATGAGAGTGCAAAATTGGTGAGAAAATTCTGGGAGAAAGGATATAATGAACAAATCATTCAAAAGGCTAAAATGGAATGTAGAAATCTAGATAGAAATTAACTCATAAAGAAGAAAAGTGTAAAAGCTGGAGAGAAAGGAAACAATAGTAACACCTGCCAATTAATGACAAAATATAACAAAGCATCTATAAATATTTAGAAAACTCTGAAGAAGTACTGGTAAATTTTGTTGGAAGATTATATACTCAGAGATGTACTACCATCATACCTTAAGGGACCTTCAGGAAAAATGACAATCTTAAGACCATTATAGACCCAAGTCTGCTAGTGTAGAAAAAATCTTCCAGTATCTCTACATTCATAAATATTACAGGAACCTTCACATGTGGGACCAAAGGTTGCTCCACCTGTGTCCAATTGAAAAAAAGACTTGGAATTCTAAATCAAGGTTATTTCAAATTGCAAAATGGACCATGCAGTCTATGTTCTGACCTGCACTTGTGATCTACAATATGTTAGAAGAACTGAAAGGTCTGGTTTTGTGAACATGTAACTAATATGGTGAAGGGTGCATTCAACAATGGCTTCTTGGCACATCTCACTAGAAAACGTGGAAAGAACACCAGAGGAATAATTATCCAGGCAGTAGAACACATCCGAATGGACAAAAGAAGGGAAAAAAGAATCCTAACAACCCTTCAGTGGAATGGTGACGTCCATCATTGTCACAATGTTTATGTATCAAAGTATTAACTCACAATAATCAATAACAAAAGGAAGGAGTGGGAGAGAAGGCACACAAGCCCCTAGTACGTCAATAGGTACTCTTTAGGCTTATAAAAGTCACTGGATTTTGATATGACTCTCACCTGGACAGACCTCAGACAATATTAGTTATGAGTATCACATGGAAATCAATTAAACCTTTATTTGATAGCATCCAACTACTTGTCTCTTATACTGGCTTTACTCGTCACTGGGAGTCTCGTGGGTACACTTGCCAATTGTTAATATACTATGTATGTATTATTAAGGGGGATACATTACAACATACAGTACAACATTATTTCTATAGGTAAACAGTCTTTTTTGTTCCAGGAGGGGAAACTTCAACTCCCAGATCGGTCCAGCAACCAAGTATCACCAAGGAGACACATGATGACAAAGAAAAGACCACTCCAAAAAGAATGAGGAGAGGATGCAGATGAGGCATGAAGATGCAAAATCTAAAAATCAGAAGAGAGAAACTTGATACTATCAAGGTCTTCAACCTATCGCACCATCCACTTACTGCAAAAGAGACATATCTGTTGCGGAAGGGTCTCTCCTTTGCACCAGTTGTCGAACCAGATTTGTTCAAGCTTTCTGTGGATCTACACAAATTCATACAGAAAATGACTCTTCAAATACATTTTTCCAAAATAAACACAGAACAAGAGATAACAGTGGATACACTCAATGAAGAAACCACAGAGTTCAGACTCGATGAAGGTGATCGCGCTACATTAGGTATTCTACCAATAAAGACACAAGGTAATCACATACTGGTTTTCAAGAAATTTATGTTGAAAGAGATAGAAAGGCTTTTGTTCTAGAAAACACATCAAGAAGTCTAATCTAACTAGAGAATGAAAGAATGCATTGGAATCACTTCAGGCTGATACTACCATGGTCATTAGACAAGTGGAGAAAGGTGGAGGCGTAGTGATCCAAACTAGGGAGGATTACATGATTGAAGGCTACAATTTGTTTCACGATGAGAAGATGTACCAATTACTCCTGTCAGATCCAACTACAGTTTCTTGGATGACTATAACAACTTAGTAACAAGGGCAAAAGAGAGTGGTATTTTAACCAATAAAGAATATTTATTTTTGAATGTTTTGCATTCTAAAGTAGTCATTATCACTTACCGAAAATTCACAAGAACCTGATCTGTCCAACAGGAAGACCAAAAGTCTTGGGCATTGGTTCAAGCCACTGATTGAAGCCACTGGTATTAGGATTATGGTCATATACCAGGGATACACCCCACATACTAGAAATGATGGGTATATGATGTGGGAACCTTCGTACAGCTGGATTACTCTAGATGTGACTTCATTATATACCTCTATACCACAAGATCTGGGAGCTGCAGCAGCAAAATTATTCTCAGGCACAGAAGGAATAATGGAAACCCAACAATCAGAGTGCATCATGGAAGCCATATTATTTATTCTCCAGCACAATTATTTGATCTTTGATGAAAAATATTATCTTAAAAAAACAGGGGCTGTGATGGGCACAAAGTTTGCCCCAAATTTTGCAAACCTCTATATGGGCCTCTGGGATGAGTTGTACGTATGGAATAATAATCCATTTGCTTCCAACATCATTTGTTGGAACTGTTTTATCAATGTCATTACCATTGTCTGGTAAGACCATGGAGTAGCCCCTTGAGACCAGTTTCTACTACAGTATATGCCAACAAGAACCATATGAACCTCCAATTCATTATGAACTGTGATTGTGCTTCTATAGCATTTCTAGATGTTATTCTTATGGTCACCCCAGAAGGTATCACCTCCAAATTATATTCCAAACCAACTGACACCAATGGGCATCTTTCTACGAGTGGGCCCAATCCCAGGTGTATTAGAAACACCCCTTTTGGACAAATTAGGCATAATAGGAGAAACTGTTCGTCACTGACTGATTATGACAACGAGAGTGCAAAATTGGTGAGAAAATTCTGTGAGAAAGGATATAATAAACAAATCATTCAAAAGGCTAAAATGGAATGTAGAAATCTAGATAGAAATTAACTCATAAAGAAGAAAAGTGTAAAAGTTGGAGAGAAAGGAAACAATAGTAACACCTGCCATTTAATGACAAAATATAACAAAGCATCTATACGTATTTAGAAAACTCTGAAGAAGTACTGGCAAATTTTGTTGGAAGATGATATACTCAGAGATGTACTACCATCATACCTTAAGGGACCTTCAGGAAAAATGACAATCTTAAGACCATTATAGACCCAAGTCTGCTAGTGTAGAAAAAATCTTCCAGTATCTCTACATTCATAAATATTACAGGAACCTTCACATGTGGGACCAAAGGTTGCTCCACCTGTGTCCAATTGAAAAAAAGACTTGGAATTCTAAATCAAGGTTATTTCAAATTGCAAAATGGACCATGCAGTCTATGTTCTGACCTGCACTTGGGATCTACAAAATGTTAGAAGAACTGAAAGGTCTGGTTTTGTGAACATGTAACTAATATGGTGAAGGGTGTATTCAACAATGGCTTCTTGGCACATCTCACTAGAAAACGTGGAAAGAACACCAGAGGAATAATTATCCAGGCAGTAGAACACATCCGGATGGACAAAAGAAGGGAAAAAAGAATCCTACAACTACGATTTGCTGAGACTAGGTGGTCTACAAATTGGGAACTCTTGAGCCAGACGGATTAAACTGGGACATATATCTGGTAGAGATTATGGTGACATTATATTTGTATGCTGATTAACATTCATTGCTGGTATTCAACTGCATATGACATTTATATTTTGTGGACTAGAAAGTCTTTTTGGATTGGTAATTCTGTACACGCTTTCCTCGAATCACATATTCTTCAACTGTTGTGAGTATAGATGTATGTGTGTATATGTATATATTTATTTTTATTTTTGTAAATTTTTATTTTATTAAATTTTTTGTTGATTTTAATTTTTTTAGTATTTTTTGTTGTTGATTTTTATAACCATGGAGATTAGGAAGCTACTGGCATCACTATGGCAACAGAGACTCACAGAGCTGTAGATAGATGTCATCCACACAGGACATGGTACAATGATGTCACTGATGTGTTCTGGCGCCAAGTGCTGAGTGGGTGGGGTATAAATACACAAAGTAAGTTAGGACTACCATTTCTTCCTGAACACAAGTACACATGGCAAGGGCTTAGTGAGCTATTTTTTGAAGTGCACATATAAGAGATATTTTAGTATCACAGTGATATACTCAAAAATGTAATGATATGATAAAGAGCAAATTATTAATATAAATAAACTTCAAAGAACCATGGAATAATAGTGATATTACAAGTAAAGGTTACCCATTTATATATGTTATAGGTAATAGACCATAATATCCCATAGATGGGATATATAGTTGTGCTCAAAAGTTTGCATACCCTGGCAGAAATTGTGAACTTTTGCCATTCATTTTGAAAATATGAATGATCATGCAAAAAAAAAATATAATATAGAATAGTGATCATATGAAGCCATTTATCATCACATAGTTGTTTGGCTCCTTTTTAAATCATAATGATAACAGAAATAACCCAAATGGCCCTGATCAAATGTTTACATACCCTTGAATGTTTGGCCTTGTTACAGACACACACATGTTAAAATGGCAATTAAAGGTTAATTTCCCACACCTGTGGCTCTTTAAATTGCAATTAGTTTCTGTGTGTAAACAGTTAATGAGTTTATTAGCTCTCACATGGATGCACTGAGCAGGCTAGATACTGAGCCATGGGGAGCAGAAAAGAAGTATCAAAAGATCTGCATAACAAGGTAATGGAACTTCTTAAAGATGGAAAGGATATCAAAATGTATCCAAAGCCTAAATGCCAGTCAGTACTGTTCAATCACTTATTAAGAAGTGGAAAATTCTGGGATCTCTTGATACCAAGCCAAGGTCCGGTAGACCAAGAAGGATTTCAGTTACAACTGCCAGAAGAATTGTTCGGAATACAAAGAAAAACCCACAGGTAGCCTCAGGAGAAATACAGGCTGCACTGGAAAAAGACGGTGTGGTTGTTTCAAGGAGCACAATACGACGATAACAAAAATTAGCTTCATGGTAAAGATACCAGAAAGAAGCCTTTACTGCGCCAATGCCAAAAAAAAAGGCCGGTTACAATATGCCCGACAACACCTTGACGCGCCTCACAGCTTCTATCACACTGTAATTTGGAGTGACAAGACCAAAAAAGAGCTTTATGATCACAACCATAAGCACTATGTCTTCAGAGGGGTCACCAAGGCCTATAGTGAAAATAATACCATCCCCACTGTGAAGCATGGTGTGGGGCTCACTTATGTTTGGGGTGGGGGTGAGTTCTAAAGGCACGGGGAATCTTGTGACAATTGATGGCAAGATGAATGCAGCAGGTTATCAGAAAATAGTGGCAGACAATTTGGATTCTTCTGCACGAAGGCTGCGCATGGGACGCTCTTGGACTTATATCATCAAGCCACTCTGGGGAGATCTCAAACAGGCAGTTCATACAAGACAACCAAAGACTTTGCATTACCTGGAGGCATTTTGCCAAGACAAAAGGGCAGCTATACCACCTGCAAAAATTAGGGGCCTCATAGACAACTATTACAAAAGACTGCACGCTGTCATTGATACTAAAGGGCAATACACAGTATTAAGAATTAAGGGTATGCAAACCTTTGATCAGGATCATTTGGGTGATTTCTGTTATCATTATGATTTGAATAGGAGCCAAACAACTATGTGATAATAAATGGCTTCATATGATCACTATCGTTTAATAAAATATTTTTTTCCTGCATGAACAGTCATATTTTCAAAATAAATGGCAAAATGTCACAATTTCTGCCAGTGTATGCAAACTTTTAGCACAACTGTAATCTCCTGGGAATATCAGTGTCACATTAAATGGACAAGAGGTCAGACACCAGATGTACATCAGAAGTCACGAAAGTGGTCCCAATTAAGACTAATATTTTGACCCTATATTGATATTTTAAAGATTTATTGTATATTGTCTAGAGAAATTTGACCTATAGAGATAATGTTGTACTGTATGTTGTAATGTACCCCATTGGGAAGTTAATACCAGGAGGCATGATATAAAGGCATTAAATATATGAATGGATGTTTTTTACACATTTGTATATATCTATCATTGTATAGACGGTGTTATTTTTTATATATTTTTATTACATGTTTTTGTAAGTGTATATATATTTTGTAAGTGTATATATAAAAGTGTATATGTATACAGTATGTATTTTCGCTAGGAACAACTAACTGATAAAGCAGAAGCATCTGCGTAGAAACGTGTTTTAGTATTCATATCTATATTTGTCCTCATCATTATACAGTGCCTTACAAAAATATTCACCCCCCCCTTGACTTTTTGCCTATTTTGTGGTGGATCAGAATACAATAGTCTACATTGGTGAAGTGAAATGGGAATATAAAATATATACATAAAATATTTTTTAGAAATAGAAAACAGAAAATTGGCATGTGCTTAATTATTCACCCCCTTTGTTATGAATCCCATAAAAAGCTCTGGTGCAACCAATTCCCTTCAGAAGTCACATAATTAGTGAAATGATGCCCACCTGTTTGCAATCTAAGTCACAGGATCTGTCATTAAATATACACACCTTTTTTGAAAGGCCCCAGAGGCTGCAACACCTAAGCAAGAGGCACCACTAACCAAACACTGCCATGAAGACCAAGGAACTCTCTATACAAGTAAGGGACAATGTTGTTGAGAAGTACAAGTCAGGGCTAGGTTATAAAAAAATATCCAAATCTTTGATGATTCCCAGGAGCACCATCAAATCTATCATAACCAAATGGAAAGAACATGGCACAACAGCAATAGACAGCCGCCCACCAAAACTCACGAACCGGGCAAGGAGGGCATTAATCAGAGATGCAGCACAGAGACCTAAGGTAACCCTGGAGGAGCTGCAGATTTTCACAGCAGAGACTGGAGTATCTGTACATAGGACAACAATAAGCCGTACACTCCATAGAATTGGGCTTTATGGCAGAGTGGCCAGAAGAAAGCCATTACTTTCAGAAAAAAAACAAAATGGCACGTTTTGAGTTTGCGAAAAGGCATGTGGGAGACTCCCAAAATGTATGGAGGAAGGTGCTCTGGTCTGATGAGACCAAAATTTAACTTTTCGGCCATCAAAGAAAATGCTATGTCTGACGCAAACCCAACACATCACATCACCCAAAAAACACCATCCCCAGAGTGAAACATGGTGGGGGCATCATCATGCTGTGGGGATGTTTTTCAGCAGCCGGGTCTGGGAAACTGGTCAGAGTTGAGGGAAAGATGGATGGTGCTTAATACAGGGATATTCATGAGCAAAACCTGTACCACTCTGTTCGTGATTTGAGGCTAGGATGGAGGTTCACCTTCCAGCAGGACAATGACCCCAAACACACTGCTAAAGCAACACTTGAGTGTTTTAAGGGGAGGCATGTAAATGTGTTGGAATGGCCTAGTAAATGCCCAGACCTCAATCCAATAGAAAATCTGTGGTCTGACTTAAAGTATCGATAACGTATTGACTTAAGGGGGTGAATAGTTATGCACAATGACTTTTTCTATTATTTTGTCCTATTTGTTGTTTGCTTCACAATAATAAAAAAAAGACATCTTCAAAGTTGTGGACATGTTCTGTAAATTAAATGATGCAAATCCTCAAACAATCCATGTTAATTCCAGGTTGTGAGGAAACAAAACACGAAAAATGCCAAGGGGGTGTATACTTTTGCAAGGCACTGTATATACAGCTATACCCCAGTGTTGCAAGCACTTGAATCCCCACTTATTGCAATTTTTTTTCACCATAGAGCTGTTCAAACCTATGGTGCTATAATGCCCCATTTAGCCCGTATTTCATATAGCGCTCCTGCATGCTTTAATGCATATACCGCGCTAAACGGGGTATTCCTGTATATACATTTGTTTTAAACATTTTATAATTATGGGATTTTTTTTATAATTACGTGAAAACCGTGTATTCAATGGTACACATTTTATAACACATACATATTATACTAACAATTGACAAGTATACCCAAAAGACTCCCAGTGACGAGTAAAGCCAGTAGAAGAGACAAGTAGTTGGATATTATAAAATAAAGGTTTTGTTGATTTCCATGTGATATTCATACCTCATTTTATCTGAGGTCTGTCCAGGTGAGAGTGATATTAAAATCCAGTGACTTTTATAAACCTAAAGAGTACCTATTGATCTGCACTAGGGGCTTGTGCGCCTACAATAGTCCTCCTTCTTTTTGTTATTGTTAATTCTAGACACTGACATGAACAGTGTACTGTGAGGAGGCGGCACAACACCAGCAGAAGGAAAGAGTGGATAAGATCCCTATACAAAACATATTTAGTTGTATTTGTAAATACGAACCACACTCAAGATTTTGAGAAGCTTTATTACCTATAAGGACAGGGGCCCTTTATAGGCAAATAGAACTAAGAACCCTTGCAGCTTTGGATGTTACCTTGATTGTATTAGGCAAATACCATTCTGGACCACAGACTATTTCAGTAAGTCCAACCAGCCTTATAGCCCTATTAAATTGCAGCCCCTATCTGCAACGTGAGCCTCGCAATGGCTGTGGGCTTGTAAATCCTCTGTGTTACAGGGCTATTAAATTAGAAGGGGCTGCGAGCTACGGGCTTGAGACGTAAATCATAGCTTGTTCGTAGAACATTGGATTTGCTACCTTGTGGACTATCAATTAGTGTAGACCAAGCCAATGGAAAAAGAGATTTTAATCGTTACGTCACTGAAAAAGGGGAGTTTAGATTTCAAAGTACTACAGGCTTCAATTACAAGTTGCGACCCACATTCCACAATAATGCAATATTAATAAAGCCATAAATTGTATTATCTTAGTACATGCGAGTTACAGTATATGTATTAACACATTGATTGCCGGGATCGATATAACACGGAAATCAAACATGAAATAAAGTATTTTTTGGGGCCAATTTGCGGGCTTGAGAATGTTGTGCTATTAATTCTAAGGCCTAACATTACTTTCCCTTTTATATAAAGTACAGTAGTGTGTTTTTATTGGCATTTATGGGGCTATGTATTGGTCTTTATACCCCTTGTGAGTCCTCTCCAGCACATGTTGGGCTTTGGCCTCCATTTGCATGTTACGGGCTAGCTCGCGGTTAAATTAGTTGCAATTTAATTGCATGATTGGATTTGTAGCGGTTATGGTCTTGACAGATCAAAGGATTTGCGGGCTGCGAAGTTCCACATTCACGTCCCATAGACATTTTTCGTCCGTCCTGCATCTTAATCTGCAATTCGTTGTTGATTTACGGGGCTAATTTAATAGCTGTAAGTCCTACTTTCAACGTTACGGGCTACGTTTTAGTCACAATAATCATTAATGATCTTGTTCACCCATGCTTTACAATATAGAGATGAGAACATTTAAATAAGTGTATGAAGACATATTGGATATATTAAGACATGTGGTCACTTGTAACCCACTATTGTGTCAATGGAATATTCTGGAATCATACAATACATGAAGGCATGCCTATGCAGGATGATGACCGATATGCTAAAACATAATAGTTAAATTATTTATAATGTATGTTGATGTCTCAAATCTCTTAACGTGAGAAACACACTGGATAACAATATCATAATTTTTTGAATACACAGAGCACAGTCATAATTATATCCGGTTGTGAATTAATATCATGGGCATGGTGTGGGCTGATTCAAATGGACAAGATGCTGAAAAAAATGGCAAAACCTAAGGTAAAACTATAATAATAGTGATGGATAGCATCTACTAGGGTCACATGTGATCATTACACCACATCAGAATCAGATAAAGAAAAATCTCATCATTAAAATCATCATATAATAGAAGTTTCTAGTAATGCCATAACACATACATCATGTCTTCATCTGCTCCATTACACAGAAGGTGAAAATCATGGATTATGTAATCAAATTACGCACATACAGTGTGCTCATAAAAACAAACAAAAAAAAAGTTGGTCATAAGCTAAAAAGCCAGAGGAAAAGAAAAAACTATCTAAAAACATCTGTATGTAAAAAACAATGGGAAATATGTGTAATTGTAACAGTAAACCAACTTACCTGGTCTTCATCCTCAAGCAGTGCCAAAGTTCTCTATTTGAAATCGCTTGCCATCACCATGAGTAATGATGCGTCATCTCACAAGAATTGCTTAGCTTCGACCACATTAAGTGGGGCCAGAGTACTATCACCAACTCACTAGGAGATTTTAACGCATGTATTCATGCAGGCTTAGAATAAATGGACAGTTTTGGACTTCAATAGTCCCACGCCAGAACTTGGCGTGTGAAATAATTCTGCTGGGGGGGGGGGGGGGGGGAGGATGTCCTCAATGGAATGGCTATCTGATAGCCACTGTGTATATATTTTACTCACAGTATTTGCTAGCACTGCTTGCGGATGAAGAGGATGCCTTCATGGGCCTGAATTGTGCCTAAAGACAAACCCCCCAAAAATAGGGACTGACTGCGCCATCTATTCTCAACAGCATTCCTCAGTGACAATCAACTAGTGAAATGTTCAATATAACACTATGTGTCCACAGAGAAAAGGATCATGGAACCTGTGATGGGGGGTAGCCATCTGCTTACAAAATATCACCATTTCATTGGCCATAATCCTCCACTCTGTAGCCAGGCTATATTATGCCAACACTTGGACCAATAGATTGTCACTGAGGAGTGCTCCTGAGCAGATCAAATCGTATGTGCAGCCCCTATGTCCTTCTCTGTCTTCTCACAGGGCCCCCACCCCCCTGCCACTGCACCAAATTCATATTCTGGAGGGAGTTGTATGGGGAGGCATCCCCCCTGGAAGCAGGTTGAGGAATGGAGGGAGGCAAGGAGAGGCCAGGCTGCTGGTGTGCAGTGAAGGCCTCTAGGGTAGAGGAGGTGGTGTTAGGAACCAGAGCACGCTGGACGATGTCAATGCTCAGCTGGGTTAGCATGCTCTGATTCTGCACCACCTGGCTAGATAGGACTCCACCTGTTAGTGGTGCCTCATCTCCTCCCTGTGGAGCCTTCTCAGACTGCGGCCTACTAAGGCCTGGTAGGATCCCTTCATAGCGCCTCTACAGTCTCTCATCAGGACCAGCATCTCCCCCAAGGTGGCCTCCAAAGGTGGGCATTTGGGATGGAGTTGTCTATTGGCCCGGCCATGGTTGTGGGAGGAGGTTGCGGTGGCAAAATAGGGAGGTGTTGAAGAGCATGTGCATCCGATGGTGGTGGTGGGCCTGGTGGTGGTGTTTCCCACAATGCCTTACAGACCTCACATCTTTATGTGCAAAACTGACATCTGTGACTGCGGCTGCTACCCCCTTCCAGGTCTGGCCCCCCCCTGTAATATTATGTGCGTGGGCATGGATGGCATTGAGGATTATGACCATCTTCTGTGGCGTATAGTTAGGGGCCCTGTTTTTCGCTCCAGGCTTTTGCCCTCTAATCTGTGGGCTGGGATCCATACCTCCCTGATCTGACCCTGAGGCCTACCTCCCCCCACTACCCCCCTGAAATCAGGCCTCTCTGATCTTGAACTACATGTGCATAAGTATATACTCTCATCTCACCCTCCCTCTACCTCACCTCCCACCCTTCCCCTAGACCTACCACTCCTAGCCCTCCCTTTCCACTCCCACCCTCCTTACGTCTCCTTCCTTCCCTTCCACTCCCCTCCTCCCTATGTCTCCTTTCCCCCCTCCACTCTGACCCTCCCTACGTCTTCCTCTCATCCCCTCTACCTCCCTCCCTCTCTTTTCCTCCCCCACTTCCTCCCTCTCTCCTCTCTTCCTCCCTCTCTCCCACTCTCTTACTCCCCTTACTTCCTCTCTCCCTCTACCTTCCTCCTCCCATTCACTCACCAAGGCCCCCTCTCTCTCCTTTCTCTTCCTCCTCTCCCCTACTCACTTCTTCCTTTTTCACTCCCCAACAAAAAAAAAATTCTGTATCCTATGTGTATGTATATTATGTGTATTTTGAATTTGAGTGTAAAGTATTGAATAATTATCTAGAAATATGAAAAGAATCTAAACCTGTTCTCCAATCTGTCACTTCTCCTGCACTCTTTCTATAGTACCAAACCTCCAACTCCTGGGACCTGCTACTTTTTTGTAAAAATGTACAACATAGTCAGACTTTGGGCAGGAAGATCGCAAATATATATGCTATGCCTGTCAATCACTAAACAGCCACCCTGGAATAATTAAAGAGAAGAAAACCAGTTTCAAAATAAAACATTATCAGACAAATTTAAAAGAAAACAAAAATGCATTAAGGGAACATGACTAGTATTTTTTTATCATAATTAGGGAACAAATCACAATATAAATAATATTTATTCTTGCAGAGTTATCTATAGTCAACTCAACCTGAGACAAAAAACTAGTATTCACATAAATACCTAGGGCCTCATTCTATTAGCGGCCGCAGCCGTTGTGGGGCCGCAAGGACCGGCCGCAAGCTATTCGGCTATTCTATTCCCTTACGGCCGGGGATTCCGGCAGGCTTGCGGCCGGTGCCTTCCTATCTCTTGCGGCCGCTCGCGCCAGAGGAAAGCCTTTGATCTAAAACGGCCGCAAGAGTTTCGGCCGTAAGAAATTCCTATTTGCAATTCAATTGCTCCGGGAAACCTCTCTGCAAGGCTAAAAGCGAGCCGCTGCTTACTTGCAGGAAAGAGGTCCCGCTAGCACCAATTAAGCACATAAAATAGCTCAAATAAAGCCATCCTGCACTTTGAGAAGACTATAAAGGGATTTTAGGTGTTAGAAAAAATAGCACATAATTATCCTATACTCAAATCCGTAAAATATTTTATTTTTAATATCCGTAAAATATCCATGTAAAAAGTCCAGAGTGCTTGGAGCACTTCAGACCCGCCCACGCCGCAGCCGGAAATAAACAGTTAATTTGAACTCGGCTTTGGACTGATGTGCCAGCTTGAGAGTGGGTTACTTTTAATCCTCATGTCCCCCAATATGATCCCTAGCATTTACAGAGCTGTACAGTGCAGGCTTGAATTTATTTTTGCGTTTTTAGATTTCTGAGATTACGGCCGGTTTCAAGATATGCGGCCGGCCGTAAGAGGAGATCCTTGCGGGGCCGTATAATAGAATCACGAGTTAACAGAACCCCCGCAAGGAATCGCAGCCTTACGGCCGATTTACGGCCGCTAATAGAATGAGGCCCCTAGTACTTTTTCTAATCTTAAATTCCCTTCTTGCTAAAGCCATGCTTCCACTCTTCTAATAACATAGAAACAGCTCTTCAAATAGAAATCAATGGATTTGACATGGACAAAATGCAAGAAGCATTCTTCTTCACAATCTTGGTTTAATTTTCTCTCTCTCTATCAAGAATGTGACGCCATCACACCCAATGGACAAAGCAGTGGACAATGAATAGGTGTCATGCTTGATTCAGACCTGACCTTATGGTAAAACTTGTGTTGTTTTTTTTCCTATGGCACATAGGTTGCTCCACTGGAAGTATATTAAATAACTACTGTAGTCCAGCCCTTTCTATAGTACCTTTTTAAAGAACGTTTTATACATTACAAAGGTTTTTATGCATGCAAATTAAAGCATATTAATTTAAAAATGTTTGTGATCAGAGAGCATACTATTCACCTGATATTGTACTGGTTTAAAGTTGCTATTTTCATCATGCTTCTATAATACATTTTATCTTCTAAAGCTGCCGCGTGCACTTACTACAAAAAATGGTACCAAGGCAGTATAAAATGCTCTTTTTTTTTAATCAACTAGATTTTCTGTTATTCTGTTATTTATATTTAAACATTCAACATTTGTATTACTCTACACAAGACATTTGAAATTGTAATAGTCTTTTATTTTGACCCTAGAAATGCACCTTTACTTCACACTCCCAAAATTACATATTTAAAGTTTCCATCAATTTCATCCTATATTCCCTTGTGGAATAAACTGTCATTTCTTCACGAGAATCAAATTCCATAGTCTGATTGCTGTTTGAGTTAAAAAGGTGCTTGTTAGCTGTTACTGATCTGAATCGTGCCTTTTGCAGCACCTCCGCATGTCCACTGACCCTACACAAATATTCACAAGAGGTTATTTTTGTTAAGGTTTAAAATGATTTTGTTTGAATAAAGATCTTTTGAGTAAAAGAAGGGTCACTTGTGCTTAAATTCAGCATCAGCAGACATACGGTAATTTACCTCATAAGTGTAATCAAACAGTGAAACCAGACACTTGACCCCATCCATACATTTCAATACATACTTCAAAATATAGAACTATTCTGTTGGTCTAAGAAAAAAGATTTTGACTAGATAAGCTAAAGATTATTGATATTGGTATTTTAAAAAAATTTCAGATATATTAAATCGGTCAATGCAGGTATTTTTTAATCTGGGATATTACTTTCTGTTTGTCCCTTTCAAATCTTGGATTCAATCTAGTTATTCATGTTCACTATTTTTATTTAGTAATACATTCATGGTAGTAGGTCATTGAAATTTATAAACTAACCCTTTTAGCTTGTTATATCCATAAGGAGTATATTTACAGGTTTGTGTTTTGACCTTAAGTAAACAAAAATGGAAGCATGTAGTAGAATGTATTAATAACTACATACAGGGTAAAGGAGAACTATTTCATCAGATTTGTGACAGTAACAATACTTCTAATGGAAGAGTAAAATAAAACAATATATTTACAATAATAGCAATAGAGAACAAAAATAAAAAAATAAAAAATCATTGCTACCTCTAGATAGAATATTTATTCTATCTAGCAAACGGTATTTCAGTAAAAAAATGTCCAATAATATTTTTTAATATATAATATTTTTATAAAGCAATATATATATATATATATACTAGCGACTTGCCCGTCAAAAATGACGGCAATAAAAACTGAAACCTGGCAATGCTGTTTGCCACACAATGTAAGCCTCTCCCCCTCTACTTTACTGGCCTTGTGATGAGCGCCTTTGGCGCTCATCACAGGCCTTGCAATGAGCCCCTTTGGAGCTCATTGCGAATCTCTCTCCCCTCTGTCTACTTCCTCCCTCGTGTCTTATTTCCCCCCTCCTCTCCCTCCCTTGTGTCTCCTTCCACCTCGTCTACCTCCTTTGTATCTCCTGCCCCCCTGTGTTTTTTACCTCCCTCTCCCTCCCGTGTCTCTAAACCCCTCCCCTGTGTCTCTTTCCCCCTTCTCCCTCCCATGCATCTCTTCCCCCCCCCCCTGTGTCTCCCCCAACCCTCCCCTGTGTCTGTTCCCCCCTGGCCTGTGTCTCTTTCCCCCTCCCCCTGTGTCTGTTACGGCCTTCCTCGTGTCTCCATTTCCCTCCCTTGTGTATCTTCCCTCCTGCACTCTCTCCCCTGTGTCTCTTCCCCCTCCTCTCACTCCCCTGTGTCTCTTCCCCCTCCTCTTTCTGTGCCTCTTTCTCCCTGTCTCTTCCCCCTCACCCTCTGTGTCTCTCCCCACTCTGTGTCTTCCACCCTCTCCCTCTGTGCCTCTTCCCCCGCCTCTCTCTGTGTGTCTCGCCACTGTGTCTCTTCACCCCTTCCTCTGTCCCCCCCCCCCTCTGTGCCTCTTTCCCCCTCTCTCTGTACCTCTTCCCCCCCTTCCCTCTGTGTCTCTTCCCCCCTCTCCCTCTGTGCCTCTTCCCCCCTCTCCCTCTGTGCCTGTTCCCCCCCTGGCCTGTGTCTCTTTCCCCCTTCCCCCTGTGTCTGTTCCCCTCTCCCCTCCCCCATTTCCCTCCCATGTGTATCTTCCCCCTGTTCTCCCTCCCGTGTGTCTTTTCCCCCTCCTCTACCTCCCCTGTGTCTCTTTCCCACATATCCCTCTGTGTCTCTCCCCCCTCCCTCTGTGTCTCTTCCCCACTCTCCCTCTGTGCCTCTTCCCCACTCTCCCTCTGTGCCGTGCCTCTCCCCCCCCCCTCTTCCCCACTCTCCCTCTTCCCCACTCTCCCTCTGTGTGTGCCTCTCCCCCCCCCCCCCTTAAAGGACCCGTTATAAAAAAATAAAAATATACACTTTCACCCTGTCACTCATGGGGGTCAATACAGACCCCCATAAACCCTGAATTAACACTGTCATTCATGGGGGTCAATATAGACACCCATAAGCCCTTCATTAACCCTGTCACTCATGGGGGTCAATACAGACCCCCATAAGCCCTTCATTAACCCTGTCACTCATGGGGGTCAATACAGACCCCCATAAGCACTTCATTAACTGTGTCACTCATGGGGGTAAATACAGACCCCCATAAGCACTTCTTTAAGCACTTCATTAACCACCTCACTCATGGGGGTCAATATAGACCGCCATAAGCCCTTCATTAACCCTGTCACTCATGGGGGTCAATACAGACCCCCATAAACCCCTAATTAACCCTGTCACTCATGGGGGTCAATACAGCCCCACATAAGCGCTTAATTAACCCCCTCACTCATGGGGGTCAATACAGACCCCCATAAAATGCTAATTAACCCTGTCACTCATGGGGGACCATACAGACCCTCATAAGCCTCTATTTAACCCCATCAGTCCCATAAGGGTATATTAAGAACATTATGGGCCTGTTACAACCCAACATTTACCACATAAGTGCCAAGACGGTCCTCAAGGACCATCATGACACTAAGTATAAACACTACACTGCACTATACCCCCCTAATAAAACATTATATATCAACTAAACACCCTCTACACTAACCTATTAACACCTACACTACCTACCTACACTACCTACCTACCCACTAATAACCCCCACCACTCTAATTACAGAAAATAAAAAAGTCTAAAGTTACAAAAAATAAAAAATCTACATTACAGAAAATAAAAAAAACCTAATTCACAAAAAATAAAAAAAGGAACATTACCGAAAATAAAAAAACACATTACAACCCCCCACTACAGAAAAAATAATAATTACACACCTGAAAAGGAAATACATATAATACATACAATACATTACATACAATATAATACAATACAATACAATACAATATACATACATACAATACACACAATACAATTAAATACAATACAATACAATACACCCCTATCTAATATACATCCCCCAATCTATCTAAATACCATAATCTAAGATACATCCTATCTATCTAATATACATCACACAATCTATCTAAATAAATAACACAATCTAATATACAATACTTGCTATGCTATCTATATAAAACACATACCCCTAGCTAACATACAATACATGCTATCTATATATAAAATAATCTAATTCTAAGCTAAAATAAAATAATTAAGACCACTTACCTTTGCAGATGTCCATTCAGATCAGCCATTTAGGGGGGAAAAAAATAAAAAAATAGTGCAACACATTTACAGTAAATAAATAAACATTCTGAACATTCTAAATATTATACTCACCTTTCCGGCATGTCCCGTTCTTATTCTTTCACCCTTCTCCGGCGCGGCACCTGTTAAAAAAAACATAACATTAATACACATACATAAACATAAAAACAAAATAAAATAAGCATAATCTACATTGTACTTACCTCCCCGCGATGTCTCCGGCCTCCTGCTCCTCTTCTGCCCCGCCATGTAAAAAAAAAAAAAGTACTCACACCCGCACTCGGAGGCTACGGAGACTTTTCCGGAAGAAAATAGGCATTGGCGCCTTCTGATTGGTTGAAAACGCTGTCTATCAAATTCACCCAATCAAGAGGTGCCAATGTGTGAGCCAATCAGAAAGGGATACACCCTAAAATCCCACTCTGATTGGATAATGCACCTGTCAATCTTTATTTAAACCAATCACAAGGCGCAGATGCCTTCAGCCAATCACAGTGGAATACACCCCCACAGGGTGATTGGCTGGAGGCATCTGCACATTCTGATTGGTTGCACTGACAATAGCCAACCACAATGGAATACACCCCCACGTACTGATTGGTGAAGGCATTTGCGCCTTCTCATTGGCTATTGTCAATGTCAATCAGTATTACAGCCAATGGGAAGGCGCAGATATCTTCACCAATAAGTACGTGGGGGTTTATCCCATTGTGATTCGCTGATGGCAATAAAGCCTTCGGATTGGTTCAAATAAAGATTGACAGGTGCGTTATCCAATCAGTGTGGGATTTTGGGGTGTATCCCTTTCTCATTGGTTCCCAATTGGCGTCATCTCATTGGCTGAATTTTATAGACAGCGTTTTCAGCCAATCAGAAGCCGCCATTGCCAATTTTATTCTGGAACACTCCGTAGGAAGCTCATTAGCGTCGGGGACATCCGCCAGGGCGAATGTGTGTTTTTTTTTTTTTTGAAAATGCGCAGACGCTTCTGGGGCAGAACACGAGGAGTCCGGAGACATCGCGGGGAGGCTAGTACAATGTCGATTTTACTTGGTTTCATGTTTATGTATGTGTGCTAATGTAATGTTTTTTTTTTTAACAGGGGCCGCGCCGCAGAAGCAAAGATGGAGGACGTGACATGCTGGAAAGGTGATTTTTGAAAATGCGCGGATGCTTCCGGGGCAGAACACGAGGAGTCCGGAGACATCGCGGGGAGGCTAGTACAATGTAGATTTTACTTGGTTTCATGTTTATGTATGTGTGCTAATGTAATGTTTTTTTTTTAACAGGGGCCGCGCCGCAGAAGCAAAGATGGAGGACGTGACATGCTGGAAAGGTGAGTAGAATATTTAGAATATTTAGAATGTTTATTTATTTTATGTAAACGTGTTGTATTAATTTTTTTAATCTTTTTTACCCTAGGTTGGTGATCTGAAGAAACATCTCAAAGGTAAGTGGTCTTAATTATTTTATTGTAGCTTAGAATTAGGGTTGCTATATAGAGATAGCATGTACTGTATATTAGATAGATTGGGGGATGTATAGTACATAGATAGTATTTATTGTATATTAGATAGATTGGGGGATGTATAGTACATAGATAGTATTTATTATATATTAGATAGATAGGGGGATGTATATTAGATAGGTGGATGTATATTAGATGGGTGTATTGTATTGTATTTAATTGTATTGTATTATATTGTATTTAATTGTATTGTATTTAATTTTATTGTATTGTATGTATTATATGTATTTCCTTTTCAGGTGCGTAATTTTTTTTTCTGTAGTGGGGGGGGGGGGGGGGTTGTAATGTATTTTTTTTATTTTTGGTGATTTTAGGTTTTTTTATTTTATGTAATGTAGATCTTTGATTTTTGATGACTTTAGTTTTTTTGATTTCTGTAATTACAGTGGTGGGGAGGGGGTTATTAGGGGGTAGGTAGGTAGTGTAGGTGTTAATAGGTTAGTGTAGAGGGTGTTTAGTTGATATTTAATGTTTTATTGGGGGGGTATAGTGCAGTGTAGTGTTTATACTTAGTGTCATGATGGTCCTTGAGGACCGTCATGGCACTTATGTGGTTAATGTTGGGTTGTAACAGGCCCATAATGGTCTTAATATACCCTTATGGGACTGATGGGGTTAAATAGAGGGTTATGGGGGTCTGGATAGACCCCCATAAGTGACCGGGTTAAAATGGTGTAGTGCTTACACTTTGGGTCATGAGGGTCCTGGATGACCCTCATGGCACTTATTGTGTTATTACATGCGTTCATTAGTGTGTTAGAGGGGTCAATATAGTTGAGGCACACAGTACACTCACATTGTGTGGCAAACAGCATTTCAACACTTTCTTTTATTGACCGTCATTTTTTGTCGGGCAAGTCACTCGTATATATATAAAACACAATCTTTACATTTTGAGCTTTTATTTGCAATATTTTTTTGCTACAGGTCTCCATTTTCTTTTTCTCATCTAATTCTACAAATTGAGATTGTATCATCATCTTACGTTAGCTTGTTTTTTTATTTTTATTATTCTTTATAAAACTATATATTTTTATATGCAGTGTATTATAGTTGCCCTTTAAAAGGATGAGTAGCTCTACCCTGGATTGTTCTTCAGGGTCCTAGATCCAAGGTTGAAACCTAAAGTAAAAATTATGTTTGTTTTTCTGAAAATTAATTGCTTTTTGGTTTTGGTTTTGGTATTTCCACTTAGAATAAATTATTGATTTTACACTAAACTATCCTTTGCACAGGGAATTATCACTCATATGATGTTGAGAGTATTTCAGTCACTAGACTATTAAGATTTATTTTCTTGCAAGTAAACTGCATTGGTGTCTCATGACTATGATATAATACTATTAACACCACCCTGTCAAACTATGATCATCACAGTGAATTGTGTCCTAAGTGTCTCCCTTTTTTAAGTTTATATATAAGTTGAGCTTATTTAAAGCCAAACAGTTATACCACTAAAAAGTTTGAAAATTAAACAATATAGCAGGCATAACAGAACCTTTCATTGTGACATATTTTCTTACATATAATCCAAAACCATATTAACAAAAATAAACTGGAAAGTTGGAAAGTGAAACAAGTTGCTTTTAAACATTTGGAATCATAGTAATTTTAAAGAGAATGGGTTTACCTGATTATTTAAGTTTTATGATGAACTTTCTTCAGTAACATTAGATGCTTTTCAGTAGGAGCCTATCTAGTTAAAAACTTTTATCAATGTGGACCTCTTCCATGAAGATTGGTGTATTGGTACAAAATGTACCACAGACCCACAGATTAAAATGCACACAAACATTAGCCATAGTTATGCATAAATGAAAACATACCATACATGTAGTATCAGAATCTAGATTGTATTGTATAAATATGAAGCATTTAATGAAAATAAAATCCTCACTTAATGACTCATGGAAAAACATATCAAGATGAGATCATATTTATCTCATACCTAGCTCTTACATGACGACATAGAAACATATACAGTGGGTGAAAAAAGTATTTGATCCCCCTGCTGATTTTGAATATTTGTCCACAGACAAAAAAATGATTAGTCTATAATTTTAATGGTAGGTGTATTTTAACAGTAAGAGACAGAATAACAAAACAAACAAAAAAAAGAAATATGCATGTAAAAAACTTTATAAATTGATTTGCAGGTCAATGAGTGAAATAAGTATTTAACCCCTTCGACTTAGTACTTGGTGGCAAAACCCTTGTTGGCAATCACAGAGGTCAGATGTTTCTTGTAGTTGGCCACCAGGTTTGCACACATCGCAGGAGGGATTTTTTCCCACTCCTCTTTGCAGTTCCTCTCCAAGTCATTAAGGTTTCGAGGCTGATGTTTAGCAACTCCAACCTTCAGCTCCCTCCACAGATTTTCTATGGGATTAAGGTCTGGAGATGAAGGCCACTCCGGGACCTTAATGTGCTTCTTCTAGAGCGACTTCTTTGTTGCCTTGGTTTGTGTTTTGGGTCATTGTCAATGCCCTGGCTGAGGGAAGGAGGTTCTCACCCAAGATTTGACGGTACATGGCCCCGTCCATTGTCCCTTTGAGTTGTCCTGTCCCCTTAGCAGAAAAACACCCCCAAAGCATAATGTTTTCACCTCCATGTTTGACAGTAGGGATGGTGTTCTTAGGGTTATAGGCAGCATTCCTCCTCCTCCAAACACGGCGAGTTGAGTTGATGCCAAAGACCTCGATTTTGGTCTCCTCTGACCACAACACTTTCACCCAGTTCTCCTCTGAATTATTCAGATGTTCATTGGCGAACTTTAGATGTGCTTTCTTGAGCAGGGGGACCTTGCGTCACGGAAGAATTTCAGTCCTTCACGGCGTAGTGTGTTACCAATTGTTTTCTTGGTGACTATGGTCCCAGCTGCCTTGAGATAATTAACAAGATCCTCCTGTGTAGTTCTGCGCTGATTCCTCACTGTTCTCATGATCATTAAACTCCACGAGGTGAGATCTTGCATGGATCATCAGACCGAGGGAGACTGACAGTTATTTTGTGTTTCTTCCATTTGCGAATAATCGCACCAACTGTTGGCGATTGTCTTGTAGCCCATTCCAGCTTTGTGTAGGTCTACAATCTTGTCACTGACATCATTGGACAGCTCTTTGATCTTGGCCATGGTGGAGAGTTTGGAATCTGATTGATTGATTTTGTGGACAGGTATATTTTATACAGGTAACAAATTGAGATAGGAGCACTCCCTTTAAGAGAGTGCTCCTAATGTCAGCTCGTTACCTGTATAAAAGACACCTGGGAGCCAGAAATCTTGTTATGGTGGTGTATTACCATTAGTGTTTTTTACACTGCAATAAGATTGGTTTTGTGGACTATCACAAATTTTGAATATGTATTTACTTCATGCTAATATTCCCTTTCTATTTGCACTACCAATACAGTGGGGGGGAGTATTTGATCCCCTGCTGATTTTGAACGTTTGTCCATTGACAAAGAAATGCTCAGTCTATAATTTTAATGGTAGGTGTATTTTAACAGTGAGAGACAGAATAAAAAATAAAAAAAATACTAATTTCCTTCACTGACCTGCAAATCAATTTATAACTTTTCTGACATGAGTTTTTCTTGTTTTTTTTTTTTTTGTGATTTTTCTCTCACTGTCAAAAAACACCTACCATTAAAATTATAGACTGATCATTTCTTTGTCAGTGGACAAACGTTCAAAATCAGCAGGGGATCAAATACTCCCCCCCACCCCACTGTATTGGTAATACAAATAGAAATAGCAAGAAGTAAATACATATTCAAAATGTGTGATAGTCCACAAAACCAATCTGATTGCAGTGTAAAAAACACTAATGGTAATACACCACCATAATTGGTGGGGAAGTGACAAAATTAAAGTATACTGGGAAATATACTGAAAATTTTCATAAATGTGATACAAACGCAGGAGTCACTATTATTCCTATTAAAAGGGACATGAAAGGTTTCTGGATTTCACTAGGAATATAATACCTGATGTAATTTTATCTTACTCTTGCATTATAAAATGAATATCATATCTTATCTTGTATTATCCTGTATCACGTTGAAGACTTTCAGGTGAAAAAAATGACAAAATCTGTGCAATATTAATAAAAAAAGATTATAGTTAATCTGTACGATGGAAGGTCAAAAAAATTCTAAATTTTGATCATATTTTCCATATTAATGCTGTATTAATTTGTAATATAAATAGTTCAACCTTCTTCCAGGTGAGTGTAAAAAACAATACTTTATTTTAAAGAAGAAAAAAGACACACAACTCTCTGGACAGAACCACCCTCAAATATACCACCATAGGAAAGTAGTCAAATCTGAATCAGAAAATAATTTGATGATTATTAAAATACTAGCGACTTGCCCGTCAAAAATGACAGGGCAATAAAATTGTAAGGCAGGTAATGCTGTTGGCCACAGACATTAATTTTTTTGGTGGTCTGAGATCCTTCGGCGCTCATTGCAAGGCTCTTGGTTGTTGTACTTTTTTTTTTCGTTTTCGTTTTTTTCGGCGACCATTTGTTCTCTTGCTTAGGGGATTTTCGTGTGTCTAAACTCACTTGAATTGAGGTGTAACTTCACTTGCAGAGGTCCTGGGTGCCCCGCCCTTCTTTCTGTGGGTAAGCTTTTTATGTCAGATACAAATCGTTATGTCAAGAAAGTCTAGAGACTTGATATCAGCATGACATGTTAGTTTTAGGTTCAAGTTGGTAGCGTTAGGGATTTCAATGAATTCCTTCAGATCACTCATGTTACCATCCCAAATAATAAGTATATCATTGATGTATCTGACCCATAAAGTAATCAGGTCAGTTAATCGTATATTATCATCGATAAATACTCTCTTCCTGTCCCACCAGCCAAGATAGATATTAGTGTATGTGAAGGCGCATGCCATTCTCATAGCTGTTCCTCTTTTCATTACTTGCATCATCCATTGGTTTTAAGAAAAAGCATTTGATCAGTAGCTTACATGCAAACAGATATACATCTCTGATAATATCACACACATTCTTTTATTTTATCAGGAGAGAAAGATAATCTTTTTTAAGGATATCTATCTGTATTTCAGTAATTTGTCTTGAGGATAAATTGATAATTGTAAGATCATCTGATTTTACCATCTTGGCCACCTGGGCCATCATTGTCTGCTCGATATCTCTTTGTTCCTTCTGTAGCCCTATTTTTGAGGATCTCGCCCCTATCTGGTTGGAACCTCCTTCTGTATTCTAAAAAATGAGGAGGTAAACTCGTATTGACTTCTGATCTATCTGTCTTAACTTCTTCATCCTCCGTAGCTGATGTTTCAGGGTCTGAGGATTATGAGGTAGTTGGTCTCCCATATTCTGGTCTATTCCTCAGATATCTTATTTTATTATTGTTATGACTTCAATTGTATACACACAATCGTCAGACCCAGAAACATCAGCTATGGAGTACAGAAGGAGGTTTCAACCAGAGAGAGGCGCCTGAAAACTGATCCAAGACTAAATATTTTAGTTGGAGATAAAATTAAAACTGGATGGTGAAGATGTAAAAGATCTTATAGTGAAAGGTCACTTACTGGTTGACTCCCGAATGGCACCTATCCTTGTGGACACTGCAGTTGTTGTCAATTCATGGTTAAAAATCCAGAATTAAGAAATAGAATGACAAATCAGATCAAATTGACAGGCTTTTACACTTGTAATAGCCAAGGAGTAATATATCACCTGGGATGCCCTTGCAAATTAAAATACGTGGGAATTACCACTAGGGAAATACGCCAGGGAGTATGTGAACATGTTAGTAACATACAAAATAGTAACAACGATAAGATCAAAAGCAACACCCAAACATCAGTTGCAAGACACTTAAAAAAAAAAAAAAAACATAAATTCATACCATTGATCAAATATTGGATTTAGCAAAAAGTTAATTTTGGAAAAAGAAAAGGTGATATCGAACTGGAGCTTCTAAAGGCGGAGACCAACTAGATAACATCACTCAATACGATGACACCCAAGGGATTGAATGAACAGCATAACTTTATGGTATGCTTAGGAAAAACTTCTTTCAGAACTAGTGTACCCCTTTTTTGGCTCTTGCCTCTTGGGTCTCCTTCATTGATCTTCATATGATAAAGTAATTTAATAATTGTTGAGATGAGACAACAATAATTGATAATTATTTATCATCTAATAACGAACAGTTGCAAATAGTGTAAAGTAATTCATTAATTGTGGTGTGATTCTGATAAGATTCATATGTGTGTGCATCAAACAGTGATATCAATATTTACAACCTACAAAATTAATGTGCAAAGAAGAATGGTATAGTTAAGTCAGATCTATTTCAAATACATGTATACCCCGCTTAAAGCTACAGCTTTTAGAGCTGATTCACTATAGAGCTGTTTTTCCTGTCAGACCCCTTTTAATGCTCTGATTCTCTATAGCATTGCCCTGCTTTAAATCTGTTTTTGCCTGCGGGGCCCGTTTTAATGCACTGATTTGCTATAACACTGTTTTGTTTTGTTTTTTCAAAGAAAACAGAATCTAGATGACCCAGAAGCTTCATTATCAATAATTTTAATTTTATATTTCTGCTAATGTTCAGTTTGTGTTAGTGTTAGGTTTGCTGTTTCTTTGAAGTTCAAATAAAACCAAAACATTTTTAATTTTTATTAAAATTGTGTGTTTTTTTCTTGAGTTCCCCTATCCCTATCTTCCCATGTTAAACTGCCGCGTTTAGAGCTGTTTCACATAGCACTCCTATTGCTTGGAACCTATCTGCAGCATTAAATGAGGTATTCCTGTATGCCGTTACTATTTGGACATATGAATACTGATTATAGTTATCCTTTGATTAATATATAAATAATATATGGCATTCTTGAAGTATATATAAAGAAGTTGAGTATTTACACTTTAATTGTTGAATTAAAATGGAGATGTATTGAAATCTTTTGAATTATTGTTGGTTAAATGTTTAAGGTTTTCTATAATGAAATATATAATACGTTTCCACTCACAAAGTGACACCAATATTCATTCAATGGCGAGGGCTGGGCCGGAAAAGAGTTAATGCGTCAGACTATCTGACGGTAGGATGGTTGGGAGACTCTGAGGAACGGCGCCCTACACCCTAGATGCCTCTACTATTCCCCAGTTTACCAGGGTATGTTGGTTCCGTTCTGCAGTAGAGAGGACTTCTAGCCTCTAGCTTTAAGCCTCTACAGGCCTTGACAACGCTAAATGGGAGAGCACAGATGGAGCATCAGCACAGCGGAATTCCTGCAAGAGCATGGAGAGGTACAGCTCCCTGCCACCTGCGAGCCAGCTGTCAGGTGTGGAGCGGCGTGGACACCTGCAGCAAAGGGGGTGGTGAGAGCTGAGCTACCGGAGATCAAAGATCAATTAGACGGTTAAGAGTACAAGCGCTGCGCTCTACAAGACAACTACATCGCTAGAGGGAAAGACTGTGTTGTAGGTTTTCCTCCCCAGGTAATCCCCGATCCACTGTGACGCCAACAAATCAAGCAAAGTCTGGGAGACCGAGGAGGAGATGATGCAAGTCCACTAAGAAAGATAAGTGCCCTCTTTTTCTTTCTCATACTTTCTGGGCCAAAAGCCATAATATATGCACCAACACAACTCATTAAAAGACACACAATAAGTTAAGGGGGGAATGTGGAGGTGAAAGGGCTGATCTGCCCTCACAAGACTGTTTCTTTAAAAGCCTGCATATGTAAATAGGAAAAGAAAAAAAAAGAGAAAAGAAGGGTAATATTGTCAGCTACAACATTCTCTTAGAGACAAAGTGCAAGTTATACAGTATATGCTGAACTGATTTGCCGGCAGCCAATATCTCAAAAGCTAGCTATCATTGATAGCAACTTGATATAAGTAACAAACAAAACTTTTTGTCCTAAGAGCATTAATATTTAATCAAGTAAGCCAATCATATTTTGGAGGTGATAATGTTGATCGTATTGACGGGCTATCAAGGGTAGCATTTAAATCATTGTATTAAAAGTAACATATAAGCCTTTCTAATAGAACTATATATCTAATTAAGAATTCTCAAGATTGGTTAATATAACAATTCTGTGGCTCTATAAAGAAAATGTCCAATAGGAGGGCAAATATGTCCACTAAATCAAAGATAAAAGAAAAGAACAGCGATGGAACAAAAAAATCTTCTCCCCTAAAAATAAACCTGGAGCTTTAGAAATCGCTCAAAGCAAGGCCTTATTAATAGATCAAACTGCTAATCAATCTTTGGATATGCTTTCTCAATCTTCTTTTGAAAGAACAATCTCACCGCAAGAAGATGAAGTACTAACTTGCTCCAAAATGAGGGAAATTTTTAATGAATTCCAAATGAATTTTACATCCGAGATATCTAAACAAATAACATCTAATACAAACTCTATTTTGGATGTGCATTCCAAACTTGAAAGTTTAAAGAACAAATGTGACAAACTAATCACTGATAACAATGCTTTGATAAAATATTCCTCAACATTGGAAAAAAGAATTTAAAAAAAGGATGTAATCTAGGGGATCACTCCATAAAAAATAATCTATGTGTCAGGGGTATCCCTGAAAATATCCAAGGAAGTGATTTAAATTCATATGTTGAAACTTTGTTCCAGAGCTTAGCCCCTAATTTCTCAAATGAAGAAAAAAAAATGGATGCCATATACAGACTTCCATTTCCAAAGAAATTGGAATCGGTAACAACAAGAAATGTTATCATAAGACTACACTATTTACCTTTCAAAGAAGCTATAATCAAAGCCACTTATAGCAAGAAAAACTTGGACACTCCATGCGAAAAAAAAAAAAATATTCTCTGACATCTCAACACAAACTTTAGCTAAGAGAAAAGAATATTCTACAACTACACTGCTTCTGAGACAAGAGGAACTAAAATATAAATGGAAATATGCAAGTGGCCTCGTGATCTGGAAGGACTCTATGTGACATACTGTTAATACAGTTCACGAGGGACTTAAGCTGTTTCAGTGCTGGAATTTAAAATTGTGGAAAATGAGTATCTCTGACATAAAACCTCAGTTAGCTCTGAAATCTCCAGAATGGCAAATGGTTAATTGATTTATTGATGGAAAGTAGGCAGTAGAACAAGGCAGCAAACCAGAGCCACAGCATTGTGGATAAACTGAGAATTTACGGGAATAAAGTCAAGCAGAAAGGGCTATAAAGAAAAAAAGAAAAGGAAAAAAAAATTAGATAAAAAATGTAAAATACTGGGTGAAAGGTTGTCTCAATGAGAATTAGCTAGCGAAAAAAAATAATTAAACAGAGTAGCCCACATTAGCACTAACACTAAGAGCCTCGTGGCCATAGTCAAAAGAATGCACAATTTGATTACACTTAAGATCCACAGATCCTTTTAGGGTTATATAAACACAGCATGAAAAGATGCCTCAAATTTGATGAGTAGCTCACAAAAAAATTCACTGTTATTTAGAGCTCAGTTAATATAAAGGCAAATAAGTTTTGCAAAAAATTTATAATTCACAAATTTTCAAATAAGATTTTACTATAATTGAGTCCTATGAACTCTCACAGATTCACTCAAGGAAAAGTAGAGATAATACTAAATATAATAGACTTGTTCACTTAATTTGGTTTTAATTGGTTAAAAAGTAAATTCACAGAAAGCCAATAGTCCCAAATACAGTCTGCTTTAGTCTTTCCAATAGAAGTAGGACATTTGTATCTATTAGCCTATATATATTTGGTCCAAAGATAAACAGATACTTTTTAGCATACAATAAATATACAATAGAACAAAAAATAGGAAAGGTAAGAAAAATAAATAAGAAGTAGAAATCTTTCACACTTAAAATTAAAGGACCTCTAGGTTGCTGCCTGATGTGTACATAGAGTATTTCTGTGCTGTTTACTCAGTTCTCCCAACCAAAATGTAAATTCATATTTTTTTCAGCATTTCGCTACATCGGAATAACAGCCCTGTTGAATCCAGAGGAGATCTGGAAGTAACTCTCCTTTGGAAAATAAATGATTGTATGTATGTGTTGTGTCTGTTTTTGTCTACCAGATCAAAGAGGTTCCTATTAGAGGATCATCAATTTCCATATGTTTCCCCCTGAAAGTGAGATAAAACTCCATACTATGCTTCAATACACAAGATTTCTAGTCGTAAACATAACTACATTCTATAAGCTCAATGGGTTTTAAAATTATTTTTCCATAACATAAATGGATTAAATTGCCCCACAAAAAGAAAAATAGCATTTTCATATTATAGAAAATGTAAGGCAGACATCCTCTGCCTTGAGGCTACGGACCTAAAGGAGGATTTTGTTCATTACATGAATAATAGCAACTTTAATATGAGGATTAATGAAACGTATAATAACAAATCTAGAGGAGTCTCAATTTTCTTCAATAATAGACTAAATATTCAAGAAGAGTTTTCTAAGATTGACCCCAAAGGGAGATATATAATTTGGATAGGTGCTACAAATGGCAGAATGATAACATTAGTAAATCTCTACCTGTCAAATAATAAACAGATATCTTATCTTAGAAAATTGATGAAAGATCTTCAAAAACTGAGAGGAGGATATATATACATATGTGGAGACTTTAATATGGTCCTAGATCCAACAAAAGATAGAGTGGGTATATTAAAAACAAAGACAGAATTTCAAGTAGCTAAAATTTCAAATTAATTCTCAAGAATAATTCATAATTTTGATCTATTAGATTCATGGAGGTTACTACACCTGTCTGAGAGGGATTATACTTATTCTTATCTGACCGGTTTAGCTCATACTCCAGACTTGATTATGCTTTTGTAGATTTTTATTCACAAAGATTAGTTAAAGAAGTACAAATTAATAATACAGTATGGTCAGACCACTCAATGCTTAGCTTAGAAATAAATTAATTTACGGATTAGCGAACAAGAAAAAAATGTCCAATAGATCCATCACTATTTAAAGATCAGACTTATATCAAAATTAAAGGAAGATATAACCCAATTCTTTAGCGCAAATATAAATTCGGTGAAGTCCCCATCAGTCCTTTGGTGTGTTTACAAATCCTTTGTCCAAGGCTGTTAATCTTTTGAACAGCAGAGCTAAAAAGAACAAGAGGGAAACCCCTAAGGCTACCATATATTGATCTAGAAAAACTTTAGTCTCAAAACAAGACCCAGACAAATAAAGAGAATCAGAAATGAATCAATTGTTTAACTCAGCAGATAAAAAAAAATATTACCACTACAGGTTGATAATCTCCAATAAAAATATCAGAATTCTCAGTTCATTCTGGGCAATAAAACGGGGACATTTCTGTCCAACAAGTAAAAAAAAAAAAAAAAGAATCAAAATAGAGTCCTGAGGCTAAAAGGCCTAGATAACAACATATATTCCCATCCAGATAAAATCGGTAGAATTTTTATAGATTTCTACAAGTCACTATATAATTTAGATCAGGATCCATTATTTGTGAAACCTGACTTAGCTGAGATCAAAGATGTTCTAAGTAAAATAAAACTGCCCACAATAACATCTGAAGAACTAACAATTTTGAATGAGGAATTTAGCAACAATGAAATAACGGAAGTCATAAAAAACGTGGAAAAAAAAAACAAAGCCCCAGGGCCAGATGGCTATGACCAATTATATTACCAAATATTCTGCAAAAAGATATGTGACCATCTACAGTCTATGTACAATGAGATAAAAAATTCAGGTAAATTAAGGTCTGAATTGTCCGAGGCCAAAATAATAAACATTCTAAAACAAGGTCAAAATCCAGAACATTGCATAAATTACTGTCCAATTTTTTAATCAATATAGACATAAAAATGTATGCCAAGATATTGGCAAAAAGACTAAACCAATTGATCCCCAAATTAATTCACCTGGACCAATCAGATTTTGTGAAAGGACGACAAGCCTTGGACAATACAAGGCCTCTTGTTAACATAATGTAGTTTGTGAAGAGAAAAGATTTTGCCATACTGATCTTGTCTCACAAAGCCGAATAGGCATTTGACAGGGTCAGTTGTGATTTCTTAGAGAAAGTCCTGGAGAAATTTGGAATGGGCGATTTTGCTTCTAAAGCCATTAAAGCACTCTACATTAATCCAACAGCTTTTATTACTGGCCCAGGTTTTGGATCACAGAAGTTTACCATCAGTAATGGTACTCGTCAGGTCTGCCCCTATCCCCTCTTTATCTTATTTATGCAGCCGCTTGCTGCTACTTTAAGAGAGAATGAGGAGATTAGAGGAGTGGGGATAGTATTGTATTAGATCATGCTTTTCACGGGCGACATTCTGTTAACATTGACTAACCCTCTGAACTTATGTGCTACCTTACACCAAATCCTGCATGAATTTGGAAGATATTCTTTTTTCAAAATTAATATCTTAAAAACAGACATAATACATAGAAGAATACATTTGGAATCTAAGTCAAAACTAGAGAAACAATATATCTATAATTGGAAATTATAAATCCATAGAATATCTAGGAATAACATTTTCTTTCCATTCAAAGAATGTGACTAAAGACAACTTAAACCCCCTGTTAAATAAAATTAAGCTAACAACAAATTATTGGAAATCATTAAACATCTATTGGTCAGCAAGAATTGCCGCTATAAATATGTGTATCATTCCAAAGTGAACTTACCTCTTCAGATGTGTTCCAGAAAGGGTTCCTAATACCACTCTAAAACGAATTCAATCCGTGCTAGACAGGTTCATCTATCTGGGCAAAAAAGCAAGAATTAAGAAAGATATAACTAGTAGGACATTTGAAAAGGGCTGTTAGGGATGCTACAAATAAAAAAACATTCTTGACAACATTATAATTACAAATTTGATTGTTCTGAATTTCCAACACAACAAAGCCATTTAGAAATAAATCAAACAATATTTCATGGGAGATATACCAATTCAAACTATCTTATGGATTACCAATATCGATGCAATTCCTCGTAATAATTTACCAGGAGGGTTGAGAGCCATGTTAAAATTCTGGTATAAGATCAGACTTAAAAAACAATTAATTCATTTTCTTCTTTGGCTGCACCCATAGAAATTATTTTCACCAGTGGCAACCAATCTAACTAAGCTCATTGAAAAAATAAGGGGATTATCTTTATAGGTGATTTATATTCAAGAGGAAATCTAATGGACCTGGATGAGTTGCACAACAAATTCAACTTAAATATGACATTGTGGTTAGATTATACCTTGTTAAAAAAGCTTCTATCTCAGTGGAAATTCAAAACAATCAATGAGGATAGAATGTCCAATTTAGAGTCCTTTGTGATCAGAGGAGATGGCTCTAAAATAATCTCCAAATGTAATAAAGATATATCTGATATCATCGCGTTTGTAAAATCAAGCAGCATGGCAAATGGGATGAATCCACCTGGTTCCTTTGTGGAATGAAATAGCTAACACTATTAGCAATAATTGAGAAATGTTGAGGGGGGATCATATAAACAACCCAATGAAAAAGAGCTTAAGTGTTAATTGGCCGATTTGGGATCGGCACATCTCATCATCTCAAGGGATTTAGCGATAATTTGATCTTTCTATATGATACTAATATGGATTTACTGTATGTTTTTTGTATTCTTTCTAATTGGGGGATCCTTTGAGGACCTGGTAGAAATGTTAATGTATGAATGTATGATGTTGATGTATGCATGTATATCATTGTATTTGTCTTTTATAATCTAAAAAATCATTAAATCTTTTATTTATAAAAAAAAAAGTCTGACTGAGTTATTCGCAAATATCAAGGTGTAAATTAAAAATAAACTTGGCCTTGTTTGGCCTTTAATTAAAAAAAAACAAAAAAACACCAATATTTACTTTTTTATTTTTTTTTATTTTTTATTAATATTACGTATAGAATATGTCACATTGGAATATTTTGAATGAAGGGATTTGTGCACATTGTAATAAAATTATTATGTAGATGTATAAGAATAAGGATACTTAATCTTATTTTATATTAGATGTACTAAAATGTATAACTATGTTCCTCAGATATCAAATATCTTAAGAATGTCAATTAAGAAATTGTAACTAATATTAGCATTAGCATTATAAAATCTCAGTATTATTCTAGAGTACTAAGAATAATCCTGTATTTATTGTATCAAGATATAAGAAGTTAATATTGTCCTTTTCATTCATCTTTTCTTAGTATCTTGCACCACTCACTTTCATATTAAGAAATGCTTTGTAATTGAGAAAAGAGAGAAATCAGCAAACAAAGCTTTAATGCTGAAGCCAATTAACATGTGCCCTTTAAAAGCTGGTGCCTTCACCTCCCAATCTAGGCCTCAGAGGAAGCAGAGATGAAGCGTTGCGTCAAGCCGTTGTTTTGGACATGTCCCATTCTGATGATGTCATTGCATCAGATGCTTCCACTTTTACGTTACAAGCAAGGAAACGCTGTTTGTATGCAACTTGACACAGCAATCAATGATAGTTGGATTTGATATTTATATACTTCTTTACAGTGTTTAATGCACCTAAAATATTTTGCCATTTACATTAAGACATTGACTATTAAATTATATGAATTGTAAATAGGATATTTGTGCCTGATTAAATTTAATGCTTTATAGAAAATATGTGCATGTGGGTAGAGTACATACAATATCCTAAGGGGTAAGTGGTGAACTCCCACACAATTTTTTTAAATACATTTTTACAATTTAGGAGCCAGTGGCAGGCTCCAAAGCAATTACAACAGTCTTGTAGGGATACAGATAGAATTTAGACCCACATATCTTTCACCAAAAACACCCTTTTTTTGCACGTGTATAATAAATTTTGCATTCTTGCACTCAATGTCTAACAAGTATGAATTGATGTTTATGAAAATATATATTCCTATGTTTTTTATATGTAATTCTTGTCTATTGTAATATATACTAGACTATTGCACACATTGTGATAATCTCTGTTTACAGGAGATTATCCTTCAGTATATATCAAAATTCAATTGCACTGTTCACACCCTTAGAATTTTTGCACTATAATATTGAGTATAACACTCCTGTCTATAAAAATATATAAAAAGGCATTATGCCAGTCTAATTGACAGTAACAACAGCCAATAAGAAGGCGCAGATGCCTTTAGCCAATCACCCTGTGGGGGTGCATCCCATTGTGATTGGCTGAAGACAATAGTGCCTTCTGATTGGTTTTAAAAAGATTGACAGATCCTTTATTACTGCACTGTTATGTATATTTGTGTATGCCTTTTCTTTGCAGGTGTGTAATTATTTTTTTATTTTTTGTAGTGGAGGATTGTGACGTTTTTTTTTTTTTTTTTGTAGTGTGGGTAATGTTCTTTTTTTGTACCTTAGGTTTTTTATTTTTGGTAACATAGTATTTTTATTTTTGGTAACATAGTTTATTTTTATTTTTTGTACCTTAGTTTTTTTTTATTTTGTGTAATTAGTGTGGTGGGGGTTTAATAGGGGGTTTGGTAGGTAGTGTTAGGTAGGTAGGGGTTGATAGGTTAGGGTAGAGGGGGGTTAGTTTAGATTTAGTGGCTTATTGTGAGGGAGAATAGTGTAGTATAGTGTTTGTACTTACTGTCATGAGGGTCTTAGAGGACCCACATGGCACTTATTGGGTTAAAAATAGGCTTCTCATTGTCCTATGAGGGGCTTCACAGTCCCTTATGGGACTGATAGGGTTAAATAGAGGCTTACGGGGGTCTGTATAGACCCCCATAAGGGATGGTGTTAAATGGAGGCTTATGCGGGACTGTATAGACCCCTATAAGTGATGGGGTTAAATAGAGCTAGATGAGGTTACATAGGCTTACATGAGGTTAACTAGGGCTAGAAGGGGTTAAATAGACCCAGTTGGGGTTAGACTGGTTCAGTAAAGGTTAGATATGCCCAGTAAGGATTAATGGGGTATAGTTAGGGTTAATAGTGTAGTGCTTAGACTTTGTCATTAGGGTCCTGGAGGACCCTCATGGCACTTGCAGGGTTAACCTAGGGGTTAGTAGTGTCCTACAGGGGTCTATATAGACCCCTATTGGACTGAGGGGATGAAATTTAGTCCCATGGGGCTCTGTATAGAGCCCCATGAGTTATAGGGTTAATGTTAGTCTCAAGGGGTCTGTATAGTATATGTATAATATGAGTTATAAGGTTAATTAAGGGCTCGTGGGGCTCTGTATAGAACCCCATGAGTGATGGGGTTCATTTTAGGTGCCTGGGGGGGGGTACCTATAGAAACCCTGCGGCAGGGGTTACTATTTTTAGCGCAGGTCCTTTCAGGTCCTTTACAGTCCTTTAAGGACAGTCAAGGCGGGAAATTGACATTTTTTAAATGTAGCGGGGGCCTGATCGACGCCGCTTTAGGATCCCTTTGCGGGCACTTTTTTGTGCCCGTAGGGATTCTTCCGAGGCACAAGGTTAACCTAATAGATTTATGGCTGCGTGTTACTGCGTAGCTCTCCCGGAGCCTATTCTCAGACATTTTTGGATGTCATCTCGCAAAGGAGGCTGCAAGGGACATATTGTGGAAACGGTTCTCGCAAACAGCAAAAAAAAGATATTTTGCGAGGACCGAGGGAACTACGAGGGCTGATTTAATCGGGTTGTTTATATCCTTCATAGCGTGGTCCTCAGTAGTTTCCCTGATGCACAGGGATTCGCACCATTGGACATAGAGGTAAATATTTAATCTCAAAGGCACTGAGATATATATAATGTAAAAAAATCTTTCAAGGATGCTTCAGTAGGTGCTTGTGTACAACCAAGTGCACATGTATATAAATCTACTTATGATACAAGAGAACTCCGGTCTAAAATATATGATTTAAGAGACAAGTGTTTGTTCTTTATGATGTGACAGAGAAGGTAGATAGCCATTGCTGCCATAATATCCTATAGACTCCCGCTTAGTGACCTTATTCACTGCTCCATACTATGATTATTAATTTGTTTACATGAAATTTACGTTATATACAGTGACGGCAGTGTGTGGAGATAATACTGGCTTTAAACCAGTTATTAACGATCACATTTTTAAGTATATATGTGTCTGTCATGTATTTTTAGCTTTTTCTCTAATAAAAGTTATGTATAAAATAAAAAATAAAAACAATTAACTTCTTATACTATGTATGCCACTAATTATATGTGATTATTTCTCATGAGAAACATACTGTTACCCAAGAGTTAAGCATACTTAGTATTATGTACCACATTTAATACTATTTAAACAGTTTAGGGGAGATTGACTGGTTACAAAGTGCAAGTTTTTTTCTTTTATCTTTTTTCTACTAATCGATTGTGGTTTAACCTCCATAACTGGATATACTTAAAGACAAAATATATATTTTTAAAGCTAAATACTTAAAAATGTAGTAATGAAAATGTAAATATTCAAACAATTACATTTTAAAGTTCTGAATATACAAACCACATTTGCACTTAGAGACGAACTATAGTTATGTAGGTTATCTTGCTAAGACTTGCAAATCATGACTAATCTGACAGAATGTAGGGTACAGAATTATCTACCATTTATACATTTTATAGCTATAAAGTATTTATACTTTATTAAAAGTCAAGTACTGCACAGTACTTGACTTTCATTAAAAAACATACAAATCACAACTGTTGCTTTATTATCAATTTATTAAAATTGTGGCTTTATTTAACATTATATTGCTTATTCTGTTTGTGTGGCAGGTCTATGGTGCGTGAAACATGGAACTGTTCCAAAGAATACCAAACTAATCATAAATGGCTTTATCCCAGTCACCCCACGCCCTAAAAATAACACCATGCTTATGACCTAATACTTTTACTTTCAATAGAACTATTCATAACAATAGCTTAGAAAAATAAACCTGAAGGTGGTTTCTATATTACAACATGGAGTAATTTTCCTCTGTGTAGCTGAAAACTCCATAATGTTTCCCAGTCATGACAGTATTAGGATCTTGAAGTTATTCCTACCATAATCACTTTAATTAGTGTAGACAACAACTTAGTTTTATATGTTTTATTTGAAGAAAAAGTGAAAAGGTTTTCTGTGTGAAATACCACTGAATTCCATCACTGGTTTATTTAAATGTGTGTGTTAATAACAAATGGAGAAAAAAAATGTGGATTTATTTATGGTTTTATTTTTATGATTTACAGAGGTCATACATTGTGTGAGAAGTTGCATGTTTCAGAATTGTTATTTAATGGCACAGCCCTCCAGAGTTAGGTAATTTAATTTCTAGATTTGGATACAGAGGAAAAATTTTGGATCTATGTTTTTGGAGCCCCTGGGCAACGAAGTGGAGGAGCCCCTGTAACTGCATACTCAAAGTGTGCACTCACCCATTTTCTCTTTTCTGTGAGGTTATATCGCTCTCTCGCTGTATGAGGAAATCACAGTAATTTCCCCATAACAGCCATGGCTACTCATACACACAGAGCAATTATATATTACATGCACTTGATGGTGGGCCGTATTATTTATGTATTTCTATGGGAGGGCAGCAAACACATGTTACACCAACACATGTCATGATCACTTGTATCACACATAAAAACTAAGGGGCCTCATTCTATTAACAGCCGTAGGAGATGCGTGGCTGCAAGGACCGGCTCACAGGCTATGTGCCTATTTTATTCCCTTGTGGCCGAGGGCTCCGGCAGGCTTGCGGCCGGCGCCCTATTATCCCTTGGGGCCGCACGCACATCAGGAAAGCCTTTGATCTTACACGTCCGCAAGAGTTTCGGCCGCAAGAAAGCCACGGTTGCTATTCAATTGCTACGTAAACCCTCTCGTCAAGGTCGTAATTAGCTAAAACCGAGCCGCAGCTTACTTGCACCAAAAAGGTCCCGCGAGCACCAATTAAGCACATAATAAAGCCATCCTGCACTTTGATGAGACGTTAAAGTGATTGGAGGTGTTAGCATTCATAGCACAACATTCCCCTACACTCAAATCTGAAAATCATTTTTAGTTTAATTCATGTAAAATGTCCGTGGACAAAGTCCCGAGGGCTTGGAGCACCTCAGACCCGCAAAGGCTGCGGGATTAGCCTCCGTCAAGTCCGTAAATGGGTAAAATAGACCAGGTCAAGTTTGTAAATGCGTAAAATAGACCCACTGGTCGTAAAGGACTTACTTACAAGTTGTAGTGTAGAAAAGCCATCCTGTACTTTTATTAAAAGTGAAAGTGATGTTTGGTCTTAGAATTAATAGCTCAACATTCCCCTACTCTCAAATCTGCAAATAAAGAAATTTAATTTCATGTTCAATCTTCGTGTTCTATCTATCATGCAAGCCCGCACGGGTTTGAATAACGAGCTACGGGCTTGGAGGACATTCACCCTCCAAGGCCGCACAGGCTTGAATAACGAGCTACGGGCTTGATCATTGAAGTCCTTTTACGGATTTTAAAATCAAAGTGCAATTTGGCGATGTTTAAGCTTGAGAATGTTTTGCTATTAATCCTTATGCCCCCCATTATGTTCCCCATCATTTACAGTGCTTTGCAGTGCTGGATTGAATATATATTGGCTTCTACAATGCTTTGAGTTTGCGGCCTTCAACCTCTGAACCCAGACAGGTTTTAACAAGGACGAGCCTGCGGGACTTGGGAAGGAAAATAAACCGTAAATGAAATATCGGATTTGGGCGATGTGCAATCTTGAGAGGGTGTTGCTATTAATCCTCATGTCCCCCATTATGATGCCTAGCATTTACAGAGCTTTACAGTGCTATCTTGAATTTTTTTTGCATTTACAGTTTTCTGACTTTGCGGCCGGAAAACAAGATTTGCGGGCTCGGGAGAAATGCTTGCGGCCGTTTGCATGATGTGCGGCCGGCCGTAAGGGGGATATCCTTGCGGCGCCGTCCATTTGAATAGCAGGGTAGCAGTAGCTCTACACGAGGCCGTAAGAAGGAATCGCAGCTTTGTGGCCATTTTACGGCCGTTAATAGAATGAGGCCCTGAGTATTTATGAGAGTTAAAGGGCCACTGCACAATAAAAACAGAAATTATTTTAAAAAAATTGAGTCTAACTAGGAGCATAAGTAATCAGGAAAAAAGTAACTAGTCTGAATTAGAAAAAATAAATGTTGATGGATGTTGATGCCAAGTGGCCATAGTTCCTAACAATTTATTTCTGGCTCTAACATTTTTGGTATACATTTGTCAATACCTGCATATATATTATGCCACGTGTAGTCAATTATTTTTTACAAACTTCTCCAAGGTTCAATTGTTTTTATGAAAATTAAGTCAAGTTCCAAAGTCCATATTTGTTTAATGGTTATGAATACAAATATTTTCAGAAGAAAACTGGAAAGAAGTGTAAATACTAAAGGGATATGACAACATGTAATAGATACCTTATTTAAACATTAGAAGCTTCAGTTGAAATATATGATAAATTCAGTAATGTAATGGAGGTCCAGAAGAAAGAAGATGGAGGTTCTGATTCGGACCCAGGTCTGCCTATTGATTACTCATTTATTATGCTATATTAAATCTACTTTACCTTCAAATATATCCATATATATATATATATATATATATATATATATATATATATATATATATATACATATTTTTTATTTTTTTTAACACACATGTATCCATATATATTAGTGTCAGATACATATTCATATATACTATAAATAACCACACATATATCTGTACATTTTTTATGTCAGCAAATGTTATACTCATAGAGCTAGTCATAAAGACAATGCCCCCCTCCCTCCCCTGTGTCTCCTTTTCCCCTCTCCCTCCCCTGTGTCTCCTTTCCCCCTCTCCCTCTCCTGTTCCTCCTTTCCCCCTCTCATTTCCCCCCTCTCCCTTCCCTGTGTCTTCTTTCCCTTCATATTGCGCTTATTGCAAGCCTTTCTCCCCTCTGCTTAATGGGCCGGCTCAGCAACCCCTCACCCCTCTGACCGCCACGGTGTTGTCAAAAATGTGGCAGGACTTAGTGACCCCAGTAACCCCAGTCTGCACACAGTACTCCTCTGGGGTAGCCTTGCTGAGGCTGGGACATTGGGCTGCTACCGGGGCAGTATGAGGGGACCAGGGAGTTACTACAAAGTTAGCCCGAACGGAGAGCACCAGGACTGCTGTGTGACAGGTGTGCTTGGTAGCTGCACACCAACTCCCACTAACCTATACATACTCTGCCAACTTCTACCACTGCCTTGTCGCTCCAGGCCATTGCTGGCCTGGACGCCATGTACTGACAAAACTCCTCGGCGTACTGCAACCAAGTCATACCCCATAGGTTCTGTGAGCACTCCTGATCTCTTCTGGGTAGACGAACATCCCAGAACACTGCTCGGGCTGCTGCTCACCCATGACGCAGGCCATAATAGAGAAGGCCTGCAGCAATGTATTGAATGTCCACGGTAATCTTCTAAATGCTTTCCCCATCCCTGAAACCTCTGTCATTGGGGTCCCGTTGCCGCAACATTGGCAGCAAAGAGAACAGCTCAAAATACTCCTTATTCCAAATATTTTCCTTCATCTCTTGGGACAAGTGCGTTCCTAGGTTGTCCAGGGCACAGACAACAGTGGGTCTCATAAACCCGTCCGACACTCTACCTACGTCACTAGGGACCGAAATGATGGTCGAGACTTGTGGACCCGTTGACAGAATTGGGGCCGCAACTGCGGCCTGAACTGGCTGTGTTAGTCTCCTGGGAGGGGTTCTTGGCTAGTCCTCCCACCCATGACCCAATGTCGAGGTCACTAATAGCGATATTGTACGCAGCTAGGAGGGACTTAAGTGACCCCATGAAACTTGTCCCCCCGTGTATAGATTCCCTTATGGTAGCTCCCTTTAACTGTGGTGATAGTGAGAGCTCACCTGCGTCTGGAAGCCTTGGTGTGGAAGCCACCAACAGAGTTTCCCTGCGTCATTTGTGCCACTGAGCGGCAAGAGTAAGCTGGCACTGCTGGACCTGCCAAACCTTGGTCGTGGTTTTTGTCGGGGACATTGTTACGGTCCAGTGGAAGGTCTACATGTGAGTCAGTACAAGTCATCCTATGCTGTGGCTTAGGCATTTTATCACCAGTCTCTGCCCTCTGTCACCTTGCTGGTGTACCGGAAAAAATGTACGGACTGTACCTGGTTGTAGTCTTCCTGACCCTAGCGGGGCGCACCTGCCGTGCCTCCTTGGCCGTTCACAGGCACGTAGTCAATTACGATTTGGCTATTCTTCTTTGGTCATCTCCACCATGACTCTGCTCCTCTTCTCCCCTGTCGATTTCATGCCCAACTCAGCACTGTTGTTGCGTCCTCTCTGCAATGCATCAGAAGTGCTGTTGGCTTGTGCAGACTGGGGGCCACAGGATTGGCATAGTGGGGGGTTGTTGAAGTTTTTTTAGACCTCCCGGCTTTTCAATTACCCCTTGCACCCCTTTACAGGGCGGTTCTGGGGAATATGTGGAACTGGGTCGCGGGCGTGGCTCCTTGGGCAAAGTGCCTGGCGATGGCCAGGGAGCTAGGCCCACTCCTTCACCTCCCATGGGCCCTGCCCTCTCTGGTTTGGGGAGTATGGGTTCCTTGCTCTTTGGAACAACACAAGTGGCCCACACGGTCATCCTGGCCCTATCATTCGGTGAACGGCTGCCTCCTGGCTCCGATTGGCTGGGTTGGGGGAGTGCCCCACGGACATCTCCCAAATTGCCTAGGCCACTAGCCACAGCAGGCTGGGCCTGAGCCATGTTTAGAAGGTCCCCATCAGAGGACTGGGATGACCCCAGCCTGCCCTGCACCCATCTCACCCCATGGCATAAGGCCCTAGACCTGACCTCTGCCAACAACTGCTCCAGTTTATTAGCATCCACTAGGGGGAACACGCAAGGAACCCACACAGAGAAAAATAGGTGACAAGAAAGGGAAAGAACAAAGAGAGAAGGACAAACACACACGCACTAAAGTATACCCCTTATGTGCTGAATTAGCTTGGTTGAGGGTTTTTGTGTTTACAGGTACTTATCCCCATGCCACGTGGAGCCAGCAAGACCTCCGTCCAATCAATGTGCACCCAAGCTCCTATGGGTCATGAGTGCTTCGTGCCTGATGCAGGGGGCCTGTACAGTTTCTGCACCAGACATTTACCTCTGTGCTGGGCCCCTGCTTGAGACAGCTCTGTCAGGAGTCCCAAGCTCTTTGTGAGACAGGGCATTAAGTGAGATCGGGAGTAGCAGCAGCAGTATGTAACTGTGCTACGAGCTTGCTGGCAAGCATGGAGTTACTGCAGGGTCTCAGCGATCTCTTCCAATGTGCTGTATGTATAGTTCTAGATATGTGTCCACCTCCAATTGGAGGATCACACTGCCTGTCTTGCTGTCGCAGGTGTGCCGTCCTGTCCCCCCATATTTCTTAAATAAACATTAACAATAAAATAAAAAAAACTTTATTTTTTTGTAATAATGAGGCCCCCCCCCTTCAGGTAAGCGCTCCTAGGCAGCTGACTACTCTGACTAATGGAAGATCCGCTCATGGATGACTAGTAATTTAAAGAAATTCTTTCAACTCAAAATAAGGTTTCTTTAAGTTATTCTTAAAGAGCATGACAAACTATACAGTATATAGAGGCTTTCATTCAATTGCAACTGTTACAGATCAATTCAATTTCAGCTACATGGCCGCAAAGTCTAAACCGTAAACCGTGCACCCATAAGTAGCATTTCAGAGCATGATCATGATCAATTAAGCAAGGCTGTAACTACCAATTTAGAAACAGCCAATAGTAAATGAGACCGTCATCAGTAAAACATGGCGTTTAAACCTCAATTAATTAGCGTTTAGAAGTCTAATATGCGATCTGACTCACAATCCGGCATTATACAAAATAATAAAAATGAATGATGATACTGTTCTAGTCCATGTGGGTGGCCTGATATGTATTAACTACTTGATTACTGAGATTGATTTAACATGGAAAGAAAACATAAAATAATACTTTTTTTCTTGCAGATTTGTGAGCTTGAGACTGTTGTGCAATTAATTATAATGTCTTTCATTGCTTTGTCTTTTAAAGTGCATTATTGATTTTTTGTTTGCTTTTACAATGCTAAGAACAGGTATTTAACACCCTTGCTAGTCCTATCTGGTACCCGTAGGATTTTCTTCTTCATTTGCCATTGACGGCTTTGAAGGCAATTGCGGGGTTGAGGAATTGTAGCAATTAAATAGTGATTTGCAATTGTAACATTTATGGGCTTGAAAGATCAATGACTTACAAAGGTCGACTTACAATTTTGACAACCGCAGGGTTTTTGAGCTTCTAACCCGCAAACTGATTGTGGGTAGCTAAAAGACAACAGTTGAAAAGCCAATTATTTATAGGCTCAATTACAGGCTCTTGTAACTACAATTTGCTCAATTGGATGGAGTATATATATATATATATATATATATATATATATATATATTTATTTATATAAACTGAACCATTGAATAGTATAGTATAAATAGTATAGTAATATTTCTATATATATATATATATATATATATATATATATTTATATATATATATATATATATATATATATATATATATATATATATAGGCTTGGCCTCACAAACAAAGATTTAAGAGGGGTGTCCACATCTATGGGCTCTTAGGTGACTGAGGAGATCAATACGGAACAGGCAGACTTGACCACAAGGTTGCACGGGAAATTTTGTTCTTGGTTGAGTGCTGTAGTGACACCATTTTTTCTACATATCCTCTTGTCCTCATTACCAGCCCTGCATGTGGTCTCGAAAGAGGAGACAGCCTGGTGAATGGTACTTCTCCATGCCTTTCGGTCTGACGATGGTCAATATGACAGGCATCAAGGGACTGTTTCAGTGAGTCGGTGTACCTCTTCTTTGGCCCTCCTCTGTCACGATTGCCACTGGTGAGCTCACCATATAGCACAATCCTTGGAAGTCGATCATCCTCCATCCTAGATATGTGTCCTGCCCAGCGTAACTGCTTCTTCAACAGTATGGCCTCAATGCCGGTGACTCCTGCCTGTTCTAGGACTTCAGTGTTGGGGATGTGGTCATTCCAGTGAATGTTGATGATGGCGCAGAGGCAGGGTTGATGAAAGCGCTCAAGAAGTCATAGGTGGTGGCGGTAGGTAACCCAAGACTCTGAACAGTACAAAAATGTGGTCAGCACAACAGCTCCGTACACGTTGACCTTTGTGCATTTGTTTAGATGCTTGTTTATCCAAACTCTTGTATATAACTTGCGAAATGCACGATTTGCCTTTGCCAGTCTGTTGTCAATTTCCTTGTCAACCTTTGCATCCGAGGAGATGATGCAACCCAGGTAGGTAAACTATTAGACTTTTTTCAGCATAGACTCGACAATAGTGATGCGAGGAGGACAGTAATCTTTCTGAGGTGCCGGCTGCTGGAGAACTTCAGTCTTCTTCAAATTGACTTCTAGACCGATGAGCTTGGCAGCCTCGGCAAGATGTCATTTGCTGCAAAGTTGTCGCCGTCTGGGAAACAAGAGCAGCAGCATCAGCAAAGAGTAGCTTTTTCCACTCATTCCACTGTCTTGGTGTGGGCCTTTAGTCGCCTCAGGTTGAACAGACTACCATCTGTGCGGAATCGGATGTAGAGTAAATCCTCAACATCAAGGTCTACTGTGGCCCTTTGCAGCATCATACTGAAGAATAGCATGAATAGAGTGGGTGCAAGAACACAGCCCTGCTTCACGCCGTTGTTTATTGGGAAGGGCTCAGATAGGTGATTGTTTTGCCTAACTTGGTCACGCTGGTCTTTGTGTACCTGGATGATCGTGTTGAGGAACTTGGGAAGACATCCTATACATTCCAGGATTTGACCCTTCCTGCTCACAGTGTTGAACACTTTGGTAAGTTAGACAAACGTCCCATGAAGTCCCTTGTTCTGTTCTCTGCATTTCTGTAGGATCTGCATGTCAGTGGTGCTCCTGTTGGCTCTATAGCCACACTGACTCTCTGGGAGGAGTTCTTCTGTGATAGTAAGCACCAGTCTGTTGAGGAGTACTCTTACTCAGCTGGGATCCTATCAACTCCTGCAGCCTTACCATTTTTTAGCTGCTCAATGGCTTTTAAAGTCTCTTCGAGAGTAGGGATTTCATCCAGTTCTGTTTTCATTGTTTGTTGTGGAATGCAACAGAGTGCTGAGACTGAAACTATGCGGTTGGCACAGAATAGAGTCTGAAAGTAGTTCAGAATCAACGCCTTATCTGTAAGGAGTGTTTGAACCAGGTGTGAAGGGCCATACACGGCCTTCATGGCTTCATAAAACCGTCTGTAGTCACTGACATCTGTGAAACGAGTTCTTTCAGAGAGGTTGGTCCACCACTGGTTCTGAATTTCTCAAAGCTTTCGTTTAAAGATGCTGCACAGAAGATGGAAGGTTGCTTTCTTGTTGGGGCAAGACGGCTGAGCAAGATGCGCGTGATGGATGGATCTCTTTTCATCTCTGTACTGTTTTCTTCAAACCAGTCTTTGTTTTTTTTAGGAGAAACTTAGGACCTCTTCAGAGGTCTGCAGGATGCTGGTTTTGAGATGTTCCCATAGAGCATCTGAGGAGGGATCTGGGAAGCATCTGTAATATAGAGATATTCAGGATTGTATATGCAACTGATCAGTTTCTAAATACAGATTATTTTATTCGTATCACAGTTTGCTTGTCTTTCTTTGTAGTGACCAAAACAATGTGTTACAATGATATTATGGAGTTAGATCTTCTTCCCCACCCTTATCAAGCACTCTGAGTTACAAATTAAAATATTGAGCCACATATTACCATACAAGGGCTGCACAAATAATCTTGAATACACCAGAACCTATTTACTGTAGAGAAAAATGGGTAGTACAATGTACATTTTCCCATTCTCTTTAAGATAAAACAAACACATTTGGATGACAATGTAATTTTGAGAGGCTGCTGTAATATGCCAACATTATACAGTATGTTGATATGATAAAAATATGTTTTGGTAAGATAAATAACATGACAATATATTTTGTTTAAAAACTTTTCTTTCATTTAAAATGCCATTGTCACTATCTTACCAAATATCCTCTATTCTTCACACAATACTGTATATAACTTGGCATATAGTTTTTATGTGGTAGCATATTTGTATAACTAATACTTACAGGTTTTATATTACAGGCCCACTGTAGTGCTCATATAATAGAGATCAATTTATTTGTTTAGTAACCGATTAGACAAAAAAAATGTAATTGAAGCAAAAAAACAATGTAGCTTTAAAAACTTAGATTTGAAATGTGTCTGTCCACCCCCTGTCAGGTGCTCAGGAATGTAGAGAAAACTGCAGAAAAACCAACTAGCCTTAAAAAAAATTAGGACAGGCTCTTGAGCATATCTACCGCCCCCTGGACAAGTAACAGGGATAGTTCCTGATAGTTTCTGCAACGCTGAAGTTCAAACGTTTTCTTAAAAGAGTGTTAATGAGTTACAAAAAGAACAAATGAAACCATGTAGTAAGTGGCTCTTTAAGTGACTTGATTTTGTAATGTGTACACCTTAACATTTTATAAGAATATAATTACAACAAAAATAGATCAATTATCCACTCCTGGGGATCTCTGATCTCACTAGAGCGCCTAATATATCTCAGGTTCTTGATCACTACTAATCCCAAATAGGACTACAAATTCTTAATCCAAAATAGTCATATAAAGTCCCAACTATTATGGTAGCAAAAAGTGGTATACTGTATATCAGAAAGCAACCAAATCTACAAAATATCTACACACAAAAAACAATAAATGATATCTCGAAATAATGTCAGTACAATACACACTCGTAAAGATGTATTGTCCAAATTGAAATATGAAATAAGGTGTACTTTAGTGAGTCCACAATAGTGTGTCAGTAGATCAAGATGTTCAGTCCTTATAGTCTCCAATCTAATCCTCTTGTGAAATGTGATATTTATTTTCCTCTTTTCTTTTCTTCTTCTTCACGAAGTGGGGCAGCTTACTCCAAAGCTCTGGTCACAGCAGAACACAATTAAATATGCAATAAAAGGAACAAAAGAGAGCGCACTTGAATAAAAAATGCACACTCACATTCAATATCCTCTACATAAGAGGTATTCCACGTTGTATAATTGTACAGATGAACACTTTCCTTATTCTTTTATTCCTTTAGTCCACGTACACCATAGACAAATCTAATTGATCTATCACTATACAATCTTCTGATGGAGCATGTAATGTTTTCAGGTGCGCGCGGTTCGGCCGTTAAGCTCGTATTTTTGCAAGGTAGTAATGTTTTTTTTTCAAAGTCCTGCGTCTCGTATTTTTTTATGCTAAGTCCGTAATTTTTTTTGTTCTAAGTCCCGCGTCTTGGCTAAATCCTGAGCTCTGGGTTTTAACGGCTCGCTTCGCGATGCGTGCCGGCTATGAGCGCCTTCGCCGCTCATTGCCTAAGTGCTCTGGGTTTAACGGCTCGCCTTTGGCACTCATTGCTTAAGTGCTTCAGGTTTAATGGCTCGCCTCGCCTTCAGGGCTCATTGCCTAAGTGCTATGGGTTTAACGGCTAAGCGCCTTTGGCGCTCATTGCCGAAGTTCTATTGGTTTAACGGCTCGCCTCGCTACTAAGTTGTATGTACTCCGCAAACAGGGTGACGACGACTCGCAGTTGGACTATTATAATATGTGATTATATTGAAACTAACACGCAATATTCCAGTAATAAATTGCCACTGGAGAAATTTTGCTGGATATGGCATCATTATATAGCATAAATGTTATGTTTATATGCAGGCAGTTATAACATCCGGCATTGCTCATGTGGCATGGACCCTAGTAGATTAAACATTATTTTCATTTTTCTTGAAAACTATGAAACAAAAGAGCAAAAACTATTTATCATTAACTCATCATAAGCATTCAAAGAGCAGTCATACTTTACTTGTATGTGAATGAATAAGAAAAATGTTAACTTTTCTTTTTTAAAACTATTGTCATGGTAACATTTTGTTGACTTTTTAAGGTGCATGAAATATATTAAAGTTGAGGTATTAATTTTAATAAACCTGTTTTGATATTTAAAAATATATATTTTTATTTGATTTAACAAATTCTATGAATTAAACTGCTTAATATGGTAACACCTAATATACAGTATAAAACTTTATTTGTATTAACAATTTAACTAATGTTTTTGTATAATTATTTTTTTACCTCCAAGTTCATTTATTGTATCTCTCATATATTGTCAAGGGGATAATTTACTTAAAATGAAAGGAAACTATCCCCTCCTTATAGTCATAGATTTGAAGCATTAGCAGCAGTCATGGAATGTTTTCAGTTGCCTCCCTCTAGTGGAGTTTGGGCAGAATTCATTCAATCTAATGTGTTTTTTCAGCCAGGGGTTTCCTGGACCTCAATGTTTCTCCAATATCATTTAGGGATCCCATATTCACAATATGCTCTTATAAAGAACTACAACAGAACAATGTTTGAGAGTAAACAAAACAAAATAAATCCTTTTTTCTTTAAATTCTTTTTTCGATTACAAGCCGACCCAAGTATAAGCCGAGTCACCTATTTTACCACAAAATACTGGGAAAACTTAGTTGACTCGAGTATAAGCCGAGGGAGGGAAATGTGCTGTCCCCTGGGTCCCTCTTGTGCCCTCTGTGTCCCCTCTTGTGTGCCCTCTGTGCCCCTTTATGGTGTCTCCCCTCTCTCTCCACTGTGTCTCTTCCCCCTCTCACTCCCCTGTGTCTCTCCCCCTCTCCCTCCCTTGTGTCTCTTCCCCTCCTCTCCATCCCCTGTGTCTCTTCCCCCTCCCTCCTTCCCCTGTGTCTCTTCCCCCTTTCCCTCCCCTGTGTCTCTTCCCCTCCTCTCCCTCTCCTGTGTCTCTTCCCCCCTCTCCTTCACCTGTGTCTCTTCCCCCTCCCTCCCCCTGTCTCTTCCCCCCTCTCCTTCCCTGTGTCTCTTTCCCCCCTCTCCCCCGTGTCTCCCCCTCCCTTATCACCCTCCTCAACCCCCCTCCTCAACAGCCCTCCTCATCCTCAACCCCCTCCTCATCCTCCCTTCTCATCCTCTCTCTTCAACTTCCTCCTCATTCTCCGTCCTCATCTTCCCTCCTCAACCCCCTCCCCATCCTCTCTCCTCAACCCCGCTCCTCATCTTTCCTATTCATCCTCACTCCTCAACCCCCCTCCTCTTCTTCCCTCTTCATCCTCACTCCTCAACCCCCCTCCTCAACTTCTCTCCTCAACCCCCCTCCTCATTCTCAACCCCCCTCCTCAACCCCCCTCCTCAACCTCTCTCCTCAACCCCCCTCCTGAACCTCCCTCCTCATCCTCAACCCCCCTCCTCAACCCCCCTCCTCAACCTCTCTCCTCAACCTCCCTCCTCAACCCCCCTCCTCATCCTCAACCCCCCTCCTCAACCTCCCTTCTCATCCTCAAACCCCCTCCTCATCCTCGACCCCCCTCCTCAACCCACCTCCTCATCCTCAACCCCCCTCCTCAACCCCCCTCCTCATCCTCAACTCCCGTTCTCATCCTCAACCCCCCGCCTCATCCTCAACCCCCCTCCTCATCCTCCCTCCTGATCCTCCCTCCTCAATCCCCCTCCTCAACCCCCTCCTCAACCCCCCTCCGCATCCTCCCTCCTCATGCTCCCTCCTCAACCCCCCTCCTCAACCCACCTCCTCAACCCCCCTCCTCAGGGTGACTTGAGTATAAGCCGAGGGGGCCTTTTTTTAACCTTCAAAAAAGGGCTGAAAAACTCGGCTTATACTCGAGTATATACAGTAGTTCTCCAGAAGAAAATATTGGAAAAATGGGTCGACTGGCATTCTTTACATGGTCAATGTAAGAGACTGTTGGCATTTAATCCTCTACTTGTTATTTTAGGACATTTTTGTTCATAAATCCAACCATAAAGCCATTTCTGAAAAAAATGATTGTGTTGAAATTAATCTTGTCTGCCTGAGGCACTGACACATTTTAGGACTCTCATTTTTAGGTAATTTGAAAAATTCCACCAAACACTGTAAGAGTACAATTAATGAAATAATCATGAGATCCCATTTATACACTATTGGATATGTTTATTAAGCAAGATAGATTATATGACTTTAACTGAGGTTAAACAGGGTTAAACATAATAATAAGTCCCTTCTCTCTATTTTTCAAGCCTATTTATAAAAACACTACGATTTCATATCTGTAAGAGTTCTCTAATACTTTAGCTCTAATACTTTGATTAACATCAGTCTTCACTAATTTGGATCTTCAACCTTGTATAACTCAACTTGCATTAAGCACCAGCTAGACTGGAAACCCAAATGTAATACTTGTTATGGTCATGAGTTTTAGGAGGTGCAGCACCTTCTAGAATTTCATTAACCTTGTGGATCAATTTGTGATTGTCTGTTTCAATAACATTTCAGACTAAATTAGAGTAAGGGAAGAAACAAATATTTTCATGAGCTATGTCATCTCTTGTTTTGGCCTTGAGATTGATTCAAATAACTGCAATACTCAACTAGTTCTAATTTATTGGTATTAGACCAACACAGCAGCTCCTAATCTACTATAATTACTAGCAAATTATCCACAACTTCTCGAAGGTCATTATTGTTACTGAGGATTATTTGTAACTGGATGGGGAAAAATGTATGGCTAATCTAAGAAGTTATTACATATAAGTAGATTGACCTTTTGCAGAAGTGGTTAAGATAAATGAAGTAAAATCATTTAAAAAATCCTAGGATGTGCCTAGGGCTATCCTGAGAATTATTTAAAGAGATACTGTCACTCTAAGAGCAAGGTTGTTTATTTTTAAACACTTTATAAGTGTGTTTATGTTTTTTTCTGGCCATTTTCCTCTACAGGGGATTAGTTGTGAGTCATCATTGTTAGTGCCACATTATAATGCAAATACACTGCTCACTTGATCATTGTGCTTGATAAGTGTTTGGCAGGGAATCTAACTGCATGGGGTACAATGTAATGGCTGAATAATGGGGTACAAAATATTTGCTCTAAAATTCATCATCATCATTCAAACATCTTTGAATTAAAAATTAAAAAAGCACAGCAAAATATAGAAATGTTACACCTCTACTTTGTTACCATGGATTGCCCAATGTAGTTTAAAGGAAACATTATTAGGACTACATTCTACTATCACCCTCTCTTTTTTTCATTGATATTTATAGGAAGGTAATGCTTAATTTCATTTGTTCGGATTTCTACCTGAGATGCTGTTCCTAATATGATGTCATTACTGAGAAACCTGATGCGCATTTCGTCTAAACAGGAGGTCTAGATTTTTTAGGGGTGAGCGTGCTGTGGATATGCTCGCTATCTAAAAGATTAAGGAGCATGAGGGTGTATTCAAATTATTAACTCTCAAACTCCCAAATAAGTTCTAAGTCAGTGTTAAATAGGAAGCAACCACACACAAGCCTGGATTTGAAGATACCCCTGCTGCCCACAGGTGAGTCAATCACCACTTCAATCATCTTGATTGACTCCCCTGTGCACAGAATGGATATCTTCAAATTCTGGCTTGTGTGTGGCTCTTCAGGACCATACTTGTGCACCCCTGTGTAAAGCTTGTCCACAAATACAGAAACAACAGTATTCTTTAATAATTCTGGATCTTAAAGATATGCAATTAGACATCATCTTTCTTGCTTCTCAATAGTTTGCATATGCGGAATGAGATATGTGGGCAAAAAAGGTAGACAATTCCACACACCCACATTTGAGCATATCACTTCAATGCTCAATAAGGATGATAACCCCACCAGCATGCCACTTAATGATAGTACAGGGAAAATAACCCAAGATGCCTCTCTTTCATCGAGATAGACGTTGTACCAAAAACAATCTTATGTATGAAAGCAATGGGTATCAATATGATGTTCCATGTGACTATTTTCAGAATTTTTTTAAAAGAAGTAACTGACATCAATTTGGTATTATCATTGTGCATATGTTGCTGTGCTTTTTGCTATTTTAATAGTTTGAGTTATTTTTTATTCAAATATGTTTTAGATTTTAAAACAAATTAATAAAAAATATTTTTAATATATGAATCAGAAAAGCAAATAGATAACATCCCTAAAGGGTATAGCTTTAAGGTTGAAGTTTATTTTCTTTAACCATTACAAAGTTGTACAAATTGTATATTTTTAGATCTCTGGACATCTAAGATTAGGCTATTTTTCTCATGTTAAAGTATATAATAGCAGGATGATAGGATACGCTTGCATGTTTCTGTCAAATCAAAAATCTGCATTTTTTTTGCACTAGCTTTGATCCACCAGGTTACTGACCCTGAGGTTTATAGATTTGGTACTTTCTTTTACCAGGCTGTTGCATTTCACTGTGAATTTCATCCTGAGAATTCTCCAACCAGCCATCTTCTGCTTAAAGTAATTATAACATAACATGTCCAGAGTTCCTTATCAATAAGATGGCATTTGTTCTATCTTAAAACTTATTACCAAGCATGTCAAGGAATGCCAAAAGACCAAGCGGAAAAATTACTTACTAGTTCCACTGTTTCCATTTGCCTGGGTACAAAGGCTGTTAATGCAGATAGCCCACCCAAACAGTGTATTACAACCCAGTTATAAACTCCTCAGTCTCACCACATCCACTGTTAGGCTTTTGTTTTCCCTCAGTTTTACAGAAAGTTTTCCAAATTGGGCCATCATTTCAATTTTTTTCTAACACGTCTTAAACTGCAACTAATTTCCAGATAATTTTTGAGATTCTTGCTTATGTTACTTGTACTTATATTACCAGAATGGCAACATTTATTGTCCCAAAGCAACAACTTCATAATGTCCAGAAGTCTTAATTTATGTATTTACAAGGCCTCTCTTCAATTACTAATTGGTCTTAGATTCTGATAAATTCTGGTAAGCCGAGCGTCACAGGGAAGAAATTTCCCTTTACCTCGCATAGGCCTAGCAAACTTTTTGGAAGTCTCCTTCAATTAATTAATCATTAAAAAGTCCTGTATAGTCTCATATAGTAGTTTCTGCTTTGTGTATTTTCTACATGCCAAACTGAAGCCACTTGGTACACTCACAACCTACACCAGCAGTTTCATGTGGTTCTTACAAGGACATCCACATATGCTGTTGCTATACATTCATTTTTAAGAATCATTAAAAAAAATAAAAAAAAATCAGACTTTCTCTTGTTATATCCACTTTGACATATTGTAGTCCCAAAATCAAATGTTGAGATATTCCATTTAGAACTGTTTCACCAATTTTAGATGGTTTCACGTATGAAAACTCAAAATAAATTGCTGTGTACATAAAATTAAACTTTCACTACATAAATATATCTTTATAACATATGGTTAAGAATACAGAGGCTTGTCTCACATATACTTTTAAAAAATCAACGCATTTACGGAATAAAAACAATTAATTATCTCTAAATCTTTAACATTTGTTTTCAGTTGCATGGCATGTTGTATGGTATGATATTAAGATGTGGGCATTTTAATGCCATTTTCTGAATTTGCATTTAGTTTCCCATGTGTAAGTCCTGTGACCTAATTTGTGTAAAATTGCATTTTTCGTGTCCTGAATTCTAGTTCTTCTTCAAATCTTTCTATCCTAATAGTTATTTCTAGACACATGAATTTCACAAGCTTTTCCCTAATATTAAATTGCCACAAGTTGGCTAAGTATAGAAGGGATCATCTGTCAATGAGCATGCTGTGCTCTTGGCATGTGTAATGTCTGAAAGTATGACTTCAACATTAAAACATTTACAGTGTAAAGCCTTTACCTCCAACAGCAACATTTTGACATCTCTAATAATGTTTATAGTCTTGAGAGTTCTTAAAATACATTCAATTATATTTTTAATATAATTAAAGTAAATATAAACAAAATACATACATTATTAATTACAATATAACTAGCATTTATACATTTATTTAATTATTACTTTTGTGCTAAATGTGAACAAGGTAAAAACAATTACATTGTGCATACAGTGATAAACTAATCGTTTAGATAGGTACCACTGAGCTAGGATTAAGTGACATACAATTTATTATCAATCTGTTAATATTAAAACATGTAGCAGATGCTGTTGTTTAGAATCATATATTAAAAAGGTTTGTGGAAGATGTCATATAGAGGGTGAAATGTGTACTACAGCCATTGCTACTCCCATGTCTACTTAATAACACCACTGCTAATGTTATCACATTGCAATGCTAGTTTATCTGGAAACACAGAGGGAACTGAGCGTTGCAGCTACCAACTGCCAACTAGATGGATTAAGGGATTATCTAATTCCTGCAATAACTTTGTAATCTTTATTTTATAAATGTTGCTGAATATGTTTCACAGAATAATATAAAAAAGGACCAATGTGACCACAATGTCTAAGGAACTGGCTGTTTTTTTGTTTTTTTTTTAAATGTATTTTTAGAGATTTACCACTTCAAAGAACACTCTTTGGTAATAGCTACTTATTTATTATTGTTAATATAGGAAAGGCCAATTCCTTAGGCATTGTGGTCACATAGGTCCTTTTTAATATATATAAGTGCTGTATAGTAGTATGGCTTCCAGATAGAAGGTTCCCTTTGAGGGACATAGGTTTCTCCTCCTTTCTGCTTTGTATACCAGCAAAAAAATATATATATTTTTATACTTATCCTAATAAAAGTTTACTTTTTATTGTTTATACATTGGAACATTGGTGTCAAGCACAAGGACATAGTCCAAAGGTTATTTTGCATTTTGTGTAATGAACTTTGTACACATATACCAAATATATGCAAGTGTGCATAAGTACAGTTTATCATGACCCTCAAAGTAATAGTACATTAGCTTTTTCACAGCTGTCAGTTTTATGGCTAAACCAATAATACTGGGTAGCAAATGCCATGTAGCCTCCTCCATGTAGCCTGCCCTGTAGCCTAAAACTTTACTCTGTCCATAGACTGCCTCTCCAACTTAAATTAGGGAGAACTTCACCGAGGGATGTAATAGCCAAAATCCATTTTCTACTTACAAAAGAAGCAATACTAAGAGCAAAGAAGGACTTAGATTCTCCATATGAAGCCATAAAAATATTCTCGGACATTCCATCAGCTACATTAGCTAGAAGAAAAGAATATTCACACATTACCCAAGCCCTAAAAAGAGAAAATATACCATACAAATGGAGATCACCAGCAAGGATTTTAATTTAAAAAAAATCTCAGTGGCACTTAATAAGATTGGTTGGGGAAGGAGATTGGAACGTGACATATGAACTTTAAATCAAAGCAAATACATACTTTGCTGAGGAACCCTGAATGAAAATTGTTTACTAGATAGAATGCATCAAATTTTTGATTGGCTGAAATTGATAGACAGCTTTTTCGGCCAATCACAAGCCGCCAATGCCAATTTCCTCCCGGAAAGGACTCCGGGAGGCTCATTAGCGTCGGGGAGGTCTGCCAGTGCAAACCTCCGTTAGTTTATTTATTTTTATTTTTTTAGAGCGCGGATGGTTCCGCGGCCCAGCCGTGCCTGAAGGAGAGAAGGCCGGGGACATCGCGGGGAGGTAAGTTAAATGTATATTTCGATGTTTATATGTTTATTTTATTTATTGTTTATATATTGTATTAATGTATTCATGTATTGTGTTTTTTTTTAACAGGGCCGCGCCGGAAGAGCTAAACAATGACGGGACATGATGTAAAGGTGAGTATATTATTTAGAATGTATATAATGTTTATTTATTTGATGTTAATGTTTTGTACTAATTATTTTGTTTTGTTTGACCCACAGGTTAGTGATCTGAAGCAACATCTTAAAGGTAAGTGGTCTTAATTATTTTATTTAAGCTTAGAATTAGGGTCTGTGTAGTTAGGACTGTAATTATTTTATTTTAGAATAAGGGTCTGTGTATGTAGTTAGGATTTATTGTAAATTAGATAGATAGGGGGATGTATTTGATATAGTTAGGATTTATTTTAAATTAAATAGATTGTATGTTAGATAGATAGGGGGTATTTGATTTGGACTATATGTAATATATTAAATTTAATATATTATATATAATATATTATATGTAATATATTATATGTAATGTATGTAATGTCATGTATTGTATGTCATGTATTGTATGTAATATATTATATGTAATATATTATATTTAATATATTATATGTAATATATTATATGTAATGTATGTAATGTCATGTATTGTATGTAATGTATTATATGTATTATATGTATGTATTGGATTGTGTTTATCTGTCTTTCCTTTTCAGGTGTGTAATTTTTTTATTTTCTGTAGTGGGGAGTGGGGTTGTAATGTATTTTTTTGTTTTCTGTACTGTAGTTTTTTTTGTTTTCTGTACTGTAGGTTTTTTTGTTTTCTGTACTGTAGGTTTTTTTGTTTTATGTAAGGTAGGTTTTTTTTTGGTAATTAGAGTGTTGGGGAGGTTTATTAGGGGGTAGGTAGTGTAGGTAGGTAGTGTAATTGTTAATAGATTAGTGTAGATTGGGGTTAGTTTAGATTAAATTTGGGGTTATAGTGTAGTGTTTGTAGTTAGTGTCATGATGGTCCTTGAGGACCATCATGGCACTTATGTGGTTAATGTTGGGTTGTAACAGGCCCATAATGGTAATAATATACCCTTATGGGACTGATGGGGTTAAATAGAGCCTTATGGTGGTCTGTATTGACCACCATGAGTTAATGGGTTAATTTAGGCCTTATGGTGGTCTGTATTGACCACCATGAGTTAATGGGTTAATTAAGGCCTTATGGTGGTCTTTATTGACCACCATGAGTTAATAGGTTAATTTAGGCCTTATGGGGGTCTGGATTGACCACCATGAGTTAATGGGTTAATTAAGGCCTTATGGTGGTCTGTATTGACCACCATGAGTTAATGGGTTAATGTATACCTTATGGTGGTCTGGATTGACCACCATGAGTTAATGGGTTAATTAAGGCCTTATGGTGGTCTGTATTGACCACCATGAGTTAAAGGGTTAATTTAGGCCTTATGGTGGTCTGTATTGACCACCATGAGTTAATGGGTTAATTAAGGCCTTATGGTGGTCTGTATTGACCACCATGAGTTAATGGGTTAATTTAGGCCTTATGGTGGTCTGGATTGACCACCATGAGTTAATGGGTTAATTTAGGCCTTATGGTGGTCTGTATTGACCACCATGAGTTAATGTGTTAATGAAGGCCTTATGGTGGTCTGTATTGACCACCATGAGTTAATGGGTTAAATAGAGCCTTATGGTGGTCTGTATTGACCACCGTGAGTTAATGGGGTAATTATAGTTGCCTGGGGTTAATATTTTTAGTGCGAGTCCTTTCAGGACCTTTACGGTCCTTTAAGGACCCGCGAGGCGGGAAATTTAAAATTGCAGCAGGGTCACGATCGGTGCCGATCGGGGACCCCCGCTGCAGGGGGTTAATGTGGGGACACTTCGGGGGTCCCAATGGGGACCCCCAGCATAGAGGGGCGTTCATTTTTTGGGCCGCGGCCAGGATTGGCAATTAGTGTGCCGCGGGCCCTTTAAGGAGCCGCGGCGGGGAATTTAAAAGTTTGAAATGCAGCGGGGGCCTGATCGGTGCCGATCGGGGACCCCCGCTGCAAGGGGTTAATGTGTGGGGGCTGCGGGGGTTCTTATGGACCCCTGCAGCAAGGTGTTCATGTTAGGACACTTCGGGGGGTTAATTTTAGGTGCCGGGGGGGTATTTGGAGTAACCCCACCGCAGGGCTTATGTGGGGGACTGCCGCGGAGGTCCCTTTTAGGACCCCCGCAGCAATTGATGAGGAGTGGGAGCCTGCGATATCATCTCGCAGGCTGTCACTCCTCATGTACATTTACGCAGTGTAGATACGTACGGCCATGCTGCGTAGCTCGCAGCAGGGCTAATTTAATAGCATTGTAAGTTGGAGAAACTTTGCAGTACGTAGGGCTTAAGTAGAAGCCTCTTATTTACGAGGCTGGAATTTAATGAGGCCCTTTGAATTTAACAAAGAACAAATTATGCAGGGGGAAAAGAAAGATAAGGAGATAGGAAGAAAGGGGGAAAAAGTAAAGGGGGGTACACACCAATTAAGGGAACATATATGAACTCTATAATTAGAAAATAAGTTAGTTATTTTTGTGGACAGTACAATCATAACAAAGAAAGTATATAGGTATATAAAACCAAAATAAGACAAAGTAAATACAAATATAATAGATGTCACACAAAATTAAGGGAGAACTCTTCCTCGCTCTCCCCCTTCCTCTCTTCCATTTTGCATGACTGAAAGATTATGCGATCATGGGGTATGGATTGGAGCAACAGGGAGTAGGTGTCGAAAGAGCTAAGGGGACTTAACACTTAAACATACTTTCTTAATAGTAAGTTAGTCATAACTGGATCACTGGGAGTTAAACTACACAATAATGAATTAATACAATTATAATTACAAATATATTAGATGTATAGAACACTAGAGGAAATCCACAACTTAAATAATATCTCACATGATCCTATTTCACATGACCCCCCCGAGTATGTTACCCAACGGGCACAAACGTTTTGGGGGAAGATAAATGAAACACTGACCTCCTTCCTCCTTTCTTTTTTTTTCTGAAAGAGGGAAAGAGAACACATCTAAGAAATAAATTAAAGATAACGCATACTAAGATTACTATAATGCATGATTTACCATTAGAGGAAATACTTATGGCCAAAGGTTTATATGGTTATACTTGTCTACATTATGAGAAAATACATTAAATGTATTGAAATTATTTAATGATATAAGATAATGTTATTAAGATGGCCTCCTTAAAAGGAAGACCTATCATTTTCTTTGTTAATCAACTTACCCGCAATAGAAGGGGATTTTTGGGAAATATGTTCCCAAAATAAAAGGAGAATGTGTGTTTGTATGAATGTTTTACTTGAGGATAGTGAGATGAAAATAAAGAAAATATCTAAAAGGAAACAAGATGGAATAAGAAAGAGAGATGGTGATTAAAATAGTATCTGTTAATGTGCAGGGTCTTAATTCCCCACAAAAAAAAAAAAGTACTATTATGTCTAACTTTTTAAAAATCAAAAAGACATGATATGTCTCTAAGAGACCCATTGGAGGTTGGATACTAAATATAAACTTAGAAACAAAAACTACTCTGATTCCATTGACTCGTGCTATAAAACAAAAAACAGAGGGGTATCTACTATATTTAGCAAACATTTAAATATCCAAGAACAACATAAAATAATTGACACTGAAGGATTAGAAAAATAAATAATATCCACCTAACCTTAGTTAATATATATGCCCCTAATAAGAAACAAATAAACTTTCTGAAAAAGATTTTGAGAATGGTTATCAAGGTAAAAAAAGGTGCAACGATATTATGTGGAGACTATAACATGATTATAAACTTAAAAAAGATAGGACTTCTGAAAAAACGATTAATTCAGACAGAATTATAAATAATATAGCTCAAAAATTCCATAAATAAATATTGAGTTATGAACTATACAATGTTTAGAGATTACTTAATCCAGAAACTAGAGAATTTACTTTCTTAAGACATAACTCATACTCGAGAATAGATTATTTTTTTCTGATTATTCTACAATTAATATCATCAAATCAGCCAATATAAAATCAGTTTCCTGGTCTGATCATTCCATGATTACGTTATGTATTAGAATAACCAACAGTATACTAAAAGAAAACCATGGAAGATAGACACTTATATATTTAAAGATGATATACAAACTAAAGATAGGAAAGAAGAAATCCAAAAGTATTTTTAAGAGAATGTAGATGCGTCGGTTTCTCCATCTACTGTCTGGTGTGCCCACAAGGCCGTAATTCGGGGTATCCTTATCTCTAAAACAGCGAAAATTAGGAAAATAAATGGTAAAACTCTCAGAGAACTGTATTTGGAGCTAGATAGTTAACAGAAGCACAATAAACTAAGCCTCAATAAACTATATCTCAATAGTATTAATGAAACAAATCTCCAAACAAAACTAAGCAGATAGACTATTGTGGTGCTTTCTGCAACAACATCATTTTTTGAGTGATAAAACTGGAAAATACCTAGCAAACAAACTAAAGAAAAATATATATATATACTTTTTGATAAGTTTTGATAAAAAATCTTACTATCAGCCTAAAAGAATAGGAGATATTTTCTTAAAATGTTATAATGACCTGTACAATTTGGAATCGAACAAGGTTTTTGTAAAACCAAATATAGCACAAATTGAGGTATTTCTATCAAAGATAAACAATAAACTTAACAAAAATATCGGAAGAAGATTTTGAATTTCTAAATAACGTAATCTCTCAAGAAGAGATAATATCAGTAATTAAAAATGTAAAAACCAAAAAGGGACCAGGAATAGATTGTTTTGATAACCACTATTATAAACTTTTCTCAACAGAACTAGTAACTCATTTGTACAACATATTTATAAAAAATAAAATCTACAGGAGAGATTTTACCAGAGCTGTTAGAAGCAAGAATAATTAACATTCTAAAACCCAATAAAAACACAGAATGTTTTCAAAATTACAGACCTACAGTATATTGCTTCTAAATGGTGACATAAAAATCTATTCCAAAATACTGTCTGATAGATTAAATACAATCATATGGAAGCTAATACACCCAGATGAAACCGGCTTCAAATCTGGAAGACAAACTTCAGACAGCACTAGACGACTTACGGACGTAATATCCTATGTTAAAAAGAATAAAAGTCCCATGCTGGCTCTGTCATCAGACGCCTAAAAAGCATTTGACATAGTCAGCTGGGACTTTCTAAAAGCAGTGTTGATGAAGTTTGACTTTGATAACTTTGGACTAAAAGCCATAGGTGCTTTATATACATGCCCTAGGGCATTAATTGATGGAATTGGTTATGAAACAGAGAAGTTCGTAACATCAAATGGCCCCCGCCAAGGATGCTTACTATCTACCTCTATTATTCGTACTGTTTATAGAGCCACTGGCTCAATTGATAAGAGACTCAATTGAAATAAAGGGCGTTACTGTTGGAAAATATGAAAATAAAATACAACTTTTTGCAGACGATATTATCGTTACTTTTACAGACGCAGAAAAATCTCTCTCTATATATATATATATAAATATGGCCATTTATCATATTTAAAAATAAACTACCAGAAGACAGACTTTATTTAAAATGGTATAAGTAAAGAACAAATTGCAGGTATAAAGGATAAATATAATCTGAACTGGCAAGTGGCCTTTATTAATCATTTGGGCTTACAATTTTCATTCAAAGGGGACACAGCAATGAAAGTGAATTTGGAAAATATAATTAACCAAATTAGATCTCTATTGAAAGAATGGTCTGACTTAAAGACGTCCTGGTCAGCGAGAATTGCAATAATAAAAATGTCAATAATACCTAGAATTACATACATCTTTAGAGCAATTCCAGAGATAGTCCCAAATCATATATTAAAAGATCGTCAGAAAATTATAAACAAATACCTATACAAGAGGGAAAAAAAACCAGGCTAGAATTATCAATAGTTAAAAGATCTCTTGTCGAAGGAGGCTTAGCATCCCCTTCGATATTCAGTATCCATGACGCAATCATGATGCAATAGCTTTGGCCCATGTTAAAAGATGGAATAATGCAGACCTGAAAATGGTTTGGTATAAGATAGAAGAGTTTTAACCCATTTCCTCTACATATGATCATTTGGCTTTTAGAGCCAAAAAAAGTATGATAACAAACTTACCAAGAGGTATTACGGTAAGTCCCTGATAAAGATCTGGAATAAAAATTAAAAAAAAGGTTGAATCTACTTAAAAACCCATCATTAGGAGCTCCAATTGAGTTAGTGGAGGGGACGAACAACGTATACAATAGTATAAATATTTTAAAAAATGAAATAAAAATAGTGGGAGACTAATACATGAATGGAAATTTACTCAGCTTGGAAAATCTATTGAAAAAGTTAAATATTAAGAACTGAAATTGGTTACATTACTCAATTATTCAAAAAGATCTATAAAAAAAGGCTATAAATTGAATAATATGAACTAGCAAACTCCATTTGAGAAACTGGTACACTCAAAAAATAAAATCTATTTAATTTCAAGGTTCCAAAAAATCGTTAATAGTTCTGTAAGATTGGATAAAACAACTAAAATCAAGAACTGGGAGAGAGATTTAAGTAAAGAATGGATAATCAATACTTGGTACAAAGCATGTAAATTGGTGAAAAGATCTTCTTTAGGTCCATCAAAAAAACAACATTTTCTTCAAAATTATCCAAAGATGGCCCTTAACAAAACAATGTATTTTATATGGTGACAAAATGTGTGAAGGTTCTGGTACCAAGCAGGTCCCACTCATAGCATCAATATATATATATATATATATATATATATATATATATATATATATATATATATATATATATATGCACAATGCATCTATCATGCTTTTATCACTTTCTATCACTATCCCAAACCCTTTAGATTGTAAGGGTCACATTTGAAGCCTGCAACTCGATCGCACATCCGAATGTCTGCGAGTGAGTTGGGGGCTCCTATTGGTCTACAATTGCGATGCTATTCAATTGCTCAAGGCCACAAGTTACGGGCCCCATTTCAAATCAGCCAATAGAAAATTAGTCATTATTACGGCAGAAAAACATGGAGGTTACATGTCAATCAATTAGGTTTGGGGGTCCGATATGCGATCAGACTAGCAAACCCGCAACATAATAAATTATGAAAAAGAATGCCAATACTGTTCTAGTCCATATGGGTGGCCTGATATGTATTAACTCATTTACACCTAAGAACGATTTAACCCCAAAATAATACATAGAAATAAATATTTCCTGCATATTTCCGGGCTTGAGACTGTTGTGCAATTCATTCTAATGTCTGTTATCACTTTCCCCATTATTTACAGAGCAGTAGGGATTTTTTATTTGCATTTACAGTGCAACGAATAGGTGCTGTGATCAGGATGGCCGCGTATAGCGGTGGTTTCTTAAAGGAAGGGCTGACACCGACTTCAAATTGGTTTATTTGCAAAATGGAAATTAACAGTTGAAGCAGTAGCTCTGCTTAAAATACCGGAACATAAATAACTTGGTCTCTGCGAGGTGGGAGTATGCCACCTTGTGGCCAGGTATATACAGTCCTTAACTTGGGAGACTGCCACCTTGTGGCCAGGATACCAACAGTCCTTTAACTTGCGATAGTGCCACCTTGTGGCCAGGATACCAACAGTCCTTTACTGATGAGATTATGTCGCCCCCTCCAGCAACCTCTGGGACACAGCTACTCGCTCTGTGGGACACAGCTCCTCGCTCTGTGGGACACAGCTCCTCTCTCTGTGGGACACAGCTCCTCTCTCTGTGAGACACAGCTCCTCTCTCTGTGGGATACAGCGCTCCTCTCTCGGACACAGCGCTCCTCTCTCGGACACAGCGCTCCTCTCTCGGACACAGCGCTCCTCTCTCGGACACAGCGCTCCTCACTCGGACACAGCGCTCCTCTCTCGGACACAGCGCTCCTCTCTCGGACACAGCTCTCCACACTCGGACACAGCGCTCCTCTCTCGGACACAGCGCTTCTCTCTCGGACACAGCGCTCCTCTCTCGGACACAGTTGCGGGTGAAGCATAGGGCCCGCCCGTCTCTCCCGTATGCTTCACCCCAGGGACCCTTGCATACACAAACTCACTTGTATTTACTTCTCAATATCTTCACTTCTTCCCTGGGGCATAATACTGCAGCAACCCGTGCCTAGGCCTTCAAGGCAAAACTCTGCCTGGGAATCCTCACTTGTTCCCTTCACTTACTTGGCCTCCTTGGGACTTCTCCTCCTGAGTCTGAAGTCAATCTTCCAGCTCATACAACTTGCTGTAGTCCCCGTTCTCCCAGAAACAGTCACTTGGTGATCCTTGACAGGGTAGTTCACAACTTCACTGTCTTTCCACAGCAGATCACCTTCCACTCTCTGTGGCGTGCTTCTTGTCAGCAGCACACAACCGGCAGAGAGCCTAGCCGGCCACCTCCTCTCCAGGTCTGCTCTCCGGCTTTTAAAGGGCAGTTGCTCTAATTAGGAGTTCTTCAGAAGTTTTAACTACTTCACTTCTGACAAGAACTCCATACTCCACTTGCTTGTCATACTTCAAAGGAGCAAACGATCACAGTGCTTAACCCCCTTGCAGGTCCTCTCTAGCACTCGTTGGATTTTCCCCTTCATTTGCCCTTTACAGGTGTGAAAACATTTGCGCACTTTGGGAAATTGAGCAATTGAATTGCGATTTTAGCCTTGTGAAAGTGAAGGATCAAAGGCTTCTGGAGGCTATAAGTGGCGAGGTTAACTATCACCATTTTTTCAAGCCCGTAACTTGGAAGCCATTCCCAAGTCTGTAAAAAGACGCCAATTGAATAGCAAAATAGCTTGCGACCTCACTTACGGACCTCCTGATCTCCTGGAACGTCAATTGAATGGGGCTCTACATTTGCAAGTTTTTAATCTTGTAAAGTGCATTAGGGAAAGCATTATGCACACTTAGTGGCCTTAAGAGTTGGGATAAATTACATTCCGACAACCTATTTCTATAGTCATATTAAACTCAAGGACAGGGCCCTCCATTCTTTTGCCGTGTGTTAACCCTTGTATAGCACTGCAGAATATGTTGGTTTATTACAAATAAAGGATAATAATAATATATATACTGGCTACTATTCTTGGGGATTGTGATTAATGGCAGCTGCGTTCATTCTTTATTGAGTTAGGGACTGGCTAGTTAGTATTCTGATTTTCTCTATTTACTACTGTGCTGGTGACATGTTTAATGGGCCAATCTCTCCTTATTATCAATCATTCTCAACCTATTCCTACCTCTTTTTCAATATACCTCTCAGATGCCTGATAACTTTGGGCCTCATTCAATTTCAAGCTTGCAACTTGCTCGCAGACTGCCGCATGTTTGCGAACGAGTTGCGGGCTCCCGTTGGACTCTGATTGCGAGGCTATTCAATTACTCCAGGTCACGAGTGGCGATCCTGAAGCCCGCTTCATAAACCATGCACTGGTTCGGAGCTGTTGTGGGCGGGAACCGTATAAACTCACCAAGCCCATAAGCGCCCATTTTGAATCGGCCAATAGAGAATTAGACTGTCATAATTATGGCAGTAAAGCATGGAGGTTACAAGTCAATCAGGTTTGGGGGTCCGATATGCGATCAGACTAGCACAATTTTATAAATGAAGAATTATGAAAATGAATGCCAATACTGTTGTAGTCCATATGGGTGGCCTGATATGTATTAAATCATTGAATCCCAAGGTCATTTAACCCCGAAATTACACATACGAATAAAACCTTTTTCCTGCAATTAATTCTAATGTCTTTCATCTTTCTTTCCCGAAATTTACAGAGCAGGATTACAGTTTTATTTGAATTTACAGTGCTAAGAATTGTTGTTTAACAACTCGAGCACATGTAGGATTTTCTCCTCCATTTGCAATTAACGATTGTGGATACGTTTGCGAGCTTGGGGAATTGAATAGCGATTTGCCATTTTAGCCCTGCGAAAGTGACACATCAAAGGCTTCTGGATGGTGTAAGTTACGAGTTGTACGGCCAACATGTTTTCAAGCTCGTAACTCGTAACCCGATCCGAGAATGCAAAAAGAAGCCAATCTCCACTTGCGAGTTTGGATCTGAAAATTGTAGCAATTGAATGAGGCCCATAATTTTTGATTTTAAAAAATATTTTTTATTTTTTAGGATACAATTAAAGTGACATTCATCACACCCACTACCTGTACAGATCAAATAATGCCCCCCACACTCCACAACGCTCAAGTGGCTGCCTTAGGATTCATCAACCAGCAATGACTTTTGATGATTTAAAGATATTTATTGCTTGAGTATGTGTTAGTAAATCTACTTTATTTGTACCTTACAACTCAATTTTCAGTGTACCTTTAACTAATATGCTTACATTTTCTTCCATGGGTATAGCATATTCAACTGTAATGGCAAATTGAAATATATTTAAAAGTACTTCACATCAATAAATAGCAAAAGTCTGTTCAACATTTTTAAACCGATTATTTTTTATAGAGACTCAACTTGGTGTTGCACATCACTGTAGCTATATAATATGATGAGGTAAGCAAACTTAATAAGATTTATCTCATAAAAACCGAAGCATATCTGCTCATTAGTCAGTCTATATTGATCTGTCTCTCATTAAATCACTGCATGTTAAGCATTCTGGATTTAGCTACCAGTCTCAGTTGCTCATGACACAAAGCAGACATGCTGTAGACTCATTAATACGACTGATAATATAATTCCACTTTCGAACATCTTTTTGAAAAGAGTTCTGGAAAACTGTAATTAGCATTTTGAAATCCCCTAAATTATTGTTGTTATTGGAAACAACACAGATGGTGAGCTGGCGTGAACATCAGCTTGGGGATTCATGTGGGCTTTCAGATATATTTTCAGATTGAGGTTTTATTTTAATCTTATGCCTTGTGCTGGCAGGAGGAAAAATATTACATCAGTGATTTGAAAATGGTTAATTGTAACATGGAATGGGAGCAGAGAATATTTCAAAATAACATTATATATATATATATATATATATATATATATATATATATATATATATATATATATATATATATATATATATATATATATATATATATATATACAGTATATATCACATATATAGTTGTGGATCTTACTAATGTTGGTGACGTTTGCGATGTTGGTCACGCACTCGCGGCCCTCGCAAAGTCCGCATCACACCCGTCTGCCCAGGGCTCCAATAAACATTGTACTGGCATATGCTAATGACGTGACGTCACATGCGCGTCACGTCATTGGCATATGCCGGTCCAGTCACAGGCAGAAAACACTCTGCAGGGGAGGGAACAGCAGCAGGAGCTCATCGGATCTTAGTAAGCAAAGAGGGGAAAGGGGATAGGGAGGTAATTGGAGAGGGGGAAAGAGGTGAGGAGGATAAGGAGGTAGAAAGAGGGTGAGGGGAAGGAGAGAGGAGGATAAGAAGGAGGGAAAAGTATAAGGTGGAGGATAAGGGTGGAAGTAGGGAGGAGTGTAAGGGGGAAGGAGGGAGGAGGATAAGGGGGAAGGAGGGAGGAGAAGGGGTGGAGGAGGAAGATAAGGGGGAAAGAGGGAGGAGGAGGATAAGGGGCAATGGAGGGAGGAGGAGGGGAAGGAGAGAGGAGGATAAGGAGGATTATAAAAAGGGAAGGAGGGAGGAGGAGAATAAGGGGGGGGGAAAGGAGGAGGATAAGGGGAAAGGGAGGAGAATAAAGGGGGAGGGGGAAAGAGACACAAGGGAGGGAGAGAGGGGGGAAAAAGAGATATGGGAGGGAGAGGGCTGAAAAGAGACACGGGGGAAGGAGACACAGGCGAGGGAGAGGGGGGAGAGCCACAGGGCAAGGGAGGGGGGGGGGGGAGAGACACATTGGAGGACACGGGAGGGAGAGGGGTGAATAGAGATACGGGGGAGGTGGTGAAATGAGACAAAGGGGAGGGAGGGGGAAAGAGAAAAAGGGAGAGAGGGAGGGAAAGACACACAGGGGAGGTAGAGGGGGAAAGACACAGGGGAGGGAGACAGGGAAAGACACAGGGGAGGGGGAAGAGACACAGGGGAGGGAGAGGGTGGAGAGACATAGCAGAGGGTGAAAGATACCGGGGTAGTGGGGGAAAGAAACACTGTGGAGGGAGGGGGGAGAGACACAGGGGAGAGGGGGAAAGAGACACAGGGTAGGTAGATGGGGGAAAGAGACACAGGGGAAGAGGCACAGGGGAGGGAGAAAGGGGGAAGAGACACAAGGGGAGAGGGGGAAAAGACTCAGGGGAGGGAGAGGGGGAAGAGACACAGGGGAGGGAGAGGGGGGGAAAGAGATGGGAGGGCGTGGGAGAAACACAAGGGAGGGAGAGAGGGAATAGGAGGCACAAGGGAAGGACTGGAGGGGGAAATGAGACACAAGGAAGGAAGTAGAAAGCGGAAGAGACTCACAATGAGCACTGAAAACGCTCATCGGGGGGTCGCGATGAGTGCCGAAGGTGCTCACATTGGGTGGAAAACAGCATTGAAGGCTTAAAATTAGGGAGAGGAGGGGGGAAATGAGACACAAGGAAGGAAGTAGACAGGGTAGTGATGGGCGCCAAAGGCGCTCAGTGCAGGGGCTTGCAATGAGCACCAAAGGTGCTCAGATTGGGTGGCAAACAGCATTGCCAGGCTTAAAATTGTATTCCTGTCATTTTTAACGGGCAAGTAGCTAGTATATATATATATATATATATATATATATATATATATATATATATCACATATATAGTTGTGAGCATGCGAGCTGTTGCTAATGCTTGCGGGCTCGCACAAAATTTACGTCATTACGCAAGGAAAATATGAGACACGTTACGACCCATTACGATCTCGCAAAAATCGACTGCAACACTCGCACATGAAAACATGAAAAATACAAAAAATACACACAACAAATACATAAAAAGCTTACTTACAGGAAGAGGGGGCATCCAGGACCTCGAAAACTAAAGTTACACCTCAATTTAACTCAAAATAAAAGAGTTTAGACACTGAAAAATTCTCTAAGCGAGAGAAAAAATGGCAGACGAAAAAAACGAAAACGAGGCTACAGCAGTCTAAAGATGCAAAACACCATCAAACACCTACGTATTTGCAGAAAAACACCTACGAGATTAAAAAACATGGACGCAACCCGCGCGACCCCAAAACCATTACAAACACAATAAATACAAACAACAAACACATAAAAAGCTTACCCACAGCAAGGGGGGGGGGGGGGGGGGGGGCACCCAGGACCTCTGCAAGTTAAGTTACACCTCAATTTAAGCACACATTTCGGAGTTTAGAGACCTGAAAATCACCTAAGCAAGAGAAAAAATGGCCGCCGAACAAAACAAAAACGAGGCTAAAGGTCCCTAAACACGCAAAACACAACCATAAACACACAAAACACCACCAAACAGCTACGGATATTTCGAAAAAGTCGCACGACATAGAAAACGAAGGACGCTAAATCAGCCACAGCCGCATACCACACATTAGCCGCCATTTTAGAACAATAGCTTATACAATGCGGAAGTACACAGCTACGCTAACGGATTTGTCTCGCGCACGTACACTATTAGACTCCACACATTCATCACGCTTACGCAGCAGCTCCACACCACTAATGCTGCAGGAACATCAAAACAGATTGCCAGCTCTTCAACAGAATGCTTCCTGCATATATTACTTCAAAGTAGGTAAAGTATATTACTTTATTAATCTATTATTTATTTTATTATTATATACACCAAACACCATTAGCTCACTTATTATTTCATTGCCGTCACTTGTTGAAGGGCAATATTCTAGTATATATATATATACATATATATATATATATTTGTTATTTAGTTGTCATCTTCAACTCTTCATGACCCTATGGACCACCGCACGCTAGGCACATCTGTTAGCCACTGCCCCTCTCAGCTCCCTCAAGCTCATATTCATTGTTTCAATGGCCTCATCTATACCCTTCTTTGTGTGCCTTTTTTTAATTGTGAAGCAAACAACACATAGGACAAAATAATAGAAAAAATCTATGTGCATAACTACACCACTAATGCTGCAGCAACATCAAAACAGATTGCCAGCTCTTCAACAGAATGCTTCCTGCATATATTACTTCAAAATAGCTAAAGTATATAACTTTATTAATCTATTATTTATTTTATTACTATATACACCAAACACCATTAGCTCACTTACAATTTCATTGCCGTAATTTTTTGACAGGCAATATTCTGCTATATATATATAAATATATATATATATATATATATTTGTTATTTAGTTGTCATCTTCAACTCTTCATGACCCTATGGACCACCGCACGCTAGGCACATCTGTTAGCCACTGCCCCACTGAGCTCCCTCAAGCTCATATTCATTGTTTCAATGGCCTCATCTATACCCTTCTTTGTGTGCCTTTAGACTTTTATATATATATATATATATATATATATATATATATATTTACGGTTACACATAGGGATACAGTAAGTATGTGAGAGTATACAGTGCCTTGCAAAAGTATTCACCCCCCTTGGCATTTTTCGTGTTTTGTTGCCTCACAACCTGGAATTAAAATGGATTGTTTGAGGATTTGCAGAATTTAATTTACAGAACATGCCCACAACTTTGAAGATTTTTTTATTTATTTTTATTGTGAAGCAAACAACAAATAGGACAAAATAACAGAAAAAATCAATGTGCATAACTATTCCCACTACTCGCATTGGATAAGTTTCTATGAGCTTGCCACATCTTACCACTGGGATTTTTGTCCATTCCTCCTTGCAAAACTGCTGCAGCTCCTTCAAGTTGGATGGTTTGCGCTTGTGAACAGCAATCTTTAAGTCTGACCACAGATTTTCTATTAGATTGAGGTCTGGGCTTTGACTAGGCCATTCCTACACATTTACATGTTTCCCCCGTAAACCACTCAAGAGTTGCTTTAGCAGTGTGTTTGGGGTCATTGACCTGCTGGAAGGTGAACCTCCATCCTAGCCTCAATTCACGCACAGAGTGGTACAGGTTTTGCTCAAGAATATCCATGTTTTTAGCACCATCCATCTTTCCCTCAACTCTGATCAGCTTCCCAGTCCCGGCTGCTGAAAAACATCCCCAGAGCATGATGCTGCCACCACCATGTTTCACTGGGGATGGTGTTATTTCGGTGATGTGATGCGTTTTCTTTGATGGCCGAAAAGTAAAATTTTAGTCTCATCAGACCAGAGCACCTTCCTCCATACAATTTGGGAGTCTCCCACATGCCTTTACGCAAACTAAAAACGTGCCATTTTGTTTTTTGATGAAAGTAATGGCTTTCTTCTGGCCACTCTGCCATAGAGCCCATCTCTATGTAGCGTGCAACTTATTGTCGTCCTACTCTAGATTTGTACGGATACTCTAGATTTGATGGTGCTCCTGGGGATCATCAAAGATTTGGATATTTTTTTATAACCTTACCCTGACTTGTACTTCTCAACAACATTGTCCCTTACTTGTTTGGAGAGTTCCTTGGTCTTCATGGCAGTGTTTGGTTAGTGATGCCTCTTGCTTAGGTGTTGCAGCCTCTGGGGCCTTTCAAAAAAGGTGTGTATATGTAATGACAGATCATGTGACACTTAGATTGCACACAGGTGGACATCATTTCACTAATTATGTGACTTCTGAAGGTAATTGGTTGCACCAGAGCTTTTTATGGGCTTCAAAATAAAGTGGGTGAATACATACGCACATGACAATTTTCTGTTTTCTATTTCTAAAAAATAGTTTTATGTATATATTTTCTAATTTCACTTCACCAACTTTGACTATTGTGTTCTAATCCATCACATAAAATTCAGATTAACAAAACATTGAACTTAAGGCTGTAATGTAACAAAATAGGTACAAAGTCAAGGGGGTGAATACTTTTGCAAGGCACTGTAGATAGACATAAACCTTGGTCACTCCATACACACTCACACCCATCCCATCCCCCACATCCCATCCCCCAACAGGGGGATGGGGTGTGGGGGATGGGCTGGGTGTGTGTGTATGGAGTACCTAGCTCTATGTCTATCTACAGATACACACATTTTTATTCTTCCTTATATTATTTTAGGGATTTAAATGGAGGGAGGGGAGAGGAGCCCTGTGGCTAGGCAGAGGAGGACCTAGGGGCTGCGCATATGTTTGTGCCTTCTCAACAGCACTCCTCAGTGACCATCTGTTGGTCCAAATGTTAACACAATCTAGTCTGGCTAGAGAGTCTTGGGTCTTGGCCTATGTGATGGTAATAATTTGTATGCAGATTGCTACCTCCCATCACATGGTCCATGATCCTCTTCTCTGTGGACATGTAGGGTTCTGTGTAACATTTCATTAATTGGTGGTCACTGATTCATTCATTCATTCATTCAATGACTGCCCCTACTCAAAATGTAGCTCCCACAATTTTAAAGCTATCACATAGCCAAATAGCTAAGACATGATTGTTGTTAGCTTAAATTTAGGCTAATACAGATGGCGGAGGACATGCAAAGTCTAACAATGGCATGTTAATGACAGCCAGCATTGATATATGCACTAGTGCAGCAGGTGATCTTGACCTCAATATCGGTCTGAGAACAGATCCTTGGGTCTGGTGTAAGTGACATTGAATCTGGCTGCTGACCTTTGTGTCCTCTCCGCATTAATGGGTATTTTCCCCTGTTGCTGATATCATGAGTATCCTTTAACATGTGTTAACACCTGTATAGTTGATAGATGTGACGTCAATGTTAATGAACAAGATCATATTGCTAAGGTGATAGTACACCTTGACCACTGACGCTGGACACAGCTAAGCATTTATTGTGAGATGACATGTCATTATTAATGGCCATTGCCAGCGAGTTGTCCTGAGAACTAGCTAATGGTTAGTAATGCTTGCAAATGGGAATCAGGTATATTGGTATATTTTTACAGTTACAGTATTTAGCACTGTACTGTACATGCATGTTTTTTTAGTTTTTATCCTCCTCCGCCTTTTTTTTTTACCATTTTTTCTCAGATTTTTGTTTTGGAAACACACTGTATGTGTGAAACTGGAATGTATTACACAGTCCAGAGGTTTAAGCATTTGTTTAATTGAGCTGATATAGACAAGTTGTAAGTGCTATGCTCATGAATGGTTTCTTCAATTAAATGGAGTGATTTGTAATGATCTTTTTTTTTATCAGATTCTAGTTGCAGTGGTGTAGTGACCACATATGACCCTGGTAGGTGCTATGCATCATGCTTATTCTAGACTATGACATTACCCCCTTTAGGTATCCCCTTTTTTCCAACAATAGCCTCTTGCTCTCCCGGAATCCGCCAACACCACACCAATGATATTAATGCACAGTCTTGTTCATTTATGATTGTGCTCTGTGTATGAAATAAAGCTTTGTTACACCATTCTCACTGTGTCAGTGTGTTTTCAATGGTTGGGGTTTTGAGACATCCACATACATCACATTTGTGTCACATTCCTAAATCAGTAAATTAATTAATTTAAATAAACCTAAGGTACTTAATGTAAAAAACAACATCACAACCCCCCTCCCCCACTACATAAAATAAAAAATGAATTACACACCTGCAAAGGAAAAGGCATACACAAATGCACATAACATAGCAGTCATAAATACATTATAAATATACACCTAACTACAATACATTTTCCCCTATCTATATCTAACCCCAATCTAAACACCCCCTCATCTATACCTAACCCTTAACCTAAACACCCCGCTATCTATACCTAACCCCCAATCTAAACACCCACCTTTCTATACAATACCCCCAATCTAAACACCCCCTATCTATACAATATTCCCAATCTAAACACCCCTTATCTATACCTAACCCCAATATAAACACCCCCCCATCTATACCTAACTCCCTAAATCTAAGCTAAAATAGAATAAATAAAACCACTTACCTTTGCAGATGTCCCTTCTGATTGCACCCCTTAGGAAAAAAAAGAAACATCAGATTATCAAACAATAAACATTACATATAATACATAAATATTACAAATACTGTATTAAACTTACCTTTCCAGCATGTCTCTGTCCATCTTCATCTGTTTTCCGACTCAGCCCCTGGAAAAAAGATACATTCCATTAGTATAAAACATACACAACATCAAAAAACATCAAACACAAAAAATAAATAAATATTAACATTAAACATTGAAAACGTACCAGTCCTGATGTCCTGGCCTTCTTCTCTTCTGCCCCGGCTGGGCCCTTGCTGAATCCACGTTCTAGAATAAAAAATAAAAAAAGGAAGGAAATAGGCAATGGCCCCTTCTGATTGGCTGAAAACACTGTCAATCAAATTTCAGCCGATCAGAAGGAGCCAATGTGTGAGCCAATCAGGATGGGATACACCCCTATATCCCATTATGATTGGCTGAAGGAATTTCAATCTTTTTTAAGTCAATCAGAAGGCACTATTGCTTTCAGCCAATCACAATGGGATACACCCCCACGGGGTGATTGGCTGAAGGCATATGAACTTTCTGGTTGGCTGTTGTCACTTTTAATCAGACTGCAGCCAACCAGAAGGCGCAGATGCCTTCAGCCAATAATAATAGGCTTCTAATTGTCCTATGAGGGTCTTTATAGACCCTTATGGGACTGATTGGGTAACTAGAGGCTTATGGGGGTCTGTAAAGACCCTCATAAGTGATGGAATTAAATAGGGCTAGATGGGGTTAGATTGGCCCAGTTAGGGTTAGATGGAGTTTGGTATAGGTTAATGGGTTATAGTTAGGGTTAATAGTGTAGTGCTTAGACTTTGTCATGAGGGTCCTGGAGTAATGTTAATCCTAGGGGTTAATAGTGTCCTAAGGGTTCTACATAGACTCCTATTGGACTGAGGAGGGTAAATATAGTTTCATGGGGCTCTGTATAGAACCCCAGGAGTTATATGGTTCATTTAAGTTCGCATGGGGCTCTGTATACAGCCCCATGAGTTATAGGGTTAATTAGGGCTTATGGGGGTCTGTATTGACCCCCATGAGTGACAGGGTTAATTAAGGGCTTATGGAGTCTGTATTGACCCCCATGAGTGACAGGGTTAATTAAGGCTTATGTGGGTCTGTATTAACCCCCATGAGTAACAGGGTTAATTAAGGGCTTATGGGGGTCTGTATTGACCCACATCAGTGACAGGGTCAATAAAGGCCTACGGGGGTCTGTTTAGAGTCCCATGAGTGATGGGGTTAATTTTAGTTGCCTGGGGTGTTCTTATAGTACCCCCCGCGGCAGGGGTTAATATTTTTTAGCATGGATCCTTTCAGGAACTTTACGGTCCTTTAAGGATCTGTGAGTCCAGGTTTGGGACCCCTGCAGCAAGGGGTTATTGTGGGGACACTTTGGGGGTCCTGATGGGGGACCCCCAGCATAGAAGGGGGTTAATTTTAGGTGCTGCGGCTGGGATTGGCTAATAGTGTGCCTCGGGCCCTTTAAGGAGCCGTGGTGGGAAATTAAAAAGTTTTAAATGCAGCTGTGTCCTGATCTATTCCGATCGGGGATCCCCCGCTGCAAGGGGTTAATGTGGGTGGGCTACTGGGGTCCCTATGGACCCCTGCAGCAACTGGTTAATGCAGGTCACTTCGGGGGTCCCGATGGGGACCTCTAGCATAGAGGGTGATTAATTTTGGGTGCCGGGGGGGTAGTTGGAGTACCCCCTATGGCAGGGCTTATATGTGCGGCTGCCGCAGAGGTCCTGGGGGTACTTTTTTAAATTTAGTTGCCTGGAGCCACGGCGGGGAATTTAAACATTTTAAATGCATCGGTGTCCTGATCTATGCCGATCGGGGGCCCCCCACTGCAAGGGGTTAATGTGGGGGGGGGGGGGGGGCTGCTGTGGTACCTATGGACCCCTGCAGCAAGTGGCTAATGCAGGTCACTTTGGGGGTACTGATGAGGACTCCTAGCATAGAGGGTGATAAATTTTAGGAGCCAGGGGGGGTAGTTGGAGTACCCCCTATGGCAAGGCTTATATGTGCGGCTGCCGCAGAGGTCCTGGGGGTACTTTTTTAAATTTAGTTGCCTGGGGGGGGGGGGGGGGGTACTTATAGTAACCCCTGTGGCAGGGGTTAATATTTTTTAGCGTGGGTCCTTTCAGGACCTTTACGGTCTTTTAAGTATTTGCCAGGTAGGAAATGTAAAATTTTAAGTGCAGCTAGGTCACAATCAGTGCTGATCGGGGACCCCAGCTGCAAGGGGTTAATGTGTGGGGGGGGCTGTGAGGATCCCTGTGGACCCCTGCAGCAAGGGGTTAATATGGGGACACTTTGGGGGTCCTGATGGGGATCCCCAGCATAGAGAGGAGTTAATTTTAGGTGCCGCGGCCGGGATTGGCTAATAGTGTGCCGCGGGCCCTTTAAGGAGCCACGGCGGGGAATTTAAACATTTTAAATGCATCGGTGTCCTGATCTATGCCGATCGGGGGCCCCCCACTGCAAGGGGTTAATGTGGGGGGGCTACTGGGGTCCCTATGGACCCCTGCAGCAACTGGTTAATGCAGGTCACTTCGGGGGTCCCGATGGGGACCTCTAGCATAGAGGGTGATTAATTTTAGGTGCCGGGGGGGTAGTTGGAGTACCCCCTATGGCAGGGCTTATATGTGCGGCTGCCGCAGAGGTCCTGGGGGTACTTTTTTAAATGTAGTTGCCTGGAGCCACGGCGGGGAATTTAAACATTTTAAATGCATCGTTGTCCTGATCTATGCCGATCGGGGGCCCCCCACTGCAAGGGGTTAATGTGGGGGGGGGGGGGGGGCTGCTGTGGTACCTATGGAGCCCTGCAGCAAGTGGCTAATGCAGGTCACTTTGGGGGTACTGATGGGGACTCCTAGCATAGAGGGTGATAAATTTTAGGAGCCAGGGGGGGTAGTTGGAGTACCCCCCACGGCAGGGCTTATATGTGCAACTGCCGCAGAGGTCCCATTCAGGACCCCCGCAGCAATTGATGAGGTGTGGGAGCCTGCAAGATCATCTCGCAGGCTGTCACACCTCATGTGGATTTTCTCCCTGTTGATATGGACGGCCCTGCTGTGTAGCTCACACGTTGCTCGCAGCAGGGCTAATTTAAAAGCATCATAACTTTTATAAATTTGCGGCATGTAGGGTTTAAGTAGAAGCCTTGTATCTAGGAGGCTGGAATTTTTAGTCTGCACATTCCCCAGGCCAAAATGATACAATGTATAATGTTGGCTAATTATCCCTGGGAATTTCAGGGGTGTCAACATTGAGTGAAAACTCTTTGCAAATGCAAGAAATTCAGCAAACTTTGTGCTAATGGTTAAACTGTTTACTTTTGAATTTTTCATGCAAACAATGTTATTAAGACACTATAAATTCTCCACTATCAGATGCATTAATAACCCAGCTCACTTTCATATACAGTTTTAAATGACTTACTTTGATTAAAACAAGAGTCTTGCAACTGACTACTGCAACTGCCTTGATCTTTTTGTTGTTGTTATTTAGTCCTACAAGCTCAAGTTAGTTGCTGTAACCTCATTTATTAATTCTGCTTCTTCGTGTGCCTTCAATCTTTCCCATTATCAGAGTCTACTCTAGAGAATCCTTTTTTCTCTTGATATCGCCAAAATATTTGAGCTTTAGCTTCATGATCAAACCTTCCAGTTTATATTTTCACTTGAGACTTCCTGTAGCACTGATGACATTGAACTTTTTGCCATCCAAGGGACTCTAAGTAGTTTTCTACAGCACCACAATTCAGGTATCAATTCTATGGTGCTCAGCCTTCTTTATGGTCCAACACACACATCTGTATGTTACTAAAATCTGAGTATGTATTTAACTAACACTCTCATGGTTTATACTATATGATTTTTCCCATATATTTACATACTCCCTACCAGGAAGATGTAATACATTTATACAGTGAACAGGGCACGCAACTATATAGCTAGAGGGCAAGTAGTGGGTCCTATTCCAAACTCTGCTACACTCTAGTACAGGGGATCATAATGGTATGTATTGTGTATACTATGAATCATGTATAGAAGATTTGTTATTATCCATGTACATTCAATAACTATTTGATTCTGGGAATGCTGGTAGCATAATTGTTGGATAATGTTATGCATATCTTATTGTATATATTTGCAACTAATTTTTTGACACAAATTAATTAACTGGGATTTTTTCCCACCAATTGTACCTTTTGGATCAGGAGGGACAGTTAGCGTACAACCTTCATGTTGGTTTTAAACGTAGTTTTTTTTATCTTCAATGTCATTTTATGTACATCAATTAAAGCAATGTTCTATAAACCTTCGGGTCTGGACTACAGCAATGAACTTATGGTGACTGATATAACCAGTGGCGGAGCTAGTGAGTGGAGGGCCCCGGTGCAAAACAAGATTTGTGTTCACCTCCCAGTGCTAATATATATATATATATATATATATATATATATATATATATATATATATATATACAATACCTCACATTATATTTTATTATATATTTTCATGTGACAACACTGAAGAAACAACACTCTGCTACAATGTAAAGTATTAAGTGTACAGCCTGTATAATTGCCTTAACCCTCATGGGCATGGAGTTCACCAGAGCTTCACAGGTTGCCACTGGAGTCCTCTTCCACTCCTCCATGATGACATCACAGAGCTGGTGGATGTTAGAGACCTTGTACTCCCCACCTACCGTTTGAGGATGCCCCACAGATGCTCAATAGGGTTTAGGTCTGGTGACTAGAGATGTCCCGAATAGTTCGCCGGCGGACTGTTCCCGGCGAACATAGCATGTTCGCGTTCGCGGCGAACTGCGAACATATGCGATATTCGACCCGCCCCCAATACTTTATCATTGAGCAAACTTTGACCCTGCATGTCACAGTCAGCAGACACATTCCAGCCAATCAGCAGCATACACTCCCTTCCAGAGCCTTCTAACTCATGGACAGCAGCCATTTTGGAATCATAACTAACTTGCAGTCTTACTGAGAGGAGGCTGAGTGTAGGTGATACTGTATCAATAGGGAAAACCATAGCTAGGCTACTGTACACAGTGTGCAATACAGTCCTGAAGGACTCTTTTGATCTCTGCTGCAAGGACACCCCTGTGTCTCTTTCCCCCCTTATCATCATCCTCCCCTCACCTTAGCACCCAACCCTAACACCCCTCCCCCTAACACCCCTCACACTTATCCCTAAGACCTAACACCCCTCACCCTAACACCCCTTACCCTAACACCCCTCACCCTTATCCCTAAGACCTAACACCCCTCACCCTTATCCCTAAGACCTAACACCCCTCACCCTAACACCCCTCACCCTAACACCCCTCACCCTTATCCCTAAGACCTAACACCCCTCTCCCTCACACGCCTCACACCCTTATCCCTAACACGCCTCACACACCTCACCCTAACACGCCTCACCCTAACACGCCTCATCCTAACACCCCTCACACCCCTCACCCTAACACGCCTCACCCTAACACCCCTCACACTTATCCCTAAGACCTAACACCCCTCACTCTAACACCCCTCACACTTATCCCTAAGACCTAACACCCCTCACACTTATTCCTAACATGCCTCACACTTATCCCTAACACCCATCAACCTAACACCTAACTCTAACATTCTCACACTTATCCCTAAGACCTAACACCCCTCACACTTATTCCTAACATGCCTCACCCTAACACCCATTACACTTATCCCTAACACCCTAAGCCTAACACCCCTCACACTTAGCCCTAAGACCCCTCACCCTAACACCTAACTCTAACATTCTCACACTTATCCCTAAGACCTAACACCCCTCACACTTATTCCTAACATGCCTCACCCTAACACCCATTACACTTATCCCTAACACCCTCACCCTAACACCCCTCACACTTAGCCCTAAGACCCCTCACCCTAACACCCCTCACACTTAGCCCTAACACCCCTCACCCTCACACTTATGCCTAACACCCCTCACCCTAACCCTAACACCCCTCACACTTATCCCTAACACCCATCAACCTAACACCTAACCCTAACATTCTCACACTTATCCCTAAGACCTAACACCCCTCACACTTATTCCTAACATGCCTCACCCTAACACCCCTCACACTTAGCCCTAACACCCCTCACCCTAACACCTAACCCCCTCACCCTTATCCCTAACACCCCTTACCCTAACACCCCTCACATTTATCCCTGTGTCTCTTCGCCCACTAATCATCAAGGGAGGGGGGTGGATGATGAGGGAGGGGGGAAAGAGACACAGGGGAAGATGATGAGGGAGGGGGAAAAGAGACACAGGGGAGGATGATGAGGGAGGGGGGAAAGAGACACAGGAGAGGATGATGATGATGGAGGGGGGAAGAGACACAGGGGAGGATGATGAGGGAGGGGGTAAAGAGATACAGGGGAGGATGATGAGGGAGGTGGGAGGATGATGAGGGAGGGGGGATGAGACACAAGGGAGGGTGATGAGGAAGGGGGGAAAGAGACACAGGGGATGATGATGAGGGAGGGGGTAAAGAGATACAGGGGAGGATGATGATGGAGGGGGATGTTAGGTTATTTATGCCCTTTCATGGATTAAAACCAGACTCTGCAATAATTTTCCGTGGGAGTTTTGACATGGATCCCCCTCTGGCATGCCACAGTCCAGGTGTTAGTCCCCTTAAAATAACTTTTCCATCACTATTGTGGCCAGAAAGAGTCCCTGTGGGTTTTAAAATCCGCCAGCCCATTGAAGTCTATGGCGGTTCGTCAGGTTCGCCGGTTCGCGAACATTTGCGGCGGTTCGCGTACCGAAAATGTTATGTTCGCGACATCACTACTGGTGACATGCTTGGCCAGTCCATCACCTTTACCTTCAGCTTCTTTAGCAAGGCAGTAGTCGTCTTGGAGGTGTGTTTGGGGTCATTATCATGTTAGAATACTGCCCAGGGAGGGGATCATGCTCTGCTCTGTCACAGTAGATGTTGGCTTTCATGGTTCCCTCAATGAACTGTAGCTGCCCAGTGCCGGCAGCTCTCATGCAGGCCCAGACCATGACACTCCCATCACCAAAAGTATACATCTATACTGAGGAAAGGTAGTTGAAATAATACCTAAATGACAGATAAACGGATAAGACACAAAGAGCACAAAAACACTGATATGAGATGAAAACCTCAGTTTGAACGTAAACAGCGATGCAGAGAGTGGAGGCAGCATCTAACATCATCAGTTAAATGCATATAGGGGGAATCAACACAACATATTATAGAAAACATATATACACATATAGACATGTGTATATATGTTTGGTCTGGGCCTGAATGAGTGCTGCCAGCACAAAACAAAAATACCTTTTCCCTCACTATATATATATTTTTATATATATATATATATATATATATATATATATATATATATATATATATATATATATATTATTTATATACAATGCAAATAATAAATAGAAAGATCGATTGATATATAGATAGATAGATAGATCGATAGATAGATAGATAGCACTATGGTATTTTTTGTCAGCATTTATCATGATACAATAACAGTACAGCGCAAGCTAAGGCACTATAATAATTACAATATATTATTTAATGCAATATACATATACTGTATGACACACCAATCCGACATTTGTTTAAATTCACCATATGCACACAAACAATAATTACATAGAACATATGCATAATAACCACAAAATGCATTTATTGAATACCTTTTCTAGAGTACCTTGTGATGGCCAGAGTTGAATGTAGTATGATGATTTGAGAGGGAGCCAGGCAGTCAATGATTTATGGTGCTTCAATGACCTTCAGTGTCTAGAGAGGGGAGGGCCTGAGCACTCCGTTCCAGAGTCAAAGTTAAAAGTGTAATGCTACCATGCTTGCCCTGCGCTTCCAGGTTCTGTGCCATCAGGTCTGCTGTGAATAACACGGAGTAGATAGAGTAAGTGGAAAACACAGGCAGCGGAGGGCCCCTCTAGAGGTGAGGCCCCCGGTGTAATGCACCATTTGCATCGGTGGTAGATCCGATCCGGGATATAACCAATTTTAACTTGTATACTATCACTAGTTCTAAAAAGTGTCTGCTCTTTTCTCTTTATGCTGCTATCCTTATAGAATTGGACAACTTCGGCCTCTTCAGCATCTATGGTTAGATCACAGACTTTGATCACTGTGAAGTTAGATAACTTGACTTGAATTATAATTTAATTGATTCTGTTATTTTTGGGGTTTAAATTGAGCACTACTTTTATTGATTATAAGGGCCACTCCATTTCTTCTGTCGGATTCTTGACCCCAGTAGAAGATCTGGTGGTTTACTGTTATGAAATATCAAAGCTTAATCTTGTCATCTCATGGCTGACCTCATCCAGTTTGCTTTGGTTAATAGTTCTAATGTTCTTGGCTCCAATACTGAATTGTTCTTTGCAGCAGCAGACTTTCCTTTCTCCTCCAGACACATCTGCAGCAGGTTGTCCGCTTGAATTTGACCCAACCACTTCATTAGATCTGGTGTCTTTATCTAGCAATGTCAAATGTAGAACTACATTGCTTACAGCTAGTAGGGAACACTGTTATGAGGTTCTCCTTGGCCTACACTGGCTCCTTGTGAAAACCTGCATACACTTTAAACTTGGTCTGCCGACATACAAAGCTCTACATGATGAAGGCCCCAGCTATCTGAATGAGATCCTTATTCCTTATGTTCCAACTCATGTTCTAAGAGCTGCAGCTGAAAATGTATTAACTATTGCCAGAATATCCTCAAAAACTTATGGGTCCTGAGCTTTTATGAATTCATCACTAAAATTTTGGAGCTCTCTACCACACTGAATAAGAGAGACCCGTAATTTGGACATTTTCAGAAAGAGACCATGCTTTTTACCCATGCTTTCCAATAAATTACAACTCTTTTTTCCCTCTTCTAAGTGCTTCTGGGAGAAAAGCACTAAATACATTTATTATTATTATGATGATGATGATGATGATTATTATTATATATCTGTAAATATTTGAACATAAAGAGGCCAATAATATTTTAAATGCAACTGAAGAATGACAGTGGGGGATAATAAATCAATTTGCAGCAGGATGATAGTGCAATAATAATAATCCAATGGAATTGGATGCCATTTAGATTGTCACCTATACATGGTACAAGCGCAATATGTTGTTGAGGATGTGTTCAGAAAGGTACTTAATATCAATAGCATGAGTGGTTGAGCTGCCCCAAAGTATAACAACTCCAAAAATATTATAAACATCTTATATATCATCAAAGGCATTTAAATTTCTCTAGAGCTATTATAGCTTTACTGGACTACACAGAAAAAACAAATAAGGAGACATAGCAAAACATTAATATTGTAGATATTTAATGCCTCCAGGAAAGTGTTTGACAAATACTGGATTTAGAAAAAGTAATAAATATGATTAACTCTGTATAAAACTTGGTTTGAGAGACCAAACTGCCATGGGATAGAATATTAGTGATAAGTGTATTTGTAATACTTCTCATGTAGTAATATTTTTCTTTTGAATATTTTAATGTTTCTTTATTAACATTGTATTGCTTATTTATATCTGTTAATATAAAAAAATAAGTTTTAAAATAAATAATTGCTTACCCTTTCTGATGCAGAGGATGATCAGCTGATGACCTCTTTAGCACTAGAGGGGAATACTGACATGGCAACCTCCTTCAGTACATACGTTTACAGTCAATAAATGTTAATACTTTGTAGCTCCATTTTTCCATTTAAATGAAATGTTCCTTTGCATAACTCCCCTATACTGAGTCATTGACTGAACACTTAAACAACTTCCTCTAGGTTGTTAATAAGAGCATTTTATTAAGAACTTCCTATGAACTGACCACCATCTCTACAAACATAGCTCATACTTGGCTACTGTCCAGAAAATGAGAATATAACTCTTATAAAGTACCTGCAAAATTTGTCAGATGACAGTAGTCCACCTTATATCAAAACACAATGAAATGATGATGTTATGAGTAGATTATACTACTGTATAACTCTTGTTATAAAGAGTTTAAAGTAACAAATGCCATATGATTTAAAAAAAGTTAATTAGTTGATGTTGATAGTAGTACACATTTACATCATTTTTGACTGATTTTGACACAAAATTATTTCTTTAAAACACAACAAACTTAGAAAAATAGCATAGCATATAATAACACTGATGGGGGATATATTGGCTTTTAAAGAAAATGTAATAGAGATCAGAATTTCATACCTCAAATTACAAAGTAGTAGTTACAAGAACTGCAGTGAGAAATAGACACAGTTTATGAAAATGTCTGCTTTCTTTGCATGGATGCCAAGGTTTAGGTTTGTAGATTGACATTTAACAATCTTGGGAATCGCTGAAGAGTCTAGAGATAGATAATATTTGGAATTCATGTGGGAAAACATTGGCAAGTAAGATTACATTTTTTTCAACAAATTCCTCCTTTCATTCCCATGTAAGTGCCACAACAGTAATCAATGCATGCAGGGAAGAAGTCTGCACAAATTCAATGGCTAACCAAAAGTCAGCCACAGACAAAAATGGCAGTACAGTAAAAAAAAAGGAAACATTCCAGTGGTTGGCATTTAGACAGGATTGTTGCCAAGTATACCCAGTGTGTGGCCTTTGGTGTTGGCTGCTGAACTAGAAAATATTGAGGAGATCATCAAACAGGCAAACACTTGCCAAGTGCATACTAAAATTATACTCATCTGCCAAGTTCCTCTTCAGTTTGCAATTGCAATACAAGTCTTGTCTCTTGGTTTATAAGTAGGGAACCAAAGAAAATACATTTGGGGTATTTCTGAGAAGTAAGAGGGCATTTTGAGTGATGATGGTAAAGCAGCGTAAAAAAAATATTCAATGTACAATAACCAATTTTTATTTTATATCAACAGTTTCAACTAACAAACTTTCTAAAGAGGGAGAATACCTGCCAGTGCCAGACAGATGATGCAGTGTAAGTGCTTGAGTCTTTCCCGAAAGCCTCAGGTAGGGTGGCACCCACAGTAGAATGGCTGGTGATGTCTCTGCAGTTGAAAGATTCTGAAGGGTTGCTGAGATGACTGGAGCAATATATAATTACAATAAACAATACCAATACTTGTAGATATCTGTGTCATAAATAAATTTGAATCTAGAGGTCATTTGTATACATACACTATTATATTTTTCAACTATTTGTAACAGGGGCTTAAATCAAATCTCATTATTAATTAAATAAATAGAGAAATGTATGCAGGATCTAAAGTTATGCATTTAGTTTACATAAAACTCATGGTGTGATGTAGACTTATCGGTACTTTGCTGATGTGCAACAGAAGAGAAAGGGGACTTGGGAATTATTGTTTCAGGGGATTTAAGGATAGAAAATTATGAGTGCAGTGGGAAAAGTAAGGTGCCTGGTTCTATAGCATAAGTTCATTAGATTCACAATTTGAGGGAAAAGCTTCTGAAAAAGATACACTACTATAAGGATGCATTCCTCTGAATAATTTTACCTTGCGGAAAAGTTACATTTCTCTCATATTTTCAGTTCAAGATGAAGCAAATAAACATCAAAGGCATTTATTTATCATCTTCCTAGGGCAGCCAATAATTATGAAAGGATTGTATATTGTGTACAGTTACCATGGTTCTTGGGCTTGGGGTGCTAAATGTGTTGTAGCATCCCCTCAAGTTACATCTGTCCTGCATTCTCACTCTATCAAATGGGCAAAATGTGAGCTTAAGTGGGGTTAAAATGCTCCATTTCATATGTTTTCTGTGGAGCCTGTTTATCAATTTAAAATAAGTAACATCTTTATTTTGTATAGTAAATTGACTCCATAAAAAATATTTTCACCACCTTATCCGCACATAAACCATACATATGAGGTGGTTGAACATAGAAGATGGTCTAAAAACCAACATATATGAACAAATACTTTATGACTTTAAGATGCTATGTATATTTTAAAATATATTTAACTGAACCAAATCAAGTTAAAAAAAGAAATACCTTTTAGGCAGTGGTGGCTGGTGCATATGGGCAAATGGGCAACCACCCTCCAAGAAGGAGTGCACTGACTTAATCCCCCATCACTAACTTGTTTAATTTAAATAAAATAAATAAAAAACTAATTATATCATGTTCAATATTTTATTTATTTTTTATATCTGCTGCTGTTACTTTAAATGATGAATGCTTTGGCAAGCAGTTAAACACACTGACTTATCCCCTTATCACATCTCCCCCTGCTGGTTACTTGCTTTGTACTACAGATCAGGGCACAATGCTGCCTGTGATCGATCAGAAGCAATGAGCCTGTCTGTCACACACAGCATTACCCAATCAGAATGACTGGGAGGGAGCTGAAGCTGTGGGACCTTTCAGGGATCACCCAATCAGAATGACTGCGAGGAGCTGAAGCTGTGGAGACCCATTGGGGAAAACTCCAGCTAATCACTGACACTGCCCCGGCCAATTAGGACTGCTAAATTGCAGTGTGCAGAGCATACTGGGAGATGTAGTTCAGTGAGGGCTGCCATGCTAAGAGAGCTGTTCAGGACTGGGTGAGTAGTCTCTGTCTGTTATTCTATCTCTCTGTTTCTTGTTCTATGTGACTCTCTTATTCTCTCTGTGTGACTTGTACTCTCTCTCTCTCATATTGCCTGTCTCTTCCCCCAGGCACCATGCATCTAGATAGATAGATAGATAGATAGATAGATAGATAGATAGATAGATATAGGCAGCTTCATAATGAAGATAATGTCATGGCAGTTTGCTTTTAATTTGATACTGAAAAAATGGTTTCTATTTAGTGCAAAAAACATTTGTGAGTATATAGTTTATATACATTTTTTTTAAACAAATTTTAATTTATTGAAGCAGTCTGTGTACTAAAGGACGAATCCCCCCCCCACACACACACACTTTTGGGTTCCCTCTATAATGTCTCTTTCTCTCTCCTCCTTCTGAATAAAGTTTATTGGAAAAAACAACAACTCCTGACTCTGTGCTGGGTGCAGAGCTTCAGCCATCTCAGTACTCTGTATGTTGCTGACTACCCTGTATACAGTGCCTTGCAAAAGTATTCACCCCCCTTGGAATTTTTCATGTTTTGTTGCCTCACAACCTGGAATTAACATGGATTGTTTGAGGATTTGCATTATTTAATTTACAGAACTCGTGAAGCAAACAATAAATAGAACAAAATAACAGAAAAAGTCAATGTGCATAACTATTCACCCCCCTTAAGTCAATACTTTGTAATGCCACCTTTTGCTGCAATACACCTTCAAGTCACTTTGGATAAGTCTCTATGAGCTTGTCACATCTTATCACTGGGATTTTTGCCCATTCCTCCTTGCAAAACTGCTCCAGCTCCTTCAAGTTAGATGGTTTACGCTTGTGAACAGCAATCTTTAAGTCTGGCCACAGATTTTCTATTGTATTGAGGTCTGGGCTTTGACTAGGCCCTCTCAACACATTTACATGTTTCCCCTTAAATCACTCAATTGTTGCTTTAGCAGTGTGTTTGGGGTCATTGTGCTGCTGGAAGGTGAACCTCCATCCTGGCCTCAAATCAAGCACAGAGTGCTACAGGTTTTGCTCAAGAATATCCCTGTATTTAGCACCATCCATATGTCCCTCAACTCTGACCAGTTTCCCAGTCCCGGCTGCTGAAAAACATCCCCACAGCATGATGCAGCCACCACCATGTTTCACTGTGGGGATGGTGTTCTTTGGATGATGTGATGTGTTGGCTTTGCACCAGACTTAGCATTTTCTTTGATGGCCGAAAAGTTCAATTTTAGTCTTATCAGACCACAGCACTTTCCTCCATACATTTATGGAGTCACCCACATGCCTTTTTGCAAACTCAAAATGTGCCATTTGTTTTTTTGCTGAAATAATGGCTTTCTTCTGGACACACTGCCATAAAGACCCACTCTATGGAGAGTATGACTTATTGTTGTCCTATGTACAGATACTCCAGTCTCAGCTGTGGAACTCTGCAGTTCCTCCAGGGTTACCTTAGGTCTCTGTGCTGCCCCTCTGATTAATGCCCTCCTTGCCCGGTCCATGAGTTTTGGTGGGCGACCGTCTCTTGGCAGGTTTGCTGTTGTGTCATGTTCTTTCCATTTGGTTATGATAGATTTGATGGTGCTCCTGGGGATCATCAAAGATTTGGATATTTTTTTTATAACCTAGCCCTGACTTGTACTTCTCAACAACATTATCCCTTACTTGTTTGGAGAGTTCCTTGGTCTTCATTGCAGTGTTTGGTTAGTGGTGTTTCTTGCTTAGGTGTTGCAGCCTCTGGGGCCTTTCAAAAAAGGTGTGTATATGTAATGACAGATCATGTGACACTTAGATTGCACACAGGTGGACATCATTTCACTAATTATATTGTCAGAACTTTTGTATGAATAAAGTTCTATCTTCTATGGATATTATGGTATAATATGATATTCCAATTATTAACCACTATTTTATATCCAATGTATTAATATTTGATATGCTTTATATATTTTTATATATATATATATATATATATATATATATATATATATATATATATATATATATATATGCATGCAATTCCATTATTTGAATATATCTATCTAAAAGATGTGTTTTCACTGCTTTTCACAAGTGAGTTCTTCATGTTTAAATAATTCTTTGTTTTGTAGAGACAAATATTTGAGTGAATTCCTAAACTAATTGATAATGGTCTATAAAGGTAATGTTTCTTAGAAATAATGGAATCCTCCCCAAAATTTCACATGTGAAGAATGTGTTACTAGACATTCAGTCTGTTTCCCAGAATAATAAATCTGTTAAGGGGTATCTAACTGATAATCATTCTTATGACCCTATCTTGTTTATAGGTTGTGGGACAAAGGGGTCATTAGTTAATTAAAGGTATGAAAATTCAAAGGTCCGAGAGCACCATCTTATGGTTCACGGAATAAATATCTCTATAGAAAAATATATTCACTTTAAAAATTTTAATATGTGATGACATCATGAGATATTCTATTGGTTACTAGATACTTTAACTGATTTGGGATTCTGATAGGCAAATGAAGTTGGAGGTATAATTATGGATAGAAACAGGATCTGGGAGAGAGGGGGCTGGAGAGAAAAAGAAAGTAAGAGCTAGAGGAAAACTTTGATCCCGTGGAAAAGGCCAGACAATTTTGGAATTGACCAGTGGAATCTTGTCATAATTGGTAATGTATAAATTGAATTATTTTATTTTATGATATAATTGAAAACCATTACCATAATTTCTCTGTTTGGTTTATTTCTTAACAAAAAGTTATTTAGATTTGATTTTGTCATTGAAATTTATAAATCCGGATATAAATTTTAGTACAAAATTTGATATCTCATTTTTCTTTTTGACCAATACAGATAAATTAATTTTACTTAGCTAAACTTATCAATTATATTATAAAATACTTTACCATAATTGTGTTATATTTAATACATTCCTGTATAGTTATACTATACTATAATTAGACATTATTAGTACATGTTAAACGTTATTTTGGGTGAATTTTTATTAATTGATTTATCTGATTTTATTCTTTGAGTTGCTATTCCAGGTTTTATTGTACATGTGATTGAGATATACTTTTATATTGAGATCTAAGGATTGTATAGAAGATGTCATAAAATAATAAGTTATACAATATGATGGATTCATTTTCTTTTAATATCTGGCTGGTTATGTTTTGTTTTATTTGTCTTTGATTTGATACATTACATTTTTATCATTAGACTAGTTGATTTTGTTATTGTCAATAAATGTCATTTTATAAAAAGGAATATGTGTCTATAAATTGATTCTGAACTCAAATTTCATTATTCTATATTATTTAGAAAATAATATGTCGTATTAATCCCGACAATATGACTCCTGAAGGTAATTGGTTGCACCAGAGCTTTTTATGGGCTTCATAAGAAAGGGGGTGAATACATACACACATGACTATTTTCTGTTTTCTATTTCTAAAAAAATAGTTTTATGTATATATTTTTCTCATTTCACTTCACCAACTTAGTCCATTGTGTTCTGATCCATCACATAAAATTCAGATTAACAAACCATTGAACTTAAGGCTGTAATGTAACAAAATAGGTAAAAAGTCAAGGGGGTGAATACTTTTGCAAGGCACTGTATGTCCACAAGTACATATATGATGTATATGACATGTGTGTTTATATATATATATATATATATATATATATAAATATATATATATATATATATATATATATATATATATATATATGTATATATACATATATAAATATATATATATATATATATATATATATAAAAACACATATCATATAGAATATGCATTATATATGTACTTGTGGAGCTTGCAATCAACAATTTTAGTACAGTTTAGTAAAACAGTTAACATTTGATTTTATGTAATTCAAATGATACACTGGGCCGTAGCCAGTTTAAGATGATGGAGTATGGTACAAGAGGTTGCGTGGTTTTTACTTCACCTTTAGTTCTTGTATTTGTCAAGTAAAATAACTTGATGTCTGCTTTTTAGGTCCTACTTCAATCAGTCTACCTGTAAGAGCATTTAGCTTGTGTAGTGTTGTAAAAATGTATTCAAATATAGTATAGTATATATAGTAAGTCTTGGATATCTGTTTAAGGCTGGGTGCAGAAGTCTCTGTTTTTGGTCATTGTTTATCTGGAGTATAGAGATGTTGAGGAGAATACACATTTTGTTTTGTAAGATCCTCTCTAAGAGGCACCAGCAATCTTTGTTATATCAATTGTGTATTTCTGTAGATGTTATAATTGCAGTTGGCACAAGATGGCAGTAGAGTACACAGAGAAGTTGTAAGCAAAGAGATTAACTCTTACTGTATTGCTTTTTCAAAAAGAAAAACAGTAACTTCACCTTCAAAGTAATTGTGAATTTATAGCCTTATAAAGCAATGCAGAAGTTGTCTGTATTCCTTTTTCACAGTCTCCCTCATAAAGGGCATATGTTGTATCATTGTTATTTGAGCTGGGTGATTTGCAAAACAGCTTATTGTGTGTACAATCCAAATATCATCACATATATAGTTGTGAGCGTACGAGTTGTTGCTAACGCTGCGGGCTCGCTACGCGAGTCGCGGCCCTCGCGTAGCGAGGGCCGCGGCTCGCGCAGCGAGCCGAGGCCCTCGCGAAGCGAGGGCACTGCCCGAGGGTCTCAGTTGCTGGCATGGAGCGCCGAAGGCGCTCCATGCCAGCAACTGAGGACCCTCGCGAAGCGAGGGCCTCAGTTGCTGGCATGGAGCGCCGTAGGCGCTCCATGCCAGCACCTGAGGACCTCGCAAAGCGAGGGCCGCAGTTGCTGGCATGGAGCGCCGAAGGCGCTCCTTGCCAGCAACTGCGTCCCTCGCAAACTTCACGTCGCAACCCAAACACTACGACACACACATTACGACACTCGCAAACAACATACGACACACGTTACCACACATTACGGACTCGCAACACTCGGACGCAACTCGCGAACATTACAAAATGTAAAACACAATACATACACACACCACATACATAAAAAACTTACCTACACCAAGAGGGAGCACCCAGCACCTCAAAAATACAACTTACATCTCGATTTTACTTCAAATAAAACAGTTTAGAGACTAAAAAAAAAACGAAGCGAGAGAAAAAATGGCCGCCGAACAAAACGAAAACGAGGCTTCAGCACTCTAAACTCGCAAAACACCACAAGAAACTCGCAAAACACCACAAAACACCTACGGATATTCCGATACAAACGTATAACACACATTACTCGCCATTTCACGCCAATGCGGAAGTACACGACAACGGTTTGGGCTCGCGCACGCACAGTGTTACACTGCACACATTCAGCACGCTTACACAGCAGATCCACACCACTAATGCTGCAGCAACATCAAAACACATTCACAGCTCTTCCACACAATGCTTTAAAATAGGTAAAGTATATTCATTTATTAATGTATTATATATTTCAGTATTACACACTAAACAGCATTAGCTACCTTACAATTTCATTGCCGTCATTTTTTGACGGGCAATATTCTAGTTCAATATATTCAAGAGAAGGGATTAGAGAAGGGGGCATGTGACACAGGGGAGGGAGATGGGTGGAAGGAGAGACAGGGGAAAGGAGACAAAGGAGAGGGAAAGGGGGGGGAAGACACATGGGAGGAAAAGGGGAAGAGACACAGGGGATGCGGGAGAGGAAGCAGCGAGAGACAGGGGAGGGAGAGAGGGGGCAAAGAGAAACAGGGGAGGGGAGAGAGACAGAAGAGGAAGCAAAGAGAGACAGGGGAGGGAGAGAGGGACAAAGAGTGACAGGGGAGGGAGAGAGGGGGCAAAGAGAGACAGGGGAGGGGGAAGAGACACATGGGGGAGACACATGGGAAGAAGGGGGGAGGAGAGGAGTGAGGGCGAAGAGAGACAGAAGAGGAAGCAAAGAGATATAGGGGAGGGAGAGAGGGGCAAAGAGAGATAGGGGAGGGAGAGAGGGGGCAATGAGAGACTGGGGAGAGAGAAAGGGGGCAAAAAGAAACAGGGGAGGGAGAGAAGGGGCAAAGAGAGACTAGGGGGGAGAGAGGGGGCAAAGAGAGAGAGACAGGAGGGAGAGAGGGGGGCAAAGAGAGAGAGACAGGGGAGGGAGAGAGGGGGCAAAGAGAGACAGGGGAGGGAAAGAGGAGCAAAGCGAGAGAGACAGGGGAGGGAGAGCAAAGAGAGAGAGAGACAGGGGAGGGAGAGAGTGGGCAAAGAGACATGGGAGGGAGAGAGGAGACAAAGAGAGCGAGACAGGGGAGGGAGGGAGAGGGCAAAGAGAGAGAGACAGGGAAGGGAGAGAGGGGCAAAGAGATACAGGGGAGGGAAAGAGGGTCAATGCGAGAGAGACAGGGAAGGGAGAGGGGGCAAAGATAGAGAGACAGGAAAGGAAAAAAGGGAGCAAAGAGAGAGAGACATGGGAGAGAAAGAGGAGGCAAAGAGAGAGAGACAGGGGAGAGAGAGAGGGGCAAAGAGAGAGAGACAGGGAAGGGAGAGAGGGGGTAAAGAGAGAGAGGCAGGAGAGAGAGAGAGGGCAAAGAGGGAGAAAGGGGCAAAGAAAGAGAGACAGGGGAGGGAGAGAGGGGCAAAGAGAGACAGGGGAGCGATAGATGGGCATATGTTATATCATTATTATTTGAGCTGGGTGATTTACAAAACAGCTTATTGTGTGTACAATCCAACCATCATTCAATATCTTCAAATTGTTTCATAAAAAAAGTCTCCAGTAGTGTAAGGCATCTAGGTTAAAACTGTGTAAGACCAGCCTTTTCCATTTGTACCAACCTTAAGTAGGATGCCTTAAGTAGGATGTTTATCAGAGTCTCTTTTGTTCTGGTTCGACAGTTAATTCAGCAGGGGGAGGTAAGGGGAACAGAGAAGGGGGGTATGAGACACAGGAGAGGGAAATGAGGGGGAAGGAGACACAGGGGAGAGGGGGAAGGAGACACAGGGGAGGGGGGGAAAGACACAGGGGAGGGAGAGGGAGGGAGAGATGGGAGAGAAGGGGGAGAAACACAAAGAAGGGAGAGGGGGAAGAGACACAGGAGTGGGGGGAGAGAAACAGGGGAGGGAGAGAGGGGGTAAAAAAGACAGGGGAGGGGGTAAGGGACACAGGAGAGGGGGAAAGAGACATAGGGGGGAGAGACACATAGGAGGGAGAGGGGTAAAGAGACACATGGGAGAGAGGGGGCAAGTAGAGACAGGGGAGGGAGAGAGGGGGCAAAGAGAGACAGGGAGGGAGAGAGGGGGCAAAGAGAGACAGGGAAGGGAGAGAGGGGGCAAAGAGGGACTGGGGAGGGAGTGAGGGGGCCTGTGGCTCATTGAGGCGGCGCAGGAGCCTCCACCTCCGCAAATGCGGCCCCTCGCTTCACGAGGGTCCGCATTTGCGGTCCTAAAGTCATAGGGGGTCGCACATCTCCACCAGCGCAAGGAGCGCCTTTGGCGCTTGTGGTGTAACACCAAATTAATATTACACAAGGTTCGTCTACATTAAAAGGTATTTATTAAAAGGCAGATAACACAATACTATAAATGTATTAAAAACACAACAGCCCAGACCCACGGAGCAACACCCCCTTTTAAATCTATCTACCTATATATATATATATATAGTAATTCCCTTCCCCAAACGCTTGATCTTACCCACGGTCAGACCATTGAAATCACCTCCTCACCCTCACCACCAAGGAAGAAAAACAGGAAGCAGCACCAGTTTCCTGCCTGGATATAGCCTTAGTTGAGATGATGTAATTTACATCACATCCTGTCCATGAGCAATTGTGGGAGGGAAGTAAAGATTCTCAGCCCTCCTACAAAGGCCTGTTTAAATTACCATTCAAGGAAGACAAGTTACCACATTCCCTCACTTTTTCTTCTTCTATGTTGCTCAGTTTTCTAGTTATCCCTCTATTACAGGAGAACCTAGTGGGAGCAAAAACCTGATATACAGGAGAAATTCAACCCACCGTCCCTCCGGAATAGTTCCCTCAGCGACATAAGTTCTCCTGTACTTTCCTATGGCTGTCAATCCACATATTACACAAAAAATAGAATTTATAGAATTTAGGTGAGAGTGTGTGATAAATGTTTATGTATGTGCAATGTAAAACTTTATTGAAGAATGTATGAGAGAGAGAAAGAAGAGGAAAAAGACACATTATTATATATCCTCCTTGCAAGTTTCATTGCCACACAAAAGTATATTATTATAATTGTCGTTAATACTTGAATGAACATGAGTACCAGCGACAGTGTTCGTAGGACTGGATGTGTCTCTGACTCATGAAGTTCCAAGGTAAAAAGCTTCATTGTCAAATTTGTCCAATCTGCATTTGCAGTAAAATTGATCATTTCAGTGGTAAGGTTTCTTGATGGAAATACCATGATACAAGACCCTTCTTCCACCAAACATATTTCATCAACTGTCCTATATTCAGAGTGGCCGATAAAGCATGCAATGTCATCTATGCGGATCACCTCTTGCACCAGGTTTTCTTTTATCAACTGCACCCAGCCATCCTCCTCAGCTCCTTTCTCCCAAACACAACTGCACAGCCATCGGTGTTGAGATTTCCTGCAACAGCTTTCATCCATCTCCAATCCTGTAATAGTGGCCAGTCTTTTTGATGGGAAGTGTTGCCTGTAGATTCCATCACTTAACGTGCCAATGCTATGTATGAAGTTCAGTTGCTCTGCCTGCCCCTCCCAGCGGGGAATTGCCAGGATTAGTCCTATTGTCCCAGATTGTAGTCCATGTGGCATCCATTGATCTGGGCCTTCAATATAGCTGTATTTAAGATTGTCCTCAGTGATGTCCACTCCTTTTCTTTTCAATGACGTGATAATCCTTGCCTGGATGTCTTTAATAGTTTCCTTTAAATCTGCCAACAGCTTTCCTCCAATCATAGAACAGAAAATGGCAGTTCCCACTATTTCATTCTTAATGCTGTTAGCAATGGAAGCAATATTTTCCTCAACTAGATGCAGGTTGTTGGCAATGGTGTGTATGTCATCAACATTGTCTGTCAGTCTACTCACTGTAAGGGAGTCAGCTACTCCACCTGTTTTCATAGCATGTCCCATGCCATCAGTAAGGGAGTTTATCCGGCTGTTCACTCCAATGATGTCTGCTGAATTCCATACTCCCAATCCAGTTCCGACTTCTCCTAAAAGGGCTGCAAGTGTGTCCCGTTTTTCTCGACTCCCTGCTCCGGTCCACTCAATGATGGTCTCTTGTATACTTTGCTTAAACCACTGCCGCTGTGATTCCGGGCACTTTGGAGGAATAGAAAAATCATTAAAATTTAGAATTATTGGGTAGTAAGTCCACCCAACCCCTTGCACAACTGTTTCATGTGTTGGTACCACCACCAATCCGCCTATTGGCCATGGTACCTTCTTCTGATCTTTACAACGTTGCAGCTCCTTTACAGAGACAAATACTTCATCTATTGTTAGAACACACCCCTTTCCAGTATCAAAATTGCAGAATTCCTCTAGGTCAGGCTGGGCAGGTATAACTGCAGCGTCCCATTCTCCACCTTCTTCTAATGTTAAGTTACTCACTACTACTGTAATATTTGTAAACCTCTCTTGTATTGGAGCTCTAAGAGCTAATCCCCTGGTACTATTATGTGGCAAAATAATGTTTACTTGTAACCCTCCACCCTCTTTTACTTCCAATTCCCTGGGCCAAATAAATCTATCTGCTTGAACATAATGTAACTCCAATCTTTTCAAACTCTCTCCCTTATTTGCGGTATCTTCTGGCCTTATTGCCTGTCTCCCCATTCCTACTGTGATACAGCTTATACTTATCCATCCTGGAACAAGAATCCACCACAATCTTCTGTTGACACGCATCTTCATTCTTATACAGCCTTGCTCTGTGGGAACACTAGATTCCATCATTAGAAACATATACATAACAAAAACAACAGGGGCCATTCTTTTTGCAAGTTTGTTCACGGCCCTGTAATCAATGGTAAGTCTCCATGATGAGGCTGCTTTTTCATCTCTATTCCCTTTTAACACAGCTTTTCTCACAGGCCAACATGGTGAGTTACATGCATACCCATTTCCAGATTTAATTATTCCACTTCTCTCCAGTATTTCTATCATCTTGGTGATTGATGCCACTGATTCTCTTGGGACTGGATATTGCTTTTGCCATTGTGGGTCTCCTCCTTCCAAAAAGACCATTCCTTTCATTCTTGCACAGTCTAATTTATCTGTAGCCCAAACAGGTATGTCTTGGATTAGCTTCTGCAGCCATTCTGGTTGTCTGTCTAGTTTCAGTTTGTTTTTTTTCAGACTTTTTATCGGATAGACAATATATGCCATTGGGAGCACAACCCCTTTCGTCAACTCTGTACTTACCTGATTCACCTTTTCTGTCTTCCACAAACAAAAATTGGCAAGATCTACAATGAAATTTCCTTTTTTTAAAGCTTCTATTCCCAATATTTCCTCTGGCCAACCCACTATTGCTTCTACTTCTATTGTTTTTTCTCCAACTGCTACATCAATTGGACCTGCTCTAACCTCCTGTGGATTCCCAGTAACTCCCATACTACTTACTGAAGAATCCCCATTTTTGACCCTGTTGGTCATTGTAACTGCTGCTCCTGTATCTACCAACATATTTTTCCCTACCCCTGCGATGACTGTATAACTGGTAGGCCGACCTGCCTCATCCATGGTTAAATTAGCTGAGTGAATGAGATGCTGAGGCGCAGGGGTTGGGATTTGTCATTGTGACTCACTTCTACTCTGTCCCTCTTTTATCATCTTTGCCTCATTTTCCTTCAATTTCCTCTCTGACTCAGCTACCTTGTTTTTAAGTATGTGATTTTCCTCTTCTATCCTATCCTTCTGTCTCCTGAGTTCCCAATAGCCCATGTTACCGTTTCTCTCTCCCTCCTGATTAGCCCTCCAGTTGCTGCCATCCCTATTACTATAGTCCCTAGGTGGATCTCTCCATCTTTTGTCAAAGTTCTGTTTTGGTCTCCAGTTTTGATCATCCTTCTTGTTCTGGGGTACATCCCACGTCTGGTTTCTCCAATTACCATCTATATCTCTACCAGACTCGACCTTAAATGTTCTTACAGCTGAAACAGAGCAGGCCTGTTCTGTGAAAGGATGCTTGATCCACCACTTATCAGCTCTAGTTAGTACCATTTCCAAGTCTGTTGGTGTTGGATCAAAAAGCCTGATAAATTCTTGACACTCCCGGGGAAGGGCTTCCATTACTTTTGCTATATGTTCTGGTGAGCCCAGCACTAGAGGCTGTTGAGGTTGTCGTAGAGTATACCAAAAAAAAATCCTTTGAGCTACCTCTCTAGGACCATCTATTGGCCTCATGGTAATATTTGCTATTTCTTTCTCTATGCTAAGTAGATAGAAATTAGTTGCAGCAATTCTTCCTGCCTGATCAGACACACTGTTATTAAATCCCAATAGTCTACTAGCCAAAGGACCCATAGCGTATTCTAACAGTTCTGTCCATTCCTCTAAGTTAAGACCTCCTTTTTTAGCTCTATCTGCTCCCCTCATAAACCAATGTGTAAACGTATTAAAGTTGTTAGTTGGCATACTTCCCCACCATTTCTGGAAATTGTCTTTATCTGCCATAGACATCGGTCGAGTCTGCATAGAAAATCCTGTAGGTGTTTGCCTTGCATTAAATAATTCTGAAACAATAACTGGTGCTTGTGGTATGGTATCTACTTGTGGAACAGAATAACATAAGAAATCTTTTCTATCTTGGTTCATTTTCGGCACTGGTTCTTTATTTTGTGCCACGAACATATCCAGATCTGGATATATTTTGGCAATGTCTCTGACTCCTTTTATCCCTTCTAACTTTGTTTTATTTTTATAGTCCATTATTATGTTTTGAAGTTCTGTTATTTTTACTCCATAAACATCCCTCTGCTTTTCTATTTCCTTTAACTCCCTTTCTAGTTCCCCAACAATTGTAGTTGTTCTCAAAGCTGCAATTTTTAAACAATCCCTTTTGTCCATTGCTTCCTCCATTTTATTTGTTGTTTCCAAATTATGCTGCCGTAATTCTACAACTAAGTCTATTAGGCCTCCTATTGTGGCTACAACAGCTTGTGTGACCAAACTTTTTCTCTTCTTTGTTCTATACTTTTTGTTATTTACAATTTGTGTTAGAACATCCATTAATCTCTTTTCTTTTTCACTGTCTGGGTTTGCTGGCTCTGGAAGCTCATATGGACCATCATGTTTTTGAATATGTTTCCTAAAGTACTCACGCACTTCTGTGGGAAAGTATTTGGCCCCTTGAAAAGACATTCCTACTCTTTTACTCACCCAAGTAAGAATCCAAATCAATTTGCGACTAAAGTAGCATGCTTCTGAGTAGCCAACAATAGTTGATGACTATTCAGTAGGCCAGGTGTAATATGTAGAAAAATAGATTAGTACCCACAATGCAAATTATACTTACCTTAGTATGGTGAAGGTAATACTTGCTAATTAACTTAAAATATAATAGCAAGGCCTGCAGGGTAGGAGATAAACCCGAACGAGGATATGCAAGACACCCAAAATGTATAAGGTATGGAAGCCTATAGTGTATTAAAATGCACGCCTGAAATAATATATATATATATATATATATATATATATATATAATATTTAAAATGGTTTATTTATTATTTTTCTCCAGGCCTGTACTATGATAAAGGACTAGAGAAAGAAAAAGAAAGAAGAGAAAAAAAAAAAAAAACCAAAAACAAAACAAAAATAATAGTATTAACAAACTCAGGTATTTGAAACACACAACAAACTAATTGTGGCCTGGTGCCCAAGCTTGTATAATAAAATGGAGACCCAAACTAGGATACAAAGGAAATCAGCATTCAAATACAACAAAAAGCCGCATGGAGCCTACCATATTGTATTCAAATGCAGGGCTAGGCCTGTACTCTGATATTCAACTCACTCAGATATTTGAAACCCACAAAAACAAACTGTTTGATATATTTGTTTTATGTAGCAAAATAAGCTAATACGATATAAAGGATTAAAAATAATAATAATTGAGGCCTATGCTGGTAGTCTATTACAATAAAATAAAAATGAAGGCCTGAAAAACTACTAGGCCTGCTAATATATTCAAAATTGAGGCCTGATGCCCAAACTTGTATATTAAAATGTAGGCCCAAACTAGGATACAAAGGAAATCAGCATTCAAATACAACAAAAAGCCGCATGGAGCCTACCATATTGTATTCAAATGCAGGGCTAGGCCTGTACTCTGATATTCAACTCACTCAGATATTTGAAACCCACAAAAACAAACTGTATGATATCTTTGTTTTATGTAGCAAAATAAGCTAATACGATATAAAGGATTAAAAATAATAATAATTGAGGCCTATGCTGGTAGTCTATTACAATAAAATAAAAATGAAGGCCTGAAAAACTACTAGGCCTGCTAATATATTCAAAATTGAGGCCTGATGCCCAAACTTGTATATTAAAATGTAGGCCCAAACTAGGATACAAAGGAAATCAGCATTCAAATACAACAAAAAGCCGCATGGAGCCTACCATATTGTATTCAAATGCAGGGCTAGGCCTGTACTCTGATATTCAACTCACTCAGATATTTGAAACCCACAAAAACAAACTGTATGATATCTTTGTTTTATGTAGCAAAATAAGCTAATATGATATAAAGGATTAAAAATAATAATAATTGAGGCCTATGCTGGTAGTCTATTACAATAAAATAAAAATGAAGGCCTGAAAAACTACTAGGCCTGCTAATATATTCAAAATTGAGGCCTGATGCCCAAACTTGTATATTAAAATGTAGGCCCAAACTAGGATACAAAGGAAATCAGCATTCAAATACAACAAAAAGCCGCATGGAGCCTACCATATTGTATTCAAATGCAGGGCTAGGCCTGTACTCTGATATTCAACTCACTCAGATATTTGAAACCCACAAAAACAAACTGTATGATATCTTTGTTTTATGTAGCAAAATAAGCTAATACGATATAAAGGATTAAAAATAATAATAATTGAGGCCTATGCTGGTAGTCTATTACAATAAAATAAAAATGAAGGCCTGAAAAACTACTAGGCCTGCTAATATATTCAAAATTGAGGCCTGATGCCCAAACTTGTATATTAAAATGTAGGCCCAAACTAGACTCCACACACAATCAGCACTTGATTTCCCATGCAGAGGATAATTAGACAAAGTAATTTTTCTTCCCCCAAAAAATAAATCTGACTATCTATTAATGTGATATTACCTCATAAATAACCTTTGTAGAAGTCTAAAATTCGTGGTCGCCAAATGTGGTGTAACACCAAATTAATATTACACAAGGTTCGTCTACATTAAAAGGTATTTATTAAAAGGCAGATAACACAATACTATAAATGTATTAAAAACACAACAGCCCAGACCCACGGAGCAACACCCCCTTTTAAATCTATCTACCTATATATATATATATATAGTAATTCCCTTCCCCAAACGCTTGATCTTACCCACGGTCAGACCATTGAAATCACCTCCTCACCCTCACCACCAAGGAAGAAAAACAGGAAGCAGCACCAGTTTCCTGCCTGGATATAGCCTTAGTTGAGATGATGTAATTTACATCACATCCTGTCCATGAGCAATTGTGGGAGGGAAGTAAAGATTCTCAGCCCTCCTACAAAGGCCTGTTTAAATTACCATTCAAGGAAGACAAGTTACCACAGCGCTCCTTGCCAGAAACTGCGGATCTCGCTTCGCGAGGGCCGCATCTGCAGCGGGCTCACTATGCGAGCCCGCAAGCGTTAGCAACAACCCGCATTGCTGACAACCATATATGTGATTTGAAATTCAGTCTTTATTTGTTGATTTTCAGTTGTTCGATCATGTCTGTTTCTCCATGACCATATGGACTGCAACATGCCCGGTATATCTGTCAGCCACTGCCCCTCTAAGCTCCCTTAAGCTCATGTTCACGACATCAATTACCTAATCTTTCCATATCTTCCTCCACTGTCCCCTTGTTCATGTGACTTCCATCTTTCCAAGTATCTATGGAATCCTGCCTTCTAATGACATTGCCAAAATATTTGAGCTTTAGCATCATGATCAAACGTCCAGTGATTTGTTTGGCTTGATTTCCTGTTGTATTAATTGATTGCATTTCCTTACAGTCCAGTTTTCTCCAACACCATAATTTAAATGTTTCAATTCCATAGTGCTCAGCCTTATCTATTATCCAGCTCTCAAATCTGTATGTTACTGGGGATACCATAGTTCTAACTATGCATAACGTTGTTGCAAGTATAACAACTTTACTTTTTAACAGCTTGTCCTGATTTTCCATATCTTTTTTGCCATATCTTTCCTCCCCAAAAGCAAATGTCTTTTAATTTCATAACTTTGGCATGCAAGATGTCCTTGAGATCCCCAATTTTCTTGAATAGATCTCTTGACTTTCCCATGTTGTTATCTTCTCCTGTCTCTTTATGTCACACATAATGTCTCCTTTAGAGATGACACGAATAGTTCGCCGGCGGACTGTTCCCTGCGAACATAGCATGTTCGCGTTCGCAGCGAACTGCGAACATATGCGATATTCGACCCGCCCCCTATACTTTATCATTGAGCAAACTTTGACCCTGCAACTCACAGTCAGCAGACACATTCCAGCCAATCAGCATCATACCCTGCCTTCTAGACCCTTCTAACTCATGGACAGCAGCCATTTTGGAATCATAACTAACTTGCAGTCTTACTGAGAGGAGGCTGAGTGTAGGTGATACTGCATCAATAGGGAAAACCATAGCTAGGCTACTGTACACAGTGTGCAATACAGTCCTGAAGGACTCTTTTGATCTCTGCTGCAAGGATACCCCTGTGTCTCTTCCCCCCCTTATCATCATCCTCCCCTCACCTTAGCACCCAACCCTAACACCCCTCACACTTATCCATAACACCCATCAACCGAACACCTAACCCTAACACCCCTCACACTTATCCCTAAGACCTAACACCCCTCACACTTATTCCTAACATGCCTCAACCTAACACCCCTTACACTTATCCTTAACACCCCTCACCCTAACACCTAACCCAAACACCCCTCACACTTATCCCTAACACCCCTTACCCTAACACCCCTCACACTTATCCCTAACACCTAACCCTAAATTCCCTCAACCTAACACCTAACGCTAACACCCCTTACACTTATCCCTAACACCCCTCACCCTAACACCTAACCCTAACATCCCTAACACTTATCCATAACACCCCTCACCCTAACCCTAACACCCCTCACACTTATCCCTAACACCTAACCCTAACATCCCTCACCCTAACACCTAACCCTAACACCCCTTACACTTATCCCTAACACCCCTCACCCTAACACCTAACAATAACACCCCTCACACTCATCCCTAACACCCCTCACCCTAACCCTAACACCCCTCACACTTAGCCCTAACACCCCTCACCCTAACACCTAACCCCCTCACCCTTATCCCTAACACCCCTTACCCTAACACCCCTCACACTTATCCCTGTGTCTCTTCCCCCCGCCCCTTGAGGGAGGGGGGAAGAGACACAGGGGAGGATGATGAGGGAGGGGGAAAGAGACACAGGGGAGGATGATGAGGGAGGGGGGGAAGAGACACATGGGAAGATGATGAGGGAGGGGGAAAAGAGACACAGGTGAGGATGATGAGGGAGGGGGAAAGAGACACAGGGGAGGATGATGATGGAGGGGGGAAGAGACACAGGGGAGGATGATGAGGGAGGGGGTAAAGAGATACAGGGGAGGATGATGAGGGAGGTGGGAGGATGATGAGGGAGGGGGGATGAGACACAGGGGAGGGTGATGAGGAAGGGGGAAAGAGACACAGGGGAGCATGATGAGGGAGGGGGGGAGAGACACAGGGGAAGATGATGAGGGAGGGGGAAAAGAGACACAGGGGAGGATGATGAGGGAGGGGGGAAAGAGACACAGGGGAGGATGATGATGGAGGGCGGAAGAGACACAGGGGAGGATGATGAGGGAGGGGGTAAAGAGATACAGGGGAGGATGATGAGGGAGGTGGGAGGATGATGAGGGAGGGGGGATGAGACACAGGGGAGGGTGATGAGGAAGGGAAGAAAGAAACACAGGGGAGGATGATGAGGGAGGGGGTAAAGAGATACAGGGGAGGATGATGATGGAGGGGGATGTTAGGTTATTTATGCCCTTTATGGATTAAAACCAGACTCTGCATCAACTATGTAATTTTCCGTGGAAGTTTTGACATGGATCCCCCTCCGGCATGCCACAGTCTAGGTGTTAGTCCCCTTAAAACAACTTTTCCATCACCATTGTGGCCAGAAAGAGTCCCTGTGGGTTTTAAAATCTGCCTGCCCATTGAAGTCTATGGCGGTTCGCCGGGTTCGCCGGTTCGCAAAAATTTTATTTTCGCGACATCACTAGTCTCTTTGTCTCTTCCTCTGGAATTCTGCATTTATTTGCACAAATATTTAATTATCTACATTATCTACAGCCTTCTTAGTTTTCTTTCTTTTGGGGATATTTTTTGTTTCTGGATGATGACGCAGACTTCTGACTAGAGTTCTTCATACATTCAGTCACTGCATAATCACGAGACATTATTTATTTTGTATCAGCTTTGTCTGATTATTTTTCTCTCTTTTCCTCATTTTAATTTTGAATGTTGCAATAAGAAGCTCATGATTTTAGCCACAGTCAGCTCCAGGTCTTGTTTTTGCTTACTATATAGAGCTTTTTCATCTTTGGCTACAATGTACAGTATATAGTCAGTCTGATTTCTATATTGCCATCTGGTGATGCGTGTAGACTTGTCACGTGTAGACAGTGGCAAAGCTAGAGCTTTTGCTGCCCGGGATATCCCTGAGTTTGCCACCCCCAGTGCATATATATCGCCTTCTCTCTCACACTATAGCTCCCCTCTCCCTCTATATAGCTCCCCTCTCTTTCTCTCTCTTCCTCCCACTCTTTCTCTCCCTCTCCCTTTCTCACCCATGTCTCCTACTCTCCCTCCATGTTTCCCCTTGTCTCTCACTCCCTCCATGTGTCTCCCTCTTTCCTCCATGCCTCTCCCTCTCCCCCATGTCTCCCTTTCTCCCCCATGCCTCCCCCTCCTCCATATTTCCCCCTCTCCCTTCATGTCTCCCCCATGTGTCTCCCATTTCCCCTTGCTTTCTCCCTCTCCCCTAATGTCTCCCCTCTCCCACCATGTCTCCCCCTTACATCTCTCTCCCTCCATGTTTCTCCGTCTTTCCCCTTGCCTCTCCCCCCCATGCCTCTCCCTTTACATCCATGTCTGCCTCTTCCCATGTCTCCCCCTACCCCCGATGCTTCCCTCTCCCCCATGTCTCCCCCTCTCCCCGCATGTTTCCCCCCTCTCCCTTTATGTCTCCCATTTCCCTTTCTCTCTCCATATGTCTCTCTTTTCCCCCTTTGCCTCTCTTACACATGCCTCTCCCTCCATGTCTCCCCCTCTCCCCCAGGCTTTCCTCTCCCCATGTCTCCCCCTCTTCCCCATTGTTCTCCCTCTCCCTCCATGTCATCTCCTTCCTTTTCTCCCTCCATGTGTTTCCAATTTTTCCTCTCTTTTTCGTGCCTCTCTCTCCCTCTATGTCTCATTCTCTCCCCTCATGCCTCTCCCTCCCTCCATGTTTCCTACTCTCCCTCCATGTCTCCCCTTCCCTTTCTCCCTCCATGTGTCTCCCTTTTTCCTCTTTGCCTCTCTTCCCCATGCCTCTTCCTTCCTCCATGTCTCCTTCTTTCCCCCATGCCTCTCCCTCCCGCATGCTTCCCTCTCCCCCATGTCTCCCCTCTCCCTCCATGTCTCCCCCTTCCCATTCTCCCTCCATGTGTCTCCCCTTTTCCCCTTTGCCTCTCTTCCCCATTCCTCTCCCTCCCTCCATGTCTCCTACTCTCCCCCATGCCCCTCCCTCTCCCCATGCCTCTCCCTCCCTTCATGTCTCCTCTCCCCCCATGCTTCTTGACCACAGTAGAAGTGTATTAGTTATCTTATGTGAAATGTGCAATCCCAGTCTATTTGAGTCCAATAATTCCAAGGACTTCAATGTTTAATCAGATCAAGTTTGCCTTGGTTCATTGTTCTAACATTTCAGGTTCCTATGCTGAATTGTTCTTTGAAGCAGTTGACTTTTCTTTCCCCTCCAGACACATCCACATTTATACATTTATATAGATAAGTATAGACTACTTTGTTAGATGATTAATTGCAAGTAACATATATAAATTAATGATATGCATTTATTTAATGGGAAAGTATTTACATGTTTGCAGATTATGTATAAAAGTTTATTTGTTTGTTTGCTTTTTGTATTATTTCAAATAAAATATAAGTGAAATAAAAAAGGACACTCATCACATACCATTTTCCAACCCATTCAGTCTCTTTATAAACCTTTGGACAACTCTATCCTAGCCTTTTCTCATATTCCTTTTCATAGTTCACATCATCAAGCTGTTCTTCTATCAGTGATCTTTGCCTGATTTTATGTGGGCTACTCTAAGCCTGTGTTTCCAATCGTCTAAGCCCATCATACCAGTGCCACTCAGCCATCATCCAGTGCCTGAGATACTGAGTAACTCCTTTCAGCTTCCTACCATATACATTTCTCAGTATGGGTATGGCAGGAGGCACTTTGTCTGGCCAGGGAGTCAAGTTAGCTTGAAGTCATGAGGGTTTAGGGACACTACTTACATGGCACAATTACACTGGCCACAAGCCATAATCACCTTTTCATTTGGATCCCCTGTCAGCAGCCTTTTGGTATAGAAAAGGTCCCTTATTTGTGTAATTTCCCTGGCTTCTGCGCCAGGGGGGCACTTTTTCACATGCACACTGCACTTTTTTTATTATTGAAAATAAGTTTATTCAGATATATATGGACACTGAACATGGTTTGTTTCATGTTTTGATTTGGATAAAATTTTGTTTTGGCACACTCCTGCACAATGGGGAGGGGAAGGATCATACAGAACTGCCTTGTGTCCGGTAACCCCTTTGTAGCCCCAGGGAGACTTGTGGCAGAGGTCTCTCTGGTAGAGCTGATCCAGAGGGATATGTGGCAGCTCCTGTCTGCTGAAGAACAGTTCTTGTGTCTGAAGGCTCTGGCCCAAAAGGCAATGAAAAGGACCCCTTCTTCGGAAGGAGGAGCTGAAGTGGTCCTCTTCTGTACCATGGAGCTTTTTGATGGAGCCCTGAATAGGACAAAGATAAAGTAGCCCTCCAACCCTCAAGGTAGGGTGCCTGAAAACCAACCCTTCCTTATTATAAGAGCATGGAAAGGAAGAGCACCAAACACTTTTTTGTAAAGTGCATATTACCAGTAAATGAATGTAAGATCTTAAACTTTGTTATTTGAATAAAGGAGGCGGTAATAACTTGCAGAATCCATATACTATTGCTCTGGTTGTGTATTCTACTAGTGGAACACTCCCATCTACTGTCTATGAATGGTAAGTTCATGGTTGTGATACATAATACTCAAATAATGCATGCTAGAAAGCCACATGTGATCATTGATTTTTTATTCACATACACTATATATTCTACTCCGGTTATTAGACTATTTTACTTTTAATACAGTTAATGAGGGATAGGTCATGTCAAACAAATCTAATTAGTTTCTATGAGGAGGTTAGAAGGAATCTGGATCAAGACAGCTAAATGGCAGATGAGATTTAATATGAATAAATGTAAAGTTATACATCTGGGAAGGAAAAATAGCCATGCAATTTATAATCTTAATGGAGCAAATATAGGGGTATCAGATACTGAAATGGATTTGGGAGTACTTGTGGATAACCACCTAGGTAACAGTGCTCAATGCCAAGCAGCAGCTGCAAAGGCAAATAAAATATTAGCATGTATTAAGAAGGGTATAGAAGCAAGGGAAGCAAATATAATTCTGCCACTATACACATCCCTAGTACACCCTCATTTGGAATATGGAGTACAATTTTGGGCATCACTTCATAAAAAGGTGGACAACGTACAGAGAAGGGCTACAAAACTAATCTGTGGAATTCTCTACCAAAGGAGGTGGTGACAGCGGATTCAATAGATGACTGGATTTATTTCTAATCAAAAAGGGCATTCAGGGTTATCCTGGATAATTAGAGAGAGAGTATTGATACAGGGAGGAATCTGATTGCCAGTATCTGGGGTCAGGACGGAATTATTATTTTTTCCTTTTGAGACGAATGGCTAAGTTTCACTTGGGTTTTTTCTGTTTGCCTTCCTCTGGATTCAATTAATTAACAACTAGTTGCAGATCAGAGGAGATCTTAAAAGGTTGAACTTGATGGACTGAAAGCTTTTTTTCAACCTTAATTACTATGTAACTATGTAACTTAGGGCCCTCTTCAGTTCCCTGTTTTGTAAAGTAACAAACGCAAAAAGTGGTTAGTAACTTTCCCTAACTATTCTATTGATCCTGTTTTTCATGATTTCGAGTGAGCTACCCCTAATGAATACGGACAAGCCAGAACCGCAAATTACGGCAAGCTTTTGCCATTGATTTTTTTATATCTGTAATGATATGAGTGACTCTTTCTTAGTTTTACACAAAATCGATATTCAATTGAGACTTTACTGATCACTCGCAAAGTAAGTATGACTCGTAATATCAAAAATGTTAAGGAAAATCTATGCGTACTAAACACCAACCGCAAATGGTTTTGAAACCATTTCTGACTGCTGGAGCAGCATTTAAAGAGATAGCAAACCACTAAAAAACAATAAAAAAGCATGGAAGTTCATCAGAATTTGACACTTAACATTCCTATAGGCACATATGTGGAATTTAAAAATATGATATTTTTATTATTATGTTTGTGTCGTTATGCAACATCCAGGGTAACACAGAACCCAGTATTCAAGAGGTTAATACATATCAGGAAACCCACATGGACTAGAAACAGATGCTCTAATGCATTGTCTGTTGAAGGGCTATCCCTATCGGCAAATTTACTTGTTTACTTGAAAGATGATTACTCGCATTTATATGTGCTTATTCTTACTCATTGTACTTGTAATATATATGATATCATGATATTCTCATTTTCTATTGGTTCCTTGAGCTGTGTCTCATCAGTAATGTAAGTAAAATGCTGGGTTTGGTGTAATATTCTGAGTAATTCTCCACCAAGTATGTGAAATGGATTTACAGATATCGGGTGAGGTATGTAATATTGTTAGTGAACTGCATTGACTATCAGCCTCATTAAATTGGGGCTACGTTTTAAAACGTAGCCCGTAACTCCAAATTTGCAGGTTAGGAGTATTAAATTAGGTCTGTAACATAGCTCCCAGCAGACTTGCGTGTTAACAGGCAGGACGGCAAAGAATAGGCTACATGTTGAGCAACGTTGAACTTTGCATCCGTCAAGCCCGTAACCTCTACATTTTCAATTTAGCATTTAAATTGCAACATAGTTGCTCGCGAGCAAGCACGTAACACGCAAACGGAGCCCAAAGGCCAACGTGTGCTCGAGAGGACCCACAAGGGGGGTAAAGTCCAATACGTATCACTTGTAAATCGAATAAAAACTCACTACTGTACTAAAATTGAAAGGGAAAGGGATGTTAGGTCTTAGAATTAATAGCACAGCATTCCCAAGCCTGCAAATCAGCTCAGAAAAATAGTTGATTTCATGTATCTTTACTGTGCTATATCAATCCCGGTAATCAATATGTTAATACATATACTGTAACTCGCATGTAATAGAATATCAAATTTGCGGCTTTATTAATATTGTATTGTGACTGGAATGGGTTCGCTCAGGGATTGTAATTGAAATCCATCCTCCAAATTCTTGTGATGCAATGTTGACAATCTCTGTTGCCATTGGCTTCATCTGAACCCGTAACTACATGCTTGCTTAATTGTTTGCGTTCTAGCCCGCAACTCATAAAGGCCCAGAACTGCTTTACGATTTAGCGTCTCTCTCGTGTAACACTTCTAATAGCGATGTAAAATGGCCACATTTTAAGCACACAGCCCTTACGAGCTACACGTAGGACTTAAGAGGCTCCAATTTAATGAGGCCATATGTATGTAACATTACTGAAAAAAAGCTCCCAGAACTGCAATTACTTACTTAGCTTAATTTTTAATTTTTTGCTTTTATTTCTTCATTCACTATAAAAGTTAAATTCTACTTACTCCCCTCATCGTTTTTTATCTGGGAATCCCATACTATTGTAGGCTGTCTGAGTGCTAAGAGACTTACATCCTTTTTTTTACATCCTTTTTACTACTGCAAAAACATTTGCCTGTCTCAATCTCAAAAATAAAACCCTTAAAACATTTCAGTGGTCATTGATTTCTCAGTGGTCTTCCCTTACTCTTCCTGTGACATATTTGGTAACACTTTGGTGCCATCTACTGGAGAAACATTGGTAAGTTCATGGGAAAACTCTACAGGACATCTCAATAGTTGGATTTTGCCAGGGCAGTATGTAGGCAAATCTGGGTCTTCCGAAACTCCATCTATATGCTATGGAGTAATTAATTAAGCCTATGATCATTAACCACACCTGGTTGCAGCTAAAATGGATATTATTTTAAGAATATGGTATTTATATTGACCCTTAAATGGATGTAGACATTTTCTGTTGTGTCGGTCTGAAAATAATAATATTAATTATAATTTTATTTAATTGGGTATCTAGTTTATTTGGTTTATTTTCAGCCTCAGTATGACTGTGTAAGATAGTAAAAACCCGAATGTATGATCAAACTAAGATACCCAATGTCCCATTCAAATTAACAAATTATTAGGATATCAATGTTTAATCTTATAATCTCATATTTGACCATGTCCATTTTGCCTTGGTTCATAGTTATAATGTTCCAGGTTAATAAGCTGAATTGTACTCTGCAGGGGCAGACTTTCCTTTCCCGTCCAGATATACGCGCACAACCCTTTTCATTAGATCTCATGCTACTTGTACTCATCCTCTGTTTTTAAAGTAGAGTGTGTTGGTGTAGTTGTAAATGTGTTGTTTCATGATCTGTTTAATTGATAAATCATTGGTTCTAAATTAATGCAATACACTAATGTATTTAATAACACACACATATGCTTGATATATATAAATATAGAATTAGAACAAAAATAAATGTAAAAGAAGTAAGCTGACTTAAAGGAACATGGAACACAACTATGTTCTATGCATTTAAACCACCACTATTTGGCATTATGTAAATTAATGGCACATTGCATCAATAAGAATGATAAAAATGTAGCTCGAAGTCGCTATGTCATAAAGCACTAAGGTACAAGAGTTGGTAATAATTATTCTATTAGGGTTACATACAAGCACACCAGTTGTTGAGCATAGCTCTCAGCGTAATGGAATACAGACTTCTTGATGAGCAAGTGTCAAAACTCAAAGGTGTACTCATGGCTGGATCACCCATTGAGCCAACTAGACAGATGCATAGGGGCGCTTCCCTGTGAGGGGCGCCACTTAAAAAAATGGTTCCTGGCTTAAAAAAACAAAATGCTGCAGTTCATAGGGGAGGTAACCACCTAGAACAACAGAGTTACAACATGATAGGGAACTTACACACATAGAAAAGGCAAAAATGGGTCAGTGCGTACCTTGCATACTCACTTGCAGGGGCTCCTCCACTTCACTGCCTAGGGGCTCCGATAAGGTAGATCCGGCACTGGGTATACTACAGTAAGGTGAACAGAAAATCCTGTCTTCATGGTACAGATCCCTGATTGAGACATTTGTCCCTGGAAATATCACTGGATTTAAGCATTGGCAGTCAGGGATATTGTATATGTGCCTAGTTCAGTTGAAATATTTGTGTTTTGTATGTCCACTATGTACAATGTGTATTATTGCAAAATAAGATTTATCAAGAACATGGATATTTGTACAACATTAAAATATAAATGTTTTAGTACTTTACTTTAGGAAAATATTTGTCCAACTGAATGCAGAATTCCAGAGGATAGCAAGAAGAGATAAGGAGACTTTCTACAATGTGTGATGTTAAGAGATAGAATAAGATAACACAAAAACAAAGGCAAGAGATCTCTTCAAGAGAATTGGGGATCTCAAAGGAACCTTTCAAAGGTTCAAAAACTATGCCAAAGTGGGCATGATAAAAAACAAAAATGGTAGAAGAAGATCAGATAAAGAAAAGGTGGCAGGAATACACTGAAGATCTATACAGGAAGGATCTTAACAGCAGTGATGACTTTAATATTTTATCCAGTGAGCTGGAGCCAGACATCTTGGAGAGCAAAGTGAGATGGGTGCTAGGAAAGCCTTGCTGATAAAAAAAAAAGTTGCAGGAGTTTATGGAATCCAAGTTGAACTATTAACATTTTTTTTTTTTTTTTTTTAAATTGATTTTTATTAGACAGGTCAGACATACAACATAGTCCAGCAAAAACATTTGTGATGGTAAGTAGAAATTAACAATAAACGTGTTTCACATATCTGGTTTCTAGTATGTCATCTGCCTGTCCAAAACTCCTCTCTTTTTCCGTTTTTCTGGAAATATAATAGCTGGTATTAGCTTTCAATTAACTTAATACTAATAAAAAAAAAAACTATATGTAATAAAGTCCCATAACTATGGGAATTTTTTTTTTATGAACTTGGATTCCTGACCATCTGTTGTCTTTAGCTTGGTTGGTTTCCACTAATATGTTGCGAACTCTGTGTTTAGGTTACTATATGAGGCTAATGGTGTTGGGTAAGTTAAGACAACTCCTGATATGGTTCCCTTAATAGCTCCTTTGGAGGGAAAAAGTGTCACTCACCCTATTCATCTGCCTCGTCTTGTCTCCCAGGCGGCCCAGCAGGAGGCCCAGCGTTTGTAGTTATGGTCAACCTCAGCGGACAAAATGCTCATGGACCGAACAAACTCAATTTTGTTTAAGACTACTTCAAACAATGGGGTGGGTGATTTCCAATGGGCGGCTACTACTATCCTAACTGCTAAGAAAATTTGGTTGGTTAGGAATTGTTCTGAGTTGGACATCCCTTCTACCGGTAAACCCAGAATGGCCTCTTCTGGTCTCATGGGATAGTTTTGACCCCATAAATTCTCCAGGGTTTTGTAAGTGTCCACCCAGGTATGTCTAATCATAGGGCATTCCCATAGTTTATGGATTAGAGTCCCTTTCTGGTTGTAGCCCCTTTCGCAGGTGTCGCTAATCGTCTGGTTTCCTATGTGCATTCTTACTGGAGTTAAGTACCACCTCATGATAACTTTATAGGCGTTTTCCTTCATAATTACGTTAAGTGATGTGATTTTTGCTTGTTTCCGAATGCTGTTCCATTGGTCTCTGTCTAATTGTATGTTGAGGTCAGTTTCCCATGCTGACTCATAGTGTAATTTAGGGGGCGTGACTAACTCGCTTAAATGGTTGTATATTATGGAGATGTTCCCTTTCCCTCCCGGGAATTTAATGCAACATTTTTCGAATAATGATGTATTTTGCCCTCCTTTATTCTTAGTGATGTGAATTAATCTTTGATTTATAGCGAGTAGGTTAAGCCATTCCCCCGGAGGTAGTAGTTTGTCCTCTAAGAAGGCGGTGGTGGACCATTTTTGGTTAACAACCGGTAAATCTGCCGCTATTGAGCAATTATTATCAATCCACCATCTGTATTGAGCATTAGAGTTTATTTTGGGGTTAGTTGACAGTGGCCATAAGGGGCTGAGCCCTGACTCTGGGCCAAGTAGCCTGTTCCTCTTATTTATATCCTTCCATAAGTTAATTGAGTGCCTCACACTGGATGGGATTGATTGGGGTAACTTGAAGCCCTGCTGAGTTGAGAGCCATAGTAATTGGCGCATGATTAAATCATTGGACCCTAGTATGTGTTTTTCTAATTGAACCCATACCGGGGGGGAGTCCTTGATATACCACTTTACTAGTTGTGCTAATCTAGCTGCTTTAAAGTACCTGGAAATGTCTGGAAATCCAAGCCCACCATCCCTCTTGGTCGCAGTGGTTGTTTCTCTGTTAATTCTAGGTTTTTTGTTGTTCCACAGAAAACTCATTAATAATTTTTGTATTTTTTTCAGGTCTATCGCTAATATCAAGATAGGAATAGTTCTAAACAGGTAGAGCAGTTTGGGGAGTACGTTCATTTTGACGGCATGTAGCTTTCCTAACCACGAAATCTTTAGTTCTGACCACCTGTGTAGGTCTCTAGTTAGTTGTTTAATGAGGGTTGGGTAGTTTGCTTCATATAGGGTCTTAGTTGATTTTGTTATTTGTATGCCTAGGTAGTTGATAGAATTCGGGGCACATTTTATTGGGAAGTTATTGGCCAGTAGTTTTTCCGTGGAGGGAGGAAGTGATATATTAAGGGCTATGCTTTTACTTGTGTTAATTTTGAAACCTGACAGTGGGCCAAACCTAGACAGAAGTTTGAATAGATTGGGGAGACTGATCAGGGGATTGGATATTGTTAGCAGGATGTCATCGGCAAAAAGGCTTATTTTATGATCTATCGTGCCGACTCGTATACCCGATATGTCCGTGTGCTGACGAATGGCAATTGCTAGGGGCTCTATACTAAGGGCGAATAAGAGTGGTGATAAAGGGCACCCCTGTCTTGTCCCTCTCGTGATGTTGAATTTTAGTGAGTTGTGTCCTTGGTATGTAACCTGCGCAGACGGTTCTGAATATAATGATGTTATGCTTCGTAGAAAACCCTCCGGAATTCCGAATTTGTTTAGTGTGGCTTCCATAAATGTCCAATCTAACCTATCAAATGCCTTCTCGGCATCAAGTGCCGACACCATTGCCCGCCCTCCATCACTTTTGGTTATGTCAATAAGGTCAATTATTTTTCTGGTGTTGTCTGGCGCTTCTCTCCCCTTAATGAACCCTACCTGGTCCGGATGTATCACTTCAGGTAACAAGTTCGCTAGTCTGGACGCTAAGATTTTGGTGTATAATTTTAAATCTGTGTTGATCAGAGATATTGGTCTATAGCTAGCACATTGGGCTGGATCTTTGCCCGGTTTGGGAATAAGTATTATTTTAGCCTCTAAGAATTCCGGTTTAATTCTTCCACCTGCTAAGAAGCTGTTAAATAGTTTGTGTAAGGTGGGGCTAAGTAGGTCGCTCATGTGTTTATAATAGAGGTTAGAGTAGCCATCTGGCCCTGGGGCCCCGTGTGCTTTTGTGGATTTGATCGCATCTTGTATTTCCTCGACCGAGATGGGCACTAAGAGTGATTCGGCTTTGGTAGAGTCTAATTGGGGTATTGTTAGTTTGCTTAATGTATTTTCAAATTCTAGTTTATGGGTTGGGATGCCTGATTCGGGTGATTTGCTATAAAGGTCTGCGTAAAAATGTCTGAATTCATTTACTATTTGATCCGGTTTAAAAACTGTCTCCCTATTTTTGGTGATTATTTTGGCTATGAATGAGTTTGCTCTTTTTTCTCTTAGTCTTGTGGCCAGCATCCTATCGGGTTTGTTTGCGTATCTGAAGAATTTAGCTTCAGTTCGCTGTAGGATAGTGACCATTTTCCCTCTTAAAATAGTGTTTAGTTCTTGCTTGTATCTTATTACATTCTCGTGAGTCTGTCGTGATTTATCTCTAATGAATAGTTTCTGGACTTCTGCAATTTTCTGGTTTAGGAGTAAAATTTGTGCTTGGTCCTTTTTCTTTTTGGATGAGCTAATTTGTATACAGACTCCCCTGATCACTGCTTTGTGAGCCGCCCAAATTCCATCTATGTCTATCTCTCCTACTGTGTTGAGGTCAAGATAATCTACGATTGCAGTTCTGACCTTATCCCGTGTGATTGGATCATTCAGTATACTGGGATTTAATGACCACCTCGGGTTATTGCCTTTCGGCAAGAGGTTGCTTATGGAAATTTTGACTAGATCGTGGTCCGACCATGCTATTGGGCAGATAGAGGCCTCAGTTAGGTTCCCGGTTATGTTCTGTGGGATCAGGATATAGTCTATTCTGGAAAGCGAACCATGTCTGGCGGAAAAAAATGTGTATTCTCTTTCCGTGGGGTTCATGTTTCTCCAGGTATCAATCATGCAGTTTGATTTTAGGAGATTTTTGAGTGTTTTGGTCGCCGTGGGGATTTTTTGTGAACCTAGGTCGTTTGATTTGTCTTTGAGCGGGTCTAGGACCGCGTTCATGTCTCCTCCTATTATCTTAAGCCCGTCTTCCCAGCTATCTGTGAGTTTCTGTATCTTTTGAAAGAATGGCGTTTGTACTGTGTTCGGGGCGTAAATGTTCAAGAATGAAACCTTATGCTCGTGTATTGTCCCATGTACTGCTATAAACCTGCCATCTTTGTCTTTTTGAATTTCACTTAACTGAAAGTTGAGTCTTCTGTGGAACAAAATAGTGACTCCTTTTTGTTTGGTATCCGCGGTAGAATGGAATGCTTGGGTAAAGACTCCCCCCCAATATTTTGGCACTGCTTGTTTTCTAAAGTGAGTCTCTTGAATCATTACTATATCTAGATTTAGTTTTTGGTAGTTTCTCAAGGCTACCCCCCTCTTGACTGGTTTGTTTAGCCCATGAGCATTATGTGACGCAATGACAATGTCCATATTTCTTAATGAGGTGTATGACCTTTTGGTGCGTGCAATTGGCTATCTCACCTTTCGGGATGTCTGTGACTTCGTTATCTTGTGCCTCCTGCTGGTTTCCGCCCCGAAGACCGCTCAGCAGCTAGCTGTGTGGAAGAGTACCTGTACTCAAAGGAAAAGAGACAACAGATTGTGAGACAACCTGACTGTACCCAATCCCTTGGGATTATAAAATCTTGGCTCAGTAACTGAGCTAATTCCTATTTCTCCTCCAGTGGAGTTCCCTATGTTAACCCTGGGTAAGGTGGCTAAGTTCGTGAGTCTGTTTAAATATCTCGCTGTTGGTCAGGAAAGCTCTTAGTATATTTAAACTTTATCGTGATCCTTACTTAACTAAGGTGTGGTAATTTAAACTACTATGAGGAGAGCGTTTGCTGTCCTCTTCGGATTTTACTGGTGGGCCTGTTAGTGTCTCTAAACTGACACTGAATTGGTCCGCCTAAACTGTCCCTACTGTTGGGGTTTGTGGCAGTCTATTTGTAAGCGCCCTTAGGGACGCCTTCTAGGTGTGTGAAGATTATGCCTTTACGGCCTGGGTTAACTGTCTATAGTGTATATTAGAACTTACACTGGTGCGGGTGCTATCTTAATGAACCTAGACGTTAAATGATTCAGTTAGCTTTGTTTATCAGGTTAGCTTGGAAATAAAGAGAGAGAGAGAAGAAGTGAGAGAATACATAAGAAAAAACAAAATAGGTGACAACTCATTGTATTCAGTCTGTATCTTTGTTCATGGGAGGACTTCTCGCTCTTGGGTTTTCTGTTGACTGCAGATTCTCACCGACTGTGACTTTGATGTTCCATTCCGCCAGCAAGTTGATGCCCTCCTCCAGTGTTCTAACCGTAAAGAATTTTCCTTCCTTGGAGATATTGAGGCGAAAAGGGAAACCCCATGTGTACCTCCATCCTTGAGCCAAGATACAGTCCAGAACCGGTTTCAGTTGTCTCCTTTTGGCAAGGGTAACCGGGGCTAAATCAGAGAAAAGCAGCGGTGTGTGCCCCTCGATGGGAGGAATGCCTTTTCTTGCGGCCTTCATGAATAATTCTTTGGTGGAGTAGTAGTGGAATCTGGCAATGATGTCTGAACTATTAACATTTTTAAAAGAAGATGATGTTAAAGTATGCCAACAAACTTGGAAAACTCAACAGTGGCCAATAGACTGGAAAAGGTCAGTCTACAATCTCAAAAAAGGCAGTGCCAAAGAGCGTTCCAATTATTGATGAATTGCACTCATTTCACATGCCAGCAAGGTAATGCTAAGATCCTACAAGCCTGACTCCAACAATATATGGTCCAGGAACTACCAGATGTGCAAGCCACAGTCAAGCAGAGGAAGAGGTACAATGCATAACAGGAAGTCATTATGGAATATCAATGTCTGCTGGATAATAAAGAAAGCAAGATGGTTCCATAATATCATTTACTTCTGCGTCATAGATTATTCTACAGCTTTTGACTATATGGTTCGCAACAAAATGGGGCAATGAAATCACCTCATTGTCTTCTAAGGTCCAAGAAGCCATGGTCAGAACAGAACATGAATGGTTTAAGGTTGGGAAAGGGGTGCAACAAGGTTTTATATTGTAACCGTATTTATTTAACTTATATGCAGAGTACATCATACGCCTGGCAGGATGAATCCAAAGCCGGAATCAATATTTCTGGAAAAAATATCAACAACCTCAGATACACCGATGATACTGCTCTGATGGCTAAAAAGTGTGGAAGACCTAAAGGACCTATTGATGAGGGCAAAAGCAGAGAGTGCAAAAGCTGGCCTGATGCTCAACAATAAAAAGATGAAGATCATGGCAAGTGGCAATCTCAGTTCTTGGCAAATAAATGGGGAAAAAGTGGAAGCAGTGGCATATTCTATTTTCCTGGGATTCCAAGATCTCTTCAGATGCTGACTGCAGTCATAAAATTAAAACATTTTTTTACTTCTGGAGAGAAAAAGCAATGACAAGCTTGTACAAACCAGTAAAAAGTAAAGCCATTACATGATTAACAAAGGTCCACATAGTTGGAACCAGGGGCCACAACGTACAGTAAGAGAAAGGGGAGTCGATGAGAAGAGGAGATATGGGGAAAGTGATTTAAGGGGTAGGTGGGATAAGGATAAGGGGAGATGAGGAGATGGGTTAGGGGGAGAAGAGGAGAAGGAAATAGTAAATGAGGAGATGGGGAAGGGGAGATGCGGAAAAGAGGGAGATGTGGTAGGGGAGATGAGGAGAAGGAGGGAAATGGGAGATGAGGAGATGAGAAAGGGGAGATGAGGAAAAGGGAGAGAGGGTGAACGGTGTGCCAATGGGACCTGGAGAGCTTAAATGCATTGTGAGTATATATTTAAAAATGTTTTTGCACTGGGGTCCACCATTCACTAGCTCCACCACTGGTTGGGACTATGGTATTCCCAGTAGTAACATATGCATGAGAGCTGGGCAATAAAGAAGAATTGATGTCTTTGAATTGTAATGTCGAAGACAACTGGTTAGAGTACCTTGGACTGTAAGAAGACTCAATAAATCAATACTTCAGGAAATAAAGACAAACTATTAACGGAGGTATGATCATGAGGCTGAAGATTTGGCCATAATATGAGAAGACAGGATTCTCTAGAGAAGATTCTGGTGCTGGGAAAGATTGAAGGCACACAAAGAAGGGAACGGCAGTGGCGGAGATGGATTGATGAGTTAATTGAAGCAATGAATATGAGCTTGATGGAGCTCAGCGGGGCAGTGGTTGACAGATGTGCCTGGTTTGCTGCGGTCCATAGGGTCACAGAGAGTGAGACAGGACTGAATGACTAAACAACAACGATATGATGGAGCAGATCATATATGGAGACTTTACTGTCCCACAGCAACTGTCACCTGAAAGTTATATCATATTACAACTAGATGGCACCAAGTGCTGTTGCTTTCCTGTGCAGGCTTTAGATTTCCTGTTTTTGTCTGAGACATTATTAGTTTTTTTACTGTGATTAATAATGACATATTTAAAATTATGTAGTATTATTTAATATATTAAATATTTCAAACTTGCTTTGTATAAAAGAACAATATTAGACAGAGTTGTTTTACCATTGTATTTAAATAAAAAATAATTACATTACTACATATGTTTCTTCTTCAGGCTTCAAGGCTTCATCCCAAATAGATAAAGTGGAAAAAAGCAACAATGAGGATCTGGAACTCCCTGAACAACCACACTCGCCTTTATATAGGTACTAGTAACTTGCCCATCATAAATTATGGTATCATATGTTATATTCAGTTGTCTGTCCTGTCTCTGTGTGTGCTGTCTCTCTCTGTAAGCCCTCTCCCTCGCTCTGTGCACCCTCTCAGTATGCCCTCTCTCTTTGTGCACCCTCTCTGCCTCAATGTTAGTCTTCTCTCTCTCTCTGTGCACCCTCTCTCTGTGTGCATCCTCTCTTTGTGTGTGTCTCTCTTTGTTTGCTCTCTCTCTGCGCTCTGTGTGCTCTCTGTCTCTCTCCCTCCCCCTCCCTCTCTCGTTCTCTCTCCCTCCACTTCTATCTCTCCCTTCCTCTCTCTCTGCCTTGTCAAAACTCCAATAAATAGTTTTGACACAACTCTGTCCACTATCTGAGAATTCAGCAACTTGTTACAAGAACTCTCAGAATGCCTCATGGTAAATCTTGCCTTGACCATGGAAAAGAGCTGGCCTTGCTTCCAGCTGAAGGGAAAAAAGTATTCAGTATTCAAAACATTCAAAGTGAAACTCTGTAATTCTGGCACATGGGAATTTAAGCAACTCTAGAATCACACACTCAATGAGAGAGAGGGTGCACAAAGAGAGAGAGACCCTTACGATAATCTAAAGTATACAATGGGGTCCCCATGGTTTCCCATAGTGTGGTTAACTATAATAATGGAAGTTCCTATCGACCTCATGGCACCTAATATTCAACCCTATATATACTTGTGGACTTCTAGTCTGAACAGAACATGAAATAAGTAATTGCCAAGAGTTCTTATAAAACGTACCAAAAATAAATAAATTAGTAATACAAACTAACTGGACCTCAGGTCTCCTAAATAGTATTATATCTGGATCTGTTTGTAATCCTGACTGGATGAATTTAGGCCCTTCAATTTAGAGACATATTTTATTTGTGAGTGAGCTTCATTTTGAGATAGGAAAGTTCTAAGGCGAAGCATATGACCAACATTTCTCTATTTTTTATGAAAGTGGATTTGAATGGGTAAATAGTTGCCTCTTTCTCTTTATTATGATAACCTAAAATTCACCTCTACATTATGGGGGTCCCTATAGACTCTCCTGGTATAGTAAATACAATGTTGGGAGTCCATATGGACCTCCATTATCCCTATGACCCTACAGGCTTCCACAAGGTTTATTTTAGGTGTCATGGGACTCTAAAAGCACTACCATGCTTACTTTTAGAGTGCCATATATGGTTATAATTTTAATAGAGGAATCCTAGGGGGAACCCAGGCTCATAGGGGGTAGCAGATATTGGGGTGGGCTTCTGGGTGATACCCTGGCTCATAGGGGTAGAGATATGTGGTATTTACCCCTTAATAGTGTCAGATTTGAGCAATGAAGCCAATAATACATTCATATTGTCAGATTAGTCATCCAGGCTTCTCAGAGGCATTTGTATGCATTTACAAGGGGTTGGAAGTACCCTTAGCCTTCTAATAGAGACTTGCGAGTAAATTTCAGTGAGCGCAGATATCATTCTAGGAGGCATGTGATATACATTTTTAAAATAGTTAAGGGACGGGCACTTGGGGATTATGATATTACAAACATTTTGAGAACTCGGGTGGCATTTCCCAGAAGTTAGATTTATGAGTGTGATATGAAAGCTCGGAAGCCATGGAAAAAAGACCTAAGACCAAGAACTAAAAGACAAACACATCACGATTTTTAAATTATAAATATAAACTCATAATGGCCAAATTCATCCTGAGATCTAATTGATTAATTCACACTCTCTACAAGTTGCAAATCTCCATATTGCATCTTCAATGCACACCGCATGGCTAGCAGGGTAATGAAGGTTTACACAGCCTTCATATAATGAGCTGAGCCATAGAATCACATAAGCAGATTTCTTTTTATACTGTAGCTCAAAAAGGCTTAACTATAAGAAACATCTTTTTGCAAATGTATTATCACATATATAGTTGTGGATCTTGTGATGTTGGTGACGTTTGCAATGTTGGCCACACTGTTGTGTCCCTTGGGAAGCGAGGGTGCAATCGCAAGCCTCGCAAAGCGAGGCGAGCCAGCGACGCCGTCACACATGCGAGCCTCGCAAAGCGAGGCAAAGCAGCCACGCAGCACTTAGGCTAAATAACACTTACAACAAAAACACCAGGCATGCGGGACTTTGAAAATAAAACCAACAGCACACTCAGAGAAGAAAGACACAGGGAAGGGACAGGGAGGAGATGCTAGAAAGAGACACATGGCATTCCCAAGCCGAAGGTGATCAGTGCAAAACAGGAAACTTGAAGTACATGGGGGGAGAGGCTCGCAATGAGCCCCAAAGGTGATCAGAGGACCAAAAGCCTCAAATTGTGTGGCAAACAGCATTGCCAGTTTTACAATTTGATTCTCGGCATTTTTCACAGGCAAATTCCTAGTTTTATATAATTCAGATGGGTGATTTGGTAGACTTGTTTCACCATTTAATCTTTAACTGAAGAAAGCAGATTTAATTAGTAGTTTCTAAGCAAAATCTTTCCTAAAATTGCTTTAAAAATGTGTCAGTAAGAATAGATTATTTTTTAATGTTTAAGAATCTTTGAAGCAGAAATAGTTCACACTGACATTGCCACTTTAAGATACCATATGCTGTTAAGTTTCGTTTCTCAGATATCTTGGCCAGGTTCATGAATAGTTTCAAACTTGGCATGTACTAATGCACTGTAAATGACTAAAAACAAAGTACAGTGAATATAAAAAGTCTACACACCCCTGTTAAAATGTCAGGTTTCTGTGCTATAAATAAATGAGGCAAATCATTTATATAAAAAAAATTAACCCTTTCACGTATGAGGCTCTAAAAAATCCAGACCACCATAAACCCTTAATTAACCCTGTCACTCATGTTGGTCAATAGAGAACCCCATAAGCCCTTCATTAACCCTGTCACTCATGGGGGTTAATACCGACCCCCATAAGCCCTTTGTTAACCCTGTCACTCGTGGGGGTCAATATAGACCCCCATAAGCACTTAATTAACCCCCTCACTCATGGTGGTCAATATAGACACCCATAAACCCCTAATTAACCCTGTCACTCATGGGGGTCAATACAGACCCCCATAAACCTAGAATTAACCCTGACACTCATGGGGGTCAATAAAGACCCCCATAAGCCCTTCATTTACCCTGTCCCTCATGGAGGTCAATACAGACCCCAATAAGCACTTAATTAACCCCCTCACCCATGGGGGTCAATACAGACACCCATAAACCCCTAATTAAGTCTGTCACTCATGGGGGTCAATACAGACCCCCATAATACATATCATTAACCCTGTCACTCAGGGGGTCAATACAGACCCCCATAAACCCATAATTAACCCTGTCACTCATGGGGGTCAATACAGACCCCCATAAGCCAATAAATAACCCTGGCACTCATGGGGGTCAATACAGACCCCCATAAACCCTTAATTAACCCTGTCAATCATGGGGGTCAATACAGACCCTCATAAGCACTTAATTAACCCCATCACTCATGGGGGTCAATACAGACCCTCATAAGCACTTAATTAACCCCATCACTCATGAGGGTCAATACAGTCCCACATAAGCACTTAATTAACCATGTCACTCATGGGGGTCAATACAGACCCCCATAGGCCAATAAATAACCATGTCACTCATGAGGATCAATAGAGACCCTCATAAGCCTCTATTTAACCCCATTAGTCCCATAATGGTATATTATGACCCTTATGGGGCTGGTACAACCCAACATTTACCACATAAGTGGCATAACCAGCCTTAAGGACCATCATGCCAGTAAGTATAAACACTACACTGCACTATACCCCCCAATAAAACATTAAATCTAAACTAACCACCCTCTACACTAACCTATTAACACCTACACTACCTACCTACACTACCTACCTACCCTCTAATAACCCCCCCACCACTCCCCCCACCACTCTAATTACAGAAAATAAATACAAACCAAGTCACCAAAAATAAAAATCTACATTACCAAAAATAAAAAACCTAAGTCACAAAAAGAAAAAAAGGAACATTACAGAAAATAACAGAATACATTACAACCCCCCCATACAGAAAAAAAAACATTACACACCTGAAAAGAAAATACATATAATACATACAATATAATACAATACAATACAATACATACAATACAAATTAAATGAAATACAATACCCCCAATCTATCTAATATACAATAAATCCTATCTATCTAAAATATGTACATCACCCAATCTATCTAATATATAATACATCCTATCTATCTAATATACATCCCCCAATCTATCTAATATACAATACATCCTATCTATCTAATATACATCCCACAATCTATCTAATATACAATACATCCTATCTATCTAAAATACATCCCACAATCTAATATACAATACATCCTATCTATATAAAATGCATCCCACAATGTAATATACAATACTATATAATATACAATACATCCTATCTATATAAAATACATCCCCCTATCTAACATACAATAAATGCTATCTTTATATAAAATACTCAAATTCTAAGCTAAAATAAAATAGTTAAGACCACTTACCTTTGAGGATCCCTTCAGATCAGCAACGTAGGGGAAAAAATATCAATAAATTAGTGCAACACCTTTACAGAAAATAAATAAACATAATTATTCTAAATATTCTACTCACCTTTCCAGCATGTGCCCGTCCTTCTTCTTCTTTTCTTCTTCTCCGGCGCGGCCCCTGTTGAAAAAAAAACATAACATTAGTACAAACACGTAAACATAAAACAAAATAAAATAAACATAATACATTGTACTTACCTCCCCATGATGTCTCCGGCCTCCTCCTCTTCTGCCCCGCCCTGGAACCGCGCTGTAAATTTTTTTTACAAAAATAACAGAAATCCGCACTCGCAGACCTCCCCAACGCTAATGAGCCTCCCGGAGCCTTTTCCGGAAGAAAATAGGCAATGGTGCCTTCTGAATCGTTGAAAATTCACCCAATCAGAAGGCGCCAATGTGTGAGCCAATCAGAAAGGGATACACCCTAAAATCTCACTCTGATTGGATAATGCACCTGTCAATCTTTATTTAAACCAATCACAAGGCGCATATGCCTTCAGCCAATCACAATGGAATACACCCCCACAGGGTGATTGGCTGGAGGCATTTGCGCATTCTGATTGGTTGCACTGACAATAGCCAATCACAATGGGATACACCCTCACGTACTGATTGGCTGAAGGCATTTTCGCCTTCTTATTGACTGTTGTCAATGTCAATCAGTATTACAGCCAATGAGAAGGTGCAGATGTGGACAATCAACCCGTGGGGGTGCATCCCATTATGATTGGGTAATGGCAATAAAGCCTTCTGATTGGTTTAAATAAAGATTGACAGGTGCATTATCCAATCAGAGTGGGATTTTGGGGTGTATCCCTTTCTCATTGGCTCACACATTGGCGTCTCCTGGTTGGCCTCATTGTTAGGATTCTAGGAGTTATATCATATGATTATGTAAAAAACATTTTGTAGCACAAAACAAATCATTTTAGAACATTTTCCAGGTAATGTGTTTTTTTATAATATGTTTATGAAGGAGGAGAAATGATTAATGTTTAAGAATGATTCATACAGAGATAATGCATGCTAATCTAATAAGCACTCTGACATTTCCACTTTAAGAGACCATAATACAGGGTTAAGTTTCGTTTCTCCGTTCTCTAGACACACTTCCTGAATAGTTGAAATAGTCTCAAATCAAACTTGCTAAGCTGCCAGTGCCCTGTAAATGATTGTACCTAAAATTGTCAGAATGGAAAAGGAATGTCCTATTAGCAGTACATTTATGGAATTAAAAAATATGCAAACCCTATTAACACAAATAATGTGCCGCTAACGATATGCTTAATCCATTCTGGAAATTAGTTCTTCAGTAATCATTATGAAACCATGCATTCTGACAGTGGTACATTTAAAGGGGCTTAGAAATATTGTTTTATTTGTTGAATCAGAAAGAGGGCATTTGAGAGTGTGATAATGTGTCACAGGGTGATCCTTTTTGTAACAAAGATCTCAGAGCACAAAAACGTATTCAGAATTGTAACTGCTCTTGGGGATTTGTCTTCTGGCAGCCAATGAAATCTGCAGACTAAAGCATGCTCTCTGCTTTTCCTGTAAGTTTCAGAAAAGTTACACAAAAAATAACTTTTGTAATGTTTAAAATTCGCTCTTTTAAATACATGAAAAAATAGTTGTATTCCATATCTCTTTAATTGGACAGTTCTTCCTTGTAGCATTGTGAAAGTGTCTATCTTTCATCATTATCCCTATTTTTCACCCCTACATTTATTTTTTACTGCCAACTCAAGGTCTGTCCTGGGCCTATGGTGAACCCACATTTTCTACAACTGAAAAGCGAATGCATATTGAACTTGAGTATAAAAAACAAACTGAAATTAGTTTGCTGGCACTCCCATACTTGACCTGATTAAATTTTCTTCAGTGTCACAGCCAATGTCCAGTCTTGTACCCTCTTGTAACCTCCAATTGTAGTTCTTCTCATGGAACACTATACTGAGCTTTAACAAACAGAGATGATGCTATTTACAAACACCCCCAAACCAGAGACTGAGCTATATCTTTATCTCCACTTCCAACGTCAGCATTACAGGGACCATATGTAGGGAAACCAAACAGGGCATACACATTATCGAGTTCTGTCTGACCATCATAAGTTTTCAGCTTTTCCAGCCCTAACTGTGTCCACAATTGTTAAACAATGTGATACCCAGTCACCTACAACACTTACAGCACAGTCACTTACATCCCAGGGTAGAAGACACTTGTTATCTTGTGAAATATTAATGTATACAGGAATATATTCATGTGAACAAGATAATAAGTAAAAGTCAACACAGATTCATCAGGAATGGGTTATGTCAAATAAATCTTATTAGTTTTTTAAGTAAGATCTTGGACCAAGGCAACTCATTAGATTTAGTCTATTTGGATATCTCTATCACACCTGCAAGATTATGTAGATTTCATCAAAATATGTTGTAAGTATAATAATTATTATTTGTTAGCTATTCCACACATTGCAATATTCCGAGACATATATTATACACTTTACTGTTTCCATCTCTGAACCTTGATACATCTATTAACATTTTTATCTTGCCTTATTTTAACTTCAGTTTGTGACAATGTATGTAACCTGCAATTAGCCCATAGCATAATTACTGCAAACAAAACAACTGGAATTGGGACGGCAACATTGTTTATATTGGTTCCTAGTTACTGTTATATTTGTTTTACATTTTTCTCCTTAACTCCTCTTCATTTCTATCTCTTTCTATTACCCATCCCATCATCCTTACACATTACTCCCCCTTCATGGCAGTGTTTGGTTAGTGGTGCCTTTTGCTTAGGTGTTGCAGCCTTTGGGGCCTTTCAAAAAAGGTGTGTATATGTAATGACAGATCATGTGATACTTAGATTGCACACCGGTGGACATCATTTCACTAATTATGTGACTTCTAAAGTTAATTGGTTGCACCAGAGCTTTTTATGGGCTTCATAACAAAGGGGGTGAATACTTACGCGCATGCAAATTTTCTGTTTTCTATTTCTAAAAAATAGTTTTATGTATATTTTTTCTAATTTCACTTCACCAACTTAAAATATTGTGTTCTGTGTTATCACATAAAATTCAGATCAACAAAACATTGAACTTAAGGCTGTAATTTAACAAAAAAGACAAAAGGGGGTGAATACTTTTGCAAGGCACTGTATAACGCTAATACAGTTGTGGTATTGCAAGTTCTCGTCCTTGCGACTGCAGCCCTGACAAAGCGAGGGACGCAGTCATGCGAGGTCCGCAGTTGCGAAGCGAGGGCCACATTTGCGGAGGCGGGTTTAGCTGCAATGAGCACCGCATTTGCGGAGGTGGAGGCCCAAGGGACTTAGCTGAAATGAGCGCCAAAGGACTTCGGAAAAATGTGGACCTCGGAAATATGTGGACCTCGCAAAAATACAACATTAATAACCGAACCACCAAACTGGAAAGACCTGCAAAAACACACAAATATGCCTCGAATGAACTCATACTCTCACACTGCCTGTAAGCCTGTAAGTGAGATTGCAAGTGAATTTGAGGCATATTTGGCGTTTTTTAAAGATTGAAAATCGGTTAAGCAAGAAAAAAAATGCGGATGAAAAAAAGTAAAAATTGTCAGGGAGAAACTGAGGCCGAAGCACGTAACACAACGCCAGCCATGTACAAGTTACAAAATATACGATTACGAAGGATGGAAAATGCTTGCGAGGCACGTAAGACATAGACAATCGCAGCCATTTTACAACAGTACCTTCCAAATAACAATATTACAATTATAAAATTGCATTTTTTCCACCTAAAAAACGGCTCGGGCACACAGGTTATATATACTGCATAGTTTGCTAATTTCTCACACTTTCTCCTGAGCTGATGAATAGTTTAACTCTTCATTTGCTGATGCCGCAAAATCCAAACAGATTGTTAGCTGTGTAGAATATTGATTTGCTGAATATTACAGAGAAATAGGTAAAGTATATTCGTTTATCAATTATTAATTTATTAATTATTAATAAAAAAAATTATTGCAAAAGGAAATTGTTTGATTTTATACTGCTCTCATTATAGGAAAATTAAATATAATATGTTTATTTAGTAATTAATTTATAATATTAATTAATACAAATTACATTACAATTAGTTAATTAGGACATTTTACCAGGCCTGTTATTTAAGGACTGCTGTGATTTATGAATAGATGTTTAGCTCCTTAGGTTTGGCATTTATGAGAATGAAATATAATAGAGTTAGTTATTTACTTAGAGCCTCATTTAATTCCGAGTTGCCCAATTGAATAGGGCTCTATATTAGCACATACAAAAAAATTTAAACAAACTTTTTAGTTACTGAACTTCTATCCAAAACCAAGGTTTTCACTAACTAAAAACTTCTGTCAAAAAAATATGTTATGTGCTTATATAGAGCCCTATTCAATTGATAAATTTCAAATTGAATGAGGACCTAAGTAATTAATTTATTCTATTAATTAATAAAAATGACATTACAATGAGTTAATTAGGACATTTTACCAGGACGTTACCTGCTGTGATTTAGGAATAGATGTTTAGCTCTTTAGGTTTTGCATGTATGAAACTGAAATATAATAGCTATTTATTAAATAATGCATTTCATGGCATTTTACAGTTTGCAGCTCGCTAATAACACTACACCTGGATGAACAGAGAGTGTTAGCTCTGCTGCATTTAACCTGCAATTATTTCAATATTACAGGTATATACAATGTATTATTTCATGTTGCTCTTATTTATGAATAGATGATTACCTCTTTAAGTTTATTGATTGTATATAATGTTGTAATTAAAAACACATTTAAAAAAACTTATTTTATCATTTTAAACTTTGCAGCTGTCTGTCAACACTAGACTTGAAAGAAGACACAGTTTGTGATCTGCATTTGGCCTGCAATTACTACACTACATCATAGGTATATTGAATAAAAATAAATATTAATGTTTACCATTTTAGTTTTGTATTTATGACAATTAAACATAATAAATGAAATAAAAATGTTTATTCATAAATAAATTGATGAAACTAATACAAAGGAGCCCATAATATGCACAACAGATTATTCAGGAAATACTTTAACATAACAGAAATTGCATGCAAAAATACATGTACTGAAATGGGAAATACACACAAAAAAATGCAGATGCAGGTAAGCAAAATAAAATAGTATGCATGTTATGTTTGCCATTGTTTGTTTGCTATATTGTTTGATTGCTAAATTACAAATCCAAAAAATAATAATGTCTATTTACAATTACAGATTACAATGGTGGACAAGCAGAACAACAAAAAGAAGCCACCCCCAAAAAGGAAAAGGGAACAGAAGCAAAAATGGAGAAATGAACAGTTGCCGGAGACTTCAAGAAGGTTAAAAGAAGCAGACCGTCAGAGACTTGCCAACAAAAGATCATGACTGTACAAATGAGCGTGAAGAAGCTACAAAGAAAAGAAAAAGTAAAACACATCATACATGTCAAAATGAGAGTAATGTCAATATAGAAAATAGTATTAATATATGTGCTCACAATACACGCTTATTTAATGTTTTAACAGTTGAAATGCATTATTGTGGGTTACTAAATGTGGTTTGTCAATTTTGTGTAGCTTATCATTTTGATAAAGAACCAAGAGATGGAGAGTTTATTAGTTGTTGTCAAAAAGGTAAGACTGCCAGAAAGACACACATTTCCACAATATATAAATGTAAATGTAATGACTGATGTAACATTTCCAAATAATACAAATAAAAATAAAAAAGTAGGTCTTATAACAATGCCATTTCATTTGCTTATATGGGTGCAACATTCGCAGAAAATGTGCCAGGCCATGGCCCTTACTGTTTAAAAGTGCAAGGCCAAATTTATGATCCTACTTCACATTTACACCCATAAGCAGGAGAGCAAAGGAAATTTGTGCAGTTATATGTCCTCAATACAATGGAAGCAGTTGAGCAGAGTATGACACTTCCTAAAATTAAAAAAATGTTTAACCGCTGTTTTTAAAGAGCTTGATAAGATTATGGAGAACAATCCATATAAGCATACAAAAAAATAGCTGAAGCAAAAATAGAACAACAGACACATGCAGAAATAAATAATTTGCCAATGCCAATAGTCAATATGGTTCTTAAAAGAGAATGCACGATGGTTTAAAGACATTATAATTTACCAACATTGAATGAGGTTGCCATGGTCTTTCAAAATGACGATGGTGAACCCCCATTTGAAAGGGATATTAGAATATATCCAAGAAATTCAGACCAACCTTTCATAAATATAAATATATTAAGTACTAATTTGGATCCAAAGACATATCCAATTTTTTCCCCAAACAGTGAGCCAGGATGGCAAACAAAATAATAAATGCCAAGTTATCCAAATAGTAAAGTTAGTATCAGAAACAATATTTCCATGCTGGAATATAAAGGGGCATAATCTGGTACTCATGATTTTATGTGGCGGCAAACTCAAACAACAATGGATCATTGATTCATATTTACAAGTAGAAGCAAATAATCTAAATGTTATCAAATTTCAACAAAATAAACTTAGGGTAGAACAATATTGTGGACTGATGGATTATGTAGCTGAATTAGCTACCAACAGAGAACTTCCAGCTGGTAGAGCCATCATTTTACCATCCTCTGTCCAAGGATCGCCTCACAATATGCAAGAAAGATATAATGATGCAATGGCTATTGTAACTAAATTTGGCAAACCAGATTTATTCATAACAGTTACATGTAGTCCACAATGGCCAGAGATCAAGGAAAATTTGAAACAGGGACAAAGTGCTTTAGATCGACCAGATTTAGTGGCAAGAGTATTTAAAATAAAACTTAATGCATTAATCCATGACATAACCATCACACACATATTTACTAAATGTCTGGATTTTATTTATACCATTGAATTAAAAAAAAAGAGGTCTTAAACAGGCACAACTACTTTTTATACTCAAAATATTATAGGAATGCTAAGTTCCCAAGGTATTTGCTACCCACACATTTTCTAGTATGTATACAAGTTGGGATGAAATAGTTAAAAGTAGAATTTTTATTAGTAAGGGATAACAACGGCGATAAACTTTAAAAACAATAAGGTATTAAAAAATCCCGGATTTGAGAAAAAAGTTAAAATGGGCTATCTAATGTGTGAAACTTTACCCGTTTGGTATTATTTTGGACTCTTAATAGAGGGGTAAGTGGTTCACACCTAACAGTACTTCAAGGGGATGGTGAGTAGCTTATCCAATTTAGTATGTCCTGTCTTTTTACATGTAAACACAATTAACATGCAGTAGGAATTAATGGATGTGATGCTGCTAAATAAATGCCATAGAGATGACTCTAATTTGTTAGGATTCACAAAGTGGATTCACAACACTGACCCTTGTTTTCTAGGGTTCACAGTGTGGAATTTCAAAGATAGCTTAAAATATATCTCTAATACATGCTGTATTGGGCTTCTAGAGGACTTTGTTTGGATGGTATATCAGTTGTTTACCACAAGTCTGAGCATTTTGTCTTCATCTGTCTTGTGAACATGCCACAATTTAATCACAGGAATTGCTGTCTCTTGTGCCTAATCGGGGTAAGATATAGTTTATGTCCTCATGACAAAAAATCCTCCTTATAACGATACACTTATATTGTGTTTATATCCCATTACAGGGATCAGCATGGTGTGGAAAACAGACATAATAAAATAAATTATATCCAGCAGGTTATCTCCCACTCTATGTTCTGTCAAAATTTTGCAAAGTCTATCTCATATGGAAGTAACAGCATTCACACATTTGGAAACGGACAGGGAGGGTAAGCATACATTCTCTAGGTTTCTAAAATACAGTACTGTTAGTAGAAGTGACGCCGGCGTGCCCTTAGCTGTAAGGCATGCCACGTCATCAAAGGCCGACGCGTTTCGACGTCATCAGACGTCTTTGTCAAGGTGAAAGTACACTGAGCCGTCTGGCCCTCTTTTAAACGCTGCCGTAGCTACGGCAACCAATTGGCATTATTCGGACATGCGCAGTAGATTCCGGAGGCGCATAGCGCTATGTTGTTATGCAAGTGTCTAGTAAATGCGCAGATAGGAGTTTAGGGGATGTTCTTAGCGTTATATATATAAAGAAAGCAAGTGTGAAATACATAGCCCATGTTATTCATAAGGGCACATATAAGGAATGGATATATTATCCTAGAAAAATGAAGGTAGGAGCAGGCCCCAACTATAAAGCAGTGCATTATATAGTGAAGCGATTGTGTTGATAAAAATAATTATTGTGTGACCAACTTCTTAATAAAGGAGGAATAATAATCCTCTAGTTACCAGAAAGGACTATTAAAACCTAGTAATATTTGTTAGAAAATAATAATAGTGCTGGGAGAAATATATGACAACCTATTATCCTAGATAGATGAAGGTAGAGGCAGGCCCCCTCTATAAAGCAGTGCATTATAAAGTGAAGGGACTGTGTTGATAAAAATGATTCTTGTGTGACCAACTTATCAATGAAGGAGGACTAATAATCCTCTAGTCGCCAGAAAGGTCTAATAAAAACTAATAATATTGATTAAAAGACAATAATAGTGCTGGGAGAAATATATGACAACCTATGAAGTGAAAATAAAAGATGTGTATTACATGAGTGGAAAGTGAAAAATCTTCCAAAAGGAACTTGGAGAAATAGGGAAAGGGGGGAAAAACTCAACCCCTATATGTGTGTTAAATAAGAGATTGACTCTCTCAAAGAAAATTGAATAAGGGTAGGAATGGGTGAATATACCTGAGGGTTGACCATAAAAAAGTGCTTGTCATGTGGAATGTGAATCCAAAGAGGGGACAAGATTTGACTAAAATTACTCTTGGTTGAAAAAACTTAAGAGGATTAATTATACTTAGATAGAGTAGTAATCCTAAACTATAGCTAGAATGAAATGTAAAAAATTGAAAAAATTGGGCCTCCCTATAAATAGGTAAATAATAAGTGATGTTGACTCTTATGAGAGGATTCTCCTATAGCATACTTATTTAAATGAAGGGTAAGAATGTAAATCCTTCATTTAATCCCTTAGGGGATAAAGCTTTTAATTTATAGATCCATTTTGCTTCATGTTGGAGAAGTTTTTTATCTAGGTCACCCTGTCTGGGGCCTTGGTAGACTTTCTCAAGAGCTGTGAACGTTAAAACTTCACTATTTCCACCGTGAATCATTTTAACATGGCGTGCTAGGGGGGTGTCAAGATCTTTCTTAATAGAATAGATATGTTCACCAATGCGTCTTCGCAGTTGGCGTCGTGTCTTCCCTACGTAGATCTTTTTACAAAGGCACGTAGCCACATAGACTACATTTGTAGTACAGCAATTTGAGAAGTCTTTTAAGACATATCTTTCCCCACTGGATGGATGTTCATATATTTTTGTGGGTTTGATGTATCTGCAAAATTTACAGTTCCCACATCTAAAACATCCCAGTGGGGGATTGAGCCATGTATTGTTATGTTTTTTCTCTTTAAAGAAGCTATGTACTAGTGTATCTTTAAGATTTTTTCCCCTTCGGTATGTAATTGGTATTTTTTGTGGGAGTTATCAACACAGTCCCTTCACTTTATAATGCACTGCTTTATAGAGGGGGCCTGCCTCTACCTTCATCTATCTAGGATAATAGGTTGTCATATATTTCTCCCAGCACTATTATTATTTTCTAACAAATATTACTAGGTTTTAATAGTCCTTTCTGGTAACTAGAGGATTATTATTCCTCCTTTATTAAGAAGTTGGTCACACAATAATTATTTTTATCAACACAATCTCTTCACTATATAATGCACTGCTTTATAGTTGGGGCCTGCTCCTACCTTCATTTTTCTAGGATAATATATCCATTCCTTATATGTGCCCTTATGAATAACATGGGCTATGTATTTCACACTTGCTTTCTTTATATATATAACGCTAAGAACATCCCCTAAACTCCTATCTGCGCATTTACTAGACACTTGCATAACAACATAGCGCTATGCGCCTCCGGAATCTACTGCGCATGTCCGAATAATGCCAATTGGTTGCCGTAGCTACGGCAGCGTTTAAAAGAGGGCCAGACGGCTCAGTGTACTTTCACCTTGACAAAGACGTCTGATGACGTCGAAACGCGTCGGCCTTTGATGACATGGCATGCCTTACAGCTAAGGGCACGCCGGCGTCACTTCTACTAACAGTACTGTATTTTAGAAACCTAGAGAATGTATGCTTACCCTCCCTGTCCGTTTCCAAATGTGTGAATGCTGTTACTTCCATATGAGATAGACTTTGCAAAATTTTGACAGAACATAGAGTGGGAGATAACCTGCTGGATATAATTTATTTTATTATGTCTGTTTTCCACACCATGCTGATCCCTGTAATGGGATATAAACACAATATAAGTGTATCGTTATAAGGAGGATTTTTTGTCATGAGGACATAAACTATATCTTACCCCGATTAGGCACAAGAGACAGCAATTCCTGTGATTAAATTGTGGCATGTTCACAAGACAGATGAAGACAAAATGCTCAGACTTGTGGTAAACAACTGATATACCATCCAAACAAAGTCCTCTAGAAGCCCAATACAGCATGTATTAGAGATATATTTTAAGCTATCTTTGAAATTCCACACTGTGAACCCTAGAAAACAAGGGTCAGTGTTGTGAATCCACTTTGTGAATCCTAACAAATTAGAGTCATCTCTATGGCATTTATTTAGCAGCATCACATCCATTAATTCCTACTGCATGTTAATTGTGTTTACATGTAAAAAGACAGGACATACTAAATTGGATAAGCTACTCACCATCCCCTTGAAGTACTGTTAGGTGTGAACCACTTACCCCTCTATTAAGAGTCCAAAATAATACCAAACGGGTAAAGTTTCACACATTAGATAGCCCATTTTAACTTTTTTCTCAAATCCGGGATTTTTTAATACCTTATTGTTTTTAAAGTTTATCGCCGTTGTTATCCCTTACTAATAAAAATTCTACTTTTAACTATTTCATCCCAACTTGTATACATACTACTTTTTATACTCCAAGAAAAAGATAAACTAAATACAGCGGAGAGAGTGGATTCACTGATTAGTGCTGAACTTCCACATCCAGAAAAATATTCTAAACTCTATGACATTGTAACCCATAGAATGATTCATGGTCCATGCGTAGATATTAATTCCCAATCATTATGTATGGAAAATAAGAAATGCACTAAAGAATTCCCTAAAGAATTTAGAGAGCAAACTTAAGCTAATTGTGATGGATATCCTTTGTATAAAAGAACACAAGGACAAACTGCAATACTTTGTGGAAAAGTTGTAGATAATAGATATGTGGTTCCATATAATCGACAATTGCTGATTAAGTACAATGCACACATAAATGTGGAAGCTTGCTCTTCAATCAAATCCATAAAATATGTGTACAAATATATATGCAAAGGATATGATGCAGCAACTGTTGTTGTGCAAGGTGCACAAAACCAAGAAGAAAATTTCGATTTTACATGATGAACTTTCATGTTATTTAGATGCGCGCTATGTCAGTGCTCCAAAAGCAATGTGGCGTCTGCACAAATTTGAAATGCATGATCACTCACAAGCTGTGTATCAATTAGCTGTACATTTGCCGCAAAGACAATTAGTTTATTTTAATGCTAGAGATGAAAGAAATGCTCTGGCTCAAAATTAAAATAGAGAAACAACACTTAATGCATGGTTTAAATTACACTGAGGCAAGAACATTTTTACACATTGAGATTCCATATCACTATGTTTTCATCAATGGCCAATGGCGAGAAAGAAAAAAGGAGTGGCAAGTCCCAATAATTTATACGGCTAGTCCAAGAGACATTGAACGTTTCAGTTTAAGATTACTTCTTTTAAATGTTTCTGTTGCACAAAGTTATGAATATTTACACACAGTGAATGACATAGTTTTCAAAATATTTGTATTAATATTAAGGGAATCAGTATAATAAAGTTTAGTACTGGAGAAAACATATGGAAAGAAGTCTCCACAAATATCCACCCTCTGATGGAAAAGGGAAAGAGCATAGACATCCAAATAGATACAGGTATAAATAAAACATAACAACTTATAATAACAGATCTATCTTGCTTGTTAAACACACAATGAAAAGCATAATTCCTATTATGGGTATGGGCAAGACTCAGTACTTTTTACATGCTAATTCCATATGAGAAAGAGAAATCTAGGGTCCCATAAATTTGAGGAGCAGGAACATGCTGTGTTGTTGAGGTAAGCCACTTAGGGCCCTATGTAAATCCCTGTAAAAACAATAGAGAGTTATTTTTTGCACTGGAAATAAATTACGAGTTACTCCGTTTGACTTTGACACCCAAACCCTATGCTAATAATTACGGGTCAGTTGCAAATCAGGGCACTGCCGTAAATGCAAAAAGCAGATGAAAGATTTAGAGTACCAAAGACCACTCACAAGTGGTTTTCAAACCCTTGCCGAGGCCCCCAGAAATATTTAAAGTGACATTATAGCACAAAACACACTACAAAATTATGACATTTCAGCATTATTTGACACTTAACAGTCCGATATCAACATATGTGTAATTAAAAAATATGATATGTTAGTATTAAGCCCATTTTATGATACAAAATCTAGGGTAACACACAACCCACTACTCAAGGGGTTAATACATGTCACAAAACCACGTTGCCTAGAAACAAATGCTCTGATGCATTGTCTATAACTACAGTATATCATATTTTAACGAAATACAAGATAAACAAATGTTTACTGATTGAAGCTATAAATACAATTGTCAGATCTTTTTAATATCAAAATATATTTTTAATAACAAAATAATTTCTTTACATATTTCTCTGTTTCCTTGCCGCAGCCTAATTATGGGCAGTTGTTATGGTTCTTCCCACTCATTATAGGATTTATGACGTTCGCATTTCCTATTGGCTCCTCTGGTCCGGTCTCATCCATAAAGCTTGGTTTGTCTACTCCTTACACATAAATCTGTTGGTCTAAGGCAGGATTTACAACACAGAGTGCAATGAGTGCTCTAACTTGGGGGAGTGAAAGATTTACATTAGTGTAGAAGTTAGGGGAAAAAAGCTCCCGCAGCCGGTTTACGGGAGTGCCCTAACTTAGAGCATTAGTGGGCTGTTTATGGTGCTGTCATGACATGGTGGAGGTGGAGAGCTCTGTAGTAGGCAGGCAGTGAGAGGCACAGCTTGTACGTATAATGAACTGATAACTCTTGTATACTAGCTACTTGCCCATCAACAATGACAATACAATTTTAAGCCTGGCAATGCTGTTTGCCACCCAATGTGAGCACCTTCAGCACTCATTGTGAGCCTTGTGCTGAGCCTTCAGGGCTCATTGCTAGTCTCTCCCCCTGTCTACTTCCTCCCTTGTGTCTCATGTCCCCCTCCCTCCCATGTGTCTCATTTCCCCCTCCTCTCCCTCCCTTGTGTCTCATTTCCCCCTCCTCTCTCTCCCTTGTGTCTCATTCCCCCTCCTCTCTCTCCCTTGTGTTTTATTTCCCCCCTCCTCTCTCTCCCTTGTGTTTCATATCCCCCCCTCCTCTCTCTCCCTTGTGTCTCATTCCCCCCTCCTTTCCCTCCCTTGTGTCTCCATTTCCCCCTCCTCTCCCTCCCTTGTTTGTCTCCTTTTCCCCTCCTCTCCCTCTCTTGTGTCTCCTTTTCCCCCTCTCTCTCCCCTGTCTTTTCCCTTTCTACTCCCTCCCCTGTGTCTCTTTGCCCTGCTCTCCCTCTCCTGTGTCTCTTCCCCCTCTCCCTCCCCTGTGTTTCTTTCCCCCTTCTCCCTCCCCTGTGTCTCTTCCTCCATTTTCCCCCCCTCTTGCCCCCTTCCGCCCTTCCCGTTTATCTTCCTCCCCCCATCCTCCTCTCCAATTACCCCCTCCCCCTCTCCCCTCAATTACTGTGATCAGATAAGCTCCCTCTGCTCTCTCCACTGTAGAGCGTCTTCTGCCTGTGTCTCACCCAGGGGTGGCCCGTCCATTGGGGCGTCAGGGCAAACGCCCCCCCCAAATATTTTCTTCACCCTGCAATAAAAAAAACACAACAATGTATTAGTATAACTCAAAAACAAATACATATAAGGTGTACATCATCATTTCAAGTCTCAATAGTATTAAAAATGAAGTAAAGTTAGTAAAGGGACACTGTCACTTTAAAATAACCCTTGCGCTACATTAACTAATGCTGTGTATCTATATAGCCCCCTGCCTGCACCCTGTGTGATCAAATTACAATAGTTATACTGTGTACACTAACCTTTAGACTCTTCTCTCTCTTCAATGAGTCCTGGCCTGGCCCCCTGACCGTTAATGCATGCCGCCCACCATCACAGTGACGATATGCATGGGCGGTCATAAATGTATCAATTAATAACTGACAGTCTTCCATCATTGACCAATCAATGATGGAAGGCTGTCCAGTTACTAAGTGATCAATCTAAACCCACCCAGACCGTTAGCCCTGAGCGCCCGCCAACAAATAGGGCCTTGAGTTTACATTTTGATTGACTGATACAGTCAATAAAACCACCAGTTGCCTGTCCCTTCCCCCTTTCTGTTTCCTGACCCTGGTCACGATGAGACTGAGAGACCTCCCTGGCTGAATCTACTCACATCTGCTCTGCCTGCCTAACACAGTAAGTCTACCTGCCTGGCACCTGCCCTGCCCCTGCCCCTGGCCAAACCAAAACCCTAGTAGCCCCTAATAAAAGTTAGGGGTGACCAGTTACCCCCAGTCCCCCACTATGCCTGCCTGGCCTGCCAGTGCCACCTACCCAGCCACCCACCAACTACCACCGACGACCCTAGGCCTACAATGCCTGGTGCCAGTGCCACCCCCAGCCATCACCCCCATGTGGCCTGTGCCACCCCCGATCAGGCCTGCCCTATGCTAGCTATGCCATCATGCCACCGCCGGATTACCTCGATCACGGGATCGGGGTAGTCGGGTGGTGAGCGGGGTGGCACAGGCCCACATGGGGGTGATCGGATCACCCCCTTGATGAGGCCTGTGCCACCCCTGATGACCTCCATGTCGCCGCCCTATGCCACCCCCGAGGCCCGATCACCACCACCCCGATGCGGCCTATGCTAGCACCGCCCGATTACCCTGGGTATTCGGGCAGTGAGCGGGGTTGACCAGGCCACATGGGGGTGGATGTTCACCCCCATGAGGCCTGTGCCACCCCTGATCGTGGCCTACGCGGTCCGATGGGCGACCGATGGGCGCCTGAGCGTGACCGACCCCACCCTGGATGAACCAACTACCTACCCCCCCCCCCCTATTTTTATTCCATTTTTAGAAGTAACAGGCATGTATATGTGCCTGTCACTTTTAAAGATAAAATAAAAATAAGGGAAGGGGAAAAAAAAATACAGTAAAAACATTATTATTACAAGTAAACAGTAAGCAAACACATTGTTAGTACAGTTAGTAACACAACACATTTTATACAAAAATAAACAGCTTTAAATAAACATTAATAAAAAATAAAATAAACAACAGCACATACTTACCTGTAAAATTGACCCCTCCAGCGTTGGCCTTCTGTCCTCTGGATATAGTCATGAAAAATAAATAATCCAATGTTGATTGAAGCCCATGTCAAATAATCCAATGTTGATTGAAGCCAATGGTCAAATAAAATAATCCAATGTTGATTGAAGCCAATGGTCAAAATAAAATAATCCAATGTTGATTGAAGCCAATGGTCAAAATAAAATAATCCAATGTTGATTGAAGCCAATGGTCAAAATAATCCAATGTTGATTGAAGCCAATGGTCAAATAATCCAATGTTGATTGAAGCCATTGTCCATCCATCCATTCTGGCCCATTGAAAGAGGCCTCCACAAAAAAAACGACGCTCTAAAAAAAAAAAAACAACAAACTAAAAGAGCTCCTCCTATAAGGAGCCCCTCCCGCGATTAATTGTTTTTTTCCCACGGTCTGCTATATATACTAATTTTTGAAGGACTCTGATTGGCTGAAATTTTTGATTGACATCGATTTCAACCAATGAGAGTCTTTAAAAAATTAGCAAATCAGCAAGCAGGTATGGAAGCCTGTAAGGGTAAAAAAGGTTAGTGTGAACTTGTTTGACCCTGTATGTATTATACATATTACAGGGCTATTGTATGTGATATACATGTTACAGGATAATATCCTGTAACATGTATAGCCAAAAAATAGCACTGTAATATGTATAAAAAATAATGTGTAATAGAAATGCATGAACAATATAATATAACAAGTAAAAAAGAACATCAATTAATCAAATAATAAATATCAATTAATATATATTGTTGTATGTATATGTTTATGTATATTTATGTGTATTTTTTATGCGTATATATATATTTGGATATATATATATATATATATATATATAAAAATTGATATCAATATATCACAATAAATATATATATATATATATATATCAATTTGATATATATATATATATATATATATATTTATTTATTGTGATATATTGATATCAATTTTTATATATATATATATATATATCAATCAATATATCTATCAATATATATATATATATATATATATATATATATATTTATATATTATTATTTTTATTTTATTTTTACAATTTGGGCCTATATGGTCCCAATTTGTTACTTAGGGTTTTTAAGGTGCGGTTGGGGCCTATATGGTCCCAATTTGTTATTTAGGGTTTTTAAGGTGCGGTTGGGGCCTATATGGTCCCACTTTGTTATTTAAGGTTTTTAAGGTGCGGTTGGGGCCTATATGGTCAAAATTGGTTATTTAAGGTTTTTAAGGTGCGGTTGGGGCCTATATGGTTCCAATTTCTTATTTAAGGTTTTTAAGGTGCGGTTGGGGCCTATATGGTTCCAATTTGTTATTTAAGGTTTTTAAGGTGCGGTTGGGGCCTATATGGTTCCAATTTGTTATTTAAGGTTTTTAAGGTGCGGTTGGGGCCTATATGGTCCCAGTTTGTTATTTAAGGTTTTTAAGGTGCGGTTGGGGCCTATATGGTAAAAATTGGTTATTTAAGGTTTTTAAGGTGCGGTTGGGGCCTATATGGTCACACTTGCTCTTTTAAGGTTTTAAACGTTACGGTTTGGGTCTTAAACGTTCTAATGTTTGTTTGTTTTTTGTTTTCTATCACTTCCCAGGTGCAAACTATCTGTGGAATCAGATTTGTTTGGACTCGTTGGTTGACTTACTGGACGTGAATATCCCGAGAAGGAGAGTCAACTGTTGGTGAGTATATGGTCACACTTGGACTTTTAAGGTTTTTAAGGTGCAGTTGGGGCCTATATGGTCACACTTGGTCTTCTAAGGTATGTTTGGGGCCTATGGTCACACTTGGTCTTCTAAGGTATGTTTGAGGCCTATATGGTCACACTTGGTCTTCTAAGGTATGTTTGGGGCCTATATAGTCACACTTGGTCTTCTAAGGTATGTTTGGGGCCTATATAGTCACACTTGGTCTTCTAAGGTATGTTTGGGGCCTATATAGTCACACTTGGTCTTCTAAGGTATGTTTGGGGCCTATATAGTCACACTTGGTCTTCTAAGGTATGTTTGGGGCCTATATAGTTCCACTTGGTCTTCTAATGTATGTTTGGGGCCTATATAGTTCCACTTGGTCTTCTAATGTATGTTTGGGGCCTATGGTCACACTTGGTCTTCTAAGGTATGTTTGGGGCCTATATAGTCACACTTGGTCTTCTAAGGTATGTTTGGGGCCTATATAGTCACACTTGGTCTTCTAAGGTATGTTTGGGGCCTATATAGTTCCACTTGGTCTTCTAATGTATGTTTGGGGCCTATATAGTTCCACTTGGTCTTCTAATGTATGTTTGGGGCCTATGGTCACACTTGGTCTTCTAAGGTATGTTTGAGGCCTATATGGTCACACTTGGTCTTCTAAGGTATGTTTGGGGCCTATATGGTTCCACTTGGTCGTTTAATGTTTTTTAAGTATGGTTTTGTTCTTGAATGGTATGATTGATTTGCTTGTTTTCTTTCAACCCCAGGTGCAAACCCTATGTGGCTGCAGATTTGTTTCTACTCATTGGTCAACTTAATGAACGTGAATACCCTGAGAAGAAGAGCCGACTAATGGTAGGTGTCACTCCTTTAATTTTTCTGTTAATACGTATAGGTGCAATTATGATATTGCTGTAGTCTTGTCACATGAGTTTTTTCAATCTATATTGTATACCAATGAATTTAACACATTGTTACTTTACTTCTTGACATTTCTGCATTGCAGATCATGTATTTCAATGGGCTTTACAAGCATAAGGTCATTGGGCGGGGCTTATAAAGGTCATTATGACATCAGGGGGAGGAGTTATAAAATGGGTGTGGTTTGAAAAAGGGGGAGTGGCTATGTTTCGCCCTGTCACCCCTCCAACTTGAAAAGTCACCAGCCGCCACTGGTCTCACCGGCATATGTTAATGATGTGCCCTGCTTGTTTAAATCTGCCACTTCACATACACCACCTCTCCCACACTAAAACAAACAAAATGCTCTCAGAGCCTGGCTACAGAAAGCTGGGGCTATGTGTTAAAGGATATCAACTGAAAATTACATACATTGTTTTGCAGATAAGGAAGATGCCTTGTTTGCCATTTGAGAAATATGTCCATGCTTATACCTTACACAGAGGTAAGTATCCTACACCAGCAGGGCACATTGGAAATAGGATACAGGGATGCACTACACCTTAGGTGTAGATACTTTTATTGTGATACCAAAAGAAGGAGTATAACTAGTGATAGTACCGTCACAAGAATATGGTACTGTGAACCATCAAGTCCCGGAATATAAAAAGTCTAAAGGTGTCAGCGCTACGAGAAAGTAGCTAGACACCATACAGCTCAAAAGTCAAAGGGATCAGTCCTGGTTCAGTGGTACTGGATTCCCGATCCTTCTCTTGTGTAATATCCATCTTAAGTTTGTTGCGTAACTTACTCCAAAGAGGATGGAATGCACTGGATCGCTGTGCAAAAGGGGTTTAAACACCACTGCTATGGCACAATCACCCAATATGTGGTTATTAGGTGAACATCTCCAAGACACTCTCTAGCCTGCTTGTAACATAGCCAGGGGCTAATAGCAAAAAAAGGGCACAAATGATCCTTATAGGTATATAAGTTCAGAAAAAATATACGCATACATATACAACTCAAAAATGTCTCTATAAGGGTCTATTCCCAATGCAATTATATGACATTGGGGTAATACAATAGCCCAAAGATAGAAACAAAAAGCCCTAAGTAAAGCAGCCTTTGGAGGGCTGTTACATGAGCCAGTAGATACGGCAATAGTATAAAAACCTAATCAAACCATAACCATCACTATAAACATAATGGCTTCCTCAGTATTAAATTGGTATATTAAAAACATATTAAAGAATGTTTTAGTTTTGGAAAAACACTTTTGCTTTTAAGGAGTAACTTAGATGTATTATATACTATTTATAAGAATAAATCAATACTTATTTTATATTTTCTAAGTTGGTTGCTATCTAACAGCCTTATTAAATTGGGATTCGGCCAATTGAAAAGGGCTCTATATAAGCACATAGCATATTTTTTTTACAGAGGTTTCTAGTTAGTGAACTTCTATCCAGAAGCAAGGTTTTCACTAACTAAAAACTTCTGTAAAAATATATGCTCTCTGCTTATATAGAGCCCTATTCAAATGGCCAAATCACAATTTAAAAAGGCTGTAGAGGTGTATAAAGAACTTTTTAAGGAACTAAGAAGAAAGACATCTGTTCAGTAGCAATATTACTCCTCTTTATCTTAAATGCACTCTCAATACCATAATATAAAAGATTTGACTTGCTTTATTTATATATAATAAAAAAAATATTTATAAAATAAAAAAATACAGCGTTTAGAATTATAAAAAATGAATGAATAGTTGAACCGCCTCTGCAAACAATATTCTCAGATATTTAGTAATATTGTCTGTGTAAATTAGTTTCCTTATAGAACAATAATTTATTGAAATCCAGGAAGAAAAGGGTTTATTTTGCAATATATCACTATAACTGCAATTCAAGGTGTAGGTTCTTCTCTTTTCTGTGAAGAATAATTAATAATGCTTATGATCTAATTATAAAGCCATTATTCTGTCATGTATATATATTGTAGATTTTATATAGGACATAAATCTAACTATAGAATTTTTTATATCTTTTCATATAATTCCTAAATGTAATTAGGCTTTTAAAGAGAGGATTGGGAACAAAAGTGCTAAGTGCTGAATAGAGAATTAAAGTGCTAATATGAAGAAATATTAAAAGTGCTTAGAAATCTTTATAATAAGGATGTTCTTTTTTAATACCAGTGTATTACAAATATATAAAAAGATAATAACCGACTAAACTATGATTAGGGTCAGTCCCTGAACTATCTAAGGTGATAGAACTGGGGACCCTTCACTTATACCATAACTGTATGCGAAACACTAGACTGTGCAATGGGCTATATTGTGTGGTGGTATGGGGGCCTATCAACTACCCCATATACTAACTATACTAATATTGTAAGCTATCTACTTGAGCTACACTATATACCTATAATGTCTGCCCCAATATCACTCTCTAACAATAAACTGGATATATTTAAATGTCCTGTTTAGTAATACTTAACTTGACTTTAGTTAGATAATATGGTGATATTTATAAATTTGGATTGGTATACACTGCTGAATCAAAGTAGTCCTAGACATAAAATTAAGATATGATTACAACATTGCAGGCAAATAAAGACAACGTCCTTGTCTAAATAGGCTAATCTGTGAGCAATAGCTATGCCGCTTCTTCATGGTCCTGAGTTCAATACTGCAAAGGGTAAGTATTTATGTTCTGATCCTTATTTGCTTGTTAACTCTTTGTTTTCTTTTTCCACAGGTCAATCAAGATATCATGGGGTTTTCACTGAAAATGGGGAAAGACCAAAAAAGCTTTTATTACAAATTTGAAAATATATGTCAAGAAATAGGCCATACATAAACAAGTCCTCTGTGTCTTTTTATTTAATAAATCAGGCATACATTCATAGTGGCTTTATCTTATTAATAAGACGGGCTTGCATTAATAAAAGTTTTATCTTGCATCAAGAAAATAGATCTTAATCAGAGCTTACATTGACACTGGTTTTATCTTGTATCAAAAAGGCAGATCATTATCAAAGGATTTAGATAGTCATGAAATATTTAATTGTCTTGAAAGACTTTTTGAAGGTACTATGTTTCAATTGAGTAACTTGACTGAGCATATTTAATAGGCTGCTTGATATTGCTATAGATAATTACTTGTAGATGGATAGAACTTTGTAAATGTATTCAGATTGCTTAGTATTAGTGATGTCGCGAACATCAAATTTTCGGTTCGCGAACAGCGGTCGCGAATTTCATCAAATGTTCGCGAACGGGAGAACATTGGCGAACCACCATAGACTTTAATGGGCAGGCGAATTTCAAAACCCACAGGGACTCTTTCTGGCCACAATAGTGATGGGAAAGTTGTTTCAAGGGGACTAACACCTGGACTGTGGCATGCCAGAGGGGGATCCATGGCAAAACTCCCACGGAAAATTACATAGTTGATGCAGAGTCTGGTTTTAATCCATAAAGGGCATAAATCACCTAACATTCCTAAATTATTTGGAATAACGTGCTTTAAAACATCAGGTATGATGTTGTATCGATCAGGTAGTGTAAGGGTTACACCCGCTTCACAGTAACAGACCAATCTCCCTGTTTAATGCACCGCAAACAACCGCAAACAGTCCCTTTGCACAACCGCAAACTCCCCATTTGCACAAGGTAGGATACCAAGCTAGCCATGTCCCGTTCCTTGTCCTCACTGATGTCATTGAAGGTCTCTTCCTCCACCCCGCCACCAAGGGTCCCCGAAAGGTGACAACAAGCCCCTGGGACGCCTGCTGTGTTTGGTCTTCCACCTCCTCAAAGCCACCTTCCTCCTCTGACTCCTCTTCTTCAGACTCCTCTCTCTGCGTTGCCTCTGTCTGCGTTATTATAAGGTGTGTACTGTTATGCAGTACTATTCCTATCGGTTTAATCCCTGTTACGTCCACTATTAGGGGACGTGTATATGGCATGGATTTTTGGAACAGGGAGATGGAAAAAGATGCTTGGTCGGACCTCCTACTTCGAATTTGGGGCACTGCGCGTGCAATCTAAGGTGCCACCAGATAGGAGTGGTGTGTTCAGTTGTACTATTTAATCCTATCAGTTTAATACCTGTTACGTCACCTATCTTTCCTCCCAATAGCACATTCTATATGTCATCAACCGGCCTGGGTGTAGAGAACCACACTATAAGGCCCTTAACCTGGGACAAGGTGGCTTGGCTATCAGAATTGCCTCAGAGCCTTAAAAACTCGCCAAACCCCCTAATCAGGCACTCACTATCATACTGGAAATGGGCCAAGAAACACACAGGTTTGTTCCCTGGATCCACCCAAATGACCCCAATTCTTGACCACCCTCAGGCCCCGAAACACATGAGCACAACATCACAACACTGGTGGAGGTCAAGGAAACTAGATAGACTGGGAGACTGGTTAGTAAAGGGCCAGATGCTCACCTATGAGGAACTGAGGGACAAGCATGAGCTACCGCTGTCAGAACATTACAATTACTGTAGGCTGAGGCATTTCACACACTCCCTGACCCAGAAACAGGGGACACCGGTCTTAAATTGGTTCTCCAAAATATGTAAAGATAAACCTCTATCAAGGGGGATCATTGGGTCACTTTACAAATATAAAACATTTGTTACTGGTTGAAGTGACACTGGGGGAAGGACCGGAGTGGGGTAGCCCTGGAGACCCTTCAGAAGCAACCGGCGGCAAAATCATCCCAGGAAAGGAGAGGTCGCTTACTGAAGCCTGCCCTAGGGTAACCCAAGGGTGATTGCCCAGGTTAGATATTGTAAATAATAAGCTAATACTGCTGGAGGGATGATAGCTAACAGGACTTTGGTGTTTCCTGCAGATATACTCTTTACTATTGTCTGTTTTACCATGTTTTAGGTATCTCTTAAATTGCAATCACAGTAAAAAATAAGAAAAATTATTAACCTAAAAAGTTAAAAATAAGAAGGAATAGCCAGCTAACTTTCACAAAATGTCTTTATTGTAAATATGTATTTTTGCACAATTGTTATGCAAGACTGTTCAAAAATACTTTATTTTTCATTACATGCTGTACGCCTTCTGACAATAAAAGAATTTAAATGCAAAAATTAGGTATTGTTGCAGCGTCCAGAAAAATTGATGTTAGTTTGCCAGGCAGAAAGTGCCCTATAACATTGCGTCTTGAACCGTAGTTGGTGGCGGATAAGTCGCGCAAGTCATCCGGCATTCAGGGATAAAATACAGCATTGTGTGGACCATTATTAGCTCAAGGCAGCTCATCTATCAGGCCTTTTTTAATCAAATGTATTGCCCACTGTCAGTCCCTTTGGGATCTATCCCTCATTCATCTTAATAAAGGTGAGGTAATCTAGACTTTTTTGACCTAGGCGACTTCTCTTATCAGTGACAAAACCTCCTGCTGCACTGAAGGTCCTTTCTGACAGGACACTTGAAGCGGGGCAGGACAGAAGTTCTATGGCAAATTGGGATAGCTCAGGCCACAGGGCAAGCGTGCACACCCAGAAGTCAAGTGGTTCATCGCTCCTCATAGTGTCCATATCTGTAGTTATGGCGAGGTAGTCTGTTACCTGACGGTCGAGTCGTTATCTGAGGGTGGACCCCGAAGGGCTGTGGCGATGCATAGGACTTAAAAAGCTCTGCATCAACAACATGTCTGTAAAGCGTCCTCTCCTTGCCGGTGTGGTCGTGGGAGGAGGAGGATAATGTTCACCTCTTCCGCTGTTAGATTGCTGTTGTGCTGTGACATCACCCTTAAACGCTGTGTAAGGCATACTTTTTAATTTATTTTGGAAGTGCTGCATCCTTTCCGACTTGTGGTAATTCGGTAACATTTCAGGCACTTTCTGCTTATACCGTGGGTCTAATAGCGTGGACACCCAGTACAGGTCGTTCTCCTTCATCCTTTTTATACGAGGGTCCCTCAACAGGCATGACAGCATGAAAGACCCCATTTGCACAAGGTTGGATGCCGAGCTTCTCGTGTCCCGTTCCTAGTCCTTAGTGATCTCACTGAAGGTAAGTTCTTCCCCCCAACCACGTAAAACACAACAGGTGCCAGATAGGTGACAACGAGCACCCTGGGATGCCTGTTGTGGTTGGTCTTCCTCCTCCTCCTCAAAGCCTCATTCCTCCTCTTCCAGCATTGCCGCAGGTCCAGCAAGCGATGCTGATAAGGCTTTTTCTGGTGGTGATGGTGACCACAACCCTTCCTCTTCCTCTTCACGCTCATCTACGGCCTGATCCAGCACTCTTCGCAGGGCACGCTCCAGGAAGAAAACAAATGGTATGATGTCGCTGATGGTGCCCTGGGTGCGACTGACCAGGTTTGTCACCTCCTCAAAAGGACACATAAGCCTACAGGTATTGCTCATGAGCGTCTAGTAACGTGGCAAAAAAATCCTCAGCTCCGCAGAGGCTGTCCTAGCACCCCAGTCATAAAAATACTCGTTAACGGCCTTTTCTTGTTGGAGCAGGCGGTCGAACATTAGGAGTGTTGAATTCCAACTTGTTGGGCTGTCTAAAATCAAGAGCCTCGCTGGCATGTTGTTTCGCCGCTGGATATCTGTAAAGTGCGCCATGGCCGTGTAGGAATGCCTGAAATGGGCACACAACGTCCTGGCCTGCTTCAGGAGGTCCTGTAAGCCTGGGTGCTTATGCCCAAATCGTTGTACAATCAGATTACACACATGTGCCATGCACGGCACATGTATCAACTTGCCCAAATGCAATGCCGCCAACAAATTTCTTCCATTGTCACAAACCACATTGCCGATCTCCAGTTGGTGCAGAGTCAGCCACTGATCCAACTGTGCGTTCAGGGCGGATAGGAGTGCTGGTCCGGTGTGACTCTCTGCTTTCAGGGAAGTCAACCCCAAGACGGCGTGACACTGCCGTATCCGGGCTGTGGAATAGTACCTGTGGAGCTGGGGGGGGGGGGGTGCCGTTGATGTGGAGCAAGACATAGCAGCAGCAGAAGAGGACTAAGCTGAGGAGGTTATGGAAGAGGATGGAGTAGGAGGAGTAGAGGAGGTGGCAGCAGGCCTGCCTGCAAGTCGTGGCGGTGTCACCAACTCCTCTGCAGAGCCACGCATTCCATGCTTGGCAGCCATCACCAGGTTTACCCAATGTGCAGTGTAGGTGATATACCTGCCCTGACCATGCTTTGCAGACCAGGTATCAGTGGTCAGATGGACCCTTGCCCCAACACTGTTTGCCAGAGATGCCATTACTTCCTTTTGCACAATCGAGTACAGGTTGGGGATTGCCTTTTGTGCAAAGAAATTTCGTCCGGGTACCTTCCACTGCGGTGTCCCAATAGCTACAAATTTTTTGAACGCCTCAGACTCCACCAGCTTGTATGGTAAAAGCTGGCGGGCTAAGAGTTCAGACAAGCCAGCGGTCAGTTGCCAGGCAAGGGGGTGACTTTGTGACATTGGCTTCTTACGCTCAAACATGTCCTTGACAGACACCTGATTGTGGGCAGATGAGCAGGGACTGCTCAGGGCGAGACACGGAGTGGCGGATGGTTGAGAGGGGGCAAGCAGGGCAGCAGTGGTTGACGTGGCTGAAGATGCTGGACCAGGAGGAGGATGGCGGCTTTGACTTTGTGTGCTCCTTGTACTCATGTGTTGATCCCATAGGCGTTTGTGATGTGACATCATGTGCCTTCGCAAATAAGTTGTACCTAGGTGGGTGTTGGACTTCCCACGACTCAGTTTCTTTTCGCACAGGTTGCAAATGGCATCACTGTTGTCACAGGCAGACACATGAAAAAATTGCCACACTGCTGAGCTCTGCAATGATGGCATTCTGGTGGTGGCAACAGCATGGGTTGACTGGCGTGCTGTCTGGCTGACCCCGGGTGCCGATGCATTCTGTCTGACTGTGCCACTAGCTACTTTCAACGACCTCCCTCTGCTTCCAACTCGTTTCCTCCTCCTCTTTGTCTCCCCATCTGAACTTTCCTCCTGTTCTTCTTCTCTTATAGCGGGCACCCATGTGACATCCACGGACGCATCGTCATCATCAACCGCTTCACTTGTATCTGACAACTCAACAAAGGAAGCAGCATCGGGTACAACATCATCATCATCATCAGACCATACGTCCATGTGTGTAATGCTGCCTGACTGGGACATATCCCTGTTATCTACATCCTTTGGCACTAATGTTTGTGCATCACTCATTTCTTCCAACGGATGTGTAAATAACTCTGCTGACGGATCAAGTGAAGCGGCTTTGGTGCTAGTGTTGGTGGTGGCGGCAGGCGGGCGAGTGGTAACTGGAGAGGTGCCCGAAGCTAAGCTGGAGGAGGATGGGGCGTCTAGGTTCCGAGTGGAAGCTGTAGAAGATTTGGTGTCCTGTGTTAGCCAGTCAACCATATCCTCAGAACTTTTCAAGTTCAGGGTACGTTGCCTCTGAAAACTGGGCATTATTCTAGGGCCAAAGGGAATCACAGCACCACGACGGCCCCTGCAAGGTGGCCTGCCTCTGCCTGTCATTTTTTTTTCGATTAGTGGTACTATGCGTGCAAGCTACTGTGACACCAGATATGAGTGTCACTGTGCACTGGCAAAAGTAGGCGCTGTAGGCCTCACACACACGCCTGTATGCAGGCAACTGATATTCAATCGATTACAGTCAAAAAAGGGTTCTTAAATGTCACTGTACACTAGGTTGCACCAGATATAAGTGTCACTGTGCACTGGCAAAAGTTGGCAGAGTAGGCGCTGTAGGCCGAAACACACACGCCTGTAGGCAGGCAACTGATATTCAATCGTTTACACTAAAAAAAGGTTTCTTTTATTTCACTGGTCACTAGGTTGCACCAGATATGAGTGTCACTGTGCACTGGAAAAGTTGGCAGAGTAGATGCAAAAGGCCTCACACACACGCCTGTAGGCAGGCAACCGATATTCAACCAATTACAGAAAAAAGGGTTCTTTTATTTCACTGTACACTAGTTTGCACCAGATATGAGTGTATCTGTGCACTGGCAAAAGTTGGCAGAGTAGATGCAATAGGCCTCACACACACGCCTGTAGGCAGGCAACTGATTTTCAAACGATTACAGAAAAAAAAGGGTTATTTTATTTCACTGTACACTAGTTTGCACCAGATATGAGTGTATCTGTGCACTGGCAAAAGTTGGCAGAGTAGATGCAATAGGCCTCACACACACGCCTGTAGGCAGGCAACTGATTTTCAAACGATTACAGAAAAAAAAGGGTTATTTTATTTCACTGTACACTAGGTTGCACCAGATATGAGTGTATCTGTGCACTGGCAAAAGTTGGCAGAGTAGATGCAATAGGCCTCACACACATGCCTGTAGGCAGGCAACTGATTTTCAATCGATTACAATCAAAAAAGAGTTCTTAAATGTCACTGTACACTAGGTTGCACCATATATGAGTGTCACTGTGCACTGGCAAAAGTTGGCAGAGTATATGCAATAGGCTTCACACACACGCCTGTAGGCAGGCAACTGATATTCAATCGATTACAGAAAAAAAAAGATTCTTTTATTTCACTGTACGCTAGGTTGCACCAGATATGAGTGTCACTGTGCACTGGCAAAAGTTGGCAGAGTAGATGCAATAGGCCTCACACACACACGTCTGTAGGCAGGCAACTGATATTCAATCAATTACAGTCAAAAAAGGGTTCTTAAATGTCACTGTACACTAGGTTGCACCAGATATGAGTGTCACTGTGCACTGGCAAAAGTTGGCAGAGTAGATGCAATAGGCCTCACACACACGCCTGTAGGCAGGCAACCGATATTCAACCAATTACAGAAAAAAAGGGTTCTTTTATTTCACTGTACACTAGTTTGCACCAGATATGATTGTCACTGTGCACTGGCAAAAGTTGGCAGAGTAGATGCAATAGGCCTCACACACACACCTGTAGGCAGGCAACTGATTTTCAATCGATTACAGTGAAAAAAGGGTTCTTAAATGTCACTGTACACTAGGTTGCACCAGATATGAGTGTCACTGTGCACTGGCAAAAGTTGGCAGAGTAGATGCAATAGGCCTCACACACACGCCTGTAGGCAGGCAACTGATATTCAAATGATTACAGAAAAAAAGGGTTATTTTATTTCACTGTACACTAGGTTGCACCAGATATGAGTGTATCTGTGCACTGGCAAAAGTTGGCAGAGTAGATGCAATAGGCCTCACACACACGCCTGTAGGCAGGCAACTAATTTTCAATCGATTACAGTCAAAAAAGAGTTCTTAAATGTCACTGTACACTAGGTTGCACCAGATATGAGTGTCACTGTGCACTGGCAAAAGTTGGCAGAGTATATGCAATAGGCTTCACACACACGCCTGTAGACAGGCAACTGATATTCAATCGATTACAGTCAAAAAAGGGTTCTTAAATGTCACTGTACATTAGGTTGCACCAGATATGAGTGTCACTGTGCACTGGCAAAAGTTGGCAGAGTAGATGCAATAGGCCTCACACACACGCCTGTAGGCAGGCAACTGATATTCAATCGATTACAGAAAAAAAAAAGGTTCTTTTATTTCACTGTACGCTAGGTTGCACCAGATATGAGTGTCACTGTGCACTGGCAAAAGTTGGCAGAGTAGATGCAATATACTTCACACACACGCCTGTAGGCAGGCAACTGATATTCAAACGATTACAGAAAAAAAAGGGTTATTTTATTTCACTGTACACTAGTTTGCACCAGATATGAGTGTCACTATGCACTGGCAAAAGTTGGTGGAGTAGATGCAATAGGCCTCACACACACTCCTGTAGGCAGGCAACCGATATTCAACCAATTACAGACAAAAAGGGTTCTTTTATTTCACTGTACACTAGTTTGCACCAGATATGAGTGTCACTGTGCACTGGCAAAAGTTGGCAGAGTAGATGCAATAGGCCTCACACACCCGCCTGTAGGCAGGCAACTGATATACAAACGATTACAGAAAAAAAAGGGTTATTTTATTTCACTGTACACTAGGTTGCACCAGATATGAGTGTATCTGTGCACTGGCAAAAGTTGGCAGAGTAAATGCAATAGGCCTCACACACACGCCTGTAGGCAGGCAACTAATTTTCAATTGATTACAGTAAAAAAAGAGTTCTTAAATGTCACTGTACACTAGGTTGCACCAGATATGAGTGTCACTGTGCACTGGCAAAAGTTGGCAGAGTATATGCAATAGGCTTCACACACACGCCTGTAGACAGGCAACTGATATTCAATCGATTACAGTCAAAAAAGGGTTCTTAAATGTCACTGTACATTAGGTTGCACCAGATATGAGTGTATCTGTGCACTGGCAAAAGTTGGCAGAGTAGATGCAATAGGCCTCACACACACGCCTGTAGGCAGGCAACTGATATTCAATCGATTACAGAAAAAAAAAGGTTCTTTTATTTCACTGTACGCTAGGTTGCACCAGATATGAGTGTCACTGTGCACAGGCAAAAGTTGGCAGAGTAGATGCAATATACTTCACACACACGCCTGTAGGCAGGCAACTGATATTCAAACGATTACAGAAAAAAAAGAGTTATTTTATTTCACTGTACACTAGTTTGCACCAGATATGAGTGTCACTGTGCACTGGCAAAAGTTGGCAGAGTAGATGCAATAGGCTTCACACACACGCCTGTAGGCAGGCAACCGATATTCAGCCAATTACAGACAAAAAGGGTTCTTTTATTTCACTGTACACTAGTTTGCACCAGATATGAGTGTCACTGTGCACTGGCAAAAGTTGGCAGAGTAGATGCAATAGGCCTCACACTCACGCCTGTAGGCAGGCAACTGATATTCAAACGATTACAGAAAGAAAAGGGTATTTTATTTCACTGTACACTAGGTTGCACCAGATATGAGTGTCACTGTGCACTGGCAAAAGTTGGCAGAGTAGATGCAATAGGCCTCACACACACGCCTGTAGGCAGGCAACTGATTTTCAATCGATTACAGTCAAAAAAGGGTTCTTAAATGTCACTGTACACTAGGTTGCACCAGATATGAGTGTCACTGTGCACTGGCAAAAGTTGGCAGAGTAGATGCAATAGGCCTCACACACACGCCCGTAGGCAGGCAACTAATATTCAAACGATTACAGAAAAAAAAGGGTTATTTTATTTCACTGTACACTAGGTTGCACCAGATATGAGTGTATCTGTGCACTGGCAAAAGTTGGCAGAGTAGATGCAATAGGCCTCACACACACGCCTGTAGGCAGGCAACTGATTTTCAATCGATTACAGTCAAAAAAGAGTTCTTAAATGTCACTGTACACAAGGTTGCACCAGATATGAGTGTCACTGTGCACTGGCAAAAGTTGGCAGAATATATGCAATAGGCTTCACACACACGCCTGTAGACAGGCAACTGATATTCAATCCATTACAGTCAAAAAAGGGTTCTTAAATATCACTGTACACTAGGTTGCACCAGATATGAGTGTCACTGTGCACTGGCAAAAGTTGGCAGAGTAGATGCAATAGGCCTCACACTCACGCCTGTAGGCAGGCAACTGATATTCAAACGATTACAGAAAAAAAAGGGTATTTTATTTCACTGTACACTAGGTTGCACCAGATATGAGTGTCACTGTGCACTGGCAAAAGTTGGCAGAGTAGATGCAATAGGCCTCAAACACACGCCTGTAGTCAGGCAACTGATTTTCAATCGATTACAGTCAAAAAAGGGTTCTTAAATGTCACTGTACACTAGGTTGCACCAGATATGAGTGTCACTGTGCACTGGCAAAATTTGGCAGAGTAGATGCAATAGGCCTCACACACACGCCTGTAGGCAGGCAATTGATATTCAATCAATTACAGTCAAAAAAGGGTTCCTAAATGTCACTGTACACTAGGTTGCACCAGATATGAGTGTCACTGTGCACTGGCAAAAGTTGGCAGAGTAGATGCAATAGGCCTCACACACACGCCTGTAGGCAGGCAACTGATATTCAATCGATTACAGTCAAAAAAGGGTTCTTAAATGTCACTGTACACTAGGTTGCACCAGATATGAGTGTCACTGTGCACTGGCAAAAGTTGGCAGAGTAGATGCAATAGGCCTCACACGCCTGTAGGCAGGCAATTGCTATTCAATCTATTACAGTCAAAAAAGTGTTGTTTTATTTCACTGAGCACAATAGAAGCTGTTAGGTGTTAGCCTGTCACACACACACGCTGGCAGGCAGGCATATGCAATTAGATTACACAGAAAAAAATAATAAAATAAAATAAATGATGTTCTAGCCCTAAAAAGGGCTTTTTGGGTTGCAGTCCTTGCAGCAGATATCAGATGAGTCCTTCAGGTCTCTAGTGGAAGCTACATACACAGCCTGGCTATCTATTTCCTTATTAAATCAGCAGCAGCTAGAATATATGTCCTCTCTCAACGAATGTAGCTTCAGAATGATTCTAAAATGGAGGCTGTCCTTCAGATGGAAGGCTCTGGAAGGGAGTGTATGCTGCTGATTGTCTGGAATGTGTCTGCTGATTGTAAGGTCAAAGTTTCCTCAATGATAAAGAATAGGGGGCGGACCGAAAAGCACATGTGTTTGCCGATCGATGTGAACGCGAAAATGCCAAAATCACCGCGAATAGTCTGTGGGCGAACTGCTCGGGACATCACTACTTAGTATGTGTATCGGTTGTAAGCAACTTTTCTAGATATATATAAATTAATGTTTAATATGATCTGTTTATCAACATATAATCTCCAATAGCATATGATCTGAAATATATATAAAGTAAAAAGATTTTTTGACAACTTTTGTCATACCTGGTTGTCATAAATACATTTTCTCTAATATTATAATACACGAAAATGATAATTAGTCAATATTTACTATTTTTAGTCACGTTGTAGACATAAAACTACTCAAAAGTGTCATACATTTTCTCCAATTCTATAATCCCCAAAAAAGACAATTAATTAATATTTTACTATTTTAGATCATCATATACATAATAATACAATTTACTTGAAAGTTTCATATTGTGTTAAGGTTAAATTCACTAATAGCATTAATAGATTATATGATGTGTACACATTCTATAGCTTTGAGACAAGCAATCAATTTAGACCCTTCTGGTTGTTTATAAATTATAAAGTTTGACTATTTCTTATTATATTATAGATCTCAGTTGATATGTATGATCTATACATATTTTAACTGGCAAGGGCATTCCAAACAATATCCATTTGAGCTGGTACAGGTGAAAAAACTTTCAGTTTTATTATTTGTCCTTGTCTATTTTTCATTTCTTCAGTGACCGTACCCGTATGTTTCGTCGGGTAATGAGCGAATAGTTTTTATGCCTCATTTGAAGTGGCTCTTTGTTAGTTGGTCCTTTAAAGTTCGAGACTTCCTCCAACTAATTTCTATTCTTTCACCAATTATTGTCTTTAAGAAGTTATCTGTTCTCAATACATTGGAGTACATTCAAGATTGTTGTAATTTCCCTCCATTGTTTTCTAAAGGTACCAATGAATTTAACTTGTTGTATAGGAATTCGTCTGTTGGAATTGCCTTTTTTGTCGCGGGGGAATGTGAACTTGAATAATGTAATATAGAGTTGGTTGCTGTCAATTTATGAAAGATGTCAGTATGGATAGCTCCATCAAAATATTTGGAGATTGTCAAGTCCAGAAAGTTTACTGATTTGGAATCAATATGATGGGTAAGTTTTATACGCAGAAGATTATTATTCAGAACTGAAAGGAATTTTTCCAGTTTCTTTATCTCCTTCCCATACAATGAGAATGTTGTCTATATACCTATCTATATAGTATATCTATAGACGTCATCAACTTGATGATATATGCCTTCAGACTTTGAAACCTCAGGTACAGAAGATGAGAGCAATACATCAGAGCATGATATAGATAGCAGACTGAAAACAAGGAAAGATTAGAACCAAAAATAAACCCCACACACACAAACGAGGATACAAAAACTACAATGTACCCAGCACTCCATATTGGTCGAAGACCCCCAAATGGTAAATAAAAAATAAATTCATTTCTGAACATCTATCATCTTAAAAAAAATTTGTTATCATTTTCACTGACTAAAAGCTTAAATTTGTTTGAATTACTTAAAGATATACATCTACAGTGCATTGCAAAAGTATTCACCTCCCTTGACTTTTTGCCTATTGTGTTACATTACAGCCTTAAGTTCAATATTTTGTTAATCTGATTTTTATGTGATGGATCAGAACACAATAGTCTAAGTTGGTGAAGTGAAATGAGAAAAATATATACATAAAACTATTTTTTAGAAATAGAAAACAGAAAATTGGCATGTGCGTATATGTATTCACGGTCTTTGTTATGAAGCCCATACAAAGCTCTGGTGCAACCAATTCAGAAGTCACATAATTAGTGTAATTATGTCCACCTGTGTGCAATGTAACTGTCACATGATCTGTCATTTACATGTACACATCTTTTTTGAAAGGCCCCAGAGGCTGAAACACTTAAGCAAGAGGCACCACTAACCAAACACTGATATAAAGACCAAGGAAGTCTCCAAATAAGTAAGGGACAATGTTGATGAGAAGTCAGGGTTAGGTTATAAAAAAAATCCAAATTTTTGATGATCCCCAGGAGCGCCATCAAATCTATCATAACCAAATAGAAAGAACATGGCACAACAGCAAACCTGCCAAGAGACGACCGCCAACCAAAAATCACAGACACGGCAAGAAGGGCATTAATCAGAGAGGCAGCACAGAGACCTAATGTAACCCTGGAGGAGCTACAGAGTTCCACAGCAGAGACTGGAGTATCTGTACATAGGACAACAATAAGCCGTACGCTCCATAGAGTTGGGCTTTATGGCAGAGTGGCCAGAAGAAAGCCATTACTTACAGCAAAAACACAATGGCACATTTTAAGTTTGTGTAAAGGCATGTGGGAGACTCCCAAAATGTATGGAGGAAGGTGCTCTGGTCTGATGAGACTAAAATTGAACTTTTCGGCCACCAAAGAAAACGCTATGTCTGGCACAAACCCAACACATCACATCACCCAAAGAACACCATCATGCTGTGGGGATATTTTTCAGCAGGTGGGACTGGGAAACTGGTCAGAGTTGAGGGAAAGATGGATGGTGCTAAATACAGGGATATTCTTGAGCAAAACCTGTACCACTCTCTGCGTGATTTGAGGCTAGGACGGAAGTTCACCTTCCAGCAGGACAATGACCCCAAACACACTGCTAAAGCAACACTTGAGTGGTTTAAGGGGAAACATGTGTTGGAATGGCCTAGTCAAAGTCCAGACCTCAATACAGTAGAAAATCTGTGGTCAGACTTAAAGATTGCTGTTCACAAGCGCAAACCATCCAACTTGAAAGAGCTGGAACAGTTTTGCAAGAAGGAATGGGCAAAAATCTCAGTGGTAAGATGTGGCAAGCTCTTAGAGACTGATCTAAAGCGACTTGGAGCTGTGATTGCTACAAAAGGTGGCTTTACAAAGTATTGACTTTAGGGAAGTGAATAGTTATGCACATTGACTTTTTCTGTTATTTTGTCCTCTTTGTTGTCTGCTTAATACTAAAAAAAAAAAAAAAAAACATTGTCAAAGTTGTGGGCATGTTCTGTAAATTAAATGATGCAAATCCTCAAACAATCCATGGTAATTCCAGGTAGTGAGGCAACAAAACACGAAAAAATGCCAAGGGGGGTGAATACTTTTGCAAGGCACTGTATATATAAGAGAACTCTTGATAAAAAGATTTTATTTATCCAATGATGGATAAACAAGACAATATATTAAAGAATGATAATCGGTCTGAAAATGATGAAGTTACAATGATACAAAACACTTATGTTTCTGAGATAAACAAGAGTGAATCTGGACATGATATCTCTACAAAGTACAAAGAATCAGAGGAACATAGTTCCCAGAAAGAAACATGGATACAGAAATTAAATCTCAAGCCTAATTTTAATCCTCCAATTTCTAGCTAACCAAAAATGGGATATTCAACATTATGAAAAGGGAGAACGAGGCTCTAGAAGAAATTATGAAATGGGAAGACATAATTTCAAAACCATCTAAAAAAGGAGGTAATTTGGTCATCTGGCCCACAGAGGCCTATTCACAAGAAGTTTTAAGACAACTAAATAAAAATCCTGTTATAAACTCCTAAATGGAGATGCCACTGAAGCATACTTAAAGATTTACAACACCATTTCAGAGGATGCAAAGTCCAGATAACTAATTTAATTGAAAGAACATACATGCTTGAAAGTAACTAAAACTAAAATTGCTTTGATATATATGCTTCTTAAAATTCACAAAAATAGAGAAAAGCCCCCTGGAAGACTAATAATATCAGGCAATGAAAGCCTTGGACCAGCAAATATATCGATATGAGATTAAGATCCATAGTAACTACCTTACCCACATATGTGAGGGGTACTATGGATGCTTTAAGAAGACTTGATGGAATAGTTCTGAGTGTCAATACTATCATCGCCACCTCTGAAGCCATCAGATATTATAAAAGTATGGAAGCTAACATCAACCTTGAAAAAAACAACTTCATCATTGATCTATTAAGATTCATTCTGGAACATAATTGCGTGTGCCCCGACCTACACTAATATATTTTTAGGCTGGTGGGAGAGCTAATTTGTTTTTTCCAGAGAGAATTTGATCTACACTGAACATGTCAGTTTATGGATACGATATATAGATGACATACTGATAGTATGGAAAGGAGAAAAATAAACTTCCTTTAAATTTTGAATAAAAATATTCTGGGTATAAAACTTACCTATCATATTGATTTCAAATCAGTAACATTTCTAGACTTGACGATCTCCAAAAAATCAGATGGAGCTATCCATACTGACATCTTTTGTAAATTGACAGCAACCAACTCAACATTACATTATTCAAGTCCACATTCCCCCGCGATAAAAAAGGCAATTTAAACTGCTGATTTATTAAGTGCGGGTAGAAATTGCTTGGATATAGAGACCTTTAAATTAAGAGCCAATTAATTAACAGAAAGGTTAAGATCAAGGGGATATAGCCATAGGATTCTAAAAAAAGCTTACCATAGAGCTTTACATACCCCCAGAGAGGAACTATTAGTTCCTAAAAATAAAAATCAACAGAACCCTATACAACAAGTTACATTCATTGGTACCTTTAACCAACAATGGAGGGAAATACCAAAAATCTTGAAAACACTCCCATATATTGAAAACAGAACCCTTATCTCTGTTGCGAGACATTATCTTACAAAACATAATTCCCAACCTAAGATCAGATGTTTGGTATTACAAAGGATAAGCTTAGGCATAAGAAGAGGAGACATAGAACGTGAACTGTTGAGAGCTGAGACTCAATGGACAACAAGTCTTAATACTGTAACTCCTTCAGGCCTAAATGAGAATGCTAATTTCTCAGTCTTCTTATAGACAATTAAGAAGGTTATGTCATATTGTTTTTGTATACCTGAAAGATTTTTTAGAACCGTTACATGCGAGTTCAGTAATATACCAACAAATTGTCAATTGAATTATAAATTTTGCAAATAGACTAATAAGGTCTGAAGAAATTTGAGTTTCATAGGATTACCATAATGAATTATATTCTTGATCACTGATGAATAAATATTATGTTATTAGTAAGAACAACCTAAGTTTATTGATTCAAATGACCTTCCTTATGTAGAGTATAACGAAGACCATATATATATCATAAATATCAATTGAGATCTATAATATAATAAGAAATAGTCAAACTTTATAATTTATAAACAAATAGAAGGGTCTACATTGATTGGTTGTCTCAAAGCTATAGAATGTGTTCACATCATTTAATCTATTAATGCTATTAGCGAATTTAACCTTAACACAATATGACACTTTCAAGTAAATTGTATTATTATGTATATGATGATCTAAAATAGTAAAATATCCTTTAAATGTTTTTTGGGGGGTTTATAGAATTGGAGAAAATGTATGACACTGTGGAGTAGTTTTGTGTCTACAATGTGACTAAACATAGTAAACATTGACTAATTATCATTTTCGGGTATTATAATATTAGAGGATGTATTTATGACAACCAGGTATGACAAAAGTTGTCAAAAAATCTTTTTATTTTATATATATTTCAGATCATATGCTGTTGGAGATTATGTTTATTCTGTATCCCCAACAGTGAGGGCCACTGTCTCCTTTTCCGTCCTCCTTTAGGTAAAATATTTTTCTGGGGCACTCAATAGAACAATAGCTCCACTGAGGACTGTACCTGCTGTATCTCGTAGTCTGTACTCCTCTTGATTACCTTGTCTGGGGACTCCATTCCTTGGGGCTGCTCTGAGCTCACTGTCTCCCAGCCTCCTTTCTCTGGAACTACTGTCTGGGTACAGCTCTCACCTCCCTCTGGATCTTTAGTCCCTGGATCCTTGGGCACTGGGCCCACCTGACCTGCTATTACTGTCTAGGATTCTGACTCCACTGCCTCTGCTTTGCACCCATCATGAATGGTATTATTCTCATCTGTTCCATTCATAGTAACATTTACCTGGACCTGGCCCATTTGTATATCCATATAGACAAACTCCTGTTCAGAATCCATAACATCCTCTCCTAAGACCCCTTGACGTGTTATGGGGCCCTCTGAGGGCAAGTCCTCAGTGGTTACAAAGTCCATAAAGTCCCTGTCTGACCCAGCCATAGCACAACTTATCTGGATTCCCTTGGTCTCTGGCACATTATCTCTATGTGAACCAGTATATCCTCATTTATTGAAAAAACATACATATTTATACCACATTCTAGCAACAACAGACCAATCAAACCAAATGTGCATCCATGGTTACACCCAATCCTTCTAGCTCTTGTTAGGGGGGCAATTACATACAATAGGCCTTGAGACATCAGTCTGAGGCTGGTGATACATAGAGAGAGATACTGGTGACTCCTAGGGGTCAATTATCTCCCTAATCTTGTTAATAAGGGACTAGTACATTACTATGAAATATTGGGCATATACAATATTTCCCTTGTAAGCGCTGGCCCCCCAAAGCACAACACAGACATACATCCCATCACTCCCATCATGTTCATATGCACACCCCAACTATAAACATGGATACCATAGTATGGGCCTAGTGGCAGCCAGGCAACTTTAAACAGGCATAACAATGAAAAACACACAAATCCCCAATGTTAACCCATCTCAGTGGGCCCCTTTCCCCTGGCACAATAAGCCTATCTTATAACGCTGAGAGCATCAGTCTGTAAGGTATTGCACAGCTGGTGCCTTGGCATGATTCCGCCATGACACAGATGTGGTTCAACCAATCATTATTTTTTATAATTCTAAATACTGTATTTTTTATTTTATAAATATTTTTATATTATATATAAATACAGCAAGTCAATTATTTTATCTTATGGTATTGAGATTGCATTTATGATAAAGAGGAGTAATGTTGCTACCGAATAGGTGTCTTTCTTCTTAAAAACATATGCACAAAGGAAAAGCAAGTGTGTAAAAACAAGTGATTACCACCACCAACCAGGATATACAGTAGGACTGGACTGACTCATGATTACAGTTTAAAAAAATGCATGATATTAATCCTATTTATTGCATATGTGTTTTTGCAACCCTTTTCTTTGAACACCCCCTTTTTAAACTTGTTCACGGCTGTAACTTATATTACAGTAGTAGAACTGCTCACTGTTTGCAAACTCCCAAGTTTGCTCCTTTCCATTTCTAAATTAGTTTCTGCCTGTTCTACCTAATGCACACTCACTACAATGCAAATACAAAACACCCTTTCACTGAGAGATACAACACACAGTCCAAAGTCCAGAGTCCAAAATCCTCCTTCACGTGGCTGGAGGCTGATTAAGGCACAATCACTTCATGAAATGTGTAGTAAGACCAATATTTTTCATTTTAAAATATAAACTCATAGAGACCAAACACACGCCTGATACAAAACTGATGATTAATGCACACTCACTGCAAGTCAAATACAGAACACCCTTTAATGCTGACCAGCCCTAATACGCCCCAAAATCACCCAGATCGCTGGTGATAGCAATGTGCTGCATTGGCCAGTATATTTAGTTAAAATAAATAAAATAATAAACCTCATGATGAGCTGACATGCCTGATTGCAGGTCATATTGATCCATTGCAACAATTATCAGCTACCAATAATCCCCACCATTGTGTGAAGTGGGTGCACAGCAAGTTGCTAATCTCTTCCAATGCATACAGCATGGCTAGCAACTTCCTAATAGTTTACACAGTCATGTGGTAAGGTTTTTAGTACAGGAGACAGAGGCTACCATCTTCATTTAATGGGCTATACCATAGTATCACATACACTGCTGTGTTGCACATTTGCTACTTATACTGTGACAAAAAAAGTTTTAACTAACAAAAAAAAATATTTTTGGAAACACATTATTTTCCCAGACAGTGTGCTAAACTACTATAGTTCAAACGGTTGATTTGACAGATTTGTCTCACCACTTAACCTTTAACTATCTAAAGCAGATTTGATAAATTGTTTATAAGACACAGTTTTACTTTCAGAGCAGAAATAATGCATGCATGTCTAATATGCAAGCTAAGATTGTCACTTTATACCGGGCTGGATTAACCATTAAGCAAAATAAGCTCCTGCTTAAGGCATCAAGGGAAGGGGGCACCACAGAAATTTTCCATTGCCAGATTTACCATATGGTGCAAAATTTCAAATTTGCAGCTGAATCAAGTTCCACAAAAAGGGGCTCCCACAATAAATGAAAAAATTACATACACATATATATATATATATATATATATATATATATATATATATATATATACACAATAATAAAGATAATAACATTTGCACTAATTTACCATTTAGCTTTTTTCTTGCGTCATCTAAACCCCTTTTTTTTTATTATTGCTTATATTTTGAATTAGATAAATATAGAGGCACCAAAATCTTTTAAAGGTAAATATAAGTTTCCCAGTTTTTCCCTTTTTTTTAATCTAACACATGCTGCTTATATCAGAAACAAACATTACATTCAGTCATTCTATACACATACACATTGGCGGCTGGTGCATAGGGGTAAAGGGGCAGACTCCACCCCCAAAAATGATCAATCACTTTAACATTGTATTTTAAATTTATATAGATAATACAATTTAATGATATCTGTATATCAGCTTTCATGTCTTCTTTCATATGATTTTGTTAAAAATATGTATCTATAACTTTAAATTAACCCTTTGTGTGCCTTCCCCCTTGCCTGGTGTCTCTATCCCTAGCACTGCTATATTACAGTATGTGTGAGCGTTGAGCTCTAACGCTCCACTTCAGTGTGTACAAATGCAGTGTTCAATTAAATGTATACATTTTCCTGACTGGCAGCTTGCTGCTTCAACAAATCAGTGCTTTAGGCTGCCTGATTGCTAAGAACATCCGTTCTGACCGTTCCCTTTAAGCGCCCACAAGCCTATGGAGATATGACATCAAGAAGGCTATAAAAAGCTCATGATTACAAACCCTTCCAAATCTGTTCCTGCTTTTTTGCCTGACTGATCCTCCCTGACAGATCCTCCCTGGCTGGACCCTGGTCTACCCAGCCTCAAAGTAAGTTTGCCTAAAACTACACTACTTAATCCCCCTAGTCTTAATAAACTCAGGGACCCCACTACTGCCCCAATCTAGCCTCTGATGCCCTACACTGCCCCCATCTACTCCCCAATTCCTCCTCTTGCCCTCTGATGCCCCATCTACCTCCTCCTGCCCTACACTGCCCCATCTAGGCCCTGATGCCCCTCCTCCCCTACACTGCCCCCATCTAGGCCCCGTGACCCCCTTCTGCCCTCTGATGCCCCATCTATGCCCTGCTACACCTTCCTGCCCCACATTGCCCCCATCTAGGCCCCGCTACACCCTCCTTGCCTTACAATGCCCCCATCTTGGCCCCCTGCCCCCTTCGGCCCTACACTGCCCCATCTAGGCTCCGCTACCCCCTCCTTTCCCTACACTGCCCCTTCTAAGCCTTGCTACCCCCTCCTGCCCTACACTGCCCCATCTAGGCCCCCTACCCCCTCCTGTCCTACACTGCCCCCATATAGGCCCCACTACCTCCTCCTTGCCCTACACTGCCCCCATCTAGGCCACGCTATCCCTTCCTGCCCTACACTGCCCCATCTAGGCCCTGCTACCCCCTCCTGCCCTACACTGCCCTATCTAGTCCCCCTACCCGCTCCTGTCCTACACTGCCCCCATATAGGCCCCACTACCTCCTCCTTGCCCTACACTGCCCCCATCTAGGCCACGCTATCCCCTCCTGCCCTACACTGCCCTCATCTAGGCCCTGCTACCCCCTCTACTAACCTCTACTCCCCATCTACTCTTACCCCCTCTCCCTCCCCTGTTTCTCTCCCCGCTTTTCCCCTTCCCCTGTCTCCTCCTCCCCCCACTTCCCCCTTACCCCCTTTCACCCTTCTCCCTCTTCCTCCCTTCCTCCCCTTATCTTCCTTCTCCTCCATTTCCCCTTATCCTCATACTCCCTTTCCCCTCTCCCTACAATGACCCCACCCCTCTCTCTACAATGACCCCCCTTTCCCCTCTCTTACCTTGAGCCACAGGGCTCCTGGTGTTCTCTCCCTTGCAGCGTGTCTTCTGGGTGTGTATGGGGACTGGCATATGCAAATGACATGACGTTACATGCGCATCACGTCATTAGCATACCCCAGTTCTGAACAGGAGAGAGAGCAGCAGGAGCCCATCAGATCAAGGTAAGAGAGGGGAAAGGGAGGGCATTGCAGGGAGAGGGGGAAAGGGAGGATGCCCTACACTGCCCCCATCTAGGCACTGCTACCCCCTCCTTGCCCTACACTGCTCCCATCTAGACCCAGCAACCCCCTCCTTACCCTACATTGCCCCATCTAGGCCCGCTAACCCCTCCTGCCCTACACTGCCCCCATCTAGGCCCTGCTAAAACAGGAAATAGTCATAAGAGGCAGCATGAAAATATACCCAAGCAAAGTAACAGTGAAAGAAAGCAAGAGAACAGAAGGCTGGAAGTGGAGCAAATGGGCAGCATGGAGACTGGATTTTGAGTATTGATATGGATCAAGAGAGTTGTCAGGAAGATGTGGGGGGTGCAGCAGAAGGGATGAAGGGCAGGCGGTGCAACATAGTGGCAGGAAGTATTAGTGTCTTTTTGTACTGTCCTATTTCTAAATTTTGGATCCAGGAGAAGGTACTTCTAGCAGGAGCGTGACATGGCCGGGACTGGTCTAACTAAAGCTCATGCAGGTTTGCATGAGGAGCGGATGCAGCTTTGGTGACAGCAGGAGATTCGCTTATCCCCAGCATCATCTTATTGATTCATAACACCAGGAGGAGTTAGCATCTTTAGAGGACATACACAGAGGTGGAATGGAAGGGCACCAAAACTTTGCTTATAATTACAAGTACAGAAGATCGCCAATGAGAGGACAATACAGGAACAGACGATCCACTTCACCAGGACACAGTAGCATAATTATGCCCTCCCCCACTAGGAGGTCCCATTCAAGAAGATGGTCGCCAAAATGATCCAGAGATCATGGGAGCACAGGTGGGGAGAATACACCAAGTAGACCGAGGAAGGAGAAAGCAAATACTGGGAGCAGGCAACTACCCTCCTCCAATCAAGGAAGGGACAAGAATACGACATCAGCAACAGTAGGAGTTATAGCCCCCTCACTGTCTACAGACAGCCGACATAGCGATGAGTACACAGAAAACACACAGCTTGAGAATGTCACACATAACAATTTTCTAGATTTTGGTGGGGGTTTGAAAGGTTATTGTCACAATTTGAGAATAGTAAGGGATTTAGTAGGGGGCAGCATGGGTAAATCACTATAGGTTACCAGGTAATATACTTCCGAGTAGTCAGGTTTCCCCTAGTACAATGATTAGTGAAGAAGTAAGGGCAGCTGAGGGTGTTTCTTCATGGACAGAAGAAGCATTAGGTTCAGGTCAGTTCACAGGTGGTGGAATCCGAATCAGTGATTAAGTCTCTGATAAAGTAAAGACTAAATCTGCTTTATGTTTTATTGGCCCTATTGGGGAACATGTATCTAAAGAATTGAAACAGGAGTTTATAGAGATATACTCATTGCTCCCTTTTGATAATTTCAACGAAATAAAGCATGATGAGAAGAAAGATGACATTAAAAAGGAAGAAGAACGTAGGCATAAATACAGAAAAATACCCAAAACTTTTAGTAATTGGCTCCAAGCTTATGTGATCTTTGCCAGCATAGTGGGAGAGAAAAATCTAAGGTGTTGCTCATTCATGTTCTGTTATTTAGATGAGATTGAGGGCATTCATAGGACCTATGTTTGTCTAGCCTGGTGGGCTTATGACGAGAAAATGGCTGTTAGACCTAGCATGCAATGGGATGATAGGGACATGGGTAGTTGGTTAAAAATTGTTACTCTCTTATGCCCGGGAACGGGAACAGGGCCCAAACCACCACTGGCTAGCACAGGTAAATAATGTTTCTGCTTTGCATTCAATGAAGGCTCATGTATCTGGGGGGCTTTGTGTAAATGTGGGAGTAGGCATCTTCTTTTCACTGCTTCTAAAAAGCAAAGAACCAGAAAGTGGGAGAGCATGTTTCAAAGGGGAAGAGTTTAGTGCAGCTAAAAAAACATGTTCGTGTGGTTAAAGCTATACTCTAGGTTTCCGGCACGATGGTGTTAGGTTTCTTGCCAAGGGTTCTGCAGCAGGTTTTAGAATGTCATCATTAACTAGCGAATTTTGTGGATTTGTGTTTACCCATGGGGTGTTCCATTTCATGTTCATTCTTTGAGAAGTTTAGTACTTTTTTACACTGGGTAGTTTGTGTAAAAACATGCTTTTCAGGTTTGCCAGTTGATTTTGGTATTCCGCTGGGAGAAATCAGATAGCCCATGCCATGCTTTGGGTTTTTTAGGGATTCATATCGATACTGAGATGTTTGAATGTAGGCTGCCATGGGGTAAAATGGTTGATTTAAAGAACAATGTGCTATTGGTAATGACGGCTAAAAAGTGTCTTTGAGGTTAATTAAGTTTTAGCGAGGTAAATTTAACTTATCGTATTATTCAAATGGGCAGGACCTTTTCTAGGAGGTTATACTTGGCTACTGCAGGTGTATGTCTGCCACATCATCACATCAGAGTAATGGTTTAGGATCTGTTCCTCCAATTTTTCACTCAACCGAAAAAAGACTCAACATTATCACTAATATCACCTTAAATATCTTCTGTGACTATAGGCTTAAAATCAGGCTAACAGATGCAGACAAATCCCTCCTCCTATTTTACCATTGTCCCTATCTTTCCAAAAAAAGTTATAACCATCCAATTTAACCATTCAGTTATGAGATTCATCCCCACAGTTTTGAAGTGCTTGCCACTGTGTTTGAGTTACTTGAGCAATACCTCCCTATTGTCTATAATAATGCTCTCCCCTCCTCTTCCCCATGGGTAGTTTATTTATCCCTTAAGCCCTCTAAACTTTCTACCCCATTGCTCCCCCACACCTATTAGTTTAAAAACTCCACCAGCCTTCCTACCATCCTCACCCCAAGCACACAAGATCCCTCTTCATTAAGGTGTAATCCATCACTGCTACAGAGATTGTACCTAAGTGAGAAGTCAGCCCAGTGCTCTAAAAACCCAAACCTCTCCTTAGTGCACTACTTCTTTAACCATGCATTAACCTCCCGAAGCTCCTTCTGTCTTACTGAGCTAGCACATAGCACTGGTAGTAGTTCGGAAAATACTATATTGGAGGTCCTTGCTTTAAGCTTGTTTCCTAGTTCTATAAAATCATTTTTTTAGAACACTACAACTTCCACTTGCTTTGTCATTGGTACCAAAATGTACCAAGACCACCTGTTCATTTCTAGAACCCGGAAGACAGTGCAATTGTTGGGATCTGGGTGACAAATCACCCATTTTTACCTTTCTAATAATTGAGTCCTCTCTCACCAAAACCTGTCTGTTACTCTACGTATGTTGCCCTCCCTCTCCTCCAGTAGAACTGTTCTCTTAGTTGTTAGAGGAAATAACTCTATCTGGTATTGCCATTCCTGAATGGACATTCCCAACAGTTTCACTCAATCTGGCAAATATGTTGGTGCTTGCCAACTCAGAACTGGCCTGCCTCCTCTCTCCGCTTCCACTTGTAACTGTAACCCAGCTACCTCACTGGACATCCTCACTAGCCACATGCCCCACCCTGCTAGGCCCAGCTAAACTGTGTTCAGTGAGCACCAACTGCCCTTCCAGCGTAGCAATATGATGATGTGTTGCAATTCTCCTGCCCAGCTCTCCGATTTGAGCTTAAAGAAATGCAACATGCTCACACCTGCCACAGAGATATGGACCCTGGATCAGCTTCTCCAGCCATGCATACATGTAGCAGGATGTACACTCAGTGAGGTTGCCATAAGACTGACTCATGAATACTAGTTACAAAAATAGTGAGAAAACAAATCAGTATATTTGTATATTGTTTTTTTATACCCTAATCTAAGAAAGAAAAAAATATATTTTCCTTCTCTCCTTCCTTTCCTTTACCCTTCTTGCAGTACAATTAACCCCCCTTTTTTTAATTCCCTCCTTTTATTTAAACTCCCTGTTGTGACTGATTTTGGGGCCAGGAGAGACACCCTGAACCCCACAAGTAATTATGTTCTTGAAACCCTAGCACATGTGATTACTAAGATCAAAAGGCTATCAAAATGGACATGACACTTGTTTTAAGGACTGTGACAATTTGTCTTTCATTTATGTGTCATGTTTAAAGAATTTATATGTGTTCAGAATGTGGTGAGAGTTAAAGTTTTTTGTCATAGACATGGACTGGAAGGTGTTAGCCCTCATGGAATTTACAGTTTTCTCAAAGGGTCATAAAGTTAAAAAAAATGAATTGGGAGTTTTGCTATTCCAGGAAGGGTAGAGAGCAGCTAATGGGGGTTGGTCATTGGTACTTTTTAAAACGATATCTGGGAAAAATAAAGAGTCTGTCTAATGCACTAATCCAGGGTGTATAACTTCTGGGGCCTCATTGGAACTTCTGTGGCCCCCCGCAGGCCCACTGTGGCCTTTTTATATGTCCCTTGTGCCCCCCTGGGGTCACTTTGGCCATAGTGCCCCCTGTGGCCCCCTTCAGGCCCTGTGGCCCCCACAACCTCTTATGGCTCATGTGAAACTCCCATGGGTTCCCTGCAGCCCCTTATGGCCCACTGTGGCCCCCCACAGGCCCCAGGGGCACCCTGTGCCCCTAAGTGTCCCTTATGGTCCTAACAGACCTCTTGTGGCCCCTCACAGACCTCTGCAGCCTCCCTCAGCCCCCTGTGTTCCCCCTCAGCCTCCTGTGGCCTCTTGCAGACCTCTGTGGCCTCCCTAAGACCCTGTGGCTTCCCTCTGCCCCTTGTGACCCCCTCAGTCTTTGAATCTCCCACTTTCCACACACAACAATAAAATAAAGTGAAAATGATCATAAAATATCAAAGCTAGCTTGACAATATAAAAATAAGACAAAACCTGTCTCAAATCAACCATACGCGTTACTCCTGTCTTGCCAGGCTTCCTCAGTGGTGTAGTCAGTAACAACCCCAGTCAGAATTGTCAATAAGAAGAAGTACAGACTGGTGTAGAAAGAGTGCACACCTCTCCTTAACTTTATAGGAGTTCAGATGCCAGACTCTCCCTTCCTCTAGTGAGGCACTTCCTGTTTCTTGTGACCTTTGCCATTGCCATGTCAACTGATGAGGCACTTCAGGGTCATGCCTTGGTCTCTAAAACTGTCTGCTGCAGAGTAGGCTCTACGTTGCCCTAGCAACGCAGGCTGTGTAACACACTCTCTAATAGGGTGAAGTGAAAAAGAGGTGTATTCCGTTGTTGTGGCAATATCCAACACCACTCTAATGCACATGATAAACTCTATACTTCACCAGTACATACGGTACCTCAGGGAAATCCACTAAAAATTAACATCATAGTATCTATAATGTTCTCCTCCTCTATACCTATCCTAAGGGAATATTGAACAGTTGAATAAGTAAATATTAATATACATCTAATGATATCCTGCACCTTTAGGTGTGACCCCCAGGGAGATTTCTCATGATGCAAACCTAACTGTCCAGAGACCAGGACCTATGTCTAAAAGGAGGGCATAAAGAGGGGCTAGTGGGTTCACATATAGAAAAGGTGCATACATTAATCCATATACTGGATCTAGAGTGAAAACACACATGAAAAAACATGTATATAATAGTAAAAGATAAAAAAAAATAAAAAAAAAGTCCCCAACCTAAAACTAAAGTCACTCATGGAAATAATCCCTACGAACTATAGACATGGGCGGGATATCGACATGAATGGGATAAGAACCTTGATGCATCAAAATATGCACAACTCTTACAGATGACACACTAAAATCTCATTTTCTGTATATATGTAATATATATTTTATATATGTGCTGAATTGATGTTGGAAGGGGTTAGGGAAGTGCAACATTTTATTTTCTTTTTGCACCGGGGCCCTCTATGCACTAGCTCCACCACTGACACACAGATATACATTTACAAAGGCAAAACCACTCCCACCCTCAATTGCACAATGATTACAACTCACAGGACAGAAAACGCCCTTTAGCGTCTATCACTTATTCACATATCAGATTATCTTCCTTTGAAATGTACTTTGTATATTTTCCCCAATCTCCCTGCATGTAGCAGTAATCTACCTCCCCCTTGGCCACCTTCCCAGTTTTCTGCCTAGCTACCTCATTTTCTGTCATCCAACACCCCATCATGGGCAATTTTAACATCTGTATCGATAACCCTGTTGCTCAGACCTGCCTTCAAGCTACTCTTATCACAGTGGATTTATTCTTCATCACACTATGATGGTCACGCCATGGACCTTGCCTTCTCTAATCTATGTACTATCTCTAAATTCACCAATGTCCCTATTTCCACTCTGTCCCACCATCACCTCCTTACCTGCATTCTCCACTTTGTAACCACACCACTGCTATCAACTCAATCTCCAAGAATCTATAGAGATCTAACTTTTACTGATCCTCAACAACGAACTACAGCCACTCCTCCTGCTCAAACATTGATGCTTCACAATATAATCAGTCATTATACTCTGCACTGCATAATAGTTCACAACACATTGCACACTTTGCACTCAAAACAAACACAATACCTTCAAAACTGCTACTGCACTGCTGAACGTACTGGTGGAGATCACACACTCATGCAGGTTTCTTCAACAAAAAATATATTCTACAATCCTATAATGCTGTCCTTTAACTTTCCAAGTAAACATGTTTCGTACCCCACATATCCACTTTGTCATCTGTGACAAACCACTTCTTTTACAGGTAGGATTGTCACCGATCTTGCAGTAACCACAGCCTTCTAGGGTATACAAAGTCCAGGACACCTTCAGCTCAGTTTTCCTTTTTTATTCAGTTTGAAAGCAGGTACTTTAAATAATAACAAAACAAACAAAATCCCTTGCTCTTACTTGAGCTCTTCCTAGACAGTACTTGCTATCTGCAATTGGGTGGCTTTCCCACTTACCAATTTCCCAAACAAAAGCAATGTCTTTGCAATAAGCGCAGCCTCTCCTAGCTGTCTTTTCCTCTCCCTCTTGGAGCAGGCTGCTCTCTTCTTTTAAAGGCCTGTCTGCTAATTGAGTAGCTACAGGTGAGTGCCAATTAGCTAACTCTTAAAAACCAGATCCAAGCTGTGGTCTGTTATACAGCAACTAGTGCTGTTGGAGCATTGGCCCCCCCTGCTCTCCAAATACTCCGCCCCAGGGACCCATACCATGTTTTGCAGAGCATCAGCTATGCATATTGCAAACTGTAACATCTCTCCCTGGGGCATTTAACTGAGAAATCCTCTGGTTGCTGTCTAGCAAATCAGGTCTGATGTATCTCCCATCAACCACTATTCCACCTTTATGCTCACATATCCTCCCCCCCAGCTCATACCCAAGGGTTTGAGCGACCATGGAAATCAGGGAGTGTACCCTCGAAAGCCCATCAGCATTACCTTGTTGCAGACCAGCCCTGTGTTCCACAGTGAAATTAAAAGATTGTAAACTCAAAAACCATCTGGTTACTCTGGAGTTACTTTCCCTGTTCTGATACATCCACGTCAGAGGAGCATGGTCTGTTATCAATCGAAACCTTCTGCCTAGTAGGTAGTATTTAAGAGAGTCTAATGCCCACTTAATAGCAAGACACTCTTTTTCAACAATAGAGTAGTTCTTCTCATGTGGGTTTAACTTTCTGCTCAAAAAGAAAACAGGGTGTTCTTCACCCTGGTATTCCTGTGAAAGAACAGCCCCCAAGCCCACATCAGAAGCATCTGTCTGAACTATAAAATCCCTGGAAAAATCTGGGGTCACTAAGACAGGATGGCTACAGATAGCTTCCTTCAGACTCTTAAAAGCCTTTTCTGCCTCAGGGCACCATTTAACTATGACTGGGGATTTTGCTTTAATAAGGTCTGTCAGGGGTGCAGCAATGGTAGCAAAATCTGGAATGAACCGCCTATAATATCCAATTAAACCCAAAAATGCCTTTACTTGTTTCTTTGTAAGGGGCTGTGGCCATTTTTGTATGGCTTCTACTTTGGCTTCCTGTGGTTTAACCAAACCCCTCCCAATAGAATAACCTAAGTACTTAGCTTCCTCTAAACCAATCGTACACTTGGAAGGATTGGCAGTTAAGCCTGCTGAGCGGATAGCATCAAGTACCGCTTGAACTTTAGGGAGGTGGGATTCCCAGTCTGCACTGTGGATGACGACATCATCCAAGTATGCTGCAGCATAACGAACATGAGGTTTAAGAATTCTGTCCATCATTCGTTGGAATGTGGCAGGTGCCCCATGTAACCCAAATGGCAATACAGTGTACTGAAACAGGCCACTGGGTGTTGAAAAGGCTGTCTTTTCTTTGGCTCTTTCAGTGAGCGGGACCTGCCAGTAACCCTTTGTTAAATCCAAGGTTGTTAGATAACGAGCTTTGCCCAGTCTTTCTATTAACTCATCAACTCTTGGCATTGGGTAAGCATCAAATTTTGAGAGGGCGTTTAACTTGCGGTAGTCATTGCAGAACCTCCATGTGCCATCAGGTTTTGGCACCAATACAATAGGACTACTCCAGTTACTCTGGGATTCTTCAATGACTCCAAGTTTTAACATGCTCTCAACCTCTAAGTTTATAACCTCCCTCCGGGCCTCAGGAATTCTATAGGGTTTGAGGTTAACTCTTTTCCCTGGTTCGGTTATTATGTCATGTTTAATCACTTTAGTCTTTCCTGGAACTATCGAGAAAACATCCCTATTTCTTCTGATGAAATCTCTGACCTCTTGCTTTTGATGGACAGACAGAGTCTTAGATACGTTCACATCTGGCTCTACTATAGGAGGTTCTGAAGGTTTTAAAGCAACCAGGACCTCCCTGTCCTTCCATGGCTTTAACAGATTTATATGATACAACTGTTCAGGCTTTCTTCTTCCTGGTTGTCTGACTTTATAATTGACATCACTCACTTTCTCTATTATTTCATAGGGTCCATGCCAAGTCGCAAGGAACTTATTCTCCACAGTAGGGACCAGAACCAATACCCTGTCTCCCGGTTGGAACACTCTGACTCTAGCATTACGGTTATAGCTGTTTTTCTGAGCCTGCTGGACTTCCAGCATGTGTTCCCTGACAATAGGCATGATGGTGGCCATTCTATCCTGCATTTGAGCTATATGCTCAATTACACTCCTGTGAGGAGTAGTCTCCTGTTCCCAGGTCTCCTTAGCAATATCCAATATTCCCCTGGGATGTCTTCCATATAATAATTCAAAAGGAGAGAAGCCCGTGGAGGCCTGTGGAACTTCCCTAATGGAAAATAGTAGATATGGCAATAAAAAATCCCAATTTCTTCCATCTGCATCAATTACCTTGCGTAGCATACTCTTAAGGGTTTTGTTGAACCTCTCTACTAAACCATCAGTCTGTGGGTGATATACTGAGGTCTTAAGATGTTTAACCTGCAAGAGCCTGCACAACTCTTTTGTGACTCTGGACATGAACGGGGTCCCCTGGTCTGTCAGTATTTCTTTAGGGATACCCACCCTACTGAACATCAACATAAGTTCCTTAGCTATTAGCTTTGCAGAGGTATTACGCAAGGGAATGGCCTCAGGATAGCGAGTTGCATAGTCCAAGATGACTAATATATATTGGTGTCCCCTAGCGGACTTTACCAGTGGCCCCACTAAGTCCATAGCGATCCTTTCAAAAGGCACGTCAATTATGGGTAAGGGTACAAGTGGACTACGAAAAGTCTTGAAAGGAGCCCTGTACTGGCACTCAGGACATGAGGAGCAATAGTTTGTAATAGCAGCAAACACTCCAGGCCAGTAAAACCGTCTAAGGACTCTCTCTCTAGTTTTTTCGACTCCCAAGTGTCCCCCTAATATGTGGCTGTGAGCCAACTTTAGCACTATATTCTGGTAAGTCTGAGGAACCAACAGCTGCCTAATGATGTCTGAATCCTTTTTTTCTACACGGTAAATTAGGTCATTTTGTACTTCAAAATAGGGGAACGGCAGTGCTCCTCCTGGCTGATTAACAACCCCGTTTACAACTTTAATATCATTTCTAGCTGTCACTAAAGTGGGATCTTCCCACTGAGCGCTTTTAAAGTTACCTGGACTAATTCCAATATCAATTAAGTCCTTATCCTTGTCTGCATTATTAGTAGGCTCCTCACTAGTTTGAGCTGGGTTATCTCCTATTAATACTGGTTTAGGGCAGTATTTTTTCTTTTTCCTTATTTTTCCGTCATAGTGGTCAAAACCCAAGTCAATATCGGAAAAAGGGAACACATTATCCTCGACAGACTGACTCATTGCTGATAAATTTTGATCTGTCTTTTGTAAAGCTGCCCATAATTTTAGAAAATGAGGAAAGTCTCTACCGATCACTACCTCATGGGCTAATCTAGGTACTACACCCACTCGGTACTTTAAATTCCCATACTGGGTTCCAATATTTACTTCCGCAGTGGGGTATTCCTTTTTATCACCATGAACACAGATAATGCCTATTTTCTGTCCATGATCAGGTTTTACACAAGGTATTATAGACTCTGCTACCAACGTAACCATACTACCTGAATCAAGTAATGCTTTAGACATTTTTCCATTCACAGTTACACAGCATTTATGAGCGTTATTATCATAGTCATTGTTAACAATACCATAACAACTGAGCAAAAATGAACGTGTTCCCTCATTTTTGCCCATATTGCATTCCACCATAGGTTCATCCTTAAATGGACAGTCTTTGGCCATATGACCATCCTCTTTGCACTTGAAACATTTGACAGTACAGTCTGACCACCAATTAGTTCCGTTCCCAGGCCTATTAGACCTGGATGCCCCCCTTAAACCTTGAACAGTCTTACCCGGTCTTGCAGAATCTTGGGGCTTAGGATTGCGAGGGTTTGCCTGTGAAGTAGGACATAGCAGTTCTCCTGCAGCCGCATATCTTTCCACCAAGGCAATCAGTTGGTCAGCTGTATGGGGGTCACTTTGGCTGACCCAGCGACGCAGGGAAGCTGGTAAACCACGCAAAAACCGGTCCATTACTAAGGTTTCCACAATGTGGCTAGCTGAATGGATTTCAGGTTGTAACCATTTCCGTGCAAGGTGTATGAGGTCAAACATTTGGGAACGTGCGGCTTTGTCTGAAGAATATGACCATGAGTGGAACCTTTGGGCACGTACTGCAGAGGTTACACCCAGTCGTGCCAAGATTTCAGCTTTCAATTTGCTGTAGATACTTGCATCGGCTGGTTCTAGGTCATAATATGCCTTCTGCGGCTCTCCACTTAGGAACGGTGCCAGTATGCTTGCCCACTCACCAGCCGGCCATCCGTCCCTCTCAGCAGTGCGCTCAAATGCCAGAAGGTACGCCTCAACATCATCTGATGCGGTCATTTTCTGAAGATAGTGGCTCGCCCGAATCACCTTTGGCCCCTGGTATCTTCCATCAGGGTCTCCATTCAGTTTTCCAGAGATCGCTTGGATTACCTGTTGTAGTCCCTGGGTGACTTTTTGCTGCTCCTCACGGGCTACTTTAAACATCTCCGCTTGTGTCACAACAAGCTGTTTCACCAAGGACTCAGTGCCCTCCATTTGTGTTTTGGCCAGGACTTTAGCACACTCTGCCTGGGCCAGCACCAGTTGCTGCAGGGCTGCACTGTTTTCTGCAGCTCTCCTGTTAGTCTCCTGTTGCACAGAGGAGGATTGGATCAGAGCCTTGATAACATCCTCCATGTTGAGCTTTAAATGACTTCTACCCTCAGGCTTACGTGGATGCCCGCATTCTCCACCATATGTGACAAACCACTTCTTTTACAGGTAGGATTGTCACCGATCTTGCAGTAACCACAGCCTTCTAGGGTATACAAAGTCCAGGACACCTTCAGCTCAGTTTTCCTTTTTTATTCAGTTTGAAAGCAGGTACTTTAAATAATAACAAAACAAACAAAATCCCTTGCTCTTACTTGAGCTCTTCCTAGACAGTACTTGCTATCTGCAATTGGGTGGCTTTCCCACTTACCAATTTCCCAAACAAAAGCAATGTCTTTGCAATAAGCGCAGCCTCTCCTAGCTGTCTTTTCCTCTCCCTCTTGGAGCAGGCTGCTCTCTTCTTTTAAAGGCCTGTCTGCTAATTGAGTAGCTACAGGTGAGTGCCAATTAGCTAACTCTTAAAAACCAGATCCAAGCTGTGGTCTGTTATACAGCAACTAGTGCTGTTGGAGCATTGGCCCCCCCTGCTCTCCAAATACTCCGCCCCAGGGACCCATACCATGTTTTGCAGAGCATCAGCTATGCATATTGCAAACTGTAACATCTCTCCCTGGGGCATTTAACTGAGAAATCCTCTGGTTGCTGTCTAGCAAATCAGGTCTGATGTATCTCCCATCAACCACTATTCCACCTTTATGCTCACACATCCGACCCAAAAGCCTGTTTTCAATGTTCAACTGTCTCCTCTGCTTACCTCTACCACCACTACTTTTTCAGCTCAAGAACAATCACATGTATAAATGTGGATCTTGCAATGTTGGTGACGTTTGCTATGTTGGTCACGCAGTTGCGTCCCTCGCAAATCGATGCGAGCCTTGCGAAGTGAAGCAGTTGGTCAGCACTTAGGCTGCAATGAGCACTGAAGGCACTCATTGCAGCCAGCGGTGCCATCACACATGCAAGCCTCGCAAAGCGAGGCGAAGCAGCCCAAGAACGTAACTCATCTACAAAGAAAAATAATCTACAAAAAATTATAACACACGTACCCAGCACAGGGAAACACAGGAAGCCTGGGAGTGAGGTTGCAAGCGAATTACACCCATATTTGGTGTTTTTCGGACTTAGACAATACACGACACTGAACACACTAACACTTACACCAACAACGCCAGGCACGCAGGACTTTGAAAATAAAACCAACGTCAGTCACCGAGCGCCACGCAAACATTCAGCTCACACATAGAGGAGAAAGACACAGGGAAGGGACACCGGAGGAATACTGGAAAGAGACAAATGGCATTCACAAGCACTAAACTTGCAGGTTAACGAACCCTGCAATGAGTATCCCGTACAGTAGACGAGGGGAAAGGCACGCAATGAGCGCTGAAGGTGAACACCAAAGCCGCTCATTGCGTTCCCTGTAATGAGCCCTGCGATGAGCGCCAAAGGCGCTCAGCGTAGGGCTTGCGATGAGCACCACAGGTGATCAGTGCAAAGCAGGAAACTTGAAGTACACGGGGGGAGAGGCTTGCAATGAGTGCCAAAGGCGATCATCGTGGGGCTCACGATGAGCACCATGAGTGGGAGAGGCTTGCAATGAGCGCTCATTGCGAGCCCAATGATGAGCACCAAAGGTGCTCAAAGTGGGCCTTGCGATGAGCACCGAAGGTGATCAGTGCCAAGCAGGAAACTTTAAGTACACAGGGGAGAGGCTCGTAATAAGCGATGAAATGGGTCATTGTGAGCTATGCAATGAGCGCCAAAAGTGCTCAGCGCGGGGCTCGCAATGAGCACCGAAGGTGTTCAGGGCACCAAAAGTGTCCCATTGTGTGGCAAACAGCATTGCCAGCCTTACAATTTCAATCCTGTCATTTTTTTTCTGTCAAGTTCCTAGTTCAAAAATAATAATGATTACATTTGACAAGAGATTGCATTACTCCACACTACAAACTCTCCACTTCTGACATCTTTTAGTACAATATCCTCACTGAACCTCTTCAGTCCTAGAGGATGAGGGGACATCACTCTTCTCAGCTTCCCATCTAGCAACATGTGCACTTGATTTTATCCCCACATAACTCACTCTCTTTCCTCTACCTTATCAAAGCAGAGACACTATTAACTACTTATCCTCCTGGACTTTTCTGCTTCAGTTTGACTACTCAATTCTTTTCCAGACTCTTGGCCTCTGTAATACTTCAGTCTCCAAGTTCCAATCATATCTATCTAACTTCTTCCTTAATGTTGCATATTTGGGTTCAGCTTCATCACCACTGCTGGGGGACCTCAAGACTGCCTTATTTGGTAAACTAATAAACTCAAAACTTGAATTCCAGTATACCTATGCTGATGATACCCTAATCTACTTCCCTGTCCTGACTTATCTGCCTCTCTATAAACTCTTGTCACCACTTGTCTATCAAACATCTCCTCCTGGATGGACTTACTAAACCAAAATATAAAAATGTCCAAGTCTGAGCTCTTAATAATCCCACCCTCAACCACCTTCCCAGCTCCAGACATCACTCTTGCAGTTGAGAACTGCTCCACCATACCTACACCACAAGTCTGTTGCCATGTGATTACTATGGACTCTGCACTCTCTCTCTGCTTGTTTGGTCAACAAAACGTGCTGATTGCATCTGTAAAACATCTCCAAAATACTGTATGTCCTTTTCTCACACAAGAAACTAGCAACATTCTAATTAATTTCACTGATCATTTCTCACTTCAACTCTTGCAACTCACTCCTAAATTGCCTTCCTCTTACTAGTCTTTTCCCACTCCAATCCATCTTAAATTCCTCTGCTAGACTCTGCCAATTCATTTACTGGCTTCAAATAACCATTAAAATGAAGTTAAAAATCATGATACTAATCTACATATGTTTCATTAATCTTATGAATGCCTATCACTGGAAGGATGTAATTTATACACTTGCTTAAGAAAAAGAAAAAAGAAAGACACCCTTGTACTTCCAGAGAAAACTCCACTATTTAATGTATAAAGTAAACAAATTAGATCATTTTAAAGCTTGTAATTTTTATTAATGTATATAGAAAAAGGTTAAAACATATTTAAAATTTTAGACACAGTAGGCTTCTTCCTGAATGGTGTTATATGATAAATCTGACTGTATTTTTAAACAACGATCACTAGTCTTATTATAAAGTTTATGTCCTTTATAATGCCCAAATTTTTAGTATGTACCACATATAATTGAAGTATGAGATATCTCCATGAATATTTCTTGGGAGGAAAACACAGCTGAGATTAAGAATATTAAAGTGCCAGTGCAATTGAGAAAATACTGATGAAAAAGAGTGCTAAGCAGTCTAATGCTGAGAATGAGTTACAGGTTAAATTTAAATTCAAGAGTGGGGATGGTACCTAGCTTTTTATTATGGTGGAACTGGGGGCCTACCACTTACCCCCTACTAATAGGTCCTGCTAACTGTGCTGTTATAGTGAGTTGATACTATCTATGTGATAGCCATGGGGGCCCAACATTTACCCCTTAAGGTTACTAATTGAGATCTAACTAAGCTGAATATAACACAAGAAAATTGAATCTAATCTGTATACAGGCACAGAGGACATATATAAACATTGTGAAAAGCAAGTAACAATCGCAATTATGTTTAGTTACTTTTTACCATCACACCTTGAACAACAATTTAAACACCATATAGAATGTTTTAAATAGTAAAGTCTCTTAGTAAAAGGTGTATGGTTTTCTTATCTTAGTCAGTAGTAAGCAGAGTCCGGATGTATTGGATTAAGTCAAGCCGGGCCTGGCTGTTTGGCATCTCTCTGCTGTAATGATATGAATCAGAAAGTGGAGACTGTGTCTACGGTGGCCGACGCGTGGGTTTCATTGCTGCTTTGTCAAGGACCATGATTCAACCATGGTGGAGGTACAGTCAGGTCCATAAATATTGGGACATCAACACAATTCTAATCTTTTTGGCTCTATACACCACCACAATGTATTTAAAATTAAACGAACAAGATGTGCTGAACTGCAGACTTTCACCTTTAATTTGAGGGTATTTACATCCAAATCATGTGAACGGTGTAGGAATTACAACAGTTTGTATATGTGCCTCCCACTTTTTAAGGGACCAAAAGTAATGGGACAGATTAACAGTCATAAATAAAATTTTCACTTTGTAATACTTGGTTGCAAATCCTTTGCAGTCAATTACAGCCTGAAGTCTGGAACGCATAGACATCACCAGACGCTGGGTTTCATCCCTGGTTATGCTCTGCCAAACCTCTATTGCATCTGTCTTCAGTTCCTGCTTATTCTTGGGGCATTTTCCCTTCAGTTTTGTCTTCAGCAAGTGAAATGCATGCTCAATCGGATTCAGGTCAGGAGATTGACTTGGCCATTGCATAACATTCCACTTCTTTCCCTTAAAAAACTATTTGGTTGCTTTTGCAGTATGCTTCTGTTCATGGTCCATCTGCACTGTGAGGCACCGTCCAGAGAGTTCTGAAGCATTTGGCTGAATATGAGCAGATAATATTGCCCGAAACACTTCAGAATTCATCCTGCTGCTATTGTCAGCAGTCACATCATCAATAAATACAAGAGAACCAGTTCCATTGGCAGCCATACATGCCCACGCCATGATACTACCACCATCATGCTTCACTGATGAGGTGGTATGCTTTGGATCATGAGCAGTTCCTTTCCTTCTCCATACTCTTCTCTTCCCATCACTCTGGTACAAGTTGATCTTAGTCTCATCTGTCCATAGGACTTTGTTCCAGAACTGTGAAGGCTTTTTTAGATGTTGTTTGGCAAACTCTAATCTTGCCTTCCTATTTTTGAGGCTCACCAATGGTTTACATCTTGTGGTGAACCCTCTGTATTCACTCTGGTGAAGTCTTCTCTTGATTGTTGACTTTGACACACATGCACCTTCCTCCTGGGGAGTGTTCTTGATCTGGCCAACTGTTGTGAAGGGTGTTTTCTTCACCAGGGAAAGAATTCTTCGGTCATCCACCACAGTGGTTTTCCGTGGTCTTCCGGGTCTTTTGGTGTTGCTGAGCTCACCAGTGAGTTCTTTCTTTTTAAGGATGTTCCAAACAGTTGATTTGGCCACACCTAATGTTTTTGCTATCTCTCTGATGGGTTTGTTTTGTTTTTTTAGCCTAATGATGGCTTGCTTCACTGATAGTGACAGCTCTTTGGATCTCATATTGAGGGTTGACAGCAACAGATTCTAAATGCAAATAGCACACTTGAAATTAACTCTGGACCTTTTATCTGCTCCTTGTAAATGGGATAATGAGGGAATAACACACACCTGGCCATGGAACAGCTGAGCAGCCAATTGTCCCATTACTTTTGGTCCCTTAAAAAGTGGGAGGCACACATACAATCTGTTGTAATTCCTACACCGTTCACCTGATTTGGATGTAAATACCCTCAAATTAAAGCTGAAAGTCTGCAGTTAAAGCACATCTTGTTCGTTTCATTTCAAATCCATTGTGGTGGTATATAGAGCCAAAATGGTTAGAATTGTGTCCATGTCCCAATATTTATGGACCTGACTGTAAGTCTTCATATAGTGAGAAAAAAATGGGTCATCATCTTTTAACCCTTTGTTTTGTTTCTTCAGATGTTTCTCAGATTCAGATGGCCTAAGGCGCTCATTGCCCATGAGACTTGCGAAGCGAGCAGTTAAGGCATTGAAGCACGCGGGAATTAACACCCGAAGGCGCTCCTGTGAGGCGAGCAGTTGAGGCACTCTGGACTTAGGCTGCAAGCAGTTGAGGACTTAGAAAAAAAATTCAGAGCTTGGAATCTTGGGGGCACAAAAAATCCGACCTCGGAAAAAGACTAATGTAACGGCTGAACCACAAAAATCAAGAAAAATAATAAAAAATAAATAAAAAAATAAACTTACACACAGCACAGGGGGAGAGCCAGGATGCCTTGGTTGCTAGCGAATTTGAGGCAAATTTGCTGGGTTTCGTCACTTGAAAATCTGCTAAGCGAGAAAAAAATGGCGGACGAAAACTCAAAAAAGTCTGAAACTGGATAAAAACGAGGCTGAGCAAAGCCAGGCACGCGGGACTTAGAAAATACATGACAGCAAAGACACTAACACTTACACCAACAAAATCCAAGCACCGAAAAATACAAATTTAACAGCCGAACCGCGGAAATAAAAAAAAAATGAAAAAAAAGAAAAATCGTTAAAAATAAATTACAACACACTCACACACAGCACAGGGGGAGAGCCAGGATGCCTGGGAGTAAGGTTGCAAGCGAATTTGAGCCAAATTTGCCGTGTTTCATCACTCGAAAATCGACTAAGCGAGAGAAAAAATAGCGGACGAAAAATGCAAAAAAGTCTGAAACTGGATGAAAACAAGGCTGAGAAAAGCTAGGCATGCGGGACTTAGAAAATACATGACGGCAAAGACAGTAACACTTACACAAACAACGCCAGGAACGCCGGACTTAGAAAATACACAACTCCAAAAATGCCGCACTTAGAAAATACACGACGCCAGCCATACAAACATTCAGCAGACACATAGAGGAGAAACAGACAGGGAAATGCAGGGGTTCGATGCTGGAAAGAGACACATGCCATTCTTAAGCACAAAACTTGCAGGTTAATGAATCCTGCAATGAGCGTCCAGTACAGCAGGCAAGAGGAAAGGTTTGCAATGATCGCCAAAGAGGCACAGCAAAGCAAAAGCCTCACATTGTGTGTCAAACAGCATTGCCTGGCATACACTTTTATGCCCGTCATTTTTGACGGGCAATTGGCTAGTATCACATATATAGTTGTGAGCGTACAAGTTGTTGCTAACGCTGCAGGCTCGCGTAGCGAGCCCGCGGCCCTCGCAAAGCGAGGGCACAGCGAGGGCCTCAGTTGCTGGCTTGGAGCGCCGCAGGCGCTCCATGCCAGCACCTGAGGACCTCGCAAAGCGAGGTCTTCAGTTGCAGCAACTGCGACCCTTGCAAAATTTCAAAAAAAGTTTACGTCGCAACACATTACGACACTCGCAAACAACATACGACACACGTTCACACACATTACGACACTCGCAAACAACATACGACACACGTTCACACACATTACGGCCTCGCAACACTCGGACGCAACTCGCGAACATTACAAAATTAAAAACACAATACATACACACAGCACATACATAAAAAACTTACCTACACAAACAGGAAGCACCCAGGACCTCAAAAATGCAACTTACAACTTAATTGCACTCAAAATAAAAGAGTTTAGACACTAAATAGTTTGAAAAGCGACACAAAAAATGGCCGACGAATAAAACGAAAACGAGGCTACACACGCAAACACCATACGAGACACGTTACCCCACATTACGACTTCGCAAACATCGGACGCAACACGCCGACATACAAACATTTAAAACTTAAGAAAGACACAGAACAAACACATAAAAAGCTTACCTACAGCAAGAGGAACCAGCCAGCACCTCAAAAAAAAAAGTTACACCTACATTTAAATCAAAATAAAACACTTTACACACTAATACCATCGCTAAGCGAGAGAAAAAATGGCCGACGAACAAAACGAAAACGAGGCTTCAGACGTAACTACACTACACTTACTCGCAATAATGAAACACATACTATGTGGAACGTATCACAATCATATTAAACACCATTTTGAACAGTAATACGCAGAAAATGGCGGATGGAACGCAAATTGTAAGCTGGAACGCAAATACCGCATGCGTATTGCGTTCTAACGGTCTCACTTTCCAGAACTTTCTACAAGTTTATAAATACTGCCTATTTCAAACAAAAAAATACATTTCTCCTCAGGTGATCAACGGAGTGACTTCTGAGATAACTGCTGCTTTTACTTGAGAAGACAATTCTTTACTAATTTACTACTTTGCATTGTGCAAATTACAACTGAGAGGTAAGCTATAATATATTACATTTTATTATCAGGACAGGTCAAAAAAAAAAAAAAAAATATTAGCATTTATGTAGTGACATGTATGGCACATTTATGTGTATAGGATAAAAAAAAAAATACGGTTCTTTTAACAAAACAACAAAAAAACATAATTCAATATTAAACAGAGGTTTATGTATAGTGACATGTGACACGCACATATATGTCTATAATGTATAGTGACATCTGACACGCACATATATGTCTATAATGTATAGTGACATCTGACACGCACATATATGTCTATAATGTATAGTGACATGTGACACGGACATATATGTGTATAATGTATAGTGACATGTGACACACACATTTATGTGTACTGCCCCTTCATAGTGACATGTCACACGGACATATATCTGTATAATGTATAGTGACATGTGATACGCACATTTATGTGTATTACCACTGCAACTAAATTAGCTTACAACAAAATCAGTAAACAACTACATTTAAATGACATTATATGTCATGTATACTGATATGTCACACGCACATATATGTGTATCATCTATAGTTACATCTCACACACACACATTTATGTGTGTTGGAAAAAAAAAATATAAGGTTAATTTAACCATTTAAATATGAGTCATGTATACTGATATGTCACACGTACACAAAATAATTACATTAAACTATGGAATGTGCTTCATGTATGTGACATATGTGTGTAGCCACCAACAAAAAATAAGGTTAATTTAAAAAAATTACACTACTATATTTCAATGACATTCATTTACTTCAATTCAATAGATCATATAAAGCTGAATCTTTTTATTTCTTTGAATATTCAAACAGACTCTGCATCAATAGCGTCTCTCAACAATTTGCACCGTGCACTGTGAAGCACAATCCCTTTTAAAGAACACCAACAAAGAAGAAGAGGTAAGATACAACAAGACATTACATGCTCAAAAGGCCATGCTTTGCTACATGAAAAATTATAAATATACAAATAACTATACAAATAACTATTTCACTTTCTTTTTCAAAAAGACACTACAAGAAGACCGGCGGATTAAGATTGGCAGGAGGGGACCGTCTGTCATTCAAAACTTCAAGCAAGGTAAAGTATTAAGTATAAACAAGAAAGAACCATGAGCCTCATTCAATTGCGACTTCCTCAATTGAATAGGGCTCTATATAAGCACATAACATATTTTTGAAACAGAACTTTTTAGTTACTGAACTTCTAACCACAATCAAGGTTTTCAATAACTAAAAACGTTGCTCAATAAATATGTTATGTGATTATATAGAGCCCTCTTCAATTGGCAAAATTGCAATTCAATGAGGACCTATATATCTTTAATGGCCAAGGGCCTCACTCAAATGTGATTTGCCCATTTCAATAGGGCTCTATATAAGCACAGAGCATATTTTTTAAAGGAACTTTTTCTTTTGTGAACACGTTGCTTTTGGATACAAGTTCACTAAATACAAAATTACGTTACAAAATATGCTCTGTGCTGATATTGAGCTCTATTCCATTGGCCAAAACACAATTGAATGAGGAGCTCACAATATAACAAATGCAGTAACCAAAGGCCCTCATTCAATTGCTATTTAGGGCAATTCAATATGGCTATAAATAAGCACTTTTATGCCCTTAGGGCCTCATTTAATTGTGATTTGGCCAATTGAATATGGCTCTATATAAGCACATAGCATATTATTTTTACAGAAGTTTTTAGTTAGTGAACTTCTATCCAAAAGCAATGTCTTTACCACCTAAAAACTTCGGTAAAAAAATATGCTATGTGCTTATATAGAGCCCTATTCAATTGGCCAATTTTGCAATTGAATGAGGCCCTTATTCTATTTTAACAAATATATGTGATGTGCTTATTTACAAACCTATTCAATTTTCAACATTGCAATTCAATGATGGCCTTAGAGTACTATTACATTGTAAAAAATGCAATTGAATGAGGGGCAAACTGTGCAACATATGGTACACACAAAGGCCCTCATTCAATTGCAATTTGCCCAATTGAATAGGGCTCTAAATAACAACATAACTCTTTTTTTAAAATAAGTTTTTAGTTACTAAAAATATATCCAAAATAAAGTTTTTCAATGACTAAAAACTTAGTTAAAAAAATATGCTATGTGCTTATTTAGGGCACGATTCAATTAGCCAAATCGCAATTGAATGAGACACAAACTGCTACACACAAAACTGAATTTCTTATTCAATGTTTAACAACCTATAAGCCTTACAAAGAAGCAAAAATAAGAATAACAAAAGTGTTGCGCACCTAATAGCATTGTACAAAAAAACACACAAACTCATAGGAAACTAAATTTACATTCTTCTTTAATGTTTAACAACCTATAACCAGTACAATCAAGAATAAATAACTTTTGCACAAGTGGTGCGCACCAAACAGGATTGTCAAAAACTAAAACAAACACATAGCAAACTACATTAATTATATTATTTCATGGTTCACTAACTATAAGCATCCCAATAAAGGTTAAATAAGTATACCACAAGTGGTGTGCACAAAACTGGATTGTACAAAAAATAACATAAACACATAGCAAAATAAATTTATATTCTTATTTAATATATCACAACCCACAAGCCTTACTAAGAACCTTCAATAACAATAACAAAAGTTGTGGGATTGTACAGAAAGTAAAAAAAAAAAAAGATAGAAAAAAATAACCATACCTGATACAATACAGTCAAATTAATACATTTTTCAATTATTTAAAATACATTTCACTCAAACAACATTTTCTATTTTATATTACAACAGATACTGCGTGAAGACAATCGGACGAGGACTTTTTCCACAGGACCGGACCATCGGACGAGGACTCGGACCAGACCAGCAGACGAGGAATTTCAACACAGGACCAGACCAGCAGACGAGGAATTTCAAGACAGGACCAGACCATCGGACGAGGACTTTCACCAACGGACCACAACATCGGACGAGAGATATCGCCATAGGACCACAACATCGGACGAGGGCTATCGCCACAGGACCACACCATCGGACGAGGACTTCCAACAGAGGACCACACCATTGGACACCGATTTTCAACCGAGGACCAACAAACATTCGGATTTAAATCACACTTCAACCAAGGTAAAGTATAATAAGTACTAAAGTATAAAACTAAAGAAAATGCTTTCAGTTGCATCTGTGTCAACAGAAAAATAAAATAATTAATTTAATATCTCCCTTATTTTATTTAAATTGCTACTATGCAATACATAGCTCAATAACCACATCACTTTTTTTTTTAGCAAAGAAGTTTTGCAGTGGAAAATATCTATCCACAAACAACGTTTTTAATAAATAAAACCATTATTTTAAAAAAATATGTTACATGCTTATTTACAGCACTATTCCATTGGCCAAATTCTTAGCCAGTGAGGACAGGAATTATAAATTTAACTAAATATAAATGATACATTCTAAATATAAATGATACCTTAATGATTTGCCTTTTAGTTCACCGATTGTGCACAAGAATCTTTAACAGGAATTACAATTTTAAATATACACAATTACATTTACTTTTTTTTCCTTTACAGATTAATATGGCTGATAACGAGACCAAAGAAGAGAAGAAAAGACGTCAAACTAGAGAAAGACAAGAGAGATGGGCCGCCCAGCAGACACCGGAGGAGAAAGAAATTCGACGAGAAAAAGAACGAAAAAGACTTGCAAATAAAAGAATATCAGCTGCAAAAATGAAAGATACAACCAAAAAAAATAAAAAGATAATAAAGCATTTACAAACTGTTCCTAATACATCAGATGACATTTTACAAGATACCAGTCAAGACAGACCAAAAAAAACAACTACAAAAACAAAGCATTTACAAACTCTTAATAAAAACTTACAGGACATTTCAACCGAACAAGTCCAACATATACCAAGAAAATCCACGAAAAAAACTAAACATTTAGAACCTGTTGAAACATTTCATGACTTTTCATCTGATGAATATGAAAGACAACATCCAATATGCTTTGCAAATTGTCCTTTACTGAAGTCTTTAGCAGTAGAGGTTCATAGTTGTGGGGACATGACTACTCAATGTCAATTTTGTGAGGCTTATTATTTTAAACAGGAGAGACCCCGAGATGGACAATTTATTAGTTGTTGTCAAAAAGGAAAGTTCAAACTTCCAGAAAGGAAACAATTTCCAACCTATTTACAAAATATTATGACTGAACCTACTTTTCAAAATTACAAAAATTTTAAGACAAACATAAGATCCTACAATAGTGCCATATCATTTGCATCTATGGGGGCAACATTGGCTGCTAATGTACCAGGACATGGTCCTTACTGTTTTAAAGTCCAAGGACAAATTTATCATCGGACTTCACATTTACATCCAGCGGAAGGAGAGCAAAGAAAATTCGCTCAACTATATGTCCTAGATACAATGGAAGCTGTTGACCAACGTATGCAGATGGAAGAAAATAAAAAATGCTTACCCAGTGTTTTTATAGAGCTAAATAACATTATGGACAACAATCCCTACAGTAAAGCTTACAAAAAATTAGCAGAAGTAGAAAATGAACAACTACTTCATGCACAAAGACATCAATTACCCATGCCAAAGGTTAATATGGTGCTTAAAAGAGACAGACATACTGATAAACGTCGTTATAACTTGCCAACATCAAATGAGGTTGCAATGGTCTTTCAGAATGATGAAGGAGAACCAGCATTTCAAAGAGACATTAGAGTATATCCCAGAAATGAGGACCAACCATTTATTAATATTAATATCTTAAGTCCAAATTTAGATCCATTGACATATCCCATCTTTTTCCCACACGGAGAAGCAGGTTGGCAACCAAAATTAACCCTTCCCAGTTACCCAAATGCTAAAGCCAGAATCCGAAATAATGTTTCTATGCTTGAATTTAAAGTTGCTCAAATTGCCATTAGAGATGAATTTAATCCAATTTTATGTGGTGGGAAACTAACACAACAATGGATTATTGATTCATATTTGCAAGTTGAGGCAAATAATTTAAACTTTATAAAATATCAACAAGATAAACTACGTGTAGAACAATATTGTGGACTTATGGACTATGTTGCTGACATGGCTACAAGCAGAGACATGACAGCTGGCAAAGCCATCATTTTACCATCTTCCTTTCAAGGATCTCCTCGAAATATGAGAGAAAGATACAATGATGCTATGGCTATTGTGACAAAATTTGGAAAACCAGATTTATTTGTTACATTTACATGTAATCCACAATGGCCAGAAATTAATCAAAATCTACTTCTTGGACAAAGTGCTTCAGATCGACCAGATTTAGTAGCCAGAGTTTTTAAGATCAAATTAAATGAATTAATACGTGACTTCACTATAAATCAGTTATTTGGCAAATGTCTTGCTTATGTATATACCATTGAATTTCAAAAAAGAGGCCTTCCACATGCACATCTTCTCATAATACTTCAAGAGAAAGATAAATTAGATACTTCGGACAAAGTGGATGCAGTCATAGTTGCTGAACTACCAGATCCAGAACTATATGGTAGACTATATGAGATTGTTACTCATCGCATGATTCATGGACCCTGTGGAGACCTTAATCCACAATCACCATGTATGGAAAATAATCAATGTTCAAAAGATTTTCCAAAAGATTATAGAGACAAAACATATGCAAATTGTGATGGATATCCACTTTATAAAAGAAGAGAAGGAGATAGTGCCATTATTCGAGGAAAAAAAGTGGACAATAGATATGTAGTACCCTACAATCCACATTTACTCATGAAGTACAACGCCCACATCAACGTAGAAGCCTGCACTTCTATCAAATCCATTAAATATGTTTACAAATATATTTACAAAGGTTACGATGCAGCTACTGTAGTCGTCAAAAGTGCAGACAACCCTGAAAGTAGTGAGTTAGTACATGATGAACTTGCATCTCATGTAGATGCTCGCTATGTCAGTGCGCCAGAAGCTATGTGGCGGCTTTTAAAATTTGAAATGCATGATAGATCACATGCAGTATATAGGTTTGCAGTACATTTGCCACAACGACATTTAGTCTATTTCCATGATGGAAATGAAATGAATGCATTGGCCCAAAGTGAAGATCGTCACACTACACTAACTGCATGGTTTGCATTAAATTCCACTGATGCTCAAGCAACACAATACTTATATATTGAAATTCCATATCACTATGTTTTTGTGAATGGATTATGGAGAGCAAGAAAAACCAGAGGCAATAAAATAATTCCACGAATTTACACAGTCAGTCCAAGAGATGTTGAACGATTTTGCTTACGGATATTACTTTTAAATGTTCCAGGAGCACAAAGTTTTGAACAATTAAGAACTGTTAATGACATTGTATATGAATCCTTCCATTTAGCTGCAAGACATAGAAACTTACTCGCTGATGATACAGAGTGGGAAAGATGTTTAGAAGAAGCAGCACAATGTCAAATGCCACGACAGATGAGAGAACAATTTGCTTTTATTTGTATCTTCTCAAATGCTCCAAATGCATTAGCTTTGTGGGAGACTTTTAAAAATAATATGGCTGAAGACTTTATGCGACGATACAATGAACCCATTGCACACTTAAAAGCGTTAATGGAAATTCAAGAAGTCTTTTTAACTCATGGATTAAGTTGTGCAAGTTTTAATTTGCCTGATCCAGGTCTAATAGATGACATTAACTTTGAAGACTATGACATTCAACTACAAGCAGAAAGAACAGAAGAAAGACTTGCAACTTTAAATACACTACAATTGCAAGCATTTCATGCCATTAAAAATGCTATAGATGATGACATGGTGACAGAGCGTTATTTCTCTCTTGATGGACCTGGCGGATCAGGGAAAACATATTTGTACAATTTATTAATGAGTTCAGTACGAGCACAAGGAAAAATAGCAATGCCGTTTGCCACTACTGGAATTGCTGCACTTTTATTAGAAGGTGGAAGAACTGTTCATAGTGGATTTAAACTGCTAGTGCCTATTTTGGAAAATTCTGTGTCAGATATTCGCATGAAATCCTTACAAGCAAAGAAATTGAAGAAATGTAAATTAATTATAATAGATGAGGCCACAATGATATCATGCTATGCCCTCCAATGTATTGACCGTTTGCTTCGTGAAGTCATGGATAATATTTTTCCATTTGGTGGAAAGGTAATGTTGTTGGGTGGCGATTTTAGACAAACATTACCTGTCGTTGTACATGGAAATCGAACAGACATTATTAAAACATGTATAAAGTCAAGTACAGTATGGAAACATTTTACCCATCTTCAACTGCAACAAAATATGAGATCAGAAGGCCAAACTGATTTCAATAATTGGCTTATTAAAATTGGAGAAGGCAGAACAGAAAAAATACTACATTTACCTGACGACACTGTAGAGATCCCACCTCATATGATTTGTCAACAAGATATTATATCGGCTATATTTGAAGGGAGCCTAACTAACGAAGAATATTCCGAGCTTGCCAACCAAGTTATACTGACGTGTAAAAATAAAGATGCATTAATACTCAATAATGAAATCTTAAAAAAAATTAATTCCCCACAAAGAAATTATCACAGTGCTGATTCTGTACTTGCTGATGACAATGAAAGTCAGGCAAACTTTTCAACTGAATTCATTAACTCTTTAACTCCTTCTGGAATGCCACCACATATTTTGCAGCTAAAGAAAGGTGCAATTATCATGTTACTGCGAAATATGAACCCCAAAAAAGGCCTATGCAATGGCACAAGATTAATTGTTCAACAATTAAAGGACCATTTTATAGATGCTGAAATTTTAACTGGGACCCATAAAGGAGAGAGAGTTTTCATACCAAGAATAGATTTAGCACCAAGTGAAAGTAGTCTCCCTTTTATACTTCAAAGAAGACAATTTCCCATTATTATGGCATTTGCCATGACCATTAATAAATCACAAGGTCAAACTTTCAAATCTGTGGGTATTTACTTGGAAGAACCAGTTTTTGCACATGGTCAATTGTACGTTGCGTTGTCACGCTGCAAAAATCCACAGGCTATTAAAGTTTACATTGAAAACAATGAAAGTCAAGGTGATTTATTAGAAGATGGACGTATTTTTACTAAAAACATTGTCTACTATGAAGTACTATAACTTTGCAGGATACAAATTAAAGCCATGCAAACATTTTGGAAAAACATTCAAAAATACAAAACAATTGGTTGTTTAATTCAGTCATAATTAATGGAAGTCATGTTTATGGATAATTCGCCTCACAAAATACTTGCCTTGCATTTCTATGAAAAATTATGTTAAAATGTTAAGTCACTATGTTAATGTTTCTAATGTTACAAGTTTAAAAACAATATTTTCAAGTTATTTCATTCAACATATTACAAAGTTCATGTTAAGAGCTCAAGCACCTTTTAAGTCACAATGTAAATATTCTATGTTATCTTAAGATTACTACCTACATTAATGTTTATCGCCAGTTTAAGTGCTCAGTAATTAATTACTTTAATTACGTACGGTTTAAGGAGAGTTTTTAATGTATGCCTTCCTCTACATTCAATGTATATTAAACTTAACAATTATTCTGATATAAATTGCATGTTAATACTGATTAATTTCAAGTTAAACTGTTTTTACATTCAAATGTTAATACTTTTAATTCAAAATTATGTTACAAAATGTATTTACTATGTTCCTGTTTATAATGTTCAAAATTAGACAAATGTTTTGCAAAAATTACAAAGTTACATAAAAAATAAAGTTCAATTTTAACAATATATACTTTCAAGGTTATTGCTTACATATAATTTTAAATTCGGCACGTTTAAAAAAGTCTTTTTACTTTTTACTTTTCTCTGGATTCTATGTATATTAAAGTGAACAATTCTTCAGATACAAATTTCATTTTAAAAAACCATTACATCAACGTTTTACAAAAATACATGTTCATATCACAATACTTACAAGGGTCAAAAATATATTTAAATAACTAAACAACTTCACAAACATATACATCACATTGCCGTCATTTTTTGACGGGCAAGTCGCTAGTATATATATATTTACGCATTATCTTTTTCTTACCTAAGCAGTACCTTTCCATTGCAGGCCGTGAAGTATGAAACTGCCTTTACTTAATTCATTGTTTTTAATTCATACTCATAATAAACTGCTCTGTGAACCAGGCCAGCTTCTTATAACCCTAATAAAAATTGCTCTGGAGACTAGTCAAGGCCGAACAAGATTGCAATAATGGAATGATATACGTAATGCATGCTTACAGTGCGCTATATGTGCATGTCTCCTTATCTATTGGTCTACTAATATAAATAATACCTTACTGGCTTAGAGATGGGTGTTGGTGGATCTGTTATAGTCATCTTTAACCTGGGCTGCTTCTCAACCCAATTTGGATAAAAGGCCTTGAAAACACAGACTGGGAAACAGGCACAAATTTGAAGACTGCTACAGTAATCCACCCAGATTCTCTGAAAAATAATCAACAAAAACAAAAAAAATAAAGACAATTTATGCTGGGCAAACTTGAAGTGCCCTATTTGAGAACATTAGGTGTCCCACTATACTGTTTTTTTTCTTGTTTATTTTAGACTATGTTGTTTTTCTAGTTGATTCTTCAATGTTTAATATGCTATTTTTGTCTCCACTCTCACTTATTCCTTAGGTTTTCAGGTCCTGATCCTACTCCTCTCCTACTCCTCTAGGCCCCGAACGCCTTAAGCTTAGCACCCCTGCCATGGAAATGCGCACCCAACATCTCCTTGAGCATTCAATACCCCCACAGGTACAATGACTAACACCTCCTTCACCTTTCTCACACATAGTGTTAAGGGGTTATATTCCCCATTTAGATGGTGTAAGGCCTTCATCTCATATAAGTCACTCCGACCCTCGATAATCTTCTTACAGGAAACCCATTTTGCTAATGGTAAAACCCCCTCCTACCTACACAAATCATATCCATATATTTTATAGCCCAACATGTCCCTAAGAAGGCAGGTGTGGCTATACTGCTCCATAAGGATTTCCCTTTCACTGTAGAGACAAAAATATTGATCTGGAGGGCAACAATATTATATTAACCGTCTCTCTTCTAAAGACCAGGATCTCTCTCATAGCTCTATACTCCCCCACTACTGCCCCACATAATACCATTACCAAACTACCCGCTTACCTTAAATCTCTAGACACAGGCAAGATCATTTTAGGAGGGTATTTTAACTTAGCACTAGATCCTACTATGGGGATACATTTTCTAATAAGCTCAAAATAATTCATAAATCTCTTGAATATGTCCACCTCCTCTTTGACGCTTGAAGATTGAAACACCAAGGAGAAAAGGAGTACACATTTTACTCCCCAGTGCATGGATCAAATTCCAGAATTGATACTTTGCTAATTGATTCGTGTTTGTCGGATGGCTTTGTTGTGGACGAAATTCATGAAAATGTATATTATGTCCATGCTGCATTCCTTTCCTTACAATATATCATAAGATAAGGCACTAATTACCTTTATTCTTTATCCTGAGAGTCCTAAGATGGCTACTGAGCTGTATTCTGAGAGCCCTAAGATGGCTACTGAGTCATATCCTGGGAGTCCTAAGATGACATTCATATCCGTGACCAAATAAGGATATGAGCCCCACCACCTTCCAGAGCCAATCAGAAGCTTCACATAAACTGACCATAATGACATCAACATCCGAGACCAAATATGGAAGGACCCTTCCTACCTTGTCAACCAATCAATAAATCACTCACTGTCTAACAATGAGTCGTACGATTGTTATATCTGATCAACTTATATTATATAAGTTCCTATGTTGTATTTGGGGGAGGGGGGGGTTCGTTCGTTGGGAACAATACAAGAAGTTTTATATCAGAACTTTTGGGTCTGTGTAAATTCTTGTCTCTGTGTGCACACATGGCCAACAGACGGATGATTTGGACAGGAACAGATATTACATAATGGGATTATTTTTATCCATCCAAAACAGCTTAATTGCCTCCGAAATACGCCCCTGCCCCTGGTCCAACAAAAGGTCGTCCATTTAGCCCTAGATTTTGGGATTACATTCAGACCCCCCTACTCATGGAAGCTTAATGACATGCTCCTTTCTAATCAAACCTTTAGGGAACAGATCACTTTAGATCTCAACCAATACTTCTCAGCTAACTTGATCCTAGGATCGGATATAGGTTGGGTCTGGGCAGCTCACAAAGCCTTCATTAGGGGCTCTTGCGTTAAACTCTCTGCTACCCATAAGAAGCAACAAAAAGCAAGGGAAATTGTGATTAGAACATCACTTCCAGCTCTAGAAAAATCTAATCAGATCAATCCCTCAACCCAAGCCGTAAACAGACACCCTAAGTACAGAATTAGATTTAATACTGAAAAAGCTTTGAGATGGACTGGCCATAAATTTTACACAAAAGCTAATAAGCCGGATTCTCTATTGGCTAGAACATTTAGATAAAAAAAAAAAATAAAGGTTCAAAAACTTCTCTGGAAACATACATACAGCCCTAATGAAATTAAAGAAACCTTCACCACCATTTTTCAAGATCTCTATTCTTCCCCGCCGAACCCGCATGCCACCCAACTTTCCTCCTTCCTGGAGTCCTATGATCTTCCACGTATTTCTACTCAGGAGAGAGATCGCTTGAACTCTCCAATTACTACAGAAGAGGTTTTAGAGACTATTAAAAAGCTAAAGCTAGGCAAAGCTCCAGGTCCGGACGGATTTTCTTATCTGTATTAAAAGAGATACGCAGAAATGTTGGCTCCCCACTTGGTGACCCTATTGAATGCAATCTTAGACTGTCATAGGATTCTACCCAAACTTAACCAGGCGGACATAGTCTTCTTCCCTAAAGATGCCCGTGATCCACTAGAAGTTGAAACCTATAGACCTATGGCTGACAGGATCTCTAACTTTTTACCCACGCTAATCCATAAGGACCAGGTGGGTTTCATTCCCTTTAGACAGGCAGGGATAACATCAGACGGACTCGGGATACCATGCACTGGGCATGTAAACACCATACTCCTCTATGCCTTCTAGCCTTAGCTATAGAGAAGGCCTTTGACTCCTTAGAGTGGCCCTATTTTAAGGGCTGTATTGAAGAAATTGGCCTCACTGGACGCTTTATGAACTTGATTAATACTTATTATAAATCCCTTCAAGCAATATTAAAACTCCCAGATGAAACCAGGGCTTCCTTCACTGTTGAAAGGGTGACCAGGCAGGGCTGCCCTTTATCCCCTTTACTCTTTGCTCTAGCCGTTGAACCATTAGCCCAGGCCATTAGATCAAACTTACACATCAAAGGTATAAATAAAGGACACCATCACTTCAAATGTGCCTTATTTGCAGATGATGTTCTCTGTACCTTTACAGATCCCTGCACTTCGGTCCCAGCCCTCCTCCACTTATTAAGATCCTTAACCCAAAATTTACTACCATGGGCAAAATATCATATCTCCTGGTTAGAACACATTCACTCTTTTAAAATGAACGTTCTCCCCCGCCTTATATATTTGTTCCGCTCCCTTCCAATTATGCTGAATTACACAGACTTAGATAGATTCCAACGCCAAATTTCCAAATTCATATGGCAGAATAAATCTCATTGCATCTCTATATCAACTATGTTTATACACAAATCGAAAGGAGGTCTCTCCTGCCCCAATCTAAAACTATATTTTAAAGTGGCACAACTGGCTTTTATTCCAATCGTGGACTCCCCTACTCATCAACCCCTTTGGATATTTATCGAGAACTTTATGATGGCCCCATACACATGGGATTCCATCGCTTGGATCCCGAACCCACTGACATGCATGGGCAAAATTAGCAGCCCATATTTAAAACAATCTTTATCTATTTTGGTCATGGGCTGTTAGTAAATTTAATTTAATTCCAAAATATCCCACCCCTACTCCCATAATACCCAACCCTAGATTTCCTAATTCTCTCACTGCGGCCTCTCTATTATGGTGGAAATCTAATAACCTTTTGTCGGTAAACTCTTGGTATAGAGATAACTCTGCCTTAACATTCACAAAATTAAAAGAAGAATTCAATCCATTTGGTGGTCTTGCCCCCATGTACAACACCTTTGTAACAAAGTTTTCCATCTAGCCACAGCTATGTTTGACACGCCTATCACAGATAAAGCAGAAATTGCCCTCTTAGGGCTCTCTGCTCCCTCATTATAAAAATGTCAAAATAAACTCCTCCGGTACTTAATGGTGGCTACAAAGAGCCACAAAGCCGGACAATGGAAATCTCCAACTCTTACATTACAATCGGTCATCACCGTGAATGAACGGCTAACCCATTTATTGGAGGACCTTATGCCCCAATCATTCCAGATCCGGAGTCCCTGGATTAATTCCCTTTATAGTCCACGTATAACATGAAACCTTCCTACTTAACGCTACGCTTGTTTCCCAATCTCTACACTGGAGGCGCAGGTCGGGGACTGGAGGCGACAGGACAGGACAGGTAATAAATTCAAACTGATAACCCACGGACTTAAACTTGGACACGTTTGGGACAAAAATTTGATTTTCAAATTAATTTTGTTATTGTATATTCAACAGTGTTTTATTGAATTACTTTATCTTATTTAGAGTTATATTTTACTTTTACAGCATAGTTTTTTTTTTATTTAGACTTTTGATATTTTTCACATTGGGCCTGTTAAACTGCTTTATTTATGGTAGTATTTTTCCATAGAAAAACGGAAAAAGTTGAGGTAACCTAGTCTCATTAAGACCTTCCCACCGGTGGGGATAGGCCTTCTTGTCTGTATCTATGCCAAAGCTGACATTTGTTTCATATGTTGATTTTTTTTTTACTCTGTTACCTAATAAAAACCTTTAGAGAAAAAAAAAATCTACAGGATGAAGCTGCGAAAGTATTACTTGCCTTATGCCAACACATTTGTGAAACTTAACAAAGGCCGATAGACTGGAAAAGGTCAGTCTACATCCCAATCCCAAATAAGGCAGTGCCAAAGAGTGCTCCAATTATTGAACAATTGCACTCATTCCACAAGCTAGCAAGGTAATGCTTAAGATTCTACAAGCTCGACTCCAATAATATATGTACCAGGAACTACCAGATGTGCAAGCTGGGTTCCCCAGAGGAAGAGGCACAAGAGATCATATTGCCAATGGCCACTGGATAATAGAGAAAGCAAGAGAGTTCCAAAAAAAAACATTTACTTCTGCTTCATAGACTATCCTAAAGCATTTGACTGTGTGGATCACAACAAAATGTGACATGTCCTTAAAGAGATAGAATGTTCCAGATCATCTCATCCTCCTCCTAAAGAATCTATATGTCAACCAAAAAGCCAGTCAGAACCGAACATGGGACAACAGAAAGGTTCAAGATCGGAAAAGGAGTGTGACAAGGTTGTATATTGTCACTTTATTTATTGAACTTATATGCAGAGTACATCATGTGTAATTCTGGACTGGATGAATCTAAAGCCGGAATTAATATTGCTGGAAGGAATATCAACAACCTTAGATATGCCGATGATACTACTCTGATGGCTGAAAGTGAGAAGGAACTAAAGAACTTATTGATGAGGGTAAAAGAAGAGAGCAAAAGTCGGCCTGCTGCTCAACATTCAAAAAAATTAAGATCATAGCAAACAGCAATCTCACTTCCTGGCAAATAGATGGGGAAGAAGTGGAGGCTGTTGCAGATTTTTTTTTCCTTGGATCCAAGATCTCTGATGACTGTAGTCATGAAATTAAAAGGCGTTTGCTTCTGGGGAGGAAAGCTATGGCAAGCTTCGACAAGCTAATAGAAAAATAAAGATATTAAACTATCAACAAAGGTTCGAACTATGGTATTCCCAATAGTAACATACGAATGTGAGAGCTGGACCATAAAGAAGCCTGAGCGCCGTAGAATTGAAACCTTTGAATTGTGGTGTTGGGGAAGACTGCTTAGAGTCCCTTGGACTGCAAGAAGATCCAATAAATCAATACTTCAGGAAATCAAGACAAACTGTTCACTAGAAGGTATGATCATGAGGCTGAAGCTCAAATATTTTGGCCATATCATGAGATGTCAGAATTCCCTAGAAAAGTCTCTGATGCTGGCAAAGATTAAAGGCACAAGAAGAAGGGGACAACAGAGGCAGAGATGGAAAGATGAGGTCACTGAAGCAATGAACATGAACTTGATGGAGCTCAGAGGGGCAGTGCCTGAGAGATGCACCTGGGGTGCTGTGGTCCATAGAGTCATGGAGAGTCGGACGCAACTGAACGACTAAACAACAACCACAACAACAATAGTTCAAAGTAAATCTTTATGTTTTTTCTGAATATAGAGAAACATTTCAGTTGTTATTATTGTTAACTCATAGGAACTAGAGGAAAAAGACTTCCATTCTTACTTGGTTTTTTTTCCTGGGATAGAAATCACATGATGCATTTACCCAATGAAATTATATTTCCTGGTTTACCTTTTTTTCCCTGGTTAAAAATCCCATGAAAAGCTTAAAAAAAAGGGCTCTTTTTTTTACATTTTTTTGCTCTAGCTTCTATGGAATAACAATAATAACAACTGAAATGTTTCTCTATATTCTGAAATACAATAAAGATTTACTTTGAACTACTATAAACAATTAAAGATAAGCCGCATATCAGGAAGATATTCGTTTTAAATCTAAGTAAAAAATATTAAAAGATCAGAATATGAGAATCAGATTAGAAACATACTAATCTAGTGAGAGGAGTTTATTTACAAAATGAATTTAAATGAGAACTAGGTTTTAGAACTTGATTGGAATTTGCATAGTATTTTATTAGTATATGAGATTTGGTACTAGTGATATAAAAGGGTATCCATCTCACCTTGGGAATTTAACCTTAATTTTGTTAACACAAAAGTATTGTTTATGTGAGTTGTCTTACATGTTATATAAAGAAATTTTAATAAACCTAATACAAGTTAAATTTTAAGAATCTTGAGTGCAGGAACATAACTGTGATTCTGTTTATAAATGTATCTTCTGTTTGGCAATCTTTACTTTCTGTACCAGTATGTAACTTTTGAAATATTTGTCCAATGTATTCACTAATCCGCTGTACTTAGAGCTGTGGAATATATTGTCTCTTTCTAAATAATGTATAAAAATAATACTATATCACTGTAAAGGCTTACATGTATTTCTTAAATTATAATATTTATTCAGTTCTTGAATATTCATATTTTAAAATTGAAGAAATATCTCATTCACTGTTAGCTATTATACTAATGTATCTACCATGCTGGTATCCCTTTTATCACTCAGAGACTTACAGAATATTTTTTTTTATTTGTATTTTTATTAAAAGCAATAGTGCTGAATTTAACAAATGATGTTTGGCTATAGAGTATGATATTTTTACACATTTGCAAGACAATTAACAAGCTACAATTATTTTCTTGCTAATAAAATGCTAAAAAAAATGCAATACATAGGTAGCACACAAACAAAATCAAAAAATCTTTATTTTCCAAGATATTTATAATTACTTCAAATACATGTTTACTAGGTTTGTAAGGTTCATACAATATGGTTTCATTTGTTTATTCATTTATTAGCAATACTTTCAGTATTTGTAAAAAATATATATAGAGATTATAAAGCTTACATTTTAGATTTTTCCAGTTATGCTGCTTCATCTCGTATCAAGTATCATTGGTCTAACATAAAAGAAATTAGGACAGCTTCCTGGGCAGATCCTCTTTTACTTTTTGCAACCAATAGGGGTTGAGAGAAGTAAATATAAAGTTCATATATAAGTTGTAAGAGCTACATAAAATCCATTATTAAATACTGATTTTATGACTAACCTATTTTAAAGTAACATGTATTTATCTTTCAAATACAACTGATTAAGTTCTCTGCTTAAAAACATTTTTTTTATAAAAATGCAATTTTATATTGAAAAGGTATGTCTTAAAGAGTAAAGTAGAAGTGCATATTAAAGTCTAGTTGTTTCAGCGAAGTACAGTTGGTAAGACTTTCTTTAAATGCTTTCTATATTATATGCTATTAGTCCATCAATGGAAAATCCAAGGAAAAATGACACTCGCTCTATACTTTTGCCACTTCTTAGCTGCCCAAGGTAAACTGGTCTTACTGGTATTTTATTTATTTTTTCATTGCCACATTCCACATAGATAAGATCATTTTCAGTTCGGCCATTAATACGGAGTAGAAGATCTGCTATTGGCTTCTCTTTCCATATATCACCACATTGCCAGAGAGAATTTAAATCAGATTGTGGAACATCTGAAAAACACTGGTCAATTTTCTCTTTGTGAATTAATCTTTTTAAGCCATTTTTTTTGCCTAGATAGAAATGCGCTATAGGTTGTTTGGAGTGGCACATGTGTCTATACTGCCCTCTAAAAGATTTTTTCATGGCTGACACATATTTTTCAATGTTTAAAGAGTCACAATCTAACTGATGCATGTTATGTGGCCAGAAAAGTAATGTGCTTAGGAAGTATGGTTCATGATAAGGATGGTCAAAACCAACAACCTGTAAAATTTCTCTGAGGTATTGTTTTAATGTATTATTGTGGGTGATTTTGCCTGAATCTGGGTGAATACAATGGAGTACAATATTTGCTAAAATGAAATTTTGTTTGTCCCTTAAAATAAATTTTTCTGAGCGGAACTGAAGCAAAAATTCATATGCTTTTACGATGGCTTCCAGTTTGTCTTTTTCATAACCCATGAGATAATGTAGTATCCCTGAAAATCTCTCTGCTTTGTAGGATTCCAGACAAGCTCTGTAATCTTCCGTACGTAGTGTAATGCTACCTTTTGGCATTGTGTTTGCATCTGTAATTTTAATGAGATCATGATCACAAAATATTGTTTTATACTTTCGGAAGTGATATGAAACTTTATCACGTATATTAAATTCTGTGGTTTCCTTCAGGATGTTCTTTTGTTTCAGATACACAAAATAATCATCAAAGAAATCAAAAGCCTTCTTTAAATGAGATTTCAGTTTGATTAGGAAATATCTAAACTCATTGAGTACATTTTGGAAGTTCCCATGACTTTTACTGACATTGTCAACTGCAATATCCCATTTCCCTGACAAGAACTGTATCAAGTGCTTCTTGGATATATCATCTTTTAAATCAATCCATGGTAGATGGAAAAGTATGTCGACTGTACTTAGACAAACTTCAATCTGGCCGAGATATCCAGCAGTATTGTATACTCTGTATCGTTTCGATTTTCCCACCTCTGATTCATATCTCTCACTTTCTGTCTTTTCTGTTTGTTCTTGACATTCTGTAAATGCTTCTGATGCAGATACAGCTGTCTCAAGAAGTATTTTCAGTTCTTCAGGATTGAATTTTTTATGTTTTTCCATCAAGCTCTTTAACTGGGTTTTGTATATTTGACCTAAAGTATCTAGAACAAAAGAATTACTTGGTGCTATTTTCTTTGCCTTCTTTGCCCACTGAAAGGCACAATCAATTTTTTTCTCTCGAATGTAATAATGCCTTGCTAATGCTTGGCAGATGTATGGGTTTTGATCAAATCTTTGAGCTCCCTCTTTCAAAACACTTTCCACACTTGTGTGACCTTCTGCTCTTTGTATTTCTTCAATCAGAGGAGAAAACAAAGTATCAGTTTCATCACCATGTTCTTTACGATGTCGCGTGATGAGCATGCTTTGGATAGTTAGAAGAAAGTTTTCTCTGCCAATTGCACGGTCATAAAACACACTGTTTGTTAACAGGTTTATTATTATGGAACTCTGATGCATGTCATATGTTGTTTTTAACTCCTCTAGACAGTGACTAGCAATAAGCGGGTGGATTATACGCAATCCTTGATATCTGCCATATTCTTCCACTTCTGTGCGTAGTATTATAGTAAAATAGGTTCCCATTTTGTCTTCTATGCTCTCATGATCCCAGTAAGTCTTTTTGGCTGTTATTCCTAGGAACTCCTCACACATTGAAGCAGAAATTGTTGAATCCTTGACATATTTGTTTAACAGTGCCAGAAAGGAGATGAGCTGCGCCTCTTTACTGAAACTGTTTAAACCTTTGAGTATGTTTCTCACAACGTTGACTATGTAGCTTTCATCAAAATTGCTTTTCATTATCATAAAGGAGTAGAAATCCTCTGCCTTTTTATGCTGCTGCTCAATCTCTTTTAATTTGTTTTCAAATGCTCTCTGCTCCTCTGTAGATAGCTTATGTTTTAAAGCAACGCTATCAGTACAGTCATTTTTTGAACTTTGCTCTGGATTCTGAGACCTCATACAATTCAAAATGATCACCACTGGTTTTTCGTGCCTAATATATTTTTCACCAATGGCAGATCTAATGGAATTCTGTAGAATATACAAATGTTCTTCTTCTTCATAATCATCCACAAGAAGCAGAACAGGAAAATAATCTGTACTATTTGATAATCCATAAGTGGCTAGATTTGTAACATCTCTTGCAATGTCTATAAAACTATCTGTCTTTCGCTTTAATGTTGCACATCGAAATTTACTTCTCAATTCCCAGAGTGCATGCATAGCTAAGGTTGTTCCTCCACAACCAGGATGGTGATACAGGGTTATTATTTTTACAGATATTTGCTTGTTACACCAAAACCATGTTTCTATTGTCTCCTTTAACTTGTCATGAATGTCTCTTGTAATAAATGGACCAGAATAGTTTTTCATTGAGAAATAAAAATTCCACCATGATACTTTTCCCCCTCTATAGAAATGCTCTTCTTGGGTTCGCCTGAAAGTATTAAATTTAGAAGAATTCTTCTCAATCTCTGTTTCCTGACATTCATTTAAGCAAAGAATTTCGAGAGATGTCATGAGATCTTCATCTTTCCTATGAAGAACAGTAGAATATGAACTATATGATGGCAAAAAGCGATGAGAGGATTGCATCACTGATTTTAGTTTTAGAATTGTGCCATTAATGCTTTCAATGGTTAAATTATACACTGTTTTTTTCTCCATTTCATCTGCTTCTACAAATCTACTTTGTATATCTCTCCATTTTTGAAAAGTTTGTTCACTTTCACAAATGCATAAAATATCATTCATCCCACTAAGTTCCTGATAAAATGTGCTGAACACCTCATTCATGGGATCTCCACAGTCTTCCACAGCAGAGAGTAATAGGAACACAACAAGAAATTTTCCACGTTCCATGATATCTTTTCTTGTTAGAAAAGAAATAAGTCTTCTAACTTCAGCAGCCTTTTCTTTTTGCCACATCCTTGGATTTAAAGGCATGTATTCTTGACTATCAAGATCTGACCTTCCATTGCAGAAAATCCAGCTTGTTTGTTGATAAAGTTTCAATGTATCTAGTTTTTCAGATGTAATGTTATCCATATCTTTATATTGATTAGGAAAGTGCAAATTTGCTACCCGTTTATCTCGATAAGATTTGCATAGGCCATTTATGAAGGAATCTGGGTCAAAATCAAGAACTGCAAACCATTGTATTTCCTGCATAAACTGTAGTTGTGTTGTTTGACTTTGATGACATTTGTTTGTTACTAGAATATACCATTTGTAATAGGAATTATCCAATGTGTCTTTGTTTCCTGTTATTAAGCTTACAAGTTTTGGTCCATCTGCAGTTTTTTTCTTTCTATGTTGTTTGTGTTCATCCTCTGCCTTCTTTCTGGCATCATCTCTTGCAGGCATTTGTAAAAGAAATTGTTTATACTCTATATCATTTTGTCTAATATTTGCCAAGATATCTCTAGAGCTTTCTCCATCTCGAATAAAGCAAGATTTGTCTTTGCTTTTTCTCCACACATTATCCGTTAAAACCTGCTGGTATATAGAGAATATTTCTGTTTTGCAAACAGAATATTCAGGAACCACATCCACTTCTATAACAACTCTATCAGACTGTGTGTTTTGTTGATATAGTACATCTACAAACCGAGGTGGACGTATGCATTGTTTTGCTATCTGTAGATGTTTATCCTCAAAGTATTTACTAATCATGTTGCTGATGTAATTCACATACATTTCTTTATTTTCAATTTGGATGCCAATTATTTCCCCATGTGGTTTGTCGCTTACTCCAAAATGGATTGTACCATTTGTGCGAGTGTTCATACATGCAGCTGCAAACCTGAAAACTTCATTACAAAATTTCATTTTTTTATCTTCTTCTGTTGCATTTTCTGTGTTTGTGAAAGCCTTGTACTCATGGACTGGTTCAATATAATTGATGTTTCCTGATTCTGGTTGAAGATGGTGGTATTGAACATAACGCTTGCTTTCATGGGCACTATCAAAGGGATATGCTGAGCAGGTAACTTTTGATTGCAAGCTTTCAGTCTGTAATGTGTTTAAAGTGCTTTCTACTTGATTCATTTTCTTTGTTTCTGCACTTTCTGTGCTTGCATAAACTTTACATTCATTACTTTCTCTGTTAATGTTTTTCTTCTTTTTTGCTCCACCTTTTTTCTGTGTACTGCATGTATCCATGCCTTTACTGTCTTTCTGAACATCACTGCTTGGTATGTTGAGCTTTTCAAGATGGTGCATTATTAATTTGGTTGATCCAAATGATATTCCCATTTCCAAGAAGTCTTTTTTAGACAGTATTTTGAGAACTTCCCCCGTCACATTTGCTTTACATAAAGAATCCCCTTCATTCTCTTCAATATTAAGGTGCTTTGTGACCCAATATTGTACTTGGGTCTTAGTCCAGTCACCAACATTTGAAGGCAAGTTGGAGTTGGATGTTTTGTCCATGTTAAACTTGAATCTTCTTGATATCTTAAAATAAATAAAATATCAGTTAATTAAAAAAATGAAAAAACAATACATATCATAACATAGTGATTAAAATAATGTAGTTATTCAGAGCAAATAATGAAAACTGTTTTGATTATAATGCAGTTAAATATATGTTAAGAATACCAGGAATTACACATAAAAAATGAAAGGCAATTCAATTTCTTATTCATCCCTCCTATGGACATGTATTCATAAAATTTATTTCAGAACGAAGACTCCATGGTAATGACCAGTGGTAAAAAAAGGTTAGTCAGTGGATGTATGGCCATGCACAGTGCCAAAACTCAGAGATTACATGAATGTACACAGCACCAAAAGTGAGGCATGAGTATAAAGCAGCAAAGTCAGGCCCACACAGATGCACAGGGCAACAAAAGTCAGGCAACATTCACACAGCCATTCACAGCAGCAGCAAGGAGAGGCCCTGGTCACTTGGCTGTACTGAGAGCCAAAAATCACATTGGCAACACAGCATCACAAAGTGTCACAGAAAGCAGCAGCCACACAACTTCACACAACAACAAAAGACAATCAGAAGCCATACGCCCGCACAGAAAGACACAGAGAGACAAAAAGGGCAGTTGCCACACAGCTGTACACAGGCAGTGGCCATACTCAACACTAAAAGACATAAAGCCGCCACATGGTTACACTCAGGACTAAAATATAGACAGGTGGCAACATCAATTGATTACAGTATAAAAAATAAAATCTTCCTAGCGAATGGAGAAAGTATCACAGAAGAAGGCAAAGGCCAAAGATTCATGAATTGCATTACACTGTCAGGAAATAAGCAAAGCATCCTTGTAAAGAATGTTCTGTATGTTCCATGCCTGGAAGGAAGTCTCCTATCAGTGAAAATCCTTGCTAAAAATTGACTCACGGTCCAATTCTGAAGCAATACATGCATAATTTGTAACAGAAAATAAAACCTAGCATAGGAAAGGTTGAATGAATATCTTTACAAACTCATCACTGCAAGTGAACAAGCCAAAGCGACAACTCATAATGTACACAGTAAGTGTATCCACCTATGGCACAAAAGGTTGGGAAATTGAAACCCAGAAGCCGTAAAGGATTTTGCAAAGAAAGCAGTCAGTAAGAACATCAAGCAAGATTGCCTTCAGCTCATGAGGGAACTTTCTGATGTAACAATAGAGGATGTAGATCGTCTGTTCACTTACGGCAGAGGGTGCCATATGCAGATTGCCATTACAATGAAAACCCCCACCCAGCGGAAACAGTTATTCCATGAAACATAAGAATTCAAAAGGGGAATGGCAGCGTGCCTGGGATATGGAGAAGACGAAACGAAAATGTTTGAGGATGACCTCCTTTATGTTGATACAATTCCGGCTGGACCATGTGTAAGGAGAGGTCCTGGAAAACCGGTTGTAACATCTGGTGACAATGCTCCAAAAACAATTGTAGTGATGAGCTGTAAAGCAGGGGGGAAATGCTTCATGCCTGTTGGAAGATCTTTCCACACAGGAAGGTCTTGTTTTCCCAGATAATGCTGGAGAAGATAAATGAAGGAGTCCTGGAACCAACGTAGGAGGGTTGCCAAAGGAGCGTTATTGTTTGCTAAGAACGGGACTGAATGTCATATAATATTCACTTGCAGTGATGAGTTTGTGTAGGTGTCCATCCAACCTTCCCTATGCTAGAATTTGTTTTCTGTTTCAAATTATGCATGTATTGCTTCGGAATTGGACCATGAGTCCATGCCATTGAGAAGGGGTGTTGGGGAATACAACAGCAAGTATTACACATTATGTAATGTATGTGTTATGTTTACTGTATGTGTAATTGTGTCCAGCCAATAAGGGGTTAAGTGACAGTTGGGAAGGGTTATGTAATCTCTGTGTCTGTTAGAGATTTGACAGTTACAGAATACTGCTTGATGCTGCAAGTACTGGTTATGATTATAACCTGATGTACATATGTTTTGTTGTTTTATCCAAGTTAGTAAAGCCATATATTATTACTCACTATCTATCATTGTCTCTTTGTGGACTGCTTAACTTCAAGATTAAGCAACACCTACATACACTTACCCCCAGACATTCCATAGCTTCATACAGGTACTCGGAAGTCAAAAAGAAGATGAGGTAGTAATGTTTTCCCTTTCTCCTTGTTTACAAAGGGCCTCATTCTATTAACGGCCGTAAATCGGCCGTAAGGCTGCGATTCCTTGCGGGGGTTCAGTTAACTCGCGATTCTATTATACGGCCCCGCAAGGATCTCATCTTACGGCCGGCCGCATATCTTGGAACCGGCCGTAAGCTGTGAAATATAAAAACGCCAAAATAAATTCAAGCCTGCACTGTACAGCTCTGTAAATGCTAGGGATCATATTGGGGGACATGAGGATTAAAAGAAACCCACTCTCAAGCTTGCACATCTGCCCAAACCCGAGTTCAAATTAACTGTTTATTTTCCGGCTGCGGCGTGGGTGTGTCTGAGGTGCTCCAAGCACTCTGGACTTTTTACATGGATATTTTACGGATATTAAAAATAAAATATTTTACGGATTTGAGTACAGGATAATTATGTGCTATTTTTTCTAACACCTAAAATCCCTTTATAGTCTTCTCAAAGTGCAGGATGGCTTTATTTGAGCTATTGTATGTGCTTAATTGGTGCTAGCGAGACCTCTTTCCTGCAAGTAAGCTGCGGCTCGCTTTTAGCCTTGCAGAGAGGTTTCCCGGAGCAATTGAATTGCAAATCTCTTGCGGCCGTTTTAGATCAAAGGCTTTCCTCCGGCGCGAGCGGCCGCAAGAGATAGCAAGGCACCGGCCGCAAGCCTGCCGGAATCCCCGGCCGTAAGGGAATAGAATAGCCGAATAGCTTGCGGCCGGTCCTTGCGGCCCCGCAACGGCTGCGGCCGCTAATAGAATGAGGCCCAAAGGCTTTAAGCATGCCTTTTAGAGTTACTGTTGAACTGCTCACACAAACCATAGGTCTGAGGGCGGTAGGGAGAGAAATACAAGTGCTTCACCTCACAATGTTGCCACAACTGGTAAAGGAGGTCTGCCATGAATAAAGTGCCTTGATCGAATGTCACCGGGAAAACCCAACCCAAGTGAAGATCAGAGCATTTGCTTTGGCAGTGATCTTAGAAAACAATAGGGACTCTAAATACCTGGTTGCATAATCTACCACCGTGAGTATGTGCCACTTCTCCAGTTCACTGGTTTTTGAGGACAGATCAGATCTATGGCCACAGGCTGAAAGGTAACATCAATTATTGTCAGGGGCCACAGGGGAGCTTTAAGGACACCACCATGTTTGCCAAGGCGCTGAGATATACCACAGGTATCACAGTAGTGGATGATATCCCTGGATATTCCTTGCCAGTAAAAGGTTTGTAATCAGGTGCATGCTGGTATGGTGAGACCCTAGATGTCCAGCAAAAGAAGTATCAGCGGTAATCGATCTGGTACCACCAACTGCTTTACGGCTTTCCCTGGTTGATCATCTCATTCTGGATCTGTCAAACAGCTGCTTCTCCCACACATACGTAACTATGGTGATGTACTGGCAATCCATGGGACCTAAGTCATTTCCCAACAACTCATCAGCGGGCAATACAACCATGATACCTACTTTCCGGGTGCCACTTCCTGTAACCCAGTCAATATGCACTCTTCCTACTCAAGTGTCTTTTTCCTCCAAACACTACCACATTGTCTTACTTGTCTAGTATGGTGGTCGAACTGATGATGTCTGGGTGTATCAGCATAATAAATTAACCGGAATCTCAAAATATTTTGGCAGCTCGTCCATCTACAATTACTGGCTGAATATGCCATTAATGTCTCTGGCAGGAAACTGGATGGAGTGAATGGAATGGGGCTCAGAGGTTTGCCCAGTCCAGTTGGGACAATTGTGAAATAACTCCCTGTCATCATCAACCGCTAAACTTTCTTCCCAGTCATCAAAGTAATACACAGAGTGGCCAGAGGGGACTGACAGGTTGTGGTGACAGTCCCTTTTGATATGTCCAGGTTGCCGACACCCACAGCACTTCATGTCTTGCTGTGACCTGCATCATGGCAGAGGTCCAGAGTGGTGGCCACTGGACTAGTTTCTGGGTAGGTCCTCAGCTCAAGAGTGTGGGTGGGTGGAGGAGCATGTCATTTGCAGATGACAATCTAGTGGGCATGATTCAAGTTGCAGCCTCCCTGTCCTCTCTGCCACCCATCCCAGACTTGCTTATTTTGCAAACAACCTCTGTGTCTTCATGTGTTTTGCCCAACTTTAGGAACCTGCACCTTTAGGTCTCTGGAGTGACAGCACAATGAACCAGCAGCACCTGCTTGACTTCCACATAGACTTCAGCTTGTCCCATTACTAGCCTGGCCACCGAGGAAACCCACCAAAATCTGGACCCATTCATAAGAGTCAATTCAATGTAGGAACCCATCAATTTCCCCTGTAGAATTATCAACATTTTGAAGCGAAGGTAGGACTTCAAACCGATCTAACTAACTCCCCTATTGCTACCTCGGGAGACTGAGGAGGCTGCACTTTCCAGCTGAGATGTCTTTTTCTGAGTCCCCTATGTTTCTGTGCAGACTGCTGCATCCAGATGGGGTAACTCCTATTTGCTATTCCACTTTATATGCCCATCTCAGCCCTTGGCCCATGGCAGCTCTCGTCTAGCATTCGGACAGCTAGATTCCATGAGTTTCGATAAGCTCTTGGAGTTCCACCATCAATAGGACTTCATATCATGATTCTGGGTAAATCACCAGTCCTTATAGTGGCTATCCCACCACTGCCACCATGACACCCAGCTAGCTGAACCAGCCAGGAACAGGAACTCTTGCTGGCTAGGCTATGATATCAGATCTTGCAACTGAAGTCGGCATCGGGACTTATTCCACTGACAGGAGTGAGGATGAGGAGTTATATCATGATCTCTAAAAATGTCCCTCTTTAACTAAGAATTACAGCTCTGACACTTTGTAACTATTCAAAGAGGACTGAACAACTTTATTCAATTTGATCTTGTTATATGTTTTCTCCCCAAAACACTACCAGATTAAACATTAACATAATGCAAACAACACATACGCTTTCCAACAACTAAATTATAGATTGCAACATTTGAAAACCCCAGGGTAATTCAATCAGGCTACTACCGTGGGAAATCTTAACATAATAAACAACACATACATGTCTCAACAACTCACTAATAAATTTCAATTTTTTTCCAATTACAGAGTAGCTGGCTATGCAATATATATATATATATATATATATATATATATATATATATATATATATATATATACAATAGGGAAAGAACTAAAGCTCTGTAAAATGATGTAGGTAGGAGTCCATAACCTGGGCAGTCTGTGACATAACTCTAATTTTCTAATTTGCCTCTTAATAATCGGCCTTACACAGCATTGCTGATTGATACATGAAAGCAGTATTTAAAGTAAAATGAACTAAACATTCAATAACATTTTATCACCAGCCAATCTTGTTAAAGGTATCAAACAAGTATGGCAATAGTAACTTCAACAAAAGTATAATTACAACTAATAGTTGGTAAATTAAAGATCATTTTATATTTCTTACCTGCTAAAGGGCTTTCCCACTAAGGCCCCATTCAATTGCAATTTGGCCAATTTTTATATTATGCTTAAGGTTTGTTTTTTTACATGTTTGTACATTTGTTTCAGTGTATAGAGATATTTTTTTTTGCAATAACATGTGTTGCTATGATTGTTGTATGATTACATTTCATATACTGCCTAAAACTTGATCTTCTCAAATTAAGCTTAATAATATAATTCCTGTAATTTATCAAGATACACATCAAATATAATGCAATCAAATATAAAAGCTATGCCTCTAAACCAGTTTTGCTAAAAAAAAAATAACTATATAGGCCCTCATTCAATTGCGATTTGGCCAATTGATTAGGGCTCTAAATAAGCAAATAACATATTTTTTTAAAGAAGTTTTTAGTTAGTAAGCATCTATCCAAAAGTAAGGTTTTCACTAATTAAAAACTTATTTAAAAAAATATGCTATGTGCTTATTTAGAGCCCTAATCAATTGGCAAAACGCAATTGAATGAGGGCCTATATAGTTAAAATTCTTTAGCAAAACTGGTTTAGAGGCATAGCTTTTATATTTGATTGCATTATATTTTGATGTGTACCTTGATAAATTACAGGAATTATATTATTAAGCTTAATTTGAGAAGATCAAGTTTTAAGCAGTATATGAAATGTAATCATGCAACAATCATAGCAACACATGTTATTGCAAAAAAAATATCTCTATAAACTGAAACTAATGTACAAACATGTAAAAAAACAAACCTTAAGCATAATATAAAAATTAAAATCATATGCAAATCGGTTACTAATCTGTACTTTTGTGTAGCCAGGGTACCAGCCTATGAAATTTTGCATTTCATCATTTTATACCATTTTATATAACAGCAACAAGGTATGTGCATGCTTTTTTTATTTTTTATTATTTGATTCAAGTTGATTCAAGTTGAGATTTATATTACAATATGTGACTAATGTGATAAAATGTCTCACTACTACAAATTATACTAATAATTTCTAACTTTTAAAGTTTCCTACCAGTAAAAAATAAATCATCAGAAGACATTAACCCTCAATGTTTTAAACGCCATACAATGTGGGGCATTTTAGCTTTTGTTATGTTTACAGAAGTTTATTTCACACTTTTAAAGAACTACATTTTTTAACAGTCAAATTATTTTTTTAAATAAAGCTTTTAATGTAATAACTGCTATATGCAGTTATATAGCTTATAGAAGTGATGCCCTTATTGTCCTAACTCTCATTGTCAAGCTAAAATCTCCCTTGCATAAACCAGATGAAGTGATACAACATTTCTAGACATACTGTACTTATTTCCTGGATATGTGTGAATAGTTTCATAATGCCACATGACCAGCCTAGTCTCAGAACAGGAAATACAACATTCAATCATTCTTATCCTTTTGGGGTGTGGTACTTTCTTTGTCATATGATTATTATAAATTGACTTACAGTGTTTTCTGTCTTCTTTTTCTCTTCTTTAAGGGCATGCTTTGTTTTAGCTCATTTTATACCTGTAAAATTGTTACAGTAAAGGTATTATAAATGTTGTAGAAAGTCATTTTAGTGTAAAAACACATAACACATATTTTTAATATTACATACATTTTAATAAATGGAATATATACTAATATGAAACTTGTGTTAATAAATAAAAATTCAACAGCTATTACAGAAATGTTATGGTTTAATGTTATATGCAATTAGACCGTTTTTGACAGTAGTTATTTAAATAATATTAAAAAATCATCTTGAAAAATTAAATACTTTCTAAAAATAGTCAATATATGTGAGTAAAAGTAACACTATGGCCCTATGGCCCAGATTGGAAAACTTACACTTTTATGAAAAGCTTCACGTTTGTGAAAACTGCAACAAACAAAATTAGCAGCTATGTAAGTCATAATTATAACAGCATTATTAGAACAAAATTCTATGTTTAGCAAATTCTGCTAGTGGATTATTATTAATATTTCCTTTATTTGTAATGCCCCAACATATTCCATAGTGCTATAGTGGATGAAAACTAGCATGGCAGTAATCCTTCCAGTTAAAGTCATGAATGGGCAGGTATAAGGCAGGGCAAACACAATTTGTTTGTTTGCTTGTGACTGCTTGTATGTGCAGGACAAGGGAGAAGTTGTAAAATGCTAACGCTTACCTGAATCTTAAAATAAGACAACAAATATCCCTTTTTCCTCCCTCCACTCCTGAATAGATGAAACAATTAGCAAAAGCATAAACCCTCAGGCTCTAAGGCCAAAACATGTGTTGAGGACATCCAAACCCGCAGAGCCTTCTAAAATTAAATTTTTCTAAAAAAAAAAGTTTTATGCTCATAGCGTACTCACCTGCTAATGCTGTAAAATTGTCACGATATTCCCAAGCTGCAAGCATGACTACTGGACAAATCTCTGCACCACTTCTTGTGTTGATCTGTTAAGTGAAATATAAAGATAAATCTACGATACAAAGTCCCAAGTGCAAGTAGTTTTGCTGTTTTAGTGGAGGAGGGAGTGTCAATGGCAATGTTGAAATCACACAATAACAGCTAGGGGGGTAATAGAAAATACTTTTTTTTTTAAATAATATATATATATATATATATATATATATATAATATATATAATATATAAGGACAGCGGAGCAATTAAAACAACTTAAAATACCTAAAATCTGAATAAAAAATTCCTTTGGCATGGATATATTGGCCTATCTGATAGTTGCTAAATGTTGTGTCAGAAATTATGAACACACTGTGGTTGTTCATCTATTGGTATTTAGTATCATACTTACTGTGTTATGTGACAGCCTTATTAAATTGTGATTCGGTAAATTTAAAAGGGCTCTATTTAAGCACAGAGCATATTTTTTTACAGAAGTTTTTAGTTAGTGAACTTCTATCCAAAAGCAAAATCTTCACTAACTAAAAACTTCTGTAAATAAAACATGCTGTGTGCTTAAACAGAGCCCTTTTAAATTTACAGAATCACAATTTAATAAGGCTGATAAGTGATGTAATATAATTAATGACACTTTAGATAATAAGACTGGATTCCAGCAAAGAATGCAGAGAGATCTATGAACATGAGACTCTTCAACTTAATTACCACTATATGCAAAGTATCTATTTGATATCAGGAATAAATAGTAAGGTGGATCTGTGAACCTCTAGTTACAATGGGCCTCATTCTATTATCGGCCGCAGCCGCTGCGGGGCCGCAAGGACCGGCCGCAAGCTATTCTGCTATTCTATTCCCTTACGGCCGTAGGCTCCGGCAGGCTTGCGGCCGGTGCCTTGCTATCTCTTGCGGCCGATCGCGCCGGAGGAAAGCCTTTGATCTAAAACGGCCGCAAGAGATTTGCAATTCAATTGCTCCGGGAAACCTCTCTGCAAGGCTAAAAACGAGCCGCAGTTACTTGCAGGAAAAAGGTCTCGCTAGCACCAATTAAGCACATAAAATAGCTCAAATAAAGCCATCCTGCACTTTGAGAAGACTATAAAGTGATATTCGGTGTTAGAAAAAATAGCACATAATTATCCTGTACTCAAATCCGTAAAATATTTCATTTTTAATATCCGTAAAATATACATGTAAAAAGTCCAGAGTGCTTGGAGCACCTCAGACACGCCCACGCCGCAGCCGGCAAATAAACAGTTAATTTGAACTCGGGTTTGGGCAGATGTGCAAGCTTGAGAGTGGGTTCCTTTTATTCCTCATGTCCCCCAATATGATCCCTAGCATTTACAGAGCTGTACAGTGCAGGCTTGAATTTATTTTTGACTTTTTATATTTCTGAGATTACGGCCGGTTCCAAGATATGCGGCCGGCCGTAAAAGGAGATCCTTGCGGGGCCGTATAATAGAATCGCGAGTTAACTGAACCCTCGCAAGGAATCGCAGCCTTACGGCCGATTTACGGCCGATAATAGAATGAGGCCCTATATCTTTAACTGGGTAAGGAAATAGGAGACTTTTGAAATATTGAGAGAAAAATACCTCAGTATCAGTGTGTGAATAATGGCATTAAGGAGACATACAATCGAGTATTAACAAACAGTAATATATAGTGGTGAAATGTAAATTTTGGTTAACATGAAAAGAGAGGTCCCAGAATAAGAGACTTTGTAAAAACAAGCTACCAACATCAAAAGTTAGGCCCTAGAACAAGAGACTGTGTATAAAAGCTATTTTGGAATAGATAGCAATATCTTATGGCATAATAGTCTTTTTTGGCCAATGTCAAAGAAAGGTTCTAGAATAAGAGACCCTGTATTCCCTCAAAGAATGGGGCCAAAGTGATATATATGCTATGAGCACTTGGAGTTATACACTTCTTAGTTTGTTTGAACAAAAGTGCAATACTTAGTCTAGTCCATGTCTTTTTGACCTGATTACTATAGCTATAGCATGTTTATGTTTTGATCTATCTATACAATAGACCTAAGAGCATCATCGGAATTAATGAAAGTGAAATATTACGCATCAGATAGACCATGCCAAAGGAATATTTTATTCAGATTTTAGGTATTTTACGTTGTTTTAATTGTGCCGCTGTCCTTATATGTTAATAAAAGTTTTTTTTTTCTTTTCTATTAACCCCCTAGCTGTTACTGGATCTGTTAAGTGATTCAAAGAGTGAGAAGCCACTGAGGAAGCTAAAAAAAAATCCATATTGATTTAATTGTTCAACATTACTTTCCTTTGTGTTTCCATTATTGTAATAATATTTTTTTTTAATTTTAAAACAGTTTCCCGAACTGTTTCTTGTTACATTTAGCATGAGACAATTAGACACTGTGTAAAGCTTTTTGTTATCATTAAAAAGTGTCCTGGAAACAGGTTATGGGGTTCTGGATACAAAAAAAAAAAAAGTTGTGTGACAGGTTTTGTTGCCCTATGCGAGGTTTTGATCCCAGGAAGCCATTTTGGCAAGGGGCTTGTAGATTGTCATTTTGGTGTCTTGGAGCTCTGTCACATGGAGTTTTATGGCTGAAGTAGTTTGTAAAACAAAAGTTTCAAAGCTTTTAAATATTACACCTAATTAAGGAGTGAACTAATCTGATATAGAAACAGAAATGTATTGAATTTTTGCACACTTGTGATTTTTGTAATACTATACATTACCTGACTAGCACAGTTGCATATACTTGGAAACTTATTAAGCACTCTCCAAAATCAGACTGCTATTCATTGAAAGCATCTCTGGAATTAAGAAATATCCTAAGCCAACTGCCAAGGGACAAATCCAGAGTTGTAGGAACTAGCGGGGGATTAAATAAATAGGGGGACACAAAAAATAGCAAAATTAAACTTAATCATGCTTAATCATCCACTGGAGGGCGCAATCACTATGGATCAGTATGTCTTTTCCATGAAAGCTCTGACCCATAATTTATCTTATACATATATTTATATATATATATATATATATATATATATATATATATATATATATATATATATATATACTATATATATATATATATATATATATATATATATATATATATATATATACATATGTATAATATTTGACATATATTATAAATATATATAAATAATAATTTGGCATATATATATATATATATATATATATATATATATTTTTTTTTATTATATTGGGGGGCAGGGACATTGAGAATTTAAAGAAAAAAAGATAAACAAAAAAACAAAAAAGTTTTTAAGTGGCACTGCATCAATGCGGGGACTCCCTATTGCCGGATAAGTGTGGTTGCCGTTTAATCGTGAGTCCCCCAAAACCCCTCAAAATGCCTTTAAAAAGACATTAGCACCAAAACTGGGCCATTTAGGCCCAGAGAAAAACAATTAGAATTAGTCTCGAACTGCCCAATGATAAAGTTTTTTTAATATGGGGAATTGATGCTGGTGCTGGTTGCTTGAGAGTCCCGGTTAGTTAGGTGCCGGATAACTGGGATTTTACTGTGTATATATATATATATATATATATATATATATATATATATATATATATATCCTGTAAATATTTCTATATACACTGAAATCATCAAACTTAAACAGTGATCTATATAATGAGAGGCATGTATAACCCAATTTGATCAACCATTACCAGCCTATTAACTTACATAATGCCTTTGAAGCTTGAGATAAAGACATCCAGAAATAAGAAAAACTTAGAGTCAGTCTAACATACATTGCGCATATTTATACACTTAAGCGATTTCAATAAAATCTTCAGAAACATAGTAATCTAAGTGTGGGTATGTTTCAGCCTAGGTCCATGAAGCCCTGGCCTAGGGCAGCACATTTTCAGGTGGCAGCATGCTGTCTGAAGTTGTCGATGCAATGCCATGGAATATGCGCAAAAATATCTATATGGAGAGAATATTCTGCCTGTAAGTGTACCTGGCACCTTCTGAATTACTGTATACTTACATAGACACATATAAGTGTAACAAGATCTTTGTTGGTGCACAAATATGAACTGTCCTAGGACAGCATAAAACCTAAATACATCCCTAAATCTAGGTCTGATAACAATCGTTAAAGCATGCCCTATGCAATTAAATAATCTTTCAGGCTAGCTTTCAGAAATAATAACTCCTAAATCCCTTTCCCGTTCTTCTGCTGCTATAATCAAAATACCAGTAAGTCTATATTGGGCACTAAGTTTTTTATAAGTACATTATTCTGCATTTTTTTAAATTTAGTTTTAGATTGCACATACTTGAGCATTCCTCTAAATCTCTGGAATTACCTTTGCTAGAATGGCACACACGTGCGTCACCTGCAAATAGATAAACTTTCAATTAAAGCACTTTAGATTTATCACTAATACAAAAAGGATAAAAAAGAATAAAAACCATGACCCCAACATAAAATCCTGAGACACTGTTCTAGTGATAACAGGGTTATTACTTTATTTGGACAATATATACAGTATATATATACAGTTATTCCAGACTGTGAATGTAATTGAGCAAGTAATACTTTAAAATATAAGAAGCAACCTGTTGTAATAAATAATTTCTTACCTTTTTCTTCAGTTAATTGTTCTCTAAAAACAAAGTATTTTGTCTAACATACTTTGCTGCACTCTTATGTTCATCCAACAACCAACACTGCAAACTGCAGAGAAACAGGAAATAAGTGTGACTTTTTGGGACTGTTGTAATCGTTCATCCTCCTCCCCACCCTCCTCCTCCTCCATCTCCTCCTCCATATAAGCACAAACATACACACACGCACACGTAAATATATATATATATATATATATATATATATATATATATATATATATATATATATATATATACCGGTATATAAAGAGAGAGTAAATAAAGCATTTAATTCCTACACAAGAAATACAGATATTGCTCTGCACTCTGGGAATTTAGGCATTTATATGCAAATGAGTCCACAGTGCATTTTCACTCTTTAATTCAATACCACTTTATACACGGCTCTTTTAAAGAATATGCTTGCTGTATTACACAGCTTTGAAGCATAGCATAGGATGGATTGTGCAGGTTAGGAGACCTACCCACAGATGAACTTTAAATTAATCTCATCAGTGGGACTGGGTTCTTACTTGTGGGAAGGCTATCAACCTCAACATCATTTAGCATATGGTGGGCAAAAGAGCGATAGAAGCCCTCCACGTACAGTACATTTGTGGTCACATTTGAATGTCTAAAACGAAGTAAAAGACGCATACTTTCTGCCCATAATTCAAAGAAATAAAGTTATTGCACTATATATATATATATATATATATATATATATATATATATATACATATATATATATATATATATATATATATATATATATATATATATATATATTTATTTATATATATATATACTCAAAAACTTTATAAGACAGAAAGACTCCAAACCGTATTGTCATGTCTGTAAATGTAATTCTCTATTTCGGCATATCATTAATTTATATCAAATGTGAAACAATTTCTGGTGCAGTTTTGGAATAAAGATAAAACTTCATGAACACCAATTATGTGGTATTGATTATTATTATTATTATTATTATTAAAAATATTAATATTAATAATAATAATATTTATTTTAGAATCAACATTTGGCAGCACTAATGCGGTTACGGCAAAGTAGCATGAAATGATGTAAGAATCTGGCTTTTATGAGAGCTTATAGTGACATTACAGACAAGAAGGATATTGTATGATAGCTTTCTGGTGAATCATCAGGAAAAATTAACCGAATATGTGAACTGTCTTGTAGGAAAGTTTTATTAATGGACATTAGGGAATACTTTGTATCTCTGAATTGATAGGTTTTCAGGGACAGTTTGAAGTGTGGGTGATGTTGACTTGACATATCATACATTAGCAGTTTGCCCAACATTTTATGACAGGCTGCAATGAATCAATTGTCTAGTCAGCATTCAATCAAATAGTTAGTTCACTTGCAACACAAACCTTTATCCTCAAAATAAAGTATGAGTTAGAAACAATGTATTTTTTTAATGTATTTTATGCTGTGAATTGTTAATAGGTGATATGAATGTATATTTTGCATGCTGCCCAGCCTGGAAAGCATTTTGCATATTCTCTATGTAATATTTAAACAACATTATTTGCAAAAGTGGTTAATACCTTAGTACTACTTGCTTCATTATATCACGTTCCTCTTTTTTTTTTTTTTGGCTTCCCAGTTCTTGACTGCTTTAGATTTTCTGCTTTGGATTGCAACCTGGAATGATTCCCAGACCATGGAACTATTGAGGATTGTTGCAACACACCCTAGTTAATCCTGCAAATTGCGCCATAGGAGCGGAATTCAGAGATTTAAATAATTATTGTTATTTCTTATTTGCTTTGAAGCCCTGTATCTATTATGGTATTGTGAATATTTATATTCATCGTACTTCTTTGAGAGCTACCAATAAAGTGGACACATCAGTTATTGGAGTCCCAAAGTAACATCTTCACTCTCTAGTTAATTTTTGGCAGGCATTGTTCTGAAAATATGCAAATCATCTATGATTGAGAATACATCAATTCTGCCTTGGATTATCTGAAACTGTGAAGGATGAGTTGAACCTTAAAATCCTTGATTCTTAAGAGGACTAATGTACAGTAATGAACCAAATGGATATACAAAGAAAAGGTGACGAGAGATCCCTCTCTTTATATCATCCACATACATTGGCCCCTATTCAATTGCAGTTGTCTTCATACCGTGCTTAAGTCTGCGGGATTGAAATTTGCAACAGTTACAGAGCGATTCAATTGCTCAAGCCGCAGCTACCTGCAGCTTGAGCAGCTACCTGGTCGAAAGCCTAAACCGTAAGCCATGCACCCATAAGTAGCATTTCAGAGCGTGATCATGATCAATTAAGCAAGTCCGTAACTACCGATTTAGAAACAGCCAATAGTAAATGAGACTGTCATCATTACGTCATTAAAACATGGAGAATAAACCACAATCATTTGGCGTATAGAAGTCTGATATGCGATCAGACTCACAAAATAATAAAAATGAATGAAGAAAATGTTCTAGTCCACTTGGGTGGCTTGATATGTATTAACTCCTTGATTACCGAGATTTATATAACACAACACGGAAATGAAACATAAAAAAATAATTTTTGATTTCAGATTTGTGAGTTTGAGATTGTTGTGCAATTAATTCTAATGTCTTTCATCGCTTTCCCCATCTTTTAAAGTACTGGTACTTGTAGTATGTTCTTCTACATTTGCCATTTACGGGTGTGAAAACAATTGCGGGCTTGAGGAATTGTAGCAATTCATTAGCGATTTGCGATTGTAACATTTCCAGGCTTGAAAGATCAAAGGTTTAGATGGGTCGGAGTTACGATTTTGACAACCGCAGGGATTTTCAGCCTGTAACCAGCAAATCGTTTGCGGGTACCTAAAAGACGCCAATTGAATAGCAAATTAGTTTATGGGCTACATTACGGGCTCCAGTAACCAAAAATTGCTCAACTGAATAGGAGCCATTGTGTGCTAAAGTACCCCAAATTGTGCCTGATACCACTAAAGGAGGGAAATCCATCATGTGGTCCTTTGTGTCCTGCTGAGAGCTTAGCAAAGGTAAATCTGGACATGTATTCCTCTCTTGTACCGTAAAGGAATCCTAAAATCACCATCAGATAAAGGGTGGAAAAGCATATGGAAAAAAATATTAACTTTTTTTTTAAAATAACTGAGTAAAGAGTGTTTGTGTTAGTGGTTGTAAGCTGTTTCTAACTTGCCCTTGCACTCTCTGAATGGATAATGAGATAAACTAGCCAGTGGAATTAATTAGAACTAGGGGTGCAGGTTGTGGAAGGAACTTTTACATTCCCAGTGGTTAGCTCTAGATTGGATATATTGTTTTTGTACTCCTTTTACAATGCATATAGACAGGCCACTGGTTAAATGGCCATTTACCTCACCCTAAGTGCTCTTCATGGTGTAAAAGAGCAAAAGATTGTATGTCAAAATCTATTTTTTTTAGATACACTGATAACACCTATAAAAATAAAGTCTTAGGTCTGTATACAAACACACTCCTGGCTGTTCCATGATTAAAAATATCTGCCGACACAGTGTGGTGAAGGCTCCATGAGCACAAAGGCATACAGTCCTATTAAATTCCCTCAACGTAGCCCGCAAGACTTGCGGCTATTAAATTTGCCCCTTAAAGCATCCCGCCGACGACTTGCAGGGTAAGGGTAAGAAAAGGCAATGGGACATGCAAATTTGAACTGCGCCTGCAAATCCTTTGATCTGTCAAGCCCTAACTGTTACGTTCCAATCACTCAAGCTCAGTTCAAGCCTGTAACCCGCAAATGGAGCCAAAAAGCCTACCGGACGCGCTAGTGGGTTAAAGTTCAATCCACTGCAAATGCACATATACACACACTGCTGTACTTATAATAAAAGGTAAAGTGATGTTAGGTATTAAAAATTAATAGCACAACATTCTCAAGCTCGCAAATCTGCAATGTAACATACTTTATTTTCAGTTTCATTTCTGTGTTGTATCGATCCCCGCAATCTATGTGTTAATACATATAATGGAACTTGCATGGACTAGAATATCATATTTATGGCTTTATCAATATTGCAGTATTTCTGGAATGTTGGTCCGATCGTAACTCGTAATTGAAACCCGTAAGGCTTTGCAATCTAAACTCCATATTTCAGTGACGTAATGATGACGACCTCTTTTACCATTGCTCCGTCTAAACCCGTAACTACGGGTTTGACTAATTAATCACGTTCACGGCCGTACATCCAACGTGCAACAAATGGTTTATGGGTTTGCGCTCTGGCTCGTAACTAGCGGCCTGGTTTAATTTATTATGTTTTTTAACGCAGCCGAATTTCAAGCCAGCAGCCATTTTGGGTCTCACGTTCCACTTACGAGCTTGGAATTTAATAGGGCTGATAGTTGATAAGTTTTAGTTGTTGTATTTCGTTGATTCCAGCAGTCCTTTCTTTTCACAGATGAATTTGGGAAGCGTTAACTCTCTGTTTATGCACAGAGTTGTTGCTGTGAGTCGGTCTGTGGGCACATGAAAACTTACTAAGATATTTCATTTAATAATTTCTCTGATGTATTTCAAAATGTCATGCTTTTAGGCAATCTTTACTGTGATGTGGTCCAAATTGTGCTGAATTAGGTGGCATTTTAAGCATCTGGGCTGGGAAGTTGTACAGCTAACTTCAAGTACCATTAAAGCACTATTTTTAAATAATAACTTTTACTTTGATCTCAAGATAAAATAAAAAAATATAAATGAACTGGAAAGGGTGACATTTGTCAAGCATAGGTGTAGGAATGCTGAAAAGTAAAGGATAGTAAAAGGATTAAATATCCAAAATGAGTGCCTGTATGGTGAAATGACAGATGTGGGTTGAATCCCACCACAACCTTTTTTTTAATATAATTTTATTTTGGCTATATATATATAGCTATAAATCTTTTAAAATAATATTTTTTACTAAAAAATATATGTAAAAATAGAAATCAACAAAGCTAAAATAGAATAATTCTGGCAGTCTACACCTTATTATCATTGCACATCTTGGTGATAGGGCATCAGGGACTATAAAGCCAATAACTAATACAAACTAAAACTTGGAATTCAAATGACATTTTATATTTATATTTTACAATACTATATTTAACAATTTATACAGAGGAAAATGGAAAATAAGACTCACATGGCAAAAGAAAAAATATGCAGAAACAAATTCCTCTAACAAATGTCTTTACATAAAATCATTTTAAAAATAGTTATTCAAGTAATATGATGCAATAAAGATAAATAAATTACAATTTAAAATTTTCAATATCAGTCATACATTGCAAAATATGGAAGAAAGGCTTATTTGGCAAAGGGAGAAAAGTTTTCTAAGAGGACATGCACTAACACAGTGGCATTTATTTCATATATATATATAAGCAATTCATTAAAATATTAACACATTTAAGTTAAAAGAAAATATTGCAAAGCTTTATATTTGTTGCATTTTAAAAACACTCTGAAGGCGCCCTCTTGTGATTGTTATTGTGCATAACAGCAAGAAGGGAAGTGCTCTTAGAATTTTGGTAGGGTTTATTCAGAAACAAGGCACAAAAGGCCATGAAAGAAGAATGGTAAATGTAGTGAGGGAAATAGGGATAGATCCGAAAGAGAGAGTACTGAGACAAAGGAGCAGTGAAGGGAATGTAAGGAGATAGAACTTATGAGAAGGAGGAGGGCTTAGCAAATTATGCAGGTACTAAAGCAGGGGTAGGGTGGCTTGGGGGAAGTCAGATAAAGCATGGGAGGTTACACAGATGTTACAATATTTAGTAAGTGATTGATTTTTAGATACATTATTTCTGTCTTGCAAACAATGATTACAGGCATACATTAGTATTAATATTAATAACTAGTAACTTGCCCATCATAAATGATGGTATCATACAATGTTATCTTGAACTATCTCTCTGTGCTGTCTCTCTCTCTCTCTGTTTTATGTGGCGAGTATACTGCCCCTCTCCCTGTGCTGTCTGTCTCTATGCTGTCAGTCTCTGTGCGTGCTCTCTCTGTGCTCGCTCTCTCTGTGTGCACTCTCTGTCTCTGTGCTCTCTCTTTCTGTGCACTCTCTCTCTCTGTGTTCTTTCTTTCTCTGGGCGTTCTCTCTCTCGCTGCGCCCTCTGTCTCCGTAACTTTTAACATAGCGTTACCGTCAAACTCGCAATTACCACAACTATTACATGTGATAATAATCCTAATGATAATATGAGCAGCACAAAACCTGTTTTATTAAACCCCCCAGAGAAAATCCTGCATTTCAAGACTAAACATGAAATATGCAAGTTCACATAGACACAATAACATAATCCTTGGTAAAATCAAATAGTTCAAGAGAGTTAGCTCTTTTGGTAAGTTATTACAAATATAGCACACATGTTAATAACATGGCATACATGTTAACCCTATACATGCCATCATGGCTGCCACAGTTCTGATATCCATGTGGCCATGACACCATACCAACAATCTAAGATACATGGATGATACTACTCTGATGGCTGAAAGTGAGGAGGAACTACAAGTCCTATTAATGAAGGTAAAATAAGAGAATGCCAAAGCTGGCCTACTGCCCAGTTCCGGGAAAATAGATGGGTAAGGACTGGAGGCAGTGACAGATTTAATTTTCCTGGGATGCAAGATCTCTGCAAATGGTGACTATAGCAATGAAATTGAAAGACGTTTGCAACTGGGGAGGAAAGCTATGGCAAGCTTGGACAAGCTAGTAAAAAGTAAAGATATTACACTATCAACAAAGGTCCACATAGTTTGAACTATGGTATTCCCAGTAGTGACATACCGTTGTGAAAGCTGGACCATAAAGAAGTCTGAGCACCGTAGAATTGAGGCCTTTGAATTGCGGTGTTGGTGAAAATGACTTAGAGTCCCTTGGACTGCAAGATGAAGCCAAAAAATCAGTACTTCAGGAAATCAAGACAAAGTGTTCACTGGAGTCAAAGCATTTATTCATTACAGCATCACCAAACACAAATACACCAGACTCTCTGTTCCATTATAAACTCCTAATAAAGTATCTAAAATATAACGTGCCTTAATTTCCTTAGTATATGTATCTTTTATTTATAGCATTGGTGAATATAGGGTAATAGTCACATATTTCTAAACCCTGTGACCTGTTATTCTGAAAAAGCATACGTAGCTCTCCATGCAGGTATACTGCCTCCAAAAGTTACCATAATAACACATTGGTTTTGTGTATTATATAGTAAATCAATCATTGCCGGGTTGGCTAAACAATCTTTTTTTTTCTGTTGACTCCAACTATAACAATTATTCAACTGACTTTTTATAACAATGATGTATGACCTATTTTAATTAAAGAGACTTTAATTAAAGGGTACTTGAGAATATAGAAGGGCCACACACAATACATTTATTTTAGGGGCCTTTGCAATTTCCTAGCCTTTGATCATTAATACATATCCTACTTAATTAATTAAATTCAAGAGTAAAAATACTTTCAAATATTACCTTCTCAGCTTCCAGCCAAACTGCTTGTATCCACTGCCAAACGATCTTGCAGAAGTCATCATTAATTCTAACTTGCATACATATCTATAATGGTGTAATTACTGTTGGGAGAGAAAAACTGTGTCAATTAGCAATATGCAGTGAATGGAAATATTTGTAGGGCCAGAGAGAGTGAAATTCTAGTTGTGAAGGAAGGAAATGGACACCTGTAGAAGAGGGATATATTCTCCCTGATAATAGTTTTGACATCTCATAAGAAGCTTCCAATATTTTGTAGCATTTCTAGGTGACAATTGCTCCACCATGTGTCAGGTCACCAAGTGGCCCCTACCTTATCTTTCTTTGTGTACCATGTTTGGGTGCACCAAAGCAGCATCCTAAGCCATACCTTGTGCAGTGTCTAAACAAGCTGACTCATTAGGATCTATTATGTACCATACCAGGACCTTTACTTGTTTAACATATCTACTCCATGGCTCCAGATTCTTGGATTCCTGGAACGTCTGTTTCCTTGACCCCTTGATTTGTGTTTTGATCTACTTGTCTGCTGCCTGCTCTGACATCGGGACTGTGTACTGTTCTGCCCACTTGTACTGTGTCTTATGGTAACTTACCTTACTATTGAGTTCGTTCTTTGTGCCCCCAATGGCTTATGTGACTCTAGGACTAGTGACATAGGATTTACCTTTTTTGGTGATTAAGGTGATCAAGTGCCTGATGAGGATAGGTATGGTGATTATGTTATTTTGCCCTGTCTGTCTGCATCACAACCCCAATATGAATGTGGTAAGATTCATGTTTCAGATAAAATGCAAGCTTTTTTCATTTTTGCTAAAGATTACAATGACACTTAAGGCTGTGAAGAGGTTGCTATGCCAGGAAATATACAAACCATTGACTGCAGCATCATAAGATCAGCAGGTGGCAAAACTACAATATATACATATACAAAATGAAAAATTGATGTAACCAAGATCTAAAATCCAAATGATGCCAAAAGGTGTGACAAAAGATAAGCTAGCTATCTGAAAAAGGCACCTCCTACCTTGAAGGCTGTTCTAGAGGGATACCCCAATTTCTGGCTATTATCCCTAATCAAATAGCTAGTCTTGTCATATTTAGCAAAATCATAACAAAGAAAACTCCTAAATAAGGGGAGGATATAAGCAGTACCTCAGACAATGCCTGAAAACCATGATGCATATTTTGTCAGAATAACTGGCATCATAAGGGGAGCCGTTTACTTAGCCCTGTCAGACTTAAGTAGTATATGGACCTCGCACGCTTTGATTCCATTGGTTGTGGACTTCTAAATGGATAGTGCGCCACACATATCCCAATTTACCTAGAAGGAATACTATTGGATGAATTGTATAATGATGTCCTATCTTGTTTACTAACAGATTTGACTAACTAAATCATTTTTAAACATGGTAGTACAAAATCAGTGTTGCACTTCACAATAAATGAAACTAAGTACAATATGACAGCAAGTGAAAAAGTGATGCAATTAATCATAATATATAATTCACTGGGGATCGGATTCAATTATAATTTTAACATTAGAAAACTAGATGATCACTATAAAAAGATGTTTTTTTCTAGATAATGAAGTAAGCTAGATGATGGTTTTAAAAAATCAAAGTCAGAGCACAGCCCATATCATTTATAATCAGCTGATGAGATTTATAAATATGAGAACAGGTCAAGAAACAGTGAAACAAATTATCTCAGACTTCAAAATTACGGTATTATTAATAATAACAACAACAACATTGGTGCAGTTTATATTGCAAATTAATTGTTATTAAGATTAATGCCCGGTAACCATTTAATAGTAGTAAAAACAGTTTTTTCCACATGAGGCCTTATGAGGTTAACCTCATCATTGCCGTTAAAATGTAACAACAATTAGGCTGAAACAAAACGTTGCAACTCCTGTTGACAAAAAACTTGCAAATGTATTATCAACACCACAAACACTGGTAAGCCAATGCCCATTAAGAGTCTGACACAATAATGAAATTCACAACTTCAATAAGAGATATGAAAGACTTTCCAACATAGAGAGGACCCTGTTGCTCCCTGCATGGTAGCAGCGGTGTGTCTGCAGACTCAGCCGAATTTTACATACATGAGGGATCAGATTAAACATACTGGCAGAATATTCCAGGCAAACTTGTCGAGGACAGGACAGTCTATGTCCTGGCAAACCTGTGGGTATCGATATGCCTTGTAGGGAACTGGGTTTATTGAACTGCTGTCCACAGGTGGATCACTTGCACTCAGCCAGGTACTTCTTGCAAAATTTCTGCAGGCAGTTCGTGAAAAAATCTAACAGCACCAATCAGGGCAATATCTTCAATGGTACCTGCAGTGGCCAGACAGATTGGCTGCAGTCTTCAACTGCAAGGGGCACTCTGGGAAATCATAAATCTGTGCTCTAACAGATAAACCTTCAGCAAACTCTTCATACATAACCATTCACTAAGTATTCCAGAGGTGTGACTCCTCTATACTAATACAGTGCCTTGCAAAAGTATTCACCCCCCCTGACTTTTTACCTATTTTGTTACATTACACCCTTAAGTTCAATGTTTGGTTAATCTGAATTTTATGGGATGGATCAGAACACAATAGTCTAGGTTGGTGAAGTGAAATGAGAAAAATATATACATAAAACTATTTTTAAGAAATAGAAAACAGAAAATTGTCATGTGCGTATGTATTCACCCGCTTTGTTATGAAGCCCATAAAAAGCTCTTGTGCAACCAATTACCTTCAGAAGTCACATAATTAGTGAAATGATGTCCACCTGTGTGCAATCTAAGTGTCACATGATCTGTCATTACATATACACATCTTTTGTGAAAGGCCCCAGAGGCTGCAACACCTAAGCAAGAGGCACCACTAACCAAACACAGCCATCAAGACCAAGGACCTTTCCAAACAAGCAAGGTACAATGTTGTTGAGAAGTACAAGACAGGGTTAGGTTAGAAAAAATATCCAAATCTTTGATGATCCCCAGGAGCACCATCAAATCTGTCATAACCAAATCGAAAGAATATGGCACAACAGCAAACCTGCCAAGAGATGGCCGCCCACCAAAACTCACAAACTGGGCAAGGAGGGCATTAATCAGAGAGGCAGCACAGAGACCTAAGGTAACCCTGGAGGAGCTGCAGAGTTCCACAGCAGAGACTGGAGAATCTGTACATTGGACGACAATAGAGTTGGGCTTTATGGCAGAGTGGCCAGAAGAAAGCCATTGCTTCCGGTAAAAAACTAAATGGTACGTTTTGAGTTTGCGAAAAGGCATATGGGAGAATCCCAAAATCTATGGAGAAAGGTGCACTGGTCTGGTAAGGCTAAAATTGAACTTTTCAGCCATCAAAGAAAACGCCATGTCTGGCGCAAACCCAACACATCACATCACCCAAAGAACACCATTTTCAGCATCCGGGACTGGGAAACTGGTCAGAGTTGAGGGAAAGATGGATGGTGTTAAAGGGATATTCTTGAACAAAACCTGTACCACTCTGTGCGTGATTTGAGGCTAGGATGGAGGTTCACCTTCCAGCAGGACAATGACCCCAAACACACTGCTAAAGCAACACTTGAGTGGTTTAAGGGTAAACATGTAAATGTGTTGGAATGACCCAGTCAAAGCCCTAGTCAAGTGGTCAGACTTAAAGATTGCTGTTCGCAAGCGCAAACCACCCAACTTGATGGAGCTGGAGCAGTTTTGCAAGGAGGAATGGGCAAAGATCCCAGTGGTAAGATGTGGCAAGGTCATAGAGACTTATCCAAAGCGACTTGGAACTGTGATTGCCGCAAAAGGTGGCTCTACAAAGTATTGATTTTAGGGGGTGAACAGTTATGCACATTGACTTTTTCTGTTATTTTGTCCTATTTGTTGTTTGCTTCCCAATAAAAAAATAAATAAACATATTTTAAGTTGTGGGCATGTTCTGTAAATTGAATGATGCAAATCCTCAAATAACCCATGTTAATTCCAGGTTGTGAGGCAACAAAACAAAGAAAAATGCCAAGGGGGGTGAATACTTTTGCAAGGCACTGTATATATATAACCAGTGACATAATGATAGAGTTCTAATGTATGCAGTTGATAATGTATTTATGTGTGACATTTTTATGTGTTTATCCAAGAGGGTCTTATGTTCACAAGAGAAATTTTTAATATTATCTCAAAGGTAGCTGATCTGTCTCAGTCTGACTAGTCCAGACTAAAAAACAAGTAAACAGGGCTAACATTCAATTGCAATTTGGCCAATTGAATAGGGCTCTATATAAGCACAGAGCAAATTATGTTATAGAATTTTTTTTAATAATTGAAGACCTTGCTTTTGGATAGAAGTTCACAAACTACAAACTTCTGTAAAAAAATATTCTATGTGCTTATATAGAGCCCTATTCAATTGGCCAAATCGCAAATGAATGAGGCCCCAAGACAGGTCTCTTAGGCATTCCAAATTAATGTTTATGGTGTCAAGTTTAGAAAGGAAGAACTTCTGTGTATTTTACTTCTTATTCAGGAATACTCCTAAATGGCCAGTGAACCAAAATTACTAAATTTGCTCTTATTGGCAGATGTGTGTATATTATGACTGACAATTTCATCATCTTGGCAGGTCCTGGGAGTGCAGTATATTAAGTTTCCTCTAGAGGTCTCTCATGCAACTTATAATTTATTGATTTACCTGCTGCCTTTGTATCATCTCACCATAACACACCTGCATACTTTTTATGATATGATATTGGTCTACACATTTAAAAATGTCTTATAATGTCTAATAAATGTTAACAGATTTACAGATTTCAATTTGTAAAGAAATAATTCCTTTTCCCACCATAGAGATCACATATAATAGAAAACAGTTTTGTTTGCAACAACTGTGGACAGTTTCCAATTCACATCTCCCAATGAATTATACTAATTAAAAAATCAAACATTAACTGCAAATAACACATTATACAATATTTATACTCATTTACACAGTGTTTTTACCATAGTATATACACTTTCTAGTTTCACAGACCCCAGGTTTGGTTTAATAACCTCTACTGAACAAGTTAAAAAACAGTCACACACTGTGATTTTTTCTCTCCTACCTTACCTGACATTAGAATGACCAAAGCAATATGACAGAATAGTATGTCTGCAATCTGTGACATGATATCTGACTAATATCTTATGACTAATTGATTTTAATTTAAAGCTTTTTTATTAGAAAACAATTACATTATTTAAAATTCCATGTTGTTGCAGCTGAAAAAAATGTATTTGATAATGTACCAGGGGCGGCTGGGCAATCGCCCTCCCAAAATTAATGCACTGACTTAATCCCCCCATCACTTACTTAATTGTATAATTTATATAATAAAAAATAATTTTATCATGTTCAGTATTCTGTTTTTTTAATAGCAACTGCTGTCACTTTAAATTCCAAAACCCTCTGTGCTGCAGTTAAACACACTGACTATATGTGATATATCACATATATAGTTGTCAGCAGGCGGGATTGCCAAAACATGTTGGTAACGACCCCGTATCACTTAGACCACGTAGCACTTAGGCAGGGAGCAACACCGCAAAACTTTACCATCATACCTACGACCCGCGGGACTACACATGAACACAAAACTCAATTACACAGTTCACACTGCGAGACCCATAGCACATTGAAAAAATGTCACAAAAAAAATACGGGCCGTAACACTTACAAAAGGAAACCGCGACTTGCATAAAACAAAATACGAACTTAACGACCGAACCCCGCAGACCGTAAAACAGAGAAAAAAACACTAAAGACAAACAGAAATTACATAAAACCATCAAACACAGCAAGGGGGGACACCCAGGACGTCTGCAAGACATCTTACGTCAATTTAACTACAATTTTCACAGTTTACACACTCGAAAATCCCCTGAAAAATGGCCAACAAAAAAAACTAAAACGAGGCTACACGGCCTCTAAAGCCGCAAAACAACACCAAGCACATACAACTTTTACAAAAAGCTGTACGGGGTACAACATACACCAAGGACGCTAAATCATCCACACCCGCGTACCACATACACATTCGCCGCCATTTTACAACACTAACTTACACAATGTGGAAGTACATAGCTACACTAACGGTTTCTCCTCACGCACGCAGCCTATTTATACTACACACTGCACACATTGCTCACACTTACACCTCAACTCAACAACAGTGCAAATCTACATTTGGATGCTACAGGAACATCAAAACAGATTGTTTGCTCTTGAGCACATTGCTTGCTGCATATATTAATTACACATAGGTAAGGTACATTACTTTATCATTTTATTTATTTAGTAATTAATTATCATTAAAACATACAGATATACAACACTTTACAAAACAGCACAATTCACGATTGCAGTAAACGGCGAAGGCGCTCATTGCCAGCCCCACGATAAGAGCCAAAAGCGCTCACCACCAGGCTCGGAACAGCACAAAAAGTACTCACACAACCAAAACACTTAATTTGTGTGCCAAAAAACATTCCTTCACTTACAATTCTATTGCTGTAATTTTTTGATGGGCAATTTGCTAGTATATATATATATATATATATATATATGTATGTGTGTGTGTGTGAAAAAGCAGAATTAGAAATACATGCTTAATTAACCACTCAAATATGTTTTTTGCAACTTAATATTAATTATTAGAGATGTCGCGAATAGTTCGCCGGCAGACTGTTCCCGGCGAACATAGCATGTTCGCGTTCGCGGCGAACTGCGAACATATGCAATGTTCGATCCGCCCCCTATACTTTATACTATCATTAAACAAACTTTGACCCTGCACCACACAGTCAGCAGACACATTCCAGCCAATCAGCATCATACCCTGCCTTCCAGACCCTTCAACCTCATGGACAGCACAACAATTTTGGAATCATAATTAACTTGCAGTCATACTGAGAGGAAGCTGAGTGTAGGTGATACTAATTCAATAGGGAAAACCATAGCTAGGCTACTGTACACAGTGTCCAATACAGTCCTGAAGGACTCTTTTGATCTCTGCTGCAAGGACAGCACCCCAAAAAGCCCTTTTTAGGGCTATAACATCAGTCTGTTTTTTTGTTTTTTTCTGTCTAATCTAAGTTCATTTGCCTGCCTACTAGCCAGTGTGTGTGTCAGGCTCACAACTTATACTGTGCCCAGTGCAACCAATCCAATCTGGTGGTGTACCAGCAGTTTACTTTTAAAAACCAAAACTTTTATTTTGTCTAATCTAAGTTCATTTGCCTGCCTACTAGCCAGTGTGTGTATCAGGCTCACAACTGATACTGTGCCCAGTGCAACCAATACAATCAGGTGGTGTACCAGCAGTATACCTTTGTTAAATCTGAGTTCATTTGCCTGACAGCTAGTCTGTGTGTGTCTCAGGCTCACAACTGATACTGTGCCCAGTGCAACCAATCCAATCTGGTGGTGTACCAGCAGTGTACATTTAAAAACCAAAACTTTTATTTTGTCTAATCTAAATTAATTTGCCTGCCTACCAGCCAGTGTGTGTGTCAGGCTCACAACTGATACTGTGCCCAGTGCAACCAATCCAATCAGGTGGTGTACCAGCAGTCTACCTTTAAAAAAACCAAAATTTTATTTTGTTAAATTGAAGTTCATTTGCCTGACCGCTAGTCTGTGTGTGTCTCAGGTTTACAACTGATACTGTGCCCAGTGCAACCAATCCAATCAGGTGGTGTACCAGCAGTCTACCTTTAAAAAAAACCAAATTGTATTTTGTTAAATCTGAGTTCATTTGCCTGACAGCTAGTCTGTGTGTGTCTCAGGCTCACAACTGATACTGTGCCCAGTGCAACCAATCCAATCTGGTGGTGTACCAGCAGTGTACATTTAAAAACCAAAACTTTTATTTTGTCTAATCTAAGTTAATTTGCCTGCCTACCATCCAGTGTGTGTGTCAGGCTCACAACTGATACTGTGCCCAGTGCAAACAATCCAATCAGGTGGTGTACCAGCAGCCGACATTTAAAAAAAAGCAACACTTTTTTCTAATTTCATTTGCCTGCCTGCCAGCGTGTGTGTCTTAGGCTCACAGCATATACTGTGCCCACTTGCCCAGTCAGTGCCACCACTCATATCTGGTGTTACAGTCAGTAGTCCACACTTAAACAAAGAATACAATTTTGACTGTATTACATTGAATAGCAGTTACTTGTCTGCAAGCGTGTGTGTCAGGCCTACAGAGTCTACTCTGCCAACTTCTGCAAGTGCACAGTGCCACTCATATCTGTTGTCACAGTAGCTTGCACACATAGTACCACTAATCGCAAAAAAAATGGCAGGCAGAGGCAGGCCAATCCGCAGGAGCCGTCCGTGGTCGTGGTGCTGTGATTCCCTTTGGCCCTACAATAATGCCCAGTGTTCAGAGGCCAGTTACCCAGAACTCAAAAACTTCTGAGGACATAGTTGACTGGCTAACACAGGACACCCAATCTTCTACAGCTTCCACTCGAAACATTGACGCACCATCCTCCTCCAGCTTAGCTTCGGGCACCTCTCAAGATACCACTCGCCCGCCTGCCGCCACCACCAACACTTGTACCAGAGCCGCTTCAATTGATCAGTCAGAAGAGTTATTTACACATCAGTTTGAAGAAATGAGTGATGCGCAACCATTATTGCCAGAGGATGTAGATAACAGGGATATGTCTCAGTCAGGCAGCATTACACACATGTACGTACGGTGTGATGATGATGATGATGTACCCGCTGCTGCTTCCTTTTTTGAGTTGTCAGATACAAGTGAAGCGGGTGATGATGATGATGATGCGTCCGTGGATGTCACGCGGGTGCCCGCTAGAAGAGAAGAAGAACAGGGGAAAAGTTCAGATGGGGAGACAGAGAGGAGGAGGAGACGAGTTGGAAGTAGAGGGAGGTCATCGCAACGAGCTAGTGGCACAGTCAGACAGCATGCATCGGCACCCGGGGTCAGCCAGACAGCCCGCCACTAAACGCAAGCTGTTGCCACCACCAGAACGCCGTCACTGCAGAGCTCAGCAGTGTGGCACTTTTTTGTGTGTCTGCCTGTGACAACAGCGATGCCATTTGCAACCTGTGCCAAAAGAAACTGAGTCGTGGGAAGTCCAACACCCACCTAGGTACAACTGCTTTGCGAAGGCACATGATGTCACATCACAAACGCCAATGGGATCAACACCTGAGTACAAGCAGCACACAAACTCAAAGCCGCCATCCTCCTCCTGGTCCAGCATCTTCATCCACGTCAACCACTGCTGTCCTTCTTGCCCCCTCTCAACCATCCGTCACTCCGTCTCTCGCCTCTAGCTGTTCCTGCTCATCTCCACACTGTCAGGTGTCTGTCAAGGGCATGTTTGAGCGTAAGAAGCCAATGTCACAAAGTCACCCCCTTGCCCGGCATCTGACAGCTGGCTTGTCTGAATTCTTAGCCCGCCAGCTTTTACCATACAAGCTGGTGGAGTCTGAGGCGTTAAAATTTTTTATAGCTATTGGGACACCGCAGTGGAAGGTACCCAGCCGAAATTTCTTTTCACAAAAGTCAATCCCCAACCTGTACTCGATTGTGCAAAAGGAAGTAATGGCATGTCTAGCACACAGTGTTGGGGCAAGGGTCCATCTGACCACTGATACCTGGTCTGCAAAGCATGGTCAGGGCAGGTATATCACCTACACTGCGCATTGGGTAAACCTGCTGACGCCTGCCAAGCATGGAATGCGTGCCTCTGCAGAGGAGTTGGTGACACCGCCACGACTTGCACACAGGCCTGCTGCCACCTCCTCTACTCCTCCTACTCCATCCTCTTCCATAACCTCCTCAGCTGAGTCCTCTTCTGCTGCTGCGTCTTGCTCCACATCAACGGCACCCCCCCAGCTTGCCAGATACTATTCCACATCCCGGATACAGCAGTGTCACGCCATCTTGGGGTTTACTTGCCTGAAAGCAGAGAGTCACACCGGGCCAGCACTCCTGTCTGCCCTGAATGCACAGGTGGATCAATGGCTGACTCCGCACCAACTGAAGATTGGCAAAGTGGTTTGTGACAACGGAAGAAATTTGTTGGCGGCATTGAATTTGGGCAAGTTGACACATGTGCCGTGAATGGCACATGTGTGTAATCTGATCGTACAACGCTTTGTGCACAAGTACCCAGGCTTACAGGACGTCTTGAAGCAGGCCAGGAAGGTGTGTGGCCATTTCAGGCGTTCCTACACGGCCATGGCGCACTTTTCAGATATCCAGCTGCGAAACAACATGCCAGTGAGGCTCTTGATTTGTGACAGCCCCACACGTTGGAATTCAACACTTCTAATGTTCGACCGCCTGCTCCAACAAGAGAAAGCCATTAACGAGTATTTGTATGACCGGGGTGCTAGGACAGCCTCTGCGGAGCTGGGAATTTTTTTGCCACATTACTGGACGCTCATGCGCAATGCCTGTAGGCTCATGCGTCCTTTTGAGTAGGTGACAAACCTTGTCAGTCGCACAGAAGGCACCATCAGCGACATCATACCATTTGTTTTCTTCCTGGAGCGTGCCCTGCGAAGAGTGTTGGATCAGGCCGTAGATGAGCGTGATGAAGAAGTGGAAGAGTTGTGGTCACCATCACCACCAGAAACAGCCTTATCAGCATCGCTTGCTGGACCTGCGGCAACGCTGGAGGAGGATTGTGAGGAAGAGGAGTCAGAGGAGGAATGTGGCTTTGAGGGGGAAGAGGAAGACCAATCACAATAGCCCTCCCAGGGTGCTCGTTGTCACCTATCTGGTACCCGTGGTGTTGTACGTGGCTGGGGGGAAGAACATACCTTCAGTGAGATCACTGAGGACGAGGAACGGGACATGGGTAGCTCGGCATCCAACCTTGTGCAAATGGGGTCTTTCATGCTGTCGTGCCTGTCGCGGGACCCTCGTATAAAAAGGCTGAAGGAGAACGACCTGTACTGGGGGTCCACGCTACTAGACCCCCGGTATAAGCAGAAAGTACCTGAAATGTTACCGAATTACCGCAAGGCAGAAAGGATGCAGCAGTTCCAAATGAAATTAAAAAGTATGCTTTACACTGCGTATAAGGGTGATGTCACAGCACAACGGGAATGTAACAGGGGGAGAGGTGAAAGTAATCCACCTCCCACGACCACGCCGGCAAGGACAGGACGTTTAAAAGACGTGTTGTTGATGGAGGACATGCGGAGCTTTTTCAGTTCTACGCATCGCCACAGCCCTTCGGGATCCACCCTCAGAGAACGACTCGACTGACAGGTGGCAGACTACCTCGCTTTAACTGCAGATATCGACACACTGAGGAGCGATGAATCCCTTGACTACTGGGTGTGCAGGCTTGACCTGTGGCGTTAGATATCCCAATTTGCCATAGAACTTCTGGCCTGCCCCGCTTCCAGTGTCCTGTCAGAAAGGACCTTCAGTGCAGCAGGAGGTATTGTCACTGAAAAGAGAAGTCGCCTAGGTCAAAAAAGTCTAGATTACCTCACCTTTATAAAGATGAATGAGGGATGGATCTCGAACGGACTGACACTGGGCTATACATTAGACTAAAAAAGGGCTGATGAGATGAGCTGCCTTGAGCTAAAAATGGTCCACAAGCTGCAGTATTTTATCTTTGAATGCCGCATGACTTGCGTGACTTATCCGCCACCAACTAGGGTTCAAGACGCAATGTTTTAGGGCAGTTTCTGCCTGGGAAACAAACGTAAATTTTTCTGGTCGCTGCAACAGCAATAATACCTGATTTTTGATAAGTGAACGCATCCCGGGGAGTCAGCGCTCGTCGGCATGTATCAGCTCTCTAATTCCGACAGTTATCAAAGTAACAGATGGAGCGATCAAAGGAACCAGTCTATAACTGATTAAATGAGCAATTCACAGTTTCACTGTACCAGCTGTGTGTATTTAAACGTGCATGGCTTAATCTTTGAGGCAGGATCAACCAGGTAGCCCGACGAGGGGGCGCCCCCCCCCCCCCGGCCCTGTGACAGTAGGAGGACAGACCCAGCATCTTTTTCCATCTCCCGGTTCCAAAAATCTAGGCCTTATACACGCCCCCTGATAGGTGACGTAACAGGTATTAAACTTATAAGAGTAGTACTTACAAACACGCCACTCCTATCTGGTGGCACCTTAGATTGCACACGCCGTGCCCCAAATTTGAAGTCATACGACCAAACAAGTATCTTTTTCCATCTCCCGGTTCCAAAAATCCAGGCCTTATACACGCCCCCTGATAGGTGCTGTAATAGGTATTAAACTGATAAGAGTAGTACTTACAAACACACCACTCCTATCTGGTGGCACCTTTGATTGCACGTGTCGTGCCCCAAAATTGAAGTGATACGACCAACCAAGCATCTTTTTCCATCTCCCGGTTCCAAAAATCCAGGCCTTATACACGCCCCCTGATAGGTGACGTAACAGGTATTAAACTTATAAGAGTAGTACTTACAAACACGCCACTCCTATCTGGTGGCACCTTAGATTGCACGCGCCGTGCCCCAAATTTGAAGTCATACGACCAACCAAGTATCTTTTTCCATCTCCCGGTTCCAAAAATCCATGCCTTATACACGCCCCCTGATAGGTGCTGTAACAGGTATTAAACTGATAAGAGTAGTACTTACAAACACGCCACTCCTATCTGGTGGCACCTTTGATTGCACACGCCATGCCCCAAAATTGAAGTGATATGTCCAACCAAGTATCTTTTTCCATCTCCCGGTTCTAAAAATCCAGGCCTTATACACGCCCCCTGATAGGTGCTGTAACAGGTATTAAACTGATAAGAGTAGTACTTACAAACACGCCACTCCTATCTGGTGGCACCTTTGATTGCACGTGTCGTGCCCCAAAATTGAAGTGATACGACCAACCAAGCATCTTTTTCCATCTCCCGGTTCCAAAAATCCAGGCCTTATACACGCCCCCTGAAAAGTGACATAACAGGTATTAAACTGATAAGAGTAGTACTTACAAACACGCCACTCCTATCTGGTGGCACCTTAGATTGCACGCGCCGTGCCCCAAATTTGAAGTGATACGACCAACCAAGTATCTTTTTCCATCTCCCGGTTCCAAAAATCCAGGCCTTATTCACGCCCCCTGATAGGTGCTGTAACAGGTATTAAACGGATAAGAGTAGTACTTACAAACACGCCACTCCTATCTGGTGGCACCTTTGATTGCACGAGCTGTGCCCCAAAATTGAAGTGATATGACCAAGCAAGCATCTTTTTCCATCTCCCGGTTCTAAAAATCCAGGCCTTATACACGCCCCCTCATAGGTGACGTAACAGGTATTAAACTGATAAGAGTAGTACTTACAAACACGCCACTCCTATCTGGTGGCACCTTAGATTGCACGCGCCGTGCCCCAAAATTTAAGTGGGAGGACCAACCAAGCATCTTTTTCCATCTCCCAGTTCCAAAAATCCAGGCCTTATACACGCCCCCTGATAGGTGCTGTAACAGGTATTAAACTGATAAGAGTAGTACTTACAAACACGCCCCTCTTATCTGGTGGCACCTTTGATTTCACGCGTCGTGCCCCAAAATTGAAGTGGGAGGACCAACCAAGCATCTTTTTCCATCTCCCGGTTCCAAAAATCCAGGCCTTATACACGTCCCCTGATAGGTGACGTAACAAGTATTAAACTGATAAGAGTAGTACTACTTAACACACCTTATAATAATGCAGAGGGAGGAAACGCAGTGAGAGGAGTCTGAAGAAGAGGAGTCAGAGGAGGAAGGTGGCTTTGAGGAGGTGGAAGACCAAACACAGCAGGCCTCCCAGGGGGCTTGTTGTCACCTTTCGGGGACCCTTGGTGTTGTACTTGGCTGGGTGGAGGAAGAGACCTTCAATGACATCAGTAAGGACAAGGAACGGGACATGGCTAGCTTGGTATCCTACCTTGTGCAAATGGGGAGTTTGCGGTTGTGCAAATGGACTGTTTGTGGTTGTTTGCGGTGCGTTAAACGGGGAGTTTGGTCTGTCACTGTGAAGCGGGCCTAACCCTTACACTACCTGATCGATACAACATCATACCTGATGTTTTAAAGCACGTTATTCCAAACAATTTAGGAATGTTAGGTAATTTATGCCCTTTATGGATTAAAACCAGACTCTGCATCAACTATGTAATTTTCCGTGGGAGTTTTGACATGGATCCCCCTCCGGCATGCCACAGTCCAGGTGTTAGTCCCCTTAAAACAACTTTTCCATCACTATTGGAGCCAGAAAGAGTCCCTGTGGGTTTTAAAATCCGCCTGCCCATTGAAGTCTATGGCGGTTTGCTGGATTCATAGTTTGCCAGTTTGCGAACATTTGCGGCAATTCGCGTTCGCGTTGCTCATTTAAAAAGTTATTTATTTATGCAGTTTTACTCTTTTTCAGTATATTTGCTGCTATCATAGTATCTGCTTGTATAATTATTGGCTCAGTCATAAATTCCCTGATCTAGGCTCAGAGGGATAAATATAGAGAGGGAGGGATAGAGATGTATGGGGATAGAGGGGGGGGGGGGGGGGGTAGAAGGAGAGATGGAAGGGATAGAAAAAGAGGCATATCATCTATCTCTAGCTCCCTCTCTATCTATCCCTTCCTCTCTCTCTCTCTCTCTCTCTCTCTATATATATATATATATACATATATATATATATATATATATATATATATCCCTCTCTTTAACTCTCTATCATTCTCTCTCTATCCCCCTCTCTCATTACCCCCCCCCCCCCCTCTCTCTCGCTCTCTCTCTCTATCCCTGTCTCTCTTTACTTTTGTTGGTGGAGTCTGTGTCACTAGGCAGGGTCTATATAGGTAACATTTTGTTAAGGGGAGGAGTTTATACTGTTGGGTGGTGTATACACTGAGCACCATGGGTGTACAAGGAGAGAGTCACATTAGAGGGGTTAACTTGTGCTTACCTGATAGAATCTCTATGAAACACTATTTGAAGACCTGAAGTACTCACAACGCCTATTATTTGCGTCACTCAGACCGTACCAGAAATTCCAATCTGGTTTGTTCCCGATTGAGTATATCCAACTTTTTCTATGCTTCCTGGCCGACTTTTACTGCTTTTCACAATTGTATTTGTTGTTAATTTGGTGTTTTACTTCATCGTTGTGCTATGAAATGTTGTCTACTAGTGTTGTTTATATGGCAAGCACCGGTCCTTGAACAATCCTGTATTGTGGGAGCCTTGACCAGTGAGCACATTCACCTCCATTTATTTGTGTATTTGTATACTATGGAGATGTTTTTTTAATTGATTTCATCTTTTCTTGTTATATCTGACATGTATCTCTGACAATATTATGTATTTTGTATTGTAATATGTATTACTTTAGCTGTTCATTATGTATTCTCTAACTAGGATAAGATGGCATGTCAACATTTTTGGTAATACCTTCTAAATCATTCTCAAAATCTACTTCCATCTCTCTGTGTTCCTCATTGTCACCATGGGGTCCCATATCCCTCTCAATAATCCTGTGCAAATCTGATCTCTTTATTCTCTGGCATCCCTGTTTTTTTTTTCTCTGACTCTGTCTGTCTGTCTGTCTCTCTCTGTATCTCTCTCTCTCTGTCTCTCTGTGTCTCTCTCTCTCTCTCTCTCTCTCTCTCTCTCTCTCTCTCTCTATATATATATATATATATATATTTTATAATCACTAACCTATGTTAGAACAAAACTTCAAAATGGTGCAAACAGCCTATGCAGGTAATATTTTCACAATATATGAAGAAGGAAATGTGTGTTATGTAGTTTCTTTTAAGCTATATGTTTATGTGTTGTAAGTACTTCAATGAGAGTTCTTTTGAAACATTTCTGTGACCATAAAAGGTAACCTGACAATTATTAAAACTTTGTCATATTAACAAAAAAGTCTAAATGAGATAACATAATAGACATGTCAATATGATTTGTAACTCTCTATAAGTATCACATATAATAGTTGTCAAACTGTTAGACGTCGTCACGCTTTGCGAGGTGCTTACAAGTTAGGCGATGGGCGGCGCTCATCGCTTGCGAGCCTCACGAATCGATGCGAGCCATTAACAGGGAGGACTTATAAGCCGGGCACTAACACTCAAAATGTATATTCTATGCAGTGAGCACATTCACCTCCATTTATATGTGTATTTGTATACTATGGAGATGTTTTTTTAATTTATTTAATCTTTTCTTGTTATATCTGACATGTATCTCTGACAATATTATGTATTTATCTACGCAGACCCTTGTGGGACACTGTTTAACCCCCATTAGTCCCATAAGGTTTTATGCAGACCCTTAAGGGACACTGATTAACCCCCATTAGTTCCATAAGGGTCTATACAGACCCTTATGGGACACTGTTTAACCCCCATTAGTCCCATAAGGTTTTATGCAGACCCTTAAGGGACACTGATTAACCCCCATTAGTCCCATAAGGGTCTATACAGACCCTTATGGTACACTGATTAACCCCAATATTAACACCATAAGTGCCATGAGGGTTCTCCAGGACCCTCATGACACTAAGTCTAAGCACTACCTTACACTACACTATTAGCCACCCCAATAAACCAATAAATCTAAATTAACCCCATTTAAGTAATAAACCCCCTCTAACTAATTAACCCCATCTAAGTAATTAACCATATTTAACCCTCACTATACCTAATTTACCCTATCACTAACCACTTAACCCCATCTAGCCCTATTTAACCCCCGCTAGTCTTATTTCACCCTAACTGGGCCTATTTAACTCCAAATGTACCCAGTAAACCCCATCCCATAAACCCCCTCCTATCCTACCCTATTAACCCCTAAACTACCCAGACCTTTATGGGACACTAAATAACCCTAGTAGTCCCATAAGGGGCTATACAGACCCTTATGGGACATCAATTAACCCCGATTAGTACCATAATGGTCTATGCAGACCTTTATGGGACACTGATTAACCCCCATTAGCCCCACCTAGACCTATTTAACACTATCTAGTCCTATGTAACCGATCTAGTCCTATGTAACCCCTATGCAGTCCTATTTAACTGTATCTAGTCCTATTTAACCCTAACTGGGCCTATTTAACCCCAAATGTACCCAGTAAACCCCATCCCATAAACCCCCTCCTTCCCTACCCTATTAACCCCTACACTACCTACCTAATTCCTTCTCTACACTGTTAACCCCCTCTACCCTGTTAATCCTTACACTACCCACCTAACACCCTAATAAAATCACAATTACCCCACTAATGACAAAATAAAAAAATATTCAGTGCCTTGCAAAAGTATTCACCCCCCTTGGCATTTTTTCGTGTTTTGTTGCCTCACAACCTGGAATTAACATGGTTTGTTTGAGGATGTGCATCATTTAATTTACAGAACATGCACACAACTTTAAAGATGTTTTTTTTTTCTGTGAAGCAAACAACAAATAGGACAAAATAACAGAAAAAGGTCAATGTGCATAACTATTTACCCTACTAAAGTCAATACTTTGTAGAGCCACCTTTTGCGGCAATCATAGCTCCAAGTCACTTTGGATACGTCTCTATGAGCTTGCCACATCTTACAACTGGGATTTTTGCCCATTCCTCCTTGCAAAACTGCTCCAGCTCCTGAAAGTTTGATGGCTTGCGCTTGGGAACAGCAATACTGGAGTATCTGTACATAGGACGACAATAAACTGTACTCTCCATAGAGTTGGGCTTAATGGCAGAGTGGCCAGAAGAAAGCCATTACTTTCAGCAAAAAACAAAATGGCACTTTTTGAGTTTGCGAAAAGGCAAGTGGGAGACTCCCAAAATGTATGGAGGAAGGTGCTCTGGTCTGATGAGACTAAAATTTAACTTTTTGGCCATCAAAGAAAGCACTATGTCTGGCACATACCCAACACATCACATCACCCAAAGAACACCATCGCCACAGTGAAACATGGTGGTGGCAGCAACATGCTGTGGGGATGTTTTCAGCAGTCCGGACTGGGAAACTGATCATAGTTGAGGGAAAGATGGATGGTGCTAAATACAGGTATATTCTTGAGCAAAACCTGTACCACTCTGTGCGTGATTTGAGGCTAGGACGGAGGTTCATCTTCCAGCAGGACAATGACCCCAAAGACACTGCTAAAGCAACAATTGAGTGGTTTAAGGGGAAACATGTAAATGTGTTGGAATAGCCTAGTCAAAGCCCAGAACTCAATCCAATAGAAAAGCTGTGGTCAGATTTAAAGATTGCTATTCACAAGCGTAAACCATGCAACTTGAAGGAGCTGGAGCAGTTTTGCAAGGAGGAATGGGCAAAAATCCCTGTGGTAAGATGTGGCAAGCTCAAAGAGACTTATCCAAAGCGACTTGGAGCTGTGATTGCCGCAAAAGGTGGCTCTACAAAGCATTGACTTTAGGGGGTGAATAGTTATGCACATTGACTTTTTCTGTTATTTTGTCCTATTTGTTGTTTGCTTTATAATAACAAAAAAACATCTTCAAAGTTGTGGGCATGTTCTGTAAATTAAATGATGCAAATCCTCAAACAATCCCTGTTAATTCAAGGTTGTGCGGCAACAAAACACAAAAAAATGCCAAGGGGGGGGTGAATACTTTTGCTAGGCACTGTAATTTGTGTGGTGCAAACGCATCCCAAGGGGTCAGGAAGCTGAATGAAAAAGATTATATATTTGTTGATCTACACTAACACTGTGTAATAATATATAGCATTTACCTGACAGTCACATGGGTCTGTAGATCAGAATAATGATAAAGTGAGATAATTATCTCTTTATTATTATTATTATTATTATCATTATTTTTATCGCGCCAACATATTCCGTAGAGCTGTACAGGGGTTTAGTACATGGCAAAAAAACCAAACGTAACACCTTATAAAGAATAGAGGGTCCTGTTTTTGAGCTTATAATCAAATGTACATAGTGTTTGTTTCCAAGGCACGGACACACAATTAAAAACTCACAAACTTACAATCTAAGGGTTTCGGTGTGATACAAGAGGGTGACAAATACAAAATGGCAATGTGAATGCAATTTATTTAGTCAATTGGAGGGGTCTGTGTGCTGTACTGTAGATTGTGGGTGTAAGTTTTATTAAGCTGTGGATTTTGCAGTTGTAATTATAAAGGCTGAAGGTAATAAGATTTTTTAAACAGGTGTGTTTTTAGTAATTTTTTTAAGGTTTTGAGGCAGGAAGATAATCTAATGGAGCGAGGCAAGGAGTTCCAAATAGTAGGGGCAGCACGAGAAAAGTCTTGAAGACGGGAGTGAGAGGAGGTGATGAGAGAGGAGGAAAGAAGAAGGTCGTTAGCAGAACAAAGGGGGCGGTTGGGAGAGTATTTTGAAACAAGAGCAGAGATATAAGGGGGTGCATTGTTGTTGAAGGCTTTATATGTTAGGGTCATGATTTTAAATGTGATTCGGGGAGCTATGGGAAGGCAGTGGAGTGATTGACAGAGAGGAGCTGCAGACACTGATCGCTTGGTATTAAAGATGAGTCTAGCGGAGGCGTTCATTATGCATTGGAGGGGAGACAGACGAGAGATGGGGAGGCCAGCAAGGAGTGAATTGTAGTAGTTGAGTCGAGATATGATGAGAGAGTGTATTAGAATTTTAGCTGTGTCTTGGGTAAGATAATTACGAATTTTGGAGATGTTTTTTAGGTAATACTGGCAAGATTTTGTTATCGATTGGATGTGAGGAATAAAAGAGAGGGCGGGATCCAGTAAAACCCCAAGACAACGGGCCTGGGAGGTGGGAGTGATGATGGTGTTGTCAACAGTGAGAGTTATTTGATGAGTGGAAGCTGTAGTAGAGAGTGGAAAGATTAGGAGTTCAGTCTTAGACATGTTGAGTTTGAGTTGACGGGTAGACATCCAGGACGATATGCTAGAGAGGCTGTTGGAAACTTGAGCTAAAATAGAGGGGGGTAGATCAGGTGTAGAGAGGTAGATTTGAGTATCATCTGCATAGAGATGATACTGAAATCCAAAGGCTTTTACTTCCTAAAATAGAAGCTATTATAATAGTGCATAACACAGACATTGTGCCTTTATCTGCTCAAATAAACAGTAATTTAGGATTATGTAATCCAAATTCATTAAACGTCTAGTGTGATTGAAAAAACAAATGATTTAGCATAACACAGCTCTGTAATAGTCTGGGACAAAAAAAAAGGAGATGCAATTCTTATCACCTCTATGTACAGGTCAAAAGGTTTTATTGTTTGTGTTCATAGTAACGTACCTACTGTTCAACTATAAGCAGGGCTACCAATGCTGTATCAGTAGCAATACCTAATTTGTTAAGAATAAGTGCATATATTTAGTTATGATATGTTATCTCAGAATGATGCATTTCTTCAACAACATAATGAAGGGCAATCGTCCTCTCTCTATATGCATAATTTTAAGGATATGGTTTAGAGGTATATATGTGCAATTATATTAAACCTGTGTTTGTTATTATTTCATTAAGTCAAAATTTGTAGATGATAAAAAAAGGTCCTTCCATGTTAGCAAAACTGTCTATCTGGTGTTATAATGTTACAAAGTATAACATGCCTACTGTTTGGCTTCACATATCGGTGAGTCAATGGCATAAAAAGACCATGTGTACATTGGAACATATTTATATTTACATATTTACATAATAATTGAGGTTGGAAAAAATATTTTAGTCTATCAAGTTCATCCTTTTCAGTATCAATATATTTTTTAAAAAGAATGATGTATATAACACTGCCAAATCCTAATTGTCATTAGCTCATACATGTATCGTACTTGGGCTACTTATAAAGTTGATGTCTAGAGACACAAGTTAAATGGGGTTGTTTTTTCTCATCTACACTTATTCAGGGCGTTTAATATGATTACATTAAATCTTTCTTTGCAAATACGTATATTATACAATATTGAGCTAAAGTCTTATTTACAATATATTTTAAATAAAAAAGTATAAGTTATGCAAGCTTGTGTGCACTTACAGTATATAACATGCATGCAGATAAAGACAAATAACAAGATATTGGGTTAAATATTAATATGGACCTGATCATCAATGGGTACATCTAGGTGGCATTTAAAAGTAGGCAGGCATTACTAATTTGTACAGTGGTTTGACACTTTTATGTCTTTGTATGTATTGCTTGGTTTAACCAAAATAGAAAGTAGATTTTTTTTGTTGTGTACAGTTTAAAGACTGGTCCTTTACTCCCTCTTTAGTGTGAATGTATATATGTAGATCCCGCTCCACGCTGATGATAGCCAGTAAGCTTGAAACAGCTGTACGTGGATAGGATTCTCAGTTTGTGTATAATCCAAACTTGGCTTTGCATAAAGGCTGTGTAATACAGCGGGCATAAGCTTAAAGGAAGCCATGTTTAAAATGGTTTATGAATTGAGGAGTGAGGCATATTTGCCTGTCCCTGCTCAGCTTCACAGAATGCACTGTAATGACTGTTTTTCTCAGCATTCTGAGCTGAAAGCAGGTTTTTTAACTTGTTTTAGACATTCAAATGTGAACACAGATGTACTATATATATATATATATATATATATATATTGTGACAGGGCCGGCCTTTGGCTAACCGTTGCTTCTGTGATTTTCCCATAAACCACTGAGTCCCGATATACTTTTATCTACACAAACGGGTTTGCTTATTTTTAGGAACACCCTGACTAGCCCTGAGACCGCTTCTCGGTCTGCAGGTAAAACAAAATACCTTTTTCACACAGAGGGGTGGTCACTTTAAGTCCAGTTTCTCTCTGTCAGCTTTTTCAGCTGCAATGGATCCTCTGCAGGTCCTCTACTTTTAAAGCAAACAGTCTCTCAGGTAAGTATTGTTGCAGTCACACAGATTGATCCTCTTACAGGCAGCTTCCTGTGCTGCTCTGTAAATCCTGCCAGGTCCTGTTCAGGAGCTCTGTCTCTTTCTCCTCTAAGGTCACACTGAAACACTCAGTGCCTCTTCTTAAGCTGCTGGCTGTAGTCCCCAGGCAATCTAATTTACTTGCCAGTGTCTCTTTTCACTATAAACAGTCTTCCCTGCTGCCTTACTTTAGAGCTTATCTCAGCTCTAAGGATCCAGTCTTTCTGTCTCACATCACAACTTCTCACATAGACTGCAGCTTCACACAGACTCCTCACAACTTCTCACATACACCTGCAGCTCCAATTAGCCCAGCACCAGGGGATTAACTCCAAGTTACCTGGAGCAGATTTTCACCCTACTGTGTGATTTGCACCATCCACCGGGGGTCAGTACACCACAATATATATATATATATATATATATATATATATATATATATATATATATAAAAAGTCTACACACCCCTGTTAAAATGTCAGGTTTCTGTGCTGTAAAGAAATGAGACAGAGATAAATCATTTCAGAACTTTTCCCACCTTTAATGTGACCTATAAACTGTACAACTCAATTGAAAACCAAACTGAAATCTTTTAGGTGGAGGGAAGAAAAATAAAAAATAAAAATAATGTGGTTACATAAGTCTGCACACCCTCTTATAACTGGGGATGTAGCTGTGTTTAGAATTAAGCAATCACATTCCAAATCGTGTTAAATAGGAGTCAGCATACACCTGCCATAATGTAAAGTGCCTCTGATTAACCTCAAATAAAGTTCAGCTGCTCTAGTTGGTCTTTCCTGAAATGTTCTTAGTCGCATCCCACAGCAAAAGCCATGGTCCACAGAGAGCTTCCAAAGCATCAGAGGGATCTCATTGTTAAAAAGTATCAGTCAGGAGAAGGGTACAAAAGAATTTCCAAGGCATTAGATATACCATGGAACACAGTGAAGACAGTCATCATCAAGTGGAGAAAATATGGCACAACAGTGACATTACCAGGAACTGGAGCTTCCTCCAAAATTGATGAAAAGACAAGAAGAAAACTGGTCTGGGAGGCTACCAAGAGGCCTACAGCAACATTAAAGGAGCTGCAGGAATATCTGTCAAGTACTGGAAGTGTGGTACATGTGACAACAATCTCCCATATTCTTCATATGTCTGGGCTATGGGGTAGAGAAAGCCTTTTCTTACGAAGAAAAACATCCAAGCCAGGCTACATTTTGCAAACACACATCTGAAGTCTCCCAAAATCATGTGGGAAAAGGTGTTATGGTCTGAAGAAACCAAGGTTGAACTTTTTGGCCATAATTCCAAAAGATATGTTTGGCGCAAAAGCAACACTGCACATCACCAAAAGAACACCATACCCACAGTGAAGCATGGTGGTGGCAGCATCATGCTTTGGGGCTGTTTTTCTTCAGCTGGAACTGGGGCCTTAGTTAAGATCGAGGGAATTATGAATAGTTCCAAATACCAGTCAATTCTGGCACAAAACCTTCAGGCTTCTGCTAGAAAGCTGAACATGAAGAGGAACTTCATCTTTCAACATGACAACGACCCAAAGCATACATCCAAATCAACAAAGAAATGGCTTTACCAGAAGAAGATTAAAGTTTTGGAATGGCCCAGCCAGAGCCCAGACCTGAATCCGATTGAAAATCTGTGGGGTGATCTTAAGAGGGCTGTGCACAGGAGATGCCCTCACAATCTGACAGATTTGGAGTGTTTTTGCAAAGAAGAGTGGGCAAATCTTGCCAAGTCAAAATGTGCCATGCTGATAGACTCATACCCAAAAAGACTGAGTGCTCTAATAAAATCAAAAGGTGCTTCAACAAAGTATTAGTTTAAGGGTGTGCATACTTATGCAACCATATTAATTTATTTTTTTATTTTTTCTTCCCTCTACCTAAAATATTTCATTTTATTTTTCAATTGAGTTGTCCAGTTTATAGGTCCCATTAAAGGTGGAAAAAGTTCTGAAATTATTTATTTTTGTCGAATTTTTTTACAGCACATATATCTGACATTTTAACAGGGGTGTGCAGACTTTTTATATCCACTGTGTGTATATATATATATATATATATATATATATATATATAAGACAGCGATTTCCCAGTTTCTAGTCTTTTAATAACAACCACACCTACATTTATATCTGATTATTATCATCTGTACCTTTCTGCAAACCTCTGCTTTTATTCATATTTCTTGCCACTATGTAAAGGACTTTCCATAAAACATTTCCTGTCACATACATCTCTTGTTTCTAAATACACTCCTAGATTACTCCTTCATTCATGTGAAGACCTCCCCTCCCCTCATCAGCTCCTCCCATTCACAGGACAGTTCCATCGTGTGGCACAGTTGATCAGATATTCTCCACAGTTCCACCTTATAAATGCACCATTCAAGTCAATACATCAACTCATTCCAGCTGCATTTCTACTACTCAATACTTTTGCTGCCTAATAAGGTTGTATTTTACTTTTGACTGTATCAATCCATTTGCACTGACTGAAACATGGCAGTTGGCTCATCCACCACTGCTATAGTGGGCCCAACTATACAACTGCAGTCTCTTCAATCCTCCATAAAGTTACATAGAAGTTGAGGTTGGAAAAAAAGTAAATGATATGTAACCTGTTCTCTGGTACACACATGTAATGTGACTTTTTAATGAGGAAGACAAACAAGACTCCAATGCTGAATTTCCTCCTGGGCTTAAAAATGTTCTTTTGTTTCAGTAACCTACCCATTCTATATTAATTGCCCAAACTGTTTATGTTCTTTTTATCTAAAACACTATCCAATTCTTTTAAAAGTTCTCTATTCAATCTGCTGCCATCATAGCTTAATCCTTTCACCCCTATTTATGTTGTTAATCTTCTCTTAACTTTTTCTTGTCCTTTTCCAGAGGTGTCACGCAAACCGGCACGTCATATTCCAAGGATTTATATAATGGTAGAAATACTTATTTCCTTTGCATCAATGACACTTTCATACATTTTAATATTTAGCTATCATTTAAAGCTGGTGTCTGTCTTTGAGCACTGTTGCGTAGGTGCTCCTTTTCCATCTGCTTCCATTTAAATTATAAATAGCATGCTTATTTTTCCTTCCTAAAGGCATCATTTTGCATTTTCTATGCAATGTGTCCCCTTTCCTATCTTATTATTAATAATTTTTCTTTTTCCACTCTTTAGTTTATGAGCAAGGTTGTTGCCATATATATGCTAAGCAAAATAATAATTAACACTGTGTTGTAACATGTTACCCTCCATTACTGCAGCATCACAGTGTACATTAGCACTTTATAAAAATTGCTACTAACATCCACATATTGCTTGAAACCATCCTTACACAAAAGCTTTCACCTATAATTTAAATTTCAATTATTAAGTAGCTATTTTTTTGTATATACACCTATAAGAACTAAATTTATTTAAAACCATAATTATGGGCATATTCTTAAAAACCTGAATGAATCTAAATAAATCTGTGCAGACATACTTGCATAATAGACTCTTTTATAAAATAAACATAAGCAATCTGAAGGTAATTCTGAAAACTGACCGAACATCTAATTTACTAGTACCCTAACTTAAACAATTTGTATTACAGAAATTAAATTGCATTAGAAACTTCAGAATTGTCTTATATTTAGGTAGTAGAGTAAATAAGCATTTGTGTTTACATTTAGACAGCTAAAAATAAGTTGAAAAAGTTATTTCCTGCTCAGAATTCCAAAATATGGTGATTGCACTGAGCTCTGGGAAAATGGGCAGGCACATGAAAATTAGTCCACAATCCAATACCACTTAATATGTGGTTCCTTTTAACATATACCCGCTGTATATCAAAGCTTATATAAGTTAGGAAACTTACTCACAGTCACTATTTCAATCTTAAAATGGATCTCTTCAATTGTGCTATAGATTTTGTGGAAAGGTTATTAATTACAACATCTCTTAGCTTATGTTGGGCAAAAGAGCGATAGAAGAATAAAATATAGTTACTGTACTATATATGGTGGATGGCTTCTATCGCTCTTTTGCCCATCATATGCTAAATTATGTTGTACTTAAATTATGTTGTACTTCTCTCTACTCAAATGTATGTATCATTTTCTCATCCCTCTGTGGTTTGAGTGCTAATTCCAATCTTCCTAAACCATGAGCTCAATTACATAGATTTTGTAAAAACTCACAAAAGGCTAATACTTAGCTACAAATTCATACAAGCAACTTTGAGGAGTTATGTACAGTAGCTTCTGCAAAGAATCTTCTTTAAGATTTGCTGACTGCACCCAGGATTATTTCACTAAGCTCTCTAGCTCTTACTTGTTCATGCAACCTGCCTTATGTATAACTGTAGGAGACTCTCAGTCTGAAACTCAGTGGTCTCTATAGAAATGCTACAGAGCCATGTAATAGAGCTTCATGATGGTATAATTAATATCTTCACATGCAGCTCACTTGTATTCATTATTGCTATAAAATCTTTTCTTTGATCAGTTTCTCAACCTAGAATTAGAATTTGCAATTCTTTTTTTGTTTTCCGAAAATATTTTATTGTTATTTTCATACATAAAAAAACATAAACATACAAAAAAATCAGATAAAACAGACCATCAAACATATTACATTTAACATGCAAAGGTGTGAAGGTGGAACATAGAATTGTGCTCAGTAAATTGTTGGAAATTTAATATCTAAATACTGATCCCAAAACGACCATTTCAAAATGGTTCCATTTTTTCTTTTATCCAGATTGAAATTTAGATAGTCTAATCCCAATTTGTCTATTCCCTGCTAGGATATCATCTATTTCATTCCAACTGGGAAGGTTGTCTATTTTTCACTTTCGTTTTCATTTTCAGTGTTTTGCACCCGATTTTAGAGAATATAAGGAGTCTTATAAGCACTTATCATTACACATCAGCATGCTATTGGAGTAGTATCTGTTTGTTACCACTGAGGAAGCCTAGTAGCTAGGCGAAACACGTTTGGTACTTTTATTACATTTTTTACTTATTTTTATGCATTATTTATGCCTTTTTTTATTCATTATCATCATAGTATGATCATTTTTTTTTGCCTTTTGCATGTATAATTTATTTTCTATATGACAAAAAATATACCACATTGATAGTGTACACTGTATTTTGATCTGTCTGTCGATATTTCTCTTTTATACCAAGTAGGTGACTATGCATAGCACCACTTGTAGATATAATAAAGTGACACTATTTTTAGACATAGTTGCAAGACTGTGAGTGTCTGCTTTTCAATATACCCATATACTTATAATCACCATTGGACCAAAGGATCCAATAAATAACTCATCCATAATAAGGATATAGACTCCAGATAGTCCTAAGGGAGACACACCTGTATACTAACAGAGAAGAGAAGAGAGCAAAAGAAAATCTGTCGGTGAGGTCCGTAAGGAGGACCTGTGTTAAAGGCGAATTCCATACCTCATTAGATGAGGTCAACAAATGTGAGTTTACCCTTACTTTGACTTACTGTGTTAGAAATCACCATTTATGTTGCACTAGGAGGTGGTGTGCTTCTCTCCCTCCACCTTTTTTGGTTTTCCAGTCGTACATTTGCTTCGGGGCACACTACGTGAACAGTGTTCCAAGTTACATCTTAAAGACTATATTGGACTTTTACTGCTGTGACTCTGGACTGTCAAAAAGTACTCTCTAAAGGTACTGTTATTTGTCTGAACAGCGCTACCTACCTAGTATTGACCATAGTGTCATTTTATAACCAGAGTTTATCACTAATTGTTTTAGGTTAAGCCAGATGGATTTAGGAATCCTATTATTTTGTTTGAAATCTTCAAAAGATTTAAAATGACCACTTAAATGGTCTGCTAAATTTGAAGGTTCCAAGTACTCCATTTAATCTGTTGTTTTCGCTCATTTAACTCATACATTAAGTGAATCAGGGTCACCAGAGATGGAAAGGGTGCAAGCTTCCATTAATTATTAATTCTATACGATGATACTAAGCAATGTTTAATTACTTTTGGAATTTTTAAAAGCACCCGGTGAGGTTGTTTATTATACCAGATCGGATGTTCTAATTTTATCTTGGGTAAAAGTTTGATGCAATCTGAACAAACTTGGTCTCTTTGCCACTCTCATAAAATTTCATAAAATGGTGTAAATGTATTGCCTCAGAGTAACCATTTATGTTGGGGGAAGAAAGTCCCCCGTGCTTAAATTTCTTCTTAACTATTTCGCTGCTAACTCTAGCTCTCCGACCCTTATTAAGGTAATGGTCTATAATCTTTTGAAATGTTTGAATTATACCCTTTGAGCTGTATAAAGGAATACTTCTTAATATGTCTGTAATTTTGCGGAGGATGAACATTTTAATACTTGAAATACGACCTGACCATGAAAGATTCAGTCTTGAACACATTTTTAACCTTCTACAAATGGGTAGATACAACCTTTCTAGGTTGTCTTTCAACATTGTTGAAAGACTTATAGTAAAATCAATACCAAAATGAGTAAAGCAATTTTGTCTCCATCTAAAAGGAAATTATTTTTTTTACTTTTTTAATACTTTTGAACTCAGATTCATTCGCAATACTTCTGTCTTTGTAGTATTAATCTTATAATATGTAAAATAACTGTATTTATCAATAGTAGACATAAGATGTTTTAATGAGTTTATAGGGTCTAATAGCATAACTACAATATCCTCAGCAAACAGAATTTTCTTTGAAACTAAATTGCCACTTTCAATACCTTTTATATCTTGATTATCTCTTATCATATGTGCTAGTACTTCTATACAAAGATCAAGGATCAGAGGGGACAAGGGACAACCCTGTCTTGTGCCATTCTTAATTCGGAATATATCAGAGCTAAATCCAATTCCTGTTACATATGCTGATGCATTAGAGCAGGGGTGTCAAACTCAGTCCTGGAGGGCCACACCCAGGCCTGGATTTGAGGATTTCCTTTCTGTGTACAGGTGAGTCAGTCAGGATGACTGCAGAAGCAATAGTCTCACCTGCTTGTAGCAAGGATATCCACAAATCCAGGCCTGGGTGTGGCCCTCCATGACCGAGTTTGACACCCCTGCATTAGAGTAAAGAGCCATAATGGCTTTAGAACCAAACCTACTAAACCCCATCTCCTCCAGCGTCAGTTTAATAAATTCCCAGTTAATTCTATCAAATGCTTTTTCAGCGTCTAGCGCTACTGCCAGCAGTGGAGTTCTTTTATTTGTAGAATATGCAAGGATATTTATCAGTTTTCGTACATTATCCGATCCCTGTCTAGCTTTTATAAACCCAGTCTGATCCAGATCAATAAGATGTTAAAGTAAAGGGTTTACGCACTGAGCTAGAATTTTAGTGTATATCATTATGTCTATATTTAACAAGGAAATTGGGCAATAGTTTGTACAAATTAACTTGTCTTTACCTTCTTTCTGAATTGTTATAATTGCTGCTTCCAACATCTCTTTAGGTGCCGCATCTGTATTTTTAATCTCACTAAAAGTTTTTTTTTATGTGTTTCACTAAGGATTTTAGGAATAACTTGTAATAACTAGTTGGAAATCCGTCAGGACCCGGAGCTTTGTTATTCCTCAGGGACGTAACACAATTTTCTATTTCTTTATCAGGGATATCTGTTTCAACAATCTTTAGTTGATCGCTAGATATTTGCAGTAGTTTTAAACTTTTTAAAAGTTTAGCCTTTTTTCCCATTGAAAGTTTAGAAAATGTAGAATTATCTTCCCGATTGTACAATGAGCGATATTACTCAGCAAATATATCTCCTACCTCTTTGGGGTTATATTTAATCTTACCTTTAAAGTCTAACAATTTCACTATTCTTTTATTGTTATTTTTAAGGAGGTTAACTAGTAAACTGCTTGCTTTATTACCAAGATGGTAATGTTTTTGTTGAAACCCCTCATGTATGCTTTCTGTGTATACAACAATACTATGTTTGAGTTGACAGAGTTTTCATTATCTAAAAAAAAATAATTTTCAATTCATTCTGGATTTCAATTCTATCTTTAGGCGAGTGGAATAAACTGGAATCGTTTTTTTTCGTGTCCTTCAACAGCAAGTTTGATATGTCCGTGGTCTGACCAGACGATAGGACGATTTCTATCTTAATCATTTTTTCAAGGGTATCTTGATCTACTAGAAAGTAGTCTATCCTAGTGTAGACTCTATGATGACATGAATAAAAGGTGTAATCAGACTCCTCTGAATGGGCTACCCTCCAAGCATCGAAGAGATTATATTTGATCAAGATCTCATTAAATATCTTAGCTCTTCTCACAGACTCTAAATCTGGAAGAGGTTTCTCCCTGGATTTTCTATCAAGTTTTGTGTCCAGATATATATTTAAGTTGCCACAGTTAACTAAATGAAATTTTATATTTTAGACAGAAAGCGGTTTTGATTTGCATTTGGTGCATATATATTAACAATAGTGTAATATTGTCTATTTATTTAACCTATCCAAAAAAATAGACCAGCCCTCTGAATCTATTTCAACATGTTCACTTGTTATATCATTTTTCTTATTAAAATTATAGACACACCTCTAGACTTTTTCTTGAAGCTAGAATGAATACGAAGATCAAAGATTCCGTTTTCTATGTTTTTCTTTCAGCCAATGGGTTTCTAGAATGCAGACGATGTCTGCATCCTCTTTCTGAAAAAAAAATGCATGGCTGAGTGTCTTTTGCATGGAGAGTTTAAACCTTTAACATTTTGGGATATTATATTCAAGGGGGCACACATTTAAATTGGATATAGACTCTCCTCGCAAATTTTTTATTTTTTTTTGTAACCCCATAATTACCCTGAGATTACTCCTTGAAACAGAAGCTATCCTTGTTTAAAAGCATGGTTTTACTACTAATCCTCCAATATCATATGCATATTAATTTACATAGGAACCACCCTTCCTATGGCTGAGCAAAATCATCTCCTCACCTTTTACAAAAAATGACAATACAACAAAATACACAATAAAAACATATACATATATACACAAACAGGTCATCTCCAGACAGTATGAGTAGATATATACTGTCATAATAGATGTAAAAGACTAGTCTAAATGGGAGAAACTATGACTAGTCGTTATGGAGAGGACTCCGACCTCTTATCAACCTTAAAACAGTTTCCCATTTAGATAATTTGCTATCTAGAAGGCAATGATTATTAATATTTCCAAATAACTTCAACTCACATCCAAGTAGAAAATTGGAGGAGGGGAATACACATGAGAGAGTTATAAAGGGTAGCAAATGATTTTTCATTTATAACCTATTATTCCTACAAAAGTATTTCCTTAAATGGAGAGATAAAGCTGTATCTCTAACTGCTATTACACCCAAAAAAATAATAATGCAAGTCTACTAATATATGTAAATATATCCAAATTAAATATGTTCTAAATTGTCCTCTAATAAAATATATCAATTATAAATAAAAACTATATATATATATATATATATATATATATATATATATATATATATATTTGCACTCATATTGCATATTGTCCCTTTCTTTTATTGTGATCCTTAAAAAATAAGTGCTGTATGAATAATTATTGTGTCTATTAAAGTGCATGTAAATATTTTTAGATCTAACTACTTTAAATCATCTATTTGTGGAACACTCACATTTGTACGTGACTTAAGAGTCTATATAAATAACTACGTTTATCTAATCATCTTTCGATATAAAAAAACAAAAACATAACTAAGACAGTGTGCATATATTATGTGTTCATGTGCAAAAGCACCGTAAAAGTGGTCAAGTTTTTAAGCTTTAAGTATATAAATCCCTATTTCAGAAACATTTATATTAACTAAAAAGAGGCAAAGAATTCAGCGTACATCCTCAGAAACCCTACTTTACATAAGTGTTATCTAAAGTGCGCTTTCACTCACTATCCCTCTATCGCATATATAATGTTTTCATGTGTACAAGCAACGTACACGTGGTCAAGTTTCTACGTTTTGCGTGTGTATATCCCTATTCCAGAGACATTGCCATGACTAAGAATAATCCAATTTTATGTGAAATCCCCCAAAACTCTTCTTTTCTTAAAAGTTATCAAAAGTTCATTCTCACTCACTATCCCTCTATTATTTTATCTGCTGACTCCTCTATCCCATATATACTCTGCCTCTCTTGTTCTCCTTCTATGACTTTCGCCATTCAGGGGTAGTTTACTTCTCCAGAAAGAATTTGCCACAAAAACCTAACAGGACTCCCCAGCTTTCAAGGATCTTTATACCATCACGGACTGAATTGAAAACTTGAAACATTTTCTGGTCATCTTTTATGATAATTATTTTGACTGGATATCCCCATTTATATTGGATCTTTTCCATGAGCGTTCTAGTAATATTTATAAATTCCATTTTTTTATGTAACGTTTCCCTAGATAGATCTTGATATATTTCCAAATTTTCATATTGCGTGTTAATTTTTTTTTAGCTCTCTGCTAGCTTTTAATAACAGGTCTTTAAAAGAGAAGTAATGCAGTCTGACTATCACATCCCAAGAGTTTACTCCAGCAATATTTTGGGGGAGTGGAATTCTGTGGATTCTATCTATTTTACTCTCACTTTGGTTCTCTTGACTCACCAAAGAGTCCAAAAATGTGATTACATAATCAGACATTTCGCTAGGGGATATCTTTTTAGGAATTCCACACAATCTTAAATTATTTCTTCTGGAATGATCTTCAAATTTGCAGACTCTATATTTGAGCATTTTTATTTCTTCCTCTAAGTAATTTACCTGGGATGCTATTTTTTGATTATCAGAGCAAATTGTCTCATGTCTCTCCTCCAAATGATCTATTCTTGCTAATAGGCAGTTAACTGCTTCAGTATTATTTGTGACTTCTAAAAGAATATCATTTCTCAAGTGGTTGTCAAAGTCACTTAATAATTTCTTCATAGACACTAAAGTTAAAGTGTCTTGCTCTTCATCTTGAAATTTCCCAGGCAAATCCTTTGTTTCACTAGTTTTCCCACCATCATTTACTATAGAAGTCTCAGGTGATGTATTAGAGAGAGTTTGTGAGGCGTTTAATCTTTCATTCATTTTACTATCTCTGGGGGAGAAGAAATCTTCCGTCCCTTTAACAGGAGTTGTTTCTCTTTCTCTTTGTTTTTCCCCTAAGAGAGTTTTGATCTTTATTTCTCATTTTTGCTTATAAGCCCTTTTCACACAAGAAATCAACGTAAATAAACACGGGTTTCCTGTATTTAAAGGGAACAAACAATTAATTCTGTCTATAGTGTTAAAAGGACTTCTGGTTTAAAAATTTGCTCCCAGCGTACACTGATGGCAAAATATTTGTATTTTATCGTTAATTGGAATCTATATTTGTACAAAAAATATCCAGCCAATTATAAATTTGCAGTGGTTAAAAATAAAACCTATTAAAAAGTATTGCTATTAATAACACATATACAGCCTTATTAAATTGCAATTCGGTAAATTTTGAAAGGGCTCTATATAAGCACATAGCATATTTTTTTTACAATAGTTATTAGTTAGAGAACTTCTATTCAAAAGCAAGGTCTTCACTAACTAAAAACTTCTGTAAATAAAATATGCTCTGTGCTTATACAGAGTCCTTTTAAAATTTACCCAAACGCAATTGAATAAGACTGATAGTTCCTACCATATCTGATCAAAAGTTATTAGCAGTACCAGAAACTAAGTTTAGAGTATTATTATAGGTTAAATATAAGTAATACATTTATAATCTATATATGCATAGGATTCCTTATTACAGGGATCTTCTGCGTTGTATCATGCTTCACCACCAGACTGTGGAATTATATGTTATATTAAATAAACAAAATTGGTCCAACTCTGGGTGTAGACTTTGATATACTTCACACGGCCAGAAGATCTCTTAGATATACATTATTCTATCCCCTTATACATTCCAGCTGTAAAATCCAATTCCACCCAGGGTGTACAGACACAGAGTAATTCACGTATGCAGTATGATAGTTTCCTTAATCTGTAAAGTAAGTTTTCCAGACTCGTGCAGGGGCGAAAAAGTTTGTCACTATCACTGTAAAGAGCTTTAAAGGCCTTCTAATGTTTGGAATTGTTTCCAGAGGTATACTGATGACAAAATAATATACAGATGTAGATAACCAATGTTAGATGGGATCTGTAATTTTAAACTATAAATATCTAACCCTTCATAGCATATAAATATCTCATATGAAAATGATGTAGCCTTTGTATATATTATTATTGAATCACCAGGTTGAAAACTATCCTTTATGTCTTTTAAGTCCAATTCTTTCTTTTCCCTCTGTTTTATTTTTCTTTCATTATTCCTTGAGAGGCCTTATAAGATCTCGCCCTCACTTGTCTCCTCAATGGAGAAGTTCCTTTCCCCTCAGCTCCAAGTGAACCTTCAATATATTGGGCAGAGCTATTGGACAAAATGTTTCCTATAAGGAACGAACAGTTCAAATCCAGTACTTTATACTTCTAACAGGTTTGTAAGCATATCAATCGCCCACTCTTAAACAGAGTATTCTGGGTTGAAATCTGTTACAATTTTCTTAGGTAGGAATGCAGTCAAAGTCAAAAACATACTCACCAGTTGGTGCATGACCGATGTGCTCCTGATCCTCAAGGCTCTATACTCTAAGAATTTGCATTTCAAAGCGCAGATCATAATTATTTCTTACATTTTCCCTTGGTACTTCAACTTCTTGTTTGGCCAAATAAACTTCTTCATTCATTATAAATTTACACAAATGACACCCCACGCATGTAAATAGTTGAAATGGATTTTTCATTAACAAAAAAATAAAGGGCCCTCTGTAATGTCTCCGCTTTCTGAACTTTTAACTAGTAAAGAACTGTAACAACTTTTTAAATGTATTGGTTGATTAGTGTGAGAATCCAGATGTTGAAGTTAACTGGTTTTCTCACCATTTGTAAGTTGGAGCTACTGCTATCATTTTCAGACTTGAACAGCCTTGAGCTAACTTCCACGCAGCTGCCTACTTACTGCACACATTTACTGTCATATGCAGTGGAAATGCCCAATGTAGCATAAAGTATACACCCCCTATCCACCCCTTTACACATAGTTACAAAGTATTTGAGGTTGAAAAGATACTTATAGTCCATCAAGTTCAACCTTTTTATATCTCCTCTGATCTGCAATATGCAGATTAGTTGTTAATTGATCCAGAGGTAGGCAAACAGAAAAAGAAAAAGGTTGAAACATTGCCAATTGTCTCAAAAGGGAAATACAATTAATTTCTTCCTGACCCCAGAAACTGGCGATCGGATTCCTCCCTGGATCAATGCTCTATCTCTAATTAACCAGGATAAACCTGAATGCCCTTTTTATTTAAAAGTATATCCAGTCCATTTTTAAAGTTATCTATCAAATCTGCTGTCATCACCTCTTTTGGTAGAGAATTCCACAGATTAACCACCCTTACTGGGAAAAAAAAACCTTTTCTTTTTTTTAAGGTGGAATCTTTTTACTTCTAACCTCAAAGGATGAAAGGATGTCCGCTTGTCAGTTGAAAACTTCTTGGCACAAAAAACTCCCTTGACAAATCTTTATACTGACCCTGGATGTATTTATATAGGGTAATCATATCTCCTCTGTCACAACCTACAATGATGATGGAGTATAGAGAATCCTAGTCCTCTTATCTCCTGTAGGTTTTAGACCTAAGATTTGGGTGACTCAGACCAATGGACAGTCTTTGTAGATGCAAGAGCATAAGTCCCAGCTTTTGGTAGTGTGCCTGGGAAACCTGGAAGGGAGTCAGAAACGATCTCCTCTACCAGCATATGCCCCTGGGTCAAAAATACACCTGCACACAGTCTTGATGAAAATTATGAACCATGTTTTATTTTAGAACAGCATATTTAACCACATCACACAAGAATGGGGAAGTGGCTACCGTTAGCCAGCCCCAAATGACCTCTGGCCAATCATGAAGGGGAACTGTGTGTGAACCAATAGTCCCCTCCCAGGTCCGCCCACTAGGCGAGGCCAACTAATTAATTTGGGCTCTGAATCTCCAGGGCAAAGCATGCCTTTGCTCTCATGTGCCCATGCTATGAAAGCTGAGAAGCCTCAGGCCATCCCATTGTTTCTGGGTGCCTGCCTGTCTGCTCTCCAGCTGTGAGCTCCCCATTGTTAGTTCTCTGCTGGACACTTAGCTAATGGGATTAACAGGCCTTTGGGAACAAAGGAGGCTTGGCTGTATTCAACAATATAATAACATACTAATATAATAACATACATTCATATTTACAAATATAACACCCAATGTTCCACCCACATACAACCAATATATCCCATTAGAGCCCTCACAGGATACCCATTACAATGAGCCTAAACATGGAAGGGATGGGAATATGCTAAGGGGTAATCTTATAATACATTATCCCCTAGAACACAAAATAACAATATAACCTTATCACAGTATAAAACGGGGTTTGAGAGCCCCAAACCCCCAGGTATCGTCTCTTGTGTCAACAGTCTGTGACAGACATCTGTCCAAGTCCCAGATGACTGCCAAGTGAGCCATGACATCCTCTTATACACCTTTTTTCTAGAGAAAATAAGTTTAATTTGGTTAGTCTTTCTTCATAACTTAGCCCTCCATCTCCCTTATTAGTTTTGTTGCCCTTCTCTATACCTTTTCCAACTCTAAAATGTCCTTTTTATGAAGTGGTGCCCAAAATTGTACTCCATATTCCAAAGGAGGGTGCACTAGGGAGTTGTATAGTGACAGAATTATATTTGCTTCCCTTGCTTCTTAATTCATGCTTCCCTTCTTAATACATGCTAATATTTTACTAGCAGCTGCTGCTTGGCATTGAGTACTGCTACCTAGGTGGTTGTTCACAAGCACTCCCAAATCCCTTTTAATATCTGATACCCCTAGATTTGCTCCATGAAGATTATAAATTGCATGGCTATTTTTCCTTCCCAGATGAACAACTTCACATTTATTCGTATTAAATCTCATCTGCCATTTAGATGCCCATTCCTCTAATTTATGTAAATCCATTTGGAGGGAAAGTACATCATTATCTGATTTAATTACCTTGCAAAACTTTGTGTCATCAGCAAAAATGGAGACAATACTTTCCATTCCTACTTCTAAGTCATTAATAAATATGTTAAAAAGGAGATGACCTAATACCGACTCCTGATGAACCCCACTTATCACATTAGTCCAATCGGAGTATGTTCTATTTACTACAACCCTTTGCTTCCTGTCTTTTAGACAGCTCCCGATCCATGAGCAGATATTTACTGCAATTCCTGTATCCCTTAGTTTGCACAGTAGTCTTCCATGTGGCACTGTATCAAACGCCTTTGCAAAATCCAAAAAGACTACATCCACTGAGTTGCCTTGATCCAAGTTCCTACTAACCTCTTCATAGAATCTAATTAGATTTGTTTGACATGACCTATCCCTCATAAACCCATGTTGACTCCTATTTATAATCCTGTTCAAATAGACATATTTATGTTGCATATTATCCCTTATTAACCCTTCTAAAAGCTTTCCCACTACAGAGGTGAGGCTCACTGGTCTATAATTCCCCATATTTGCTCTTGCTCCTTTCTTAAATATAGGTATCACCTCTGCTTTTCGCTAGTCATCTGGTAGCGACCCTGTGTTGAGTGAATCTTAAAAAATTAGATATAATGCTTTTGCTATTACAGAGCCCAGTTCCCTCAGTACCCTTGGATGTATTCCATCAGGACCTGGGGTTTTATTAATATTCATTTTTTCAACCTCTTTTGGATTTCTTCCTGCGTTAACCAATTAATTCATCTGCCTTTTCCTGGTCACTAATTATCAGACTGCATGTTTCCAATTGTAATGCTCCTATAGCTTCCTTCCTGGCCTTCTTCCCATTAAGATATTAAAAAAATATTTTAGGGTTATTCTTACTCTCCTTTGCAATTAACTTTTCATTTTCTATTTTAGCCAGTTTTTGCAAGCCTTGTTGATTTCCTTGTATTCCTGTAAAGCAGTCTCTGTCCCCTCTTGTTTGTATAATTTAAATGCCTGATTTTTTACTTCGGATCTTGATCTTTAAATCATTGTTAAGCCACATTGGATGTTATTTACTTCTTTTACTTTTATTCTCATATGGTATATGGTCATAAGTATGTATATTTAGTAAGGATTTACTGTAAATGTTGTCCATCTCGGTCAGTGCATCGCTTACATGTTATAGGAGTCAGACATGTGCATCTCTGGGTGGACTGGATCTCTGGGTAGAATTTCCTCCCAACAGGTGAAGATTTTTCGATAGCTCCTCTTTTATTGTAAATTTCTTATTTTTATTATTTTGTTTACAATTTGTTTACTTTTCTCTTGTTTTTTAAAATGTATTTTCAATAATTCACTGATCGATATTAAAACCAGAGTCTGCTATATAATAAGTTGGCATATAGTCATATATAACATATATAGATTAGACATATAATATTTATATATATATATATATATATATATATATATATATATATATATATATATATATTTATTTATTTATAGTTGAATAATCAGAGTATTGCCGTGAATAGTGATACCTTTTTTATTGGACAAACGTATTCATAATATAGCAACAAGCTATTATGCTAGATAATGCCTCTCTTTATCAAGTCAAAAAGCGATACTGATACAAATATGAACCAAAACAGAAAACAGAAAGAGATGAAAAAAAAAATGGAAAAACAAGAAAAACAAAATTCATTAGCCAGAGTTAAGTGAGAAATAGACCAGCATCTTGAATAATGTCCTGATAGGTCAGTATGAAAGTCTAAAGATCAGGTTGTTCTGTAAGAACAGAGCAGAGAAAAATAAAGAGCAATACATTTCAGCATAGCATGTATCTTACAGAAACAGCAGTAGAAGGGGGGGGGGGGGGGGGTATGTGGAATGTGTGAGCTATAAGACATTAAGATAGTGGGCCAGAAAGCCTAAGTCGACGTAAATGCCCATATCCTTTGTATTAAAAAATGTAATCATTTTTAATTCAAAAGTTTTCTGCCGTTGGATAGTTCTGAAATTCCCTCTGAGTACTTTTATTTTGAGGTTCTGGATGGAGTGATTCTCCTGGGTGAAATGGTGTCCAACTGGAGTACAAAAATTGTCTTCATGGTGCTTTTTGATGGAGCTCCGGTGGAGGTTCATTCTCATGTGTAGTTTCTGGCTGGTTTCCCCAATGTAGCACCCCCTTTCACATACAGTACATTATATCTGTTGTATTTTTTTTCTGATAGGCATTTTTGCTGTTATTGTTTGGTCGTCGCTGATCTGCTTTTTGCGCTTATTGCAAGGCTTTGTATGCTATGAGCAGCGTTGTCGCTCGTTGTGATGCGCGCGGTGAATGGCTTTTGTGTTTACTGCGAGAGAGTTTTTTTTTTGTTTTGTGTATTTTTGTATGCTAATTAAATAATTAATAAATTAATAAATGAAATACTTTACCTATTTGTAAGTAAAATATGCAAGAAGCATTGTGCTGAAGAGCTGACAATCTGTTTTGATGTTCCTGTAGTATACAATGTTGGTGTGCACTATTGTGGAGCTGAGGTGTAAGTGTCAGCAATGTGTGCAGTGTGTAGTGTAAATAGGCTGCGTGTGCGAGGGAAAGCCGTTAGGGTAGCTGTGTACTTCCGCATTATGTAAGTTAGTGTTGTAAAATGTCGGCGAATGTGTATGTGGTACGCTGCTGTGGATGATTTTGCGTCCTTGCTAAAAGTGTATCTTGTACCTCGTACAGCTTTTTGGAAAAGCCGTATGTGCTTGGTGGTGTTTTGCGTCTTTAGGGTCCTGTAGCCTCGTTTTTGTTTTTTTGGGTGGCCATTTTTTCTTTCGCTTAGGGGATTTTCGTGTGTCTAAACCCGGAAATTTGGACTTAAATTAAGGTGCCCCCTCCTTGCTGTGGGTAAGCTTTTTATGTCTTTTTTGTGTGTATTTATTGTGTTTTTAATGTTTTCAGGTGCGCACAGTTCGGCAGTTAAGGTTATATTTTTACGAGGTCGTAATTATTTTTTTTCTAAGTCCTGCGGTCCGTATTTTTTTGTGTAAGTCCGTATTTAGTGACTGCATGTTAAATCTATTTTGTCAAAGTGCCGCTTGTGTGGGTGTTTGTAACCGCGTGTGAGGCGGCGTAGAGCCTCCACCTCCACAAATACGGCCCCTCGCTTTGCTTCGCAAGGGTCCGCAATTGCGGCCTTCAATGAGCCTTCAGCTCATTGCAGCTGAAGTTGGAGCCTCCACCTTCCGCAAATGCGGCCCCTTGCTGCGTGTGACGACGATTCGTAGTTTGACAACTATTATATGTGATATATATGGCATATATATACTGTATATATATATATTTATTTATGTCATATATATATATATACTAGCGACTTGCCCATCAAAAAATGACGGTGAATAAAAGAAAGTGTTGAAATGCTGTTTGTCACACAATGTGAGTGTACTGTGTGCCTCAAGTAACTAAATTCCTCAAAAAGCAGAAATCTACATTACATAAAATAAGAAAAACTAAAATCACCAAAAATAAAAAATGCACATTAAGTCACAAAAAAAGGAACATTACAGAAAATAAAAAAATACATTACAACCCCCCCTCACTACAATTTTTTTTTTTAATTACACACCTGAAAATGAAATACATATAATACATACATATAATACAATACAACACAATTCAATAAAATAGAATACAATATAATACCATTAAATAAAATACAATACAATACAATTAGATAAAATACAATACAATTCAATTAAATACAATACAATTCAATACAATACAATACACCCCTATCTAATATACATGCCACTATGTAATATACATGCCACTATCTATTTTACATGCCACTATCTAATATACATGCCACTATATAATGTAATATACATCCCACTATCTAATATACAATACTATCTAATAATACATCCCCCTATCTATCTAATATACAATACATGCTATCTATATACCCTAATTGTAAGCTACAATAAAATAATCAAGACCACTTACCTTTGAGATGTTTCTTCAGATCAGCAACCTACGGTAAAAAAGATTTAAAAAATTAATACAACACGTTTACATGAAATACCTAAACATTCTGAACATTCTAAACATTCTAAATATTCTAAATATTCTAAATATTATACTCACCTTTCCAGCATGTCACGTCCCAGCATGTCACGACCTCCATGTTCCGTCCTCCATGTTCCGTCGTCCATCTTTGCATCTTGTCCGGCGGTACTCCTGTAAAAAAAAACATTACATTAGTAAACATAAAGCAAAGTTAAATAAACACAATCTACATTATACTTACCTTTCCGCGATGTCTCCGGCCTCCTCGTCTTCTACGGAAGCATCCGCGCCTTTAAAAAAAAAAGAAAAAGCGACACACATCCGCCCTGGCGGATGTCTCCGACGCTAATGACCTTCCTATGGAGTGTTCCAGAATAAAATTGGCAATGGCGGCTTCTGATTGGCTGAAAAGGCTGTCTATCAAATTCAGAGAAGACCCCATTTGTGAACCAATGAAAAAAGTATACACCCCAAAATACAACGCTGATTGGATAACACACCTGTCAATCTTTATTTGAATCAATCCTAAGGCTTTATTGCCATCAGCCAATCACAATGGAATGTACCCCTACATACTGATTGGTGAAGACATCTGCGCCTTCCCATTGGCTGTAATATTGATTGATATTAACAGTAGCCAATGAGAATGCGCAAATCCTTCACCAATCAGTACGTGAGGGTGTATTCCATTGTGATTGGCTATTGTCAGTGCAACCAATCAAAATGCGCAGAGGCTCCAACCAATCACCCTGTGCGGGTGTATTCCATTGTTATTGGCTGAAGGCATCTGCGCCTTGTAATTGGTTTAAATAAAGATTGACAGGTGCATTATCCAATCAGAGTGGGATTTTAGGGTGTATCCCTTTATGATTGACTCACACATTGGTGCCTCCTGATTGGGTGAATTTGATAGACAGCGTTTTCAACCAATCAGAAGGCGCCATTACTTATTCTCTTCCGGAAAAGTCTCCTGGAGCCTTATTAGCGTCGGGGATGTCCGGGAGTGCGGATGTAAGTATATATATATATATTTTTTTCTACAGGGCGTGGCAGAAGAGGATCCGGAGGAGGCCAGAGACATTGCGGGGAGGTAAGTATAATGTAGATTATGTTTATTTTATTTTGATGTATGTCTATTAATGTTGTGTTTTTTTTAACAGGTGCCGCGCCGGAGAAGGATTAAAAGAATACCGGACGGGACATGCCGGAAAGGTGAATAGAATATTTAGAATGGATAGAATGTATAGAATGTATAGAATGTTTATTTTATAACTGTAAACGTGTTGCACTAATATTTTTTTTTTTTTTTTTTTTTCGTAGGTGGCTGATCCCAATGGACATCTGCAAAGGTAAGTGGTCTTATTTTTTTTATTTTAGCTTAGACTTAGATTAGTTAATATATAGATAGCATTTATTGTATGTTAGCTAGGGGTATGCGTTTTATATAGATTGCATAGGATGTATTGTATATTAAATTGTGTTATTTATTTAGATAGATTGGGAATGTATTATTATATAGATAGGATGTATATTAGATTATGCTATTTATTTAGATAGATTGGGGATGTATTATTATTTAGATAGCATGTATATTAGATTATGCTATTTATTTAGATAGATTAGTGACGTATTATTATATAGATAGGATGTATATTAGATTATGGTATTTATTTAGATAGATTGTGTGATGTATATTAGATAGTGGTGTATTGTATTGTAATTGTATGTAATTGTATTGTAATTGTATGTATTTGTATTGTATGTATTTGTATTATATGTATTTGTATTATATGTATTTCCTTTTCAGGTGTGTATTTTTTTTTTCTGTAGTGAGGGGGGGTGTTTTTTTTTTTTCTGTATTGTTCCTTTTTTTATTTTTTGTGACAGGTTTTTTTATTTTGTGTAATGTAGTTTATTTATTTTTTGTGAGTTAGGTTTTTTATTTCATGTAATGTATTTTTTTGTGTGTGACTTTAGGCTTTTTTATTTTCTGTAATTAGAGTGGTGGAGGTTAATATGGGGTAGGTAGTGTAGATGTTAATAGGTTAGTGTAGAGGGTGTTTAGTTGATATTTAATGTTTTATTGGGAGTGGTATAGTGCAGTATAGATCAGTATAGTGTTTATACTTAGTGTCATGATGGTCCTTGAGGACCATCATGGCACTTATGTGGTTAATGTAGTGTTAAAACAGGCCCATAATGGTGTTAAAATACCCTTATGGGACTGATGGTGTTAAATAGAGGCTTATGGGGGTCTGTATTGACCCCCATGAGTGACAGGGTTAATGAAGGGCTTATAGGGGTCTGTATTGACCCCCATGAGTGACAGGCTTAATGAAGGGCTTATGGGGGTCTCTATTGACCCCCATGAGTGACAGGGTAAATGATGGGTTTATGGGGGTCTGTATTGACCCCCATGATTCACAGGGTGACAGTGTATATATTTTTTCTTTTACAACGGGTCCTTTAAGGACCTGTTACGCGGGAATTTAGAATTTTGATTGCAGCGGGGTTCCCTGATCGCGTGCAATCGGGACCCCCACTGCGATGGTTAATGTGGGGTTAATGCAGGGCTACGAGCTTATCTCGGATCTCCTGTGGTTAATGCGGGTTTCCGAGCTTATCTCGTATCCCTTCTTGGCTAATTTGTACGTGGCTGGGCTGTGAGCCTCGTTTTTGTTTTTTTAGGCGGCCATTTTTTCTCTTGCTTATCGGATTTTCATGTGTCTGAGCTCGGGAAATTGGACTTATATGGAGGTGTAACTTCACTTTCAGAGGTCCTGGGTGCCCCCCCTTGCTATGGGTAAGCTTTTTATGTAGTTTGTGTTAGTATTTGGTGTGTTTTCACTGTTTTTAGTTGCGCACGGGTCGGCCGTTATAGTCGGATTCTTAGTGCGTGTGGGTGTTTGTTACGTCAAGGTTGGTTCCGAGGTGTGACATGTTTAACTCTATGTTATAGATGTTGATGATAGGATTCATGGTAACACAATAATTGTAGGTGTCATGGGATCCATAAGCCCTTCATAGTTATACATTAGATTACCATGGGGGACCATAGTTTGAGAATATTATTTTGTATCATTAACTTTTTTAAGCTTGGCACATTGTAGTTCATTTAATTGAGTCAATGTTATTTTTTTTTTTGCTACTCTTAGATTTTACTCTCTTGATATGATATTAATTGAGGGAGGGAGGCTTTGTAACAATTGTTGATTTACAAAAAAGAATTATGTTTCTGTTACAAAGACAGGAATATAATTTTGTATAACTGGCAGGTGTAATGCTCGATACATTATATTTAACTTAATTTACTAAATGTTTCTGCTGTTTAAAAGTTTTACTGCAACTATTAAAACATTTACTATGATTATGATAGGATGGTTTACAGGCTATGATTATTAATAAAGCTCCCCAGTGTTGGGGTTTTGCTAATATTTATTTTAATGTGTTCTGTTTTTATTTGATGGGTATCAAATTGTATTAAATTTGTTGTAAAAAAAAAAAGCTACGTTTTACAATCATTTTAGTCAGCAATTAGACTTTCTTGTATGGGAGGGATGCTATTAGACATCTTAATATGCATACACTTAATTGCTAATTTTGTAACCCTCCATGGGTGGCAATTTGTGTTTGACTATATTTATAGGTTAAATTTAGTTGGGTATTATTATTTACTAGTAAATTGCCCGTCAAAAATGACGGGAATAAAATTGTAAACCTGGCAAAGCGGTTTGCCACACAATGTGAGAATTTTGCCCCTCTGAGCACCTTTGGCTCTCATCGCAAGTCTCTCCCCCTGTGTGCTTCAAATTTCCTGCTTTGCAATGATCACCTTTGGTACTCATCGCAAGCCCCAAGAATGAGCACCTGGGTTAAGTGTTAATGCCTTGGGTTAAGTGTTACTGGCTTGCGTTAAGTGTTACTTCCTTCAGGCTGTTTTTTACTGCCTTCAGTCGTTTCCATCCTGTTACTTTTTTTCAGCCAGCATTTTTTTTCTCGCTTAGGCAATTTTCAATTGTGAAAAAACAGCAAATATGCCTCAAATTAGCTTGCAACGTCCCTCACATGCTCCCTGGCTCTCCCTTGTGCTGTGTGTGAGTGTGTAAGTAAATTTGAGGCATAATTGTTGTTTTTTGGTGGTCTTTGCAGTTGCGTGGTTCGGGCATTTTACATGCATTTGGTCCTAATTGCTGCCTAACTCCCGTAGGCCTCGGCGCTCATTGCAGCCTGCAGCCTAAGTTCCGCAGGCCTTATTGCAGCCAAAGTCCCACAGCCTAAGACCCGTGGGCCTCACGATGAGCGCCGCCTTTGGCACTCATTGCAGCCTAAGTCCCGCGGGCCTCACGATGAGAGGCCCGCAACGGCTCTCTTCGCGAGGCCCACAATATTTAACATTGTGTGACTAACACCGCAAACGGCACCTGCAGCCTTAGTCCATAATTATATACAGTATATGATTAACTTTTAATTTGTAACGTGCCAACATATTCCGTAGTGCTGTACAAGGGAAGAGAACAGGAAGAAATCCAATATTAGCAACTGAAGAAAATGAAGGGCCCTGTTCTGAGCTTAGAATCTTTGTAGAAAGTGCTTTTTCCCAATGCACCCTACACGACTGGAAACTCGCTATTTACAATCTAAATCTACAATCATAAATCTGAACACAGTCCGATTGAATGTATAAGCGACAAATAAAAATCGTTTGCATTTAATATTATTGTATTTGAAAGCATAAGGTCTTTAGTAAAATTTATTGACCATAATTTACTAAGCTTTGTGGTGCAGTTTTCTTTAAGAAATTTGCCATCACTCTCTCAGAGTGGCAGTTGGTATCTCTGAACTTAGTGGACTTTGGCCATTGGAGAATATATGTGAATTTAAATTGAGTTAAAATATAAAATATCTTCTATTCTTTTTATATATATATATATATATATATATATATATATATATATATATATATATATATATATATATATATATATATATATATAAAATCAAGCTGGGATAAACTTAAACTTTGATAAATGAGCCCAACAGACAAAATAGAAAATGGCAATATTTATTTTTATTTTGGTTAATCCCCCCTTATCGCTTATATAGCACAACAAACAGTAAAAGTGTGCCTGTTTCTAAACATACAAATCTATACATTCAGTAGATTTTTGTTGTTGTGGAGTTTAACATACGTTCAGAGATCAAAATCGAAACCCTCCTGATAATAGCAATGTTTAGGTGTACACTCAGGCAAAGCAATTGTTGCTAGTCTAACCATGAATGGTTCAGTCAAACCAACACATGGCCACTGTGGGCTAGATCATTCCAGGTCCCAGTATAAAAATAGTCATTATTATCTGCATATTGATGGTAGATACAGATCTAGCAGGTGTTCCTTCTCCTTGTGTCCCTTTGTATACACATTCAAATTACCTAAGGCAAGAGGCAGGATAGGGTATGTTAGTTCTCTACTGATTTCACTAGCAAATAAAGCAACAGCTGCTGTCTTCAACTCAGCTTCTACTCTTAGAGCTTAGTAACATTTGCATGGGACAGGATGCTTTCATGGAGCTCTACAGTGGCACATTCTGCTTTCTAAAGTGCATAATATATGTCCTGCTTTTAGGTAAGACTTTTAATATTTATTTACAGTGTTGTATTAACAATCATATTTTACTGCTATTTCTCACTATAGACCAAAGTTTTAATGTGATGGTCTATATGTTTTCATAAAATAACTTTTACATGTTCTACTAACCTCTATAATATAAATACAGCATATGTGTTTGTATTTCTGAATCTAATTAAATGAATGTCTGCTACATGCTATTTTAATCTCTTAGAAATAAGATTGTTAGGTGTTTTGGCTGGCAACACAATCAGTTTTCAGAAATATACAAAGTATGTGAATATATTACATTTATTTTAAACACAAAATTGAATTATTCTCTATATTTGAAAATGTGTAACATTTATCTGTTAGATATATACTACAAAAGTGTATATATATATATATATATATATATATATATATATATATATATATATATATATATATATATAAAACAATCATTTAGTATATGGTGAGAAAAAGAGTAAGAGTACAGACAAATAATATATGCATTACTTGTATATATATATATATATATATATATATATATATACACGCACACAAATATATATATATATATATATATATATATACATAATATATACATACATACATGCTTAACTGCTTAACTATATATATATATATATATATATATATATATATATATATATATATATAAAAGGGTTTCCCTATTATTGTGCCAATTAGAAGTATAGGCAATTATACTATGTTTCTATATGTAGAAAGGGTTAATGCAACATAAAGACCCTTTATTAGCACAATCCCATAGTTAAATTGGCCTTATGAATTTTTAAATAGCATTCTTACTTTTAAATGTTTAATTAGAAGAAATTAATGCCTATTTCACATATGTTCAACAGTTTCTCTCAAAGGGCAATTGTTATAAGGTTACAAATTATTCAATAACTGAGAACATTGATAGGGAATGATATAATTTTTATTAGCAGAAATAAAATGTATCAAAAATGAGAACTATTTTTCAGCTTTTGTCTGTCAGTTTTGATTCAATTGTCAGTCAAAAGTTCTCATTCTATGACATTTAAACAGTATTTTACATTTTGAAAAAAATATCAATTCACAATATATTTTTTAGTAGGTCCAGGAAATGTGAAAATTCTATGTAAGTGGGCAAATACTAAGGCCCTCATTCAATTGCAATTTGGCCAATTGAATAGGGCTCTAAATAAGCACATAACATATTATTTTTACAGAAGTTTTTAGTTAGTAAGCATCTATCCAAAAGCAAGGTCTTCACTAACTAAAAACTTATTTAAAAAAATATGCTATGTGCTTATTTAGAGCACTATTCAATTGGCCAAATCGCAATTGAATGAGGCCCTAAACGTCTATAGCCCTTGTCAATCTGCATGTTTATATATATTAAAAGAGAGAGCAATAAAGTGCATGACATGTTTCCTGCTTTTAGGCAGGAATATATGTGCTACATAGATTTAGTCAAAATAATACACCATTGACTTTAAAGTGTTAGCACTCAAGTACTAATAACCTCATTACACTGTGATTCAGCCAATTGAATAGGGCTCTATATAAGCACAGAGCATATTTTTTTACAGAAGTTTTTAGTTAGTAAATTTCTATCCAAAAGCAAAGATTGCACTAACTAAAAACTTCTGTAAAAAAATATGCTCTGTGCTTATATAGAGCCCTATTCAATTGGCCGAATCACAATTTAATAAGTATGCTAACTACATTTTCCACTTAATCAGCTAATAAGAAACAATGACAAAATTGGGCAGTGAAAACGGATATTGAGAAAATTATTTGAAAAGCCTTCCTGCACCTGTATGAAAAGAATCTGCTAAATTACATGTACATGCAACCTCAAATTTAAAGCTTGCCAAAGAAGATTTGATTGCCAAAAGCAAAAGGCCTAAAGTGTAATGCACTAGCCAAAACTCACTGAGCTTTGCAATGCCTGGAAAGAAGTGTAATGAGACTGAGGTGGGTGTTTTCTATGGGAAAATTGCCACCAGAGAGAGGCACTTGGCAGCTCTACAAAACTTAGTGAATTTTGGCCATTGAAAAGTGTGCCTTTATTTACATTTATATAATACTGTAAATAGTTAGTATGCATCTAATATAATATATAATATATACATTATACTCTCTGTTATCCAGAACTCAAGCGACCAGAACTCTCAAGCAACCAGAAAAAAGATTGAATACTTTAAATAAAAAAATAAAATTTACAGGGCTCAACAAATGCCAGGAGCCAAGTTGCCATGCCACAAAATGCTTACAGAAACCTACAGCCTTATTAAATTGTGATTTGGTAAATTTAAAAGGGCTCTATATAAGCACACAGCATATTTTTTTACAGAAGTTTTTAGTTAGTGAACTTCTATCCAAAAGCAAGGTCTTCACTAACTAAAAACTTCTGTAAATAAAATATGCTGTGTGCTTAAATAGAGCCCTTTTAAATTGACCGAATCGCAATTTAATAAAGCTGCTAGTTTTCATCCACTGTATAGCTCTGCAATTCCGTTTTACCTGGAGGCATGAGTGACTGAGCCAGTGCAGTATAGTTCTGTACCGCACTCTCAAGCCCAATGTACCTGTGTGTAAGTGAGGAGTGAAAGCTGCTGCTGCTGCTGCTGGAACAGCCTTCACTGCCAAATATACTTCTCAGAGCATCCTATGTACAGCTAATCCAGGCCTCTATTAATAATAAGCAAAAAGAAACTGCATTTATCCGGCATCTACCAATCCGGTGCCGGTTAATGTAGAGTCTATTGTATATATAATATAATACTGTAAATGGATTGTAGATATTCTATTGAAAATATAGCAGTATTATATTACTGAAAATAATTATGTCAAACATTAAGTGTAATTTTATATGACTGCACAGTTCTTCATCATTAGAAATGTAAAATAGCTTTGCAGATAAGTTATCAAAACGTGTACTTTCTACTTTGCAACATTTTATTTTACATTTTTGCAGACAATGAGGTATATTTATCAATATATACCACATTTATCAAACTGAGTCAAAGTTTATCCCTTTTGACTTACTTTTTATTTTTGCATGTTGGTTGTTTTTTTTTTTACGAATTGCAGGATTGCTAAGGACTAAAATAATTTAAATGATTTTGCAAAATGCGTTAAAACAAATATTGTTTAGATCAGTAGTGGCCAACAGGTGAGAGAGGTACTGGAGAATTGATGGGACATGTAACATCTTAGTACATTTGCCCCATAGGATAACAAAGAGTAAACTGTATTAAACAGTATTAGTTTTAGAAAGCCTATTATTTAATTCAATTTAATTAAATTTTTATTTTTACACATTTTAAAATATTTTAAGTATAAATACTATAATTCACCAAGCTAGGCTCTCACATATCAGAACGAATGATAATAATAATAATTAATGTATGAGGCATCCGCATTATCTGGGATAGAGTGTAGAGAATAGGTCAGATAAAATATACATAACATAGTCTTGGTGTTACTGTATTCTTCATTCCACCTCTACTAAGTCGCTCAACTCAAAACACGACACAAAGGCTTTTATTTAACCTAAAACCTGCTGCCACTGTTGCCTGTCAACAATAGATTTGTTTTGGTATTACCTTGATGGGAAGATATAGATCCAGGTTTGCATATGCCTGTTTTGCATTACAAGAGGTCAGTTTAGTTAAATACATCAGGCATGCCCCCACACTGTTGTATTAGTACCATCCTGAGTAAACATAAGAAGCTATCTACTAATGGAGTTGTGATTTGGCCAGTTGAATAGGGCTCTATATAAGCTCATAGCATGTTTTTTTACAGAAGTTTTTAGTTAGTTAACTTCTATCCAAAAGCAACGTCTTCACTAACTAAAAACTTCTGTAAAAAAACATGCTATGAGCTTATATAAAGCCCTATTCAACTGGCCAAATCACAATTGAATGAGGTCCAATGTGGGGCAGATCCTTAATTCAAATTTGAACAATTTGGTGTAAATTGTTGTGGCTATAGGAAAGGTTTGTTTTTTGATAGCCTTCATCTGATAGGGAGTCAGATCATTCTTTAAATACTCACTTCAAAAATAAGGTCTGTAGTTGGGAAGCTTTTAGAAGGGTTAATAAGGGACAGAATACAAGAATATGTCTATTTGAACAGGATCATAGGTAGCAGTCAACATGGATTTATGAAGGAAAGGTCGTGTCAGACCAATCTAATTAGTTTTTATGAGGAGGTTAGTAGGAACTTGGATCAGGGCAACTCAGTGGATGTAGTCTTTTTAGATTTTTCAAAGGCATTTGATACAGTGCCACATGGAAGACTAGTGAGCAAACTAAGGGATACAGGAATTGCAGTAAATATCTGCTCATGGATCGAGAGCTGGCTAAAAGACAGGAAGCAAAGGGTTGTTGTAAATGGAACATACTCCGATTGGTCTAATGTGATAAGTGGGGTTCCTCAGGGCTCAGTATTGGGTCCTCTCCTTTTTAACATATTTATTAATGACATTGAAGTAGGACTCGAATGTAGTGTCTCCATTTTTGCTGATGACACTAAGTTGTGCAAGGTAATAAAATCAGATAATGATGTACTTTCCCTACAAAAGGATTTGCATAAATTAGAGAAATGGGCGGCTAAATGGCAGATGAGATTTAATACAAATAAATGTAAGGTTATGCATTTGGGAAGGAAAAATAGCCAAGCAATCTATAATCTTAATGGAGCAAATCTAGGGGTATCAGATATTGAAAGGGATTTGGGAGTACTAGTGGACAACCACCTAGGTAACAGCGCTCAAAGCCAAGCAGCGGCTGCAAAGGCAAATAAAATATTAGCATGTATTAGGAAGGGTATAGAAGCCAGGGAAGAAGATATAATTCTGCCACTATACAAATCTCTAGTACGCCCTCATTTGGAATATGGAGTACAATTTTGGGCACCACCTCACAAAAAAGACATCTTAGAGCTGGAAAAAGTACAGAGAAGGGCTACAAAACTAATAAGGGGAATGGAGGGGCTAAGTTATGAAGAAAGACTAGCAAAATTAAACTTATTTTCGCTAGAAAAAAGGCGTCTAAGAGGAGATATGATTACGTTATTTAAATACATCCAGGGTCCATATAAGGCTTTGTCAAGTGAGCTTTTTGTAGCAAGAGATTTTCAACTGACAAGAGGACATCCGTTGAGGTTAGAGGAAAAAAGATTTCACCTTAAACAAAGAAAAGGGTTCTTCACAGTTAGGGTGGTTAAACTGTGGAATTCTCTACCAAAGGAGGTGGTGACAGCGAATTCGATAGACAACTTCAAAAAGGGGTTAGATATATTTCTGAATAAAGAGGGCATTCAAGGCTATCCTAGATAACTAGCGAAGGAATATTGATCCAGGGAGAAATTTGATCGCCAGTTTCTGGGGTCAGGAAGGAATTTTGCTTTTTTTCCCCCTTATGAGACAATTGGCAAAGTTTCAATGGGGTTTTTTTTATGTTTGCCTTCCTCTGGATCAATTAACAATAATTAACAATTAACAATAATAATAAATAGTCCAAATTAAAAAGATCAATAGAGATCTAAAAAGGTTGAACTTGATGGACTAACTCTTTATTCATTCTCCAATACTATACTATTAATAATTATTTAATCAATAATTTAATTAATAACTAATCCGCATATTGCAGATCAGAGGAGATCTTAACAGGTTGAACTTAATGGACTGAAAGTCTTTTTTCAACCTTAATTACTATGTAACTATGTAACTATGTAACTACTAATTTAATTAATAACTAATCCGCATATTGCAGATCAGAGGAGATCTTAACAGGTTGAACTTGATGGACTGAAAGTCTTTTTTCAACCTTAATTACTATGTAACTATGTAACTATGTAACTATGAATATCAGTAGCCTGCCTACAGGCGTGTGTGTGAGGCCTATTGCATCTAGTCTGCTAACTTTTGCCAGTGCACAGTGACACTCATATCTGGTGTCACAGTAGCTTGTAGTGAAATAAAACAACCCTTTTTTTACTGTAATCGATTGAATATAAGTAGCCTGCCTACAGGCGTGTGTGTGAGGCCTATTGCATCTAGTCTGCCAACTTTTGCCAGTGCCCAGTGACACTCATATCTAGTGCCACCGTAGTGTGCAGTGAAATAAAACAACCCTTTTTTTACTGTAATGAATTGAATATCAGTAGCCTGACTAAAGGCGTGTGTGTGAGGCCTATTGCATCTAATTTGCCAACTTTTGCCATTGCACAGTGATACTCATTTCTGGTGACACAGTAGCTTGCAGTGAAATAAAACAACCCTTTTTTTACTGTAATCGATTGAATATCAGAAGCCTGCCTACAGGCGTGTGTGTGAGGCCTATTGCATCTAGTCTGCCAACTTTTGCCAGTGCCCAGTGACACTCATATCTAGTGCCACAGTAGTGTGCAGTGAAATAAAACAACCCTTTTTTTACTGTAATGAATTGAATATCAGTAGCCTGACTAAAGGCGTGTGTGTGAGGCCTATTGCATCTAGTTTGCCAACTTTTGCCATTGCACAGTGACACTCATATCTAGTGCCACTGTAGTGTGCAGTGAAATAAAACAACCCTTTTTTTACTGTAAACGATTGAATTGATTAATTCAATTAACAATAATTAACAATTAACAATAATAATAAATAGTCCAAATTAAAAAGATCAATAGAGATCTAAAAAGGTTGAACTTGATGGACTAACTCTTTATTCATTCTCCAATACTATACTATTAATAATTATTTAATCAATAATTTAATTAATAACTAATCCGCATATTGCAGATCAGAGGAGATCTTAACAGGTTGAACTTGATGGACTGAAAGTCTTTTTTCAACCTTAATTACTATGTAACTATGTAACTAATTACTATGTAAGGTTTAATGTGTTTGATTAATAACTGATTATCAATAAAATAAATATTTAAAGAAAATAAATAGAAAGTAGCTTTTTAAACTTAGAGTTGAAATTTAATATTGTTACTTCCAGCAGATGTGCTTCTCTCCACCCCCATTAGGTGGTGAAACAATATATGTTCAGGCTTTCATGCATTAACTCTTTAAAGCAATCAATTTTAAGCAATAATTCTTTACTATTGTTAGTAATTGCCTTGATTGTTCTCTTTGTTTGAGCTGATTTCCTATGAGGCCCTGTAAACTAATTAGTTTTCTAGTAGTCCTACTGAAACATAAGGCAATTTAAACGGCACTAGTATAAAAGTTCTGTGCATTTGCGGCCTGCAGAAACAGATTGACAGAAACATAACTAACAGCTCCCATGACAACATAAATGCTTAATAAATTAAAGGCTATACTATTTTATACATTTTAAAATAATTGTGTTCATTATTTAGGTCAGTTCTTGAAAATATATATGGGACTATAGTTGTGCTTAAAATCTGTATAAAAAAGTGCAAGTGAAATACAGGAAATAAAAACAAGGAATTATAATGATTCTCATTATTGCATGCATTTGAGATCCATCTGCTATGTTATCTCTAAAATTTATTTAGGTATACTGTTCCAATGATTAACAGTGTTTTCAGGACCCTGAAGTGTTTTGGGTCTATCTTGCCCCTCACCACCCATTATTCTTTTTACAAAAGCCAGAATATCTTGTTATCCTCACAATGTCAATCTTTCTTCCTTTCGACCATCATTTTTATCTTTCTTTCTTCCCCTCCTCTACTTTTGTATTGAATGTATAGAATAATAACTCACAACCCTTTTTCTCACTTTGATTACCCCATGGCTATCCTATGAATTTAAAGTGAATTCCACATCCTGTTGCCCCAACTTTAGCACATACTTTAAAAAATTTCTGCAGTATCAAATGCTAATGTTCTAATGTAGATTGCTGTTTTATCCAATGTCACATCTTTAACTTCTGCTATGTGGACATACTTCTAGTATTCCCACAGTTTACTTCCTCTTTTTTATTGTGTGCACTCTGGACACCGGGTGTGTCTCCGTTTTTTTCTCAAGGCTACTTTCACATTTTTCATTTTTGAAATGCCAACAGAAGTTTTAATATTTAAGATAATAGTACATATATATATATATATATGAGTGTTTACTATGCTAATATGTGACATAAAGCTTATTTTGATTCCTGTGAAAATTCAACTACTCATTCACTGGGAAGGGTCTTCTGGTAGTTTGCTATAGTCTAACACTTCTGCTCAGCAAATATGACCCTGTGAAATGTAAACTTTGGAAGTAAACGTGGAACCATTCAATTATTTTAAAGTGACGCTAATTCAAGCATATATCCAGTGGACTAAATATTTTCCATTTTCTAAAAGTAAACTGTGTGTAAAATATACAGTTTTAGAAGACAGATTTTGCAGTTTTACATTTTTTTGTCACTAACTTTCCTCCGATTGTAATGGTGAGATACAATTGACCACTGATTAGTTCTTACAACCAGCAAAGGCTTCACATGAATCTCATTAACATCATTTGATAAACAGAAAGAAGAGCATGGACTATATGGACTTTAGAGATGTTAAAACCCTTTTCATATAATACATTTTATTACATCTGGCCAAATGTATCTGGCTTTCTACTCATCTTTGCCATCTTCTTAAAAGAGCAGTGCGGATTAGCAAAAACTAAAAAACAATGTTTGTGACGTATGCAACAAACGAACAAAATTGGCAGCTATTTCAGTTAATGTAAAAACAAAAAACAGGTAGTTATCTTTGTTACACACAAGCTTCGATGCATAGCTTGACAACATAACTTTTGTCGTCCAGCTGTATGTTAAAATAATCTACAGTATTTACCTTTTTAGGTATCATATTAGATTAGATTGTAACAAAATCTATTATTCCTTCTCTTTGTAGTTTGTGGTAATTACAACAGTACAGACAAAGAAGTAATTATTTTGCTTCTAAAAATAAGGAACTGTGCTAAATATTTAATGCAGACACTTTCCTACTTCCCAGAATAGGATTATCTAAGTTTGTTAATAACGTGTAGTAATCCTGTAAACATTCAGCAATAGATTTTAGGTTTATTAATGCAGGTATAGACTAGAATGCCATAACTCAACAGTCAATCCTATGTCAAATTCTGGTCCTGTGACCAGTGCCATGAACACTTATCTGCGGTCCTCAAGAATAAAGAGGGATGAGGAGACAGGAGTGGAGGGGCTCAGAGTGGTCCAAATGTTTTTTTTATTATTTTATGATCGCTCTGCCCCTCCTGCACTCTTAGTCTTACCAGCTCCACAATGCTGCCTCTCAGCTGGTATTTTCTGTGCGGGAAAGGGAAGTCCGAATGACGTCATGCACATGTGATGTCATTCAGGATTCCCTGCCCCTAGAGAAGACGGGTCGGTAGGGGAGGCAGCATTGTAGAGTTGGTGAAAATGATGCGGGGGGCTTTGGGGATTTGGTTGTGCCAAGCTTGGAGGGGGGAATCAGGTATGTATATATATATATATATATATATATATATATATATATATATATATATATATGTGTGTATATATAATGAGTTGAACCAGGGGTGAGAGGGGCCAATACAAAAAAATATATATTGTAACCCCTCACCCTGGGGGGACCCAAAATATTTTTTTTTTTGCCCTGGGCCCCTTCCTTTAACTAGCTCTGTGAGGAGAGTAAACATACCACTGCAATTAGTCGTGAATATTAATTAGCATACCTGCAATTAAAACTAGATGAAAATTCAGTGTGTAACATTTAATTTCACCCTGGTTCAAAGTGTTCTGGATCTCAAAGCCAGTCCCCATAAGCATTAAAAGATAATAAGTTGGTCCCCAAATAAAAAAAAAAAAGATTGAGAGTCACTATTGTAGTTTAATTTCATGAAAAGTTGACTTATGGACAAAGAAGGCAACTTGATGTTGACTTTCTCTCTCATTTTTACCATAGGTTTTTGTGTACATATAAACTTTGGCTTCTGGACAAGACTCTTAACTTCTTTCATGGCGATGTGTAATTTGTTATCTTATAGCACCAATAACTATAGAACTGCTCACAGTGAATAGACAAAACAAACATGACATAAGTGCACATACAGGTACATACATTTTATTAATAGTAGTAACAAATAATATGGTACTTCACAAAGTCACTTTCCCCAGCCTTCTATTTTTTATGTACCCCCCCTCCCCCCACTTCCTTTATGATTTTATACTCCTCCTGTATGAATATATTCAAACAATACTGTTACACCATGGGCGTAGAGAAATCTGGGGGAGGGGGGATATTTCAACTCTACCCAAAGATCAAGAAGTGGGGCGGATCTAGTGCCGTTGCCCTGCTCTGGTGTGGGGAGGGGTGGCGGGAATGCTCTATTGTCCCTCAAAAAACATTTTTTTATTTCTATTTTTATATTCCCAATGCCCCTGCAAAGTCGTAATGGGTCGTAACGTGTCTCGTATTTTGTTTTCGTAACTCCATAAATTTTGTGAGGTTCGCAGTTGCTGGCAAGGAGCGCCTTTGGCCTTTTACGAGGGCCACAGGTTCGCTGCACAAGCCCGCAAGCGTTAGCAACGGCCCGCATGCTCACAACTATATATGTGATATATACAGTGGATATAAAAAGTCTATACACACCTGTTAAAATGTCAGGTTTCTGTGCTGTAAAGAAATGAGACAAAGATAAATCATTTCAGAATATTTTCCATCGTAAAAGGTGACCAATAAACTGTACAACTCAATAGAAAAACAAACTGAAATCTTTTAGGTGGAGGGAAGAAAAATAAAAAAATAAAAATAATGTGGTTGCACACGTCTGCACACCCTCTTATAACTGGGGATGTTGCTGTGTTCAGAATTAAGCAATCACATTCCAAATCGTGTTAAATAGGAGTCACCATACCCCTGCCATCATTTAAAGTGCCTCTGATTAACCCCAAATAAAGTTCAGCTGCTCTAGTTGGTCTTTCCTGAAATTTTCTTAGTCACATCTCACAACAAAAGCCATGGTCCACAGAGAGCTTCCAAAGCATCAGAGGGATCTCATTGTTAAAAGGTATCAGTCAGGAGAAGGGTACAAAAGAATTTCCAAGGCATTAGATATACCATGGAACACAGTGAAGACACTCATCATCAAGTGGAGAAAATATGGCACCTCAGTGACATTACCAAGAACTGGAGCTCCCTCCAAAATTGATGAAAAGACGAGAAGAAAACTGGTCTGGGAGGCTACCAAGAGGCCTACAGCAACATTAAAGGAGCTGCAGGAATATCTGGCAAGTACTGGCTGTGTGGTACATGTGACAACAATCTCCCGTATTCTTCATATGTCTGGGCTATGGGGTAGAGTGGCAAGACAAAAGCCTTATCTTACAAAGAAAAACATCCAAGCCAGGCTACAATTTGAAAAAAACACATCTGAAGTCTCCCAAAAGCATGTGGGAAAAAGTGTTATGGTCTGATGAAACCAAGGTTGAACTTCTTAGCCATAATTCCAGATAACACTGCACATCACACTGCAAATCACCAAAAGAACACCATACCCACAGTGAAGCATGGTGGTGGCAGCATCATGCTTTGGGGCTGTATTTCTTCAGCTGGAACTGGGGCCTTAGTTAAGATAGAGGGAATTAGGAACAGTTCCAAATACCAGTCAATATTGGCACAAAACCTTCAGGCTTCTGCTAGAAAGCTGAACATGAAGAGGAACTTCATCTTTTAGCATGACAACGACCCAAAGCATACATCCAAATCAACAAAGGAATGACTTCACCAGAAGAAGATTAAAGTTTTGGAATGGCCAGCCAGAGCCCAGACCTGAATCCGATTGAAAATCTGTGGGGTGATCTGAAGAGGGCTGTGCACAGGAGATGCCCTCGCAATCTGACAGATTTGGAGTGTTTTTGCACAGAAGAGTGGGCAAATCTTGCCAAGTCAAAATGTGCCATGCTGATAAACTCATACCCAAAAAGACTGAAGCTATAATAAAATCAAAAGGTGCTTCAACAAAGTATTAGTTTAATGCTGTGCAACTATACTATTTTATTTTTATATTTTTTCTTCCCTTTACCTAAAAGATTTCAGTTTGTTTTTCAATTGAGTTGTACAGTTTATAGGTCACATTAAAGGTGGAAAAAGTTCTGAAATGATTTATCTTTGTCTCATTTTTTTTACAGCACAGAAACCTGACATTTTAACAGGGGTGTGTAGACTTTTTATATCCACTGTATATAGTAAATAAAAAGTACATCTGCGTTCACATTTGAATGTCTAAAGCAAGTTAAAAAACCTGCTTCCAGCCCAGAGTTCTGAGAAAAAACAGTTATTACACTGCATTCTGGGAAGTTGAGCTGGGACACACAAATGTGCCCACAAATGCATATATAGTAATTTAGTAATTATTAATATATACATATATATATATATATATATATATATATATATATATATATACATATTAATAATGAATATTGCAGTATATTATACTGTATTACCTTTTGTATTGGACAAACACCTTATTTATATTGATGTGCTTTCAAGAGGTTCAACCTCTCTTTATCAAGTCTGAAGCGATACTTATAAAGAGAGGTTTAACCTCTCGAAAGCTTGTCAATATAAATAAGGTGTTTGTCCAATACAAAAGGTATCATAATATACTGCAATATTCATTATTAATAAATATATATATATATATATATATATATATATATATATATATATATATATAGATTAATAATTACAAAATTACTCTATTACTGGACAATCAAGGCTGCTTCACTCTTCAATTATGTGTATAAATATATATAAAATATAGATATACAAATTATGGCCCAAAGCTTTCATGGGAAAGACATACTGCTCCACAAAGCTTTCTGGTAATGCATGATTAAGTCATCTATTCATTTAATCTAGGGGGATTTGTCCCCCCATCCCCCTCAGTTCCTACGGCCTTGGTAATGCATCATGTATTTGCTACATTCAATATATTCTGGATAGTGCTGTGTAAAATGTTGGCACTTTACCAATATAGGTTAATAGTAATAATTCTATAAGAACCTCAACTCTGAAGCATCAAGTTGCCTATTGTACTGTGAATATCTGCATACTTTTTAAAATGTTTGACCTTTTTAATTTGCTTATTGAACCCACTCTGTTTTACTATAACCTTGTAAATAGTGGAGAATCTTGTGGAAGATCTTTATAATTAAAGAGTAATAATAAGATTAATAATAAACAAAGGGTGACAATAGTACTAATAATTGCATTAGGATTTTTAAACAAAAAAAACACATTTGTGTCTTTCTCTGTAAATCTAGGACTTTGCTATAATCATATAGGGCCTCATTCTATTAGCGGCCGCAGCCGTTGCGGGGCCGCAAGGACCGGCCGCAAGCTATTCGGCTATTCTATTCCCTTACGGCCGGAGGCTCCGGCAGGCTTGCGGCCGGCACCTTGCTATCTCTTGCGGCCGCTCGCGCCAGAGGAAAGCCTTTGATCTAAAACGGCCGCAAGAGTTTTGCAATTCAATTGCTCCGGGAAACCTCTCTGCAAGGCTAAAAACGAGCCGCTGCTTACTTGCAGGAAAGAGGTCCCGCTAGCACCAATTAAGCACATAAAATAGCTCAAATAAAGCCATCCTGCACTTTGAGAAGACTATAAAGGGATTTTAGGTGTTAGAAAAAATAGCACATAATTATCCTGTACTCAAATCCGTAAAATATTTTATTTCTAATATTCGTAAAATATCCATGTAAAAAGTCCAGAGTGCTTGGAGCACCTCAGACACGCCCACGCCGCAGCCGGAAAATAAACAGTTAATTTGAACTCGGGTTTGGGCTGGTGTGCAAGCTTGAGAGTGGGTTCCTTTTAATCCTCATGTCCCCCAATTTGATCCCTAGCATTTACAGAGCTGTACAGTGCAGGCTTGAATTTATTTTTGAGTTTTTATATTTCACAGCTTACGGCCGGTTCCAAGATATGCGGCCGGCCGTAAGGGGAGATCCTTGCGGGGCCGTATAATAGAATCGCGAGTTAACTGAACCCCCGCAAGGAATCGCAGCCTTACGGCCGATTTACGGCCGATAATAGAATGAGGCCCATAGTATGTTGCTGATTTTTTGTAAATCTTAAAATAACAAAAAGTTTGTAGCGTTAGACTTAGTAAATAAAAAAACCCACGTAAACAAAAGACATAGAAATAACATGTATAAACTGTACACTCAATCCTTTTGTAAAGTTGCATAGTCTTAATAAAGGTGCAAGAGCAAAGCTATAAGTAAATAAGAAAGCACAAAGGATTGATTCAGACAATATAGTTGAATGTAAATATTCTTTTCGGCTGTTGATCACCAAACAATACCTTGTGGTCGGTTAGAGTTAACCAAGGATTAATATATAGGGGAAATATGCAGTAGCAGCTATACAATCGCTACTGTTATGGATTTGTAGGCAATGTCTGTGGGCATTTTCACATTAATCATTACCAGGCAAAAAAAGAAAAATATTATTTTTACAATATGTCTTTGTGGCTTAGTGGACGCAGTGTAGAGTGCATGCACAACCCAAACAGATTTAGTTATAGAATAGAAAATAGAAGCTGGAAAATGATCAGGTTACAGAAAAAGCAAACTTTAATAACTGATATGTTTGCATAGGAGAAAATGCAGAAACAACCACAATGCAATACCCCCCTCTTTTGGAGGGACAGTCCCTTTTTTAAGTTGAAATCTCCCTCCGTTAGCCTTCAAATGTCCCTATTTTGAAAAAAAAATGTCCCATTTGTAAGGGCAAATTGTTTCCCAGTCCTAATTATATCCCAATTTCAATGCTTCTCCTGTTGTTTTCAGTCAAAATCTAGGAGAAAGACACATCTGGAGTGTCAGTTGTACAGCATATATGTCTCATGTAGCATACTGAATATATTAAGTGTGCATATCTCCAAAGCTTAGTTGGCACTAACACTACCTAATTTTGCATACTTTTTCATATATATGTTGTCCCTCTTTGGCCATTTGAAATGTTGGGAGCTATACACTACAAGTATGGGAGATTAAAGGATCGCTGTAGCCCTATATGTAAAAATGTAGTTTTAAAGGAGTACACTTAATTATGCTCAAAATTTTTTTATAAATTAAAAAGCACTGTTTATTGTATTATGTATTATTTGCTGCAGTGGAAGTCACCCATTTGGTTGCTTCTGATCTGCAGAGGAAACTTCCATCTGCTATAATGGAAATATTGCAAACAAAATAGCAATGGTTTAAATAGTACTAGTGGTAATCTCATAGGGCCTCATTCTATTACCGGCCGTAAATCGGCCGTAAGGCTGCGATTCCTTGCGGGGGTTCAGTTAACTCGCGATTCTATTATACGGCGCCGCAAGGATCTCCCCTTACGGCCGGCCGCATATCTTGAAACCGGCCGTAAGCTCTGAAATATAAAAACGCAAAAATAAATTCAAGCCTGCACTGTACAGCTCTGTAAATGCTAGGGATCATATTGGGGGACATGAGGATTAAAAGGAACCCACTCTCAAGCTTGCACATCAGCCCAAACCCGAGTTCAAATTAACTGTTTATTTTCCGGCTGCGGCGTGGGCGGGTCTGAGGTGCTCCAAGCACTCTGGACTTTTTACATGGATATTTTACGTATATTAAAAATAAAATATTTTACGGATTTGAGTATAGGGTAATTATGTGCTATTTTTTCTAACACCGAATATCACTTTATAGTCTTCTCAAAGTGCAGGATGGCTTTATTTGAGCTATTTTATGTGCTTAATTGGTGCTAGCGAGACCTGTTTGCTGCAAGTAAGCTGCGGCTCGCTTTTAGCCTTGCAGACAGGGTTCCCGGAGCAATAGAATCGCAACCAGGCTTTTCTTACGGCCGATTTCCTTGCGGCCGTTTTAGATCAAAGGCTTTCCTCCGGCGCGATCGGCCGCAAGAGATAGCAAGGCGCCGGCCGCAAGCCTGCCGGAACCCCCGGCCGGAGGGGAATAGAATAGCCGTAAAGCTTGCGGCCGGTCCTTGCGGCCCCGCAGCGGCTGCGGCCGATAATAGAATGAGGCCCATAGTTTACTAGGGCCATATTAAATTCCAGCCCCGAAAGTCCAACTTGAAGCACGTAACAGCTACAGGCTTGAAATTTGGCAGAGTTATGTTGCTATTAAATTGGAAGGGGCTGCGAGCTACGGGTTTGAGACGATCGTAGCTCGTTCGTAGAAAACAGGATATGCGGCCATGCGGACGATCAATTGGTGTAGACGGGTTTAGACGGAGCCAATGGAAAAATAGATTATTAGTGTTATGTCACTGAAAAAAGGGAAGGTAGATTTCAAAATCCTACGGGCTTCAACTACAGTTTGCGATTGGACCCACATTTCAGATTGATGCAATATTAATAAAGCTGTAAATATGCTATTCTATTACATGCGAGTTACAGTATATATCTTAACACATTGATTGCATCAATATAACACAGAATATAAACATGAAATAATGTATTTTTCGGGGCCGATTTGCTGGCTTGAGAATGTTGTGCTATTAATTCTAAGACCTAAAATAACTTTCACTTTTAATAAATGTACTGTAGTGTGTTTTTATTTGCATTGCAAGTGCTATGTATTGTACTTTACCCCCCTTGTGGGTCCTCTAGAGCACACAGTGGGCTTTGTGCTCCATTTGTGTGTTATGGGTTTGCTCGCGTGTGACTTCTTAGCAGTTTAATAGCTTTATTGAACAAGTAGCAGTTACGGGCTTGACAGATCAAAGGATTTACAGGCGCGTTGCTCATCACGTGGGCTTTTCTCGGTCTTGCTGCATTTTAACCCGCAAGTCGACTGCGGGCTGAGTTACAGGGTTAATTTAATAGCCGTAACCCATAAAATTGGAGTTATGGGCTACGTTTTAAAACTAAATGGGGGCTGATAGATAGCAGCTGAAAGAAGCTGTATTGTAAAAAAGAATTATAATATATCACATATAGTTCTCAGCATGCGGGTCATTGCTAACGCTTACGAGGGCCGCAGTTGCAGAAGTGGAGGCTCAGAAAAAATAAATAAAATCCTTACCCACAGCAAGGGGGGACACCCAGGACCTCTGCAACACTGCTTAAACCTCAAATTTACAAAGTTTACACACTTGAAAATCCCCTAAGTGAGAGAAAAAATGGCTGACGAAAAAAACGAAAACAAGGCTACACGACCTCTAAAGCCGCTAAATTCCACAAAGAAAATACGGCTTTTACAAATACCCATATGACCTACAACATATGCCATTAGCAAGGACGCTTCATCATACAAACCCGCCTACCACATACACATTCGCCGCCATTTTACAACACTAACTTACAGAATGCAGAAGTACCCAGCTACACTACTGGCTTCCCCTCGCGCACGCAGCCTATTTACACTACACACTTCACACATTGCTGTCACTTTCACCTCAGCTCCACAATAGTGCAAACCTACATTGTATGCTGCAGGGACATCAAAACAGATTGTCAGCTCTTCAGCACAATGCTTCCTGCATATATGACTTACAAATAGGTAAAGTATATTAATTTATTAATTTATTACTTATTTAATTAGCATCACAAAATCGCAATAAACGCAAAAGACATTCACTGCGTGCCTCACAACAAGCGCGAAGTTCGCAATGAGCACCGAGATCTCAGACCACCACAAAAATTTATGTCTGTGGCAAACAGCATTACCTGCCTTACAATTTTATTGCTCCGTCATTTTTGACAGGTAAGCCGCTAGTAAAATATAATATTTAGAGGCCATATAGTAAACATGGGACTACATTGGGTTTCTTAAAGACACTTAATTACATTTCTTTTTGAAGACATTGAATCATAATGTAAAATGTTTTTACAAATTTAAAATAAATAGGCCCCTATTTAATTGTGAAAACTGCCATTACAAAAGCCCGTTATGTAGACTTTAAACGTTACTGATATTTAATTTGCTTCTTTTAGCTACCTGTAATCTATTTGCGAGTTACAGGCTCAAACTCACTGCGGTTGTCAAAAACGTAACTCCGTCCTATCTATTCCTTTGATGTTTCAAGCCTGTAAATGTTACCAGTGCTAAAGACGCACAATCCTTATTTAATTCCAACAATTCAACATGCCCACAATTGTTACCAGTGCTAAAGACCCAAATTCCTTATTTAATTCCAACAATTCAACAACCCCTGCAATTATGAGTACTAGAGAGGACTCGCAAGTGGGTTAAACAACTATTCGTAACACTGCAAAAGAAAATAAAAACATACTAATGTACTTAAAAATACTTGGAAAGCAATGAAAGGTATTAGAATTAATTGCACACCAGAGTGTTTTTTTATGAATGTTTATATGCAATATAATGTCTTAAGAATTCATTAGTGCCAATAAGTAATATTTGCTGAATATGTAGCAATATTAAGAGTGATTTTAAGTGCGTATACATTTTCAAATTGGTCAATTGAATCTAGCTAGCGACTTGCTTAACAGTTATATCAATGCATAAACGGGCTGTATGACGGTAATTATGGGCTATGAATTAAATAGGGGTTTGTATTAATGTCAGCAGACATTTTTGCTTTGTTTCCAATAAGATTAAAAACTCGGAGGAATATGACACCTCTTTTTCTTCTCACCCCCTGTCTGATCTGTTTGTCCTTGGCCCCCTCCTCTTCACCATCTACACTTTCTCACTTAGTACCCTCATAAACTCTTTTGGGCTTCATTATCATCTCTATGCAGATGACACCCAAATCTCCCTCTCCGCACCAGATCTATTTCCCTCTCTTCTAACACACATCTCCAACTGCCTCTCTAGTATATCCCCTTGGACGTCCACCCACCATCTCAAACTCAACATGTCTAAAACTGAACTCCTAATCTTCCCTCCCTCTCCCACAGCGTCAATTCCTCACATCTCTCTCACTGTCAACAAAGACATCATCACCCCCTCCTCCCAAGCCCGTTGTCTCTGAGTTCTACTGGACCCCGCTCTGTCTTTCATCCCTCACATACAATCACTAACTAAATCTTGTCTTCTCCATCTAAAAAACATCTCCAGAATTCGTCATTATCTTACACAAGACACAACTAAAACCTTATACACTCTCTCATCATCTCACGACTATACTAATGCAACTCGCTTTGTGTTGGGCTACCTACCACCCGACTGTCTCCACATCAATCCATTATGAATGCCTCTGCTAGACTCATCTTCCGTACATAACGTTCAGTGTCGGCATCACCTCTCTGTCAATCACTCCACTGGCTTCCCTTAGCCTAAAGAATAAAATGTGAAATCGTGACCCTAACTTCCAAACCCTCAACAATAATGCTCCCCCTTACATCTCTGCTCTCATCTCCAAATACTCCCCCACCCGCCCTCTTCGTTCTGCTAATGACCTTCTTTTTCCAACAACTCTTGTCGCCTCCTCTCACTCCTGCCTCCAGGACTTTTCTCGTGCTGCCCCTAGTCTCTGGAACTCCTTGCATTGCTCCACCAGATTATCCTCTTGCCTCAAAACATTTAAAACCTCACTTAAAACCTTATGTCGGCGCGTTATAAATAAACAATAATAATAATAATAATAATAATAATATAAGCAACGGTGGCTTCATATACGGTTTCTATTCAGTTCTACTGAAAGACTGACATTTTACATAGCCACTTGAAAGTAGAACTAAGTAAAGTTGTTAGCCCCAGTGTTAAAACCCTCTCCCTCAAGCTAAGGCAGACTAACAGTCCAAAATGGGCTAATGTTGTTAGTTTGTTAAACTTCCCAAACTACAGCTGTCTTTTAAGAGCTATACAAACATAATGCATTATTCCTTATTTGTGTATAAAAAATAAATAATAATTTTATGCATTTAATAACTTTTTTTTGTATATCATTTAACATTTTAAATTGCTTGCTATGTTTCTAAAAACAGGCACATGTTCTTCACTGACACTAAGAATACCATCACCGACTATCCATGGAATTGAGGGGCAACCACTTATCCTTCCTGTCCACTACAATTTTAACACTTCTTCAAGCAAGATCCAAATAATTTGGTTATTTGAAAGTCTTCATGTCCCTACAACATATTTGATCACTTCCATTAACCAATCTGTGGTTCCGGATCTGGAATTTCCACACAATTTCACTCTGAATCCCCCAAATGCATCATTACTCATCAACACATTGCATTCAAATAATGAAGGCAACTACAGTGTGAAAGTCAACATCCGGGGAAGTACCACTGTGTCAGTTACTCAGAAGATTGAGGTAACTGTTGATGGTAAGTCTAAAATATTATTTTATACATCATACCAGCTTAGATGTAGAGGCACTGATATTAAAGGGACGAGGAACACATTTTTCTCATGGACTTCAACAGAGCATTAAAATATTAAATATTAAAGATCCCTATTTGAAAAAAGAAAGCTCTTAATGTTTTCCAGTGACTAACATAAGCACTACATATCAAAATGTATGTATGTATGTAAGGAGATTTGTTTCTCACGTCATCTGTCTACATGAATTTTGTACCAAATACCACAGATCATTCAGAATGTATAAATAAGTGAATACTAAATACAAATATTAATATCTGATTCCTTTAAGATGTTGATTAGTCATATTAAAACATATTACCTTTGCTGTGTTAAAATATGTTCTAATTTATTAGAAAAGCCAATCACATATATATTTTAGTAATGTATCATATAGTAGTTTACCCAAGGCTTTGATCAAAAAATGGTGTCATTCACATGTATTGTACTAAAAATCATTCAGAAAGATTTGTTTTATAAATTAAGTTTAAAATGTGTGTCACTTAGATCTAATTGCTTATCCACTAAATTTGTAAGTAAAGAGCATTCTTCATGTAACCCATTAGAACAATTTTAATTTCCTACACCTTTATTTATTTATAGTGTATATATATATATATATATATATATATATATATATATATATATAAGGCATTTTCTTATAATCACTGTAAATAAACATATTTTATATCTGCCTTATAGTTGACATTATATAGTTGTTGATAGGGAAGATAATTGTGGTGCACTAGTAATAAGTGTAATTATAACTAATGTTGAAATATTACATAGTCCAAGACTAAAAAACTGAAATTACATATCACTCTCTTAAAAAAATATTAATAAACAGTATCTTTGCCAATATATATTTATATAATAATTTATGCAGATACTCAAATTTACCATACTCAGTGGCTATAATTATAGGATAACATGATGTAATGCTCAAGATTTTCCAAATCAAATAATATAAGGAATAACATCATCCAGTTTGAATTCTAAATAAGGTTGTAGTATTTAATAGCCCAAGGCTTTTGTTTGAGTATAAACAATGGCTACAGTTTTCATTACCCAAGCATAGACTGATGTTGATCTAATGCAAAATCCAGCTAATTTTTTTTTTCATTTTGAATAGTACTCTGTGTTCTGTACACAAATGTATGCAGCGCTATAATCACAGTGAGCTCCTTACAGTCTAATTCTTGCTTCTGATAGATAAAAAAATAAAAGGTAATATTTACTAATTCAACCTAAGTCCTAAGGTACTATATTGCATTGGAACAAATAATGGACCACTTTTATGCCAGTGGACAGTTAGTACTACAGGTTTACCTCTTCAACGCTACACCTTCTAACGCTGACTCGCTATAGTGCTTTTTCATGTAATTCCCCACTTACAGCTAAATCCCACTATAGCGCTGTTTTTTAGCCAATGTGCCTCATCATTGTAATGTTTTTTCCTCTACCGACCCATTTAATGCTCCAAACCATCTGCCATTTAAAGTCGCTGTTTAGTTAATGTTTGCTGTTTCTTTACATTTTATTTTTTTTAAAGTTCACTTTGTGTTGTTGTTATGTTTGCTGTTTTTTAAAAGTTCATATAAAACATTTTTGAAATCTCAATTGAAATTTCAATTCCCTATTCCTATCTTCCCTATGTTAATATGACCCCATTTAGCTCTGTCTCACTTAGAACTCCTATTGCCTAGAACCTATCTGCAGTGGTAATCTTTATGGAGGCTCCTTAGAGGATTGCCCTATCTGTTTATGATGGACAAATATGCTATGACAGTCTTATCCAGTGTCTTCACATCCCTTGCAAAGCTTTGTGTGTCTATGTCAATGACTAGCAGTTTGAATAATCAACATCTTTCTTACATTTCAGTTCCAGTGTCAAAGCCTGTTGTTCAAAGTGAGCCAAAGTATGGGGCTGTGGAAAACGAGGGGAACGTTACATTTAAATGTTCGGTGAAAAAAGGAACTAGAATAAAATACCAGTGGCTAAAAAATGGGAACCCATTGCAGAGCAGTGCAAGGTACACTTTTTCACTCAGCAATGATACATTTTCTATTGCTCCAGTCATGAAGAAAGATATTGGTAATTACAGCTGCATGGCCAAAAATTTCATCAGTGAAATGGAGAGTGAAGCAATTACACCAACAATTTATTGTGAGTACCTGACTAAACTTGTTTTATTGCATGTATACGTGGTATGTCACATTAATTATTTTGTCTGCAAACGGTTTGTCCATTTTTGATCCATAGATCTTCTTTTCTGGTAGATTTGATAGAATTATAGTTCTAATTCAACTTACAGTTTCATTACACTTTAAATGTTATTAACGGCAAGTTCTATCGAAAATTAAGTTCATTTTATATTAAAGAACATTTCTAGAGAGTATTAACTATAATTTATATAAAAGTTCCCCTTCTGTATTGCTACCTTGTCATGATGAAGGGGCTTGTGTACCTTAGTGAAGCTGTCATATCAGTAAAGTCAGACAAATTGCAGTCCACTCGACAAGGAACTGGCAACCCACTCCAGTATATTTGCTATGAGAACCATAACAACATATAAAAGTTATGAAACCGGTCTAGTTTGCCAGTGACTCATCCATGCTTATGGACAGGGGAGGAAGCCATTTTAAAATACATTTTTGTGACTGAAATATAGAATGGTGAGCTGATTGGGTCAAAAGTTCAAGAGCCAATTCAAGAACCAACAAAGGTGCTTCTGATTTATAAGCTTCAACAATCACAATTGTTTTTCAATTACATGAAATTGTATTCATTTTCAAAGAAAAAAAACAAAACAAAAGAAAACATGTAGATTACAGTTCACATGATCTGTTTAACATCTGTACAAGATGACCAGAGTTTGAATGCAACAGAATAATAAAAAAGTTAATATGAATAGAAATAAAAGTAGAAAAGAACAAATATATATATATATATATATATATCTATATATATATATATACAGCAGACCCTCGATATCTGCGGGTTTCACAATCGCGGATCTCACATTCGTGGTTTGTTTTTTCCTCTCACATTTGCATGTGAGAGGCCTCCGCAGAGGGATGGCGGAGTAAAGGGGAAGGACGCTGAACCCCACCCACTCGCCCACTTAGGAAGGACGCTTAGGCCCTAGAGGAGGGCCTGAATGTTACATTTCCCCCCTGGGGGAGTTACACCCGACCCCTTGCCCCATTCCCACAGGACAGTAGATGGGTAACTATGCAGTTACCCAAGTTTTGATTAGTTGTGGATTTTTGCATTTGCTGGGTCCCCGGGAACGGAACCCTGCGGATGCAGAGGGTCTACTGTATATATATATATATATATATATATATATATATATATATATATATAAATCCAATATCAACATTTGGCACATTTTATATATTCAATAAAATAATTGCTTTTAGTTTGTCTTAATTGGGCATTACATAATTTATGATTTCAGTTTTAATGTTATGTTATAATGGACATCTTAACAAAAGAAACATTCTATGGCCCTCATTCAATTGCTACGATTTTGAGCTGCGGGGCCATAAGGGGAGGCCACAAGCTATGTAGCTATACGTTTGGGGCCTCTGATCAGCTTCCGAGCCTCTAGCTGTGATCCCCTAAGATTTGCTAAATCGCAGCTTACTTCCGTCAAAGCCTTTGATTTGCGCGGCCGCAAGAAATCCCAATTTATTATTCAATTGCTCACCCTTCCATCAAGCCCGTAAAGAGCTAAAATTGAGTCGTAGCTTACTTACACCAAAGAGGTCCCACAAGGCCACCCTGTACATTTGTTAGAAGTGAAGGTGATTTTAGGTCTTAGAATTAATAGCACAACATTCCAACACTCTCAAATAGGCAAATAAAAATAGTTTATTTCTTTTAAAATTTTCGTCATAAAGTCCTACGGGCTTCAACCCCCAAGCCTGTAGGACTTTTAAATCCAACCTCTGGCCTTGGAGGTTGAAGCCCGTAGGCCTTCTTGAAGGCAATTTAACTTGAAATAAAGTAGTTATTTATGCCGATTTCCCGCGATTGTGATTGTTGAGCTATTAATTCTACGACCTCACTTTCTCTTTTAATAAAAGTACAGGATGGCTTTTTTATTTGCTTAATTAGTGCTACATTTCGAAAGTAAGACCTTTGCGGTCCTCGTTATTCGCATCCGCAAGCCTGTGACTCATTGTTCAAGCCCGCAAACTCGGAGCACTGTAAATTCAAATATAAATTCAACACAGCACTGTAAAGCACTGTAAATGATGGGGTACACAATGGATGACATGAGGATTAAAGGCACAACACTTTCAAGCTGGCACATCGCCACAATACAATACTTTATTTCATGTTTAAATTATGTCCAAAGTCCTACGGGCTTGAATAACGAATGATTGAATAATTGAATGAGGCCCTAGGTTCTTATATAAACAGTGTTATTAAATATATGCTATTCATTTACATTTTAAGTTACCAGAATAACTAAGAGAGGGAATCAAATGTTTTATTATCTAAAGTACTGAGTGGTTTCTCTACGTTAAGTATACAATTAATTCCTTCTATTAAGAACGTAAAAGGTAAATCTGGAAGTTTACCAATAGATTGTAAGGCACATATAAGACCATATATCTTATGGTCATATATAAATAAATTATGTTAAGCACTAAGCACTTTAAGGTATATGGATAAATATAATAAGTGCTTATTAAATGTTTATGGAAATTAGAGGAAGATTAATAGTTCAAGTAATTGAGATATTTACAGAAATCACTAAAGGTTTTTTTATCACAAATATATTCTTTCTTTACTTTACTAATCACCTTTAGCAATTTTAATAATATAGATAAAAACATGAAGGGGAAAACCACAAAAGATTAAATTAAACAATAGAGGTGTTTGGGGGGATATGAGGTATAGAGAGAGGGGAGGAATTTGAAAATGTAATTATTAATAATATAATATATAAAAGACAATAAGAAAATGGGAGGTTAAGGAATAAACCTCTCTGTTAAGACCTAACACTTTTTAATAACAACAAGCGAGCCTATTATAAGAGATCTAAAAAGCTAAAAATGGATGAAGATGTATGTAGATGGTATGGGAGATTCTTGAGAAAGCAGATGTTGAAAGAAGTTGAATATGGTTTATGTGAAGTATTTTTGGTAATAATATGTAAGATTTCCGATTGGGGCAAAAAGGGAAAAGATAAAGGAGTAAGCCTTCACTTGAATGTCTATTAAAATAATAACACATAACGCCAAGGGACTCAATACCCCTTTTAAAAGGAAAATTGCTATGAATAATTATGCTAAATTGAAAGCAGACACAGTGATATGTCTCCAAGAGACTCATTGGAGGAATACACTATACAAATTAAAACATACATTTTATATGGATAGCATAGAACTGAACTTACTCCTCTAAAGCAAGAGGGATATCTATAATATTTAAAAGGGATCTATTAATAGAAGAGAAATGTAAGAACATTGACATACATGGTAGGTACTTCATTTGGTCAGGAATAAATAAACAAAATTCAAATTACAATAGTTAATATTTACGCACCAAACACAAAACAAATATCTTTATTTAACAAGATTCTCAGGTTGACACAAAAATATACTAAAGGACCCACAGTGATATGTGGATAAATATATCAATGGATAGAACATCTGAAAATAAGTTAAAATCCGAAAAGGTAATAAAAAATCAGGCCTTAAAATCCACTTAAAGAGGAGTGGAAAATGGAATGTTTGATGTTTGGAGGGTATTTCACCTGCAACTGAGGGATTATACTTTCTACTCCAATCGTCACTCCTCCTACTCAAAAACTGATTATGTTTTGGCGGACTCACATATTCTGAATATCTCTACTTGATAAGAAAGAAGGTCTACATAGAAGACAGTGGAAAATGGATAACTTTGCTTAAAAATCAAGATCAAATTAAAGATATAAAGGGAAGAGATACAATTTTTTTATATTTGAATAAGGATTCAGTTACAAGCCCCTCACTTGTTTGGTGTGCCCATAAGTCCTATATTTGAGGAATTTTGATTGCTAAATCTGTGCAAAAGAGAAAAGAGGAAGGTAAACCCTTGAGAGAGTTGTATATATTGCTAGATCAGCTTTCAAGTAAAAATAAGACTGAGCCTACATAAGAGACAACAAAAGAAATCAATCAGTTGAAGACTCAAATAAAGAAAACTCTTCAGTTAAAAAGAGATAAACAAAACCAGAGGTTCCAACAAACACATTATCTTCTAGGCAATAGAACGGGGAAATATATGGCAAACAAAATAAATAAACAAAATATACAGAATAGGATAGATAGATTAAAGGGTTCTGACAATATATACTACTCTCACCCAAAGGAAGTATGTAAAATATTTAATGATTTTTATTATAATCTATATAATCTAGAATCAAAAGATGGATTCAATAAATCTCTAAAAGCAGATATATATATTTTTTTGGAAGAGATAAAATTACTGAGTATCACCAAGGAGGAACTCTTAGTTTAGAAGAGACCAATCAATAGAAAAGGAGTGGAAATGGTCATTGATAAACTCAAGTTAGAAAAAGCGCCGGGCATAACCTATATTATAAATGCTTTTCTACTACTCTGAGCGAACATCTATGCTCAATGTATAATTCGATAATGAATAACGGATCATTATTGGCAGAAATGTCTGAAGCCAAAAAAAATGAACATACCAAAACAAGGGAAACATTTGGAGGATTATAAAAACTACAGGCAATTTTCACTTATAAATTACGACATAAAAATATATTCAAAAGATCCTGGCAGATAGATTGAACTCATTGATGCCAAACTTGATTCATTTGGATCAATCCAGTTTCATTTAAGGATGCCAGGGTCCGGACAATATTAGATGGATGACATAATTTCCTATTCGAACGAAAGGAATATTCCCATGCTGGCTCTGTCACTAGATGCTGAAAAAGCATTTGACAGAGTCAGCTGGGAATTCCTTAGATTGGTCCTTTTGAAATTTGGGCTGGCAGAATTTGCTTCCAATTCAATAGGGGCATTATATGAGAAACCAAGTACAACAATTTTAGGTTCCAGTTATGTGTCTTGAGAGATTTTTAATTGAAAACGGCAATCCACCAAGGCTGTTCCTTAGCCCCTCTGTTATTTGTTTTGTATCTGGAGACTCAAGCGAAATTAATTAGAATTTCAAGACAGGTGGGAGGAGTAACTATTGGTAGTACAGAGTATAAGATTCTCATGTTTGCGGATGATGTTGTAGTAACACTGACCGAACTAGAACAGTCTTTATCAAAATTACATCAAATTTTAGATGAATTTAACAGGTTATCATATCTGCGAAAAAAATATGCTAAGTCAGATATTATTTATAGGGGACTGAATAGAGTGATTATTTCAAAACTAAAAGATATATATGCATATAATTGGGACTCAGGATTTATTAATCATCTTGGTATAAAAATATCTTTCCAGCTAAGGAACATTATGAAAGAAAATCTGAAAATAATGTCAAGTCAGATTAAATTGAAATTTCTAGAATGGAGGGAGGGGAGGTTGTCATGGATGGCAAGGATTGCCATTATAAAAATTATTATCATCCCCAAAATTTCATATGTGTTCAGGCCCACACCGGAAATTCAATTCAAAAATGGAGGACTTGCCTATCCTAAAATTCTTGACATCCATGACAGCATTATTCTCTAACATATATTAAGCTGGAACATAGATAGCACTAGAAAGATTTTGATAGATATTGAAGAGACCCTGTTGAATTTAATACCTCTTAAATTGGCCATCTGGCAATCAAAATATGAGCATTCAAAATTTCTGAATATACCAAAATGGATAAACTCTCTAATAAAATGTTGGTATCTTAACAGAACTAAGATGAACTTCTCAAGTTACCCTTCATTAGGGGCACCAATAGAACTGTTGAAATATGCAAATATGCAATGAAATCTTTAGATATATCTCAGTTGGCAAAGAATAAGGTTAATAGAATTGTCGACTTATACCAAAATTACGCTATATTAACTTGAGTTAAATAAAAGATATATTATATAAAATAGAAAAAAGTTAATATATTTATATTATTTTACGTTACATAAACAAGGTACACATTGCCAAGTTTAGTTCTTGAAAATGGATTATAGTATATTTAGGACTACAGTGGGCTTTAACACATTCAAAGACCCAGGCAAATCAATGATTGCAATAATTTCTTTAAATGTTAACTAGTCAACATGTACAGTATTTGTGTCCATCAAAGCATATATGTTCCTGGAATTATTAAATTTAAAAGTTCAAACAAAAACTTTATTGTGAGTTGCCTAAACCCGGCTTACTCATTAATTAAAAAGAAGTTAAAAATAAAAGTATAGAAAAGAAGCCCTGTTATTGGATATGATAAGAGGAAATCCTAACTAAACTACCAAAAAGACGATACTCTAAAGAGTACAATAAGATTGGGACTAATGAAAATAAATAGGGGATGGGAGTGATGAATAGAACATATGATGTGCAATGACCATAAGTTATACAGTGGACAGAAAAAAGAGACTGCCATCGAGGCATATACCTACAATTTATTTAAGTAATTGTTTATTATTAAGACCATTCCTTATAACAGCAGATGTTCAATGATAATACCTGATACTGACATTCACACAAACAATGGATACCATTTACATTTATTTCATTTGAGTTTGTTCTGTATTCAAATGATTTTTATATTTTATATCTGTTTCTACATAAAATGGCATGGGCACATTCACATAAAGATAGATGCAAATTATGTTTAGTTAGATTCCAGTTATGATTTGCTTTATTTAACAATAACTACCATACAGTTCTATATAAAACAAAGTCCAAGATGGACTTATACTATTCCAGTTAAAAAGTAAAATATGGAATATATATGTTTTTTTTTTCATTTTGGAGATTAAAGGGTGAGTGTAATGTTTGTTTACAGGCCTGGATAAGCCTTTAAGGATAAGCTAACAATGTAGTAGAAATATTTTTTTCTGATATTTGTAGTTGTTCTTGATGATTTAATTAAGAGAAAAAGCATTACAGAGCAGATGTTCCATATGTGGTGTAATTTAAAACTATAGTTCAACTATAATGTAAGTACTTTATTGTATAAGCTTTTTATCAATTGATTGTTATTATAAAATTGCCAACACATTTCAAATAATTGCTCGTTGTCCACTGGGGCTCTAAATCTCGTCTTCAGTGGAAAACTAATTGGAAAATTAGACAGTGATTTATCTAATCAACTTAGAGCCTGGAGTCTGAGCATGCCCAATCATTTTAACACTACTTTTTACTGAAGACATTTGTTTCAAATCCCTAGTGGGTAATCATTTATTTGTAATGATCTGACATTAGAAAGGGAGAAATAGTCTGATCAGAAAGGATGTTTGACAGATGAAACATTGCAAAACTTAAAAAAGAAAGTTTTGAAATCACAAAATAGCTAATTACATATAGTTTTAAATTATACCATATTTAAGCTTTACTATTCCACTTTAAATTTCCGGGTCAAAAGTAAAATGACAGACAAATTGTTGCACATTTATTTTCACTTGACTACAATCCAAGGATATATGACTTGTCATCCTCATCTCAAGCCATGCAAGGGTTACTTGAAAGTTTCTGCGAGAACCATGTTGAGTAATTACCTCTCGGCTTTTATAAAGTTCCATCTATATACTGTCAATAACATGTTTGTAATAAGTCAGCAAGCTTAAGGGTTTCCATGTACCATATGCTAAGGCTGCGTGGGAGCTGAGCGATAAAAACGTCTCTCGTAATAAGTACCTGCCATCTGCTCAGAGAGAGAATTGATGGGAGCATGACGGTGACAGGACCAATCAGCAATACACACACAGCAGTAAAATCTGAGTCAAACAGGTGATTTATTACTTTACAAGCCATTTGGTAAACACCCTTATTGAAAGTAAAACAATAATTTCTGTAAGGAGAGCATCTAGTAGGGAAAGAACAACGTATGAAGAGAGTGAATATTGATTTCCATTGCCATTAAAAGCACTTCATTTTTACAATGTGATAACTTATTTACTAATTCCCGGTTTGAACAGTGTCAGATATATCATGTTGCTATGGAGTAAGATGCACTGTCTAGTTTCTCAAGCCTCTGTTTTATAGGTCTAGAACGTACTCAGTCTTGCAAGGGCTGCCACCAGTCTAGGATTTCTGGATTTCTTTGCTTCTGCCTCTAGGTTTTCTCAACTCATGCTCAATTCATGCTATTTGATCCACCTGATCCAAAGCAGAAATATATATAAATCATGAACTATTCCGTACAGGCCTTTTATGACCAAGTTACACCACTGATCTAACTCTCTGTTCTTGCTGCAAAGTTAAAAATTATATCGAACTACACTATTATGTTCTGCATGTACCTGTTATATACTAATTATTGTGCATTAAAGGGACTATGTCACCAAAAAAGGAAGTTGATTTAATTTTAAAAAACATGAAAACCTGCTATAAATTTATTACCAGATTTATCTCTGCAGTAAATCATTTCTGAAATATTTAGAATTGGTTTTGCGACTTCTGTAGGAAAATGTGCGTCTCAGAGAGCTTGATAAGGGTGGGAGAGGGGTCTAACTGCCAGATAACATTGTAGCTCTTTATTTTGGCCACTACATAGCCAGACAAACTGACCGTTATTGTAATTAGCACATCAACGCAGCTAATTAATATGCATGATGTGCTCATTTGCTTATAAATGCAGCAACAACAACATATAGCCATTTTTTTCAATCCTCTTTAAGAATAATAACTTGATTTGGGGTGAAAAAAAACCTTTAATAATTTATTGTTATTTTGCTGACTGTTCTGTATCTAGTATGAAAGTAAAATTATAGCAAACTTAGAAAAAATAATTAACTAATTCTGAATGAGAATCAATGACTGCATATGTTTTATAATAAGCAAACAAAAAACAAAAATATCTACTTTTGTATTGAGAATAATGCAAATTTTTGGGCCACACACAGGTGACAAGGGTTGAATTTACTAAGCATCAGAAGATGTGCTGAGAAGGACTTTGATAGTATTTTTTCCCTGTAGAAAATAGTGGATAGTAAATATTGGCATGCACCTCTCAGCCACTTGTGATGCTTAGTAAATATTTCCAGGATTTTAAGCCTAAAATCATAGGCCCTCATTCAATTGCAATTTGGCCAATTGAATAAGGCTCTAAATAAGCACATAGCATATTTTTTTTAAAGATGTTTTTAGTTAGTGAAAACCTTGCTTTTGTATAGATGCTTACTAACTAAAAACTTCTTTAAAAAATATATGCTGTGTGCTTATTTAGAGCCTTATTCAATTGGCCAAATCGCAATTGAATGAGGGCCATAGACTTTACACAAGTTTTCCTTTAAAAAAATCAACATTTTTTTCATCAAATACATTTAAACAAACAGGAAAATCAATTTATTAAATTAGAATCAAAAGCTTTTAATATGGATGAGAAATCCACTGAGAAATGGAAGATGGTTATTCTTGCTGTAAAGATAAATAAGATTCGAATTAGTAATCAAGACTTTAATGCAACTTTCTGAACTGATTTGTAATATGTTTAAAATTATATCAATGATATTTTATGTAAATGTTAAAAAGGGTAATTATCAAATGATAATATATCTATTCTGTAAAAATATTTGCACTTCAATAATATTAATACTGTACCCACAACTGAACATCATGAAAAAAAAAGTAATTAAATGGAATATTGTGTTTTTGTTCTAAAGAGGACCATTGCGGTGGTCATACAATAGTAACAATATAAACAAATGGAACCCTTACAGTGGCCCACTGTATCCATATATTTAAAATATTTTGTACATATGTTGTACCAAATGATTAGTTTACAAAGACACACCATCTTGGGGAAGCAACTGAAAAAAGGTACCTTAAGAGAGGAAATTAAACCCCAGAGTAAAATAGTAACTGCACAGAAATGTTAAATATTTGAGGGATGTGACTATTTTTGCAATATTTTGTCCATGATCAAGTACATTAAACATTCTTAAGTAAATATTTTAATTATTAGTAATGTTTAGCCAGTATGAAATTAACAGCTGTTCCTAATTGTTTGATATATTAATGTTCTCTCTTTTGTTTACAACAGATGGGCCCTATGGGTTAACAGTGAATTCTGATAAAGCACTTAAAGTTGGTGAGGTGTTCACAGTTGATTCGGGAGAATCTGTACAGTTTGATTGTTCAGCTGACTCAAATCCTCCAAATACATTTGCATGGGTCCAATGGAATGATAATACAACACAGATCCTAAACTATGGTCCATACTTTAAAGTTCTCTCTGACAATGTTGGGCAAAGGACTGTGGAATACATGTGCCGAGCATATAACAACATAACTGGAAAACAAGAGGAAACTCAGTTTACAGTCATCATTACATCAGTAGGTAAGAAATGGTCTTTAATATATCTAAGATGTGTTGCAAATGCATTGGCAGTAAATTTAGATTATTATTTCTTTCTCACATACATTGCACAGGAAGTCCCCGGGGTACAGACGATCCGATTTACAGACAACCAGTACTTAAGAATGGGCTCCTAAGGCTTTTTATATGAGTTTGTTATTATGTTCTTTTTGGTTGAATTAAAAAAGAGCAAAATAGTTTCTGTTACTTATTATTACAGTATGGGGGTATTATTATTATTACAGTTTTACACTGAATTATTATTACCACATATGAGTCATTATAATATTATTGTTATTATTATTATTATTATTCATAATACAAATCCGACCTAAAGATGTTCTCAGGAATGTAACTCTACTGTAAGCTCGGGTACGCCAGTTTATATTTATATGCATATTTATTTTTTAAATGAAACAAATGAGGAACGGCACAACTAAAGCAGACATGGTGTATGTGAGCTTTGCATAAACCATGGAAATTTAAATTCATACCTGCAAACTGGCCTTTTTTTAGAGAGTCAGTTTCTCTTTTTTTATGGGAAACCACCCAGTCCCTCTTAGTCTCCAAATGTCCCTCTTTTGAAAGAAAGACCCACATTTAAGGGCAAACTTGTTTTTCAAGCACTGACCATGGCTCAAGGACACAGATTTCTCTGCAAATCTAAAAAAGATAGAAGTTTAAAATGCCAGTTCTACAGAATATATATATATATATATATATATATATATATGTATATATATATACAGTGGATATAAAAAGTCTACACACCCGTTAAAATGTCAGGTTTCTGTGCTGTAAAAAAATGAGACAAAGATAAATCATTTCAGAACTTTTTCCACCCTTAATGTGACCTATAAACTGTACAACTCAAATGAAAAACAAACTGAAATCTTTTAGGTAGAGGGAAGAAAAAATATAAAAATAAAATAATATGGATGCATAATTATGGACACCCTTAAACTAATACTTTGTTGAAGCACCTTTTGATTTTATTACAGCACTCAGTCTTTTGGGGTATGTGTCTATCAGCATGGCACATTCAAATCTGTCAGATTGCGAGGGCATCTCCTCCCCAAAGCATGATGCTGCCACCACCATGCTTCACTGTGGGTATGGGTTTCTTTTGGTGATGTGCAGTGTTGTTTTTTGCACCAAACATATCTTTTGGAATTATGGCTAAAAAGTTCAACCTTGGTTTCATCAGACTATAACACCTTTTTCCACATGCTTTTGGGAGACTTCAGATGTGTTTTTGCAAAATGTAGCCTGGCTTGGACGTTTTTCTTCGTAAGAAAAGGCTTTCGTCTTGCCACTCTACCCCATAGCCCAGACATATGAAGAATATGGGAGATTGTTGTCACATGTACCACACAGCCAGTACTTGCCAGATATTCCTGCAGCTCCTTTAATGTTGCTGTAGGCCTCTTGGTAGCCTCCCAGACCAGTGTTCTTGTCGTCTTTTCATCAATTTTGGAGGGAGCTCCAGTTCTTGGTAATGTCACTGTTGTGCCATATTTTCTCCACTTGATGATGACTGTCTTCACTGTGTTCCATGATATATCTAATGCCTTGGAAATTCTTTTGTACCCTTTTCCTGACTGATACCTTTTAACAATGAGATCCCTCTGATGCTTTGGAAGCTCTCTGTGGACCATGTCTTTTGCTGTGGGATGCGACTAAGAAAATTTCAGGAAAGACCAACTAGACAGGCACTTTAAATGATGGCAGGTGTATGCTGACTCCTATTTAACACAATTTGGAATGTGATTGCTTAATTCTGAACACAGCTACATCCCCAGTTATAAGAGGGTGTGCAGCCTTATGCAACCACATTATTTTATTTTTATTTTTTCTTCCCTCCATTTAAAAGATTTCAGTTTGTTTTTCAATTGAGTTGTACAGTTTATAGGTCACATTAAAGGTGGAAAAAGTTCTGAAATTACTTATCTTTGTCTCATTTTTTTACAGCACAGAAACCTGACATTTTAACAGGGGTGTGTAGACTTTTTATATCCACTGTATATATAGAGCATTGCACACATATTTTGTGCACTAACATATTACTAACATTTATTCTTTCACCTAGTACAGAATGTAGGTAACACTAACACAGACGTTCAAGAATCTATGTCCCTCTTTGGTCATTTTAAATGTTGGGAGGCATGAAAATGTATCACCAAGAGCCAAGCAGTAGTGTCAGCTACTTTTGACTCAAATAAGGTCGACTGATATATGATGTATTGTTTGTATATATAAAAAAATATTACTTTAGCTCTAATACCAACTTAATATTTTAAATGCATGTTCCTTTCAATTATCTTTTTTGTGATAATGGCCTTTTTTTTGTTTTGTTTTTTTCATTTTAAGAATGTGTTTTCTACAGTGAGTGCAGAAAGCACAATGTGTTATTGTTTGGATGGTTTCTTATTAATTAATGGTTTGTTACTACAGAAAAACAAAATACAAAACTAGATATGCAAAAATACCACTATGCACCAAGGACAAAAATATTAATTGTATACTTGAAGCAGGATGAAAATTATAGAGAACACTTTTACAATTGGCATTGCCTGCTGGGTTCAAAGTCCTGAAATAATCTAGTATATACCAGCGCCGCTATACCACTCCACTCCTACTTTAACGGGACACTCTCACCCCAACATGAAGTTTGTTCCATCCTAAAGAGTATGAAAAATTGTAGTAGCCAATTTCTTCACAAAATTAAAGGACCATAAAAGTCATTATATTTGTTTTGATAGAGGGTGAAAAAACGTGGAAAAAAGTGTTTTCCTTTTTAAAAATGATGCTAAATTCACAGAGTTATGATCAATAGTTGTCGGGCTATTTCAGTGTGTTGCCTCTGACTGACAGATAATGAATATAAATTAGAAGTGAAAAAATTATAAATTAAGTGTAGAGACTTTGAATCAGGCAGTTGCTAAGTTATTTGTACTTGATTATATTGTAGCAGCTAATGTAGCAATAGCATGGATAACACAGTAGGTAAGGCTGCAGTCCGTGATGGAGAAGACTATTTTTTTATCTTTATTAAAAAAATAGAAACAGGCCATTTTGGTTATATAATAAATCATATGTTAATAAGAGGTAATTGTTAATTTATGCTGATTTTAAAATAATTATTTGGATAATTAAGTGAACTAGTTATAAAAAAAATATATATATAGCTCACATTATTTTATATATATATATATATATATATATATATATATATATATAGTAGAACTTTTATACTTATTTATTTATTTATTTAAAGCAGAGCATGTTGGTATTTTGGCATGTGGTTTCATAAAATGTTTTCATTGGGATGTCATTGTTTCTAATCCAATGCTTTCCACGCGTTGAAGGCAGGGAAATCAATCCTATGATTTACCAATGAAACAAAATCTATAAAACAGAATCTTACTTTTATACCAACACACTCTGCTTTTAAAGCCAATGTATACCTATAATACAATGTGTAACAATACCAGACTTCAGCCTTATTATTTATGCAGATTCTTGTGGGAGGGCTTCATTAGCTAAACTAAAATGACCATTTCTAAGTAAATTGTTGATCAATTTTAAAAAAAGTAAACACATTTTACACATGATTTCCCAACTTACTGACAGGTAGTCAGGGTTATGTCACAGAATAGAAATAACCTGAGAGCACTTGCAGCGGTCCTTACATGTCACATAAACAGCTTCCAGACTGACTCAGACCTAAGGACCCACAACATTTCCTGCTAAAGTCATAGAACATCAGAACACATTGCAACATTGAGTCTATAGAAGTTAGTGTTTCCCGCAATAATGTTGACTGTGCTTTGCCATCTAAGCTAACACACAGGTCCCAGGAGCAGAGCTCGTGTTTATTTGTAGAGAGAGAGAGTAGGAATTTTATTCAGAGAGAGTAGATTTGTGCTTTTTGTCTACATAATTAATTTTACGTAAATTCACCAGTACAATATTGGCGCTCCTTGCCTGGCCCCAACCCCGGCCCTCGCTTTGCAAGGGCCGCAGTTGCAGCAGGCTCACTTCACAAGCCTACAGTTTTAGTGTTGCGTTACCAACGTTTTTTGGCAAGCCTGCGCTGCTAAGAACTATATATGTAATTGGCACTAATGAATTCTTAAGACAATAGAATGCATATAAACATTTATAAAAAAAAACACCCAGAGCCATATTTATGAGTTTAAGGCATTTGCAAGTAGCTAATACAATAAGGCTACAAGAATGGAACACACAATCAGATGGAGGCTTGGAAATCTTGAGGGAATGTTGTTTAAATGGTTAATCAAGCTTTAGGGTAGTGCAGGACCAACCTAAACACTATCTACAAATTATATTACAAATTATTTAGCTGCAGTTTTCAACCATCTATATGATGGTGCAGAGCACATCTTGTGACTTCAGTGGGCCTTTACAGCCTTATTAAATTGAGATTCGGCCAATTGAATAGGGCTCTATATAAGCGCACAGCATATTTTTTTACAGACGTTTTTAGTTAGGTCTTCACTAACTAAAAACTTCTGTAAAAAAAAAATGCTATGTGCTTATATAGAGCCCTATTCAATTGGCCGAATCGCAATTTAATAGGGCTGTTAATATTGTTGAATGCATGCCATATCTTATAAAATTGTGAAAATGCAAGCAAAACAAATATTGACAGAATAACTTGCTAATAAAAAAAATGCTTTTTTATCTCAAAATATTATTCTGGGATCATTCTCAAATGAATTCCAAGGCAAATTTAAAAATATACTGCCCAATGAAATATTGAAATAAAAATTGAACTTAACAAAGCCTTCTGTCTGCAAATACATTGTAATTGTTTTTTCTTCATTATCTCAAAAGCGTAGTTTATTCAGTTTCACTGCCAACAAGACAGGCTAGTGACAAGGTATTAGCTTTTCACAAAATTAAACAAACGGGGTTGTCCTGAATACTGAGTGAAGTCATTTATTATTAAAGTAAACACATGTGGCAGGAGCTGTTTGCTGAAAGAGACTCCGAATAATAAGCACACATAAAATTCTCTCTGGCGCAGGTATGAGTGGGAAGTGACAGTTGCACAAAAGCAAAGTACAGTTTCAATCAATATATCAAATGATTACAAAAATAATGTAAACACCGCTCCAGGATAAACTGGATGCAATACAGTTTTCTGGCTTTTTGTTAGCTGTTAGTAATGTAAATACTCATAATAATAACAAACGTTCTCATTATCTCCCCCGCCCACCATGCCAGACAAGGTAAAATATATTTTAATTTTAAATACAGACAAAACAGATAGAATATATTCAGCTGTTATCCATTTCATAGGAAGGAGAAGTTGCATCGAACCATGCTCTTTTAAAGCCCAACATGATTATACAGCTTTCATCACACAGCAGAGGTATACATCATGGTATCACATAATACTATGGGTAATACCAAGTGTTTTATCAACTAAATGTTATTTAATGAAGTATTTTCTCATAGTAAATTTAAGTTGAAGTTTGCAGTTTTTTACAGTCAGGCTTTCTTATTGACTTCGTAAAGGCAGACTGATATCTCTCACTAAAGGACGATGATCAGTAATTACTTATTACTACCTGGGGCTCTAAATTCTTTTGTCTTTAGGGTAAAGTTGAGTGAAAATGACAGGGCATACCCAGACCCCAGTGAGCAATCTATTTAATCAGCCTAGTCATTCCCTGGGGTGTAAACATGCCCAGTCTTTTCTTGGCCTATGTTTTGGCTGATCCCTAGCCCTTTTAAACCTACATATATGAGCCTGGTCACATTAATGTCCCGCTTAGGCCTACACAAATTTCCAATACCTATGATTATATCATACCAAAATTAATTTTAACATTTTCTGTGTTTAACTTTAAAATATTAAGAAACTGCTTCGGCAGAGAGCTTTTTTTTATCACTATCCAACAATGAACTCCATTTCCCTTTTTTACTACTGCAGAATCTTATTTGTATTACGTTTTCCTAAGATATATCATCCTATAGAACTTGCTCAGTTATAATAGCAGCTGTTCAGCTAGTCCTGTCTGCCATGTACTTACAGTTCCCCCTAATTAACCTGTCAGCTCTTACATGCATGGCCTTCACCACCTATTGTGTTACTTCCTGTTAACATATGGATTGTCCTCCGAATTGTACAGTGCTGAAGAACATACTGTTTCTTCTAGAAACAATTAATATTTTTTTCTTGCTACATTTTTAAAGATTCTCTTGCACAGTAATATCCATGCAAAATGTCATCTTACTTAGGAGCTACACAGTAGGATTAATCAGAGAGACTCATTAAAATTACAAGGGCTGTAATGTCTGTTTCCAGTGGTAAACATTAACATCACAGCCTTATCACCAATAACACCCCGCCAAAAAAAGATATTTTGACAGACATATTTGCAGTCATACAGAAGGATCATGCTTGAGCCCAAATATTAACAAAATGATTATCAAGGTGAAACATCATAGAGCATGTGCAAAGTTGAATATTATACAGTATGCATATAACTGTTGGCAAGTCTCATACAGGACTACAATATTTTTACTAAAGTTGAGAGGACTTAAAGAACTGTTGCCTTCATCATGGAGAACTTCTCATTTTCTTTAAGTTTTCAAATGGGCTTGAGTCTACAAGATGTAATATAGCCAAAAGCTCTCCAAAACCACTCACCTCTGGATTTATTTCATTATTCTTTAGACCAGCTTTAGCTAGTGTTCATGTTTGATCAGTCATATCTAATATGTTAACCAACAGCCTTATTCAATTGCGATTCAGCAAATTTAAAATGGCTCTATATAAGCACATAGCATATTTTTTTTACAGAAGTTTTTAGTTAGTGAACTTCTTCACTAACTAAAAACTTCTGTAAAAAAATATGCTCTGTGCTTAAATAGAGCCCTATTCAATTGGCCGAATCACAATTTAATAAGGCTGCAAGTGTCTAAAAACTGAGGTTGTTCTTCATGGACTTTATTGCTTTCACATTATATGACACCATAGAAGCTGATCTTTGGTACATTTTAAAGGATACTATCACTAGAAAGGTGGTAGGACCCTGATGTACCCAATTACAAGCTACCGTTTATTAATAACTGATGTTCATTCGGTGTTTGTTTTATTATATTTAAATTATACTCTATATATGCATTGTTTCAAAGGTCTTGGTAGCCAATTGTCATATATATTTTGAAGTACATAAAATAAAATATATAAAAAACCTGTCCAATAAAGCTGAATTACAGGAGCTTAAGAAGTACGAATGATAATAAACTTCTAAATAGTTGTGTGTCATCCTGGCAAATGCTATAAAAACATCTGACCTTTGTAAAATTGAATCACTTCCTCATGGTGTCTGAAAAAATGAGGAACCGAAATAGGGAAGTAAATTGTTCATAGCTTAATGAAAAACGAATTAACTCTCAAAGTTGTATCTTAATTACAATGGCCTTGTCTTTAGCTAAAGAGCAAACACATTACTAGTCATGTAAACTAAAGTCAACACAGGCCTGTGTAATTTAGACAGAAAGCGGATTATTGATCAAAACATAGAAAAAGGTGAAACTAAATAAGATATTTTTTAAACTAAAGTTCTAAAAAGTAACTTGTCTTTTAATCTGGTCACATACTGTCATGCTTTTCATTAAATTCCAATTTATTTAGGGGCATTCTATCGACAAATACAGCAACTATAACATTCCAAACATGAACTGATATTGTATGCTTGTGATGAGCCATATTGTGTGATTCTTAGATAACTCATCAATAATAACAATTTTATAGAAAAGGATATCAACCATGCCTAAGATGTGCATCAGGCTATCTTTAGGATTAATTAAACCAAAGATGGAATGAACAGTCTACTGTTCTTATCTGATCTCAAAATGTATGTTTCTATGTTTCACCACCTTGTGCAAGCAGTCCTATCAAATAAATATCCTTCACAGTTACATCTTTCCTAATGCTTTGAATTTTAGTACATGCACACTACAAGTGTATAGAATCACCCTCAGCAACCAAACCTTTCAAACATTATGGGCCCGAATTAATTGCCCAATTCATAAATGTATACACACTTTACTCTAAATATTGCTACATATTCTGCAAATATTGCTTACTAGCTACATGCCCATCAAAAATGACGGGAATAACATTTTAAGGCTCGGAATGCTGCACCTTCGGCCCTCATTGCAAGCCTCTCCCTCCGTCTACTGTATGGGCCTCACAATGAGCGCCTTTGGCGCTCATTGCAGGCCTTGGCAAGCCACAGCTTTCGTGCTTCTCAATGATCGCCTTCGGTGCTCATTGCAAGCCTCTCCCCCGTCTACTGTATAGGCCAAGTGATGAGTGTGTTTGTCGCGCATCGCAAGCCCCTCAATGAGCGGCTTTGACGCTCCTTGCACGCCTTGGCAACCCACAACTTTTGTGCTTCGCAATGATCACCTTCTGCGCTCATTGTGAGACCCCCAATGAGCGCCTTTGGTGCTCATTGCGAGACTCTCCACACTCTCTGATGTCTGTGTCTGTTTCCCCCTTTCTCACTCTGCCTCCTTTCCCTGCCCTGTGTCTTTTGTTTTTTCTTATTTCCCGCCCTCCCGTTGTGTCTCTTTTCCTCTGTCTCTCAGCCCTGTGTCTGTTTCCACCCTCTCCCTCCCCTGTGTCTTTCTCCTCTGTGTCTCTGCAGAATTTTTGAATGTGTCGCGATGACTGCCGTTGCATGCGTGGTTCGGCTAAGTCTTACTAGCTTCAGGTTTGTTTTTACTGGCTTCGGCTCAGTGTTACTGGTTTCGGGGTCGTTTTTACTGGTTTCTGCCTCGTTTTCATCCAGTTATGTTTTTTCGGGCGCCATACTTTTTCTTGCTTAGTCGATCTTCAATCGCCAAAAAATGCCAAATATACTTCAAATGAACTTGCAACCTCACTCACAGGCTCCCTGGCTCCCATCCCTGTACTGTGTGTGAGTGTGTTAGGTATTTTTTTTTATTATTATTTGGCGTTTTTTGGTGGTCTTTCAAGTTTGGTGGTTCGTCTGTTAAATTCGTAATTTAGTGCAGCCCCGCACCTGCGACCTTCAGTGCTCATTGCAGCCTAAGTTCCACAGGCCTCGTGATGAGCGCCTGCAGTGCTCATTGCGAGGACTGCAATCAGTGCCTTTGGTCTAAAGTACAGGTTTTTGTAAAAGTCGTATGTGAATGGCGGTGTTTTGCGGCTTTAGGGGTCATGTAGCTTCGTTTTCGTTTTTTTCGGCAGCTTTTTTTTCTCTCGCTTAGGGGATTTTCGAGTGCCTAAACTCTGTAAATTTGTCTTAAATTTGCATGCAACCTGACTCCCAGGCATTCTGTCTGTCCCCCCTTGCTGTGTGTAATTTTTTTTGTATTTTGTGTTTTTTTTATGTTTCTTGGTGTCCGTGGGTCGGGCGTTAAGGTCGTATTTTTGCAAGTTCATAATGTTTTTTTTCTAAGCCGACGATAGAGCCTCCACCTTCCGCAGATGCAGCCACTGGCTCCGCAAATGCAGCCGCTTCGAGAGGGACGCAGTTCTTGCAAGCTCGCTTTGCCAGCTCGCAAAGCGTGGTCACGTTTCTTAGTTTGACAACTATTATATGTGATTGGCACTAATTAATTGTTAAGTCACTAAAATGCATATATTTATAAAAAAAAAACACTTGAAGCCAAATTTATGAGTAAAAGGCATTTGCAAGTAGCTAATAGATTATGGACCAATGAGTTTAAAATCATTGGTCCATAATCTATAATCCATAATCTGATTGGTTTAAAAGATCAAGCCCATCAGACAACAGTTGCAATTCAATGTCAGTTAAAATAATGCATTTTGTGTTATTTTGCAATTCACGTTACCTGTCTACCATACAAGACTTCTTGTAGCAATGAAAGATCTCTAGAGCTTGTACACACAGATATTTGCACTTCCCTAAGAGTAAATTATGTTTAGACGGAGCTTTCCTTTAAAAGGAATTTTAAAGGACCACTGCCCTTTAAGAAAAAAGTATTTGTTTATGAACTATGTAAGAAAGTAACAACATTAGTAATTGTGCAAATCATGAATATAAAAACATTTTTGAAGATTTTTTTTTAAAAAAAACTATGCATATGAGTAAAGGAATTCATTTGTGGCCGGTATATAACTTGTTGGACCATGAGGGTGTGTAATTATTATAGCAGTGGAGGGTGGAGTGGGGGAGGAGGGAACAGGGAAAAGTAATTTGGCTTTGTTAGATAACTGGATTGGACTGAAATTCACACAACACCACTCCCCCTCCCAAAACACCCAGAAGAGGGAAGCTTGTTTCAGTAGACCCAACCACTGATCTCTAAAAATATAAATACTCCTCTCATACCAATGTATGGTAGATGCCTCCAAGATCCAGCAGAGGCTTCAAAAATGTATTTTTGCTAATTAAACAGTCTTAATTATTTTTTCCCAGGCTAATAAAAAAAACGTGGGGAGATAGAGGCAGACAACAAAAAAGGGATGGAGATGGAAAAAGACTATAGGGAGAGGAGGGGGAAGAGAGAAGGAAAAAGAGTGAAACTGATGAGGGCTAGGGAGGGCTGCGAGTGCCAGAGAGGGCCACAGGTATCCAGAGAGGGCACTGGGGGATGGGGAGTGGAGTATGAGGACTGTAAGGGCCGTGAGCGCCCTCTGGAGGTAAGGGCCCTGGTGTAGTTGCACCACTGGTTTATCCGCCCTTGGTTAGTGTATACAAGGGCTTTCCTATAGTGTATACTAGAGCTTGAAATAATTATCTACAATCTGTTGTAAATGGATCTTTTGAGTAATATTTATTTAAATTCTTTCCTTGTACAATAGGAGTAAATATAGGTAAAAAGTATGCTTTTGTAGACTGTGTACTTGGTGTTACTTCATTCTAGTCTCGGCAGCTTATTTATGGAACAATATCAGTCCTTGACCCTGTTTGATAAACAGGATCCAAAAAAAACATTGGAAATGAAATTATTAACCCCTATTTTTACGCTGCTTGATAAATATACCATCATTTGCTCAGTGGAACCATTTACTTGTATGACTACAAAATTGAGATACTAGGTCTATATTATTAATGTGCACCTTCTGGAATGAAAGTATGACAATCCTGGACACATTAGATCCATTTTATACAATAGCAAGATTTAAAAATTGGAATGCATGGGAACATATTTAACCAATAAGGTGTTGCAATTAATACTAATTTAAACAACTAATCATCATGTTTTCTTATTTTGTGATACAGGTCATCAAAAAATATCACAGAAAGGAAGTTCCTTGTCATCATTAGCAGCAATAACTGGAATTTCATTATTTATAATTCTGAGCATGTCCCTTCTGTTTGTCTGGAGAAAATATAGATTTCACAGAGGTACATTTAAATAGCTACTTTTTGTACTATTAGTATAATCTGACTAAGCAATTTTCTTAATTATTCTTTTATTGTTACAGCTATTCGTTGGAAACTTCACGATAGAAGGTATAAAAAGTACACTCTTTTATTATTTATTTTACTTAGTTTATTTTGCAAGACATGTTTAATAATTCATTGTTTTTTACCCCTTTTTAAAAGGTCTTCAACAGAATATAGAAGAACTCAGATATTTTCAGGTATTTTACTTTCTATAAAGATATATTTATGAATAATTACAAAAGTGATACATTTGTGTACATTCTCATAGCTTCACATCCCCTGAAGTGTTACACTGAAAGCTGTGAGAGATGCTTTGATTGGGGAAAAATACTATCAAATCCTTCAATCATGGGGCTCACAGCCCCTACAACACTTTGTGAAGTAATAGGATTGTTTTATGAAAGATTCATTGCCTTGCAAAAGTATTCAACCCCCTTGGTATTTTTCGTGTTTTGTTGCCTCACAACTTGGAATTAACATGGATTGTTTAAGGATTTGCATCATTTAATTTACAGAACATGCCCACAACTTTGAAGATTTTTTATTTATTTTTTTTTGTTTTGTGAAGCAAACAACAAATAGGACAAAATAACAGAAAGAGTCAATGTGCATAACTATTCACCCCCCTAAAGTCAATACTTTGTAGAGCCGCATTTTGTGACAATCACAGCTCCAAGTCGCTTTGGATAATTCTCTATGAGCTTGCCACATCTTACCACTGAGATTTTTGCCCATTTCTCCTTGCAAAACTGCTCCAGCTCCTTCAAGTTGGATGGTTTGAGCTTGTGAACAGCAATCTTTAAGTCTGACCACAGATTTTCTATTGGATTGAGGTCTGGGCTTTGACTAGGCCATTCCAACATATTTACATGTTTCCCCTTAAACCACTCAAGTGTTGCTTTAGCAGTGTGTTTGGGGTCATTGTCCTACTGAAAGGTGAACCTACATCCTAGCCTCAAATCACGCACAGAGTGGTACAAGTTTTGCTCAAGAATATCCCTGTATTTAGCACCATCCATCTTTCCTTTAACTCTGACCAGTTTCCCAGTCCTGGCTGCTGAAAATCATCCTCATAGCATGATGCTGCCACCACCATGCTTCACTGTGGGGATGGTGTTCTTTGGGTGATGTGATGTGTTGGGTTTGTGCCAGACATAGCGTTTTCTTTGATGGCCGAAAAGTTCAAATTTAGTCTCATCAGACCTGAGCACCTTCCTCCATACATTTTGGGAGTCTCCCACATGCCTTTTCGCAAACTCAAAACGTGCCATTTAGTTTTTTTTCTGAAAGTAATGTCTTTCTTCTGGCCACTCTGCCATACAGCCCAACTCTATGGAGCGTACGGCTTATTGTCGTCCTATGTACAGATACTCCAGTCCTGCTGTGGAACTCTGCAGCTCCTCCAGGGTTACCTTAGGTCTCTGTGCTGCCTCTCTGATTAATGCCCTCCTTGCCCGGTCCGTGAGTTTTGGTAGGTGGCTGTCACTTGGCAGGTTTGCTGTTGTGCCATTTGGTTATGATAGATTTGATGGTGCTCCTGGGGATCATCAAAGATTTGGATATTTTTTTATAACCTAACCCTGACTTGTACTTTTCAACAACATTGTCCCTTACTTGTTTGGAGAGTTCCTTGGTCTTCACGTCAGTGTTTGGTTAGTGGTGCCTCTTGCTTAAGTGTTGCAGCCTCTGGGAGCTTTCAAAAAAGGTGTGTATATGTAATGACAGATCATGTGACACTTAGATTGCACACAGGTGGACATCATTTCAATAATTATGTGACTTCTGAAGGTAATTGGTTGCACCAGAGCTTTTTATGGGCTGCATAACAAAGGGGGTGAATACATACGCATGTGCCAATTGTCTGTTTTCTATTTCTAAAAAATAGTTTTATGCATATATTTTTCTCGTTTCCCTTCACCAACGTAGACAATTGTGTTCTGATCCATCACATAAAATTTAGATTAACAAAACATTGAACTTAAGACTGTAATGTAACAAACTAGGTAAAAAGTCAAGGGGGGTGAACACTTTTGCAAGGCACTGTACTATATGTTTAAAAAAATACTTGTTTTAACACATCTTTTTCTTTGAGGACAAATCCAATTTAAGGCTACATAATGGTTACAATGGGCAAACTTTTCTAACCATCTCCGTGGCTGTGATGTACAACCTTGTATTTATTATGAACTATTTGCCATGGGGAAACATTGATATCAGAGCCATTCTCACCTCATCTCAGACACTTGAGATGTGTAGTAAATTCCCTGAAGATTCTCTTTTGACATTATTTGCTCATCTATATCAAATTTTAACATATTGGGTCACAAATAGAGATGCAGTGTTGGACAATTCTTGGAGATATCAGATCTTAGTACATAAGCCAAAAAGGATAACATAAAAATGGAGACACGCAGAGTCCACAACTTTTCCAACACTTTTCCTTAGAACATCAGGTCAACATGGAAAAAGTAATGTTCCAAAAATCAAGGGATTATGTTAAACAATAACCAATAATGTTTTCTGCTGTTTATAGGACATGAAGATGCTCTTAATGATTTTGGAATATATGAATTTGTATCATTGCCGGATCCTTCAGCTCCTTACAGGGTATGTTATTGGTGTACAGTATTTTAAATTATAATCTCATGAGAATGGAAAATAGACAGAACAGTATGAAGTGCAAATTAAAACTAGCAATTGCATTCAATTTGCATTTCATCCTATATGTAAATGCATTCCAAAACTCCTATTATAGAAGAGTTTTTATGATAGTCTAACCAGTGGTGGAGCTAGTGAATGGAGGGCCCCAGAGCAAAAAAAAGGTAGACTCTGGCACAGGGGTGGTGCAATTTGTTTTTGCTCTGAGCTCCCCCATATCAAATCTTGCAGTGTAGATATATATATATATATATATATATATATATATATATATATATATATATATATATATATATAATACACACACTTATATATGTGAATATATTTATATATATATATATATATATATATATATATATATATATATATATATATATATATCTATATCTATATATATATATATATGAAGAGTGAGGTAGCCGTGAATGTGCAGTAATCCAGTTAAATAATCAGAGTATTGCAGTGAATAGTGATACCTTTTTTTATTGGACAAACGTATTCATAATAAAGGGACGAGCTTTCGAGATATAATGCCTGTTTTTATCGAGTCAAAAAGCGATACTGATACAAGAATGAACTAAAAACAGTAAACAGAAAGAGATGAATTTTTTGGGGGGAAAAACAAGAAAAACTAAATTCATTGGCCAGAGTTAAGTGAGAAACAGACCAGCATTGTGAATAATGTCCTAATAAGTCAGTATGTAAGTCTATAGATCAGGTTGTAGATAAGAACACAGCAGAGTAAAATAAAGAGCAATACATTCCAGCATAGGCTATGCTGAAATGTATTGCTCTTTATTTTCCAATGACCTTATAAACAGTACATGTACATGTTCTATAGCACACGTAATGGTAGTCAATAGGTGAATCAGTACCATCATTTATCTTCTGGATCTTCATTGCATTAGTAAATATATCATATATCATATAAGTTTCCAAAATTTTAAAAACCTGTTACATGCTGTTCTTTTCCTAAGTACAAATCACTATGCAAAATGCATTCTAAGCCTTTTTGAATGCCATTACATTAACATATGTATATGTATAGCCATAAGAATATAGATTAGAGACTTTGGTGAATCTTTTATTAATGTATATTGTTTTGCAATTTACTATGGGTACCATATCATATCACAGTTTCTTATAAAATGAATAAACCTCATATTCATGAGCCCCATGGAGGTCAAAACTAAAGTCTGAGTGTGGGTTTTACTTATAAATTGATGTCCTAACTCACTACATATTTATAACATGTATTATTTAAGCAGCACATTTTGCAGTATGTAATGTCCTGTTACATACCTATACTTGTTTTTATCTGTACTGTTATAGATTTTATGTGATGTTTCAGCTGTTTTGTTCACAAAGGTTTAAAATAAAATATTTAATAAAATATCAGTATTTAAAAAAAATAATCATTATATTTCAAAGAGACTCAATTTTAGGCCATTTATTGTTTGCCTTAGATGTCAAGCAACAAATCAGGTTCAACATTGAATGCTTCACAAGTCCAAGAACAGAGCTGCACGGTTTATGAAGTCATACAGCACGTTCCTGAGCAGCCTCCCACTGACCAGCCAGAGTAAGTGAATATGATAATTAATAATATATACATTCTTTACATAAATTTTTTTAGGATTAAATTATAAATTGTTATTTTTTTAGAATGAAGTTAATAACAATAGTTAATAGTAATTAAGTAAAAACACAATTTAGTGAAAACACAGAGAAAAGAAATTAAATAAACTTACATTAGTTTAACCACCTCTAAGAAAAAACATTTGTGAAATTGTTATTTTATTCTCAGACTAGCATTTTTGCCAGCCATTAAAATGATGGGTAAATACAGGATTTGAAACATTCAGTAGTTCTCATTTTGACCCCTTTTATTCGGACCACATTTAAAAAATGCATGACAGTTAGTGACAAAGAGACATATTCAATTAGAAGCCCGCAACTTGATTGCAGACAGCCGAATGTCTGTGAGTGTGTTGCGGGCTCCCTTTGGTCTTCGATTGCAAGGCTATTCAATTGCTCAAAGCCGCAAGTTACGGACCCCAAGCCAAAACAGTAACCCATGCACTGGTTTGGGGCACTTCAGGGGGGAACATGAGCAATTAAGCAAGCCTGTAACCTCCCATTTCAAATCAGCCAATCACCCACAAATAAAGAATTATGAAAATGAATGCCAATACTGTTCTAGTCCATATGGGTGGCCTGGTATGAATTAACTCATTGATACCCGACATCGATTTACCCCCGAAATGACACATAAAAATAATTTTTGTTTCCTGCCTATTTGCGGGCTTGAGACGGTTGTTCAATTAATTAGCTTCCCCCATTATTTACAGTGCAGTATTGATTTTTATTTGCATTTACAGTGCTACGAATTGGTGTTTAACCCCCTTGCGAGTCATCTCTATCACTGATAGGATTTTCTCCTTCATTTGCTGTTTATGGGTGTGAAAACATTTGCGGGCTTGTGGAAATTGAACAATTGAATAGCGATTTGTGATTTTAGCGATCGTAACTCTTTTGTGAAAGTGAAAGTCAAAGGCTTCTGGAGGATGTAAGTTACGAGTTTAATCATCGCCATTTTTTCAAGCCCGTAACTCGGAAGCCATTGCGAGCCTGCAAAAAGACACCAATTGAATTGCAAAGTAGCTTGCGACCTCACTTACGGGCCTCCAGATCTCTCGAAAGCTCAATTGAATGAAGGCCAAAGGTTGCGCCAAGATGTGGTTGTGCCAGGGATTGTGATTGACAGATCATGCCTGTGTACAAAAGTGAGTGTACAGGTGAGGTTATGCGACTAGCAGATTGTGTACTCCTGAGGGTGTGCCTAAGATATTGTGTGCAGCTGAAGACTCCAGTGAAAGTATGTGGGTAGCTGAGTCTGTATCTCTCAGTGTGTACATAGCAAATGGTGCATGTGTCAATGCATGCTCAGCTAAAGCTACAGTAGGCTAAAGCTAGGCAGTAAAACATGCAGGAGTGCATGCTTTTCCTACACAGGGTGCAAGTGGCAGTGTGTGCCTTGAAGAGGGGATGCATTTGAGTGCATGTATGACAGAGCATGTGCTTGTTAGTACATGTATGCCAGATGGTGCCAGTTTGTGTACAGAGCTTGTGCATGTCAGGGCAAGCATGACAATGTGTGCAAGTAGTAGTCCTGTACAGCAGAGGTTGTGAATGTCAATGCATACATGACATAGGGTTCAAATGTTAGAGTGCAAGTTCAAATAATCATGTTGGTAAGTACTCTGTACAGAGTAAATTTGTCTCAGAGTATGTGAGTAAACGTGTATATGCATTAGAGTAAAATATTAGAGACAATATCTGTGATATTAGCTCTTTTCCAGCTCACATTCTCTATACTCCGGAATTACTCCTTTCACAGAGTGAATCTTCCGACTGATTTGTACTGGTTTATGAACCAGACAGGGTGTGTTTCTGGCTAAGCCCACAAGGCTCAGGTCAAGACCAGTACTTTTTCAGAGGTAGCAGGCTACCTAAGATGCAGTTCAGTACAATGAAATATGTTTATATACACACAGAAATGTCCATATGTGGTGACATTTCTATCTGCTAGTGCACTTAACATTTTTTGACATACCATATATATACAAAAATTCACAAATTCAACCTATGATTTGAGATATAGAAATGGGAAAGAAGGATCTGCAAGTGGGGCATGGAGCAGAGACACATCTGAATAGCCTAGGGAAGCATAAAGCCCAAATACACCCATAGAACCAGCCCAACATAGGCACAGAGCCTACATGAGTGAAAAGAGCTGTGGTCTATCGCAACTCTATTAGTATTATTTCCCACTAGTTTTTTAATTCTGCTACCTCGCCTTAAATTGCATAGAAATGCACAGAGGCAAATTAACTCATATATGTCTCACTAAATATATATGTATGTTTATAGCATAACTCATGTTAGTAATTTACTTTGCTTCTTTAAATAATATTCATGTTTTGATCACATTTGCTTATAGTATTAGATTTAAAATGAAACCCTTTATCTGTAATTACATGCATTTTACTTTTCCTATATTCATGATGATGGGCCACCTTATTAATTTATTTGCTGAGGGAACATTTATCCCCGTATGCTGCATCTCATGAACATGAATGCAAGAATGACATCACCAGTGATGTCATGGAATCATCTATGTATGGCACCAGTAAAAGACAGTTAAAAGAATTTAAGAGTTGCGCACATTTTATTGTATGGTCCATACTCTTCATGTTTGTTTGATATCTCACCAGTGATGTCATGTGTTCACAAGGTGTAGAGCAGTATGGACATCCCTGCAAGTAGACCAGATAAATTAAAATGGCAGTCTCTAGATACAAGAATAGGGGGTAAAATAAGTAATTACAGCTAAAGAACTACATTTCATATGTAACATTGTATGTAGATATTATAATCTTAATTTCTTTATAAGGCAACAATATATTCTGTAACACTAACTACAGGGGTTACAGTTGATATATATAACAACATGTCAGGGGACTTTGAGTGCAAAGGAAATATCTATTTATGTAATGGGAATGTGGTAGCTTTATCTGCCTGTGCTTTAAATAAAATTAATGGAAAGCTCATTAGCTTTGAAAGAACTGAGAAAGTGGAAGCAGAACCAATTGAGAGAAAACAAATGGAACCTTGCAGTAAATAAAAATTCACCAGTTAGAAATATAAAGGATGCATATCTTTTATTTAAAAAACAACCCCATTATTGAGTTTAGTTATCCAGGTCAATATCCAAGGGTTCTCAACTTAAACCAAACCAATTAGGAGATTGTGGCCTTGTATTATTAAAAAACAGAAATATATTAGAGGGAGGATCTAATACTCCCAATATGGTGAATTCCTTACAAATGTAAATTGTTGTCAATAACATTTAAAGTGAGCTATCATACTCCTGCTGGAGTGAAACAGTCCAGTGATAGGTCTGATGGAAATAAAATAATAAGACCACAACATTTTTGTAGCTAGGAGACTGTGTATACTCTCTCATTGTGTGTCTTGCTGAATTTTAATGCCATCTTTTAAATGGTTATTTAATCTATTTGCTTACAAAGTACAAATACAAAGCTTACAGGGACTACATCTGTGCAATATTTGACATAGCTGACTAAATATTTTAGTAGATTGTGGTAGGTGGTAAATAGGCAGCACTCTTATCATAATCATTCATAACAATAGAAAAAATGAGAACATAAATCCATATCACATACATTAATTGCCACCATATTTAAATTAAGCATTCAATGCTGCCATGCTGAAAAAAATGGACTACTCTTTATTGTAACTGGATTTAAATTAGCTATAAATGTGAGCTAGACTTTTATTTTTTTATTGCTAGCATCTTGATGATATGAAGAGAGACAGAACACATATTATAATTGTGTATACAGAGCTGACTGTTATTTGACTTGTAAACCTGCTATATAAACTTTACCACCAAAAATTCCCTTCAACTCCAACTGGAATTTTTAAAGATAAGTGTTGAGATGACCTCACGGGTAACAGCCATTAGGCATCACTAATTAAAAGGTGAAATGGTAGAGAAATTGTAACACTTTTTTATGGTAACATGTGACTCTGTATTTACTAAGCTACTATCCTATCATACATACTGGTATTCAAGTCGAACCACCTGTGATCCCTCACATCATTTACTAAACAGTGAAGTACGGTAATATTCGAGCAAGTTAAGCAGCAATACTCATGTTGAATCCAATGTGCATAATCCCCTTTTGTTAAATAATTTTAGATACAAACCCTGGGCGAGATGTTGTTTTTTTTTTTACATTCTATTGACCCAATGAAATCTATTATACTAGAAGCTGATAATTAACTTAGTATATTTATATGTATTATAAGATAAAATGCAAATTGTATTATAATATTAAAAGGAAAGCAACAGGAAAAGATAGGGAGTTCAGAGTGCAGCATGATAAAAGGATATGGAAATATTTATTTATCTTTGCTGCATCAGAAAGAGGGTATTCAAAATTGTGTCATAGTGTTTTTTTTTTTCAAATAGCACTATCAAAATGCAAAATGAACTAATTCAAATGTTTACCAGATGGAGCTTGCCCCTGTTAACCAATGAGCAGTAATACATTGTTATGGGTGATACGTGTTTGCCAATGAGACCTATATACTACGCTGTGCATTTCCTGATAGTTTCAAGGAAATCTAAACTGGCTTTATAATAATTATTTATGCAATAAAAAAAAAAAACTTTTGTAATATGTAAACATGTTCCATATCCCATTAAAACATTTTTAAATAACAAACAAATTGCTCATTAACATGGCAAAAATAATAAACAAGCATTGTACAAATAGTCATATTATTCAGCTTCTTTGTGCATGACACTCTACATCATCACGGAATTCGCAGAAATATTGGACCACATTAATCAATATGGGAAGAATTTATTATAATATTAATCCTTTGTGAAGAGAATGTGCATTTATAGAAAATAGGCATTTCCCCCATGATTTCTATTATAATAAATTGCTTGAAATGTGATATATTAGGAGAATATGTACTGGAAGACATACTAGGAGGCTATCTGCTCTTCACTGAGCTCACTATAATAAGAAATCTTAGGTAAGATAAGTGTTTGGGCTGAGAGGCCATGTGACTATTTTCCATATAGGAAACAGAGACCACAGCCTTTGGGAATCGGCTGATAGAATTGTGGAGTGAAGCTTGGAGTGAAGCTCCTTTATTGAAGAGCCACACATTCCACATAATTATCTTGTTAAAGGACCTCTGTAGTCAGAGCTACACTACACTTGAAAACAAGCTGCATGTTTTAGAATATAAAATACAGTATATAATTTATTACATTATGTCATGATTTAATTGTTTAAGGACTCTTATTGCCAGTAATTTATGAATATGGCCAAGGGAGCATGACATTGTGGCTTTGGGATTATGTGTTTTTGTGTGGTTATATGTTGCCTGTACATGGTTATTATGAATACTAGTTAGAATATATTATAAGAGGGAGAATGTTATATAGAACATATGTGAAATTGGTAAAAAGGCTCTGCATAGAAGTTAGCTGCAGATCATTGCACACTCACACATACAAACCTTAGGTCAAGACAGATGTATGTACTTCAAGTAGTCCTAAGCAAACACTTGAGTTTAACATATAGTTTTTTTCACTAGCCAGCTATAGATATCTGGTTAAGTTGATCTCAAGAGCTTTGATAGCCCAATGTTGCAAGCCAGATGGGCTGACATCACACATACACAAATGTACACAAGGGTGTGGTATTGGAAAGTATAAATATGTTGTTTTGATCATTCAATAAAGGTTGAGAGATAGTTTTCACATATCCACAGTGTGAGACTATTTCTGTGTGGGGAGTGGTTTTGCCATGGGCCACTCATAACCTGTATGCAGTATTATCTGCCTGTACCTTTTGGGCCTTGCCCTCTTCAGAAGCCATCTTTTGTGCCACAGCGAACAGGAACTACACGATTCTGCTGGCGTAGGCTTTAACTAGGTTCATATCAAGCCCCCTTGAAGAAGCAGATTGTGACATTAGCTGGCAGTGGTGGGATCTCTGTAGAAAACACAGAAGGATGGCAGCTTATGAAGAGATGTCTGCAGCAGAGGAGGAAGTGTCCAGATGGTACCAAAGATGGATGGAGATATTGCCTGCAGGTTCAACCAAGGATCAGCAGATGGAACTCCGGATACAGGTCATACAGGAGGTACAGGAGAAGTGGAGAAGGGTAAGCAATGGCCCTGTCTCAGCTCCTGTGGAGAGGAAATGCTTATCTCCAGTAGAGACAGAGAATGCTCTGGTGACTGGAAAGGACTGTAGAGGAATGGCCCTTCTAAATAAATGGATGGTGTTCCTGGGACTATGGCCAGGTCACAAGCTAATGGAATGGCTGAAAGAACTAGTATGTGAGGAGGTCGACCTGGAAGACCAATATGCTTATTGGGTGGGACCTGTTGGGATACTTCATCATTTTTCATTGGGGCTGGAAGAGGCACTTTGGGACATACTACATGGGGGTCCAGACTGTGGCTTGGGGACAGAGAAAAGACAGCTGTGTTTGTTTGCCAAATGCTGTTACATGCTGGGACTGGAGACAGGCTCTCAGAAAGCTAACCTACTTTGGCCTTTGATCCAGCAGGAGCTACAGCTGGAGGTGGATTATATAGACTTGCTGGATGAAGCATCCCTGGATGAATTTTGGCCATCCAGCTGGAGGGCTCATGCCAGTCAGGCATGGAACAGAACCAGGTACTACAGGGACCCAGCTAAATGTTGCTAAGGCTGGGTCAGAAAATAAAGGTATGGACTGTGGGGGAATTTTGATATCAGGGATTCTCAAAATAAAAAGGATGCCTTCATCCATGGGGCTGACTGGGAAGAGGAAGAACTGGTCCCTATCTTTATGGGGCTGAGTCTCACCCAGTTAGAGGCATGGGGACAGGGTCAAACCACAGCAGTGCCAGGCCCAGGGGAAGAACTGGGGAAAAGCTACCCTGCTCCTAGAGTAAGAGAAGAACCTAATGTGCACTGGGCCCTACCAATTGATTTTGAAAACAGTGGAGAGGTTCCTTGGATGACCATTGTCCAGGAGCCAGCCACAGACCCTGGAGCAGAAACAGAAAGTAGCCCTGCTCTTCAGTCTGAACAAGAGGCAGCTGCTTCTCAATGGCTGCCTGTAACTACACACCAGGCAGTCTCAGAAGGAGAGAGTCAGGAGGTTCCAACTGAGGATCCAGGGACCAAAGAGCAAGAGGCTACCCCAGATTGGGGTTTGTCTTCTGGTCTATCTACAATGACTCCTCTGCAGCTGCACAAATACACTGGTTGTGTACCTGTAACCCTGGTAAGAAGGGACCACTGGCCAGGCTTGCTGGGAGAGAGGTTGGCTACAGAACTGCCCATTAATCCAGCATGGATGACACCAGAGAATGCCACTAGCACATGTTGCAACTCCATCATCCCAGTTTATTCAGGAGAAAGCTCAGGCCTGACAAAGGGAACCTTGCACTCTTCAATTTTACCCATGTGCCTGAGTACTAAACAAGAATCAGCAAGACAAGAGGTCTCCTTAGCCTGGAATGAGAGGGTTTTGCTGGGTAAGTATCCTCCCAACTTTATGCTGGACTTACTAGCTGGGATGTACTGTTCCCCCCGGACTACCTTGAAGGATCCTCCATGGCAGTTGTCCTATAAGTTTTCCCAGGGTCTTGGGAAGGTCACTAGGCCACTGGAAGGAGTGAGTATTCGCCCAGGACAGGGGGAGGCAGGGTACACAGAGAGCCACTGAGGCCATCACATGGATGGACTGTCACATCAAGAGGAACGGTAACCACCTGTATAGATGGGAAGTTATCCGACAGAATAAACTTCCTATGCTATACTGAAAGGAAAGGGGGAGAAATTGTCAAGATGTAATTGTTTAAGGACTCATATTGCCAGTAATTTATGAATATGGCCAAGGGAGCATGACATTGTTGCATTGGGATTATGTGTTATTGTGTGGTTATATGTTGCCTGTACATGGTTATTATGTATCCTAGTTAGAATATATTATAAGAGGGAAAATGTTATATAGAACATATGTGGAATTAGTAAAAATGCTCTGCATAGAAGTTAGCTGCAGATCATTGCACACTCACACATGCAGACCTTGGGTTAAGACAGATGTATGTACTTCAAGTAGTCCTAAGCAAACACTTGAGTTTAACATGGATGTTTCTTCACTAGACAGCTATAGATATCTGGTGAATTTGTTCTCAAGAGCTTTGATAGCCCAACGTTGCAAGCCAGATGGTCTGACATCACACATACACAAATGTACACAATGGTGTGGTATTGGAAAGTATAAATATGATTTTTTGATCATTCAATAAAGGTTGAGAAATCGTTTTCGCATATCCACAGTGTGAGACTATTTCTGTGTGTTGTATCCTGACTTGGGGAGTGATCTTGCCATGGGCCACTAAGTAACCTGGATCCAGTATTCTCTGCCAGTACCTTCTGGGCCTTGCCCTCTTCAGAAGCCATATTTTGTGCCACAGAGAACAGGAACTACACGAGTCTGCTGGGGTAGGTTTGAACTAGGTTCATATGAAGCCCCCTTGAAGAAGCAGATCGTGACACATTATATATACAGTTATGCTGCAGTGCAATATACCATTTTGTTTTATGCAAATCAACTTCATAGTAGGAGACTTTCAATGCATATGAAGTTTTTATCAGCACAGGATTGTGACAGCTACAACTTTCAGTTCTCTTAGCATTGCAAGTAGAAAGCTCATTAGTTCACAAGGACACATCCTCCTCAGAAAGTAGAAGGTAGAATCAACACAGAAGAAAAAAATAACCCCTAAAATAAAACACAATTGTTAAAAAATGAAAAAGTTTTGTTCATAAATTAGTTAATTAATTTATTGCATTCTTAAATGTCCCCTTTTTCCAGCTCAGTCATTGTATTGAAAATTTGTCTTAATGCATTCTATTTTACTTGTTTTGTAAAAAATAAATGAGCTCTATAAGCAATGCCAGACATATAACAATAAAACGTATATATTTCATTAATAATGATTCAATAAAACCTTTGTTTTTCAGATGAAGACTCATGGATGATTCGGGAAGCAAAGCCATGTCCATTTTGAATGTGCCTGCATGAAGAGAGATTTTCTATGCTATATCACCTATTTTTTTAAGACTCAGTTGCCAATGAAAACATTCTGACTTTTCCAATTAGATAACTCAATCTTTCCAGCAAAAACTGTTTATGTATTACCATAGATCAGCCATATGTTATTTAATAGAAAAGTTAACAATTAATAACTTTTTGGCTAAATTGTTTACCCTTTTGGAGCTCTGATGGAATCTATGTATGATACTTTTTTTGAAAACTTTTATAATGTGTAAAATAGTTTATTTATTGATGCACTAACTTGGGAAAAACAATAATTATGCAGTTTTGAAAATATTGTACATTATGCATTGTATATTATACATAATATCAGCACTACTAATATTCCTTTTAAAGGGCCATTCACCTCACTGTAAGTGCACTTCATGGTGTGAAAAAGCACAGGATTGGATGTAAAAATTGTCTTTTTTTTTATTACACTATTAACAGTTAAAAACTTGATTTTACAGGTTTAGACAGAGCCAATGGCAAATGAGATCGTCATCATTACGTCACTGAAAAATGGAGGTTAGATTTCAAAGCCTTATGGGTTTCAATTACGAGTTTTGATCAGACCCGCAATCCAGAAATAATGCAATATTAATAAATCAGTAAATATGATATTCTAGTACTGACACATTGATTGCTGAGATCGATATAACACTGAAATTAAGCTAAAGAAAATGTATTTTATATTGCAGATTTGCGAGCTTGAGAATGTTGTGCTGTTCATTTTAATACCTAACATCACTTTCCTTTTAATTATAAGTACAATAGTGTGTGTATATTTGCATTTACAGTGCTACGGATAGGACTTTAACCGCCTTGCGGGTCCTCTCTAGCACCTATTGGCTTTTTGGCTCAATTTGCGGGTTACAGGTTCGAAACACCAGTGGATACATAGCAATTTAATAGTGATTTTCAAACGTAACAGTTACGGGCTTGAAAGATCAAAGGATTTGCAGCCGCGGAGTTCAAATTTCAACATCGTGTAGGGTTTTTCTGCATGTAAATCGCAGATTATTAGCGGGTTGCTTTACAGGGCCAATTTAATAGCCGTAAGTCTTGCGAGCTACATTACGGGCTACGGTTTTACACATTGATGGAGTTTAATAGGGCTGAGTGTCTCCTGCCTACTAGCTGTAGCATCACATATATAGTTGTCAGCAATGCTGGTAGCTGCTAACACTTGCGGGCTCCTGTAGCGAGCCCGCCGCAGTTGCTGGCAAGGAGCGACCAAGGGCTCTCCTTATGCTCATCCCTGCGACCCCCTGCGACTTTCGGACCGCAAATGCGGACCCTCACGAAGCGAGGGGACGCATTTCCGGAGGTGGAGGCTCCCACGTCGGCTCATTGCAGGCCACAAATGCAGACCCTTGCAACGCTCTACAGTGCCTCACACGCAGTTACAAACACCCACACAAGCGGCACTTTACCAAAATACGTCTAACACGCAATCACAATATACGGACAAAAAAATTCGAACCGTGGGACTTAGAATGGAAAATTTATGGACTTAGCATAAAAAAAATACGAGATGCGGGACTTACAAAAAAAAAACACCTGAAAACATTAAAAACACAATAAATACTCAGAAAAAATACATAAAAAGATCACCCACAGCAAGGTGGGGGGGGGGGGGGGGGCTCCCAGTACCTCTGCAAGTGAAGTTACACCTCAATTTAACTCCAAATTCCCGAGTTTAGACACACAAAAATCCCCTAAGCGAGAGAAAAAATGGCTGCCGAAAAAAAGGAAAACGAGGCTACAGGACGCTAAAGAAGCAAAACACCACCAAGCACATATGCCTTTTCAAAAACGTACGAGCTACAAGATACACTCTTACCAAGGACGCTACATCATCCACAGCCGCGTACCACACACATTTCCCGCCATTTTTCAACACTAACTTACAAAATGCAGAAGTATAACGGCTTTTCCTCGCACACGCAGCCTATTTACACTACACACTGCACATATTGCTGACACTTACACATCAGCTCCACAACAGTGCAAACCGACATTGGATGCTGCAGGAACATCAAAACAGATTGCCAGCTCTTCAACACAATGCTTCCTGCATATATTACTTCCAAATAGGTAAAGTATATTCATTTATTAATTTATTAATTATTTAGTTACCATACAAAAAAACATATACACAAAAAAATACACTCTCAGAATAAACACAAAAGCCATTTACTGCGCGACTCACAGCGAGCGCCAACTCATAGCACACAAAACCTTGCAATAAGCGCAAAAAACACATTGCCACCGACCAAACAATGACACCAAAAGCGCCTATCAGAAAAAATAATGCTACAACCAACAGCCTCGCAATGAGCGCCGGAGGATCTTGGACCAACAACAAAATGTATGTCTCGACCAAACAGCATTATTTGCCTTACAATTTTATTGCTGTCATTTTTTGACGGGCAAGTCGCTAGTTAGTAATAATAGGGAGCTGAGCTGTTCATTAAAGACAGTGATTAATAGGAGTTTTTCCTTGAGCTCAGGAATGCACTGACCAATTAACCCTACACTGACCTGTTTAGGTTATTATTTAATGACTAAGGCCCTCATTCAATTGCAATTTTGCCAATTGAATAGGGCTCTAAATAAGCACATAGCATATTTTTGTAAAATAAGTTTTTAGTTAGTGAAAATCTTGCTTTTGGATAGATATTTACTAACTAAAAACTTCTTTAAAAAAATATGTTATGTGCTTATTTAGACCCCAATTCAATTGGCCAAGTTGCAATTGAATGAGGGCCTAACTCTTTTTTTTCACACACAGAGCTGTAGCTGCGGATCTGGCAGAGGGCAGTCAGTGACTCATGTAATTTCTCAGGGAAAAAGGCACATATTTTGAAAATTGGTGTGATGTGGTCCAAATAGTGCTGAATTAAGTGGCCCTTTAGAGGAAAGTGAACAGTAGATTTTTTTTATTTCTGTTAGCATAATAATTAGTACTGCATACATGTACAATATACTTTTTAATTTTAAATTAAACTGGAACCCTTTGAATTACAGTGAAGCAACCCTGCATTTCCCACAATGCTGTGTAAGCTGTTATCCAAAAATAAGACACACTATATACATTTGTAAAGTATAATAACACATCAGAAAAAAAAACAGGGTCAAAGTTTCGAGTCACTGTGCCAGAGCAGGAAAAATATATATGTTATTAAAAATCCTGCAGTTTACCTGTTTTTTAGCTTGCCATGAGAGTGTAGCATTCATCTAAATCACAAAGCATGCAGATGTTGCAATAAATTCTTGGATTAAAATATGCTGTATATTATTTGCCATGTTTCCCATAAATGTATTATAGTCTACAAGAAATGTAATCTTTCTGCCAACTACAAAAATCGTACAGTTTAATATAATAAAAAGAACAGATATTATATTTTTGTGGTTCCTTTTTGTAAATGTGTATCATTTTCTTATACTGGTTTCTACAAGTTGCAGGCGTTCTTGCCCCCAGGAGTATGAAGTGAAACCAGGAGCACCTTGTGCATTCCCGTGCTATACTACACACTTTTTCACATTGCTGAAATCTATTTTCAGAAAATAGTTTCCATTCTCTTATATTTATCAGCTACTGCATCTCTTAAATATGCCTTACATGTGTCATTTTCTGTTAAGTTGCGAAGACGTATATTTATTACTCTACACTAGAGATGTCGCGAATAGTTCGCCGGCGGACTGTTTCGCGGCGAACTGCGAACATATGCGATGTTTGATCCGCCCCCTATACTTTATCATTGAGAAAACTTTGACCCTGCAACTCACAGTCAGCAAACACATTCCAGCCAATCAGCATCATACCCTGCCTTCCAGACCCTTCTAACTCATGGACAGCAGCCATTTTGGAATCATAACTAACTTGCAGTCTTACTGAGAGGAGGCTGAGTGTAGGTGATACTGCATCAATAGGGAAAACCATAGCTAAGCTACTGTACACAGTGTGCAATGCAGTCCTGAAGGACTCTTTTGATCTCTGCTGCAAGGACAGTGTCTCTTCCCCCCCTTATCATCATCCTCCCCTCACCTTAGCACCCAACCCTAACACCCCTCACACTTATCCATAACACCCATCAACCTAACCCTAACACCCCTAACACTTAACCCTAAGACCAAACACCTCTCACGTATTCCTAACATGCCTCACCCTAACACCCCTTACACTTATCCTTAACACCCCTCACCCTAACACCTAACCCTAACACCCCTCACACTTATCCCTAACACCCCTTACCCTAACCCTAACACCCCTCACACTTATCCCTAACACCCCTTACCCTAACCCTAACACCCCTCACACTTATCTCTAACACCTAACCCTAACATCCCTCACCCTAACACCTAACCCTAACACCCCCTTACACTTATCCCTAACACCCCTCACCCTAACACCTAACACTAACACCCCTCACACTTATCCCTAACACCCCTTACACTAACACCCCTCACACTTATCCCTAACACCTAACCCTAACATCCCTCACCCTAACACCTAACCCTAACACCCCTTACACTTATCCCTAACACCCCTCACCCTAACACATAACCCTAACACCCCTCACACTTATCTCTAACACCCCTTACACTAACACCCCTCACACTTATCCCTAACACCTAACCCTAACATCCCTCACCCTAACACCTAACCCTAACACCCCTTACACTTATCCCTAACACCCCTCACCCTAACACCTAACCCTAACAACCCTCACCCTTATCCCTAACACCCCTCACCCTAACCCTAACACCCCTCACACTTATCCCTAACACCCCTAACACCCCTCACACTTATCCCTAACACCTAACCCTAACATCCCTCACCCTAACACCACTTACATTTATCCCTAACACCCCTCACCCTAACACCTAACCCTAACATCCCTTACCCTAACACCCATAACACTTATCCCTAACACCCCTCACCCTAACACCTAACCCTAACATCCCTCACACTTATCCCTAACACCCCTTACCCTAACCCTAACACCCCTCACACTTATCCCTAACACCTAACCCTAACATCCCTCACCCTAACACCCCCCACACTTATCCCTAACACCCCTCACCCTAACACCTAACCCTAATACCCCCTTACACTTATCCCTAACAGCCCTTACCCTAACACCTAACCCTAACATCCCTTACCCTAACACCCATCACACTTATCCCTAACACCCCTTACCCTAACCCTAACACCCCTCACACTTATCCATAACACCCATCAACCTAACACCTAACCCTAACATTCTCACACCTTATCCCTAAGGCCTAACACCCCTCACACTTATTCCTAACATGCCTCACCCTAACACCCCTTACACTTATCCCTAACACCCCTCACCCTAACACCCCTCACACTTATCCCTAACACCCCTCACCCTAACACCTAACCCTAATACCCTAATACCCCCTTACACTTATCCCTAACAGCCCTTACCCTAACACCTAACCCTAACATCCCTTACCCTAACACCAATCACACTTATCCCTAACACCCCTTACCCTAACCCTAGCACCCCTCACACTTATCCATAACACCCATCAACCTAACACCTAACCCTAACATTCTCACACTTATCCCTAAGACCTAACACCCCCCACACGTATCCCTAACACCCATCACCCTAACACCTAACCCTAATACCCACTTACACTTATCCCTAACAGCCCTTACCCTAACACCTAACCCTAACATCCCTTACCCTAACACCCATCACACTTATCCCTAACACCCCTTACCCTAACCCTAACACCCCTCACACTTATCCATAACACCCATCAACCTAACACCTAACCCTAACATTCTCACACTTATCCCTAAGACCTAACACCCCTCACACTTATTCCTAACATGCCTCACCCTAACACCCCTTACACTTATCCCTAACACCCCTCACCCTAACACCCCTCACACTTAGCCCTAACACCCCTCACCCTAACACCTAACTACCTCACCCTTATCCCTAACACCCCTTACCCTAACACCCCTCACACCTATCCCTGTGTCTCTTCCCCCCCCTTATCGTCAAGGCAGGGGGGAGGATGATGAGGGAGGGGGGAAGAGACAAAGGGGAGGATGATGAGGGAGGGGGGAAACAGACACAGGGGAGGATGATGAGGGAGGGGGGTAAAGAGATACAGGGGAGGGTGATGAGGAAGGGGGGGAAAGAGACACAGGGGAGGATGATGGGGGGGAAGAGACACAGGGGAAGATGATGAGGGAGGGGGAAAAGAGACACAGGGGAGGATGATGAGGGAGGGGGGAAAGAGACACAGGGGAGGATGATGATGGAGGGCGGAAGAGACACAGGGGAGGATGATGAGGGAATGGGTAAAGAAATACAGGGGAGGATGATGAGGGAGGTGGGAGGATGATGAGGGAGGGGGGATGAGACACAGGGGAGGGTGATGAGGAAGGGGGGAAAGAGACACAGGGGAGGATGATGAGGGAGGGGTTAAAGAGATACAGGGGAGGATGATGATGGAGGGGGATGTTAGGTAATTTATGCCCTTTATGGATTAAAACCAGACTCTGCATCAACTATGTAATTTTCTGTGGGAGTTTTGACATGGATCCCCCTCCAGCATGCCACAGTCCAGGTGTTAGTCCCCTTAAAACAACTTTTCGATCACTATTGTGGCCAGAAAGAGTCCTTGTGGGTTTTAAAATCCGCCTGCCCATTGGAATCTATGGCATGCGAACCGAAAATTTTATGTTTGCGACATCACTACTCTACACATATGGAAATCTGCATTGATGTCCTGGTGTTATGTGAAAACCTATATTTCACAGCAGATACAAAACAAAAGGCACAGCTAGACTATCCATTGTATCTACCTAAAAAGCTTGGAACAGTTGATCCTTGAGCTAGCATAAGGCTTACTCCAGGTTCTATTTGATAGTGCATTTTCTAACGATAAGGACTACTCAGAGGAAATAATACTGCACAGTTAAACACATGAATGCAATTACACACAGTTTACTTGAATGTATTTACTGGATAGATCACTTAGCTTGTTTACATGGGCGTAGGAGCCCAAAAAGAAATCTGCCCCCTGAAAACTCAAAAACTATTTTTTTAAATGTCTTTGTTTAAATTCTCCCCTGGGCCCCACCCACCAGCCACCCAATATAATACATTATGGGTCAAAGCTTTCATGGGAAAGACATGTTGCTCTATAGTGGCCAAATCTGATAATGCATGATTAATTTTCATTTTGATATTTTTTGCATCCTCACATTAAAATTCCACAAAATATTTCACATTACAGTATAGTTAATAAAATGCATTAATACTTCAAAATTTGCTTAACTTTCCATTTCTTATTCTTAAACAAACATAACATAGAAACCAGATACAAACCAAATCAACTTAGAGATGTTTACCTGTGGTCAGAGGGCTATTTTGACTTAACTTATATTTTTTTCCTTATTTAAAATCCATAGTTCCCATAAGTTTCATTTATTTTGCTACCTATTTCCTACATTCAACTATTTTTATTATTTCCACATTTATTAATATATCATTTTTCCAGTTTTGCGCTAATGCTCTTCTCATTGCACATACAATATTGGATATGAGCTTCTTGCAATGCTATTAATACATGTTACAATCTATATAAAATGCAGTGCAAAAAATAGGTTGGATTGTACATTTTGCTGTATATATTTTTTTCATATTAATTAAAAATCATCTGTACAGAAAGGACACATCCACCGCATCTCTCCTTCAAAACCACAACCTCACAAACATTTTGATAACTGTACAACAGAGTTGCATACTAAATAGTAACCTATTACATTTTTCTGTTATACAGTAAACTCTTGATTATCTGGCACTCAACCACCCGGGACTCTCAAGCTACCGGCACCTGCCTATATTCCTATTTTGCTAAAAACTTTTGATTATCCGGCACTATCCGGCAAATATAGCTTAGTTTAGTTGTTAGTAGCTATTTAATATTTTTTTAAGGTGTTACAAGGGGTTTATGGGTTGTTTAGGCTGTTGTTTTCGAGGCTCTTGATTATCCAGAAACTACACTTATCCGGCAATAGGCAATCCCCATAGGTGCCGGATAACGGGGAGTTTACTGTAGTTATGCACACTGGCCTTTTGTTTTCACATTTACGAAGGTGGCCCTCAGTTTATAATGGTTTATTTTACAATTTACAATAACAATGGTTTTAAAACCAGAAGGACAAAAAATGTGCAAAAACAAATACCAGATTTGATGTGAAGAAACAGCACAGCCAATCAGAGATGAGACCTATCCCCATCTACCATGTAAAACAATCAGGGATGTGTTGGCTGGAGATAAGAGGATATGAACACTCAGTTCACTTATTGGCGTACTGTGAGTTTTAATCAAAATGCGTTGATTAAATTGATAAAATAAGAATGATCATGTCTAGTAGGAAAAGTGCAATTAAGAAGAGGTGGTAGCAAGGAATAGTTCTCGTGATTTAAATCACAAAGCAAGAGCTACACATTGAAATTATGGTACGTGGAAAGACTGCAAGTGTAGATACTGAGGCAGCTGCAGCATTCCCTTCAGAGTTTTCAGCTATTGTAGAAGTGGGTAATTATCCTGTTCTCATTTCAATGTCATTGTAAAAAAAGATCAATGCAGAGGCCGCATAGTGGCACTTAAAAAACTGTCATTCTAGACTTAGAACATATCAAGTAAATGGGACATAACTCATTCACTCCTCACTGACTTTCATTATACAATGTGGTTCATTTTACACTATTTTTGTTTTTTGCAACAGTTCCTTCTTGAATGGAACCCTTTATTAAAATTAGGACTATCTGTATTTATTTCTCCACTCTTTATCTGTTATATTTTTCCCCAAATCTTTACTCCATTGCTCCATATAAACATTTTGTCTTCGAAAGAAATTAGATTATTTTTACACGCTGCCCCAATGCCAGTTCAATACAATTTTTCTAAATCTGTCTTTTGTATTCCATCTATTTCCCATTTATAGCTGTATTGTACAGTTCTAACAGCTCTCTGCTTTCTGAATTTTCTGAACTATATCATTGCTCAGCATTTTAACTTGTTTCCACTGTTAAATGATAATTTTAATACATTTAGAACGTCAAGAGCAGAAATCGGACTGTGTTTGTCGTATATCCAGCTCTCTAATATCAATAATTTATCTTGTTTGAAAACTGTCCTTGCATACAATGCAAGCAAGCACTACTTTACAGAAAGGGGGTTAGAGCAGAATAGCATCTTCCAGTGGAAGTGTTAGAGAAAAATACAGTAAAGGAATTCAAGCAAACCTGGAATAAGCATTTAGAAATCCAAAGAATTTTCTTCAAGCGTCTCAGAAATATATCAGAATAATTTGTATTTGGTTCTTTAAAACAGGGGATCTTAACCTTTTTGATCTCGGGACAGGTTGGTTACATTCCAATGCTTTTGGGACTACATTTGAGATCCAAAAGACTTTGAATATGGTGATACTATATGCCAAATACTACATTTAATTTAGTTTTGCATAGGTTTGAAAAGAGTTTTTTTCACATGCAGATGTGTTTGTCAGTAGTCTTTCTATAATAGTAACTAATAATAGTAAAATGTATCATTTAAATTTATTAAAGCGTATACTATCTTCATCCCCCTTATCTATGCAGACCAGTAGATAAAGTCGTAGGGAATGATACCTGTCCTTTATGCCCTGCTTCATAGAAAGATTATGGATTATAAGTAGTTCAGTTTGGTTTAAATGACAATGTCCAATTGCTGCTTTTTGCAGTCACTTTAACTTCCTGTTCTTAAGTCTGCCAAAATGACTATGAAAAATTAATTATCGGAGAAATATGAATCCAAATTATCATGCATTCAATAAAAAATGCTCTGTGTTCAGTTATTTATTATGTACATTTATTAAACAATTAAATTCTCATTTTTAAAAGAGATGCAGGCCCCAAAAAGAAACAAACTGTGCAAAAAGGTGTAGAATTCTGGTGATAAAGAAATGAAAACATAAATTACACAGTTTTTAATAACTAGTCATTTACCCATCATAAATGACGGTATAATATTACATGTCATCATGGGCCTCGGAATGAGCGGCAAAGGTGCTTATTGCGAGCATCTTCCCCCCATGTGTCTCTTCCCCCCTCTCCCTCCTCTGTGTCTCATCCCCTCTCTCCCTCCCCTGTGTCTCATCCCCTCTATCCCTCCACTGTGTCTCATCCCCTCTATCCCTCCCCTGTGTCTCATCCCCTCTCTCCCTCCCCTGTGTCTCATCCCCTCTCTCTCTCCCCTGTGTCTCTTCCCCCCTTTCCCTCCCATGTGTCCCCTTTTCCCTCTCTCCCTCCCCTCTCTAACTCCACTGTGTCCCCTTTCCCCTCTCTCCCTCCCCGGTGTCTCTTCCCTCCCGTTTCTTTTCTCTCCCTCTCCCTCCCGTTTCTTTTCCCTCCTGTTTCTTTTCCCTCCCTCTCCCTCCCGTTTCTTTTCCCTCCCTCTCCCTCCCGTTTCTTTTCCCTCCCTCTCCCTCCAGTTTCTTTTCCCTCCCTCTCCCTCCAGTTTCTTTTCCCTCCCTCTCCCTCCAGTTTCTTTTCTCTCCTCTTTCCCCCATCTCCCTTTCCTGTGTCTCTTCCACCCCTCTCCCTCCTCTTCCCCCTCTCCCTCCCCTGTTTCTCTTCCCCCTCTCCCTCCCCTATTTCTCTTCCCCCCTCTTCCTTCCTTTGTCTCTTCCACCCCGCTTTCCCTCCAGTCTCTTCCACTTCACATCTCTGTCTGTCACTCCTTCCTGTCTGTCTCTCTGTCCCTTCCTCCTGTCAGTCTCTCTCTCTGTTGCTCCTTCCTGTGTATCTTTCGCCCTGTCCATCCTTCCTGTCTATCTCTCTGTCCCTCCCTCCTGTTCTCTGTCCCTCCTTCATGTCTGTCTCTCTCTCTGTCTGTCCCTCATTCCTTTCTGTCTCTCTGTCCCTCCTCCCTGTCTCTCTCTCTGTTTCAATCCCTCCTGTCTCTCTGTCCCTTTCTCTCTCTCTGTCCCTCCTCTCTCTCTCTCGCTCTCTCTGTGTCCCGCCTGTCTCTCTCTGTCCCTCCTGTCTCTCTCTCTCTATCCCTCCTGTCTCTCTCTCTCTCTGTCCCTCTGTCCCTCCTGTCTCTCTCTCTGTCCCTCATCTCTCTCTCTGTCCCTTGCTCTGTCCCTCATCTCTCTCTCTGTCCCTGCTGTCTCTCTCTCTGTGTCCCTCCTGTCTCTCTCTGTGCTCCCTGACTCTCTCTGTGTCTCTCCTGTCTCTCTGTGTGTCCCTCCTGTCTCTCTCTCTCTGTGTGTCCCTCCTGTCTCTCTCTGTCTCTGTCCCTCCTGTCTCTCTCTCTCTGTGTCCCTCCTGTCTCTCTCTCTCTGTGTCCCTCCTGTCTCTCTCTCTCACTGTCCCTCCTGTCTCTCTCTCTCTGTGTCCCTCCTGTGCCTCTCTCTCTTTATCCCTCCTGTCTCTCTCTCTCTGTCCCTCTGTCCCTCCTGTCTCTCTCTCTGTCCCTCATCTCTCTCTCTGTCCCTTGCTCTGTCCCTGCTGTCTCTCTCTCTGTGTCCCTCCTGTCTCTCTCTGTGCTCCCTGACTCTCTCTGTGTCTCTCCTGTCTCTCTCTGTGTGTCCCTCCTGTCTCTCTCTCTGTGTGTCCCTCCTGTCTCTCTCTGTCTCTGTCCCTCCTGTCTCTCTCTCTGTGTCCCTCCTGTCTCTCTCTTTGTGTCCCTCCTGTCTCTCTCTCTCTGTGTCCCTCCTGTCTCTCTCTCTCTCTCTCTCTCTGTCCCTCCTGTCTCTCTCTTTCTCTGTGTCCCTCCTGTCTCTCTCTCTCTGTGTGTGTCCCTCCTGTCTCTCTCTCTCTCTATCTGTGTCTCTCCTGTCTCTCTCTCTCTCTGTATGTGTCCCTCCTGTCTCTCTGTCCCTCCTGTCTCTCTCTCTCTGTGTCCCTCCTGTCTCTCTCTCTCTCTGTGTCCCTCATGTCTCTCTCTCTCACTGTGTTCCTCATGTCTCTCTCTCTCTGTGTCCCTCATGTCTCTCTCTCTCTCTCTGTCCCTCATGTCTCTCTCTCTCTGTGTCCCTCATGTCTCTCTCTCTCTCTGTGTCCCTCCTGTCTCTCTCTCTCTGTGTCCCTCCTGTCTCTCTCTCTCTCTCTGTGTCCCTCATGTCTCTCTCTCTCACTGTGTTCCTCATGTCTCTCTCTCTGTGTCCCTCATGTCTCTCTCTCTCTCTCTGTGTCCCTCATGTCTCTCTCTCTCTCTGTGTCCCTCATGTCTCTCTCTCTCTCTGTGTCCCTCATGTCTCTCTCTCTCTCTCTGTGTCCCTCATGTCTCTCTCTCTCTCTGTCTGTGTCCCTCATGTCTCTCTCTCTCTGTCTGTGTCCCTCATGTCTCTCTCTCTCTGTCTGTGTCCCTCATGTCTCTCTCTCTCTGTCTGTGTCCCTCATGTCTCTCTCCCTCCTGTCTCTCTCTATCTGTGTCCCTCCTGTGTCTCTCTATCTGTGTCCCTCCTGTCTATCTGTCCCGCTTGTCTCTCTTTCCCTCCAGGCTGTCTCTCTCACCTCAGTCCCCAGCATGTCCACCGGTCCCTCCCCAGGGAGGAGTTGAGAGCAGCCGGGGGAGGAGTTGAGAGCAGCCGGGGGAGGAGTTGAGAGCAGCCGGGGGAGGAGTTGAGAGCAGCCGGGGGAAGAGTCGAGAGCAGCCGGGGGAGGAGTCGAGAGCGACGCGGGAGGAGTCGAGAGCAGCCGGGGGAGGAGTTGAGAGCGACGGGGGAGGAGTCGAGAGCGACGGGGGAGGAGTTAAGAGCGTCAACCCGCAGCACATTGTCCCCCCGGACAACTGATATATGTGGGCCGCTCATGCCAGCAACCGAGGCCCTCAGTTGCTGGCATGAAGACATCACATATATAGTTGTGAGCAGGCGAGGGCCGCGGGCTCGCTACGCGAGCCTGCAAGCGTGAGCAACGACCCGTACGCTCACAACTATATATGTGATAAATGTATCAATTACCTGTTGAATTGAGTTGATTATTGTTAAATGTAGAATCTCAGGTATACTTCTTAATATGTAAATATTTTTTGGAATTATATTCATTCTTACTGCAGCTATTCTAGCTGACCAACTTAAATGTAAGATTTTCCAATCATTTAAGGTTATTCTTATTTGGTGTAAAGTATCCTTCAAATTATTCTTAACCATATCTTTCAAATTGAATGAAAACTTAATCCCTAGATTGGTGATATTTTCTGAGGCCCAATTATAGACATATTGCCTTGTAAGTATTTGTTTATCTTTAATTCTATACCCCTAGCCAGAATGTCTATTTTAAAAAAAACTTAAAGTAAGAGATCCCCAATTACCGCACCATTAATGTTCTCCTCTTGTCGTATAGATATAGCCAAGGATTCGATAAAGAGTTAAAACAGCAAGGGGAACAGGGGACAACCCTGACGGTATATGCTTTTAAGTTGGTAAAGGGTACGCTAATTGTTTTTGTAACGAAATCTGACAAATCAAATTTCAAAAGAAGTGACATTAAATAATCCCAACTGACCCAGTCAAACGTTTTCCTGCATCTAATAACAGGGTCAGTATGGGTATATTCACTCTCTTAGTGTATGCCATTAGATCCAAGCATCTTGTGTTATCTGATGCCTGTCTGCCTCTAACGAGGCCTGACTGATCGCCATGGAGCAATTTAGGAATTATCTCCATCAATCTATTTGCCAGCATTTTCGAGTACAGTATAGCATCTGTATTTATTAGAGAAATAGGACGGTCGTTTTTTTGATCTTCGGGGTCTTTGCCCAGTTTTAAGATGTTAATTATCTTGGCTTCTACAAACTCAGATGGCACCTTACCTAAATTTTTAATCTCAAAATACATATTACATAAATATAGATTTATGAAATATGAGTGGTTGAAGCCATATGTGCCCAGGGCCTTGTTAGAGTTTACAGAGTTTATTGCATCTTCAATTTCTAGTTTGGTAAAATCTTTATTTATAAATTTTAAGTCTTCTTTAGCAAAAGATGAAAACTTTAGTTTACAGAGAAACAAGTCTATGTCACTTTTTTTAAATTATATAGTGTTTTATAGTACTGCATAAATATGTCTCTGATTTTATCTGGATGTGTTTATTTCTTGTGATCTTCACCTTTTATGCAAGTTATCTTATTCTGTATATGTTAATTTCTTAGTTTTCTAGCTAAGAACTTCCCTGATTTGTTTCCCAAAATAAAATTAGGTTGTCTGAATTTCAACAGCAAAACATCTGCCTGTTTTTGCAGAATAGATTTTATCTTTAAATTCACATTGATAATTAGACATCCATTAATCTTATTAGGATTAAGTTTATTTAAACAATGTAATTTTTCTAATTCTATATATAACTGTTGTAACGGTTTTCCTCTTGCTTTGTACATCTCTGAAGTATGCAAGATCATTAGACCCCAATCCGGTCTCTGACTTAATGTTGGTTGATCATCTAATGATAAACAGTTCATGGAATGATCTGGCCTGGCTGTTAATTGGATTTCCACTTTTTTTACTTTTCTTAAAGTCTCTAGAGAAACAAACATAAAGTCTAATTTGGAGTAGGAGTTAAAGTAATTTGAGAAAAAGGTGTAAGCTTTCTCGTAAGGGTCTAAGACCCTCCAAGAATCTAGTAGGTCCTAATTCTCTATTTCTTTAAGCAATTTTAAAGAAGCTTTTTCTAACTGGGTTTCCATTTTTAACATAATTTTACTGTTTTTATCCATTGAAAGATCCATATCCATATTAAAATCTCCACTTATTAGCATATTACCTTTCTTTATTTTATTTGTTTCTCTAAAAAAAAAATTAAGAAAGCTAATTTGATTTTTATTTGGGCAATAAACATTTACTAAAGTTATATATCTATATATATCATTACCGTAATTCTTCCCACCCAGATAATATACCTGCCCTGTGTGTCTTTTTTACAATGTTCCTCCTGTATCTTCAATCTATTATTGAATAATATTGAGATTCCTCTTGCTCTATTGTTGTAGGTGAAATCAATTCTAGTTTTATAATTATTGTTTGTATATCAATAGTGTCTTTTTTACGTGAGTTTCTTGAATGCACAATATATTGGCTCTGTGTTTATTATAAGACCTGAAAGCAATCTTTCTTTTGGAGGGACAATTAAAACTATTTGTGTTATGAGACACAATATTAATTACAATGTTTTCTTAATACAAATTAGCTTTGGTCCGCCAAAACCAGTAATCTCCTATTTCCATTGTCATCCAAAAAACAAAATCAAATCTCTGAGAGCTAACTGCTCCCTCTCCCTTCTCTCCTATCCGGGACATAATTACCACTTTATAGGTTTCCCATTCATTCAATCCATTCATACACATACAAAAGAACCAGAAAAGACATCCTAGTGTCTTCATTTCTGAAAACAAGGCAAATCTGCTGATGTAATGAAATGCTAGGTTAATGCCATTGGCATTCTAAGGCCCTCATTCAATTGCAATTTGGCCAATTGAATAGGGCTCTAAATAAGCACATAACATATTTTTTTAAAGAAGTTTTTAGTTAGTATACAGCTATCCAAAAGCAAGGTTTTCACTAACTAAAAACTTATTTAAAAAAAAAATGCTATGTGCTTATTTAGAGCCTTATTCAATTGGCCAAATCGCAATTGAATGAGGCCCTAAGCATCTAGGCCAGGCCTTTAGGTCCTGAAACATAAGTTAGTTATAGCTATACAAACAGTCATTTAGATCAGTCTTAAAAGTTTCCATATTAAAGGTCACGATGAGGGTATAAAAAAGACATATTAATCATTTGTATATGATCATGTAAATATAGTTAACAGCACATTTATTGCACTATAAAATAGATGCTCAAAAATATATTACACTAAATGATTATGAATTCCAAAGTCAAATTCTTTCATTGATATTGATGTGCAGTGTTTTTGTAAACAATTTACTTTAAAAGTTCTCAATATGTTCTAACTACCTACTATTTTATAAAAACCTTGTGTCCAAATGTTTATTGGTATCATTCTAAATTCATATACCAGGTGTAGGGATAATAAGACCCCTACATTTTTAGTGAAATAATATTACTTAGTAGTGTTTAAATAAAACTAAAAATAAAAGTTGTCTGTGTTTATAATTTGTGCAATTATCATCCTTATATAATCTGTTTGCTTTAATAGTTCTCTCTATTTTCTAATTTACATACTATTTTATTAAAATATTGTTTCTTGGTGTGCTTTAATATTATTCTAGTCTCATAACCGAGTGGAGAGATAATAATACCCCAAATTCTTAGTGTGATTGTAGTGTTTGGGCAAACTTTCTTTATGGGTATGTACGCTATAACATTAATTATCTGTTTTTAAAAATAGGCTGTCATCTCTTTCAATGATTAATGAACCCCTCACCTACTGCAAAGAAATATTATAACTAAAATTTATATTGCAGATTCCATTTTTGTAATAACAACCATCCTTCTTGCAGAGAATTAATCTTATGCCAGACTGCATTTCTCAAGACCAAAAGGCCGCCAGATGTTTTCCATTTATACCTAAGGTCTTCTTTTCTCAAGATTTGGGTAACTGCTGTATACTACCTTTTTTTTGCCAAGGTGTATGCAGACAAATCTAAAAAGATTTTTATTTTTTCAAATGAGGGATCCAGATCCAGCCTGTTGTCACCTGCCCTTACTACTGCTTCCTTATAATCTTGGCAATTAAGTCTGACAACTATGTCTCTAGGTACACTTCTCTCCAGGTTTTTCAGGAGAGGTAATCTATGAATCACATACATTTTTCCAGTTTCTTCTGCACTGTGTCTCTCTCTGTGCACCCTCTGTCTCTCTGCGCTCTCTCTCTCCGTGCTCTCTCTCTATCTCCCGCATCCCCCTCTATTTCCCTCCCTTCTCTCTCTCCCTCCCTTTCTGTCTTCCTTTATTCCTCTCTCTCCCCCTCCCTCTCCCCCCCCTTTCTCTCTCCCCTCTCTCTCCCTCCCTCTCTCCCTGCCTCCCTCTCCCCTTCCTCTCTACTTCCCTCTCCCTCCCTCTCCCCTTCCTCTCTCCCTCCCTCTATCTCCTAACTCTATCTTCCTTGCTCTCTCTCTGCCTCCCTCCCTCTCAGAACACATCTCACAGGCATTGCTCACAACTGATAAATGTTATAGGTGATACAATATTACTTATTAACTAATACTTGAGCAGACTGTGCTAGAACAGCTCTCTCATAAACTTTTCTAAACAGCACCTACACTTTGCCAAGCTATATAACATGCCTCACGTTGCAGCAAAATCATTGACTGTTACACATATCTAGATCCTCATTTAAACACAACTTGGCTAAACTTTATTGTTCCAGGATCCATCTCTCTTGCATCTAAAAAAACTTTTGAATATTTTGGAATAATCTACTGTTTTAGTCTCTAATCCTTATATAGATAAACTTGAATGATCCTTGTTATGTAATTTCTAAAAGTGTATTGTTATACTTTGATTACCTATACTATTAATAATTGAAATGTATCTTGATGATTCTTATTTATTAAAGACTTCACACATAGGTCAAGAGATAAATCACAAAAGTAAATTTTACCTGTGCTTAAATCTTTGATTTATTTTTTATGAATGATTGAACCACATTACCTTTACAGGAATGCTTCTTATTTTGTTCTCTAAATTGTTCAAAAGCTAAAATGTTCTTGGAGATTTTTCCCCTAAACACCACTTTTGTTCTCTTAGAAGTATTATGTTTCAGAGATCACTGGTTGACAATTTCTAATGCATATTTAAGATTTTTGTCTCATCTCTATATGTTCATTATGAAATTTGAGTCATGCATGCATATTTAAATTTCTGAATGCTCATTAGGTCCTTACAGCAGATACTGGACCAAGGAAGGGGACCCCCTGTAAGGCCTAGGAACTGGTGCTCTAGCTTATCTTTTTTATATTTCAGGTATCCAGTGTGTTTGTGATTTTTACTTTTAAAGGACAGCTGCAAACTCATTTCAGTGCTCTAGAATTTTGAAGATGAATAAAAGGAACTAAGTATAGGCAAGGTCGGATTTCCATTTTTGGTGCCCCTAGGCACTGAATGTTAAGCCACCCATTTGTGGCCCACTGACTTTCTTCTGCATGCACAGAGCCCATGCTGCTAACTTTGATTTGCCGGCAGGCACACTACCCTGTCCATCACATGGGCAAGCAATTGCTGCTGTCAACCCCCTCAAAACATTGCAATGTTTACCAAACAATTGCTTGCAAGACTAGTTAAGGTGGCTGTCTACACATACCAGTTATACAGGGTTGAGTCACATTATGATTTGACTTCAGCAGTGCGTAGCCAATGATATTCGGTACATGTCATGAGCTGGCTTGGTGGGTATATATAAGTGACATGTAGGCATACTACAAACATATAAGCCATTGCTATCATGGGTAAAACATAGGATTTATCCGACTTTGAAAAGGGGATGGCCATTGGTTTTCGGGCCAAGGGTAGCAGTATTTCTCATACAGTGCAGTTTGTGAACTGTTCACGTGCTGCTGTGGTTAAAGGGTAATGTGACTGGATAAATGGCACCATTGCAAATAAACAGCATCAAAACTGCAGAGCACTACGTGCCATTAATGTCAGAGATGAACGTCAGCTGCAAAGGTGTGTGAAGGCCAACCAAAACACTACAGTTGAGCAACTCACTGTCCGCACCAACCAGGGGGCTACCAGATGTGTGTCTAAAATGACAGTACAGCCATCCCTGCTATGTATGGAGCCCCAAAGCAAACAGCTGGTCACTGCACCCATACTGACAAGGGTTAATTGTCAGAAATTCAACATGTCATATGGCTAGAATTGTCCGGGAGCGATTGGAGGAGCATGACAAAGACTTCCAATGTTCTTCCAGGGCCCCCAAATTCCCCTGATTTGAGCCCCATGGAGCACCTGTGGGACCACCTTGATCACTGTGTTTGCTGTATTTATCCCCCACCACGCACTCTTCAGCAGCTGTCAGATGCACTGCAGCCTGCATGGCTCCAGAAACCCATGCCAACCTTCTAGCATCTTATTGAATAACTATTGTGCAGTCTAGCTGCTGTCCGTGCTGCACACGTCGGTTATTTTGGATATTAGCTGATGGTCATAATAATGAGACTGGGCTGTGTATTATAGGTGCTGCTTTGCTGGAAAAATGTAATAACATATACACATACATAAATATTCGCAACTCTGGCCTGTGCGCTCACACTTCACATATTTTTATGTCCTTCTCCCATATCCTTCTATTGGTTCTTTTTCATTAATAATTTTTAAAAAATCATTATTTATTTGACTTGCATAAGAGTTGTCAATTCTATTCACTACATACTGCAATACTTATATTACACTTTATAATGATATATATATATATATATATATATATATATATATATAGTTCAGTATGGCAAAGTATGATCAAAGAGAGAAATAGATGTCAGTGATTATGCTATCATTATGACATTTAGAAACATTGTTTGTGACGCAACAATGGCTTCCGTTCCCGGGTTTTTTGTTTTATATTTTGGTGATGGGCGGGGAGGGGAGAAGGTAATTGGGAATGAATAGTGAATAATAAACAACATAGCAAACTATAAGCTGCCTTGTCAGTGTAACTGGGCATTAGTAGGATATCAAGTATACAGTAAAAATAATATTCAGTTGACTTGGGTTTGCAACTAGTACCGGCACACACACTTATATATGTTAAAACTAACACTATGCTGCTTTTCTTCCACTTTGCTCCCTCCTCTTCCTCACATTTTTAACTTTGATCTCCCTTTCTATGTGTCACAGAGGTTAATTACTCGCCTAAGTATTTCCTGTTATCTGTCCGACAGCAGCGTCGGCCAGTGGCCTCTAGGTACTTGGTTGCTCGCCGAGACTTTATTCAATTTCTTATTAGTGTGGGTGTTAGATTTAGGGGTTAGGGTAGTGGCAGATGAAAAAGATAATAGTGACTACCCTAACCCTAATGATCACTACCCTACCCCTATCCTCAATCTTTAACCCCTAAATCTAACCTTAACCCTAATCCTAACGATAACCCTAGGAAATGTAACCAAGTTTCAGTCACACCCCCTAGTGGCCATTGGCCGCCCCTGCTGGTGGGTAGATAACAAGAAAATTTGGATGGGACTGTCAGCTGTCCCTGTGATGTGAGAGCCAGAAGATCTTCGAGCATCCCAGTCTTGAGTGCTCCTTTCAACTCTATCCAGACTCCGACTAAAAGGTAAAAGGAGACAGGAAGGCTCTGTGTCTTTGTCTTTAGTTGGAGCCTGGATACATACCTCAAAATTTACTGCAGAGACAGCTGGTACCAGTCTCTGGAGTATAATTTTAACTAGGGTAACTACTGCCACTAACCACCCTAGAGCTTGTTAGTTATGCATCAAAAGAGACATTGGTAGATAGCGAAGAACCATATTAGGCTTTACTTGTTTGGATAAACAGCAATCATTTATAACATATCATTTAATGGAAACAGCAGCCAGCAGGGTGAAAGGTAAAAAGGAAGAGAGACAAAAACCAAGTGAAGAAAACAAAGAACCAACATGTTCATATACATATATAGACAGTACTCTAAACTGCACAGTGCCATCTACAGCTCAAGAGCAGAGTGTATACAGTACATTAGTGATGTCGTGAACATAAAATTTTCGGTTCGCGAACCGAGGATGCGAATTTCATTAAATGTTCACGAACGGGGCAACCGGGCGAACCGCCATAGACTTCAATGGGCAGGCAAATTTTAAAACCCAGTGTGACTCTTTCTGGCCACAATAGTGATGGGAAAGTTGTTTCAAGGGGAGTAACACCTGGACTGTGGCATGCCGGAGGGGGATCCATGGCAAAACTCCCACGGAAAATAACATAGTTGATGCAGAGTCTGGTTTTAAGCCATAAAGGGCATAAATCACCTAACATTCCTAAATTGTTTGGAATAATATGCTTTTAAACATCAGGTATGATGTTGTATCGATCAGGTAGTGTAAGGGTTAAACCTGCTTCACAGTAACAGACCAATCTCCCCGTTTAATGCACGAAACAAACAACCGCAAACAGTCCCTTTGCACAACCGCAAACTCCCAATTTGCACAAGGTTGGATACCAAGCTAGCCATGTCCCTTTCCTTATCCTCACTGATGTCATTGAAGGTCTCTTCCTCCACCCAGCCACCAAGGGTCCCCGAAAGGTGACAACAAGCCCCCTGGGACGCCTGCTGTGTTTGGTCTTCCACCTCCTCAAAGCCAGCTTCCTCCTCTGACTCCTCTTCTTCAGACTCCTCTCTCTGCCTTGCCTCTGTCTGCGTTATTATAAGTACTATTCCTATCGGTTTAATCCCTGTTACGTCCACTATTAGGGGACGTGTATATGGCATTGATTTTTGGAACAGGGAGATGGAAAAAGATGCTTGGTCGGACCTCCTACTTCGAATTTGGGGCACTGCACGTGCAATGTAATGTGCCACCAGATAGGAGTGGTGTATTAAGTTGTACTATTTATTCCTATCAGTTTGATACCTGTTACATCACCTATCAGGGGACGTGTATATGGCATGCATTTTTAGAAGCGGGAGATGGGAAAAGATGCTGGGTCGGTCCTCCCACTTCAAATTTGGGGCACTGCGCGTGCAATCTAAGGTGCCACCAGATAGGAGTGGTGTGTTCAGTTGTACTATTTATGCCTATCGGATTTAATACAGCCAATAAACCTGGCCCGTTACTAGCCAGGAAACTACAAACCAAAACAACACAAAATAGGATACTTCAAATTAAGACCTCAAAGAGAGAAAAAACAACGAACCCAAATAAGATCCAGAAGATTTTTACAAAATTTTACAATACCCTTTATAGGGCAACAAAACACATAGATCTACACAAAATGAGGGGATTTCCTAATTCCTGTGATTTCCCCTTAATAGAAAAAAATGACTTAGAGACTTTAAATGCCAAAGTGACCCTAGAGGAAGTGAGAAAAGCAGTCCAGAACCTCAAACCTGGTAAGTAACCAGGCGCAGACGGGTACACCAATTTATATTACAAAAAATGTATACACATATTAGGCCCGTACTTGGTCACTCTAACAGAGTTCTAGAAGGCAAGCAAACACCAGCAGAGCTGAACAGGGCAGATATCACTCTATTCCCTAAGGAGGGTCGAGATGCCCTAGAACCAAAAAACTACAGGCCAATATCATTACTAAACTGTGATACAAAGATCCTGTCAAAAATAATAGCGGATAGAATGTCATCCTTCTTGCCTAAGTTAATACATAATGACCAAGTAGGCTTTGTCTCCCACAGGCAAGCGGGACAACATTAGAAAAGTCATGAACCTACTGTACCACACCAAAGCCTCTAAAATTCAAGCCTGTCTTATGGCCTTTGGCATTGAAAAGGCGTTTGAATCCCTGGAGTGGACTTACCTATACGCCACGCTTGAAACATTTGGTATTAAAGGCCATTTCATAAATCTCATACACTCATTATATAAATCATCCAGGGCAAGGTTATAGATTCCCGGGAGATGAGAGATCCTTAATTAAAATAGAAAGAGGAACAAGACAGGGGTGCCCTCTTTCTCCCCTTCTATTCGCAATAGCAATAGAACCCCTGGCTCAGACAATTAGGGCCAACGCTGGGATCACAGGCATAAAAATAGGCCATCACCATTTCAAAACTTGTCTATTTGCAGATGACCTGCTGTGTATGCTCTCAAACCCTACCCAATCAGTCCCAGAGTTGATTTGAACTATGGAGGAGTTTGGTCAGTTTTCTGGCCTTAAACTGAAAATAGAGAAGACAGAAGCACTAGCGATTGACTTAACAGCAGTAGAGAAGCAAGATCTCCAAGAGAAGTTTAATATTAAGTGGGATAAGAATCACATAAACTACCTGGGAATCCGACTAACCCCTAAGCTAGAGGACTTGTACAAAGCCAACCACTCCAAACTTTATAAAACAATAATTAATGACAGGAGTAAATGGACAAAGTATAGGTTATCATGGCTAGGGAGAATAAATATGATAAAAATGAATGTCCTTCCTAGGTTGCTCTACATATTTCGAACACTCCCGATCCCGATTAAATAGAAAGAATTAGAAAATATTCAAAGGAAAATATTTCAGTTTATCTGGAACCACTCTCCCTCACGCATCACAAAGAAAATTATGTACCTTCATAAGTCAGAGGGGAAACTATCGTGTCCAAACTTAAAATATTACCACAAGGCAGCTCAGTTATCTTTCCTCCCAATAGCACATTCTATAGGGCATCAACCGGCCTGGGTGTATTTAGAGAACCACACTTTAAGGCCCTTAACCTGGGACAAGGTGGCTTGGCTATCAGAATTGCCTCAGAGCCTTAAAAACTTGCCAAACCCCCTAATCAGACACTCACTATCATACTGGAAATGGGCCAAGAAACACACAGGTTTGTTTCCTGGATCCACCCAAATGACCCCAATTCTTGACCACCCTCAGGCCCCGAAACACATGAGCACAACATCACAACACTGATGGAGGTCAAGGAAACTAGATAGACTGGGAGACTGGTTAGTAAAGGGCCAGATGCTCACCTATGAGGAAGCATGAGCTACCGCTGTCAGAACATTACAATTACTGTAGGCTGAGGCATTTCACACACTCCCAGACCCAGAAACAGGGGACACTGGTCTTAAATTGGTTCTCCAAAATTTGTAAAGATAAACCTCTATCAAGGGGGATCATTGGGTCGCTTTACAAATAGAAAACATTTGTTACTGGTTGAAGCGAAACTAGGGGAAGGATCGGAGTGGGGGAGCCCTGGAGACCCTTCAGAAGCAACCGGCGGCAAAATCATCCCAGGAAAGGAGAGGTCGCTTACTGAAGCCTGCCCTAGGGTAACCCAAGGGTGATTGCACAGGTTAGATATTGTAAATAATAAGCTAATACTGCTGGAGGGATGATAGCTAATAGGACTTTAGTGTTTCCTGCAGATATACTCTTTACTATTGTCTGTTTTACCATGTTTTAGGTATCTCTTAAATTGCAATCACAGTAAGGTCGTGCCAGGAGGAGGATTATGTTCACCTCTTCCGCTGTTAGATTGCCGTTGTGCTGTGACATCACCCTTAAACGCTGTGTAAAGCATACTTTTTTATTTATTTTGGAAGTGCAGCATCCTTTCCGACTTTTGGTAATTCGGTAACATTTCAGGCACTTTCTGCTTATACCGGGGGTCTAGTAGCGTGGACACCCAGTACAGGTCGTTCTCCTTCATCCTTTTTATACGAGGATCCCTCAACAGGCACAACAGCATGAAAGACCCCATTTGCACAAGGTTGGATGCCGAGCTACCCATGTCCCGTTCCTCGTCCTCAGTGATGTCGCTGAAGATATGTTCTTCCCCCGAGCCACGTCCAACACCACGGGTACCAGATAGGTGACAACGAGCACCCTGGGATGCCTGTTGTGGTTGGTCTTCCTCCTCCTCCTCAAAGCCACATTCCTCTTCTGACTCCTCTTCCTCACAATCCTCTTCCAACGTTGCCGCAGGTCCAGCAAGCGATGCTGATAAGGCTGTTTCTGGTGGTGATGGTGACCCCAACTCTTCCTCTTCACGCTCATCTACGGCCTGATCCAGCACTCTTCGCAGGGCACGCTCCAGGAAGGAAACAAATGGTATTTTGTCGCTGATGGTGCCCTCGGTGCGACTGACCAGGTTTGTCACCTCCTCAAAAGGACGCATAAGCCTACAGGCATTGCGCATGAGCATCCAGTAACGTGGCAAAAATATCCCCAGCTCCGCAGAGGCTGTCCTAGCACCCCGATCATACAAATACTCGTTAACGGCCTTTTCTTGTTGGAGCAGGCGGTCGAACATTAGGATTGTTGAATTCCAGCGTGTCGGGCTGTCTAAAATCAAGCGCCTCACTGGCATGTTGTTTCGCCGCTGGATATCTGTAAAGTGCGCTATGGCCGTGTAGGAACGCCTGAATTTGCCACACACCTTCCTGGCCTGCTTTAGGACGTCCTGTAAGCCTGGGTGCTTATGCACAAAGCGTTGTACAATCAGATTACACACATGTGCCATGCACGGCACATGTGTCAACTTGCCCAAATTCAATGCTGCCAACAAATTTCTTCCATTGTCACAAACCACGCCGATCTCCAGTTGGTGCGGAGTCAGCCACTGATCCACCTGTGCGTTCAGGGCGGACAGGAGTGCTGGTCCGGTGTGACTCTCTGCTTTCAGGGAAGTCAACCCCAAGACGGCGTGACACTGCCATATCCGGGATGTGGAATAGTACCTGTGGAGCTGGGGGGTGCCGTTGATGTGGAGCAAGGCATAGCAGCAGCAGAAGAGGACTCAGCCGAGGAGGTTATGGAAGAGGATGGAGTAGGAGGAGTAGAGGAGGTGGCAGCAGGCCTGCCTGCAAGTCGTGGCGGTGTCACCAACTCCTCTGCAGAGCCACGTATTCCCTGCTTGGCAGCCGTCACCAGGTTTACCCAATGCGCAGTGTAGGTGATATACCTGACCTGACCATGCTTTGCAGACCAGTTATCAGTGGTCAGATGGACCCTTGCCCCAACACTGTGTGCCAGAGATGCCATTACTTCCTTTTGCACAATCGAGTACAGGTTGGGGATTGCCTTTTGTGCAAAGAAATTTCGGCCGGGTACCTTCCACTACGGCATCCCAATAGCTACAATTTTTTTGAACGCCTCAGACTCCCCCAGCTTGTATGGTAAAAGCTGGCGGGCTAAGAGTTCAGACGAGCCAGCTGTCAGTTGCCGGGCAAGGGGGTGACTTTGTGACATTGACTTCTTACGCTCAAACATGTCCTTGACAGACACCTGACTGTGGGCAGATGAGCAGGGACTGCTCAGGGCGAGACACGGAGTGGCGGATGGTTGAGAGGGGCAAGCAGGGCAGCAGTGGTTGACGTGGCTGAAGATGCTGGACCAGGAGGAGGATGGCGGCTTTGACTTTGTGTGCTGCTTGTACTCATGTGTTGATCCCATAGGCGTTTGTGATGTGACATCATGTGCCTTCGCAAAGAAGTTGTTCCTAGGTGGGTTTTGGACTTCCCACAACTCTTTTCGCACAGGTTTCTTTTCGCACAGGTTGCAAATGGCATCGCTGTTGTCACAGGCACACCAAATAATTGCCACACTGCTGAGCTCTGCAACGACGGCATTCTGGTGGTGGCAACAGCATGCGTTGACTGTCGTGCTGTCTGGCTGACCCCTGGTGCCGATGCATGCTGTCTGACTGTGCCACTAGCTACTTGCGACGACCTCCCCCTGCTTCCAACTCGTCTCCTCCTCCTCTCTGTCTCCCCATCTGAACTTTCCTCCTGTTCTTCTTCTCTTATAGCGGGCACCCACGTGACATCCACGGACGCATCGTCATCATCAACCGCTTCACTTGTATATGACAACTCAACAAAGGAAGCAGCACCGGGTACATCATCATCATCAGACCGTACATCATCATCATCAGACCGTACGTCCATGTGTGTAATTCTGCCTGACTGGGACATATCCCTGTTATCTACATCCTCTGGCACTAATGTTGGCGCATCACTCATTTCTTCCAACGGATGTGTAAATAGCTCTGCTGACGGATCAAGTGAAGCGACTGTGGTGCTAGTGTTGGTGGTGGTGGCAGGTGGGCAAGTGGTAACTGGAGAGGTGCCCGAAGCTAAGCTGGAGGAGGATGGTGCGTCTAGGTTCCGAGCGGAAGCTGTAGAAGATTGGGTGTCCTGTGTTAGCCAGTCAACCATGTCCTCAGAACTTTTCAAGTTCAGGGTACGTTGCCTCTGAAAACTGGGCATTATTCTAGGGCCAAAGGGAATCACAGCACCACGACCATGACGGCCCCTGCGGGGTGGCCTGCCTCTGTCTGTCATTTTTTTTTCAATTAGTGGTACTGTGCGTGCAAGCTACTGTGACACCAGATATGAGTGTCACTGTGCACTGGCAAAAGTTGGCAGAGTTGGCGCTGTAGGCCTCACACACACGCCTGTAGGCAGGCAACTGATATTCAATCGATTACAGTCAAAAAAGTGTTGTTTTATGTCACTGTACACTACGGTTGCACCACATATGACGTATCACTGTGCACAGGCAAAAGTTGGCAGAGTAGATCCAATAGTCTTCACACACATGCCTGTAGGCAGGCAATTGCTATTCAATCTATTACAGTCAAAAAAGTGTTGTTTTATTTCACTGAGCACAATATAAGCTGTGAGCCTGACACAGGCAGACAACTGAAATTAGATTTAAGGAAAAAAGGGTTGTTTTTTTTCAATGTATGGTACACCAACTATGACTGGTGAAACAGAGCAGAATATTAGCTGTGAGCCTGACACAGGCAGGCAAATGAAATTAGATTACAGGAAAAAAATGGTTGTTTTCAATGTATTGTACACCACCAGGTATGAGTAGTGAAAATAAGCACAATATAAGCTGTTAGGTGTCACACACACACGCTGGCAGGCAGGCATATGCAATTAGATTACACAGAAAAAAAAATTGTTCTAGCCCTAAAAAGGGCTTTTTGGGTTGCTGTCCTTGCAGCAGATATCAGATGAGTCCTTCAGGTCTGTAGTGGAAGCTAAATACACAGCCTGGCTATCTATTTCCCTATTAAATCTCCAGCAGCTACACTATCTGTCCTCTCACAACGAATGCAGCTTCAGAATGATTCTAAAATGTATGCTGTCCTTCAGATGGAAGGCTCTGGAAGGGAGTGTATGCTGCTGATTAGCTGGAATGTGTCTGCTGACTGTGAGGTGCAGGGTCAAAGTTTCCTCAATGATAAAGAATAGGGGGCGGACCGAAAATCGCATGTGTCCGCCGTCCGATGCGAGCGCGAAAGAGCCAAAATCGCGGCGAATAGTCCGCGGGCGAACTGTCCCCGACATCTCTACAGTACATATTATGCAATACATGCTATTGTATTTCCTAACACCTCTTCTCAATGGCATGTGTATTATTATGTGAAATTCAGCTTCTTTTGTAGTAAACAATAACGCTCCTTTGGCAACGGTCGGGTGAGTGCGTCTGCAGTCCTCTCTTCTGATGTACTTGTGTGTTCCTGAGCAGATGATGTTTTACATGTGCTTGGTTCTGGGATTTACCCTTTACAATTGCGCCAATTTTTCTATGTCTTCCACAAGATGTTGGTTCCTGGACTCCATATGTCTTAGCTGTGTATGATAACCTGCAAGGTGGTATTCCTTTTGTCACCCGAGTGGATTGTCTGATTTCTGGTTCTTCGTTAGGTTCTACTGGTTTGCTAATTGTAAGTTCCACTTCTTGTTCTGACTCTTGTGCAGCTTCACTTTGGTCACCGTCTGTTGCTGATTTAGTAGGCAAATTCTCTTTCGAAGATTGTTTTTTCTGATGCTTCGCTTTCCTCAAAATAAACACTGCAACTTATTGTGTTGTTGGTCTTTGGGTGAAGGATTCTATAATCCTTAACTTTGTGCACTGAACCCCACCAGAATCCCGTTTTTGTTCTCTAACGTGGAACGTTTCTCGCTTGAGACATGGGCATATGCTTTACAGACAAACACTCTGATATGTCCTTTACTGAGTTTTGATCCATTCCACATTTGGTATGGGGTACTTTCAATGGTTTTTGATGGTACCCTGTTCTGTAGGTATGTTGCAGCCATTATTGCTTCTCCCCAGTACTTGAGTGCTGTTTTTCCTTTCTGCTATGTCATTTTGTATGGTACAATTGTTTGGTGTATAATACCTTGATTCTTTAGGTATGATTCCACTTCCTTTCCCATATATTCCCCTCCATTGTCAGTCCATATTATTCCTGGTTTTCTTAGAAATGTGTTGCTGGTCATTGCTACAAATTCTTGAAATCTGTCTGATGTCTCGCTTTTGTGCCTCAGTAGATATGTTGTTGTGTATCAGGAACAATCGTCACGGAAGGTCAGTAAATATTTGTTCCCGCTGGGTATGGGGGTTTTCATTGGTCCACACCCTCACTGTGTATGAGTTGCATGGGTTGAGTAGTCTTTCTTTTACTGGTCTGTAGAAGTGATGTACGCGTGGCCTTTGCTTTGATACAACATGTGCATTCCCTATGCGTGAGGCAAGGCAAAATTGGCATACCTTCTGATAGACCTCTCTTTGCGAAATCCTTTATGGCTTCTGGGTTTCGATGCCCCAATCTTCTGTGCCACAGCTGGATAGATTTATTGTTTACATGATGAGTTGTTGCTTTGGCATGGTCGCTTGCAGTGATGAGTTTCTACAGGTGTTCATTCAACTTTCCCTTTGCTAGGATTTGTTTTCTGTTTTGAATTGTGCATTCATTGCCTCGGAATTGGACTGAGAGTCCATTTTAGCAAGGGTTTTCACTGATAGGAGACCTCCTTCTAGGCATGGAACATACAGAACATTATCTACAAGGATGCTTTGCTTACCCTCTGTCGGTGTGATGCAATTCAGGAACCCTAGGCCATTACCTTCCGCTGTGATACTTTTGCCATTTCCTAGGAAGACTTTGTCTTTTGCACTGTAATCAGTTTCTGTACAAAAACGTTTCATCACTTGTCATGTGACTTGTTGCCCCTAAGTCGATGCACTATCCATGTGATGTGCTATTCGGAGTTACTTTAAAGGTATCACTCCATAATGCATGTGCAGTTTCCTTTGTGGCTATTTTAACGCTTTCTCTCGTGGGTGGCTCTTTTCTTCACTGCTCAGCTTGTCAGAGTGAGCAGTTCTTTTTCAGGTGACTGGCCTTTTTGCAACAAAAACATACCCTGGTTTCTTTGCTTTGTTTTGTGCCTGCATGCATCTTTAGAGTTACCTCTGATCTCTCATTCTCTTCATTATGCATATTTTCATTTCTTCTGTTGTATTCGTCAATTCATTTTCCTATAGCATATTCTAGAGTTAGTTCCTGCTCTGGTCTAGTTTCTAGAGCATTTATAAGGGCACCGTAAGACTCTGGAAGGCTGCATAGTAATAATGCTCCTATATGATTGTCTTTAATATCTTCACCTATTGCACGTAGCTGTTCCACAATCTCTAGCATAGCATTCACATGTTCGCTCATGTACTGGCCATTGTGCAGCCTTATCGTATACAGTTTGTGCAGCAGATATAGTTTACCGTCTAAGTTTGAACGCTCATGCAGTTTTTGTACTGCTGCGCACATACCTAGGCTTATAACTGCTTTTTCGTACCTGTTCTTTTTGTCCTATTCTTCAGGGTTGTCAGTTGGTCTGTTTGTATTCAGTACCTGCCATAAGTCTTCTTTGGATAACATTGAATTTCCACAGCTGGTAGGTAGTATTGTAGCTTTGCTATTGCATACTTCACATCTGAACTACTTTTCATCTTTTGGTAAATTGGATGCCGCTCTTATTTACTGGGATCAAAGATGCTTACTTATTATTTGTGGTTATCCTTTAGAGTCTGTGCCCATAACCTGGTAGTTATGCATCAAAAAGAGACACTGGTTTTACTTGTAAGGATAAGCAGCAAACATTTATTATATATCAGTTACTTGAAACAGCAGCCAGCAGGGTGAAAGGTAAAAAGGAAGAGAGACAAAAATCAAGTGAAGAAAAGAAAGAACTTCCTTCCTGTGAGTAACAACACGTTCATATACATATATAAACAGTACTCTAAACTGCACAGCTCCATCTACAGCTCAAGAGCAGAATGTATTCATATTATGCCGTACATGCTTACCAAAAAGGGCCCAAGCCAAAAGGCCTGAAGACTCCTCTGGCCTTAAAGATCAGTATCTGTAGAGAGTGTGCAGTGTCAAAAATCATAGTCCATAATCAAAATTAAAGGAGAAGAGCAGAAAAAGATCAATTGTTAAAAAATCATGCTGTGCAGTGCTTCAAGTCGTCTAATGGAAGCAACTGCTATCACCAGTTACGCCCCCTTCAGCTTGACATAGTGAGATACCCACATGACTCCCATATGCCTGTGTCTTGCAGAAGTGCTGTTGAGGGGGGTGTAGTGCAAGATCAACCCCAAACCTGAGGCTGACCTTTAAATAACGTGCTTGAAGACGTGAGCCGTGTCCATTATTGGGAATAACCAATTCTCTAGAGTACCAGGCTTTTATGTCTACTCAGCCTCTGGCCAGACCAAGGTTTTCCTCCTCTTACTTGACAGGTGTTGCCCTTCATTTGCTCTTTCAGAGGAGGTAATACACTTGATCTTAGTCAAAAGGCTGAGAAGAGATGAACACAGCTCCTGACTCCAGCAGAGTTTAGAGCTTTCACACAGTGCAACAGGGTACACCCCTAGCTGCAGCTCCATCTCAACAGTGTTGCCCCCAATCATGCGCAGCACTGAGGGAGATGATGATTTTTTTTAGGCCCATCCATAGGAATTTCTTACCGCCTAATGACAGCTATGAAATTAGGTTACTGTACCATGGAGAGACACCTGGGTTCACATTATAGATGAGAAGATAGCAAGGCATAGGAGGAGGGTCATTAATCCCACCATAGGATCAGATTTGTAAGGATAGATGGGTGGAAGGGTGTTAGAACTAGTATAATGTGTTCACGTATAGTACTAGGTAGCATTGCATTGCATTACATTGCTATGTGACTTCTGAATTCCTGGCAATGAGTTTCCTACGAGTATACGTTAAGACAGTTTGCGAGAACATGGTAGAGCTAGAGAGCTACAGCAATAACCCATATGGGCAATTCAGTAACTTTTATATGAGATTTTTTGTAATAGCCACTTAATAACTTTACAAATTGCTTATAAATACTATCATAGGGCCAAGTCAGCCTTACGGGAATTCCTACTGGAACTATGTAATCAAGTGTAGGTTCCTGGTTTATGCCTAATCCAGTCCTATACTTTGCTTAAAGCAGTGTAAAACAGTGAGCATATGCGCAAAAGGAGCCATGTATAAAATGTTATTTTGGATTATTTTCTATTCTCATTTGCATGTCCACGCCCAGTGTGCAGTACAATGACTGTATTTCTGGGAAACCTGAGTGAGAAATAAGGTTTTTAACGTATTTTAAGACTTCTAATATGCTTACAAATGTACTACAGTAAACTCCCCGTTATCCAGCAGCTATGGGGAATCCCTATTGCCGGATAAGTGTAGTTTCTAGTTAATCTGGAGTCCCCGAATTTAAGGGTCTAAACGACCCTTAAACACCCCAAAACCCCCACAAAATACGTTTAAAAAGGCATTAGCACCTAAACTGGGCAATTTAGGCCCAGAAAAAATTATTAGAAAAAAAGTAAGCATTTTTTTTTTGCAGTCTCCAACTCCGGATAGTGCCGGATAGTGCCAGTTATGCCGGTATAGCAGGAGTAAATTTAAAATGGGGAATTGATGCCAGGGGCAGGTTGCTTGAGAGTGCCGGTTGGTTAGCTGCCGGATAACCAGGAGTTTACTGTATTTATTTCCTGTACTCTGTAGGGTGGAGAGCTTCTCTAACTCTTTTGCTCACCATAAACTAAATGATTATTGTGGTAAACTCTGTCCCCACAAAATCTACTGCACAAAATGCTATGTAATACAGTAAACATATGCTTAAAACGAGCCATGTATAAAATGGTATTTTGGATTTAAGAGTTAGATATGTTGTATCCTCATTAGCATATCCTTGCCCAGTCTCAGTGTGCTGCATAATTACTGTAACCAAGCTTACAAATGTACTATTTATTTTCTGTACTCTGTTCAGTGGAGAGCTTCTCTTACTCTTTTGCTCACCATAAACTAAATTATTATTGATATATAGGAGGGGGGGGGTGAGAAACAAGGGAGGATGAGGAGGGGGAAAGGAGACACAGAGGGTGGAGAATGAGACATAGAGGGGGGGAGAGAGGAGGGGGAAAGGAGAGAGAGGAAAGGGGGGAAATACACGGGGAAGGAGACACAGGGGAGGGAGAGGGGGGAAGGAGACACAGGAGAGGGAGAGGGGGAAGGAGACACAGGTGAGGAAGAGGGGGGAGGAGAAACAAGGGAGGAAGAGGAGGGGGGATGAGAAACAAGGGAGGGAGAGGAGGGGAAAGGAGACACAGAGGAGGGAGAATGGAGAGGTGGAAAGGAGGAACAGGAGAGGGAGAGTGGGGGGAGGAGACACAGGGGAGGGAGATGAGGGGAAAGGAGACACAGGGGAGGAAGAAGGGGGAATGAGAGAGGGGGAAAGGAGACACAGGGGAGGGAGAGGGGGGAGAGACAAAGGGCAGGGAGAACGGGGGAGACACAGGGGAGGGGGGAAGAGACACAGGGAAGGGGGAGAGACACAGGGGAGGGAGAGGGGGGAGAGACACAGGGAAGGGAGAGGGTGGGACAAGAGACACAGGAGAGGGGGGCATCACACACTATTTATCAAACTATATCATACCATCATTTTTGATGGGCAAGTAGCTAGTATTAAATGATTGTTGTGGTGAACTACCTACTCAAAATATCCACTACACAAGCTAAGGAACTGGCCCATGCTGATGAGAGGAAGTAACCTTGACATGGCTGTACATGGGTGGGATTCCTGGCTTGTGTATAATCCGTCCCTAGCTTTGCTCAAAGCTGTTTAATACAGCGGGCATATGCTTAAGGGAAGCCATGTTTGATATGGTTATAGAGTGCAAGAGCAAAGCCTGTCCTTGCAAACACATACATATTTAATCAGGGTCATCTATAATCATAACTCCTACAGGGTCCCATATTTTCTAAATATATATTCAGCCAGGGCTCCCTAAATTCATATATATATATATATATATATATATATATATATATATATATATATATATATATATATATATATATTTTCACCCAGGGTCAACCATAATTATAATATAAACACAAATATATATTTATAACCAGGAACTATAATTAAACAAGTGTACACACACATTCAGCAAGGATCACCTATAATTATCATAACAGTATATAAATGTCTCTTATTATTGTAATATAAATATATAGATGATTATTCATACAGGAATACCTGTAATCATACAGTATAAATAACCATTCACACAGAATACCTACTTCCTACCAATATTTCCTTACAAAAAAACATTTTAGTGAAAAAACATTATACTGTATAAACTTACTTCTGCTGCTCTGGTGCAGCTCCTTCCTCTACATGCAGGAAAAGCTGAGGAAGGGATACTGAACTCTACACAGTCTGTGAACTGCAGCATATAATTTTTAAGCCAATAAAAGTATTTTAAGGGGATTTTGAGCCCCAAAAAGCAAGTGCCCCTAACAGGGAAGTGCCCTTAGGCAGCTGCCTTGTTTGCCTAAGGGGTAACCCGGCCATGCCTATGGGCCCAAGCCTGTCTTAACCATCGGTGAAGCTGCAAAGATTTTAGCTGAGGAGACCATGGCAGATTATATTATGTCACATCATAAGCAGGTAGCAGAGAGGCTACCTCAAATGTCTGATAAACCAATGCATTATTTGTGAAGTCTCTTAATATGGTTTATTTATCTCCTAGGTGGACCTCAACTTGAGCTCCTCACCATTCGAACTGCTGTCAAGGTTAAAGGAGAAAGGTCAGATGGTTTCATGGAAGCTCGTGTTGCAAGGTTTCACGCCTCTCAGCATGGATAAGGTCTCTTTACAGCCCTCTAATGAGACTCTTTGTATTCTCGGCCTTTCTGCCATCGTGGTTATCCCCTTGGTCATTCGTTTTGAAGAGTGGGAACAGTGGCAATTCACTTATGTAGCCGACACCAACTTAACCGGCCTCCCCATCTTACTACTGAACTCGTTTCAGCATAGAGAATAATGGTATAGTATATTTTAACATATTTACTGATATTGTACATCCCTATCTGAACTCTCCAGAGGAAATTGAAATTGTCAAAAGTCTGTAAATGTTGCAGGATGTATCTGCGCAAGAGATTGTTTCTGTGATAATTGAGAAGATGTACAAAAGTGTACTTTCACTCTGTTTTTTTTTTCAGAAAAAGAACACATTGTGACAAAGAACCTTGAGTAAAATATGAGTAATTTTAATAGTAAGGCTAAGGTTACATTATTGCGGGAATGTGAATGAGGTTTGTTTCACCTAGGGTCCAAGCTTCTCTTAACCATGGGAAGAGCATCAAAGATTTTAGCTGAGTAGACCATGGCAGATTATATTATAGCACTCAAACACTTAATAAGCCTCATAATCAGGTAGCAGAGGGACTGCTTCAAATGTCAGAAAAACAAATGCATGATATTGAACCTGGGAGGTTAGGTCCTTGTGAAGTCTCTTAATGAGGTTTCTTTATCTCCTAGGCTGCCTCTGCTTCTCTTACATATCCCTGTTTAATAAAGAATTCCTGTTCATTCTCTGCCTTTCCAAGATGATGCCTATACGGATCAGGACATAGATTGAAACTCTCCCTGTTGAATGGAGGTTTCCCTTCTCTATTCTCTGCATTTCTAAGATGATGACATAGGATGAGGACATCGGATAAAACTTTCCCTTTTTTTGCATTTGATGTTAACTGCATAAACCACGAGAATATAAGACTATAAGAGCATAAGAAGATATGCTTGCAACAAAATATCAGTTTCACACCCTGGTGTGAATTCATTCTGATACAGATTAATCATTCATATTCATTTTATTCTGCTATTTTTGGAATTATTAAAGTATTATTAATTCCTTTTGCTACTTCTTGTTTGTATCTTCTTCCTATTGTTAATTCGATTATTCCATCAAAATGGGTGAATTCTGAAAGGATGTTGTACCTGTATTTTTTGCCAAATCTAGAAACCCACAGGACCTACTCCAGTATCTTTACCAAAAAAAATAGACAGATAGATGTGCCTGTGCATCCATATGGTCAACAAGAGTTGAACACGACTGAAGGACGGAACAACAACAATCTTTTTAACATATTTATTACTGACTTAAAAGTAGGACTGGAAAGTATTGTCTCTATTTTTGCTGATGACACTAAGTGCAAGGTTGTTATATCAGAAAGTGATGTACTTTTTCCTCCAAAATTAGAGAAATGGGCAATTAAATGGCAGATGAGAGTTAATACAAATAAAACGTATTTTATCTAGATAAAAGGTGCCTAATAGGGGGATATGAATTATTTTAGTTTGCCTTCCTTTGGATCAATTAACAATTAAGAATTCATTCACATATTACAGTGATCAGAACAGATCTAAAAAGATTGAACTTGATGGACTGAAAGTCCCTGCCTTAGAAAGAATCTTGTAGTACACATTTAGGAGAGCGATAGGCCTCCAATTATTGAAGTCAGAATGCTCCTACATTTGCTTGTACATGAGCATCAGCATCCCCTCTGTCAGAAAAGCTGGCATCCTGTCCACCACCACCATCTATCTCCCTATACAGCTCTAGCAAGTCTGATAATGCCCTACCGCTTTAAATTAAATTGAGCTGGTAACATGAGGGGGGCATCCATGGTTGGGGCCTCTGTGTAATCAACAAAGTTAGTGGTACCTGACAGGAACCACTCTGTAGTGTCATTGTCCTGAGAGAGAAGAGATCACTTTCGAATCTGGGAACAACCGCATGACCTGCCGTGGAAAAAAGTGCGTAACTTCATCTTAACAAACTCCATAACTCAGCTACAGCATACAAACCCTTCAATTCCTCCAATATCTCCTCCTTTCCAACAGAGTGCTGTTCAGTTTCCAAGAGACTGGATCAGTGGCAAACCCTTGCCCAAGATTCTCAGCAATCGAAAAGCTCTGTGGTCAGAGAAGGGTTTGTGCTAATGTAACTAGAGTAAGTTACAGGCGGAGGAGGTAGGTGTTGAGGGGTACAAATAAATACACTGAGAAGGAGGGAGGCCTCTATTGGAAGAGGAGCTTTGGGTGGGGAAGGGTGGGCTAGTAGACAAAGGAACCACATCAGAAGTTGCTGCTTGGGAGGCCTACTTTTGTATAGTCTTCCCTCCTTTGGTGGGGGTAGGGTTGCCTGTTTCCTTGGTTTTTGCAGTATTTCTGGCAGGAAGAATGGTGCTGGTCCAGTAGTTTTCAGGCCTTTCTTAACTGCTGCAGCAAAACTCCAGTCTCTCTTACTGCAATTCCTGAAGATGTACTGTAGGTGACTTCTTCACAGAGGTTGCATGTCCTTTTCCTGGGGCAATCTTTGTTATCATGTCCTGTGACTTTGCAGTTGAGGCAGGCTTTCTGGGTACAATTCTTCCCTTGATGTCCCATTTTGCCGCATCTCCTGCAGGTCTGAGGCTAGCCTGCATAGTACACTGTAACATGGAAATTACCTAGGAAAAATGAAGAAGGGAGATCTTGAAAGGCCATCTCTCAACTGAGGGTCAGCTTTAAAGCGTACAATGATGGCGTATTTCATCATATATTAGCACAGGATGTTCAGGATGCTGAGTGGCTGCTTCACCAAGGTGCGGAAGTGACTCAGGAAGGTGACAATGTCCTTCCCTGATGTGTGGGGGTTCCTCTTTATGCATAGGACAGTTCATGTAGAAATTAGAGAAGGGCTGTTCCTGGGAGAGCGCCATTTCCATATACCTCTTGCAGGCACCAAAGACGACTATATTGATGAGGAAGAGTCCCCCAAAGAAAGGTTGTATGGAGGTGACTTCAAAGGTTTCTTGGCAAAAATGTCCTTATCCAACTGAGGAATCTGATCACCCCCCTCCTTCAGCTGTAGTGCCACAGTTTGCTGCATCCATGGTCCAGTTTGAGCCTATTCATCAAAATCTGATCAGACACATTCTTCCAAACAATCAAACTTTGTGCCTCATTCAAATCACCTAAATGCAACAACAACTCACTTGACTCCAAAACCATCCTTACAAATAAACAAAAATAATAATAATATATATGTATATATCACATATATAGTAGTGAGCATGCGGGTTGTTGCTAACGATGCGGGCTCGTGTAGCCCTTGCAAATGGCACTCCTTGCCAGCAACTGAGGGCCCAGCGAAGCAAGGTTGGCAGTTTCTGGCAAGGAGCACCAAAGGCAACTAAGGTGGAGGCTCTACGGCCTCACATGCGGTTACAAACATCCACACAAGCGGCACTACCACGGACTTACACTAAAAAAATACGAGATGCAAAAATACCACCTTAACGGAAAAAATACGACCTTGACTGCAAAACCGCGCACAAAAAAACATTAAAAACACAATAAATACCCTTTACAAAAGACATAAAAAGCTTACCCACAGCAAGGGGGGCAACCAGGACCTCTGCATGTGAAGTTACACCTCCAATTAAGTACAAATTCCAGAGTTCAGACACACGAAAATCCCCTAAGCGAAAAAATAAATGGCCGCCGAAAAAAACGAAAATGAGGCTCAAAAACCCAGGACCGCCCAGCCACGTACAACTTACCCAAGAAGGGATCCGAGATAAGCTCAGAAACCCGCATTAACCCCACGGGATCCGAGATAAGCTCGGAGACCCGCATTAACCCCACATTAACCATCGCAGTGGGGGTCCGGATCGCACGCAATCGGGGACCCCCGCTGCAATAAAAAAAAAAAATTCCTGCGTTACAGGTCCTTAAAGGACTGTAAAGATCCTGGATGACCCTCATGGCACTTATAGTGTTATTACATGCGTTCATTACTGTGTTAGAGGGGTCTATATAGTTGAGGCACACAGTACACTCACATTGTGTGGCAAACAGCATTTCAACACTTTCTTTTATTGCCCCATAATTTTTTGAAGGGCAAGTCGCTAGTATATATATTTTTATATATATAAATATATATATATATATATATATATATACTAGCGACTTGCCTATCAAAAATGACGGCAAAATCATTTTAAGCCTTGCAATGCTGTTGTTTGGCAGACAATGCGAGGCTCTCCCCACCTCTAACTTGCGTGCCTCGCGATGAGCGCATTCAGCGCATATCGCAAGCCGCGCCCCCCTCCCACCACAATGAGCAGCTTTCCCCCCTCTCCCTCCCCTGTGTCTCTTTCCCCTTATCTCCCTCCCCTGTGTCTCTTTCCCCCTGTCCCTCCCCTTTGTCTGTTTGCCCTGCTCTCCCTCCCGTGTCTCTCTGCCCCCCCGACCCCTGTGTCTCATTCCCTCCCACTCCCTCCCCTGTCTCTATTTCACCCCTCTCCCTCCTCTGTGTCTTTCTCCCCCTCTCCCGTCCCTGTGCTGTGTGAAACAAATTGCAGGCTTGGGGAAATTTATCAATTTCCCCAAGCCTCCAAAGTCCCTCCAAGTCAATCTAAATGTAGCATCAGGAAGACCTACTGTAGGTAGAAGATCACAGTTCCTCCGTTATCTCTTGGTTCCCTCTGTTTAGAAAAATGGATCGGATGACTGCTTTCTATCTTTTCATGTACAACTACTAGCATATGAAACAAGTTTGTTTCAAGACAATCTGAAAATTGTATGAAGTAGACATAATTATATCCTATTTTTGTGGCAGTAGGCTTTTACCTACAGTTATAGAAAGCTCCTTTATGCCTATACTGATCAATGGAAGCCTCAAAAATCACAATTTTTATTAGGTAGTTGCCATCTTTTAGAACCTCTAATAATTATAAGCTAAGTTTAGCCTGTAAACAGTTATCTCTATCCTATTTTCAGAGTCCTTAACAACTATATGGCTTTTTTTGGAATCTTCCAACACCCAATACATAGTATACATTGACTCACTTAATAATCTTCATTATTATTAATAAAGTATTGATCTGACTTTGGGGCGCACAACTAGAATTGCGTTAATCACTTAAGAAGGGTTCTGGTATCTTGGGGTAGGATGTAATGTTGATGACCCCCTCCCCTCTTCTGTTAGTGGTATTTAAATCATGGGGAAAAATGTAATGCATATATTTCCTCCAATTTGCACATGCTAAAGGTATTGAGCGATATAACTGGAGACAATCTATTATTGATAATGTGGCGATTATTTTGTAGCAAGTTGAGATCTAATGCCCCTGGTGAATATCATTCAGCTTGCTATTAACCATTTACCCCTTTATTTATTTATTTATGTTTAACCATGATGCACAGTCAGTATAGTATGTTCCACTATAATAGGAAGAATAATATGTAAGCATTGAGTGGATCTAGCATCTACACATCAGCAAGCATTTTGTTTTTTAACCAATCAAAAAAGTGGGACAGATCTTTCAAAAATAGCCTATGAAAATTACATAGCAAGTGGGCGAGTCTAGTCACTATAAAAAGACCACAGTTTTACAAGACGACCATACCCTTGATAAAGCCGATTGACGAAACCGGTCGGGTTTAAAAGTGGCAGTAATATGATGCAGCATCGGATTACCGATACTACGAGCAGTCCAGGAATCAGGATGTTCTGATTTCTCCAGAGCTTTTGAGTTCGCTCAAACCCCTGCTGAGTGCTTATATAGCTGATTGCCTTATGTTTGATTCTCACGGGTAAAAGGGACCTAGCACTTTAGGTAACATGAGGCCTGCTTAATTCAGCCCCATGGGGACTGTTATTATCTATAGCCTATGATAAATGCATCAAGCTACCTAATGATATCCAAAAGGCATTTACTCTGGAGGTGCATCAATAATAGCTTTTATATATATATATATATATATATATATATATATATATATATATATGTGTGTGTGTGTGTTTTATTTCATTGTTTTGGGGTCTGTCCGATGGTTTGCACTAGATTATGTGGTATACCCTTTTCTTTGATCTGTAATAAGGGGATCATTAAGCACTCATTTATACTAATAGTATTTCCTATTATCTTCTACTGGATGGTGTTATAACTTGGGAATATATGTATCAGGTTATTATTGTTTTACTGAACTTTTAATTTGGTTACATGTATATACTAATATATCCTTATAGGTTCCTTAGCAGTGAATGTCTACACCCCTTACATATTTTAATTGGCGTTGTTCTAGCATTGGTTTAATAAAGACTTTATTATTTTTGTTATTATTAATTTCAAGGTGTTATACAACCAGGAGTTGTTTTCCCTATAGCTTCCTATACTATAGTCTTTTAGTTTTCTATATATATATATATAAATATAAATATATATGCTCTTTCTCTCTCTCTCTCCCTCTCTCTCCCTGTTCTATTGGTCCCTTATACCATATTTTATTGTTTTCTTTTAGCCCCAAATTTTACCTGCATCTGGTTTTAGAAGGCCTCACTGGATACTCTGAATTCTGGGAGTTCTGTACACACCATCAGCCCCAAATTTTACCTGCATCTGGTTTTAGAAGGCCTCACTGGATACTCTGAATTCTGGGAGTTCTGTACACACCATCAGCCCCAAATTTTACCTGCATCTGGTTTCAGAAGGCCTCACTGGATACTCTGAATTCTGGGAGTTCTGTACACACCATCAGCCCCAAATTTTACCTGCATCTGGTTTTAGAAGGCCTCACTGGATACTCTGAATTCTGGGAGTTCTGTACACACCATCAGCCCCAAATTTTACCTGCATCTGGTTTCAGAAGGCCTCACTAAATACACTGAATTTTAGGAGTTCTGTACACACCATCAGGTATGGAGAAGACCTTGAAAGCTGCATCTTCCCAGGAGCCAATATATTTTATTAATATTTCTACTATATGCGTGTTATTATATTTGATGACATATAATTATTTCTAAAATTAGTTCAAACTTTTTCATATGTTTACTGTATCTTGCCTGGCTTTACTCCCCCTTCCCCCTTTTATGGCCTGTATAATTTGCCTAGATCTCCTCCTTTCCACATGTCTTGGCATTTCCTCTCTCCTCTCTGCTAACTGCTAACTGCTCGCTCTCTCTCTCTCTCTCTCTCTCTCTCTCTCTCTCTCTCTCTCTCTCCCTCCCTCTCCCTGTTCTATTGGTCCCTTATACCATATTTTATTGTTTTCTTTTAGCCCCAAATTTTATTTGCATCTGGTTTCAGAAGGCCTCACTGGATACTCTGAATTCTGGGAGTTCTGTCCTCCCTCCCTGCCCCTCACCCTCCCACCCCATTTCTGATTAAATATATAGTGAAATGGGAATCACCTGACTTTCCTACTTGCATATATTATCTCACCACTAGGGGCAGACAACATTTTAAATGCTAGAGCCCTCACCTCTGTTCCTTCTCTCTTTCTCTAAATGAAAAACCTCTCTAACTTTCACTTGTCTTCTGACCCTAATTATTCCTTATCTGTTTAATCTTTCCCTGACTTCTGCCCCTTCCATTCCCTTTAGATTGTAAGTGGCGAGTTTTCAGTCTTCTAGGATGCTTTGGGAAAAAGCACTTTCTGCAAAGATTCTAAGCTCAAAACAGGGTCCTCCATTTTTCGAATTTTGTTAATGCTGTATTTTCTCTTGTTTTTATCCCCTGTATTGCGCTACGGAATATGTTGGCGCGTTACAAATAAAAGTTAATAATAAAATAATAATAATAATATATATATATAAATATATATATACACACCCTGTTTAGAGCTGCACATGCATTCTGGCGCTATGGCAAATCTGAGAGTGCAAACCAGGGATTTAAAGGGCTTTAAACACAATTTGTCATTGCTATTTATATTAAATATACATATGTGTGTGTGTATATACGGTATATTTGCTGTTTTTCAGTCGTGTCCGACTATTTGCGACCCTATGGACCATATCACGCCAGACATATCATGTTTTTGGTTGCGCTCATCCATAAAGTTTTCATGGCAAAGATACTGGAGTGGGTTGCCAGTAACTTTTCCAGTGCACTTCGAATTGTCTGACCTCTCTGCTATGACCTGCTCATCTTGGGTCAACTTACATGGTATAGCTTACAGCTTCACTGAGGTACTAAAAATGTATTTTAATAGGGTATATTAAAAGGAAATTTGCGCCAAGATTATGTGAAGATAGTGCTAGTAGTGCCCCTCAATATAGAAAATGCTAGGAAAGTGTACAGAATATAATAAACAGGACATAGGGATGTGTCTTAATAGAGATGGCTACAATCCTCATATGTCAGATAAATCTGCTTAATGCTAGGATTGTAAAAGAGGGGCATGAATCTATGCTCTATAAAACCACCTTTAAAAACAATACAAAAACAGTTTAGAGAGCATGGAATGAAATATATGAGATATACTGTATATAATAAGGGGAAAATCAAAGCAATACATGAATGTGGCACTTTAGTACTGGTTGTACAACCAAGTGCAATTGTTGATATCCATTCAATGGCGCTGTAAATAGATTGATCTCCTCATATATCCATGCTGTTGTCTCTGTTGCAGTAAAAAGGTTGCCTACGGGCCGTTTCGTCCACTGACTGGACTTTGCTATAGTAATGGCTGTAATACTGGGCTATTTAAAACTTCTTTACTTCCTTATTTGACGTAGCTACATATGATATCTTTATGTCAGTTACGTGATCACATGCTTTTCATTCAAGAATAATAACTTTATTGAAGGCTGTAGAATATCTGATTCTGTGTCAAAATCGCTTTAATTGCGTGATGACATTTTATTCAAAGAAAAAAAGCTTTATTAATAAGAGGACCAAAAAGGGTATATCTTGTTAAATAAAAGAGATATACTAATATAAGTTTGATGTTTTCAATAAAGGGTGAAAGAGGCTTTGTAGGATAAAAGTGCCATTAAATTGTAGGACTTTGAAAAATAAGATAATAAAATAAAAAGAAGAAGTAACAAGTGTAAGTGATTATAAAATGTGATGTTAAAAATAAAAATAATAATAATGATAATAAATAAACTTGCTAAATTTTATATATAGACCATTTGAAGTCTGTGTGATTATAATGTGTGTGTCTATTATTCCCATCATTGTTATTGTTACTATTTATAAACTAAGCATATGGAATTTGTGTTAATAAAGATATACATTGATTGATAACTGTTCTAATAACAGAAGATTAATTTTAACATATAAAGAAAGTGAAAATTATTAGTGACTAAATAGAGAATTCCTCCTTAAATATTACATAGAATTATATACTTAAAGATAAAAAGTGTTGTAAATCATCAAAACTCTCAAATCTAATTTTAAAATTATAATTTTAAGATTACTGATCTAAATTTATAAGAAAGCTGAGTAGGAATATGCTTCATTTAGTCCTTTTGGATTTTTAGTATCCAGAGAAAAAATCCACTTGCTTTAAAGTTGGAAGAGTTTGGTATCCATGTTTCCCCCTTGTGGGCCTAGAAATGACCTGTCAAGCACCAAGAACTTCATAACTTCTGGATTGTTTTTGTGAAAATATTTGATATGCCCTGAGACAGGGATGTCTAACTCCTTATTTACTGAATACACTTGTTCAAGAATTCTTGTTCGTAATTGACGGATTGTTTTGCCTATATAATGTTTTTGGCAAGGACATTTCATAACGTATATTACTTGTGTAGTGTAACAGTTGATGAAACTTTTCACAGGGTATTCTTTTCCTGTTTTAGGATCAATAAAGGATTTGTTTGGTTGAGTGTATTTGCACGCCCTGCTATGCCCACATTTAAACAAACCATGTGTTGGTGTGAGCCAGTTCGAGGTGGATCCAAATGCTTTGTAAAAACTTTTCACTAGTTTGTCTCTTATATTGTTATTTCTTCTATAAGTTATTGATGGTTTCTCTATTAAATATTCACTCAAGGTTCTATCCTCTTTGAGGATGAACCAATGTTTATTGAGGATACTTTGTATCTCTTTCCAATCGTTGCCAACCGTCATCATGCATCTTGTCTTCTGGTCAGGTTCTTTTGTATTGAGTTTATATAAAAGGTCTTCCCTTTTACTGGTCAGTGCTTTTTTATACACTCTCTTTAGGACATAATTTGGGTATCCTTGTTGCTTATATCTAAGACGTAACTTATTAGCTTGCTCTTTACAATCAATTAAGCTGTCACAATTTCTTTTTAGTCTTAGATATTGTCCAGTTGGTATGCCAGGTTTAAATGGGATGCTAGCTGGACCAGTGAAGAAGGGAAATGGAAGCTGTGGATTTCTTGAAGACGGATATATGAATTTCCCCCGTCTCATCCTTGGAAAGATATAAATCCAAGAATTCCATGTTTTGCTCATCCATAGAGTATGTAAATCTCAATCCTAGATCATTTTGATTAAGAGCTTTCATAAATTCATCTAACTCATCTTTTGTGCCAGTCCAGAATACAGTAATGTCGTCGACATACAACCTTTCGGCTTTAGTTGAATATTTAGGAAGTAAGAAATCATACGTTGCTTGATCAATCATTTTATTTACCTTAGCATTACTCAATATATTTTGTAGTTCTTTTCTTATCTCATTAGTTGGACTCTCTTTGAGTAATTTATAGGTTGTCTTATCAAATAATATTTTATTACACATTTTAAGATAATCAGATTCATCCATCAAAACAACATTACCCTCTTTATCAGCGGATTTTATGACGATGTTACTTTAGCTTAATTTTTTGAGGGCTTTTCTCTCTTCTTTGATGTGTTCAGTCTTGTTTTGATTAGTCCTATATTCAAACAGTTTCTTTAGATCTTTTTCCACCATTTCTAAAAAGAATTGTATGTTGCTGTATGATGAGAAGACAGGAGTAAATTTGCTTTTGCTCTTTTTTAGCTTTTAGTTTTTCTTGTTTATTGTTGTCTCAAATTCTTGTTCATTGAGTAAGTCCATTAGAGTTTTAAAGGCTTCTAGATGTTCTCTTTCTAGGCCTAATTGGTTAAGCTCTCTTTCTTTATTGAAAAAAGTTTTTTTTTAGGGCTAACTTATCGGTTTATATCCTTTATGTTCATAAATAAGTTAGAATTGCTAGAAGGAACGAAAGACAGTCCTTTGGTCAATATAGAACTATGAGATTTTTCTAATTTGAATTTGGACAAATTATTTCCATTTCTCTATGTGAATACTTGGATGTCCTCAGAGATCGATAAAAGGACTTATTCCCTATTTGTAAATTAGATAATTTTTGTGGGTAATTATTGCTTGAGTCTTAGATAATACTGGCATATTTGATGGGTTTTGTAAAATATTTTGCCTCCTACTATCGGAAGCAAGAAATAATCTCTCATGTTCCATTGTCTGGTGCCTATGTATCTTTGGGCGTTCCCCTTGCCTAAAAAATGTTGTTCAAGTGTTGTTTGGTTCTGAGTTGACCTAGTTATCAGGCCTCTTAATATAGAGGTCTGAAATTTATTGACTGGCATTTTAGCAGATATTTCCGCTGTTGCATCCTCTTTATATGAATGTTCACACTCCGAAGAACTGATGTCCCCTATATTTTCTCTATATTTTCTCTTGGGAGGATCTTGAGGAATTTATAAATTCGGCCTTGTTCATAGTCCTGAAAATCTATAGAGAATTTTATTTGCTTTCTTGTTCTAAGATTTTTTTTTAATTTCTCAATTTTGTTGCATTATTTGAAATGTAATTCTTCAAATTCTTTGGTATCTTTAAATTGCTCAAAATTGTTATTCTCAGCTACTTTTTCATTCAGTTTGTCTAGGTTCTTAAGTTCAACTAACAAAATAAGATTCATTATTGAAAACATCAAACTTATATTAGTATATCTCTTTTATTTAACAAGATTTCTCCTTTTTGATCCTCTTATTAATATAGCTGTCTTTCTTTGACTAAAACGTCATAACGCAATTAACGCGACTTCGATACAGAATCAGATATTCAGCCCCTCTACAGCTTTCAATAAAGTAATTATGTTTGCAGATGCAGAAGATGCCTTGATGGACCTGAATTGTACCTAAAACAAAACAAAACAAAAACATAAAAGCTACAAATTAAGACCTTAAAAAGATAGGTACTGCAGTATCTCTAAACAGCATTCCTCAGTGACCGTCAATTGGTGAAACCCAACGTGTCCACAGAGAAGAGGATCATGGACCATGTTATGGGAGGTAGCTATCTGTCTATAAAATATCACCATCACATAGGCCCAGATCCAAGACTCTGTAGCCAGACTAGATTAGGTTTACATTTGGACCGATAGATTGTCACTGAGGAGTGATGTTGAGAAGGCACAAAACATATGTACAGCCCAAGGCTTCTGTAGTCAGGTGTTGAAATGAGCTCTGGTCCGTCCCCATTCTGAGCAGCCCAGCAAGGTGATCATGAGATGGTGTCTCCTCTCATTCCTAGTGCGACCGGCCAGGCTGTGCATGACCTCCGCATGATTGCTGAGATGCTGGCCTGGATCCCCCGGAGACACTCCTTCTGTTGCTGCATGACGGCCAGCATCTCCGCCTGCGTAGCCTGGCTTGGTGGTGGGGATGGGGTCCCTGTGTCGTTGCCTGGTGAGGAGGTGGCAGTGGTGGTGGCCCAGTGGGGAGGATCTGGGGCCCAGCTCCATGGGGGTGGTGGTGTCATTGCTAGGCCTGGTGGTGGTGGCCAGTCTGCAGCACTGCTTAGGAGAGGAGGAGATGGGATCAAGCCCCACCAGAAGGAGGGTCCTGGTGAGATGCTGAGTCTCTGGAGGAGGGGGACATTGGGGTCAAATGGCGCTGGTGATGCAGATGGACTTGCTGGTGACCCCACATACCAGCTGACATCCTCCTTCTCTGAACCAGGGCCCTCGGCTCCACTCCTTTCCTCCTCCCTCTGCGTCGGTTCCTGGTGGGCTCACCACTGGACCCAGACCTCCTTGATGCTGTAAGAGAGAAAAGAAAGTTATTTGTTATTAATATGATGAATAATACATAGTTTTTTGTTCATTCCTAACTATCTGAACCTGGATGATTCACTTAATTGTACCTATTAGTAGCTATTATTTGCTAGATTTGATCTATTCTTTGGTTCTTGATCTTGATTATTCTTGGCTCCTAACGCTATCTTTAATCTGGCTTCGGTCTGTAACTGCATAGGCTGCAGTGGGCACACCAATATATGGACTCTCTATTGGTTGATTACTGTTGCTGTGCCCAGTGATGATGCATCCATCTATCCCTTGCTAGTGTCCTTGTTGGTCATTATGTACAGGTGTAGTGTGTGTGATGTACATGTGGTGGCATGTTGGTGTATGTGATATTCACCTGACATGGAGGCTGAATCCTGCTGGGCCATCAGGCCTGAAGCTCCAGCGGTGGGCACCTGGCTCAGAAGATCCTTGGCCACCCTCTCCCACTCGTACTTCACAGTCCCTGTGGGCCCTGGCCAACTTCCCTCCCCCCACAAGGTTAACGGGGTGGCCACGGATGACACCAAGGAGGACCATATTATCCTGGTGCGTGTAGTTATGGGCCCTGTCCATGCCCTTAGCCTTTTCCCCTTCTTACTGTGAATAGGGATCCTTGGCTCCCTGAACTGTCACTGAGGCCTGTCCCTCTTCCGTACTACCCCCCCCCCCCACCTGATCAGGTCCCTCCCCCTCTGTCCCTGGACTACATGTGCCTACTTCTCTGGGCACCCTGGCACCACCCACCTCCTCTACTCCACTATCCTCCTCTCCTCCATTCTCCTCTTCCTTAACTCCTCCACCACTCTCCACCTCCTCTGCCACCTCCTCCTCCCACTCCTCGTTCTCCTCCTCTCTTCCGCCACTCCTCACCTCCTCCTCTACTCCATCACTCCCCAGGTCCACCTCTCTCTCCTCCTTGCCTCTCCTCATCTCCACCTCCCTGCCTCTTCACTCACCTCCCCTCTTCTCTCCATTGAAATCCCAAAAATAAGATAAGGATAAATAAAATACAGTAAGTGTTTCTGAATATGTATAAAGAAAAAGAAATGTGTGTATGTGTATTTACTGTATATTAACTATTGGGGGATTGGGTTGGGGGATGGGATGGGGTGGTGGTGTATGGTGTGACTTAGCTCTAAGTGTATCTTTGTGTGTAATTTAATTTATGTGTATTGGTATTATGTGTAATCTGTAAATATGTGTAATCAAGGATTAACTGTAAATTCGTAAACAGATGAATATAAATAAACAAAACCGCAATATACTGCCCTCAAAACTCACCTACTCCCTCACTCTCACTGAAAAACCTTTAACCCCGGGACCTGTGTGCTACTTCTTCAGAATCTACAACACAGTCAACGTATGGGCGGGTGGAACACAAATTTATAATCTCTCTTTGTCAATCATCTTTGGCTAGACTGCTTTCTATTGGCTGAGAGGCCTGTGTTGCACCCCGTTATACAGTGATTGGATTGTAACTGCGGGCCGTATCTAGTCCAGCTCATTAACAGTTTGCGGGCCGCGGGAGTGGTTTACGAGTTTGAGGCTTCGGGTTGTAACTTGCGCCCTTCCTCAATTGAATGGCACCAGAATTGTAGACAACTGCGAGCCAGCAACACACCAGCAGATATACAGCCTATATCCCGTGAGATTCAGCCTTCGAATTGAATGAGGCGCATAGTGTGCAAACCAAGGACTTTTCAGGATTTATGCATAATTAATAAGTGATGTCTACTCTAGTTTTTACATGAAAACATGAGCCTTATCCTTCATCATAACCTGTGTCTAATCCTTTCTCTAGTATGATCCCCTCCTCTATTTAACAATATATATATGCTGTCTGTCTCTCTCTCTTTTTGTGCTCTCTCTCTCTCTCTGTGTTGTCTGTTTCTGCCTTTGCTGTCTGTCTCTGAGGCGTAGAATGATGTCATGCCCCCTCCCCTTGATGATGTCATGGTCCCGACCGGCGTAAAAGACAGAGATCCTGGTATTCCTAGGTCATCTCCCATCCAAGTAGTGACCAGGTTAGATAGTTTCAGGGTGTTGTGACCTCCTGGTTTCCTGACTGGAATTAAACCCACGTTGCAGCTATGAAAACACTGACTTCTAACCACTTAATCATTTTAATTTGTTTATGCCACCCATACAGCAGCCACATTAGTAAGAGTACCATATTAAGCCATATAATATATAAATATGGGACCTTTAATGTTATCTACCTGTCAGCAGTGGCGGCCAGCGGGCACTAGGTGACACAGCAAACATTTTCTAGAGTTAGGTTAGGATTAGGGTTAGTTTTAGAGGTTAGGGATAGAATGCAAGTCACTATTTTACTATGTGAAGCTTATCATTTGCCAATACCTTAACCCTAAACCCCTAATACCTAAATCTAACCCTCATCCTAAGTTATTGAAGAAAGTGTTGGCGAGCAACCGCTGCACCACCTGGTAGCCTCTGGCTGCCACCAATGGTGGGAAGATAACAGGAAAGATCATTAATATGTTATATGCCATGCCATATTAAGCAATCTGACTGTATTCATTAAAGAATTCATCTTCAGTGCTATAAACATTTAATTAAACATTATATATTACAAATTTCATGAATGCTGCTTACTGTTTGGAAGCTGCCTCGCACCCACTATCTCTCGCCAGAATCTCCTGCTTTCCTCTGTGTGTCCATTATGTGTCTTGCAGAAAGCAAGTTTTCACAGCTATAGCTGCACAGAACCGGGCATTTTCTTTCTGTTATCAGTTTGCTGTCAAAATTGCTGCAGCACCAGCATGCTCTCCATTCACTGCCTTCTCCTCCTTCTCCACCAGGCTGTAGGGTGCTACTTTCCATCAGCTTGCAAGCTTGTGGAGTCTTAACCTACTACTGCCTGCCTGCTGCAAAAGCATGATTACAGCTACACAGATGAGGCGTCCCTTTGAAGGTAATCGTCCCTAGGCGACTGCCTAGTTCACCTAATTAGAAATCCGGCCCTGAGTATAGGGTATTTACCAAGTATGCAACTAAGACATATGCACTATTTTACACACATGGAGCTTTGTTGGTAAGCTGTACCCGATTAAGTCAAATCTGATTTTATGCTATAGTCTAGGTATTTCTGGAGTAGTGATAATTTATATAAAACAAGAGCTTCAGGTGCCTGCCATTAATAACTTCTACTTGAGACTCATAACCTTTATTTTCTCTTAAACCTCCAAAACATTCTTCTAATTTATTATTCTTTATTATATTGGTTGCAATGGCATTTAAAAAACAACCCATTATCTACTTAGTTTAAAACAATTGCATTTCCATTATATACACTGATACAATTAATATTAACATGCTAATGTGCAAAAATCAAAATGCACCTCTACCAAACAATATTGTGGGCTATTTGCTAGGATTCCATCTAATACAGCAGTGCCTGAAGTGGCACCATCCAAGATCCATAAACACTCCATCAGCCACAATAAATTTGAAGCCCGTAGCGACATCAGCACACCTGCAAAGGCTGCAGGCTTAAAATTCAGTTGCGTTACAGAGCTATTAAATTGAACCAATGCCGCGAGTTACGGGCTGTAGACGCAAGCCCGTAAACCATTCTTGCGCCGGTTGGATGTGCGGCCTTGAACATAATAAATTAGTCAAATCCGTAGTTACGGGTTTAGACGGAGCTAATGGCAAATGAGATTGTCATTATTACGTCACTGAAAAATGGATGTTAGATTTCAAATTTCAATTACCAGTTTCGATCGGACCCACATTCCAGAAATAATGGAATATTAATAAATCAGTAAATATAATATTCAAGTCCATGCGATTTCCATTATATGTATTAACACATTGATTGCCGGGATCGCTAAAACATGGAAATTAAACAGAAAATAATGTATTTTATATTGCAGATTTGGGAGTTGAAAATGTTGTGCTATCAATTTTAATACCTAACATCGCTTTCCTTTTAATTGCGGGTCCTCTCTAGTACTCGTTGGCTTTTTGGCTCCATTTGCGGGTTATGTTGCAGCGGATTTGTTGCAATTTAATAGCGAAATTGGAACGTAGCAATTACGGGTTTGAGAGAACAAAGGATTTGCGGGGGCGCAGTTCAAATATCCACATTCCATAGACTTTTTTCGCCCTTAAGCCGCAAGTCGTTGGCGGGTTGCTTTATGGGGACAATTTAATACCCTCAAGTTTTGCGGACTACGGTTTTACACGTTCAGGGAATTTAATGTGGCTGCATGGGTCTAGGTTGCCAAAGGCCAGTAGTAAAAATACTTTTGTAACAAGTGTTGTAATTGTCTCTTCCTTTCTTTCTCTTTGTATTTACTGAAACACAGAACAGTACAAATAATAAATGATTTTAAAAGATGGCTATAATTTAATAATCTTATGTGAGTATGTAAACAATGTGTTGATTTACATAAATTTGCCAAAATCCTCTGCAACAATTAGCACATCTCATTTATATCACCGGGATTGGAACATCCAACATAAAAAAATAAATATAGATTTACAAGTATTTTGGCTCCACCTTTTGGAATCAAGGTGTCATGACAATAAATGGAACAATTATTTTATTTCTTTCAGAAAAAAAGACAAACATTTGTTATTAGGAGGGATACATGTGATATTGTTTTCAGACTTATGCCATTAAAGTGCTTCAAAAAGTAATTAAGTAATTCATTGTTTGAGCAAATATAGTAACATAAATACATGACTTTCTAAACATAAAGTTTATATTGTTCCTATGGTCACACTTGGGCATTGTACGGCCCGCAGACCACATCTGGCCCTTTGGCTGTCCCTGTGCGGCCCGCTAAACTGGCTTACAGTGGGATACAAATGTGTGTCCTGGACAAAAAAGGGGTCAATTTGTGAGCAGCAGTGTTGTGACTAACTGGGATGGATAGTATTCTGTAGATATTGCTCCTGGCATTGATAACATAAAATAAAATAAAGCTATAAAATGAATATTTAGCAGAATTAAGTTCAGCCTATGGTTCAGCCCTCCACAACATTTTTGAGTTTCTCATGTGGCTCCTTTGGGAAATTAATTGCTCACCCCTGGATTTGATTCACTAAGTTTCTCTAAAGTGGCAAAGAGGTCATGATGCCTGCTTTTTTAGCTTTTCAAGACCCCTTTCTAGCCCTATACATTATTTTGTTATGAACATATGAACAGATTAACTTTATGTCAGCTGTTCTCCCACCCTTATATTGTCACTAAGCTGACTGTTAAGGGTACTTTGAGCAGGGATCAGTATATTCAAGAAAGCGTGATAAAATATTAAAATTGTAACGACTTAACAGAAGCAGATTAAATAAAGTAGAGGTGGCAGGACTACACAGAAGATCTATACAGGAATGATTGTCACAGCACTGATAAATTCAATAGTTTGAAGATTTAACTGGAGCCAGTAATCTTGGAGAGTGAAGCAGGAAAGGACTCTAGAAAGCCTTACTGATAACAAAGCTGAAGGAGCTGATAAAATCCAAGCTGAACTGTTCAAAATCCTACATGATGATGCTGAAAAAGTGTTGCTTTTCTTATGCCAACAAATTTGAAAACTCATCAGTGGACAATAGGCTGGAAAAGGTTAGTCTACATACCAATAATAAAAAAGGCAGTGGCAAGGAGTGATACAATTATCGAACAATTGCACTCATTTCCATGCCAGCAATGTAATGCTTAAGATAATGCAAGCTCGACAACAGCAATATATGAACCAAGATCTACCAGATTTGCAAGCCAGAGGCACAAGAGATAAAATTCATAATACAGAAAGCAAGAGAGCTCCAAAAAAAACATTTACCTCTGCTTCATAGCATATTCTAAAGCCTTTTTTTGTGGCAAGTTCTTAGAGAGATGGAGCTACAAGATCATCACATTCATCTCCTGAGGAATATGTATGTGGACCAAGAAGCCACAGTCAGGATTGAACATGGAACAATCAAATGGTCCAAGATTGGGAAAGGAATACAAGGTTGTATTATCAGCTTGTTTATTCAACATATACGTGAAATACATTAAGAGTAAGGCTGGGATGGATGAATCCAAAGCTGGAATTAATATTGCTGGGAGAAATATTATGAGAAGACAGGATTCAATAGATAAAACTATGATGCTGGAAAAGATTGAAGGCACACAAAGAAGAGGACAACAGAGGCGGAGATGGATAGATGAGGAAATTTAAGCAATGAACATGAGCTTTGAGGGAACTTTGAAGGCAGTGGCTGACAGATGTGCTGAGGTCCATAGGGTAACGGAGAGTTGGACAGGACTGAACAACAACAAATATTCCTATTTCAATTTTGTAAGTAAGGATGTTGTCTTCATGCTGAGGAGAATATTGAATTATCCACCTTGAGAACTCTCAATGCAGATCTTAATATGATTTGCTTTTTATGATATACACTAGATCATCTTCAGCTCACTCATTTATACAGTCTCATACTATCATTCATACAGTCTCATACTATCACCTATATATTTCACCTGTCACAACCTCAGGATTCTGGACCTTTACATACTCTAGCCACATTGATCGTATATGGACTAAGGATATTTTAATAGCCGTAAAGGCATTCCCAATAAAGGTCTGTATAACTTTATTATGGGTATGGTACCAAAATGGGCATGTTAACATGTTTGTATTCTCTAATGTTTCCTCAAGCACCTGGTTTTATTCCCTGGACCCTCAAGAGTCAATGTCACTCTTTTTGGACAGTCACAGTATGTGTACCATGCGTTTCAGGGTGTATACAATGCATAGGGCCAATAAAAATATTTTGGGGTAGTATCACTTTGAGGGTGACCAGTAACCACTTCCAGTAGCTACACAGCTATCCAGTTTGCGCCCAATCCCAGGGCTGGGCTAGTTTCCTGGACGGACTCAAACACACGGTAGCAGTGAAAAAAGCATTATATATTCCTATGGGGAGATCCACAGGTCTGATTGAGCCATCAAGTATAGATATCATTTTGTTTCAATAGACAAGAGTCAAGTGAAGTCAAGTGATTTGCAACAGATATCCCTTTGATCCACTGTCTTGCAGTTAACCACTAATTGGTATATACTTGATCCCAGCCATTATAACCTAATGAGGAGCCCAAATTGTTGGAACTATTATGGAAATCCTGGTCAGTCACCAAAAGTGAATACACCCAGGAGCCTATCTTGGCTAGGTAAAGGGTACACATAACCTCCATCCTCCCTATGAACACCGAGCACTAGGGAGATCCCCTTCCTGCTTACAAGGCACCTGTATTTTTTTTGTACAAATAATTTCTGCAACTTGTCCTGAGAAGCTGTCCTGTGTGAGGGGATATTGAACCGAGACGACCTGCGGGTAGGATCTGTCTGACGACCTTTTGAAGCCCAATGAAGAGCGGTTGTGACATCAACATTTTAGATGTCTCAGACTATATTAGCACCAACAGAAATATTACTGTTTCACTCAGGTTACATCTTTCTACTTCAAAGTAACTGAGAAATTAATCAGTTAATATTTTTATCTATGTTTGTCCATGCATATTTTGATCACAAGATCATAAGACTCCAGGAATTACATCAGTAATTTCTCAATATTGCTAAATATCTATGTTGTCTAGGAAAGCTAACATAACATAACAAGTTTGATTCATTTATTTTCTAGGCATGTATTATTTGGGCCATAAAATGGACATAAAACATTTTCAGAGAAAATCAGACTTTTTAAAACTTGTCTTTATAAATAAAGGAATCTATTAAGTCCTTGTTACGTCATTTCTGGAGAGCTGGATAATCAATGTATGGAGAAGTGGGGGATACTTTGTTAGATAATTTGATGTGATTTAAATTAACACCACACAACTCCCCTTTAGAGGCTCAGAAGCAGGCTGTTCGCATTGCTCTCTAGAAAGGTAAATGCCCCTGTCCCACCCACAACTTTCATCAAGGTATCATGGGTACCTCAATGGTCTAGCAGAAGAATTAAAAAAAACATCACATATATAGTTGTGAGCATACGAGCCGTTACTCACGCGTAGCGAGGGCTGCGGGCAAGGGTCTCAGTTGCTGGCATGGAGCGCCGAAGGCACTCCTTGCCAGCAACTGCGACCCTCACAAAATTTACGTTCAAAAGCAAACAACCACACAACAACCGCGACCACGCAAACAACACGACACACCAACTACGACCCTCGCAAACTTTACCTCGCAATGCAAACAACATAATAGACACGTTACCACACATTACGACCTCGCAACAATCGGACGCAACTCGCGAACATTACAAAGTTCAAAACACAATAAATACACACAGCTCATACATAAAAAGCTTACCTACAGCAAGAGGGAGCATCCAGGACCTCAACAAAACCAACTTACACCTTCATTTAACTCAAAATTAAAGAGTTTACACACTAAAAAATTTGCTAAGCGACAGAAAAAATGGCCGCTGAACAAAACGAAAACAAGTCTACAAACGCAAACAACAAACAAGACACGTTAGCACACATTACGACCTCGCAAAAATCGGCCGCAACCCGCGAACATGAAAAAATTTAAAACACAATAAATACACACAACACACACATAAAAAGCTTACCTACAGCAAGAGGGGGCATCCAGGACCTCAAAAAAGCAAGTTACACCTTCATTTAAATAAAAATAAAAGAGTTTAGACACTAAAAAATTCGCTAAGCAAAAGAAAAAATGGTCGCCGAACAAAATAAAAACGAGGCTACAGCACTCTAAACACGCAAAACACCACAAGAAACTCGCAAAACACCACAAAAGACCTACGGATATTCTGCAAAGATGCATACCACACATTACCCGCCATTTTACGACAATGCGGAAGTACACGACTACGCTAACGGTTTGGTCTCGCGCACGCACAGTGTTACACTGCACACATTCAGCACGCTTACACAGCAGCTCCACACCACTAATGCTGCAGCAACATCAAAACAGATTGCAGCTCTTCAACACAATGCTTCAAAATAGGTAAAGTATATTTATTTATTAATGTATTACATATTTCATTATTACACACCAAACAGCATTAGCTACCTTACAATTTCATTGCCGTCATTTTTTGACGGGCAATTCGCTAGTTCCCAATAAAAACAAGCTTTATTACTTTTTTCTTTGTGTTTAATTATGTTGTCAGACTCCAACAGCCTTATTAAATTGCATTACAGCAAATTCTAAATGGCTAAAAATAAGCACATATCAAATTTTTTTATAGAAGTTTTTAGTTCGCGAACTTCTATCCAAAAGCAAGGTCTTCACAAACTAAAAACTTCTGTAAAAAAAATGCTATGTGCTTATATAGAGCCCTTTAGAATTTGCCGCAATGCAATTCAATAAGGCTGCAAATGTTTAAACATTGTACAATGGTCCTTTAAAGTATTACCATTTATAATGAGCAAACCAGAAAGTGAAAGAATACAGATTTTTCTTAACTTCTACGCTCAAATTATTGCACTTATTGTCTGAGTTGCTTTTGGAACAGGGATTTACAATAGCCCAGTTGAAAGAATAGGGATATTACAACAGCATCAGCTGAAAACATATGTGTAATCCCACATATCTAGATGAGGAAACAATGTCTGTTTCCATGGCACCATGATTAGATATTAGGGACATGGAAATATGTTTTCCTTTGTGCCATCTAAAAGAGGCTATTTGATAATATGTCAGAGTGTATTTTATTTCTTCAAATAAAGATCTCAGATCACAAAAACATATTCAAAAGTGTAATTGCTCTTGGGGACTATCAACCTTTGAGATCTAAGATTGTATGTTAGAAATTATCTTTTTTATTTACACTAATAATAGCTAAAAAGTTTTAAGTCTATTTACATACAAAGTCTATCCTGCCTACTGACTGTTGCATGAGTAATAACAGCAAAGCACACAGTGTGAACAGTAATTGATAGCAGTTTTCCCCAGACTCAGAACTACACTGACCAGTTATCCCAAAACTGACCTATTTAGGTGAGTCTGACATTCCATGCCTGCACAGATATATTTGATAGTTGTTTTTTTTTTGATCTTTTAATCTCTACACAGGCAATTTGACAACACCAGAGCAGAGCACAGATCACTGCTCTGCATTGTTCACATTCCAGAAAGGCAAGAGAGCAGAAACCTGAATTTTCTGCCATAAGACAGAAATTAGAAAAATTGCAAGGAAGTGTAAGAAACCTAGAATAAATTGAATATAACCAGTCTTACCATTGACCAGAATGGGACACCCCCCTTGCAACCTGCTTGGCAGCAATAATGCAACAGATTATTATGACAGTGAAAAATGCATTGGATTCAAACATTCAAAATGTATTTCAACAAGAAATTTAGCAGATCACATTGTGCTGAATTAAGTGTCCCTTTAAGTATGCTCTTTGTATTTCCTGTTAAAAATCAATGAGGTTTAAACAGATTTTAGTTACATAGTTACATAGTAATAAAGGTTGAAAAAATACTTGCAGTCCATCAAGTTCAACCTTTTAAGATATCCTCTGATCTGCAATATGCAGATTAAATATTCATTAATTAATTAGTTGTTCATTAATTATTAATCAATTATTTCATTATTTATTTTTCATTTTTTTTCAATTATTAATTAATCCAGAGGAAAAAAAAAAAAAAAACCCAAGTGAGACCTAGCCAATTGTCTCAAAGGAAAAAAATTAATAAAATCCTTCCTGGCCCCAGATACTAGCAATTGGATTTCTCGCTGGATCAATACTGTCTCTCTAATTATCCATGATAATCCTGAATTCCCTTTTTAATTAGAAATAAATCCAGTCCCATGCAAAAAAACGACTTTTGTAATGTTTGTGCTCTTTTAAATGCATGTAAATAAAACAGTTGGAAACATAGGACTACAACTGCCCTGTAATTGTATGTTTAAATCTATTGAAACATATACTTTTAAAGGTATATGAAAGTGAGGTTGGTTATGAATGCATCTGATAGATGGGAATTAGTAGTTTATGATTACATTTATTTGCATGCACTATGTTTTTTAAGCGTGCATTAAAAAACAAACTGTTGCAGGTGATGTTTACATCCCCATTTTTGTAAAAATGTACCCTGTCTCTGTGAGCATGCTCAGTTTTGCAGCCAATCAGCAATGCTGTATGCAGCCAGTTACAGTGCCTTGCAAAAGTATTCACCCCCTTGGCATTTTTCGTGTTTTGTTGCCTCACAACCTGGAATTAACAAGGATTGTTTGAGGATTTGCATCATTTAATTTACAGAACATGCCGACAACTTTGAAGATGTTTTTTTTATTTTTTATTGTGAAACAAACAACAAATAGGACAAAATAACAGAAAAAAACAATGTGCATAACTATTAACCCCCCTAAAGTCAATACTTTCTAGAGCTACCTTTTGCGGCAATCACAGCTCCAAGTCGCTTTGGATAAGTCTCTATGAGCTTGCCACATCTTACCACTGGAATTTTTGCCCATTCCACCTTGCACAACTGCTCCAGCTCCTTCAAGTTCGATAGTTTTGCGCTTGTGAACAGCAATCTTTAAGTCTGACCACAGATTTGGGCTTTAACTAGGCCATTCCAACACATTTACATGTTTCCCCTTAAACCACTCAAGTGTTGCTTTAGCAGTGTGTTTGGGGTCATTGTCCTGCTGGAAGGTGAACCTCCGTCCTAGCCTCAAATCACGAACAGAGTGGTACAGGTTTTGCTCAAGAATATCCCTGTATTTAGCACCATCCATCTTTCCCTCAACTCTAACCAGTTTCCCAGTCCCGGCTGCTGAAAAACATCCCCACAGCATGATGCTGCCACTACCATGTTTCACTGTGGGGATGGTGTTCTTTGGGTGATGTGATGTGTTGGGTTTGCGCCAGACATAGCGTTTTCTTTGATGGACGAAAAGAAGAGATAGAGAGTATCCCACGTGCCTTTTCGCAAACTCATAACGTGCCATTTTGTTTTTTGCTGAAAGTAATGGCTTTCTTCTGGTCCATAAAGCCCAACTCTATGGAGCATATGGCTTATTGTTGTACTATGTACAGATACTCCAGTCTCTGCTGTGGAACTCTGCAGCTCCTCTAGGGCTACCATAGTTCTCTGTGCTGCCTCTCTGATTAGTGCCCTCCTTGCCCGGTCCGTGAGTTTTGGTGGGCGGCCGTCTCTTGGCAGGTTTGCTGTTGTGCCATGTTCTTTCCATTTGGTTATGATAGATTCGATGGTGCTCCTGGGGATCTTCAAAGATTTGGATATTTTTTTATAACCTAACCCTGACTTGTACTTCTCAACAACATTGTCCCTTACTTGTTTGGAGAGTTCCTTGGTCTTCATTGTAGTGTTTGGTTAGTGGTGCCTCTTGCTTAGGTGTTGCAGCCTCTGGGACCTTTCAGAAAAGGTGTGTATATGTAATGACAGATCATGTGACACTTAGATTGCACACAGGTGGACATCATTTCACTAATTATGTGACTTCTGAAGGCAATTGGTTGCACCAGAGCTTTTAATGGCCTTCATAACAATGGGGGTGAATACATATGCACATGCCAATTTTCTGTTTTCTATTTCTAAAAAATAGTTTTATGTATATATTTTTCTCATTTCACTTCATTAACTTAGACTATTGTGTTCTGATACATCACATAAAATTCAGATTAAAAAAACATTGAACTGTAATATAACAAAATAGGTAAAAAGCCAAGGGGGTGAATACTTTAGCAAGGCACTGTAGATGAGGCTGCTACAATGGGTCCTTAATCAACCATAAATCGACATTCAAGTAAAAATGCTTGAGCGGTTACACGGTTGTTCTTTAGACATATACCCTCTCCTTGATAAATTCGGACAAATTATAATTGTACTGAAACCAAACATTTCCGCTTCTTCCTATTCTAATTTGTCTTTTAGGCGAATGAGCATTTATGCTTGATTTATGGTCCTGCAATGACCTGCAACGTTTTCTGTGCATGTGCCTCTGAGTGAGTCCATGCAATTCACTGGGGCTGGGAGAGATCTCAGGGGCAATTCACTGGGACTGGGGGAGGTGAAGGGGGAATTCACCGGGGCTGAGAGAGGTGATGGGGCAATTCACTGGAGCAGGGAGAGATCAGAGGGGCAATTCACTGGGGCTGGGGGAGGTGATGGGGTAAATCACTGGGGCTGGGGGGTTACAGGGGCAAATCACTTGGGCTGGGGGAAATTCCACCTGGGACGTAAATAAGCAATCAGTGAATGAAGGGACACAGACCTTGGCCCCAATAGAATTGAGGTTTCGTTAGATCTGGAGGCCCGTAAGTGAGGTTGCAAGCTACTTTGCTATTCAATTGGTGTCTTTTTGTGGGCTCGGAGCGGCTTCTGAGCTACAGGCTTGAAAAAATGGTGATGGTTATACTTGTAAATTACAGCCTCCAGAAGCCTTTGATTTGTCACTTTCGCAAGGCTAAAATCGCAAATCGCAATTCAATTTCTCAATTTCCCCAAGACCGCAAATGTATTCACACCTGTAAATGGCAAATGAAGGAGAAAATCCTATGAGTGCAAGAGAAGACCCCCAAGGGGGTTAAACACCTATTTATCGCACTGTGAATGCAAATAAAAAATAAATACTGCACTGTAAATAACTGGGAAAGCGATGATGGATAGTAGAATTAATTGTACAACAGTCTAACAAATCGGCAGGAAATAATAAATAATTTTAAGGTGTAATTTCTGGGTTAAATTGATCTCAGGAATCAATGAGTTAATACATATCAGGTCACCCCCATGGACTGGAACAGCTTGGCATTTATTTTCATAATTCTTCATTTTTTGGTTATGTGAGTCTGATCGCATATCGGACCCCCGAACCTAATTGATTGGCATGCAATTTCCATGTTTTACTGCCGTAATAATGACTCATTTTCTATTGGTCGACTTGAAATGGGCTTGCTTAATTGATCATGTTCCCGCCCTGAAGTGCTCTGAACCAGTGCACGGTTTACGGTCTTGGCTTTGGGGAAGTTACTTGTAACCTTGTGTAATTGAATAGCATCGCAATCGGAGACCAACGGGAGCCCGCAACCCCCCCAGACATACGGCTGTCTGTGATGATGTTGCAGGCTTGGAATTTAACCTGGCCCCTTGTTCTGGGTATTACAGAAATCCAAAGGAAAGATGCAGCTCAATTCACAGACCAAAAATATACAATGTATTAGGTAGGCTAATTTTTGCTGGGATTTTCAGGGGGTGTCATCATTGATAGAAAACAGTTTGCAAATGCAAGAAATTCAGCAAACTTTAGATGTTTATTTTGGTATTTTCTCATACAAACTATTTTTTTCATACACTATTAATTCTCCTCTATTAGATGCAGTCATAATCCATCTCACTTGCAAACACCTTTAAATTAATTTTATAATATAACATACACTACATCACTTGTATGAATCATAATCAAAGTCAATACACAGCTATACAGTGGCACAGCCAGGGATGCAGCAGTCTCTTCAGCCCATGAGGCCCACACCACAGCACACACCCAGGCCCCCTCATGTCACTGAGCTGCATATTTTCCTTCACAAACACACCTTCTAAACCTGCAGCTTCCTAAAGCGGACGTCATTCGCATCACTATTTACACCAAGCTGCGCGAGGCATGCTGGTAAATGAAGTGCTCATTCTACGTTCTCGGCGTTCAATGGCCAGCCAGGGCCCTTAGAACTACAACTCCCAGCGAAGCTTCGGCGCTGTCAGCCTGTCACAGAGCGGTCACGTGATACTCAGTATGGCTTCCCGGTGTCGCTGGGAGACTGGTCCTTAGTGAGGCTTGTTCCGAAATTTGAGGCGTGTGATCCTGTACTGTGACTTGGAGACCGACTAATCCGGCACAATGCAGAAGATCAAGTCCTTGATGACCCGACAGGTAAGACCAGCATTGGCAATACAGGATGTAAGAGTAAAGCTTGCACTGGGGCCTGTGAGTATGTATGGGATTTATCATAATGACAGTGTGGTAATCAAAGTGCTGGACATTGCAGTGATATTCAGTGTGTTGTACTTTGTTGTGTGGTAATCAGTGTGTATTACATAACAGCGATGATGAGTGTGCTGTATATAAATAGTGATAATCAGTGCATTGTACTTTATTTTGATAAACAGTGTATATCACATTGATGATCTGTGTGCTTACTTTATGCGATGATCTGTGTGCTGTACATTAGTGTGATGGTCACTGTGCTGTACATTAGTGTGATGATCTGTGTGTTGTACATTAGTGTGATGGTCACCATGCTGTACATTAGTGTGATGATCTGTGTGTTGTACATTAGTGTGATGATCTGTGTGTTGTACATTAGTGTGATGGTCACCATGCTGTACATTAGTGTGATGATCTGTGTGCTGTACATTAGTGTGATGATCTGTGTGTTGTACATTAGTGTGATGGTCACCATGCTGTACATTAGTGTGATGGTCACTGCTTTGTACATTAGTGTGATGGTCACCATGCTGTACATTAGTGTGATGATCTGTGTGTTGTACATTAGTGTGATGGTCACCATGCTGTACATTAGTGTGATGATCTGTGTGCTGTACATTAGTGTGATGGTCACCATGCTGTACATTAGTGTGATGGTCACCATGCTGTACATTAGTGTGATGGTCACCATGCTGTACATTAGTGTGATGGTCACCATGCTGTACATTATGTGATGGTCACCATGCTGTACATTAGTGTGAGGATCTGTGTGTTGTACATTAGTGTGATGATCTGTGTGTTGTACATTAGTGTGATGGTCACCATGCTGTACATTAGTGTGATGATCTGTGTGCTGTACATTAGTGTGATGGTCACCATGCTGTACATTAGTGTGATGATCTGTGTGTTGTACATTAGTGTGATGGTCACTGTGCTGTACATTAGTGTGATGGTCACCATGCTGTACATTAGTGTGATGGTCACTGTGCTGTACATTAGTGTGATGGTCACCATGCTGTACATTAGTGTGATGGTCACTGTGCTGTACATTAGTGTGATGATCTGTGTGTTGTACATTAGTGTGATGGTCACTGTGCTGTACATTAGTGTGATGGTCACCGTGCTGTACATTAGTGTGATGGTCACTGTGCTGTACATTAGTGTGATGACCTGTGTGCTGTACATTAGTGTGATGACCTGTGTGCTGTACATTAGTGTGATGACCTGTGTGTTGTACATTAGTGGGATGGTCACTGTGCTGTACACTAGTGTGATGACCTGTGTGCTGTACATTAGTGTGATGGTCACTGTGCTGTACATTAGTGTGATGATCTGTGTGCTGTACATTAGTGTGATGATCTGTGTGCTGTACATTAGTGTGATGATCTGTGTGCTGTACATTAGTGTGATGATCTGTGTGTTGTACATTAGTGGGATGGTCACTGTGCTGTACACTAGTGTGATGACCTGTGTGCTGTTCATTAGTGGGATGGTCACTGTGCTGTACACTAGTGTGATGACCTGTGTGCTGTACATTAGTGTGAAGATCTCTGTGCTGTACATAAGTGTCTCTGTGCTGTACATTAGTGTGATGGTCTCTGTGCTGTACATTAGTGTGATAACCAGGGAGCTGTACTTTCCTGTGTGATAATCCATGTGCTGTACATAAAACAGTAGTTAGTGGGATAATTAGTGTGCTATCTATCTATCTATCTATCTATCTATCTATCTATCTATCTATCTATCTATCGGCTGCAACATCATGAATTCAACGTCTCTACAGTGACTATAAAATGTCTACACCCCCTTATTGAAATTGAGGTTTTTATGATGTAAGACCATAAATAAAAGATAAATCATGCCAGACATATTTTAATGTGACCTTGCAACCAACAAAATTCAAGAGAAAACCAAATAGATGATTATTAGGAAAAATACTGAAATAAAAAAAAAAAAATCTACAATTCCCTGGCTGTATAAGTGTGCACACCCTCTCTCCCCAAATTATTGCTTTGTAGAAGTACTTTTTGCATTTAATACAACAGCAAGTATTTGCACTCTTCCATGCAAAACAGTTGACGCTCCTTCAAATTGCCAGGGGATCTCTTGTTCACAGCCCTTATTCCACAGGTTTTCTACAGAATTGAGGTCTGGACTCTGACTGGGCCAGTCCAAGACACTGATCTTCAGTTTCTGAAGCCATTCCTTGACTTGTAGGTGAGCTTTGGGTTATTGCTTTCTCACATACACCAGCAGGTTGTGTCAAAATATTTTGTTATACATTATCCCATCTATCTTGACTAAAGCCCCTGTCCCATATGAAGAGAAGCAGTCCAAAGCACATTGCTGACACCACCATGCTTCACAGTAGATATGATGTTCTTTGGACAATGAGCTGTGTTGTTTTTGCACAAAACATATATTTTATAATTATGGCTAAAAAGTCCAACCTTTGTCTCATCAATGTCACTAGGCCTCATACCATCAACCCAGCAGAGACACTCTCCGACTGTCATTTTCCCAGTTCCTTCTACCATCAGGACTGAGCAGTCATTCTGCATGGGGCTTAGCCAGTATCACTAGGCCTCATACCATCCACCCAGCAGAGACACTCTCAAATTGTTATTTTCTCAGTTCCTTCTACCATCCGGACCGAGCAGTCACTTCTGCAGAGGCTCAGTCACAGGGCCTCATCCCATCCACTCATCAGAATCGCTCTCCAACAGACATTTTCCCCAATTCCATTTACCTTGTTTTCTTTTGCCTATAGACCTAGATCCTCACATGCTTCCACTCTTCTGTATCTGTTCTCATATAACATGCCATTTAACCCACCTACCTATGATTTGTGTTATTATATTATAGTGCAGGTTTAGCACTATCATCTCCATTTTTCACAGCTGATACACCCACAAACGTACTCACTAATTAACCCTCTACTCTCTTTTCAGCTACCTGTCAAGTAGTTGTTTTCTTCCTTTTTTTAGTTCTTTTGTTTCATTTATCCCTTTCGATTGTTTGTGAGTCTTCAATCTTTTAAGGTGAAAAAAGCACCATGTATATAAGATTTCAAAATAAAAAACAGGGCCCTCTACTTTTTGCCATGTGTTTAATATTGTATTTTTTCTTTGTACTTGACCCTTATATAGCGCTATGGAATATGTTAGCGTGTTACAAAAAAACGGTAATAATCATCACACAATAAGACATTTTGCCACAAGGTTTGGGGTGATTGAATGTATTTTTTTGCTAAAATTAGACAGTCTTGGATATTTTATTTTTTAAAAGAAATGACTCTTGACATCCAACTTATGTCCTACTCTGCCAACTCATGTGAAAAATACAAAAGATTGTTGTCAAATGCAAAGAGTTACCAGTACCTGCCAGAAATTCCTGCAGTTTCTTTAATTTCACTGTAGGACTCTTGATAGCCTCTCTGATACGTTTGTTCTACTTGTCCTCTTGTTTTGCTTTGGAGGGTCTCCCTTGACATTGCACCTGTGGTGCCACATTCTCTCCTCTTATGATGATAGTCTGCACAGTGCTCCATGGCACATCTAATGCCTTTTGATATTACTCTCCTGATTGGTACCCTTTAACAATAAGATATTCGAAGGGAACTGCAAGAGGGAGGAGGCCCGAGAGAAGATTGTCAGCCCTATTAGTGAAGAAAAGCTGGTAAGAGAGGGAGAAAGAAAGGAAAAGAACTGAAGATGAGTAATTCAACAAAAAAAAGAACCTAAATATTAATAAAAGAACTGGAGCAAAACCAGATTCTAGCTCTTTCTCCACAAAAAGGAAGAGAAATGATAGATCTTTAGACAAATTAGAGCTGTCTGGTCCAAGTCTGTCCTCCTTCCCCTCGCTACAAGATGTTAATAATGTTGTAGAGGCGGTAGATGAATGCACCTCTGAGCAATTGGTTGTAGATTCTCAGGAGACAATAACTCCCATATATATGCAATCCCTATTCACTGAATTCCAAAATAATATAAGAGTAGAATTAATGCAGGGAATTGAAAATAACACTAACGAAATCGATCTTCTAAAAAATCAATTCAGTGGACTAGAAAATAAATGTGAAGAGTTTTGGCTGGATAATCAAATCCTGTTAACTAAAATGACACAATTAGAAACTGAAATTATAACATTAAAAAGGAAACAAAACAGTCTGTAGGACTATAATAGACAAAACAATTTGAGAATAAGGGGTGTCTCTGAGAAGATCTCCAGCACAGCGGTCCATTCGTTTATAGCAAAAAAATATTGCTCCTTGTGGACTATGCCTATCCCAGTAAGATGCAACCACTAAATAATCAAGGAAATCCTATAGGAACAGCTGATTTTCTTATTTGGGATTAATCCGAATCCCTTTCATTGGTGGCAGGTGTATGCTGGTTTTGAATGTGCTTGGTTAACTCAGAACACAGGTACTGCCCCATTATAAAAGTGTATACACATTTATGCAACCAAGGTGTTGTAGGTTTTTAATTTAAATTGTTTTCCCAAATAATTATCTATCTGTTTTTCTTTTTTTTTTAAATGTTGTTGGTTACAAGCTCACATTGTACAGCCTATGGGTATAGGGTCAAATACAAATCCGTACAGATCAACTTTTGGCTTTTTTTTGTGTGAAATCTAAATTATTCAGCATGAATTCATATTCTTTTTAGCTGTGTATTCAAATAAGTGTTAAATGATAAATACATGAAAAAACTGGCAAGATTCATGCAATTTTACCCTTATCTCAGTGTACTGTTTCATATAAGGGAACCAGTGTTATCCTGATAGTGTTGTACCCCAAATGCTTTTGGTTCCATGCTCTAAAGTTTCAACTCTGTAATTATAACAGTTTGCAGACCCCCTGCTGTAGTACATTTATTGTAATATCTGGCTCTTTCAACTGTCAGCTTTTTTTTTGTTCCTTGCTATATTAGTCTGGCAACCTGAATACTAATTTAAGGATTACCAGATTGACCATAAAACATTATATTTTGGAGGAGGTCCAGTACATTCTAGTCCAGATGGATACCGTGATAGCGAGGACATTTGGAAAGCTTTCGCCAAAGGGCACAAACAATTTCACATCTGAAATGAGAAACATTGGAAGTCCAATTTTTTCTTACTCCTGATGTGCAGTAATTAAAAAAAATAAACTAATCTGTGGAAACCTAACAAAATGCTATGCCAAAGTTTTATAGTTTTATTCTTTAATTTTTATTAAGTGACACAATTTTATTTTTATAAGCTGCAATAATGCCTCTAAAATATAATTTCGGTCCTATCCTCTTATAATAGCACAGCACAAGGCAGCAGCAGTGGAGGTGAGCATCCGCTAGATGGCGCTGCCGATATTCTGGTGCCATATCATAGAGTCAAGGCTTAGGTAAACTGTGAGGGTTAGGTATTAGTTCAAGGGTGAGGCTAACATTATAAGCTTAGAACTTCTCTCACCTATCGACAGCGCTGCAAAATATCGTCTGCGACATCTAGCGGTTGGAGGCCGCACCCCAGAGGCGGACCTGTCCTCACAACATAACAGGATAGATCCATAATTTAATCTAAAGCTTTTTGAAGCAAAATTTATGTTGAAAGGAATTTGAATATATTATTGTTTCCCCCACTATCAACAAATGATCAAACAATAGATGAACTAATATAATAAATAAAAATACATTTATGAACCTCCTCCTAAAGCTGCCCTACACGGTACCCAAGTCTAAATGCTTTCTTCTCTTCCATTTAGTTCTTTTTTTACATTTCACTTTATAATCCCATTGCCACCATAGGTTATCATGGGATGTTTTCCATTATGAATCTCTCTGATTGAATGTGCATCATGAGATATTCCTCGTAAAGGAGAACTGGCAAAAGAAAAAATTGGGAGCAAGAACTAATATTTGAGGATTTGCTTTATTAATTTCTAGAGTTATAAGCTTGTAATGGGCATGGAATTTATCAGTACTGTTCTGTATCAACAAACAGAACACGGAAGACTTGATACATGTCACAGTTTTATATGTGGCCTAGTTATTCCTGCCGCTACCCTCCCTCTGTTAGTCTGCCGTTTGTCTCTGCGAGTCCTAAAGGGACCAAATACCGCAAGCTCTTTGCAAATGCATGTACACTGTTTGCTACAGCAACAAAAATAGCATTTTCAGACATACTAATCCCAGAGGCAAAAAAGTCGAAGATTATCCTTGCAGTGAATCCGACGCATAAACATTTAGATGCTGCTTGTAATTTATGGTCTCTTCAGGAAATCTTCCAGAGTTTTCTACCCCTAACCAAAATGCCTTGACCAGAGCTTATATACCGGAGGCAGCACCAAACTAATTAGATACACAGAGTGTTTTAAAAGTTAAAGCCCCAGCGTTAAAAAGAGAATTATAAAGCGGTGGAAAGTGCATCAAATTAAAACATTTCTCGACTTTTCCCACTTGATTTTGATTCTGCAGATGTTATATTATCTCATAGCTCAAGTAGTTCACGTCAGTGATCACATTTGGATCTATCCTGTTATGGTGTTAGGAAAGGTCCGCCGCTGCAGTTCGGCCTCCAATCGCTAGATGGCCCTACCTATATTTTACAGCGCTGCCGATATGTGAGAGAAGTTCTAAGCTTATAATGTTAGCCTAACCCTTATCTTAACTCTCACCCTAACCCTAGCAGCTTACCTAAGCCTTGACTCTATGATATGGCACTGGAATATCAGCAGCGCCATCTAGCGGATGCTCACCGCCACTGCTGCTGCCTTGTGCTGCGCTACCTTAAGAGGATAGGTGCTTGTATTTGTGTACATTCACCCTTGACTGATTCTTACAAAACATTTGCTTGGCTGCCTTTTACTTTTGACATCATTTTGTCATCCCAATGTATGGAATATAAATACTGTAGGAATCATGACGACTGTGTACCTTTAACTTAAGTTCCAGACATTGAATCTGTGTCTGACCTTGGTTTTGTCAGATAAAGCATTATGCAGTATTGAAAGGCTTTACCCTTCATTCCAAGCCTACACCCGTCTCTTGCACCTCCCTCACCCCAGGCCATTCCAAGATGTTTCTTTTGCTTCCTCAGTGTGTTTGTGCATAAGGTGCTGGGGAGTGACAGTTCCTACAAAGTGCCTCTGTTTAATGTTTATATTTCTGCCATGATTAGAATAGTTTCTGTATTTTAAAAGACCACTGTTGTGCAGTTACAAATAAAGCCCATATATCTGCTTGCTGTACATTAAAACCATATACAGTTTAAAATAAATAAAAGATTTGTTTTAAAAATTGCTTTTGACTCTGTGTATTCCTCTTAAAGCAGAGCCTCTGATCTCCTCATACCTGTACCTACCAGGGGGCTAGGAAAGCTCTGCCTGAAAGGCTAAACAGTTTGATTCTGGTTCAGACTGAGCATGCTCAGTAAAGGGAGGAGGGGGGTCTATAATGGCTGATGCACTGGGCAGGCTTATGAGGGAGCTGAAAGCAAGTTACAGTACAACTTATGACATCATAGCCCTGCCAGCTTCCAAACTCTATAATAATCCAGTCCCATAAAGAGAGCTGACCCTGCCCCCAGGGAAGAGTAGAAAGACAGCTTTGCTTGAGGAGAAAAACAACAATTTCAAAAGTAAGAAAGTGTTTTAGGCTGCATACTGTTTTTAGTAGTCTGTGCCCAACAAACAAACATGTAAGTCTTTTAGGCATAACTTGACTTAATAACATGACTGCAAAAAAAAAAAAGAAAGAAAAGAAAATAATAGTCTCTGATATGTAGCTTATACAATGTATTAGTATCTTATCTTTATTTTGAATTGGTATCTAAGTCATATCATTAGACATGTTCAAATCAGGACTTTTAACCACTTTCTTCAAGAATTTTAAGTACCGTGACAAATTTACTGTGTAACCCCCTGACATTTACTTTCCCTTAAATAATCTGTGATCCAAGGACAGTAAAATTCCATTTTTCATCCAATTAAACAAAGTATTATTTAAATATTAGAAAACCATTTGCTTGCATGAAATCCAAGTTCCTGTATTGTTACATTTTATGCTACAGCCCATCTCCAGCCACCTTCAGTTTAAAAATTTTGTGGGAGACTCTGGCCCCTATTCAATTGAGCACGTTGTAGTTACTGGAACCCCTAAACTAATTTGCTTTTCAATTGGCGTCTTCTAGCTACCCGCAAACGATCTGCGGGTTACAGGCTAAAAATCCCTGCGGTTGTCAAAATCGTAACTCCGACCCAGCTAAGCCTTTGATCTTTCAAGTCCGCAAATGTTGCAATCTCAAATTGCTATTCAATTGCTACAATTCCTCAAGCCCGCAATTGTTCTCACAGCCATAAATGTCAAAAGTAGAAGAAATTCTATAAGTACCAGATAGGACTCACAAAGGGGGTTAAAGACCTGATCGTAGCACTGTAAATGCAAATAAATCAATACTGCACTTTAAAAGATGGTGAAAACAATACAAGACATTAGAATTATATGCACAACAGTTTCAAGCTTGCAAATCTGCAATAAAAAAAAAAAAAATTAACGTTTCATTTCCGTGTCATATCAATCTTGGTAATCAAGGAGTTAAAACATATTAGGCCATCCACATGGACCAGGACAGTATCCTCGTTCATTTTCATTATTTTGTATGTTGCCGTATTACGAATCTGATCGCATATCGGACTTCTAAACGCTAACTGATTGACCTTTACTGATATAATGATGATGGTCTCATTTTACTATTTGCTGTTTCTAATAGCCACATTAAATTCCAAGGTCGTAAGTGCAACATGAGACCCGCAACGGCCTTGAGTTAAAGAGCTATTAAATTAGAGCGAGCTGCGAGTTACGGGCTTGAGACATAATCCCGTAAACCATTTGTTGAACGTTAGGGTCAAACCCATAGTTACGGGTTTAGATGGAGCCAATGGCAACAGAGATCGTCATAATTAGGTCACTGAAAAATGGAGGTTGGATTTCAAAGTCTTGTGGGTTTCAATTACGAGTTATGATCGAACCCGCATTCCAGATATAATGCAATATTGATAAAGCTGTAAATAGGAAATTCTATTACATGCAAGTTCCATTATCTTTATTAACACATTGATTGCCAGGATCAATATAACACGGAAATTAAACATGAAAAAAGTATTTTATATTGCCGATTTGCGAGCTTGAGAATTTAGTGCTATTAATTAAAATACCTAACATCACTTTCCCTTTTCATATAAGTACAGTAGTGTGTGTGTGTGTATATATATTTACATTTAAAGTTCTACGGATTGCTGGTCCTCTCTGGTACCCGTTGGCTTCTTAGCTCCATTTGCGGGTTACGGTGTTGAACGCCAGTGAATTTGTTGCAATTTAATAGCGTGATTGGAAACGTAACAGTTATGGGCTTGACAGTATAAAGGATTTGCGGCCGTGAAGTTCCACGTCCCTTACGTTTTTTTTCACTCCTAACCCGCAGATCGGCAGTGGCCTGCTTTACAGGGCCAATTTAATAGCCGCAAGTCTTGCGGGCTACATTACGGGCTATGGTTTTACACGTTAGGGGAATTTAATGTGGCTATAACTCAGCAGTTACGGCCTTGCTTAATTGATCATGATCATGCTTTGAAATGCTTCTTACGGGTGCACGGCTTATGGTTTAGGCTTTCGGCTAGGTAGCTGCAGGCTTTATCAATTGAATTGCTCTGTAACTGTTGCAATTGAATAAGGCCCTCTGTTTTTATTTGCATCACTTTTATCTACAGTAAAGAATTCCTGAGATATTCAGCATTGCTTGTATGACTTGTTTAAGAATATTTGGAGACTCCATATGCATGGATCCATTTGTGGCTCAGTATGCTTGTTGTGGGTAAGGGATCTAGCTGCATGATATCATTGCGTATTGAGATTTTTGTCGGCACAGAAACAACCAAGCATACTGGGTTACTAATTAGCACATAAAAACAGCAAATTAGTATTTGTGAACCACTTATTTAATTTATTTTTATTATTATGGAACTATTAAAAATAAAAAAATCGCCGCTACTTCAGTGAGTTAAAATTGATAATAGAGGATATGTTTGATACTGAAATTATCAGCTGCAAGAAAACCATCTAACTTATTAATAATACCTAATAAGACTGACAAGATGATACACCCTGTATAGTGTAGTCACACTCTACTACCAACAAAATTAGTTGAAATCTCCTTATTGTACTAATTAATAAAGTTTGACAATGTCAAAATATGAATAAATAAAGTTAGCTGCTTCAATTTGATAAAGTTAGACTCTTTCAATCGGCGCAGTGACGTCATTACGTCACGTGACGTCATTACGTCACGTGACGCAGATTACGCAACCCCGGAAGTACTAGCCATTCAACAAGTTTAAAAAAAAGTTTTTTCATTCAATGACGTCATCGCATCACGTGTTGACGCTACTGATGCGAACCCGGAAGTGCCAGGAGCTTAAATACATGCTCTGAATCAGTGTCAGTTACTCCATGACTAAGCCCTGTGTAGGGGTGAAACGGTAGCCGTCAGGACTCTGGAGGAGGGGAACTGGCAACCCCCTTTTTCTTGAATGAAACAGCAAGTATATTGCAGTAATGTATTGAACACAGAGTAGCAGAAGTCTGATAAGCATTGGGTTTGCCTGTATCAATTCATTTAAATATACGGCATATTGTGCTTTGGAATTGCTCATGCAGCAATTAACTATTTATTGTTTTGGTCTCCTTCTTCCTTAAACCTCTCCTTCCATCTTTGTTTTAAAAAAATGTCATCACTTTTTTTGCTTTTATTAGTTGAAGTTATGTTTTTTGATACTGACGTGGATTATTTAAATCCGCTAACCATATAATCCTATGATTAGCAGTTTCTGCACATATGAGGATTATCTTTAAAATATGGTCACAATGTCTGTGAATATGACATATTGAAAATTTGGATTATATGTCATAATGATGCTTTTCTTGTAAGCAGTATAAATGTGAGATAATCTGACATTATAATTTTCTTGCATCTGATAATTTCAGTATCAAACATATCCTCTATTATCAATATTAACTCACTGAAGTAGCAGCAATTTTTTTCCCTTTTTAATAGTCCCATAATAATAAAATTAATTAACAATTAAGTGCAAAGTACCAGGGACTCCAGGGAGTCAGTACTTTTGTGAACCACTTATTTGCATGAATATGTTGCACATACAGTTTCTGAATATATCCAGAATATCTTATCACTAGTACAGGGTATAGTGACTTTTTTAGGCTCTTTAAAATAACTTTATAAAAGCAACTTGATTTCAGGGTCCTTTTAATGGATCTTTAAATCGTGTCCTTCATTATGTTATCTTTCTTCCTGTGAGCCAGGACTCCGTGAGGAACACTGTTTTATGCTAGAGAGAAAAAATAATCTTTTATTAGCACTATAAATATTAAAAAAATGAAGTTTAAAATGCTATTTGTATCAAACAAAAGTATGTATTGTGAGTCTCCATGAGGCACTATGAGTTTGTAGAAATCACACAGGATTTGTATAATTATTATTTACTAGCTTTCTGGGCGTTTCAAATCACAAGTAATAAACTAATGCTCAGTCCTGTGTCAAGTTTAAAAGGGCCATTGGAGTCTCACAAAGAACATAATTAAGCAGGAAAAGAATTACACAGCTATTTTTAATTAGGAAAATAAATGTTGATGCCTATGCAGGACTCTGGAGGGATCCATGGTGTGCAAGAGTGCGCGGGTGTGTGTGTCTGTATATGGGTTTACGTTTGGTTTACATTTCTGGAGAGCTGTGGGTCTATCCTCTAGGGCAATGTCCTGCTTCTGGGTCAGTCAAAAGGAAGGAGCGTGGTGTCAATTTCATTCTTATCAGTAATCAAAGAAAAGACTGAACTTCTGTCCCCTTCTTCCACACCTCCACTGATAACTACAAAGATACACCCCATCACCCAGCTCTCAGGATGTGATGTAACAAATACAAAATGGATTCATGTACTTAATAAAGAGATTCTTCAAAATTCTTATTTTCCCTAAAATGTGGTTTATGTCTATGACTTATGCAGTTGCTAAAATTGTTAAATTAGTACATACTTGACAAACAAGTGTGTTTTTTTTTTTTTTCTTGAACTGCAGTGGGCCTTTAAGGTAGTCACCCTATCTGGGACGGTGTAGCATTTGTGGCTACTGTAATTGAATATACATGTCCTTTTAACTATCATTTTATGAAAATAAATGTTTTGTTCTTGATCATAGTGTTTTACAGGTGTTTTTTTTATATGTAGTATATACACATACATATCCACCCAAAGTAGTATTATTACTATGTGTCATATGGCCAATGTAAAAAGGTAAATTCCCATTTGCTTTTGTACCCATGTTTCTATATTGTCTTTTGAATAACTAATCTTCATCATAGACAAATTGGTTTTAAAAAAGGAAACCAAAATAAACACGCCTTATAAGTATTTCATGATTATATACAGTTATATTCATTATAATTTGGTTCTATGACCTATTGCATTCAGCTGCTGTCTCATTTCCACTGTGCAGTTAGAAGCAAATACCAAAATGGTAGATTTCAGTGCAGTATAAGTGCATATAAAGGTACTGGATTAAAAGCACATTATTATTTATTTATATTCTAAAAACGTGCCAATTATCAAGTGTGGTTCTTCAGAAGGCTATATTTAAAATACATGACAACAGTAGTAATTTATGTTTTGTCTGTAGTGGTAATGGACTTACGGATATTTTTGTTACATGGTATACTAAATAAAGTAATCAGAAAATATTATTTGTTAAAAGATACAAAAAATGTGTATCTTATTATTATTATTATTATTATTATTATTATTATTATTATTATTATTATTATTATATGCATTTCAAAAACAACATCCCACTTAAAACCTATGTAATCTAGATAATTTGTAATATAATCAACCTTGGAACCCGAATTCCAAACAAACTATTTCTCAATTAGCAACAATACTTGGACACAATTAACCAGGCGAGGGGATAGAGGAAACAAGGTGCAAAAGATCTATGACCCTCAATAGAGTTCCTCCTAACTGGAAGGCTTAACCAATGTTAATGCCCCAATAGTGGCTATAGCCCCCATAACAATGATTGTAAGGAAAAATGACAAAAAAGTTGGTGAAGAGTGTGTTTAATACAGGCATCTTACTTTTAAGGTAAGAGGACAAACAAACTTGCATAGATTATCCTTATAGCAAAAGCTTCTTGCCAAGTGAAATGACATAACACAGTAAGTCTCCAGCCAATCTAAACCATTTTGTTTACTGCCCTTTTTGTCTGAAAATTTAGCAGCTGCTGGCTAGACAAAGTCGCCTTTCCTCTATTGACATCATAATAGGTGGAGACCAGCAGCAGCTGAGCCTGAACTCCACAAGTTTAATGATGAAAATTACTTTTTAAAATATTTTAATAATGACCAATGCTTAATTAAACTATCTTGCTCCTGTCGTTATGGTGCTACAGTAGTTCAATTTTATCATATCCTTTAGCTGCTATACACTGTATACATTTCTACTCTAGCCACAAAAGGATTGGCAGCTAACTAATGTCTTATACTGATAGTTTCTACCATATAACATTATTTTTTACAATATTTACTTTGAAATGTTTATTTGGAAACATAATTAATGACTACTCACTTTTTTTTCTTCTTTTCCAGGGACCAAAAAGTCCACAAGACAGTGTACATGACCTTAGCCCTGTTGAAAACTTTCGGATTCCTACAAAGGTACATTATATTTTACCTTGAAATACAACACCTCTATTAAATACATTTTCCATTTTTATGTCATTCCTTTTTTCAATAGAACTGCACGAAACCTAACATGTTTACTACCCCATTTATTCTCTCCTTAATATATCTTGTCCGAACACTTTCCTGTAGCAGCCGACTGCCTGCATTTCACAGATGCTCTCATACGTTGAAGCAAAATGTGTAATTATGATTTCAGTTGGTTCATTTCCATAAATTAAAACTAGGAAGTCGGTATTAAAACATGCTTGGCATAACACTTTAATTTGAGATGTTAAACATTGCCCTGTTTCTGGTAATTTATAATTTCGTCTCTCTCTCTATACTGAAAAATACAAGCATAACACGAAATCATGATTTAGAAATGTGGGTGATTGTTGATTACTTTGGGAGTGCCGTGTTTCTTGTTGTTTATTTTTTATGTTTTTACCCTCCTTCTCTCAACTCTTACCTAACATTATTGTGGAGTGTAAAATCTGAATATGGTTCTAAATCTTCTATAGCCATTATATACAGTATAGATCAGTGGTAGTCAACCTGGCCACTAGATGGCGATTCAAGCTTTCATGGTGGGTGGCTGGGTAATCTCTAGGTGGCATTGCTGACGAGTGACGTTGCACACCGGATACCCGCAACACCACGCTTGACTGGTTGGAGAGCTGGTGAGAGAGCCTAGGGACAGCAGTCAGGACCGGATCACTATCTAGTAAGTACAGGTCAATACATAGCTAGGGACAGCAGACCGGACCGGATCACGGTCTAGTAAGTACAGGGTGATACATAGCTAGGGACCGCAGTCAGGACCGGATCACTATCTAGTAAGTACAGGGCGATACATAGCTAGGGACAGCAGTCAGGACCGGATCACTATCTAGTAAGTACAGGGTGATACATAGCTAGGGATAGCAGTCAGGACCGTATCACTATCTAGGAAGTACAGGGCGATACATAGCTAGGGACAGCAGTCAGGACGGGATCACTATCTAGTAAGTACAGGGCGATACATAGCTAGGGACAGTAGTCAGGACCGGATCACTATCTAGTAAGTACAGGGTGATACATAGCTAGGGACAGTAGTCAGGACCGGATCACTATCTAGTAAGTACATGGTCATACATAGCTAGGGACAGCAGTCAGGACCGGATCACTATCTAGTAAGTACAGGGTGATACATAGCTAGGGACAGCAGCCAGGACTGGATCACTATCTAGTAAGTACAGGGTGATACATAGCTAGGGACAGCAGTCAGGACCGGATCACGATCTAGTAAGTACAGGGCGATACATAGCTAGGGACAGCAGTCGGACCGGATCACTATCTAGTAAGTACAGGGCGATACATAGCTAGGGACAGCAGTCGGGACTGGATCAATATCTAGTAAGTACAGGGTGATACATAGCTAGGGACAGCAGTCAGGACCGGATCACTATCTAATAAGTACAGGGCGATACGTAGCTAGGGTCATATGATTTATGTAACCAGAAATGAGAGGGTAAATTGAGTTACTGCAGCACCAGTCGGCGGTAAGGAAAATTTGCAATATAAAGTAGGTTGTAGGTATTAAAAGGTTGAAGACCCCTGGTATAGATCTTTACACTTCTGTGTTAAGGAAGTGCAGCTGCAATTTATATTCGAGTTTAGTCATTTTCCCAATTCAGATGAGAATTGACCCTACATAGGCAGGGATGGACAAAAGTATCTAACTTAGGTGCCAGGCTGATTACTTTGGGAAATGTTTAGTAGGACACATTTTAGGAGCCCTTGTTCCCAGGTTCACTGAATTTTCGGAGTACAATGTAGAGTTTTGGGTCTTCAATGATGTGGAAGTGCGGTTCAGTCCATGTTTTGGGAATGAGCTATTTCCAGTTCAGAGGGGACTTCCCAAAAGAGGGGCAACAGTATCTCTCATATCTTTGTATGTGTGCGTGTACATATCTGTGTGTAGTCCAGTGCATTGGTATGAAGAAGAATTCTAAAAGTCAATACACTGTGAGACTTTGCCTGTGACAAAATAAGTTATAATTATGTATCCATCCAAATAAGTTTTACAGCAAGTACTTGTGTTTAGCTTCTCTGAATTCTCGTTTTTATGTTTACTTAGTGTCTTACTCCCTCTATACAACATTAATAATAATTTAGAGGCAGTTCTGCTGTGTATCTTCTTTTTTAGCAGACACTTTTATATCTGTATGCAATTCATTGTGAGCTTAAGCACTAACAGAATTAATCATGCAAGAAATTGTTTTGTACCCTTCTCTACAAGCCATGATAGAATCTCTTGCCTTTGCTGTTTTTGCAAATTCATTAAACCAAAAGTAATGTGGCATAGGTAATTATACTGCAGATTTTAATAGCGCTAGATTTTTGCCTCAATTGCAAATTATTTAAATATTTGTTGACCTTTTTCCCCCAAGCAAAAACTCGTAAAATGTACTAAGTTTTAACTTAGTTTATTATTTATATATATATATATATATATATATATAATATATATAAATAAACCAATTTTTAATGCTCTTATTTATTAATACATATTATATTATTATTATCTTTATTTATATCGCACCAACATATTCCGTAGCGCTGTACAGGGGTCGAGTACATGGCAAAAAACAAACTTAACACCTTGAAAAGAATGGAGGGCCCTGTTTTTGAGCATAAAATCAAATGTACATAGAGCTTGTTTCCAAGGCACTGACACACGATTGAAAGATCGCAAACTTGCAATCTAAAAAAAACAAGTGAAAGGCATTGATTTAGAACCAACAACTTAGTAATAAAACATTTTATGAAACTCACTTTCCACTAGACCGACACACTCTGTTTTAAATAGTATGTTTAAAAGTTAATCTACTCTAATTATAAGAACTATATATATATATATATATATATATATATATATATATATATATATATATATATATATATTAGCTTCTTGCTCGTCAGAAATAAGTGGCAAAAAATTTTGAAGCCTCGCAATGCTGTTGGCCACACAATGCGATGTTCTCCCCTCCTCTAACTTGCAGGCCTTGCGATGAGCTCCTTTGGTGCTCAATATGAGCCTCCCCCCCCCCTCTACTTTACAGGCCTTGCAATGAGCTTCGCTGCTCATTGCAGGCCAAGGCCAACCTGCAATGAGTGCCCCGCAAAGCGCTCATTGCGAGCCTCTCCCACCCACTACTTTATGGGCAGCTCATTGCAGCCGTTGGCCAACCCTCAACTTTCAGGCCTTGCTCATTGCGAGCCTCTCCCCACTCTCTCACCCCTGTCCCTCTATCCCCCTGTCCCTCCCCTGTGTCTCTTTGCCCCCTCTCCCTCCTCTGTGCTCCTGTTTCCATTTACGGGTGTGAAACCATTTGCGCGCTTGGGAAATTTATTATTTTCCCCAAGCCCAAAATGGGTTTCCCATTTACAGGCTTGAAAAAAAATTACAACTTTACGGCCGCCATTTTCCCCCATGCCAATTAAAGTAGCTTGCATCCTCACTTACAGGCTTCCTGCCTCTCCCCTTGTGCTGAGGTTATAAGCTAATTTTCTAAGCAACTGGCTTTTTTTGGCGGCCCCTGAACGTCTTTCGAGTTACGGCTTGAAAAAATGGCGGCTGGTAACCCTGTCATTTTTTTGAAGCCTGTAACCATGCCAGTTACGTATGGGCCTTGCGATGAGTTCCTTCGTTGCTCATTGCAGCCTTGTCAAAACAGTCACGTATGGGCCTTAAGGCTAAAAAGGGCCCCCCCCCCTCCCCCCGTGTCTCTCGATACCCCCCGTGTCTCTCTAACCCCCCCGTGTCTCTCTAACCCCCCCGTGTCTCTCTAACCCCCCCGTGTCTCTCTAACCCCCCCGTGTCTCTCTAACCCCCCCGTGTCTCTCTAACCCCCCCGTGTCTCTCTAACCCCCCCGTGTCTCTCTAACCCCCCCGTGTCTCTCTAACCCCTGTGTCTCTCTAACCCCCCGTGTCTCTCTAACCCCCCGTGTCTCTCTACCCCCCCCGTGTCTCTCTACCCCCCCCGTGTCTCTCTACCCCCCCGTGTCTCTCTACCCCCCCCCGTGTCTCTCTACCCCCCCCCGTGTCTCTCTACCCCCCCCCGTGTCTCTCTACCCCCCCCCCGTGTCTCTCCTCCCCCCCCTGTGTCCTCTCTACCCCCCCCCGTGTCTCTCTACCCCCCCCGTGTCTCTCTACCCCCCCCCCGTGTCTCTCTAACCCCCCCGTGTCTCTCTAACCCCCCCGTGTCTCTCTAACCCCCCCGTGTCTCTCTAACCCCCCCCGTGTCTCTCTAACCCCCCCCGTGTCTCTCTAACCCCCCCGTGTCTCTCTAACCCCCCCCGTGTCTTTCTAACCCCCCCGTGTCTCTCTAACCCCCCGGTGTCTCTCTAACCCCCCCGTGTCTCTCTAACCCCCCCGTGTCTCTCTAACCCCCCCCCCGTGTCTCTCTACCCCCCCCCCCGTGTCTCTCTACCCCCCCCCCGTGTCTCTCTACCCCCCCCCCCCCCATGTCTCTCTACCCCCCCTGTGTCTCTCTACCCCCCGTGTCTCTCTACCCCCCCGTGTATCCCCCCCCCCTTATTCTAAACCCCCCCATCCTCACTTTACCCCTCTAAATACCTCCCTCTCTCCCATCATTTACCTCCATCTTCAGCTTCTGCCCCGGCCTCTGCTCCTTCCGGCGTCTTGACCCGGCCAGTGCTAATGACGTGGCGCGCATGTGACGTCACGTCATTAGCATATACCGTATATGTGTATATTTATATATATATATATATATATATTTATATATATATATATATATATATATATAATTACACACACAGTGGATATAAAAAGTCTACACACAATGTTAGGTTTCTGTGCTGTAAAAAAATTAGACAAAGATAAATCATTTCAGAACTTTTTCCACCTTTAATGTGACCTATAAACTGTACAACTCAGTTGAAAAACAAACTGTAATCTTTTAGGTAGAGGGAAGAAAAAATATAAAAATAAAATAATATGGTTGCATAAGTATGCACACCCTTAAACTAATACTTTGTTGAAGCACCTTTTGATTTTATTACAACACTCAGACTTTTTGGGTATGAGTCTATCAGCATGGCACATTTTGACTTGGCAAGATTTGCCCACTCTTCTTTGCAAAAACACTCCAAATCTGTCACATTGCGAGGGCATCTCCTGTGCACAGCCCTCATCAGATCACCCCACAGATTTTTAATCGGATTCAGGTCTGGGCTCTGGCTGGGCCATTCCAAAACTTTTATCTTCTTCTGGTGAAGCCATTCCTTTGTTGATTTGGATGTATGCTTTGGGTCATTGTCATGCTGAAAGATAAAGTTCCTCTTCATGTTCAGCTTTCTAGCAGAAGCCTGAAGGTTTTGTGTCAATATTGACTAGTATTTGGAACTGTTCATAATTCCCTCTATCTTAACTAAGGCCCCAGTTCCAGCTGAAGAAAAACAGCCCCACAGCATGATGCTGCCACCACCATGCTTCACTGTGGGTATGGTGTTCTTTTGGTGATGTGCAGTGTTGTTTTTGCGCCAAACATATCTTTTGGAATTATGGCCAAAAAGTTCAACCTTGGTTTCATCAGACCATAACACCTTTTCCCACATGCTTTTGGGAGACTTCAGATGTGTTTTTGCAAAATGTAGCCTGGCTTGGATGTTTTTCTCGTAATAAAAGGCTTTCGTCTTGCCACTCTACCCCATAGCCCAGACATATGAAGAATACTGGAGATTGTTGTCACATGTACCACACAGACAGTACTTGCCAGATATTCCTGTAGCTCCTTTAATGTTGCTGTAGGTCTCTTGGTAGCCTCCCAGACCAGTTTTCTTCTCGTCTTTTCATCAATTTTGGAGGGAGCTCCAGTTCTTGGTAATGTCACTGTTGTGCCATATTTTCTCCACTTGATGATGACTGTCTTCACTGTGTTCCATGGTATATCTAATGCCTTGGAAATTCTTTTTTACCCTTCTCCTGACTGATACCTTTTAACAATGAGATCCCTCTGATGCTTTGGAAGCTCTCTGTGGACCATGGCTTTTGCTGTGGGATGCGACTAAGAACATTTCAGGAAAGACCAACTAGAGCAGCTGAACTTTATTTGGGGTTAATCAGAGGGACTTGAAATGATGGCAGGTGTATGCTGACTCCTATGTAATACGATTTGGAATGTGATTGCTTAATTCTGAACACTGCTACATCCCCAGTTATAAGCGGGTGTGCAGACTTATGCAACCACATTCTTTTCTTTTTTTTTTTTCTTTTTTTTTTTCTCCACCTAAAAGATTTCAGTTTGTTTTTAAATTGAGTTGTACAGTTTATAGGTCACATTAAAGGTGGAAAAAGTTCTGAAATGATTTATCTTTGTCTCAATTTTTTACAGCACAGAAACCTGACATTTTAACAGGGGTGTGTAGACTTTTTATATCCACTGTATATATATATATATATATATATATATATATATATATATATATATATATAATATATATATATATATATATATATATATATATATATATATATATTAGTTGTCTATGACTGGGAAAGTTGACTTCCTATTATACACATCGTTTAAAAAAAGTCTCCATGTGGCATTGCTCCATGGAAAGATTTACCATAGTTCACTCTATGAACCTTTCAGACAAAACACTGATTGAATTCCCTGTTGCAGAGAAGAAACGCGATCATAATCTTACGCTTTGTAGCAATATATAACCGGAAAATAAGTGTTTTGTATCTTTGCTTGTTAAAATATCTGTGTATTTCCAAGGTTATCTGATGTGATAAACGTGTACAGGAATGTACAATATTTACTACTAGTAGTTCAGTTCAGAGAAACTAAGGCTACACAACTTAATTGATTTAACTATTGTTTTATTATCTTTTACATATTTTTTCAACTGACTCCAAAGTGGAAGAGAACGCTTAGAAGTTTTTGTACTGTACCGCAGTGTTATTAGTTTTGATTTATATTGCTATCATGAATAATAGAGGACAGCTAACTTATTTGATTTTTTTTTTTTCATTTTAAAAGGTAAACAAACAAACTTATAGACCTACTAGAAAGGCCAGCAGTCCAGATTAGGGCTGTTTTAGTTTTTTTTAAACTGATTTTACCAAATTGAGGACGAACTTGAAGAATAAGCGATAATGATTTGAAGGTGGAAGATTTTGGGGCAATATGTGAACACCATTTTACGGAACGAACCGTTGCTAAGTGGATTATTCTTCCCATTGATTTGTTAGGGACACAGTAAAGACATTTAAGCATGCCTGGGATCAGCAGAAGGACATCTTAAAATTTAAATAAGCCAGGGTTTTTAAGTAGATTGCATATTCTAGAAGAGCCTTTTAGTTCATATTTAAGCTCTTCAAAAGTGCTTATAAGAAATATGGATCTCATGCTTCCATATTACGATTATTATTATTATTTATTTGTAACACAGCAACATATTTCGTAGCAAATACAGGGGCTTAGTACAAGTTGAAGTCAAACATTTTTTAGCACATTGCAAAAGAATTGAGGACCTTGTTATTGAGCTTAAATTCAAATTAACATAATGCTTTCCCGAAAGCACCAGGGTGTGATAGATACATCATGCATACTAAGGCTGGATGTGATAACTTGAAACAGATCTATTTTTAGTGAGTTTCTGAAGGATTTGAGTCAGGAGGATAGTCTAGTACAGTGAAGCAAGGAGTTCCAAAGAATAGGGGTAGCACAAGAAAAGTCCTGAAGGTAGGAGTGAGAGGTGATAAAAGAGGAGGAAAGAAGATGGTCGTTCAGGGCATTATATGTCAGGGTCATGAATTTAATTTTTATTCTGGAGGCTATAGGAAGCCAGTGGAGTGACTGACAGAGAGGAGCTGCAGACGCTGACGGGTAAGTAGCGGATGCGTTCAATATAGATTGGAGTGGAGAAAGATGGGTGATGGGAAGGCCAGCAAGGGGAACATTGCAGTAGTCGAGGCAAGATAAGATGAGAGTGAATTAGAATATGAGTTGCACCATGTGTAAGATAGTGATGTATTTTGGAGATGTGAAAATCACAAGGTTTTGTGATAGATTGTATGTAAGAAATGAAAGAGAGTGCAAGATCCAGTGGAACTCCAAGAAAACGGGCCTGGGAGGTGGGCTTGATGATGGTGTTGTCAACAGTGAAAGATATGTGAGGAGTGGAATCTGTGGAAGAGGGTGGGGAAATAAGAAGCTCAGTCTTTGACATGTTGAGTTTGAGTTGACAGTCGGACATCTAGGAGGATATGCTAGAGAGGCAGTTGGCAACTTCAGCTAGAGGAGAGGGGGATAGATCTGGTTTAGAGAGATAGATTTGAGTGTCATCTACATAGAGATGATACTGACATTCAAAAGATTTTATTAGGGTACCAAGGGAAGATGTATAGATGGAGAAAAGAAGGGGCCCTAGGATTTGACCTTGGGGTAAGCCTACAGTCAGAGGGCGCGGTGAAGAAATGGAGCTAGAGATGGAGACCCTAAATGTTCGATTTTCTAGATAAGATATGAACTTTGATAATGTCACAAATGTCAAGAGAGTGGATAATTTTGGATAAGAAGAGGATGGTCAACTGTGTCAAAGTCAGCAGAGAGATCCAGGAGAATTAGAATAGATAAATTACCCTTTGACTTTGCAGTAAGCAAGTAATTGGTGACTTTTGTGAGAGCTGGCTCTGTGTAGTGTTGGGATTGGAAGCCAGATTGGCCAAGCAGGAATTGGAGGCAATACATTGGGTAAGGTGATAGATACAGAAGAAAAGTCAGATGATGGTTTCTGGGGGTAGACATACTAAGGGGTGAAGTTTAAAGAACTCTTGGAGATGACAGATCTTAGTAACTCTGCTTCAGAGGATCTCCAAACTTCAGACCTCCATACATCAGTCATTCAAAGCCTAAATTTTTTCATCAGTAGCGTTAACCTCAAATAATTTCCAGTTCCTGCAGAAATCTTACCCAACAAGCTTATTCATATTCTTATTGCTTACATTCCACTATTACAATACAATATTTGCTGCGCTGTGTCCTAGTTGTACTTTTTGTGGGTAAATTATTCATCAAATACTGTTAGAAGGAAAAACCTGCATTGAAGTCACAAGTTTGTATTTAAATAGGTTTGTTTTATATATTACAAAAGGTATCTGCAAATAATTCATGGGTTAAAATGTGTTCTTTTAATCTCTTGAGAACCTGCTTTTAGAAAAAATGTTTCAGGTTCAGCCAGTAGAGGGAATATCTGATTTGTGCAACGTGTTCTATAACCCAATTGGTGCAGTGCCCTAAAACACCCTATTTAGGGTTAGTCGGGAGAAAGTTCTGTCTTTGTACAAGAAGCATTTTTAAACAGGATTAGATATTTTTTAACCCTGCAGCACCCATGCTTCATGCAAAGAAGAATTTTTGTAACCTGCTATTTTAAATGTAGGGTAAAATATTTTGTGAGTTTGATGTCTCTTTAATCCTCATAGGAAGTCTCAATTACTGTGTTGCCCATAAAAAGAAAAGCCTTAGACATCACCCATTACAGAACAATTGGTCACTGATCTGTAATCCATGAACACAATATTTTCTTTTCTTTTTACCCTTATGCTTTTTTAATGGTTGTCTATATGTAATTATAGTGTTTGAATTTAAGATACTGTTAAATATAGTATAATTTCAAAATGATATATGAATGGATGTGTGAAGTCCCTAGGGAGTAACTAGACTGGTTAGGCTAAATTACTCAGTGGAACCTGTATGCACTGATACTTGATAATTTGATATCACTTTAGATTGAAATTAGAACATACAGACCCAGTGTGAGTACTATTGGTAATAATCACACATAAGAATGAGATAGCAGGTGGGTCAGGAACGTTAACTAACGACTTAAAAATATCAAACATCAGTGTAAGTTTATGGCAACAAAAACATTTTTTTAAATATCATTCAATTCATTATTGTTGCTTATAGTGTTGTATCATATCTGGAAATACCACTATGACCCTTTAATATGTGTTCCGTTACTAAAAAATGAACGCTTCATTAACCTAGTTATTCCTGTGCTGTAGTTTAGAGATACTCAGGTTATTATGTATTATATATTTTTCCATATGATTACATAATTGTTTTTCTTTCTTACATGATATCTTGATTTTTATGTACGTATTAGATATTCAGAAACCTTGAGTAATGACTGGCTGTCAGTAAGCAGTCACACATTTTTATTTTATTCCAAACTGAAAAATTATACTGCTCAGTTCCACCAAAGACTGTGTCGAATGTATTTGTATTTTAACTGACAAACTAGGATTATTATTAAAAATGAAATGAATTTTAATGTTAACATGTGCTAAGCAACATACAGCAGGGGGCAGTAGTGTATTAACAAATGTGTGTTTAAAATATGAATAATGGTAAAGTTTGTTGAAATTATGTTTTGTACATTTAGAGGTGATATATATATATATATATATATATATATATATATAATATATATATATATGTGTGTGTGTGTGTGTGTGTGTGTGTATATATATATATATATATATATATATATATATATATATATATATATATAGTAAATAAAAAGTACATCTGTGTTCATATTTGAATGTCTAAAGCAAGTAAAAAAAACCTGCTTCCAGCTCAGATATATATATATATATTGCTTTTTGAGTATTTTTTTTATACAAATAAACAAACTGTGCACACGTAAACTTTGTGTATGTGATAGATACATCTTCTGCAGTTCTAGACTAAAATGCAGCAAGACAAATGCAGACTATTGCAGAACAGAGGTTTGGTTAAAACTGAAGTAATTTATGTACACACAAATCAAATATTATCCCGTCAATTTTGACGGGCAAGTTACTAGTTTTAAAATAACATGTAACATACTAAAAGCAAACACTGAAAAAATCTTACCTGTATTATTATTCCTTTATTTGTACTGTGCCAACATATTCCATAGCGCTATACAGGGGTAAGTTCAATTTAAAAAACAGTAACAATATTACAAAAATAACTATATAGTTTTTCAATCTTTTAAATGGCCACAGCAATAGTTCAGCTTTCATGACTTTTAAGTAGAAGAGATCAATATACTTTTTTGTTAATTTTATTATTTTGATATATGTACACTTATTAATTGTTGTTGTTTGGCTGTTCAGACGTTTCTGACTCTCCATGACCTTATGGACTGCAGTACACAAGGCACTTCTGTTGGCCACAGCCCCTCTGAGCTCCATTTAAGCTCATGTTCATTGCTTTAGTGACCCCATCTATCCATCTCCGTCTCTGTCGTCCCCTTCTTCTTGTGCCTTCTTTCTCAGCATCAGAGTCTTCTCTAGGGAATCCTGTCTTCTCATGATATGGCCAAAATATTTTAGCTTCAGTCTCATGATCATACCTTCTAGTGAACAGTTTGTCTAAATTTCCTGTAGTACTGATTTATTGGATCTTCTTGCAGTCCAAGGGACTCTAAGCAGTCTTCTCCAACACCACAATTCAAAGGCGTCAATTCTATAGCTCTCAGCCTTCTTTATGTTCCAGCTCTCACATCCATATGGTACTACTGGGAATACCATAATTTTTACTATGCAGACCTATGTTGTAATAATTATACTTTTTACTAGCTTGTCCAAGCTTGCCATAGCTTTCCTCCCCCGAAGCAAATTTTAATTTCATGGCTACTGTCACCATCTGAAGAGATCTTGGATCTCAGAAAATATTAATTGTATTAATTAATTAGGAAGCTATAAATAAATTATAATTTTTGCTTGAATTACTGGATGTCGCTTGAAGCCGAGTCTTTTAGTTTTTGGTGTTATTGTGATGTAAATAAAAAAATATAGAAACCTAGATTTGACAGCAAATAAGAATCAAAAAGTCCTGTCGGGTCTGGCCATCTGATCTTTGTTATAAACTGTCACTGAAAACTACTGCATATTTCCAGAGGCTGTGTTAGTAATAGGCAGCTACAGGAAAGTCAGCTAAATATAATGGGAAATCCAACAATTTCATTGTCGGTTTTCTCACAAAAGATCCACGTTTTTTAAATCACAACAAATTGAAAAATTGTTTATATAGATTCCTACTTTTTTTAATCTGTACTGTGTATGGCGCGCTCTGTGCGCTCTCTCCATCTCCCTGTGTACTCTCACTTTTTCTCCCTGTGTGCTCTCACTTTTTCTCCCTGTGTGCTCTCTCTCTCCCTGTGTGCTCTCTCTCTCCCTGTGTGCTCTCTGTGTGCGCTCTCTCCCTGTGTGTGCTCTCTGTGTGTGCTCTCTGTGTGTGCTCTCTGTGTGCGCTCTCTGTGTGCGCTCTCTCCCTGTGTGCGCTCTCTCCCTGTGTGCGCTCTCTCCCTGTGTGCGCTCTCTCCCTGTGTGCGCTCTCTCCCTGTGTGCGCTCTCTCCCTGTGTGCGCTCTCTCCCTGTGTGCGCTCTCTCCCTGTGTGCGCTCTCTCCCTGTGTGCGCTCTCTCCCTGTGTGCGCTCTCTCCCTGTGCGCTCTCTCCCTCTCTGTGCGCTCTCTCTCTCTCTGTGCGCTCTCTCTCTCTCTGTGCGCGCTCTCTCTCTCTGTGCGCTCCCTCTCTGTGCGCTCTGTGCGCTCTCTCTCTCTCTCTCTGTGCGCTCTCTCTCTCTCTCTCTCTCTGTGCGCTCTCTCTCTCTCTCTCTCTGTGCGCTCTCTCTCTCTCTCTCTGTGCGCTCTCTCTCTGTGCGCTCTCTCTGTGCGCTCTCTCTGTGTGCGCTCTCTCTGTGTGCGCTCTCTCTGTGTGCGCTCTCTCTCTGTGCGCTCTCTCTCTGTGCGCTCTCTCTCTGTGCGCTCTCTCTCTGTGCGCTCTCTCTCTCTCTCTCTCTCTGTGCGCTCTCTCTCTCTGTGCGCTCTCTCTCTCTCTCTCTCTCTGTGCGCTCTCTCTCTCTGTGCGCTCTCTCTCTCTGTGCGCTCTCTCTCTCTCTCTCTCTCTGTGCGCTCTCTCTCTCTCTCTCTCTCTGTGCGCTCTCTCTCTCTCGGTTCTCTCTCTCTCTCTCTCTCTCTGTGCGCTCTCTCTCTCTGTGCGCTCTCTCTCTCTGTGCGCTCTCTCTCTCTCTCTCTGTGCGCTCTCTCTCTCTCTCTCTGTGCGCTCACTCTCTCTCTCTCTCTGTGCGCTCACTCTCTCTCTCTCTCTGTGCGCTCACTCTCTCTCTCTCTCTGTGCGCTCACTCTCTCTCTCTCTGTGCGCTCACTCTCTCTCTCTCTCGGTGCGCTCTCTCTCTCTCTCTCTCTCGGTGCGCTCGCTCTCTCTCTCTCGGTGCGCTCGCTCTCTCTCTCTCGGTGCGCTCGCTCTCTCTCTCTCGGTGCGCTCGCTCTCTCTCTCTCGGTGCGCTCGCTCTCTCTCTCTCGGTGCGCTCGCTCTCTCCTCTCGTCGTGCGCTCGCTCTCTCTCTCTCGGGTGCGCTCGCTCTCTCTCTCTCTCTGTGCTCTCTCTCTCTCTCTCTCTCTGTGCGCTCTCTCTCTCTCTCTCGGTGCGCTCTCTCTCTCTCTCTCGGTGCGCTCGCTCTCTCTCTCTCGGTGCGCTCGCTCTCTCTCTCTGTGCGCGCTCTCTCTCTCTGTGCGCGCTCTCTCTCTCTGTGCGCGCTCTCTCTCTCTGTGCGCGCTCTCTCTCTCTGTGCGCGCTCTCTCTCTCTGTGCGCGCTCTCTCTGTGCGCGCTCTCTCTCTCTGTGCGCGCTCTCTCTCTCTCTGTGCGCTCTCCCTGTGTGCACTCCTTGTGTGCGCTTCCTCTTTCTGCGTTCTGTGTGTGCTTTCTCTCTCTCGCTCTCTCACTCTCTCGGTGCTCTCTCACTCTCTCGGTGCGCTCTCTCACTCTCTCGGTGCGCTCTCTCACTCTCTCGGTGCGCTCTCTCACTCTCTCGGTGCGCTCTCTCACTCTCTCGGTGCGCTCTCTCACTCTCTCGGTGCGCTCTCTCTCTCTCGGTGTGCGCTCTCTCTCTCTCTCGGTGTGCGCTCTCTCTCTCTCTCGGTGTGCGCTCTCTCTCTCTCGGTGTGCGCTCTCTCTCTCTCTCTCGGTGTGCGCTCTCTCTCTCTCTCGGTGTGCGCTCTCTCTCTCTCTCGGTGTGCGCTCTCTCTCTCTCTCTCTCTCGGTGTGCGCGCTCTCTCTCTCTCTCTCTCTCGGTGTGCGCTCTCTCTCTCTCTGTGTGCTCGCTCTCTCTGCTCTCTCTCTGTGCTCACTCTCTCTCTCTCTGTACTCTCTCTGCTCTCTCTCTCTGTGCGCTCTCTGTGCGCTCTCTGTGCGCTCTCTCTCTCTGTGCGCTCTCACTTTATCTCCCTGTGTGCGCTCTCCCTGTGTGCACTCCTTGTGTGTGCTTCCTCTTTCTGCGTTCTGTCTCTGTCTCTGTGCTGTGTCTGTCTGTCTCTCTTTCACTCTCTCTCGTGTAAAATGGCCACTGTTACCTTGACTTTCAGGCCATGCCCCCAGTCATGTTGTGACTCCACCCCCTCAATGACATCAGCGTTTACACACTATGAAAACTATTATAGTGATAATGTGACTCGACTTGTATATACATTTTAAACACAATACAATAACACCATGTGTTGATGAAAAGAAGATTGTTTAGAAGGAAACCGTGAGAACTATTCACCGGGATTAAAAAGGAGGATTTTAGTTGATTAGAACCATAGAATACAATATGATCATTATAGTCTGAAATATACCATAATATTATAAATAATAAAAAGTAATAAAGAAGTGAGCAAATCACAATATGAGGCATGAGCTATAGGGCAAGTACTATGTGAAACTGCTGAATTTATTTATAAATGATGGAAATACATTTCAAGGGAATTAACCACAATTCTGACTGTTTTTTTAAGTCACCAGTATTTCCTTGGACACATTTCTGTGTAAGAAGAAAACATGAAATAAAGACTGGCAGTTTTTAAAAAAGACATCAGCCTAAGGGTACATTTCTAATACATGGACTGACCTTTAAGCTTGGCACGATTTAATGTAGTCGGAGACTAAAAAAGGTCTCCTCGCCGTTCTGTAGTAATTCATGAAAATCTCCATTGCAATGTCCAACAGATTCATTTAGTTTGTAAAATGACTTTTTTTTAAGTGAAACTGTTACTTATAATTTGACTGCTAGATTAAAGGGCCGCTTATGTGCGTTTTTTCTATATTGTGTAAAAACACTATAACTAAACATAAGGGGCCAAATATTTAGAAAGCAAAAAGAAAAATAGTACAGACAACTCTACATTTATATGCAATTATAATTTACTGCACAACTCTACTTTGCTGGTTTCCTTGCTTCCAGTTGTTACTCAGGAACGTTTTCCTTGTAAACTAATGGACTTCCATTTAGACCTTCACTGCCACGTCCTATCGTAAAGGCACCTTTGTATTCAAAGTTAAGGACAAAATGGTACTCTTTGTGACCCCATGGACTGCAGCATGCCAGGCACATCTTGTGTCTGGTTCTGTTCATCCATATGTATAGACATATACAGTGCCTGGCAAAAGTATTCATCCCCCTTGGCATTTTTCATGTTTTGTTGCCTCACAACCTGGAATTAACATGGATTATTTGAAGATTTGTATCATTTAATTTACAGAACATGCCCACAACTTTGAAGATGTTTTTTTTTTAAATTAAGAAGACAACAAAAAGAACAAAATAACAGAAAAAGTCAATGTGCATAACTATTCACCCCCCTAAAGTCAACACTTTGTAGAGCCACCTTTTGCAGCAATCACATCTCCAAGTCGCTTTGGATAAGTCTCTATGAGCTTGCCACATCTTACCACTGGGATTTTTGCTCATTCCTCCTCGCAAAACTGTTTCAGCTCCTTCAAGTTGGATGGTTTGTGCTTGTGAACAGCAATCTTTAAGTCTGACCACAGATTGTCTATTGAAGTCAGGTCCGTATTTCCCCTTGAAACCACTCAAGTGTTGCTTTAGCAGTGTGTTTGCGGTCATTGTCCTGCTCGAAGGTGAATCTCCGTCCTAGCCTCAAGTCACACACAGAGTGGTACAGGTTTTGCTCAAGAATATCCCTGTATTTAGCACCATCCATCTTTCCCTCAACTCTGACCAGTTTCCCAGTCCTGGCTGCTGAAAAACATCCCCACAGCATGATGCAGCCACCACCATGTTTCACTGTGGGGATGGTGTTCTTTGGGTGATGTTATGTTTTGGATTTGTGCCAGACATAGCGTTTTCTTTGATGGCCAAAATGTTCAATTTTAGTCTCATCAGACCAGAACACCTCCCTCCATACATTTTGGGAGTCTCCCACATGCCTTTTTGCAAACTCAAAACGTACCATTTTGTTTTTTTCTGAAAGTAATGGTTTTCTTCTGGCCACTCTGCCATAAAGCCCAACTCTATGGAGCATACGGCTTACTGTCGTCCTATGTACAGATACTACAGTCTCTGCTGTGGAACTCTGCAGCTCCTCCAGGGTTACCTTAGGTCTCTGTGCTGCCTCTCTGATTAATGCCCTCCTTGCCCGGTCCGCAAGTTTTGGTGGGCGGCCTTCTCTTGGCAGGTTTGCTGTTGTGCCATGTTCTTTCCATTTGGTTATGATAGATTTGATGGTGCTCCTGGGGACCATCAAAGATTTGGATATTTTTTTATAACTTAACCCTGACTTGAGCTTTTTATGGGCTTCATAACGAAGTGGGTGAATACATACACACGTGCCAATTTTCTGTTTTCTATTTCTAAAAAATAGTTTTATGTATATATTTTTCTCATTTCACTTCACCAACTTAGACTATTGTGTTCTGATCCATCACATAAAATTCAGATTAACAAAACATTGAACTTAAGGCTGTAATGTAACAAAATAGGTAAAAAGTCAAGGGGGTGAATACTTTTGCAAGGCACTGTATATGAATATGAATTCAATGCCTCTTGAGTCATCAGAATGGATGTGCTACCTTTTCTATTATAATTCTCTGCTGGCTCAAACAATTCAGTCAGCCTTTAATACCTGGAAAATGCAAGTTACAGTTTGCAGTTTAACTCATTTGAATAATGAGGCACTGATTTAAATAATATCCACAGTGAGAGTGCGCTACCTAGTTAGATTCAGGATAATCACCATTGGTTTTCAGAGGAGTAAACTAGAGAGTAGTGTCTCTCATTTTCACATAATGATGTTTGCAGTTCATTCTGAGACAAAAACAAAAATGTTATGACTTCACCCAGGAAATATTTTGAGGGCAATTAAAAAGCCCCCATACCAAATTAGTGTTCTGTTTCTCATGTTACCATTGAAGCAGAGAAATCAACCAATATCATAAGAGTGGCTAAATGGGGGGATGGATTGTAGTTTCGTAATTTAGTATGGATATTGTAGAGTTTACACTCTCACCTGCTTCTGACGAATGATGTTTAGTTTCAGGAGTAGACAATCTGAATGAATACCGGGCAGTTCACTTGTAATATTACATATCTCACATGAAATAAGTAAATCCATGTCTTGTTAGTAAAATGCGAGGTATAGAATTTTGTGTCTACTTGTAATATCACACTAAACCCAGCATTTTACTTTAATTATTGATGAGAAACAGCTCTAGGAACCAATAGAAACCGTGAATGGCATGATATCATAAATATAGAAGTTAAATACGTAAGAATAAGCAACCGCAATTTGCGAGTAAGCCACTTTGTGAGTAAATAAAGAGTGCCCATAGGGCTAGCCCTTTACTAGACAATGCATTAGAGCATCTGTTGTAGTCCAATTGGGTTTCCTGATATGTATTAACTTCTTTAGTACTGGGTATACACAGTTGCAAGCAAAAGTGTGTGAACCCTTTGGAATGATATGGATTTCTGCACAAATTTGTTAAAAAATTTGATCTGATCTTCATCTAAGTCACAACAATAGACAATCACAGTCTGCTTAAACAAATAACACACAAAGTATTAAATGTTGCCATGTTTTTATTCAACACCCCATGTAAACATTCACAGTGCAGGTGGAAAAAGTATGTGAACCCTTGGATTTAATAACTACAACCAAACGTTTCCTGTAGTTGCAGATCAGATGTGCACAACGGTCAGGAGTAATTCTTGACCATTTCTCTTTACGGAACTGTTTCAGTTCAGCAATATTCTTGGGATGTCTGGTGTGAATCGCTTTCTTGAGGTCATGCCACAACATCTCAATCGGGTTGAGGTCAGGACTCTGACTGGGCCACTTCAGAAGGCATATTTTCTTCTGTTTAACCCATTCTGTTGTTGATTTACTTCTATGCTTTGGGTCGTTGTCCTGTTGTAACACCCATCTTCTGTTTAGCTTCAGCTTGTGGACAGATGGCCTTAAGTTCTCCTGCAAAATGTCTTCATAAACTTGGGAATTCATTTTTCCTTTGATAGCAATCCGTCCAGGCCCTGACGCAGCAAAGCAGCCCGAAACCATGATGCCCCCACCACCGTACTTCACAGTTGGGATGAGGTTTTGATGTTGGTGTGCTGTGCCTCTTTTTCTCCACACATAGTGTTGTGTGTTTCTTCCAAACAACTCAACTTTGGTTTTATCTGTCCACTGAATATTTTGCCAGTTCTGCTGTGGAACATCCAGGTGCTCTTGTGCAAACTGTAAACGTGCAGCAATGTTTTGCTTGGATAGCAGTGCCTTCTTCTGTGGTATCCTCCCATGAAATCCATTCTTGTTTAGTGTTTTACATATCGTAGATTCGCTAACAGGGATGTTAGCATATGCCAGAGACTTTTGTAAGTCTTTAGCTGACACTCTAGGATTCTTCTTCACCTCATTGAGCAGTCTGCGCTGTGCTCTTGCAGTCATCTTTACAGGACGACCACTCCTAGGGAGAGTAGCAGCAGTGCTGAACTTTCTCCATTTATAGACAATTTGTCTTACCGTGGACTGATGAACAGCAAGGCTTTTGGAGATATTTTTATAACCCTTTCCAGCTTTATGCAAGTCAACAATTCTTAATCGTAGGTCTTCTGAGAGCTCTGTGTGAGGCATCATTTACATCAGGCAATGCTTCTTGTGAAAAGCAAACCCAGAACTGGTGTGTGTTTTTTATAGGACAGGGCAGCTGTAACCAACACCTCCAATCTCATCTCATTGATTGGACTCCAGTTGGCTGACACCTCACTCCAATTAGCTTTTGAATATGTCATTAGTCTAGGGGTTCACATACTTTTTCCACCTGCACTGTAAATGTTTACATGGTGTGTTCAATAATAACATGGTAACATTTAATTCTTTGTGTGTTATTAGTTTAAGCAGAGTGTGATTGTCTATTGTTGTGACTTAGATGAAGATCAGATCACATTTTATGACCAATTTGTGCAGAAATCCATATCATTCCAAAGGGTTCACATACTTTTGCTTGCAACTGTGTATATATATATATATATATATATATATATATATATATATATATATATATTTATATATTTATTTACTTACTTATCTTGGGTATTGGATAATGGCACAAACATAATAATAAAACCTATTTGTATATTGCACATTTGTGCCTATGGGACTGTTAAGCGTTAAATTATAATGCGCTTACATGTTTTTTATGAGTTAACTGCTTTTGCAGGTCTCAGAAGGACATAAATATTTTATTTTAAATACCCAGTTATGAGTTATACAGTAGACTGGAACTCAAGCAACCAAAAAAAATGAATACTGTACTTAAAAAAAAAAAAAAAAAAATGTACAGGACTCAACAAATGCCAGGAGCCAGGTTGTCATGCTACAAAGTGCTTTCAGGCACCTAGATTTCATCCATTGTACTTCTCCGCAATTCAGTTTTACCTGGAAGCAGACAGGCATGAGTGACTGAGACAGTACAGTGCTGGTGTTACATTCCCCGGGTTCAGCACCGCACCCTCCAGCCGACCGTACCTGTGTGTAAGTGAGGAGTGAAAGCTGCTGCTGCTGCTGCTAGAACAGCCCTCACTGACAAATATATTTAGAAGAGCATCCTATGTGCAGCTAATCTAGGCTTATTTTAATAGTAACTCTCAAGCAACCAGAAACTATATTTATCCAGCTTCTACCAATCCCTGTGGATGCCGGATAACTAAGAGTCTACTGTATTTTTAAATTGCACATTTGTGCTCATTGAACTGTTAAACATTCAATTCTAATGCACTTGCATGCTCTTTATGGTTTAACCACTTTTGCAGGTCTTAGAAACGTTTTTAAAAACATTTAAAAAAAAAAACATTTTTACAGCAGCTCTTCAGTTGACATAAATATTGCGTTATAAGTATTTTGCGAGTCCCCAATAAAGTTCCCACTGATTAGCGACTTAAATCTTTGATAAAGTAACCCGTAATATTATGGATGTCAGAAAATCAATGGGAAAGCATAACATAATTTGCTTGCAATCCTCAGAATAGGGCTCAACTGAATAGCTAATGCTAATGACTACTTTTTTGTAGTGTAACTTTACCAAACAGGGAATTGATTTACCAAATAGGGTATTGATTAGGGACCTGTGTCACTATCACAAGGTCGGTTTATTCTAGGTGGTTGATATTGATTTACATTTTTAAATAGTATTACTATTTTATAAATAAAAGGAAGTCTCCCAGTTATACATTCAGTTCACTATTTGTGACCACAGGGTGAATTCTGAAGTATCCTTCAGACGTTTCTAGAAATATATGTGTGCAGGAGGGCGTTTGAATTTACATTTCAAAAATGTTTCCATAAGTATATTGTATCTGCAGTACTGACTTTCAGGTTTTCCTTGGTTTGTAAATTAATTTAGTTTTCCATGGATGAAAAACAGAGGCCACTGCACTATAGTTTTAAATGAATCAAGATGCCTTGATAGAGAGAGGAGCCTCACTAAAATGTACAGCCTGGAGGGCAAATGCTATATTAAAGAGCAGAGATTGGCGATTATTAGCTAATACACTGCTAATCCCATTGCCATTGTTATTTTTACATTAGTGTGCTGCCATAACTAGTAACCTTTATTATTTTCTGGTAGCACATTTAAACAATCTGTTATTTTATTCTAAGCATACAAACTTCTAATAAAAGAATATATAATGTATTTTGTTCTATATTGCATGTAAAGACCCTCGGGTATAAATAGACCTATTTTTCTAATGATAGCCTAAAACCTTGTATAAAATAGCAAAATAAAAATTAAGAAAGAAAGAAAGAAAATTCCAGTATAGCCATAGAATGACTTGGCTCTGCAGATACAAATACAATGTTTATTGAAACTATGTATAAGGACTACTGAGATGTTTTTAATTTGATACTACTCATTTTTGTCAATAGTTACATAGGCCCTCATTCAATTGCAATGTTGCAAATTGAATCAGGGTCTAAATAAGCACATCACATATATTTTTGAAAGAAGTTTTTAGTTATTAAGCATCTATCCAAAAGCAAGGTTTTCACTAACTAAAAACTTCTTTACAAAATATATATTATGTGCTTATTTAGAGCCGTATTCAATTTGCAAAATCGCAATTGAATGAGTGCCATAGTAATTAAGGTTGAAAAAAAACGACATGTATTACATCAAGATCAACCTTTTTAGATCTCCTCTGATCTTTGTAAAATGCACATTATTGTTAATTGATCCAGAGGAAGGCTAACAGGAAAAAAAAAATGGTGAAACATAGCCAATTGTATCTAAAGAAAAAAAAAATTCCTTTCTGACCTCAGATACTGGCAATCGGATTCCTCCCTGGATCAATACTCCCTCTCTAATTAACCAGGATAACCCTGAATGTCCTATTTATTTAGAAATATATCCCTTTTTAAAGTTATCTATTGAATCCGCTGTCACCACCTCCCTTGGTATAGAATTCCACAGATAACCACCATTACTGTGAAGAACCCTTTTCTTTCTTTAGGGTAGAATCAATAGTATCCTCATATTGTCTAGCATAGCCCTGCATACATTTAAATAGAGTTTAAATCAAATACTTGGACATTTTCTTTCTGTTCTCTGATGTCTTCTGCTCAGACACAGTGGAGTTTTTGGTGAGAAGAAAAATCTAAGGATCTAGGTGTGAGAGTACAGGCGTTCCCCGGGGTAAGGAAGAGATACGCTCCTGAGGACATCTTTGGGTCGGATTTGTATGCAACTCAGATCCCTGATTAATAACAATACTACAATGGCTCATATTTTGTAATGGTAATACTGTGTAAAACTGTAATAATAATAACACCCCTGTACTGTAATAATGAGTTACATAAATCATTGTGCTCTCTCTTTTAATTAAAAAAAAAAAAACAGAACATCAAATTTTTACAAAAAGCCTTGGCAGCCTGTTCTTAAGTATGGGTCCTCTGTCAGTTATAACCCATAGTTTTAAATTAAAACAGTACTACAATTTATGTAATGGGGTGTTTTGGGTCAAAAAATATTGCACATAGAATGCATAGCATCATAGGAAAAGAAATGAGCCATCAGTATGGCAGCAATTGGATGTTTTAGCCCGCTTCAAAAGCTATTCAAGTTCATTACAAATAATCACTTGCTAAGTTGGTGCACTTTGTTTTATTCAGATGTAGTGGTTGGCATTGTGCCCTGGCATGTGTATATCTGACTGCTTCACTTGTACGATGTTCTGTTTGTGAAGCCATATTTCTGCACAAGTGGTTATAGCCACTTTATACAGATATACTAAGCATCATCCTTAATCATGTCACTGGGTTAAGTACACAACTTCTCGTTCCTAATGGAAATCTCATTAATTTACAGCAGACTGCACCAATGTTAGTATTAAGGGATCCGATTTAGCATCAGATGTTCTTATGGGAAAGAGCTCACTTGCATACCTTGAAATATATATGTAAACATACAAGACATTTGTATATTAGGTGACGTGAGCTGCCAAATAACACACAAACGTGAATGTAACTCGCAGCTTAGAACTTGGCTGCAGTTTTTGGCTGGATCTTAAAAAAAAAAAAAAAAAAAAAGATTTTGACCCAATCAGCTCAGCAAATGAGACAAATATAATTTAAAATACATCTTCTCTAAGAGTGTTCTTTAATATTATTGACGTTTATTTGTAACGCGCCAACATATTCCGTAGCGCTATACATGGGTTGAGTTCAAGGCAAAAAACAATAGAACTAATAGAAATAATGAAGAGCCCCTGTCGTTGAGCTTAAAATCCAGTGTCCATAGTGCTTTACCCAAAGCACCTAGCAAGACTTACAGTCTATAAAAACATAATTTTAGGTGGAATGACACTGACATGATATTAATAATTCAAAACTGGTTTACACCACACTGAGAAATCAGTAAATATGCAATCCAGTTAATGTAATGACTGTTAAGAGTAAAGTATAATTAAATTAAATGGTGGAATCTTGGGTTCCAGCCAAGCGGTTTCTCCAAAGCCAGTTAGTAAATTCAATATTGTGTTTTTTTAAATCAAGTTTAGTACAAAAGGTAAAAAGTGTGAAGTTATTCTACCATTGGCAGGAATATTCATTGAAAGAGCTCTTACATTTAAAATATATTCATTTTTAAAGAACATTTATAAAAGGCAAAATTGTTATTGGAATGTAAAAAAAAATTGCAGGGCCTCAGATATGTTGTCTTTTTTATATGCAATTTATATGCACTAGAACTTATATTTTTGGTTTCTGCTGAACCTTCTTCTTGAAAACACATTGTAAAAACAAAATTGCTAAATTAAAGTGCTATTAGCAAGTCTAATGGAAAAACTAATCCATCTACAAAGACATACTCTCTTCAGGAAATAGGACACAGAATCGGTCAGAAAAAGAAAATGGAACACTGCTATAAATAATAATTGCATATAAAAGCTACAAATGTATTGCTTATGCACCTTATCAAGTTTAGTTATTCAGCTAACCATACAGAAACAAATGACCTCAGCAGGAATTTATTTAATTTTAAAGAGCATTAAAAACTGACTGTAAGTTGTAGTAGCAGTTTGTCTCTACAGTAATAATTTCTATAACGCAGGCCAACAACCAAAAATTCTTGGCGTCTTGGTTTTTATGCCTGTTCCTGGGGCTATTTGGGGCTCTGATTCAGAGAAACTGCAATTGGATAGATCGCAATCTCCGCTCTAGTTTTTTAGATATAGATATGGGATACTAGAGCCAGGAAGAAAAGATTGGCATCCGAGGGAATATATGTGGTTGGAGGACAAAAAAAATAACCTTTGGTAAAATGAGATAGATTCATTACTGCCACCAACACATATAAAGCTAGGCCTGGTGAATCATACTGCCACCAACACATATAAAGCTAGGCCTGGTGACTCATAATGCCACGACTACATATAAAGCTAGGCTTGATGTATCACACTGCCACCACTACATATAAGCTAGGCCTGGTGACTCATACTGCCACCACTACATATAAGCTAGGCCTGGTGACTCATACTGCCACCAACACATATAAAGCTAGGCCTGGTGACTCATACTGCCACCAACACATATAAAGCTAGGCCTGGTGAATCATACTGCCACCACTACATATAAAGCTAGGCCTGATGTATATACTGCCACGACTACATATAAAGCTAGGCCTGATGAATCATACTGCCACGACTACATATAAAGCTATGCCTGATGAATCATACTGCCACCACTACATATAAAGCTAGGCCTGGTGGAATCATACTGCCACCACTACATATAAAGCTAGGCCTGGTGACCTCATACTGCCACCACTACATATAAAGCTAGAGCCCTGATGAATCGTACTGCCACCACTACATATAAAGCTAGGCCTGGGGACTCATACTGCCACACTACATATAAAGCTAGGCCTGGTGAATCATACTGCCACCACTACATATAAGCTAGGCCTGGTGAATCATACGCCACCACCTACTACTAAAGCTATGCCTGGTGAATCTTACTGCCACCCAACACATTATTAAAGCTAGGCCTGGTGACTCATGCTGCCACCAAACACATATAAAGCTAGGCCTGGTGACTCATACTGCCAACCTACATATAAGCTAGGCCTGGTGACTCATGCTGCACCTATCACATGTAAAGCTAGGCCTGGTGAATCATACTGCCACCAACTACATATAAAGCTAGGCTGATGAATCATACTGCCACCACTACATATTAAAGCTAGGCCTGGTGACTCATACTGCCACCACTACATATAAAGCTAGGCCTGGTGAAACAATTTCAAACAATAAAGACGGTTCACACATTGAATACATAGCGCATAAATTACGTGGGACTTACCATGGATAAACTTAAGGCAAGAATTTTCGATGGTCCACAGATCAGGCAACTTATAAATTACCCACATTTCTTTGCATCAATGAATGAATTCAAATCATGCTGGTCTTCATTTGTTCTTCTTGTGAAACACTTTCATGGCAACAAGAAGGTAGACAACTACACACCATAGTAGCGGATATACTCTTTCATTTCAACAGGCTTGGCTGTAACATTAGTGTTAGAGTCCATTATCTGCAACAGTCACTCAGATCGCTTTCCAGAGAACCTTGGTGACTTAAGCAAAGAGCAAGGTGAAATATTTCACCAAGATATAAAACAATGGAAGCCAGATACCAAGTGAAGATGGGATGCACACACAATGGCAGACTATTGTTGGTATCTTATGCAGGATTGTCCCGGCAGTTCCCACTCTCGGAAAACTTACAAAAGGAGCTTCTTTTGTGTTTTGTTTCATAAACCATAAAAGTGGTATCTGGCATATGTTCTGTATCTCAAAAACTAGAGATGATAGGAGAAAACTGGTGCCATTTGTGTAATCAGTAGGTCAAATATACAGTACTTAGAAAAACAGGTCTTTCATTAGAGGCATCAAAGTGTGTGTGGGCCTATGTAATATTTAGAATAGATTTTGCGGCTCTTGTGTGCTAATGTGCAGCTCTGAGTGCTTATAAGTGTGAGGCAGGGATCTGACTGCCAGGTAACATTGCAGGTCTTTATTTTGGTCACTACAGAGACCGAAAAGCAGACTGTAATCCAAATTAGCAAATCAAAGCAGCTAATTAATATGCATAAGCTGTTTATTTGCATATAAATGTAGCAACAACAACATGACATTTCCCAGAATCGATTTCCTTTAGTAAAAAAATGGATAACACAACATATAGCAGTTTTTCATGCTCTTTTATGAGTATAATTTTGACAACTGAATGTTGCCTATATTTGTATAAATACTACCATTTATAGACGAAAAGAGGACTGCTAAAAACAATAAGCAAAAATAACAACTTTATAAGAATACCGTTGCACATGAAAATATTCGCTCTTGCCTACATTTTCAGTTGCTGTTTTTAAACATGAATATCTAGGGGTGGACAGAATTTTCAAGCATCCTTTTGTAGATTTAAGAAAGGAGGACTGAGAAGGCTGTTTGGATTGACCTCTGTTGTTCACAACAACAGTTATGTCCTTGTCACATTTTGCTGATGAAGTGTATCTTTTTTTCTATTGCATTAGAATAAGTGAAACTTTAAATAACTTGAAAGGCCCTTATCTACTTCACATAAATCACTTGGGTCTCAAAGTCATAATTTTCTCAGAAGCATTACTTCAACATTTTGCATCATAATTAAGTATCTAAGCAACTGCAGAAATGCATGCTAGAATTTCTATACTAAAATTACAGGAAATTTGAGTGTCAGTGATTTTATAATATCTTTTGTGTGAGCACAGAATATCTTCCCCTTTTATGATTAATCTTAAAAACCAGAATAAGTTGTGTTTTTTAACTGCACCTTGACTTATTTATTCAATTAAGAAGTTGTAGAAGCAAAGGCAGAACTGAATTGTAGTATTATGACCTCACTTTGAGCCATTTTGTAATGCTATGGGGGCAAAATAAAACTGGATAAACGAAAGTCTCTACTTGCCAAGAGTACAGTTGTATTGTTGTTGTATTTCAGTTGTGTCCCACACGTGACCATATGGACCAGCACGCCAGGTACATCTGGTCTGTGTTTCTGTTGTTGCCTCATCCATAAGGTTTTCATGGGAAAGATAGTGGATTGGGTTGCCAGTTCCTTCTCCAGTTGACCACAATTTATCTGACCTCGCTGCTATGACCTGCCCGTCTTGGGTGACCCTGCATGGTATAGCTCACAGTTACGTTGAGGTGCACAAGCTCCTTCACCATGACAAGGTAGCGATCTAGGAGGAGACTCACAAAGGTAGTGGATCATATATACTAAATGGTGATGAGTTTGAGACTCCTGGAGATATACATATGTTCTCTAGGGTGGATGAATTCCCCAAGTGTACATCTGCTCTTTACTTTGAGTAAATCGGACCCCAGTCAACCTAAGAGATTACGAGTCTCAAGGCTATGGAGTGCTATCAGTACATAAAACGTTCTTTTTTTTTAAAATAATTTAAAAATGGTGCAGGAGTTTCTAATGCATTTACGAATACCAGTGGCTCTCAATGTTTTTGCTTTGTGCGACTACCGACGTATAAGGGAAGTGTACTGGGGGATACCAAACAGTTACTAGGTTTAAACTTGGGGTTGAATTCATTCTGGACAAAACTACTGAAATAAAAATAATTATATAAATAAATATAATTGCAACTGGATGTTATTAATAAAAGTACTTTATGTGCTTAGGTTAATTGAGCTTTAAAGTTAGTTATTTTAAGCATAGATGACTTGCTCCGTGGGCAATGATATGCATGTAGACCATGCCCAGTTGGTTAAATCAGTGTATTCACAAAGGCCATAGATGGGAAAATCCCCTGGGAGTTACGACTTCCTTCTAGAAGTAGATTGACTGGCTCCTATAAAATCTGTCTGGCTTCATTTGCTTGTTTCAATAAAGCTTAGCTCATCTTCCTCAAACCCTAAAAAAATGTCCCCAAATTACTATAACCTGTGAGATGGAAAGCCCTATCCTGTATCTGGTTTACATGATAACCGCATCTCATATTCTTATGCTTTACCTGAGGAGCCCATGTTTTGCTTGGTTTTAAAGAACTGTGTGTTATCCTTTCCTGTATTTACTTGTCTGTGTATTTGCATGTTCTACACATAAATGGATACTTTGTGAATACATTCATCACCGTTTGTGGATCTTGAAATGCTAATATATTTTTTTTATATATTAAAAATTAATATATACCTAATTTTAAGCCAATATTTTATAAATTATAATTTGTTGCATTACAATTAATAAAGGATTACATATTTCACCTTGGTGTGTGTGAACTGTTCACAAAGAATTCTTGAGTACATTAAATTACAGTGATGATCTTTTCCTAGTGAAGCATCATAAGGGTTAAACTTTGACCAATCTCTGACATGTTACATTTAAGCTTGGCTGCTTTGGCTAGGCCATATTAAACATATGGTGAAATATTAAATTACATGAATACCGGTTTATGATATTAGTCATGAAAAATACATTAATAAATAAATTCAATGAAAGCCAAACTATGTATTTTAAAGTAAGCTTGGTAATATGTGTTAATTTTACCTTTAGCATTATCAGAATGCCAGCAACTCTCATTGTTTGATGTATTTCGCTTATACTTTGTACACGGCTTAATGTATCTAAACAGCAAGCACCTATATTAAAGGACACAGACAGATTACCATATATACCGTGAGTGAGAAGGTGGAAAATCATGTGGAAACGGTTGTTTTAATGTAAATCGAGTTACATATTGTTATTTTTACTTATTGCTTGTATGGCCCCTGAAGACGTCTCATAAGAAACTGCATAGATAATAAGGTTCTGGCTAGTGAATGTCACACTGATTCTATTTCAGATTTATTGATTTTTATACTCCTGTTTAAAATGCAGTGATGTTGCTTTGTGGAGTAAATCCCCCTTTTATAACTGTAGGTTCTAAGTTTGAATCCACTTTTATCCCTTTTTTTTTTCTCCATGAATATTTTTATCTAGTTCAAAAACAAATTCTGGAAACTTTATAATTACCCTATGTCTCATATCATCCTTATTTATTATTATTATTATCGTTTATTTATAACGTGCCACATATTCCGTGGCGCTGTACATAAGATACGTTCAATACAAAGATACATACAAATTAACACATAGTAAAACAAGGGGGGGGCCATGTCTTTGAGTCTCGAATCCAGTGTCCATGGTGCTTTCCCTAAAACATCTTGTGGGATTGAAAACTCACAGACTTACATCCTAAAGTTTTCAGTGCAAGTTTTCTTATGATAAGCTGAAAAGTTGTTTATACTGAATTATTACTTAAAAAAGTCACAAACAAGGAATGCGTACAGTGACCCATTAATTATTATCGTCCTAACTCTATATTTAAGTGCCAGTGCATTGTCAGAATACATAATGAGCTGCACTGGTTGTGGTACTAAATTAGAATAAAGTTTATAGTTTATCTAATCAAAATAAAAATGCTATTTAAAATAAGTACATAAATAATGTTGTAATAGGATTTAAACCCCCCATCTACCGTTCCACGATCCAATCACTTTACCACTCTAATATTAGTTTAATTTGCAATAGTGAAAAAGAACAATAAAAGTAACATAGATCTACTATTGGCAATAAAATAATTTTACAATTCAACACTTCTACACCCATATTTGAATTATATCACCCTTTACATTTATAATATTATTTTAATTTTATTTTGTGACCAAAGTAAAAATGGCTATTAAAAAAATAAAATCAAATAAAAGTTGTGATTGACTTGAACACACAACTGTTACTTCACAGTTTAGCCACATAACTATTGGACTAAGCATCTACATGCTTTGTAATATGTAACTGAAACAGAACATATAGAGTTAATGTAATTGTTATAGTCCTTTCCTTATCTTGAACCGTTTATTCTAATTTAGTACCACAACCAGTGCAGCTCATTATGTATTCTGACAATGCACTGGCACTTAAATATAGAGTTAGGAGGATAATAATTAAAGGGTCACTGTACTGATTCCTTGTTTGTGACTTTTAAGTAATAATTCAGTATAAACAACTTTTCAGCTTATCGTAAGAAAACTTGCACTGAAAACGGTTTGCTCACAGTCTTAGGGTTCTCTTAAAAAAACTTCTTTGAATTACAATAGTTTGAAAAGTTCTTAATGCTGATCTTTAATGCTAAAAATATGTGACCACTGGATTGTTACAGTGATCCTTTAATTCAGTATAAAAAGCAAAATGTTTGTAGCTGTGTGCCAGTTTGAAGTTAAGAGTTCCATAACATCAGTATTGATCTAGTACCTGGATGTATAACTAATACACATTTAATATATAATTTACTCTAAAGGAGGAACTTCGAGAGCTGCGGGAGCTGCCGACTGATCCTCAGGCAGAGCAAGAATTAATCAACAGCATTGAAGATGTTTATTTTTCCAATGACTCTTTTGATATGGTCAAATATGAGCTTGAGGTAAGCAAATTAAAATAAACTGTACTTTACAGCTTGTTGTATTCTCTCTATAGAGCAACAGTAATGGTTGCATTGGTGAGCTTTAATTAATTATTCCATGTCAATATTTACATTCGAATCGGCATTGGGTCCCAGTGTATCTATGTATTGGTTTTACATCCTACAATGATTATAAAACACCAATTTCTTATGTAAGTGCAGTTTTAAATATTATAAATATATATTTATTTATGTTGACATCACGGCTGTTAGGTAAAAATGGGTTTCTGTAAATTTAAAATGAAAAGCAGTTAATATAAAAAGAGGTATCGCATAGAAATAAATTCCATGTCAATATAAACATTTGAATCGGCATGGGGTCCAAGTGTATCTATTTATTGGTTTTACATCCTACAATGATTATGTAAGTGCAGTTTAAAATATTATAAATATACTAGCGACTTGCCCGTCACAAAATGACGGCAATAAGATTGTAAGGGCGTTAAATTTTGTTGGTGTTCCAAGATGCTTCGGCGCTCATTGCGAGGTTGTTGGTAGTTTGTGTGCTATGAGCATTGTTTTTTTTTTTGCTAATGCTAATGAAATAATGAATAAAATAATACATCAATATACTTTACCTATTTTGAAGTAATATATGCAGGAAGCATTGTGCAGATAAGCTGGCAATCTGCTTTGATGTTGCTGCAGCATAGAATGTGTGTTTTGAGTGTTGTGGAGCTGCTGTGTAAGTGTCAGTAATGTGTGCAGTGTGTAGTGTAAATAGTGTGCGTGCGTGAGGCAAATCCGTTAGGGTAGCTGTGTACTTCAGCATTGTGTGAGTTAGTGTTGTAAAATGGCGCCTAATGCGTGTTACGCGTCTATGGCTGATTTGGCGTCCTTGTTCTTGGATCTCGTCTGTCTTTTTCGGAAAATCCGTAGGTGTTTTGCGTCTTTTAGAGTCCTGTAGCCTCGTTTTCGTTTTTTTCGGTGGCCATTTTTTCTCTAGCTCAGGGGATTTTCGGGTGCCTAAACTCTTTAATTTCGAGTGAAATTGAGGTGTAACGTCAGTTTTCGAGGTCCTGGGTGCCCCCCCCTTGCTGTAGGTAAGCTTTTTATGTATTTGTTGTGTGTATTTATTGTGTTTTTAATGTTTTCATGTGCGCGGATTTCGAGCGGTAAGGCCGTATTTTTGCGAGGTCGTAATGTTTTTTTTTCTAAGATCTGTGTCTCGTATTTGTTTCTCGTAAGTCCGTAAATTTTGCGAGGTCCGCAGTTGCTGGCAAAGAGCGCCTTCGGCTCTCTATGCCAGCAACTGCGGCCCTCGCAAAGCGAGCCTGCAGCGTTAGCAACAACCCGCATGCTCACAACTATATATGTGATATTTATTTATGTTGACATCACGGCTGTTAGGTAAAAATGGGTTTCTGTAAATTAAAAATGAACAGCAGTTAATATAAAGAGAGGTATCACATATATATATATATATATATATATATATATATATATATATATATATACACACACACACCGTATATACTCGAGTATAAGCCGACCCAAGTATAAACCGAGGCACCTACTTTGCCACAAAATACTGGGTAAAATGAGTGACTCGAGTATAAGCTGAGGGTGGGAAATGTGCTGCCACCTGTGTCCCTTTTGTGCCTTGTGTCCCCCTCTCTCTCCCGTGTCTCTTCTCCCCTCTCCCTTCCCTCTGTCTCTTCCCCCCTCCTCATTCTCAACCTCCATCCTCAACCGCCCTCCTCATCCTCAACCCCCTCCTCAACCCCCTCCTCAACCTCTCTCCTCAACCTCAACCTCCCTCCTCATCCTCAACCCCCTCCTCAACCTCCCTCCTCAACCTCAGGCCCCCTCCTGATCCTCAGCCCCATCCTCAACTCCCTTCTCAACCTCCCTCCTCAACTTCAACCCCCCTTCTCAACCTCCCTCCTCAACCTCAACCCCCCCATCCTCAACCCCCTCCTCAACCTCAACCCCTCATCCTCAACCCCCTCCTCAACCTCAACCCCCTTCTCAACCTCAACCCCCCATCCTCAACCCCCTCCTCAACCTCAACCCCCCCTCCTCAACCCCCTCCTAAACCTCCCTCCTCATCCTCAACCCCTCCTCATTCTAATCCCCCCTCCTCATTCTAGCCCCCCTCATACTACCTTTCTAAATACCGCCCCCCCTCTCCCCTCATTTACCTGCTCCGGCCTCCGCTCCTTCTGGGTCGTGACGTGGCGTGTGTGTGACGTCACATGCGCGCCACATCATCTCTAACCCCCCGTGTCTCTTTCCCTCCCCTCTCCTCATCCTCAACCTCCCCCTCATTCTAACCCCCCCCTCATACTACCCCTCTCCCCCCTCATACTACCCCTCTCCCCTCACTTACCTGCTCCAGCCTCCGCTCCTTCCGGGTCTTGATGTGGCGCGCATGTGACGTCACATGCGCGCCACTTCATTAGCATATACTGAGTGCCGGCACCCGGTATATGCTAATGACGTGGCGTGCATGTGACGTCACATGCGCGCCACTTCAAGACCCGGAAGGAGCGTAGGCCGGAGCAGGTAAGTGAGGGGAGGGGGGGGGGGTTATTTAGAGGGGTAGTATGAGGGGAGAGTTAGAATGAGGGGGGGGGTTAAGGATGAGGAGGGGGGAGGGAAAGAGACACGGGGAGGTTAGAGTGACACGGGGGGGGTAGAGAGACACAAGGGGGGGTTAGAGAGACACAGGGGGGAGAGTGACTCGAGTGTAAGCCGAGGGGGCCCTTTTTAGCCTTAAAAAAACGGCTGAAAAACTCGGCTTATACTCGAGTGTATACGGTAAACACTATGGGCCTCATTCTATTATCGGCCGCAGCCGCTGCGGGGCCGCAAGGACCGGCCGCAAGCTTTACAGCTATTCTATTCCCCTCCGGCCGGGGACTCCGGCAGGCTTGCGGCCGGCGCCTTGCTATCTCTTGCGGCGATCGCGCCGCCGAAAAGCCTTTGATCTAAAACGGCAGCAAGGAAATCGGCCGTAAGAAAAGCCTGGTTGCGATTCTATTGCTCCGGGAACCCTGTCTGCAAGGCTAAAAACGAGCCGCAGCTTACTTGCAGCAAACAGGTCCCGCTAGCACCAATTAAGCACATAAAATAGCTCAAATAAAGCCATCCTGCACTTTGAGAAGACTATAAAGTGATATTCGGTGTTAGAAAAAATAGCACATAATTACCCTATACTCAAATCCGTAAAATATTTTTTTTTTATATACGTAAAATATCCATGTAAAAAGTCCAGAGTGCTTGGAGCACCTCAGACACGCACACGCCGCAGCCGGAAAATAAACAGTTAATTTGAACTCGGGTTTGGGCTAATGTGCAAGCTTGAGAGTGGGTTACTTTTAATCCTCATGTCCCCCAATATGATCCCTAGCATTTACAGAGCTGTACAGTGCAGGCTTGAATTTATTTTTGCGTTTTTAGATTTCAGAGCTTACGGACGGTTTCAAGATATGCGGCCGGCCGTAAGGGGAGATCCTTGCGGGGCCGTATAATAGAATCGCGAGTTAACTGAACCCCCGCAAGGAATCGCAGCCTTACAGACGATTTACGGCCGGTAATAGAATGAGGCCCCATGTAATTTACAACATTTAAAACTAATTGCTGTTTGCTATGGTCTCGGAATAATACTGCATTTCAGAACAATGTAAAGGGCCGCTATAATGTAAAATGTTAATTACAACTTTTTAACTGTTCTTTATCATGTTTTATATATTCAGAAACTCCCCCCTGTTCTGAACCTACAAGAAGTGGAGGCTTACAGAGATAAACTCAAACGACAGCAAGCTGCAGTAAGTGAACTCATCTTCTATACCTCAAAGTATTGGGTTTATTATTTTTTGGTTCAAACGGTCACTGTTACATAAATATATATTGCACAATTCTGCCGTTTATTTTTACAATGCAGAGATTAAGGGCCATGTGGAACCCCACACCACTTTCTTTGTGCTACAGGAATTCCTCTAGGTTGTGAATTTAGGGTTAATCTCCATGTGCAGCCTGCATAGTCAGCCCAGGAATGACCAGTCCTCAGGAAACAGGAACAGGCAATGGTCCCTTAGAATAGGAACCTCAGGAACATCAGGATATCAGCCAACTTATTAAAATGACAAAGGGTCTTTCCATTTGAAGGTCAGAATGAAATACACACTGTGTTTATGCGTATACAAACAGACAACCTTTATTGATGCATAGCACTTTTATATAAAACCCAGCCCTTTTCATACAAGGAGGCCTGTCTGTCAAGCATGTCAAGTGTCTATTAATTGCCTCCTGTGGTGAGGAGACTGAAATTCTACGGGAGTATGACCATTTGCCATTTTCCTTCCTCCCTCCCTCTAGCCCTGTCAGGGTAATTAGCACATTAGTGTAATTTATCTGGCTTCCTCTTGAAACTCCCTGGAGTAAATGCAGCATTTTGATACTAAACATGCCTGGGTACCACCTTTTATATGAATACATTTACGCAATAATACAATTCTGGGCATGACAATATGTTTGTTATACATTGCCTATAATTTTGATTTATCTGAGAGTTAGGAAAAATGTCACTAGACAAGTGTTTTTGTGGGACAACCTATGACATATTATGGTTAGCACATCATGTAATACATCTGTTTGTAACAATATGTCAGTTGAGATGTAGACTAACCAATAACTTACAGGTAGGTGGACCAGATAAAGCAGTATTGCACCTTAATGAAGAATAAGTAGTGCTGGATGCCTTAGGTCAGTGGTGGAGCTAGTGAATGGAGCAGCCTGATGCAAAATAACTTAGGCCCCTCCCTTGCCTGTAGGAAACAAAAAATCAGTCAAAAATATAAGTGAATATGCGTAGGTCGTCAGATGACCCTAGATAAAAATAATTAACTACCTCTGTCTCCTCTTGCCCTTTTCTTCTGGACCTCCAATGCATTAAAACATTGATCATATATTTAATTGGAAGCTGTTTTTCATGATATTATCAAATAAATTAAATCTAAGAAATTAAATTGGCTATCTTGCAAAGATTATGGACATGATTTTAGTAGCAACTGTGGTGGGAGAGAAGTATGTAATAAAATACTGTTGTACCAGCTTATGTTACCCAAAGTAGTCTAGTCCAATATTCTCCAAGGGAATCCCTTCCATGGGCCAGAACAAGATGGGCATGACACTGCTGGGCTTTGTTGTTTACAGCCCAGGACTACCCCTTTGGCAACCATGGTTTCTTCTGGTTGTACTGTCTAGGATCTGGAGGATCCCCAGTGAATACCCCTTGTGTTCTGGGCATTATATGGCTAAACGCTTGTTAAAAAAGCGGTCAAAATTCTTAGGGACCTATAGGATTGTTTAGACATGCTATTCCCCTTTTTTTGCTGACTGTAGCAATCACAGTATTCCCCAGGAATATTTGATTGCAATTCAGGAACCTCACAGTCCCTGGGGACATACAGTGGATATAAAAAGTCTACACACCCCTGTTAAAATGTCAGGTTTTGTGCTGTAAAAAAATGAGACAAAGATAAATCATTTCAGAACCTTTTCCACCTTTAATGTGACCTATAAAATGCCCACTCAATTGAAAAACAAACTGAAATCTTTTAGGTAGAGGGAAGAAAAAAATAAAAATAAAATAATATGGTTGCATAAGTATGCACACACTTAAACTAATACTTTGTTGAAGCACCTTTTGATTTTATTACAGCACTCAGTCTTTTTGGGTATTAGTCTATCAGCATGGCACATTTTGACTTGGCAAGATTTGCCCACTCTTCTTTGCAAAAACACTCCAAATCTGTCAGATTGCGAGGGCATCTCCTGTGCATAGCCCTCTTCAGATCACCCCACAGATTCCGGTCTGGGCTCTGGCTGGGCCATTCCAAAACTTTAATCTTCTGGTGAAGCCATTCCTTTGTTGATTTGGATGTATGCTTTGGGTCATTGTCATGCTGAAAGATGAAGTTCCTCTTCATGTTCAGCTTTCTAGCAGAAGCCTGAAGGTTTTGTGCCAATATTGACTGGTATTTGGAACTGTTCATAATTCCCTCTATATTAACTAAGGCCCCAGTTTCAGATGAAGAAAAAACCCCCAAAGTATGATGCTGCCACCACCATGCTTCACTGTGGGTATGGTATTCTTTTGGTGATGTGCAGTGTTGTTTTTGCGCCAAACATATCTTTTGGAATTATGGCCAAAAAGTTCAACCTTGGTTTCTTCAGGCCATAACACCTTTTCCCACATGCTTTTGGGAGACTTCAGATGTGTTTTTGCAAAATGTAGCCTGGCTTGGATGTTTTTCTTCGTAAGAAAAGGCTTTCGTCTTGCCACTCTACCCCATAGCCCAGACATATGAAGAATATGGGAAATTGTTGTCACATGTACCACACAGCCAGTACTTGCCAGATATTCCTGCAGCACCTTTAATGTTGCTGTAGGCCTCTTGGTAGCCTCCCAGACCAGTTTTCTTCTCGTCTTTTCATCAATTTTGGAGGGAGCTCCAGTTCTTGGTAATGTCACTGTTGTGCCATATTTTCTCCACTTGATGATGTCTGTCTTCACTGTGTTCCATGGTATATCTAATGCCTTGGAAATTCTTTTGTACCCTTCTCCTGACTGATATCTTTTAACAGTGAGATCCCTCTGATGCTTTGGAAGCTCTCTGTGGACCATGGCTTTTGATGTGGCATGCGACTAAGAAAATTTCAGGAAAGACCAACAAGAGCAGCTGAACTTTATTTGGGGTTAATCAGAGGCACTTTAAATGATGGCAAGTGTATGCTGTCTCCTATTTAACACGATTTGGAATGTGATTGCTTAATTCTTAACACAGCTACATCCCCAGTTATAAGAGGGTGTGCACACTTATGCAACCACATTATTTTTTTATTTTTATTTTTTCTTCCCTCCACCTAAAAGATTTCAGTTTTTTTTTCAATTAAGTTGTACAGTTTATAGGTCACATTAAAGGTGGAAAAAGTTCTCATTTTCTTTGCAGCACATTTTTTGTCTAATTTTTTTACAGCACAGAAACCTGACATTTTAACAGGGGTGTGTAGACTTTTTATATCCACTGTAGATCACAAAGCTTACCTTATAAATGAATACAGCCCCTATCTTTAAGCCTAATGGCCATTTCACTACTCGGCATAGCTTTATCAAAGGCTGTGACTAACATGTGAGTTTTTCCTTTGCAACAAGTAAAGTTGATTCCTATTTTTGATTGTATATTTGAGAAGAGATTGGTGTTAAGCACCTGGATTCCTCTAATTTTGAATTGACTGCTAAACACTAGTTAAATGAAGTTTTGTAATTCATATATTTTGATCCAATTACCGTATATTTTGCAAGGATGGGTCTAAGAGGCCCATTGTGAAACTAACACAGTGGGGTTGTTCAGCATTGAAGACCTCCTTCTGAGTGATTAGGTTAGCGGACCTTCCCATCCTTATTATATTACCTCTTGTTACTCTGCACCCGGACTAACTTAATTACTGGATGCCTGTGTGTTTCAATAAACTGCATTACACCTTCTGAAAATATACAAGCATGTCAGCTGTATTTCTGAGGGGGGCTCCAGTCCAGCTGCCAAGGAATCCTGCATGTATTTTCCAGAACTGCATCCTTACTTGCCACAGATCCTGAAGCATGCCTCATTCCAAGGGAATCCTTAGCACTGTTACACAGGAACCTGCTGAAAAGAGGACCTAACTAGTGAGACCAATTCATTGGGCATGACAAACTGGTGGCAAAGATGCAATCGGTGCTATCAAGGGGAAAAGTCAAGTGACAGAGACTTGCGATACAGCGGTAATAATATCCCAGCATGATAAGCTCAAAATGGTCTAACAAAGAGAGCTGATCTGCAGCAGGGGGTTGTCTGTGCTAGACCCCTGCACCAGGAATGCCTTTGTGGCAGAGCTGCAGCACCTGGTTGACTAGCAGGTGGTTTCTAAGGGCTCCGGTGACGACCACCAGTGTTTATGAGGCTTCCCTTTCACATGCTGAGGACCTCAAGGTGGCAAGAAGTTACGCCCACCGGAATGCCCTACTGAAGAGTGGACTGTCCCTAGGTCACAAAATGGAGGCGATGAAGACGTTAACTGCTGACATCACCAGGGGGCAAGCCAGACACCTTGGGAACCAGCAAGTCATTACATCACAGCCAGAGCTCCACTGGGTATTATCCACCGTCCAGGAAGCCATCCTGCTGACATATAGAGCCTTCAACTGTTTTAATGATGCTAGGAGGAGGGGAGGGCGGCATTGATAGGTTTCTGCTAGACTTTGAGTTGCAGTGCCAGCTCCAACATGTCAAACTAAAGGCCTGGGTCTGACTCCTGGCAGGCTTGCTTAGTGAGTGGGCCAACACAGCCTACTGAGACATTCCCTGACATGTTGCAGAGGGCTACCGCAAATTAAAGGTGGTACTGCTGTCCTGATACCAGGACACTCGTGAACATTACATGAAGCAACTCCAGGACCTGGCACAGGGTGCCCAGAACTTATATGGGGAGTTGGTGTGGAAGCTTCACCATGCTTGTTATGGGTGATGGAAGGGGCACCACATCAAGACCATTGAGGAAGTGGCCCAGGTTGTTGTGCTGGAAAAAGCTTTGTCCTCCAGCCATGAGAGATTAACTACCCAACACTGCAGAACAGGCTAGTTGCCTGGTAGACCAAAACAGAGAAACCCGTGGAGAAGTGAGAGTACCACCACTATCTGGTAGTCTTCACCTCATTTGGGCCACTTATACCAGAGCTACCTTGCCCCATAGCCCAGTGTGCACCACAGCTCCAAACAAAAGAGCAGAAGGTGCACTGCTTTGCCTGCTTACAGCTTGGGCACCTGAAGCAGGACTGTCCCTATGTTCACCCTATGAATCCCAGGGCTTCTCTTCTCCCTGTCTGGTGGGTGGTTGAGTGGGTGGCTAACCCCAAAGCAACAAGGAACCAGTTCTTTGATTGCTCAAAGGAGCACTATTTCTTAACCTTTGTTCAGTTGCATGCAGAGAACAACTGGAGTAGACAGCAAGCTTGGGTAGGGCTTTAGGGACACTGGATCATGTCCGAACCTGATACATGTATGCCCGGTGATCCACTTCATTGTGCTAAAGAAGCGTATGGACATTGTGGTAGCTGGGAGTCCATCCCCTTAGTCCAGCTATCCATCCCCTTAGTCCGGGTCCATATGATCTGGGGCATGGGCAAGGGTATGAAAGAGTTGGGAGTCGTGAACTGGCTCCCTGTGGATGTACTGTTTGGGAAAGACTTAGGGCCCACTGAGTGTCGTTATGTGGCCTTTTGGAACCCGATCCAATGCCATCTGGTCACCGCCAGGGAGACACAAGAGTACCTGGTGCCAACCCAACCTGCGATAAACCAGTTGCCAACTGGGGAAAGATTAGGGTCATGGGCAGAAACAAATGAGTTTAATAAGGAGGGTTAGCACTATCCTGCTGTAGAGGTAGTTAGTACTAGGACACTAACCAGGGAGACCGGACCTAAGGGGATAGGTATATTTTGGAACTGACCTGTTGTATAGGGTAACCGTTTTGGAGAGTAATGAGCAGCCTTGTTGCCCTCCCTTAGGTCCGGTCTCCCTAGTTAGTGATAGTTGGTCATCAGCCCTGCTAGCCATGGCATCCCCTAGGCAGTGCACCTGGGCAAACACTGAATTTATAAATGCCTGACTAGTTTCTGTTCCTCTTGTGATATTTGTCAGAGTTTTGGTGACTGTGGGTGAGTGCCACATGCTTCTCTTCAGACCTTTACCATTGAAGAGATTCCCTTACATATTGTGACTGTAGATATCATCTCCCTCTTGCCAAGCCAAGGAAGTTGGGCAAAAAATACATCTTTACGGTGACGTATTATGCCACCTGGTATCCAGAGTGTGTAGCTCTTAGCAGCATTATGGCAGGAACGGTGACTGAATCCTTCGTAGCCATTTTTACACGGGTTAGTTTCCTTGTGAAATTTTGTCAGATCAGGGTACCCAGTTTATGACTTAGCTGACACAGCGATTGTCTTTTGAAATTTACAGCATGCCAACTGTATCTCTGAGGCGTGGGAAATAGCTTTAATCACTTTGCTTCAGTTCAGCTACTAAGGAAAACTGCATTTACATTCCTGAACTGCATTATTGCTCTCCACGTATACTGAAGCAAGCCTTCTACCAGGGGAATACATAGCACCGATAAACTGTAACCCGCAAATAAGAAAATGTAATCGGTGCGATTCATTCATTGGCTGGCCTAGATGGTCCCTCCTTGTGACAGTAACTCCACACCGCCGCAAAAAAAAAAAGTTGTAGTAAATATATATATATATATATATATATATGCTTGTTGGCATCTTTTATTTTATGTTTACTATCCAGGTTTATCTTTTTCGCTTTATTAAACAACAAATGTGTCAGAGCAGTAATCATAGGAAATTTAAATATTCAGTCAATTACATCATACAATACTCCTCTGCACTCCATCCTGTATCCCATCTGCCCCAGAGGCTTCTCATGCACGCGCCCCCATTTCATATTTACTGGACCTGCTTAGCAAGGTAAGGGTCTGACAGTGTGTCATATGAGATGGGGGTGCTCGCATGAGATGCCTCTGTGGCAGATGGGATGCAGGCTGGAGCGTAGAGCGTCATCAGAGTTCAGTTCTCGGCGCCCTGATGATGACACGCTGTTCTCCAGCGTGCGAAGGACGTGCCACCCCTAGTGATACTTTAGGTTTTTCTTCAAGCTTCACTGCGGACTATTTCTGATGTCTATGACTTTATTAGTTTTACTTTTAATTTATAAGGTTGTCTTGCAAGATGCAAGATGTCCTTCTTTGAGCAACAACTATCAGAAATATTTTCTATTTGAGTATATATTTTTTTTTTATTTCAAAGTTATTAGTTAATAGCAGTCTTTTGTGTATTGTCTGCAAATTAATCAAACATTTTCTGTCACCTGTGCATGTCCATGACTATATAATTTACAAAAGAATTTTATCTGTAAATCATTTTTCTTGCTTCTGTGCCATTAACACAAAGCATATATTATAAAATATGGAAGGACAAGCATAAAGCAAGCAATTTTTGTGTGAAGTGTATCATTTTACCAATTTGAAGCTGCGTTCTGATACTAATATTTGTTCGTCGGCTGAATATAACGGCAAGGTTTTGTTATTTTTCTACCACTTGATATATCCTTGTAAAACATTTAAATTTATGCTTAAATAAAAATAACTTTTACTTAATAAGTTTACGTTGAAGATAAATTCTAAAGGTTCATTCAAAAAGTAATCTATAAATGCTAAACAGAGAATTTGAAGCTTCAAATGCTTATTCAATTGATAATGTTAAAAAGTTTTGAAGGTCATCAATGAAGAACTTACACTAAACAGACTTGTTTTTCTACAGGGCAATTATAACAATGTAAACTGATTATTTGTTTAGATAAGTAATTTTAAATGTCTTTTGATATCATTTAATTGTGTAACTTCTTTTTTTAATTCTTGAAATTAATGTTTAATTAATTTCACTTTCTTTTGTATTTGTAGGTATCAAAAAAAGTTGCAGATCTGATTCTTGAAAAGCAGCCTTCATATGTCAAGGTAAAAATGAGGGCAACTTGACAAATGTATATTCTGTATAATATTAGAGTTTTCTTTTTTTTTTTCTTTTGCAGTTTATTTTTATGAAGACAATTCGTAAAATTAGTAACATTACTTCATAGTTCCATTAGTAAAGTCACAAAGTACATATTAGGTGGAAGCATTTAAAGCAAACTTGAGATATATTAACAATAAGATTAATACGTTATGATGTCCTTTGCATTAATTACTTTGTTTTACAAAGATTATGAGGTCTGTCTTTTTTTTATTTTTTAATATTATTTTTCTAGTATTTACCTCTCAGCTTTACATTAAAAATCTTAAAAAAACAAAAAAAAAAAACATTTCCAAGCTGGAATTTATAGCGGGGTATAAGAAAATAGTATATAGTAGTTAAATAAGTTTCTCACTTTAATGAGAGGTAGTAAACATATTTAAACTTAATTAAATAAACTCAAACAATATAAAACAATTATAAATGTACATTGGCTGTTTCTAACTGCGAGTGACGACCTTGCGTCAGCAATCATGTTCAAGCCTGTAGGACTTCAATGAAAAATGGAGGTTGGATTTCAAAGTCATTCAGGCTTGAATTATGAGTTAGGATCGGACCCACATTCCAAATATAATGCAATATTGAAAAAGCCGTAAATATGATATTCTATTAAATGCGAGTTCCATTATATGTATTAACAAATTGATTGTCAGGATCGATATAACACGGAAATTGAACGTGAACTAAAGATTTTTTTGGGCCAATTTGCGAGCTTGAGAATGTTATGCTATTAATTCTAAGACCTAACATCAATTTAACTTTTAATAAAAGTACAGTAGAGTGTTTAAAGATGCATTTACAGTGCTCCAGACATGTCATTAAGCCCTTTCCGAGACCTCCTTGGTACCAGTAACTTGTGGTTCGACTTTCGCCATTTGCAGGCTTGACGGAGTGGTTAGCAAGGGTAAATCGGAGCAATTGAATAAAGATTTGTGATTTTAGCGTTCGGAAGTCTTGTGGCTGTGAAAGATCAAAGGGTTGGAGGGTCATTAACTTGCAATTTTACAGATCGCAATGAACCGCAGCCCGGAGCCCGATATTCCATCGGAGCCGCAAATGGCAGCCAATTGAATAGCAAAATAAGTTACGGGCTCCATTTGCGATCCCGGATCTCCCAAATGCCTCAATTGAATAAGGCTCATAGTGTTCGTTTATACTTAACTGTCCCAGGCTCAGTTTGTCTTCCTTGTGTGTTTCCCCCAATTGTCCCGGGCTCCACTCCCAAGCCCCCAAGTATCTACCACAAGTAGTAAAGAAAACAGCTAGATAATCAAAGGACGTGGGCCTGTTTATTCAAAACAGGCACCCCAAATATCCAGAAA